>PUFA01000236.1:0-2572463 GCA_003508835.1 Eonycteris spelaea | reverse complement strand
ACAGGAAGAGGCCCAAGATCCATTACCAAAAAACAAACAAATAAATGAAAAAAACAACAACAATACCGCTTGTGAGGCTACAGAAATAGGACAAAAGAAGAAGAAAATTGACAAGTGCACAGAGGTCTCCAGACCCCATGTGGACTCCTGGTCTGAACCCAATAAAATTGACTTCTATTTCCTCAAAAATCATTTTCCTTGCTTCTTCATTGTCTATAGAAAGCATTCACGCTTCGATGGGTTTTCAGGTGCTTCTACATAAACTGGTCTTATCTTTCTTTGCAGACCCATTAGCGACTCAGCAGTAGTTGAAGTAGTCAAACATTCATTGTAGTTGTAGTAGTAATTGTTGTCATTGTTGTACTAAATATTTATTGAATGTTTACTATGTGCTAGGCCCTAGGCTAAGCATTTATAAGCATTAACCTATTTGATTCTCATACATCATTCTAGCACTTATAAAGTATAATAAGTACTATTAATTATCCCCACTTTACAGATAAGTAGTCTCAGGCTTAAGGAGATTTACATAACTTGCCCCAGGTCACACAGAATAAGCAGCAAAGCTGGGACTCTGACCCAGGTTGATGAGTCCCAGAATGGCACTCCTAACTGCACTTCTCTTCTTGCTCACCTCTAAGAATCCTTGGCTTCAACAGACTGATGTCCGCCTCAGTTCCTCAGCCCTCAATGCCTTTCATCAGGCCAGTGCCCAACCCACATTGCCTTGACATCCTGTTCCTCTTCTTCGAGGCCCAAGGGTCACTAGCCTTTTCATACATTGCCATGTACTGGTAATTTTCCATGAGGATGGCTGTGTCACCTCACATCGGTTTGTAATGTCTGATATGTTTAGCACCACACAGTTCCTAATGCACATATAACCTTTCTCATAGATGGTTCCGAAAAGAATGTTTGATAGCTTGATAGTGGATGGAATGCTAGGAGGGGCCAGACCACTGAGACAGGTGGGAAGAGAGAGAGTAGTCACTCATGAAACAGTTCAGCTTCAGGGACCTTGAAGGGAACCCAAGCACCCTAATTCCCAGCATCGTCAGACTTGGAAACCTGAAGCATCATCTTAGCATGGCCAGCATCCCTTCCACAAACTTACAAGAACCTTGGGAAATGATTCTTCTATCTACCTGCATAGAGCACAGATTTAGAGGGATTCTAGATGGGAAAGAAAACAGAGACATAACGAAAGGACATGGACGTGTATAGGGTGAATGAAGAAAGTTTTCCAGACCCCTTTCTGTTGATATTCAATCTTGTCTCCCATCTGTCTTGCTCTCAGGAAATCAGTTCCCACTGGATTAAGAGAGAGGAAGCGAAAAGGGACATTTGGTTCCAAAAATGGGGATGAATCTCGCAGGTGGTCATCTTGGGAGCATTAACAGCTTTTATTAAACACAGGATTTAAGGAAGGATAAGATGGAGGTATAGCAGTAGAAAAGGAATGACAATCTGGAGAGGCCACAAGCAGGAGAAGTGGGTGGAGGAATAAAAAAGAAAAGGATTAAAAGGGAAACATCAGAGGGTGGGAAGTGTGAGAGAAAGGCCTGGATTGTTTTCTCCTAGGCGTGGGAGGAAGCTGTAGTACGCACGTGGGAGGTGGGGGAGAAACCAGTGGTGTCTCCATTCTGCTCTCCCTCCTACCTTCTGTCATAAATCCCACCCAATACATTAGGCAGTACAGACAAATGTCTTAATTCTGGATTAAACCCAACTGACCCCCAAATCACATTCCCCTTGCATTCAGCCCAATGACTTTCCTATACCTTCTCTCCAACCCATGCTTATCGTACAATAGTCTTTGACAGGGGCCTTCCTAGTGTTGACGTGTCCATGGGAAGGACACTGGAGCCATCACCTACCTCCAGCCCAGTGTGGCCAAGTGGACTTAGTGCTTCCCATCTTCCAGGCCACTTCCCCTGAAGCTCCATTCTTCTCCTAGCCTGTCTCAGACCAAGATCACAGACAGGATTTGCCTTAAAGGAAGAGACATTCCTTTGGGATCAAAACTTAGGCTGAGATTGTGAAATGAGCTGGTTCAGGCTGCTGGGGTCAAGAGCCATGGGAGTTATTAAAAAGTATGTGAGCTGTTGCATCAGATGTGTCATTATAAACTCTTCAGGGGCACTGCTCATAGGACCAGATGAAGCAGCTAAGAGCACTAAAGGAAAATGAATTCTCAGGGAAGTTTACAGGAACCATATCCCTTGACGTCACCACCATGTGCTCTGCAAGGCTCCACCTTCCCCTCCCACCACTGTAGCTGCAAAAGTGAGCTATGTCCTAGGACAGGTCCGGGTCCGCCCTCTGCAAGGAAACTCTGAAGCCTTTTCACATGTATAGTTGTTTTACAACCATAGTGACCTTCCCAATATAAATCAGCTAAGTTTGCCCTCAAGATACTACGCACATACCATAAAATTCACTATTTTGAAGAGCACAGCTCAGTGGGTTCTTGGATATTCACAAGCTTGCATAACCATCACCACTATCTGACTCCAGAACATTTTCATCACTCTGAAAAGAAACTTCGTATTTTTTAGCAGTCACTACCCATTCTGTTCTCTCTCCAGCTCCTGGCAATCAAGAGTCTATACTGGTGTGTATTTTTCTTTTCCTGCGGTGGCTCAGTTTGATTCTGTTAGCAGGGAAATGCTGACCTTAATTACAATGTTCCTTTGCTTCTATTTTTGGAAGCAGTTAAGTAGTACTGCTGTTGCTTCTTTAAATGTTTGGTAGGATTCACCCAGTAAAACCATATGGTCCTGGGATTTTCTTTTTTGGGAAGTTTTTCCAGACGATTTTTGCTTGTTACAGGTCTGTTGAGATTTTCTATTCTTTCTCAAGGAAACTCTTTGATAAGTTGTGTGTTTTAAGGAATTTGTCCACTTAATCTAGAGTGTCTAATTTTTGGCATATACTTGCTCATAGTATTCTATTATAAACCTTTTTGTTTCTGTAAGGCTGGTAGGTCCGTTCTTACTCTCCTTTCACAAAACTTTCTCATCTACCATTGGTTACATGCCTCTCCTCTCACCTTGCCGTACACTGTTTCAGGAATGTCTCTGCTTATGGAGTCAGACTTATTTTTATCTCACTCTTTCACAAGCTGCCTTATTCAAGGGTGAGGGCATGTGATCAAGTTCGCTCCTTCCCCCCCCCCAAAAAAAATCTAAAAAGTGACTTGGTTATGTTCCTCCAAACTTCTATCACGTATACCTGCATCATTCTTCCTTATAGCCCAGATTGACGTGCAAACTGGGACATGTCTGTATTTTTTTCATCCACCCTTCCAGCCTCACTCAGTCCCCTCCATGTTCTTTCCCTCCACCAAGTCCTTCTAGCCCAACAGTGGACAAGAACAAGGAGATAGCCACAGCATCCACTCATTCTGGAGGAAATTGTTGTGGAGAGACTCAGTTTATTGTGATGTGATTGGATGAGCACTGGACCGAGGGCCAAAACCACCTGGATTCCTGTTTGGCCACAAACAAGCCATGTCTAGGGATTTTGGAGCTCTGCAAAGCCTACTAATCCAACTTCTTAGTTCACATATGCTGGAAACTGAGGCCTGGAGACATGAGAGAACCTGCTCCAAGACCTGGGATTTGTGAATGGCAAAGCTGGGTACAAACGAGAGTGTTACATCGATGCTCCTTCCATCACCCCTTGCTGATTGCTTCTGATTTCTCGTCTGCACACTAGTCACAATTTGGATAATAGATGAGAACAAATGAGCTGATGCTGCATTAAGAACATGGAAAAGAGAACACAGTATTCAAATGAGAGGTTAGTAACTCCCCACTGGAAACTGACTCTCTGTTGTGCCCCAGTGGAAGTTCAGAAGCCAAGGGAGGCCTAAGTTGGCTCATCCACCTCTCCTGGGCCCTGGAAACTTTCCAGGGAACCCTGGGCAGAGAGCCATGGCCACTGCAGCTAATAAGCCTCGCTGGAACCACTTTAAAAGTTGTGCTGTGCAAAAATACCTATAATAAATACCCATCTCAAAAACAAGTGTGTAAAGGGATGTGGGGTTATGGTGGTTTATGTTCTTCCCTTCCCTATTTTACAAAATGATTAGAACGTGCTTCATCTTTTTCTCATAGATAGCTGGTTTAGTATAGACCTTCAGCAAACTTTTGTTAAATATGGAACTATTGATTTGAAATAAAATTTCTTGGTGATGTAAAGAGCAGCAAGAGGCATGTGAGGGTACATCTCTATGCTCAATGCCAGGAATACAAATATAAGTATATTCTGCTCTTAAGGAACTCAGAGGCTTTGGGGAAAACAGACCTAGAAACGCCCAAATGCACAGCAGAGAGGAAACAGCTCTACCAAGGAGATGCTCAAAGGTAAAGGGCTCAGCAACTAACCATGCCCGAGAGTGGGGAAGGCTTCACAGAGGAGGTGACACTTGAGCAAAGAGAATTTCCTGCATGTAGAGAAATGTGTTTCTGGCAGGGAGAACAGAGGCCCAGAGATAGAAGGACACAGCATAAGCTCCATGAAGACTGAAAGCTTCAGCAGGGTTGGAGCTCAGGGCAACAGTGTGAGAAGACAGTGGGCAAAGAGTTTGACTTTGGAGAGCTTTGAGGGGTCGGTTAATAAATTCAGATTTTATCTTATAAAGATGAGAAGCCAGTGGAAGACGCTATACAAGAGAACCACATGCAGATGAAGGCTTCTACACAGTAAGGAGGAGGAGAGATGGGAGAATTGAGATAATGAGCACCAGGGAAGTAGCTCCTGATCCCCTAAAGTAAAGTTTACCAGTATAAAAGCCCTGCCTCTACATACAGGTTCCAATCAACATTTTAGTGCCTTACTCGTAAATAGAGATAGGCAATCAAGGAACAATAGGCGTTTAAGGAAGGCTTCCAAGTCGAAAGAGCAAAAAGCAAAATACATAGAAAAGTGAATTGGAAGGAAATAAAAATGATACAGAGAACCTAGGAAATCTTTATAATACAACCTCTAGTTCACATAATCAGTGTCTTTAGAGAGAGGCCAGAAAATACAATATCTATAAAATACAATGGTAAAAATGGAGAACAAGAAATAGCTCTTAGAAATTCAAATATACTTACAGTTGTGAAAACTTCAACAGAGGAGTTAGAAGTTGAAGTGATCTCTGAATGTAGAATAAGAAATTAGGAAGTTGTAAGCAAGTGGTAAGAATACATAAATGACTTAGAAATTAATTCAGTAGGAAGTCCCAAAGAATAGCAATTATGGAGGTGAAAAATCTATCGAAGAAATGTCAATAATATATAAGAAATCATCCAGTTTGAACAGGGCCACCAAATATCTGCAGAAGATATAAAATCCACACCAAACACTTCACTGTAAGATTTCAAAACACTAAGAACAAAAAAGAACTCCTAAAAGCCTACAGAGGTAAGGAAGGGCCCAGCCACAACATACCAAGAAGCAGAACAACTTGAGACTTCTCAAGAGCAAACTGGGATGCTAGAAGAAAACCAAGAAATGCCTTCAACATTTTGGTAGAAAATTATTTTCAGTCTGTAATTCCGATCTCAACCAAAACATTAATCAGGTATGAGGGATTAATGAAAGAACTTTGAAATAGACTGAAAGTTTGAGTTTTCCAAAATTTCATATATTGAAATCTTAAACTCAATGTGATGGTATTAGAAGGTGAAGCTTTTGGGAGGTGATTAGGTCATGTGAGTGGAGGCCTCATGAATGGGATTAGTGCCCTTATGAAAGAGACTCTAAAAAGCTCTCATACTCACCTTCCATCATATAAGAACAGAGCGAGAAGACATGTGTCTGTGAGCTAAGAAGTGGGCCTCACTGGACACTGAATCTACTAGCAGTTTAACCTTGGACTTGTGAGCCTACAGAACTGTGAGAAATAAATATCTGTTGTTTATCAGCCACCCAGTCTAAAATATTCTGTTATAGGAGCCCAAACTGACTAAGAAAGACAGCTAGGTCTCTCTCTTGCACAGTGTCTTCAAATAGCTAATGATCCCTACCTAACCATTCATGTGTAGAAAGCTGTAAGAATCGAAAAAAGCAAGGATGCGCATTACCCAGTCCTATTCAATGTCAAAGGCAGTCCTAGACAGTGAATTAAAGCAATAACAATAGATAGATAGATAGATAGATAGATAGATAGATAGATAGATAGATAGAATACTGATTGTCCATGTTCTTGGTAAACATAATTGTCTTTATAGAAATTCTTTAGGAATCTACAAAAAAAAAATATTTCTAAAATTAATGAGTTTAGTGAGATAGCAGTATACTAACAAGGAACAATTGAAAACCACAATATAAAGAAAGCATTTGAAGTTGCTCTAAAAATGATGAACTTAAGTATAAATCTAACAACATGTGTATATAATTGGTATGCTGAAAACTACAAAATATTGATTAAAGAAATCAAAGAGGACCTAAATCAATGGAGAGAGATATTGTGTTCATTAACCAGAAGGCACAATATTCTTAAGATGTCAATCCTCCCCCACTGATGTATAGTTTCAATGCGAACACAATGAAAATCCCAGTAGGTTTTTTTGACAGATATTGACAGGATGATTCCAAAAGGCACATGGAAAGGCAAAATAACTAGAATAGCCAAAACAATTTTTACAAATAAGATTGGAGGAATCACACATCTTCATTTTAAGAGCTACTATAAAGCCACAGTAATCAACAGAGTGTGGTATTAGTGAAGGGATAAACACAGAGATCAATGAAATTGAATAGAGTCTAGAAATAGGCCCACATATCATGGCGATGGATTCTTGACAAGAATGCCAAGACCATTTAGTGGAAGAAAAATTATATTCTTTTCAGCAATTGGTTTAGGGTAAAGTTTAGGGCAAAGCTCATATACAGAAAAATGAATTTTGCCCTAAACTTCATATCTTATACAAAATTTTCAGTTCTGGTGGAAATGATGAGTATTAGTAGATAGAAATCTAAGTGAACAACAAAAAAAGGCAATTGTTAACTCCAGAAGATACAAGAAGTTTGAATGTAATTACAGTACAATATATAGCTCACCTACCAATATTAATTGTATTCTCTCGATACTATAAACACTGAACCAATGGCATATCAAAGGATGACGGTGAGAGGAGGCTGCCCCAAGTGCAGCCAATAAGAGGTGTGCATTCTCTGCAGATGACCCTAACACAATAATAAAATTTACTAAAAGTCACTTTAGTTTTTATTGTCACTGTGCACTAGCACATCTAAATAATATCAGTGATAAAATACTCCTTCCAAAATGTCATTGGTTTGTCTAATTTATAAAAAATATTGGAAGTTACTGTAGACTTTCATAATATATTTAATAGCTTCAAATTAACACAGTTTTTATGTATCCTTGAATGAACATTTTATTTTACATGAATGTTGATTTGAGGAGTTCCCAGTTGCACAGTGGGTCTACTTAACACATGGATTCAGCAATGGTTTGAGTGTAAATTTCTAATGGTTCAGAATCATTGTTAACGTCACATCGGGTACACTTTGTGTCTCCAGCCCTCTGGTACCACACATCCCTGTTTAAAACAGTAAATTAAAAGTAAACAAGGCAAGCACAGTGATTGTAAATGCAGAGAAATCAAACCCGAGTTACTTTAATTCTGTTGTTCCCTGTGACCATTTGGAGTTTTTGTGTTTAAAATATAAAACAGTGAAACAGTGCAAACTGCAAGGTGTCATTATTTGATTAGTAAATACAAATTTTAGTTTAGAAATGATTTTTACTTAATTTCAATAACTTGAAATATATTCTTTTCTAATTTTTAATTTTTTAAAACTAAAAAATGAATCCATAAAATTAAATGTGGCATTGGCGGTATTAGTGTTAATTTCCTAAATTGTACCTTTTGGAGACATTTCAGTTTTACAAAAACTGTACACTGGTAAAAAAAAAATCACTTAATAGCTCATTGTACAATTTAGCTAAAATATTATTATATCAGATTAACCAAAGAATAAAAATTTTATTAAGTAGATATGAAAACTCCTAGCTAAATAGTTGTGCTCTTCTGTCCTGCAGGAACTTGGAGAAACTTGTGGTCATTTGTAATGTTGTGAAACCAATTGATTCAGTTCATAATTGCTTTGCATTTATAAAGAAACCTGAAGTTGGTTCCATATTAACATGAACAATATAATCCAGTGGATGTCCATAAGGAGAATGTAAAAAAGCAATGCATAGATCTATTTTGAAACATATAATTTCTTCATAAAGTTAATAAAAATCTTAAGAAATGCAAGACAACACAAGATTCACGTGATTACTTTTTCCTTTTTGGTACTGCAATTTTTAAAAATGTACTAGCATTATACATAAGAAATTCAATAAAAGGAAAGTTTTACCCTGTATTTCTTTTCTGGCCCTCATTATTATTTGTTTTATTTCATGATTATTACTGAACATGAAGTTATATAAAGGACGAGCTGTCAAAAAATGATTTCATCCAGGTGTCACATATGCTGGCATGCCTCGACCCTGGATGCTGATTCAATGGAAAGCGGTGATAATTGCTTTTGGAGGATAAGAAGAGGGTTAGTGTATGTGTGTGTTAAGGAGAGGGCCCAGTGAATTCTCTAGAGCCTCAACTGCTATAGCAGGAAGTAAGTGCTTTGGGAATGTGAATGGGATGGCAAAGGAGATCTCTGTAGGAGATGGGGTTTACTTCTTCAGAGCAGTGAGGTTTAGATGAGCGAGGACATGCCGCGAAGAAATGCTGTCTTTCGTTTAGAGCCAAGTGGTGAAACTTGACTTTTTAAATTCTGTGCATATATTACTTTGAAAAGAAAGTATTACAAAATCAAGAGAACTTAAGAATGGAAAAGCCAGTAACGTAAGTGCCCATCCATAGACAACTGAATAAAGCAGATGTGGTACATATATACAATGGAATATTACTTGGCCATAAAAAAGAATGAAACCTTATCATTTGTGACAACATGGATGGACCTAGAGGGTGTTAGGTTAAGCAAAATAAATCAGAGAAAGACAAATATACCATGTGATCTCACGTATATGTGGAATCTAAATAACAAAATAAACTAGCAAACAAAACAGAAATAGACTCCTAGATGTAGAGAACAAACTGGTGTTTGCCAGATGGGAGGAGGGTTGGGAGGCTGGGTGAAAAAGGTTAAAGAATCAAGATGTACAAATTGGTAGTTACAAAATAGTTACAGAGATGTAAAGTACAGCATAGGGAATATAGTCAATAATATTGTAATAACTGTATAGTGCCAAGCTGATACTAGCCTAATCCCGGGCATAGCTTTGTAAATTATATAAATGCCTAAATGCTATACTGTATACCTGAAACTTATAAAAAATAATGTTGACTGTCAACTGTAATTGAACAAGAAAAGAAAGAAAAGAATGCAGAAGCCAGTATAAAAATACTGGGCAGTCAGCTTTGGACACATTTAATATCATCTGGAAATTATGATTACAAAACAGAATATGAATAATATAAACCCCAATAAAAGGAAAAGCAACAGAAGTAACACAATTGGGAGATTGATAAAGGGAGAAAGAATAACTGTGCTAACCACTCCACTTTTTATAGCAGAGAATCAATCAACACTGTGTAAAATTGAAGCATGAGGTTTGAAAATCAATGACTCTAACTTATTATGGTTTTATGGTATTCGTAACCATTTTCCTTACCCTTGGGGGAATCTTTTGTTAATTAATGTGTCCTGTGGTGGAAAAATATTTTAAGTACAGCATTTCCTTCAGATTTACTTCAGTTTCTTTCTCTGTTGTTGAATTTGATTAAAATTAAGCTTACATTTTAATTAAATACAGAGTAGGGATCAAGTTTTACAAAATCTTTTCTGCCTAATCTTATCTAAAACTTTCCCTTATCCATCCATTATTCTTTTCTATACTTAATCATAGAGAGACATTAGAAATAATATTTACCAGAGTTTCTGTTTTCATTCATTCAAATAAATGAAGGTTTATTTTTTCACATATAAACAACTATGAACCTAGTGAGCTCATGCAATGGCTGTTGGCCAGACATCAGTAGTGAAGCAGTTGTCATTGCTGACACCTTCTGGTAAGGAAAAAAAAGTGCCAGCATAAAGATTTATAGCTGGGTATCAGTAATTTAGATAATAGCTGAGCACTCTTTTAAGAAATACTGCGCCAATACTCTTGATGTACAAAGGATTGTATTGTACACACACACACACACACACACACACACACACACACCCCTTGGGGTCAAAAAGTGATTCAGAAGAGTTGAACTCTAAATGTAAAGGTGGTTTAGAAATACAGTGCCCCGTTATTTAACTTTTATTTTCTTTTTTATGGTTGCATAAAATAATACATTATAAAGATGTATTTAAGTAGGTCTAGAAGAGTTCTTTTAATAAAAATTCTAAGTGATAAAAGGCATTGTTTCATGGTTTAATTGGAAGCATTTTAATTTGACCTCAAAGGCAAGGGAAGTAAAAGCTAAAATAAATGAATGAGATTACATCAAGCTAAAAAACTTCTGCTTAGCAAAAGAAATTGTCAACAAGGTAAAGAGACAACCATCCGAATGGGAAAACATATTTGCAAGAAACGCCTCCATAAGGGCCTAATACCTAAAATATACAAAAAAAAAAACCCAACAACATATGACTCAATAACAACAAAAAAACAAACCATCCAGTCAAAAATGGGCAGAGGACCTGAACAGACACTTCTCCCTAGAGGACATACAAATGGCCAAAAATATATGAAAAGATGCTCAACATCACTAGATATTAGGGAAACGCCATCAAAACCACAGTGAGATACCATCTCACACCTGTCAGAATAGCTATAATCAACAGGACAAGTAATAACCAATGTTGGAGAGGGTGCGAAGAAAAAGGAACCCTCATACACTGCTGATGGGACTGCAAATTGGTACAGCCGCTATGGAAAACAGTGTGGAGGTTCCTCAAAAAACTAAGCATTGATCTACCATATGATCCAGAATCCCTCTACTGGATTTTACCCAGACTTGAAAACCCATCTCCAAAAAAGATATTTGCACACAGATGTTCATAGCAGCACTATTCATGGCTGGCCAGGTCATGGAAGCAACTGAAGTGTCCTACGATAGATGATGGCTAAAGAAGCTGTGGTACACATATACAATGGAATATTAGCCATAAGAAGAGATGAAATACTGCATTTGCGACAACATGGATGGACCTCGAGATAATCATGCTAAGCGTAATAAGCCAGACCGAAAAAGTGAAATTACATGATATCACTTATATTTGGGATATAAACCTAAAAGCAACAAATGAACAGGTAAAACAGAGACTCAGGGACATGGACAATGGACTAGTGGCTACCAGAAGGTCGGGGTGGGGGAGGAGGAAAGAGGTAGACAGGGTAAAGGGGGTCAATATAGGGGGTTGCAGGAGGGTGAAGTGGGTAAAGGGTATCAAATATATGGTAGCTGAGGAAACTGGACTCTGGGTGATAATCACACAATAGAATATATAGATATCAAATTATAATGTACACCTGAAATTACATAATTGTATTAACCAATGTTACCCCAATAAATTTTTTTAAAAAGAATCTAAAAAAAAAAATTGGAAGCATTTTTCAATGATCCAAAAAATGATCTGTCTTAGGATCAAAACCTAGATTTTATGGAATCTGGTATTTCCAAGTGACAAAACTTGATGCTTCATTGCTGTCTTCTTTAAAATTTTTCCACATGGCTTAATTTCATAATAAATATATAATAAGAAATATTATAGACATTACATATAATATTATATACTATAATTATATATAATTATATATTACAGATATATTCTGTGTAATTAATTATATATTATAATTACATATTATTTATGGTATATTTTATGTATACTATGTTACAGTGTAAAATATATATTTTGCATAAAACATTTATAGTATCATGTTATATTAGAAACATATATAGTATCTAATTAATATATAAACTTGCCATATGGCTTAATTTTATAATGAATATGTAATAAGAAATAAATACTATGGGCTCTTTAGTCTGATGGGTATCATTTTATTGAACCATCTTGATATTGCTTTCTCATTCTTATTCATATTCACCCACATTTGTTTAGCTTAGTGTACAAATTTCTCCATATCCTTCAGCTTTTCAGAATTTAGGCCATAGTCTAGGTTAGGAAGATTTCTTTCATGATGGAAACAAATATTTTTAAAACCAAAGAACTCTGCTCCTTTTTGAAGCTGTGCCTTTTAAACAGTCTCCCTGTCTCTTTGTCTCTCTCTCTCTCTCTCTCTCTCTCTCTCTCTCTCTCTCTCTCTCTCTCTCTCTCTTCTCTCTCAATTTTCTCCTTCCTCTTCTCCTTCCATTTTCTTTCACCTTTTTTGTTCCATGCCTATTTCAGGGTCTCTAAGAGATGTTCTACAGGAGTCACTAGTGTCCCTGGGTTAGAAGAAACAGTCATAGTCTAAGGATCAACTATGATAGTTCAGGACCACGGACAGTAACACGTGGCCGGGGATGAAGACCACACTCACAATCCTCACTCACCCTGCAGGTTCCTCCAGGATCTGAGGAGCGGCAAGCACACCCTTCGAGTCTCCAAATAGTATCTTCTCCCCTTGACTGCCTCTACTCCCTGAGGTTTCCACCATTAAAGATCATCCTTGAGCTTAAGACTTCCAAGATTCCAATAAACACTATTATCCAGGAAAGTCCTCTGATTTCTAGTAACAGCAAGTTATCTAAACTACCTTGGGCAGAACTGTGAGGACACAGGCATATCTGACAGAACGCGACAGCAAGGCCTCCCAGGGTGAAGAGCGTGCCTCTCAGATTGTCTTTCTCTGGGTTACTTTGCCAAACACCATTTGGTTACCAGGCACCGCAGCAGGCTCTGTGATTTGTCAAACACAAATGAGACAAGGTCTGGTCCATCAGGAAATTATGGCTCGAATGGAATGATTACACATGACACACAAACTGGAGCAAAGGTGGAAGGTGCTACAAGGGAGAAGGAGTTGGCCATGTGGAGATGGAGAAGGACAATCCAGGGGCTGGGCCCAGAAAGGGCAAAGCCATGGTGCCCTGTGCTAAATTATGGAGACATGGGTGATGAAAAATAGGATGGGAAAGGTTAGGTTTAAATCATGGAGAACTCGGGTGCTAGAAAAGTAAATTTAGCTTGTATTTAGCGAACAAAAAAATGTGTGAGTGAGAGAGAGAGAGAGAGAGAGAGAGAGAGAGAGAGAGAGAGAGTCACTGAAGGACTGATGACAATGGAGTGGAGCAATCAAACATGGGCCTCTCAAGGACTCATTCGTATTTGGTCAGAGGGAGAAAAAAGGACAAGAGACTATAGAGGCAGAGCAGAGAGGAAGGGACTGACCAACCCGATGAGAAATAAGCTGGGTGGGGACTGAGGTCATCGGCACCTGTAAGCTCCCCTGCGCATGGACACTGACACACAGATATCTCCTTCTAAGCATTCATCTAAGCTAAACAGAAAGTGCCAGGGCTTTCTGTTTGGGGGAGGAATGTCAGGAAGGATCCAGAGAATGGGTGGTTCCAGGGGCAGCAGGATGGAGGATGAATGGTTGATGGTGTTGAATATGGATGTACCTAATCAGAATCACATACACACGGGTGCATACAGAAGACAAAGCCCACGACGCAGTGACCACAGCAAGAACTAAGAGTCAGGCAGACCCTGGGTCAAGTCCTGGGTCTGCATCTTACTAGCTGTGAGACCTTAGGCACTCTCTCAACCTCTCTGAGTCTCAAGTTTTTCATTTGTAACCTTTCAATGATAAGATATAGCTCTTGGTTTGTTGTGAGGATTAAAGTAAAATGTGATCAACTAGTCCTTAAAAATGACTACACATTCTTGTCCTCCTATATTTATGCCCTTTTAGTGTGACCTTGCACTTCCTCTCATCAAGGGGTGGAGTCTATTCATCAGCCCCCTGAATCTGAATTCATGATATGCTTTGGCCAAAAGGACAATAGCAAAAATGATGTTTGAATCATTCTCTTCTGCTTCTGGAACCCACCACCATGTAAACAAGGCCAGGTTAGCCTGCTAGACAATGAGAGACACATGGCCCAGTTGCCCCCATCACTCAAGTCAACAGCCAGCCTGGGAAACAGAGTCACCTAGCTATCCACAGCTAGCTACGGACCCAGGAGTTAGCCAAGCTAAGGCCAGCAAAAATGCCTGGGCCAAACTGCCAATCTGCCAAATCATGAGCAAATAAATGGTCGTTTTAAGCCACTATATTTTGGGTGGTTTGTTCTGCAGCAAAATCTGATAGACATATGCTCCTGCCTTAGATGAAGTTACAGAGATCAAATTTATCTTCCTGCCTGAAACAATCAAAACTACCAAGCAAGACTCGAGACACTGGGTGGGTAATGAAGGATGGTGATCCCCAAGAGACAGAAAAACAAATGATGTGAGCCCTAACGTCACCCCTGCTTACCACTAGGAAAGGCTTCCAGGATGCAGTGCAGATGGGGAGATCAGATAGATCTTTGGGAACTTCTGAGTTGGGGTGACCTGAGTGACAGTCTGGGGAGACCAGGGTGGGTAGAATTCTCAGGACAGAGTGCTGGAAAAGAGAGAGCTACACACAGAGAGAACCCCAGGATGTGCAGAGGGTCCCCCTCAAGCATCCAGCAGAATACTGATCAGCAACACATGTGCAAGGAGACCTGAGGCCAGGGAAGGAACTATCTAAACGGATGAGAGAACAGTGCCCAGCACTTGTGCAGAGCCAGAAATAGTGCCTGCTGCCACCGTCAGACTGTAAAAACATAATTCACAGGATATTAAGTAGAATACCCAGGAAACTCATGGCTCAGTAGTAGGGAATACTTAGTCCTAGACAGAACACAACTCCAGACCCGCCTAATAAAAGCAAGATCTCAAATGATTAGACAGTTACTAGGAAACTGCATCCCAAAACATCTAACTGATACAACGCCTATGGAAAGCTTACTGCAGTCAAGCAACTTTACATGTGTCAGAATTTTATATATTACTATATTTATATTACTTTATGAATAATAACCCTTAGAAAAAGCTGCAATTATTGTCTCCATTGTACAGATGATGAAGTCTAAAGATAATACACATGGTTAATAAATGGTGTTTCCCTCAAGTCCCCACCCTAGCTCCCCACCTGTAACCATCAACCACCAAATGACTTTTCCCAAATTGTACATCCACTTCAAAGAGTTAATGCCTTTAAAAAGCCTCAAACTTCAGCCTTCAGCAGGAAAGTATTCTCTGGCCGGGGTCTTAGAGAAAGTCCTGAATGAAGAATCAAGAGTGCCAGTTCAAGTCCTGGCATTGCCACTACCTTGCAAGGTGACCTTGAACTAGCCTTCACCTCTCTGAACCTGATTCTCCCACCTACAGCGGGGGGGGGGGCGGGGGGGGGGGTGTGTGATTCAGATCAAATTTCCTCAAAGCCTCTTATTCCTCTTGTTGAGCTCGCTCTCTCTCTCTCTTCTCTCTCTCTCTCTCTCTCTCTCCACACACACACACACACACACGCACGCACACACGCACGCACGCACGCACGCACGCACGCAGCCTCTTGTTGAGCTCTCTCCAGAGGTTTCCAGCACCTAGGAGACCCTTTCTCTACCACTCCAGTGCAGCATTACTCACTTTGGCCAGAAGATGGTGCTGCTTCTCCGTGCACCTTTAACTCCATTTATTCTGCGCACAAAATGTTCTAGGCACAGAGTAAATTCAAAGGGGATTACAGAATGGCCAACTCTTTCCAGGACGTTACTCTCAAGTCACAACCAACCAAAGATAACATGAAATCAGAAAGGAATTGGGGCTTTTCTTGAAATAAACTAAACATTATCAGAAAGTGGTAGGCACCCTGCAAGCTGCCTTATAGCACTTCTTTTAAACATTGGGCACTCTAATGCTCAGAGATGATAAAAGAAGCAGGTGCTTAGTAAATGTTGATCTGATCTCCACTTCTTTGTAGCATCATAGTACATGGCACTTGGTTGATGATCAATAAGTTTGTATTGATTGATTGATTGATTGAATTGTAATTACAGGTAGACACCCAAAACTAAGCCAAAGTGGCAGGGCCAAAGAGAGCATTCAGTCCAAATACTACAATTTCTACATGAAAAATGAGACCCAGAGAAATACGGGAAGAAAAATTATGGACCTGACACAAAGCAGGTGCTCCCCAAACATCTGCTAAATTAATAAAGTGCTTTTGCCTACATTTTCACTAATTCCCCAAGGTAATAGTTTTTTATCTCCACTTTACAGAGGAGAAAACTGAAGCTTAGCAATACTGTCTGCCCAAGCACAGGGGCAGATAGGAACATGATCATGGCCTCTGAATCTGCCCTCTCTCCCCCTACATCCGTTTATTTTTAACTCAAACGTTCTTGGGAGTACAAGAATTCGCTGGAATAATTTTTCACTTTGTTTTCATTTGATAACCTTTTATAAACAGCATATGACATTGTCTAAGTTTAAGGCGTGCAATGAGATGATTTGGTATATGTATATATTTTGAGATGTTTACCACAAGGTTATCACATCCTTCATCCCACATAGTTACCATTTTGTTGTTTCTGTTATGGAGAACATTAATAAAACTTGACCATTGTAGCAACGTTCAAGTATACAATACTGTATTTAACTAGTCACCATGCTATACATCACATCCCAAAATTTAACTCATAACTGGAAGTTTGACCCTTTGACCAACATCTCATTTCCCCCACCCCCAAGCTCCTGGCAACCACCATTTTACTTTCTGTTTTATGAGTTCAGTGTTTTTAGATTCTACATATAAGTGAGATCATACAGTATTTATCTTTCTCTGACTTATTTCACTTAGCATAATGTCCTCAAGGCCTATCCACTGTTACAATAATAGCTTTTTTTTTTTTAATGAACTCTGGATGGGTGCTTTAAAACTGGTGGCTTTGGCTACTTTAATTATTCAGAGCCAACAAGTGGGGAATAGGGAACAGAGATAGACCTGATACCTAAATGATACACTCATACAATGTGAAAGCCAAATGACTTGTTAAATAGAAGAGTCATAGGGGTTCAAATCAAGTGGGACAGACATGAGAGATCCCCTGGCACACCCCACACAGCATGCACAGGCAGAAAAACCTGGGCTGTAGCTAGTGGGCACTTGTTCCTGGTGGGAGGTCTGACTTTAATCCAGAAAAAAAAAAAATTGAATTAGTGTCATTCATTGGAATTTTACAGGTTTTATAATTTTGTTTGTATTTAATTTATAAATTTGCTTTTGGTTTCATAGCCACATAAGAACTATACATTTATACCTAGTTTTAGGCTTATACATACTTAAGTATTATTACAAAATTAATTTGTCAACATCAAGAGTCACTGGAATTTTTTTCCCTTTAAAAGGACTGTGCACAGTCAGGTTAGAGAAACACTGATCATATTTATTTCTCTCAGGAAAGAGGCCATAGCCATGGATAATTTTTTCCTTTAAATGGGAAGGAGCCCTCTCCCAAGAGAACAGGGAGAAGTTTGCTCCCAGGCCAGATTCCGGGCAGGAAAAAGGCAGTCCCTTCTCTCGTTCCCAGTCCTTCCCTGCCGGTGGCAGGGATGGGCGGTAGGCAACCAGGGTTGGCAGCAATTAGGCCCAAGTTTTCCATTGGTTTTCTTTAGAATTTTGTTAAACTCCTCAAAAATTACAAAAGTAACTTACGTGTATTGCATCCAGTGAGACGGTTGTACACCAAAAAAAGGTAATTCATCTCTTCCTGCCCTACCCCATATTAGCAGGTTGTAGTAGCTCTCTACTCTCATCTCCATACTCACACAGCCACATCCAGACATACATACCCCATTTCTATGTTGCTTGATCACTGTTTGACAACATGGGGTTGTGCTATATGCATGCCTCTGTCATTTGCCTATCTCACGTAACATCATCTGAACTTTTCAGGTCAAAGGAGAGGCCCTCGCCTTATTCTTTTTGAAGAGCTGTATAACATTCTAGAGTATGGATGCAACAGGATTTACTCACACACTACCCAAAGATGGATAGTTAGGTTGTTCCCAAGTTTTCCTTCTCGTGCATTGTAAGAAATGCTGCAATAGCCGTCCTTGGACGTGTGGCTCTATTCCCCACCCTCCCTTTTGGATGGATTCCTAGAAGTAAGCTAGGTCAACACAGGTGGGCCATTGTTTTATTTTATTTTATTTTTTGCATGGATAGCTATTCCCTCCATTATTATTCATGTGTTCTTTTCACAGACATGCACTGAGCACCTGCTGTGTGCAGGACACTGTGCTGGCTTAAACGAGACAAGGCTTTGCCCTCCAAGCATATAAGGTACTAAAGAGTGTTTACATATTAGTTATATAAATGATTATTAGTTACACACTAGTTATATATTGTATAATAGTATTTATATAACTCTATTCAACTGACAAAGTGAGAGTGCCCTAAGCAAAGCAGACGAGGGAATGTCCATGTGCCCATGTCCTCCTCCTCCATGGAGACAGTGACTGGAGGGGGCTCTGTCCAGCTGGGGCAAGTGTGAAGACTCTGCCTCTGGGCCCACCTGTCTCCTCATCCCGGGTCATCCACAAGGGACAACCTCTAGAACTGGGGGACGTTTTTCCCACTCATGCTAATCACCATTTATTATGGTGGCCTTCTATGTGTTAGACATTTCACATATACTCCTTTATTCACACTAATCCTTACAAAACCACTGCTTTTTTCATCCATTGCTATGTAACAAATTACCCCAAGACTCAGTGGCCTAAAACAATACATATTTTTATCCCATAGGTTTTATGTGGTCTTTTTTGTCTGGCTTCTGTCACTTAGCATACTGTTTTCAAGGTTCATCCACATTATAAGGATGAATCAGTACTCCATTCCTTTTTGTGGCCAAAACATATTTCACTATATGGATATATCACTTTTCTTTATCCATATATTAGTTAATGGATATTTTTAAATGAATATGTACATAGCATATATTTTTCCATCCTCATAATTACATTCTCCTTGAAAAAAAATTATAAGTAAGATTAAAGTTGCTCAAACACCAGCCACCCAAAGCCAATTTCCTCCCCAGAAGATTAAAGTTTATCCAAGTCTTTCTTTGTGCATGTATTTAACTGTATATGTACCTGTATAATTATCTACTGTTGTATAACAAATTACTCCAAAACTTAGTGGATTGAAACAATAATAAATGTTTACTATTTCACACAGTATCTGAGAATCGGGAATTCTGGAGTGTCTTAGCTGGGTGGTTCTGACTCAGGCTTGCTCATGAGGCTGCAGTCAAGATGATGACAGGGGTGCAGTCGTCTGAAGTCTGGGCTGGGACTGCCCAAATGTCTCCTCAGGTGGATGGAGAGTCAGTGCTGGCTGTTGGCAGGAGGCATCAGTTCCTTGCCATCTAAGGTTGCCATATTTAGCAAAGAAAAATACAGAATGTAACTAGTAGATAAATAAGTTCTGGATATCTAGTGTACAACATAGTGATTATAATCAACAACACTGCATTATAAACTTCAAAGTTGCTTAGAGACTCGATATAAATGTTCTCACCATAAAAAAAAAATGATAATCATATGAGCTAGTAGAGGTGTTAGCTAATACTACAGTGGTAATCATATTTCCATATGCAACCATATTAAATCAACATATTGTATACTTTAAATTTATACAAGGTTATGTCAATTATATCTTAATTTTAAAAAAGCAAGACCAACTGTATGCTGCTTACAAGAAAACCACTTAACTATAAACACACAAATAAGTTAAATATAAAAGGGTGGGGAAAAGATATAACATGCTAATATAAACTAATCAAAAGAATATGAAGATGCAATAGATTGCAGAGCAAGGACTATTACCAGGTATAAAGAGTCATTTTATAATAATAAAGAAATCACTTCATCAAAAGGATATAACAATCTTAAACATTTATGAGGAGCTTCAAAATACATGCAGAAAAAATGCTAGAAATTAAAGAAAAAACAGACAAGTCTATAATTATAACTGAAAATGTCAATACTCTTCTTTTGATGATTTAGAGAACAAATAGAGACTAGTAAGGATACAGAAGATTATCAACCTAACTGGCCCAATTGACTTTAACAATCTCACCAATAGCAATAGAATATGCATTATTTTAAAATGTATTGAAAATGTATGAAGATAGGCCATAAGCTGGACCATAAAACAAATCTAAATACATTTAAAAAATTCAAATCATACAAAATATATCTCCTAACTACACAATGCAATTGAAGAAGAAATCAGTAACAGAGATAACTGGAAATCCCCAAATAAACCACAATCCATACCTCACATCATATACAAAATTAACTCCAAATGGATCATAGATCTAATGATAAAATGTAAAACTTTAAAACTTTTAGGGGAAAAAAATAGAAGAAAACCTTAGTTACTTCGGTTTATGCAGTGTTCTTAGATACCCCAAAAGCACAATGTGAAAAAGAAATAAATAAATTAGTCGTTATCAAAACGTTTTAAATGTTTGCTCTGTAAAAGACAATTAAGAGATGAAAAGACAAGCCACAGACTGAGAGACATATCTGCAAGTTATATATTTGATAATGGAATTGTATCTAGAATATATAAGGAATATATAAGGAATTCTTAAATTCTTTCACAATGATGAGAAAGCAAACAACCCAATAAAAAGATGAGCAAAGATATACAGATAGCATATAAGCACTTGAGAAGATGCTCAACATCATTAGTCATTTGGGAAATGTAAATTAAAACCACAGTGAGATATCACTACAAACCTATTTGAAAAGTTAAAATTAAAAAAGAAAAGCTGACAGTAGCAAGTATTGACGAGATGAGGAGCAACTAAAATTCTCATACATTGCTGGTGGGAATGTAAAATGGTGTGGCCACTCTGAAAAATAGTTTGGCAGTTTCTTTTAAGGCTAAATATCTGCTTATCATAAACTCCAGCAATCCCACTCCTGGTCATTTACCTAAATTAAATAAAAACCTACATTAACACAAAACTTGCACACAAATGTTTATAGCAGCTTTATTCATAATTGCCAAGATGGAAACCCAAATGATCCTCATTTTGGGAATGGATATACTTTAGTAGAACATACATATGCTGAAATATTACTCAACAATAAAAAGAATAAGCATTAGGATGCACAGAATAACATAGATGAATCTCACCATAATTATGCTGAGTGAAAGAAACCAGATCCCAAAAGGGTATATATTGTATGGTTCCTTTTTTTTTTTTTTAATCCTGGAACATGCAAGCTATAGTAACAAAAAGATCAGTGGATGTCTGAGGATCGGGGCTGGGCGGGAGGCAAGGAAGGGAGAGGGACTACATAGGGTCATGAGGAGACTTTTGGATGTGATGGGAATGTCTGATAACTTGATCATGGTGATAGTCTTTGACATATGTAACATGCGTCAAAACTTATCAAAGTGTATGCTTTCAATATGTGCAATTTATTATATGTCAATTATACTTCGATAAAGCTGTGTTTAAAAAAATGACTTTCCTCTTTGAACATGTTTAGATTCCTCTATGAGAAGTTATAACTTTCTCAGTTTACAAACTGTATTGGTCAGGTTTTTGTGTCAACTTGGGTAGGCTATGGTACCCAATTATTCAAACACTGATCTAGGTGTTTCTGTGAAGGTATTTTATAAATGAGATTAATATTTACAATCATTTGATTTTATGGACAGATTATCCTAGATAATATAGGTGGGCCTGATACGATTATTGAAAGGCACTAAGAACAGAACAGTTTCCCTGAGGAAGAAGAAATTCTGCCTGTGCACTGCAGCTTCAGTTCCTGCCAGAAAGTCCCACCTGCCGGCCTACAGATCCAAACTTGCCTAGCCAGTCCCCACAATCACATAAGCCAAGTACTTGCTAGAGATCTCTCTCCTCTCCTCTTTCTCTTCTCTTCCTTCTCTCTGCCCTCTGTCTCTGTCTCCCTCTGTCTCTCTGACACATATACATATAGGATATGTATATATCCCCTAATATATCTTTAGGATCTTATGTTGATATCCTAGTGATCATATATTATCAATAGTTTTGTATATATGTATATCATATTATATATGATACTGGTTTTGGATAGTAGATAGATAGATATAGATATAGATATAGATATAGATATAGATATAGATATAGATATAGATATATAGATATAGATATCCTGCTGGTTCAGTTCTTTCTCTGGTATGAAGTAGCCCAAATGCCCATAGTCCCAGCTCCTGTTATATTAGTTTCTCTCTCCCAGTGCACCTATGGCCTCATGCGGAGTTCCTTATGACAAGTTGACTAAGGAAGAGAAAACTCAGGACTGATTTACAGAGGGTTCTGCACAATGTGCAGGCACCACCCCGGAGTGGACAGTTACAGCATGACAACCCCTTTCTAGGACGTCCCTGAAGGACAATGGTGAAGATGAGTCTTCCCAGCAGATAGAACTTTGAGCAGTGCACCTGATTATTTAGCTTGGAAAATAAATGGCTAGGAACATAAACCTATGCTAATTCATAAGCTATAGTCAGTATTTTGGCTGGATAGTCAGAGACTTGATAGGAACATGATTGGAAAATTGGTGACAAACAATCTAGGGTATAGGTCTCTCTGAATGGGCAAAGAATGTGAAAATATGTGTGTCTCATGTGAATGTTCGCCAAATGGTGACCTGTGCATTGGGGGATTTTAATAATCAAGTGGATCGGATGATCAGTTCTGTGGGTACCAGTCAGCCTCTTGCCCCAATTACCCCTCTCATTGCCCATTGGCTTATGAACAAAGTAGCCAGGTGGCAGGGATGGAGGTTTTTGCATGGGTTCAGCAACATGGACTTCCGCTCACCAAAGCCAAGCTGGCTACAGCCACTGCTGAGAACCCAGTACATCTACAGCAGAGGCCAACACTGAGACCTGGTACTATTCCCTGGGGTGATCAGCCAGTCACCTCATGGCAGTTGGATTACACTGGATTACTTCCATCATGGAAAGGACAATGCTTTGTTCTTACTGAAATAGACACTTGCTCTGGATATAGATTCACTTTCCCTGCATATAATTCTTCTACCAAAACTACCATCTGAGGATCTCCAGAATGTCTACCCACCATCATGGTATGTCACACAGCATTGCTTCTAATGAAGGAACTCACTTCACAGCAAATGAAGTACAGCAACGTGCCCATATTCACAGGATTTACTGGTCTTACCATGTTTCCCATCGTCCTGAAGCAGTTGGCCTGATAGAAAGGTCGAAAGGCCTTTTGAAGAGCCAGTTATAGCACCAGCAAGGTGGCAACACCTAGCAGGACTGGGACAATGTCTTTCAGGAGCCTGTAATGCTCTAAATCAGCATTTCACGTATGGTATTTTTCCTTCCACACTAGCGTTCATGATTCCAGTAATTGAGGAGTGGAAATGAAATGGCACCACTCACTAGTACCCTAATGATCTACTAGCAAAATTTTTGCTTCCCATCCCTGCAACCTTATGCTCTGCTGGTCTAGAGGTCTTCACTCCAAATGGAGAAATGTTCTCACCAGGAGACACAATAATGATTCTAGTGAATTGGAAGTTAAGACTGTCACCTGGCCATTTGGGTTCCTCATACTTCTGAATCAACTAAGAAGGAAGTTACTGTACTGGCTAGGGTGCTTGATTCTGACTACCAAAGGGAGACTGGGTTGCTCCTGCAAAATAGAAGAAAAGTATGCCTGAAATACAGGAGATCTTAGAGCATCTCTTAGTACTCCCATGTCCTGTGATTAAAGCCAATGAAAAACTCTAACAACACAATTCAGTAAGACTTCTAATGGTACAAACCCTTCAAGGATGAAGGTTTGGGAGCATCCCACCAAGAAAAGAGCCATGACCAGTGCAAAGGTGCTTGCTAAGGGCAAAGGAAATATGGAAAGCATAGTAGAAGAAGGCAGTTAAAAATATCAGCTATGACCACATAATTGCAGAAATGAGGGCTGTAATTATTATGAATATTTGTTTTATGAATGTTTGTGTATATTTTTCTTCCCTCTTATCCCCCATCATCTAATATAAAACATATTAATAATAACTAATGTTACATTATTGAAATTACAGGGTTTTCAAGGAAAAGAGTGAACATCACCCAAAGACTTCACATTCTCTTCTGGGGAAATGATTAGCACGCTTCCAGTTGTCCACAGGATAACTGCATCATGTTAAGTAGGAGTATGACTTCATTACTGTTTTGATTTGGAGAATAGGTAAGGTTTAAGGAGATGTACATGGGTGCCAGCTGACCAGAGGCGAACTATGATGATCAGTTTTTTTGTGTTAACTTGAAAAGCTCTAATACCTAGATATTCAATCAAACACTAATCTAGATGTTGCTGTGAAGGTATTTTGTAGATATGATTAACATCTACAATCAGAAATTTTCCGAGGAATTTTTCCGGGTAATGTGGGTGGACCTGATCCAACCAGCTGAAAGACCTGAGGCTTCCCTGAAGAAAGTCCACCTGTGGACTGCGTGTCGGCTTCTGCCTAAGAGTTTCCAGTCTAGCTTTCTTTATAGCCTGCACTACAGATTCCAGGTTTGTCTACTTATCCCCCACAATTGCATAAGCCATAAGCCAATTTCTCACCATAAATCTAGATGGATGAATGGATGGATGATTAGATAGATAGATGATAGACAGAGAGAGAGAGAGAGAAGAGAGAGAGAGAGAGAGAGAGAGAGAGAGAGAGAGAGAAGAGAGAGACAGAGAGACAGAGAGAGAGACAGAGAGAGAGAAACAGAGAGAGAGAGAGAGAAAGAGAGAGAGAGAGAGAGAGAGAGAGAGAGAGAGAGAGAGAGGAGAGGAGAGAGAGAGAGGAAGGATATATGCTGGAAAGGAAAGATATCCTACTGCTTGTGTTTCTGTAGCAGAACTCTGATGAGTACAAAACTACCTGAGAAAATCTCGTGTCCTTTGAGATAGCTTGTTTATGACTCAAGAGGGACCAACCAACATATTCATCAGGCATAGCCAAAACTTCTGAGCAAATCCCAGGAGTTCCAAAGATTATTCTGATAGAGGAATCAATTGGGCACGTCAGGGCAACACTGCTAGAATAGTGTTCAGGGCATGCCTTCAGATGTTAGTCCTTTCAGGTTTATTAAACTATTTACAACACATTGGAATATTACACAGCCACTTAAAACACGCTCTTTATTGCCTCTGATAGACCAAAAAAATCTCATAACATTAATTGCTTCGAAGGAGAGGAACCCAGTGGCTGGCAGACAGGAGTGGAGGGAGAATTTTTACTTTTTATACCTTTGGGATATTGAATCATGTGAATGTATCATCTAGATCAGGGGTTGACAAAATAGTCCACAGGTGAAATTTGGCCCACTGCCTGTTTAAAGTTTTACAGAAACATATCTATATTCATTTGTTTACAATGGCTACTTTCATGCTGCAATGACAGTTTAATAGTTGTGATGTCATATGGCCCACAAAGCCTAAAATACTTACTATTTGATGCTTTACAGGAAAAAAACATTGCCAATTTTAAACTAGATTTAACAGAAAAGTAAACGGACATTAAAAAAAAATGTCCCAAGAGAACTTAAAACATATGTCCACACAAAAACTTATACATGGATGTTCACAGGAGCAGTATTCACAGTAACTAAAAAGTGGAAACAACCCAACCCAAATGTCACTCAACTGATGAATAAACAAAATGTGATATATTCATACAGTGGAACATTACTTGGCCAGAGAAAGGAATGAAGTACTAATAAATGCCACAACACAGAGGAACCTTGAAAACATATGGTAAGTAAAAGAAGCCAGACACAAAAGGCCACATACTGTGTGATTCCATTTATATGAAATGCCCAGAATAGGCAAATCCATAGAGACAGGAAATAGATTAGTGGTTTCCAGGGACTAGGAGGAAGGAAAAATGGAGAATGATTGCAATGGATACAAAGTTTCTTTTGAGAGTGATAGAAATGTTCTGGAATTAGATAGTGGTGATGGTTGCACAACTTGTTGAATATACTAAAACCACTGAATTGTACACCACCACCAAGTACAGGACATTCCACAGTTCAGTAGGGGCCCAGCACCTAGTAATGAATTAGTCCCCTCCACCGCTTCAAACCAGGATCAGACCTGGCCTGAGAGTCAGGAGACCAAGTTTGACAACCCAATTGTCCCAAACGTGCAGGCAACCTTAGGTATGTTTTTTCCCTGTCTGGTCCTTAATTTCCTTCTCTGTAATATGAGTGCTATTGGATAGGCAGGGAAAAGGCTGGTGTGACACTGTAAGAGTTGATTTAGGGGACCTGACTTCCCGGAATCCTTTATTCCTATATCATCACTGACCCTAATCAGTGACTTTATGATCATTTTCTAATTTCAAAGCATATGATGTCTTTTGATCCTCATAGGTAGGTAGGTATTATCTCCTTAGGGAAGTCAATGAATTGCCCAAATTCCTACAGTGGTTAAGTGTTGGAGCTGGAACTCAACCCTGTCTTCGGATTCTAGATCCTGTGTTCTGCCCATACCACTACTGTTTTTGCATGTTTGGCCTCTCTCTGGAAAATCCAAGGCATCAGTGTCCAGCAGCCTCACCACTTCATTTTGACAAAGCAAGGAAGGAGAGGCGGGGTTCTCTTTGATCTTTTCTTCTGATCCTCTCTATGTTGACACAGGAGCAGTCTGTGCATAGGAGTATGCATGCATGTACATTGGTGTAGACACCAAGCCCATTTCATCACAGATATACACAGATAAACTTGACCTCAACAGGTGATAGGTTACTCCTTGTTACCAGAGTGATGAGGAGGCTATACCTTTATTTCAGGGGAAGCTTAAGAAGTCACAACTCTTTCAGAATCTACTCTCTCCCCTAAGTCCAAAAGACTCATTACATCTCTCAAGAGACTTCAAGGAGGAAGGGGTTATATCCTTAATCCTTAGGAGATAGGAGTGAGAAGGGAGGGGCAGGGAATTATCCCCCCTACCTTTGCTGAAGTAGAGCCCAGGAAAGGGAACATAAGTGGAAGCAGGGATTCACTAAGCTCAGAGGGCTGGGCCCAAATCTCAGTGTCAGTGAAACCACTGCTATCAAACCCAGTTCAGTCCTTATGAGTGACAGTGCCTCATTGTAGTGATGCTAGTAGCTTTGTGGGCTTTGGCAAGTCACTCACCCTGATTTTTTATACAAAACTGTGGCTGATGATTGCTGGGTCTAGTTCAGAGGTCCTTTCCAGGCAGAAGGAAACACACAAGGCTTAGGGCACCAAGGGAGGCGGGGCACGGTGAGGCCAAGTGCAAGAGTCTCATCAGGAAAGGCCAAGCTGCGCTAGGGCAGAGGGGCTGTCATGCTTGCTTTCACTTTTTTCATTTGTCCAATTGACAATTATCAAGCATATCCTACAGATGCTGTTCTGTGTGCGTGAAGCAGTGAAAAGAATGGCTCTGTTCTCACAGAGCTTATATTCTAGTTGTGGGAGACCAAGTAAACCAACATATGTCAAGGGTTGGCAGGTGCTATAAATTAAACAGGATAAGGTTAATAGTGATGTGAGAGAGGTGCTATTCCACATAAATTTCTGTAGGTCTCTCTCTGATAAGAGAATATTTGAGCAGAGATCTGAAGTAAGTAAGGGAATAGTTTAGAGGACAGCCATACCTTAGGTCTAGGCTGGAGGACAATAGTTCTAGGGAGAGACAGACATTGCCAATGACAACAATTTCCTATCATGCTGGTTTGCCAACCCCCTCCCCCACCCCCACGATCATTCTCCACCTTTCTCTTTTCTGTTGTTCCCTGGGGGTAGGAGAACAGACCCCTACAACTGCAGCCTTGCCATCTACCTTTTAGTTAGGTTCAGCCAAAAGGAGATCCCAGAATATTGGAGAATAGGATGAGACTCTGCCTGGCCCCAGTTCTGACAGTGGCTACATTCACCTACCCCACAATTCCCATTTGCCTTCCACAGCCCCTCTGCAACCCATGCTCCCATCTTGTCCCTCCTGGGTCCCACAGGGTCAGGATAATCCTCTCCAGGAAGCTTTGCACAATTAGCCTTACAGATGAGCACTGCACACCTACCTGTGCAGGAACATGTTGTCCATAGAGGCTACCTGGACTTCCTCTCCCATCAGGGCAAGAGAATTTTAGCCTTCAAGACACCCATTACAGACTAACAGTGAACCAGGCCCGCCCCACCCCCCACCCCCAAGGCTTCAGCTGTCATCCCAACAATGACAGGAACGGAAGTTGGGGTTTTAGAGTCCTTTGTCTTCCCTCCTTAGAACCTTACTGCACCAGAAACAGAGCCTTCTTCCCAAGATCCAGCCCACCAGTTTTCTATGTGAAGGAACCCTATCAACCCACCTGATTTTATTTCCTTGATAATACATTTATTTGTCACTATTGGAAAAAGCTTATCTATGTGTATGTCTGCTCTACCCATTAGAACATGCATGCCATGGAAGCACAGAATTTGCCTATCTTGTTCTCCTTTGTGAACTCAGTAAATGTTTTTGAGTGAGTAACTGACAACATAAATGAGTACAAAGCACCTCGGCCCCCTAATACTTTCCCAAGAATGTAGCCATAGGCCCAGATGGCTTAGGGTCAGGGATGGGCAGACACTCTCAGAAGTGTCTCAGTACTGACTTCTCCAGGTGTATGTAGGCAGGAGCCCCCAAGTGGGACAGCCAGGATAACCCAAGACTAAGAGAACCAGTCAGGTTCCACCAAGAGTTTCAATCTTTCTGAAGCCACAGCTTTTCCATTTCCAAGTGGCTAGAGCAGGACTTTGCTAACAGTCTCTACATCTCAAGGAAGCCTAGCATGAGGACTATGAGGGCTGTAAGCTTTGGCAGAAGTTCTAGGCCAAGCTTCTCCAGGTCCAGAGCAGCTGCAAACTGTGGTCTCAAATCTGGGATTGGAAATTGTGAAGACAGAACCTGTTATACTGAAGACCCAAAATGTGGCTCACCTGGGTCATCTCTACCAAGGAACCCAAGAAACCTTGTGGTTGAGTGCTGCTGACTGGTTTTCCTCCATTTAAGTGGCTCAAGCCTAGACCTTACAATAAAACCTAATTCAGGCCAACGATTTCTGTCTGGTCTTATCTCTTCAGCCCCCATTCTACTCCATCCTAGATACCTTCCACGCCACCCATGTGGCACCACTGCCACCTGACCATCCCTTTTATCCCCAAAGAAACCCAAACAGATCAGAAGTGCATCAATCAACCTTTAATGTCCAAAAGAGGCATGGATGCAGAGCATAAGAGATGTAGCGGGGTCTCAGCCCCTGCTCCAGAAATGAGGGAGAGATGAACACCAAACATTTCCAACTGGCCACACAAGTCTGGGAGGGTAGGGGAAAACACATATTTGGACATTCATAAAAGGGTCTAAAACAGAGAACTCACTCACCATCCCAATCCCCACCCTAACCTGTCAAAGAGAAAGCTCAGCATACACTAAAGGCTTAGGGAGGGGGACATTCTCCTGTCTCCCCACCAGCCCCACGGATGGAGTTGAAAAAAAAAATTAGCTGGATCCCAAACCTCCCCCACTGTCAACCGTACACATGAGTTCTGAACACAATTTACAAGAATCAGCAGCTCAACCAGCAATGACTTCCCCTACCCGTACCCCACCCCATCCCTGTTTGACCAACAGTTAAGATTTCCCCAGCACTCTCCTTAGAATCTCCTCCCACTAGTGGCCCTGCTCTATCTCCTGATACCTGGCTTTATCACTGCAAGACGGGCCTCCAAAGTTCCTCCCAAGCCCCTCACAGCTCTTTATCACTTCCATCCCTACCTCCCACAAGAGGCTGCAACCATCCACAAAGTCATTTTCTCTCTCCACTGAAAGCCAACTCCAGGGAAGATGGCAGCATGGCCATCTCATTGTGGGTTATTCTCTTAAAGCCTTCATGGGAGCAGATAGCCCTAGGGCAAGCAATGTCTGGGCAAGATGGCTGAATGGGGTGACACCTGTCCTCACCCCAATAAACATATACCCCCCAGAAATTTTTAACATAAAGCCCCACTTAGAACTAACTATGCACCCTATCTCCCCTTATACTCTAGAGATTCCACACCGTCTTGCCCCTCCCTCCCCTTTACCCAAATCAAGATACATACACACACACATACACACACACACACACAGGGGAGAATCGAGGGAGACATTGATTTGGTTTGATTACTAAGACCTAATTAAGGAACTACAGTCACCAGAAATTCCCTTGCCAGCCAATTAATGGGGGCTGCTCTAAGAGAATTCCAGAGGAATGAGAAAACCAAGAGCTAAGCAGGGAGCACACAGTAGAGAAGAATGCAAAGAAAAATAATCAAGCTACTCTTACCTCCAACATCCTTCTAGCATGAGCTCTGGCAGGAAGAATAAAAGGTAATCCACAAAGACACAGCCCTTACTTAGAAACTCTTCTGACAAAGACAGCAAGACAAATCTGCTCCCCACTCCCACACACCAAAGACAAACACGTCTCAGGGCCCCTTAAAGAATCCACCCTCCCCAACCCCACCCTCTGCCCCAAGTCGTGGAATCACAGTTCAGTGGAATAGTCTCCCTGGTACTAGATCAATCCCCCTACCCTCCTTCCTATCCCTCTCTCCTTGCTGATCCTAACACTGTCTCCCTGCAGCCTCCCTGGCCCTCCACCACCATCAGGAAGAAGCAGCTGCACAGTTTTAGTTCCACCTCCAGAAACTAATTTCTTTCCCCAGCCCTCCTAGTCATAGGCTTTTTTGAGGGCTTTTTATTTTGTAAAAGGAGAGAAAGAGAAAAAGGAGGGGTGGGAGAGATTTCCTAGTGCAATACAACCAAAATTTTTTTTTAACTCTTAAAAAATAAACGTAAAGCAGCCTTCTTCCCCAGGCAACTAAACAGAAAGAGGTTTGGTTTTGTTTACTGCGACATACACATGAAATCGAGTATACAGTCCATGCAGTAGCACAGCCATTGGAGAGGACATCCTGATGCTGGCCCCAGTGCAAAACAGTCCCAGCAACACCGCCTGCTTGCCATTGCTGCCGCCGCCACTGACACCTTCCCTGTAGCCACCTAGCCTGACTTGAAGAGGAGGATTGCAACTTGACCCAAGTAAAAATAGATGAAGTGCTTTGTCTCGTGTGTAACGTAGCTGCCAAAATTTCGGCCCACGATACAATGCCAGGTAGGGTTATATTTCTTGTCAAATTCCTAAAAGAAGAATAAAAAGGAGAGAAGAAAGGTGATTAGAACTGGAGGATGAGAAATCAGAATGCGAGTCTGATTAGTCATCACCCCCAACCCATGGCCTCAGCTCCCTTAACCTAAGGAGCTCAGGTTCTAAGGCTGGCTAGGACACTCCTTCCCTCATTATTAATGTAATACCACAAAGGCTCCATTATTTCTCTCTAGCACTTTACACCCTGATCATCTCTCCTCCCTCTAGCCACCCTATTCCACAGCCCACCCTGTGATTCTACAGCAAGGGAATCAGAGAAGCAGAATAAAGTAGAAGAACCATTCCAGTGTCACACAGCATGAGTAAAACAGAGGGGCAAGCCTCAATGACTCACCACCCACCACCTCCCACATTACTAAACCAGGATTTCCAAATGCCAAAAACCAAGACACTAGAGCAAAATCGGGTCCAAACATCAGGAGTACCAGGAAGCAGTTCTATGTAAGTCAATATTAAAGGTGTTCCTGTGTGCCAGGCAATGTGTGGGCTGTAAGCATCAGAACAGAGACCTCTCAGCCTTGATGCACTTCCTATATCCCCAGCTCACTTCTCTCAGGGGCACAAATTCAGTATCAAAGACACCTAGGAAATCCTTGTGACCTAATCAGACAGGCAGCTCCCTTTCACCTTGTGGACACAGAATCAAACAGATGGCTGGTTCAGTTCTAGATGCATCCCGCTATAGCTGTGAAGGGCAATAGCCCGCCACCATAAGCCCAGAAATGCTGCCAACCCAGGGCTTTGTTCCCCAGGTGCTCAACTTGTTTGGCCTCCTCACAGCTCCCGTACCATATGATTCTAAGAGGTACTGGGGAACAGTTGAAAGAGCATGCATTACCGAACCCAGCTTTAATCTTAACTCAAGATTTTATAGTCACTTCCCTAGGTTTCATTTTCCTCATCAGTAAAACAAGAAAGCTAGTCCAGACATAATCTAAGGATTCCTCTGGCTCTGAGAGCCCATGATTCTGGATTCTCTCCTTAGGACAGCAAAGCCATCCATCACTCAGCAAGGAGCCAGCACCCCCAGGAGCCTTGCTGGCTCTATACTCCTTGGCTTCACACTCAGAAACTCTCTCAGGACTCCAGAGTTTCCTCTTCTCATTCTACCCATCTGGGTAGGAAGCAGAGTTCTATAAAACTCAAAGATACCCTACCACCTCTATGGACCAGAATGTCACTACTCTTAGGCATCCTTCTTGGTATACCAGAGCTAATATCAAAGACTGGGACAATGCCACCAATTGACATGGATCCTGATTGGTAACCAAGGGCCCTCAGTACCATTTTTCACTTCTAACTCAGCTAATTCTTCACCATGTTAACTGTATCAATGCACCCCATCACTCAGAAAATTTTTAGGAGCTAAACCCATTGCCCCATATTGCTCATCCATTTAAAAATTATATATTCAAGCTCTCATTTTCTCAGGAGGGCATGATGCAGTACCTTTTTAAGAGAAAGAAAGGAAACCTCCTGCATGATGAGGATTATCTTACTTTAAATGATGAAGTTCCCTGAATATTTGCATATGATCGTATATTATCCATCCAAATATCCTTGATATTCATTTGAATAGTTCTGAATTGGGCCAGTTCTATTTAATTCTGAAACTTCTCTTCCCCATCCCTTGCACTAACATAATAATCTGTAAATGTGAATGCACACACAAAACCACACTCAGCAGTGTCTCTATTCAGAACTAGGGTAAATGCTTTGGCAATTAAAAATCACTTCCTAATTTGTCTGCTTTCCAAGTTTTTAAGGTGTTTTGTTTTGTTTTTGCATGGGATATACCTGCTTTCCTATGTCCCCAGCTCCAGCCCTCCCTTGGCACAGTTCAGCTGCCTATCCCTACCCCTGGCCACCAGCCACAGCTTTCCCAGTGCACCTTCTTGATATAGGCAGCAATGTCCTTCTCTATGTTGTACTTCTCCATAGCCTGCGTAGCACAGTCAACGGCATCCTGTTGCATGTCCTCAGACATGTCTGCGTTCTTGATCACTGCCTTCCGGTCAGACATCGTGACACTGCAGAAGAAGCAAAGAGGTGAGGCTGACAAACACATGCTCTGGGCAATGAATATTAGCAACAGAGTGTGGGGCCTCAGTGAGAGAGGGAAGTACAGAAGGTGAGGGCAACGGAAAACACAGATGACAGGCAATAGGAAAGAGCTCCTAAACTTTTAGCAGACATGGTCCCCAAGCCTGGGAAATATGACATAAATTTAAAAAGATATAACTGGCCATCAGTTTTTAATCATACGTAAAGTAAGATTTTTTCCAACACTAAATTTATCTATTTCTGATATTTTGAATATCACCAAACAGCAATGATACTACAATATATTACCTACTAGTTGTGTCCCTGGGCAAAGTGTTTTCATGCCATCACCTTAAAACAGGGACTGCAGGGTTATCCTAAGGGCAAACCAGGTGGCATAACACCTGACCACAGTAAGCCCTTGATTTAATAACCATTATTACATCATTGGTATCACAATGGAAAGATAACACACTAGGAATCAGTAGCCCTGACTTCTGGTTCAGACTATGAACTCTTGTGCTTTTGGACAAGTCACTTATTCTTTCTCCATTTGATTACTCCCATTTTAGCAATGAAAACAGCTCTCTGTTAGGGTTTGTTATAAGAATTTAATTTTTATATGAGAACATCTGCAAACAAAGACAATCTATACAGGGGTCATCCCACTAGCTAGATTCAGCCTGCCACCTATTTTTATAAATAGTTTTAGAGGAACACACTACAATGGCAGAGTTGAACAGCTGGAAGATACTGTATGGCCTGTAAAGCCTAAAATATTTACTATCTGGCCCTTCACAGAAAAAGGTTGCCAACTCCTAGGCTACCAATGCCCAGTGGTGACAGAGAAGCAAAAGATGAGGAATTAACAGCCCCAGTTCATCTCTTTGCTGTCTAATTCAAGGTATTCATCCTATAGCAACCAGAGTTCTAGGGTAGACGACCTATGGTCCCTTCCTGGGATGAAAGAAATCCCAGGTGGGCTGGAGAGAATCTGCCTGGCAGTCTGCAGCATGTGCAGGTGCTTTACAGGAATAGAGATGAGTTGAAAAATCCTATCCTGTTCTTGACCACAGTCCTGCCACACAGAGCAATAACAATCCACCCTTCACGTCCCACCCCCCAAAGCACCACTACTCTGTGGCCCAGCCCAGTTAACAAAAGATACAAGGCTATATACACAGGGTTCTGCCTGCTCAAGGAGAGATCCCTGGTATCATTCCAGGCCACGATGACCTCTGAGTCCACACTAGCCTGTGGACTGGGCAGACTGAAAGGGAAACAGAACTCATAACCACTCCTTCAGCCTGTACCAGATGCAAAAAAAGCATGCATGCCAGCTGCCAGTTAGACAGCCCATGACCAAATCCAAAGCACCTTTGTGTAGCACTACCAAACTAAGCAGGGCTGGTTCCACTTCAGCAGAGGTTGACAGAGTGAAGGGTCAGTGGACCAGCACCCTGTGCCCCCACACACCCTGAGAGGAAAAGTCAGAGCCTCAAGGAGTGTCCATGAACACTGTCTGGTGTTGAGGAAGGTCAGAACCTCGTTCAAGACCTGACTAGCTAAATGACCTTGGGCAAATCAACATCTTTTTAAAAACCAATGATTTTTAAATAAGATAAATGAGGCAACTTCAGTGAGTTTGGGCAAAGGTGTAAGAGAAGCACAGGAAGAATATGCTGATATTATAAGGCTCTTTATGGGTGTCACCTGGTGGCCTATTCCATATTCCAGCTCACCACTCAGAAGGGGGCACTGTTTATAAACCCAAGGGTGGGGGTGGGGCCCGGTAACAGACGACTAAGTTGAAGTACGAAATTAGCATCCGTTTTCCCAGCAAGCTCACCTGCTCAAGTGCCTCATCCCCAAAGTCCAAAGGAACGACTTTATCACAGTAATTAAAAGCCACCTTACTCTCCAGGAGAGAGCCTGCAGTTACATAACGTTGGCCTTGTGACTACAATACCACGATTCTTCACCCCTGGCCCCCCAGGCGTCTGAGAGGAGAGGCCTAATCCCAACCTCTCTGTCCAAGGTGCCGGTGAAAAAAAGGTAGGGAGGTGCCAAGTCTAGCCCCTCCCTCCTGGGAAAAAAGAACCTGGGCCTCCAGATCCGAGGATGACCAGAGGGCCAGGCCAGCTGCCTCAGTCACGAGCCAGGAGCTCCTTTGAAAAGCGAAGAGAGCACTCCAGGACACCACCCTATCCTCTACCCATACGTTTTTCGACAAAAAAAAAAAAAAAAAAAGGGAAAAAAGCTAAGCCTCCGAAAGACATAGACCGCCCTCCCCAACCCCAAGACACGCAAACACTAGTATTTTCTCCCTTCAGAAGGGCCATATCCCTCCACCATCCCATCCCCCAGAAGGCCAGCACCTGGGGAATGCAAAAGCATCCTCCTCCTCTCCACCTCCGCCCGGGCGGGTCAGCCGCCCTCCCCCGCCTAGCCCGGAGCAGTGCTGGGGTGACTGGGCGTCCTCGTCGCACGAAGGACGCCCCAGAGGGTGGCGGTGGTGGCGGCGGCAGGAGGAGCCGCGTCACGCTCGAAGCCTCTCCACCCCAACCGCTCGGCCCCAAACACCAAAGGCCTCCGCGCAGCGCAGGGAAGCTCCCGAGGGACACGAGAGCGGCACCTCTGCAGCCCGGGGCTTCCAGTCGCGACCTGGAGCACGGGGTGGCGCAGCTCCGGGAAGGAGGGGCGCCGAGGGCGTCACAGCCGAAGCCAGCTCCGCTCTGGGGCTCGCGCGAGGCGAGGAGGCCTCAGGGGCACCGCGCGCGCGGTCGCACACAACGGGCGCAGGCCGCAGCCACGGGGACACCCCCGCCCACCGCTCACCTTCACGCAGGCGAGTCCGCGCGGGGCCTCAAGGGAGCAGCGATGGCCTGAGGCAGGGAGCAGGCAGGGGCGGTGTCCCTTCGGCTCCTCCTGCAGCAGCAGCCGCCGCCGCGGTCTCCGGCTCCCGCAGCCCCGGGCGGAGCGCTCGCCGCCGCCGCCGCCGCCGTCCGCCCTTCGAGCCTCCTCAGCCGCCCGCGCTCCTCCTCGCAGCCGCCGGGCCGCCTGCCTGCTCCGCGTCGCGCCTCGCCGCTCCGCTCTGCTCCGCCGCTGAGAGCGGCCGACGCGCGGCCCCGCTGAAATAGCGCCCGCCTCCGCCCCCCCCGCCGCGCGCGCCGCCGTCCGCGCTCCCCATTGGCTGCGCCCGCCTGGCCCCGCACTGCGGGCTTCTCCCCGCGCCGCTCTCGCCCCACATCTTGTTTCCTCCCACAATACCTTGGGGCAGAGGGAGGGGGTGAGGGGAGCTGGAAAGGGTTGGGGGAGGAAAATGTTGGCCTAAAGAGAAAAGAAAAGAGGAATGCAGACCCCTTTACCCAGGGCTGGAGAGGCCAGGCCTAAAAAGGACTAAAGAGGCGAGGCTGTGAGAGAGGGAAGGGATAAAGACCCCAATCCCAAGAAGAATAAAGGAAGAGAGGGGGATGGAGATTTCAGACCCTTGGAGCTGATGGAGTAGAGTAGAGATCCTAACCTTAGGGAGAGGAAGGGGATGGAGGTGAAGTCATCAGCCTCAGAGGAAAAGACAGGAACCCCTTCCTTCTCCAAATAATGCGGAAAAGAGAGGAAAAGCCAACCCTACGGAAGGTAAAGTCATTAACAGCCCCAGGGCTCCCTTCCCCTCACATTCAGGGAATGTCCCTTCTCCATCCAGCTCAGCCCTTTCTCCTGAGTCTCTAGGCCACAGGACCTAAATTCCCCAGCCAGGGACCCCAGCTGCTGTTTATCATCAAGGGCAATGGAGGCAGACCCTAAGTACAATTGTAAGAAGGGAGGTTTGTCTTTGGTACACAGCCCCCTGTGTGAGGAAGGCGTTCCTGGTCAGTAGGTCTTTACCTGTCTGGTTAGACAGGATTGGAAGGGGAGTGAATAGAACCCTCTAGAGGTGGGAACGTGGCACATCTGAGCTCTGAGGATTCTTAAAATTCACCTCATCCATATCCCTCACTTTATAAAGGAGAAAACCAAGGTACAAAGTGGGGAAAGGCTTTGCCAGATCACCACAGGTCAGGCTGGTATGTGGCTTCTAGGTGCTTCTAGGCAGCAGCCCCTATGGTAGCTGAAGAGGCTATGTTTATCAGAGTGTGTGTAAACGTATGTGCACCTTGGAAGAGTGCCTGCCCTCCACTCCACCCAACCCACCTCCAGAGAACAGGAAACGTCTGCTTTTTTTCTTTCCTTCTGTATCATAAAGGAAGTGTCCACCTAAAGGAGTGGTGAGAGTCTTTATTGGAAACCAAGCATTCAGGCCACGCAGTGAAGATTAAGCAGCTCCCATTTCCTGCATTTTTCCTTCACTGCCCCCAAACCATAGTTAGGAAGTCAGACTTGCTCTGGCCTTGGCCTGCTCTGGTTTGGAACATCTTTATTTAGTGTTCATTATGTGTCAGGGGAAACCTGGAAAATCATCCCCTCCCACTTCTGCTTTCCACAGCTCTGTCATCTCACAACCTCAATCAGGATTTCAGAGAAACAGACAAGGCCTGAAAAACACCAAGGGTATTCTGATGTCAGCCTCTGTGTGAATGAATGGGGGGGGGGCACGTGGGAGGGAGAGAGAAGGAGGAGGATGTTTTATCCACTTAGCGCTTATGAAGAGCTAATCTCACGGACTGCTAGGAGAACTGGTCACCTCTTTCTCCAGTGATGATTAGCTTCCAGCTTCTCTATGGCCTGAAGGTCAGAACTGCCATATGTGATTGTGCAGGTTGTTCATTGTACAGGGGCATTCAGCCTAGGGAGCAAGTGGGGGCTAAAATAGTCTGTGCCCCACTTGCTAAGCTGTGTGTTCTGGTATAGGCCAGCGTCCACTCAAAAGATGCATACCTTTTCGAGCATGCATAAAGGTGACTGTAAACTAGCAGTGGCCCTTCCAAGGCCATGCGGCCAGGATATAAATCCTCTGTTTCCCTGGTTCCCTTCCCTAAATTAGCGTAGGGCGAGAGTTTGGTCATTCACAGTCTTAGGTGGTGGGGGGATCAAGGTAGGGACAGAGAACTTCAAATAATAGTATTCAGAATCAAGATTTATGACTTTTAAGAAATATGGGTGTGAATGTATGTGTGTGACACAGTCTAAACTCTAGACTATCAGGAGACTTAATAACAATATGGCTTATAGATAAGAGTTAATATTTTTCAAGCCCTCACTCTGTGCCAGGCTCTATGCTAAGTGTTTTAAACGTATGTATGATTACATTTAATCTCTGGAACAATCAAGATGAGCATATTATTATTCCCCTGGACAGAGGAAACTGCTGCTTAGAGAAGCTCAGTAATTTGCCCCAAATTACACAGCTTGTCAGTGGCAGGATTCAACCCAGGCTGGCTGTTCCCAGTATCTCCACTCAGCCATTCCACTCTCCTGCCTCCTAACAATAAAGAATAATGTGTAAATCAAGGTTTAGGGCTCTTTCTAAATCATACCAGCATTTCCTAAGCTTCTCTGACTCCAAAGCCCTTTTTTATCCAAACATTTATTAACATCTCTAGGAACTGCTATTCCACAAGATATAGTTTGTGAAACTTGTGCTGTACTAATTACTGCTATTTATGTAAAATGCTTACTGTTTAGGATAATTACTATGCAACATAGTAACTTATAATTAATATGTTGGCTTAACTTGGTGCACGTTTTTATTCGATGCCACTATACCTTCGTGATTGCCCAGTTTTCTCATGCCCATGTAGCAAAAATGCCTTCAGATTTAAAATCAGAGTGGACTTTTGTTTTTGTCTCATCTGTGGCCCCTTACCCTCTGACTATTTCTTTAACCTATGGGTTCCCCAGGGCACTGTGCTTCAGTCACTGCTCAATTTGAGTAGTTTCGTCCATATTTATGGTTTTTACCATGATCTGGGCCCTGATAGCCCCCGTAAAATCCCAGACCGCTCCACTATGGCTATCCCACAGGCTCTTCAGATTCTTCACACATGCACATAAACCTTGATTGTTAAGAGCATCAATTCTGGAGCTAGAATGCCTGGATTCTAACTGCTTTTCACCACTCTACCAACTGTGCTGATATGGCTAAGCTCTTTAGCATCTCAAAGTTGCCTTTTCCTCATCTATAAATTGAGAATAATAATATCCACACTTCGTAGAGTTATGAGTAAATGCATGAAAAACTCTTGGTGTAATGCCTAGTCCATAAGTGATTAATAAATGGTAGCCATCATCAACATCTCTCTTCCAGATTTGTTTCCCTTTTCTGTAGTTATCATCTCGGTTCATGGCCCCATTATCCACCCAGGCACCAAGTCAGAAACCTGTGAGTCCCCCTAGATTTGTGTGTCTCCCTTACCCACCGCATCTTCATCATCATTCACCTCCTGGCTATTTATTCAGTTCATGTCTCCTTTATAGGTGCCTCATTCTCATTATGAATGCCCTGCATCAGGCACTCATCACGTCCTCCAAATGGTTCCCTGCTCCCATTCTTCGCTCCACCTTCCCAAATCCACGCTGCAGTGATCTATCTAAAATGCAAATATCCCACGCACCTCCCTCTTCCCTGTTTGGAAAAAAGACCATGGCTCACCTCCCTGTGTCACAACACACACACACACACACACACACACACACACACACACACCAATCTCTGCCTTTTCTCTCCACACTTCCCATCTCCCTCTTCAATCTCTAGTAACACCATCAACTAACTGCCTATGGTTTCCTCCACACCCAGATTCCACACCTTTGTCCATCTGGTTCTCTGGCCTGTGAGGCTATGGCTTTCTTTCCTGGCTAACTCCTTTGAGTGTCCTCTGTGAAGCTTTCCCTGAATCCCAGGTGGAATACATACCCCTCTTCTGTGCTTTGTTACATCCAGGTCTTATCACTGACCATGTTCTATTGTATCTGTCAATCTTATGTGTGACTGTAGTTCCTTGCAGACAGGAATCACACCTTATTTATGTGTGGGCTGCAGAATTCAGCAGAGTTCCTGGAACATGGGAAATTCTCTGTAAGTATTGGTTAAACCAATCATGCCCATTAATGGCTGAAAATACAGCTTGGAAGGACACTCTGTCTCATCCTCCACTCAAAGAACCATGGCCAGGCTCTTCTGTCTGTCTAGAACCAGCAATGAATGCTGTTTACACTGGGTTTTTCCCACCTAGAGCCAAGTTGCTAGCTAAGGTAAATCATTGTCAGCCCTGGGGAAAGTCCAGGCCTGATTTCGGAATCGATTTCCTCCTCAAACTCTCTGCTGGGTATTTGGCTGATATCCTGACACCTTACAGGTAAAGACAATTAAGGGCTCTCCTACCCCAAATTAACTGGGTCACCCAGAAGAAAGAGACCATGGCAGTGACAGAAGTCATTTCACCAAGCCCTTTAGCCGTTGACTTGATTCAGGGGCTCCAGGAAGATGGAGAAGGATGAGAACACACACACTAACACTCCCATTACAGTGCAAACTCTCGTGCTAGTCTCCTCTGCCAAGTGCCAAGGGGAAAAACTAAAGAAGAAAGCAACATGACTAGAACAACTAGAATCTGCCTGAATTCTTTGCTGATTTTTTAGGTGGCCTTGAAAGACATACTTCCCTAGGCAACCATTTACTGAGTCCCAAATATTGCCCCAAATATAAGTCCCCTGAAACCTGGAGGAGCCAGCCAAGGTCAACCATGTGACTTGGAGCTAGCGAGATAAGCGCTGGCTGCACTGGGAGTCAGAGGAGAAGTCCTAAGCCCAGTGTGGCTCTAGTCAAGTTATTTCATCTCTCTGAATTTCTTCATCTAGAAAATGTAGGACTGGATAGCCTGTAAGGTAGCTGTCAGCCCTAAAGTCTACAATTCTCTAATTTCAATACCCTGTCACACAGGGTAACTTCCCTGTAGGTCAGAGAAAATTTCTACCTCTAGCCAAGCTGTAATGCTCTTTTTCTGATCCTTCTCGCTGATCCACTCAGAAGTCAGAGAGCATATCTCTCTGCTCCCATACCGCCCTCCAAAATTGGGATATCATTTTATTCATCCTTGTATCCCCTCCACTAATAAAGTACCTTGACATAGTTAAGATTCAGCGAATGTCTAGAGCTTCAATTAAAATATTAAAGCAAATGGGCACCAAGAAGGAACCAAGAGAAGATGCTCTAATGAAAGAGTAGTGGTGTCTAGGCCGTGACTCCTCATAATGTAGAAGTCTTCCTCCTTCATTGTCTGTACAGTCTTGAGGAACCCTGCCCCTGCTGTGGGAGAATCATGGCAATGACATGGCATTTGTCAGCCCTTGAACATCCAAGAGATCAGGTTAAGGTTCTTGGGTGTAAGAAAGGTCTGAAGAAAAAACAGGACCAGAATAGCCTATCTCCATCCCCCTCCCAAACTCTGGGGACCGGGAATCATGGAACAGTTTCCTCAGGGCATCCCAGTGGGACAAATCACTAACTTTGTTCTTGAGTTGCCCCACTCTTGATTTAAATTCCCAAAGAAGGGCATCTGATTGGACAAATTGAGTCACAAGTTCACATCTTCGTCATGGAAGTGAAGAGCAGCCTGGCTGATAGACCTTCTGAAGTTGAGGGGGAAATAGTTGATAGAAGAAAAATTCACATGCAGTTACAAGAAGCAAGAGAATGGATACTGGGCAGGCAGAAACCATCAATTGCTCTTGGAGCCTCGAGAGTGGGAGGTAAGATTTTTTACGTGGATATCCTTGTCTCCCCTGTCATAAAAACATACACTATACTCTCCCCATCAGTCTCTTAGGGTGAAGTGGGGAATGTTGAGAGGAGCCCGAAAATATTTGGTCTACACAACTTTGCCTTTCTTTTTGAGGACCATTTTGGAGGAAAACTACATTGTCAAGCATGTTGTAGTATATTCCAGTTGTCAAAAGCTATTTTTTATCTTTTTCACTAGGAAATGGAGGCCCACCTTGTATTTCACATAATATGGTAATGATACATAAACAGCCTGATTGAGATATAATTCACTTAACGTAAAATTCACCTTTTTAAAGTGCTCAATTCAGTCATTTTTAGTGTATTCACAGAGCTGCGCAACCAGCACCACTACCTAACCTTAGAATATTTCTCCACCCCAAAAAGAAACCCCATACTCATTGGCAGTCACTCTCCTATTTCTCCCCAATCCCCACTAATTTACTGTCCCTATGGATTTACATATGCTGGACATTTCGTATAAATGAATCATAAAATACATGGTCTTTTGTGCCTGTTTTATTTCACTTCAAATGTTTTCAAGGTTCATCCATGTTATCCATGACTCTGTACTTCATTCCTTTTATAACTGGTTAATATTCCATTGTGTAGCCATACCACATTTTGTTTATCCATTCATCAATCGGTGGACATTTGGGTTTCCACTTTCTAGCTATTGTGAATAATGCCTCTATAAACACTCATGTACAGGATTTTGTGTTGGTATACATTTTCAATTCCCTTGGATATACACATTGGTATGGAATTGCTGTGTTTTATGGTAACCCTATGCTTAACCTCTTGAGGAATGGTCAGACTGTTTTTTCAAAGCAGCTGCACCATTTAAAATTCCTACAAGCAGTTTATGAAGGTGGCAATTTCTCTACATCCTCACCAAAAACTGTTACTGTCTTTTTAATTACAGCCATCCTAGTTAGTGTGAAGTGTTATCTCCTTGTGGTTTTGATTTGCATTTCCTTGGTGGCCAATGATGTTGAACATCTTTTCATGTGTTTATTGGTAGTTTGTATATTTTCTGTGGAGAAATGTCTGTTCAGATCCTTTATTCACTTTTAAATTAGGTTATTGGTCTTTTATTATTGAGTCGTATGTGCTCTTTACATATTCTGGATACTAGGCCCTCATTAGAGTAATAGTTTACAAGTACTTTCTCTCATTCTACATATTATTTTTTCACTTTCTTGATGGTGCCCTAACAAGCACAAAGTTTTTAATTTTGATGAAGACCAGTTTTCTATTTTTCCTTTTGTCCTTTGTGCTTTTGATATCATATCCAAGAAATCACTGTCTGACCCAAGATCACAAAGATTAACTCCTACGTTTTCTTCTAAGAGTCTTAGCTCTTGCTAAATGACCTAGTTTGAGTTAATTTTTGTGTATTGTGTGAGATGGGATCTAATTTTATTGTTTTACATGCAGATATTCAATTGTCACACATCTTTAGTTGAAAAGGGTATTCTTTCACCACTAAATTGTCTTGGCACTCTTATCAAAGATCACTTGACCATAGATATAGGAGTTTATTTCTGGACTCCCACTTCTACTCCATTGATCTATATTTCCGATCCGTGAACATGGGATTTCTTCCCATTTATTTAGGTCTTCTTTAATTTCTTTCAATAATGTGTTATAATTTTCAATGTAAGTGTCTTGCACTTCTTTTGATATATTCCTAAGAATTACATTATTTTTAGTGTTATTGTAAATTGTTGCCTTAATTTCATAATCAGGTTGTTCTTTACTAATGTATAGAAATACAATTGATTTTTGTATATCATAGTCCGTATTCTGCAACCTTGCTGATCTCACTCATTAATTCCTAATTGTGTGTGCATGTGTTTTCTTTAGAATTTTCTATATACATGACCATATCATATAAATAGTTTTACTTCTGCCCAATCTAGGTGCCTTTTATTCTTTTTCTTGCCCAACTATCCTGGCTAAGGACCTTCCGTATAGTGTTGAACAGAAGACATCTTGGTCTTGATCTTGATCTTAGGGGGAAAGCTTTGTCTTTCACCACTAAATCTAATGTTAGATGTGGGGTTTTTGTAGGCGCTCTTTACCAAATTGAGGAAGTTCACTTCTATTCCTGGTTTGTTGAGTGTTTTTTATCATGAAAAGGTGTTGAACTTTTTCAGATACTTGTTTTGTATCTATTAAGATGAGCATGTGGTTTTGGTCCATTATTCTATTAATGTGGTATATTATATTGGTTTTTAAGTATTAAATCAATTTGCATTCTTGGAATAAATCTCACTTGGTCATGATGTATAATCCTTTTTTGTTGTTGTTTGTTTCCTATCTACAGCACCCGGTCTTCCTAGGGGGTTTCCCATCCGAGTACTAACCAGGCCTGACCCTACTTAGCTTCTGAGATCAGACGAGATCGGGCGTGTTCAGGGTAGCATGGCTATAGACCTGTATAATCCTTTTTATCTGTTGCTGAGTTCACTTTGTTTGTATTTTGTTGAGGATTTTTGCATCTATATTCATAAGCGATGTTGATATATTTTTTTCTTTGATGTCTTTGGTCTTTGGTATCTGAGTAATACATGAAATGAGTTGGAAAGTGTTGTCTTTTATTCTATTTTTTGGAAGAGTGTGAAGGATTGCTATTCATTCTTTGAATATGTGGTAGAATTCACCAGTGAAGCCACCTGGGCCTGGAATTTTATTTGCAGGAAGTTTTTAAAAATACTAGCAATCTCTACTTTTTTAAAGTCTATTCAAATTACCTACTTCTTGAAGTAGTTTTCAGTAGTTTTTGTCTCTCTACCAATTTGCCCATTTTATCTAGGTTATCTAATTTGATAGCATTATATAGTATAGTTGTTCATAGTATTCTTTCATAACCTTTTTGTTTCTCTAAGGTCTGTACTAATGTCCTCTTTCAGTCCTCATTATAGTAACTTTTTAGTCTTCGCTTTTTTCTTGGTCACTCTAGTGAAAGATTTGTCAATTTTGTTCATCTCTTCAAAACAACTAGCTTTTAATTTCATTAATTTTTTTCTATTGCTTTTCTCTTAATAAAGTGGTTCTTGAGCACTCAGATGATACAAGCCACTTGGATCAGGGCAAGCTCAGACTGGGACTATTTCTTTGAGCAGCTGGATTCAGACTTAACTCCTTGTCTATTTCACTCTAAATCAAAGTTCTCTTATCTTAGTGTCTCCCTCAGCCCCATAACTCCTGAAGTGATATGACAAAGAAGATAAGAGACCACGCTATTACTATTACTGTGAGGAACAAACAATTGCTTTAAACCCATAAACATTTCTCTTTTTTCCCCCATAAACATTTCTTAAACATCTGTAAAAAAGCTCTTAGGAAGGCACCAAGGTGGACAGAGATGAGTAGCCAAAAGCAGCCTCAGACTTTTCCAGCTTCACAGTATAGTTAGGGAGACACTCATGTACACAACAACTTTCACACAGGCTAGACTACATTGAGGACTGTGATTGAGAGTAAGCAAAACTCTCGATCACAGTTGGTACATTAGGGCATGGGGGTTGGGGGCATTTAATCTGTCCGGAAGAATCAGGAAACATGAAGAGTTGACATTTAAGATAAATCTTGAAGTGTGGTAGGATTCAGGGGAAAGAGAAAAGGGAGGAAGGCAAGATTCTTCAGTCAGAAAGAAGCACACGAGCCAAGGCAGGAATGGTAGGAAGCCAAGCCTGGCAGGGACAGAGTGTGCTGGGGAAGGGAACAGGCTAGACAGAAAGGCTAGGGCCAGACTTTAGAGGGGCCTAGAGTATGTGCTAAGGAGCTAGAACTTTATCCTTAAGAAACTTGGACACATTGAAGGACACTGAGCAGGAAGATGACACAACCTGCTTATGTAGGAATTCAGGGCTGCAACAGAAACCCAAGTTGGTTTATTCAGGCTCAATGGTGCCATGCACACTCATAAAAACAGCAGAGAGAGCTGCCTTTACCACTGCTGATCACCCCTCTTTGGTACTGTCTCCTCCCTAAGCTTCCATGGCACAGTGCTTCCCTGATTTCCCTCCTACCTCTCTAGCTGCCTTAGCAGGCTCCTTGTCCTCTGCCCGTCCTGAGGTCTGGCGTTTCTCAGACTTTTGTTCTAGATCTTTTTCTATTTTCACTAGACCATTGTCCCTGGAGATCTCACGTGTTGCCATAGTTTCAATGGCCAACTGTGGATTGAGAACTCCCAAACCTATATGTAGCTTTCTCAGACCCATCAGATCTAACTGTCCATTGGACATCTCCATTTATGTGCCGTACTCATTAAAATTAGGTCCTTAGGTCAGCTGTGAGTAGAAGGAAAACCCCAAATAAATGGCCCAAAGAAGAAAGGAGTTTATTTCTCTTTTAGGTAAAAGGAGTCCAGAGGTATTAGGTCTCGGCCTGGTATGACAACCTAGGAGTCATATCTCTGAAATCTTTCCTTTTGTCTTTATGCCAAGCCACCATCCTCCTGTAGGTCAACTGCAACAGCTTGGTCACTCCTGCTCCTCTCAAATGCATTCTCTGTATCTACCCCATCCAACATGGCGGCCACTAAACACATGTGGCTATCGAGTACTCAAAAGGTGGCTTGTCCAAATCAAGATGCCCTGTAAGTATAAAATACATCCTAGATGTCAAAGCCTTAATAAGAAAAAAAGTAAAATATCTGAATATTTCTCTATTGATTATATGTTAGATGATAATAATTGATACATTGAATTAAATAAAATATATTATTAAATTAATTTCACCTCTTTTTAAATATTTTTTTATTTTTTTTTTTTTTAGGTGAGGCAACCCTGGTTGACCTCACAGATTACAAGGACCTTGTCAGCTTACAATCTCTTATTTTTTAAGCCTTGTCTTCCTAGATGGTCTCCCATTCAAGTACTAACCAAGCCCAACCCTGCTTAGCTTCTGAGATCAGACAGGATTGGGCTTGTTCAGGGTAACATGGCCATAGACTCTTTTTTTTTTTTTTTTTAATTTTTAATGTGGCTACTAGAAAATTTCGTATCACACATGGTTCACATTTATGGCTCTTATGTTTTTATTGAACGCACCACCCCCCAAAACTAGAAAGGATCTTTCTAAACACAATTCTGAACATGTCACACATCTTAAAACCTTTCAGTGCTTTATCTTTGTCTTTAGGATAAAGTTCATTCCACTCAATGTTGTTTTCAAGTCCTCTGTAACCCAGCCCCAGTCTCACCCTGCAGCCTCATCTTTCACCACCTCCTCCCTCCACCTGCCCCTTTCACACTACGCTTCAGCCCTCTGCACTCCTTTCAGTTTCTTACATATACCAGGTGCACTCCAGCCTCCGAGCCTTCACACATGTTATTCCCTGTGCCTGGAACAGTCTTTTCCCTCTTGGGTGGCTTAATGCTCGTCCATCTTTCCAGCCTCAGCTTAGATGTGTCTCTTCTCCAGGAGGCCTTCCCTGCTACCCTGCTTCTCTGAGCCCCCATTACTTCTCTATTCTGATCTCACCCCACCCCATCCCCAAATAACAGTGTACCAACAGTGACCTCCAGACCAACCGGAATCTCACCTGTCATGTTCACTGTGGTATCCCCTGCACCTAGAGCAAAGGCTGGCACATGGTCAGTAGTCAACAAGTATTTGCTGAATGAATGAATGACTCACCCCAAAGCCAGATAAATAAAGTTTCAGATGTGGGTAGGGCCAAACTAGATGATTTCTGAATCTCAAAGAAAGGGCCAGCCAATGACCATTAAGTTCCCAGTTTTGGAGGTGAGGCGAAGAGAAACTTGCAACATATTGCCTGGTCTTCCATCCTGCCTTAGGCCCCACAGGCCCATTTATGGAGACCGAAGCCACCGCTGTCTCTTCCTCCTCCTCAGGAAACACAAATGGCACTCACTTTCCTCCCGGGAAAGCTCCCTGGCATGTGCCCCCACATTTTCAGAAAGAGCTATATTGAGGATTCTCACCAGAGATGAGCTTCCTCCTGGGCGGGGGTGGGGCGGGAGGGGAGGGTTGAAAGAGGAGAAGGAGGAGGGTGCCCGTTTTGAGTTACTGTTTACCCAGCACCAGGAGAGTTGATGTGCATGTTGCTAATGGAGCGTGAGCCTCTCTGATGAGATTTCCTTTTAGTAGACTGGTGGTAAAGCAGATGGAGAAATGGGGAGCCAGAGCCACAGACAGGAAAGAACTTGGAGTCAGGAAGCCAGAGAGGTATTCCCTGGGGCTCCACTGCTAACTTGTTTTGTGACCCAAATCACATAGCCTCTCTGTGCTTCAATTCCTCATCTATAATCAGAAGACCGCTTTCCGTACCTCTGGAGGGGCTGTTGTAAAGATGGAAGGTGATGATGGATGTAAATAGGTTTTAAAATTACAGGTAGCAGAGTAAAAGGTACCATGCAAAGACAAGGTTTTTAGGCTGTTGTTCTGTTTGGGCAGGAGATGAACATACAGTTGTGGAAATGAGGCTTGGAGTGGTGGGTGGGAGCCCACCTTCCCTCAACAAAAGTGTCAGAGCTAGAAACCATCCTCCCTACCATGGCCCAGTAGCCTGATCTGCCTATTCTAAACTTGAACCAGAAAAGATAAATTAATAAATAATTAATAAAAAATAAACTTGGACCAGAAAAGCTGACTCTTGAACAGAGCCTTGGAGAAAGTGGGCCCAGCTGGGACCTCAGGACCCTGAAAGAAAGCACAGTTCCATTTTTGCCCCCACAATGCTTCTGATAGATGAACATGAACACACACACACACACACACACACACACACACACCCTTTGTAATTGATGCCCAGGTCTTCTGCTGAGGTCCCTGAACCTTAGAACTTCCCATTATCCCTTCTCCACTTGGAAGGACTACAGGTGGATTAACACTGCCCTTTAACCCAGCTAGAGACCACCCTGCCATAGGCTGCTCCACATGGAGTCCCTGATCCCAAAAGAGGGTTTCCCTCTGTCCTACTGAAGTGGGTCCGGAAGTTGGGATACATGTTGGAGGCCCCTCCCTCTTGGGGCAGACCCCACACCTGACAAAGCCGTTGCTCACAGTTCTTATTATACTCGTTTCTCTTTTCCTTTCACAGCCAGGTCAGATCTCACAAAGCAATCAGTAGTACCCACAGTTCCCAACCTGGAGAATTGAAAACACATTCCCCAGCATGCTGCCAGCAGCAGCCAGCACGAAGAGGCTCTGTAATTACAGACAGGCAGGAGTTTGCCTTCCTGTTCTCACTCATCTATGAAATGCTTCCATTCCCTTCATTTCCCACGGTGCCTTAAAAAAGGAGATGTGAAACCAGGCCCTTCAGAAAAATGAGTTCCAATTCCCTACTCCATCATATGCAGACATTAGACCTTGCTACGATTCAAATCCATGAGGTCACGTGTTCATATCTTCATCCAAAATACATTTAATAGCCTCCTACCCTGTGCTAGTACTGGGCCTTGTGTTGGGGACACACCCAGTGTGACCCAGGTCCCACTTTTGAAGAGCTCACAGTCTTCGAAAGGTAGTTATGATAGAAGTAGTTACAGGAAAAAAATCAAAAAGTAATGTGTAATAAAGAAAGTGAAGATACAATTGTAGATAAGAGAAAAATAATGTTGGAAAGGGTGGCTGTTTCTTGAGAGGTAATACAATGTAGTGCCTGAGAATATAGAGTCTGGAGACACAGGCCTGGGTTCAAATTCTGACTTTGCCACTTAATAACTGTGTAACCCAATGGAGAAATGGGGAGAATGTTGAGGTTATTATAAAGAAGAGTATAGTGTCTAGTGCAGAGTAGAACTTGATGGTTGTCAGCTGGTATGATCAGGGAAGGTGACATAGAACATGGGTTTTCTGGAGCAGGAGGGGCACAGAAAGAAAATGTCATGTTTTATGGAATTCCTGTTGGCTACAGCATAGCCCGTTAGAAGGGAAGAGATGAGGCTAGTAAATTGGGTCAGGGTTAAACCTTGGAACATTTAATGAGCTTAAAAAGTACAATGACATAGACAACCCTGATAGGGCAGAATGTCCACTTAGCCCCAAGCAATGGTCCAAATGTTTAGAGCCACGTTCTATTGAATCAAAACTTCAGGGTTTCCAAAGATTGGGAGCCTGCCCTTGGGGCTTGGTGCAGTGTGCTGGCCTGTCTCCTGGATTTTGCCCACCTGGAAAGGTTTATTCCTGCCTCTCCAGCAGATTGAGCCCTGGAATCAGAGCTGAGAAGAGCCATCTTCTTTCATAGGGATGTGTGGATGTGGGCATCTCTACGCACCAGAAGGCTGTTGTTGGGACACAAAGGTTGGGAGAGACCTCAGGAAAGATGGCTGATGGGTGGGGAGGTAGGAGTAGAGGATAGATATGGTCAGGAAAGGCTGATCAGGCTCATAGTCATTATCATTAGCCTGTTTTCCTCTGGGGTTATACAGAACTTCCTCAATCCTATTTTGGAGTGAGGCAGGCTGAGAGCAAAGATTTCATCAAGTGCAAAACTGAGAGATTCCATGCATGAGAGACTACAGGGGGACGAGAGTCCCAGAGAGTGATTCCTAGCTCAGGGGGCATCCCAGCTGTGGGTTGATGGAACGGATTGGGAAGGTACCGTGGAACCTTGCAAAGGGTCCTCGCCTAGAGGAATCAGGAGGCCTCCATTCTTATCCAGATTGTGTCTCCCTTTGTGGACCTCGGGGAAATCACTTCCCCTTGGCCTCTGTTCCTTCTCAGTAAAACAAAAAGGTTTTACCAGGAACATGTCAGATGCCTTTCAGCTCTTTATTTGAGTTAAGCAATGCCCTGCTGTTAAAATTTGGGATGCTGGAGTGTGTTCTAAATATATTGGAAGAACCACCAGACCTGAGAAGAGAGGAACTAGAGGGGCCGTCCTGAGCCCCCAATTGGTCTTCAGAGTACACAAGGGGTGAGGGCTGCAGAAGGGGTGGGGAGAAGAGGGAGAACGAGGAGAGGGAGGACAGACTATCTGAGCACCTGATATCTCCAGGGCGAAAGAAGCTAGCTGGTATGTGGGGGTTTTTTTCTACCAACTTCAGCTACCTCAGGATCCTGTGGAAAACTGCATTATAATCGATAGCCTCATAAATAAATAAAGAGTCAACGCATCCTGTCTCCAGCTCAGGGCTTCTTCAGGAAAATCGAAACCTTGACCTACATCTGCTCACCCATTCTGGATTTCGACTCTTATGTGTCATCTTAGGCATCTCTCCACTCTGGCTGGCCTGTCATGCACCCCATCCAAAGAAGGTCAAAGGGCTAGGAAGTGTGCCCTCTGCCTCACCCCAACCCGACCCCCTAGGAAGAGCCTCCCTCTCCTGCAGTCCTCCTTTTCCAGGCCCTTGGGCTCTCTCACTCTTACCTTCACCCTCTTCCCCCTGGTAAACGCTCCTTCTCAGGCTCTTTGCCTCTCACCTCTGCTCATGGGCCTTTCTTCTGACTACCGCTTGGCACCAAACGGAATCAACAGCAGGAGGAAAGAAGGAAAAAGGAAGGAAGGAAGGAAGGAAGGAAGGAAGGAAGGAAGGAAGGAAGGAAGGAAGCTGCTCCCCAACCTCTGAAGTCTCCCTTCTATACCACCCCTTAGACTCCTTGTCATCAGTTGTCAAATGAGCCCCTTGGGGTCTGACAGAGTAGATGCATTTCTGGAAGCAATGGGCAAAGACCCTTGTAACTTTACAGAACAGATCCGTGCCAGCAAGTTAACTGCAAGGCTGTCTTTCTATTACAACACTGGAGATGTTTTCTCATAGGAAAAAGCAAAGTCTCCAATCCAGCAAGTTCAATATTTTGGACCCCAAGACTAAGATGGTGGTTAGCTCTGTGTGGTAATGGGCAACTGAGTTCTGGGTGTGCCTTGACGCACACCTCAGAGCCTCTCCTCTGCATGGGTGCTTCAGTCTCTCCTCTACCTCCTGGCCCCGGCAGGGAACACCCCCGTGCCTAAGGATCTTAGGGACTGCCGGTGCAGTGAGCACAGAGGAAGGAGCTGGCGGAGTGTGACAGCCCTCTTTGTTCAGAATTAGTGACCACCACACACCGGCTTATTTCCTGGGGACTGCACATTTATTTAATTAAAGGTTTCTGCCTAGAAAGTACCACATCCCTGCTTTCTCTGTTCTCAAGTATGAAATATAGAATATTCTATTTTTTTTTTTCAGAGTTAACCACCGCGGAGTTTTCTGCACAGCTTCCCCAAACCACCTGACCTCCTCCTGTCGTCAGTAGTCACCTGAAGGAACAACTAAGGGTGACTTGGTGGCCATGTCCCACAGTGCTTCCCAGTGTTGTTCTGAGACACCTGCACTGCAGTTCTCTTCCCTTGGCACTGATAACTGGGGTTTCATTGTCCCAAGGAGAACTCAGACCTAGGAAGCAGTCAATAATCAGGGCTCCTGGCTCTGGTTTGGGCTATCTCACAGCTGACAGGAGGTAGCTCTGGCTGCCCAGGTGGCAAAGGGTTCATCCCCTGGGACCTCCTAAGGGGCAAGGGTGGCCAGTAGCACACTTAAGTGTGACTTGTAAAGCTTGGTTACTAATTTGCAATGCTGAATAATGAACTCCTTCAAAACATGGGGAACATGCCTGTAACGGACTTCCTACCCGGAAAAGCTTATAAATGCAACAGACCAACCTTCAGCCATAGCTCTGAGAGCCAAAAGGGTCTTCAGGAAGTTATTTTAGCACATGCTTCTCCCTTTGAGCAACGTTCAAGACCCAGCCTTGAAGTGACTGCCCAGGGTCTCATACAGGGCATTAGGGTCCAGCCTTAGGCTCCCAGCTCTACCCGCAGTACAGGCTAGGGCTGGCACTGAGCAAATGGGTTGTGGCTGTCACCAGAGAGGGACTGGCAGCAGGCACAGCAGACTATGTTTTCTTTGCAGGCTGAGGGTAAGTAGAAGCTGAGAATTCCTCTGCTCTGCTCTGCCTCAGGCAGGAGGAAGGGGAAGAGGGAGGAGGAGGGGAACTGGGAAGGCCAGGGGCTTTCACTCCAAAGGAGGAATTGCTCCAGCTCCTGGGATAACAGAAGTCGTTTGGATCAAAGATGGAAGACAGCCTTAGGGCCCCACAGAGTCCCTGAGGAGGATATCAGGAGCCTGGGTCTTGTTTGGAACTGCTCTGGGGGAGTCATGGCAAGAGCTAACATTTACTAAACGCTTTGCTCTGTGCCAAGCACGGTGCTAAGAACTCTGTTGTCTTATGAAGGCAGTTTAAGTCAGAGATAGGAACATAGCCTAAGTGACACAAGCCCAACTTTGCTACTACTCACTGGCTCTGTGACCTTGGGTAAGTCACTTAACCTCTCTATGCCCCAGTTACTTCATTAATAAGATGGAATAATAATAGTACCCGCCTGATAAAGCCATGAACATTCAGTGCATTCACATACATAAAGCTCTTAGAACAGTGTCTGCCATGTGGTAAGCAGTAGGTGAGTTTTTGCTATTGCTCCTTAGTTGAATCTGAAGTAGATATTAATTTCTGAGGCTCAAAGAAACCAAATTTTGAAAACATGGGTGCCCTCCTAAGGTTCTCTTTTTGAGAGGAAGCAGCTTCCAAATTCACCAGCTCCCTACCCCCGGTCCCTTTCTTTTTATAAACTCCACAGCTGCTTCATCAACAGGAGGAACAAAGGTTGGATCTCTATCCTGCCTCAGAGGCTTGGCATGCCTCTAGGGGCCAGGCTGGCTGGTGGCTTCAGGCCTAGCCAGAGGTCCCACCCACTGACTCCTGCAGCACCCAGACCGGGAACCTCCTAGAGGCTTCACCCTGCATCACCGCCTCCAGCTTACCCCGGAGTCACCACCTTCCCCATAGTCTCCCCTCCTTATGCAAGGAGCTGGCCACCCAGACAGGAGGGACCCTTTAGATCTCAGGATAAACACAAACTGCTGCTCTGGCCCAGCCCTCTGCCGGCTTGCCGTTCCCTGCCCCCCTCAATCCGCAGCGCAAAGCCGCTCTGTTCTCCTGCCAACTTGGCAGCTCGTCTCTGCTGTTACTATCAACACCTCCAAGGGAGAAGGGAGAGGAGTCAGCTCTGATCGCCTGGCGCACTGAGCAGCAAATTCATGTCAGAGCCAGCCCTGGAATGTCTCCCAAGCTCCCGAGGCTCCTGGTGAAGAAGGAAAGGTGGGCCTGATCGCAGCAGCCTGGTTGCAAACCAGCCTCCCAGCAGAGCCGCTGGGCCTGGCCAAAGCTGCAGACTCCCCAGGAGCAGGCAGCCCGGTAGAAAGGGCTGCAGGAGGGCGCTCCGAGGCTAGGCAGGAGCACGGAGCAGGCCGCAGGGACTGTCTCATCCCGCCTCTAGCCATGGTTCAGGGCAGGGTTGGTGGCTTTAATTACAGAGAGGGTTGGTCGGAGTGGGCAATCTGTGGCCGGGGTTGAAGAAAATAGGTCTTTCTCTCCCCAGACTGTGATTCTTGGAAATCCCTGGGCTATGCCTTCTTTCTGCTGTCTTTCTTGAACTCCTCGTGTGCAGAGCTCTTGCCTCCCTTGTCAGATTGGACCGGGAGCCCTAAGCAACCACACTTTCCCCACAGAATGGAAACTTCCCAGAAAGAAACCATCTTTTCCTTTTCCCAGCCCTCTCCCCCAGCCTCCCGGGCCCTGCCCATTGGTTCTATAAGCAGCTGATGTCCTTATCTGGCTCCTGCCAGGATTCCTGGGGCCCTGTAGGAAGAAAGGGAACCATATCTTCAGAGACCCAGTGCCCACCCTCGAGCAAGGCCTTCCCATGGCACAGGGTCTATGGTCAGTCATCTACCCCTTGGCAGGACCAAAGGTGGTCACTCTGCAAACTCTCCTGAGGAATCGCCTTTCCAGCTTTTTCACTGCTTGTCAAGGGAAGGCCTACAGGCCCTGCTCAAGGCCACTGGCATCAACAAAAGTGGTGAGTTCAGAGGAAGCTTCCTAATCCTTGCACCACCCAGCTACCTGGTCTATTCAAGGATGTGGTTATAAGCTCTCACTCTGGTGCTGCTAGACCGTTTCCTTCTTTGTGATAGAAATAGCCTTTCTAACTCACTGGGTTACAGCAATGGTGATAAAGAATAAAGATGATGCCTATATGCTTCTTAGGATTGTGCCTGACACTTAGAGTTCTTCTTTCTTCCCTCCCTCCCTCCCCACTTCCTTCCTTCTTCCTTTTATTCTTACTTCCTTACTCTTTCCCTCTTTCCCTTCTCTAATCCCTCTAGGAATCCTCTCAGACATGAAACTAGTCCTAAGATGCCCTCTATTTCCTACTTCAAAAGTCTGAAAAACACCACCTTCTTTGCAAAACCCCTCAGTTCCTGGAAGGCCAGCTGACTTTCTAGGGGCCTGGAAATAGGAAAAGAGAATAGTGGGCCAGGAAGTAAATAAACCACAAGAGGCTGCACCATTCCAGGCTGCACCTGTGAGCATCCCTCGACTAAAGCCCTGTCAGCGTTTCCATGACAAACTCAAATTTCTGGATGCCTCTCTTCTAGCTTCAAGAGCATGCCTTGTGGTAAGACTTGACACTGAAAATGCTTTCATAATGTTTTTTCCTAAAAAGGTTGCATGCTCTAAAAACCTACCTGCTTGTTATACATGTTAGCTTTCCATGCTGAGAGGGTTTTTTTTGGATATTGTATTTATACAGTATGCATGCAAGCATACGATATACATGTGGGAGTTCTGTGGTGGAGAGCTGTAATGGCAAATACGACCACCACACAGAGTGATACGACCTTCCCCTCCCTAAAACAGCTCCCACATTCCTTTGCCTGTCCCAAAGCTTGAAATTGTATCATTAGAGATTTACTACTTTTGAGTTTGAATGATTATTGGTCCCTAAGAGTCTCCTATGACAGTGCACCACTCCCTAAAAAGGACTAAGCTACCATCTGATAAAGCATTAGGAAAAGAACCAGGAGTCATCAGGAAGGATGGCCAAAGGGTAGAAGAGCCCTAAAAGAGTAGATGAGTGGCATCCGATGAATTACCTGTTTTACAGGTTTGTTAGGCCTGCCTGTGGGAGGACATGTGCCTGCACACAGTGCTCTTTATATAGCACAGTTGTTCTCCAAACCTAAGTGGTGTTCGGATTCATCTGGGATGCTTCCAAAAATGCAGATATCCAGGCCCTGCCCCCAGACATACTGAATCAGAGTTTCCAGAGCTGGAGTCAAGCCCAAGACTGCATTGGAGCGAAGCATTCAGGTGATGCTGATGATCAGACAGGCTTAGAAACCACTGATACAGAAGATAGAGTCCCAGGAGAAGAAATGGAACACCTTAACTTGGGTTGCAGCATCACCATATTTTGAGGGTCCCTGTGCACGGCACTCTCTGAAATCTAGCTGCCATGGCCTGTATGAGGCAGTGTTATAGAAATGCCTGTTGAAAACCGCCAGACAATGCAAATGTTCATTGCATTACACTCACGGGGCATGTGGCACACATGGGTACACATGTTCATGTGCGTCCAGGTACCTGAATTCCCTGCCGAGAGGGCAGGTCCGATCTTCATTCTCCTTCACCTAATTTTGTAGCTGTCTTCACTTCCCGATGGACTTTCTCACTTCGAGACGAGCTCCCTGCTCTCCTCTTCCAGCAGCTTGGCACAGCCCCCAATAACTCAAAAAAGGTTTTTCTATCTAATGGTTTTATCTACCATCTATAATCTCTCAGATGTTCATCCCTTCCAGGGAGGAGGAAGGAAGAGGGGTAGTTGCTCCCGTTTTATGACGAGGAGAAACCCAGGCAGGTGGTTTTAGATGACTTTATACCATTTAAACGAAAATACGCAAACACAGAACTCTTCAACAGTGTCAGGGTTTCATGGATTTCCTGACACCTTCCCATGGCCCCCTAGGAGTCTAGGAACCCAGGCAAAGAATACCTGCCCACCTGGCTCTGGCAGCCCAAGCCCTCTGAACACGCAGAGGGTCTCATTCGAGCACAGGAGGCATCCTTTTTTCATCTGTGCCTTTGCTGACTGACTGACTTGTCGCTCCCTCCCCACAAGCTTGGAGATGAACTTGCCTGACCTTTCCTCCTCCCCAAGAAAAAGAGTTAAAATCCAGCGATGCAGTGACATATCACCTGTGTCAGGACAGGATCTTCTCAGACCAGACTCTGCCTTCCTGTTCCGGAACCTGCAGCACAGAGCGCCTGAGCTGCAATAAGATGTCAGGAGGATGGATAATCATTTTTGCAATAATGGAAAACACAGCTCAGACTGGCTTACACGATAAAAGGAGTTTATTGGTCTGTGACAATAAAAGAGTTTGAGGGAGGGTGGGCTTCCTGCGAGGTCCAATCCACCTTTCCGTGTTGTTTCTTTTTGTCTCTCCACCCTTCTCCATGATGTCAACTTCATCCTAAGACTCTCAGCCCTCAAGGTTGCCCCTTGGTCCCCTGCAGCAGGAGAGAGAATGCAAACTACTTTTTTGATAGTTACCGTGAAAGAAAGTAAGTGGACGCCTCTTTCCAGAACCGGTCAGTCAATGTCTCCCCACATTTCATTACCCACAGTGGGAAACACGCCATCCCAATAAAGGCCTCTGACACTGGAGTGCTGCACGGCTGAAAGTCAGAACACAGGAAAGATGGCATGCCTCGATGCTCAGACCCCAAGTCCTGTCCTTGGACTTAGCCCCCCACCCCCAACCCCTGTGTGATTCATACTACTTCCAGGAAAAGAATTAAAGACTCAACAGAAATAATTTTGTAAATCCTCAGGCTCTGGTATTGTCCCACACAGCCCTTGGCAAAAGCCTGAGCCTCTCAGAAAGGAAAGCAGGGATGGATTTTCAGTTTCTAGAAAGGGAAGGAAACAGAATCTGTAGTCAGCCAGCCGAGTGGAATGCAGGCCACGTAGGGGTTGGAGGCGTGAGGATTATGCCTCCTTTTTCCCTTAGGCAGCCCTTTGGGTTGCCATGATCAATTTGTTTATCCTCTCTGGCCTCTGTACAAAAAGAGTAAAATGGTTATCCCTGCCACTTCACAGCGATCCTCTGTGAGGTACCACAGCTTGGGACGAAGATGAGCCTAAGATTCTGGGCTTGCATTCTACTGTGCAGAGGACAGAAGGCATGGTGCGTGGAGTGGTTTCTGGCCAGTCCTCAATTGTCAAAACCATCCAGAGGTCTTTTAGTGTAACTCCAATCAAAGCAGGGGTCCTATGGGCCTTAGCTCGCTTGGGGGTCGTATAATTCAGAAACATGATTAAGCAACCGACAGTCATTTTAAAAGAAATTCCAATTATTTACATCTTTTGAAGAGATAAAAAACACTTGACAATGTTTTTCTAAAGCCTTCTTTTCTCATTCCTAATTCTCACATCCATAGCCACTCAAGGGCCTTTTACAAGTCAAAAGCTTCCATACCCTCCCCAGCCCAAATGTCTCCCCTCTTTCTGAGCTTTATTTATTTATTTATTAATTGAAGAAATAATTTAAATTATTTCCCCCTTGTGTGAGCCCTCGTCTACCTTCCCCTTCCCCCTACCCTCTGGTAACCACTAGTCCATTGTCCATGTCCATGAGTCTCTGTTTCTCCTATTCATTTGCTACTTTTAGGTTTATATCCCACATATAAGTGATATCATGTGATTTTCTGCTTTTTATGTCTGGCTTACTTCACTCAGATTATTTCAAGGTCCATCCATGTTGTTGCAAATGCAGTATTTCATCTCTTCTTATGGCTGAGTAATATTCCATTGTATATATGTACCACAGCTTCTTTAGCCAATCATCTATCATAGGACACTTCAGTTGCTTCCACGTCCTGCCACTGTGAATAATGCTGCTATGAACACCGGTGTGCACATATCTTTTTGGTTATGAGTTTTCAAGTCTTTGGGGTAAATACCCAGTAGAGGATTGCTGGATCATATGGTAGATCAATTCTTAGTTTTTTGAGGAACTCCATTGTTTTCCAAGTGGCTGTACCAATTTGCAGTCCCACCAGCAGTGTATGAGGGTTCCTTTTTCTCTGCATCTCTCCAACATTTGTTATTACTTGTCCTGTTGATTATAGCTATTCTAACAGGTGTGAGATGGTATCTCATTGTGGTTTTGATTTGCATTTCCCTAATAGCTAGTGATGTTGAGCATCTTTTCATATTTGTTGGCCATTTGTATGTCCTCTGGGAGAAGTGTCTGTTCAGGTCCTCTGCCCATTTTTTGATTGGATCATTTTGTTGTGTTGTTATTGAGTGTATGAGTTCTTTGTATATTTTGGATATTAGGCCCTTATCAGAGGCATTGCTTGCAAATATATTTTCCCATTCAGATGGTTGTCTCTTTACCTTGTTGATGGTTTCTTTTGCTGAGCAGAAGCTTTTTAGTTTGATGTAGTCCCATTCATTTATTTTAGCTTTTACTTCCCTTGTTTTGAGGTCAAATTCATAAAATCCTCTTTAAGTCCAAGGTCCTTGAGTTTAGTTCCTATGTTTTCTTCTATGCATTTTATTGTTTCAGGTCTTATATTCAGGTCCTTAATCCATTTTGAGTTAATTTTGGTGTGTGGTGATAGACAACAGTCTAGTTTCATTCTTTTGCAGGTGGCTTTCCAGTTTTCCAGCACCATTTATTGAAGAGGCTTTCCTTTCTCCACTGTATGTTTTTGGCTTTTTGTTGAAAATTATTTGCCCATATAAATATGGGTTTACTTCTGGACTCTCGATTCTCCACTGGTCTGTGTGTCTGTTTTTTCTCCAATACCATACTGTTTTGATTACTTGCTTTGTAGTATAATTTGAAGTCAGGCAGAGTGATGCCTCCAGCCTTGTTATTTTTTCTCAAGATGGCTTTGGCAATTCGGGAAGTTGACACATAAATTTAATTATTACATACCTCATCTTAAAGTAGAACATCACCTTTAGTTGTTTTTGCTAGTATAAACAGGGGGTCATGAACCATCCACCTGGAGAATATTACCTTCTCATAGTTTTGACTCCTAGATTTGTCGTTCAGAACAAATCTGTAGAACATTCTCTATTGGCTTCCTCAGCCCCACTTTCCAGCCTTCTGTACCCTATTCTGAGATCCAAGAGGCTGACCCGTGTGATCTATACCAAGAGGCTCCCTTGCTCTCTGGTTTCTGGTTGGGTTTGGCCAGTGGGAGGCATTGACAAGAGATGGGAAGGAGAAGGAGTCAGGATGTTTATTCTGCCAGCTCCCTCCCTGCTGGGCTGATGGTTGAGTAAAGTCCTCATCCAAGCCCTTCTCTTCCTGCTGCAGCTGCCCCTGGGATCAGGCCACTATTCCCCACTTGCCCCTTGAGCCTAGAGGTGATAATGAGTCCCTGTTCTTGCTGATCCCTGGGACTCCTTACTACCTTCTCTTGCTTCTTTACCCTTGTTGCTTACCTGAACCCTGTAAACAGCCCCTTCATTCCACTCTCCTCGCTACCTGGAGCGACAGGACCCAGACCGATTCAGTGCTCCCAACTTCCACAGCACTGTCACCTATTGAGTTCCATCCTGTAGTTGTAAAGTGAAGAGGGGAGGGAGGTAGAATAATATTTTTATTTATGGAGGTTCTGACATGTGAGACTTTTGGAAATGATTCAAATGTCAAGGTCTAATTTGCATTTTTGGATTGAAAGAGCCATGACTTTTGGCCAAGTAAAGGGTTTAGTCAGTGGCTGAAGAACAGTGTTTCTTAAAAGCTAAGATAGGATGAAATCATATCTGCCTATATCTGAAATTTCATCAGTAGAGTGGCATAATTTTGCCTTTAGGCCAAATGTAAATATGTTCCATGAAAGGAATAATCTAGCTGCATTTGATTAAATAGTTTCATTATGTGCAAGGCACTGTGCTAAGCACTAATGTTTTAATCCTATCCGTTACCCTTGAGTATGAATAAACTGGATATCAGAAAAAGAAAGAGGAACCACAGAGAGGTGAGAAGAAATATGCCAAAAAAAGGAGGAAGCTGAAGACACACTTTGCCTTTATTCATTCTGTGCTCAGGGGAGAGGCTCTGGATAGTAATGATAGAAATAAGGGGTCTTGCAGCATATGGCTGGTGTTTAAAGCCATGGGACTAGATAAGGCCACCCAGAAAAAAAGCCTAGAGAGGAAAGGAGAGGAGCTGAGCGGAGAGGAGACAGGAGGGGAGGAGAAGGAAGGGGAGGGGAGTGCTTGGGGAGGGGAGGAGGGGGAGGAAAGAAAGGAAAAGAGAGGCTAGCAAGAACTAAGCCCTAGGGCATTCCAATCTTAGGGCAATATGATCCTCCTGTGGTCATAGGTCATGAATTTAAAGGGAGACTTTCAGCACAGTCATGTGTTTTTCTCCAGCTACATTCAACGGCTGGAGTAATAGTCATGGAATAGGTGAAAGTAAGATTTGACCAGTGTTGGGGTTTTGCTAGGCCCATAAGTTGGGAGGATGAAGGTCAAGATGGTTGTATCTATTGTTAAAAAAAAATTATCCCAACACTTGGTGGCTTAAAACAATAGACATTATCTTATAGTTTACATGAGACAGAACTTGTAATTTGGAAGCAGCTTGGCTGAGCAGTTCTGCCTTGGCATCTGTGATGAGGCTGTAAGTTAAGATGTTAGCTGGGCTGCCGTCATTTGAAAGCTTGACAGGCCTGGAGAATCTTCTTCCAAGATGGAGCACTCCATGACTGGCAAGCCAGAGGTGGCTGTTGGCAAACAGACTCCACGTGAGCCTCTTCACATTGCTTGAGTGTCCTCACATCATGACATATTCCCTCTCCCAGAGCTAGCAATCCAAGAGGGAGAACAAAGCAGAAGCTCTCCTTTACGACCCTGACTCCAGTCACATTGCATTACTTTTGCCACCTTCTATTTGTTAGAAGTAACTGACCAAGTCCACATACACTCACATTCAGATGATAATACAACATATCTCATAGGGTTGTTAAAAGACGAACTGAGCTAATACTCAGTGCTGAGACTGCCTGTGTGGTGTGTTTTCTGACCCAAACCAATTCTCTGGCCGCAAATGGGTGTGCAACAATTCAGTTCTGACATTGTCTACCTGGAGTTAGCATCAGATCCCACAAGTTAAAGGACTCCAGTCCCACGAGACTGCCCCCACTTCAGATGTCAGCTGTGAATGGGGTGCCCAGACTTTCCACACTTCCACCCCAGACAACTATAAATTTGGGGTTTCCCATAATCCTCTTCAGGTTCAGTAATTTGCTAGAATGACTCACAGAACTCAAGATAACACTTTACTCACTTTACTTATATTTACGGGTTCCTTACAAAGAATATGAATAAACAGCCCAATGAAGTGGTATATAGGGTAAGTCCAGACACAGGAGCCTCTGTCCCTGTGGAGTTCAGGTGCACCACCCTTCCTGCATGTGGATGCATTCACCAACCAGAAGCTCTTCTGGGTCTTGTTGTTCAAGAGTTTTTATCTGAACAATCTATAGCCCTCCCCTGTCTCCAGAAATTGGGGGAAGAACAGGGCTGAAAGTTCTCATCCTCTAATCTTACCTGTTTGGTCTTTCTGGTGGCCAGCCTCTATCATGAGCTGTCTAGGGCTCCACCCTGAGTCATCTCATTAGCAGAAACTCAGATGTGGTTAAAATGGGTGGGGGAGGGCTCGTTAGGAATAACAAAAGACAGTAAAACAATATCACTCAGGAAATTCTGTGGGTTCTAGGAGCCCTGTGCCAGAACCAGGAACAAAGGCTAAAGATATTTTTTTATTATACCACAGCCTGACACATAGTAAGTGCTGTATTAGGTGACCAATAGGTGAAAATTGCATTAGTGTGTATTTTGATATTACCAGTAAGCTTGGACTTTTTAAAATGTGTTGATTGGCTATATCTACTTCTTTTAAGAATTGCCTTCCCAACAGCCTCTGTCTGTGCTTCCCATCTTTCTGGTGAACAAAATCAGAACAACTCCTCTTGCCTGCCTATACTGCCACATCGGTTTACTCATCACAGCCCCTCACAGGGGGACCAATTTGTCTGGTTTTAAAACTGAAAGTCCCATGTCCTAGAGATCCCCCTTGGTCCTGGGTAAATGGAAACAGCTAGTCACCCTACCTCTGGGCCTTAAATCTTTGCCTGGACAATGAGGACCAGAAGCCCTCTCATGTCCCTCCCAGCTCTTCTGTCATTCATCCCACAAATTTGTACCATGCTCTACTGCTCTGGACAGGCATCCTGCTAGGCAGGCTTTAGAGATTCTTCGTGAACAGGACCCAAGCATTCCTAACATCCATGATGGTTCCCGGAGGGATAATATCTTGATGAATTTTCAACGAATACCTTATATGATTGGTTGATAGCAAATAAAGGAGTCCTAGTATGAGAGAAGGAAGAATGGTCCCAGGGTATACCTGAGGGGAGTTAGATGCCAAGAAGGGTGAGAGAGGGATAAAGGGGCAAAAGATAAACCAGACATACTTTGAAGTTTGGCCAGGGACCGGCCTGTCCATGGCTTAGCTCAGGAACAGGTAACAACGTCCACTTCCCCAGAACCAAGACAGATGCTGTACTATCTGAGGCTATCCGTTCCCTCGCGCCCTTGCCAAAGTCCAGAGCTCTCAAAATAGGCATTTGAGAAACTCCCCTGGGTTCCAAATGACTTTATATGTGTCTTTTTATTGGCCCAGGTTTACATCTCCAAGATTTTGAAAGAGTTTCTCTCTCTGGGACATCCTGTAGAAATGAGTACCACTAGAGATTGTCTATTCAACGATCCCCAACCTTTTTAATGATCTGAGGTGGAGCTGATAATCTGAGGTGGAGCTGAGGCAGTGATGCTAGTGTCTGGGACGCAGCTACAAATACAAGTGAAGCTTTGCTCACTCACCTGCCATTCACCTCCTACTGTGCGGCTCGGTTCCTAACAGGCCATGAACCAGTACTGGTCCACAGCCCAGGGGGTTGGAGACCCCTGGTCTATACAGAGCAAATACTTTTGTGCTCCACATTATTGAGTGGCAGAAAAGAAATTTCACGGCACCCAAGAAAGGACATCAAAGAAAAGCAGCCAGGGAGGGACACAAAGCTGTCCAAAACCTCTTTCCTCTCGACAAGGCTCAAGTGTGCCTGGCTTTTGGTTCTAATCAAGGGACTGCTGGAAGGACAGGGAGTTCACTGAAGGCAAGAACAAATTTCTGCCTCCCACACCCCGCTGCAGCACTGAACACAGAGCCTGCACACGGGAGGAGCTAAGTAAGCGCTGACTGAACTGAGCGGACCATGGAGGAGAGGGAGCAGGAAGGGGAAAAGGGAGCTGGAGCCCAGATCTCCCACCAGGCGCCTTCAGGCTGCGGGGAAATTCTAATGAAAAGCCTGCCAGACCTCTAACCAGAGCTAAACCGCCAGTGGGCTGTGACTGCTCATTGTTTGGTTGTAGTCAGCAGCACGCTCTGTGATGGCAAAGCGGCAGCCTGCAGCAAGCAGGAGCAGGAAGGGCTGCCACCCTCGCAGCCATCAGCCCTGGGCTCCAAACCCTAGGCGCCTTCGCCTTCTGGCCCAGCCTGCCCTGTGCTCACAGGCAAGGCTCTTGGCAGGCCAACGTCCATCATGATACTGTGCCAACACCAAACCCCATTCTCAGGCCAAAGAGGAGCATGTGACAGCATGAGAGCACGTCCTGAAAAATGGGCACACCTGGGTATGAGACCAAGTTCTGCTGCAACATACAAGCTATGTGGCCTCAGGCAAGTTATTTAACCTTCTGAACCTCAGTTTCTCCACCTATAAAATGGAGACAGTACTAAAAGTATTCAGCCTCCTTATGGGGTGTAGTGAGACTCAAAGGGGATTGCTCATTTCAAGTATTTGGGAGAGTGTCTTGTGTGCTGTTGGCACTAGTGCATGGTGGCTGCTGTTGTGGAGACGATGGGAAATGGGCTTCTTCTCAGGCCCTTTCCTCTCTCTTTCTTGCACTGTGTGTCAGCAGCTTGCTACTCCTCTCTTCCCCTGTGGAACCAGCTCTCAGGGGAGGGTCTGCTGTAGCAATTTCAGTCTCAGTGTGAATATATCTAATTGCGTTACCTCTCCCAGAGAGTAGTTTCAAACTTTTTTAACTGTGACCCACAGGGGGGAAAAAAAAACCAAAAACATTTTACACAGTGGCCCAAGACACAAGGTATAGGCAGATAAAACAGAAACAAAAGTTTCATGAAACAATACTTAATCCAAATCAAGTGTGATGTATTCTGACATGTTCTGTTCTCTTCCCTTCTCGTGTCTATATTTGTTTATATCTATCTATAGTTTTGAAGTTTTGCCAGAGTTCAGGACCTATTAAAGGGATATTTATCAGAAAGCTAGTGGGAGAGAAAATTTTGAAAAGCTGAAGCGACATAGCTATGTCTGAGGTTTAAAGATGAATTTAAAGTCTGAATTTCTGTCTGTCATGAGGGGGGTGGTTTTACCTAAATTTTGGGGTGCTTCAGAATCCAGCCTCAAAGAATAAGCGGTCATCTATTCTTTGCTCCTATACCAAACTGCAAGCTGACTTTTCCTTAGCTGGGATTCCAGCAAATCTTCCAAATGCCACTATGCCTGGGTACCAGGGAAGGGCAAGATTTATGTAGACTCAGCTGGACAGCAAATGCTCTGAGCTAGAACTATACTTATGTTTTTTTGTTTTTTGTTTTTTCCATAACAAAATTGGGGCATGTGGCCTCACAAGTACTTATGGAGACAATAGGATAAAACATTTAAAACTGAAACAGTCATGGAAAGCCACAAATTTGGGATTGCAAGGTTACCACGAAAAATGGAGCCAACGGTCAAGGCAGAAGGAGGGAGAAGTCCTCTTTCTCATGTACTCAGATCTTGCCCTCTGATTTGAAAGGAGATTTGGGCTTCCAGAACCTTCTGGAATACCAGAAACTTCTGATTCCCCTGAGGGTGTTGAGTTATTAAATGCATTAGTGGATCTGTAGGAGGCCTGGATCCTGATTGGTAAAAGAAGTAGAGAGAGTAAAGGGACATGGGAGGCCTCTAAAGTATTTCATGATTTTGCTTACAATTGCTTGGTCTCCTGGCTTCTTGCTCAACCTGCCTTGCTCCAACAGCCCCCTCCCCTCACTCCCTGCCCAATCGCCACAGCATCCTCAGCTAATTCTGCTGTTAACAATGTGACTTTGGCCAAAGGTGGCTGTCGTTACTGAAGAATGAAGAGGGGCTGAACTGGGCTGGACTGAACTTTCACACTCGGCTCTTTTCTTTGTGGATCACTTCCGTGTAGGAGTGTGATAGAGTGGTTTCCTTGTCATTTGAGGGCTCAAATGCTGGGGTTCTTCCCTTCTACGCTGCAACTCAGGTTTCTGAGGCTTGAGTAGGATAACAGTCCTGTGGAAGGGTCTGAGGACATCCTCCAGAAACCTCCTGTACCTCACAATGTCTTCTATGTCCAGCTCTAGTTATATACACTGCCCACATCTACAATGTGCAGTAGGACACACAGCCAATGGGAATGGTCGCCTCCAGGCCTGGGCCCTCTGTGAGCCCTCTGAAAGGGAGTTGATTCCAACATATACTCAAGGGCTTGCTTCAGGACCTAAGGGAGGAAGCCGAGTGAGACAAAGAAAAACTCCCTCTGAGAACCCTCTCTGAGACCTTCCTCCCACGGAGTCCATGAGAGAAGGTAAAGGGATCATGGGTTACCTCTCAAGAACTCCTATCGCTGTTCAACAAGCCCAGCTCAGCCCAGCCCGTGAAGTCAATGGTCAGCAGATCCCAACCTCAGCGTCAGAAAGTAAAACTCGAAGTCCCGCTAATCATTTTCCCAATTACCTCGTTCCAGGCTCTGACCTCGCCATTCCTTGGCCCTGTACCTTCTGAAAACAGTGCCTTTAATTAAAAGCCCCGACTGCTGTTGCTCTCTGCCATCTGCCTCCTTTGCCCACTTGTTTCCTATGTCTGTGTTTCTAGGAGTCTAATTGTGATTAAATTACAGGGTAATACTAATAGAGGGGTGAGAACCAGCTAATGGCTCACTGTTCCACTAGGCAACAATTGTAGTAATCACCAAGTTAAAGGCTCCCGTGCATTAGCTGAAGGTTGCATGGGTTCCCTGGCCTACGCTTCCTCCACACCCCATCTAAGCGAGTGAATACAGTTCACAGGGCACGCTAAAAACCCAGAGGCGAGAGAAGATGAAAATGACATTTTTGAGAAAATAAAGGGAAAGCAAGAGAACTCAAATAAAAATTTGAGTCACAGCAAAAGTAGAAGCAAAGAGAATTGGGTTCAATATTTCAAAAAAAAACCCAAAAAACCTTGGAAAATGAAACCAAGTAATCATATAATTTATTAAAGAGGCTTTGGCTTAGGTGTTCTGGGATGTGATGAAGTTGGGGTAGCACTGGTCCTTCACTCTCTCCAGATTCGGCCTGATGTAGGGAACGTGTGAAATAAACATTTGCTCTGCAAAGCAAATCCACGCCACAAATATTCCAACAGACAAAAGGCCAGCAGCGCTACAAATTCCATCCAATGAATTGTGCTCAACATTGAGATAGAAGAAAAACAACATGCCATGGGTCTTGACTTTCAGGGTCCACACAGTACAAATGGGGGACTGAAAGAGGAGTTTAACTGTAGGTACCTGTTCCTGACACTTGTGACTCACTTCTTGGTTTAGGAAGCACTGCACAGGATTTTGGCTGTGAGGAATATAGAAGACTATTATTCCATTCTACAGATGTAGAAAGCAAGTCTCAGAGAAGTAACTTGCTAAAGGTTATGCCATGGCCCAAGTTCCTGAATTTTCTTTGACTCTTGCCCTTTCCTGCAGGGAGTCCCCACAGTGGCTCAATGTGCTTCTTGAAGAAGTCGGCCCCCTGCCACTGCTCCACCACTCACACACACACCTGGGGGTGCTAGAAAGCAGCCAAGGACAGCAACTCCCCTCTGGAGTCAGAGTTCCATACAGGAATGCCCCAAGACCATATGGAGTTTGAATGAAAACTCTGCCTCTCTCTCTCTTTTTTTAATTCGAGCCCCTCTCCTCCCTAGAATCTAGATTTAGATTTAAAAGGGCAGGGCCTGGGAAATACATCCAAATGGTAGGCAGTATCCGATGCTTGAAAAATATAAGTAAATGTCTTATTAATGCTCAGGATTCAAGTAGGAGTATTTTGGTTCAAGAGGCGTCCTAAATCAAATGAAATCAGGTATTAAAACAGGAGTTTCAGCTGAATCACAAATAAATACCAAATTCCAAAATGAAGTGCTAGACCAGGATTGACAAAGTAAGTGGCAAAGAATCTCTAAGATACAGAAGAGGTGAGGGTAAGACTTCAGATGAAATTCTTTGGAAGAAGTTGTGCCAGGAGTTCCACCCTCGCCCTATCTCACAGAGGTCAAGCCCAAGAAACCAATGGCAAGAAGGCACAGCAGAGCAGGGTACTGCACTTGGGCATTAACTATATCCAGAGTTGGGGTAAAGTAGAGAGTTGTGAGTGAGAGAGAGGGTTGGCCTGGGGATAGTCGAAGATTCTTGAGGGGCAAAGAGATCTCAACCAAGATAAAGTGGAGCTATGGAGGAAGAGTAAGCAATGAGCCGGAGGAAAGTGCCTCACCCACACGGAGAGAACTGTAGGCGAGATGGGGACCCAGCAGTTAAAGTATTGTGTACTGAATGTTCTTGTGACCCCTCCCCGCCCCCCAAATTCATATGGTGAAATCCTAACCCCCACTGTCATGGGATTAGGAGGTGGGGCCTCTGGCAGGTGATTAGGTCAGAAGGGGAGCCCTCATGAATGTGTTTAGGATTCTCATATGAAGAGGCCAGGCAGCTAGCTAGCTGGCTCTTTTTCTGCCTGGTAAGATACAATGAGGACTGGTCAGCAGTCTGGGACCCAGAAGAGGGCGCTCATCAGAGTTGGCCTGTGTTGGCACCCTAACCTCAGAACTGTGAGAACTAAATTCCTGCCGTTTATAAAACACCAGTCTGTATAATTTTTTTCCTTTTTAAAAAAAAATTTATTTTTAATTCTTTAATTTCACCACATATTTGGCTCCTTTTATCTCACCTACCTACCTCCTCTCCCCCACCGTACCCTCTGGTAAACCACTAGTGTATGGTCCATGTCCATGAGTCTCTGTTTGTCCTGTTCATGTGTTGCTTTTAGGTTTATATCCCACATATATGTGATTTTCAACTTTTCCTGTCTGGCTTACTGCACTTGGCATGATTATCTCGAGGTCCATCCATGTTGTTGTGTTACTTTGTTATAGCAGCCCAAACCGATTAAGACAGAAGGTGGGCGGGATCTAAAGAACCCGCACAAATGGGTGCCTGCCAAGTCCAGAGAACACCGATGCCAGATCCTCAGGCTAGGACCAGTTAAGTGGGAACTTTCCTGCTTCTTCCCACTCCAACACGGGAAGCACCAGAAACCCCAGTTAACAAGACGGGAGAGGAAGGACAGAAGTGTTGCTGACTTTAAGCGATCATTCAGTCTGAGCTGAAGGCGGGGGAAGAGCCTCGATTTTACATCACATTTTGAATTTTAATGGTTACATAAACATTTTAATCACTGAGTTGTGTATATATTCAGACTTAAGAGTGCAAACAGACTGAAAAAGACCAAGGAAGTCATGGGCCCACCTGAATTATCACCCAGGTGCAGCAGATGCACCAGCCCTACCTAACATAAAGGGTTAACAAAAGAAGAAACAAGTTTTTTTTATAGTTACATCCCATCATTTGTGCTTGTTTAATTTAACAGTTGTTCAAAAAATGGTCTGATTTGTTAAAATGCTTTCCTGAGAAAGCCAGAAACGTGGTCTGCCATCACAAATAGACCCTGCCCCGAGACTGGTATAGGTTATTGGGAGGTAACAAGCCAATGAGAGACAGGCCTCACTCTCAGGTGACCAGCTTGAGGAAAGTGTGCAGTCAGGAGCAGGCTTGCCTCTGCAGGGTGGACCACTGGTCACTGCCTGAAGCTGGTGGACAACTGCCAGCCTTTCCCAAGGATATCCTGAGTCCCAAGACTCTGCCAGCTCCCCTTGGACAGGAGAGATGGAGAACTGTGCAGCTGAGTCTTGGTACAGGAGGAACCGTGAACGCAGAATCTGTTCTTCGTCCCACTCTGGGCTGGGTGGGAGGAGATGTTGAGCAATTGGTGCCACTTGCTTCTTTGTTCACAGTGTACCATCTATAGGCCTCTCTGTACATGTGAGTGCCTAGGGTAAAGCAGACTCACTTTAGCTGAGGTATGCTTGTAGGCAAGGGAGAATGGAAATGGACTTTCTGGAAATTACTGAAGGAGTTCAGAGGTCATGCTTCTGGAAGGCAGCCCAACCTGTTCATCAGACAGGTCCAACAAGTGTGAATTCTAGCTCAGCAACAGGCTGAGACCTCTCTCTTTCTCTTCTCTTCCCCCACCCTGCTTTCTCTCTCTTCCTGCCGCGCGCGCGCTCTCTCTCTCTCTCTCATACACACACATGCACACACGCACACACACACGCACGCACGCACACAGCGTTAGGAAGTAAAATATAAAAACGCTGGACTTTCAGCAAACCCCTTCCCCAACATGTCCTCGCTGGGCTCCCTGCCTGAAAATATCCCTCCTCCAATGTGGCCTGCACACCATCACGCCAGACTAATATTCCTCAATCCCTGTTTTTATTTCACCCTTCCTTAAGCATGAACGTCCTGATGCCTTTAGGCTCTAGATCCAATCTTCTGCAGTGCCTTCCTTCCAACAACTCTTTTTTCTTGTATAGCTACACTGCTCCATTTACTGGCACCCCTGAAGATGCTCTGCACTTTCCTCCATACCTGTTGACACACTTGCCCCATCCTCAGCCAGGTAGGGCAGAGCTGCTAGCAGTGGACTGAAAACAGGCCTGACCAGGGCCTCTGGCTCTGCCACTCTTCAGGCTGTGAACTTCAGGAAGCCACCTCACTCTCTAGGCCTTTCTTCTGTCATAAAATTAGACTGAATATTTTTGAAGGGTTTTTTTTCCCTAGCTCAAAGTTCAGTGATTCTCCCATTAACCCTGCTTTTAAGCAAACCTCTGCCTCTCATGTAATTCTTAGGCCCAAATAACCTAAATCCGATGACATCTCACTACATTTTTCTGCTACCCTTTATGCATATTTTCTCTCCTTTGGCCCTGGACTGAGATGGCTTGCATTGCTTTTATGATCCTCTCTATTAGCAAAGGAAGATTTGGTTTTTTTTCTTCGTATCTTCTGGGTCCCAGTATTTGTGTTTTTATGGCGGCAACTTGACTTGAGGCCCTGCTTCAAATGGTTCGAGTATTTTAAAGGTGTTTCTGTCTAAGCTTTAACTTGACACAAAAGGCTCTCGGTTCATTTGGGGCCACAGGAACAGGATTCTAAAGGAGAGTAAGGACAAAGGGTTAGTTATAATATTTTCAAAACCCAAACCAGACTGAAATTTCATCACTCAGGAAGGGCTGGAGACTCCCGAATTCCAAGAACCTGGCCAAGAGATGTTAGCAGTGCCTGCTTATCTGCTACTAGGTAACTGTTTTGGTCCCATTCTGGGTATCGAGGATGACAGTGCCTATCCTCCTTCCCAGTCATAAGCCCATTTGAGAACCCCATTTAGATGGACATAGGCTTATCAGAATGAATATTAATCTTCAGAAATGCAAACATTTGCATTAAAAACTGGGCATCTCTGGGTACTGACCCTAGACAGCTGTTTTAATAACTGGTTGACCTTGGGCTAGAGTCTTAACCTTTCTGCCTCAGTTCATTATAAAATGGGAAGTAACAATAGGGTTATCATGAGAATTAAAATAAAAGAATGAATGTGAAGCTCTGAGCACTATGCTTTGCCCTACTGTTTCACAAATAAGATGAATAAACATATCAAAGGCTCATGGTCACCCAGCTTTGCCTCCCAGATAGTGGGTTGGATAATGAGAGGACACAGAACCCAGGTTATAATTCTTGCTCTCATCTCCTTGCTTTCAACATGAGTTCCGAAGCACCTGCCTCCAGCACCAATACTATAAAAATCCGAAGTAACATACAGGCAGCAGTACAATGAGTTATTATAAATAGCCATTTAAAAAGGCTTATGTGTAAGTGAAGGTAAAATATAAGAACTGGAGGAGCCTCAGAGACTCTGGATTCCATTCACCCTTGAACTCTCTTTACAAATAAGTAAAGAAAGCCCAAAGAGTAATATCGAGCCAACGGTAGGACTAATTCAGGTAAGTTGGAGACTGAGGGAAATATTGCTCAATTAAATTTTAGAGGGTTGTAAATATTTACTGGTTGTTGGTTTTTCGTTTGCTGGTTTTTAATTTTAAGTAAATTTTTACTAAAGGGTAATAAATCTGACTCCCAGACAGAAAGAGCATTTTTTTCACTGATTAAGAGAGCTGGGGAGAGAAATGGTCTGGCTTGGACCAGAGAAAGAGAGGAGCAGGTGAGGCAGGCATGAATCATGGAAGGCTCCAGCTAAAACTGTGAAGTAAAGGCCGAGAAGGACCCAGAGGAACAGTTTGTGCAGAGCCTGGGCAATGTAGCTGCTTCAAGCTAGTCTATTTTGCTGCCTCCCCCAGCAATCAGAGTGTTGGTCAAGGCTGTCCTATTCTAGGAAGTGAACTTGACAGTGACCAGCGGATAGTGAAAGGGGAAGATCTAAAGGGTGTGGTACTTGTGTGGAGAGAGGAAACCCTGATTGCTAAGATGCTGGTAGGTAAAAATCCTGTCGGAAGTGGAAAAAATCTAGGAAGTCTTCCAGGGGTATCCTGGGTAGGGCAGTTTGGGGAAGAGGAAAGAAAAAAAGAACTTTTATTTCAGCCTCTACCGTGGGCCAGGCACAGTACTAGAGAGCATTATTTTTAAATAGCAATTCTTTTTTTTTTAGGCGAGGCAACCCTTGGTTGACCTCACAGATTGTAAGGACCTTGTCAGCTTACAATCTTTAATTTTTATTTTTTATGCCTAGAGCACCTGGTCTTCCTAGATGGTCTCCTATCCAAGTACTAACCAGGCCCGACTCTACTTAGCTTCCAAGATCAGACGGGATCAGGCTCAGGGGGCATAGCCATAGACTCAAATAGCAATTTTAACGAGATATAATTCACATACCGTACAATTCACCCATTTAAAACGTACAATTCTGGTTTTAGTATATTCAGAGATTGTGCAACTATTACCAGTATCTAATTCCAGGACATTTTCATCACCCAAAAAGAAACCCCCAAACCCACTGGCAGTCAAACAACCCCATCACCATTTTCTCCCAATCCCCACCCTAGGCAACCATTAACCTATTTTGTCTATTCTGGACACTTCATATAAATGGAATTGCATAATATGTGATCTTCTGTGACTGGCTTTTTTCACTTAGCATGTTTTCAAGGTTCATCCATGCTGTAGCATGTATTACTTCATTTTTACTATCAGATAATATGCCATTGTATAGATATACATTTTATCTATTCATCTGTTCATAGACATTCGGGTTGTTCCACCTTTTGGCTACTATGAACAATGCTGCTAACTTGTATATAAACAGTCATATACAAGTTTTTGTGTCAGCATACTTTTCCTATGTCCTGGAGTATATACCACAGGACTGGAAGTGCTGGGTCATACGGTAAGCTATGTTTAACCAGTGGTGAACTGCCAGACCGTTTCCAAAGCAGCTGTACCACGTTACATTCCTATATCAAGCAGTATGAGGGTTCTCACTTCTCCACATTCTTGCCAACACTTGTCATTATCTGACTTTTTGATTATAGTTATCCTAGTAGGTATGAAGTGGTATCTTTATATATTCTAAATAAAAGTTCCTTTATCAGAAGAATGAGTTGCAAATATTTTCTCCCATTGTGTGTTTTTTTACCTTCTTGATGTTGTTTGGAAGCACAAGATGTTTTTATTTTTGATGAAGTCCAATTTATCTATTTTTTTCTTTCGTCACTTGTGCTTCTGGTTTCATATCTGAGAAACTCTTGCCTAGTTCAAGGTCATGAAGATAATTATTTGCTACTCTGGATGTTAAGTTGATGTGCGGCAAGTTTGATGAATTACAAAATAAAAACATATTTGATTTATAAATTATCTTTAGTCCATAAAATATGTTCCATAAAATTAATCTTGCCTTTATTTCAGTAAAATCACTAATTTTGTTGTTATAATCTAGATTTTTCACATAACTTATTTTCTGTTGATAGTAATGACCTAAAGCAAGGGTCAGCAAACTGTGGCCCACTGGACAAATTCAGCCTGCCATGTGTTATTACAAGTAAAGATTTATTGTCACACAATCATGCTCAATCATTTACTTATTATATGGCAGCAGTGTTGAGTAGCTGTGAAAGAGATCACAGGCCCCAATAAGCTTAAAATATTTACTATCTGGATCTTTACAGAAAAGGTTTACCAAACATTGATGTAAAGGATTAATAAATAAAAAGCAATTTTATTCAAAATACATCCAATTTAAATACATTTCATCAAAAATGTTAAAGTAAATGTCAAATATTGAAAATATAAAATTATATTCATGGTTTCAAAAGTTTCTTCTAAAAATTAAAAACTTAAAATTAAAAGAAAATTCAAAGTATAATGAACAAATATCAACATTTTAAATTAAAATTCTAAATAAAATAAAGATTTTAATTTTTTGAAAACTGTAATAAATCTTTACATTTTTATAAAAATAAAAGTGTTCAATTCTAGCATTCGATGTCCGTCTAGTGACTAATATGAAGAATCTGTACTATGCTTCACACATCATATTACCTACATATATGCACATTTAGGAGTGATATAAATTGTTTAATATTGCAACATATTCCTTATTCGCTATGTGCAACTTTTGCAAATACCACTAACTGGCATGAACCACAATGGAACATAAAGAAAAATGAGAACATGGATGCTTGGCACTCCTGGGAAATAACATCATTATGCAACAATCTCTGTCGCATTTTTGCAGAGAGGAAGGATCTGACAAGTTAATTTGTCTTTTCTTGCCTAAGTCTCTCTGCCACTCAGACCTAAAGCATTCTGTCTCCAACACAGGCAGCAGCACAACTCAGTCTGTTTCAGACACTGAGCTGCGAAGAAGCGTTGCCCTGGAGCCTGAATTGTCCACCACAACAGTGGAGGTTTAGGGTAAGTCACGCTGGTTCCACACTTAGTATACAAAAATCAGAGTGCTAGAGGCACCTATGTCTTTATTTGAAATTTTTTAATTTTAGTTTTTCAATTACAGTTGACACTCAGTATTATTTTATATTAGTTTCAGGCATACAGCATAGTGGTTGGAAATCTATATAATTTATGAAGCGATCCCCCCACTATACATGGTTATTACAATATTATTGACTATATTCCCTATGCTGTACTTTACATCCCTGTGACTATTTTGTAACTACCAATTTGTACTTCTTAATCCCTTTACCTTTTTCACCCAGCCCCCCAATCCCCTCTCACCTGCCTATGAGTTTTGTTTGTTCATTTTGTTCTTTAGACTCCACATATAAGTGAAATCATATGGTATCTGTCTTCCTCTGTCTGACTTACTTCACTTAGCATAATAAAGACAGCTATGTTTTTAAAATCAGTGTGTTTTGTGATATGTGTGGAAACTTGAGCAGGGGCCTCTCCTGCCTGCATCTAATGGTGGTGTTTCCAAGACAGTAAGAAGGAATTAGCATGAAAACCTGGAGTTTAGGCAGGATCATCCTGAAACTAGTAACTAGGAACCAGTGTCTCAGTATAGAATATCTTACTATAACTCAAATCAATAACTATATTGTGGTCCTGAACCTTAAACTAAATAAGTCTAGTTGGTTGGCTTCTCTTGGCTAAGATTGTGCCATCACATAAAAGTGTAGATGATAAAGCAGATGCTTGAAATGTTTTAGAAAACAACATACTAGAGAATTGAATATATCTAATTTGTGGTTTTAATTTGAAATGTTTAATATCATTACACATGATATTTAAATTTTCGTATCAACATACTCCATGCTTTGCAAAAGTAAACAGTTTAAAAGTAAAATAATAATTTGAGGTTTATAAAAAAAAACAACAGTCCTCAGTTAATTCCAATAGTAATCACTTTCAATTCTTTTAGCTCTTCTAGAAACTACCTCCATATTTCTAAGGCATATGGTTCTCTTTTAACTTATCAATTGCAAATGGTATATAATGAGTTATTATTATGATATATGAGTGTTTAACTATCTTACACCCCCGTCCAACTTTCAAATAAAGTTAGATAACAATTTTTGCTTGAATTCATACTTCACATTTTAGTTACCATGACTATGTAAATATTGTTCAAGGCTGAATAATATTTTTTCCTGGAATTAATAACTGACTCAGTTTTAAAACAAACTTTTCTATTTTTTAGAACAGTTTCAGATTTACAGAACTATTGCAAAACAGAACAGAGAGATCCCACATACCCCATACCCAGTTTTCCTTACTATTAACATCTTACATTAGTGGAGTATATTTGTCACAATTAATGAATCAATACTGATACCTTATTAGTAATTAAAGTCAATATATTTTATTCAGATTTCTTCAGTTTTCCCCTAATGTTCTTTATCTATTCCAGGATCCTGTCTCCTTAGACTCCTCTTGGTTCTGATAGTTTTCCAGACTCTTCTTGTTTTTATGACTTTGATAGTTTTGAGAATTACTAGTCAGGTATTTTGTAGAATGACCCTCAACTGGGATTTGTCTAATGTTTTTCTCATGATGAGACTGGGCTAATTTTATTTTTAGGAGGAAGATCATTCTCATCACTTCATACCAAGAGTACATGTTATCGATATGACTTATCATTAACCTTGATCATCTATCTGGCTTGAGGGAGTGTTTACCAGCTTTCTCCACTATTAAGTTACTCTCCTGCCCCAACACACACTCATTTCTATACTATGCTCCTTAAAAGGAAGTCACTGTGCTCAGCCCACACTTAATGAGTGGAGAGTTAGCTCTATATAACATTTGGAAATACCCTATATGAGAGATTTATTTTCTCCATTTATTAAATCATTTATTATATCAGTATGGACTCATAAATAAATCTTTTTTTACACTTTGGGTAATAAGCCAATGCAACTTGTTGTTTGTTGTAATTGCCAAATTGTTCCAGCTTTGGTCATTGGGAGTTCTGTCAGTTGGCTCCCTTCGACATTATCCCCATCACTGTGGTGGTTGTTTTTTATTTGTTTTTTTATTGTTTTGTGGGGGGGGGGTTTCTTTTTTTAAGCACTTATTTTCTGGCACCGCAAAATGCTCTAGGCTCATCTCTTATATTTCCTGCCCCAGTCCTAGAATCAGCCATTTCTCCAAGGAGTCCTGGTTCCTTTTATTGGAAAATGGTATTAGAAACCAAGATCAGGGTGCTGAAAGTGCTTATTACTACTGGCGTGTCTTGTTTTTAGGCCTTCTCAGCTGACAGAGCAAGGAGATATAAATGTGTATACTAACCAGTGTACGCATGCATACCTAGGAGATATTATGGGTTTAGTTTCAGACCACTACAATAAAGCAAGTATTGTCAAAGTGAGTCATAATCCTTTTGCTGGTGGAAGGTCTTGACTCTAATTTGTAAAAAACACATCTGTGAAGCACAATAAAACAAGGTATGCCTGTATATACATATCTATAAATATTTCTATACGTAGCAATATGTATCTATAAATATAAACCTGAGTTTATACTGTCCCCAACTCTATTCCATTACCACATGAATCATTCTTGCTGCTTCTAATATCTTTTTTCTTGGTTTACTTTTTTTTTTTAGTAGAATATATTTTCTAGCAATTTCCTGAGAAATAATAAATGGAAAATACATCACTGAAAATGTTGGCTTCACTCATGATTGAGAGTTTTGCTGGGTATAGAAATATCAAGGAATTGCTCCACTGCTGCTGTTGTTTTAGCTCTGAGTGTTGTTATTGAGAAATCTAATGATATTCTGACTCATGGGAGGGTTTGTATGTGATCTTTTTTTTTTTCTTTAAAAGCTTTTAGACTATATTCAGTATCTATGGTATACTAAAATTTCACAATGATGCCACTTGGTTTGGGTTTTCCTTTTGTTCATGGTGCTGTTTGATGGTATCTATTAGTTTGAACACTCATATCCTTTAGTTCTGAAAGATATTTTATACTATCTCTTTCATAATATTCTCCCTACCATTCTGCCTTTTTTGGAACACTCATTTTCTTATTTTTTTTCTCCTTATTGTCATCTATGCATTTTTTTTTTGTTCTAATTTCTGATAGGTCTCTCCTTGATTTCACCTTTCAACTCTTCTTTTTAGTCTGTTATTTTTACTATCATATTTTGAATTTTGAAGAGTGCTTCTTTCTTATTCTGATTGTTTTATATACATACCACATAAACATGCCTAATCTCCTTTTGTTCCTATTTATTTGCTCCAGTTTCTTTCTTGTTGAACATTTTCCTTAAACATCTGGCATGTTTCCTTTCTCACAACTATGAATGGTCCTTGACTGGCCATTCACAGTAGAAGGCACTAAAAAGATGACTGAAAGCACCATATGTATGAGCAGGACTTCACTATAAGGAGCGCATGCTACAATTCATTTACTTTTAGTCAAATTGAATTTTTTTAGAGATTCCATCTCCTATGTTAGCCTCACCCACCCTGGAACCCGTTTCTGAGCCTTTTACAGGCTTTGAGAAGGAATTCAGCTTGTCATGTAGGGCACCCAGGTTTGCCTTTCTGTGACTATGCCAATCTGCCAAGTCTTACGTCTACTTTTTATTTCCACTTTCTACTTTTCCGTATGGTTTATGGCCTCAGATGTCTTCTAGTTCTGTCAAAGGCAGAGTTTGTATTTCTGATTTCTGTTCTCGTGTTTTTCAAGATGAGACTGGGACAGAAATGTTTATACTCTGCCTCCTTAAAACCAGAAGTCTACTAGAATTATACTTTTATTTGAGGTGTGATTGATATTTGTGATTTTAATCTGAAAAGTGGGAAGAATTTGGTTAATTTCCTAAACAGAATCTTACAAATGTTGGATTGATAAGCAGTGTTACATTAGAAAATTTTTCTTTATATTAGATTTGCATGATGGCTGTGAGTGCTATATATGAGTATTATTCTCAATAAACTCATACCACTAGGGCTGTGGGTGTAAATGAAGTTACACCAATTAGATGTACTTGTGCCCTAATACAACAAACTATAAAACTTTCCATTGTGTAAAAACTATGACTAAACATCTACTATCTGCAGCATAGTAGCTACATAGTAATGTCTACAATGTATGCCTGTGATTCTAATTGCAAATGAAGTGCCAATGGAAATGATCCAGTTCTTCTTTTCCATTTCAATAGTACTTCCTGTGATGCTCAGTTGCTTATGTTTGGCACACTGGAAACTGAACTGCAGGAGATGGAAGATTATAATAATCAATCAAAACCAAGGCATCAAAATGACTATCAAATATCATACATTGAATATCCAAGCATCAATGTATATTTACTGAACAACTTCTTTGTGACTATGTTACAGGCTGAAAAAAAAAACACACATCTTTTTATTTTTCATGATACCTTTCCTCATAAAGGTTTCAATTTACTTTGAAGAATCGTAACAATGAGCAACAATGATCAAATAAGACAGAAGATGGAAGTCTGGCAATGTTTTATCTCCCTGATGCTTTACAGTGTGTGGTACTTATGAAACTTAGGGTTTCCAGAGTCATCTCTAGCTTCTTGGGTGTTGAGAAGCAACTGCAGTACTGGCAGCCAGATAGCACAGTTCAGTGATGAAGCAATTGTGGTGGCTATTACAGCTTCCTAATCCTGGCTCTATGATCCCTGAAAGGCATCTTGGGCTGTGTACTGAAGATTTTTTAATCGCAATAGTTCAGATTCTGGCCTACAGACTTCCACTTTCCTGACTGTGGCAGAAGAAGCAATGCTCTTAAAAGGTTGGTCTGCAATGATGTGGGAGCCACACCTGGAGGTATGCCTTGAACCCACTCCTGCATTTCTTCCAACAATTTGCAGGTACCTAATCTCCTGGATTTAACCCCTTTTTGCCTAAAACACGTAGAGTGTTTCTGTTTCCTGCACTTACCCTAACTAATATAGAAATAATGTCAGGAATTTGAAGAGTTTTAGATAATCGGATATATTTGATATGTAAATTACTTAAAATGTTCGTGTTTCTTTAACTTTGTACTCCTGATGTCCAGCATAGGGCCTGGCATAGTGAGAGTGCTTGATAAATGCTGCGAATAAAAATGAATACACAGGCAGATGAATGGATGGAATAAAAGGACATATATTTAGATGCCCAGCATAATAAAACCAATAAATGGAAGTATCAGGATTCAAATTCAGATCTGCTTAACTCCAAAGTCTGTACTTTTCCAAGAACAGGCTGCTGCTCAGCACATCAAAGAAATTAGCAAATGGAGCCTGAGATGTTTTTCCAACTAGTTGGTTGTTTAAAAATTACACAAGATAAGTCTCAAGCAACAGAGAAAAGCATTACATTAATTGAGAGGTTTTTATCCTATCAGCTTTCCCACTAGGGAGACATTCTTCAGAAACATACAAAAGCAAAAGAGCTACATCACATTTCCCCCAGTTATATATTTGGATAGCACTGGAGGCTGTGTCCTCTGTGACCAGGGACACTTTTGTTTCTCCACATGATACCTGGAGGGAATTTCTCAACTCTTTCAGCATTAGCCATATCTTCCCTGTCAAAAAACAACAAAAAACCTTAACTGAGGCAAGAACTTCAACATTCTTTTCCACTAAGCTATCTATCCATAATATCAAGTTAGTCACAAGACAGAGTTTCACTTCTAGAGTAAAGTGGACCAACATTTGAAGCTTAAGTGTTGAAAATCCAAGGGCAGAGGTAGGTGTTTAGACCCTGAGCAAGAAACACCATTAATTATTCAGAACCTCTGTGTGCAGGCCACTCACTACATGTTATTTCATTTAATCTCCACAACAAGCTTTGCAGTACTATTATTATCCCCAGTTTTAAGATGAAGAAACAGAGGCTTGAGCATGTTAAGGAAGTTGTGCAAGATCGCACAGCTAGTAAATGACATAGGGGATTTAAACCAAAACCCATCATGTTCAAAGGCCATCTTTCCACTGCACCAGATTTCCAGATGGCAGAACGATAAGATATGTGTAGAGTAGTCCCTCAGCTGACACATGGTCACCAATATGTAACATAAACAAGTAAACCTTGGTTATTCTGTAAGCCACTAGGATTTGGGGGTTGTTTATTATTACAGCCTTACTGTAAAAATGTTGGTTGGTATGAGTCTTTAAATACTTACTGTTTATAGTGGTGTAAACTTTGGAAATTGCTTTAATAACTTGGTATAGCACAAACTGCGCTTAGTAAGAGCCTCTATTACTTTATACCATCTCCAAACAAGCATTTACTTTTATTTTAAGTAAAGCATCAAAAATTATTACTCTGCAGGGAAGGCTGTGAATATGTTGGGACATGGCTTTGCATTCAAATAGTTGAATATAAATTGCTGTATAAACTTCTAGAAAACTATATTTTCTTAAGGGCAACTAGAGAAATGTAAGAGTACATTATCAGATGGGAAATATAACTAGAGCCCCAATATTTATATGTAAACTTGCAAACTAAAACCTTGTAAGAAACTTTCTAGAATTGATTTGATAAAATATTGCTAACAGAAATGCCTATAATTTTCTTAAAAACCTGTATTTAGTTGAGGCTAGGAAAATATATCTTAAGGTGATAAGCAGTTACTGCATCTACAAAGATAGAAGATCTGAATAATCCTTTAGACTGTTTTTGTGTTAGGAAGCCCCTAATGGGGCTCTCTAGTTGCACAAATTTAAACCAATGCCCATTTACTCATCTCAGAAAATTTTTTTAAAAAGCTTTTTTCTGAATGCAGATATTTTAGACTGAGAAGCTGAATATATTACTTGGGTATATAAATTCCTGCTTTTGGGAAAGACGTGCTATACTAGTGCAAAATTATTATGGGGCATTATGAATGTATAGATAAACATATTTCTTATCTCTAAGTGGATGTAGACATGTGTTGTGGGAAAGTGTGTGTTCTTGTTTAAGCTGTGGCTTGTACTGTTTCAGATGCTGAGATCCAGAAGACCATATAAAGGATTGTCAGACTTGTTCTTCATCACTTACTAGAGGAGCTGGAACTGCAAAAGGAAAAATATATTAGCCCATGTTTGGCTGGCAAGATTCAACTTTGACCATGTACTACATGTGGTGTTAACTGTTAGCAATCCAGAATTTGGAAAATATATTGATGTTGGCCAATTATGACCTGAGGCAGAGGAAGAGGTTATATTATTGCAGAAAAGAGAGGAAATTCTTAAAAAGGCAAATATGCTCATTCTTAATCATCTTATATAGAGATAGATTAAGCCAAGGGAAAGACTTTTTTCTCCCCTGGACTCTGGATTCTACAAAGAGTAGAAATTAACTAAGAAGGAATTCCAGCCAGACAAGGAAGGACCCCATGGTCATGGGTCTACACTGTAGACTACACAGGTCTCCACATTTAGTAGTCCTCTAGGGCCGGCATGGTGGTACCAGCACCAGCCTGAAAAGTGAGGGGATCCCAGACCTGTAGAACATAATCTGCGAATTTTAGAAAGTTCATCTGCAAATTCCACAGTGAGTAAACACTAATAGATACTTGCTGAGAACAAAACCTATTATGGAAACTTTGCATACAATATCACTTCAATGCAAGAATGGTTACAGACACCTACACTCCTGCACTGAGCATTATGAGCCAACCAGACTACAAAAAAATAAAATAATAAATAAAATAAAATAAAATAAAATAAAATAAAATAAAATAAAATAAAATAAAATAAAGCAACCAACTGGAACAGAGCCACAGCTCCTGTTCTAGCCTAAGCAGACCAGCAGGGGAGTTCGTTTCCACCAGCTCTTGGAGCCTTATCACTAAACTGTAGTAATGGCTGAGGAAGCATATGGAGGGAACATTTCATGTGAAAAAGTGTATTATGTTTACAACTATTAACAATGTAAGATTCACCCGCAACAAAACTGAATTTTTGAATTAGGTTTAAGCAAAAGTTACAAAAGCAAGTTATTTTCCTCTGAGTCAGAGGCTGGCAAACTTTTTCTGTACAGGGCCAGATGGTAAATATTTCAGGCTTATGGACCGTGTAGTCTACGTTGCGATTACTCAACTCTGCGAGCAAATTTAGAAAAGTAATTTTGAGAGTTTTCAGCTAATCTGGGGTACCTTCCAAAACAACAAAGAACAAAAAATCATCATTCGTAAAATTTTGAATAAAAAAATGTATATTGAAACTCCTTCTAACACACGTGGCAGCAGTATTAATATATAATACCACTAGTACTACTAATACTAAAAGCTAACATTTATTTAGGACTCATACTATAAGATTAAATTGGCAAAAAAGTAACTTTTTAAATCAAATAAAGCATATCTGCTGTATCTTTAATATAATTCCTTAAAGAGCCATTTTCTCACTCCTATTAGGAAATGTACAATACAAAGTGGAGTTTTAATTTTTAAGAGAAAGGACTAAGCAGGAAGAGGAGAGAGGAGTAATAATTAAGAAGACATGGTAAAAATCTTTTTGTAATAGATCATTTTAAGAGCTGTTTTCTAGCAAAATCATATCCTAATATCATCAATAAGGGAACAATAAAGATGAGAAGAATTAGCCAAGAACAAAACAAGAAGAATCAAAGAATGAGGGAGGCCAGTCCTACAATAAGATTACCAAGAAGGTATTATTAGATGACTTATTTGGGCTTGAAAACTGACCATCCTTATTATACTGTGAAATGAAAAAAACAATCCTTGCACCCATTGTGTCTATCCTCTGACAGCAACATGATGAAGTTTCCATAGAAACAACATTCTGTTCATCTAACATTCCACCTTTTTCAAGGAACAGTCAGTAAATTGTCAATATTTGTTTTAACAGAGAATTTACTGGTAATACAGGGAGTCACGGCAGAAATATGTCCTCAGCATAGTTTACTAGGGAAGATGAGACAAACAAATGAAAAAACATATACTATTTCTTCCTTTTTCAGAGAATATTTACAACTAAAACAAGGAACAATGGAATAGAGAATTATGTGAGTGAACTGTTCCTAGAGATAACTCCTGCACACAGTAGAATCAAATATTTCTAATCTTTGTGCTTCTTTACCTAGTAAAAGTAAGTTATCCCCAGGGAAGACAATAGGCGTTGACACACAAATATTAAAAACAACTGCCAGATTAGGGAAACCATATTTCAGTGCAAATTACTCTACAACACCTCCGCCCCCAGTATTGCCTTTAGAGGAATGGTACTAGAGAGTGTTTTTGCTGCTTGTAGAGATACTTTTTCCCCATTTTTTAAAACTTTGAGTTACAACTTACATACTACACAATTCACTCACTTAAGTGTATACAATTTAATGGTTTTTAGTATATTTAGAGTTTTGTGTAATTGTCATCATAGGTATAGGGTTTTAAGTGGTCAGCAAATCACTGAAAAACTGGGTCTTTTGATTTGAACACTAACAGTAATCGACTCTTTGAGTATCTTTCTTTTCTTCTCTCGAGTAATTATTTCCAGGGTATAGTGCTGACACTAGAACATCCTTACTGAATTGAATTGATAATATTTAAAGAGTTTCCTTTTGAGGAAGTAACTTTTCATAAATATCAACAGTGTTGAAAATAAAGCAGCGTCTAGGATCAAACTAGTAAAATCCATTCTTAATAGATTAGCTAATTGCAGGAAAGATCCATAAACCTGCCTGTGAATATATAACTGAGTAGTTTAGAAATATTCTAACCTCCTTTCTAAGATGAAGATGTAATCTCAGGAGGCCAAACTGCAAGTGGTTGTAATTCAGTCAGCAGAAATCTAATCAATTGCCTAGTATGCTGTTCAGAGAAAGTCTGCATGAAGATTAGCCTACAGAAAAAGAATGGCTAATTTTTACCCAGCTCTATCCAGGAACAGAGACACAAAATCCATGCTGTTACTGAAAAGATATACTCTGTTGTGGGGGCAGTCATCAGTTATCAGGTCTCACCAAGATCTGAATGAAATCTCTCTCAAAACAGTTCACCTCATTTTGTTTTGACTCCTCATTTATTAAGCAACCGCCTGATTTGCTTTCCAGTTCTGCCAAAACAGTTATCTTGGTATATGCAATGTGAGTGCCCTGGTTATCAAAAATGAATCCGCCCCACCACCCAACAAAAGAACAAATGGTTTGGTTTACTTGTTTTCTTGTCAAATAAAATATGTTAATCAACTCTGGTACACCAATAATATTAAGATCACAACCTTAACTATAATAATCACCAAGCCAATGTCATTCTGGGAGACCTTGATAAACAGCCATCCAGACTTCTGCTACATCCTGACTTCATCATAGACCACTGAACCTATAATTTGGTTTTGTTCAAAAACAATAAAAGAGACCAACAGAAAAACAAGAATGTCCTATTCACTCTATATTAAAGTCTACCTTGTATTTTTCTGAACTGAACAAAATCAGAAATGACGGCATTGCAAAGCAAATTCACAGTTTTATTATTTTTCTGGAATGAAAATGTTTTGAAATTAAATGCATTTACGTTTAAATCACTTCAGTTATCATTGACCTAACATTAATCAACAAGATAAATCTAAATAATTCTGTATTTATGGATAAATTTAGAAAAGATAACATGCTCAGTAAATAACTATTGAATGGGAATAATACATGAGATACCTGCAATTAAAAAAAATATATCTTCTGCTACGAACTGAACAGGACAATGCTGGAAACTAAATAGACTTGTTAAAACAGTATCCTTTTTGATCAGCTACTCATTTAAAAAATTATCAGGTTCTTGCCTTTTTAATTAAAAGATCAGTTTTGAAAAATAGCATTGAGAATGGTCAAAGGATAGACAATCCGTTCTTCCCTCTAAAATTTTCAGAGGTTCTTTTCCCTCTTGGAATCTACAGACTCCTTTAGGAATCTGATTAAAATTTCAAATCCTCTTTGCAGAAAAAGGAACATGCACATATATACATAATTTTGGAAACCAGGACAGTGTTCGAGGAGTACCAAACATTTGTAAAATATGTTCAATCAACTTCTAGAACTAAGAAATAATACCTTTCTCCTAAATGATCTATTTTTTTTAATCTCAAAGGAACTTTAGATTAAGAACGAATTTGTTTTTCCCTCTTTACTGACTTCTGGGATGACTAGTCAAATTTGCAGTTCATCTCTAGGAACTCACCAGGCTATTACTGCAGGCATTTTGTGTACTAACCTAATCCATGTCTTATTTTCCCATTCCCCCTCATTTCTTCATCCGGTTTTAATAATGTTTTATGGCAGCTCTACAAAAAAAACCGCCCCATGTTCTTGGGGAGAGGAATTGTTCCAAATAAATGTATACTATGAAGAAAATCATCATTAAAGTTAGGGTGCAGATCTGTTTTGGCACACTTATCACTGCAGGGTTTTTTAAGAATTTGAATTCATAACTAATATTTAAATCCCAACATTTCACATGTCTCTGGAAAGAATGTAAAAAGTTCTTAACTCCTTGGGTGAGCATGGAAGCAGGATCTGCTCTGTGCAAGAAACTGTGGTGTCCAGTAGTCACAATTCTCACATATCCATTTTGCTTATAGTCCCGATAATGAATTAAAAGAAGCGAACTTCCAGGATTTTATACACGCACACGCTTTGTCTGGTCTTTGAAAGAGGGTGGGAAAATAACACGCACAAGTCGTCCTGTAAACCTTCACTGGACCTCTCCTCTGTGCTAAGCCTAACGATAGGCGACTGAAGAGAGAAGCTGAGGTCTGGGTTCCGGTTAGCAGATACCACCAGTGACTAATCAGGGCACGAATCACCTCCACTAACACAAGAATGAATTGTGCTATACATAAGTTAAGTTTTGAACCAAAGGTTGGAAGGACACTTAAAGTTGAATATTTACTGGATTCCCCTAAATGAGACACTTATCTAATCAACCTACAGCTTGGTCACACAGGGAAGACACAGTCAAGCCTTGGATCTTAAGGACAACGCGGTTCCGGACCCGGCGCACTAAGGATGCCCCCGTTTCCGGAGCAACCGCCGGTCCCACCCCTTTGACCCCGCCCCCGGGGGGCTTTCCCGCCAAAGGCCGTTAATGCCGCAGAGCATAGTGGGACAGGTTCTGGACTAGGTTTCACTAAATCCTTTTAAGGCGCTGAGCTGCTTTAAGAGGCTTCTTCCTGAGGAAAATAACGCTTAAGACTCCACAAGGCTTAATAACTCCTTCAAGGAGAACTCTCTATTAGTGTATCAAACGGCGAGTCACTACACGAGCAAACCACTCCGCAAATCGAAAATGCGGGGCACTTTTTTTCCCTTCGCGCGGAGGGTGACGTCGCGCGTGCGTGTTCGTAGTTTCGCGGCACCCGTTACGCTCTTGCGCGTGCGTACTGAGATCAAATAGCTGCTTCCTACCGCGTCTCTTCCTCCCTCCTCCCATATCCGTGCGCCAAGCTGATAAAGGCGCCATTTTGGACGGGCCGCGGGAGACGTGGTGTCGCTGCCGTCTCGCTCTGCTGTGCGCTAGGCTTGGTGGGAAGGCCTGTTCGCGAGTCCGCGCTTTTCGTAGCCGCCATGTCGGGAGGTGGTGTGATTCGTGGCCCGGCAGGGAACAACGATTGCCGCATCTACGTGGGTAACTTACCTCCAGACATCCGAACCAAGGACATTGAGGACGTGTTCTACAAATACGGTGCTATCCGCGACATCGATCTCAAAAATCGCGCGGAGGACCACCCTTCGCCTTCGTTGAGTTCGAGGACCCTCGGTGAGGCGGCCTGAGGCCTTGCGCCTCGTGAAAATAGGTTAGAGTAGTTGGGGATAGCTCCAAGGCCTTCATTTAGAGAACTGGGAGGTGGGCTCTTAGGTTGAGAGCCAGACAGTATCTCCCAGGAGTCGAGTAAGGAGCTGAGTCGTGTGGCTTTTCCGGTGACTGAGGCGCATGGTGGTTCCCAGAGCTTACTCAGACTCGGAGCGGGAAACTGAGGCGCTGAGAGCTTGTGTAGTTAGTGGTCGGGAGCCTGGCGTGCTTCTGGGTGGGGAGGGGCCATTCCTATTATGCAGCGCATGTGGGTTCTTCCATACTGGGTGCGCATGTGCGGGGAGTCACTAGTTCCTGGCTGTGTTAGCTTCTTCGGGTCCTTTTTCTTACCCCTTTTGCTTTCTGTGATCACGCAGAGACGCGGAAGACGCGGTGTATGGTCGCGACGGCTATGATTACGATGGATACCGTCTGCGGGTGGTTTCCTCGAAGCGGCCGTGGTACAGGCCGAGGCGGCGGCGGGGGAGGTGGCGGGGCTCCCCGCGGCCGCTATGGCCCCCCATCCAGGCGATCTGAAAAAGAGTGGTTGTCTCTGGTGAGTTTACTGTTAATGTGGATTGATGAGAAGGAACAGAAACACTTAAATTTTTTCTTGCATGACCACTTTGGTAGATGCAGGTTTTTATGTTAGATCTTAAATTAGTTTGTGTGCATTCAGTAAACAAAGATTACTGTAATGAAGATTTATCAAATTAGGTTGCAGTACCTACAACATGAAGATCCTTACTTTACAAACAATTTGGAGCCTGGATTGGAGAATCTTAGGTCTTTACCCAGGAACTTAAGTGTAATCATTAATTTTAAAGTAGTCTTTGTTGTAATGTAAATTAAGTTTATTAAGAAATTTAGGATGATTGGAATTGAAAAACACTTTTTCAGGACTGCCTCCAAGTGGAAGCTGGCAGGATTTGAAGGATCACATGCGTGAAGCAGGTGATGTATGTTATGCTGATGTTTACCGAGATGGCACTGGTGTCGGGAGTTTGTACGGAAAGAAGATATGACCTATGCAGTTCGAAAACTGGATAACACTAAGTTTAGATCTCATGAGGTAGGTTATACACTTATTCTTTTCTTTGGCCAGAATTGGATACAGTGGTCTTAACAGTGGAATTTGAAGGTAAGATTCAGGCAAGAGTGTCCAAATAAAGTGCCAGATTTCTGGTATTAGCTACATTGTTTTCATTCAGCATGCCTGAAGACAGGTAAAAGCTTAGATCTTTCAATCGAAAGTTCTGTCTATTCAATAGGGAGAAACTGCCTACATCCGGGTTAAAGTTGATGGGCCCAGAAGTCCAAGTTATGGAAGATCTCGATCTCGAAGCCGTAGTCGTAGCAGAAGCCGTAGCAGAAGCAACAGCAGGAGTCGCAGTTACTCCCCAAGGAGAAGCAGAGGATCACCACGCTATTCTCCCCGTCATAGCAGATCTCGCTCTCGTACATAATGATTGGTGACATTTTTGTAGAACCCATGTTGTATACAGTTTTCCTTTACTCAGTACAATCTTTTATTTTTTAATTCAAATTGTTTCGTTCAGAATGGGCTAAAGTGTTGAATTGCATTCTTGTGTACTATCCCCTTGCTCCTAACATCTACATTCCCCTCATGTCTGATAAATTGTATCTTAAGTGATGTCATAGACAGGATTGTTTAAATTTAGTTAACTCTCCATGCTCTTCAGACTGTGATATTGTGTAAATGTCTTGTTCTCCTCTGGTTTGTGTGAACTGGGATGTTGGGGATGTTTTTGGTTATCTTACTTGGGGAAGTTCTTATGTTTATCTTGCTTTTCATGTGTCTTTCTGTAGACATATCTGAAGAGATGGATTAAGAATGCTTTGGATTAAGGATTGTGGAGCACATTTCAATCATTTTAGGATTGTCAAAAGGAGGATTGAGGAGGATCAGATCAATAATGGAGGCAATGGTATGACTCCAAGTGCTATTGTCACAGATGAAATTGGCAGTATTGACCTTATACTAAAAGGAAAGGGTTTAAAAAAAAATGAATATATGCATCTACCTTAAAACACTTGCAGACATCTTACGCAGTTAGCTACAATTGCTTTGCTCATTAAACCTTGGCAATTGTGGCAAAATTACATTGCCCATTTTGTAACAATTTATTTTGCTCCCTTCCCCCTTTTTTGTTTTAATAGGGACTAATGTGGGAAGAACTGGCTAATTTGTCACAGTGCTTAGTTACAACTGTTAATGTGTGACCTGCTGTTGGTGTACATGTGGGTACAGGGTGTTTTAATTCCAATCAGATAGAGTATAATATCAATACTGCTAAATCTGCATGTCCTCTGTGTGACTGATATAGCGTTGCTATTTCATTTTTTTAAAGACAAAATGAAAGCAAATTCCAACATTGATGTAGATAATCTAGTTGGGAATACTTTTAAGTCTCACCTTCCCCTTTAAACTAATATTCTTAATTGACTGATATGTTTAAAACTTTAATTTACAAATTAAATTGCAGATGGGAGCATTAGATTTAGTTTAGAATTAGGTGGGTAGCATTCCCAGTATACTTTTCAACTTACATAACTTTTTGTGACCACAAAACCTGTAATACGCTGTACAGTAACAAGTGTTGGCATTATCAGTTGAACTGTAAATATAAAATGCTTCTTCCAATTAGTCTCTATGATGATTAAGTTTCTAAAATTTATCTGAACACCATTCAGAAACTTGTTTTGGGGAATTTGATAGTTATTGATGTACATCTGTTAAACTGATGACAGACATAACTCATCATTCCCCAGAAACCTTTTTTGATTACAGTATCTAACATTTTGCCTCCTCTTTTTTGGTTTTGCTGGTTATAAAGGTTTGGATTGGAGAGGGCTCACTGGATCCCAATCCTTGGAGCTGGATCATTGGATTCAAATCATAATGTGGATAGGATAGGGAGGATGAATTACAAGGATTCATGGAGCGGGATCAGATTACCAGGAACATAGGAGTGGATTCCTGCCCCAACCAAACCGCATTCGTGTGGATTTTTTTTTTTTTTATTCAACTTAATTGGCTATTCCAAAGATTTTTTTTTTTTCCTATTTTTGACGATTGGAGCCCTTAAGATGCACGATGGAATTGTGTTTTGCATTTTTTGGTAAAAGGAGCAAAGCGAGGACCTGGAGATAAACGCTGGAGCAATCTCCTTGGAAGGATTCAGCACGAGTAGATGGTAAACATTTAAAGGGGAAAGGGGGGGTTTGTTTAAAATAGTAAATCAGTTAAGTCATTTCTAAATTTAAAGAAAACAAAATTGGAGTTGAAGAATAAGTAGGTTTCCAATTGGCTGTTGCCGTTTTTCTTTGAAAAAATAAACATTTTTTAAAAAACTATGCATGGTTGTCCTTTTTCCTCTTCTAAGCTTTTAATTGGGTGACTGTCAGTTAATACTTTGAATTGATAAGATTCTGACTTTGCATTTTTGTGTTAGTAAATTAAAGGTTCTTGAAAGGTTATCTCTAAAGATGTTTATTTAACCAATTGTTAATTGTAAAAATATTCAGGGGAAGATAAGGTGAGAAGATATGGTGAAGATATGATAAATGAGGGCTGATACAGTCTCTGAAAGATAAGCTTCCCATACTTTGATAAAAATTTATAGATGCTGTTTTTGGTGATCATCTAGACAACAGGCTTTTATGCAAAATCAAGTGATGACTCAATTAACTTGGAGATAGCCTTTGAGATTCTCAATGGAACTCATCTCAAAGGTGGGTAAATATCAAATGTTTAAATTCAGCACAGATTAGAACTCAACACCAATTACATTTTTATTTTGAAATGTGACTAGCATACTAGAAGATTTAACTGCTGCTTTGAGTGAATCATTGCTAATAAAAAGCTTGAGCATTCTTTAGAATTTTGCCTTGTAAACCCTTTTCAACCATAAGGTTATTCTGTATCTAAAACAAACCAAACCAGTGATTACATCTTATAGTCCCTTGGTTTTAAATTTTCTATTTGCTTGAATTGGAGGGACTTTTTACCTAAAATCCCTAATTTGATTTTTTGATAGCAAGGCAGAACCATCAAACTACTTCTTTTGCACCTAAAACAAATAGCTAGAACATTTCCCCAGGGTGCTAAAATTTGGAAGCTGAATTTAAGACGAGCTATTCAAGTGACATTACAAACCTAAGAGAAACTAAAAATAGTTTGGTAGTGGAGGAAATGGGCCCCAATAATTACCTAAGGTCACCTAACCATTATATTTAAATGAATCTTGTAGGATTGTCAGGAGGAAAAAAGATACTCAAAACTAGGGTTCCACATTAAGTAAAGCAATTGGTATAGATTAAGGAACTAGTTTTTATGAAAGTTCAAGAAGATTTACTAGTTAAGACTAAAGTTCTGTTTCCCATTCAAGTACTAACTGGGCCTGACCCTACTTAGCTTCCAAGATAAGACTGCTTTCAGGATGGTGTGCCTGTAGGCAAGTACAGTTTTATGTGTAGAATATTTTTTTAAATTATTTTTAAATGACATTTTGGAAATGTAATTGTGAAGTAGATTTTAAGCAAACTTGGGTTCATTTGTGTTCATTGAACATTTTGGAAATTATGAGGCTGAATACCTTTAAGCTAACTTGAAAGATGTACTCTACTTAAAGTTTTAGTAGTTCCAACCCCAGATTGAAATGAGATAGAAGACATTTGTATATCAACTGTTTGAAGATTAGAGGACATAATGCATGTTTGTAAAAGGTAGAGGGGCACAGGTTTTGCAGTTAAAAATCAGACAGCTAAAAGCTGTGAAAAGAGATGCAGACTGTTTCTGTTTTTTTCAGCCTTAGGAGATGGACCTTAAACCTGTATTGGCAGCTATTAGAAGAAAGTCACCCTTTTGGAATTTAAAAGCTGGCTTGAATTTTTCCCCCTTTCTCCCTGTTTACCCTTAGAATATTGTAGGGAGCCTATAATTAGCTTGTTACTTTCTAACCAAGGAAAACTTAAGTCCAAGGAGCACTTATTTTCATAACAACAGATTGAATAACCCATCTTGCTGTTCAACCCACACCCTGGAAACAAAAGGTAAGAAACTCATTTTCTGATTCCTAATCGGGAGCTGAATTAAGTTATGTTTAATAATTTTCTTAAAATATTGTTTGGGATATGAACAGATTCCCCTCTTAAGTTTTTTTCTAAGTTTGATGTATTAATAAACTGCATGTATACACACGTTTTTATATGATTCTAAAATTTTAGCTATTTTAATTTTGTCTTTGAAATACCTTGATAATTAGGGCTAGTGTTCTCAAGTTTCTGTGAAGGTGAATTTATATGTGCCTTTTTGTTTGTATATGAAGTAATGAAATACATGTGTATTTACCAGAAAAGTTATTAGAAGGAGAGAAACTGTTAGACTGAAGTGCTATTGTACCATAGTCCTTTGCTTTAACTTTATTACCAAATGAAGGCTGCAAAGACAGGAAACAATCTCTTATCCAAAAACTCAAAACAAAAATTTTGTTGAACTAATTGTAAAGCCTGACCAGAATTGGTGCCTTCTTTTTGTACTTACGGTGACTAAAAACTGTTCCTGCAGAAATAGCGATGTGTTTAATTATACAGTTGCCACAGGCTTTGTTTGCTGAGCGTGTTAACATTTCATATAAGTCTGTATACTATATTTTTTTTAAGTGCAGACAGCTCTAAATTTCAGATAACATCTGCCTCCAAGAGTTTGGATAAGGGATTGAAGAACTGTGTAATAGAATATCCAGGGTTAAAGCTTCTGTGTAATTTCAGTCCTGTGAGTGAAAAAACAAACCTGTTACTGTGGATCCTTTATTAATCGAGATGTAAGTTTCCCATCTTTTTAAGCTGAAGCAGCCACAAAAAAAAAAAGTATGACTTCTTATAGTCTGTTAGTATAGTGGACTCAACATTTGTATTTCACTGAAGGAAATATTTTGCTATCCTATTATATACAGGGGAATACTGTATTTTTTCAGTACAGGAACATTGATCATTCTGATTCTCTAGGAAAAGCGGGGATTTGCATGAAGCAAAAAGATAAGGAAACATTTATTTTATCTATAGAATAAATAGTAATCATGGCAAAAACATTAGACCCAAGAAGTTACAGTATACTTAAATCAGCACTTATTGTGATTTAGAACTAAAGAGGCGTTTCTCCCTAACTTTGAAAGATACCTGATAACCTTGAAGGTGGTTATGATTTTGTTGGGATCAAGGGAAGGATTTTTTTTCTATTAAAAAATCACTTTGATGCTTCTGTAGTGCACAAAATAAGTTAGTCTTTGTCATATAGCAATTTAGAAACCTAATAATAAACATTTAGGAGGTTATCAGAAGTCATTCATGCCTTTGCATAGGAGGTTACCATTTAGGCAGGTATGTAAAACGTGAAACAACACTTAGAGTTCAGCAGGTCCTGAGTGTTTTGCCTTCATATCTTAAATAAAAGTACAGAGGAGTTAACCACCAGATTAAAAAGTGTCTAAATTCCACCTTACAAGTATCATCTATCAACTATTGATAGAACTGTCACTGTGGTGATAGTAGAAATTGAGCCTCTGTATGATACCATACTTACTCATCTTCATTAAATGTACTTCGAACAAAACATCGGATAACAAATGTCTAAGGTGATTTTTAAAAAACAATATTCCACTCTATTTGGATAAATGCTAGTGAAAGTCAGCCACTAGAGGGAGCTATGACACAAAACCGACCAGGAAATTATCCCTACTGTAAAGGATCCGAACAGCAAGGTGGAAACCAGCTGTATGTATATCAGCTCCAAAGTTAGGGTGTTCTGGGGTAAATTTACTTCTGTAACTTTACCTCTGTCTTATTTATTGGGCAAAATCCTTTCCGTTTTCAGCTCCTGGATCCATTTAGTTTTCAAATACAACTTCATGAGTACTGAACTGCTATAAATGAGAAAACTGGCTAGAACTTAGGAGAAAATGCTGAAGATGTGAATCAGCTTGTTTTCTGCTTACTTTGTACACCTCCAGGTATGGAATAGTAAGGCCAGGAGTTAAGAATTGAGTGCAGGAGTAGGTGTGCTGCAGAAAAAACCTCGGCATAAAATTGGCCATATACTACCAAAAAAGTACACTCAAACTTTTGCCGATTTTATGTATCTGGAGTGATCAGTCTTATTTCTTGGCATTCCTAATTTTTAGTTGTTAATGCATCTTAACCTATTTGTCAGGTTGGCTGTTTACATTTTTCTGTTTTCTAAACCTTAAGTAGGTACAATATCTTGTGACTAAAAAAGTACAGTTCTCTACATATTTAATTAGTGCTGTTTTAAGAAAGCTGAAAATTATTGGGGATTAGCACTTCATTTGTCATTCATACCCTCCAACTCTATATTGTAAAGATGTAAAGGACACAGACTTCAACTTGCCTCCTGTTTAAATTGTCATAAGAACACAAAGTTTTTTAGGCCCACTCGATCCAATTTAGTCAAGAAAAAAATATGGGAGCACTTGTCTGCTTTGAAGAATAAGATTAATAGGACCGATAATGGTATTTTGCCAGGAGAGAAATAAAAATCAAGTTTACATAATAGAGATTACCTGCTAAACATGTAGCAAGTGAGACTGCAGAAGGTGGTTGCTGACTAGCAGCCTTGCTATAAATTGGATTTAGAGCACTAAATGCACTAGATTGATTATGCCTGCTCTTAATCCTAAAAGTTTTAACTCTGATGTCTCCTTAATTTAACTTGTGGAGAAACACTCCAAATCCAAACCTGTACAAAAGAAAGTCTTAGTAAAAGAAAAAAGCTAAACTTGGAGGTTGCTAAAAGTGCCAGAAGGGATGGCTAAATAGTACCCTATGGTTGCTAGGTACTAGGGCATCCTTTACGTATATGTAAGTTTGGGATAAGCTTTCAGGTTGTGGCAGTTACTAAGATTTAATACTTAGAAATGGGCTGCTGCATCAGTAAAACAAAAGACAACCTACAGCCTTTAAATGGGACTTGAAGCCCTGGGTCATATCTCTTCTACCTTTAAAGTAGCAGGCCTAGAAATGTGAATTACAGCATTTATATAGTCAGTGAATGCCAAACTGATAATTCATTGGTATTATCACCCCAATTCCATCTCTACCAGCCACTGTTGGTAAATTTTCTAAAAGTAAAAAAATAAGTCAACATTAAAATTATTTGAAACATTGTCTGGAGGATATACACTCCTCAGAAAGGCGGGACCTTGGTAACCTGGCTCTCAGCCTACCTTTGACGTCTCATCTCTTATTTCTCCCATGATATTCTTTATATCAAAGGACTTGGCATTCTCCAGCATTTCTTGGATTTGGTCCTACTATTTACTTACTCCTGCAGTGTCTTTAGTCTCTTCATTTAGAGAATTTTAATTTACCTTTAGTACCTGAAAAATCACCTCTGAAAACTCTTTGACACTCATCAAACAGAACCACTCCCAAGAGTATTGGCACAAACTTTGTGTATGTACCTCTAGTATAGCATATGTCACCAGGCTTTCTCACTCTATCTACTTTGACACTCTTGGTTCATGAATTTTTATTTTCTAAGGAACCAAGACTGGCACCTGATAAATGCTAAGTTGAATAAGCACCGTTGGTCCTTCAGTGTTCTCACATAGGATTAATGCTATTGTATCTTAAAACTTGAGCCAACATATTGTTTTGATATCAATGAGTTGTTCATATATCTGTCTTCCAAAAGGTTATAACCTCTTCCCCTTTCCTCCCAGGTATATAGCACAATGCAATTACACTGAATATATACATTCAAAAGATGAAGTATTTCTCTTTCTGAATATCTTAAATAACCAGTAAATACAGGTCCTTTTTTCAAAGTTAGGAATAAATCCCTACTCAATTTATACTTACTGTGTAGTAGAAGCTGCTAAATATTTGTAGAAGAACATTTTCCATTTTGTGACCTGGGTATTACTAATTTTTGGAGATATTAAAATATTTTTGATATTTATAAAATAAACCAAGTGACATCCACATCTTAATACTAGAAATGTAAATTATTAGAGCAAGCACATCACAATAAAAACTGAAAATGGCAACTTTGTCTTCTAAAACTAAGTAGATTTGCAGCAAGGTGATAGTCAAGTTTTATGACCTCTTCCCCTGCTCTGGTTGATCTGGTAAATACTTTTTACTAACCAAGCTTGTTTTTGCCTCTGTATTTGCTGTCTTTGGACTTATTCCTTCCCTGCACTGAGCAGTCACCCTGCAGCTTTAAATCCTGACTCATGTTCAAGTTAGACTTCATTCCAGAAACTATGGAAAGCAAGCTGCTAAATTCATGTAATAGCTCACTGATGTATTCAGTCTCAATTTATTACTGTAGAGTGTTAATTTTTTCATACCCTATGGAATTTTTAGAATATCTGTCCCAATGAGCCAAATACAATGCTGACAGTTTAATAGATTGGAGTTAGAAAGAACTTAGTACTCCCTAAAAGCAAAATTCTATACAGAAGCCTATTCACAAACTTGGTGAACTGGATGGATGAAGTCACCTCTGAATTTAGTGGTCCTCTCTCAATGAGGATTCTTGCAGATTTCTCAGTGGGATTGAATCATTTTGGTCCTTATTATTTCATAGAGGGATTCATATATCTATATAAAGAGTCACATAGAGTGAAGAAACGGAATGTTAATGCTATTTCATTTGAGAGTCTTAACATTATTCCAGGCCCTGACTCTGGTCTTTAGGCTGATAGAGGATGAACCAGCTTCAGCAATCTCTCAAAGCCAAGCAACACAGCAAACATTTAACATAGACAACACACCCAAAACCTACAAGCATCCCAATTTTTTTCACCCCTTTATGATCAGCTAAAGACTAGCTGCACTGCATTTCTGCTTTGCTTTCTTTGTGTTTGTGCAGTGTCACATAATGCATGTACTTACATGTTGCCTCTAAGCTGTCTAGTTTCACATGTACTTTTTTTCCCCCAGCTACATGGTAAACCTTGAGAGCAAGGACTGTTAATAACCGACATGTCTTTCAAGATGCCCAGTATGCTAGTATATATGCTTGTAATAAATGTTTATGCATAAATACATTCATAAAATCCTAGGCAGGCCCTATAATTTAGACCTGATATTGTGGTGTGGTCCTCTAATCAGATTGGTCTTGTTCCCAAAGTGGTGACTTTGCTACTTTTTTTTAATGGAAAATTTGAGGGGAAACTACAAGGACAAGACAAATACCTCATTCTTACTGAAAGCAGCTAATCGTTTTATGAAGTAATTTGATTCATTTTAATCCTCAAGTAGTAGTAGCCTCGTTTTACAGTTTGAGGAGATCATCTGAGGTGTTAAAGTGGCCTAGATCCTGAATCCCTGTCTCCTGTTGACAAGTTCTTGTTTATTTTACTACTACATTGCTTTTTTAAAGCTAGCCTGCTGTTTCCAGTGGGGAGGGTAAGTCTTTGAACGTCACCTGTAATATCCACCTGATGCCACCAGGGTGTCCCATGGTGCTGTCTGATAAGTCGTCTTACCCTGGTTGCCTGGAGGCTGTTAAAAAGCAGGAGTTAATGTAGTTGCAGTGGCTGCGGCACAGAGCAAGAAGCGATATGCTTAGCTTCTTGGCTTTCCATTGTACAGTGCCCAGCCAACATCAGAGCCTTGCCCTCTTTTGACCACTAATCAGGCTGGCACCACAAAAGGACAGCAGGTCATGCAGCAGTGAGGGCCTGGCTAGCCACTCCAGGCAGCAGCTCCACAAAGAACAGTAACAGAAAAGACGCCATGAATGGGTAAAAATCTACAAATATCTGCATTTGCCTTGGTATTTGTATTAGTAACAGATCCACAACAAGACAGTACTGAACTGTTTTACCAACATATGTGGTGATTTCTCACTTTCCAGTTGCAATAAAAGCTGCTTTACATTTAACCGTAAGTGTGCAGCCTCTTAGGCATCAGTTTTGATATTCAGCAACCCTAGAGGACAATCCTCAGGGTCAGAGCTAACATGTGAGAAACAGTGAACTCTCAGATTTAGTATTAAAGAAACAGCACCTTTAAAATTTTGCTTCCTTCCCAATACTCTTTACACACTTTGTACAAATATCTAGTCTGTATTTTCAAATTTTGATTACTGGAGATCTTTTGAAGTAAGTCTAATGACTAGTACTGTTCTTAGCATTTAGTAGGTGCTCAATAAAAATTTGTTTACTGAAATGAAGCCTCCATAATAGGGAATACTATACGCATGAGCCACTTTTCTAAGGAGGGAATCCACATTAGGGTGGTCTTTTGTCTTCAAGCTGATTAGAATCCATTATGAACTGGGAAGTTAGTCCCTGGGGTAACCTAGCTGATCTTTCAAAATCTTACTCTAGGTTGCAATTAGCACAGCGTGAATTTGGGGTTTATCTGAGCTGATTCTCTATATCTAACCCACGCAGTATCTTAAGACCAGCTGTTTACCCGATGGCGCTTAGAGCACAGGAGAGACTAAATTAGAGCAAACATTGATTGGAGATGTTGAACTTGTGCCCTTTTTCCCTCCCTCCCTTTCTCCCTATTTTCTCAGATTCTGGTTTTAAGGAGATCACTGTGGAGTGAATCCCAAATCTACCTCTAGTAGTCAAGGTTCCCTTTCAATTTTCTCAGCTATTCTCGTTTGAGAGGGCTAATCACAGATTAGTACCAACTTGGCCCCCCTTCCATATGCTTTGCTTAAGTAATCAGAGTAACTGCCTCAATGTAGTAAACTTATGTATGGAACATATATGAGGCTTATCCCGACTCCTAGAATGCCTGTTTCTGGGATTGCTTTATACCTAATGCTCAGGAAGCATTTTTACTAGCTTAAATTGACTACTTGTCATCTGCTCACTGAGCATTCACTGCTGAATAAAAGGGGAGAGAAAGTTAAAGGAGAGGTGTAGGGGGAAGAGGAAGCTAAAAAAGAGCAAACAGCTGAGGAGTTGGGGATACTTATATAAGAACGGTGAAACAAAAAACAGGGTCAGGCATTGGGGGTAGAGGGCTAATTCTAGTTGCATGTTTGTTAGACTAGTGTTAGTTCAAAGGAATAATCTAGGTGATCTGAATCTGTCTTCCTTGTGTGCCATACACAAATTGTTGATCTAGTTAAAATCTATCCTGTCCTCTAGGAATTCTGGTCCTCTTTCTTCAGGTCTAGCAAAGAGTTTGCTGCCACTGCTCAGACAACCAAGAATGAAATGCTTCAACTAGTACTTGTGGATAGCAGGTAAGCTCGATGTTTTATTCACAGCTTAAGGAGGAAGTACTGAGTACAGTGTTGTTAACAACCAGCTTACCTGGTCCTTGCATCTGCTTTTATGCCAAGACCCAAAGACTGGAACTTTAGGCAGCTTCTAGTTCAGAGACTTTTCAAGTTCAAGAAACATCTTTAAAGAAGCTAATTCCCTCTCTAGGAGCCTTCCAGATCTTATGCTATCCTGGCCTTACGTTGCTCTCTCTCAGCATTGCTTTCTAGAAAGGAGCTGCCTTCCTAAGCTTAGTCTACCTAGTCTTGCAATATCACTTCAGTGCGTTAGGTCACTACTGCTTACGTCCCTTACATACTGCATAGGTTCCTTAAAACCTGTTTCATTGTTCCTTGTTCCCTTCACCACCAGGAATGGAGGAATCCTCTCAGTTGTAGATCAGATTGACACAATGAGGCTTTTTTTTTTTTTTAATCTAGTCCAATGAAAAGGAGAAGGAGTACACTCAGAGGGAGGCATAAAATATGCATATATTAATATGCTAACTCTTTTTAGACTTATGAGAACTGTAAGTCTAAACTATTTCCAAATCTGGTAGAAATGAAGGAAGAAATTGAATAGATGTTTCTATTCGAGTTTGTGTAAAGAGTATTCACTCCATAAATCTATGTTTTTGCTCTGCCCTACTCTTCACAAGAACACTCGAACAGGCATTAACAAATCGTAAATTTTTTTTGTCATATGATTAGTGTTTTTCTGGTAATGTAAATAGGGAACATAATGCTGGTTAGTGTCATTACATCGTTCTAACCAGTAGAATGTATTTGGGTTAGAGGCGATAGCTATTGAAAAGTGCTTTACTTCTGCACCAGGATAACTTTATATAAGGATTTAATTTATGTTTTTGGCTATTAGAATGATGTTTTAACTAAGGTAAGCAAGCTTTATAGTTTGGTTCAGGCTCACCAAATTTGTGTGACCTTTTAAGTATCAACTTTTTTTTCAAGTCCAGCCATTACCCTGGGCTTGGGGCATCTGAGGACAGGGAGGAACAGGTGTCCAAAGGAGAAATGTTGGTGCCTTAGAGTGTGTTTTCCAGTTGTATTGAATTTCTTACTTGGTGTATTTTTGACCTGTCTTAGTTTCTTTCCTTCTTGTGTCCTATGCTGTTTTGCTTGCTATTTATTAGATATCCTCTGTCAGCCATTCAGAAGTTGTAAAATGGAAGTACTCAAATGCTTTGTGGATGAAACCGGTAGGTTTAGCATTGATTTCTGGCAGCTTCTTTCAAGAAGAGTTAAAGTGATAAATGTGTTTCCCTGGCTTTGGACTTGTTTTTGGCATCTTGGAGGTGTGAACTTTTTTAGAAACAACAGAGTATTTAAGAACAGTCAACTGCCAGTTGAACTAAATGTATTAGGAAAATGGGTAGATTTGTTCCCTGCCCCTTTGTTCTCTATGATTGTTTTCCCACTGTCAAGGAACTTAAACAGGTATTCAGAAAAAAAAAAATTGTTTCCCTTTTCTCACCTTACTAGTTAAAACAAATAACTAGTAATGACACTTTAGGTGGTACAATTGAAACACAAACTCAACTTCTGACCACATGGGCCACAGGCAGTTGGTTTTTAAGCCCTTAAGTGTGGTTATGGAGCTTGGGGAAGAGTGGAGGGGGATGGGGAGAAGACTTCTGCTTTCCTCTCAGGGAGGTTTGGTTGTTGTTTTTGTTTTTGCTTTGTGGGGAGGGGGCGTTTCTTTTTTCTGGTGTAGAGTGTGCTTCCTTTTCTCAATTGCATTGAGGCTGGTAATAAGGGTAACATTTCCCTTTGGCCAATGTTTTTTGGTATTTCTAAATATTGCAGTCTTGATTTTTACTAGTAGATTTGTGAATTGTCACTTCTAGCTTTTTTGCATGAGAGTCCATTAACTTGCCAATTGAAGATTCTAACTATATTCTCTACTGAAAGTTTTGAATTTGATTGTTTTGGGCTTATTGAGCACTTATGTGGGGACAGGTAGTTGACAACAGCAGAGATGCTTTCTATTTCTAGGATTTTAAATCTAATCCTAATCCTTAATGTACTCACACGATTTTAAAATCCTCTCCAAAATAGGAAAGAAATACCCTGTTGCTTACTAATGTTTGCTAAAAGTTGTCTTTAGAAAAGCTAATCTTAATAGGCATTTTCCTTTCATGTATCATTCATTAGCCGTTTGGCCACTTACCATAAAGGACAAGGGCATGGGGGAAAACTTGTCACTTTGAGAGAAAATGAGAGGAATAAGTAACTGGCTCAGAGCTGTTATGCAGAGTTCTTAGCCCCAAAGTTAACGGTCGACTACTGAGTAATATCAATAAAAAGTTAGCACTTGTTATATCCCAGAAAATGTTCTAAGCATTTCACATACAGTTCTCATTTAATCCACAAATGTCACCCTTGTGATTTAGGTAATTACTTTCTCATTTTCCAGATGAGGAAACTGAGGCTCTGAAAGGTTAAGTTGACAAGTTATATACAACCTGGAGCTGGGGAAATGGGAAGGAGTAACCTGAATAGGATGGGGAGGGGATCCGAGTTTTATTTGAGTGGATGTAGGCACAGTGTATTCTTTGCTTTGACACCAAACATTGCAGTTATTATTATATCTGACGGTAATGCATTTATTCACTCACTGAAAGTTGTTTACAATAATCAAGATGAATGTACTGTCTTTAGACATTCCTAGTCTTCTTACTGGACCCCAGTATGGTCTGAAAGCTGGCTTGAGGAGGGGCTTATTTTTATTTTCTTGTAGTTAAGGATGTTGTGTGTCCTTAGGATGAAAATGCCCCTTCTAGGCTGGAGTTTTTGATCTTACTAGTTTCATTATATTCCTCAAAACAGTTGGAGCTGATTGTTTTTCAAAGCCTTCCTAAGGTTTAAAACTTCATCTGAATTTAAAAGGTTGTTAAATTTCCTCTTTTAGAGAGTTTGGGAAGCAATCGGAATTCTGGTTTCATCTCATGGATAGAGATAAAATTAGCTGTTTTCCTCAAGAAAAGAGATACTCCTGAATCTTAGCTCTTCAATAATGAGAACTGGACTGTTTTCACTTGACCTCTACTTCCTGTTTAGTGGGGAAACCCTTTCCAGAGGTGCTGTGAGAAAGATTGCTGGAGAAAGTTTCTACATCCCAGGATAAGTTCAAGAGTGCAGCAATATTGTGGTTATAATAATGGTCTTGTTTGAGTACGTGTTTTCATAATTCTGAAGCTTTATTTTTACCAGTTTGAAAGGTAACAAAGTAGGAGGGGCTATACAGGGAAGGAGGAAAATTGTGATGAATTTACAGGAATGAAGTGAATGTTAAAGCAGAAAAGCAGAGACTTGAGTTCACTGAAAGAAAACGAAAGAATGTGCAATGTCCAAGGTCAGAGCTAAAAGGTTTTAGTTTACCTAGTTAATTCCGTAGGTTTGCAACTTAGTTCCCTCTTATCTTCCATGTATACATAAACTTAGGTTTCCAATAAAAAATCATTTATTTTTTTTCCAAAAGAGCCTAATGGACATTTATAGGCGATATAAGGGGCCACAGTAGCAGTTTAGCTGAGGAATGTGTTAGAAATTGTTCATCATTTTCGGTCCCCTCCTGTCAGGCTGACCAGTTCCTTGATGTGTTATCTGCTTCTGCCACTGATCCAAACTGCAGAACTTGTCTTTGGTCTCTAAGGCCTCCAGGCGGTATCCAATAGAGAATCAACTCTAAAATGAACCAGACCAATGTTTTCCAGCCCCTTCATTCTGGTGACTGAGGGAAAGAAAGAGTGGCAAGGGGTATTCATGCGTAGTGGATGGAAAGGAAACAAAGACTGTCAAATTACTATACCTCTTCAGTTTAATTTACCAATAGAATTCTTCAACATTATGGGAGAAGTTGGAGATGGTGACCTTGATTAGAATGTGTTTGAAGAGGAATAAATGGAGGGGATGATAGAGACAGTTGGTTATGAAAGATGTTGAAGTCTTGAAATATTCTGACCATCTGAGGATATTTTTTAAACTAGAGTTTATAAAATATCACTCATACAGCCAGCCCCCTCATTTCCTGCCACAGGAGACTTCTTGGACTGGAGACACTCGTTTAATAAAAACTTGTCTCATACTCCCAGTAGCTACCTCTATGTGAGTAAAGGATAGAAATGTTCAAAACATCATCATACAAAGTGCCAGTAGCAGTGACGCCTACACGGAAGACTTGGAACTGCAAAGAGGCTGGGGTCACCTCAGTGACATCTGACGCTGTCCAACCAGAAGTTTTGGGGGGTGAGGAAGCCAACTGTACTAAAGGACTAAAGTAATTTTCTTGACTATACTTTCTTACTTTTAATTTTTTGGCGGGAGAGGTGCTGTTTGGGTAGAATATCACAGCCTATCTGGAGTTAAGGGGAGGATGGGGAAGCTCAGCCCTTTACCCAAGAATAACCCAGTTATGACATCTCTTCGCGTGGGAAGTGTTTCACTCGGCACTACGAGGATCTGAGGCTGCACCTCAGTGGGATTCCCTGCTTGAGTTGGAAGGCCACTCAGAGTTAGATGCTTATCAGAGAAAGAGTGCATAGGATTTAGCTAACTGGGGACGAAATACCAGAGGGGAGAGATTGGAAGTCGAAGGCTTCCCCCAGTGGGAGGTGGGGGCTGTGCTGAGCATCAGGGGCTGGAGAGCCAGGTGGCCGCCTTGGCCTGTGCCTTCCGTTGAGGGTCTGATAGGGACGCGACGCGCGGGGCACCGTTTCTAAGTCACGGGAGACGGCCCAGCAGTGCCCAGCCAAGCAGCGCCAGACCCTGGCGTCCTCCATCTTCTCTCCTGAGCTCCCCCTGCTCCTGCTGCCTGAGCCACGGACCGCAGCACCACACACCCCCGCGGGGGGGGACGCCGCGCCCCATCCCCGCCCCCGGCCCCACCCCAGCCCCCCCGCGGGGCCCTGACCCCACCGCCGGCGGGCACTGGCTGAGCTCCGAGGCGGCGAGTCGGCAGCGGAGACGCCCAGGAGGGGTCCGGGGAACTGGGGCGGTGGCAGCCGGGTTGGGGCTCCCCCCCCGCCCGCGCTCGCCGCGGCGGTGGTGCGTCCCGGAGGTTACCGGAAGTGGCCGCGCTCGGCGCTGCCATGTTGAGGAGCCGCCGCTGCCGCTGCCGCCGCCGCCGCCGCCGCCGCTTTGTTGTCGCCTCCTCCGGCTGAGGAGGCTCCCCGAGCGGGGGAGTGGGGAGGAGGGGGGTCGGCCGCCGCAGCTATGGAGGCCAACTGGACCACGTTCCTGTTCCAGGTACTGGGGGCCCCCCCGGGGGGCACGGGGGGGACAGGGGGCCGGGCCCCGGGCTGGCGGGCGGGCGGGCGCTCCTCCTCCCCTCCCTCCCGGCTCCGCTCTCCGGCCCGGCCTTAATCCCCCTTTGTTTTTCCGCCCGCCCGCCTCGGCGGAGCAGGGCTGCTGAGGTGAAAGGAGGCGGCCTCACGGGGTGCGGGGGAGAGTGCAGGCCTCGGGGTGAACCCCGGGCCCCCCCAGCACACTCACGCACACACCCTTCCCTCCCGCCCTGAAGGGGAAGGGAGGAGGCCGGCCGCTGTCACCACCCGCGGCCCAGAGAAAGGAGGGCGCCGGGCCGCTGGATAGCGCGGGCCGCTCGGCCACTGCGTGCCGGGCCGGGGCCAGCACTGTGGGGTGAGGGGGTCCCCAGGTCCTTCGCTAAGTCCCCCACCACTACCACTTCTTCCATCTTTCGTTGGCTCTCCTTCCTTTTCACCTCTCTCTTTTTGCGTGTGTTGACTTTCTGACCCCCATCCCTGCGAATAGCGGGTATCCCTGGATTCTCCGCCACTCCCCCTTCCCGCTGCTCCCCCCAGTTGTTTACCCAGTTGGGGTGGGGGTGTTGTGAGTGTGTATTCCCTCCCCAAACTTTTTCACTGGATTTACATTTTTTTTTTTTTTTTTTTTTTTTGTCCTCAAGTCTCTGCCGAGCCTTGGCAGCTGACACCCTGTCCATCTGTCCAGCTCTCCCGCCGTCCCATTCAGTTCGGGGAATCCCCCAGCCGGCAGGGGCGGGGGAGCGGTGATGGGGGCCGGGACTCCAGGAGCGCTTTTCTCTCTCGTCCCACCGCTAACGTTTCCTTCGACCAAGTAGGGGAGACGGAAAGTGGAGCGAGCAAACAAAGTCCGCTTACAAAGCCCCCGGATGAGTCATTCGTTGGGGTGTTGGTCTTCACTTTTTGCAAGAAACTTGATAGTGATTGTAGCCGATACGTTTGGCAATCCTCTTGCCAGCCCACTTTAGGTGGGGGACCCCTATTTGGAAGACCTAGGCTGGAAGTTATATTTTTCCTGCTTCGTTTCTATTTGCAAAGGAAGCGTTTACTGGGCAGAAGTGATGAGCTCACGGGGAAAGTTCGGAACCGAAGGAGGCTAGGAAGCTCGTCACTTTAAGTGCGTTCTTCCCGCCTCTCGGAGATATTTTCCTTTGAATAATTTCGTGAAATCTCAGACGCGTAGCTTGGGCGCTTGAGACCTTTTGGAATAAACTAGGAATGGATGCCAAATTTTTAGAAACTTCTCCCAGCCACCGAACCCATCCCAGTGGAGTTAATATAGGGAATTGGGTAATTCAAACATCTATTGTGTAGAGCTGGTGTATTGTTTTAAGATGTATATTACTTCAAATGTGAGTAATTTGGTTTTTAAGTAGTTGTCGAAATATATTCTGGCTTCTTAAAATTGAAAATACCCATAATTATGGAACTCACAAACTTCCCCCTTTCTCATTCTGATATAGTTTTGTTTCATCAGGCTTTGATGAGCTTGATAATTATGATAAGTCAACTTGAAAATGCATTGGAAAATAACTGATATATAACTTGCATCCAGGTTGGTGTAAAGGTGGCAAACACCCTCTCTAGAAAAAGCTTTCAAACAGTCTTTTTAAAATATGGGATTAATGGGCCACTTAAGTGATTTTTCATGTCAGGAATGAATTAGAGTTACCATATTAAACCTGCCGTCTATAAACTTAATAGAGATTGGAAAAAACTAGAGTTCTTTAAACGAAAAACCCACAACTAATTTTTGGAAAGCTAGTTAAAAAATCTTTTGGAATATTTTTATTATTTTCCTAGATGAAGCAAATGCCAAGCATTTATTGACCAACTTTTTAATTAGATTTTATATTTAATTTTTTTCAGCTTTTAAAATCTTTATCCACCTGATGGAGAAGTGTGAAAGCTAATATTTGATTTGGGGCTTGGTAATGTATGCAGTGAAAATTGTTGGAAAACTTGTAATTTAGAGCTGAGGACAGTCGAATGGGTAAAGAGAATATTTCAGTCTTTTCTATGGAAAGGTAGACTTAAATCCAGTTTTAAGTTAATTTTCACTGGGGAAAAGGAGATTTAAACTCTGTTTACTGGAGCATCCTATTGAATTCCTATTTTAAAACAATTTGATACCTGCTTGCTTTCCAGATAACCTGGTGGAAAGTGAAAGCCATAGGTGTTAAAATGTTTGATGGATGATTCTCCTAACAAGACATTCAAGATATGACTCACGGATGCTAATTTGTTTCAGTACAAAATCTTTTACCCTCTGGCACTGGAAATTTCTTGGTGCCATATCCTACACCCTGGGTGATGAAATAACATTTCTGTTTTATTTTTTGCCAGCCTCAGAAAAAGGAAAGCTTGGGAGGGTTTTAAAAGCTTTGCAGTTGAAAATGATGAGAGATAACATTAAAACTTTGGTTGTTGGTGTTAGTCAAATATGTGTCTACCCAGAAGTTTCTCATATATATATATATTTTTTTTTAAATCACTTACCTGAAGGCAGGCCATGTTTGTTATTTTGCTCTGTCTCTCCCCCAGAGAACAAGTTGGGGAAACCCAGTTCCCCTCTTAGAAGGCTTCATGTAGAAGTGTGGGGATCCTAGGAATCCTCAGAGAGAGATTTCCATAGTGGTCAAGGCATTCTACAGCATTTCACCCAAGAAGCAGGGACCTGGTGTGACCCTCGTGTGAGAGTGAGCTTCAGCAATGCTGTAAAAATACTTTATGTTGCCACAGACATCTGAATTGGTAAAATGGCAGTAAGTGCTTTTAGTACTCCATCAAACTAATGGTTGTTTAGAATTGAAAAATGCTTCTAAACACTATAAATCTGAACTTTGTCCGGAAGATTTGCATTCCCTATTATTTGATCTGTTAGCCTTTGAAATTGTATTTCTTGAACTATCTTCAGCTATTAACCATTTGTATACTGTATGGAAACTTGGGTATCCTACAGCCAGGTTGGAAAGGGGGTAAGATTAGAGTCCAGATTCTATAGTTTCTACTAATGTCACCTGGATAGACACTGACATTTACAAGAGCTCCATAAGTTAAATTAAAAGTAGACTATAATTCAGTATGATCACTAAGTCCAGGAAAGTACTCATAAGTAAGCACACATTTCTATGAGTACTTCCAGGACTTGAAGATTCAATCAAAATTATTAAATTGAAACTGGTAACTCTGGATACCACACCTAATGATTTGGGGAGACTGGATCCAGGCTTAGCTGTTGTGCTATCATCATGTAAGTAAACATGGAGCAAAGTATTTGGAGCTCTTAACCTTAGTGCATATATCTTTTTAAGTTTATTAAACTCAAACATAGGGGCTTAGGCTCACTGTCAAGAGTTTCAGAAATAATATGTGTAAAGTACAGCATATTAGGAAGAACTATTTCAGGAATTTTTTTCCCATCATTTCCTAAATGTTTATCGGTATGAAGGTATGGAGAATTTTGGAAGAATCAAAACTAAGAGAGTAACTACTCATAAATACCAAGAACTTGATCCATTATGAAATTTTGGTTTCAGTGCAGTAAAAGTAAATTTTCAGACAGTGTCCAGCCCCCAATTTTGGAGTGGAGAAGCACATTATAACAGCAAATGTCTAATACTTTAATGAAACCTACAACTGTTGGAAGAAGATGAAAATGAAAGGAATTTTGATTATTTGTAGTTTGTTTTCTCTTTGTCTTTGAGAGTTTAGGGTTAAACAACTAGTGTTGCTAAGGATGCAAACTTCTAACGTAAGGTTAAATGAACTGAGAAACAACTGACAGGTGTTTTGCTCTGGGCTACCTTCATGGATGCCTTCCAGGTTGATTAATAGCAGGTTTCATTTCAACCAAATATTTTAGTAGAATTAAGTGAAAACTTTAAAAGTAAGCTTAACAAATAGCACATGTATTCAGAGAATTAGATTCCTTTTATTGCTTAGCAACAGCCTCCTTCAATCACTAAGAGTTCTCTGATGGAAAGAGAGAGACATAATGCTTTTCTTTTTCTAAGTGATAGACAAGTAGATGATTACATTTGGGGGTGGGTGGTTTGTGCATTACTATAGTAAGGTACTGTTCAATACTTAAGTCTGGAGTGTAATTTTTTTGACAAGTTATTTAAACTTGGTTTCAGTTGGCAGAATAATGCAGACCGATTTCATCAGCTGGTATATCCCTTATGAACCAGGGTAGTGTATAGTTTAGTCAGCTGTCTGAAAGCAGGATCACTGTCAGCAACTTAGTCATGAAAGTTTTGTATCCGCACAGTGATTTTAATGCTTTGTATTGGGAACTATTAAGAGTAACTAGGTGGTTAGTGGATCTCTGCTATAGAGGGTAGTTTACAGACTATTTGATTGTTTCTTCTGGTCCCTGTTGTCTGAAGCATGTTGAATTTTGAAGGTCATTGTGAGAGGCTGAGTTTCTGAAGTGTAAATGTTTGGTTTTAGACCCATGAAGGCTCTCATCACCAACAGCAGGCAGCACAGAACAGCTTGCTGCCCCTCCTGAGCTCTGCTGTGGAGCCCCCTGATCAGAAACCATTGCTTCCAATACCAATAACTCAGAAACCTCAGGCTGCACCAGAAACATTAAAGGATGCCATTGGGATTAAAAAAGAAAAACCTAAAACTTCATTTGTGTGCACTTACTGCAGTAAAGCTTTCAGGGACAGCTATCACCTGAGGCGCCATGAGTCCTGCCACACAGGGATCAAGTTGGTGTCCCGGTCAAAGAAAACCCCTACCACAGTGGTTCCCCTTATCTCCACCATCGCTGGCGACAGCAGCCGAACTTCGCTGGTCTCAACCATTGCAGGCATCTTGTCAACAGTCACTACATCTTCCTCGGGCACCAACCCCAGCAGCAGTGCCAGCACCACAGCTATGCCTGTGACCCAGTCTGTCAAGAAACCCAGTAAGCCTGTCAAGAAGAACCATGCTTGTGAGATGTGTGGGAAGGCCTTCCGAGATGTTTACCACCTCAACCGACACAAGCTCTCCCATTCAGATGAAAAGCCCTTCGAGTGTCCTATTTGTAATCAGCGCTTCAAGAGGAAGGACCGGATGACTTACCATGTGAGGTCTCATGAAGGAGGCATCACCAAGCCCTATACCTGCAGTGTTTGTGGGAAAGGCTTCTCAAGGTACTGCGTTTTGCTTTTTTTTTTTTTTTCATTATGGTATTCAGTGAACTTCGCTTTTGTTTCTGTGTGTTCTAGAAGGTTTATGTGAAAATGGATGTGGGCAGGCCTGCGTTATTAGAGAATGGTAATAGATAAAGTATTACACCTCCAGGTCTAATTTTGGTTTGTTGTGGTTGACAAGTGATGACATATTGATTAACTTATTATTTCATTTAAGATACCTTGGTGGACTCAGGCCTATATTCGGCACATAAATACTTATTACTGCAAAACCACCAGAATCCAGTTAATTCAGTTGGGTGACTGGTCATGAGGTTCACTGTCTGCACAAATCAAAGAAACGTATTTTCTGGAAGTTAGGAGACCTTGGATACTCATAATAAAACTTGGGAGAATATTTTTTCATTTTTCTGTGGTTACTAACATTTCACTAATTTTCATTTTTAAAGGCTTTTAAAGTATGTATATATATATATAGTAGTAGCTGTTTCTGGCAAGTGTTAGTACTAAAACTTTGGATATTTCGTAATTGTAAAGAATCAAGACCTAATATGATTTGATGTTGATTAGGAGAGAAAACAGGTAAAGGACTTTTGTTTATGGTAAGAGAGGTAAAGATGCTTGGACTGGGGGGAGGGGGAATTGGTAATTCTGCTAGCTTTCTTTAAAATGCCCCCCACCCAAATCTGCCAAGCATGTAAACATCACAGTAAGTAGTAGCATTTCTCTATGTGTTCCATTATATCTTCTGTTGAAACTCTCTCTTTCACAGGCCTGACCACTTAAGCTGTCACGTAAAACATGTCCATTCAACAGAAAGACCCTTCAAATGCCAAGTAAGAGTTAAAATGACTTATCCTTAGTGTAGCACTTAATGCACATTATCCAGAAAGTCTGAGCCAATCAAATCTCACCGTTCTTTAAGTCTTAAAAATCATTGACTTGAGTAAATGTGGTCCATTTGAAATCTAGTTTTATAAAATATAAATGACAGCTTCTATTTCTGTGGGGCAAGATTATTTAAAAATGTAAATGTGTTGTTTTTTTGTTAAGCTACATTTCCCTTTCCTTGGGCAACAGCATTTATTGCTATAAGAAAAAAAATTATAGTCTTGCAAAGGTCGCATATTGAAATGAACAAATGAAGTGTTTGAAATTAATTTCTGGGTTGATGGTAAAGGTTGTCTTAACTATAATAGAAAAAATATGCATTTTCTTTCAAATGTTATCACTTATTGGATTTTTACCTACATTGCCAAATTAGAGCATTTTCTAGTTGTTTGAAAATCTATTCATGTTGATGATTTTATTCAATATAAGTTGTGATAATGAAAAGGTTAAGAATCTTGCTAAATCAAATTACTGTTTTACATGTTAGTAATTCTAGTTTGTTGCTGGAAGTCTTTTTGTGTTCCTTTCAGTGAAATTTGTTAATGACTGATTTTATTAAGTAAATGATTTGAATTCTAAGAAAAATCCAATTGGAGGAAGGAAGCTAGTGTCATTTTGAGTAAGTGTCTTCTATGTGCAAGGCCAGGCTCTTAATCTACCAGTAATTTTGTGAGGTAGGTATTATCATTTTGTAGATAAAGAAACAAATTCAGATAGGTTAAGTAACTTGCTCAATGTTACACTTATTAGTGAATTGGGGAGCTGGATTTAAATCCAGCTTTAACTGACTTTAAAGCTCTTCTCATTACTCTGTTTACATTTTTTCTTCCCCTAAAATGTAAGGTCTAAAACTCGCCAAGTGTTTTATTATGATTATGATTCTAGGTAACACATACAATTAAAATTCAGCTAACTCAGTCTGCTTACTAATATGCATAGGGTAATGCCTAGAATATAACATGCTTTAAAATGAGTAGAACAGGATAGTCTATATTTAAAAAAAGTTTTCCTCCCTCATGCAGACGTGCACTGCTGCCTTTGCCACCAAAGACAGACTGCGGACACACATGGTACGCCACGAAGGCAAGGTATCGTGTAACATCTGTGGGAAGCTCCTGAGTGCAGCATACATCACCAGCCACTTAAAGACACATGGGCAGAGCCAAAGTATCAACTGTAATACATGTAAACAAGGCATCAGTAAAAGTAGGTGATGCTTCAAATTATATTTCTTTGGCATTTGATTGTTGAAATCTAGATGTTTTTATCATGTATCGAAGATATTTTCTCTGTGCTCTTAGGACTATTATTGTTCATCTTAACGTTCCCCGCTATTACTAAGTGTCCCAACTTGCAGTCCTGGAGAATGAATATCAATATTGGAAATATACTTTATGTGCGTATATGCAAACGACACTAATTTTGCTTTCAGTCTGTGCTTGTCTACTGTTAGCACCCATGTTAGAAAAGCAAAATTTCCCTACAGCTATTTTTCAGTGTGTCCCGTCTTCTTTGGGGTTGAATAAAAAGCTCTAGTGTGTTGGAATTGTGGCAGCAGAGCCATACTAGGAAGTTGTATTATATCCAGACAATTTTAATTGTTTTTATTTACTGTTAGAAAGCTTCTCAAGCATGTGTTTCGTTACTACTGATAGTATTAATAATGTATCCTTAATAACCTTAAAGATGAAAGCAGTGTTAATAAGTTTCCTTTTCAAACCAAAATCTGTAGAGAAATGGAATATCAAATCCATTTTAAGATTTAAATGCTTTGCTTACCTTAAATTCAGAGTTGAAGATAGAATATTCCAGGGACTTAGGGATGAAATTCAGTATTTGCATTTACCCAGGTTTTTTTTTTAAGATCTCTCTAACCACCAGAAGAAAGTGTTTTCCTAATTTTGTATTCTGTTACATATGTACTTTATGCAGCAGAAACATCAAATTCTCAAAATAGGTGGACAAGAGTGAGTAGCAAAGAATGCTTAGTGTGTTTTAATCTCATCCATTTTTGCTTCTTTGTAAGTACATTGGGTTTATTACCTAGCATTTCATTCTTTAAGCTCATAAAAATTTACTTTTAGTGTACATCATTGTGGTCCATTAACCAAGTATTTTAGATATTTTGATGAATCTTAATTAGTCCATGATAATATTACTCAAGTTCCATTCTAAAAGACTTGCTTTTTACTATAGGAAAGAATTCTTTTTTATGTTGATTTTCTCTAGCTCTCTAGTTTTCTAAATTAATTTGTCTGTTTTGACCAATAAAGACACAAGCAGCAAAAAAGATGCACTGTAGTAAAAACTATCAAGTTAAATGGTAAATATCATAGAGGCACAAAGGGTCCAAAGTATCTAAGTTTCAGATTTTGAAAAAAATGGCTGCATTTTTCAAGGTAAATGTAGTGTTTCTGGTTTGTCTTTGGAGTAGCATGCATGAATGAAGAGACCAGCAATCAGAAGCAGCAGCAGCAGCAGCAACATGTGACAAGCTGGCCAGGGAAGCAGGTAGAGACACTGAGACTGTGGGAAGAAGCTGTTAAAGCAAGAAAGAAAGGTAAGATGAGGCTTCTAGTGCTCCAAGTATGGCTAGAGAAGTATTTTCACTCAATATGCCAAGTGATCAAAGTAAGGAAGCCATAGCTTAGGGAAACCAGCTTTATGGAAACATGGAAATACTATATGCTGGGAAGTGTAAGTTATTGGCAACAAAGCTTTCAAGCTTACAGATAGGTTTTTTTTTTTTTACTAGGAAAAAGATTCTCAGTATTTCTTGTCATGTTCTTTCTTTTGATTTACTTTTCATTACAGATTTAGAACCAAATTTGGTCCTTTGCTATGTAGCTCGGGGATCTGTTTTTATGTTCATTTTTATGTCGACCTCATGCGTTATGGGCTCCTTCCCCCCCCCCCCCCGTCTAAAAAATTCCCACTTTTAGAGGTGGGTAAAATGTCCTTATGTTTACATAAGTTAATTTTTTTACAACCATGCTAATTTTTGCTGTTTAGTGTTCTTTCTGTATTGTTTTATTTATTACATGTTCAGGCTCTTTATCTCTTGGTCTCACCCTTAGTCTCACCCAGTCTCATTCACTGGGGCTGGCTTTAGCTTAACATGTATATACTTCAGTTGTTAGAGACTTTGCTTTAATTGTTACCAAAATTGAGAATGGTTTGCTTTTCTCTCATATATATTTTATGAAGAATCAGTTGGAATATCAGTTTTCAACATAGATTTTGTAGCTTTGGCTTTTGGACTATTGTGCAGCCATTTCAAGTAAATCATTTTGTCAGTGTACCAACAGCTACAGCATAGATTTCAAAATTCCTTCTTTTCTCTCCCACCCCTGCCATGTCTTACTGTTTTTTAAATTCATAAGGAATCTTCTGCATGTAGGCTCCTCTGTAATTCCTTTGCTGTGTAGTTTCTTCCATCCTTTGCGTTCATATGATGTGTCTGTTCCCTTCTTGAGATCTCCTCTAAACATTCTGTTCTTGAATAAAGATAAAAGGATAGCATCCTTTTCATACATCTACTGGCATTGGAGGAAAAGAACACAGGAGTCTAGATAGGCCTTTTACCCTTCCTCAGGTCCAAGTCCTGCTTGTTTCTGTCTTCCAAATGAAGTTTTATCATTATTTTGATAAATTTTGTGTGTGTATATGGTAGGAGAAGGGTGAAGAAATGGGGAAAGGGTATAAAAATGTATATGTGTATATATACTATGATAATTGCATAGTAGGTTGAAGTATATTGTGAAGGTTGTTTACTTAGAGAAGGAGTGAGAGTAATTTTAAGTTATAGAAAAGAACAATGTTAGATTAAAACGAAAACATGGGGGAAGGAGGTAGGGAGACAGCGCATGGGAAAGTGAAAACTCCTTCGGTGGATACAGGAGATCCTTAGCAATGCTACCATCACCTTAAAAGTGAATTGGTTTTCTCTTTCATTCTCTTTTTCTTTCTGCACTCTTCTGTTTTGGTATTGTATTTCAGTTTGCACAATAAGACTCAGTTATTTAGCTCCTAAATCTTTGACCTTCATTAAACAAAATGTTATTGTATTCCCATTAATAGCATAAATAGCTCTGGAAACGACCACTAATGTTAGAAACTTCTGTATTCATGTTAGTAAATGTCACATTTTGGGGGAAAGGAGACTCCTGGCCTAATAAACTTGATTCAGCACATTTCTTTTAAATATTGGGCTTAACTAATGTAATATAAGTTTCCAAACTTGGATGACAATCAGATCATTTTTGCAGTGTTTAAAAAAGTACAGACTTCCCAGGCTCCATCTAAATCTCACTGTTGAATTTCCTGGGAAGCCATTTTTTTAAAAGCTCCCTAAATGATTTTGATCATTACCAGGTTTGGGAATCTCTGATATGGAGTACAGAGTATGCCAAGTTACATCATATTGATCAAGGAAGGGCTGCTTATTGGCCCAAGGTTCCATCTGAGGTGATTTGACCCACATGTGGAATGTACGCAGACCTTCATCTTTAGTCTCAAATGTTTTTTTCCACTTTGATGACCAAGTCACTGCCAGCCCACCCATCTGTCTTCTCATTACTGTTTTGTGACACACCAGCAGGTGGTGTTGAATTTTGTTGGGTGGCGGGGAGGGGAAGCCACCTCTTAAGGAAGTTTTCTTTAAGAAGACTTTGTTGGATGACAAGAACCAATGCCCCCAACTCATTGCAAGGTCTCCTTGCCTGGTTAGTCCTCCTTGGTATTGGTGGTGGTGTGTGTAATATGTGTAGTTAAATGACACTAGGTATAAAGTAGGTGATTATGTCAGCATCAGAAAGAGAAGTAGAAATGGGAGCAGGGAGGAAAACATCTTTTTTAGCATAGATAAGACACAACCAGAAACAATAGGGTTACTTAACTAAAACAGTTTTTCTAAGACTGAAATAAATAGGTGATATTAAAATAGCTTGCTTATCAGTCTCTATTTATGGATTTTTAAAACCTTAACAGAATGTGTCTTCACCGGAGCAGGCTTAAGAGTACCTATATCTTTAAGGAGACCCACCTCTTTCTGCTACAGTGTGCCTTATGAGAAGATTTATCTGATTATCCATTATTGTATAACCATCAACCCAGCTCTGTGTAAACAAGCTCTTGTTACCTGGCCTGCCTATAGTTGGCTTTTCTCAGGAAAGTCTTTAGAACTCAGAGGAACTGTGTGAAGTGGTAGTAAGAATACTCTAGCGCTCCTTGATCTCTGCACCCCCCCAGAGTGACTTGCAGAAATATACTCATCTTCCCAGTATCACTGTGATGTAGGTAAGTAAATCTAAACTTGAAACCAGAAGTGCCAGAGCTAAACAAGCTGCCTAAGTCCTTGAGGGAACACACGTTGGGATTCCTGGCCCCCCGTCTTGTGCTCAGAAGGATCCTCCCTGTTGACTACTTGGTAGAAATTAATTTAATTTATTAAATGTTTGTTCATTTTAATTGAAAGAAGTTGATTTGGAAGCTGTTTGTGAATTTTGTTCCCTGTTTTGAGAGTCTAAAGGTTCTTTTGTCTTCTTATTTTAGAAGCTGCTAACCTGTGCCAAACCTCCACGGCTGCTACGACACCTGTGACTCTCACTACTCCATTCAATATAACATCCTCTGTGTCATCTGGGACTATGTCAAACCCAGTCACAGTGGCAGCTGCAATGAGCATGAGAAGTCCAGTAAACGTTTCAAGTGCAGTTAACATAACCAGCCCAATGAACATAGGGCACCCTGTAACTATAACCAGTCCATTATCCATGACCTCTCCTTTAACACTCACTACCCCAGTCAACCTCCCCACCCCCGTCACTGCTCCAGTGAATATAGCACACCCTGTCACAATCACATCTCCAATGAACCTGCCCACGCCTATGACGTTAGCCGCCCCTCTCAATATAGCAATGAGGCCTGTAGAGAGCATGCCTTTCTTACCCCAAGCTTTGCCTACATCACCACCTTGGTAAACAGTATTATAAAATCAAAATATAAGTTAAAGTAAATATTTACCAGCAACTTTTAGTTTATTAAAGCAAAAAGTAATGATGAAATTGGGAGATTTTATCATATTAGTTAATAATAGTGTAGTAACATTTTTCTCCAATTTGGCTGGGATTGTTCAAAGTAGGGTGTGTGTTTAACTTATCACTGGACCACTTTAGTTTAATCAGAAATTCCTTTTAGCTGACAGCATTGCTTAAACAGAATAGTAGCTGGCAAGATGAAATGCCAGAATTAAAACCAATCATAAAAAAGCAAAACCCATTTCAAAATAAAAAAAACAGCATTAGTTTTTAATCCCAAGAAATCATTTTATTCTAAACACTAGCAGAAGTCTTCTCTCAGTACAAGGTGGATGGCTGATTTTAACCTGAAGTTCCAAGTCCATGGATTGAGAGCTAGTGTAGAATTGTCTGTGTTTATTGTTTTTATGAGTAAATACATGCATTGTCATAATAAAATGCATTTCAGAGAATATGCATTTTACCTTTGGGAATATGTTAATTTCAGGCAGCATTCCCTATGGGAAAGGTGATACCAGCTCTGATATGCAAAGCATATGATAATTTATCATTCTAACTTCAACATATAATAGGGATTGTGACCTGATATTTGGAGATGTAAATATTGCTCAGCATATTAATCCTGATGGAATATAGCATTGTAGTTGACTTTTTAAAAAAAATTAAAAATATATATATACAGATTGTGTTTTGGTAAGAGAAGGCCGCAACTGACAGAGGAGAAGTCAAGCGCGTGGACAGGCAGACTCCTAACAAATGGAGGCCAGTGGGACTCCTATTCAGGAGCCAAGGAATACTTTGGAACACTTAAAATTATTGCTTTAAATTGGAAGACGCTGGAGGCACTGGGATGTGATGCCCCTCTCTCTCCCATTCAGAGCCTGTTGATATTACAACAGGGAAAGAAAGGTGTGTTAGTTGCTTACTAGAGTTTATGTCTTATATTAAATTGTATACAGTTTTTATTCTAACCACTAACTAGGTAGTATGCCCCTTCAGAACAAGCAGAGTGTTTTTTTTTTCATTTCTCCTTTTGTTTCTTAATCAAGTATTGTGCAGATTTGTTCAAGTTTGTAAATATGAACATCACTTTTTTTTTCTTTGAGAAAACACTTGTATCAGCTTTGTGGTGTTTTCAGGGAGACAGCTGTCCACACTCCCTGTAGAAACCCAGCAATGATTGTGCACGTTAAGACATGTGCTTTTTATTTCTTAGCAAGATATCTTATTTCTGTACATAAAGTAGAAACCAAAACCTAAGGAAACAGATACTCTTTACACCATCATGCCACACATTGTTTTTAAAGCATTGTGTTTTAAAAAATAATTACTAAAACCAAGACACCGTGATTTTTTCAGTTGCGATACGTTTTTGGTTTCCTTTTTCAATCTTGCAGTTAAGTGAAAATTAGTTGTGTTAATCTTGCAGAGTGTTTGCAAGACTCACTATCAAACTGGATGACTTCCGTTTATACCCCACTGTGTCAGTTCAAGCATCAAAATACCCTGCATCTGAGGCAGACTTCCTACATCAGGGACAGGTATCTGTGTGTCATTATACAAAACAGTTCGAGGGGGTTGAACTACATAGTAAAAAATAAAATAAATAGTACTTAGTGTAAAATAATTTTATAAATGATCTTTTGTACTTTAGGACATTAAATTGTACAACTTTTGTATATATAAAAGCTTAGGAACTTTCTGTTTAGCAGGAAGGCAACACATTCCTACACTTTTAATGTATATGTTTGTTATAATGTCCATGTAAACATGCCCTATGTTTGTGCCTTTTAATTAGTTTGTCTCAATAAACAAAATGTAGAGAAAAATATGTAGCTATGACTTTGTTACAACTGTTCCTATCCACAGTACAAAGATGGTTTGTTTTTAAGATGTAGAGCATTATGTGTGGACTACTGGAAGGACTCGTGTAGGGAAGGCCCATGTGTGGCCCTGCTGAGCCTGAGATTAGGCAGGCGGTGGCCATATTTGGAGGAAGCCCACATTTCCTGGCATGCAGCCCCAAGACCAAGTTCTGGTTCTGCCTGCTGGGATCCATCATCTCTGACTGGGCTGGTAATCACAGTCCTTCATGATTCAGACAGCCAGCCTTCCTTCACAGTGGTCCAAGGAGCAGTACTCTGTGGGGGTAGGTACAGACCCTACCCCCAGGTTAGAGTGTGGTCGTCAGAACCCTAAGAGTATTAGTTCTTTAAAAAAAAAAAAAAAAAGATATATGCTAGAAATGATTGTTTTATCAATTCATTGTATAATAAACAGGAGTGATTTCATTGTATGACTTCAGTTAAAATGCTATTTTGTATGCATTCTTTATTCACTTAAGAAGCTTGTCTGCAATAATAAAGCCACGCCGTGTCTTCTTTTGGGAGGGAGAGAGTTGGTAGGCTGGGGTGGCAGCAGGCCACTGAAAGGGGGCTGAGTGGGTTGTGTGGTGAAATTGTCCTGTGTTTGGAACTGGAATTGAGTTTTGATGCTGATGAACTGATTCAACCAAGTGTTAAAGGCACAATGGCCACCACTCTACAAAAAAGCAGTTTGTTTTTCCCTTCTGGCTGTAACCTGGTTGAGAGCATCCCCTTTATCAGATTGGCAGCTGAACAGTTGTATTAGATAATCCTCAAATCTGACATCAGCCTGTTATGCTCTAGGGCTCACTGCTTGGCCTGCATTTGCCTTTTATTGTGTATTCATTTCCCTCCTAAGGTGTGCTCCTAAATGAAGGTTTCTATGTAAGCAGATGATGATTTTTCCTGTCAATACCAGCACTGTATTACTAACATGCAAAATACTGCAGATTTATTTTGACAAATTAAAGTTAACCAGTCACAAACGCTATGATGGATTGCTTAATACCTCAGAAGCTTCACGAGTTCACTATGATGATAGAGATGTTTTTGAAGCACTGCTTCTCCAGGTGTACACATAATTCTGGGCTGGAGAGAGAGGGAGGGGCTAATTTTAAGCTGGTTGGTATTGAAATACCATGGACAAGGGAGGTTGGAAATGCTCCAGGGTGACTGCAGGAGAAGTACCCATGCCAATCAGCTTGAAGCCAGGCCTCTCCGGGCAGTGGCCACAAGCCTAGGCCTTTGTCCTACCCAAGGGAGAATATGGATTTAGAACATTTCATGCTCTAGAACCCAGTTTATTTGGAAAAGGCATTATTAGACTAGGTCCTTGACTGATTTTTGTTCAACTAAATTCATCATATGCGTACAATACCAACAATGTCACGCACTGTTAAGCACTAAAGGGCACATAAAGGTGGTGAAGATATGGTTGCTGCCTCTAAGGAGGACATTGAGAGAGAGACGATAAGTACCCAAGTGAGTATCACCAGACAGCAAGTCAAGATGAACCTGACACTCCATTTTATGAAAAAGTTTTGGGTACGTACATCTGTTTTATATAGAATTGAGGCTTTCCAAACTTCCTCTGATAATTGCGTTAGTGTCTGTTGACTCCATGAAAACAGCTGGAGGAAAAGTGTTCCTTGTGTTGCTTTTGTCAGAGAACAGGAAGTGTTATTTCACTGAGCTGCTTGTTAATCTTTCCAGGTGTCTCCACTCCTCTCAGGGGACCATGCAGTTTGGTCCTCTCTGAAGAGACCTGGGTTCGAGACGTAGATGGGATAGTGGAGGTTTTTCCTGTAATATCCTGAAGGATCTTTGGACAACAAGACAGTACAATGTGTTCATAGGATGTTGATCACTTTCCCCTTCCTGCCCTAATCTGGCCCCCAGTCCTACACTTTCCATTTTCTCTTTTAAAGAGTCTTGTAGCCTCAAAGAATGCCATTTGACCCCATCTGAGCCTATAAATCTCCCCACCCCCACCCCCACCCCCTGCCCAGCTGGTCTAACCCATCCAGCAAAAGGTGGTAGGCAGGTCAGTGTGTGAGGCTCAAAACTAATTTTGTGCATTGCTCTGGATGCCAGCTTTTTCGGCTGCCCACTTTGGGCCAATCTAAAGCTCACTTAGTTCCCAAGAAAAGAATGGAGGCACAGTTAAGGGCTTTGCTCTGGATATTTGTGTGATCTAGCCTTCTCCTTGGAACAACCCATCAAGGGTTGGCTAGCTTTCCCTGTCCCAAGACAGGCACTTGACCCAGACCTTGGCTCTGGACATGAGGGTCAAGTATACTTCACTTTACGAAAACTGCCCCGTCATGATAAAGGAATAGATTTTTACACTTCAGATTCTGTATCACCACTGATTTGCATCTTAATTTCATACATTTTCTTCATTCCTAATTATCTTCTTTAAGTTGACATCTCATTTCCCTCCCAACGCCAAATATCTCTTTGAAGAGTGCATAAAATAAGAATTTAAAATCACTATTCTTGTTGAAATGAATCCTTTGCGATTCATGTAACTGCCAACCATGCAGGAAGAATTCTCGGGGGTGTTTTGGTAAATTCACATTGTTTATGGAGTTTTTTCGAAGTGCAGCCTACCTGCATTTGGCTACATCAGCCCTGTTACCTGAATGTCACTTTTTCCTATGAAAACATCTATAAAGGGCCTGGAGCAAGATCTAGTAGGCTAAAGATGGGTGTGAGGACCATGTTGCGTTCTGCCCGTGAGTCATCTTTTGTCATGGCAGCTGGAAAGGATGAGGAAACCAAGGGAATGGAAGGGACATCCCCTTCTAGTGACTGGTCCAGCAGCTTTGTCTGGTAGTCAGTACCCAGGTCCAACAATGGCAGCAGATGTGTCACTTCTAGAGGCTGCTCTTGGACAGGGGAGGCAGTCTTGGAGACTGGGACAGGAAGCTAAGTCTTCGTCAATCTTAGGGTCAATTGGGGGCCACCAAAGCCACAGTCCCTACCATATCAGCCTACCTACACTCAGAGATCTGGCTTGAAGGATCCTGGATCTCTAAAACTCTTGCTCATGAGACAAGAAATTCCTAACTCTGTTAATAATGGGTAAAGAGCCAGAGAAAAATCACCTTTGTTTGTGGGGAGAGAGGGAGGAAGAAAAGGGGAAACTTTGATTTTGGGAAGAGGCCCAGGGAGGGAAGAGAGATTTTGAAGAAAAAGGTCTTTGTGCTTGCTGTGGTGTAACCTCCATGTTAACACCCGTCCCTCTCCATGCATCTGCCCTGTGATGGACACAATTACTCAGAGGACTCTAAAATAGCCTGCTCGTCCAAGCCAGCTGTAATATTGTCAGCTTCGGTAAATGGACATGAAGGAAGACGTATTCTTCTAAGCAAAAAAAGAACAAAATCAGTAGCTGAAGAAACAGGCAAGATGCAAGCCATTAGGTAGGGAATCCTCCCTGCAGTGGGGACCCATGAGCCTCTTCTGGTGAGAGGCGGGGGGCTCCCTTCCTGGAATCCCTTCATGCCAGGAGAGTAGTTCCTGACTCTACGGTGTCTGTCCTGTCCAACACAAGGGAAGTTCTGCAACCTCGTCAGTCCCAAAAGTCTGTGGCTGTCAAGGATCTCTGAGAGAAAAGAATGGGGCAATGGTAGAGTTGGGGAAGGAAAGGAGACAGAGCCTTTGTATGTGCTGTTCCTTAGGCCTAGAATGGCCTCCCCACAAGCAACCGTGCAATACATTTTTTTCCATTATGAACCCCTAGATATCCTGCAAAGTCCAATTTAAATGTTGCTCCTCTGAAATCTTCCCTGTAAATTCAGGCAGTTGATTCCTCCTTGGTATAACAGGAGTTGGGAGGTATCCCAATAAAGTGGAGATAGTCCAGCATCCCCCAGAAGGAATGCTAGTTCCTAAATTCAACTGGACTAGTTCCAAATGTTTTGCCACATCACTTAAACCTTTGGTTCTAAGTCAAGCTACGGCAGCCTGTGGTTTTTGCTGCCTTTCCCTTGTACTGATGAGTCCCAATGTCTAGAAAGCCTGAAATACTACAAGGAACCAAGCACCAAAGGTCAGAAACAGCAGCAACAGGTCAGTGAGGACCCCAGAAGATCCAGAGCAGGATGGGACCTGGCATAAGGGCCAGTGGCCAGGAGGTGCTGTGATACAGGGTTGCGATCAAGAACAGCAGCTTGGAATCTGACAGGTCCAGGTTGTGCCACTGGGAGCTAGCTGTTTGACCTTGAATGAGATGCGTGACCTTGCTGGCCTCAGTTTCCTCAGCTATAAAATAGGGACAATAGTAGTTCCAACCTAGTGATGTTTTTGATGTTTGTAAAGTGCTTAGCACAGAGCCTGATATAGAAAAAGGAGCTTCAAAATCAATGTGCGCCCCACCCCGCCACCACCTGGTTTTCCCGTTCCCTATTTCATTAACGGCAACATCAATTGGCTCAGAGGCACCAACTGCACTCTCCAAGACCTGCAAAGGAACCAGATACCTTCCTGAATGGCTTCCCCACCTCCGATTTTGAGGATGGGCATCTAGTATGGGAATCTAACCTCATCCCAGGAATGAGAAAGTAAGACGGAAGACACATCTCCTCCAAAGAAGCTGGCCAGGGACGTTCAGTCGGCAAGGAGTGCTCAAGTTAGACGCATGCAAGAATCACCAAGTTGGAGACCTTGAAAATGTGCCATGATATGTGCCTATCTGGGGATGGTGCATCCTGCTTCAGCAAAGTCTTTCCACCCTGCTTCATTCACCCACATGCACTAAATCCAGAGAAGGATATAGCATACTTCTTCCCTCTGCAATCTCACCATCCTGGCAGAGTTAGTTCTTCTTAGAGCTTGCTGCGAGCCTTCCCAAGAGGATAAGAAGCGCCACCGCCTACCCAGGCAGAATAGGGAAGAGAAGCCTGACACATCCTTCTCAGACATGCTCGCTCCGGAGTAAGCCCTCATCAGCCCCACTGACTCCCCCAACGGTGTCCTGGACTCCCGCGCTCTGAGAGAGGAGCCCGGCAGAGCGAGCGGCAAAGGTGGGTATTGCCAGGGCTGGATCAGTCAACCTAATGTGGTACGTTACCATTACTACTGCCAGGCCTAACGTCCGATGTCCTCCATCATTTAGCCTAACCACTTTGCCTACCTCCTCTCCACTAGGGAAGACTAGAGCTAGAGCCCGGCTGGTGGGGAGCAGAGGCCAACAAACAATTCTGGGCGTGTCTGCCCCGCCCCAACTAGAGCATTGCCGAGCCGGGATTGGTTGACATCTTCTTGTTCTGATTGGTCAAGTGAGGGTGCTCATTCACAGGGGGCATTGCTAGCCTCCTGCTGAAGTTTCCATCTCCAATGCGGCTTCACTTTCTAGCCCCTGCGCAATAGTTGTTCGCATTCTATGTGAACAGGTAAAATTCAGTTCTGTGTTTTCCACAGATGACGTACCCCCAAGTACAGTGTTGACCCTCTGAAGGATGGTAAATCTGTCTGTTTATTATATCCTATATCCAAATCACACTTGTGTGGGTGAATGGGGAGAGGGTTGTTAGGGAAGCTGTGGGGGCCTGCATTTTGCATCCCGGGCGAGACCACACTTTATCTAGAGATACCCTTTGCTGAGTTAGCTTCTCAGAAGACCCACTTTTGCCAGAACTTGGCCTTTCTACCATCTACACTTATATTTCACATTTGCTTGCCTTCATGCTGTTCTGTATGTTAGAGATGCTTTTCCTTCTCATTCACCTTTTTCTTTTTTTCTTTTCTTTTTTTAATGTGGTTAAATATTTCTGCTCACTAAGATCCTCTGGAGAAAAAGCTGATTGCAGGGTTTGGGTAGGGAAAACACAAAGCGAGCCTGGAACATTTTTGAGAAAACTTTTTATTTGTAAATAATTTTCAACTTATCAAAAGTTGCAAAAGTGAAAATAGTGCAAGAAAAACCTGTATAGTCTTTATCCAGATTCACGTATTGTTAATGTTTCATCCTTTGCTTAATCACATATGGGCTCTCCCTTTCTATCTTTCCAATTTCTTTCCTAAACAATTTCAGGGTTTCATACATCATGGCTCTTACCTCTAAATACTTCTGTATTTCTGAAAAATATAGTTATCCTCTCACACAACAGACCAGTTATTAACTATACATTTACATTTGTATAATACTTTTTTTAATCTATCATCCACATTCTAATTTTGTCAGTTGATCTAATTATGTTCTTGTTAGCATTTTCTCCCCTCCCGTACAGTGTTACATTTAGTTGGCCTGTCTCTTTAGTCTCCTTAAATCTGGAACATTTACATAGCTGGCTTTTTTTTTTTTTAAATTACAGACCCCGTCTCTCTCTCTCTCTCTCTCTCTCTCTCTCTCTCTCTCTCTTTTTAAATAGAACATTCCCCATTTTGTGTTTGATGTTTCCCTGTGATTAAATTGAGGTTATGCATTCTCAGCTGGAAAACTGCTGAGACAATGTGTCCTTAGGATATCATATCCGGAGGCACACGATGTCCCTCCGTTCCTCATAGATGATGTTAATTTAGATCACTCAGTCTAGATGTTGCCCAGTTTCTCTATTATATAATTAATTACATCCCCCTCCTTGCAACTAATAAGAAGTCTTTGAGGAAACACTTTAAGACTATTCAAATATCCTGCTCATCAAAATTTCCCCTTAGTTTTAGCATCCATTGGTGGTCTGATGCAATCTTCACCTTGTTGGCCGAAAGTTCTCTTTGCCCAAGAAGGTAAGAGTGAGAATGTATCAAAGATGGAAATGTATTCAGACAAAACAGCAGCCAACAAGTGGCCAAATCTAGAACAATCTAAGCATCAAAATAAATCATGATAATAAGAAATGATAAGCTATTGAAGGAAAGTAGGAATCAATGAATACATGAATAAATGAAGTACTGTATTCTTCTGCTCCTGTAAATCTCAGTTCAGTCTTCCAATGAACCAGTCCTGAAGTGGTAGCTGTGCCCCTCTATGCTATTATGCTGGCTGTGCCTCAGGTCTGACCAACCATCCTCGTGTGACACTTCCTTGACTATGGAATGAGGCTGAACTGAGCCCTGGCTCCATGTAGCCTTCCCAAAGGGAGACGGCCCTGCAGGCACAAATGTGAGACCTGAGGCTGAGGGTTTGGACCCTGGGAACCAAAAGTCCTGTCATAGCCTTAGGGTGCTCTTTCCCCAACAGACGGTCCTGCCTGGGGAGAGGTTTCTGTTTTCCCTTTTAAAGAGACACCAGTAAGTGAAATCTCCCTCAGCCTTCTAGGATCCTCTGCCCACCGTCTTCACCCTCGAAACTGGCTATGATACAATCCCAGGGACACTCTCCTGCCACAGAATAAGACATTTTTGCCATTTCCACTAGTGCCCAGAGCCCTGGTCAGAGGCCAGGCCAGCGAGATAGGGCCAGTTTTCTCTCCTTCCTTCCCTGGCCATTTTTTTTTTCAATTTTTATTTTTTAGGAGGGACAACCCTCATTGACCTCATAGATTGCAAGGACCTTGTCAGCTTACAATCTGTTATTTTATCTATCTATCTATCTATCTATCTATCTATCTATCTATCTATCTATCTATTATTTATTACGCCTGCAACATCTGGTCTTCCTAGGTGGTCTCCTATCCAAGTTACTAAACAGCCCGACCCTGCTCGGCTTCCGAGATAAGACGGTAGCAGGCTTGTTCAGGGTGGCATGGCCATAGACCCTTCCCTGGCCATTTACTGGCCCAACAAAGGGCCCCTCCCTCCAAGCAGGAGGAGCCCTCCCCAGTACACCCAAGTCGCGAGGCTCCTCCACTAGTGGTTTTGCTCCCCAGTGTCACTCAGGAATATTCATCCTCCCCTATCCCCACCCTCCTCCATGGATCTTCATCCCTGGAAAGAACCAGATCTGAACATCTAGACTAAATTATTTGCAGGCAGGCCTCCCTGGAATTATAAAAATGACAATAAGTAAAACAGGCATCATTCATTGAGTGTATTAGAGTGAGGAGGAGCAGACTCTGCAGCCAGCTGAGTTCCTATCCTAACTCTACAAAGAAACTTGGGCAAATTACTTAATCTCTCTGTACCTCAGTTTCCTAACTTATAAACAGGGCTAATGGTAGTAACCACCATAGGGGTCACTGAGGAATAATGAGTCAACAATGTCAGCGTTAACTGGCATATAGTAAGTGCTATGTATTTGCTTTTATAATTATTGTAATTGTGATCTCCTGGGGGATAATGAAGTGTGTGGGCTCTGGAGTCATGGAATAGGTTTGTATCTTGGTTTTACCACTTATCGTTGCACTTGCTCAGCCTTTTTGACCTTCCAGTGTGGCAGTTTCCACATCTATCTATCAAACTGCCTCTTAGAGTTTTTCTGAAGATTAAATAAGATAAAATGTGTAAAAGCGCTTAAAACAGGGCCAGACACATTGCAACTCAGGAAACTTTATTATTTACTGGTACTATTTTTCATCTAGTGAGGAGAAAGGCAATATTCTTATCATTTTAGAGATGAGGAAACCGAGGCTCAGAGAGGTTTGTAAGCGGGTACAGCAGGGGCTTATTTGTCCCCTTCTCTGACTGGCATGAATGCTACACACTGTATGTAGCAGATTTACAAGGAGTTTAGGAGAAGAAAGAAATCTGCTGCTCCAAGCAGGGATTGGCCTCTAGCCCCTGTGAATTATTTGTAGCAAACAACTTCAGGCTGGCTTTCGCCAGGAGCTGGTGTGATACCGGACAGGGGGACCTCATGGCCTCAACTCTTGGTGATATCAGGAAGTCAAAGCCAAAGTTAATATTCCTTTTTGAAATTCAGGCCTGAGCCTGAAACACAGTCCTCCTCTGTAGATTCTTAAGTTTGGTGTTCCAGGCCATTTACTGTCACACCCTTTTCACCTTCCCAGACTCATCTTGCTGTGTCACCCACCCCACGCTCTGGCCACAGTGGATGTTCACCCACATCTAAACGTACCTTCACTTATGCTGTGCCCTTATCCCTAGTTAAAACCCTTTCATCTCCCAGGCACAGATCCAAGAGCCAGCTTTTCAAAGTGCCCTCTCTGATTTTTCCCCATAACACTTAACCACTTCCTTCCCGTGTAGCCTCCAGCCCCCTGCTTAAACCTTGATTTCACTAAGTTCACACTCTGCCTTGTATCACTTGATAGCTGGTCCATCTCCCTTCCCTTAGACTTGGAGGTGAGGGTGGCTACATACCGTTTATTTTGGGGTTCTTGGTATAAAGTTCAATTGAAACAGCCTAAGATAAACATATTTATGGAGGAAAGTTAGTTATGTTTAACTTTCTTCCTTCCAATCATAATGATCTCGGTTAAATATAGGCACACATACATACAATTATAAAGGAATATGTTCAATGGAGGAATTTGGAAAATATGGAAAAATATTAATAGCAAAGTAAAATTTATCTATAAAACCCTCATCTAACAATTGTTAACATGTTGGCATATTTTCTTCTATGTTTATAATTAAATAAAAATAAATAAATGGCTCATATTGCATATGCTGGAGATCTCCCTTTCCCATAACATATTTTAACATTTTTATAGGCATTAAATATTCTTTAAAAGCAATTTTAATGGTTACATGGAATTCCATTTATCTACGCCTATTCTCTGCCCTAAAGACATGCTGGCAGCATCTGTACTGGGGGCAGGACCCCTGGAGCCTCACAAACTATTACCAGTGAAAGGAAGACACATGATTTTGTGAGGGCAAACCAGGCACGTCTCACCTACCTGTCAGAAGTCAGTCCTTTGGCAAATATTTACTCACTCATGAGCCAGCAGCCATGCCTTTAGGCTGGGAGGTTCAGGCACTGAGACAGAAGACACCCCCACCTCCCGGGAACACACACAGAGACCGACTACAATACCAGTGCTATAGATAGGCTGGCAGGATGGATAAAGGGACTGCCAGGGAGCAGTTTGTTATGCAAGGGAACAGGGTCCAAAGAAAGTGCCATAAGCATGACCTTGGCGCTGTGCCATGAACATGACCTTGGCTCTGGCACTCTGGAGAAGGACGAAGTTCCCAGAAATCCTTCTCTAAAACGGAACTGAGATTACCAATCCCACAGGCATCCATCTGGTTATTGTCCCAGAAGGGGTTGTTTACTCATTTTTGGGGGGTCACTGCTTCCACATGTGACCCACGTGTTCTTTCGGACCCCTCATGTGATAGTACTAAATTCTTTCCGTTTCCTCTGAGTTTCTTGGTCAAATTGGTGAAGACAAGGAAAGGAGCAGGATACCCAAATTTTCTGGATGTTTACACCACTTTCTTTTCCACCTTGGGCCTTGTTAAGCTGCTTTTGGTGGTTCGAGAAGGAGGATGGGGTCTCCTGGTGGCTAAGACAATGTGGTTGCTTCCAAAGCCGCAGCACATGCTCTTGTCCACCATTTGTGCCTCCAGGTTTGTCCTTGGCTGGGGGAAATCCCAAAAGGGAAATGTCCTGTTTTTCCTGTGGTCCAGCTGGAACCCACTCTTTCTAACCCTGAGCCCCAGAACTCCCCATCAGCCTCATCCTCATAGTGGAGGTGAGACATGGCAGATGCGCTCCCTACTGTCTGTGCTCACTGTAGCCAGAGTCTTAGCAAGAGACTTCCCAGGTACTCTGTGGGAACAGCAAGTGGTCTTAGCTGATCTAGCCTGGGGGTGGGCAGGTGGGGAGAGCATAGGAAAGGGTAGGAACTGAATCATAGGTCGAGGGCAGGCTGGGAAGGGCCTCTCTAAGGTGTTTAAATTTCATTCTTCAAACAGTGAGATGTCATCTGTATTTTTTTCAGCAGGGCAGAGACATCCCTAGTCCATACTTTAGAAAGTAACTGCTGGTTGAGGAGGATGGATTGAAAGGTGGGGGCCTGGTGGCTGAAACAGGGCAGAGCGGTGGGAATAAATAGAGAGAGGACAGAATATATGGAAAATCCAGAGAAATTCAGGAAGTAGAAAGCCCTGAGTTTACCTAGGGGCTTGCTTGTGGGAGAGGAGGAAGGCAGCATGTGAAGTTGGTAGCATGGGTGAGTGAGAGATACCCTTCTCCAGGACAGAGAATTCTGGCAAATGAGGATGTGGAAATGATGGGTTCCAGGCTTGCCATGCTGAAGGTGAGTTGACTGTGGGACAGCCTGTCCAAAGGGAAGACACATTCCAGTCAGCCCAAGAGAGGGAGCAGGTGCAGGAATCGGTCATCAGCAGGTATGGTACTATTATTACCAATAACAATACTGGAACTTCCTGTACTTTCAATGTGCCAGGCACTGTTCTGGGTACTTCACATGTGTGGATTTGTTTAATTCTCACCACAATCTTTTGAGGTAGGCAGGCACTGTTATGTGCCCTAAATATAGATGATGAAACTGAGCCACAGAGAGTTGAGAAACTGGCCCAAAGCTGTGCGGCATGCAAGTGGAGCGCTCAGGGGATGGTATCCCCTTCGCCCTAATCCCTTTGTGAGAACATCCGGGGAATTGTGAGGCTTGTGAAAAGTTCAAAGGATCATGCCCTGGAGAAGCGCCTGGGACACGCAGTGCTGAAGAAATGAAAGAGTTGGTAGGAAACCCAAGAGGGTCAGAAGCCAAGTCGTGGCAATGGGAGTCATGTCAAGGAGGTGTTAACTGCACCCAGGGCTGCAAGGGGGCCAAGAAGTGAAGTAAGGAGGAGGCCATGGGTTAACCCACTGGGAAGCCCCCTTTGAGAGCTGTTCCTGGAATGACGGGAAGAAAGCCAGATTGTAGGAGATTAAGGATTAAAATGGTGATTGAAGAAGCAGAGTAACACATGGTTTATTAGAGGAAGTCTGATGAATGGGCAAGTGAGAACTAGGATAATGGCCTGAGTGCAGGGCACGGTTGGGGTAAGAGTTTCTTAGAAGGGTGAATCCTAGAGTGTTTTTAGGTCTGAAGCAGAGGAAGGGGGGCGGGGAAGAAAGAACTGATAGAGTATCTGGAAGCAGACAGGAGGGTATGTCTTGAAAGCAACTCATCCTCTGAGATGAGCAGAGACAATAAGGAGCCTGAATCAGGGCAGAAGCTGGGGGAATAAGGGAGCAGAAGGAAATGAAGGAATGAATAGGACCTGATAACTACTACAATGCAAGGGAAGGAACACTGAGGACTGAGGTTTCTAGCTGCTAAGCCAGAGGATGAGGAGGAGGCTTGGGGAGGCAGGGGGTTTAAGTTCCACTTTTAGCCTCCTTGCAGGTAAAGTGTCTGAGGAACCTGCAGGTAGAGAGTTTCTGTAGGCAGCATGTATGAGGGGCTGGAGCACAGAAGGGAGATTTTACCTGGGACCCTAGGGAACCTGCAGCTCAGAGGCAGTGGTGGGAGTGAGGGAGGTTACCCAGTGGGGTTGTAAGAGGCAGGAAAAGAGTCGGAGGAAAGCTTACAGGAAGATGGCCTTGAAAGGCAGAGTATGTTTGCAATGCCTAAGAAGAGCCTGTCAACAAAGAGAGTCCATTACAGTGACTGGTTTCATTTGACAACTATATTAATAATGTATTAAATGCTTTTATGAGCACTCAGAGATGAGTATAAACAGGGACATCTCTATGTTTGCAGGTGCATTGCCTGGTGCCTGAAATGCCAAGGGAGGAACTGCAGAGGGATCTTGCAAGTAAACAGAAAAGTGGCAGATGACATAATCTAGACAATTAGCAAGGAGGACAAATCCTGACTTCCCAGTCACAATTTCAGGACAGGGGTCAGCATGGGTCAATTCCTCTAGATTAAAAATCTTTAATCTGAGGTTGAGGGGACCACCTCGTGGGTTTCAAGGGTCTCCCAGAATCGAATGTACCACCAAATGAAGGAGCTTAGGGAGCAGGGGCAGCAGAGAGCGTCCCCAGGAAGGTCTGGGAGCCCATTCTTAGAGCTCCACTCAACACGCTAACCTAATGTAGGGCCTCCCCAAGGAGGGTGTGGTTCTAAGGTTTTTCCCCCTCCCAGGTTCCCAATTTGCAGAAGAAACTTACCCTTGACATGCAAATGATGGAAACACATTGGTGTCTGGGGCCCTTTGGTTTGTGGTTTTTACCATCAGATGTCTCTGTGGCTGAGCATGTTGATTTGCTCATCAAAGCTAGAGGACTGGAGTCCTCAGAAAAACGGGAGAGGGGCTCATCTTTGAGATCTGGGCCTAAGGGCAAGTGGGTCTTTAAGGCAAGCTTTTCCAGGAGGTAGGCGCAGACCCTCTGCAAGAGGTCTGGGGGCAGAGCTGGAACCGCATTTTGGCCTTGTCCTCCTCAGATCCCCGAGAGCCTAGGTAGCTCCTCTTCCACCTGCCCCACCTACCCACCACCCCAAGTGGAGCTGGAAACCAAACAACATGGAAAAAGGACTAGCTAAAAATGGATTTTTCATTTATTGAAACAAGTTTTCCCGGGACAATATTCTCAGGTCGCAGAAGCCCCAGAAATGGCCAGGGATGTCGGGGAGGAGATGGGGAGACGGCGGGTCGAATCTAACGGTGTGAATGGGTAACAGCTTCGATTTCCTGACCTAGCTCCCCACCCTCTCCTCTGACCTCGCAATTTATATTGTTTCCTTCCCGAGGCCTAATTCCCAGGAGGCCGCCCCTCCCCCACAGCTCAGCCGTCCCAGACCTTGCTCTTCTTTTCTCCTCGGAGCCGAGCTCTCGAGTCTCCCCGCCCCAACCTCCCCCGGGTGCGCCTTCCCCGCACCGCTCCCCGCGCCTGGAGGGGCAGAACCCCACCACCCTGCTCTGCCCGGGAGACTGAGGCTTCTCTCTCACGCCCTCCTGCCCGCCAGCTGGGGAGTCCACTGCGGCTGGTGCCAGGGGGCGGGTGGGGGGTGGGTAACCGGCGGGGGTTTTCCTGATCGTCACCCGGCGCCCCCTATCCCCCGCCGCCGTGTTGCTTTCTGCACCCACTCCGGCGGCCTCCTCTCTCACAAGGGGTCGGGCACCCGGAGAGGGTCTGGGGGCGCCGCCGCCTGGCCCCCGCCCTGCCCGCAGCCCGCTCCTCCCCGCGCGGCCCCACTTGTAGCCCCGCCGGCAGGCGCGCAGGGACAGCTGCATTTCTCGCCGCCCGCCGCTAGGAAGCTGGCCTCGCCTCGCATTCTCCGCCTCCCGCTCCCCAGCCGCGCCGCCGCGCCGGGCCCGCCGCCGCCGCCGCCGCCGCCGCCGCCGCGGGATTGCCGCCCCTCCCCCCGTCCGCCGGCCCCACCGGCCCGCGGGGCGCGGACGCGCGTGGCGGCTGCTCGGTAAGACCCTCCCCCGCGTCGTCCTCCGCCGGCCGCGCCGCGCGCCTTCCGGACCGCGGCCCCGCAGCCCCACCTTCCCGGGCACCGAGCGCCGAGGCGCCGCCGGGAGGGCAGGGCCGGCGCGAGTTTGATTCCTGGTGCTGCCGCCGCGGCTTCCCGGGAGCCCGCGCCGCCCCGCCGCGTGCGGCGGGTCCAGCCTCGCTTTCCTCCCGACCCCCCACCTCCCCGCTGGCCGGGGGCTCTCGGGGCGTGCGGGCGTCTGGGGGCAGGGAGCGGCGCGCGGGATTAGGGGGGTGGGCTCCGGCCGGCGGCTCCAGGCAAGGCAGCGAGGCCTCTCCGAGCCAGCGCCGCCCGGATCCTCCTCCCCGGCCGCTCCCCCTTTTGTGTGGGCGCCCCTCTCGGCATTGCTCCGGCCTTGGGGCGCTGTCTGGTTGGCGACAGCTGGTGGGGGCGCCTGCTGGGGGCAGAGCTCCTTTTAGGAGGAGGAGAGGTTCGCTTCCTGCCCCTGCCGATGTCCCAGGTCGCCTCAGCCTGTTCTGGTCCCACCCGGTCCCCTGGGAGCTGCATCTCCGGGCGTCTTGGCTAGGGAAAGTTCAGAACGTACTGTCCCCGCCCTGCTCCCCCGCCCCTCTGGCTCTCTATGCTGGGGGCTCTAAGCTCTGGGGGGTTGGTGTTTTGCGTTAATTCATTCTTTCCTCTTCAGTTTCTCTTTGCATCATTGTTGCCTTATACCTACCCCTGGCTTGCCCATTTCTTTTCCCCTTAAAAGAAGTTTTAGCTCAAGAAATTTATACAGAAATTAAATTCCTGGAGAGGAATTCATTTTAGGGAGGGAAGTTTTAGATTTTTCGTCTTTCTTAATTTTTTTTTTTGGTGAAAGTGGAGTGTGAGGCAGAATGACTGCGAGTTTAGAAATAAGATGTCCTAGAGGTGATACAGGATACAAGACGGTCTCACTGCCCACCTGACCCTCAGACAGGAACATCACACAGGATGCTGCCTGCAGGGGCAGGGGAAACAAGCCTTCCTGTTGGTTATTCTGCTGTACCCTGAGCCACCTGCCCCAAGAGAAAGGACTCAGGGAGATTTTCTGGGCCTTTTATCCCTCTCCTTTGCCAGGCATGCTCACCTTTACAGCCTGGGCAGAGTTATCCAGGTGTGCCTGAAGCCGGTAAGGGACACCAGGAATCTTCTTGTGCAGAAACTCATCGCACCATGAAATTTGGCCCCCACGGGATTAAGTATGAAACTGAGCCCTCTCTGCTGTTGGGGGTCGATGCCCTTGGCACCTCAATTTGAATGGAAGGTGGCATCTCTGAGATGGAGAGAAAAATCTGGTGCAGGTCACCAGGAAGCTGGAGGATGTGTACAGGAGGGTTGCCTTTGAAACCCCCTGTCCACTTTCCGATGCTGGACAGAGCAAGAGACAAGGGAATAGGAGTGGTGCCTCAGGCCTGGGCACATCCATGAATAGGAGAGAGATCTTGACAGCTAGGATGGCCTAGGACTGATAAGATGACGAGGGGGGAACTTGGGGGCCAAAGGCTAGGGTCATGGGCTACTCTGAGAATCAGATGGAAAATTCTAACTCCTTTCCCCCTCAGAAGCATGCATGTATGTAGCAACACATTATGTACGCAATATCCAAGGGTTACTATACCTCTTGGAACTGGGACCCCTATAAAGAGCCCTAATCTCGAGTCTGTGGTCCAGCCTAGGCTGTTCGGAACAGTTTTCTCCGTTGTAGGTCAGTGAATGGTCCCAGGGTGCAAAGAACAGACCTCTCAAGAGGCCTTTTCTCATGACCTTCTGATGCTACTTTGGGCTTGTGGCCATGGAGACCTGTAAACTCTGGACCAGATCCCAGTTCCCTATAGTTAGCCAGGATGGGGCAGATGGGGGTCCTTTTTCTAAGTGCTGATTTTACTGTCCCTGTGTAGGATGGCTCTGGCACTGGGCCTGGGCCTCAGAGCTATTGACTTAAAGGTAAATACAGGGATTAGGGTAAGGGCTGGGTATTGTGGTGTTTCAACTGAGAATAGGAGCCAGGTGCTTTAAGACCTCAGCTCATTCTTTGGATAAAGGGGTTGAGATGGGAGCAGGTGCTTCGGTGGAAAGTTTAAGTGTGAAAGATGCTCTTCCTCTTGAGGTCTTGGGACAGAGTTGGCCAAGGCCAGGGTCTAGGTATTGTCGGTTCCTTAAATCTCTCTGGACTTTAAAAGGCAAGTGGAGGCCAGCAGGGTTGGCTGTCACTATCCCCAGAGTATCCCTGAGGAGGCCCAGTGTACCTTTTCTTTCTTAGTCAAAGCTCACTGGGTCCTGGTCGCTGCTCAGCTGTTTGTGGCATCTATACTTCCTGGGGATCTGGAAGAGCCTTTGGTAGAGTCTGCCTCTGCCATCTGCAACTTCTTTGCCTTGGTATTGAGAAGCCTTTCTTCTTAGGCTCAAGTGCCCCCAGACTATGGTAGCTCATGGGATTTTTCTTTGTTTAACTAGCGAGCATAGCGTTTGTCATATAGTACCATTTCACTTGTTTCTTCCTGAAGAACTTCCTAAATTTACTCTGCCTGATGGATTATTCCCATCCTGACAATGAGCAATTTAGACCGGAGTATTCTAGAGCCTTGGGGGCAGGAAGCTGGGAGTCAGATAGGGATCACTTCTGACTATACAAGGTGGCCTGGAGGAGGTGGTGCCTGCATTCTGTTGATTTCTTACACTTGTGGGGAGTAAGAACCGTAAAGAGCTTTGGAGATGCAGTGGTCCAGCAGTCCCTGCCTTGGAACTTGGAAGTTGTCTTGGGGTAAAGGGTCCTGTGGCAGTGACTAAAGATTCACATTCCTCAGTGGCCAGGACCTGTCTGCTGCTGCCATGACTGCCACAGGTTGATGAGTTTATGTTGCTGGTTGTGCTGGCTCACTCAGTGCTTCTCTGATCCCCTCTGCTTCCAGACTCCTAGCAAGTACCTCTGATGTGTCACAGCAGTGTATGGACTCCTCATAATGCAGCCATTGCTCTTATCTTTAAAACAGGCCTTGATGATGAGTACGATAATAATGTCTGCAAGCATAAACTCTCTTTTCGTAAGATGTCACCATTTCATTTCTGTTATGGTGACACCAAGTGTCTTTGAGGAATGATTGGTGGGATAAAAAAGGTCCAGTTCCACTGGTTTGACCTTCACCCCCAGGAGGCAATCTGACCACTTTGTGCCCATTTCCACATAGTTGAGTTGTTTGGAGACAGGGTCTTAAGTTCTATATCCCCAGTTAGAATCCCAGCTCTTACTCTGTGACTTTGAAAGTACCTCAGTTTCTTGGCTCTAGAAAGAGTTCAAGTAGATCTAATAGGTATACCAAAGAGGAAACATTCCTTAGATGCCATATTTTTATTTTTGCATATGGGTGCTAATGTTCTGAGGCTCCTTATTATTAAGGAAAATCTTTGGTAAAATCCACAGCGGCGAAGGCTGGCTTTTGGAGGGGTGAGACAGGGTGGGGTGAGATTCTTAAATCATGAGCAGAGGAGATCGTACAGCGAGGAGCTGGGGAGCCCGAAATATCAAGAGTGAAGACAGAGGAGCATAGTTGGGGGCAGAATTACTCAATATTTGTAGCCCTGCTGTGGAACCAACTTTTCTTCCTTTTCTTTGGAGAGTTTGCCCTGTAAGTTCGTGGAGGTGGGGTGAGGGGAAGAGTGTAATTGGTGAGGAGAATGAGTGACATGTTAACACTGGTCCTGGAGGAACAGGGCCCAGGGGGCCTGGAAGAGGGAGTCTAGTAGGAGGGGCAAAATGTAGACGCTGGGTGGAAGCTGCAGGGGGTAAGTAGCGGAGTTCTGTGAAGTAATAGGCTTAGGAGATAATAAATCCAACACTCAGCACTTGCTGTGGGTCAGACCTTGTTCCAAGTGCTTCTCATGGATCAACTCCTTTAATCCTCACAAGACCATCTGAGATATTATCTCTATTTTTCGGTGAAGAAATAGAGACATAAAGAGGTTAAATAACTTGCCTAAGAGCACATGGCTACAAAGTGGCAGAGCCAGGATTTGAACCTAAGAAGCCTAGCTACAGAGCTAGGCTTACATCCTTACATCCTTAAATTCTCAGAGACCTCTACTGAGCTGGGGGTGGGGGAGGTGGTGGTGGAGGGAGGTGGAAAGCTGGGGTGGGAGGGACTGGGGGCCTATTGCTGCTCTGCTTGGAGGGCTGCCAGTCCAGTGTTCAAGCATCGCTGGAGCATGCCTGGGGGGTTCAGACTAGTATAGTCTGCTGAGAACCCCTGGCCAATGCCAGACACCTTCCTGGAGCCTGTCCCCAAGAACAAAGGTCACTAAGACATGGCCCCTACTTGCAAGATGCCTACAGTCTAGTAGAAACAAACGCATTAGCCTAGAACTCCAAACACTATGACAAGTGCTGTGATGAGGCAAAGCACTGAGTGAAGGGGTGCTTTGCCATCCAGAAGGGCAGTTGGGGCAGGGAAGGCTCCTTGGAAAAGGGGGCACTTGAGCTGAATGAGGGTCAAGGTGGCTGCTATGTCCGGGACTTCTGATCTGGCTATGTGACCTCGCTCTCTTACTCTGTGAACTCGGAGTGCAATGGAGGGTCATATTTTCAGGGTAAGGCAGGAACTGGGAAGTGTAGATGGTTTCCTTGATACCTTTGTGGTTTTTAATAGTTACCTCCTGTAATGCCTGCAATGAACAGGCCAAAGAAGAAATATAAGTCTTGTAAGAGTACTGCTCCGAACACAGTGATTCACTCTTGTTTCTGCGTATTTAGAAGCAGAACCAGAGGCAAATTAACGTAAGCTGTGGAGGAAGAACTCAAGGCACAGGGACAGCATTCAGGATAGCATGTGAGAACAAGTGACTCATAGGAGCAGAGTGGAATGGCTTCCCCTGAAGGTCTTTAGAAATGGGAACCAGTTCCATTTATCTTTGTGGTTTAAAAGGTTTCTTCTGGAGACAGGAAGATGAAATAGAGGCCCCAAGAGGTCTGTGTCAACTCAGTAATAGGAGGGTCAAAGGAGCTGGAATTTTTGAGCTAGAAGGTTATTCATATCTGGTCTAACCCCTCATTGTACCCTTGAAGTGACTGAAGAATGCTCAATAACGTTGAGCGACTCACCCTTAATTAGTGATCCAAGACACAAATCGCATCTGCTCAACAGCCGTGTGTTGCCCTGCGTTGATCCTGGCCAGAGCGGATGCTTCCTGGGAGAGCTCAGCCCTACAGGATGGAGTCCAAGCTTTGTGAAGAGGGTTGCAGGAAACCTGCAAGTATTGACCTGTTGCCTGGCTGTTGGAACTAGAGAAAGCATCAGCTCCTACTCGGAAGATGTCCCCGAGAATGGGATGCCCAGCAGGAGCTAATAGGTCATCTTATTCACCTGCTGGACCAGCACCTAGAAGAATTCTGGTGCCTATACAGAGCCCTCAGTAAACTTTGTAGGGTGAAGAGTAAATAGCAGATAATCCAAAAGCTTTTACTCTTTTACCATCCACTTGTTGGGCCAGTGCATTTACCCTTCTAACTCTGTTTTGCTTAAGCCGACAGTAGAATCATTACATAATGCTCCCAGCAACAGAGAAAGACTCCCAAAGTGTGCTGGGGGCAAGGATAAACAACAACAACAACAACAACAACAACAAAAAAGTTCAGGATCTTTCTTAAAATTTATAATTTTTTTTGAAAGATCATCAAGGGCTGATATTACGTTCATTTATCTTGACTTGCTTTTTTGCTTGTTTTAGTTTTGATGTTTCTTGCACAAAAGTAAAGACTGCATTTTTCAAATTTAGGAAAAGCATGCGATATAGCTAGCAATCTAGGGTGCATTCAGCAAGATGGCTGCAGAGATCTCCGAAGAGAACAAGGCTTGCTCTCAGAAGAGAATCTGATTAAGAGTGAGCCAAATATGAACTGATACTAGACAATGAGTTTAAATTACCGGGTGGTGAATGATAGTTCCTGGGGTGAATTTAGATCGACTTGTGCAAATTGAAGAGAAGCAGCAGCAGAAAACACTATGGCAAGAACTCTTGCTTCCTCCTCTAACCCTGTCATCTCCTATTCATTAAGGACTCATTAGGTTCTAGGGGGAGACCTGAAGAGGTCTGTTTGTATTCTTTGGTGACCAGCGAGCTGGATTTGGAGCTCTTTTGAGGAGAAGATTCTCTGTGGTCACATAGGGTGATCAGGAGTAGGAAATGATTTCACTTCATTCAGGCCTGAGATTAGTTTCGGTTTCAGGCTGTACCAGGAGCTGAGAGAGATGGAGCTTGGGAGAGCAAGAGGAGGGTGAGCTAGGAGAGAGTTTCGCCATTGGCTGTGCCTGCTAGTGGCAAGGCGGGTGGGCAGCGAACTCCTGTGCTGAGAGAGAGGAACAAGATGAATCAGAGATGGAGTCCAGGAAGGCAGCCATTGAGTGTCTGTGTGTCTGGAGGCTGGGCTAGGTGGTGAGGGAGGGAGCTTATGGTATCAGCATGCATGTGTAGGACAAAGCCCTGTACAAGTACAGGGCTAGTGAGCCACGGGCTAGGAGGGTATAAAGAACCTGTAAAACAGATTATTTGATGAGGTGAGTTTTCCATGAGCAGGTGTAGACCTGAGAGGAAAGCAAAGTGTACATATGCCACAAGGCCTACATATATCTTGTACTGGCATCCTTAACACTAGTCCTCACTATGCAGCATGTTCTTATATTTGACTTTCCTTGGCAGGGGTGGGGGGGTGGATGGGTGTGTGGTGGGGGAGGCGGAGCGGGGGAGATCCAGTTAAGTTATTGAGAGCTGATTGATAGTTGAGAACTTGCAAACTTTTGCAAGTTGTGCATCCTTTAAGAACCTCAAGCTGTCATTTTTCCTGAGATGGTTTGGGGCCAGTCTGGTTGTTTCACAGGGCATCGTTATCCTAGAAAATCATCCGTTTTCCTCCCCTGACTGGTTGTGGGTGAGGCATACCCAGATGTTTCATTCCACCTTAGCAGTGTAGAGCATCATTGCATTTTATTTCTCACATTCATAAATTCATTTTATTTCTAAAAGTGAAAAATTATTGAATTTTAAAGCTGGAAAGGATTTTGAAGATCATGCAGACGGCTCCTAGAGGAATTTATGGTCCTGGGTCGTAAAGCACCTTGAAAAGACCTATGGTTTGTGGTTAAGAACACCACATCAGATCGCTCTTGTTTGAATCCAGCCTCTGCTAGTTGCTACTGTGTTCTTAGGCCAAGTTACTCAATCTCTCCAAGTTTCCTGAGCCATGCAATGGGAGTAATAATAGTCCCTAATGGTTGCTAATGAGGATCAAATACTTATTAAGCTCATGGCACAATGTTTGGCATATTATAAAGCCTAAGTAAATGTTAGCTGCTCTTGCTGTGGTTACTATCATCATCATCATCATCATCATCATCATCATCATCATTTCACGAAATCATGTGGCTAGTTAGTGGTAGAGCCAGAGCTGCAATGCTAAACTCTTTATTCCTAGTTCTCTCCAGCATGGCCATAAGGTGATTTCATTACAGTGAAGAAGTCATGTGAAGAGCGTTTATGAAAGTGCTTGTATAGAACTCTTCTGATGAATGTTCATAATAGAGCTAGAAGAAATGGGCTTAATTCATTTATTAGATATAATTAGTCTTTGGGCATGAAGTCATATGTTTGCCAGATAATTTGTTTCCATCAATATCATTTACTAGTGTTTAGAGGATTCTTAAATGCCAGATTGGTTACCTCTGCTGGAAAGGTTGGGGTGTTTTTAGATGTTTTTGTTGAGCAGTTCTCAGACTGGGAACATCCACTTTCAATGAGTTGTGGCACACAGGCTTTTGGGGTTAATGGAAATATTTCTGTAGCCTGGCTGCTATATATCAAAGATGAAGACAGTGCATATTTAAAAAAAAAATACGGGCTTGGCAAAATTTCGCATATCTTAGGCCATGCATGCACAATGTGCTCCCAAATGATTTGCACTGACCCTTTTTGCAAATTGTTGACAGCCTAGGAGCCTCCCAAGGGAGCTCTTTTAGTCTGTAACATTGTTGAGGCCAGTGTGATCCTTAGCCCTGTGGGGTCCTTTGACACTTAAGATGGGGCGATACCCTCTCCTTTAAGACCGCTTTGGCATATTTTCTTGGAATATGGAAACAAGTAGAAGTAATTTTGTTTGGCGAATCTTGTAGCACTCCCTAGAGATACTGCCACTCTCTGGGGTTACAGGATTGAAATGCGTTTTTATGGTGATCCATGGGACTTCTCAAATTTCCATGCCTGAGGGAGGGAGCGTTTTGAAGTGTGAAATTTGTTAGTATGCAACTTGGAGTTTAAGACCAGAGATCTTGTCTCAGCTCGGCCATGTATGTATGGCATGTGTCATCCTGAGCAGATTGTTTAACTTCTTAATTTTTTTTTGAGGTTAATCTCTTATTATCCCCACAATAAGAAGTGGCCGTTGAACAAACCTGTTAAATAAAGCTGGTAATAGTCAACCCTACATACAGGATTGTTGTGATGGTCTCATAGTATTACGTGCTTATTGCATGCCAGGAATCTTTCTCAGCATTTTAAGAGTATTAATTTATTTACTCAATCCTATATGAATACAGTATTATCACTGCTTTACATATGCGGAGACTGAGGTGCAGAGGGTTAAGTCAGCTTGCCCAAGGCCACACAGCTAGTGAGTTGAGGAGCTCGATCAGAACTCAGCCAGGCTGCTGAGGTGTTTAGAGGAGGGCTTTTATAACATTGCAGTTGTACTTATTTTGTGACTGTTCTTATTTGATGAGCTGAGGGAGGGATAAGCTGAGCCTGGAGGTAGATTAAGTGTACAGATCACAGTGTTGGAAAGAATGAGGAGATGAGCATATGAGAGCTTTTTTTGGAGTTAGAGGGAAACAGCTGTTTCTAAGTTTGGGACAGAGCTGAAGAGAGCCGGCAGGGACAGAGGAGGACAGTTTCTGGGTGGATTTTTACAACCTGCTGTGAAGGATTGCGCAGTCCACAGATTTAAGAGCCATGTGTCTTTTCCTCTCCTATCGCATTTTATTTGGAAGCCTGTCTTTAAATCCCAACTCAGCCCTCAGCTGTGATAGCTTTGGAAACTTTGAAAACAGCCAAGCGTAGTGAGTTCTTGAGACATGAAAGGTGACGGATGGGCTTTTCAGTGGAATTTCTGTTATTGCATTTCTATGAAGTACACATGGGGATGAACCATGGAGAGGCTTATGTTCAACAGAGAGGACTGGGAACTTGGGTGACTTCCCTTTTTTCATGAGTCAACTTAATAAGAGAATGAATCATCCTATTAGCTTTTATCCTGGAGAAGAAAAAAGAGAGAGCGAGTGAGTGAGAGAGATGGCATTTGACTGAAACCAGAAGCCTTCTGTGTTGGCTCCCAGGGCAGAGGCCAGGCCAGGCAGACTAACAGGGTCTTGGTGGTTCAAGCCAAGGTGCAGTCCCTCAGGGGGCTTTGAGAAGGGCTGTTAGCTTCCTGTCACTGCCACCCTCAGCCCTCTCCACCCCTGTGAGCCTTGGGGCATGAATAGACCTTAAGGGGAAATGAATAGGGGATGTAAGTGTCATTTTCTGATAACAAACCACACATGAGCAGTGATCATTTCGAAGATATTAACATAAAAAATTTACTACATTATACTAGACAATTCAAAAATAGCTTTTGACCTTCAAAAATGTAAATGGCTATTCATACTTGTCCCAGTGAAGGTGGCAGGGGCCCTCCCTGTGCTAATGTTTGACCCCTGGACCTCTGTGGGGACCTCTGTTCTCTTCTAGTACTCCAGATAGGAACCTTCCAGGAGTGAGCACTTCGTGCCTGCCCAGCCCCACCAATCCGTTGCCCTGTTCTCTGAGTTTGCTGGGAGGCTGGGAACACATCCTTTACTGAGCCACTCTGTGACCTTTCTGTGGACCATAATTTGGATTCTGAACTGAGGCTGGGGTCTCCAGAGGAGTGTGAAATCTGCCTCGGTAGAGCAGAGTTGCAAGGAAACTCCCCTCAGCCAGTCCCTTGGAAGCCCAAGTTAGGCACATCAGTAAGGTGGTTGTGTTTTCAGACTCTAGCAGGCTTATAGCACTTTCTTTTCTGGACAGCGTCCCTCTGTCCCCATTTTGCCTCATTTTCCTTCCTGCCCCAGCCATCATCAGCAGCTAATAGCTGCCATGTATAAGAGGACTTACTCTGTGTCAAGCATTTCACTTAATTTAATTGAGTCCCTTTACCAGCCCTATGAGCTTGGGATTATTGTCTTTTGCAATGTGGGAACTAAGACGGAGGGCTAAGGGGTAAAGTACAGTAAGTCCTCACTAAGCGTTGTCCATAGGTTCTTGGAATTGTGGCAAAACAATGTAAAATGAAACCAGTTTTACCATAGGCTAATTGATATAAACAAGAATTAAGTTCCTACAGCATCTCGAATTGATGAAAGGACATTGAACAAGGTGTCCTGTTATCAAGGACCACCTGTAACTAGTTCAAGTAACAGCCACTTACTGGGTGGGGCTTTTTTTCATTTGCTCGTTTTAACTTTTTATTGTGAAAATTTTCAAATATACACAAAAGTAGAGGGACTGGATAAATTCCCATGTACCCATCACCAAACTTCACTCCTAATGGAGAAGCCCCAGCTCCGGTGGTTCTATGGCTGCAGCTTACAGCAGACCCTTTGTGTATATTAGAACAAGGGAACCTTTCTCCTGGGTACACAGCTTGGTAAGGAGAGCATGGGCTGGATTCCAGCCCCATTCACTCCTTTGGATGGGTACCTTGTGCAGTGAACAGGCCACACAACTGTATATGGTGACTCCACCTGCCTAACTTCTCATCTAGCTTTTGGCATAGAGGAGAGAGAGAGTAGCCAGACACCAGTTCCTGACTGGTGATTTCTCTTGTTGGTCCTTAACTACATGGGGTCAATGGAGAAAAGTGCAGTGATTGGGGACTTTTGAGGCTAAAATAAATTAAGCAGAGGGTGATTCCCAGAGGAGATTCTTCTGCAGAAGAGGGTAAGGGTAGCTGAGCTGTGTCTTTTGCTACTTCTGTTTTCTACCAGCCACCTGCTCTCTTGATGACTCCTCCTTGATGCCTTCTTTCCTCTGTTCTGTGCCCAGGGTAAGGGAAACACTTGTGTGTGGCCGTGAGGCTGGTAGGCGGAGAGCTGGCAGAGACCAGGGCATGAAAGCCTGGTATGAATTCACTCTTGGCTGCCACCCTCCTGGAGTCTCTGGGATAAGCTGTTTTTGCCTCCTGACAGCTAACCTTTACTTGAGGCTCAATTTAGCCAATGGCTAGGTGGGAGGTCCTGCTTTCACTCCTTTTAGTCCCGAACTGGGGACTGGGAGTCACCTGATAGGGAGCTTCTTAGGAAGGATTGGGTCTTTCTTACTCCTGTGCTCTTAGCTATACCCATGACAGCATCTGGTGTTGGTGCTCTAGAAATATTTGTTAAATAAATAGTAAATAAATAAATGTAGCATCCTGCAGACCAGAGCAATGTGCTGAAGGGTCCAGGTTGAATAATTGGTACGCTTCAGTCAGAAGGGGCTAGACTCTGCTGTGTTAATAATTAAATCCTGACTTCCCAGTGGCTTGACACGATCTAGGTTTAATTTGTGCTCATGGAAAATCTGATGTGGGTTAGGCTTCTCCTCCATCTGTAGCCACACCATCTAGAATATGGGGCCTTCAAGGTTACCACAGGAAGGGATGAGAGGTGGAGGCAGCCTCTGGCTTTTAAATGGTTGTCAAGGAACTGACACCTGTTACTTCTATTTACATTTTATTGGCCAGAACTAGTCGGTGGCTCCAAGCTAACTGCAAGGGAGGGTGGGAAATGCAGAGGTGCAAAGCGCTATCTTGGGGTTTCAAAGGAGAGAATTTTGTATTTTTTCTCCTTGGCTTTAGTCCATTGGAATGCCTCTGGCCTGATCACTTAACCTCAGTTATCATTTTTTCACACTGCAGGAAGCGAACACCTGCCACTTCCTTTAATATGGGGAAGGAAGCATGGGATGACATTGAAAGAAAGTCATATAGCAGGGATTTAACTTCTCCTTTATGACATTTGGTCATGTGACATTCACTTAGTCACTTCACCTCTGTGAACCTCTTTTCTCATCTATAAAAGGAGGATAATAATCCAGCCCATCTTTTTGTTCACACTTGACTGAATGCAAGTAGCAGAAACTAGCCTGAGCAATTGAAAGCCACAGGGGAATGGAAGAATCAAGGGCAGGAAAAATGGCTTGCTTCCTAAGTGCCTAAAACTACAGGATGCTGTTGCTTCTGTAGATGTGTGTCAGATGTCATGGACCATGTATGAGCTCCCAACTATACCCTCTTCCTTTCAGGCTGAATAGTATCTCAAACTTGATAAGAATTCCTGGGGAAAGAATTCGATTGGCCCATCTGTGTCAGCTGTCTCTCACTGGTCCAATCAGCGTAGCCTGGAGGACATGGTCATAAAGTACCACTATGAGTTGGGGGCGCCTTCCACTGTGAATGGAGGTGGAGGCAGTCTTCAAAAAGGTGCCATCACTTACTTGGTTTAAGGGTCGTCCAGTCAGCTGGATATTGTCTGTAAGACAGCTTAGAGAACTGTAAAGTGCTACATAAACGTGAGCTGGCATGGTGGCATGGGTTTCTCTTTAGGAATCTTGGAGCTTGCACTGCCCTGAGGGGAATGGGAGAGATTATAACACTGTGAGAGAGAATTTAAAAATCTTCGTGGAGGCAGGGGAGCTGTTTGTTGGAAGGTCATGAAGCAGGGACCAGAGGGAGTGGACAGGGCTAGCATGAGGCATTGCCAGGGGTCAAAGTAGAAAGGTTTATAGGCCATTGGACCGTAATATTGTAAAAGAGAGTACCTTGAGTATGCTCTCACCTGTGTAAATATGGATGCTTCTGTAGTTGAAACTCTGCGATGTGGAAAGGATGTTAGCCCAGATTATAGGACTTCAGCCCTTATCCAACTGACTGCCTCAGCTGGTGCGTGGATATGAGCAAGTCACTTCACTTCTCTGGGCTTAGTTCTGCCTTTTGAAGATTCTGTGTGTGCAGCATATGCATATGACTGGTAATGTGGGGATTAAGGCACAGAGTCTGGAATTAAACAGCTGGATCTGAATCCTTGTCCTTCACTTGCTATCTGTATGACCTGGGGGAAATCTCTTAACCTCCTTGCGGTCGGTTCCCCACTTTTGAAATGAGGATATTCGTAGTCCCTGCCTCATATGGTTTGAGGATTACATGAAATGAGTACTCAATACAGTATCAGCTAATATTAATAAAAGGCACAGTCGGCCAATTCCAGGGACCTTTGGCTGTGCAGTAATACCCTATGGGGGTGGGTGAGGGGTGCAGGAAGAAGCCTGCAAGGGCACAGGAAGCTGGAGGTTGGAGAGACTGCCGTCAGAAAGGCAAGTCGAGCAGGATGCCCTCAGGTCTTTCTATTCATTCAGTTCTGCCAGAACTGAGAGTTGCGACAAGTAGCAGCAGATGCAGCTCCTGGAGTGCCTGCGGCCTCTTCCCGCTGCCCCGTTTGCTTCCCAGTCTTTGTCCCTGGGCCTCAGGAATTTGTTGAATTCGGTATAACTGTATAGACGCTTAGAAGTTTAGTGGCTTTTTCACTTTAGTGCTAGGCTAGGAGCTAGGGAGGCTATGGGTCTCAAACCAGGTCCAGGTTTGAGATTAAAGTGCTTCCCCATTTGAAACTGCAGAGCCCGGAGACTTAAAAAATAAATGAAGAAACCCTTCTGACCACAGAGCAATTTGAGGGCTGAATTATTTAGAGGCTCGGCTCCCTCTGGCTTGTCCTAGGGGAAAGGACAAAGGGCGTCGTAATGTGGGTTCCAGAGGGCTTAAGTCCCCTGGGCGGTGGATGCCCTCAAGCCTGGTTGTCTGCCTCTGTCCCCGGCAGCTCACAAGTTTGGGCTGAGGCCCGGAGGGCGGCCCCTCCCGTCGTCGTCCCTCGCTGCTGAGGTCTCCCCTCGCCCGCTCCTGCTTGGATCCGGACGTAGTGATAATGAATTACATAAATAAGTCATCGCCATTAGCAGCCGGGAGGAGGCCAGCCCAGGGAGGCGGGTGTGGCCCGGCCAGGCCTCCTCCCTCCCCACCCTTGGTCTCCGCCAGGAAGGCCAGTCAAGTCCCTGGGCCTTTCTCTGGAGAGCCCCTGAGGGAGGGGGGCTGCTTGGCCTGCTCTGGGAGGAGCCTTAATCCTCATTCCTTCCCTTCAGATTATGTTGTCAGTGGAGGACTTGATGAAAATCAGCGTTTCCCCCACTTGCGGGGGGTTCAGCAGAGGGGTGTTAAGGAAAAGGGTGTTGGGGGCCAGTAGGGTCCTCTAGAATGGGGTCAGGGCAAGTTCCTGGCACTGAGGCCTCATCTGGGTTGCCAAGATGGACCGTGGCCATGGCAACCCCTGCCTGAGTTGGGGTAAACACAGGCTTTCAAAGGGGGCCTTGTTCCCTGTGGGAGCCCTTCAGTTCCAGCCCGCTGGGGCTTTTCAAACCTGGGGAGGAAAGGGAGGGCAGTGGAGGGGGGGGCGAGCCTGTTGTGAGGAAATGTCACTCGGGTTCCCCTCCTCTCCCCTGCCCCCAAGGCATGTTTCCTGGAGGCCCCAGTTTCCAAAGCTGTAGTTCCTGAAGAATGAAAAGAAGCATAAGCACCAGGAATGTGTTCAGTCTCTAGGCAACAGCGTGTAAGTGTGAGTGTGTGTGTGTGTATGTGTGTGTGTGTAACTGAGGGAGGGAAGGAAGCTTGAAAAACATCGCCCTCCCACGGCCACCTCAGAATAGAAGGTCTCAGTGCCCTAGAAGGATTACAACTAGCCAGGGCCACCTGAGGGCTTGCTTGTGCATCCTGTTGGCAATGAATATCAAATAAGTATAATCTCAAAGAAAACTCTAAATCATTCATTAAATATAATGTAATCACATTGGCAATTTGCATTCTTATGTATTAGCAAGTGAATGTTAGTAGAAAGCTGATCTTGGGAGCTTGAATAGCCTTTGCTATCCTTTGGGGAGCTTGGTCCCTGGATTCTCCTCCCATCATTTTGTCTTTAACCCAAGTTCAACTCAGGAACGATGGTGTGTCTGCCCTTTAAGCACCTAGATCACTTTTAAGGTATTTTCTCTATATTTGTTACTGAATGAGTGATGAATGCATTTCCACTTCTTAGAAAGATAGGAGTTAATAGTATTCTCCCTTGACACTGCATTCCTCATTGGCCTTGTCTGAAGAGGTGGCCAGTGAGGGCAGTCTCAGTGGTAGAAAGGAGGGCAGGCAGGACACAGACCTGACTACACCTGTCAGTGTTGGCCAGGCCTCTCTCAGTCAACTCTCCAGATCTTCCTGGGGATCCTTACGGGAGGTGTGGAAAAAGATCCTCGACTTTTGGGCTCAGAAAGCTGATTTTGAGCCTGTATATATTTATTCTCACGTCACTGTCGGCCTGAGGAAATCAGCAACATCCAGTGTGGTACACTGGAGTTTTTACTACTGCTGCTGACCCCCAGCCTCATGCCTTTGATTCTGATTGGGAGGAGTAGGGGTCAATAAATTTGAGTATATATAGCTGGCACCCTGGCAACCTGGCAAAGTTTCCTCGCACCCAAGGGAGAATATGAAGGGGGACTTTTCATGGACACTGGGACCAAAATCAAATTCTTCCTTGTCATATGCTGTTGAATTTGGGCTTATGTAAAAGGCTTCTTCATCTGAAATTGGGGTGAGAGAGGCTCAATTACTTTCCAAAATTTTCTGATTAGCATAAAATAGGAGGAACTGCTTGGAACACTGTCTGGAATTTCTGGAGAGATTCTAGATGACCCAGCCAACACATTAAAAGGACACCAAGGGCTTGTCAAATGACAGAAATTTTTGTTTACCTGTAGAATTTAGGCCAGAATCACAGTGTGTGTGTGGAGTCGGGGCCCAGGCATGGGTGAGTTTTATAAGCTCCCCAGGTTTTTCTCATGTGCAGCCCAGGTTGTGGGCCATTCCAAGTGGGAATATTTTTGTCCCCCAGGAGACGTCGGCAGTGTCTGGAGACATCATTGGTTGTCACAACTGTGGGTAGTGGTGCTACTGGTATTTGTCAATAGAGGGCAAATATGCTGCTAAACATCTTCCAAGAGACAGCACGATCCCCAAAACAGAATTATTTGACTCCAAATGTCAGTAATGCCCAGAGCTGAGAAATCCTGCTCTAGTGCCTGGGCCAGACCTTCTGGAGGTATATTTTAAGCAGAATTCTGAGAGAGGGAAGGACATGGTTGGTTGTAGGAGCAAGGTAGGGGCATCACATAGGGAAATAGCATATGGCAGGGTTTGAAGGTAGGAGAATGTGTTTGGTTTTTGCAAAAAAGAAAGAGGCTCATGGTTTCATGACAGTCATTCAAGATCCAGAGGAGGTTTTCAGCCTGGTGCTCTCTGGAGTTGGGCTGGCAGACCCTTTTGGTTGGGACATCAAGCCCCTCTGACTGTGTTTGCTGTCTGTGTGTCAGTAACCGGTAGGCCTTTCTCCGCCTTTTGTGAGTCAAGTGAAGGAAGGCCTGTCAAATACCAGCAACTTCAAAAGCCCAGTACCACCTTGGGGCTGACTTTCCCTAATCCATATGTGAACTCACTTTCCTTCTGGCTCTAGAAACAGGCAGTGCCCTTTGCACTAGTTAACAGCTCTATGGTCCCTTCTATCATGTATTCTCTGCTTCTTACAGAAGTGGGAGGAAAGCGCCCTTGGCTTCCAAGTCCATGCTGTATGCCACGTCCTGTTGGTGCCCTGGCTTGTGGCAGTTGCTCCATAAATGCTTTTTGAATGCATGAGTGAACCCCCTGAATGAATGGGAGGCCCGGGGCTCTTACTGTGAATTGCCTCTTTAATAAGTATAGTCCTGCAGTCCCTGTGCCCTAAGTTAAATTAGGAGAGACTAAGGTTGGTAATAAGACTAAGGAAGGTCTCTATTGTCAAGAATTCCCAGGGAGTAGAGTAGATAACCTGAGGGTTACCTGTGGGAAGTGAGCATCATTCCCCTTTGGAGGTGAGCTGCTTGTGGCTCTTTCTGGCTGCATGAGTGGCCAGGGAGGGGCCATTTCTGCCCTCCTGGGGTGACCCACATTAATCTCCTTTCTCTTAGGCTTCCAGCTCTTAGATTTCTTTGTTCTCACAATAGACACAAATGTCTTTTTTTAAGAAGTAAAAAGTGCTGTCCTGATGCATGTGTGTAGTAATCCTCCCAGGGTATGACTGTCCGAGATCCACCTATAGTCTGGCATGATCAGGGTGAAGGTAGTAAGCACGGTTTTCTCAGAACATCTTCTCTTCTAGCAAATGGTTATAGGTAGATTCCCTGATGTTTGCAGATACTTCTGAGCTGCTCTTCTCTGCCTTCTCTCAAGCCCTTGGGACAGAAAGAGTCTTCTGTTTCTTCAGCTCAGGAAAAAAGGGCCCTTGGGTGGCCCAGGCTCAGACCAATGTGGGGAGAGGTATGTTGGAAGGGCTGCCTGTGAGCTCAGCCCAGTCTCATGCAAGGCCTCCTGTCCTCACAGCCAGTCCTGGTTGGTGAGCCTGTTCTTGGGCCCTTTGCTGGGCTCTGGCTGGCTTTGTCAGGTGGACTTTCTGGCACCAGCCTCAATTGTCTCAGTGAGTTTGTACAATTCGATTCTTATTCCTCAAAGTCAGGTCCTCAGACCAGCCATCTATCACCTGGTTAGAAATGGCGAGTCTCAGGTTGCACCTCAGACTGCCCAAGGCAGTCTGCATTTTAAGAAGATCCTGGGTATTTCTTGCCCATTCAAGTCTGAGGAGTGCTCTGCTAGAAGATTTTGCATGTAGAGGGGACCACTGAGGAGATGGCTAGAGGTCTCGTTTGAGTGTCATGTGTGCCTCTGTCTTTGCAGAGTCTTTTAGAACTGGGCTTCTCAAACTTCCTGGAGTGAAGAATAGGTTGTTTTCTTCATTCCTTTGGGGATGAATTTTCATATGTGGTCCCAGTGAATATGGCCAATCTGCACAAATGTGACAATGTCCAAACTAGTCTATATGTACCCTGTTCAAAGAGGCAAGTCCACTGTCACATGCTTGGATGCTGTGGCAATGTTAAATTGCTAGAAATGTCTCTAAATCCTTACTTTCTTTTTCTGGACTTTTCTTGCCAAAGACCCATAGTTAACAGTGTGTGTGGGTGGTATGTGGACTTGCTTTTAGTGGTCCTGGTCTAAAGCCCCATCTTTTAGGAACAGGTAGACCTGGGTCTGTCACTTGTGTTTTCTTGGGCAGCTATTTAACCTTTCTGAGCCTTAACATTGTCCTCTGAAAGTCAGAGATAAAAATGCCCCTGCCTCCTAAGGCCAGGGTGAGGATTGAATGAGGTCAATGTCAAAGCACAGAGCCCAGTACACGGACCGTGCACTTGGTAATGTTGGCTGTCAGATGTGGGCAGCAGCGCCACTGCTATTGTTTACTGTCTTGGAGCATCTGAGAATGAGGACAATGGCCCTAGTTAAATGGTACCCTTGTTTTTAGACAGATAGTGGTCTTTAAAACTGTAGCAAAAAAAAAAAAAAAAATCTGATCGTTTCAGGCTGTTGGTAGTGAATTTTCAATCCAAGCAACACCCAGGATCAGAATTAGGACAATGCTGGAACTTGTTTATAAGTGATGGAAAGGAGTAATAAACACTGTAGGAAATTCCTTTTATTTTCAGTCCCCGCTGGTAACCTTTTGCCTCCTCCCCCCACAGTGTATCTTCTGGTACCTTCTCCCAAGCAGGCCGGGTGGGTTTTCTGAGCCATGTCGCCTAATTCTAAACTGCCAGTGCATCCTCCCTTTCTGGAGAAATGCAGCCAGCCCTCTTGGCTATTTCTTTAGAGTGAAGTGAAAAAGTAGAGGGCTCAAGTCAGAAGATCTATGTTCTAGAGTTAGCTTAAGGAGGCATTGGAGTGTGGGCTCATCAGCCCATGGTTCTTAACCTCTTTTTGGGTCCCAGATCCCTTTGATAATCTAAGAGAACTTTGACGCTCCAGGCCATTATGAAAAGTACGTGCACATGTAAACACATTAAATTGTACATTTGATTTGGGGGTGGGGGGTGGGTTCCACGGATTGCATCAAAACCTCAAGCACCCTTGACCAAGAACCTCTTACTGGGTTGCAAACTCCACAAGGCTTATTTCTAGTGTTCTAGAATATCCTAGTGACCCCCAGCATGTAGGGGTTGAATGCACAGGCTTTAGAGTGAGGGTGCTGGGGTTGAATTACTCCTCTGCTACTTGCTAGTTTGCTGACCTTGGGTAATCACTTATCTCATCTCAGCCTTTGCAGAAGGGATAAGGGTAGTACCTATCGCATAGGGTAGCTGTGAGATTAGATGACGTAGTATTTGTCAGATGCTCACGTCACATTATTATTGTTTAGTCTACAGAACATTTCATTGCACTCTGGAGGAATCCCACCTTGGTGCATTTGGACGGAGACCACGAGGCTTTCCTTTGGATGGGGCGAGGAGTGGGCCTCTTGACATATCTCTGGGAAATTTGGAGGGTTGGAGAGCTTCGGAGCAAGGCTCCTTTGAAGCCCTCTAGATCCAGCTGCTTCTGTTCAATAATTTCCATGCTGTTGTTGGTTTTGGCTCCCAGCGTGCAGCTCCCTGCCTCCAGAGCGTTCCTGAAACTAGACGCCCAACCCAGAGTGCGGGGAGGAGGGAAATGAAGAACTGAGACGCAGACTTCTTTTTTTTCTCTCCTTAATTAACTCCGGCTTTTTTTTTTTTTTTTCCCCGCGGGGCTTTTGGGTTCTCTGCAGCCCCAGCAATTAGTGGGTGTGTTAACTGGGGTCAGGGCAGTGACGGGCTTCAGGGAACTCCTGGAGACAGTGCCGAGGAGGACGAAGTTCCTCTCGAGCCCAGCATGAAGGCTTCCCCTCCTGCTGTCTTAGCCCTCCCGTCCCGTGCTGCCCCCTTTTAGCCCAGCTGCCCAGAAATGCAGTGCCGCCCCCAGTTATAGCCTCACGCTCTGGCTCAGCTGTTGTGTGAGAGTGGTGAGGAGTCAAAGGATTCCAAACATTGGCCCCCACTGGGCCCTTAATTACATTAAGGCACAAAGCGGCGGTGCTGGACGTCTGCTCCGTGGCGGTGCCCGGCCAGTCCCAGGGAACAATCGCCGTTCTGTTCTCACGGCCTGTTTTCTCCCAGCTGTGCCTCCCTTTCATCTCGGCCTCTTTCCCAGGGACGGGGGCTCATTTCCCAGGAGGGTGGAATCCCGGTCCGAACCTTCTTGCTTCTTCCTTGGTTTCGCTTACTCCTTTCTCTCTTGCGCCTTTCCCCGCTGAGCCAGTGCTTCCCCTCTGGTGGAGGAGGCCCCGTGCAGACTGCAGCCTCCGAGCCCCATTTCCTATGTTCCCGAGAAAGCCCCATCCGATCCTGTTTCAGAGAGGGTGGGTGATGGTTTGGGGGGGGAAATCAATGTGCTCGTTTGAGTCTGCTTCTAATTTGCACGTTGTCATGAAAGAGAAACAAAATGCTCACTTTATAATGACACCCCACTAATCATAATGACACCTTCCATTTGTTTAGAACGCGATCGCTTTTAGAAGGACCATCCCATTTATTCCTCATGGATCTGCAAACTTTTTTTTCTGCAGATAGCTGAGATAGATACCACTTGCACCTTATTTTGGGGAGCGAGGGACTTGCCCCAGCCCCCCAGCTAGCAAGCCATGCAACAGTGACGAGACCTGGTCTGACTGCCGGGCCCTTCCTGCCTCCTTGGCTTCATGCGTGTGGGCACTTTTCATTTCTCCCCAGGGTCTCGCAGGAGGACATCCAGGAGGGGCCTTGTCAGTGATAATGAACTTGAGCTCCTTGCCCTGAGTCGTGAGTGAGCGACCCCTAAGAACTTGGATTTCTTATCTTTCTATTTGATTCTGCCTTCTCCTCAGCTTCAAGGGACGAAGACATTCCCCCCCACCCCACCCCCATTTTAGTGTTGAGCTGTTCCAGATGCTTGTTAGGTCTTTAAAATTTCCAGAGAAGGAAATTCTCGAGTCCTCTCCACGTTCCAGTGTCTTCCAGCCTGGCCCTGGCACAGGCCTCCTGACCCTATGCTGTAGACTTCTTGGTAAGCAGGACCTTTGGAAGCTGCTTTCTGGACCTGGGCTTCCCATCCAGCTGGGGGAGGTGGCAGGCCTGTAGCCCCAGCCACTCGCTGCCTCTGGGCCAGCCACAGGCAGCAAAGCACAGGTGGATGGGTGACTGCTGGGCCCCCGGGAGGGTCTTTGCTTGAGTACCAGGCCTTGTTCAGGCGGAGCAGCCCCTGTAATTAGTGTTTTTTAGACACAGCTGGTGTAGTTCCTTCTCTTTAAACTCCCTTCCTTTTTCACATTTGCACATGGCTTAAAGACCTGCCATTCTCCCACCCATTAGCATTCCCAAAAGGCACCTGAGCCCCATATGGTGAATTTGTTGGGGGGGGGGCGGTAGCGGGATCCTGTCTGGGCAGGAATCATCTGCTTGGGGTCTCTGAGGGCGTTTGGACCCTACAGTGGCAGATGTCTTCTGCCTCTCTGCCTGGGGCAGAGCACCTGACTGGATTGTTTCACTTTGGTGTTTTCCCCAAAATCCTTTTGAGCATTTTGAGGGCTAATGGGCTTTCTATTATGTTCCCTGGAGGATTTCAGCCCCTTGGGAAGGGGGCCGCACTGACTTGCTTGTCCAGGTGTGACCACAGCAGCCCTGCAGGCCTCTGGATTACAGCTGTATTTGTTCCATTTCATTGCTGTGGGCTGCTCGGGGTCAGGGGAGGGTGGTGGGGGAACTATATTGCCATCACAGTCTTCATTCTGACCTCTCAGACACACTGATTTTAGTCAGAATGTGTTCCTCTTGCCCCTGTGTAGTTTACGTGTTCATTAAATAAAAAAAGGAAAATGCTTAATTTCCAAAACAAACTGATCATTCTGACCATTTAAACACTGCCACTGATAACATTCAGTTGTATTTCTCTCTGATCTTCTTTTATGTGCATAAATTGAAAAAAAATAGGTATGATTTATTTTGTATATAGTTTTTTAATGTACTGCTACATAATGAGCATTTTTAATGACACGGTATGGTCTTAAAACATTATTTTAAATGGCTACGTAATATTTCTTCCAGTGACATATTGGCCATATAATTGCACTTGAGCATTTCCCTGTCGTTGACCACCCCTTTCCCAACTTGTCCTTATTTTAAGCCTGGAACTTTAGGGAGCATGACATTCAGGGGCCATTTGTTTGGGTTCTGTTGGTATAATATTAATCCAGAGTGGGGCCTCTGCCAAGACCAGTGCCTTGGCAAGAAGTGGCCTGGCTGTGATATAATATAGGTCTGGGGCCTTAATGGGATAGAGGCTCTTAGCATGGCCTCTTCAGCCCTCAAGCTCCATCGTCCTTAAAATGTGTCACTCATTCAAATGGCCTTCGGTGGCTTCAAGAAGCTTCTTGTGGCTTGTGCAGGGGTGAGGTGAGGGGATGCTGGTTCAGGCTGGCTCTCAGGGCTCATTGCTGCATTGGTTGAATCTCATTTCCAGCCTTGGTCCCAGCACAGTGGGCCAGGTGTCAGGAACATGCGGCTGTGACCCAGCTCTGTCTCCTTCCTTGAGCTGTTGGGTTTTCGGACTTGCTATCTCATAGCCAGGGCCTTCCCCGAAAGTCTCCTGGGTATTTACCCTGGAGTTACAGGTGCTGTTCCCCTTTCTTAGAGGGACTGGGGACTGCAGTGGCCTGGGCTGCTGCTGGAAACTGCCTGAGGCTGGTGCCTTGCTTGGTCACCCTAAATATCAGGGTAAACACCAGTTTTCTTCTCCCCAGGTCTCTTAATTACACTTATGATGATGATAATGATTAATAATCAGTATAATGTTAGTAGTCATTTCCCTTTGTTCTTGGAGACCCAAAGCCATTTTCAGTTCTGTTGATTTATACCTTTTTCCCTGCCCTAGTGAAAGGGGAAATTGAGGCACTGAGCAATTTAAGAGTAGTGAGCAGCACCGTAAGGAAGTGAGAAGGAGTGGCCAGGTTTGGGTTCCAGTCCTGGTTCTGTCCTCTGTAAGTTCCATGATCACTTATCCATAGAACCTCAGTTTCCTCATCTACATCATGAAAACAGTGATGCTTGACTTACAAAGTTGATGTGAGGCTCCAATGCGAGTATTTCTGTAAAATTCCCTGGCACACACAAATAGTAGGTGCCCAGTCCGTGTCGTTATGTTGATGTTGTTCAGGGTCACAAAGTGCATCAACCTCAAAGCCAGAAGGGACTTGCCAGCCCAGCCTCCTCCCTGCTCATGTTTCCCTGGAGTCCCTTCAGCTGTGCTGACCTAGCCAGCTCCAGGCAGGAAGCTTTCCTGCTTGGCTGATCAGAGGAGTCCGGCTGACCAGAGTTGCTATTGTTTTCAGCTCCTTCTGGCAGAGACATCCTGCCAAGTCAGGCCATGTTCTCTTACACCCCACTCATGCAAGTGAAAGTAAGTAGGACCCTTTCCTTCTGACTTTTCCCTTGGATGGTATTGAGAAGGCAGCTCCATGTGAATGCAGGGTGTGGTGTCATGTTTAATTTGCTAGTGCGTCTTTGTGGCCGTACTTGTCTGCAGGCTCTTATTAGAGCTCAAAAAGCTAACAGGAAGCCAAAGTGAGAGTCATCTGAGGACAGGCTTTAGTTCTAGGTCCTTGTACCCCAGTCTAAGGTCATATAGTTGACTGTCTGCTTCCAGGAGGCAATGGACTCTAGCCTGGCTAGACAGAGCTGGCCTTTGAGACTGTGCAGTAAAGCAGCTTATAAACTTTCCAGTCATCTGCCCAAGACCTCGAGTTCTGGGTGGTGTTCTTCCTGAGTCCATGGACCAGCAGCATTGGCATCCCCTGGGAACTAGTTGGAAATGCAGAATCTCAGGCCTCGCACCAAACCTACTGAGTCAGAACTTGGATTTTAGCAAGATCCATAGGAGACTCACACGCATGTAAAAAGTTGAGAAGCACTGATTTAGATCACAGTTCTTAGCCACAGGTACATATTAGAATCACCTAGAGAGCTATTAAAAATGTACTGATTCCCTAGGTCCCACCCCAGATCACTGAATCAGAATCACAGAGGATAATATCTGAGCATTGGTTTTAAAAAAAGTAAAAACTTTCCTAGGTGATTCTAATGTGAAGCTGGAATGGAGAACTGATTTAGACTCCTGTTTTTGGGACAGATGGTCTCCAATCACGATGGTGATGGTGGTAATAGTTGCTGTTTGAGATCCTACTCTGTATGAAGGGCTTTATTTTTATCTAGGATCTTCTTTCCAAACCTGAAAGGTGGTAGTCTTCTTATTGTCTTACATATGAGAAAACCGAAGCTCAGAGAGGTGAAGTGAGGTGTCCAAGGCCACGTAAGCAGTGGGGCTGGCACTGTCTGCCGTGAGGCATCTTTTGCCATTACTTCTCTGTAACCGAAGCTCATAATGGTTTAGAAGGGCCTGGTTCTGCTTGGAAAGTCTGGCAGGGGATTCTTTTCTGGCCAAGTTTCAAAGGTACTTTGAGATTGTGTGGTTTTAGGATCATTCAGTTTGACGAAAATCATAGCAGCTTTTAGTCCTCAGATTCCTACGTCCTAGAATGGAAGGGCAGAGGGATGAGATCAATGACAGACAAATCACAAACGAATGATAGTGAAATCTTATGTGAAGGCTGGATTCTCAAAGAGCATGGAGACTTGACCCAACTCTATTTATTTTAAACTAGCCAAATGGGTTTCAGCAAGTCACGTTACCTCTCTGTACCACGCTCCACACCCCTCAGGTGAGAAAGGGGTGACTCTCACTGCTCTTTCTGGTTCTGTGAATCTGAGTTGTAAGACAAAAGCCGGGAAATTAAGGCATTGGCCGGAAGCGAGCCAAACTGCAGACCTTAAGTCTTTTGCGCTAAGAGCAGCTGGGAGAAGGCACTGGGCATGGTTGCCGTCGGGTGTCATGGAAGGCAAAGGAGAGTACAGCCCTTGTGCCCAAATGCAAGGTACACAGAACCCTGAAACAGAACCTCCTGGGAATTGGGAGCCTGTAGAGAAAGCTGGCAGCAAACACAGAGAAAATGAGCTGGAGAAATAGCCCTTTCTTTTCCTTCTTTGAACAAGGTCCAAACCTAACTTTTAAGTTCGAATAAGGATTTGAAAGTCAGCCTGAGGCTCCCAGAATCTAAATCCAGGTTACTCTGTATATCTTCCTTATAAAGTCATGGAATAGTTGTGTTTAGGGAATGGAATGAGTGAGGGTGAATGTTTCATTGCTTTTTTCATTGCTTTTCTTTTCAAGGAAACATTTGGCTCTTGCGTTGCATAGCACCTTGCAGTTCATAGGGGCCTTTTATGCATTTTAAAGCACAGTTGGTCCCCGCACCAGCGCTATGGGCCTGGAAGGGTGTGTGGGGTGGCCCCCATTTTACAGTGAAGGAAACACAGCCCTACAGATGTTAAGTGAGAGCCTTGAAGTCCCAGAGTAAATAGGGGCAGAGCCTGGCACTCCTTTTGATCTATCAATCCTTTCCTATGGACTCCTTCCCTTGGCCTTGCTGGGCCTGGAGTTGGGAATGGTCAGTAGCCTCAGACAGATGTAGTTCATAAAGTACAATCAATTTCCAGTGATCTGTACTTGTGTTTTGACACATGGTTTCCTTTTTGATTGCATAATATACAACCACATTATTTTTATTAAAGATTTCAAATCATACAAACAACCCCTTTGACTACCCCTTCTTCCTATCCCATCCCATTCCTCAGAGGTAACCAGTGATGAGTTTGAGGTGAATCTTCCTAGCCCTTTTAACCAAATGCATTTTGTATATGCTACTGATGAATTATTATAATCCCTAACCATCTTGCTTGCTTTAATTACCAGGTGTGTGTGTGTGTGTGTGTGTGTGTGTGTGTGTGTGTGTGTGTGTGTGTGGAATCAAACATTCTAATATTACCTTCAGCAAGATAAAACCAGGATGGTGAATCAGCTGGACTGGTGGTTTAGAACAGTGATTCTCCAACTTGGGATGTGCATACGAATCACAGGTTTTGCTAAAATGCAAATTCTGATTCAGTAGGTTTGGAGTAGGTCCTAGGACCCTGTATTTCTAATAAAGTCCCAGTTGGTGCAGATACTGCCAGTGGTAGGCCACTTTTGGAGTAGGGAGGGTTAAAAGCACAGACTCTGGAATCAACAAGGACCCCACGAGCCTTTTATTACTAGCTGATTGAGCTGGGCAAATGTGTAAGCCTTCCATGCTTGTAAATTGGGAATAACACCAATACTATTAAGCATAGAGTTGTGAAAACAAAATGAGCTGGGGCCCGTGAAGAAGCATTTAGTCCGGTACCTGGCACATAGTGAGTGCTCAATAAATATCAGTTATTAGTATCATCTAGAGACAGATGCCATAAAGTTGTCTGAGCCCAACAGAAAATGCTTGCTGATTAGCTGCTTTTGGGGGCTGTTAATGCTGATTTGCTTCTCTCATTATCCATGTAATGTCATCAGCATTGTTGTAATCATCATCATCATCAAGATTTTTAATATGACTTCTATGGTATTATTCCCATTTACTCTCGGGAAACTGAGGCTAACTGAGGCTCAGGGAGTTTGGGTGACTTAACCAAATCCACAGAGCTAAGAAGGAGCGGAAGCAAACTTACACCCAGGTTTCATGTCCAGTGCTTGTCATATACACTATAGCTGCCTTCACTTGAGAATTTCCTGCATGCATGGCCCAGTGGGTCTGTCGGAGGCATGGCAGCTACAGCCTCTGAGTGTCGCTCCAGGGAAGTGAAGCCACAAGCTTCAAACTTTTTTTTTGCTCCCACACCTGTCAAAATAATTTTGAAAAATCGTATCCCCTTTTGCGTTTTAAAATTCACATGTAAAATTTATTTACCGTAACTTTAAGTAGAGTATATTTCCCACCTCATTGTATGTCATATACTTCAAATATTTTGACACAGCCTTACAATGGCAAACTGAGACCATGCAGTTATGGAAAATGTCTGCCATACTTCCTAACTGGGAAAGCTGGACCTCATTGTTTCAGCCGTCAGCCACATCATACTGTGTGTCAGAAAAAGTCCGGACTCCGTTTTTGATTTGAATAAATGTGTTTAATAGGTGTTCCTCTGTCAGCTTCCTCCCTTCCTCATCCTAATCCTGAAGTAAGCAGATGGCTAGATAAGATAAATAAGGCCCCTTTCTCATTTAGAAGGGCCACTGTGAAAGGACTGCTGGTAGACCAGACAACTCCCAGCACAATTTAAGGGAGGACTCCATGTGGAAGAGGTTTTTGGAAATCGACTCCCTGAAAGCCAGTCGTGTGTGAACACCCCCAGGAAGTCCCTGGGCTTCCCAAATGTACCCCGATGGGAAGATCATTGAACCAAATACGTCCTGGAGGTTTTGCTCTGTGAATGTTACACGTCTCGCTCCAGAGCTTGTGGATCTCTGGGAATCTTTTGACTGAGCCTGTTCCTCCTACGGGCTCCCTGGTGACACCTAGGACCCAAGTCCCATGTTCCTTCCCAGCTCTTCTCTCAGTGAGGTGGTAAGGGCTCGCACTATGCTGATGCTCCCTTGTTACAGGAGAGTGACTTCATGGTCACAGAGCAGTCCATGTACCCCACCAAGAAAGCCGCTGGCCTTCCCAGGGGAGGTATTGGGTGGGTCAGGAGAGTGGATCTTCAGAGTCTGTCCCTGGCCTCAGTGCAAGTTGCTTGTACTCTGTCACCCTCAGCATCTCTGTCTGTTAAATGGACTGATGTGGCAGCATTTAGCCTAGTGTTCATGCTTTGAAGTTGGACAGAAATGTGTTTGAGTCCTGGCTTTGCCACTTACTAGCTGTGTGACCTTGGGCAGGTGAATTGCCTCTCTGTGCTTATCTCCCCGTTGGTAAATGGCAATAAGAATAGTATCTCCCTCATGAGAGGATAAATGAGACGATGGCTATTTAGTGTCTGGCCCACGCAGCATGCTCAGTATATATTATTATTCTTGCTATGCTTGGTTTTTGTTCTTGTAGGAATCGTAGTCAGGAAAAGACTGGAGTGAAGGCTTGGTCGAGACTCTCTGAGGGCAGGGCTGTGCTGGTACGTGGCGTTGGTTCCAGGATGACAACATGTGCAAAGAGGCGCTTAATTCATGTCACCTGATGCACGGGGAGAGCAAGCCAGGAAGCTCCTGTTACAGCTCTTGAGCCCCTGCCGTCTGCAGAGCCTACCGTTGGCATTTTCTTCAGGCTGGTCTTCACCAGGGAGCGTTTCAAGCCTCTGACCTTCCTGATGATGCCCTGGGGGGATGAGGGCTGCCCCCTTCGGCTCCTCACGTTTCCTCTTAGCTTAATAGCTTTGAGAGTGCAGAGCTTTGTGTGTGTGTTTGGTGGTGGGGTGGGGGCACCATGCTAGAGACCTGTTGTAAACCTGGGGCTGCCCAGACTCCTCCGCTGTAATCCAGGTTCTCATGTCCTTTGTGGTGACCAGGACACAGGCTTTCAGTTCACTCCCCTTTCTGTTTTAAAGCTGCCCTGTCTCGGTTTCTTGTGAGCCACTCCCAACAGATATTTTATAAACAGATGCCTTGTCCCCGCCTCTCCATCCCTTCCCTTTAGGAATTTTGTAATCTTTTCTTAAAAACTTTGAACTGGAAGTTACTCCCTAGTCCTCCTCCTCCTCAGCCTTGGAGAGGCAAATAATGAAATAAAATGAGCCTCCGGTCCAACCCTGGGGTTTGGCAGTTTCAAGGAATCTCTTTGTCAAGCAAAGAATCCTTTTGTAAAGTGAATAATTGCTCACTTTGGATTTCTCTTCAGGATTTTTTTGTTGTTGTTGTTCAGGATCTTTCTCAAGAGTGGGGGCCTCTCTCTACCAACTGAAAGGGCTCCTGGTATGACTTCTAGATCTTCTGATTGCCTTAATCTTCCCCTTGCCTTCCTGTCAGGGTCCTGGCCCGCCAACATCGATCACATTAGCCCCGGAAGGAAGGTGGTGATGGGTTTGTGTTTCTCCCTCTGTTTTGTTCCTTTGCTTTGCCAATCACGTCTCCATGGAAACAGGTGCAGCCTTTGTGTTGCCTTTGCTTTGGGCAAATCAATGCTGAGGGAGGGTTTTTCTTTGCTCTTTACCCCCTCCCATCTTTGGGATCAAAGGGGGAGGAGGGAGCAGTGCAAGGATTGACAGGTGGCTGTGTGGTGGCCTGGAGCTCCCTGGGCGTGGAAGCTATGGTCAGTTCCTGCTAGGGACCCCGTGGTACCTGGCCTGGCCTGTTCTGCGTGGTCACACCTGGTGCATAATGACACTCTTGGAAGGATAGCAGTGTGCAGTTGTTTATAGACACTCTCAGCGCTCCCCTCCCCCCAAACCTCAATTCTCAGAGTCAGCTGCCGGCCACCTGGGATGGGAGGCTGGGTGAGAGAGCTGGCACCAGCTCTGATTCTTTGGCGGGACCTCGAGGGTGAGACCTTTTAATCTTCCGGCCCTTGGTTTCTCCTGCGGGAGTGAGAGGTTTTGAACCTCTTTGGTAATATGATATCTTTTACCTTAAGGAAATCCCATATTGGAGTAAACTCTGCAAAGTTATTGTCACATGATTGTTCTATGGTGACTAGTAAATCCTGTGTTTGATTCAAACCTGTGAGTTGCGTGGTTTGAAATGAAACATTTAGAAACAAGAACCCCCCTTTACACTGAGCCTCCAGCTCCATAGGCGTCACCTCCTCTGCCCAGGGTGTTCTGCATTGGGGTTGATCATAGCCAAAGCACAACCGTTGGCCTGAGCAGCCCGGGGCAGTCCGGATCTGCCCGGTGTCCTCACGGGCATCCCAGCGTTTCAGCAGTGAGGGGGCGAGGCTGCCCACATGGGATGGGGCTTTCCGAGGCCAAGCAGCAGTTCTCTGCCTGAGCCGTTTGCCTACCACATTGTCTCAAAGTCGTCTCTGTCACTGCTGGTTTCACAAACTGTGTTATCCAACGCTAGACTTTTAGCGATGCCACACTCATGCTGACTTTAACGCAGTCACAGCACCCTCGTTGATTACATCAACAAAATACTTCATTTTAATATCCGAACTCTCTAGACCCACCTGCCTGTTCGATTTAGCAAAAGATATGTTTAGCCTCAGATTTTGCATTGTTTAAAAAGCTCCCTTGAGCCTGGCGTGGAGCCAAGCTGACTGAGGATACCTCTAGCATGTTAGGCGAGGTTCTCGTGGTGGTAAAGGTCAAGCTGTCTAGACTCCTACCTGCAGAACAGGCACTTGATGGAGCTGCCACCTTCTGGGATCTATCCCAGAAGTGAGGTCTGTAACATCTCTTTACAGTCAAGAAGTTTCTTCTAGAATCTAGCCTAAATCCCATTTTATTTTGTCTGTCTCGAAGGAAGATGGGGAGAACAAAAAGCAATGATCTTCCATGCTTGACTCAGAAACCCTTCAATCTCTCCTCAGCCTTGGCCACACGCTCCCAGTCTTTGAGGGTTGGTCCTCCTCACTTTCCCTCCTTCCAGCAGAACAGTACCCGAGGTTCTTTTTGGTAAGACCAGGAGAATATAGTAGCTGCCTCATTTGGGTAGGTGTAAAAATTAAATAAAGACTGCGGGGACAGCACCTCGCCAAGTGCCTGGCATATGGTTCACTTTCATTCATTTTCATTTATTCAGTTGGCTCTGAATGCATTTTATTTCCTGCCTACTTACATGCCACTCAGGGTTCCTGCTTTTCTTCACAGCCTCTTCGTAAAGCCCCTGAACTAGTGGAACATCCTCCTCACTAGCCTGTTTGTGGGCCCAGAGGAGGGGCACGTGGGACTGGTGCAGGCCACACACCTCTGCTACTCCCGAACCAGCGGACCGGGAGACTCGGGCATGGAAGAGAGAAGCCCAGGCCCTAGATGGCATTATCCCTGTCCCTGTTTCTAGAATGACCTCAAGAGCTCCCGGCTGATACTGCTGACTCCCCAGCTCCCCTGGATGGATGCAACAGTGTCCCTGGTACCTCACTGAGAGGGGCCTGTGGCAGAGACAAATCGGTCCTGCTCCTGTGGACAGGAGTCTGGATCTGTGCTTTGTCCAAAGGAAGAAGTGTGGACTCATTGTGACCTAAAGTCACAGAGAGCAGGAACTTCAGAGGTAGCTATTTTTTTCCCCCAAATTAAAAAATAAAAATAAAATCTTCCTCGCTTTGAACCACAGACACCACAGCAGAGTGGTTGAGAGCAAGCACCGTGGGGTCAAGCTGCCTGGGCTCTCGCCCAGCTATACCACTGTAGGCATGCTCTGTCTTCTCCGTGGCACATGGGACGCACTTTAAAAAAATATTTGCTATAATTCCCCTCGAGTTTTGAAAAATTCGCATAGTGGAGCTGTTCGATTTAAAATGTCCTCTCCTCCCTTTCTCCTGATCAGCATAAATGTACATATTTGCTTGCCTGCTCTGTGCTGGGCACTGAGCTTGGTGTTGGGGACAAAGAGCTGAATGAGACAAAAACAAATTTAAAAAACCCCCCTGCCCTCCAAGTGGGCACTGTCTGTTGGGGCCACCAACTGGTACACTGGCACATTAGTCATTGGGATATCATGTGACTAGTGCTGCCGTGCTAATGTGCAGGAGGAGTAAGACTCTAACATGCCAAGGGTGTGCGTGGGTGAGCCAAGGAGTGCATCTGGCAAGACTTCTTGGAGGAGGAGGTCTGAAGTCTGAATCCTGAAATAAAGAGGCACAGGTGGTCGGAGAGAGGCTGCTGGGGCTAAGGCATTAGGATGAAGGACCAGAGAAAGGTGCTGGGTGTGGCTGCCACCACAATAAGGAGCAGTCCAGGATGAAGCAGTGAGGACATTCCTTCCCCAACCCCGCTGGTTTCCGGGCACCCTTGACACTTAACAGCCCCTGCAGTCACTAGCCCTGCCTCCTCCCTTCTTAAATGATGATTCGCTACCCACCTCTGGGGTAGTGTCTTTTAAGCAGGAGCAGCCCAGACTACTGGAACCTCTTTGACTTGCTCGGAGTTTGGGGAATGGGGATTCTGTGATTCAGTAGGGGGCCCTGGACTTTTGTCTTTCAGAAGCTTTGCAGGGATCCTGTTGCGCCCCTGCAGCTGAGATCACTGCTCCAGCCAGGCCTGTATATGTTGCAGGCTTCCCCACCAGATGCTGATGGGTCTTCCCTGCCTGTCTCTTTGCAGTTTCTTTCGTTTACTTTGATAGAGTGGCATTATTGCTTTTTGTTTAATCTTCCCTTCTTTTCTTCCAAATGGGATCTCTATCATCTCTCTCTCTCTCTCTCTCTCTTTTTTTTTGGCTTTATTACTTTTAAAAAAGATATTATATAATGAAATGGGGGCACAAAGAAGTAAAAGTTGCCCAAGGTCCAGGAGAAGCCATGGTCTCCTCAGCCTCCTCAAAATGCCTTGCTGAGCAGAGGCCTAAGTGTCCAGAGCCCCAGATGTTTGAGGAAATGGGGCAGGGGTCTGCTCCTCAGAATTTAGATTTACTGCCTTGTCTTTAGGAGGTGGTGTCACGATTTCCCCTGGTGGGCCTAGGCCTGTAGCCACAGCCATTGCTCCCAGCTGCTCTTTCCTCTTGCCTGGACATCTGTTCTCCTAACCATATCTGCCCATAAATTCTGTCTGTGAGCCCAGGGTGGCTTCACTGGGGAACAGTGAAACTTGCAACTGGCGGCCAAACCTTCACCATGGCTACGTGAGGGTGTGACCACAACTGTGTGCTTGCTGGCAGGCACCGACATCTGTGTCTCAGCCAGAGGCGGGTGTGTGTGTGTGTGTGTGTGTGTGTGCGTGTGTGCGCGTGTGTGCGTGTGTGCGTGCCTGTCTGTCTGTCTCTCTCTGGGGCTGGAGGGACAGGGTGGCGTTTCTCTGTAGTTCAAAGCGTCCCTTATAGAGCCCTGTCTGCCGGCTTCTGTTGTAATTCATGCTATAGTAATCCTTGGTCTCTCTGAAGAAAAGAGATTTTTATCTTGTGTGCCCTGACATACAGTTGGTGCTTACTAAGTGTTTTTTGAGAGTGAACGAATGAGTGCATAATTACAAGTCTGTGTATGGGTGTCACTGGGGTGCTGTGAATGAAACATTTAGTTCACCTTGGCCATGCAGAATACCTTCTGGGTAATAATGGGGTCACTGAAGTGTCCCTTCTAGTCTCTGCCTTTAAGAGCTGATATGATGGAGGAAGACAGCAAATGATGAAGTGCTACATTGCCCATCATGGCCACTAAGCACTCTTCTCTTTCAGACCACCGGACCATGGTAAGTGTGAGGTGGTTTGGAAAAGTGGAGAGAGATCAACATTGGCCAGAGTTTCCAGTTACTGCTTTGTGGAAAGGAGGAACTCCAGCTGGGTCTTGAAAGCTGAACAGAGCTTAAAAGGAGGACAGAGGAGTGGTGAAAATCAGTATTTTAAAGTGTGGTCCTTGAACTAGTGGCATCAGCACCACCTGAGAACTTGTTAGATACCCGAATTTAGGGGCTCGACCTCAGACCTAGGGAAGGAGGATCTGCGGGGGTGGAGGCCAGCAATGTGTGTTTAGCAAGCCCTGCAGGTAACCTGATACTCTGGGATCCCAGTGACCTCTGATGCAGAAAAAAGAAAAGGGGTCTCTCATCTTTCCTGGAGAAGCGGGAGAGCTGGGAAGTGACCTGGCTTGTCTTAGGTGAGAAAGACAAATGAGGAGGCATCAAAGGGAGCGAGCCTGGGATGCTGAGGGTCTCAGCGGGATTGGCGGAGGCTGTGGGCACAGAGAGCAAAGCCAGGTGGTCCTGTGAAAGGAGAGCGGAAAAGCCTGGTGCCACATGTGATCTCGTGCCACATTTTAAGAGCACTCTTTTCTTTAAAATGTTTCAAAATGACTTGTCCCCTATCGTATTATCATATGCTAATTGTGGAAAAATATAAGAGAGGAAAAGGTGTGGGGGCAGGGCACACAGAATTCCACCATCCAATACAATTATTGATATATTGGCCCATTTCCTTCTGGTCCTTTTTTCTCTCTATATTTTTTTCTTTCTGCGGTTGAAAGCACATGTATCAGTTTGCATCCTGCATTCTTTGCTTAACAAACTATCACAAGCATTTCCTGATGTGCTTTCAGGCTGTCTGTTTTATTGTCACAGGAATCCCATCACTTGGGCAGGGCAGTGCTGGTCAGGAAGAAGTAACAGGATCAGAGAGAAAAAGAAACTTCCTGCATGAACTCCAGATAGGAGACAGTAGGGGCGTCTGTAGAAGTGGCCTGGGTTCTTCAACTCGAAAATTATAAGGGGGGGGGGAAGAAAGGGATGAAGGGGGAACCCATAGGTTAAAACAGACTTAAGAGACAAACAATGTGCAAGACTGTAGTGTCCCTGGGGGTACGTTGGAGTGACAAAGAAATGCAAGGGAGTGGTTACTACAGGAGTTAGCTGGTGGCACGGGGATAGAGAGTGGGAGTGGCTGGCAAAGTTTTATTTCTTGACACGAGTTGTTACAAAGGTGTTTGCCTTATTCATTAAATTCATTCATTAAACTTACATCTGTTGTGTGTAGTTTTCCATATCTGTTTTATTTTATTTAAAAAAAATGGTCAAAAGGAAAAAGGAACTTGCTCAAGGGTCCATATGGCAGAGCCAGGACCCGATCCCAGGTTCCCACCTCAGGGCTTCATTTCCCCTTGTTCCCACGCTTTGTGGGTTATCTGCTCGCCCACCTCCTGACCCCCCAATCTTTGGCTAGCTGGAAAAGCTGCAGATTTACAGCTCACTTCGGTTGACTTTCAGTGCTAAGCTGAGACAGCTTGGGAGGGAAATTGGTGATGCCCCTTTGACTCAAATGGAGAATTCTTTAAGAGATGGGTTAAGTTAGGAGTGAAGAGATTTCATACCTTCATGTGTGGTAGGTTTTGCAGGGGCGGGAGGTGCCTTGACCAATTTTTCTATCTCTGGTTAGCTCAAAAATACAAGCCCAAACACCCAGTCATCATTTGCATACCCAGAACCCCTTTTAGTTTATTTCCTTAGCCTGACCCATCTGGTTCCTTGAAATGATGTGTTTTTTCTTTAATAAGTACTTACCCCCGCTCCCCACCCCCACCCACATACCCCTGCCTCAGCTGTCCTTTTCCTCTGACTCCTTGCTCTTGCTCTGGAGAAGCCCAAGGAGGCAGTGCCAAAGCCATCATGGGACATACCCTGGAGAGAGGACAGTGGATGAGCCCTGATGATGGCTAAGCACTCCCATCCCCCTGGCAAAGCAAATTGGAGGGCCTTTTCTGAATCTACTCTGAGAGGGTCCTAAGAGTGTTGAAACCAGAACTTGGGCTCCTAGCTGGATGACTGCTTGTCTCTGCCTGGGCCATCAAGTTTCACTGGCAACAGGCCATAGCTTAGATCTCCTGTGAGGCCCTAGACACCAGTGGGGAGAGGGCCTAGTGTGCACCCCAGCTCTGTCTGTTTAGGAAAAGGAATCATTCTTTGCACTTACTCGCCCAAAAGGATGTGGAAGGGCTCCTCTGTTGGGGATCAGCTGTCCATAGTCCTTGGTCTCCCCCAGATAATTGTAATAAAGCCCTCCAGTTTTCATACTGCTAAGGAGGAGAGCTCCCCTGTAGGCTCTGACAGCACTGTCTGATGGAACTTCCTGTGATGCTGGAAACGTATATACTGTTCAACACGATGGCCTAAGTGGCCATTGAGCACTTGAAACATGGTAGTATACCCGAGAATCAGAATTTTAAATTGTATTTAATTTTAACTTATTGAAATTTAAGTTTATATTGCTGTGAGTGACTACTTGGACAGTAGTTCTAGGAGTGGGGCACTGAGACGGCGGTAAGTGACCAAGTTGAGATGTTTCAGAACTGCCTGTCCCCCCTTTTCCTATGCATACATATGCACTCCTTCCACAGGCCGGGAAGGCCTTGGATACCGTGTCTCTTCCAACAAAGTCCACTGTCCATATATTCTTATCTGGAGCAAGGCAGAGCTGCCACCGGCCACAGAGCTGCCCAGCGCACAGCGCCTGTGTCCTTGCACGATTGGAGATAAGTTGGGTGAGACCTCAGGATTGCGCACACCTGAGAAGTTTGAATTCAGCAGTCACAGGCCCCCCAAACCTGGTGTCCCACCCTGGCATGCCCACCCTTCTCGCTTTTCTTTGTGAAGAAGGTCTCAGGTATCGGTCACTGCCCGGGAACTGGGGGCAAGAGTACTTGTGTGACTAAGGCCCAGTTGCCAGGGAGGCTAGCCCACGCTGGCAGTTTTGGTATTATTTCTTATTCTGGATGGAAATGTTTGGCCTTGAGTGAGAAGGGGTTTGCCCTCTGTGAGAAGGTGGAGGTGGGGGACAGCTCTCAGTTTCTTTTTATACATGTACACATTTTGGGGCAAGGTGGGTGGTGGGACTGAAAGTGCACTAAGGTAGTCACCAGATGAGTTGGTCTCCTGTTCCCCCCACCTCCGTCTTCCCACCGCCCAGCTTCTGGGAGTGCTCTGTCATGTTTGCTGAATGAATGATGAATGAATGAGAGATTTCTGCCTGCTGGAGTGTTCTCGAGGATGGACTTCTGCTTATCCTCCCCTCTCCTCTGCCCTTCTTTTTCCCTCCTCCTGCAGTATAGGCATACCGACTCCCCCTTCCCCTCCCCTTTTAATAAAGGCTCTTCGATGCATGCTTCATTTTCCGGCACACTAACCTTCGCTAATAGCTGTTCCCGAATGTAACCCAACTATCCCAAATGTCCCAGAAAGTATCCCTGCACCGCCATCTCCCCTCAGTCCCATGGCATGTGTGACTCTGCAGACCATGTGAACAGTCCTCAGCAACAGGGGTGTCATTGTCCCCTGGCCCGTCCTCACAGATGGGGACAGAGCTCCTCTGTGTAGGCAGGATTTCCTGTGTGCTGGTTGCCCTGTCTCTGAACACTCCAAGCAGTGCCTCTTTCTGCCTGGTGACTCACGATCTCTTCTACAACCCAGTGCCTAATCTTGCCCGATTTCTCTTTATTTTCATTGTGGTAAAATATACTTAACAAAAATTTTACCATTTTAACCATTTTTAAGTGGCAATTCAGTGGCATTAGGTATATTTACAGTGTCGTACAATCGTCACCACTATCCATTTGCAGAAATTGTTTGTCATCTCACACAGAACCTCTGTGCCCAGTAAACAATAGCTCCTCATTCCCCTGTCCCCTCAGCCCCTGGTCACCTCTGTTGTAATTTCTGTCTCTAGGAATTTGCCTATTCTGGGTACCTCATAAAAGTGGAGTCATACAGTACTTGTCTTTTTGTGTCTGGCTTATATCACATAGCAGCATGCTTTCAGGGTTCATCCATATTGTAGCATATATCAGAATTTCATTCCTTTTATGGCTGAATAATATTCCATTGTTCCATGTGTATATACTGCATTCATCCGTTTATTCATCTGTTGATGGATGCTTAGGTCGTTTCTACCTTCGGGCTATTGTGAATAATGTTACTGTGAACATGGGTGTGCAACTATCTGTTCAAATCTCTGCTTTCAGTTCTTTTGGGTATATGCTTAGGAGTGGAATTGCTGAATGATATGGTAATTCTTTGTTTCACTTTTTGAGGAATCACCCAGCTGTTTTCCATAGCAGCTATGCCATTTTACATTCCCACCAGCAATATACTTTTTAAAAAATTCTTAATTTTAAGCTATAGAAATAATGTGTTTGCTGTAAAAACTTCCAAGGATGTAGAGGTGCGGGAGTGAACAGCAAGGCCCTCATGTAACCCTACCTCTCAGGTAACTGCTACTTAGTATTTGGTGCATATCCACGCAGACATCTTCCTGTGCATAGCCAAATACACAAGTATACACTCAGACACTCCAACAGAAATCCTCCTGTACACGTGGCCCTGCAGCTTGGTTTTTCATGTCAGTCCATGTTGGCACCTGAAGGTCTCAGCTGCATGCTTTTCCGTTTTGTGGACGTACCTTGCGTTAGTTATTGATTGCCAGGTATTGAGAGATAAGAGGGAGCTTCTCCTTTTTGCTGTCACAAAGGGGCCACCACTTCCCCAGCTCTCAGCCCTTTTGGGGAACGCGAGCTGAGCCTGGTGTTGGGGAGACCATGCAGCCCAGAACCCTCTTCCCCACCAGTCTTAGCTTTTTCCAAGTTGCTCTCCACTCTCAGGGCAGCTAACCTAAGCTGAGCTGTGAGCTTCTTTGTGGAGGAGGGCCACCCACCTGGCCTTAGCTCGCTGGCAGCCTCACCAGGCACACCCTCCACTCTGGGAGTTAGGGAGTCAGCTTCCTCAGAAGTAAGGAAGTAATTTAGAGCTAGTCAAAGGGGTGAGCAGGGGCTGGGGCATGGTGGTGGTGGTGGTGGGGAGGTGAGATAGCCATTAGCAGGCTGGACTCTAGTCACGGGGCACGCAGGTAGGTTTCCTCTTTGGGGCTATGAGAAGTGTTTGTGGAGCCATCAAAGCAGGTGGTGGAAAGACCCGGTTTAGTCCTGTCAAAAGGCCACCTTTCAAGCCAAGGAGCAGCCTGTCTTTCACCAGCACCTTTCTGCAGAGCCCCAGGCAGCTGGTGAGAGTGTACAAAGAGGCCTGGAAAATCCATAAACTGCATAATCAGCCCCTGCGTCTTGGCTGCTTGACTCTGTTTATTACTTCCTGTCCCCGAAAGCCCTTTACAAACAGAGAGGCTTTGAAGGGGATGAGTTGGACCTGGTGGGTGGCCTGCCCCTGCTAGGCAGAGGTCCCTAAATAGGCCCCCACCACTATGTTGTTTAGGGAGGATGGGAAGGAGGGGTGGTCTGAGAGTGTGAGGGGACCCTCCCAAAGGAGGGAGATCCCACAGAGAGTACTGTTTACTTTGTAATTAACAAAGGACAAGGATCCCATTTCTCCCAGTTTCCTTGGGGGCCTGGAGGTTAAGCTCTAATGAGGTGCCAGAAGAGAGCAGAGTGAAACCTTAGCCTCTGACTGACCCCTGCCAGGTGGGGAAGGGAGCAGACCCCGTTCTCCGAGATCTAGGGACAGTCCTGGTTCCAAAGGCCTGTGAGGCTTGCTCAAAGCCTGTTTTATTCTTGTTATTTGTATTACATTTTTAAAAACGGACTTTTCCTTGTCAGTTGACTTTGCTCCCTGAAAAGTTGCCCTGGACACGGTGATTCGAGGCCGCAGGGGGATGCCTGTGGGGGCTGTTTGCTGTTCTTGCCTGGCATCTGGGAGACATGGGGGACACGTGACATCTGCATGGTTGGAAGAGGTACGCCATCTTTTGAGAACGGGGGTATAGGAAGACTGCCTTTTCAGAGCTGGGGCTGCCCATGCCAGCCAGATCGGGGAGGGGGGGGCGGGCATTGTCCATCTCTGGGAACTGGGGCTTCAAACACACGGCTGTGGTTCCGCGGCCTGAATGCCCACCCTCCCTCTGCTGCCTTTCTGCTTCCTTCCTTTGCTTGGTTTCCCTGACTTGGCAGATGACTGACCATAAAGCCCCGACATACCCTCGCTTGGAAGGCCTCTCTGATTTGAAAAAGCAGTGGAGTTGTATTGGCCTGCAATCTCTCTCTGCAGGTGTGAGGGCCTTGGGTTTGCTGATGCTTTCCCTCAGGGGCCATCTAAGCTGACTTCCACGTGGGACCTGTGTGTGTCTGAGCCTGTGTTTTTGGTTGTGCAATTCTGAGCCTGCCCCACCCTCCCAGCTCCTTCCTGAAAGTGAAATGCTTCAGTCCTTTCTCAAGAACAAAGGCCCCAAGCTCAGCCCTGCATGTTAATGATTTTCGAGTGTGGCCACTTCCTCTTGCCAGGCCTTGACTCACTCAGGCTGCTGCCCGCTGTGGTTGGGATGGAAGCACAACTTGACGGGAACCCAGACTGGGACTGGCCCTGCTGGGGTGGGAGCGGGAGGCCGCAGATGTCCCCTCTGGGCCTGGGACGGCTGTGGCACTGAGGAGGCATGTGGTGGGACTGGCCTGCCCAGCTCTGAGCTGGGTGCATCCACTTCTTTTCTACCTCCTTGCTGCTGGGCCTGCTCCATACATCTGCTTTTCTCCTACCCCAGGATGCCTGGACGTGGGACCATTGCCAGGCTGACCCCATGTTCCCAGCCCTCAGTTTCTCTCTTTGCCCCATGCAGAGTTGGAGTGGCTTATCACTCACTGCAAGTGGGGTGTCTGTCTGGTGATAGTTAGGAGTGTGGGCTTTGGGGTAGAATCCTACCCCACTTCCTGGCTGTGCAACCTCGGGCAAGTTATTTAATTCCTTTGCACTTCAATGTCCTTATCTGGAGAATAACACTTCCACCTCACACTTCTGTCGTGAGGGTTCCACATAGGTAGAGTACCGAGTGTAGTGCCAGGGTGAGTCCCCTGCTGTGGGGTACATGCCCAGCCTAGAGTATGGCTGAATGGAAAGGGCTGTGGACACTCAGCATTGTAAACTGTTAAGTGCGGTGCACATAAAAAGCACAGTCATTTGGGGGCAGTCGACATGTTCCGAGTGCGAGGATGATATATTTTGGGATTCTTAAATGGCTAGCTAGCATCAGCAGACCGTGGGTACAATTCCGATGTTTCCCGCTGGCCGTCCTTCCTCTTTGGTTCTTTTGCACACATGCTTGCACGCAGGTTCACCGTGCACAAGAGTAGCATGAATCTGAATTCACCCAGTGTCCATGGGCTATGGGTCTGGTAACCGCCATACTCCACACTTGGAGATTTATAAACCTTGAAGGAGGAGTGAGTCATCTGTTGCCACTAGCAAGCAGGGCTTGAGCACTGGCTGAATACACAGTGCTTTAATGGTGATATTAAGGAGGCAAAGAACCGAGGAATGTCTAGCTGCTTTTGGAGGGCCCAGCTACTTCCGGGTGCTCCCCCTGCTATCACCTCAGACCCCTTCAGTCTGGATAACCTTGTTACCCATTCGTAGGCTGGGGCCACTCTGACTACATCATCTATCTGACCCTCCCCTCGTGCCCTTCTGTGGTGGGAGGAAGGGATAGGATCCACGCAGCCCAGGCCGGCTGCTTCCCTGTGAGACACAGAGCCGGATGAGTCCAGGCATGTGGGGTGACTTGGCAGTGCCTTTGTTTGATGACTGTTGACTAAGCCCAGGTGTGGGACCCAGTGTTTATAGAATCTGGTTGGCTCAGGCTGGAATGAAGAAAATAGATATTCAGAGGAGCAGGGAGGTATCATGGATAATCCAAGAGGTATTTGTTTAGGGCCTAGAGCCAGAGATAAGGTATTTTTGCAGATTTTCCTAAGTCGAACAGACAGGAACTCTTTTTAATGTGTGCCTACAGTATACATTGGCTGCTATAGGGACTGAACGGTCCACGAAACTCGGCTCATACACCTAAGGATCATCTAAGGACTCAGGGCAGACGCAGTGGATGCCAAGGGTGAAAGGGGTCTTAGAGATCACGTAGTCCTCCCTGCCCATTTTTCAGTTGGGAACTTAAAGTTCCAGGAGGTAAAACGACTTGCCCAGTGTCACTCCAGTGGTTCAGATGGAGCTAACACCGGAATCCAGGGCTCCAAACTGCATCCCCCCGTAAGGTGACAGTCCTCTTAATTTACTGGGCATCAAGCTGACCTGGGGAACTTGTTGCCGTGCAGATTCTCAGGCCAACCCCCCCGAAATTCTGATTTAATAGTGAGGTAGAGAGTATGTGTTCTTAGCAGACACCTCAGAGGAGTCTGATGAAGTATCGCCATGCTCTGAGGTACAACGCTATAGTGCAAAGAGCATTTGCTTGTTAGACTGATAGAGAAGTACACTTTCATTTCCAGAAGAGCAGCTTGGTAGCAGCGAGGAAACAGGCAGAGGTGCAGGCAGCTTGGGAGATGAGAGCATGTGGGGTTAAACCCAAGCTTTAAAATACTTGGAAGAACTGATGTGTCAGGAGACTTGACAGGTACACTTGTCTCTGCCCTGTACGGCCGTGCAGTTTGGATGTGGCACAGTCTTGGACAGACTCTAGGTCACGTATAACTCAGTGTCCCCACCTGTAAAATGGCTTTGATAACCTAGTAATCTACAGTACTAGGTTATCATGACTAGCCTCAGTAAATGGCAGGTTCTCTGATTACAGGTATTTGCTGGATGAGAAGGGTGAGGGCAGGCTTCTGCTTAATGTCTTTATAGAATGGACTTCTGCCGAGGGTTTCATTGGAGGAAAGGGGTCTGATTCTATAGCTAAAGAAAGGATACAGGTCCTTCCAGCACTGGGGGACCTGGATGTAGTCACTTCCTACAGAAGTGTCATCATGGTTTATACCTAATACAGTGGTCTTTCTCTGGCCTTGATCCATCCCCCATCCCCACCCATGTCCCTGCATCCCTGGGAAGTTTCAGTGATGGGAAAGGTCAGGCCGAGTAGGGACTATTTCTCTCCATTTTTTAGAGGTGGAACCTGAGGCCCCTAGGGGCAAAGACAGCTGGTTATGGGACCCCCTAGGAGGTCCTGCCCCCTCCCCCTGACTGTCATATTTGGGGGCCAGGACTGGTAGTCTCAGCAGCCTGAGGCCCTTCCCTGCACTCCCTTCCAGGAGCCGGTCCTACAAGTAACCAGGAAGCTGGTACCTTGGCTCGGGGTGCTGCTTCCAGATTCTGGCCAGTTTTGTTATAGGTCAGGTCGGCCTGACCTCACTGTCACTGCACCAGACGCTGTAAAAACTATTCCGGGCAAAGATGGAAAAAAGATTGGGATTTGGAGCCACATCTGGCCCTGCCATCAGCGTAGTGAAGAGAGTGGCCTGCAGGGTGGGGTATGGGAGGGTAAGGGCGCTGTTAGTGCGCATTAGTGAGTGTTTAGGAGAGTGTGGCTGTAATTTTAAAAACACAGCTTCAGAGCTGGGTGGAAAGAGAAGTGGATTGAGTGCCTGGGCTGGATGGGAGAGTTCAGGAAAAATCTGAAGAAGGTGTCTGTGTCCTGTGGCTGAGGGCCTGAGATGAGCACGTGGCACTCTGTGAGTGAATGGGTCTGAGTGAGCTGGTGCTTGTGGCACACCGAGGCACGTGAGCTGGTTTGGAGTGTGCTAGTGTGTATGCCTGCACGGGGAGGGGGTGCTGGCCCAGGACTCTTGAGCGCGGGGTTCAAATCCCAGCCCTGTAGCTATTGAATTCTGTGACCTTGGCAACATGCTTCTGGAAGTGAGAACATGAGGTTTCTTCCTGCCTTCCTAACGGTGGCGTCTCCAGAGGCCATGGGTGGGCGTGTGGGTATGTAGAGGCAAGGCCATGTAGATGAGTGAGGGCCTCAGGTGGGGAGGCGAGGCCTGGCAGCTGGCCTGTAGGCGCCTTGCTTGTGACTGTGGAAGGGGAGCTTTGCTGGTACACAGGCCAAGAAGGGACGGAGGCGGAAAGGAGGGAGCAGCCTGTGGCTGGGGGAGGTAGCTGGCCTGGTAAGTGGCTCTAAACAGTCCCATCTGCTGTGTGGGCTGGGCCCTTCTCCATGGGGTGGAATGGTGTCCTGGCTGCCTGGTTGGGGGATGGGGTGGGACGGGGGTGGGGTGGGGCGGTCAGTGGCCCTCCAGCCACAGCTGCTGCCTGCTCTTTTGAAGCTCAGGGCCAACCGCCCCGCCCCAAGCCTCTGCTCCCGCCCTTAGTCTGCATCCCTCAGCTGCCAGAGGTGGCACTTCCGAGAAGTCCACTCTGCCTGTGCGCCTGCTGCCCAGGGCCCTGAGAGGGAAGGTCCCCGTCACACCACTTCCTAGCCCTCAGCCCCCAGCGGAGTGGGAGGCCTGGCAACCCAGGGCCCGTACAATACTCCAGTCGCTTCACTTCTCCTCCCCTAGGCTGGTTCTCTAGGGGCAGAGTGTAGGAAGGAATGGGGCTGTTGGCCCAGCTCCCTGCTCCACTCAGGGGTCCTGGAGCCCCTAGCCTGAGGTCCTGGAGGCCCCTGAGGGCAGGCCTTTGTGTTACGCACACTCCCCCTTTCAGGGCTGGATTCAAGATCATAACCCCAGGCCTGACTCCTGGGCCTGGCTAGAGACTCAGCCCCTGAGAACTATGTGGCCTTAGGGCTTATACTAACACCTGTCACCTACTGAGAGGGTCCAGATGTGGAGCGTGCTGCCCATCACGAGTCCGCTTCAGGAGCCCATCCGAGGAGGTGTAGGTATCCCGTTCTACAGATGAGGAAACTCACCTAGAGAAGGTCCACCCACATCCCCCAGCCCCCCAGTGGGGGTCAGGATGTAAGCTGAGTTTGGCCCTGAGGTAAAGCCTCCGCCTTAACCGCTATGCTCTGTGGCCTCTTACCTCAGACTCAGCTTGTGGTTTCCCCTCCACCAGGAGCTTCCTGGCCAGACCTGGCCTGACCCTGCTCTTCCCCAGTGGGCCCTCCATGCTGTAGTCCGACCTCTGAAACAGCTGTGGCCTGGGCTATCACCTTGCCCTCTGGGCCTCGTTGTCCCCAGCAACTCCACCAGGAGGTGGGCAGGCCCTGACCATAAGGTTCAAGGAAGCACCAGGGAAGGGGTGGTGCCTGGTTCCCACTGAGGAGGACTGGAGAAGGCCTCTGAGTGGTGGAGGCAGGGAGGACTGAGTTGAATATTCTAAAGATTACAAAAGTCTTAAAACCCTGGAGCCTCTGTGGTTCACTTTTTTCGTACGATTTTTTTTTCTATTATTCAGTTTTTTGTTTGTTTTTAATTAGATAGTATAAGGTGGAAGTTAAGGAGAGCACAGACTCTGGAGCAGATGTTGGAATTCAAATTTTGGCTCTGTCACTGACCGTGTGACCCACTATAAACTATATAAACTCCCTGAGCCTTAGTTTCCTGTTCCGTGGAGTGGGTATAATGATTGCTTCACTGTGAGGCTTTGATGAGATAATACATCATGCCAAGTGCTTGGAAAGTGCACGGCACACAGGAAGTGCTTGTGGATCCTTGCTCTGATTATTTTTAAAAAGTAATTCGTGTTCCTTCGTAGATAATATACATCTGCAAAAGGAACATTAAAAACCACTGGTAAGACTATCACTGATATTCTTTTTGAATTAATAAATGAACATGAAGCGAAATTTAAGATACACAAAGATTTACAGAGACAAGTTCCCCTGATCTGTTTCTTATGACTTAATTCTCCCCCGTAGCAACCTGTATTATTTGTTTCTGATGAGCCTTTTCAGAGAGTGTTCTCTTTCTCCCTCCTCATCCAGACAGACACACACAGACCACAGTGCACGATAGCGCGCAGGCATACCTTGTTTTATTGCACTTCATTTTATTGCACTTCACACGTGTTGCATTTTTTACAAATTGGAAGCAAGGCTCTCCACCAGTAAAAAGATTACTGCTCGGTTGCGACACTTGCTTTATGACAGCATCTGGAACCGAACCCGTGCTATCTCCCAAGGTAGGCCTTCAGTGACTAACGTTTTGGGCCTCACCTTGTCCCTCTTAGCAATAAGCGTTGAGCATAGAGACATACAGAGATGCCTCATTTTTGTTTACCACTGCATAGTATTTCGTTATATATATTATATGAATTCCATAGAAGTGGGATTAGGATCAGTAGGTGGGTGCGAAGTGTGTGTTAGTGTGGGGAGAAAGGAGTCAGGAGTTGGGGTTTCTGTTCCCCAGATCCTCCTCTGTTCACCCTGAGCACCCCTTCCTAATCTTGATTCCTTGGCCTGCATTCCTTGAATGTGCTCAGATACTAAATTAAATACTAAAGGTGGCATCGTTGACGGACCACCTGCCCAGGGGCCCAGAGACATTTCCTGTGGCTGTCTAGACTTCAGAGCTCAGCCCCAGACCATGCCGGCCCCACTTGTGGAGAAGCCTTCACCCTAACCACCTGAAGGAGAGGCCCGAGGGAGGGACAGCTGGCCCCTCTTTCCCAAGGGGCTGGACCTGGGCCAGCATGAGCTCATGCCTGGAGCCAGCCCAGCTCCACTGCCATGTACCTGAGCTGCCAGAGGCCCCCTTCCCCCAGTTCGGGCCATTGCACTCAGTCCCAGGTACAAACACATGCAGGTCAGCCCAGAAGCCTCCCCAGGGCTTTGGTCCCATGTGGGGCAGTGGGGAGCAGCAGTGCTCTGTCCACTGAGGTTTGATCTCCTCTCAGGCACCTGGGCCAAATGTCTTGGCTGAGCTGGTGGTGTTTGTCGATGGAGAGAGGGATTGTTGTGGAAATAGTCCCAGCCAACTCAGGTAGAAGTGGAAAACAGTTGGTTGCCCAGGCAACTTGATAACCTTGGTGGGGTGGGAAAGAGGTTTTTGTAAGAAACTGCCAGGATTCTGAAGTTTTTCCTTTGGGATAAGGCTTTGCCTGAAGACTCCTTCTTCCTCTCTCACTCCCCCTGCATGGGCACGCACCCCCAGCCCTCCAGGGGCAACTCTGCCCTGCTAGGACTCAACTCAGTTCATAGTTACTGAGTTCTTGCTGTGTGCTCTGCTCTCTGCTCAGCTCCGGGGAGTAACAGAGAGGTGGTTAAGCCCACGGACTGTAGAGTGTCAAATCTGGAATCAGACTTCCTGGGCTCAAATGTCAGCTTGGCCACTTAGTTGTGGGCCTTGAACAAGTTACTTGACTCTTTTGTGCCTCATTTGTGCACCTGTAAAGTGTACCTCATAGGGCTGTAGAGAGAACGAAGAGTTAACATGCATAAGGCGCTTGGAATAGTGGTTGGCATGTCAAGGAGTAGGCAATAGTGTTATCGTTATTACTATTATTACCGTTATCCACCAAGATGAGCCAAACAAATGACATGTTACTCATGCCTGAGGAGCTTCCTCTTGGATCTTTTCAACTGGAAGGCAGAGTTGGCTTCTTGCTGGTGCCTTTCATGGCAGACAGGCCTAATATTTGGGCCTCAGGAGCAAAGATGAATGATGGTGTTCTTATGATTGAGGCTCCGGGGCCATCCCTCCCATAGGGGAGGGACCTTATTAACTTCCTTTGAAACCTCTTGTCCTAGTCCTTGCCCCACAGCCTGGATTGGCTACAGACCTGGCCACAGAAGTTGAGGTGAGAGAAAAATTAGGAAAGAAAATGTGTTCCCCCCCCTTTTTTTTTTCTTCTACAGATTTTTAAAAGATCTTTGGGGGATTTATTTCTGCCCTAGTCCTAGATTAGACTAAAAAATGATGGGGGATGGCCCGGAAAGGTTAGATGGCTAACTCAAGGTCACACAGCAGGGAATGGCAGAGCTGAGTCCTGTCTGTCTTCCTTTGTTTTTCCTCCTCCTCTCAGGTCCTGCCAGGTCTCCTTTTCCCAGCGGCTGTGCCCGAGGGTCCTCTCTGCCCTTCCCGCCCCCGCCCCCGTCCAGCAGGTGGGCACAGGTGTGGCTTGCCCAGGAGCTCCCGGCGCCTGGGGAATGAGGCTGGCTTTGTAGCAGTCCCGGCAGCTGTGGCCCTTTGAGTTTCCATTAAGCCGTTTCCGAGCCTTGGGCAGGAGCTGGAGGCTCGACATTTAAAGGTCACCCGGCTTTTGAAGCCGCAGCGACATTAATAGCTTGGGAAGAAAACAAGCCTATGCAGGGGCAGGAGGACAAGGCGCCTCTGTCAGGGCTGCTCCCTGCTCCTCCCCGCTGGAAGCTCACACACGTGTACACACACACACACACACACACACACACACACAGACCCTGAGAGAGTCTCTCTCGTTTGTTCCACCCCCACCCCCCAAACGTCTCCCCATTTTGGAGCCTCTCCAGCTCAGAAGCCCAGAAGCGAAGCAGACGCCCCTGCGCCCTGCCCCCACCACATCTGAGGTGACAACTGGGCAAGGACACAGCTGCCCCTGGCCCAGCCGCTTCTCCATTAGCGCTGCCATTACCCACTTGAGGCTTCCCCAGGACTTAACCATGGTTACACAAGCGTCCCAGGGGTCGTATGACCTCATTCTGGCCCTGCTGGCTTTTGCAGCCTGGATTCCTGATGAGACAAAGTTAGCCCCGGCCTACTCTGGTACGGGAAATGAACGGGCTGGCAAGCAGGTGTGTCTTCCGTGCCAGTTCTAATCACTCGGTAGTGGCTTGCCCAGAGCACAGTGTTAAAAAGGATCTGAGGCTGTGTGAGTGCCACAGGACAATAACACCTGGATGGATTAGTGATGTCTGCCAAGGACACGGGATATAAATATGTGGCGTGTGTGCCTCGTATTTACTGTCTTGGGAATAAATTATTTTGAAACGCTTGAATCTTGGATTCTAAGACCCCTGGGGTGGTTGGGTGGTTCCTTGCCCTTTTAGTGAGTCCAAGGGTGGGGGTGGGGCAGATTCTTGGGTTCTGAGAAGCGGCTGTTTGCCCTTTCCCTGGGAGCAGCCATGGCTTGAGTCCTGGGACACCACCTAGTGGCCTGGCATGGCAGTGCCACTGGGCTGAGCCCAGATTGTAGACAAGAGATAGCGAGTCCTTCTTCTGCAGGTTGTTATCAAAGCAATTGCAGATGGATCACAAGATGGAATCTGTCCATTTGTCTCTCTGGGATTTTCAGAGAAGGAAGCCAGGGGTGAGTAGGGACACAGCTGGCCTGGGGCAGTCCCACCCACTTCCAGAAGAGTGAGAGATGGGCAGGAAAGTGCTAGGTAGCAATTGGGATCTCTGGTCTTCCAGCCCCACCCCCACCTTTCTAACCCCCACCTCTCAGATGTGGGTCCTGGTCCTCATGGGGTGGGGGGCAGTGGATTTTGAAGGGGATTGACCTCCTGTCCCCTGAAGCTGGAGCTCACTTCGAAAGGGGACCAGCCTGATATCATACTATGGACCATGGAGGAGGCCTTCAGGCCAGGTAACAGAAGGCTTATGGGACTTCAACCATGTCACTAGACTGCGTTGGCCTTGGTTGCTTGGTCTGTGAAGTGGGATAGTAACGCCCCTGTGTAAGCGATAGGTTTGTCGTGAGGACTGCCTGAGAACATAGAGGAGAAAGGGCTTTGGCAATGAAGAAGTCCCCCACCCCCATTGCTGTGAAGTCGGAGGAGGAAGGGAAGGGAAGACAGTCCTGTTACTGTGCCCCTTAGTCTCTCCTTCCCTTCTTTACTTACCCACCTAATAAATACCTGTCGACAGAGCCAGGCACTGTTGTAGACACTGGGGGTACCACAGTAAACAGAGCAAAGACCTTGTCCTCACGGAGCTTACATTCGAGTGGGGAAGACAATCAATGACAATTAAATATGTAATCCCTCTGGTGATCTGTTTCATGAGGATAAAGGGTTAGGGAACACTGGCAGATGGGGCGGGTGGCATCTCTCTGATGAAGTGATGCTTGAGTGGGGGCTGGAAGGAAGCGGTCACGTAGATATTTGAGAGAAGAACTGGCAGGTGGTGGGAAGCGCAAGTTCAGAGTCCCCTTGATGGGATCTTGCAAGGCGCAAGGCTTGTTGGTGGACTAGCAAGGATTCCAGGGTGGCCAGAGTGAGTAAGAGGAGGAAAGAGAGTGAGGGTCTGTTTGTGCGTATGTCTGTGTGTGCGTGGTTTAATGGCACAGTCAGAAAGGGGTGCAGGCAGGACCACGTGGGGCCCGGTGGGCCACAATAAGGCTCTGGAATGTGTTCTGAGGACATGGGGAGACACTGGGAGGTTTGGGGCAGAGGAATAACCACCACAATGAGTAGTCTATAGGGAGGCAGTGGGGGAGACAGGGAGACAGGCAAGGGGTAGTAGCAGTGAAGGTGTCAAGGAGGGGCTGGATTCTGGAATCATTTTGAAGACAGGGAAGACTGGATTTGCTGCAGTTTGTGGGGGTGTAAGAGAATGTGAGCACTCAAGGATGACTCCCAAATGTTTGGCCTGAGCCGCGTGGAGTTGCCATCAACAGAGATAGAGGAGAGGAGACGCAGGTCGGGGTTGGAAGAAATCATGAAGGTGGACAACCTGTCACGTTAGAACTGGTACTGGACATCCAAGGGGAGGCGGCAGGTCAGATGCGCAAGTGTGGAGTTGAAGGTCATGTTCCCAGGAAACCTTAGGGCAAGAGGAATTTGGGAGCCAGCATTGCGTGTAAATGGTATTTAAAGCCATGGGACCGGATAAGATCACTCAGGGTGTGGTGTAGTCCAGGAAAAGGGCCAAGGCCTATGGCTGAGGCCATGCAAACCTGTCTCATTGGGGAGCTAGAACTATGCTCTAGGCGTCCTCATAAGCTCTGTCATAGCACTCCTGCCAGGTCGGTGTTATCCCTCTTTTTACAAATAAGGAAGCCGAGGTTCAGAAATGTGAAAAATTTCTCCAAGTCAAACAGTCTTAATGGGAACCCAGGACTCTGGCTCCTGGGCCCTCACATCACCCATGCGGCCCCTACCTGGTTCTGCAGGAGACTGGCTAGAATGACCTTGGGCAAAGTCAAGAGAATAACACTGGGGCAGCTTGCCCACCTCTCTGGGCCAGGAGGGAGTGACTCAGGCCTTGGCTGTCTATTCAAGCTTGGAGTGAAGGTTGGCTATTTGCATCCCCTGCCAGGCCTGGATTGTTTCACGGGGAAGTGGAAGGCCTGGCTGCCTGGGACCTGCAGGAAGACAGGTATGGGATTTCTGCTTCCCAGTCCCAAGGTCAGTCACAACTGTGAATTCAGGAGAGCCTTTCAGTCAGCCTCCAAGACTTCTAACAGGCTCAATGGGTTTGATTCACTTCCTTCTTCAGAAGCTGGTCAGGGGTTATCTCCCTGTTTCCCTGCCAGTGCCCAGCAGCTGGGGTTCAGAGCAGTGAAGTGGTTTCCCCAAGGTCAAAGAGCCAGCTCTGGGGCAGAGCCAACAGACACCCCCCTCCCCTCCTCCCTTCCTCCCTTCCTCAGTGCTGTCTGGGTCACATTTCCTCTGCTGGAATGTCAGCCAGGCTGTGCCCTGTCTCTTGAGCCCGGGGCACACACGGCTGCATTTCTGAGGCTCCTTGGCTCTTAGCCCTGCAAGCCTGACTTGGCATTTTTGGCTCTTAGGTAGTAAATTCCTAATTCTGGCCTCTCTACCTACTGGCTGTGTGACTTTGCGCAAGTTACCTGACTTCTATGAACTTGTTCTCACAGCTACAAAATGGAGATGATAACATCTATCTCTGGAGTTGTAGTAAAGATTAAATGTGAAAGCGCCTGGCACAGCTCATAAACCTAAATCTCCTGCCATAATTCTTTCATGTGTTTCAAATTGCTTTTCATTTGAGTCTTGCTAGTTGCAAAAGGCAGCCTGGGAAAGATGACTCTGACCCTGAGGACAGTCCTTCTGCCTGCTACCAACCGTGCTAGCCATACCTCAGCCCTGGCCTCAGATTGCACTTGAGTTTAGTTGGGGGGGGGATTCTGAAAGGTGGGGGCCTCACAGCCCCACCTGGTGCTAATTATAGGCAGCCTGGCTGGGGAGTCTGTGAGTCCCTGCGAGCCCTGTGAAAATGGTATTTCTGTACATTATATCCTGTTTCCCAGCATTTCCCATTACCATTTCTGAGCCACTTTCTCTTCATCCACAGAACCATCCTTTGATGGAAAAGTCTGGGCTTTGCCACTATTGGCTCTGTGTCCTTGGGTGACTCCCTCCTAGACTTAGGTCTCCTCTCTTCATCTGCAATTGGGAGCAGGGGGTGTGGTTGGCTTAGAGTTTTCAGCCATTTACATGTCATGACACACATACAAAATACTCTTTCAAGATTTTGCATATGGGGTCAATGGAAGAGGCTTCTTGACCTGTTGCGTCTCCAGCTGCCCAGGCCAGCTAGGCTTTCCCTGGGGCTTCAAGGGCCAGTATCTCTTTCCAGAGGAAATTCCAGGGGTTGACATCCAGATAGTGGAGAAGGATTCTCTTAGAATCCCCCACCCTATCTACTCCCATAGCAGTGCGGCCAGTATTACTGACTGCTGCTGGCTTCTTGCCAGCCTTCTGGGGCAGTGGCAACAATAGTCACACAGCTAACCATGTTCCAGGCACTGGGCTGAGGATTATCTTGTTGAATTCTCTTTGAAGCTCCATACATATAGGTGAGGGCACTGGGCACAGAGAGAAGAGATTTGTATAAGGTCCCATAGCCAAGGTATGACAGAATAGGAATTATACCCTGGGTCTGAACTGATGTACTTACTATAAATAGTAGGCATGTGAGAATGACTCTCAGGCCCAGCGGCTGAGAGACTGGTCCAAACAGGAAGATGTAAACCCCACCATTTTCCTTTTTCTTCCATCAGGGGTGGGTCAGGTCCTGGCTTCTTTCTTTAAGTGACTGCCCTTAGCAAAGTGAAAGCTGAGTCCCCCCCATCTCTCTTACTAAATTACTCCAGGGGCAGGATGATGGTTGCTTTACTCCAAAAGGCACTGACTCCTATGTACAAACACCAAGACAGCAGGTGGCAACCCAGGGCACAGGTTTCTGGGGCCTCCTGGCCCGGAGGTCCGTGTTAGAGGCCTCAAGGCAGATTTCCAGGGCCCAGGACAAAAGCAGTCCCCAGAGTGGAACTCTGTCTTGGAGGGCATTCTACCAGTCAGAGTGGCATCCTCCAACTTCTCAGTGAGTTGGGGGTGGTGGGAAATGTGGGTGTGGGGATTTGGGGCATCTAAAGCCAGGTGTGGGAGGCCATGTCATACTTGACTACCTTCCTGTGTTCATTCTCATAACAAAATTCTTGAACTGATCATTTGAGGTCACCCTCTGTGTTTCCTTGTGCATGGCTTTAGCCTCTTTGGGCTGTGACTTGCTCATCTGGGACGTGATGGAGAGGAGGAGGTTGAATAATAAATCATGCTTAGGCCAGTCAACAGAATACTACTCAGGCATTAAAAATGATGAAGTATATCTATATGTTCTAACATGGAAAGATAGCTATAATAAATTATGAAATGGAAAATACAAGTCGTGAAATAGATTTATGCTTTGATCACATTTCAGTAAAATAAATTCATATATATGGTAGTATATGCATAGAAGAGGAATATAGATATAGATATATCAATGTTAATCAGTTTTCTTTGGGAGTGGGAAGGGATTATAGTTCTGTAACATCACAGTCAGGAGGCTGCATGGAACCCATGTGCTTCTAGTTTCTATACTTGAATACAGCCCACCTCTCTGGGACTAGGCAGACACCTGCCCAGCAAATCCCAGAACACAAGCCCTGGATAATTTCCATGTCCCTCCAAGGAGGTAGAGGTTTGAAGGAAGTTAGAATCTCAGCATGGTGGCTCTGGAAGGCACTAGGGGGCCAGTTTGAGGTCTCATTTTACCTGTGAGGGGACTGACCTAAAGGACAGAATCAGTGGCAGTGATGGGTCTTCTGACCCTGGGAGGAGAGAGGGTCACCCCTTCCTCATTCCTGTGGTCTCGTCTTCCTCACATCATCAGCTACTTGACTGTTGAGATTATGGCAAAGAAGATCATCACACTGATTTGCACACACAAACATTTCTATATCAGCTGTTAAGATTATGACACAAGTCCTAGAAAAGGGAAAACAGGTTTGCACCTGTTTCATCAAACTTAAGAATATCCTTTGATAGAACAGTCCCTTAAAATAAAGCTGCCACTTTTCTATAATTAGGAAAATTACTGTAAACCTTGGGATAAGCATGAGAAAGTCAGAACTTGATTTTAGACATGCACAACTCTCAATTCAATGCACTAACAGAAATGCAGCCTTGGCAGTGATTTACATGCCTTGATCTGAGTGGGCCGGATGGTTTTCCGTCACAGATTTAGTGGAGCTCTGGACAAATTGGAAGCCATGATGGTGGGACCATGATGTTGGGACCCTGATGTGGGACGATGAGGAAACCAGGAACAGGGTGGGGCTGGAGGTCAGAGAGGCAGGACATGACCTATACAGAGCCCTTCCTTCTTCATTCAGATCCTCAAGGGGTTTTGTCAGTGTGTGGCTGAGACCAGTGGCTCAGAGACCATAGTCCTGGGTTCAGATTCCGGCTTCTCCACTTCTTCAGCGTCTATGCTTCGATTTCTTTCATCTCCAAAATGGGGATACTAGCAGCTACCTCATAGCAGTGTCATCCGTTAGCCCACACAGAACACTGAGGGTGGTGCCTGGCGCAGAGTAAGCCCTTGCCGACTGATGGAGCTGTCAGTGAAGAACTGTGCCTGTTTAATGACTGCAGCTGGAGAAGGAAGCAGTTCTCCCGTGGGCGTGGCAGGGGTCGCCCTCATTCCCTTGCCCATCACTCTGAGGTTCAGTTGGTTGCGTTCGGTCCCTGACTCTGTCTACCTCCGTTTCAGGTGCGACCACCGACTGTGGAGCCGGCCTCAGGATGTCCCAGGGGTGTGGATGATCAGCTGTCCAGCCCCAGGGCCCAGGCCCGGATGCCGCCGGCTCTCGAGGATCGCTCCCCGAGGGCCGCCTGTGGCCCAGCGCTCTAGTCTCCTGACCCGGCGACCCCGCCCCTCTCGTCCGGTCCCGCCTGGCCGCCCGGGGCCGGGGTAGGCGGGAGCAGCTTCCCGAGCCCCCGAGCGTGCGGCGACGGCGCAGGGACCCGGGGGAAGGGGCTCTGCGCCGGCGGGCAGCACTTCGCCCAGCGGCTCGGCAAAATGACCAGCCTGTTCCGCCGGAGCAGCGGCGGCAGCGCTGGCGGCGGCTCCGCCGGGGCGCGCGGGGCCGGGGGCAGCGAGGCGGCCGCCTCGCAGGAGCTCAACAACAGCCGGCCCGCCCGCCAGGTGCGCCGCCTCGAGTTCAACCAGGCCATGGACGACTTCAAGACCATGTTCCCCAACATGGATTACGACATCATCGAGTGCGTGCTGCGCGCCAACAGCGGCGCCGTGGATGCCACCATCGACCAGCTGCTGCAGATGAACCTGGAGGGGGGTGGCGGCAGCGTCTACGAGGACAGCTCTGACTCTGAGGACAGCATCCCCCCAGAGGTAGGGGCGTGGCCCTGGTAATTCACCAGGGCTCCGTGCTGTTTGAACTTCAGAGGACTCGCATTAGGACCTGGTCTGGGTTCTAACTAGCGAGCCGCCTTATTTCTCCTGGGGAAACCGTACCCAAGTCAGTCAGTGACCTTATTTTACTGGCAAAAAATTACAGTCATTCAACAAGCACTGAGCACTTAGTGGTATGCCAAACATGGTACTAGACCCTGGGTCAGGAGGCATCAGAATCAAGGAGCTTGTTAAAAAGGCAGACACCCGGGCCCCATTCAACATAGTAAATGCCAATCCAGGGTGGAGCATTGTAGTCTGTATTTTTCAAAGAAAGGCTACTTTTGAACCTCTGGGTATCCACCTGGGCCAAGTCAGACAAAGTCTCTGCCCTCGAAGAGCTCACAGTCCCGTGGGGACTAGGGGCAAGAGTCAGGCATGACAGCTCAGGTTGGCAAGTGCTGTGATGGGAGAAGTGGAAGCAGGAGAGGAGGGGACCCGCTTCCGTAGCACATGTACTAAAATAGGAGAGAAGGGGATGGCTTCCGAGAGGACGTCTATGCTGAGACCCGAAGGAAGAGTGAAGAATGAGGGAAAGGGCGTGCGGGCAGAGGGAACAGCTTGTGCAAAGGCTCAGAGGTGAAATAGACCATGAATCACCAGGGAACTGACAGCAGGACCATCTGTCAGGATCCTCGAATGAATGGAGACTGGGAGGTGGACGAGGCCTACCCACTGAGAAAGAGGGAGCCACAGAAGAGGAGGGACATCAGACTTTCTCTGCCTGAGGCATGATGGAGGGGGTAGTGAGCGATAGATACCCGAGCTGTTCTCTTCTCACTCCAGGGAGGTGGTTGAGGGATATGTGACCACCCCACAGCATCAAGAGTCTGTGGGACACAGGATGCTGGGTGTGGCCAGTCCTCTCTGGCCCTGTTCAAGAATTTAGTACACATTTGGACCCCAGCCTCCGCAGGACCTGTAGTGCCGTGAGCAGAATGGGCACACAGAGTCTTTCAGTGAAAAGGTCACGGTCCGCAGGAGCATGTGGCACATGCAGCCATGGACAAGACAGAAGTTTCAGTGGATGGGATTTACCTCTGCTCTTCACTGAGTCCCAGCCTGTGCCAGGCACCATCCTCATGCTTTAGATGTTATCATCTCTTCTAATCCTCACAAACTGTATGAGGTGGCAGTATTATTACTCGCATTTACAGTGAGAAAACCTAGACCCAGATAAGCCTTCAGAATCCTATTCTGCACAGCCCTGCAGGCAGCCACTGTCCATCAATCAGTCATCCTGCAGGGTGAAGCTCACTTGCTCTTCCTCCCTTGGTGAATACTGCTTCAGCTTTCTCTCTCCAGGTAGAGCAATTTTGTGGACAATGACATCTGGCTCATCCCTGTGCCTCTTGCAGCACCTGGGACAGTCCTGGCACATCACAGGCACTCAGGGAATGTTGTTGAATGAATAAATTTTGCTGCTGTCATTACACAGCTTTCTTCAGTTTCTTTCCCCAGGAGACCACTCCTGTGACCTGCCTGGATTAGCAAGTGGGGGGAATATTGGAAAACCCAGATTTTCTTTGTGAAAAGAAGGGCTGTGTGTGTGTGTGTGTGTGTGTGCGCGCGTGCGTGTGTGTTTGTAGATACATCCTTAAGTGTGAGCTGGAAGGGAAGTTCTCTGAAAACTCTGATCCTTCTATGGTCTCATTTGTTCTGACAGTCTGGCAGGTAGGATACTATTTCTTTCTTTGTCCATGGCACCCACAGCCTGCGAACCTCTGCAAGGCTTCCGCGTCCCCCTAGATAGGCCTGCGCTGTGTGTGCTTCTGTTTTTCTAAGAATCTTGCTTCCAGATTGAATCCCTTCTCAGCACCCCTCTTTGGCTGTGTCCCCATCCCCCCACCTTTGGAGTTCTGCCTGAGCCCATCGGCAGGCAGTTCCTGAGCCAGCGGGAAGTGCTTTGGAAAATTTATGAGCAGCAGCTGGAATGACAATAACTGCTGACTGGGAAAAGCCCCCTCTTCTGGGGGCTGATGGATGGTGGGCTGGCCCGAGGGGTAGCCTTGCCACAGAGAACATCTTCTGTCAGATAAATGGCCAGACCCTGGCCCCCAGAGCACCTGGCAGGCATCCATCACCCACACTGAATTGAGCCAGGAGGCCGCAGAGCCGAAAACTTCAGCACCTTTAGAGCCAGAAGAACAACCTCACTGTGGCTGGTGGGGTTGGGGGGAGAGAAGTCGGGGGAGGCCAGAAACATGGCTGGGGTTACTCTCCCTGGAGACGGGATCAGCCTTTCTGGAGCGTGCCTGGCCCGCTGCCTGCCTGCTTGGCGTTTCTTCATTCTGCTCCAGGAGTCTCTGATGAGTGTCTGGTTCTTGCAGCCCCAAGAGGCCACACTGAGGCACAGGAGCTGCCGAGAAGGCCAGGGTACCTCCTGTTGTGGTCATGGAGGCCTGATCTCCCTGCCTGGGGACCCCAACTGCTAGGCCAGTTATGGGAAACCACAAGCAGCTTCCTTCTAGGAACATTCCCACTAAGCTCACCCCTCCTCACTCATCTAACTCAGACCAAGCTCAGTGTGGACAGACTAGACTAGCCACTGAAGGTGGAGAGGCTTATCCTCCAGGAGTTGGCCTCAAGATCCCAGGCTGGAACCTTGTCCCTCAGAGCAATGGGGTCTGGGGGATGGAGAATAGGGGCTGAGGGACAGTACCAGTATGGTCTCTGGGTGTGCCAGGTAGTTGCTGAGCCACTGTTCATGCCAGACACCTGAGGCTCACCAGTGAATTGGAATGGAGCTCACAGTGTGCTCTCTCTCTTTTTTCCCTATTTTGGAAATTTGGGGTAGGCAGAGCAGTGGCCTGCAAAACAGCTACATTCTTCTCTTTCTGCAAAAGCATCTGTTTAAATACTTTCTGCCTCAAAGGAAAGAACGTTAGTGCATTCCAGGGCAAGAGGCCTCTTTGGGTCAGGCTTGCTGTATCTGCACAGAGTGCGGCAGTGTGTGTGTGCGTGCGTGCATGTGTGAGCATGTGTGCACTCATGTGTGCATGCTCACTTACCAACTTACCACCTGCCCATCTGCCAGGTGTCTCTAAGATTCTAGGCACGGCTGGGCTCACGGCCGGGATGTGCCAGTACAACCCGGCCCGGCCCAGGCTTGCAGAGGCAGAGCAGAGGCTGTTTAGCAGGGACTTCTGCACACTCACTTGAGGTTAAAACATGGGGTGTGGGGACTCTGGGGCAATTGACAGCCTCTGAGCCCTTCCCAGGTTCTTTGATCTTGAAGGAGATGGGAACAGAGCTGGGGAGGAAAGGAGAGGTGAGCTGGAGGCTAAGGTATAGGCTGGTTGGGGTTGTGTGTCCTTGGATCTCTTGGTTGATGGCTGCCTCCTGCCCCAGACTTCTCTGTGGACCTCTGGGGAAGGGTCTAGGTCAGTCCATGGAGCAGGAACCCCAGCCTTTGCCCAGCCCTCGGCCTCTGCCTGCTCCTCTTTCTGGCTCCTGGATGAAGAAAGGAGTCTGGGAAGGAGAGGCACCCCAAGTACTTCCCTTGCCGCTGTCCACCCTGAGAATCCATCCTGGGAATGCAGGCACTGTGCCCCGGGGAGAGACCCTTGCTGTAGAGACCATGTTCAAGTTGAAGATTCAGTTCTAAAAACAGTGTGTGGCTTTTGCCATGTCACTTATTCAGCTTGGGTCTCAGTTTCCTCACCTGTAAAATGGGGTATCAGTCCACAACCTACCTTGCCAAATTGGGGTCTAGGTGAGATAATTCATGTAGAAGTGCTTCGAGAGAGGGTGTGACTGATGTTAAAGTTAGTATTCAGTGATAACACATGTCCAGAAGAGTTCGTCTATCACAAGTGTGCAGCTCAGTGGCATTTCACCAGCACTCAGATCAAGAAACATCAATAGGACCTGGAATCCTCCTCATACCCCTTCCCGGCTTCTCCACCCTCACACCCTCACTGCTCTGACTTCTATCACGGTGATTTGCTTTGCTTGTTTTTGAACCTTACTTAGGTGGATAATGCTGCTCTGAACATTCTTTCGGGGACATGTGCTTTCATGTTTTAGAGTATGTTGGAATTGTAGAGTCGGGGTAGACATTCAGTATATAAAGCCAAACAGTTTTTGCAAAGTGCTGGTCGTAGCAATTTATATTCCCACCAGCAAAGCAGGGTTCCTTTACATCCTTGCCCACACTGGGTCTTGTATAAATGTTACTTAAATTCAAGGAAGGGTTGTTAATATTCTTTTCTTTATTCTCTCTGATGCAGATCTTGGAAAGGACTTTGGAACCTGATAGCTCCGATGAAGAGCCCCCTCCTGTGTACTCCCCACCAGCCTACCACATGCATGTGTTCGACAGGCCTTACCCTCTGGCTCCCCCCACTCCACCGCCCCGGTGAGAAGTCAGCTCCCCTTAGCACAGGGCAGTATGGAAAGGGATCAGGGGTTGGGACTAGGTACAGACACAATGGGAATCTTGGCTGGACCCCACAGCATGTGGCAAGAGACATTTTAACTAGATACCAAGAACTTTCAAACTGTAAAGATTTTAAGAGCAAACGTTCCCTAAATTCCTTATCTAGGCTGGGTGCTATGCCAAACATCATACGGGACACAGAGTCAAATAAGGCTCGGCCTCTGTCTTTCGGGAGCTGATAGTCAAGGAAGATAGAGTGGGAATGACAAACCCTTGGAATGGGACACTTCCTGTCCCGGGCCCATGGCAGACATTACTAATCGATCGCTGTGCTCTTTACTGCTCAGTTGAGACAGACCCTCAGAATCCTCCTTAGTGCAGCACTCCCAGATAGCCATCAGTCATTGATGGAATGAGTACGTATTTGCCATCCCTCATTGAGGGATGTTGTGGGGATTGTTAAGCAATGGGAACAAGTAAGTCTCTTTTGCTGGGATAGTTTGATAACCAGAGGCAGAAGGATAGACTGCTAGGTCCTTGGAGACTTCTTCTAGGCTAGGGACGCTGTAATTTGGGAATTAAACATGAAACTGGTTGCCAGTTGGGTCGCATGGATCTCTGAGGTGCTTGTTTTTCAGGGCTTTGTGTTTGTGGTGGGGCTGCTGGAACCCAGGTTTCTCTTTATTGTAGAGCTGCAATTCCTTAGAATGACTCAGGCCTGGGGTGGTGAGGGGTGGGAGAAATTATGGGACAGGGGACTTGTTCCAGTGGATCTTCCCTTCTGAAGATCTTGGGAGCCTCAGACAGTGGTAGTGGAGAACTCTGTTATCACACAGAGTATAGACAATGTATAGGTATAGACAATAACATCAGCTCCATTTTCTAAGTGCTGGAAACCATCGCATTCCAATCCTCTAACAACCTTTGAGGTAGGCACGGTTGTTATCCCTTTTTGACAGATGGGGAAACTGAGCCTAAGAGAGGTTTCATAACATCCCCAAGACTGACTTTTTAACTTTATTTACTTATTATTATTATTTTTTTTATGGTTTTGCAAAAGGTTTGATTTCTATTAGGCAGAGTGGTTCTGCCTATTTTTCAGAAGGGAAAATTGGGGCCCTAAGAGACAGGATCCCAGTGTAAACCTGGCATGAATATTCTGGCCACATCCTCCCTTCCCTACTCTGGCTGGGTGTTCAGCTGCTGTGGGTGGGGTAGGCCTGGGGGCAAGGGCTGTGCAACCCAGTGATGGGAGCCCCACCTGGGGGCAAGTTGACCTCAGCACTAGTCCAGGGCTCAGGAGGCCTCGGTGACTTTGGACAAGTCACTGCCCTTGCCTGAGTTCAGAGTCCTGACCTAGAAATGCTTGAAATGAAGGCTTTGCTGGCTGGAGGTAGATACAGGGGAAGAGAACTTGAGTTATGGAGTTAGCCAGAAGCTCTCCCCACCCACTTCCTTCAGCTACCTAATTTCTAATTCTTTAGGTACCTTTGCTGTGAGGCCTTTGGCTCACCACTTAACATCTCTGAGCTTCGTTTGCCTCTTCTGTGAAATGGGGCTACTAATCCCCGCCTCAGCACTGTTGTAAGGATTGACTGAGAATCGTTTGTGGAGCACTTAGCATAGTGCCAGGCACGATCAGACCTACCATCAGTGGTTCACTGCTCCTCCCACCCCTACCCCCACTGCATGGCTGGCCTCTGAGCTCTAACACTGAACCCTGAGACCAGTGGTGAGGCTTCCTTTCAGAGACCAGTGTTCAGAAGAGGTGGGGCCAGCCTTTGAGCAGGAGCCCCTTTGTTTCAAGATGGTCCTGCTAGGCCCAGATCCATTCCTAGGCTACATCCACAGCCTCATTTAGTCTCTCTATCCAGGACATTCATTTCCAGCATTTATTGAGTCACCTGCAATATTCAGGTGTGTGATGCAGAGATGAATACAGCACTGTCTTGACCCGTCCCTCCCAAGAAGTTCAGAGTCTGTGGGACACAGGATGTAAGAAAGGCTGCATAAAGGAGCTGATGTCCGAGCTGTGACCTGGTGAAGCAGAGGACAGGAGGGCAATCCAGGCGAAGGAAATAGCAAGTGCAAAGGCCTAGAGGCAGGAACCATCTGGGGAACTCTAGGAAGTATGGAATGGCTGGGTGAGGGAGCAGGAGGCGAGGAGATCATGGGGTCTCTGTGGGTCCTCCGAGGAGCTTTGACCTTATCCTTCAGCCAGTGAGTTTAAGCTGGGGAGTGATGTGATCAGGTTAGTGTTTTAGAATCTTCCTCTGGCTGCTGGGGGAGATCAGATTTGAGGAGGGGCTTAAGGGAGGAATGGCCTGGCCCTTTCTGCCACCTCTAGTCACTGGGCTGCCTGTGAAACTGCAGATAGGGCAGGGTTTGGGAGATTGTCCTACTGGGGGCACAGAGAGGCAGGGGATCCCAGGGGAGCACATCTGAAATGCCAGGATCCCTGGTTTTGCCTGGATGAGCTGTATGCCCTGGGACAGAGCCTGACCCTATCTGGGTCTCAGTGTTCAGTCTTTACCAAAATCCTGCCTGGAAGGTTTGCCTCCGAAATCCTTCTGGGCTCTGATGTTCCATGGGTAAATCTGGAGGTCCGATGGGGTATGAAGTTCTAGTGTTGGGGTCTGTGGGTAGGCTCTGGGCCAGGAGAGCCTCCCCAGTCGTCACTCTCCTTCTCCCCTCCCCCAGCCAGTCCTTCCCTCTGTCTCCTGAATGAAAGACCAGCTCCGAAGCCCAGAGGGACCCCTCTACGCAGGCCACCTGCTGTTTTCCCATTGAAATTACAGCCTTGGAAGTTTTTTATTTGCCTCTCGGCTCATTTCTGACATTCCGTTCCAACCACAATGGAGTTGCCTGGGCTGACTGGGCCCAGGGCCCCCCTGTCTCTCGCAGCTGCGGGCTGACCTCATCTTCGCTGGTGCCAGGGCAAGGGGCCCAGAGGGGGCTGGGCTCGCCCTTCCTCCAGGACTCAGGCCCAGAAGCAAGGGAAACTGGGCTGAGGATAGGACTCCTGCTCCTTGTCCCCCTCCCCTCTTGGGTTCTGAGTAAGGTGGCTAGAGGGGTCCGAATACGACTCTAGGGCTCTCCACAGCGAGGTGTAGTTGTGGTGGGGTGGATACCCATGCCCCAGATGAAGGCTTTGAAGCCCAAGGAAGGCTGGTGACCTTGGGGAGGCTTTCTCCATGCTTGAACTCACTAAAGGTGGTCTTAGGGTTCCTGAGAGATGGGGGAGCCTCTCCCCTGCCTCTTGGGCCCTTGGGAAAAATGAAGCCTCCAACAGTGACAGGAGGTGGCAGAGTGATGTGGAGAGAAAGCCGCCGAGGAATCAGGTCCTGCCTGGGTCATGATGCAGAGGCTCGTCTGGACCATCCCCTCATCTGTACAGCGAGAGGGTGGACGAGGCGTGCCGGGGTTCCCTTGGCTCCAGTCTGCATGTGCTGCTACCACCATGCACTTAGCAGCTTGTTATCCTGTCTGCTGCCGCCCCCGCCCCCCCCCACCCCCGAGGCCACCCGCCCAAAATAGAAAAGGAAAGGAAGTTATTTCCACAGGCAGCAGCAGCCCAGCCGGAAAAGCTCCCCTCCAGTGAGGGGGCGGCGGGATTCCTGGAGCTGGAGACCAAATCAAAGCCAGGCTCCAAAGCCAGAGTGGCCCCCACCAGCCCCAGGCCTCGGCTGCCTTCTGCGCGTGTCACTTCCCTGATTCAGCAGAACACGTGTCCTGAGGTTGCCACGCTGCAGGCTGCTGAGGAGCTGTGGGGAGCTCCTGGCTTGGGCCCAGGCTGCCCTTGGGCTCAGGGCGGCAGAGCAGGAGCCTGGGGTCAGGGAGGGCGTGTGCTACCTCTTTCCTTCCTCTCCTTCCCTCCTCGTTGTTGGTCCTCTGCCAAGGCACACGCCTCACACCAGGCACCTTGCCTATGAAGAAAGGTACCTTGCCTATAAAGAGCAGAACTGGGTGCCCCCGGAACAAGAACCCTTCTGTGCCTTTTCAGAACATTGTTCAAGACAGCCTCATGAGGGGCTCCCACCTGCCTTGGCAGCGAGGCATGGGCTCACCCAAGACCACCCTGTCGGCTTGCGGCTGCATCAGAACTGGAACTTAAATATATTTTACTCTCTGGGGATCCTGGCCATTCAATAGCCCCTTATCCAAGCAAGCCAGCATTCAGGCACACTGGGCTGTTAGTAGCTTATGTGCTTGTTAATTTGGAGCATACCTGTTACTCAGCAGCCATGAGCCCGTACTGTGCTAGGTACTAGGGATAGAAGCATGAAAGGACACGGCCCTTGCTGTGTTTAGAGGGTGTTCATAAACATCCCCATCTAAATCCACAACACCCAACCTGAGCGCCATGATCAGAGAGCTCTCTTGGCCTAGAGACCTCGATGGCACTGAGTAACGGTTGCAGAGCAGTGAACTTCTGGTGCATCGAGAACCCATGCCGGGGCTAGAGGTGGGGGTTAGCCAAGACATGGTGGAGAAGATGAGCTAGAGCCCTGGGCCTTTGAGCTGGAAGCAGTGGAGGGCATGAGCAGAAGAATGCCATTCTGAGCAGGATCCTGGTGTGATGGGCCAGGACACCTGTGTTTGGGCCTGTTCCCTCCTCATTGTCACTTTTCGTCCTCCAGCATTGATGTGCTGGGCTCTGCGCCCCTTCCAGCCAGAGGCGCTATCGGAACTGGAACCCACCACTGCTGGGCAACCTCCCCGATGACTTTCTCCGCATCCTGCCCCAGCAGCTGGACAGCATACAGGTAACGGAGGATGCCTCTGACCTGCCTGTGCAGCATCTCTACTTGCCCACACAGTTCGTGCCAGCCAGTTTCACTTCCTGATGTTTAAGCCCCAGCGAAGCTATTTCTGTTACCCTGGGTTTGTAGGGAAAGAATGCTGAACCAAAAGCCTCATTTCCTGTCCGGGCCTGGAGATTTCCTGTTCCACCCAGGGAAGGTGACAGCCCTGAGGAGACTCTGGCTGTAGCCACCACCCCAGGCTTGAGAGAGGTGGGCATGTGGGCAGCCAGTGGCAGAGGGCCAGAGCACCTTCCTTCCCTCTCCTGGGAAAGGGCCAGAGGTGACTTCTCCCCCGATGTTAGCGTATCCCGAGGAGCTCTTGCACAGGGTGGGGGCCTCACGCTGAGGTAGCTGGTGCAGGGAGAGTTTCGAGTTTGGGAATCCTTGTGTAGGCTCTTGAGCAGTTTGCAGATTACTTTTCAGGACTATTCAGGTTGTAAATAAAGGGATAGGATGGTCCAAGGGGGAGGAGAAGTCATTTTTAAGCCCTTGCTGCTTCCTCAGCAGAGAGAGGGCTCTGGCCTGTTCAGTCGGATTTTGGCCTATGACTAGATCCTGAAAGGAGGCTCAGGCCCCAGGTTGTGGCTGGAGGATTCTGGGAGAGGACATGTGTACCCCCAGATGTGCATGGATGTTTGTACAACATGTGCCCTTGTGCGTAGGCATTCAACATGCTCGCTTCCCTCCTTAGGGCAACCATAGGGGCTCCAAGCCCAGGAGCGGAGATGGCGGCCTGCCCCCTGTGGCCGGGCCTGGCACCCGGGACCTGGAGAGCCGCTGGAAGCAGTACCTGGAGGATGAGAGGATCGCGCTCTTCCTGCAGAACGAGGAGTTCATGAAGGAGCTGCAACGCAATCGCGACTTCCTTCTGGCCCTGGAGAGAGGTGGTACACTGGGTGGGGACCCTGTGGTCACTTCTCCATGGCTGAATGATGGAACTGATGTTGGCTATAGCCTTCGGGTTCAGGAGAGGCAGGGAGCTGGAGGCCAAGGGAGCTGAAGGTCTCTGAACTGCTGAGACGTGGCCCTTATCACCTTGTCCTTATGGGAGCCAACGGGGACCTGAGTCGCCAGGAAGGAAGTGGGTGCCCTCTTGGGCCCTCTCCTCCCCACTCCCCACCCCCCGTCCGCCAAACACACACACACATCCGCTCTGTGCCAGGCACTGGCCTCGTGTCTGGTACTCCAGGAGCAGAGGGTCTGGTCCATAGGTGTTGGAGAAGAAGCCTGGCTGAGTGGAGGACATTAGAACAGGGGTTCTTGAGTATTTGGGGTGTTTGGGTTGTCTTTGGCCCGGGACCCTGCTTCCAGCCTGGCTGCCTTTCCCTTCAGGGCTGGAGTGTGTTTGAGGTAGAGCACTGCCAGAGAGCTGTGGGACATCTGCCTTGTGCTGGTCACGGTGGCTACGTGTGTGTGTGTGTGTGTGTGTGTGTGTGTGTGTGTGTGTGTTTGTGAGAGAGAGAGAGAGAGAGAGAGAGAGAGAGACTGACAGCTTGTCATGGGGGAGGGGCAAGATGTATAGGGAGAAGGGAGAAGGCTGGGCTGACACAGAGGCCCAAGGTTAGCTCCAGCTCTGTAGCAAAGGTACTGGGGTCTTGGGGCCTCTCCTTTTCAATGAAGAGGTTGGATTGTATGATTACTCAGGGTCCTACTAATTCTGCCATTCTGCCATTCCAGTGCTTGTCAGGGAAAGTGTTTCTGTGGCCACTGGTTCTTTGAGAGCCCGCAGACATTGTGTGCACACACTTTGTGTGTACTCGTATGCATGTCTGGGGGTTTTGCCTCCAACAACCACCTGCATCTCAGCCCAGGCGCTACCTTCCCTGACTGATATGTGGTCCTTTTCCAGATCGATTGAAATACGAGTCCCAGAAATCCAAATCAAGCAGTGTGGCTGTGGGAAGTGACTTTGGCTTTCCCTCTCCTGCTCCAGGTAACCTTGCCTTCCTGGGAGAGAGGCCTGGAGGGCACAGGGGCTCATACATAAGCCGAGCTTCGTGTTCTTGGAGTTGGGGTAGAGTGAGGACATGGGCTGCTGGTGAGGGTGTGCCTCCACCACTGTACTCACTGTGGAATGAGATGGCTCCTCTTCTCAGCAGCCCTGGGTTCTTACCGAATCCAGAGGCTGCTGGAGCCCACAGCTAGGGCTGGCTAACAGGCTGGCTGAACTCCTCGGAGGAGCCTGGAGCTTTGGCAAGAAGGGGACATGCCACACCATGGGGAGGGGGGGAAAGAAGGAGGACTTAGGGACTTACGAGGTTTGGTCTTGGCCCCAGGGGAGCTTATGGAACTATATCCAAGAAACAGCAGAGCAAACCAACAAAGCTGAGGACGCACTTGTTGAATGCAGCAAGCGCATGGCGAGGAGCAGGGCAGGATCCATCTGGGAAGGAATCCACCAGCCGAAGGAAGGCCAGGGTGGACAGGAGCCTGCTGGGATGCACGGACGAGGGTCAAGCTAGGAACATGGGGCAGAGAGGCCCAGAGGCCCTGGTTCAACACTCGACACCTGGACTCTGCTCTGTGTGTGGCATAGTGGCCCCTCATCAGCCAGAGCCCTCCACATACACACACAGGCTGCCCTCCTCAGAGATACAACCAGCAGCTTCTGCCCGAAACAGATCTTATATCACACTGTGGAGAGGGGACAGGGAAGCAGAAGGATGGAGAGCTCAGCTGTCCCAGCTCGAAGAGAGAAAATCCCATGGAACTGATTCATAAGCAATAGGCTGGGAGCTTAGGCCCCACCAGATGTGCAGCTGAGGGTTTTAACGGCAGCCTCTGTCCTTGATCCTGAATTAACTATAGACACCAGGGCTGCTGAGATGGATCAGAATGACTCACAGGGGACTTAGCAAACAAGGTGACTTGGGATTAGCTGAGCTGCAGGGTAGACAGCGCGGGCTTTAGAAGGGCAGTGAGAAACCCAAGTGGGTGCTGAGTAAGTGGGGAGACTCTGGGAGGCCACCTAGGTTCTGACATTGGTACCCACCCCCTTCTCATTCCTGTTCATTGTCTATAACGATTCGGAAACTCCACATCTGGGGGGCATTATGGAGGGGGCTGACCCTGGAGGGAAGGGGACAGGAGCCATCACGGGTGAATGCCTCTGTGCCCTGCACCTTCCTTCCGTTACCTCATTAGCTCTCACACCCTGGGGGACGCAGGCAGGCAGACCACTTGCTGGTGAATGTTGCGGGATAAGGCCAGGTGTGCAATGTCCGGTGACTTGTACAGTGTAAAAAATCCCAGCCACAGCTGATTGCAAGCTGCCCACGTGACTTCACGGACGTGGAGTTGGTCCGAGAAGCAGCCAGTCGGGAGCAGGTTCCCCTCACCTACAGCAGGCCACAGGACTGCCCCTCTTTTGACAGAGGAGGAAAGCCAGGCGCGGGTGGGGAAGGACATGCCCCTTGAACCACAAGTGCCGTCCTTGCTCTAAGCCGTTTCCCAGTTACAGAAGAAGCCTGCGCTTCACCCCCTTCCTCAAAGAGCAGGGTTGGGCTGAACCCCCGTCCTTCAGGGCAGCCCCAGCTCGCCTCCCTGGGGCCCGGGGCAGCCGCCGGTCCTCTCTGGCCGGCCCTCAGAAGTGTCTCCTCCTTCCAGGAGTCAGTGACACCAACTCCACTGTGTCTGAAGATGCCTTATTCAGGGACAAGCTGAAACACATGGGAAAATGTGAGTCCCCCTTCCAGCTCTTCTAAGGCAGGCCCTGTGGCCCCGGGGGAGGGAGGGAGCCACCCAGAATTTTTAATGCAGCTGACTCTTGGTGAACCGAAGTGACATTTTAATCACAGGCTAGCTCCCTCGGTCTTCTTGCCTCATTTCTCTGTGCAGCTGAGTCTGGATACAAATTAAGTTTTAAATCCTCCTGAGCCAGCTGTCCGCAGAAAAATGACGTGCTGTACCGCCCTCCCCCGAGTTTTGGTGGCTGGGCCTGACCCGGGGGGGGGGCAGGGGGGGCATTGCTAAACCTACTTTCTGCAGGTGGGAGGCCTGCATGGTTGATGACCTCTTCCCACAAAATCCTGCCGACCAGTGCTTACCTGCCCCTCCCCACCCCGCAGACACAGAACCATGTGTGAATGAGGCTGCCATCCTTTCAGGCTCCATTTCAGGGAAAATCTGGGATTAGTCACGGAAATCCCAGAACCAACTCTGGAGGCGGCAAGGGGGATGGAGGTAGGCGGCGGGAAAGCAAGCCAAGACGCATTGCTATTTGTCTCAGCTGCGGAGTACCCGGATCTCGGGCTGTCCGCTGTCCCTGGTCTGGTTTGCAGTGGCCTGTGCTGCCCCTGCAGGCCAACCCAGGATGGCAGCTTCACTCCCCCAAGGCACCAGCCTGTCATCACCTCTCTGGCTCCCTGCGCTCTCACACCAGCCTGCCCACCTGCCTCCAGCCCTGGTAGGGGTGGGGGCCTGCTCCAGCCTCCTCCTGAGCCCTGCTACCTGGTGCTCTGGCTGCTGGCTTACAAGTCTCTCTGCCCCCAGCCACCCGGAGGAAGCTGTTTGAACTGGCCAGGGCCTTTTCAGAGAAGACCAAGATGAGGAAGTCAAAGAGGAAACACTTGTTGAAGCATCAGTCGTATCCTTTCTGGCCTGGCACTGGGTGGGGGCAGTGGGTGCTAAGGGCACTGAGACCCTGGGCTGGGCTCCCCAAGGCTGTACCCTCCTCCAGGAGTGGGAGCTGGGTCTGTGGCCCTCTCTTCTCCATGAGCCCTGCTGCCAATCTGCTGTCCCATCTCTCCGTTCCAGTCTTGACCACCATGACCAGGCTTGGGGAGAAGGCCAGCGTCTGACGTCTTCCTGCTGCAGGCTCAGAAGTTGTCCTACAGCATTGGTACTTTTTGTCTGGAGTAATCTGCATCTTGGGAGCAAATTCGATTCTTCCTTTGAATTCAGCAAACCTTTCCCTAATTTCTCTAGTTGAACAGATCCTCAGATCTTTCTGCCTCCTCATATAAAGCATGTTGGCCCTGACTTCTCACTTTCAGTCCCTTGAGTAAAAATAAGGTTTTCCATATTTTTAACCATCCAGGTTCCCATCCATTCTTGTCAGACAGGGCCCAGGACATGAGAAGCTGAACAGCCAAAGGAGAACAAGGAGAAAGTCACTTCTCTGTCCCCAGGATGGGAGCTAGCTGATAGTCAGGGCCTGGCTGCTCAGGTGACTCCAAGAAAAGGAGCCTGGGTGAGGTACTGGGGAGTGTTGGGGGATAAGGCTGGTGTGGTAGAAGCCTCCTGAGCTTGGCATGGGCGGTGGAGGGCTAGGAACAAGGCGTGGGAGGACGATGGCGGTGCCCTCATCAGTTTTCCTGAACGGCTGGGTAGGCTGGGGGCTGCTGCGTCAACTGCCAATCTCCTGGACGACGTGGAGGGTCACACCTGTGGTGAGGCACCGAGGGTGGGGAAGCTTGAGCTCTAAGCTGCTGTGGTCAGTGGCCCTGCAGAGGAGGGTGGACCCAGCCTGGGAGACACATCGAGGGTTGGTGGGCAGGTGTCCCAAAGAAGTGGGCCCTTCCACTTGGACCATATTGCCTCTCCCTTCCTTCCACTCCTGAAAGGGGGCTGAGCTGCACCTCCACCTAGATCTCCACCTGCAGCATAAAGTGCCAGGTGTTTTTTGCTGGAGAATATTTTCTTCTCTGGGGTGTGAGGGGACAGACAGGCCTACCTACAAAGAGGGACCTCAGCTTGAGAATAAGCTTGGCGCAGGTTCAGTTTCTGGGTCCAGAGGCCTTTCAGCATTCATTGATCCAGTCCCTCCCAAAGGCCACATGGACCAGAAGATGCTGCCTCATACCTTATCAGGCCTGTAGCCGAGCCCCGATCCCTATGCCTCAGAGCAGAGGACCCTTCTGTGGTTAGGAGACACCCAGAAACAAGGGCTTGGAGAGCCTTAGAGGTCGTCTGGGTAGTCCGAATTCCCCATCCCACTTTATAGGTGAGGAAACTGAGGGAAGACCGTGTCCGAGGTCTTGGAGCCCAGTCTTGGAGCCAGGCTGGCGGTCAGGTGTCCTAACCTTGTCCCGTGCCCTGCTGCCTTCTCACCAGACCCACACGTCGCCCCCCAGGGACCAGCATGTGCCGGAGAAAACAAGGATGCTCTGTTGCCCAGCCTGGGGGACTTGTCTGAGCGTAGCCCTGCGGGGTGGAGGATGAGGCAGCTTCCCTCTGCTTTTCAGATGAAGACTTCCGGGGAAGGCGGCAGGAGGTGTCCAAGGTGGAGGAAGCCCTAAGGGAAGGACAGTAAGAGGTAAGGCCTGGAGCCACCGCTGCCCAGGGACTGTCCAAGGTCGGGGCTGCCACTCCCCTCATCCCACCTCTCTTCCCAGGGGTCCAGAGGCATTGGGCTCAGGAGACTGGATAGTGCAGGCCCTGAGTCTCTTCCCTCATCGCTGTGGCAGAGGACTTGGGCTTCTGTCTGGGAGCTAGTCTTTTGCATTTCTTTTTCTTGGTTATTTATTCATTTGACAAAAGACAGCCACACCGGCCTAAACTAGATGCCGAGAACAGGGGAAAAAAAAAAATCAGCGTACACCCTGAATAGCTTACAGCCTTGTTGAGAAAACAGTCCAGGACACACACAGCCCCCTATGAGGATGATTTTAGAAAGGCCGAGATGGCCTCATCCCAGCCGAGCACCACACAGGACTCTCCCACTGCCTGCCTGGGTCGGGTGGGGCAGGGTCTGCCACAACCGGAAGAGAAAACTGCCCCTTTCAGGACGGCTCTGTTTCTGGCTGGAGCCCTGGCCCCCAGGCTGCTTTTCCTCCTCTCTTCCTGAGAAAACGGGGAATGTCACCACCTCCTCCAGGTCACTCCATCACTCTTCCAGCCCCTCCCCCCGTCAGGAAGCTGCCCGCCTGCCCTCCCTGCAGCTGTTGCCCTGGCCCCAGGGGTCAGCACCTACAAGGCTTTATTGAGCCGAAGGTGGGGCAGGTGTGGCCCTGTTTCAGACTGTACAGAACGACTTAGGACCCTGAAGATAGTTGTCACGGAGGGGAGGTAAATCAGCTCGTAGAGGACACAGCCAGGAACAGTACAAGTGCTTGCTCCCCTCGGCCTCTGCGGCTGGCCTTCACGTCACCTCTAGTTGACTCCTCACCACATCCTCCACCGGGCACATCCAGACCCCTTTCGTTCTCAGGCTTTCTTCACCCGCGGAGTTGCACCCACACTTCCCCTTCTCTGGAAAGCTCAAATAAAGCCAGCCAGGGGAAGGGCCCTCCCTCCCACTCAGTGTGGCTGCCATCTCTATCCTGTGGAGCCTCAGGGACGATGTGCCCAGCCCAAAGCTACCGCAGCATCATGACCTTGCCCATTATTTATTTCTCTCCTGAGTCTTCCCGGTTTTCCGTTTCGAGCTCCTTTCTCAAGTCTACCTACATTCTCCTCCTCCTCCCCACCTTAGAAACCAAGAGTCCCCAACATTGTCCTTCATCACCCAACTTGCAAAAAAGTTTCACCCATTCGCAGGCTGGTAGTCCCTCCCGCCACCCTCAGACTGACTCGAGAATGTCACCTGGCAGGTCCAGGGCTTTTTCCTGTCCCGTCCTCTGGCGCTCCCTCCTGCATGCGTCTTTCTTGAAACTGCTTCCCCTTGGCTCCTATGGCCTCAGAATCCTGGACTTTGTTTCTCTCAAGTCTTTATTCTCCGGGAGCTTTGCAGGTTTCCGTTGCTCCTCCCACTCCCTCAATCCCAGGTAGCTCTGCCCTTGACGTTCCTTGAAGTCTTCTCACTCCTTCCTCTCTCTGGCACTGAGTAATCATTTGTGCCGTTGGCTCCAAAATCTGAATCCCCACCTCCGTCAGTCGTCCCTGTCTGCTTCGTATCCCCAGCTGTGCCCATGATTGCCATTCTAACCCTGGATTTCAACTCACTGATGGCCAGATGGCCTTTCCTCCTGACTTCCCCATTTCATTTCTCATTTCTTTCATCACTGCCCTGGTAGACTCTCATCACCTGGTTAATAGCCCCTAGGCTCTTCACTGCCCCTATTCTGTTCACCCCGTCACCTAAAAACTTTACTTTCTCCCTTGCTCTCTGAGTGGGTTTTCTGAGTACTAAAGGCTTAGGAACTTCTCATGCTGTGAGTGGGACCCACCAAATTCTAGTCCCAATTGACTTTTCTGCCGCCATAGGTGCCTTTAGTCTGGCTCGCCTGAGCTACTACTACTGTATCGTAGAATGGGTTGGGTACTTCCCTCCCGCTCACCCCTTCCCATCCAGCAGCTTCCACCAGAATTCCAGCCCCCTACTCCATCTCCAGCTGCCAGGGTCCCTGCTGTTCTGCAAGTTAAAATGTTTCTAGGCGTTTGGAGTGTGTGTGTGCGCGCGCACGCACGCGTGACCCCAGGCAGAATTCCAAGGCTGACACAGAGTCCCAGGAGGAAGGAGAGAGTCTCCTGTCTTTGGTAGCTTCTGCCGCAAACCATCTCTCTACAAACCAGTGATGAAAGACCACCAAGCTCCGTTGAAAAAGACTCCTCTCGTCCCTTTTCCTTACCAGATGCGAGCAGTTCCTCCTCGCTGGAGATGACCTGACATGGTGGAGGCAGCCAGAGAACAAAACTGGCCCCCAGCTGAAGAGCCCAGCTGCGGCCAGACAGATGGTGCTCGAGTACCAAGGCCCAGTGATTCTCCGGCCACAGCCCAGCCCAGCCACTGCCACTTTCCATGGGACTTAGAACTTCGGAGTTGCTGTGATTGGAGGAAGGACCTGGGGTTGGGGTGCAACAGCCAATCAGGGCCCCTTCTGTAGCCAGGATGTTCTATGGGCAATGAGTGGAAATGCAGGATCCAACTTCCCTTCTTATAAACAAAACAAACAAACAAAACAACCCCGATCCTCTACTCCCCCCCCCACCCCAGCTCCCTGCTGGGCACCTTGAGTTTATTTCCATGGCCTCCTGCATCCCACCTTTTTCCTGGGGCTGCTGACCTGCACAGCCCCTTAGGCTGCCTTTGTTAGGGGCTGGCATGGCCCTCAGCAGTGATGGGGAGGGTGGCTCACCCCCTGGAGCTAGAGGACTCTGGCTAGGCAGGGGTAGTCTGTACTTTGACAGAAGACAAAAGCCAGTTTTGGATGGGACCCTGCAGTCTCAACAGTGGGATCTCACAGGGGCTCTGACTCTCGAGCTGGACTAGAAGTTCAGCTATAGCCAAGGGTATACAGCAGCAGGTTCTGAAGTGACCCTTGAGAAGGTACAGGCCTGAGGAACAAGGTGAAGAGGCTGCCAGCCTGGGTGGGAGCACCCGGGCCAGAAGGGCTTCTTGGGTACCCCTTGCCAAGAGCGAGTAAGTGAGTGGTCAAGAGGAGACTCCGGTTCTACAAACCTTACCTGGCACCAACCACTGCCAATGGGAGAGAGACTGCCTAGTCTCTCTGGCCGCACCATCCGGATGGGAACATGCTGACCTCCCTGGAGACCCTGTAAGCCTGAGCAGCCAGAGGCTTCGGCACTCCCCTGCCCCGCCCCGCCCGCCCTGGAGTGTGGAACCAGCCCAACCGCTGGTCTGAGAGTGGGAACCAAGCCTTGGCGGGGCCCTGGTGGCCTCAAGTCACCCCGACATAATGAGGGCGTGGAGAGGGCTCAGGGCCTGCGAGGCGACACTGCCATTGCACCTCTTCCCACCCCCGCCTCACGCGGTGCTGGCGGACGGCCTGGCCGGACCCAGGCGGGAGGGGTCGGATGCGCTACTGCCCCTGCGCGTGACCAAGTTTGGAAGCGCGCGGGTGGCTCTGTAGCCGGGGACCGGCTGCCCTCCGCTGTGCCCTGCGGCCAGGCTGTGCCTCCGACAAGCTCCCCCTCCCCAGGCCCTCAGCCCAAGCTCCAGCAGGGTCTGACCCTCAGGGTTAGAGGTGGTGGTGGGGGGGGCCTCTGGGCTGTGGCCCTGGACGGGCCGCGCCGCGGGGAAGTCCCAGCCCCACGTCTGTGTGTTGCTTTGTTAGTGGGTTTTTTTCTCTTATGTGTGGGTTTTTTCTTGGCGCTGTTTCATAGGAATTCCTGTAATAAAGACTTGGTGTTCTCTTGGTGCTCTGATGTGGCCTGCGGCATGGGCTGGACCTTCTCTCTTCTCTCCCCTGGGCAGGGTTTGGCTCCTCCTGAGCCCCGCGTCTAACCCGTGAGCCACCTGCCTCACCCGCCCCCCTAAACCGCAGCATGTGATGCCCAAGAGCTCAGCCCTTTCTGCAATGCACTCAGGAGGGGACACCTGCTGCCCGCTCTGCCACCCTGCTGACCTGCAAGCTTTGCTCAGCATGGTCGCCTTCCCGTTTACCCTAGGAAAACAAACTGCTTGCTGATAGGCAAAGGAAACACGGACTGGAAAGCCAGCCTCTAAAGCTGCAGCAGGTCACCTCCCTAAATAAACAGAAGGCTTCTGGAGTAACGGACTGGAGGCTGGATGGATATGCAATCTGACTTCAGAGGCCCACAGAGATTTCCCAGTTCAAATGTCTCTAGTTTTTCCCTACTCCCCAGCTCAGCTGGACTACCTCCCACACCAGGGAACTCACTGCCAAAAGGGGAAGCTGGTGCCCTTTTCACACAGGGCAGTTCTCAAGGTCTAAAAGTTCTCGTGTTGAATCCCAAGGCCTCCTTGTTGGTTCCACCCACACAGCTTGTTTCTGGGCTCGGGGTCACCCAGGCCAAGGCTACCACTCTTCCCTCAGATACCAGGTTTGAGCTCAGTGGCTCGACTCTTTCCTTTAGGACAAACACGCAGGTTCCTCCTGTCCTCCCTACAAAAACGTTGTCTTGACACCCCTAGTTTGACCGAGGTCAGCTTATAAACTGGCATACCTGAGACAGCTGGTGATGCTCTAGATGTGCGGCTTGGATCTGGGCAAACCAGGATTATCCTCGAACCCTAGGGTCCCCAACCCCCTGGCCTTGGACGGGTATTGGGCCCTGAGGGCCCTGTTAAGAAATGGGCTGCACAGGAGGAAGTGAGCGGTGGATGGGTGAGTGAAGCTTCATCTGTTTGCAGCTGCTCCCCAGCGCTAGCATCACCACCTCAGCTCCCCTCAGATCATCAAGGCATTAGATTTTCATTGGAGCACTGGACCCTGGTGCCAAAAAGGTTGGGGACCACTGAACTAAAGTTTGGGAGCCACGGTGCCAGGCTGGTACCTAGTATTGGCTGCACAGTATAATAACCTGAGTAGCTTGAAAAAAAAAAATCCTGATGCTCAGGACCCTGATTAATTAAATCAATATCCACGGTTGGTTTCTTTTAAAGTTCCTCCAATAATTCAGGTTTGCCGTCAAATTTGAGGACCAGCACACAAAACAGTCTGTTAGGTGTTTCATATTAGCTGAATTAATCTTGCCCAATAATGGCTACTTTGCAGATGATGTAATGACAATTCAGAAAGGTTAAGTAACTTATACCAAGATCACAGAGCTAGCAAGTTGTGAAGCCAGAAAACGGCCCAGGGCTGCCTGACACTAAAACCTGTGTTCTGTCCTCTCTACCCCTGCTCCCCAGTGTGCTCTGTGGACAGCAGCACTGACATTACCTGAGAGCTCGTCAGAAATGCATGTTATTGGGCCCCATCCTAGATCTCCTGCATCTGAACCGGGGGTGTATTTTAACAAGCTCTCCAGAGGGTTCTGATATATGCTCGTGTGTTCTACAGCCTTGCTGCTCAAAGTTTGGTCTGTGGACCAGCAGCAACTGTGTCATCGGGGAGCTTGTTAGATGACTTGTATGCACATTAAGCCTTGAGAAAGTGTGGAACACTGGTTCTCAACCCGCTGTACACTGGACTCATCTCTGATGCTTGGGGTCCCATTCCCAGAGATTTTGGTTTAATTGGTTTGGGATTTAGCCTGGAAATCAGATTGTAAATGCTCCTGAGGTGATTCTAACATGTGGCAAAGTTTGAGAAACATTCACCATTTTGCCTATTTGTATAGATGAGACTGATAGTGAATGGAACCAGGGAGGAGGGTGTAGGGAGAGAAGGCAAATATTACCAGGTCCAACAGGAGTGCAGAAGATGAAGACTCTGCTCCATGACAAGTCCCTCCCTGTTGAACAGTGTGTATAGGACCTAGGGAGGAGGAGTTGGGCTGGGCCAGATAACTGTCCTAGCCATCTACCTTCAGACACCATGCTCATCTGCAAATCCTGGCCTCTTAGTATTTATAAGGTGGTACATATTTAACTCCTGCAAAAATGCTGAGCCGGGCTATCTGGAGTCCAGTCCAGGCAGTGCCCCGCCCCCTCTTGTATGCTTTGCTGTCTCCAGGGCTCAGTCCCAACTCAAGACAATGTCATGGGTCTGCAGAATGCTGGCCTGGTTATTACCACACTGGATCTCAGTCATCCCTCTGTTCTCACGAACAGGCAGCTGACAGTGGGTTAACACTGAAGGAAAGACAAAAGAACTTGGTTTGAAGAAGGTAGGGCAGATGTGGGATGGCAAAGTGAAAGCCTCGTGTGAGTGCTTACTGTATGCTAGTCACCTTTCTAGGGTGCAGTAAATGTTATTTTACCTATTTCCCACAACTATTGTATGAAATTAGTATGATTATTCCTATTCCACACATTACAAAATGAGGCACAGAATCCTTTAGGTCCTTACTCAACATCACCCTCAGTAAGTGGTGGTACCTGGATTTGAACCCATGCAGCTGAACACTAGAACTGGTGTGTAAACACCAAGCTATATATTGGGGTGGGGAAAACCAGTGGTAAGACCCAGAACCCCTGCATAGATGAGAGCTCAGAAAGGGCCACCTTCTAAAAAACATCACCGTAGCGATACATGATCCAACAGTATGCCTGGAACTCACCTATTAGCATTCTTTAAATGGTTTTAAAAACGATCTCTTAGTATTTCCACTAAACAGCAACTATTCTACTGAGAGAGAAGCACATGAACTCCTTTTGTCCATTATCACAGCCTAGATTAATTTGTTGGATTAGCTGGCTGGGCCAGCTGGAGGAAGATTTGGAAATTTCTGGAGACAAGGAAGGAGTTGAAGAGGCTGTGTAAATCTACTGCCACCTGGTGGTTATCTCAGAAATGGCAGTCGCTGGCCACTGAGACCAATCGCCATTTTCCCAGGAGGAAGTGAGCACCTGCTTGGCCCGAGGCCAGAGGTACATGTTCTGTAAAATTTGCAAAACAGAGACATTTTTTGCACTTTTTTTCTTAAAAGGGCCACTAAGGTTATATAAACGTTAGGCCCCACAAAACCAGCATTTACCCTGTCTGTCATTTCTAAAGAGTAAAGGGTCACAATTTCTTATCAGGTCAAGAGGATTATTCTAGGGACTCTGAAGTGAGGTGCTGTGAAACTCAGTACAAACTCAGCACAAACTTGCTTTGCTATAACCTTGCTATTCCAAGTGTGATCTGTGGTTGCTGGCGTCAACCTGGAAGCTCGTTAGAAATGCAGAGTTTTAGGCCTCACTCCAGATCTATGGAGTCAGAATCTGCATTTCCCAATATAAAAGACCAGAGTGTTGCTCCAGGCATAACTGGCTCCCATTTCCTTGCCTACAAAAGGAGCCAAATCATACAGACCTCCCAGGGCAGGTATTGGCGTAAAGTGCTTCTCTTTCCTTTGCCAGAACTCGATTCTCCTTGGGGGTGAGTGGCTGTCTGCTGAAGAAATAAATGGGCAGTCCCATGAAAATGCCTTGCAAATTGTTAGGTGTGATTAATTGTAGGCATGATTCAATACGTTGTGATATATTGTTCTTAAGCATAGAATGGTCAGCAATCATTACCATCACTCCTATTTACTGAGCAGTTACTCCACTATTACTACAGTTACTACACTTACTAGACTGTTACTATACAGTTACTACACTGTTACTACAGGTACTCTTCAGGTATAAGCCCACTTACTCCTGACAACAAAGCTATATGGTGGGTGCTACAATTATGCCCATTTTACGGATGACAAAGCTGAACCCCAGAGGTTTGTAAAAGGGATCTATCCATCAGTGAGGCACAGAAGACAGCCAGAACTGGAAATGACCACGGCTTTTTCCCTAGGGGTGTATCCAGGGGAAGGCCTTCAGGAAGGAGGGCTGGATGTGAGCAGGCAGCAAAGGAGGGATGACATGGCTGTGTCCTCATTTGTCCTAAATTGGCTTTGTTCACTAGAAGTCTTTCTAAGAGCCAGCTCTGGGCCAAGCACCATGCTGGGTGTGGGAGGCAGACAGAGCCCTGGTTCCTGCCCTCAGAGAGGCTCAGTTAGACTCAGACAAGTAAAAAGTTACTACACCAAATTTTGAGGGAGATAAGACTGCAGAGGGAGGGAATAGGTCCTGGGGGCACATTCATCCAGTCTGGCTGAGTATGTGCACGCAAGAGATGGCACCTACCTCCTTGAACACCTCCCTCCTTGCCCTCTGTCCTCCTGCTCCTTGTACTGTGCATTGACTAGATATTACTACTTTCCTCTTCTTTTAAATCAACAGCTGATTTTCCCCTGATCCAATCTCTCTGCCAAAGGTGAATAGCAGGAGTAATGATTTCATCAATATGCTGGGATTTTTCGCTTAAAAAGTTGTTCTGCTATTGGTGGGGCTTTTCCTTTTTTTGTCTGACAAACTCTTGGGCTTTATTTAAGGGAATTAGTTACAAAGATGTGGGTTGAGTGCAGGGAAGCCACAAGAGATGGCCTACACCTCAAGGCCAGTAACAGAGGAGCACAGTTTGCTGTGTCTAAGCCCAAAGGGCAAGGGAGAGAACAGTGACTGGAATCTGGTGAGAGGGCTGTTGGAAGAGGTCACCTGATGCCGTGCAGGAGGGAGGAGAGGAGCAGAGACTGACTTCACTCTCCTCCTTCCTTCCCCGTCCCCTGCCAATGCCTTCCGTTGGCAACACCAACTGGAACTCAACTGGAAGCACAGGGCAAGGGGCTGAGGGTGCAGTCGTGAAAGTCAGCTTCCTGGGGGAAAAAGGGCAGGTAGTGCAGGTAGATGTGGATGGGCAAATGGAAGCTACTCAGCACAAGTGCTTATCAATCAGTGTTAAGGGCTGAATGACGTCCCTCTAAAATTCATGCTGAAGTCCTAACCCCCAGTACCTCGGGTCGTGTCTTTATTTGGAGATAGTCTTTAAAGAACTTTTTAAGTTGAAATGGGGTCATTAGGTTGAGCCTGAGTCCAATATGACTGGTGTTATAAGCAGACAGACACATATGGAGGAAAGACCCTGTGAACACACAGGAGAAGACAGCCATCTACAAGCCAAGGAGAGAGGCCTCAGGAAAAGCCAACCCTGCCAATGCCTTGACCTTGGACTTCTAGCCTACGGAATTGGGAGAGAAATAAGTTTCTGTTGTTTAAGTCATCCAGTCTATGGTATTTTGTTATTGCAGCCCTAGCAAACTAATACAATCTATAAGCTATGCAGTATATAACTTATCATTTATGAATTTGCCTCTCCATCCCCCCCGCCCTGGACAGTCAGCTTCCCTAGGATTCACCAAAGGGTTAGACAGACGCTTAAATATTTGTGGGACGAATGGATTACTTACAAGAAAATAAAACAATAAGGCAATCTATGAAATATCATCAAAATGCTGCAGTCTCAGGTGACAATCAGTGGTTTACAGGACACAACAGCAATAGGGATGCTGTAACGGCCATCAGACTTGTAAATTATGAGGACTCACTCTGTGTGCTGCAATTAGTGCTTTACGAGGACGATTACTTTTACTCTTGCACAACCCATGCTGATAGCTGATTCTGCCATTCACATTTTAACAGATGGCGAAACAGAGGCTTGTAAAGTTATGTAACTTGCCCAAGATGACACGATTAGTGGGCATATCTACAGTGTGACGCAGTGGGACTAAAATGGGGCCGAATGGTATAGTGGAAGGAATATGGCCTTTTGGAGAATTTACAAGCTCTATTTCCTTATCTGTAAGATTGTCAGGACAATACATCAGGTGACTGAACAATTGAATGAGATAATCCAGGTTCCTGGTGCAATGCACCTGCATGAGTCTATCAGCTCCTTGCAGGCTTGAGAAGCTGTAGTGAGAAGAAAGAGAAGAAAGAAAGTCTCTAATGCCAGTCCAATAGCTTCCTCCTGTATTATGAATGAGCACTCTCTGGGGTCTGCTCTTCCTGTTGTAGGCTCAGGGGGTTTCTAATCCATCTTGTTCCCACATCTCCATAGTCCCCTTACTTTAACCACCAACATTCCGCTCTCAGTCACAAAAGCATTAGATATGATACTGGAGAGGAAACTTGAAAGGCTCAAAAGAGGAAGGGACTTCCCTACGATCTAGAGAGAACTCCTGTCTTGCAATTCCTCCTCCATTAAGGGTTTGGGTCTTTGGCTCCCCTCCCTGAACTTAGAATAAACCCTTCTAATTCTTTAGTGGTAACTGCAGTGGCCTACAGGGGCAGCCCCGAGTGGGAGAAGGGAAGTGTGTCTGTGGTCTGGGCTGGCAACTAGCTCTGACTCGGACAGAATTAGAAACTTGTTAAGAGGCCTAGGAAGATTATATTTATCTGCAAGGGTGTTTGTTCTCCCTAGAGCAATCTTCTAGATCTTCCTAGGATAGGAAGACTGGAGACTCCACACTTGGCCCACTGGCCAGAGCTATGTGTGCTCTCTCTCTCTCTCTCCTATTCCACAAGGCCTCAAGGCAGCAGTGACACTCACCTTTCTGTTTATTTCAGTTCTGCCTTATCTACTCTGTCTGCCCATCACTCTGTCTACCTGTCTTCAGCTTGAGGCATAGCTAAGGAGGCACTGTGGTGTTCTGAAAAGGGGCCAGGCTGGGCTGGAAGTTTGGCCCTGTGGTTACCTATCAGACAAGTTACTTACTTAACCCTCTGGGGCCTCACTTTCTAATCTATAAAGAAGATAATAACAGCCACCTTGTAGGTAGGTGTGTGGATTCAGTGAGACAACTCCAATAAGCAGTAACTGTTTATCCCACATTCCTTTCCTCCTCCTCACCAGCCTCCCACAGAGCAAAACTCTTGGATGATTTGGTGTTCTTTCTTGCTGACAAAGATAATGGGCTCCCGGGAGACATTTTGTGTTCATGTGATTCAAAACATTTCATTGGATTAAAAAGTTCAAATATAAAAAAACTCTTTACAGGTCAAACTCTGAAAGACAAATAGAGAAAAAATTCTTTCTTCCCCTCCTGCAATTTTACTGGAGATAACCAATGTTCACAGCCTTATGTGTTTTCCCACAAGTTCCTATCCTTATACAAACACAAATATATATTGTATATTTTCTTTTAACAGGTAAGGATCTCATTAAAGGCGTTTCTCTGCAACTTCTTTTTCCATTTAGCTCATGGGCATCCACTTAGCTAAATACATATGGATCTAACTCATTTATTTTAATAGCAGCATAGGATTCCATAGAATATACGAACCGTACTTCTCCAGACATTTCCCACTGGACGGACTTTTTCTTGCCACTACAATGTTGCAATGCTGCAAAGCCAATTCTTGCACAAATATCCTCACGAAATTGTTTTCATTTCTAATTTACTCGAAGTATGATTATTGGGCCAAAAGGTAACTCTGAGAGATTACTTTCCCAGATTTTTGAGTTTCTTTCTCGGATTAGTTCCGGACACTTTTACTTTTCAAGCTCCAAGGATGAGCTAGCCAGCGACGCCTCCCGGCAGCATCCCTATTAGAGCGGATGCAGGTGACGCTCCAGGACCCGAGGGTTAAAAGGGGAGTGCTCAACAGCAAGGGACGTCGGAACGGGGGCTTGGGCTCTAGTGTGACCCTGGGCAAGTGCCTGCCCCTTCCCAGGCCTCGGTTTCCTTTCGTAGCTGTGACTCCAACCAGGATTAAGCGCAGCTGGCCTAGCGTTGGTGAACTGGTTGGCTCCCCGAGGACAGGAGCTGCGCCTCCCTCCTCCCTCCTGTCATCTTCCCTCTGCGCGGCCCCACCTTCTCGAGAGGAGTTGACTCAGGCCAGAAAAGGTAAAGCATCCACCACATTATACTCCTGCCCTAGATCGGTCACTTATTGCCTCTGCCCGGCTGATCGTCATTGGTTGCTTCTGCCCGGTGGCTCTTTTCCTCCCTTCGGCTCGGCTCTCGAGTCTCCTGGCTGAACTTTAAGGAGACGAGGAGCGCCCAATTCGGCCGATCCTTTGCTTCTGTCTGGCTCTGTTCTCCGTAGGGCGCGGCGCGTAAGCACCGAGATCCTCGGCTCGGCTAGCAACTTACGCCCCCTGTGCCGCGCCGCGCTTCCTTCCGGTGGTCACCACTCGTGCTGGGTCAGAGGCGCGGCCATGCGGGGAGCCCTGGAGACCGTGGCAGCATCTTCACGCGGTGCGTGCTAGCCGCGGTGGGCCGAGTGCCTCCCCCGGCGGGGCTCTCAGCGTGTCCCACCCTTTCTCGGGTGGTGGAGCAGAGCTACGCATGCTCCCGTGCGGGTCGGAGCCCTCTTGTGCCCTCCCCACTGCACAGTTGTGCTCGACGACCTCACCCCTTGAATTTCTTTTCTCACGTTCAAGATTGTACCTCTCGCCCTCTCCGAGTGCAGTTCTCTAGGAAGAGAAGGAAGAGGTTGGGTTTGGCTGGACCGTCTTCGCAATTTCCTTGACGGCACGGGAAGGCGTGGGCCGATATAAGATTAGGAAAAACACCCCTGTTCTGCCTCCTTCCCTGTCTGTCTTGCGGACTCGGTGATCCCCTTGACGTCCCAGTTGTGGCTAGACTGATTAAGGGGCTTAGACAGGCTGTTGTAACTGACCAACATTTGTTCTTTTCCTTCTTTCCTTAAGGACGCGGGACCTGATTCGCGCTGGGTGTTGAAGGAGAAGCCCCTCTGGTTTGACATATTGATGCCTTTCCACCGCTGAGGAGCCGGTCTTCCAAACCGCGCTTGCGATATGGCAAAACCAAAGCTCCCATCCAGGACATCTTCTACCATGAGGATCGGATTAGAGTGAGTGTGAAGCCATATGGTGGACCGGAGGGAGCAGAATGCAGAAAGGTTTAGCTAGAAGTAACCTAACTTAAATAGGATTGAATCAGGGCTTGCCCTGTGGAGAAAGTCTTGTAAACCTAGCCAAATGTAGGAACTCAGTGCCCTGTCCCATGTGAGAGAAACAGAAGTTCTGAGAAATAGAATCTGGAGCCCAGCAATTGACTGATCATTGCAATTCCCTCTACCTGATCCTGTCTATCTGTTTTGCAGCAGGCACAATGGTAACCCTTAACAAACACCTCATTAGGCCTTACTCTAACCTGCATCGTAGGTATCCTCTCCATTTTAGTCTTGATGATTCTGAGGCTTAAGGAGGGGCAACTCACTGGATCATTGACAACCCTCTTTTTCAAATGTTTATATCAGTTAGTGTTTAGTACCTAGAATTTGTATGGTTCCTTTTCTTTTAAATGTTAAGGTCAGAGATTGTTCTAATTGAAGTTAATATATATGCTTTATCCTTACCCCTGTCCTGGATATGAGAAAACAGAATTTGTTCTTTGTTGAGGTCCAGGCGCTTTCATTTGAGGAATCTTCCCCCCACCCCTTAATACTCCCTTGAGTTTGGAGAACAAGTATGTTCTTGCTCTATTTGGAAGAAATCAGGGTAGGACACAAGATCTTTCGGGACCATTCAATACTTTTTCAGCACTTTTCTGCTCAAGTCCATTACATGTACTTGGTCACAATGCTTTTTCAAGGTTCATTTATACATTGAAATCATTTGTACTTCTTTGTGGATAGCAGTTGGAACTAGGTAATTAGGTCATTGGACAACGTGGAAATTTTATAGCTCTCACTACTATTAATGCCAAAATAATAACACCTTGTATTTAAATAAGTTTTTTGAACTGTTATAGCTTTTGCGGGGGGGGGGGTCTGTTTTATATTTTCAAGAATCATAACAAAATTAATTCTAGATGATCAGAACCTAATGCAAATAATGAAACCATAAAAGCACTGAAGAAAACATGGGAGAATTTTAAAAATAGTCTGAGTGATAAAGGCCTTTCTAAGAATGACATAAAACCTAGAAGCTATAAATGAAAATGTTAAAATTTTCTACACAAAATAATTACTATAAGCAAAATCAAAAGTCAGCTGACATTGGGAAGATTTGCGACATGTATGACAAAGGGCTAATTTTCTATTTATACTGCTATAAGTTTGCTTATAAGTCAAATAAGACCATCAAATGGAGAAATTGGCAAAGAACATGGACAGGTCACAGAAAAGGAGATTCAGTGTTCTTTTTAAAAATATGATAATATGTTCAATATATTTCATAAGAAAACAGGGCTACCATGAATTATAATTTTTCACCTATCAAAATGACAAAGATCAAAATGTTGGCAAATATAATTTAATCAAGCTTGGGGAAAATAGGCACTCTCATACATTACAGGTATGAATGTAAATTGGCACAGCTGCTGAGGAAAGCATTTTGGCAATTTGGAAGGCCAAATTACAAATATACATACCTTGACCCTAAAATACCACTCTTATGAATTTATTCCACAGACATTTGCATAGTTCAGTAAAAAAAAAAAAAAAGAAACACATAAAAGTAATCTTGCAGCACCGTCTAGAGTAGCTAAGGAGTGGAAACAATCTGCATGCACTGATTTGAAATGATCTCTAAGAAAAGTAAAAAGCAAAATGTAGAGTAGTATTAATATCCTTGGGGTTAAACAGTGTGGCTGGAGACAGAATGATAGATGCTTGTATATTTGTATATTAGAATATTACTGATGGATACACAAAGAAACTGGTTAGTGCTACTTCCTGGGAAAGGAACTGGGTGGAGGTATTGGGTGCAGAGGCGAGGAGTATTACTTTTCACTGGCTACCTTTGTGTAACATTCGATATATGCATGCATTAGTTATTTAAAAATAAAAACAAAACTCTTAGCCTTGAGCTGTGTAGGTCATGTTATACTTAACTTTTCAGGGCCTAGCAGTTATTCTTCTATTCTTGGCCATGATCTATAATTGGAGATTTATGTGTGTTCTTTGCATTTCCCAGGAAATTTTATTCAGCTTATGGATCTGGTCAAAAAGCGTTTGATCTGTTTAATCCAAATTTCAAGTCTACCTGTCAACGGTAAGCCATTTTATAAGTCCAGGGTGATTTTTTTTTTTTTTAAAGGATTTAGTTAGCAGTTTGAAGAGTTTTGTTGAATTCCACTTGAAAAAAAAATGTTCCTCTGGGAAGATCTGTTAAAGGAATGCTTGACACTGTGTAACACCTGTCTTGACATCTCTCAGTATACAGACCTAAGATGTTACTCCTTGGAATTTCAGGTTTGTGGAGAAGTACATTGAGCTACAGAAACTTGGAGAAACAGATGAAAGAAGTTATTTGTAAACAGGGAAGGCTTTATTGGCTGAAGGTGTCATTTTAAGACGAGTAGGAGAGGCAAGAGCTGTGAGTATTTTATTATTAAAATTGTTATTAGGCTTAGTTTTCTATTTATCAGAGTTTAAAGGAAGGCTTGATTTTCTTTCCCCAACCTTGGTTAATGTTCCTAAACTCCAGGTCAAATACTCTTAGCTGGAATATACTGGAATTTTGTGGTAATGATGGAGACTTGGAACAAGTGAGTTGTCATTCGGGCTTTTGAAATTGTGCTTCTGTGGAGATTTTTAAAATCATGTTTATTTTTCGTTACAGTAGAATTTAACCTGAAACATTAACCTTAAAATTTTGACTCAGTGATAGAATGTGCTGAAGTCATGTAGCTTCAGCCAATTACTTGAGTGAAAATGATATCATATGTGTGACGTACTTATGTCTGGTCTTCTAAGCAACAGGAAGGTGGTCACATTGCCTGGAAATCTGAACCCACAGATGTCAAATCCCAGACTGTGTTGGAAAAAAACAGCCTCTGAAAGAAGTTGCACAGGACCAGTTTTCGGAGTCACCTGAGGAACCGCCAAAGTCTCTCACCTCCCTGAAGAACTTGTGTGCTGTGTGTTCTCACACCCAAACCATGTTCACCAGATGAATGTTGAACTGTTCTCAACAGTTGAGCTGTGTAAATGTTTCTGGATCTCTAAGGCATTATGTTTGCCTTCTTTTAGTTCCTATCTCTAGGCTGTCATAAAGCTCAGTATCGTGGATTGAAAGAAGCAGTTATGTGAACTTTGATGTTACAACGGTATTAAATAAAGAATTCCCTAGCTGCTTATAAATTAAATTTACTTTAAAATTGTAAATAGCATGAGGAAACCTTTCTAAGTATTATTTGAATAGGACTCGTTCTGAGTAGGTTTGCCTGGATTTCAGTGTTAACGTGGGCAGGCTACACTTGATTCTCTGGTATGTTCCTCTCTCTGGATCCGTCAGACTTTTACTTGCACATACAATGTCGTCCCTTGGTTAGCTGTTCCTGTCTGCAGGTAATGTTTGTACTTTTTGCTATAGAATTATTGGTCTTCAACTTGAGAGGCCAAGATGACTTGGGCTTTGCAGTAAGAACTATTGATAGCCAAAGGCCAAAACTATAATCTCATGGGTTGACTGTGCTAGAGACAATGAGCATAGACCTGAACATAAGAGGCTGCTCAGTAAAGATTGGTTGGATGAATGATTACATCCAGCTAAAGACCGAATCCAGATGACATCTCTTAGGTAACTGGATTGCCAAGAGGGGTCCAGCTAATTTAGATGATGCTTTCCACCAGCGTCCACATGCTTCCCTGGTGTGAAGTTGTGCTTTCAAGTCCTTATCAATTGTACTGTATTCTTAATTTCCATATCTTTTATTAAATAAATGAAATATCCCTCTGAGATCATAGCCTTTGTATTTGTGATCAAGCCAGTAGTTTTCAGCTACTAGTAATAACCTGCTTCATAAATCCCTTGTTTTAAAACTCATGTAGCTCTTTTCCCTTTGTTCTTTCTGTGCAGTCTCTTCTGTCTCCTGGTGGACCAAGGGTGGGGCATATATCTCACAGCCTGTGCACCTCCTTGCACATGGGTACTCAAATAATGGAGGGTAAATGAGTACGTGAAGCAAAAGTAATTCTCAGCCGTGCTGCTTCTCCCCACCCAACCCCTTTATCCCTGTTTTGCAAGTCCTCTTGTTTGCAGAAGGTTTTACTTTCAGATGGGAAAGTAAATTTTACCCATTCAACGATATTAGGCCACCACTGGGTTCCAAGTACCGGGCCTGAGCCTGGGAGGACTTAGCCGGTAGAGGGGACGTTCCATTCTCAGAGAAACAACCGGGGTTCACTCATTACCTCTCGAAATCTTCTGTTCCTGAGGTTTAAAAGACAGTTTATTTGCCATAATGATAAAGAGATTAAAAAATATGACAACATAATTCTTAAAAGAATTATACACATGGTTCAAAATTTAAAGGTGAAAAGCCAGTTCCTTCTACCCCTGCCCACCAGCCACCCATTTTCCTTTCCCCAAGGCCACTACTATCACCATTTTCTTTCCAGAAATATTTTGTGCATATACACGGGGACACTATGGACTCTGTTCTGTACCTCGTTTTTCCACTTGATATGTCTCCATAGATCTTTGGTGTGGATGTATAATGATTTAATCACTGCCCAGCTGACAAAAGTGTTTCTATATTATCTTGTGCTGCAAGTACGCTGGTGTACCTGTGGGGTGTATTCCTAGGAAGGGCATTATCTTTCCTAGAAACTGCTAAATTATACTCCCACCAGTAGTGTATGCAAATGCCTATTTCCCCACACCCTTGCCAGTACATTCTGATCTTGTTAAACCAGTCAGGGACCCTCATGAGGAAGGCCTAAGCTTGGTAGAAGGCGGAGAGACTCTCATATATCAAAACTTCAGGTTGAATCTCAGTGATCAAAATGCAATGAAAGGTGTGAAGCTTACTTGGAGAATTCAGAGCTCTTCCCAGGGCTTTGGCAAAAGCCATCAGGTCCAGTCCCTATTGTTTGGAGAAAATGGTTGCGTGACCTCATTCTTGCCTTTAAAGAGCTTAAAATCTAGTTGGAAAGACAAGAGTGACTTTCAAAACAATACGATTAACAGGAATTCTTTTAAATTATGATATGAAAGCATGGTAGAGAGTCAGAGCTCTGGACTAGTCTAGGAATTAGTACTGCACGCAGAGCCTTGAAGGGTAGGTGGGATTTGAAGTGTGTGTGCTGCTGCTTCTGCCAGGAGCACTCTGCCTGCCACCATGGTCTTCAGAAACCATACCTTCACGGTCCTTTTCAAACGGTATCTCAGAAGTTCTACCTAACATTCAAGTCTCGAGCCCCTTCTTGAGCCTCTTCCAGGCTGCACTCCCACACTTCTCTGCAGTTGGCACACTTGGTCCACCGTACTCCTGCACGATTTACCCAGCTCTTCCATTCCAGAGAGGTAATTTCTTTTTTACTTTGGAGGGCAAACAAGGAGGGTAAACAAGGGCAGAAATTCTTATTTGTATCCACTGAAGCATTACACATAGCCTTTGAAGAACAGACCCTCCCCGTGGGTTTGCTGAGCTGAAGCCCAGGAAGGCACGTATCCAGGTTAGTTTGCACAAGACATGTCTGAAGGTCTGGGTGCTAGTTCTGGTTACTCCAGTGTTTATTGACATGACCTTGTGCCTGTCACGGTCTCTCAGACTGCAAAATAGGGATAATCGCTGCCACTTTGGCTTCCAGTTAGTATTGTGAGAATTGAGGTAACGAATGCAAAACTCATTTGTAATATATATGATAGGTGCTTTTATTATTCTTTTAAAGAGTAATGGGAAACAGGTTTGAACAGATAGGATGGAATCTGATCATGGTGGCCTCAGTGACTACACAGAGGAGTTCAGCTGGGTATAAGCAAGTTTGAGCAGAGAAGGAACATGAAAAGGGTGTCGGGTCAAAGGAAGATTTGCCAGATGTGATATAAAGAATGTGGCTTCGGGAGTGGGCAGGGAGGGAGGGAAGAGGAGACATGTCAGAGAGGCTTTGGTCTTTCAGCAGCCATTCCAGTGAGAGGCAGAGATTCCAAGGTTACACACCTGAGTGGCCAGAAGAACAGCATCACTAACAGCAAGGTGGGGGGGAAGAGAGCTTCAGCTCTTAACGTACTGCGTTAGAGGCGATGGTGTAACATCCAGGTGGCAGACAGAGATATGAATTAGATGTCTGGGAGAAGGGGAGGAAATCTCCAGCGCAGGTGAAGCGTGGGAGCCAGAACGAATGAGCTCGCCCAGGGGAGTGTAGAGAGACACAGATGTTGGAGGCTGAGCCAGGTGGATGTTCTCAGTTAAAGGGCAGGGGGAGCAAGAAAGCCAGCAAGGGAAACAGGGTCCACATCTTCCATCACCTAAATAGCGAGGCCCACTGAAGCTGTCCTGGATTCGCCAAGTTTTATAGTGTTTCCTTTGCTTTTTTTTTTTTTTTTTTTTTTGTTAGGTAGACCCGATCCTCAATCACGTGCCCTTAAACGGCAAGCCCAATTCTTTTAGTAATTTTGTATACTATTTAGTGTCGTGTTCTTGGATAACGAAAGTGGTATTACAGAAAAATCTGTGCCTCCAAGGGATTCCTAATTTTGTTAAAGCGATACCCTTTCTCTAAATAAATGATGGCTTGCCACTTAAAAATGTTCAATGGATTCCTTTTTTTAAAACCAAGTCGTTCCACTGGGATGATAAAATCTTCTCTGAGGCTAGCCCTGGTACCTGCCTCTGCTCTTGGGAATCCAGACAAGGCACGTCAGGGTTGTGTAGCCTCATCCATCCTTCTTGGCTCTTAGCTATGACCAATTCTGACTCAGACCTGGGCTGGCAGTTTTCCTGACTACATAGGCGCTAGGGTATATGACATGATGTGAAAGCAAGTAAGCCTCAGTGATAGGACTGTGGAGCTCCGAACAAGGGAGGTGGGTCGTGTGTGTTTGCGGGAGGGGGTGAGGTTATTGCTTTGTTCCTGGTCTCCGTGTTCCTGAGCTCTATTCCAGAACAGCCAAAAGGTGCAGGACTGACTGGCTAGGTTAGTCATGTGTTTTGAGCCTTTGAAGGTGCCCAGTGACATGGATGCTTGAGCAGGTTCAGCGAGCAACTTGGTTGAGGTCACCTTGGCTGTTGGAGGAAGGGCACCTACTCTCCTGTGGAAAAGACAGGAAATGGCTTTCGTGTCATTCCTAGGGTAGCGCTCAGTGTGGCAGGCAGGTCTCTGATTGGATGAGCCCAGCACTGGAGCAGTTTCTGTGGAGATGCTGAGCCAGACAAGTGGTTATTGCTGCAGCGCAAAAATGAAAAGGTTGCTAGGGGAAGGCAAAGGAGGCAGGAAGTTAAGTGTTATGTCCCCCTACAAAATGTCGCCGCCACTACCCCCCTCTCCATCTGTGCAGATTACAGAGAGGAGGTTTTTGTTGACTGCTAGCTGACAGTGAAATTACATTTTCGGTCTAGTTTTACTCTCAATGGATGCTTTTCTTGGACTGGAACTTAAATGTCAGTCACCTGACCTTCTAGTGGCTCAGTTCTTTTAATTAAAAGATGGTTCTAAGCAACATCCAGTAGTGGTCTCTTTATTATTTATCAAGCATTTTCCTTCCAGCAGTTAGTGAAAGGTCAGTGGCTTCAACAGATGCTTTGTTTTTGGTGAGCAGCTTAGATGAAAAAGATATACAATCAATCCCTGCTCCCTCCTGTTTGCTCACGGGCAGGACACTGTTTAATAGTCATTGTGGCATTTAGGAGCGCAGGCCTCTGAAACATGCAGAAAAGTGCATGTGCATCCCTTGCTACTGAACATTTCTCCAAAAGTAAACATCAGGTTGTGATTATGGTTAATAATGAGATATTGATTGTTTGAAAATGTCACTGCCTGGGACGATTAACCCCAGAACCACTAGATGGCGCTGCACTCTCATGCCGTTCAACTACAATAATTTTATTTCTTTGCCTCGGGGTACCTTGCCTTTCAAGGTTGGCGAGTGTCCTTGTAAAATAATGTGCTGGCTGAGATTTAGGAAGCTGAGGTCCTGGGGTGTCTGGGGTAGGGTAGAGTTGGGAGCAGTTAGGCTGCAGGACAAATGACAAAGGCCTGGCGTGGAGTGGGGGGTGTCTGTGGGGGGAACCAGTTCTGTTTGTAACATAATAGGAGCAGGAGCGGAAGGAGCTAACTGTGCTGAGCCCCTGGAGACTCTGCCCAGAGCAGTGTTTTCTTACCTTCTCCAGTCAATGACACATCTGTGAATTCGCTGTGGGGAGAACGGTGCGGGCAGGGAGGCAGTGCCGAGTAGTGGAAAAAACCCAGGCCTTAGAGAGACAGACCTGGGTCTGAAACCTTGATCAACTGCTTTGTCTGGTGACGTTAGGCGAGTTGGTGAATAACTTGAGCCTCCATTCTTTATCTGTCAAACCGGAATACTAGCATCTGCCTTATCAAGTTGTTACTTGATGGATGAGAGGAGAGCGTGCGCAGAGCTCTTGGCACGAGTCAGTCTTCTTTGCTTTCAGCGCTTGGAAAGCGCTCAGCAACTGTTGATTCTCACGGGGTGGGGACGAATGTGCGTTAGATTAAAATGAAGAAATGTAAAAATGGTGTGGTGTACCTTTTTCCCAGACGCTAGTTTTCTCAACCCCTCCCCTTAGTTACTTTTTTCTTTATCTTCTTCACACCAAAGCAACCAATCCGTTAGAGAAAAAGGCGAGGGATGAAACCAAAGAACATCCCGGGAACTTGCTCGTTATTGGAACTTACCAGTACTGGTAGCTTTCACTGGAAAAGCTGCTTTCACTTAGTTATTTCTTAGATAGATTGTGTGTGTGTGTGTGTGTGTGTGTGTGTGTGTGTGTGTGTAGAAACCAGTACCTTAATGACCTTGCCTTTCTCTCTTTCCTTCCTCATCGATGCTCACCCTGCCTGTGTTGCTGGATTCTTGAACAGAGAGACCGGACACTGAGGCTATAAGCAGGAGGCAGGGTTTATTGATGCCGGCACCGGCTCTGCGGATTCTTCTCCAAAGGCGGAGCCCCGGCTGTAACATAACAGGCAGTTTTATACAGGCTTGTTATCCCTACACATATAAGCTACAGACATAAGGAAAAACGTTAATTGGTTGGCAAGCTATGAAACAACTGATGTTAGTTTGGAGAGTCCTTGAGGGGGACAGTCAGGAATAAACTTGTTAGAGCAGGAAATGGCCAGGCAGGTCAGGCTCCCACACCTGCCTTGTGGTAGACTTTTTTCTTTCTCCCCCTGCACTCCAGATTGTGGAGGGAAGCCAGCAAAGAAAATGGGTCCAACCTCAGAAACATTGTTTCTGGAGCCTCAGCAATTGGGGCAGGAATTTCTGGAACTCCCTCTGGGCATCCTCCCAGTGAAGGGCAGGGGTGATGCTAGGGCTGAAATGGTGGGTGCAATGGGAGGAAGGTCTGGAGGGCCAGAAAGGTCTGTTCCTGTCTTTCCCGGTGTCCTGCATCCCTCTCACTCCATTTGACCCTGGTTGGTCTGCAGGCAGACTGTAGGACCCCTCTGCCTCTGGTCACCTGGGATGGTGGGCCAGAGGAACATAAGCGCTGAGGTGCATTACCCAGGTGCATTACTGAGAAAGAGCTCTGGTCCCTTTCCTCTCTAGGTCTCAGTCGAAAGGACTGAGCCCTTTCATTCCCCATGTGACTGTGTGACTGTGGCTTTGGGCAAGTCCCCAATTCAATCTCAGCACAGGGTCTGGAGCCTAACAGATCTTTGAAAGTGTATGAATAAACGAGTGAATGACTAAAAACAGGGATAATAATATCTGCAGCAGGTATGTTTTGGGGCAGAACCCAAACAAAATGCTGGTTGTGGCAGAACTTTGCAAACTCTCAAGCCTACTACAGTCACACAAAATAAAGATGAAGAAAATGGCTGTGGAGCTGCCGGTACCCAGCTCTCCCTAGAAAAAGAGCAGAGCCAGGAGTGACAAACTCAGGAGAGGAGCAGCAGCCGCCAGGATGACTGGTCTAGTCTCTGCTCACTACAAGATTCTGCAGGAAATGCCAGACTGCCCTTCAAACCCCCTCCTGGGGTGCTCGGTTTAAACCCTAAGCATGTTCAGGGTTGTCTCTTGAATATTAAACACGGATAGAAGATGATTGTGAGCTTTATTACCAGCTTCCCTGACTCCTGGCAAGTGAGGTGAAATGGCCCTGCTCCATCTCTACAGTGGGCCTGGCCTCCCTGCCCTCCTGGAGTTTATCCCCGTCCTCAGGCCTGGCTTCCTGTTGGGAACCATTCCCCTGCCCTGGCGTATGTGTCACTTTAGTTCCTCAAGGCTTCTAGCTCCCTGAAGGTATAACTCGAGAAATAATGGCTTGTGTTACCACTGCCCCTGGACTCTCTGACAGCTCAGGCAGGGTCCCCCTTTCAGACTGGGGAAAGGGAGGGCTCTGCACCTCGGGTCTGGCTCATCTCAGCGAGTGTGCTGAGCCCCGACTTCTGGTGTCCCTGTCCACCCACAGTCACCAGGCTCCTGGGGTTAGAACAAGAGGTGGCCATCTTAGTCCAGAAAAATTCCCATGTAAATCCTAAGAAGGCCAAGCTTGTGTTTGGCAATCCTGCCACATCCCTAACTTTCCCACTTTCAGACTGAAGAAGAAAAGGGGGCTGTGGGAGACTGACCAGATAGGTAGGAGGGGTCTGGGGACTTGAGCTGCGGGCATATAAAGGCACTGGCACACCAGAACATTCCTTAGTCCTTCAGTGTTCTGGCCATGACTCTCCTGGCTGTCTGGGCAACTAATCTCCAATACAGCATGCTCTCAAGATTTATACTTTCCCTCTTGATTACTGAAGTGCCTAGACTGGCTTCTTAAAAGAACCACTTTGAATACCTGTAAAGTCAAGAAGGTCAAATTTAGGAAAATCTCATCTGCAGGACTTAGTTTCCCTGAGCTGTCATCCACTTATAATTAATATCACTGAAAGATAGATGACAGATGCTTATTGCTCAGCTGACACATACATTGCTAAGCCCCAAGGTGGGTACTCTAAGATCTAAAGGACTTGAATGTACTTCACTGTCACTTTGAACAGAATAAAACTTTCAGGGTATAATCAAGATTACTTATATATAAGAACTCAATGACCCACAGGCAAAACTGCATTAAAAACAAAACAAAACAAAAAACTGAGTGTTCCACCATTGTTTACTGACGTTTAAAAATAGCTCTATTAGCCCCAAACTGAGGCAGATGATGGCATGGGACAGTAGATGAAGCCCTGGATGAGGCTCCTGGAGACCCCAGCTCATCCACTAATTGGCTGTGACTTGGAATGCATTACACCTTTCCAGCTGTTTGTAAACTAAGGACGTTGAACTACAAGACTCAGCAATGCTATCCTCTGTGTCCACGGGTCCAAGAAGGGCTGCAGAGGTGGGGAGAGCAACCCATTCCAAGACGTGTTGCAGACTTACTTTAAATCTTTTCGCTTTTTAAATTTTGGTTATGGAAACACTCATAAAGGTAGAGGGGGCAAATAATCCTCCAGACATTCATCATGTAGACTGAACTATTATTAATATTTTGTCATATTTGCTCATCTATAGTTTTCTGAAGAATTTTATTATTTTTTCTTTTTCTTTTATTTTTTGAGGTTTAAAATTTTTTTTCAATTACAGTTGATATTCAATATTATTTTCTGTTAGTTTCAGGTGTACAGCAGAGTAGTTAAACAATTATGTAATTTACGACATGATCCCCCTGATTAGTACCCACTTGGCATCTACGTGGTTTTTATGGTGTTAACTCTATTCTCTTTACTGTACTTTCCTGAAGGATTTTAAAGCGAATCCAGACATGACTTGTCACCCAAGGCTTCAGCCTGCTTCTCTGAAAAATAAGACCTTTTCTTACACCAACATAATGCTATTATTAAGCCTAACAAAGTGTTAATTAACTGTAATTCTTTAATATATCCAATAACCAGTCCATATTCAAAGTTCCCCACAGTCTTCTGAACAGGCCATCCACCTGCTCCTACCCCAGGCCTGTGCCTGGGGCCAACCACTGTTAGTCACTTCCGTCTTTAGGCTTCAGGTGATTGACTACCTTCGGGCAAACAGTTTACGGCACCACTTCTTGCTTTACCACCCACAGTCATTCTGCTTTGGTTGTCTTTCTGCTATGGTTGATGAGGGTTTAGTTAACTTAGATCCTCTCTTCCTTCCTTTGTTATATATTACCACTTCAGTTCCTCTGCGTAGTAACACTTACGCAGGTTCTGTTGTGGGTTGAATTGTGCCCTTTCAAAAGATATGGTGAAGTTCTAATTGCTGGTACCTCATTTGGCAATAGGGTCTCTGCAGGTGGGAACAGGTTAAGGTGAGGTCGTAATGGATTAGGGGGCCCTTGATCGAATGACTGGAGTCCTTATAAGGAGAGAGTTTGGAAACACACACACAAGGAGGGAAGACAGCTTTGTGAAGACAGAGGCAGAGATCGGAGTGATGCAGTCCTTCCTTATCCACAGGGGATACGTTCCAAGATCCCTGGTGGGTGCCTGAAACCGCAGCCAGTATCAATCCCCACGTTTCTATGTTTTCCCCTCTTCATTTACACCTGTGACAAGGTTTAACTTATAAATTAGGCATGGAGAATGATTAACAACAGCTACTAAAACAGAACAAGTATGATAATATAATAACGTGGATGTGGCATTATTAAGTACAATAAGGGTTACTTGAACATAAGCACTGTGATACCATGATAGTCGATCTGATAACCTTGGTTTCGAACTTCTGGCCTCCAGAACTGTGAAAGAATAAATTACTGTTGTTTTAAGCCACTCGATTTGTGGTCATTTGTTATGGCAGTCCTAGGAAACGAATGTAGTTCCTCTGCCTTAGGAGCATTACTGTAAGGGGGAAACTTGGTTTTCTATCTTCATATGTAGAAAAAATCCAGTTCTAACCTATTGTTTTTTATTTGTGAATCTCCTTTACTACTCACATAGAACACTTTTCTTCCTGTCACCAAATATGTGGGGTTTTTCCCCACAAAAAGCAAACTCTCTGTGATACTAGCTGGGTGTCCTATAATTTAATTCAGTTTTGACACTATTTATCTGCTCCCTACTCCTTACACACACACACACACACACACACACACACACACACACACACACTCTAAGATGACAGTCACAAGCCCAGGTTATCAATGGTGCTTCTGACCAACTGGCTGTAAATCAAAGATTCTAACACTCCCCATTGCTTTGAGTTTGATTAATTTTCTAGAGCAGATCATAAAACTCAGTTTGTTAAAGGATATTATAAAAGATATATACATAGACATCCAGATGGAAGAAATGTGTGAGACAAGGTAAGTGGGAACGGGCATGGAGCTTCCTTGCCTGTGCAGGTGTGTTACTCTTCCAGCACCTTCAAGAGATTTTAAGGAGCCCCGAGTCAGGAGCTGGGGGCAGATCAATACATACTTCTTATTACGAATCCCAGTATTACAATTACATAAAATACTCATGTCTCTATTTCTCGTTCCCTCAGCTACCTCTTGACTCCCTACTTTGTAAGATGAGGATAAGAACCAGAGGTTTAAATAGACAGTTGGATGGATCCAAGGTCCAAGAAGTTAGGGTGATGATGAGCGGCACTAGACAGAACTGGTGCCTTCTGATCCCAGGGCCAGAGCTGCTCCATCTTATAAGCCCATGGTGTACCTTGAAGGTGTGTCCACAGCTCTGTGACCCAGAACCAGGAACAGGAGCTTGAGGGAGTCCTGCCTCCGGGCACTAGCTTCAGGCTCTGCCTGCTTCCCTCTTGCATTACCCAGGCCTGCTCTTCTGGAAATGTCCCCAGACACTGGCAATAGAGAAGGGTCTCTCACAGAACAATTTCTTCCGAGTCCCGCTGTGACATGAAGCCATTGGCATGCACTGAGGGACACTAGGAAGTGGTTGTATGATGCTCCCTTTTGTTTTTACTGTAGGAATGATATTAACCACCTTTTGCACTATGAAGGCCATGGGAGAAGTTTCTCTCACACCTTGATTCAAAGAAGAGCTGTACTGCTTCTAAACAACTGGGGATTGGCTTACTTCCGTGGTCTCGGCAAATTTACTGTCTTAGCTTCCCTCTTAGCTTTTGGCTGTGAGGAAATTCAGAGTTAAATTTACAATCATGTGCAGCTCTGACATAGGAGATTATGCTGGCATTTACTTTGATTTTTATGAAATATTTCCGGCATACAAAAATTGCAGAGAGTGTGTAACAAGCAGTCACGTACCTACCACCCACCTTCAGACGTAAAACTTAATACAAATAGAGCCCTCTGTGTATCCAGTTCTGCCCCACCCCTGTGGCAAATGTCTGCCTAGAGTTGGTGTTTATCCTTTCCATGTGAAAACAATATTTTTTTCCTCCAAATGTATGCATCTATAACAAGCATGCAGTATTGTTTTGCATGTTTTAAATCATTATATAAGTGGTTTCATATTACATGTATCCCTCTAATTTCTTTTCACTCAGGAATTTTACTTTGAAACTTACCTGTGTTGACACATGTAGCTTTAGTTAACTCATAATTTGCATTTTACTATAAGACTAGACAAATAATAGGTGATGTTTACGAGAACGGCCCTGGGGTGAGACCGCCAGGGTTCACACCCTCGCTCTGCCTGCCACTTACTAGTTCCGTAATTTTGGGCAAATTACTTAACCATTTGTGCCTCAGTTTCCTCGTCTCTAAGATGGGGTTAATGATAACACCTACCTCATAAAGTTGATTTGAAGATTAAATAACTTAATAGATGTAAAGCACTTAAAATATGCCTGGTACATTGTGTATGCTATTTAAGAGCTGGATATTATCGTGACACATTTATTCCATGTTGGTGGACATTTGTTTCAAAGTTTTTGCTGTCTTTAGTGTGTTGTGTGCAGGGAACATTATTATATCTGTTTCTTTGTGCGCGTGTGCAGGAAAGAGTTCCTCCGAGGCAGGGCACACACCTAGGAGTGGGATTATAGTGCTGTGGGGTGCTCCCAGCCTCAGCAATCTGGGCGATGCCAAGTTGCTCTCCAGAGTGGTTGTGCTGACTCACACTCCCGTCTGGGTGTGTAAGTGTGCCCATTGCTCCTACCCTGGCTCATTCTTAGTGGTGTTTTTGTGCACAGTTCTGCTTAAACTTTGTTTAATCTTTCTTGCCCTTTGCCCAAATGTCCCAGCTGCTTATTTTTATCCCGGTTTATATTTCTGTAGGCATTCTTTTGTCATTTGCCTTCCTTTTGCTTTTGAATGAAGCAGGATATAAATATAGAAAAATTAGAGCCCCACAGAATGAAGATGAAGAGCGCAGCACACAGGGGCTGCCTGCGACCCTAGCCCTAGACCCACGGGTTTATGGGCTCTCAGGATTTGTTGAGGTTGCTATCAGTCATGGCTAACATCTGCCAAGTGCTTCCTCCATGGTAGGTGCACTCCATGCATTATCTTGTCTGATCTCACGGCAACCCCATGAAACAGGACTGCTATTCCCAGAACCTCGATTCAAACGAGGCAGTCTGATGCCAGGGACCATGCTCTTAACCAGGGCTGCCACGTGAGGTGGCTCAGGCTCAGGCTGCATGACTCTAGGAGGCACCACTTGCACAGACTACAGTTGATGGCACCCCTCGGAGTTGGGCAGTGCAGTGGCCCTGGCCTTCTGCTCAGTAAGAGCTTAAAGAAAACGCTTTCTATTTGACAGGCTTAGAGGAGTCGACCCCATTACCCACTGAGGGCCTTTTCTGCTCTGGATTTATAGGCCTTTCTTGGGGTCATGGTTCTTCATGTTTTAAAAGCCCACTGGCATGGGAGCCCTCCCACCTATGTACACGTTTGTTTAGGAAGGGAGGACCCGGCACGCGCCCCGCACGCTGACACTAACCGTGTAAGGGCACCAACTCGGCCGCTGTTTGTGGCTTTCCCCCTTGGCCACCGCAGACTTATTGAGCAATATATTATGAGTGTGCCTCACTCTGATGATGTGTTATGGATAAATCATTAAGGAGGCAGCTCACCGCGGTGATGTATTGGTGTAATAGATCATCAGAGTGAAGTCTTCTGCCGACATACGGGCTGGCTCAAAGGGTGGTGTCATTCAGGGAAGAATTAGCCCAGCAGCAGATCTGGCTTAATTACAGGATAAAAGGTTCGTGAATGATAGGCTGAAGGCTGCGGCACCAGCATTTTGATTCTTGATGTAAAAATATAATTGGGCTTCCTGAGAGAATTTTTGATTATTTTCAAACAGCCTCTGCTTTATCGCAACATCACAATTTGCCATGTGGCTGCAGGGGTACCTTATACCGGGGTGGGGTGGGGGGGTCTCCAGACCCTGTCCACATCTGAATTATTGTTATCCTTTCAGTTTGTAGGTCACAGAATGAGCTAAGGGAGACAAAATCCAGGAGGCCTGCCTCTAAGGCCTTCAGGATGATGTCCTTAGCAACCAGACCTTCGGAATCGAGTGATTTATTCAAATCATCATTAAGGCCGTGGTTCTCGACTAGATCTGCGTGCACATGTGGGAAAGAGGGGGTCGTCTGGTGAGTATGTGTGTGTTTGTGTCTGAGGACATCAGCATCTTAGGGATAATAATCATTATCATGTTTATCAGACACTTAACATTGTGCTAAAGGCTTTGCATATGTTTTTTTTATTCTTGTTTAATCCGTACAACAACATTGTGAGATAGGCATTATTATTATTCTTCTCCTTTTCCAGATGAGGAAACCAACCAAGAGCTGGCATTACTGGCCAAGGTTGCACAACTGCTCAGTGGTAGAGCCAGTGAGCCTGTTGCTGGGGTGACTCTTACAATCTTTCTTTCCTACTTCCGGATCTCTGCTTCCTGTGAGGACCTTAAACCAGTGCTTGTGTGAACTGCAGACCTAAATGAGCGCAATTAAAGATGTGTTTGTTGAAAATTGATTATTTTGTTTTAAGACACAGAAATCAAACTTCAGGTGTTAGTAGGGTCCCAAATTTGGTCTGAGTCAATTATTTCTTGAGAGGCTTATAGAGTGAGACTTCCTAGCAACAGTAGGCTAAACTCTTTGGACCAACTCTCTCACTGGAGACAACTATAAGAGCTACATAAAATATTTTTTGAAATCTTAAATAGCATTAAATCGCTGACAAGGCAGTAAAAAACGTCTAGGTCAACACAGAGAGAAGAATAGGAACCAGAAAAGTGAGTGAACTCAGAGGCCACTTTTGCCCTGAGGGCTACTGATCCTGGATAGCTTCACAGCCCTCTGGGCAGAGAAGACAGGATGGAAGACAGGATCCAGCCCAAGGAGAGGGGGCCCTCTCCACAGTAAGCAGGAACTCCCAGGGCTACTTCCTCAGGTGAGGGCAGCGTGGAAGTGGAGTAGTCTTCATGTGGAATTACAACCCAAGTTCCTATTACCCAGATTATCCCAGTTCAGAAGACCTCAGGCTTGGAGTTGGTTTAAGGTGGGCCCAGACTGGTATGTCTCCAGTACATTAGTGAAGCAGATCTCTGGGCATAGGTGCTTTTACATTAGGCTTCATATTATTCCTATAAAAATTTTTTGAAGTACTGGACTATGGTTAATGATAACCAGGAACACAAGGAAACATGACTCCATGTGTGAGAATCAGCAAGAACAGGCAATAGAAGCAGATCTATGAAGACGTTAGATATTGAAACCATCAGACTACAGACAATAAATGACTTTTGTTCCTTGTTATGTTTAAATAAATACAAAATGAGCTTGCAGCTATTTTCAGAGGACATAAAACAATAAAAAAGAAGCTGTTATAGGACAAATATGCAGCAATTTAGCCACCATTCTCCTCTCCTACTCCACCCTCCTGCCACCCCAAAGAAGAAAAAATTCTGGGCAGCAGAATTCCATATGGAAATCTCACTTGGCTTGGTATTAGGCAAACTAGAAAAGAGACGTTCTCTTATCCTAAATATGTTTATTTTTAACAAAGCATCTCAAAGATAGAATTTTAACTTTTATTTGTGACTTTAAAAAATTATAATTTGAATTTCATTATTAATATGGACATAAGAAATACTTTTAGACAAACTGACCAAAGTCTTAAACATAGAAAACAGAAAATATACCATACCCCTATCTTGCAAAAAGGGGAGGCATGCAACCTCATATTTTAAAATTACTGCTCCTGAGGACTGACTCCGGGCTGCTGGGGCTTGGCCATTTACAGTGAGCCTTTTGATAGAAAAGTCACCTATTCTGGCCTCTAAAATTAAGGCCATCCCCTTGTGAAGGGTAGAAATCCAGGTGAGATAAGATTGACAATCCTGCATTACAGAATTTATTAAAGATGTCCAGATTAAAAATTGCATTGTCTGTCAATCAATCAGCCTGGTTTCCATGTTTACTCTGCCACTTACTAAAAATATTGCTGTATAACACTGAACCCCCCTGTAGATATCATAACTGCTAATCTCCCTTTCTTTCCCTTCTGAAAGATAACCTTGGTCATGTTCCCTAGCAGAGGTCCCTAGATTTGTCCTTGTCTTGCTAAAGGCTGGCTTTACTATCATTATTTAAAAATTTTCCAAGTCATATGATTTCAAGTAAGGAAAAAGGGCACATGAGTGGAAGTCATCAGTGAAGGGTTGTTTATGCTGCATTTCTCCTTCTTTGGGTAGTTTCCTTGAATGCTGGTGAGAGGGGACAGGTTGGAAACAACCAACCTGAAGATCGATCTAAGGCTTAACTATTGATCGGTTGATCACTGTGCAACTGTTGGAGCTCAACATTGTTCAAGTCTCTCAATATCTTGGCCCGAGCTTGGGGGGATACCTTAGGTTGGGCCCCTAGAAGCAAACTCTGAGAAGGAGAGCTGCATGCAGAACTTTAGTTAGGAGTGTTCTTGGAGATATACCTGTAAGGGGACAAGGAAGGCAGGACCAACCAGGCAGAGGGAGAATGTCTCTCAAAATGGTTGCCGTGGAGACCCCAGCTACTTATAGGGGAGCTCTGCAAGTGGGATGCCCCCTCAGAGTTATCCCAAAGTAGGGGGGCTAGGCTTTTGCATCCAGTCATCAGCCAGTCATTGGCCAGGGCTGTTTCTGGGAGAGGATGTACCTGGGTAAAAGCAATTTCCAGTGAGAGATGAAGCTCTGAGCCATCAGCAGCTGATATTCTCAGCAGCTGGGGGTGGATGTGTGGCCCTGAAGATCTCGGCATATAGTATCCATGATGGACCATCCTCTGAGCAGCTCAGATTCATTTGCTTCTCAAAGTAAGTTTGCCCCATCGCTAATGGCTTCTTTAGGATTATGGATTGTTTCCTCGGCAAACTGACAAGAGAAGGGTTAGTGGGACTAACGACAGCCCCTGATAGTCATTTGATCTCAAGATTCTAACTGATATGCCCATTTTCCTCCTGTATTAGAGTCTTCTTACCCTTGGCTAGTGTCTGTGCTGGTCTAAGTGGCTCGTTTGGTGGGATGACTCAGACTTTTGTTTCTGAGGGGTTTGATTGTTTAGTTACCATGCTTTTTTCAAGGCTCGAATGCTGTGCTGGTCCGTCCATTTATCATTAAACCTGGATATGAAAACACCAAGAAATGCCCCAGTGAATCATCTGTGTGCCAAACCTACTCTTTCCTGCCTCCACTGAGTACTAGCAGCCATGGCGCACACTGACATGTACTGAGCTGACCCATCTATGAACTTGGCTGGGAGTTTTTCCTCCTCTGTCAGTTGGCCACAAGGGAGCCCTCATACAGCCATAGGTGTGAGCTGAGGAGAGGAGCCAGGGTAACACTGGTGTGTGACATGGGAGTCTGGGCGACCTGTTTTTGCAGCTTACTCACGCTGATCCTGAATTTGCCACTTTCATCTTATGACGGATCTCTGCTGGACCTGCCTGCCCTGGTGACTGGGTAGATCTGACAAAAACCAGCTTGTGATGGGCATCTCAGGGTCACCTGGTCATTTGGTGCCACTAGGTCAGAAATTTCATCTATATCAGGCACCTCCGGCATCTGGGAGCTGCTTTTCAAACGGTCTGTATAGTTTCTTCCTGCAGATGTCATGGCTAGCTTCAGAACCGTAGGGATTGGTAATATTCTTCTCTTCCTGGAGCTTGCCGGAAACTCCATGTTGTGTCTTTTCCCACCATAGATACCACTGGTTTCATCAAGCCTGCCGGGTCATACAGCACAAGAGGCAGGGCTGCCTGAACCTGATCAGAGCCCCTTCCTGCTGGCGGCCTTCTGTGTTACCCAGGAAATGGGTTAGAGTAGTGTTCCAAAGTATAAACTATGGTTCCTCCAGAACCTGATAAGGCCTGCCAGGTGTGGCACTTCTTGATTGGTGTGTGTGTGTGCGTGCGTGTGTGCGTGCGTGCGTGCGTGTGTGTGTGTGTGTGTGTGTGTGTGTGTGTGTGTGTGATAGGGGTGGCGTTGAGGGGGAGTTTCTGAGGCTCTGGAGCTCTGGAGCTGGCATAGCTCTTTAAAGCTCTTCCAAACAGAGATAAGGAGGCTGGGTGTTTGCATCCCTGCCTCAGCTAGTCCTTAGCCATAGACTGCCCCTGGAGGGGGTGTAATTTGGGGCAAGGCGGTTTCCTATGGCCAGAGTAATGCACAGTGAGGGATGCAGCTGTGAACCATTATCAGCTGATAGTCGCAGCAACTTGAATAGGTATGGAAGGGGTCTGACAGAGGACCACAAGGGATCAAGCTCCAGGGCTGGGACTAGGGAGCTGCAAGTGAGGTATCCAAGACCCAGATTTAAGGAGTTAGTCACTCTGAAGGTCATTCGAATACAGATGGCACTTGCCTCACCCTAGGCCTGGCCCTGTCAAATACCCATGGGGATCTAATATCAGGAAGTGGTAGAAATTTCACTTGACCAGGATAACCTTATCAGTCACCATGAAATCAGCCTTTTCCTGGAACTAGTGGTATCTTGGACAACGTAGTCCTAGAATATTTTCTTTCTACTTCTCTGCAGGACACAAGGAAGGGTGGACACTGGGGAAGGTGATACCTGTTACTACTGCTAAAAAAAAATTCAAAACATCTTTCCTAACCTGTCAGTTAGTCTATGATTTTATTCGTCTGGCCCAATGTCATTTCTCCATGATTTCTGTGTTATGGAAATAAAGTTAAAGGAAGGAGTTTGAGCTAGAAGATTCCTAAGTTTCCTTCTGTTATTATGGCATTGAAGACATGGTCCAATCCCGAACCTATTGGCCGCTTCAGTGGGCAGGACCACTCACCTGCATGCAGGAGCAGATTGCAGAAAGGTTAAGTGAGAGAAGACCAGAACACCAGGCGAAGAGAACAGGTGGAGGTGGTTGGAAGGCCAGAGAAACAAATAACTCATATGCAGGTAGGAATCAGAGTTGAAGCCCAATAGGAAGAAAGAGCAAGATTTGAATACAGAGCAGTCTGACTGGAGCGGACCATGGACGTGAGGCAGAATCATTCCAGGACTGATCCTGAGCCCACTGGATTCCGGCTGTGGCATCCTGGGTCTGTGTGGGCACCCATTTATATATATAAATAATCCTTCCCAACTTGAGATACATATCTACATATAAATAATTAAGGAAATTCTAATCAGATCCCATTGCAGCTTTTATTTTTAACTTAACAATTTGGTAATGAAGTTCACCTAGAAGCATAAATGCATGGGAATAGCTAATAAAATTTTGAAATGTCAGAATGTGGTATGTCTACTAGCCATCAAATGTACTATAAAGCAATGATAATTAAAGTAGCATGATACAGGTATGGCATAGGAAATTAGACCAGGAGAGTACAATAGAAAATCTACGGGTACAATAGAAGATGTGTGGGTATTAAGTATAGCAAGTCCTTGAATAACGTCATTTTGTTCAGTGTTGTTTCATTATAACATAGATGAGATACCATAGAAACTTAACTCTTGTTTATATAATTAGCCTATGGTAAAATTGATTTCATTATACATTGTTTCAGTTGAAGTCACAGAACTTATTGATGATGTTAAGTAAGGACTTACTGTATATGAAAAAGATATTTCACATCAGTGAGTAGAGGATGGATTATTAAATAAACTGTGTTGGGAACAGGGTAAATTTTCAGGGAAAATTCTAATTTAATATTCTATCTGGTACCAAACCCCAAATTAGTCCAAAGGTAGATTAAAAATCTAAAAATAAAAGTTAAAACCATGTAAATACTGGAAGAAAATATAGGGCCTTTTTGAACATGACATGAAACCCAGAAGACAGCAGGGAAAGTTATGACTATGTAAATCAAACAATGACAACAACTTCTGTATGGAAAATACCACAGGTGAAATTTAAAGATTTTCAAAGAAGAACATGTTTTAAACATATCTACCGGACAAAAGGTTAACATCTGTAATATACAAAGAGCTGCTACAAATCAGCAAGTAAGAGAAATACCACGGACAGATGAGCAAGGGCGATGAACTGGCAACCAAGTGAAGAAGACACGCACATGGCATGTGAAGCATGAAGAGATGCTCAACCCCAGCAACAATGAACACAGCATAAATCAAACAGAATGAGCTGTGTTTTCCTTGTCAAAACTAGTAAAAGTTAACCAGGTTGTTTGGACTCAGTGTTTGGAAGGATACGGATACGAAGGCATGTGTGGTTGAAACTGAAACTTGCTGTACCATTTTTGAAAAGAATTTGGCAATATCGGTCAAATTTAAAACACATATCCCCCTTGACCCAGAAATTATACTTTTAGGAATTTATCACATAGAAACCCTCCTTCAGGAAAGAACACATGCCTGTCTAAATATGTTTACTTAGCATTATTTGGTACAGAAAAATACTTCATGCAAATAATTCATTAGTGTTGTTTGATTTTTAAAAAAAGCCATCTCCAGTCTTTTACGGAATGGTTTGAAATTAATACATCAATAAAGATATAAACATTTTAGTATATAATTAATACTTAATATTATCGGAATATCCTGTTTATATCAAGGTTTGATAGTTGAGTTGTAGTCTTTCTATGCTGCGTCTATTATAACATAGAGAAATTCTTATAAAATTGATATTGCGATGAACTAAGGATTCGTGTCCCCCCAAACTTCAATGGTTAAAATACTAATCCCCAATGCGATGATATTAGGAAGTGGGGCCTTTAGGAGGTGATTAGGTCTTGAGGCGGGAGCCCTTGCGAATGGGATTAGTGCTCTCACAAAAGAGACCCCAGAAGGCTCCCTTGTCCTGCTGCCATGTGAGGCAGGAGATCCAGGTGGGCTCACCAAACACTGAATCTGCTGGCACATTGATCTTGGACTTCTCAGCCTCTGGAACTGTGAGAAATAAATTTCTGTTGTTTATATGCCACCCGGTCTATAGTATTCTGCTATAGCAGCTCAAATGGACTGAGACAGATGTGTACATTTAGGACCATTTTATGGAAATGAAGTAGCCCACTTGCGAAGTTCCCAGGGGGAGAATCTGATTGGCCTATGTTAGGTCAGCTGCTCTCGCCTGGCCCAATCGGCTGTGACCAGGGGGTGGCTGTGGCTTGGGCAGACATTTCACCCCCACTGGGGTTGCTTCTATGCCTCTCCTTGTGTCTCTCCTCTCGTGTTTATTGACACAACTGCCTCATGCGGCCAGCAGGGTGTGGGGGGAAGAGCATGGTGGACACACAGAGGCAGGGGCTTTGAAGTCAGGCAGTCGGGGTTGGGATTGACTAACCGTGACTTTTAGTAGGTCCCTCCTCTCTGAGGCTGACTCCTCCTTTCCTTAAGTGTCGTGAGGAGAAAATGCCTTCCGGTTGAAGACTACCAAGGACATGCCTGGCACGAAGTGGGCTTCCAGCGCCCCTTGATCATGAAGTGTAAACGCGAGCTTCTCCCTGAAGATCGTGCCCTTGGAACGTTTTGGCGTGAGGACCTTGGAGTTGCCGCAGCACAGGCCCTGTTCCTGCAGAAGCCAGTGACAGAGGCCTCCTCCTCTCCTCCCTGCTGGGCCAGGCGCAGCCCGTGAAGCACTGTCACCCAGCGTCCCAGCCAGGCGCTCCCCCACTCCTCCCATGACCTTGGAGTTCAGCCCCCAGGGCAGCTCCTCTCAGGCCTACTCTTCCCACTCAGGCCCATCTCCCCTCACCACAGGCCTCTCCACAAACCCACTCGCATATGCACTAACGCCATTATCTTCCTGAAATGAAAATCAAGCCTCAACCTATAATGTTTCACGGAGAGGGAATTGGGGTTATCTATTCCTGCGTCGAGCCGTATTCTATTTCAGTCATAGCATTTAATTATGATTGGTATGTTAGTGCCCACCGGAGCATAACAAATTGTCATTATGTTATTCTGCTGAGTCTAATTTAATTGGCGTTGTCACAGAAGCAATTATCCATCATTTATTTTGTTGCCGTAACCACATCTAGAAGAGCGCCTGCTGTCTGCGAGGGGAAACGCGCCGCCGCCTCCCAGCCCTGGATCCAGACCACTTATCTGACACAAAGACATTGCTTCCCCCTTCTGATTTAAAAATATGTCCCTCATTTCCTGCCGCGGGCTCAAGGATCCTCCTGGGGGAGCCTCAAAGGGCTAAAGGAAATTCACGGGCTGGGAAGTCGCCTAGCGAGCGCCCCACAGGGAGGCTGGAAGTCAGCCCTGCTCTGTCAGGGTGCGGGTGGGAGGCAGCGGCGATGCAGGCCCCACGGAGGGTCCGGGTCCTGGCTGGGTCAGGCTTTGCTCCGTCGGCTGTGTCAGCTGACACCTCAGTGACGGATTTATAAATATTTGTTGCTCTTTTCTCCTGAGGCACGCTGCGTGCTCGCTCCCTGGGAAGCAGGATTGTTTGGCCATTTCACAGAGCGGGAACCAGAGGACCTGGGGACTGAAGGCTCAAAGTCATGGGGCACGGGGAGCCAGGGCACGGGGAGCCAGGGCCACAGTGAAGATCTCTAAAGGCTTTTCTCGCTCTTGGAACAAGCGCGTGTCTTTGTGCCTGGCGGGGTCCCCTTCTGTGCCTCTGGGTGCAGTAGGACATTTCTCATGGCCCTGTTTCACATGGACACATCTGCCACAGTGTCTGGGTGGGAGAAAAGGGCAGAGAGAGAAGAGAAAAAAGGGAAGGAAGAGCCACTAAACCCCTGTCCACATTAGAGAGGCCAAGACACAACCAGCCTGCTTTCCCAGGAGCCTCTGATTCCAACTCTTCGGGGACCCTGTTAGCCCCACCCCTGCCTGGCTACCTCTCCATGTGTGAACACGTCCTCCTCACTCAAGCCCAACAAGACTTTTGTGAGTGAGGAAGCAGAGACAGGCAAAATTGTCACATGACTTTTTTCTCCCTGAAGATAGTCATTCCTAAGGGAAGATGTAGCCTGCAGGTATGGCTCTATCCTCTGGGCTGAAAGCAGGGACCAACGTGAATAACCGACGTGAATAATCTTGTTCTTGCTTCCATGATGCTCTCCGTAGCAGAGTCAACAAAAGACTTGCTAAAAACAAAACCAAAACCAAAACAATGACCACTATATTGCAAAAAGGAAAAAAGAACCAGACCTTTAAATCGACTGGCTTTTCCCTCTGGGTCAGTCAGCTATTTGGGGACATTGGAAAATTACCAGCTTCCTGACCACAGACAAATCATTTCTTGTAACTCTTTTTTTTAAAAAAATCTCTCATTGTAATTGCTGACTGAAAATAAACTAGGGATGTGTCAGGTTCCTTCCTCCCCGACCAGCGTTATCCCTAAGGAATCTTCCTCATGGCTGTGGAGAAGTCGCTCTTGCCACCAAGAAGGCCACCATAGCAAGATGGTCAGGACCTGGCTCATTCAGTCTCAGGGGCCAGACTTACATAATGTTGACATCAGAGCAGGAAAAAGCTTAATGTGCAGGCAGGGGGCTGTGCATGAGGGCCCTTCTGGGCTCGGTGGGCATGTAAATTAGCTTGATCTCTGGAAAATAAGTTGGCTAAATGAATCAAAAGCCATAAAAAAATGTCCATCACCTCTGACCCAGGAATTCCACTTAGGATAAACAAATTGCTTCAAAAACAAGAAAGATGTTTGCCCTGGTATTATTCATCATAGCAAAAACAAAATCTGTGCTGAGAGCAATCTGTGCTGACTTAGAGCACGTGGCTGTAAGCCCATGGATGCTGATAGAGTTTCCTTCGTGTTCCCTGGGAGGGCTGTTGGGTTATGAGGAATTCTTTATGCAATTTTATTAAGCGCTGCAATAATAGAGGGAGCTAGTTTATGTGTGTATATAAATATAGGTGAGCCATGGTCCTTCCCAGGCTAGTTTCCTATTGTCCTGTAACAAATTATCTCCAATTTAGTGGCTTAAACAATACATGTTTATCATCTTACAGTTCTGGAAGTCTGGAACCGAATCTCACAGGGCTAAAATCAACATGTCAGCAGCGCTGCATTCCTTTATGGAATCTCTAGGGGAGACACTGTTTCTTTGCCTTTCCAGTGTCTGGAGGCAGCCTGTATTCCTTGGCTCATTGCCTCCTTCCGCCATCTTTGAAGCTAGCAATGGTGAGCCGAGTCCTCCTCATGTTGCCTCACTCTGACCTTCCTTCATAGTCATAGCTCCTTCTGACTCCTCTTCTGCCTCCCAGTTCCACTATTAAGGACTCATGTGATGACATTGAGCCCCCCAGGATAATGCAGGATAATGTCCCTGTTTTAAGGTCACTTGATTAGCAATTTTAATCCTCCTTTGCCATGCGATGCAACATATTCACAGGTCCTGGGGATTAGGACCTCATCTTTGAGAGTTGGGGGCCGGGGGAGGGGCATTATTTTGCAAACCATACTCTAGACCAGGAGGTTACAGTTTGGATGAGACATATACAATGACACATCTTTAGAGTCCACGGCAGAGTGCTATAATCAGCCAGCACAATCTGGGGAGGCAGCACGCAGATTCATAATAATCCAGGCATTTCTTGCTGGGAAGCTAGATGCTATTCTATTTGGTTTTCCTCCTCTTTCTGACACAAACTCTCTGTTCTGGTCTCTTTAGTTTTCTTGCTGTTTCGTAATCACCATATATTCTTTTCTAATCCCAAACCTTTGCCCATTGCTGCCTCTACCTGACTGCCCTTGTTTCTGCTTACTCCCTGCCCAAATCCCACCCGCCCATCAAAGTCTAGAGCAAGTCCCATGTCCTCTGTCACCTTCTCTGCCCCCCATCACATGGGACTTCTATCACACTTATTTTCTCAACTATATAATGTTCTATTTAAGTGTACTAACTAGTTGCTCTCATGTGCCACTGTCTCAATTTTAGTGTGTTCTTACGTTTTTAATCACTCAGTTTTCAGGGATCATGTGTTATAAATCTTCTGTCATCTCCATAATGCTGGGCACGGTGGTGCCAAAGAAAAGTTTGCTAAATTGTTCCAGCGTTCTTTGAATAAATGGAGCACTCACTCAGGTGCTAGACCCTGGGAATGGACATGTGCTCCAAAGGGAGTCCCGCTCTAAAGGAACACTCATCTAGATAGAGAGGGAGACTTACAGGCAAACCAGTGGGTTATGACATGATGTGGCAAGAGCCGGAATAAAATTATACATAAAAGGGGCTTCTAGGTTAGCTTGTGGGTGGATCAGAGGAGGCTTTCAGAGGAGGTGATGTCTGAGCTGAGTTGTGAAGGATGAGTAGGAGTGAGCTAGATAAAGGGATATGGGAGAAAGCTTTTCCCTCTCTCTGTATCAGATATGAAAGTATTATAGATGGCTAAGTGCTGTCCAAGTTCATTTTCCTAGCCTCCCAAAACAAACTCGTTGCTCCGGTCACTTGAATCTTCTTTCTAGTCCTACACCTTTGTCCATTAACTTGGAAAAAATGGTGAAAGCTGACATTCACGAGTGAACCTGATCAGGGAGGGCTAAAAATGACCAGCTCCCACTAAGTCAGAGGACTAACGATAATACCTGTGACAAACGATAAATAATATTCTTAATATATAACCTGATAAGGAAAAGACAAAACTCAAAAAAAAAAAAAAAAAAGAAAAAGAAAAAAGAAAAAAAACGGACAAAGGATATGATCAGCATTTTATAGATGAGAGAATGTGAAAGACCCATCAGCATATGAAAAGACACTCGACTCTGCTTGTAAACAGGGAAGTGAAAAATCAAACAACAATTAATACCATTCTCACTCATCAGATTGGCAAAAATTAAAGACCGATAACATCTAGTGTTGTCAAGTGTGTGAGTAAACAGGGATTGTCATACATTGTTTGTAGGTATGTGAACTGCTAAATCCTTTTGGGAAAGTAATCTCAAGGTGTCTGTTAGAAGTAAACATAAAAATGTCCTTTGATTCCCATTTTGAGAATACATCCTATAGAAATAATGTCAGTATACACACCTATATCATATATACACAATAGATACAATAAGATATATAATATCACATGTATATAACAAGATACATATGTATATATATTTACAAGATTGACTCCATTTACAATAGCAAAAGCTGGCTCCATCTGAATTGCCCGTCAATAGAGGAATGTCGAATAAATTATACTATTAGACAATGTTATAGAAGAATATTATAGAATATTATGGAGGTATCAAAGAATAAATTCAATCCATATGTTAAGATGGAGGGATCCCCATGATACCATGATATAACTAACGTTAAGTAGCGATGTTAAAGTACGTTGGGGGGGGTGGGGGAGGAGAGACATACTGGGGAATGGTTTCTACGTTTAAATAATCAAAAAGGAAGGTATAGAAGGCTACGTATAGTTCAGGATGTTAACATTGATTACTCAACTGACTAGAACTGGAAGGGAGACAGTTACTGAAAAATCTGTATTGTTTGACTTGTTATTATGAGCACAAATGATTTTTGTAATTCCAAATATTAATAACATCTTTAAAAAAGTACTGAGGAAAGAGTTCATTCGCAGGGTCTCGGTGTTAAGGAAGTGAGAAATGATCCAGTCCTGAGTTCAGGCCTATTTGCCCCTCCCTGGTTTCTCTTCTATTCAAATAAGCTAATTAAACAAATGTGAGATAGCTTTCATTTCCCTGGTTAAGTACGGTTAGATACTGGGACAAAACAGCGTCATTTACATATGTAGCGACCCTCCCTTTATATGAGTGAACTCCAATAATAAATTAATTAGAGCCATTCAGTGCCAACCGGCCTCCCTGGGGATGGCCTTTGTTTGGGTGCATCCATCCGCCTGAAGCGGGCCCAGGGCGAGGTGTATTGTTAACACTTCTACTCCCGAGTAGCAGAGTGAGCCCAGTGTCAGTACCCATGCATCTGAAGTTGTCTGAGCACTTTCTGCAAATCTCCAAGGCTCAACTAGTTAAATATCTGCCCAATTGACCAAGGAGAATGCCATTTGCATCTCGGCTTCCCACTTCTTAGTCACTGTTGGTGGAAATCCTTTCTTCACAACCCAAGCTACTCCAGAGGTCACTGGCTGTCCCACAGTCACCATGGCAACTCCCTTCAGGGTATGGCCGAGGGGGTTGAGGAAAAGAGTCAGAAACCTACCAGGTGGCCTCAGGAGAAAGCCGTTTTCAGAGAGAGGGATTTCAAAGTCTCAACTATTGGGTTGCTATATAGGGCACTGCTTTATATAGGATACGTTATTTCTGGAAAAGTTGCTCCAGGTCAATTTTTTGGGTAAAATTTTGTAATTTTATTTTAAACACACAGATGGAGTTCCCTATGTTGAGAACCCTGTTGTGAATTCTTTTGTAAGGTGGATAAAACCCCTATTTTTCTTTTAGTGCAAGCATAGCAGTTGAGACGTCAAGTTATTCAAAGTTTGGCACACCAGTGTTTTGGGGTGTGGAAGGTGGGGGATAGCAATGTGGGTGAGAGTTGGGGAGGAATCTACCTTGAGAAATGCCCTAAGTGGTGTTCTGTCTGAAGACTGGGTGGGTTCTCCCAAAAGAAGAGCCTGGGCCAAGGATTCAGGTGCAAGTGATTTATAAAGGAAGCGCTCTCAGAAGGAATCTGTAGGGGAATGGGAGAGCAGGATAAGGAAGGGGAGGAAACACAGTGAAGGTCAGATTCAGCTCCTGCACTCAGCCTGATCTGGTGGGGAGCTCTGGGACGTAAATTATACTTCAGAGATTACCGCCTTGAATCAAAGGTGCCAGGCTCCTGTGCTCTCATATCCGTCAGTCATTGGCTATAAGCTGCCCAGGGGAAAGTGTAAAATTCTCAGAGTGAAGCAGCTTTGGTGCCCAAGGTCAGTCCTCCAAAAGTCTTCAGTGCCAGCTGTTAGCAGTAAAGTACAGAGCTGGCAGTGGGCATACAGAGCTGGTGAAAGGGATCCAAGAGGCATGAGGAGGCGTTTCAGAGTCCAGTACAGATGCCACGTATGGTATACGACAGCTCTATAAGGGGTCGACCTTAACAAAAAAATCAGTGAAATTAATTTCTCACAACAAGGTGTTTAGAACGGTCTAGGTGGAGAAAGATAACAGTACACTTAGACGGATGCAGAACTGGTTGAACACACGTTTCAGAAGAACACGGAATGAATGGCCGCTGCTTGGAGGAGTAGCTCGAGGAGTAGTGGGGCCTGTGTCGTGAAACATTTATACCTATAACTTAGAGGCAGATGGAGTTCATCCAGGGAAAGCTGGATATTACCCTAAACTAAGAGGGAAGGTAATAGAACAAAGGGGGAAAAAAGTTGAAAAGGAGATTCCAATGAATGGATATCTATAAGATTAAAATTAAAGAGGTAAATGTGAACGGAACATGAAGTTCATTTCATTATAGTCATCCATACGGTGGAATACTACAAGGCCACTAAAAATAATATTGAATAATAAAAATGACAAAAAAAGTTCATGATTATTTGCTTTTTAAAAGGATGTTACAAAATTCATGGGAAAAGTTTTGAAAGATGTTCTAAAATGCTGCTTATTTCTCTAGAGGTAGGATAATTATTTTTTAAAAAATCATCTTTGCCTTTGTTCATCTCCATTACTATTTATTTAAAGATTGGAATTTATGGAAAAATGTAGTCACAGGTATTTTTGGCGATTGTCTTTTGCTTTTTCTTTCAGCTGTATGAAAAAAACATAGCTTAAAAACAGAAGATGTTAACAATTCTAAATCTGAATGCATCTAGTAACAGAGTTTAAAAATACATGAACCAAAAACTTACAGAACTGACAATTGGCAAAGATCAGTAGTTGATAAAAAAAGTAGACAGAAAATCAGTAAGGCTCTAGAAACTTGAACAACACTGTCAAACGAACTGACAACTTAACTGATATTTATAAAAAACTATCCTAAACAACGGCAGAATAGATTGTCTTTTTCAAGGCTCAGGGTTCTTCACCAAGATAGACCACATACTGGGCAATAAAACAAGAATCAATGACTTTAAAGGAAACAACACAGTATAGAATATGTTCTCTGACCATGATGAAATTAAAATAGATTTAAATAATAGGGAGGTATCTAAAATATCTCCCCAATATTTGATAATTAAACAACAATTAGATAATCCTTAGGTCAAAGAAGAAGTCAAAAATATTTTTGTGAGTGATAATGAAAGCAACATATTGGAATATTTAGGATATAACTAAAACAGCTTATTTAGAAAACAAGAAAGGTTTAAAATGAATGACTTAAACCTCCACTTTATGAAGGAGAAAAAGAAAAGCAAAACAAAATGAGTAGAAGGAAGAAATTATAAAGATGAATACAGAAATAAATATAATATGAAACAAATGGTAGAGAAAATTAATGGAAACAAAAACCATTTAAAAAATAATAAAAGTGATAAACCTATAGCTAGAATAATCAAGAAAAAATTGAGAAGATGCAAATTACCAATACCAAGAATGAGAGGTGACATCACTATAAAGCCTACAGACATTAAAATAATAAGAAAATAAGATAAACAGCTTTATGCCAATAAATTCAGCAACTTAAGAGAGATTTACAAAAATTTCCAAAGACACAAATTACCAAAATAAACTCAAAAGATTTAGAAAATTCAAATAACCTAATTTCTATTAAAGAAGTCAAATTTATAATTTGAAAAAAAACCCTTTCTATAATGAAAACTCAAGGCCCACACAGCTTCATTCATGAATTATACCAAACTTTAAGGAAGAAATAATACCAATCTTATACAAAGTTTTTCAAAAAAATAGAGAAGATTTCACAGCTCATTTTATAAAAATAGCATTACCTGATAACCAATACAAAGACACTACAAGGAAAAAAACTACAGAACACCCCTTGTGAACATAGATGCAAACTTCCTAGCAAAACATTAAGAAATCAAATCCAGAAATATACAAAAAGGATAAAACATCACGACCTAATGGGCTTATCTTAGCAAGGCATGGTTGGTTCAATATTTGAAAATCAGTTAATGCAATTAACTTTATTAACAACATAAAGGAGAAAAAATACATGATCATCTCAGTAGAAAAATGACACTTTTAGCAAACTATAAATAAAAGGAAACTTCCTCAGAGATAAAAGACACCTAAGAAAAACCTGTCACTAACATTCTACTTAATGGTAAAATATTGAATACTTTCTCCCTAAAAGAAAAAGACTGGGAAAAAGCAAGGACGAATGCTCTCACCGCATCTGTTCAACAATATACCGATGGTTCTAGCAGATGTAATGAGGCAAAGCAAACGAACAAAAGGAAAAACATGCATACAGATAGAAAGGTAAAAATAAAGCCATCTTTGTTCACAGATGATATAATTTTTATATAGAAAATCCTAAGGAAAGTTATGAGAACTAATAAGTGACTTTAGAAAGGTTTCAGGATACAAGGTCTATTATATACAAAAATAAATTATGTTTCTATATACTAGCAATGAAAAATTAGAAACTGAAATTTTTAAAAATATCATCTATAATAACATCAAAAATATCAAATACATAGGTATATATTTGATGAAAGACATGCAAGATACCAAAATTTTAAAAGAATTGTTGAGAGAGATTAAAGAAGGTAAATAAATGGAAGTTAGATGACATTTGCTATGGATTAAGTTGTGTCCCCCAAAATTCATATGGTGAAGCCCTACTCCCCCATGTGACCATATTTGTAGATGGGGCCTCTAAAGAAGTAGTTAAGATCAAGGTGGAGCCCTGATCCGATACAGTTAGTGTCCGAATGAGAAGAGACCCCAGAACGTTTGAGTTCTCTCTCTCCCTCTCTCCCTTCCACCTATTCTGGTGTGCCCACAAAGAACTGAGACAGAATTTACACCAGTTACATAAAGAGGGAAATTTAACATAAAAAAATATGAAGAAAAGGAAAAATGTGATTCACTATTTAAAAAGGTAAAAGAGAATGCTAAGATATAATAAAAGTAGTAACTGTAGGAAGCAGCTACTACCCCAGGGCTGAGGGAAAAGTGAAAAAGGAAGGATCTTACAATTTTAGAAGGGGAGCCTTGCAAGATTGAGATTCAGATCTCTGGGGACGAGGCATGGCTGCCACCCTGTCTGCTATTACAGTAACAAAGGAAACAGCTGGAAAGTACTTGGCACTGAACAGCAAGGGCAGCCCACCCCTGTGCTAAACATAGCCGGGGTCCCTACACACGGCTCCATGAAAAAAAGGAAAACAGAAGAAAAAAGTACCTCTTCCTTTTCCAGCCTTGCAATGAACCTCCAATATCTTCCACTGACAAAGCACATCATCAAAGCAGCGGCAAAGGAGAAATAACATCTTCAGAGTCCATTTCCAGAGTCACGAAGGAAAGCAAAGAGAGGTAGTAAATTTACAACTGAAGTAAAAGTAGAAAGGCAAACCACAGAGAGTGGAAGAAAATATTTGTCATATGTATATCTACCAGAGGACGCATATAAAGAATATATAAGGATCTCTTACAGATTGATAAAGAAAAAAGACAGACAATCCAATAGAAAAATGTGCAAAGGACTTGTACAGGCACATTACAAAAAAATTTCTGAATAATCTATAAATATATTAAAATGTTATCCTGGAAATGCAAATTAAAACTGCAATGTGATACCACTATATACCCACAAGAATGGCTAACACGGAACAGATTGTATATTGACCTTGTATCCAGTGACTTTGATAAATTGCTTATTAATTCTTAAGAGTCCTTCTCAATATCTTTTTAGATATTCTATGTGCCCAGCTATGTTGTTTGTGAATAATAACATTATGCTTCATGCATTTTGAAGCTCTGTTGTTACACATATAAATATTTATGATTATTATGTCCTCTTGATAAATTTACTCCTTTATTATTATGAAATGACCCTTCTCTTATCCTTGGTAGTATTCCTGTTCTAAAATCTACCTTGTCTGCTATTTTATAGCAACTCCTGCTTTCTTTTGTTTAGCATTAATATGATATATATTTTCCAGTCCTTTAACCAATTTGTTCTTTGCATTCAAAGTGGTTTCCTTATAGAAACATATAATTGTGTCTTGCTTTCTTATCCAATCTGACACTCTCTGCCTTTGAATTGGGGGCGTTGATTGATGTGGTTAGGTTTAAATACACCGTTTTGCTATTTGTTTTCTATTTGTGCCATCTATTCTTTGTTCTTTTATTTATCTCTTACAGCTTTCTTTTTATTAAGTCAATATTCTTCTGATGATTTCATTTTATCACCTTTATTGGCTTATTAGTTAAACCTCTTTGCTTTGTCTTCTTAGTGATTGCTTTAGGATTTCTAATGTGTACATTTAACTTAACAGGGCCTTTCTTTGATAAACATTACACCACTTCACATATGATGTAAGAACTTATAACACTATGTTTCCATTTCTCCACTCCTGGTCATTGTGCTATTGTTGCCACACATTTTACTTCTACGTATATTAGAAACTCTACAATGCACGGTTATTTTTGCTTTAAACGATCAATTAGCTTTTAGGAGGTCTAAGTAATAATGAAATAAGACTTTTATATTTCCTCACATATTTACTATTTCTGGGGCTCTGCCTTCCTTTTTGCAAATCTAAGTTTTCTTTTGGCATAATTTTCATTCTGCCTGAAGGACCACTTTAAGATTTCATTGTGGCTTGCTGGTGATGAATTCTCTCAGCTTTCATATGTCTTAAAGGTCTTTATTTTGTTTCCACTTTTGAAAGATATTTTCTCTATATATAGAAACATAGGCTGGTAGTTTCTTCCCTAAGACTTCAAAGATGTTGCTCTACTATCTTCTCATATGCATCGTTTATGATGAAAAGTCTGCTGTCATTCTTATGATTGTTCTGTGTGTAATGTGTCTTTTCTCTAGCTGCTTCTAAGATGTTTTCTTTATTACTGGTTTTAAGTGATGTGATTATGATATAACTTGATGTAGTGTTCTTCAAGTTGCTTGTTTTTAGGGTTCCTCGAGCCTTCTTGTGTCCATGGGTTTGTTATTTTCCTCAAATTTGAAGCGATTTTGGCCATTATCACTCCAAATTGTTTTGTGCCTCCCTCCTTTTCCTCTCCTTGGATTCCAGTTACAGATGTGTTTCATGTTGTGTCACAGCTCACTGATACTAGTTCAAGTGTTTTGGCCATTTTTTTTTTTTTTTTTGTATTTTTTCCCTTTGTGTTTCACTCTGGATTGTTTTTATTGCTACATGCTCAAGTTCATTAATCTTTTCTCCTGCAGTAATCCTGTCCAGACTATTTTTGACTTCAGATGTATTTTTCATCTCTAGAATAGTTTGACTTGAATCTTTTTTATATTTTCTATGTCTGACCTTATCATGGTCACGTTTTCCTCTACCTTCTTGAACATATAGAGTAATAGCTATTTTAATACTCTGTCTACTAATTCTATCATCTGTATCATTATTGGATCTGTTTCTGGAGCTTGCTTGCTTTTTCTCTTCGTTATGGATCATTTATTCTGCTTCTTTCTATGCTCAGTAATTTTTGAATTCCTCCCTCGACCGCGCCAAAATTTGATTCTGCAACACTTCAACCTGTTTATCCTAACTGTGTCCTTTACAGTTATGTAAATTCTGTGTTATTGGCATCTGTATTCCTTTTTTTCATAGTACTTCTCAACCTTTTAAATGTCACATTTATTTGTGTAATCATTTGATCATATCTGCCCTCCTCACCAGACTTCGTGTACGTACAGGCTCTAGGAATGATCATAGTCGTCATCACATCACAGGCCTGGTACACGGGAGGTCCTTGATAAATATTTGTTGAATGACTAAATGAATGAGTGCTTGGCTTTGATGACCGCTGCTTGTTAAGGCTGCTATTCTGCTACCTGCTCTAAATTTGTATTTTGTAGTTTTAAAGTTCAGAATTTAGTTCTTTGTCTTGAGCTATGGCAATCAATCATAATTATAAGGACTTTATTTGGATCCTGATTCAAATAAACAAAAAATGTATGAGATAATCAGGAAAAGTTAAATGCCTGGGTATTTATGATATTGAGGAATGAACTTTTTTTTTTTAGGTTGAGTGTGGTATATTTACAATGGTTTTAAAAAGATTTTATCTCATATATATGTGTATATATATGTATGTATATGTGTGTATAGATATATACATATACATATATATATATGTATATATCTCCTGAACTCTTTATGGATGAAGTGATATAACATTTGGGATTTGCTTCAAGTAATTGATGGGGAAGAAAGGAACGGTGGGAATACAGATGAAACCAGATTGGTCACGAGTTGATAATTATTGAATCTGGGAAAAAAATATACAGAGTTTATTATATCTAAAATGTTTCTTTATAAAAATAAAAAAAAAATCCAGCTCTTTGGTTGGCTGGCTGAACAAAAATACATAGGCAGAGGTGGGATGGGTATTCAAGATGGGAGGGGTTTGGGTCAAAATAAGGTCTGAGGGTTCAAAGACCCCAGACCCTCCAAGCCACCTGGAGGCTGCCAAACCAGGGTGTCTCTGACAAAGTGAGGGGCTTCTGCTGGCAGCCTAGTTAGTTAGTTAGTTCGTTTCCTTATGTATTTATCAACCAATCCCTTTCATTTTCATAAACAGAACAGTTATAATTAAGAGACAAGTCTTACAGGCTATCTCAAGCAGGATGCAAAAAAATATCCTTTAAGCAACAGTACCCCCTGCCAGGAGCCTACTCACCCGGGTGGCTTGCTGATGCTTCTTGACAGAGGGAGTCAGCCTTCTGAAGCAGGAACTCAAAGCAGGGTCTCAGGTGACACCACTGGGGCTTCCTGTCTCACGCCAATCTAGTTATTTCCTGACAGCAGCTCAGTGTCTTTAGGAGTCAAGGTGCTGAGCACCAGTGTTGTCCTGTTTGCAGGGGCTGCTGGGAGGGGACTTCTTAGCTGTATGACCGAGGGCCCAGCCCAGGCTTCTCCTGCTTTTCTTACACACAGGTCTGAAGGGAACGATGTCTCATACTCAGAACCTTCTTCTTCTCCATTCGTGCAGTCCTGCCACATCTGCATTCCACAGGCCGCCCTCCCAGCACGCAGAAGGCAGGTGCTTCGGTAAGATCTGACCAGGCGACTGTGGCGTTTTAGGGATATCAGGCCATCCAGTGGAGGATTTTATCTTGACTTCTCTGGGTCTATCTGTGTACACCATAATTGCTTCTGCCCCACCGACCATCCTCCCTGCTTGGAGGTAAAAGCTAAGGGAATGTGGGCATTTCGAGGGAACAAAGATGCGTTAACATGCTTGGAGTGGCAGAATTTTAATACTGCTGGACTATACATGGAATGAAAAAATACTTCTCTGTAAAAAGTTTACTTCCATGCAAAACTTTTCAATTGGATGTTAAGCAAAAACTCTTGATGGGTTTTCTAATTTGAAGACCAACAATTATTTTCCACTATAAAAATGGAAAAAAACTTGAAAAATACAAAAAGAAAAAACAAGAAAAAAAAATCCTAGCCATGGCCCCATCACCCAAACACAAGCATAAATATATTTATGTCTGTTTTATTCCACTAGTTTTTTTAAGTGCACAGTCCCTGTCATCTTGTGCCAATGGTTGAAAATCTAGGGTACACAAATTTCGATGTAACTGTCATTTCCAACCGTGTTATAAAACGCCTCCATGTTATCACATGCTCTTCATGCTGCCAGATGGTTCTCACAGAAGATGCACGTGATTCCTCTCTCTCTACCCCTACAAATGGGCAGACGGATGTTTCCATTTTTGCAGCTTTGTTTTTGCTAGTATAAATAACACCATAGCAAACATCTTTTTCTGTATTTGGAACAATTTCCTTAGTATCCAACCCCAGAAATGGAATTTCTGAGTCAAAGATGATGGATATTTTTATGGCTCTTGACTCATTTAGCCAATTTGCTTTTCAAAACTTTTGCATGAATTTACACTCCCACAGGAATACTAATTTGAGTCTTTAAATTGTGAGTGACATTGTCCCATGTACCACACCTTCTAGAGTAAATATTTTTCTGCTCAGTTATAAACTTTAAAGGTCTGACACCTGTGACGATATCCTCTCCTGTTTCAAGACTTCTGGTTCTTCCTGAACGATGTATAAGAGCAGTCTTATCTGTAGTTTGTGCTTGTGGTCTGTCAGACACTCCCAACCTTGTCTTAGGCTACTAGTAGTCATTCCTGCCCTTTCCCTTTGGGGACAATTTCCTTATCTAAAGCCCTGCAGCAATTCAGAAACTACTGCCCAGCTGGACCCTGTCTGGTCCCCACTTCAGCCTGTGGCTGTGTTGGTAACTGCCTAGTTGAGGTTCCTTCTAGTGCTTCTCAGAGTCTGGTGGAATGGGAGTGATTCGGGTTAAGAACTCACTCTGGTTCCTGGTCAGCTAATTCACCATTCCTCTTTCTCAGGGATAGGAAATAAAGTTGTGTTCAGGCTTTGCCAACTTCAACCCTTCCCCCACCCCCCACCTAAGGAGAAAAACATCCCCTCACCTACCCCCTGCTTCTTTTGATACAAGAGAAAAGGGAAAAGAGAGATTAAAATATTTACAAGCATCTGATCTTTCTCCCTCTTTTGGAAGGCACATAGTAGAGGAAAGCAGACAGACATCTGTGAGTGTTTAGAGAGCGGAAGAAGAAATGAGCAGGTTTCAAGCAGAGCCTGTCAGGTGGTTGGAGCAACTGCCCTGGGGACGGAGTTTATGTCCTGATTATATTGTTTCCTTCTGCCCACGGGAAGGGAAGAACTGCTGTGGATGCAGAAGGAGGGAAATGCCGTGGAATTGATGGAAGGATTCTTCATTTTAATTCAACTTACTTTGAGAGTGAGTTAAGGTCTTGTGGCAAAAAGAACCCCTCCAGGGGTGGCTCCATAGTGTACTGGTTAGCATGTCTGCTTTACACACAGAAAGTCCTGGGTTCGCGCTCCAGGCGGAGCCAAGGAGCAGGCCCGGGTGCATGCTGAAAGCATGTGGGAGGAGATGCCCTGCCTTCAGAGATCCCCTTTTAAGGGGGAAATGGCAACATCCATAGGTCAGGGGTGAAAGTGTGTGGGGGAAAATTAAAGAGGGGGGAAAATAATTCCTCCAGGCCAGAAATTTACTGGTCTTAAAAACACCAGGAAAAAGCTAGATAAGATATTAGACTATGCATAGGCCTTGAGAAGAAGGCCCAGGAACATAGTGATAGCTCCTTGGGATAGAAAGGAGCACAGTGGTTCAGGGTAGGAGGCTGAGAAATAATGGTGATGATGTTGATGGTGATAAGGATGACGACAATGGTGATGAGGATGAGGATGATGATGATGATGATAATGATGGTCACAGCTAACATTTCTTGAATGCTTATTATGTCCTAGATACCATCCCAAACTGTTTATTCCTCACCATGGACTTATGTGAAAATGATACTCGTCACCTCGTTTATGGATGAAGAACAGAGGCATGGAGAAGGTATGTGAAGAGGCTGACAGATGCCATCTGTGACTAGACTGGGACAATGATATGAACTGGAGCCTGACGGTGCGGGAGAGGAAGTAGGAAGGGATGGCAAACCATCTTGCCAGGCCTCAGATCTGGGAATCTCCCTCGACTTGCACCTCTCCCTCCCTCCTGCTACTCGTCTGGTCTCTCTCAGGTCCAGCCCATCCCACAGCACCAGTCCCACCACCCGCCACTGCTCTACCCGTGTCTTGCCCAGACTATTGCATTAAGGTCTCAACTGTTGAGTCACCATCAGCCCTTCAATCCATCTTTTAGATGGACCTCCCTCCACCCCGCAGAGTGATCTTTCTTTAGGCTTCCTTACACCTGAGCAATAGCTATATTTAGGATTTCACACACTAATGGTAATTGTGAGTTTTATACAGTTGTCTATCCGGCCAAATGTTTATTGAATGAAAGAATAAGGTCACAGCTAAGGAGAGAAATTTCTATGTGAAGCCAGAGAGGGTAAACTACTGGCAGTGCCCTAAATGTTCTTTTCTTTGAACGTATCACTGGAACAGTGAATGATAGAGACTGATGACATGATACGATAAAGGATAATCTAGGGCGAGTTATTTTACAAGTTTGTCTCTGTCCTTGTGATGGGGGGGGGGGAAGAAAACAGAAAAGAAATCTAACTCGCCACCTCAGAAGTGGAAGAGGCTATGTGATCCCAGACTCTTCAAGCCTTTTATACTTAATGTTCTTGAGACTGAGAAGGCGGAAGCATTATTGCTCTTGTTCTAGATATAAGCCTGTCCAATAGGTTGTTGGTGACAGGCAAAGCTCAGAGCCATGCATCTCTAAAATCAGTGCTGAGGTCAGACTTGGGTCCTTTTGCCTCTCAATCACGTGGAGGGACAGCTGGTGTGGACCAATTTATTCCTGCAATCGGCATATATTTACTGAACAACGACTGTGTGCCAGGTACTGTACTGGGAAGTGGGAATGTAGCAGTGCACAAATCAAAGTCCTTGTTCCATGGTGCTTGGGATCTAGTTGGAGGAGGTAGAAAATAACTGTTAAATTTATATGTCGAATGGTGATAAGTGGTATGAATACATCCCGTAAGGCGGAAGGCGTTGGGTGGGGTTTCTATCCTATATGGAGTGGGCAGGGAAGGTCTCGCTGCTAAGATGAGCAGAGACTGAATGAAGTAAGGGAAGGAGCTCTGTGGTGACTTGGCGTCAGAGCATTCCAGAAAGTGAGAACAGTAGGTACAAAGGTCCCGAGGCAGATTCATGCTTAGCACACTCCAGCAAGAGCAAGGGAATCAATGCGGCCTGAGAGAAGCGGACATGGGTAAGGGCAAGATCATGCGTAGCCCTGTAGACCATTGTATTCTATTCTTAGGGAGGAGGGAAACCTTTGGAGAGTGTTCAGCGGAGGAGTGACGTGACTTGACTTTTGTTGTATAAGACTCTATTTGCTATGTGGAAATATCTGCAGGGCAACATGAATAGAAACTGGAAGACCAGCCAGGAGATGATAGTGGCTTGGATTGGAGGTAGCAGTGGAGAATCCAAGAAGCAGTCAGATTCTGGGTACATCTTAAAGGCAAATCTGGGTTCGCTGATGGCCTGATGTCATGTGTAAAAGAAAGAGGCAATGAGGATGACCACAGCACTTGGCAAATGAAGCATGAAGTTGCTATTTATTTGGGTGGGAAAGAGGAAAAGAGGGAATCAAAAGCTCCGTTTGGACATGTCTAGATAGATGACTGCAGGACCTTCAGGTAGAGATGGCGAAGAGGCTGTGCAAGTCTCTGGATGCGCAAGCCTGTTGTTCAGGGAGAGGGGGACCTAGAGACACAAATGTGGGCATCACCAGTGAATTGTGGTTAAAACCTAGGGCTGGCAGAAGTCACCTGGAGAGTGAGTGTAGATAAAGAGAACTGGACACGGAGCCCAGGACATCCTGACATTTAGAGACTGAGAAGATGAGCATCCAGCCAAACGTGACTGAGAAGGACTAGCCATAGAGGTAGGAGGAGAAGCAGGGGTGAGTGTGGGAGGAAGAGGCATTCCAAGGAGGATGGGACGGTCCATCAACTATGTCAGTGTTGCTAACGGGTGGGATGAAGAGGCCTGATGGCAATGGACCAGCGGGTGAGCTTTGTGCAGCTCTCTGGTGACCATGACAAGGGCAGGTGAAGTGAGGAAGCGAGGTGAGCGGTGGACACAAAGGCCTAACTGAGCTAAAGACTAACAGGAGAGGAGGTGGAGTCATTGAGCATATTTCAAGAAGTTAGGCTATGTAAAAAAGGAAAAAAGTTTGGGGTGGAGGGGATGTGGAGTCAAGTTTTGTTTTGTTTTGTTTTGTTTTTAATGGGTGATGTTTCAGCATGTTTATAATTAATGGATGTAATCCAGCAAAGTGGGGAAAATTGATAATGTAGGCCAGAGTCTCCACAAACATAACTCTTCTCCCTTTTCTTTATTGCACAGCTTGGAGCATTGATCAATGTGTTTAGTAATTGCTTGTGGTTGATGTTTCTGTGAATGTCTCTGGAATTTATTTCTCCTTTAGGCAAAGTTGTTTCTCTCAACTATGCCCATGGAACTGGATCAGATCCGTTTAATGATGAAAATGCTTTGAACAAACAAATCCCCTGACTTTTGTCTGTGGGATCTTGTCAGATATCCTCTTATTACCTAGTTGTAGAGGTGTGCGCTGAATCAATAATAATAGTAATTATTATCGAAAACTTGACATGTGCTTTACATGAATTATCTCCTTAAAGCATCTCTGTGATATAGAGACTACTGATGATCTCACTTTAATGATCAAGAACCTGAAGCTTCAGAGGTTGAACCATATGCCCAGGGTCGGGCAGACAGTGCGCTGTGGAGCCAGTTTCGGAACCAGGTCCCACACTGTTAACTGCGCTGCTCTAGAGAGCTGCCTTAGCCCCCACGCTCCCCTACCCCGGAGGGGCCGTCCAGGCCCTTAGCCGCCACAGAGGGTGTCAGTGCAGAGAGGTTGCATCGTCCTTCTGCCAGGCTGGCAGCGAAGCGGGTCCTGCGGGGTCCGCGGTGCCACTCCTTGGATGACCGCGCCGCCGGGACACAGCCCTTCTCGGTGCTCGCAGCGTCGGGCTCGGGCAGCAGGGGGCGCTCTCCTGTCGCAAGAGGCGGACGAACCCGCCGCAGTTCCACACCTCGGAGATGCTGGGAGGAAAACAAGTCTCCCTCAGCCACCGTCCCCAACCAGCGGGACTGTCACCCTCCGTGGCTCATTCTCAGCCCGAACTTATTGCAAAGCTGTCTTAGGAGCAGGAAGAACCTCTCTATGGAGGTTCGTGAAAAACTTCCGCCCTGGCGAAGGGTCCCGGGAAGGGGTGGGATAGAGGCGAGAGGTGCTAGCCCTTGGCTTGGGGGCTGTGGAAGTTAAAATATTTTCAGAGAAGAGGGGACCAGCAAGCCGAGGCCCTCAGCTGGGCCCTAGAGTCAGCCAGCGGATCGGCGTGCAGCCCAGCTCCTGGAATGGTGTGCATCTGGTGCTTGGCAGGGACTCTACAAATATCAGCTTTCTGTCCCGAGTTCCCTTCTGAGATCCCAACCACCAGAACCACTGGTGGGGGGAAAGCAAGAGTCCCATGTCTGCAGGGATGCTACAAAGAAAGGAAAGCACCTCCTGTGACTTTGAAGTAAATGCTACAGGAAGAAGAGTGGGGAGGGAGCAGGGGCTCTTCACCCTTGCCCACCCCCCTCCGCCCCTGCTCTGAGGACACCGCTGGCCTGGCCATTTGCTGCTCTGGTGGCAGGGGAGGAGCAGCCAGCCCAGGGGAGGGTCAGAATCAAAAAGGAAGCCAGGTGGTAGGCGCCTGAGTCCTGGGGCCACCACAGCTGTCAGCTGCATGTGACTGCTCTCTCTTGCCGTGACCAGAGGCGCCCCAGGCCGCAGAGGGAGGGCGGGGACACAGCTGCTCCTGCTGGGAGCACGAACTCCTTAGCCCTCTCTGCGACCCACAAACCCAGACCAGGGAACAAAGATGAGAGGGAGGAAGAGGTACTGGATACACCCCGTTCTAAGTGATTCCGGATTTGGCTTGGCTGCCCACGTGGTCCTTTTGCCCTCATGCGCACTGATTAAGTCCGGCTTCCCCAGGGCGGCCGCTTCCCGGGACTCCCAGAAGAAGCTGTGGGTGGCAGGAAGCAACCGGTGTCCTGGCATCGCCCCGGACAGAAATCTAGCCTTGGATTTGGCAGTACCGGCCTTGCCCCCACCTACCCCCATCTGCTCAGAATCAGTGGGACCACACTTCGAGGGGCTTGCAACCCCCTCTCCTGCTGCAGGTTCTTTGCATTTTCCCTTTCGGAAGTAGCGTGCCCTGGCGCTGTTCTGATGTGTTTAAGTGAAAAACATTCTGCCCAGCAGCCGCCCCAGCATAGCTGTGCTTTCTGTGGGTAGACCTAAAGAAACTCAAAAATCCCATGCGCATCAAGTATCACTTGCCTACTGAACAGAGAAATAGAGCAAGACATAGAAACAGCCACGCCCGGGAGGGGCACGTAATCTGGTTGAAGGGATGAGATGCAAACACATGAATGTACAGTACGGACCGGTGTAAGGCACAGTTTCAACCACACGAGAAGAGATGTCACAGGTCCCTGTGTGATTAATGATTCGATGAATGGCTCTGACAGTAATGGATCTCCTGGTCCAGGGGAGAGAGGGTGGGCCGTAGGCCCATGTGGTTAGGAAGGGCTGCTTTGGTGTGGGGAGTGGGGGAGTCCTGGATCTGAGTTGCTTCTCGAAGGCTGAGTACATCAGATATCCTTAAGTGATGCTTTTTTGCTTCGGATACAGGATTAACCCATCTTTTCTAGATGAGTGCCTATTCCTAATTCCACCCTCACATTTCAGGGTGCCCAGAAAATGTAATTTGATAAATAAGAATGACCTTTTATGAGCACCTACTACGTGTCAGTCATTGCATGGGGCGCATTTAAAAAATTATTTCTGATATTTACAGCAACACTCGCTGGAAGATCATTTTCTACCCTAATCTGCAGCTGAAAGAAACAGGGCTCAGAAAGTATAGGTATCTCGCCCAAGGTCATGGAACTAAATCAGAGTGAAGCCTGTTTTAGGTGATTCCAAAACTGGCAGGCTTTGTTTCATTTTGCAGAAGCAACCCAGTTGCAACCTGTTTTCTGAGGAGTTTCCCGTATTAGTGCCTAATTGCTTGCCTTCAAGAAGACTTTGACCCTTGGGGCCTCCTTAAATACTGCATGGATTGAGGATCCAGCTTTGATATTATTTTGTCTTTTTTATGAAAAAGAGAGAGAAGCCCAAACGGATATTGTAACTGCTAAGTGTAAACAAAACATTAGGGAGGTTTCAGAACTGGGCAGTGGGTCTGAGCCAGAAGAATCCGTTTGGAAGGCAGAGATCTCAGTGACTCAGAGACTCCTGGAGGGAAAATGAATGGACTCTTCCCCACCCCAACCCCCGCTTCCTGCCCAACCTGACACTTCCCTCCATCTCTGCTGATGCCCACCAAGGCGATGCTGATACTGACGAGTCCCACTCCAGCTCCTGGAGGGAACAGAAACCTCTGCTCACGGAGTGAGGGGGGACCATCCCTTCAAGCCCCTGCCCGCCAGGTCCTCAGCAGCGGAGGAGGGGACAGGGGAGGCTGCACCTGGTACCCCTGGTCATGCTGCCTGCTCAGGGCAGGCTTCTGACCTGTCAATTGGGTGGAGTAGAGTGTAAATCTCTCCCCTCCCTCTGCTTTGCTTTTCTGACTCCACAGAAACGAGGTGATTAACTCCCAGCTCCTCCTCTCTGTTCCCATGGAACCTCTGATCTACGTGGCTCACAATGACCCTTTCAAAAGCTCCTATAGTTTAAGATGATATGCATGTTGCCAGTTATGAAAATAAAACCAAAATGTTCTATAAAATGTATGTATAAATCTAATGTTTTAAAAGGCTAGCTTAGAAAATAGAATACATGGTAGAACCTCGATTTTGTAAAAAAATAAAATTGAACACATGCACGTATCTTGAGAAATATATAAAAAAATAAAATGTATGTATATATGCATAAAGAACAGAAAGATGAATAATGAACTCCTCCAAAGATAACTGCTGTGATATTTGGGTATGCCCCGGTGGTAATGTTAAATTATTTTCTATACAGTTTTGATGAAACTACATTGAACTTTGTATCTTATTCATTCATTTAGATTTTCCCCAAATTACTTCTAATTTTTTTATGAGCATCACTTTAATTACTATATAATATTCCATCATATGGATGTTTCGAAATTTATTAAACTCTGATATGACTGACTATTTAAACAGCTCTAGCTTTTTGCTACTATCAGTCATATTACAATGGACATATTTGTACGTAAATATTTTTGACACTTTAGTTTATAGCCTTAGGATGGATTCCCAGAAGTAGAATTATGAGGCCAAGAGTACGAACATGTTTAAGGCGCTTGATATATTTTTCCAAATTGCTTTCCAAAAGGGTTATATTAATTTATTACTTTATTAGGAGTCTATAAAAGCGTTAAGCATGCCGCACTCTTTCCGGCAATCAATATCCTCTTTTAAAAAGTAGTTTTTAACTGCTCAAGTCTCTTCTCCGCAAAAGACAAAATGTTACGGGTCAGACTGACACCGTCTTTGACCATATTCTCGCTTGCTCTTCTCCTCGTCTCCTCATAGATACCCAGTGCTGGTCGTGGGTTTAAGTTCCTGGCCTCCTCTTTATCTTTACATACACTGACTCAATGTACTATGTGATTGTGTACACCTGCTGGTATGTTAAAAAATATGTTCCTTTTCTCCTCCTAGAGTAGAGGTTGGCAAACGTTTTCTGCAAAAGGCCAGGTAGGAAGTAGTTTATGCTTGTGGGCCACGTTGTGTCTATGGCAGCTGCTCTACCCTGCGGTGGGAGTGCAAAGGCAGCCACGATCTGTGAGCCAATGAGTGCGACTATGTGCCAATAAAACTATTTACCAAATAGCCTTCAGGCTGGATTTGGCCTGCAGACTTTAGCTGGCTGACCTGTATTCTAGACTATAAATTCCTTGGAGCAAGGGTCAGGCAGGTGCTCTGAGACCATGGAATGGGGTGATGCACAATTGGGGCCTTGAGAATACTAGAGGGGTAGAAAGGATGGGGAGGCATCACTCTTTGTGTGACCGCCTCTGTACTCCGTGCACCTTGGCCCTTGTGGGAAGACAGAGAGGAAAATGAAAGGACATTCCGAAGTGACTCAAGTTTCTGGATGCTGGGGATGGGGAATGAAAGAGCTGCACTGCAGCTTTTCTCTACCCTCCTCTCCCTCAGCTTTGTTCTTCCTTTGTGGTCGGATGGGTGCGTACTGGGCAGGGTAACAGTTGGAGTGTCAATCGTGTGACTATTGGCAGAGGAATAACAATAACCGGCATTCAGCGCACAGTTACCAAGTCCCAGAGCACTGCAGATTCCCACTAAGCAAACAGGATTGGTATTGCCAGTGATGAGGTTAGTACTATGGTTACTCCCATTACATAGATGAGAACAGGGAAGGACAGAGATCGGGTAACCTGCCGAGGCTCTCAAGGCCGGTCATTAGCAGAGCAAAGGATTTAAACCTATGGAGCTGATCCCAGCCCCTCCTTTCTAAACCACGGTTCTGACTGTCTCTGCGGCAGACCCTTCCATTTGCCTGCTCAGCATCCATTCTTTTCTTCTTCTTTAGTGTCAGGCCTCTGGGCAACACATCTATCCGACACATTAATTTCCAGTCTCTTTCGCAGTTACATGCGGCCCATGAGATGTAAGTGGAAGCTCTTTGGTTACTTCTCTTTCCTGCTGCTTGGAATGCAAACATGATGACTGGGACTCCAGCAGCCATAGTGAAGGCTCCTCATAGGTGGAAAGCACGTGCTGAGGATGATGGAACAGAAGCATACAAGGAGCCCGGAAGCTCCCAGGTCCACTCTGGGCTGCCTTATTCTGGATTCTTTCTCTCTTTGTCTCTGTCTCTGTCTCTGTCTCTGTCTCTCTGTCTCTCTCTGTCTCTCTCCCTCTCTCTCTTTTTATAACATGAGAGAGATATAAATCTCTATCTTGTTTAGGCCTCATTGATTAGGTCTCTCTTACAGGAAGATAAATGAAATTCCTAAGTGTTAAAGCCTCAGAGAAGGTCTGTAGTTTGCAGGTCTTATAACACACAAGAGATTTGCTAAAAGGAGTCCATCTGGCAGGGTACAAACATGTGCCTTACCTCATCTCTAATTCCAGAGTCATCAGATGCAGTGGAGTGAGATGATTGAAATATGTGCCAGGGGTTGAACGAATGTGGAACCCAGAACAAGGAGTGCGAATGGGCTAAAAGGTGAAGAAAGAGCCTCTAAAGGGAGGAAAAGATTTTTCTTACCAGCTTTGAGAGGGGTGGCTGCAAAAGGCCAAGAGCTGAGGCTCAGGCCTTGTGTCCTTTGAAGAGCAGGACCCCGAAATATCTGTGAATTCTGGACAGATTAGATGATATGCCATAAGCTGAAACAAAGGACTGCTGTTTATATGTTCTGGATCCATTGATTAACTGACCATCAGTGAGACTGTTTAGCAATGGCCTGTACCCTCTTGTCCTTCCACTGTCTAGCCCACTAATAGTGAGGTTACAGTTTGGTGGAAATTAAGACCAATCTGACCCAGCCTGCGGAATATCCGTGCACACAAAGTCCATCTGTCACCAAACTTGCAGGGGCTGGGGTTATTCACCCAGAGATCTGGTTCAGAGCCACGTTGCGTCACAAAGTGGGAACTCTGAAACTCAGGTTCTCAGTGGTCGAGACCGTCTACGGCCAGGTGACAGGAGTAAGGGCATCGGGAAACCCGCTCTGGGAGGACATGGACACAGTGACAGCGTTCTTTCCCACCTGAGGCAAAGAGGAGGAGGAGCCTTACAAACGCCTTTGGAAGCCTCCCGCACTGTGCGGCTAACCTTGAAAGAAAGTCGCTGGCTGAGGTCGCACACTTCACCCTTGTCCTCTGACAAGTGCAGCACTTTCTAGTTTTCCCTCAGACATCTCCCTATCAAGATAATCTGTAGATTTCCCTCCAGCTGGCATATTGGCTGCAGAGATAATGTAGGTATTTTCAGTCGGCTCGAAGCAGGACAGATAAGGGAAGAGAGCCGGGGAAAACTTGATTGAGTGACCAAGATAAATGTACTGTACCACAGGAAATCGAAATGCAAAAATAAGGATTGGGAGCAACTGAAATATTTAAAAAAAAGAAGAGAATGGGCAGTCTAAGCCTTACCCCTTCATCGCCTGAGCTCCTGAATATTGCAAAAGATAATAGGGTGGAGAAAGTCCCAGAATAGAAACTAGCCATTAAGGAAGACAGAATGACAGGGTTGGCTTACAAATGGGATTATAATTAAGAAGGGAGGAGAAATAAGGGGGGGTTTGGGGTTTGATTCTTTGCCCCTGGCCTCACTTAGGTTATGTCTCAGAGACAGTGCTTCCCTGTGTTGTGGTTTCTGCCTCACAAGACCTTTGTCTTGCCCTGCCTCTCTGAGGGTCCGTGAAGGAGGCGAGCGCTGTAGCATTCTTGGTTGATGGGCATGAGGAGTGTACTGGTGCTTAGAAGTCAGTCTTGGCTGCTGCCGCCCAGAAGCCCAGGGGTAATTGAATAACTTCCACAAGATAAGCATTCACTTCTCTGTGATGTCACAGTTTGAGGTGAGCTTCCACACAGTCGGAGGGACCTGAGTTTCGGCCATGAGGCCTTGGTTTGGTCTACATGGTTGAAGCCAGGCTGCCATGTTCTAGTTGCAGGGAAAGAGAGCGTAGAGAAGGCACACTCATGTGCCCCAATGCTCAACTTGGACATGGCATCCCTCAAGAGTGGCTGGGGTGCTGGCAGGCAGTGGTGTCTGGCGACAGCCGCCCCACCAGGCTGGGGCCTGGACTTCTCCTTCTGTCATGGACTTGTGGTGGACAAGCTGAGTCCATTTCTCATGGGTACAAAGCAGAGAGTCTGGTGGGAGGAGCACTTCTTGGTGAAGGTGCGGCAACATCTTTCCCCACCTTTCTGCAAGTGGTCAGCCCCCACTCACCCCATCCTTGCACAAACCTGGGCTGCCGAAATGCTCGTTTCCACTTATTATGAATGAGAAGCATCATCTTTGCAGAAGACCTTCCTCTTTGATCCTCCCAAATTGAGAGTAAAATCTAGGATGGCAGGAGGGCAAATTAAGCCATCAGCCTTGCTGAGGGAACAGGCTGCAGGCTCCGGAGGGGAAGACAGAGCACGGTGCACAGCCCACCCTCCCAATCAGCAGGGAGGGGGTATCTCTTTCATGGGCAGGAGAGGGGGCCAGTGTGTTCTACCCACCAGGCTCCAGTCAGCCAGGAGCCAGCCAGCCCGCCCTTCTCAGGGCCGTTGCTGAGGGTTGTACATGTGCTAATTGTCAGGCATGGGCAACCTCTCAGAGCCAGTGGCTTTAGATCAGTCTTCACAAGATCTTTTCCCCAGTGTTGCCGTCTCTACAATCAATATGCACCCTTCATCAGGAGCTGGCCGCTGGGCAAGCCAGATCTGACAGTTTCAGCAACCCCCCAACCTAACTCCTCTGTCTGTTTTTAAGGATAAAAATCTATGCGTGAAACACCCAAATGATTCAGAGGGCACAGTAGAGCTTATCTGTTTTTTCCTTCATATCATCAGCTTGGTATTTCTTGAAACAATGAAACTCTTTTCTTTCTTTAGGCATGAAACATGGCCTCAGAAACCTTGACTTGCAGACAGAAGACCTGGGCTCTTCTGGGGTGTGCAGGAGCAATTCATCCTGGCCGCAAACAGTCCTCTCCTGGAAGTCTCTCTCCAATGTAACCTGGGAGCAGGCTGAGCATGCACTTTTCAGGAATTTGCAAAAAAGAATGTGTTTATGCAGGAAGAATACTTTCAATATTCTGAAAATGCCAGCTGCTTCGACTATGCACCTGGTTCAGGGTGGCTTATGTAGACTCAGAGCTTGTTACTTAACTTATTATTATTATTATTATTTTTGCTGAAATTTAGTCTTATTTAGACACAAAACCTTGCAGGAACCTGCTTCCTAAGCCCCAAGAGTACACCTCATCTCCCTCCTCTCCCGGTCAGCCCAGGCGTCTGTTGGGACACTGTCATAAATCTTAACTTTGAAATTTAGAGGGCAAAACTCTTTGATTTCTTGCTAAAAAAATAGAGTTTATTTTTCACTCCATACATCATGAGTGTTCAAAAAAAAATATGGAGTAAGCAGATGATCATTGAGTGGGGCTTGGTAAGGTATAAGCAGTAAGAAACTTTCTCTTCTCCCCACTGGCCCTGCCCACTGGCTTTATGGATTCATTTCCCCTTTCTCTTGCTTTTTGGATACTCCCACATATTAATGAAGAGTCTCATTTCTTCAGGTAATGAAACGTCAAGTCGGAGCTCCTCTCAGACCCTCATGTAATTTGTAACTTCTCTCCACCCAGGCTTGGCCTGCGGGCACAGGGCTGTGGTCAGCCCCTTCTGGTTTTTTTTTTCCCCTTGTTCTCTTCTCCCACTTGCTAAACTGCCTTTGCCTCAGCCAGTGTAGACGAGTAGGGGAAAGTGTTAAATGGGCTGCTGGGGTCTCTGTGGAGGGGAACAGTTGCCACTGGTAATTCCTGGGCATGTTTCTTTTTCAGGGTCTTTGGAAACCCAGCTGCCCAGAGACCAGAGCCCTCGAGAAAATGTCAAATGATGTCTAAGAAAGAGCCCAAGGGCCCAAACTGGTGGTCGGTGTGCAAGCATGCTCATTTAAAAATGTGTTGTAGGCGGGGAGACAAGTGATAGACAGGCCTTGGAAGCTGGGAACAGGCAAAGGAAAGGGCTTGAAGGGTCAACGTGGGAGGCCGTCTCTGTTGGGCCCGGGCTGGAGGTTGATGACGTGGGCAGCACAGCTTCTTTTGAAGGGGCCAGGCTGGGATGGACAGCACATCGCTCTTTTCACAGACCCTGGATACTGATGATAAATCTTTGTGATCTCATCAGGGTCATTGTCTTCATTGTTGCCATGACGGTCACCATCATCAACAAAAGCATCCAAATGGGGGGCCAATGAGTTTCTTCGTACAATTAGGAGACTCCTGAGGGCACCACCTGGATTACATTTGGTGATGCCTTACTCTCTTCCTCCTGTCTCCTAAGGAAAGGAACATTCCGGGCTCTACCTACTCTGCCATGTTTTCTCCTTCGAGGAGAAAGTGGCTGGAGGCCTCTTTCCTATTAGTCCCCAAGGTGAGAGGTACCTCACGCCTCTCCTCCACCCTTTCTCCCTGTAAACAAGGGAGGAAACGCCACACAACCCAATATGGCATCCACTTATAAGCCCGACTCACACTTTGCTCTTTGTTTAAAAGGCAGAAATGCCTCTCGTCTTGCATTATCTTCTTAAAATTTGCAACTCACTTCATCAGCTCTCTTAGGACTCCCAAAGCTTAAGAAGCGACAAAGCCCCAACTTTCCAGAGATGTCAGTGCTCTCAGTTCAGAGTATTTTCTTTCTCTTTTTTCACCCAAATTATCCAGGGGACAGAGTTGGAGTGGGTCAGGAAAGAGAGAGATCAATCTAAAATGTGGAGGCTGATGGCTAATGGCCTTTAGACTGCAGAGATTGGGTAAACAGATTTAGCACACTGATTCAACATATTAATTGTTTGTTAACCTTTGCATAACCTTTAGGAAGCCTCTGAACATGTCGATTTAAAACCCAAAGTACACTTGAGGTATTCCCATGGCACAACCCATTTTTGCAAGGTGTTAAAACTCATTAATTTTCTGTTGAAGCTGGGCAGGAAAGGGGGGTTTGGGGGGAACAAAGAATACCAAACAGAAAACTAATCAAGCAAATTAATGTATGCAGAAGGCTGTCTCCCAGGCTTGCAGAATATCCATTTGTTACCTATATAAGCTATAATTACATAAAATGCAAGCGATCACGAGATGGAGTGTGATTTAAGGGTTGAGAGAGCAAACATAATAACAATAGCGTAATACTAATAGCCATCATCACTCTAATAATGTTGGCCCTTGGCTAACACTCTCGTTTAGGGATCTCTGAGCATGTTAGCCACATTAATTAATCCTCTCACTGTATGGGTGCGAGGGTTGCTCAGAACCATTACCCCCTTACCCTTCAGATGCAGAGGACATGAGTTAGGAAGAGGTTGTGGAATCTTATTCCCCACCTCACTCCACGGTCCCCTGGGCCCAGGAAAGCTCCAAAATGGAAGGGATCTGCCAGCCCAGTGGCAGGCCATGGCCTTGGTGCTGTGAAGCTTGGATGGGAAGAATGGATCACTAATGGTCTTTTAGTAACTGAATCATTCAGTCATTCAACAAGCACTCTTCAGGTTAAGAGAAACCCTAAGAAGCCCTCATATCTATCTCATGGTCTGGAGCCTTCAAACTTTCTCCAAGGACCATTGTCTACCCTGTCCTTCAAGCCCTGGAAAACAGATCGCTGATTCTTTGTGTCCTCTGGGCTTCTCAGTGTGACATCTGAGACTGTCTTATTCTCTTCCAATATAAGTCTCACCAGCTGCAGTCTTATTTGGTCTTTGTCAGTCCATCCTCCCGAGATGACTTGAGGTTATAAGTCCTCCTGTAAAGGAAGGGAGTGGTAGTAATACTTTATACTGTCATTTCCCCAACGTTAACTGCTATATAAGTAGTAATCATCAGATTGTTTTCACCCAAGATGGACCTTTGGAGTCTGCCCCCTGTGATCTGGCCTCCAGTGAGGTCTCTCCTGGGTCAAGCTGGCTCCATAATCCTCTCTAGCTGGTCATTCATCTCGGTGACAACATTGCTTTTCTGAATGAGCCGGACAAAGGCTTGGGCCCTGTTTTTCGTGCAGACGGCATGAGCAGCCCCTGCAGCCCCTTCCCCTGCAGAACCATTCTCTCTCAGTCCCTTCTTCCCTCCCCCTTGTGCTGGCCTCTTCCCTCCTGCACCTTCCCCACAACCTTCTTGAATCAGTTGCATGAAACTTGGCTTAGTCACGCTCCGTTTGTATGACTTTGAGCATATTTCTTATCCTTTTTCTGCCTTGGTTTTGTCTCCTGCAACATGAAGTGTTTGGATGAAAGGATTTCCAAGGTTGCTTCCAGGACACAGATTAAGAGGTAAGATAACACATTTGTCCTGGCTCCGCAATGTCTGCTGTAGCGGCTTCACTTCCTATGCCAGCCTGCTTCCTGCCCCTGGAAGTGAGAACCCTGCCCTCTGCTGGACAGGGGGGTAGGAAGAGGCAGGGCTTCTGGACTCTCACACAGAGTCCTCCTAACTAGCAGCAGCCTGCAAAGCTTTCTCGACTGGGGGCCGCTCAGCCCAGCCCAGGCCAGCCCAGCATCTTGCAAACATTCCCACCACACTGTCTTTCCCCCCTTTTCATCAAGTGAGACCTCACTCTACACACCTGACCTCCCCAACCCGTGCTCTGTGTGCAGTCTTGGCTTTTGAGCTGCTCGGCAAGCATCCTGGGTCCCCTCAGGCTTCCCTCTGCAGTCTGAGTCTTTCTGAGCGTGACCTTGACCAACAGAAGTGATGCGGAAATGTTAGCTTCTTAAAGCTCTGCCCTTCTAACCTCTTGGTTAGAAGCCAAAACAAACCAATGGCAACAATTAAGAGCAAAAAACTAAAGAGAAAGCAAAAACAATTCCACCTGACACATGAAACAGAAATGTCATGGAAAGAGCCAGGGTTTAGCTGTGGGAACTTGGACAAGTCATTGGGCTCCCTTTTTCCTGTTTCTCAGCCAGATGGCTGCAAAGGCTGTCTACAGCTCCAAGGTCAAGTGACATAATGCAGGAAATTGCCAATTGCCTGCATGTAGCAGCCATTAGGGAAGGACTTCCTGTGTGCCAGGCACATTGCAGAGGGCTTGACACGCATCATTTCCCACTATGCTCCCAGTGGCCCTGAGAGGGCGGCAATAGGCGTGTCACAATTAGCCTCCACAGTTTATAGCTGTGGAAAGGGAGGCTCAGAGAACAACTATCCCTAAGTCACATGCTAGTAAGTGGTAGGGCAGGGACTTGTAGAAAGGCTCCCTGTGACCAAATCTTGACCGGGTGGCCTTCTCCTAAATGCTGTTCCATTTTGCATTGCTGTCTCAAGCTTGCATTGTTTATTTTGCTTAGAATGAACACATAGTGGCCCAGGGTAAGTTGCAGACACAGCGTTGTCCTTTCCTGGCAAAGCTCACAGAGCTCACAGGGCTGGGTCCTCTGATTTAAGGAAGCGGGCTCTTGCTGGCTCTTGGAAGTTGTTTTTGCCCAGCGAGCTGGCTAAGCATTTAGGGCTCAAGAAGCCTCAAACTCCCTGAGTTGCTTCTCTGCTCCGTCCCTGGGTTCTCTCTGTCCTGTGCTGTGGCTGCAGCTCTTTGTGGCTCATTCACATCAATTTTTAAAGCTGCGGCCACGCCCGTTGTTTGGCCTTGCCTGCTGCTGCTGGCTGCCTTTTCGTAGACGCACCTTTTATCTGTTCAAATCACGGGTTTCTTTTCTGAGCTCCCTGGTTGACACCCACTCACCTTGCCCCAACACACACATTAGGAGCTTTGCCAGGGGAAGGACGCCTCTGTGTTTGCAGCTTACCCTGCGTCTGGACCACTACTTGTTCATTCCAAGCAAAGTAAACAATGCAAGCTTGAGACAGCACTGCAAAATGGAACAGCATTTAGGAGAAGGCCACCTGGCCACACACACATTAGGACTCTTAAAGGAAGTTGAACAGAAGTCTAGAGCTGCGCTGACCAATAAAGTAGCCTCTAGCCATTAGCTATTGAGCCCTTGAAAGGCACTTAGTCCTAGGTGAGATGTGCTGTAAGGTAAAATATACAGTGGGTTTTTGAAAACTTAGTGTGAAAAAGAAGAATGTAGATATCTCAATAGTTTAAATCCTTTTTAAATTTAGGCGTACAATATGATTTGAGGTATGCATATATTGTGAAATGATCACAAGAAGTTTAGTTAACATCCATCACCACGCATTACAATTTTTTTCTGTGTTGATAAGTTTTAAGATTTACTCTTTTAACGACTTCCAAATATATGGTGTTGTTAACTAGAGTCACCATATGTAGATTATATACTAAAATGATATTTTAGATATATTAGGCTAAATAAAATATACTATTAAAAGGAAGTTCACCAGTCTCTTTTTCTTTTTTAATATGGCTACTAAATAATTTTAAATTACATGTGTGGTTCTCATTATACTTCTCTTGGACAATACTGGTCTGGAGACTCAGAACCATATTCTGCCTGGGCCACTCACTTGCTATGCATCTCCAGGAGAAGTGTTGCCTATTCTGGGCTCTATTTTTTCCTCAGACTAAAATAGAGATGTAAAGAGCTGTTGTGTACATCTCTCCCAGTTCACTCTGAGGGGCCTCGCTGTGAGGGGAGCCAGAGACACACCATGCTTTCCTAGGGGTAAAACTTAGTTCTTTCTCCCTATTTTTTCATTCAATCCTTCAACATATATTTAATAAGCACAAAGTATGAGAGTCACCCCTCTGTCTGCTCAGTTGATAGTTCTGGAGGTGGCTTTTCCAACACAGTATTCTTTGGGGAATAGGAAATGTGCCAAATGATAGTGAAGCCCCGTGATGGCCAAGGATCTGTGTTGCCATTAAAACTCTTGCCCGGGTCGGGCTGCCTTGAAAAGAGAGGTATCCTGGATGTCACTTTGAAAAGAGAGGTGTCCTGTGCATTTATGTACTTCAGCTTTGCCAAAGGGCGAGGAGACTCTTATATAACATTGGTCTAGGGGCCCAGAATTCCAGCTTTTGCCGTGTCAGCTGAATTCAGAAGACAGGGTAGTAAGGAGAAGCCACCCAGATCTGTTTGGCCATGAGGCAAAGAAGAAGTCTGTGGGCCCTTTGTTTCCTAAGTTGGCAAGTGTCTCTGGCACCTCATGGACCTCTGAGACTTGCTCACGGGGAAGGCGGGCTCTTCCTTCAGCACTCCTGAGAGACACCTGGTCTCTAACGACACTAACCACTGTTTTCTGAGCGCTGAGTGTGTGTCGCACTGAGCTCTTCTATGCACACATCTCATCTGAATCTTTCAACACCCCTCAGAGGGTAGGCACTGTTTGTTACTAACCCCAGTCCAGGGTGAAGGAAATCGAAGCTTAGAGACATGGAGTCATAAGCCAAGAGAGGCAGTGCTGGAACTCAGGCCTCGAAAACATGCTTGAGAAGCACTGATGTTTGTCAAATGTATATTTTAATTTTTTAATTATGCAAGTAATGCACAGATCTTTGCATTAGAAAAATGGAAGCGTTGAGTGTTAAAGAACTCCTTCACAGCATCCCCCAACCATTTCTCTTCCCTGAACCCTCCAAAGGTAACCACTGTCTGTGCATTTATGTACATATATTTATGTACCCACGTACCCATAGTTAGGTATTTTTTAAAAACGTACCTGCTATCATGCTTACGTATTGATTTTCAACCAGTTTTTTTTTCCTCTTAACAATAAGTCTTAAAGGTTTTTCTATAGCAATAGGTATAGATTCCTTTTATTTATTTATTTTTTTAACAACGATGGAGTATTTTATTGTATGGATATACCATCAATTTCCCTCATGATGGATACTTAAAATTGATTCTCCTTTGTTTTGAGCCTTGTTGCCAAGAACGCCCATGCCTGCCACCTTGCATACGCCGGTCATATTGCTGTAGGGTCAATTCCAGGAATTGCTGGGTCAAAGGGTGCAGACGTTAACATTTCGATCAATGTCGACACGTTGTTTTAGAAAAAAGCCTTTATTTTACCCCCTCCATGCAAGAGTGCCTGTTCCCCCACCTCGTCACCAGAGCTGTGCATCTTCCAGCGCTGTCATTTTCGTCTAACAGGCTCTTGCAATTATCCACGAACCCTCTTGCCCCATTTTCCTGCCTTGGAACTCTTAAACCATCACACCTTAAATTTCCTGTTGTCCAGCCCTGGTGACCATGCGGTAGCCAGCCCTACAGCGGGGTCAGTTCCCTGGGTGACAAGTTGCTCTCTACAGTGAAATCTGGAGACATCGCCAGCATCCACTGTTTAATATTTATTGGGAGCCTGCTGTGTGCTGGGCCTGCACAGCAACCAAGGCCTTTGGGAAGAAAACATGCAGTGATTTGAAAGGCAGAGATTACTTAATAAAAAGCGACAGCCCCATCGGAGGCCACAGAGGTGCCACTGTTTCCCTGGGCATCTGTATGTTCCCCGTGAAGCAAGTGGGGGTGTGTCCCCCCTCTGAGAGGCCGCATTAATATGGCAGCTGGTCTCCTACAGGATGTCTGTGCAGTGTGACGGAGCTCATCACTTTTCTGTCTCTGAGCAATTAAAATGTACCGGGAAGCCCTGTATCTTTATAACGTCCCCTAATGACTAGGGGCGGGGGCAGCGGTGGATACAAAGAGTGCACATCCGTGGTTAATTGGCAAAGTTAGCACCTTTCTTCGGAGGCCAACTGTTCCGTCCATTTCCAGTTCCGCTCCACATGCCAAGACCGGAAAACAACTGGCTTTGTCCCTCGCGCGCACCTCTGGAATTAAATACCATTTGCAAAGCCCGTAATTGCTTGGAGAGACAGTCGCTTCTTTTTGTCTTTCTCAGACTCCGATACCTTTAACCTGGTCCACTCCCACTCCTGCTCCCCCGCCCTGCAGACTTTTGTTTCCCAAGTCCCATCCCAGGGCCTGTCAGATCACATTTTTTATTGCATCGAGACAAAAAGCCATCTGGAGCTCCTGGTCTCCACTGTCAGTGGGCTGCCGTTCCCAGGGTCTCCTGCCAGGCTCCCGATTAAGAGTAACCCCCTACCAGCCCTCTTTATTTGTCCTTCCCCCTCCACCCCCTCCTCAGCTCTGGTGCCTGGTTCCTCTGCTCCCTTCACCCTATCTCTGGGATCCAGCTACCTTGTCTTGGCAGAACAATGTGGGCTGTCAGCTTGTATTAAGTGTGCTGGCGAAAGCACCACAATTTCAGGAGGCTGAAAGCTTACAGATTCTTCATTTGGTTCTATGAGACTGAAGTTTCTCTCCTGGTCGCTCATCTATTTATTTTAGGTCTCAGCTATTCTTCTTCTCCTCTCTTCTTGGCCCTAAGCCTAAATAACACATTAGGGAAGAGCCTTTGTAAGGACACAGAAGCCAAGGACACAGCACAGAAGTGAGTGGGAGGCAACCTCATCTCTCTTTGGCTCCAATAGCCCAGCAGGGGGTGGATCTGTGCATGGAGGAGACATGGGGGTGAAAAGAGAGGCCACCCTCCCTCCCCCAGGTGGGCCAGAGCACCAAGAATTACATTTGCACTTTAGGATGTGTGTGTCGGAATTACAGGGTGAGGACCCAGGCTCCGGTGACCTCTGGCATCCCAGAGCTCTGACAAGTGTTCCCGGGGAGCATGTAGAGGCCTCTGCTTACAAGAGTGACTTTGTCACACCTGTCAGAATGGCTCTCATCAATAAATCAACAAAAAAGTGTAGGTGCGGACGTGGAGAAAAGAGAACCCTAGTTCACTGTTGGTGGGACTGTAAATTGATGCAGCCTCTCTAGAAACCAGTATGGAGGTTCTTCAAAAAGTTACAAATAGAACTGCCATATGCCCCAACAATTCCACTTCTGAGTAGCTGAAAAAATCTGAAACACTAATTTGAAAAGGTATACGCACCCCTATGTTCATCACAGCATTATTTACAAGAGCCGAGATATGGAAGCAACCTTAGTACCCATTGATAGACGAGTAGATGAACAAGATATGGCACATATATACAATGGAATATTATCTAGCCACAAAAAAGACTGAAATCTTTCCATTTGCAACAACATGGACCTAGAGGGTATTATGTCAAGTGAAATAAAACAGAGAGGACAAATACCATATGGTGTCGCTTACATGTGGAATCTAAAAAACAAAATAAATGAACAAACGAAACAGAAACAAACTTGCAGATACAGAGAACAAATTGATGGTTGCCAGATGGGATGAGTGCTGGAGGGACAGGTGGAAAGGGGAAGGGATTAAGATGTACAAACTGCCAGTTATAAAAACAGTGACAGGAATGTAAAGTACTGTACAGGAAATATAGTCAATAATATCGTAATAACTATGTATAGTGTTAGGTGGGCTCTAAACTTATTGGGATGATTACTTCATAAGGTATATAAATGTCTAATCACTATGTTGAACACCTGAAAATAATATAATATCGTATGCCAACAGTAATTTAAAAATTTTTAAAAGGTGACTTTGTCAGGCAAACAGGTAGGTTTTGCCTTAAGATGGGATGGGATGCAGGCATGGCTGCTAGTGTTTTCCTGGAATAGCATCTCAGAGGCCCTGTGGCCAGCAGTTAAGAGTCGGGCATCACGTTTTCACTTCAGGGTTCTGCCCGTGGGGAGCCTTGTGGCCTTGGACAACGGGCCTGACTTCTCAGTGTTCTCAGCTATGATAATAATCTACTACTTCATGGGGCTGATGGGAGGATGAAATGAGATGTTGGTGTAAAACTTTAGGCATCATGTTTAGCTTCCAGTGAATGCTCAATAAGTACTGGCTGTCATGATTAGCTTTAGTTCAGGCTTTGGGCTCCGGTTGACTCCTCTCTCGATTCCCACTTGGCAGTGCTGTCATTCATCTTTGCAGTAGAGGGGAGCTCCCCCAGAGGGGAAAGAACGGGCCAGAGGTCCCAGGTCTCAGTGGGCTGCATGGTATGTGTCCTCTGGGGTGTCCTCCAAGGGCCAGCGCCTCACCCTACACTGGATGCCTAGGGAGGCACCTGGCACACCTTCCCCTCTGCAGATTGCTTCCGGATGGTGGAAAGTTGCAGAAGGGTCAATAAATTGAAAATAGTATGCCTAAACTGAAATTCAGCCAGGTCTCCAATATCAGGTTCCAGATTAGCTCTGGGAGGGTATTTACTTTTATTGAAACATGTCAGCAACTGCCTTTTAGATCGGAAGCCCAAGCAGAAACAGGAAGTATGAATGTGTCCATCGTCCTCTCCTTTCTTTTGCTATGAACTTGAATTTGGCTCTGAGCTAATTCATCCCGCACTCCACAAGGGTCTCTCTTTGAGTCACTCAGTGAGCGCCTGTCAAGAAATAATCCCGCCTCATCTTCCCTTGAGCAGAAGTTGCATTTCGAGAGGGAACACAGGATGGAGCTCACAACTCCTGAAGGCATACAATTCCTGTTTAATTGTCACAAAGTTTCTTAAAGGAGCTTTTATCATCTCCTTTTCACACATAAGTTACTGGGGACTCAGAGAATTTAAGAAACTCACCCACGGCCTCAGAGCCAAACAAGGAGTCGAAATCTGTCCCCAAATCTACCTAGCACAAAATCCAGGCCTTCCAAGCCACACCGGCCCCTCAGCAAGTCTTTAATTAATCATCAAATAAAGGCAGACAGGATACCTGTCAAGTTTTGTCAAGAGTTAACACAATCCAAGTGTCCAATTTTCACAAACGACCAACCGGCTGGACCATAACACGAGGGCATCTTTCCCAAAACACTGAAATTACTTTGAGGCTCAGCCTCTCACTAATGATCACACACTGCCTTGGGGAACAATCCTTTTTAAAAATGAAGCTGGTCACAAACTTGCAGTGGGCAACGACGGCCCCTAGTTGTGTCACAAATCTTTCTGTAATGAGCACAGGAGTGGAGACGTTGTGTGGTGTTGCCTATGCTGACGTTGATGAAATATTTGGGAGCCTGAAGGCTCGTGTGGCTTTGCTTTAAACCCATTTATAATAGAAATGTTTCTTATTTCCAATGAGGTCACGACAGAAAAACGAAACGGTTGGCACGGGCCTGTGGAAGTGGTCAGAGTGAAGCACGCTGGTAAGCAGACACAGGTTTTTGCATGTGCCCCTGCAGAGCGTAAACGCTTTTGCCATCTGGGTGCCTCGGTTTTTCTTTAAGGTTAGGCCATCAGACTACAGTGCTTTCCAAGATTCCTTCCCGACTCAACATCTTATAATGTTGTGCCTCAATACCAGGCGCCACTGGGGATGAAACAAAATATAATTACATATCATAACCAACAGCAACACAGCAACACCAACAACAACATGATTTTTGAGCTCTCGCCATGTGGCAGGCTCTGTCTGAGCCACTTTTAATCTTCACAGCAATCTCCTGAGGTAAACATATTATCATTTCCATTTCTAAAATGGGGGAACTGAGGCCCAGAGAAGGTGAATACCTTTCCTAAGTTTGCACAGCTAGGAAGTGGCAGAACCAGGATTTGAACTGGGTAGTTTGGCTCCCTAGTCCCTGTTATTTGCTGCAGTCAAGTGGATAAAATGCTCACACGGAGCTCACAGCCCTCTCTGGCCTCCAGCCCCAGACCTCTATAGCACCCACACAGATAATCACTCAGGTAGAAAATTACGTGAATATAGTATGAAAGATACAGCCGCAGTCTAATTCAATCCCTTCTCTGATTTCAAGGCGAGGTTGTGGATCTAGGCTCTCCTCTTAATTCTAATCTCTTTATTGCCCTTGACCTGCTAACTGGTCACATACATGTTCATATATTCAGGTCTGAAGCACAGAGCTCTGGGCCGCGAGTCTGAAGAACCAGGTCTCACACTGGCTCTGTTCTAACTAGCTATGTGACGTCTGCAGGTACGGCCTCTCTGGGCCTCAGAGTCCTTATTTGTACCAAGGCTAGTAGATTAGATCAGTTTCACAAATCCCAGGTGTGGGGGTCAAATTGGACCCACTAACAGGTTTTGTTCATTATGCATATTTTTTTTTTAAAATGTTATTGAATATTGCTGAACTTAATTAATGAATTAAATTTAAAATAAGGAATTCACATAAAAACAGGTCTCCATGATCTCATGAAAAATGGATCTGATGGGTTTGGACTCCCCTTCCCACAGGACAACGGTGAGCAGGAGACAGACTATGCTGCCCTGCGGGCAGCCTGTGCGCCTCTGCATGTTGCGCTCTGCCATCTTTCCTGGTTCCATTTCCTCCTGACCCCTCTAAGGATACGGATTTGTAGCCCCTGAGATCCACATCACTGAAGCCCTGTCCATCGAACGTGACCTAGGTGTTTCATGTGCTCGCCTGGTCTCTACACTTCCACAGGGCTGGAAAGCGCCCCTTTCTGTCATGACCCATACAGCAGTCCCTGCGGGTGGGCTCCACAGCTGTCGAGTGACTGAGCCGGTCACAGAATGAAGAGAGGTAGGGAGCTGTATGCTTTGTGCTGCCATGCCCTGGTTGTTCTGTTTTGTGTCAGGTTTGCTGTTGCTCCTGGGATGCAGAAAGTTAAGAGAAAGCCTGCAAGACATTCTTTTCCAGGTCTCAACTTGCCCCACCTCTGAAAGGGGGATGAAGGATGAATACCCAGGTCGTGCCTGGACTCCAGTGTGGGTTGCCAGAATCCCTTTTGGACTCATCTCTGCCTGGGATTTTTTTTTTTTTTTAAGCCCTTGCTTTTCAGAGATTAATTGTTGTCAAACACAACTTATTTTCTAATCCTTTCTGGCTCCATTTAAAACCTTCTGCTTTATTTTACCTTTTTTGATAAAGTCTCTAAGGTTTTTTTAGGTTTTTTTTTTTTTTATGGATTTGCCAATGACTGTCCAGTTTGACAAATTGGATTCTTAAAGCTGATTCTTTGAAGAAAAGGATGCAGTGTGACAAGACAAGAAACAGCTCATCCTCGAATCAGAAGGATAAATAAAAAAATAAAGGCAGCCCCATTCTCTGGCTTCCCGGTGACTCAAAGGGTGTCTCAGTTGTCACTGATAATCTAATCTTTCTATGATAGGTGAGGAACAGGACAATGGCGACTCAGCCAGGCTGTGGGTGTGATAGGCTTCTGATTAATAGGACTGTCCAATAAGCCCCAGCCCCCAGGAAGGTGATTAATGACATTTGATGTGAACTGTGACCTCCCCCCACAAGAACAGAGGGAGAAAAGGGAGCTGCTCAGACAGGATGGTGCATCCTGCCACAGCTGATTGATTCCTGAAGGCTTTGTTACCCTGAGAGTGTGTGTGTGGGGTGCAGGGGACGCGCAGGCACCCACGTGGCCTGCTCCTGGCTCCGACAAGCGCCTAGGTCCAGCAGGTTTTCGCAGTCAACGCTTCTCCCATGCACTAGCCTGTTAATCGCCCCAGAACACTGTGCCTCAGGAGCAATTTCCTGCGGGGCTTCGGCCAACCTTTGCTGACCTGTCATCCCCAACCTATAAGATTGTGTCGACCCCTACCCAAGTGCCCTGAATTAGACCACGAAGCCTTTAAAAGCCAGGCCTGTAAGTCATTCTTTCTACTCTCTCCCTGGATGGGCCTAGTGTGGCTTGGAGCTACTGCGCGTATGGCAAAAAACATGTTTCTGTGGCTGGCAGGGAAGTGCCTGAGGCTAGAAACCAGAAGGAAAGGGGGTGCTGTGTGAGGTGGGCATCCACGGGACTGTCAGTCCACATTTGGGGTGTGAGGAGAGACAGCCTGCTTGGCTCCGTCGGTTTGGCTGCAAGCACCACCTCAAACATGGCAGTCACTGGGTCTCCTCTGCTTAGCTCTCCAGGCTCCCTTTCCAAATGGTCTCCCCTTAACAGGATGGCTGTAAGGTAGCCTTAAAGATTTCCAATTATTGGCCTTTTCTGGCTTCACTGGTTTGCCAGCTCTCATGTCTTCAATAGCAACCCCATGTCATTGTCTTATTGAGAGGGACCATTTAGCGTCTAGGCCTGGGCTGTAATAATGACCAAATGATTATTGCCAAGAAAACCGTTAACTGTAAGATCAATTAAGGGAGTACGTAGGCCGCTGAGCACTCACGAGATGGAAGTGTGTCTGCCTGTGGGTGTGAGTGTGCCTGAAAACCAGCAGAGCCAGTCTCTTCCTAGGTCCTGCCCACAGATGTTGGGAGCCTGAAAATAAGGGTGGCTGTGGGTGAGTCCGTGAGAGAAGAGCCCAACACGAGGCCAGCGGGAGTGGGAGCGAGATACACAGGGACCCCCTGACTAGAAGGGACCAGGTAGGACTCGGGCACAACCCTCACTTTCTGATAATACACTTCAAAAACCACTGGATGCCTTCTGCATGCTGGATTTGGGTTCTAGACCTCTGCTATCCTAAAGGCTGTTGGCTAGTGGGTCAGTGTGGGCAGTGCTGCCAACTTTGGACCACACAGTGGAAGTGGTGCAAGTGGTGAAATGTTTTAGGGCATTCTGGTCTTATTTAATAAATATGAGTGGAAGGTGGACAAAAGGCAGCTACTGCTATAAGACTCATACCTAATCCAACCGGAACAAAGATAAGCCTTGTTCACATGCCTGGGCTGATGGCTCTTTAGTTTCAAAGGGATAGTGCCCAAAGCGCCTGGGCTGGGCACCGGAAAGCACTACATTCATGGCAAGAAGGATTATTGTTTTTCATTTTATGACGTGATGCTTACTGAATAATCGTTTGACGGTGTGCTTTGCTGTAAAGAAAAAACAAAAATAAAATTCAGGAGCATATGTGAATCACTGAAAAAGTATTCTAAAGAGGAAGTGTAATTGGTAATTTGTAATTTCTTTTTTAGCTGAGAATGGATCCCCGTCACAACATGAAGTCTACTGTTCAGTTTTCGTCTGTTGGAACCTCGGGTTTTTTGAGTGACACATGAAGTCGAGAAGCAGAGGACTACCTGGCACATAAAAGGCCAGCTGACCTGCTTCCCTGGGCCAGGAAGAGAAGAGGGGACTCCCTGGGCCTCCCCTCTGCCTGAGCGTCTGATTCAGAAGAACTGGATGGGGCCTGAGAATTTGCATTTCCAACAAGTTCCCAATGATGTCGATTGCTGCTGGACTGAAGACCACCCTTTGAGAACCACTGGATTAGATAGACTGGTAGAGAGCATCAGCGTGATCTGAGGGTCTTGTTAAAAATGCCAGTTTCTAAACCCTTTGTAACAGTCATGATGTGTTTGGCTGCAATTAAAAGAATACCAGATGACAAGTGTTTGAGCAAAAAAGGCATTTAATAACATATCAATTAGACTGGAGGTAGATTGTTGGAGTTTTGGTGTAGTGACTCAGTGATGTTATATAACATAGAGACTCTTTTTATCTAATTCTTCGTCCTTAGCACGTTTGAATTTTCATCCTTAGGTTTGTTGCCTCATGATTGCAGAATAGCTGCCACAGTTCCAACCATCATGTTCTCATGCAACAATACCCAGGTCATAAAAAGAGGCAGACCTCTCTCTGTCTCTCTCTGTCCTCTCTGTCTCTCTGTCTCTGTTTCTCCCTCCTTCTCCCTCTGTTAGTCTCATTCTTTTATATCATATGTAATACCTTTCCGTAAGTCTTCCCTTTACAAGCCCACCTTAAATAAAGCAATAGCAATGGGGAATGGAAATCCTGAATGCATTCAGGTTCGCCACCTGGGGCTGGGTGAGGGCTCACCTTCCCAAAGCATGTTACTGCCTGCCTGATCAAAACAGGATTCTGTGACCCAAGGAAGGAAGGAATGTCCGTGGGCAGAGACTAACAGTGCCTGCTCCAGCTAGAGTGATGTGTCCCAGATTTTCTGGGACTGTCCTGGTTTTAAAACTGAGTTTCACATCCCAGGAACTCCCTTGGTTCAGGGCAAATCAAGAGGATTAGTTCTCTAACTCCGGCCTCCTCAGACCTTCTGAATTAGAATCTCCGGAGGGTGAAATCCAGACCTTAAACATGACTTTTAATGCTCTCCTAAGATGATTATAATGTCTGATGAAGTTCGACAATCACTGGGCTTCAGTTTCCATGAAGCCAAAACAGGGGACTCAGGGTCAACATCTTCCCATCCAACCTCAGAGCAGGAGGAAGTCCCAGATAAATGGATGTGAGTGTGAGCTGAGACCATGGACTCTCACAGGAGCAAACTGAACCTCAAGCCTAGAGGGGCCTGGGGTCTTCAGATTCCATCCCCAGCCTGCTCCTTGTCCCCAGCATGGGAAGGGACAGTCTGACTTAGAGTCCCCTGCTCTGGGTGGTCTGGAGCCTAGCAGTGAGGCCCCTTAGCACAGAACCTGTGCTGTTGGACTTGCTAGGCTGTCACCACAGTAGATTCTGAGTTCTTTTAAGACAGAAACTCTGTCTTAGGTGTCTTGTATTCTGAGCATCTAGCCCCATGCTAGCTCATTGTAGTCAGTTGATAAATATGTTTTGAATACATGAATGAATGGATGGATGGATGGATGGATGAATAACTGAACAAATGAATAAATGAATGAATGAGGCTGCACTCCTAATAAAAGATAAACTGGCCACTAGACCGTAAAACCAACCCTTGTAGCAGCCAAGTGCCCAGGGCCTAGAAACCACTCCGCCTCATCGGTGAGCAGCAGGACCCTGGGTGGGGGTGGGAGGGGAGCCATGCCCTTCCCTAGGGCACTAGATGACTGCACCCTGTCTCCCTGGCCCAGGCTTCCATGGGAAGCTGTGTGTGTCCCCACCGCATGGCACTGGGTAACTTTCCAATGGTTTGAGCTCATTACTCATCATTAGGAGTCCTGGTGTCTGGAGTTTTCCAGGTGATCAAAGCTTCTCTGTCTAGAGCCGCCAGGCAGGCCCTGGTGTCTGTCACCAGTAATCCTCTAGCCTCGCCAGGCAGACAGTTAAGTAACCCAGGAAGAAGGGGATTGGGTTTTTAAGCGCACATAATTCAGCTTGACACCCTGACATGTAGGCAGTGGCTCTGGCTCTGTTCCTGGTTAGAGGGGTGAGGGCTGGAGGGAGTAGCAACTTGCCTTGAAGGGGGTTTTAAAGCCGGCGGGCGCCCTCCTGCCCTGCTCTTCTGGAGAGGGCTTTGAATGGGAAGAAGAATCAGCCACCCACACAGCATTTGCTACCCATCACTCTGTCTATTCTCCCTGGAGAGTGGCCTCCAGACAGTACCCTGGGACCTTGCTTCCCCAAACGCAGGCTTCGATGGAGCTCTTTTTGGTCCCTGGTCTCAGGTTGGGCTCAGGGTCCAATCCGCCTCCCCAAACTCCTAATACTCCCCACTATCTGTGTCTGTGCCCAAAAAAATGTGTCAGAGGCCTGAACTCCAGAGTTCTGACCTTTCACTAAAAATCACGAGTTCCTTCAATAATGGAAAAAAAGATGCTTAAAATAATTGCCTTTTCTAATTTTAAGAAAATGTTGAGATTACAAATTTTGGTCTATAATATTTTCTGATCCGGCCTTTCTGCAACAAAATTGGCTCATTCCTGCCCTACACAGAGAGAAGCATGCTTCCGGTCCACGTGGAAGGCAGCCTGAAGGAAGAGGAACCTTGGGGAGCTCATTAGTCTTGGAAATGGAAATGGCTTTTCTAAAGAGTTTATATAAGTGTCCAGGTACTGGCTTTATGAGAGATCATTTAAGAAAATGAGTGTTGAGAGTGGGATAGAGTATTCCAAGTGGGGTGATGCCAGGCCCTTCCTGGCCTGCTCTCAGGGTCCCCGTGCTCCCCGTGGACCCCGTGAGGCTCTCGTTTGTGTGGACGTTTGGCCCAGCTAAGTTGCATGCCCGGTGGAGCAGGTGGATGGTGCAGGGCAGACATCGCCTTGCTCAGCCTGCTTTGGGGGGGCCTCCTGGAGCGGTCCTGGGTCTGCGGGGGCTGGAGAAGGGCCAGCCCACTGGCGGGGCCACCAGCACCGCTGCCGCTCCAAGGACTGCTCCTGTGTCTTCGGATCCACTCCCACCAGGATGTTTTACATATTTTAATTAAAGTGCCACCCTGGGCTGGCAGGGCCTCTGATAGATGGCTCTAAGCCGAGTTGCAGGGTTGCAGTGGTGTAAGACACGGCATCCGACGATGCGCTCCTGCTCTCGAGAATGCTTTGGCTCTCGCCCCAGAGGCGGGTCCACTTGGGTTCCAGGAGGAGCGGTGAACCCGGCAGGCAGGCGGTGGGCAGGTGGCAGGCACATCCAGGGGTGGCCAAGGCGGGGCTCAGGGATGGGAGAAAAGTTCAGGTAGGAAAACACCATGAACTGTTTCCACGGACCAGCTGGCTCATGGGCTGTGGATGAGTCCGATTCCTGCAGACACACAGCCCTGTGGACACTCCCTATCAGTGTCAAATTATGATAAATGGCAACGGGTAAAAGTTGCTGGGTGGCAGCTGCAGCATCAGAGAAGGAAGCAGGTATTTTTAGCACTGAGCCTTGAGGCCCTGGCTCTGGGTTAATTAATCACGGTAAACAGCACTGAGTTTGGTTCTTGATCCTGGTTACCGCCCCCATCAGAGCCTTGTCCCCATTCCCCAGACTGGAATACAAGCCACAGAGGTGGAAGTCATGCACAGCTGGAGTGGCCCTTAGCTGCCCTCACACTGCACTGGGCACACACTGGGGATCTCCCGTGCCGCTGTGGCCCTGTACCTCCCCTACCTTCTGGCCACCTGGGCCTGCTCCTGCCTCAAGGCCTCTCCACTCACTGTTTCCTTTTGAACATTACCCCCAGGTATCTTCGTACTTCCTGCCTCACCCCCAACGCCCTCACTGCACCAAGGCCTCCGCCGCGCCCCTCTCCCCGCCAGGCTCTCCAGCACCTTGCTCTGTGTATTTCCTTCAGAGCACTTAGACCAGCCCAAAGCACCTACTTTGCTAACCGCATCACTTTGTTGTCTGTCACTCTCCTTCCGTTGAAATGCTAGCGGCTTGAGATCAGGAGTTCTCTCTACCTTGTTTGCTACCTTGAATCCCTATTGCCCAGCTCAGTGTACACGGGGCAGATGCTTGGTGAATGTCCTTAAATATGCAACTGAATGGATAGATGAGTGGAGGGCTGGAGGGAGGCCCTCTGTGAGCTTGGATTTCAAGATGCAGTGTGTCAAGATTTGTCTTGCTGGTAGAGGCGCATATGGGGAGACGACGGCTGTGTAGCATCCTCCCGCAGGCCAGCAGCCACCATGGGAGGTCCAGGCCCAGGCCCAGGGGATTCTGGGAAGACAGGATGCTGGGCAGGGCCAACCACTGCCCTCTCTGCTTTGGAAATATCCAACCACAGGCTCTTGGGTATTGGTGAGAGATTGCCCTGGATTCTGAGTTTTTTTAAAAATTTTTTTTTGGTGGGGGGGGTGGTAAGGGGAGAGAGACAAGTTTTAAGGACTCCTAAAAGTCTGCTTGAGAGCTGATATTAGTAGTTCATTTTTAGAGATTAAGGAAGGTCCTTTCACTGTGTTTTCTCTTCCGATATAGCAATTTTTTTTGTATGTGTAGAAGCCACAATTGGTTGCCTATCCCCCTTTTCTGGCTTGGGAACAGAAGCCCATTTGGTCCTTGCACTGGGAGACCTGTGCTTCGGGGAGGCCCAGCCCTGCCCCAGGAGGGCCCCATGATTACTCTGTGCCGGCCATGGGAACACCACCCCACAGCCAGTGCTCGGGTTGGCAATGGGACCCTGACTGTGACTCTAACAGGATGTGTGTCCTGTCCCTTTTCTTAATCGTAAGAAGGACCGAGGTTTATTCACATGCAGAGACAAAAGGATGAGCAGGATGCACATGACAGGAGCCAGGACGGGGTGCTGACCCACAGGGACCGGGTCTGGCAGGAATGTCCCCAGTGGAGGACCCCCTAAAAACTCAGTTCCCGCTCCTGAGCCCCTCCCCATTCAGGCTGAATCTGATTCTTGGGGTGTGGGGTCTGGAACTCTGCGGGGTTCATACCCCTGATTGTCTCCCCATTATTCTGAGACACAGGGACAGAGAAAGCCCTCCGACAGGGCCCCAGAGATGCCTTGCCAGAAGGTGTTAGATTTCTTTTCCCTTGACACCTTGAAGGGCAAACTTAGGTTTGCCTTCTTTCTTTCCTAGGGTACATGAAACGAGCTTTGTGAGGAAGGCACAGGCTTGGACTATGGAACTTCCAGGGGACGTTCAGAGCGTGTGCCCAGCGAGTTGCCCCTGCTGGGGATGCTCCGAAGTGTCAGGAGCCACCGAGCCTGTGGTCCTCTGCTGACAGAACGCTCATTTGCTCTCAACCTCTGCTCAGGCTCAGGTGGAAACGAGGTCCTCCCCGGCCAGTTTTGAGGAGAAATAAACTAAAACCTCTGTAAAAATCAGCAGAGAAACAGAAATTGCTGTTCCTTAATTTTCACTACTTTTCTTTCATAGCTCTAGTTATGCCTTTCATCATTCCCTATGGGAGACAGAGACGAAGAGGCAGAGAATTAGTGTGTGTGTGTGTGTGTGTGTGTGTGTGTGTGTGTGTGTGTGTGTGTGTGTTAAGAGAGAGAGAGACAGAGAGAGATAGAGAGAGAGAGACAGAGAGACAGAGAGAGACAGAGACAGAGAGAGAGACAGATGGACGGATGGACAGACAGACAAAGGGGCACAAACGGGAAAATGAAGAATAACAGGAACGAGAAAACAGACACATTTTTCTTTTGCTGATTCAAGAAGTATTTACCGAGAACCTCCTATAAGCTGCACCTGCACACACACCCTTAATTAATGCATCACCAGACCACAGGCTGTTTATATATCATTTTCCCTGTTCCCTTCTGGATCTTAGGTAGGGGAATAAAGAGGGTGCTGTTTCTGTTCAGACCAGTAGGTGTCATCATGTCAGAGGGAAAGCCGGGGAGCCGCTGGATCTGATTGCCACCTATGAAGGTAATGTCTACTTCATCTAGTTTTCTGAGTGTCATTATAGACAGGGTACCAGGCAGGACATTTGAGAGTATATAGGATGAGAAATGCACAGTCCCTGTCCTCATGGAATTTACTGTGCCATCAGAGACCTGGAAGGACCGATCCTGGGTCACAAAAAAGAGGAAGAAGGTAGTAAGTGCCTCAGGAGAGGTAAAAAGAAGGAGCGTACAGATCTTAGAACATCAGAGACCTCAGAGGAGCTGTCTCCTACCTTCTCAACATCACAGCAGAAGGAATAGGCTCAGAGAAGGGAGATGATTGACCTGTGGTCACACAGCAATTCCAGATGCCAGATCTCCTGACTCCTAGAACAGTACTCTTCATACCAGACATTCTGTTTCAATATTTGGGGTTGCTGTCCTATCCTGAGATTCAAAATTCCACTTTAGGTCAGCCATGAGCCTCACTGCAAAATGCCCACTCTGATGTCCACTGCAAGGCCCTCGGGGTAGGTCAAATCTGCACCTTGGAGAAGACAGCTGGCCTCATCACGGGCCTTGTGGTTACAGAGTCGGCTTGCACAGGTTCATGAAGGCTGATTGTGTACATCTGTTGCCCGAGGCATCCTGTTGGTAGCTTGAAATCAGTCACAGTGGGAGTATTTACACCATGGAAATCGGTAACAACTATAAATCAGAGCTGCTTTTATTATTTTCCTCCAGAGAGCTGCACACCTCCTTGCACACTGCTGAATTAGTGTGCCGACTTTCTAGAAAAGAAAACTGAGGCTTAAAGAGGTAAAGTAATTTGTTCAAGAGACACAGCTTGTAGGAGGTGGAGTCGAGACCCCTACCCAGGTGGTTTGATGCTAGAGTGCTCAGAGATGGTGGTGTCAATAGGACTCAGAGCCACTTGGGTGTAGAGGGGTCTAGGTTATCTCACTAGCACCCACGAGGTACTGTCATGGGTGCAACACTGCACAGGGACCAACCAGTTCGATGAAATGATAACCAGTTTAGCTTTTGGTGGATTGAATGTGAGGCACACTGTTGGAGAGATGTTGATATTTGGGCGGGAGATTGAGATTTGCAAGATAGAGATTTGTACTTGATAAAACCAAACACAGGTTAGCTAGAAACGTTTTCTTAGAGCAATGAGGTAAGAAGTGAGAGATTCATCCTTCTATATGGTTTTTTTTTTCATCTTTGTCAACATGCAGGGCAGGGAGCAGGGGACCAAGCACTCTTGCTCACACTCGGTGCATAGTGAGTGCTCAATGAGTACTTGCAGATGAATGAATTAATGACTTGATTTTACCTTGCACATCTGGAGTCAGCACTGCTGTGGACCATACATCAAAACCTAAGTGCCTTTCTCGCAGCTTCTAAAGTTATCGAGAATTCTGGTATCATTATAGAAATATGGAATTGGAATCAGAAATTACTTTTTTAAATAGCATTTTAGAATGAGAAGTGGGATTCTGTATCATCTCGTGCAATGTCCTTGTTTCACTGATGAGGTACTGAAGCCCGTAGATCATTCTGAGACCCTCCAGGCCCCTTGCCAGTGTGGGAGACCACCCAGACTTGGCAGCCAGTAGGCCTGGCCTGGCCTACCTGACTCTGGCTGGTTTATTTCCCTGCTCTGAGCCTCAGTTTGTCCCTCAGGTTAAAGGAGAGATTGAGCTCTGGCTCTGGAAGAGTGATGAGTCAATCAGAAGCCACATCTCAGGAGGGATGACTAAATACTTCTTGGGTAGATGAGCAGACCAAGCCCTGGATAACCAACCAAGGAGACGACAATATGCAAATGAATGAATTGTGGCTTTCCTCCTGGTTGGCTGAAGGGGCCCTGATGTCACAATTTGTGGGTTTCTCCAATCCAAATGATTGTGTCTCTAGCAAACAAAACAAAATAAAACAAAACAAAAACTCACTGACGTGGTTGGTCTCTTAGCTCCCTCTGTTTGTCCAGACGAGAAGGAAGACCATGGAACCACTCTATCAGGCTGGGTCCATTCTCATGAAGGTGAATACTTTACAGGGGAAGAAGATGGTGGAGAGTGGCCTCCAGTCTGGAGACTTTTCCCTGCCCCCGTCGTGGTCCTCTTGCCTCCTGCCACTAGCTGACTTGGAGATCCTGCAGCAGAAGGTGGCCATGGTGCAGCGGGAGCTGGAGGACTTTAAGAAGGAAGCGCTGACGGCCATCCATTACCTGGAAGATGCCTTCTGTGAGATGAACGGGGCCCTGGCCCAACAGAAGGAGCAGGCGGCCCGCGTGAAGCAGCGGCTGAGGGAGGAGGAGGACCGAGGCATCGTGCGGAATAAGGTCCTCACCTTCCTGCTGCCCGTGAGAAGCAGCTCCGGGAGCAGTGCAAGCGGCTGGAGTGCATGCTGCTGGGCAGGAGCCATGAGGCGCTGAGCTTCGCCAGGAAGATCCAGGCAAACTGAGGCCTCCTCAGGCAGAAGCCAAGTTTCTAGCCGAGCAGCCAAGGCGAAGATTTTTTTTAAATGGAAGGACAAACCCTGAGTCCCTGTCCATTTGCTCCCTTCCCCTCTATTTCCATTGCTTTCCTTCTACCTAAATAACATCTTGCTGAGAGGTGAAAAGACCCCAGTATGTTCTTTCATTGAAGCTCCATTTATCCAGCATCATCAAAGAAGGAGGTGCCCTAATACTAAGTCTTTCAGACGTCTGTAACTTCCACATTTAACTGTTTTCCTGTTTGTAATGGTAATATTGCTCGAATGTATAACATGTTTTTTTTAATCTTCTTAAATCGATTGTGTTTAACAGATTTACCTTTCTTTTAATGACTCAAGGCTCTTATGATTCGTTACTTAATGCATGGTCTACTGAGAGGGGTCGATCGTTTGCCCATGCACTAAATGACCTCAGGTTACTTTACTTTTGCTGTTCTTACCCTTGCCTCGTTGACTTTTATGTCTGCGTTCACCGTTGGATTGTAATATCTCATTTTGCTGCCTTCGCCCACCTCTACTTCCTCTCCATTTAGCCTGCAGTCTCGCCAATCTGATCAACAGCTTATTAGGGCTCCAGTGGGTGGAGTCATATGAGCTCAGGGCACTGATGACACAACCCCTATAAGACGGGGCCATAAACAGTGAAACTGATTTTCGCATTTGACCCATGGACCAGAAATTGTTATGGTGCCCATTTCTCAGGCAACGTACACACACCATCCTACTTACTCCACCGTTGGAAGCAAGCGTTGTTCCCCATGAAGCAGCAGAGAGAAGCTGATCTCGGGCGGGTCGATCCTTTACTCAGGGTCTGCTAGAAAGTGGCAGGACTTTGGTTCAAGTCCAGGTCACCTGTGCTCTTTCACTATTCTGCTGTCCCTTGGGAACCTCATTCATTGATTTATAGACCTGTTCTTCTGGAGGGTGGAGATTGTCACTCAGGCAACGCGGGTGACTCCTTAGCTATCCCTGTGCTTTTTATCTCCAATGAGCATTCTGTTTTATCGAGTCACATATTCTCTCTCTGGCCCCCTCAAACACTGCCGTGAAGCAGGGATTCTCCCCTAAACACAGAAGCGAGGCCCCCGGAAGAGTCGGGCCTCTGTCCTCCTAGCCCGAGTCTTACGGCCTGTGCCTTCCCCTCTGACATTCTAGTTCAGCCCTATCCGCCCTCCTGGTCCCTTCATAGAATCTTTCCAAACAAGATTCGAACATCTCAACCCCCAAGGTGAACTTCATAAATGGACCCCGTGACCCATTGTTAATTGCAATATCCATCCATCAGCCATCTTCCCTGAAAGGCTGCAGCCCTATTCTAACTTTAGGCCATTTCTACTTTGGAAGGTTTAGCTGAAGTGGTATTAATAATGTTAAATACTGGTAATATTGCCGCTGCTACTACTACCACTACTATGACAACTACTACTACTGCTACTGGCTTATAGTTACCGAGAATATGAGATAGTCGAGGCACCGGGCTTGACCCTCTGAAGGTAGGTACTATTATACCTTCATTGTAAGATTCTGAGGAAACTAAAGCTCAGAGAGGCTAAGCAAACTCATCCAAGGTCACACAGCTGATAAATGGTAGAGTTGGGATTCGAACCTAGGAAAGTTTTACTTCTGAGGCTGTGCTCCTTACCGCTATGCAGTATTTTGGAAAGCTTATGAATATCTGCAAAATACGTCTTGAATAGACAATATGTGAGCACATTGAAACTGATGAGATGAGCTCTGGCAGAAAGGATTGTTTCGTGGGGGAGATTCTTATACCCTTAAATCTTGTAGATGCTTTTATGCGTTTACAAATGTATCTGAGAAAGCGAATTTGCCTGGCCAACTCTACGAAGAGGTTTAAAAAATTTACTGTCCTGTGCAGAGGAGACTGGATCTAATGCTGATTCATATGGAAGAGGATTTGCGTCTGCTGCAGGTTCAGCATGTAATAGGACTGCTTCTGTAAACCAGATGGTGTGACCTCTCTACAGAGGGACAGCTCAAGAGAGAGGAAGGGTGAGCTGTGCAAGAGTTGGTACTTCTCCTAAATTCACCAATGAGAAAGTCACTCCCCTTTCCTGGGAGAGAAGTAAGTGAGGGGAAGGAGAAGCCAAGATGCTACTTGAGTAGGGACCTGTGCCTCCATAATGAAAGAGGAATGAAAAAGAAAGGTCCCCTCCAACAATTAGGCAAAAAGATTAGACTGAAGTCACATCATCCTATAGGGCAGTACCAGTGATGAAGGAATGATGGCTAGCAGGAGGCAGATTTCGGCCACAATAGAAACAAAAATAACATTAGATGCTTCTTACGTGTCTGTGCAGTAAATAGTTGACTCAGCAAGTGTGGGATGTTCAAACCTTGCATATTTCAAAGAAAGATCTGGCTCCTGACCAGCTCTAAGAGATCTCCTCTAAGCCCTTGCAGTATGCTGCCTGATAAGAGTGTCTTAGCTTACCTGGGGCCTTGGGCCATGCCAATAGTTTATGCTAATAATGTGATTTATGGCAGGGTCCCTGGGTCAGGCTGCATCGGTTTGACCTCTGGAGGGGGAGACTGAGGAACTAAGGTTAGCTATGGAGGCATTCTATGCCTAGTGATAAACCACCAATAAAAACCCTGGACACCAAGACTCAAGTGGGCTTCCCTGGTTGACAGTACCTCATATGCATTGCCACACATTATTGCTGGGAAAATTAAGCCTTGTCCCATAACTCCACTTGGAGAGGACAGCTGGAAGCTTGTGCCTAGTCTCCCTAGACCTTGCCCTGTGCTCTTTTTACCTTGCTGATATTAAGCTACATCCTTTAGCTGTGATAAATTAATCATGCATATAATAGCTTTTCTTAGTCTGTGACTCATTAAATTGGAGGGTAGTCTTGGGACTTGTGATGCAGTGTCAGATGCACTTAATATTTCATCCTTACTATCCTTACAGTAACCTTGCGAGCTAGGCACTTTTATCCCCATAAAAGATGAAGAAACTGAGGCATAGAGAAGTTAAGTAGCTTGCTTAGGAGTGCATAGTAAGACTTCAGAGTTCCCTCTCTTGACCACCATCCGCCTCCAAAGCCAGGGATTTAGAGTGTTGGGCTGGCTCCCTTGGCTGCAAAGTTCCGCGGAGGTGGCCCCAGGGCTCTCCACATTCAAGGAGGTGAGTCATCCTGGAGTGATGACACTAAGGAAGTGCTGGAGGAAGAGGCAGGAAGCTTGTGAATCTGCTGTCTTGGAGAGCTCAGATGCATGTGTGTCTAGGTTGTCCTACTTGAAGACAGGGTGAGTGTCTCGGTCTCCTCTCATGGTTTTCTCTGTGACAGGGCTTCGAGCTTCCGTCTTCTCTATCAAGAGCGTTTAACTGCAAGCCACAGGATACCCATTACGCTGACTTCTTTGAGGAGTCTAGACCTCTGAACAAGACATCTGAAGTAGATGGTTCATTCAGTAACTCAACAATGGCAAGGCTCTGGGCTGGGGTCTCTGTGATCCTCTTTCCTCCCTCCCTCACTGCTCCTTGCAAGGCCACATGATAATGCCATCACTCAATGACTTCCAAAGCAGGAAAGAAGTGTCAGACCCAAACCTTTTCCCAGAATCTCCCCAGCAAATTTTCTTGGACATCTCCATGGCCAGACATGGTTTGCTTGCCCATCCTAAACCAATCATGAGCAAAGAGGAAAGAAATAGCCACAACTCAGCCCCTAGGGCTGGGCACCTCAATTACTCAAGAGCTGAATAAAATCAAGGTTCTATTAATGAGCTTGCCTGTTGGGAGGTAATCAGGCCAAGGTACCACAACTTTGGTCTTAACTTTTCTACTTAACTATACCGAGGGCCAGGAAGAAGAGAGATGGTGGATAGCAGTACTGGGCAGAGTTGAGCAGTGTGAGAGGCTGTCACATTGCTGGAAGAAGCATGGATTTAGGTCTGGGAATTGGGGAGGGGTGGGATGGAGGTGTGAAATGACTTTAGTGCTATGGGTGGAAATCCATTGCCTTCAACTTTCTCCACCCTCACGTGCTCCACACTCAGCTTCACCCTTGAAGTCAGAGGCTTAAGATGACCCAAAGGGTTCCAGGGAGGCTTTGCAACCCCTCGGTTCTTAAAACAGGCAGCCACTCTTAGAGATGTAATCCACATGTACCAGTCATAATTACCTAGGGTGTTCAACTAGTCTTAGTTTAACTGGGACTGTCTCTGATTGAAAACAAAGTCCAATAAGCCAGGAACCCTTTCAGTCCTGGGCAAACTGGGATGGTTGGTCACCTTGCATTAAACCTAAAGCACCTTGGGATGACCCAGATGAGGCTGTGGTGTGGCAAGTCACAGGAGGTCAGGGCAGGAAACAAGGATGATAGTTGCCTTTTCTGCCAGGTTGGTGCACCTGGTTTTATTTTTAACTAGAGGTGGCTGACATGCCATTCTGTGGCAGGAGGGACTTATCCTTGACTTCATTTCTCCTCCCTACTCTCAGGTCCTTGTCTATCACCTCAAACTGGCAAGGAGATGTGAGAGCTAGGTATTTTCTGGGCCACTTTAGACATCTGTGTGTGGACAGTTGGGATTTCTGATTGGGCCACATCTCACGGCTCCATGGTCAATTAGAGAGCCTAGGGTCTGTGAATGGTGCCAAGAAGAGACAACTTTTTGCATGTTTGGAAGATAGAATTTTCATTCCAACTCTTCTCCTTCCAACTGCTAGATAAAGTTGAGCAGCCCAACTGCTCACTTTTGTTGAAATTCTAAAACAAATAGAAGACAAAATAACAGATGGGTCTTTCCCTGCCAATAGCAATAGTTCTCAAAAGTTTTCTCCAAGCTGCCATGCTCTGCTTGCTCTGAGTCCTCCCAGCAGTCAGAGTGATGCTGAGATCTTAGACACATGGCTCTATCTTAACACAACCTATGTCAGTCAAGGGAGCCCTCCCCAGGCCCCCACGTCCTGTATTTGCTGTGAGCTGGGACGCTTGGGTGAGCGGCAAGATGGCAGAGGTGCAGGAAAGCTTAAACACGTGGTGCCCGCTACTGGGAGCAATGAACTTCAGTGGCTGCAACTTCAGTCTCATTTTTAATACCTACCCAACACTCAGGGATGGCGTGGCTGGGCGGAGCTGGTGGTGTGGGTGGGAGGCCAGGGTTGGGTCTGGAAACTGGCTTCTTTCCATGCAGAATTTGCCTCTTGATCTGATCCAATCCATTTAGTAATTCCTGGAGTGCTGAGAGCAGCAAGCCTGGGCATCTTTCCTGACATTCACCAGGTGTCGATTTTTCCTTGTTTTTCCCTGGGAAAACGGTTTGGCAGCGTCTCAACATGTCGAACACAGAGTTACCATGTGACACAGCAATTCCACTCCGAGATGTACACCCACGAGAACTGAAAACATATGCCCACAAAAAACTTTTCCATGAACGTTCATAGCATTATTCGTAATAGCTCCAAAGAGGAACAACCGAAATGTCCCTCAACTGATAAAGGATAAATAAAATGTGGTATACTTATACGGTAGAATCTTATTTGGCAATAAAAAAAAGAATGCCGTACTAATCACACTATGATATTATGCTAAGTGAAAGCGAAGCCAGTCTCAAAAGGCACAGAGTATATGATACCATTTATATACAATGTCCAAAATAGGCACATCTATAGAGCCGGAAAGCACATCAGCTAGTCCCTGGGACTGTGGGCTTGGAGGAGTAAGAGTGACTGCTAATGGGTATGAAGTTTCTTTTTGAAGTGGCAGAAGTGTTGTAAAATTATTGTGTACTTTAAATAGATAATTTAGATGGCATGAGAATTATATTTCAATGAAACTTTAAAAAAGTGTACGTTCAAATACACAGTGAAAAAAAAAGAAATGATCTTGTGACTTACAATTTGCATCCCCTTTACTACTGAGAGCTACAAATCAAGACTGGAATTATTTTAAATTGATTTTAGTTTATGGTCATTCTGGAGCCACATGGACTCCAGAGTTCATTCGAATCATGTATGTGAAAAGTGCCTAAATTAGAGACTGGCACATAATAGGTATATCATAAATGAATACCGAATCAAAACTGTAAGTACGAAACAAAATGTTGAGATCAGTGACCTTCATCAATCTCCATCATCTCCAAGAAGTCTTTGGGGTGTGGCAGCATGTGTAAGACATTCTTTGGTGCTCAACTGTGTGTGTGACTCCCCTCTCTGGGGGCGCGGGAGACGGAACTGCTAGAGGAAGACTAAACCCCACACCTCTCTCTCGCAGGCCTCTCAGCCCTCTCAGCCCAGAAGACGTCTCTGATGGGGTAAGAGCAGCATCAGGACCATGTTGCTCAAGACGCTGTTGACAGCTGTCACGTGACGAAGAGGCAGTTAAGAGGTCTTCTGATTTTCAGATGTCTTGTCTGGGGAGCCCTCGTGGTTGACCTCTTGCTCATCTCACCTCTTTCCTTTGAATTCCTTTCAACAGCAGGAGAAGGCAGTGGCTAGGCATTCAGGCTCTGCAGGCAAACCGACCTGCTTAGACACCAACTCTGTTCTCATTTTTTTTATGGCAGAGGGACGTTGCTTCACCCCTTGCGATGCTGTCCAAGAGAACTTACTGGGATGATGAAAATGTTCTATAATTCTGAGCTGTCAATATTGTCATACTAGCCACGTGTAGCTGTTGAGCACTTGAAACATAGCTAGTGAGATTTAGAAACTGAATTTTAAATTTAATTTAATTTCAATTAGCCGTATGTGACCAGTGGCCACAGCCTCAAAACCTTAGTTTCCCCATCTCTCTCAATGAGATGATGACACTACGTAGCTAGTGGGATCGTTGGGTGAATTAATGGAGGAAATGCAGACACAGCAGGATAATTGGCTGAGATTTTAATTACAATTCGGTTCCCTGATCCACAGATAGGCTGCGTTGCCTGCTATAGGGGCTCTTGTTTGAGGGGCCCCAAATAGATGTTGCCAGAAACCCAGAAGGGAAGCTTGGCATTTGTGCTTAGAAGTGTAAATTATGGAGAGAAATTATGCTGAATCAACAGAGTGCAAGTGATGGAAACAAGTGCTTCTGAGTGTAGAAGGCAGAGGATGCCAGCTCCCAGGGAGAGGCCAGGTAGGAGCCTGAAACTTGATCTACCCTGGTGAGTGGGGCTGGCTGTGTGGGAGATGGTTCCTGTCCTCAGCTGTGACAGGTCGAGTCTCTCTCTCTCTCTCTCTCTCTCTCTCCTCCCCGCCCCCACTCTCACCATTGAAGTCACACTGATAAGCTGAAACTGTGGGTTCCTTTAGGAGACAGCCAGTGTGTTGTCATTCAGAAAAAAAGCAGTCGAGGCAAAGTCCATTGGGGCTAAGGTTTAAAACGAGGTCCAAGTAGAAATGTCACCTTCCCGAGACAGAATCAGGACTTGAGGGAGAGTTGCAGAGTCAGAGGGTCAGAGCTTGGGAGCGATAGCCCGGCAACAGAGCATGTGGGAGCAAGCAGAAGAGATGTCTACGGTTCACCGTTGTGTGCTAGCAGGTTTGAGGCACAGGGAGGGGCGTCTGGCTAACACAGAGGGAACACCTTGAATTTCAGACATTCCTCTTCATAAGAATGGTTCTCAAAGATGCTCTGACAAGCAGTCTGAGGTGAGAGGGAAACCAGAAAGGCAGGCCCTGTCTCTGAGACTCAGAGAGAGGGAGAAAGCTGCTTCTGGTGTCCTTGGCTTGTCTGTCACCATCCTGGGTGGTTATTGCTCCAGGAGGTCCATGGCCCCATTTCTGGGTTTGACAGTTCTGGTGGAGTCAAACCTGTCTCTACTAAATAAATTAGATCTCTCCAGGGCAGATCAATATTTAATGTGGGGTTTAAAAAGACCGACTCAGGAAATGAGTTTAAAAGTGGAGAATTTGCCTTAGGTAGCAATTTCTGAAATACAGTGGTATCAGGGGACAGATTATTCAAACCCGAGCCATGGATAATATAAAAACAGTTGAACAAGCCATGTTCTGCTTCCTGAGCATCAGGGACTCTGACTCCCCAGTTTTCTGCGTGCTACTCACACAGAGGGTTCGTGTCAAGTTAGAAGAGAACATCTACTATGAGAGCATCTACTCCAGGCATCGCAAAGGTCCAGTAGGTGCCTTAGCCCTCACCTGTGGCAGACATCACTAATCAATCTGGCCTCTTCCCTTTTGAGCTGGTTGTAGAATCCTATTTTTTTTCTCAACACCTCACTCCGCAACCACCATCTATCGGTCAGAGTGCACTTGAATTAAAATTTATTTTCCATCCTCATCTAGTCCAAATTTCTCACTTCACAGAGGGGAAACTGAAGGTTACACAGTGAGTTAGAGGCTGGTCTAGGGCCAGGGCCCAAGTCTTCTTGCTCCCAAGACGTGTTTCCCTCTGGTACATCAATGCGTTAGGGGTTGGGGTTTCATCAGGGATCCTTTTACCGACCCCTCTGTGAGCAATATGGGGCTTTCCTTAAGTGGCTTTGAATACTTTGTTCTAGAGATAAAATTGTAGAATTTCAGAGCTAGAGAGCAGCTTAGAGATCATCTAGTTCTACTTGTTCCGTCTTGGAGAAATTAAAACTCAGGGAGTTAAGTGACTTGCCTAAAGACACACAGCTGGTAGTACTCTTCTCAGCATCAATAATATGCATTCCAATTCTAGTGCTCTCGTTTTGAGGCCGTGGACACATCACTCAGACGTTTGGACCTCCATTTTCTGCCTAGATTCTCGTTACCTAAGAGCTGCAAAAGTATATGTTTCAAGACATGAACAGCATCTATTTGTGATATATTTTGATATTTTCATATATACCTCCAGATTTATCTTTCTAATCATATTTTGTTTGGCTGATACAAACATTGATTTGTATTCCCTAAACAAATAGTAACCGGGAACCTAGTTTTGTGCTGGACCATCGAGACGGGTCTGTTTTGCGTGAAAATCTTTTGAATAATTTTTTGGTATGCACGCGTGAGCAGGAACTGACGGTTTCTAAGACAGGAAGGAAATGTCCTCTCCCAGGAGTGGAGGAGCAACCCTAAACTGAACACGACTTTTGTGGCCTCCACTTCCTCATCCCTAAAATGGCTATAATGATGTCTGTCCTCCCGGCTTGGGAGGCACGTAGTAAAGGTCAAATGGAATAACGTTTGGAAAGGATTTTTTAAAAAGTAAGGGATTCCTGTGACAGGCAAAGGGGAGGAAGCGGACTGAGCTGAAGCTCTCAGGAGTGGGGGTGGGGTGGAGAGGGTGGAGGGGGAATAAGGTGCTGCCTTGGCATTGGAGCGCTGGCAAGCATTTCCATGCCCTCATTACACTCGGTGCTCCTGTCAGATTTTAAAACCAACCTCCGCTTTACTGCTCGAGATCTGTGATATTTTAGGAGTGGCGGGCCCAAAGGAAAGCTACGTTTGAAAAAGGTTGCTTTCCTGAATTTGCCACCGGGTATTATTTTTATGACACTGTTCTGTTATCCAACTTCAAAATATACATCATATTTATATTGCTTCTGCTAAGCATATATTTTTATTTTATTGCTTACCATGTGGGTGACATTTGGTTATTGAATGTCTGGAGAATTAGACCCGGTGGTTGTTTTTTATGCTTTCGTAAGTGCTTACTCGGATGTATTAATCTTTACAAAAGGAATGGGACAGGGACACATAAGCATTTGCACTCACACACACACGCACACACACACTAATCACATTGCCATTTTATCTCACTTTGCGGGTGTGTGGCTACATTTATAAGAGCCGACAGATCTGAAATAGGTGGTCTCTGAACTGATTCAGGTGGGAAGCGATGAAGCCAGCAGTCTCCTGGGAACAGGGTAAAAGGAGGGAGGGAGAGAGCCCTTTGTCTTCTGTCTGTGAAGGACACACCAGGCAAGAAGCAAGGATGGAACCATGGTGAGTCTGAGCTGAAAGGGACCCTGGGGATATATTTACATGTCTATAAAAATATAGACATGTGTTTTATGGATATTTTATATCTTATATATTTGTATATCTATTCAGCACCTCACATAATTCCTGATCCTGGGCTCAATAAATGGTTATTGAATTAAGGCACAAAAAGGATCGTCTTCTATAAACTGTTTATGGGGATTGTACTCTGGGCAAGACACATTACATGCACTCTCTTAAGCCTCCTAGTATCCCCACAAAGTAATTTCATCATCTCCATTAAAAAAAAAAAGAAAGAAAGAACAGGCTCCTCGAAAAGTTAAACATAGAATTTTCATATGACCCAGCAATTGTACTCTTTTTGGGGGGATACATACCCAAAGGAATAGAAAACAGGTACTCAGACAAATATTCGCACATGAATGTCACAGCAGACTGTTCGCAATAACCAAAAGGTGGAAACGTCTCACATGCCCATCAGTGGAAGAATGGAAAAAGAAATTTTGGTCTATTCATACAATGGAATATTATTCAGCCACACGAAGGAATTAGCATGCTGGTACATGCTACAACATGGATGAACCTCGAAAACATTGTTAAGTCAAAGAAGCCAGACACAAAATTTCACATGTTCAATGTATCTGAAATGTCCAGAATAGAGAGATTCATAGAACTAGAAAGCAGATTAGTGGTTGCCAGGGGCTAGAGGCAGGGTAGATGGGGATGAGTCATTAATGGAGATGGAGTTTTATTTTGGGGTAATTAAAATGTTTTGGAGCTGGATAGAGGTGATGGTTGCACAACACTGTGAATATGCTAAATGCCACTGAATTGTTCACTTTCAAATGGTTAATTTTATGTTATGTGAATTTCACCTCAATTAAAAAAAAAAAGGAACGTGAGCTTAGAGGGTGTGGTAGATTGATTACGTTGGAAGCCCTAATCATTCTCTTCCTCGTGTCCACGCCGTCTGCTCTGTAACTTCATAGGCCTCTTCTACTCTGACTCTGGGCTCGGCCAAATGACAGGCCAATGGGACAGAAGCAAACTTAATGGAGAGGTTTGGAAAAGCCCACATGTGTTTCCACTCACCCTCTTGGATGTAAACAGCGCCATGAGAATAAGCCTGGACTAGCCTTCTGGGGGATGAGAGACCATGTGGAGCAGAGCCAAGTTTCCCAGCCAAGGCCGTCCTACACCAGCCAGCCCCCAGCCGACCTGCCAGCTGCCTGCAGATGCACGAGCAACCTCGGCCAGGATCGGCTGAGCCCTGGCTCACATCGGCAGAGCTGCCCAGGCTCCTCATAGATTCGTGAGAAATCATAGCTGATTGTTGTTTTAAGTCATTAAGTTTCGAAGCGGCTTGTTTCACAGCAATAGCTAATGGGTACAGAGAATTTGTATAACTTGCCTGAGGTCTCACATCTAGTAAGAAAGAGTAGAATCGGTTCTGTGAGACTGGTTCTAAAGGCACTGTTCTACCCGCTTGTCCCCTCCATTTTACAAGGGAAGAAAATGGGACCCAGAAAGGGCGTAGAGGGTGGGGGAGCAAGAGCATCATCTGGGGGAGGGGGTGAGAGTCATCCTTCCCTGCCCCCGGCTCGTGTAAACCCGCCACCAGACACACGTCACTCCACCGAAGCCCCCACACGATATCACAGGAAGGTGCCAGTTTGTGTTTCACGTGGCATCTCTGTGGTTTTCCATCCAGTTTTGGCAAGGCTGCTGCCCTGCCCTGCACCGCCACGAGCATTGCCTTGCTGGCAGAGAAGTAAAAAACAGCACTTGTCTATGTGCTATTCTGGGTTTGGAAAGAGACTTCAGCACATGAGGAGGGCACTCCCCCTGCCCGCTGATAGTCAGGGGGGCCCTGCCCGTTCACAGGGCTCTGTATTTTCCGCATTGGCATTTCCGAAGCTGAGAGTCCTGGTCACAGGGCTCTTAGCAGCTGAGAAAACTGGGAGAGTTTGACTGTAACCTGATGGAGAGGACTGAGGCCAGGTTGTGCCTTCCTGTGGTGGCTGGTGGGTCGCGTCAAGACAGGACCCCTCTAGTCTCTGAGTCTCACCAGCACGGACAAAGGTTCGTGCAGAACCCAGGTTTAGCAGAGAAGCTAGAAGCGAGAACGGAAAGGGCTTTCTCCTTCCTCATTATCACGTCTCATATTGGTCACCTTGTATCCAACACTATTCAAACACCACCCTCTTATACCTCACACCAGATCGCACGCACGTGCCACGTACCGCACACGTGCGCCACAAATCATGTACCACATCAAAGCACGTGCTGTACAAACACACTATACAGCACAGAGCAAATACACATCACAGCACCCACCAAACGTACACACGACGCACCTACACCTCAACACACTGCACATATATTTACCGCCTGAGACCTACCCATTGCACATTGCCTCCCATACGCATACTTACACACCTCCCGCCCACTCTCATGTTTCTCTCCCCTGCAAGTCCCATAGCACATGACATCTGCTATGCCCCCTGCCACACCCTCCCTCCCCACTTTCCTTCTCGTTCAGCCCAGGGCAGAAACCTAAAGGCATCTCTGTGATCCTCTCATGGCAAAAAGCCCCCGCGGGCAAAGGAGAAATGGAGGGGCGGGGGGAGTGAACACGTGTAAGCAATTGCATGCTTCTGGCCTCAAACAGGCGTCTGGGTACAGCGGAACGTTTTATGAGCTGGTGGGGTTTTTGAAACTTTAGTTTATTTAACTGAGATGATTATTTTCTCCTCTCTGAAAAGTTAGGCCATAGGTGCTGCCTTGAAGAGGCCACTGTATGATCGAGGTGACTGAGAAGTACACAGGTTATGATGAAGTCTTTCCAGAGCTCTGGGGGCCCAGTGCTTGCCTGCCATGAGCATCTACCCGGGCAGACCTTGGGGAGACCCAGAGGACACAGAGTGACCTGTGCTTGTTCTGAGATTTGCAGACTAGCCCAGGGGCCAGAGGTAGAGACTAAGAGCACTGACAGATCAACCTGCCAGGCAAGTGCAAGTTCATGCGAGTTGAAGGTGTGGGAGGTGCAAGGTAGTGACAGACAGGTGGTCTCCGTGACAGCTAAGGACTCAGCTTTGGTGGCAGAGGAATCTGGGTGTGAGTTGGCCCTGCCACTCAGTAGTGCTGGGACCTTGGGCTTTTATTTTACTTCCCTGGGCCTTCGTTTCCTCATCTAAAAAGATGAACAATAATAGGACCTATAGTCAAAGGTTGTTTGGAGGACCAAATTTAAATAAGACATCCAGATGCCTGGTACCCGGTACAAATTAAGCTCTGCTTGAATATAGCATGTTGTAATCATCAGATGATAAGGCCTTGGGAAGAAGTTTCTGGGTTATGCTTATATCCTGGTATCCTTGAACCTGGCACCTGTATGCATTTAGTTAATTTGTGAAGAAGCACACCTTAGAATGGAAGACAATGTTTGTGTTTTTCCCAAAGTGGTTTCTCTTTCTCCATCCTGTGCTTTGATACTCTCCATAAGTGCTTATGTCTCTCCATAAGAGACAGCTTCAGAGGTGTGTCTGCTGGGCCTTGGGGACAGCTGTGGGGACTACATGTGTCTGGGCTGCTGGGATCCGTGCGGCTGCCCTCTGCCCAAGGTGGGGGCAGCTCAGCTCTGTTTAGGCCTTCCAACCCTGTGCACTGTGGGACGCCCTGGACAGCAATGTGGCATCGCAGTGAGTCTATTCTAGTTACACGCTGAATACAGAAATCTATCCCAGATGTGCTATGTGTGAACAGACTGCTCTTTCACCACAGCTGCCCTCCTCCAGTCTTCCTCTCCTCTTTCCTTCCCTGAAGCAACCCTCACCTCTGAAGCAGCAGCGGCCGGGGTTCAGACAAATGAGCACCCAAAGCCCCGGGCTTGATGTTAGGTGCTTGAGAGGATGGACTGTCAAAGGCCTTGGTCTCCCTGCTGAAGGCCAAGGTTGATTGGGCTGCTTGCCCTGGTAAGGGGATGGTGTCCTTTTTCTCACTGTCTGGTGGTCAAGGCCAGTGGCTAATACTTACCACTCCCTCCTGCCACCTCTCCTGGGGGTCACGAGGAAGGTTGAGTCTTGGCTCTGCCACTGTCATTGTGTGCCCTTGGGCAAGTCCCTTCTCCTCGGTCAACAAGGGGGTGGGACTCAGTGGTCCGAGATGCTGTGACTCTCCCAGAAACTGGGATAAGCATAAAGTCCCCTCTCTCCAGGTGGCATCGTGGCTGCCTTGCTCAGGGTCGGAGCTACACCTCCAGGTGAGTCATCGACAGAGCTGCAGAGTGGCCATGCTCCATTCCTACCCTGGGATAATCTTGATGGGGGAACAGATGAACCCTAAAGTTACACTGTCCCCTACCACCCTCCTTTTCCTAGGGTTTGCTCCATTGCCATTTGGGATGGAAGGGTTATGCTTAAAATGAATAACGCTGCCCCCTTTCTTTGCCTCTGACCCGGAAGGCAGGGCAGCCCTGGTCTGCACCTCTGGGGATTTGAATCAGAGTGGAATGCTCTGCTGGGGCTCCGCCTCCTCCCCCTAGACTGACAGATGCACAGGACAAGCTGTATCACTGCCCTAAGACTCCAGGATCAGGAGCCTGCTTTCTCACCATCTTGACCCCCACCCAGCTCCTCCCAGCATCCCTTTGTGCTCCTCCGAGAGCTGGTTTTGGGACAAAGAGCCAGCAGTTCCTTTGGTCCGGCCAAGCTGTGGATGGCTGGGACAGGTGGTAGCCCCCACTCCTCTTGCAAACAGATGCAATCAAGCCATCAGCCTGTCTTTTTTTTTCTTAATCAATTCCCATGACAAACGGGTCTGTGAAGGAGGGAAGCCTGCCCTGGGCATTCTGCATGTCATTCGGGACAACAGAAGGAGCTGGATTCATAAAACTATAATGCGCCACTTGAACATATTTCCCAGTAACTGGACCCTGCAGAAAGAGGGCTGCCTGGGCCTTCCTTTCCATTAGGAGCGGCAGCTTAATGCTTTGTCTCGAGTGCAGGTGAAGTTTTTCACAGCCTCCTCACGTGACCAGGAGCAGGTCTATGTGCTGAGCTTACCAGAGGGCATTTGGGGGGCGGGGCGTTAGAAGGAGTGGGTGCAGCACACAGTCTTGGGCAGTATGTGGGCTTTTGGCAAACCTTTACCTCCAGTGGCTATGTGACCTAACTTCTCTGGTCCTCAGTTTCCTCGTCTGTAAAATAGGGCTGGTAACACTTTTCCTTCTGGGCGATGATTCATGAGCCGGAGCCAACACGTCACACCGGGCCTTTCTGTCCATATAGACCGAGAAGGAGGTCAGAAGCTGTCCCTCTGTCCTAGCCACAAGCAAAGAGCTGAGCAAGCTGGAAACCAACAACTCTTCATAGATCCATCACAGAATTGAGGTCACTGGGCAAACTGCTGCCCCTCAAATCGGAAAGACTGACAGGCAGATGCAGAGAATCACAACTTGCCTGAGCAGAAACCCTAGAGCAGAAGCTGCTGCGGGAACCGGTGTGAGAATTCGAAGCGTAATTGATGAATTGGTTGAGACTTGGTGTGGACAAGCAGGAGGAATAAAAACTCCAGAGGGACCAGTCATAGGGGGCCCACACTTCTGTGAGTTTTACCTCCAGAAATTCTATCACGTTCCTCCGGTAAGATCGGAGAAAGATCCCCTTTGCTTCCTGCAGGGGGCGGGAAAAGGAACCTTTTGGAAATACGTTTGAACCTTCTGCTCTCCTTAACAAGGCCTACCCTCAAGAAAGTAGTTAACCAGAGCCTGGCTTGCTGGGGTTTTATCAGAACCTGAGGGACCTGGGGGAAGGAAATACCCAACTCAGCTCACTCTAGCCTTCCTGTCCCACCTAAGGGGTGAAAAATACTGAGAAGCTCTTTTGAAGGTCACAGCCCATGGGCACAGGCTCACTAAAAGATGGAGACCTAATCCCAGGGCTATAGAGCAGTGCTCCCCCACCCTTAACCCCTGCCCCCACCCCCAAGCCCTGATCGCCACCTCATCGCCACACCACTAATGGTCTAGACACATGGACCGGATCAGTCCTCTTCATCATCCTGAAGCAGGAGCTGTCACTTCCATGTCCAGATGAGGAAGCTGAAGCTCACGGGGGTTCAGGGAACTGCCAAGGCCCCATAACTAACAAAGCAGGAAGCAGGAATGAGATCAGGTCTTCTCATGCCCGGACCACAGTCGGCAGAGATGCCCCTGTACTTCCCCTTCAGCCGCATACTCGATTCCTCTTGTTCTGGAGCATCTTAAGGCTAAAATCCTGCTCTTTTCCCGAACCAGGTAGACGCCTTGGCCACACAGGTAATCCAAAGCAGCTATTCCCATGCGTCTCTGGGAAGCTACCAGTGGAGAACCTCGTGGGATTTGGGCACGGCTGTTGCAAAGAGGCCTGTGTGGCAGGTCATATCCTATGCTCCTCCAGATGACATCTGCCCCAGGGAGCTGATATCCTGTTCCAAGCCACTTAAGGCCTGACCCTACTCCATTCTGGATGTCCAGCCTGAGAACCAGATGCTGAGGAGTGAAGAGCACCCGACCTCATAGTCGAGCGGTCTGCAGCCAGGCCTGAGCCACAGTCCCTTCCCTTCCCTGCTGTCAGCACTGCATCCTCATGGGACCAGGAGCAGGTCCCGTGAGACAGAGGCAAGTATACCCCTTCCCCAGGACCCCAACACTCACAGCTGACCCTGCCTGGGGTCAAGGACAGCCTGTCTCTGTAATGCTTCCAGAAACAATTTGTGTTTCCTGGCAGAGGCAAAGGGAAAGAACTCCAGGTCATCCATAGACTTATCTGGGGACAAGCGTAAGGGGAGAACTTGGGGGTTGAGCGCACAGGCTCTGCTGTTGGGCAATCTGGATTCAAGGGCTGGTTCCAGCTGCGTGGCTTGAACGAGCGCTCTAGTCTTGGTTCTCCTTATGAAAAGTGAGAATGATAATCATAACCAATTCATGGGGCTGCTGTGAGGAGGATTCCAGTGGGGTGTTTTATACAGAACCTCAGCTCCTGGCACCAGGAGATGAGAAACAAACTGTAGTATTATGACTGGAGCCTTCCTTTCTGGGACATCACCAGATAGGAAAGAGCCCACGATAAAGCAATGCTCATGGGTCTCCCTGTACCACCCACCATCTGCCAGGTGACCTTGAGGCAGTCACTTTGCCTGGCTGGGATCAAGTGTCTCCATCTGTGAGTGAGGAATACTCTCTTGTGATGGCTGTTCCACGCTGTCACAGAAACCAGCTCATTGGCCGGACCTGGAAGGGGAAGGGGAGCACACTGAGCCCCTGGGAGGCATTGTGCTGCCACAATTCAAGATATTATTGTTTGTGAGTTTAAAATTTCCTGACAGACAGAATGAGCCATCTGAGGCGAGAGTTTCATTTCCGTAGCTGTCCAGCTCGGCCATCTCCTGGGGAAGGCGTGTGAGTGACAAGCTATAATTAAAGCCCCAGCCTAAGTCCAAGTCAGAGAAAGACGGTCTTGTAGTCCAGCACACTGGTGAGGACAGACCTTCCATCTGCGTGCCTTTGGGGACCTCTCCCGGGTCGCTCTGTCTGCTGGAGCAGGCTGCCTGTCCTTGTGACCTTTACTGACCTGGCACAAGTAACCCACACTCAGCCTTCAGCCTATCTGCTTGTCCCCTGAGACACCTGTGGAGCTGTGTAGATCTGTTCCCGGACCCTGAGGAGGCCTTTGTGATGAGGTCCCAGGAGGCCACCTGCTTGGAAAAAGGGCACAGGGGCAGGTTGTGCCCGGGGAGCTCAGGCAACCTGCAGTGGGGGCAGTGAGGCCTGGATCTGGGGACAGGATTACCCTCTCTGGTTCTGTCGGCCAGCAGCTCTGGGACCTGCCTGTGTGGAGGGTGGGTGTGCCATTAGACAGAGGGCTCCTCGATCCACCCAGAAGCCCCTGCAAACGAGGGCCACCTGTCTTAACTGGCTCTGTCTGCCCTCAGCTGCATCTGGCCTGTGAGATACCTCTGCCTTGGCAGTATTTCTCTTTCTCTCTCTCATCTTACTCTTTCATCTGTTCGACAAATATTTGTTAGGGAACCTGTGCTATGCCCCAGAAATACAGTGTAAACAAGACAGATGTTTCCACCAGCTTCCAGAGGGAGAGCAGCTATGAGCAGACAGAGAAGGACACCTCAAGGCCCACACAGAAGCCTCACCCAAACCCAGGCCTCCCCTGAGCCTGCCGGGTAGAGGGAGCAGGGCAGCTGCCTCCCCCACTCAGGTGTCTTGCTCTGTAGGCAGACTTCCTGCTCCAGGACAAAGTCATGGAAGCCCCTACTCCCACCTAGAGAGAGAATTTCTTTGTCTCTCTCCCCAGCCTGGGCCAGACTGTCGGAGGCCAGCGGATCGTGATCCCATCCACCTTCTCCTTCCCAGATCATCTTGACTGCTGGCCTCTTTCTGCTAGCATTACCTCTCTAGCTACTCTTTGGCAAGGAAGAAATATTTCTAGTTGACCCTGGGACAACGAGGTGTAGAGTGAGGTAGGATGGGATGGTGTCCCTGGCCACCCTGCCTTTGGCTAATCACAAGCATATTCTTTACCCGCACACTTTCTATTTGTTGCACGTGTTAATACTCGTCCTTTTTCATGCCTCTGTGGTCACCTCATGAAGTCAGGATCTCCAAAGAGCAAAAGCTATTCCTTCTTTCTACTTCTTTGGGGTCCTTCCCGAACTAGCATGCAGGTGGGAGATGAGCACGGGGCGTGGTGTGAGTCTCGTCAGGCGGCCTCCAGTTCCCCTTCGAGACCCTCACCCGCGCCCTCCCACCTCACACGCACTCTCCCGCCCGCTGGCTCCTCACTCAGCAGGTTCGGTTGTTGGGAGACACAGATGGGAAGCTTGGAGGGCAGGACGGAGAGAGGCTTGGAGGCGGAGGGGAGGTGGCCGGCTCACTGCTCCTGTCTGGCAGCCTCTGTTCTGTGGATCCCACGCGCCTTGGACTCTAACAACGTGGCTCCCTCGTGGCCTAGCTGTGTCACTGTTGTGACTTCCGTGTAGTAGTTGCCCAGGGCTGCTGTAACAGAATACCACAAATCCGATGGCTTGAAAGAATCGAAATTTATTCTCTCACAGAGCTGGAGGCTGAAAGTCCGAAATCGAAGCGACAGCAGGGCGGAGCTCCCTCTGAAACCTGGAGAGAACGCGTCCTTCCCTCGTCCAGCTTCCGGTGGGGCGGCGGCCACCCACGACATTCCACGACATTCCTCGGCTCGCCGCGTAGCACATCGGTCTCTGCCTCCCCGTGTCTCTTTTCTCTTTACGTGTACACAGTCATAACTGGGTTCGCCTTTCTCCAACATAACTTTATCTTTGCTAATTACATCTGCAATGACCCTATTTGCAAATAAGGTCACAAGGTGAGGTATGGGGGTTAGGGCTTCAACCTATTATCTTTGGGGACCCAGTTCAATCCATAATACTCTGCGTTGCTTCCTCGTCCATTGTCAGTCCCTTAGCCTCACCCCTAGCTCTTTAAAGAATCCTTTCATTGAACCCTCTTTCATGACCTCTTTGAGTACGCTATTTGTTTCCTGCTCTAAAACGGATCCCTGCTCTAACCCTTTACTAGCTGTGTGCCCGTGGGCAAGACACGTAACCTCTCTGAGCCTTGGTTTCTTCACCTCTAAAGTGGAAATAATTTTCACACCTGCTCTACCTAATTTGCTGTGTTGCCAAAAGCTCTTTGTAAACCAAAAGGGCCCATAGCACTGACTGGGGCCATTACCATCCTCTGGGTGTGCGTTGCAAGGCACTGTTGGGAGAGGGCTGTGTCAAGAGTGTTCTCTTTGATCTGAACCAAGCTTAGCCCCATGTGCTACCTCGTGCTGAATGAATGCTTCTTGATACTGTTGATGACACATCTCAGTCATCCTGGCCCAGCTTTCAGAGGCCGAACACTGAGCTGCTCCCTGAATACGATTCATCCAGTGCCAGTTTCTTAGGGTCCTTTGGATTTGGACTTCAGCTGAACCCTGACATCACAGGCTCCTCCATCACCAGTCCTTGGAGAAGCCAGCATCCCCCCCGAGTGGAGCCCTTCCTCTTAGTGCGACAGCTATTTTATCTAGGCCGCAGGGAAACAGATTTTTTAAGATGTGCGTGTCAGCTGGGGTCAGTTTCCGCTCAGCTATCACTTGCCGCCTTCAGGAGGAGAGAGGTTTCAGCTGTCTGTCGGGAGCCCATCAATCACTCCCGACAGACAAAGCAGCCCTCACCATAGTGTTTCAGAGAGGGAGACTGTATTATTGTTCACACTCTACAGATAATTTTGGACAGGAGTTTTAAGCCTGCAAATAAGATGCTTGTATCTTTCAAGTGTTTAGAACCCAAGGTAGTGGACAGCCTTCCTCTCAGGTTTAGTGTCTCTCATGCCTCTTCTGGCTCAACTCTCCTCTTTTTCCCCAAAGCTATTTTCATTCATTCATTCAACAAACATTCATTGAGCCTTTCTGTGCGCCAGGCCTCCTCTGCCAGGTGCTGGGGCCAGTTGTATGGGGGGGGGCTTCTGAGCGACGAATTCCAATACCACTGTGAGAGGAGCTTGAACTAAGGTAGCAGGTACCTAGGAGAAGGTAGGAGAGACCTAGGCGAGGAGGGCAAAGTCTTAATCAGGAGGAGCAGCTCAGCTGGGTCCCAACGACTTCCACAAGTGGGTGACGGGGACTGAGGACATTCCAGGAAGAGGCAGCAGCAAAATTATGGAAGTGGGAAAGAATGTTTGGGATTTTGAATGGTTTAATAGGGTGCGGGAGGGGATAATGCTGGGGAGGCAAGCGAGGGCCTGACCATGAAGAACATTGTAAATTTGGTAGAGCAGAGGCTCCTTGAAGGCAAATTCCTTGCCTGCCTTGCTCACTGCTGCTTTTTCTGGGCCTAGAACAGTGCCTGGACATGGGAGACATCCAGTCAATATTGACTGAATAAATCAAGGAATTGTGAGTGCCTGGCAAGGAGGCTGCTGAACCAATCCCTCTGTCACCCCAACTCAATCTCTGGCTGGTACTCAAAGCTTGATCTCTCATCGCCTTCCCCAACTGTGTGTTCTAAGTCCGGTGTTAATAAACTATGGACAACTGGCCAGTCTGGCCCACCACCTGCTTTAGTAAATATTTTTTATTAGAACACAGCCATGTCCGTGGTTTATACATGTCACCTGGGGCTGCTTTTCTTCTACAAGGCAGAGCTGAGCAGTTGCAACAGAGACCCACAAAGCTGGAAATGTTTACTATTTGGCTCTTTACAGAAAAGTGTGTGGACACTTGTGGGAAGTCTTTGGCCCTAGTGCCTTGAACATAGTTGATGCTCAATACCTACTGTTGAATGAATGCTTAAGTGAGTGGAGGACTAATTTCATTAGTTCGCTCGCCCCTACATAGTCTACCTCTCAGGCCTGAGCACAGCACTGCTTGGTGGCCTTTCAGCAAGATGGAGCAGAGGGCAGGGCTGGACATGCACCTCAACCCTATGCCCATACATAGGCCAGGACAGATCCCAGGACTTCATTCACATGCTGCTGCTGATAGAAGGTTCTGGGGCCAGGGCAGCCATGTGCTGATGGGAAAGGCTGGGGTATCGGTCAGGACCCTTTGAGTTATAAGTAACAGAAACCCCATCAATAAGCTTAGAAAAACAGGGGGCTCATCAGGGGAAAGTGGAGGGCAGTTCCCAGCTCTGAAGAAATGCAGGGAACTGGGCAAATCCAGAGACCAGGGTAGAGGAGGCCACAACTCTGTTCCCTCTGCCACCATCTCTTCCTCACCTCTGTTCTAGAATCCACCCTGTGCCTTCTCTTCTCTTTGACGGGCAAGTTTGCTTCAGGTGGCAGAAAAGATGGCCACCACCAGGCCTAGAAATCAGCTTTCCTGTTTCATAATCCAAGGGCCAGAGGTCTCTCCCAATAAACTCTATAAGCACAGTACTGGGGAAGGACTCTGATTGGTCAGATTGGGGCTACTTGTGCCCATCCTTGAGCCAATCCTTGTAGCAAAAAGCTTGAGTACCTGTGGCCAGGCCTGCGTCACAGGGTCATCCTTGACATATGGGTGAAGTTTATTATCAAAAGAAAGGGTTGGTGAAGCAAGGCAAGGAGCCAAACAGATGTCCATCGGGAGGTAGCAGAACCCCATCCAATGACACATAGACCTTGCTGCAGAGCTCAGTCACCAAGGGAGGAAGGAGATGTCTTTAAAATAACCGAAGCCCTGCCAGCAAACTGGGGTAAAAGGTCAGCTGTATATCTGCAGTGCAGGTGATGTTGCTGAGTCCTAGAATCTAGAATTGGAGTTGCTTAAATCCCTCCTGCCTCCAGTTAGGCTTGGTCCTGGGAATAGAGGTAGGTATGAGCCTGCAGGACTGAAAGAACCAATGGGTCCAATTGAGTGTGTGAGTGATGTGTGTGTGTGTGTGTGTGTGTGTGTGTGTGTGTGTGTGTGTGTGGTGGCTGGGGAACCAGGCTAGGTCTGGGAGCAGCCAGATCTTGAGCTCTCCTTCCTCCAAGCCTCCCTCTCTGACTATCCCTCCTGCAAGGACTTTCTTCTACCTCTGACTTCCCACGCAACACTGGCTTTTTCCTCACTGGGCACTTACCATTCCCTGCCCAGGATTGTTCCTAGAGCTGCTCTCTGTGTCAGTCTCACTCCAGCTGGAGAAAGAGAAGGCAGCAGACACTTGGTCTTCTACTTGTCTATTTTTCTGGAAGGCTCCAGCACTACTCCACGTGCATAACATAGGATCTCAGAATGCTGGATTTAGAAGGAACCCTGGCCAGCTGGCCTGACCCGCCATCTCTAACCTCTCTGTCCAGTGGCTACTTCAGTGCTGTTCGGGCACCTTCAGCAATGACACACTCTCTCTTTTCCTCACACATATCCCATGGAGGACAACTTTGCTTCCATCAAACCAATATCTTGTTCCTAGTAACCTCCCCTCCCTGGATGCAGCTCTGAAACATGAAGGATCTCAGAAAAAAATGAGTTGCTTTTCTAAATCACAGGCTTTCAAATATTTCTAGAACATTATCATGTTGCTTTCCTCCCAAATCTTTTCTCCAGGCAAATGCCCCAAGTTGCCAGCTCTCAGACCTACTCAGACCTACACCCTTACTCAGTTAATGGGTAAGGGATGGAGTGAGGCATGGGCGCCAGGCTCTTCATCATCCTGGTCAGGTCGGATTTGGTTTGTAAATGTAATACTCCAAAACCCAAACAGTTAAGACAAAGGATTATTTCCCAAGGAGAAGCGATGGGATGGTGTGGCTTGGGTTAGTTCAGTGCCTTAATACAGTCATCAATGACTTGGGGCATTTCCATTTCTCCACTCTGGCTAGTCTTCCATACCTGATTCCTCGAGGTGCCCAGATGATTGCTACAGTTCCAGACCTTACATATTAACAGCTCTTAGAGTCAGAAGAAGGACAGGGACAGCTGTTTCTAGTGCTTCTTTTAAACAAAGAGGAAAACTTTACCAAAAAAGCTCCCCCACGTCCTGTTGACCACCGCTGGATGATGTGCTATTTTCAAAACCATTACCTGTAAGAAGAAAAGAGTCACTGTGATTAGCTTAGATTAATCGAGCTTTACCCCCTGGTGCTGGAGAAGGATAGAGCATTAGCCCTGGAACCAGGAAACCTGTATTCAAATTCTGTCTCCAACCCTTTGTAGCTTAATTCCAGGTTAACATGAATCACTTAATAGCTTGATGTGAATCATTTACTCACTTAATTAATAACAATATGATCCCAAGTTTCCTAATCTGTAAAATATACTCAGTGATAGAGCCTGCCCCATAGAAATGGCATGTGATTATTTAAAGCAGTGGTCCCCAACCTTTTTGGCACCAGGGACCGGTGCTCCTATGAGAATCCAATGCCTGCTGATCTGAGGTGGAGCTGAGGAGTGATGCTAGCGCTGGGGAGTGGCTGCAATACAGGTAAAGCTTTGCTTGCCGGCCCGCCACTCACCTCCTGCTCTGCACCCTTATTCCTAACAGGCCCCTGATTTAAAGCATCCAATACACTAGGAAGACCCGGTACTATAGGCGCAAACAAACAAACAAACAAACAGACAGACAAATAAATAAAGCATCCAATACAGCTCTTGGTACACTAATAAATGCTACTTTTCTTTCTTTCTTCTCTGATTTAACCACTAACTGTGCCACATTGGCTCCTACCTAGCTGTCTTTTCTGCTTCTAAGCTCTGTATTCTCATATCTGATGTTTATGAAAACATTTAAAAAAACCACCTAAATTCAGGAATTTACATTTATTCCTTATACATGTTTTCAGCCTATTATTTCAACCTGTCAAGATATTTTCAAATCTCGATTCCGCCATCCTTTCTATCAACGATCCCTCTGGCTTTGTGTCAGCAGCAAATTTGATAAGCGGATCTTCTGTTCTGCTTCATCCAAGTTGCGAAAAAAGGGCTGAGGCAGATAAAGTCAAGGGCTGAGCCTTGGGGTATTGTTGGAGATGCCTGCCGGGCTGACATCGGGCCCCTCACGGCTTCCACAGCGTTTGTGCCATCAGGCAGGCCATACTCTGCCTACTTATTCAGGGCCTCAGAAGCTTTGACGGATGCCTGACTGGAATCACCACACCACGCCCTTTGTCCAAAGCACCTGCTTGAGCCTCCGGTCCTTGTTGTCCCTTCAGGACAAGAATTCAGTCGGGCATGGCTCATCCTTGGTGAACTCATGCTGGCTCCTAGGGAGTGTTGCTTTCTCTTCATCTAGGAATTTGCCAAGGATTGTTTTTCAAACCTGCCAGCCTGTCATTACTGGGATTTAAAGTTTTGTTTCACTTTAAAAATAAAGACATGGGCTGTCAGTAGTTTAGCATTTCTTCACTCTCTATAATCCCTCAAAGATGCTTGCCAAGGGTTCTGGACTTGTCCTTGAGGTTCTTGCCTTAGGACCATGTGCCCGGACAACTGAGCTCCTGGAGAGACTAGAGTCACTCTGGCTTTACATACGTTGAGTCCAGGTCCCTTCCCTTCCCTCCCCTCCCCTTCCTTCTCTTCCCTTCTTTTCCATTCTCTTCCCTTCCTGTTCCCTTCCTTTTTCTTCTCCCTTCCTCTTTCTCTCCTTCTTTTCCTTCTCTTCCTCCCCCTTCTCTCTGATTTCTTGAAAGAAAAAAATTTAGGTATTTTCACCAGGATAGTATAATAAAGATATACTTTTTATAGAAAATTTAGAAAATATCTACCTCTGAGACGTTACCTGATTTACAATTTAGTGTCCTCTCTTGCCATTTTCTAGGCATAGTCTTGTTTGTTTTAGAGAGTTGTAAACATATACTGTAATTAAAATATATCTTTTAAACATTTTGAAATATTACATGCCACAGTTTTTCTAATGTAAAGCTAATACATGAAAAAGTAGTACATGCTCATAATAGAAAATACGCTGGATAAGCAAGTTGGAGTCCTATTATTTTGTTTTTACTGAACATGCCAGCATACATTTTTCAGGCTCTTAGAAACTCTGGTGGGTTTTGATGACTCTGTGAGAGGCTACAGGCTGGATGCTCCCTAGTTGCTTAACTCATCTTCTTTATCTTGTTTCCAGTTTTTCATTAAACAGTGCTGAAATGAGCATCTTTGTGCATATCCCTTTCCCCTATTTCCAATTACTTTCTTTGCACAAAATTCCAGGAATGGATCAGTTCTCTCTTAACCGTGTTTGTTTTACCCTTTTGGGTCTGAAACCCTCCTCTCTGGCAGAGACACTTGCAGCAAAATAATTGAGGTGTTCTGTTTTCTCTCTATCAATCAGTCCTATCATACCATCCGCTCTGAGTGGTGGATTCTTCTTGCTCCCTGCGTAACTCAGAAGCTGTAGGAGTGTGGGCACGTGATTCTGCATGTTTTCAAGCATTCCCAACTCAAGTCTAGGATCATCCTCATCCTACTGGCTTTACCCTCCATGAGGCCTATTAAAATAAGACTTATGAAGGCAGACTCCATCCTTTTCTCATTCATTCCCAAATTGCCTTTGCCAAAGAAAACAAAACTCTCATGGAAGTTTTCCAGAGACTTGGGGAGATGAAAAATATTTGGAGGCCTCTCTAGCTCTGCCTTCTCTCACAGTGACTTTGTCATCTTAGGGCAAGTTTATGCCTTTCTGTGACTGCAACTGCTTCTCGGCTGACACCTCCAACGTTTTCCTTAGGCCCCACCTTGTAGCTCCCTCAAGTAAAGGCTGAAATTTTACTCTCTGATTCCACAAGTTTTGGTTCTTTGGTATTTCAAAGAAATTCTTTGGTAGGTGATATCATATAGTATCTGTCTTTCTCTGACTTATTTCACTTAGCACAATGCCCTTGAGGTCCATTCATGTTGTTGCAAATGGCAGAATTTCCTTTTTTCCTATATATAGATATAAATTACATCTTCTTTATCAGAGGAGATGCTGGTCAAAGAGTACCAACTTCCAGTTATAAGATGAATAAGTTCTGGGGATCTAATGCACAGCATGGTGACTCTAGTTACCAGTACGTCTCTACATGCTTGAAAGTTGCTCAGAGGGTAAAGTTTGAATGCTCTCACCACAACAAAGAAATGGTCTCTACCTGCCAGGCAGTTTCCCCCGCAATAGCATCTACTGTTGGAGTTGACCTTCCAGCACCACCTTCCTCTACAGATCAGATCTAGTTCTCCCCTCCCATGGGTCTAAGCTCTGCTTCTGTTAGCCATGCCAGACTTAAAAGTCCTAAGAAAAGGCACTTTGTAGTAGGTCACTTATGAGGAATGGTGAGGAGAATGGTTGGGAAAAACAGGGTTTGGGGGAGCCTTGTGTACATTACTTGTAAACTAGGGAGTCATCCAGGACCCAGGACAGAGGTCAACGTCTTGGTTAGCAACAAGAGGACTCCTACCACAGGTCCCTATCTAAGGCGGCTTGGCATAGTGAAAGGAACCCTGGAGAGGGGGTCAAAACCTCTGGGATGCAGTGCTAGTCCGAGCTCAGTAGCTGCGTGGTCTGGAGCAAGTCACTTATTCTCACTGGCTTTCGGAAAAGGGGACTTGGCCCCGATTTGTGGCTCTCAGTCTTTTAGAGCTTCAAGACCCCCAGTGATTACTCACTGTATTTCTGGTATCTGTTACTCGAAGGAAACATGACTGTGACTTTGGAAATGTCACCAGCTTAAGCTTTGCTGGAAGGTTATCATTCACGTTAACCTCCTGGAGGTATCTGCAGGAAAGAGTCAGAGTCCTGGGTCTGAGGGAACTCGAGGCAGCCTCCCTACTGCTTCCCCTTCCATTCTTTCCCAAAGGCTGTGAGGAAAAGGGATAAGAGGATGAGGAGGCAGGTGAAGGGAGGGGTGGGGTGAGGAGTTTGGGGACGAAGAGCTCAGCTGTGTATATGGTAGGATGGTGTCACCCATCCTCCTTACCCTCTTCCTCTTTTCCTACGCTCATGCACGGGGTAGGTTTTCGGTATAATCCATCAAAGTGATGCTATGCAAGGTGGTTGTCTTCTAGCTACTCCCCTCTAAGAATGTGAGGATCCCCCATCCTTCCTTGCTCCTATGAGAATAACTCCCCAGCTTCCACCCTAAGGAGCAAAGACCAGATGGAACTGGTTCCTTTGAGAAGGGCAGAGGGAAGAAAGGAAAGAGGGGAGGGAGAAGTAACAGAGGCTCTCAGACCTTCATAGAGGCTGCCCTCAGGCCCAGGGTTCAGGAAGGAGGCACAGCGCCCTCCTGCAGACGATCAGTGTGTGCAGAGATGGGTTTCCAGCAAGCCTGTTCTTCCTGACTGTGTCTAGATTGTCCAGATGGGTTCCCAGACAGGACAGAAGAGCAGCATTTCTTTGGAAAACAGAAAAATAGAGAGGGCCACAAGATCTTGGTAGGGCTTTGGTATAGGGAAGAGGCAGGAAGAAGGGGCAGAGAAAAGGGAGGCAGGGGACACAGACAGAGGTCTATCGTAGAACATGGTAGAAAACCCTCACCGCGAGGAGCGCCAACCACAGAGTGATGGATGGGAAGCCACAGCGCCTGCCTGTGTTCTCACCTGGGTTCTGCCAGTTGCCCTCTACCTGACTTCTGCCACATCCACCCTTCTCCAAGCCGATTTCCTCACCTTTATAATGGGAGGGGAAGAAATGAGGAAGGTGGACCCACCACATGCAAAGCTCCTTTCCACTCCATCTTGGCGTCTCCCATGCCTTGTGGTCCCCTCTCTCATGTCCTTGCGGGGCAGCCCCCCTGCTCACCAGACCTGCAGTGGCAGCTTCGGGACAAGCGCCTCGTTCCTGGACGTAACTACCCATTACACGGAACCACTCTTTACCAAGCTGGGGCTCTGGCAGCTTTATTATAAGTTTATTACATGCTAATTCAAGCAAATAAATTTGCCCCAGCTGTGAAGCAGAGGAGATTAATAACCTCAAAGATTACTTTGCTGCTTTGATGAGTTTCTTGAGCAGAGTATATTTAGGAAGAGCAACTAGATTAGTCAAAACCCCCTTTAATTATTAGTGACACTGTGCAAACGACTCTATATGACTGGAATACCAACTACTTAACTCTCTGACCTTCATATTCAAATAAACACATCCTATTATAACAACATGCTTTCCAAGTCCACACACCATGGCAACTGCTGGCCAAGGACCTGGCAATGGGACAGCTGGCATGTGGATTCTGTTAAGGGTGGGATGACAGCCTTAAAGGTATACATTCCCCTTTCCCTGTCTCCTCCCTTGAACTGGCTCAAGGCCACAGGGAATGCGGAGTGTCCTGGAGTCGGAAGAATCAGCTCTCAAATGAGGGGAAGTGACTGGCCCATAGTCATGCTGTGAGTTAGCCACCTGGTCTCTACTGCTCTGACACCTGGATCTTCCACTTCAAAACCTTTTTTTTTTTTTTTTTTTTTTTTTTTTGCTACAGTAGGCTTCTGATGGAAGCTGTGAAGGAGGTAAAATCTAATTCCAGGGACACTCTACTCCCTCACTTCTACCCAGGTACATGGGGCCTTTGTTCGGCTTCGTCTTAGCGCTCTTCCTCCATGAAGCCTTAGGCTGCTTGAAAATCCCATCTCCCCAGTTTCGGAGAATGAAGGGTAGATTGAGCCATTTAACCAGGGGTGCTGACATCTCTGCCAGGGAAGGGAAAGAGTGCCCCTTCTATTGATCCCCTGCTGCATGACAAACCCAGCACAAGGCACATCCCTGAATTGTGAAAACAAGCTCATGAAGGAGGTACTACCCTTGTGTTTTCTCGATGTAGAAGCCAGAACCCAGAGAGTTTCAGCAACTCGCCCTGAAACGCCCATCTCCCACTCGTCTACCTGGAAAATGCTCTCTGATCTTTCTTGATTCAACTCACGAGTCATCTCCTTTGTGACACTTCCTTGTGTGTCCCCTCTCCACTCTGTTCCCAGCGCTGATTGCACTTGATGGTGCCGATCTGTTTACGATTTGTCTGTTATTCGATTGCTTCTTAAAAGCAAGAACTGAGTTTCTTTTTCTTCGTGTCCTGTGATCCTGGCAGAGAGCCTGGTCTGTACTAAGTGCTCAACCAACACTGACAAAGACTTGAAATTGTTCTGGATAATCTTAGTCATCTGGGCCCTCTATGCCATACCATCTCTCTCACGTCTGACCCTGCTGATTGGCAATTCGGAAAAAAATTGCCATAGTTTTCTGATGCTATTTAATAAAACATATTTTATTCAACAAAAATTGTAGGTATAAAAGCAAAATCTATTAGTATAGAAAAGAACTACAGAAAAAAGATAACCATGTCTCTCAATTCAAGCATGGAAATAAAAATGGAATTCATAAAATATATATCTGACGATGTAAAAGTTTCGAGTTTTTCCATAGGCTAAGTGTGGTTTCCTTTCCCATGTTGTGTCTGCATGTATTCCTTGTCAGCCACTTGATTTCATCCTAAGCTTAAAAAATTATCAACGGGGTGAAAAATTTGCGGCAAAAATGCTTGGGTTATTATGATACTTTGGTTTATTATTTAGGGAGTGTAGCAGAGACAGGTCCCCCAATGAGTTACTTTCTCCTTCTTCCCTTAGTGAAAAGAACCACCCCCCCCAAAGTGAGCTGAGCACCTTGCTTTCTAGCAAAATACGGCATTTCCTAGTGTTCCATGCAGCTAACTGGTTAATGGGATATAAATAAAAGTTGTGTGTGCAAATTCTGGGTCCTGCCCTTCATGACAACTGACGTCTTCTTCCCCTGTCCGTTTCTTGCCGGCTGGCACGAGACAGGATCTGGGGTGCCATCTAGATCACAGGGTGGAAGCCCTGTGTTGAGGGTAGTGGAATAGCAAGGTGAAAGGACCACAGAGCTGTCGCGTCAGCCCTACAGACCTTCCCGGAACTAGTAAATGAGAGTCCGTATAAGTGTGAGTTTAGGGTCTTTGTTACAGCATTGAGCCTATATTAATTATCAAACACTTGGAGATAAACAACTGAGAATTGGCCAGAGTGTTGAAACGGAAGAACCTCAAGATTTTGGTGGCTACACTACTCTGAGCATGTTTAGGACCTGCTCCAATTTTAGTAGACTGGAATTTATAGGTTTCTTTTATGATAACTTGTTCTGTAGTTGTGACTCCGGAGCCTTGTAAAAATTATTTACAGTTACAAAAAGTAATTTTTAAGAAACTAATCCATAAAAATTGAAATAAAAACAATCTAAATTGTGAAAATAAAATGAAAGAAAGAAACCTGTGTATTGATTGGTATGGTAGCCTAATTACACAGGGATGAACTATTTCAAGTGACTTAAAGACAAATTAATTTGATTATTATCCCAAGGGGAGGGTATACCTTGACAAAACTAATTGCAAAAAATCCTTAAATTGTTTATCCATATGCATAGTATTGATGATAGTGCTGGTAATCGTCATCTGAGGCTATTGGGTATGTATTGTGAGGTTAGGAAGTGAATAATTATGATGGTTTTGTTGAGAATTGGGATGTTCAGTGTGAAAGAAAGAATTATTCAGATCTAAGACTGATAAGGCTAAGTAAAAGCCCTGAAATCCTGCATCTGAATGGGAATATCAATATGAATTCAGGAGTTATGTTGTTATTTACTTATTTATTTTTTAGCTCTGTCCATTTTCTATCCATCACAAAGACCTGAGAACATTAGCCACCCCCATAACAGTGAATATCACTACATACAAGATTATGGTCTCTACACGATACTGTCCAAAAAAATGGAAATTCAGGCCTTTTGGAGATATAATGAATTCTAGTTCTGGGGCACAAAATGTGCAAGATGACTCTGGGATATTCTGTCACATCAAAGATTAATAGGTAGTAGCAACTTGAAGAGGCTCTTATTGGTCAAAGATGGGATGATTTCATCAGTAAAATAATAACTACAATAAATTAAAACATATCATATTTGGTCATATGGGCACTCTATGTAATACCATCTGTTCCATGCCTGACCCTACTGACTGGCAATTTAGAAAAAGGTTTAAGAGATGTTTCAATCTACAAGTTCATAATAAATTTTACAAAGATAAGAAAAAGAAAAACCACTGATTGATCACTCTTGGAGGTAGATAGGGACTCTACTAATTTTTTGAAAACTGACTAAGGAGGAGAAAGAATTAAGTCTTTCCTGCCCTTCCTATATGAACCACAGGGTAAACAGATGGTTGATGAAAGGTATCCCTTAATACGAAGAATGAGAAATAGAGTAATATTTGCAACTCTTCATGAAATCAGCGACGACCAGATATCGTGTGCTCTCTAATGGAAGAACACAGCACTACCAATAAAGTATTATTGCCAAATAATTGGACCTGAATTTTATCAAACCTCTAGATCTAACTTCCAGTTTTTTGTGAAGGAGAAGGAAAAGTATATTGAAGGATGCTCTGGGGATGCAAACAGCAAAATCTCAGTTGTGAAAAGTTTACAAAACCAAGAACCCAATCTTTTCAATAAACAAAGTAGGTGTCTGTGTGGGGGTAGGATGCTGGTGGGGTGCAGGGCCTTGGTGGCATCACGCATCACCTAGCCTAATGTGCCAGAGACCGAGGGGGTCAGAATAGTGTCCCTGTGGGGGTGCCAGAGCCAAGCAGGGTGAAGACAGCCTCTCTGTGGCCTGGTACAGGGAGGGAGAGTCCAGGTGAGGAGGATGTCTACAGTGGTGAGTGGTGGGTTTTCTTTCAGAGCCTGGGTGGGGGTGGGAGATGGCAACACTGGGCAGCTCAGCAGAGGGTATCAGAGCCTAATCGGGGTGAGGACCATGTCCACATGGCAGGGGTATCCTCATGGCAGTGGGGAGTGGACATAGGGTGTTGAAGCCTGAGAGGGCTGATGAGGTCATCTACATGGGGTGCCTGGGGAATGACTACTAATGGGCATGGGGTCTCTTTCGGGGTTATGAAAATGTTCTAAAATTGGTTGTGGTGATAATTGCACAAGTCTGTGAAGATACTAAAAGCCATTGTATTATATACTTTAAATTAAATAGATGAGTTGTATGGCATATAAATTATATCTCAACAAAGCTATTATCAAAAAAAAAAGAGAGAAAAAGGAAAAAGCAAACTGCATATGTATGATTCATCAATACATAAATTCCAGTGTAATCCTAATCTAGTGAGATCTGCTTGGGGAAAAAATAAATCTGCCACCAAATTCAATTAAATTCAACACATATTTGATGTAGTTCCATACTGTCGTGGTTAGCATGTCTGCTTTGCACGCAGAAGGTCCTGGGTTTGTGCCCCAGTGGAGCCACTGTCCATGGTCTACGGCCATTACACCCTGAATAAGCCCAATGTCTGATCTTGGAAGCTAAGCAGGGTCAGGCCTGGTTAGTACTTGGATGGGAGACCACCTAGGAAGACCAGGTGCTTCAGGCATTAATAATAAATGATAAAAAAAAAATTCAACACATGTTTGGTGAGTGCCTATAAAAAAGAGTGTTTTAAAAATTAAAAAGTTGCTGGGTTCTGTGCTAAGGGTCTGAGATTCAGAAATAGGAGACACAGGCCAACCGTGCCCTCAAAGAGCTCAGACCGGTCCGCAGTCTCACCACTGCAGGATCCCTGCTGGCGCAGAAGGGAGCACGGGGCTGTGGGTGCTCAGAGAGGGTTGCTCCGTCCATTCTGCCTAGAAGGCTTTCCCTGGGGCCACCACTTACAGCTGAGGGGAGAGGACTGTGGAAGGGTTAGTCAGGGAGATGAGAATATTGCAGGATATTATAGGCCAAGGAAGCAAGTTGAGCCATCGAACAGGGACCAGGCACTGCTCGGTGTGTTTGGGAAAATGCAAGAAGTTCATGGGGAGGGTGGGCGGGTGGGCAGGTGCCCAGAATGGAGGCCATTGTGTGCCAAGGGAAAAGGAGGCCCTGAGTGGGCAGAATCCACTGAAGAATGCACGGAAGACAATAGAAGGTCATTTGCAGCTTCCCGAATGCTAATGGGAACAGGGAATTAGGAGACAATTGATGGTGCCCACTGGAGCAGAGGAGCAGGCCACAGTCCCCAGACTGTCTGTCCTTCTTTCAGTTAACCAGTACCTGCTGGGCTCCCAGGCCCCGAGGCTTCTCTGTCACTATAGATCACTCCACAGACTTGGTCTCACCAGCTTGGTTCCCTGGAGTCTGGCTGTCACTTGATTCCCCTGGAAGCCAGCTGCTGTGCAGCGGGAGGGGGAGGGAAGCAGGGTTGTAGGACAGATCTCCTTTGTGCAGAGCTCACGTCCCTCCCTGCTCCAGATGGAGGTGCCAACCCCTCCCTGAACAGAAGACAGGCTCTGAAGCTGTCAGGCCAAGTTGGCTCACCTTGGAGGCTCCTGGGAGAGGGGAGGGGACAAAGGGAGGTAAATAAAGGGCCTTTGATTCTTTGCAGGAGCTCAGTTCAAAGCGTCCCATGTCAGGAGTGGGGATGGAGGTTAGGTGCCATGGGGCGGGGGGCTTGTATCTCAGGACCATTCGGTGAGAGAGTCTGAAAAATACTTAGCTTCCCGTGCCCCTTCTTCAGCAAAGCCTGTCGTGGACCATAGAAAAACCTATCCCATCTGAGGTATGGTTGGCGGCATGGTTCCACTTCACAGAAGGAGTGGCTGAGGTGGTGTGGAGAGGTTAAGGAACTTGCCCAAGATCACGACGCTGGCTTCGGACACAGGAGTGTCAGGTTCCAAAGCCCGCGTGGTGCAGGACATGGGACGGGACCATCTCGAAGATCCTCGCAGCTCTGCAGAACTCACAGAAGCATCACGGGAAATCTGAAAGCCATCGGGCCTCGAAGCCATCAGGAGGTGCTTCAGAGGGGGTGGGCCTGAGCTCCACGCTCAAGAGTGGGCTGAAATACCAGATGGTGCATCCACTCGTTCACTCCACGCGTTTATGTTTAGGGCCTACCATGTGTCGGGAACTATTTCCAGCGGGCCTGCATGCTGGCAGGGATCCAGGTGCTAGGGACACAAACTCCAGTAAGTTGTACCTGCCTTGAAGCTGGGTGGGAGACAGACCTTTAATCCCCAAATGCAGGGGTAGAAGTGAGCACTGCACCGAATGAGAGGGCGTGGGAAGGTGGGGGTCTCCCCAAGGGGAGGGGGGCAGGCCTCTCAGAGGGGCAGGCGCTGTCTCGCAGAATTCACTCCCATCTGCTTGCATGGTCGCACACCTGGTTTCACCAGCACACTGAGAGTGGACTTTTCTCGGCTTGCACCCCCTACAACACAGAACAGAGGGACAATTCCAGAGGGCCAGCTCACTGACATCATCTGGGACTACCTGGGAGGCCAGATTATAACCAGAAGGTTGCTTGGCACATTTTCAACCAGAACAAGTGGCAGCTGGATGGAGCAAATGCTTAACTACCTCACCTAAGAGAGGTTGATGCAGCTGTGTCTCAGTAGGGACGGGGTGAGCGTGGGATGGAAATGCTAGAAACCCGTGGGCTCAGAGTCCTCCACCCGTTGTCACCTGCAGATGCCCTGGCCATGGCTGCAACACTGAAGTTAACTGGTTAAGACTTCCTCTTCCTGCAAGAGGAGCAGAGGCCCCAAGACTCTCCTTGGTTCTGTTGTCATGGCTAAATGATGCATCTCTCTGCTCACCTTCCATTTATAGTTTAACTCCCCAGGAGAGATCATGATTCTCTCGTTGGCCGGCACTTCAGGAAAGCCTTACACTGACTCATCTTCATATCAGCACGCCCCGTAACGGATTCATCAAAAGACCGACTTCACCAAATTTACCCAATTTACCCATTCACACGCATTCCTTGTTTCTCTTGGATGCAGTCTTTACTGCAATTCTTGGTGAAAGAAAGTTGTTCCACACCTAGTCTTCGACAGAACCGAGAATAGTTTTGCATGACGTGATCTACAGGCCCTCAGGGAAGTTAGATTTATCCACTCAGCTTCCCCTCAGCCCCTGACCTCACATTCCTGCATTGTGCCTTCTCTAACAGTGTGGCTCAGATGTCCTTCCTCTACAAATGTCCTCACTGCAGAAGAGATCTTGGAACTGGCTTTCAGGGAAATAGCTCCTTTGTTGCTAGTTTGAAATAAAATTCTGACAGATGTTTGCGACCAACTCATCCGAGAAGTTGCTTCCTCATCTCACTGGGTAGACTGGTGGGCTCCACAGGGCTTCAGGGAGCCAGGCTCCAGGGCTCTCGGGCCTTCAGACTACCCCACCAATGTTCTCCCCACTTTCTGCCATCAGTCTCCCAGCCCAAGCCCCAGTCTCCACTTTTAGTCTCTGTCCAGCTTGACCACTAGGCTGAGCTGCGAGCTGACTCAAAGCTGTCTTTCCCCCGGTAGAGTCCCCATGGTCTGCAGCAGCAACCCTGCTTCCAGCAAGTTGACAAAGCCCTCGAGGGACACAGGGACAGAGGCAGGCGGGTGGGGAAGGCAGCCCGCATCTGAAGAAGGAGGGGCACTTCTCTCCTGAGCCCACCGTGACTCAGCCTGGGCATGTGACTCTCAAGTGCCACTCCAATTGTATGGCGATTTGTTACCAAGAAGAGTTCGGGTGCCAAACTGGATTATAGACACTATACCTATCACACATTTCAAGACCTTCTCAGAACAGCACCATCATTCACCTGCTTCCCCACATGCCTGCCTGGGAGACCTGGCCGTGGAGTTACAGCCCCCAAGGAGGAGTGAGTCAGGTGGGTGGATGCCAATCTGTCTTTCTATCATGGGTGTGATGTGTGAGGCATAAAAGAAGGGGTGAGTATGGCGGTTTTGAGCAATGTGGGGTGGAAGGCCAATCAATCACAGGGATGGTGGGTCCTGTGCTGTGTTTCCAGGGCATTGTTTGTATTGTCATTTGTAACTGGAGTCCAGGGTCCCAGGTTGGAGGGGTGATGAGTGGGAAGCTACAGACAGGGGCTGGATCAGCAGGGTCTGGAGCCTTCTTAGGAGGTTTGAGAAGTGGCCTATGAGCTTGTTTCTCAACTCTTTCAAACTCAACCCCTTTTTCTATGCAAACACGTTGTAATGACCCCTTTACTAGCCTGAAAAAAAATCTAGAAAAATATAACTTATGTACAGATGTATTTTCAAAAAGCTTCAATAAAATGCTCCATCTATAATATAAAGGAGGCATGTAAGGCAAATAATTTATATAAAATAGTATGCATTTTGATATGTAAATATTTGGGAATGACTGTGCTAGAGAACACAACGAAGTGGTCAGATGCTCCTACGTGTGCGGTCACTGTCAGTGTGACACTATAAATCCAGACTGACCGAGGGCCATTGCTATTGATGACTTGATTTTATGAATTGGTGAGTAACTCCGTTAAGCTCTGAATGAAACAAGCATACTCTTCTCTTCATTTACCCAGTAGTTACACTCCTGCAAAAGTTATTATACACTTCGGCTGTCAAATAAAATTCGACAAAAGGCCAGATAATTATCGAGTGTTTCTCATCTACACGAATACCGTCTGGGGCCTTGAAGGTCATGTCAGACCCAAGACAAGACGTCCTCATGCGGAATTGCCCTGCATGTTACAGCACCTGCAGCTCTGGCCCTGTCTGCTACATGCCCTCATTGGAAACCTCTTTGTGGGTGTGGGGAAGGCCAGTAAATGTTTGAGGGGCAGTGAGATGGTCAGACCTGCAGCATAGGGTGCCTACTCTGGCAGCTGTTGGGGGATGGATGGGTCCGAGGAGGACATTGGTGGCTATTGTAGTAATCCAGGTGAGAGGTCAATGGTAGGAGGGCATTGGGGCAGGTTCCCAACCTGAAAGCAGAGTCTGGTCCACACTGTGGGTTCTCAAATGCTCGTGGACCATCGATAGGTGTTGTGGGGCGGGGACAGGCAGGGGTAGGCTTTGAGCTCTGGCAAATCTGGCAAATCACTTTGGCCGCAATTCTACAGAGCTGGAGTCTATGATAAGGGAGACCTTAGGCATCTCTGCCTCAGATTCCCACACTGGCTGCTTTCGAGCCCTAGCCCCAGCTTGCACGCACACCCTTGTTTTCCAGGCCTGGCTCCTGGGGAGATAAATGCAGCTGCCTCCATGACTTAGACTCACGGCAATTCATTTTTTATGTCTTCAGGCTTCAGCCCCATTGTCCTGTTCCTACTCCAATGATGAAGCACCTCCATTTCCTCCAGGGCCCTGGTTAGGGGAGGGGTGAGTACAGAGGTGATGGCCTCGGGTAGTTCTGGAGCTGACTTCCCGGGCTGGCCTAGCACCACCTGCTTGACCCTGCTGCTGGGTGTCACTTCTGGGGAGACTTGAGAGGTGTGCCTCTTGCCCTAAATGACACTGCTATAAAACCCTTAAGAAGCCAGGCCTTCTTGCTCCCGACTTCTTGCCCCTGTTTCCATGTGGGAGTATATTCAAGGAACTATCCACATCCAAAAATTATTGAAAAGCAATTTAAATCTTTCCTGAAGTGTTTAAAAAAATCCAAATCATGGTTCTGTTGAAAAATATTTTTGCGCCAGGAAGAGAAAGAACATAGTGGGTTTCTTAGATCTTGTAACAACCTGATAAAGCAGGCGCTGTTATCTTCATTTCATACACATGTACACGTGCGCGTGTGCGCACACACACACACGCACACACACTCACAATCATGGCAGCTGCTTTCTCCAGTTTCACCTTCTAAATCCAGCTCTAGAAAGCTCTTGTCTTTCCCTTCCCTCTTACCTTATATATCGGCTAATTTGTTTACTTATTTTTTACTTATTAGAGGAGATTCTGTTTGGGCTTTTGGGCCGTCCCAGGCAGGACAATTCTTCTCCTCACTCCAAATCTGCACAATTAAAACCTAAACGAGAAAAGACCAAATTCTCCTTGGGGGCTGTGGGAGCAGTAGAGCCCAGGAGAAAGGCTGCCTTTTTCACTGAATGTGGTGGCATAACATCAGTCAGGCCAGCCTTCCTATCACACCATACTTACACACGCTCTCCGACACCATAGTCCCACAGAAACATCCACGTGCGCTATTTTTCATCATCTCCTTCACCTAATTTTTTTATGGGCACTTTTACATTTCTTCAATATCGAGGTCTGATATTCATAACCATGACTCTGATTAGTGCAAGACTTCAAAGCGCCTTTTGAATCATTAAAGAAAGCTTAAATTATATTCGGGATGGTTTCAGCATTAAGGGTGGCTGAGCTAATTCAGTCTCTGAAAATTGGCAATATGATAAAGTGCAACTTTATACAAGCCCAAATATTCAGATTAGACCCACCTAAAGGCTCAGCTGAGCTAGACCACTCTGGCTAGGCGATGAGTCCACAGAAACCTGTAAACACAAGCATATCTGGGCAGGAACCAGAGCCAGTGTCCCACGCCGCTAAATGCTGTCACTACCCTGTAAATCTCCTGGAAATTCAAACAGTCATTAACGTTTGCCGACGTCCGTAAGTGATGCTCTCATAATCGCTGCCATCTATCTGGGCTCGGCCACAGACAGGGTCGTTTGGTTAATGCAGGATTCCATCTTCATTGCTTTGTAACTAGTTTTTAATCAGCGATGATTGCTGAGCTGGGATGTTGAGGGCCAGCTTGCCTGCTCTCTCCTCGGAGAGTGTCCATTGACATGTCACAGCAATTAACCAGAGACCTGTGGGAGGGGTGGTGAGGGCAGCAGGACAGCCAGGCTGCTTGGTACAGACATAGACCCTTGCCTTTCCCCCGGGGGACTCCCTGGCCCCCATCCGCCTTCAGAGGGTTGGCAGAGGGCATCTGCAGACAAGGAATGCATGCCCTCAAAGAAGCATCTATTTCACCTGTTGTTTTCCTCCTGCCCAACAATTTAACCTCTCAGGGGTAAAGGGAATGACGTGTCTGGCGCTCTGAAGTCAGTTCTGACCATTGGTGAAAAACCGGCTAACTGGATGTGGTAAGAACCCTGTGGAGGGGGCCTTTACGATACTGTAGGACGTAATAGCTGAGGCAGAGGTGGCTTGACATATGGACGTATCCCTTGGACTTGAACGAGAGAGTACAGAACATTCAGAAAATAATATATAGTCATTTCTTCATATTACAGGACTCTGAAAAGGCGGATGATGTGGGAAGATGGAAAAGCTCTTACAAATGCACTTCTGATTGAGCAATCTCAAATGATCCTGATGAGGGAGAGATGGGGAATGTCCCTCACGAACCCAGTGATGGCTGAACGAGCTTTCCCAAAACACCAAAACACCACATTTTTAGCAGCAATATTTAAGCATCTTTTTCCTCATAGCAACAGGTAATAAATACAGCTCTTTTCACTTTCTGCCAGCTTGAATTTTTATTTCCCACTGTGTTTGTAATTTTGAGCATGCTTTCATGTTTCATATGTTGAGCCATTTGGATTGGCTCTTCCATAAATCACTTATTCCTATCTTTTACCGTGTATCTAATGGGTTGCCTTTGTCTTGTTTGTTTGTAAGGGCTCTGTGTGTATATTATGGCCTTTGTCCTCTGCATTACAAATATTTTCCCCCCAAATCTCTTACTGGTCTTTCTTAAGTTTCTTTGCCATATGAAAAATTTAAGAATTTTTAATGTTATAATGTTAGATATATTCTTTTATGGCTTCTGAGTTTCTGATTTTAGTTAAAAAGCTCCTTGATCATGTATGAATGGCATAAATTTTCTTGCGCAATTTTCTTTAACTTTAAATCCTTAATATAACTAGAATTCATTTTTTATGAATAATGTAGGTTGGAAATCAGCTTTTATTTTTGCCAGTTGTGCTTGTACCATACATTAAGTAATCCACCATTTTTCAATGGAATTAATCTACTCAATACATCTACCATATAGTATTAAATTCTTATTTCTCTATTTCTAAATTATTTATTAAGTTCTACTGATCTATTTGACTCTTTTTATACCTCTGCCACATTGATGAGAACAAAGTAATAAATCAACTTAGGTAAGTCTTGATATCTAGTGATATAGATAAGATTCATTATCTTTTGAATACTTTTCTTTCTATTTTGAGGCTATTTCTCCTTTTATATAGCTTGAATATTTATTTAAATAACTAAACAAAACTTGTGAAGGTTTTTATTGGAATTATCTTATATATAGTATATGTAAAATTTGGGAGCACTGACATTTCATGATTAGATCTCTTTCCATTCGAGAATATGATCTTTCCATATTTTTCTTGTTTTATGGCTTTTAATATTTTATAATTTGATTATCATAGATCATATACCTTTCTTATAAAATCTACCCCTAAATATTTTTTTCCTATTTTTATTACTAGGTGCTTATCATTGGACAGGAGTTCTATGGATTTTTGCATATATATCTCGTATCCAGGCACCTTACCAAAGGTTTTCATCAATTTCAGTAATAATTTTTATGTATTTTTTAAAAAGTTGGAATCTTGAAATTTCTAGGAATACAATTATATTTTTACTTTTTCCTCCCAATGTTTATGATTTATTTTATCTTATTGTTTTCCCTAGAACCCCTAAGACATTATTGAGTATTAATAGTGAATGCAGCACCCCTATAATTTCCTTATTTAATTGAAATAAGTTTTGCATTTAACCATTTAGAATAATTGCCATTGGGTTTGGTGGTCTTTATTATATCACATGCAATTGTTTTCTGTATTTATAATTTTTGCATCTGAGCTCATAAGTTTGTAGATGTATTTTTGGTCTTATTTCTGTTATTGGGTTTTGACATCAAGGCTATGTCAGCTTTGTAAAACAGGAGAGGTTTCCATATTTTTCTACCTTCTGGAATAGTTTAAATAGTATTGGAATTAACAGTGAGATAAAACTGATTTGTAAACCATTTATAGCCAGTCTATTTTCTGATATTAGATCTTTAATTACCCTTTTAATATCTTCTATGGTAATAAGTTTATTCTGGTTTCTACTTCTTACTAGTTTTGGTAATTTATATTTGCTAGGAACTTTCTGATTCTTTTAAATTTTAGATTTGTTTCCATTGAGTATTAATTCCTTTCTGTTATTGGTGGTTATGTCTCTTTTCTCATTCCCTATATTGTGTATTTTTGCTCATTCTCCCTTTATTCAAGGTGATTTGTCTGTTTTGTCAGTCTTTGTAAAAATCCAGCTTTTGGATTTGCTTATCCCTTCTATGATTTTGTTTTCTATATTACTGCTTTCAGCTTCCACCAATTTCTTCTTTCTAGTTCTTTAGGTGCTGTTTGCTACCTGAAAATGTATAGTAAGCGTCTTTGCTGAAAAAAATTTTTCTATTGAAAAACTTTAAAGCAATGCATTTTCCTCTGAGTACAGCTTTTGCAGTATGTTACAGGTTCAGGTGCAATGTATGCCTTTTGTTGCTGTTCTAGGCAGTTTGTATTTTTAAAAATTTTCTCTTTGATCCAAGGATGTGTAGAATTGTGCTTCCTATTTTCTGTGCAGTTACAATGGTCATAGCCACATTTTAATTTTTAATTTAATTGAATTATGATAATGGGATGGGAATAAAATTGCTACTTATTTGAATCAGTTGATATCATTACTATTAATCAATACTTAATTATTATTATTATTATTATTGCCAAGTATTGGGTTGATTTTTGTATATGTTCATAAGTATACAATAAGAAATACATTATACATTATCTACCTTAAGATTTTATATATAGTCTGATGATCACTTACTAATTGCATGTCTATTAAACATGTCTAGTTCTGAGAGATGTGTAGTAAAGTCTCTATAATTGTATTTTAATTTTACCAAGTTCTCTTTGCAATTCTAATAGTTCTGATTTAAATGTTTAGTTCTGGTAATTGAGGTAGAGGGCTTATCTCTACATCCTCTTAATACATCATGTCTTTTGTCATTACAGAATATCTTAGTGAATGCTTTTAACTTCCACCCTATCTGATACTAACATTTCAATTCTTGACCTTTTTGTTTGCATTTGCCTATTTTTTTCTTTGCCACCCATTTATTTCAGCCTTATCATTTGCGTGTTTCTATAATGGCACTTAACTTAGTTTTGTTTTTTCTAAACAGATGTTTTATAATGGTTGAAAATTCAATCCATTCATATTTGAATGATGGATCCCTTTCTTTCCACTCCTTTATTAAGCTTCTGCTTGTCTTAATGTCATCCCCCCCCCTTTTCCTAGTTTTCGCTGATTTGTTTTCTATTTTTCAGTGTTTCTTCTTGAAAGCTTGATTTTCTCTAGATGGATATTTTTCTGCCTCTTTGGGTACATTCTGTTGGCTCAGGTGGGCACTTAGGTTACACCCTCACCCCCACCAGGCACACTCAACACTGATATCTTTGTCACCAGGCTTGAACTAGGGCAGGATGTCCTGGAGGTGGGATCTCAATTCTGCCATTCAACGATTCTATGACTGTAGGCAAATTACTTATGCTCTTTGAACATTAAAAAGTAGACAATCACATAGCACATGTAGGACTAACCAGACCATGTGTGTGACCCATCTAGCATACATGTGATGCTTCTGTTCTCTACTCTCTCTTTAGGATTCCAGAATGGGCTTGGGCTTCATTTTCCTTAAAGCTGAACAATCAGGATGAAGAGGATGGAGATGAGCTTTTTCCTGTCTCTGGCTCACTCCTCTTGGAATTCCTGGAAGGAATTTCTTAATCAGCAATCATTGGCCTTTCAGCTCTGCAGGGTAACAGGGATTATACTCGCTTGTCCTTGAACAAGGTGTCCAGACAGTGTAGGGTGCTGATGCTTTGCCTGTGGACACACAAGAGTTGGGCCCAGAACACAATTCTCCTGTCTCCAGCCTCAGATGAAGAGAGCCGAGGCCAGCAACCTGGAGAGCCACTTAGCTCCTTTGGGACACTTCTACCACCGGTGTCCGACAATCTCACAGGACCTTTGGTGGCTGTTCCCTGCCACCCATGGGTTCCGAGGCACTCTTTGGATTGTTCTCCCACCGCAATGCTGTCTTGTCACTTCATAAACACAGTCCCACAAGCTCCCGGGGGACAGGGCAAGTGCTTCTCTGCTGGAGGCCCTGCGGCCAACATTCATGTCGAGGGTGAGGGGAGCCAGGTGTGATTGGTGATACCCCACTACACCAAACCACAGCTCTCCCTGACTCCAGCCCTCCTCTCCAAGTGAAAACACTCCAAACGACTCTGTTCAAAACAGTTTATTTTATTTTATTTTTTTTTGTCAGACAAACACATTGATTTCTGGACCACAGTAGAGGATGGAAACCTTTCACAAACTTATTTATTTGAAAATACAAATATAAAATTATACTTTCCACATCTGTGATGTGAGAGACTGCCATCCACATAGTAATTTTTTACAACAGGGCTTTAAGAAAGCCACACACAAAGACCTGAAAGATGCTTGAGATATATATATATATAGATACATATATATGTATATATATAAAAAAAATACTCACTACCAAAGTTGTCATCAGTTTCATACTAAAGTATAAAAGTAAGGGTGAGGTCAGCCACAGTGCTAGGGAAAGTTTTATTTAGATACATTTATGTCCACATGAAACGCTTAGACTTGCATCCTATTACATATGGAATTCCGAGTTTACAACACACCATGAACGGCAGATTGGCTAGCCCACGCTACTCAAGAGGACACTCACAGATTCCACATGGGATGGTACAGTATGTACAGATACAGTAGCAGAGCGCCTTCTGGGGAGGCTCTGGAACGTTTGTCTCTCAGTCCCCATCCCCCTGCCCCTTGCGCCCCTGCCTCCTGGAAATGAAATCCTGTTCGAGACAATACATTCTGATTATTTGATAGCTGAGTGTTTGGATTAAGGTTGCTTCCCCAGAGGGGTGGGTTTATTCATATTTCTTTGAGCTTTAGTTAACTTATTTTATTATTATTATTTTTTTTTGGTAAAAAACAAAAAAGAAAAAAGGAAACGAACATATTACAGTATTAAAGTATTGCTTAACATACAGCGTCTCAGTGTAGTGTCTGAGCCCAGGACTGGGCTGAGCTGACTTCTGCTTCTTTTCTGCTTAGGGTGGGGTGGGTGGGGGAGGCTGCCAGTGTCTCTTCTTAATGTGCTCTCCTGCATCCGTCCCTCTGCTCCCCCTCCGCTTTCCCCTTGCTTTTGCCTTCCTTGGAAGGTAGCTTGGCTGGTGAAGCACATCCAAGAAAAAAATTCTCCCCTCCCCACCCACCCCCCAGTCTCCCTCTTTCCCTGCGTGCCACTTCCAACCAATAAAGAGAAGTATGAGTTAGTGTTTCTTTTGTAAACAATTTCATATGCAATATAATACAGAAAGCATGGCTGACCTTCAATAAAAAATGTAGTAAACTATATTGCTTTATTTCTGATTATGCTGCAGTGAGTGAATGGCAGAATGAAGCAGTGTGGTGGTGGTGGCTAAGTCCCTAGCCCTCGTTTGCACTAAAGATCAAAACAGGTTTTGTTTTTCTATTTGGAACCAAAACAAATTGTTTTTCAAAAATCCCCAAATGAAAAAAGAACCAAAAAAACAAAAAAAACAAAAAAAAAACCAAAAAAACCCAAAAACAAACAAACAAAAAAAAACTGAACGAAAAAATAAACAAAAAACCCCAAACAAATAAAAAGAAAACAAAAGTAAAACAGAACACCTTTCAGGTCATTAGAACCAACAATTACCCAATGATTTTTATACTAGTCTAGTAAGATGTGTGTAACATTCACTGGCTGTGAATTGCTGTGCAGTGAAACATTAAATTGACAGCAATAGAGCCATGCTACCTTAAAGTCCAAGCTATGAGTTCAAATTAAGATGAAGGTTATGAAAGATAGAAACGCAAAGGCCTGTCGGGGCTTCGTTTGAATCAAGCCAGTGAGCGACCGGGATAAAGTGAGAGGCTGTTTGGTTTTCCCAATGGGTGTGAGGAAGGCCACAAACCAGGTGTGCGAACGCTCCTGGACAGGAGACCAAGAGCTCGGTCATCCCCATCAGCTCCACATCCAGGCAGAACCAGGAATGGGTCCAGGAGCTAATGTCACTCACTCTCCCCTGCGTGGGAGGAGAGGAGCTCGGGGGTCCCAGGCAGATGGATCTGGAAGCCAGAAAGTCACCCGGTGGCTATATTATGATTCCAAGGGAAAAGCCATCAGCGAAGAGGGTTTCTCCCCCAGGGAAGGCGAAAGGTGGTTCCCAGGTTCGCCACTGAGCTTAACTGAAACAAAGACAAGGCTGAACATCAGTGCTAACATAATTTACAAAAATCTCTCATAATGGACTTCTAGATGAGTGGGGGGACTAACGTGTGAACCTTAACCTAGGTAGCCACATTAAAACATGTCAGATTTCCACGAGATTTGTGCTATGGGCTACTGGGTCTCTTCAAAAGGTATTATAAACATCTAAAACATATTCACACAGATTATCAATTTCTTCTGAGCATTCTTAAAAAAATATTTTTTTTCTCTTAGTAAAATCATTTTAATATACCATGCCTCCCTCTTTTAAAAAATAAATTAAAAAAATCCAGTTTTGCATATCTAGCATTAGCATTTAAGGTAGTATGGCACACCCCTTCACAGTTCGGGGGGGTGGGGCTGGGAATCTACAAAACGCCGCAATCTGCTGGCATTTGAACATCGTGAGACCTTGGGTTAGTTGAAACCACATCAGATCAGCAAAAATAAAATTAAAACTTGAAATTGAAAAAAAAATTGAAAGGAAAAAACTGCCCCAAAATGATTAGCATTTTTTTTTTTTTCATAAATAAGAGAAAGTTCTATCCTTACTGGTCCTAAATCTGAATAACTATGTCTAATTTTTAAACCTTAATTACATTATACCTATCAATATGTACTAGAAGAAAGAGGAGAAAAAAAGTCACTACACTAGTACCAGGACAGCACGCTTACAAGATAGCCATTTTATACATTATTAACAGACAGTGATCAACAAAGAGTCTTCTATGAGGTGATGGGAGATGCAGAGAAAGGCAGGGTAGTACAGTACATCACCAACATGGACAAAATAGTAATTAAATTCCCTAGTCTAGACACTGAATTTTGGGAATTTATTGTCTCTTTTTTTCTTTCTTTTTTTTTTTTAAATAAAACTTCTATTCTGTTATTTTATTACTTGAACAAGTTTGGATATTTTAAAAGCGCCCAGCATTTTACTTAACCTGGTTGTTTGGAAATAAAAAAAGAAAGAAAGAAAAACAAAAAATATCTCACCAAACAACCTAAAATTTTATTGGAAAAACAAAGAACATGATTTTTTTTTTTTAAATGTTGTTGTTTAATTAGAATTGAAAAAGGCTTTTTCTCTTTCTTTCTGAGTTAGCATTTTGGAGCCTTTTGTTTGAAGATGCATTTGCCCTACCATGTCTGTGAATGTCTACGTTAATCTACTTTGTTAGTAAAATTTATAAAAATAGGAGTGCAGCAGCTCTTTATAATAAATGTCGCATTCAGTGTCTCATACTGGCTGTGCCTTAAGTACCAAATTTATAAACGTAACAATTTAAAAAATATTAATAAAACGGCAATATCACATTTTAAAAAAGGAAAAAATATATATCCACACTACAATATGTTTTAATGCCATCTATTGAGTTGTACTTCTATAGTTGCTGTTGCCGACCTATTACCAATATTAAAAAAAAGTTAAATTAAAAAATATCCTTCATCATAAGTATTTTTCCCCAACTGAGGACCATATATTATAACAGCCAAATGTTAACATGTGCAAACAGGAAACTGTCAGTTTTTCCCACCAGTCACAGTGCAGCGATGTTTATACTTTTTATTTTTAAAATTCTGTTTACATCTACAATAAATTAAAAAAAAATTCTTCCATAGCCTCTCTGGTGATACTTGCAGCACTGAGGTATTAAAAAAAATATATAAACCAAAAGGTTGCTTTCCTAATTTGTAAATAGAAAGTGAATGGAGAAAAGGTTTCATTGACGCAGGCTTATCCACTCCTGGCCCAAGGCCCCCCAGAGCTGGGGGTGGGTGGGGGCAGGGGGGGAGAAGAGAGGCAAAGTGTCCTAGGGACCTTTGGAGGTGCTGAAATGATTGGACAATAGAAAATGATCAAATATTTAAAAATTAAGACTGAAAAAGGATGTCTCCCCACCCCTCCCCACCTAAGCCAAACAGGTGTGCTTTGAAACTTTAAATATGTTAAATATTAAAATTGTAGCTTTGTTTTTAAAAAACTTCTTGGGAAAAGCAGTTTTTTCATATTTTAAATAAAAATCTAACTAGACGGGAACATTTGAAGCTGTGCACAGACGAGAGGTTAATATGCTGGTATGACGCTAATAGAGTTAGTTCTTAGGTCTATCACACAGACGAAAGGAACGAAACAGTGTTCTAACTTTTCCCGGGTCGTCCTGGCAGCTGGGTGCTCTCCCGTCTCAGGGACTCGCTTGGTTCCCGTTCCTTTCCCTTCTCCTGCCACAGAGCATCACACTGCCTGGGACCGACTCCCTCACAAAAATATTTTTGATTCTCTCTTTCTTAATAGTTTCTATGTAGTTAATGGAATTGTATTTACAACATTTCTTTTTTAGAATTCACAATTTCAAAAAACCTGATAATATCACCTCTTCCAACAGAAAAAAAAGCACTTATAGAAAAGGAGGACACTCGAAACATGGTCGTCCTTACCTTATTGCCGAAAATAGATATACTTAGTTTAACAAAGAGACATCACAAAAAAGAACTGCCGTAGAGTCTGTTAATTAGCCTACACATCTCACTTCTTATATAACGCAAAGTAGAAAGTCCATGCCCACCTCCCGCTCCACACTTCACAACTTCGCTTCCATGTGTGCTCAAGTTCTACCTGAAAATTCATATAGTCTCAGAATTGGTACCAAAATATTGAGAGTAATATCACCATCTCAGCATCCTTTAAAAGTGAGAACACAATCAACACAAGCAAAAAAAAAAAATTTTTTTTTTAAGAAAAAAATAATACCTTAATATAACAATTATACTATGGTTAGCTTTTTAACTAGATATTAAAGCTATATGACTACTGGACTATGTCAAAATCACTACTGAATGTGATTCAAAGAGATTTAAAAGGAGAAGGGACATGAGGGCAGGGGAAGGGATACCATCAAGAAAAACAAAAACAAAACCAAACCAAAATCATGGGTTATATATACATTTAAAAGCTGTTGTCTTATATTACAGCAGATTCATGAGATGATGAGATGTAGTCAACCCTCGATCCGAAGTGAGCCATCTCTGATTGGGATGGGGAGTGAGGCTGGTGGGGGTCCAGGTCTGATGACATCACCTAAACAAAGGGCCACTCAGAAACTTCGCCCAGTCTTGCCTGGACATCCAGGTATGCTCTGCAGGGTGTAGAAGGTCGGGGAGGGGGGGGCGGTGCCCAGAAGAGAACATAAAAGTTGGGGGGGGGAGGAGAAAGAAGTATTAGGCAAGTACACGATTTATTCCAACGTTTTAACTCTCGCTTTCAAAGTCTGACTCCATGGGGCTCCTGAGCATGCTTGAAATGGCCTGGCTAAACAGCTTGCTGGTGGCACGGCTTTGGGAATCGAACACCTGCGCCAGGCCTGTGGCTGGGGAGAGGGCCGCGGTACACCCCATTTTGCTGATTTGATACGGTACTGCAGAATTTGGAGGTAATGGCAGGAAACGCGGCCAGCAAATGTGGTCATGCTGTGTTTTCGACTAGACTGGTGAAATCCACATTGATCAGCAACGCTTTTTTTTTTTTTTTTTTCCCCTGGTTAAACTTCTGCTTTCAAAGCTAAACGCTTCAAAAACTTCTGACCGTCAATAGCTAACATTGCAAATTTCCACGGAAAAGAATCATATTGCGTACTACAGACTCAAGGCCGGGTCGCTTCTCAAAACATCCACAACAAATAACCAGCTGTGGTTATAGGACATAAAAACAGGCCCAGGAGTCACAGACTTGCTAGCTGAGTCTCCCCGAACTGACTGTGAGCCAGGGCCCCTCATCTGCACTGAATGTTCGATGGCACTAAAGTGTGTGTTCTGGTGCAGCCATGTGACTCAATGGGCTCTCGTAATCCATTCTGGAGGGGGATGGGTCGTTACCTCCTCTCTCTGTTACTTCCTCCGTCTGCGGAAACTGAGTCCTAAAGCCGCATGGAGGGATGGGCTGGCAGCAGCTCTGCCCTACTCCCTACCCCATGGAGAGGCTGCAGTGGCCTTGGAGGGCATGGGCTACAGGGGGAAGCCCTAGACCACCCTCGTTTTTTCAGGGGAGGGAGTGAGGAGGACTTGCGGCCCCAGTGGATCTGCCGCCCTGGGTGGTGGTTTAATCCCCTCAGCATCTGCCTCCACAAAGGGCCAGTGCTAGCTTCCTCCCCGCAAGTTCCCAGATTTCTCAGTCCACCTTGCCTCTCTGAGGAACCGTACTTTCCCTGGGGCCCCAAACCCAGTTTAATTGGCAGTGAGTAGCTCTCCTTCAAACTGTTAGTGGCCTCTGGCTCTGGCCAGCAATGGCTGGGTCAGTGCTCTAGGGAAGTGGAGGCGAGGGGTGGGGAGAGTCCACACACGGTTTATTTGGTTAAGAGAGGCAGTTGTGTTAGTTAAGGTGATTCCTTAGCAGCAACGTTAGAGAAATCCAAAAGAAATTTATGGAGCTCGACTTAACTTGGTCTCCCCGCTGAGCCCACTCTAGATTCCTGGCTGACCCGGGGGCCTGGTCGAGGGTGAGCCCTCTACAAGAGCAGCGTACTACGAACTGCAAACCAAAGGAGCGAATCCATCTCAGCCCGGCTTCTGCTATGTCCCGGCTCCCAGAATGATAGGCGCTCAGGTCCTAGCTGGGATTTTCCGAGTGGGACCCATTCCCAGGCTCCTACTGTCACTCTCTCGCTTCCAAAGAGACAGACCCATGTGTCAACCCCCAAACTGATGTGCTAACAGGTACGCATTTAGCTTTCACAAGAGAATCCCTCTCACTTCCTTGTGCTCTCCCCAAGAACGACAGACACTCGTTTCCAAATGAGAATGTGACAAGAGGCTCCCTCACTGACTGGCCCAACCTCCCTCGCCTCCACTCCACCCCTTCCATAGCCCCATCAAAGTGATTTAAAAAATGTTTAATTAACTGGAGCTCAGTTTAAAAGGTTAGGAAACTGGCAGGGATCCAAATCCACGTTATGCAGGTGATATCGTTAATTTAATTTGCTTTTCGAGCGGTAATCTGGATAATTACTCAGTAGTTACTGGCAAAAATGTTTTCTTTTCACTGAAAGATGGAGTCTGGCTGTTCGACTGCAGGAAACCCATTGGCTGAGGCCAGGGAGCTCGGGAAGCCGAAAGGGCCCAGCAACCCTCAACATCAGCGCCCAGGACCTTGGGGAGGCCTGGCCCCCACCCCAGGCCTGGCAGAAGCCCAGTGTTTCCTTGCCTCATCCCCCTGGGATGAGGGCATGGGCCAGCACGAGATCTCCTTCCAGTTTCCCACGCTCTTGATTGTATTTCAAGACAAAGAAAGATGCGGGGAGGGGCAGATAAAGAAAAGGAATCAAAAGAACCAAATCAAGAGGGTGACAAAAAAAAAAAAAAGACAGCCAAAAAGAAAAAGTGGGGGTCACGATTAAAACTGCAGAAAGGGAGGAGAGCTTAAAAGATGGGATGTTTTTCCTGCCCCCCCCTCCGCCCCCCAAAAGGGGTCCAGAAAGAGGAGAGATGTGGAGGCGACGAGCTCCGGGCCCGTGCGTACTTGCGATGCCCAGCGCGCACACAGGTACGGACGCGCCCGGCAGGGCGGAGACACAGGGCAGAGAAGGTAATACCTCCGAGTGAGATGGCAACGAAAGCACCTGCTCAATGGTATCCGTTTGTAAAGGCCGTTGCAATCAAAGGTCCCTAAAATTGCACAATTGTTAAGGTCATCAGCACGCGATGCATGGAAACGGACTGTCACATTCTGGGAAAGGAAATTACGTCTGGGGCTAGGCTGTGGTTGCCAGCATGAATATGTCCTTCTGAGCTCCCGTGCCCGAGGGGCCGGATGATGACACCCCCCTTCAGCTCCAACCTCTCCAGCCCCGACTCCCCATCCCAAGCCTGTCTTCGGACCCAGGGGAAAATCGAGAGCCAGATTCAGGGGGTGGGTGCGTGATGGGAAAGGGGGGCTCAGGCCCCAAATGAGGGGCACTGGTGCCCTGACTCCTGGAGTGCAGAGATGACAGTGTCTCTGTCCACAGTCCCAACGGCTCCGGCTGCGGAGGAAGCAAGCCGTGCAGACAAAACGTGATGCTATGTGGTTACTGCCGAAAACCATCACAGCCCACGGGTCAAGACGCCCAGGTTTTCCAAGAACACACGGGCCTGTGGTTCCGGGTGCCGAACATGGAAATGAGTTGTGTTCTACGGGGCGACAGACGGTCCCCCAAACCGATGCAGCTCTCAGCTGAATAATAACACTCTGGATTGGGTACTACAGCTGATCCGAGGGGATCTGACTCATCAAACTGCCGACTTACATGCTATTGGCTTGGGAGTGGAACTGAACAAGGACCCAGGCTGCATAGGCCAGGGCTAGCAGGAGTGTGTGTGTGTGTGTGTGTGTGTGTGTGTGTGTGTGAGAGAGAGAGAGAGAGGGAGAGAGCGAGAGCGAGAGAGAATGTATGAATGTGTGAGATTGTGTGAGAAATTGTGCACGTGAAACGGTGTGCATGTGTGTGCATGTGTATGCGTGCGTGTCTGTGTACGTGTGCGTGCGTGCGTGTGTGTATGGCTTCCGAGTCCAGGGGCAGGATCTGGCCGTCCTGGTGCCTCACGCTGTCTGCACCTGCTTTGCTCTCTTCTCCCGAGGGGGACAGGGCCTGGGACAGCAGACGCTCCCATCTTAGCTCAAAGCCAAAACGGCCTCCAAAATGCTGAGGTTGGCTAGGGAGAGGTTGGCCAATTTTGTTTCCCAAATGGATGGGACAGCGAGCGAGTGGGCTCAGGCACATTCATGCTCACACACACCGGGAGGGGAAAGAACAATACAATCTGAAAACAGCATGCAAATCTGTTAAGCAAATTTCCATGGCCTGGATTAGTCAGATTATAGAACCACAGAGCATTACAAATATCAAATGCATCGGGCCTTGGAGGGGGGCATAGCTAAGGAACACGAATGGGAACCTGGAACCTGGAAACTAAGAAACATTAGCAAAGGGAACCTCCTGGGGAGGGCCTGCACCCCACACCCCGTCCCGGCACCGGCACGGCCACTGGACCTCGGGCTGCGGGACTCTAACGCTGAGGCTGCTCCTCTGAGGTGGGGGGTCTGCAGCTGGGTCCTGGCCCACGTGACAATCTCCAGAAGGCAGAGGTCAAGATCAGGGGCTGACGCTGAGGACCTACTGTGTGCTGGCAGGCAACATACCCTATTTCCATGAATTCTTAGTCTTTCGACTTATTTTCCTTGTTCAGTGAGGGAGGTGATGGGTTATACAAGTGGCGCAAGGTTGCGTGGGCTGAAGGTGATGGAGTGGCGCTCTGAACCTGACCTGCTCACACTCCTTCCACGCCAGCACATGCCCTGGCCCCCAGGTGCTCAGGTAACATCTAAACGGAAGAGCTTCAGCCCAAGGTGGCTGATGTGACGTGGATGGGGACCCACCGCCCTCTCCTTGGCTTCCAACTCTGGGCTTTTCCAGCACAGTCTCCCCATAGGTCAGGGGAGATGGGCAGGTAGGCGGGGGCAGGAGGACAGGGGAGGACAGGTACTTACAGCTATGCCGTGGCCAAAGCCGGAGCCCGGCTGTGGGCTGGCTGCACTTATGTAATTCCCCACTCCGGAGTCCTGGCTGGCAGGGCCGTAGAGATCGGCGACAGGTCCTGGGCTGTTGGCCCCCGGGAAGCCTCCGGGCCGCGCCGGATTGGAGCCTGCCGGGAAGCGGGCGCGCCAAAATTCGGTTGAGCACTGTAGCTATTCAGGACTGGTGTGCAGAGAATAGAGCTGGGTATGAGGCCAGAAGCCAGGCATGCACCGGTCATCACAAGCCAAACACTCGAGAAAAACAGCTGAGGCCCAACTTCTAACACTCAACCAAGGCCATGCGAAAACATCAGCAGGGACTCAAGAATACTCAGCCCAGGCTACTACTAAGAAGCTCGGAGCTCCAAAAATATAGAGAATAAAAAAACAATCATTCAACACACTACGGCAACCAACCGGAGGTGCTTCACTGCCCACCAAATTATCACAATAGAAATAGAGATATATATGGAAGAGAGAGAGAGAGAAAGAGAGAGATTTTTTTTTCACATCTGAATTGATGCTCATGCAGTCTTGTCTAGATCTGGGCACGTTGAGACAGCATTCACATCCCATGCAAACTACAAAGGAACTAGTTTTAGACTACACATTGTGTTAATATTGATATTAAAACGTGACAGGAAACAAAGCAATTTGTGTCTAGGAAAAAAAAATCTTTGGGAAAGGGATTTTTGATTTTTTTTTTTTTGTTTCCCTTTTTCTTGTTTGTTTGCTTTTTGGATCCATTAAAATGACAAATTTGTTTTAAAAAAGACAAAAAAGATCTCCATTCTCCAGCCCCCCCAAACCACTTCCCGCCTCCCCACTGGCTACTCCCTCCCTTTCCACCCTTCCCATTTATGTCTCTGCATGAAAGTTGTCCAGTCCATACTGAACGTGGTCGGAGGATGGGGTATGTCATGGAAAATTTGGGCATCTTAACGTAACCGTAATGATGGTGGCAGAGGGTTCCCCTTTCGGGTGAAGAGCAGGGATGGAGGGAGGGGTTGGGGTGGGGATGGCAAATCTGGAGGCTGGGGCCAAAGCTGGGTGAATGCCAATGATATTCTACAGGACACCCACACACTCACCTCCTGCAGTAGAAGGAAAGGGGGGATTTAAACTTTTTTTTCCTTTTGTTTAAAAAAAAAAAGACAAAGAAGTATGAATGCAGAACATACTGATTGAACCAATTTATCGCTAAAGCATATCAGACCGAGATTCCTGCTTGCTGTTAGTTATCTTCAGATATAAATTTGACTGCGAAAAAGAGCTAGGAATGTACCTGCAGAGGCAGGACTTCACACCCACTGGTCCCTGGAGTGGCGGGAGAAGGCAGGGGGAGGAGACATTGCCTTGGGCCCCCTCCTTTACCCTCCCCCAAATTCCGTCATCTCCTCCCCAGTGAGGGCCAAAGTCTGTCAATCAGGTTAATTTCGTCTCATCTCCATTTTTCCTTAGTAGCTTAAACGTTTTCTTGTCCAGGATGGAAATTTTTTTTTTGTTGGTTTGTTTTAATTGCAAAAGTAAGTTCTCATTGATTTTTAAAGCTCGAGGTGAGTCTGGGGCTGGTCACTTCTGGGCTATGGCTAACGCTGAAGAACCAGACCATCTGGGCGGCACACATTTTCAGGGTTCCAAAGGGCAGCCCTCACAAGGCTCTTCTCCCTCTGCCCCCTCAGCATCTCTGTCTCCGCCCTGTGACTGCTGTCCTCCCCTCACGGCCATACCTTGCCTGGAGTCTGTGGCTGCGGTTCCCTACTTTTGGTGGGGGTTGAAGAGCCAGACGTGGATTGTCACTGGATGGGAAGACAGTAGTGACAATGCACAGAAGCCAGGCTGGTAGGGGACTGCAATGGGGACAAGAAGATACAAAAAGAGACCACACCAAGCTGGGCTTGGCTTCTGACTCGGCAGAGGAAAGAGAAGCTGCTACCTCAGGTGCCCTCTGGGGCAGGAGGCCCCCTGGTGAGGCCCCTCGGAAGGTGTAGCCAAGAAATGAATAAACTGGCCGATGAAGAGAACAGGTTAAAGAGAAAAAAAAAAATCACAAAGGCTTAGAGCAAGGGAATGGCTGATTTGGGAAGGCTCTGGCAGACAAAGAGGATGGGATTTTTGAATATAGAAGATTAAGCTTGCAGATAACATTTGGCCCTTCTCACACATGGAGGCAAATATCAAGCTGAGATGTTCAAAAGGCGGTATTATCTTGGTCTAACACACTCTTTTCCTCTGGGCTAGGGAAAATGGAGAGAGCTCAGATAGTGGACTCCTGGTTCACCCAGGCACCTGACCCGCCTCCTATAAGGTAACTAACGAGTTACCAGCCTGTTCTGCTTCAGAGGGTAGGAAGCCACAGTGGGAGACAGATTTTTTGGCTTCTTTCTCCTCTGGCTAGAGGAGGATCCAGGAAGATGGTGGGCAGGCCCACCCATCTAGGGGCTGGGGAGAAGGGAGTTTTCAGTCTTGGCTCTTCCAGCACAGGGCGAACCACGCAGAGACTAATCCAGCCAGTGGAAGCAGACTGGGAGACAGGATGCAGCAGCATGGCCATGGAAGGTTGCTCCAGACCCCTGCCCTCCCCCCCCCCCCCATAGGCTTACAAGTCAAGAGGGCTGATGGTATTTTGCCTTTCCTGGCTACCTCTCCTGGTCCTATGTGCCTAGGCCTGTAGCTTAAGAGTTGGTCTAAAGCAAATTTCACAATAAGTAGCTCTTCTTCGGCCTGAATCACTCTTCCCCACTCAGTCATCTTCCATCAAATGACACTAAATCACCATAGAGAAGGCACTGTATAGAATGCAGCTTTAAAATCCCAAGTCCTGTATCATTAAATAAACTTGTTCCTCCCAATGCCTAAGACCCAGTTTGAAGTCACCCTGCAGATATCTCCCAGCCAGGGGCGAAAGAGTGGGCTGTGGGTCTCCGCCAGAGGGTGTAGTCGTCGGGAAGAAGCAGTCAGTTCAGGGCTGGTCCCTTCTTCAGGCGCGCGCGCGCACGCGCGCGCGCGTGTGTGTGTGTGTGTGTGTGTGTGTGTGTGTGTAGGGAGGGTTCCCAGTACATAGTGCTGAATAAATAAAGTGCTGAGATTTATAAGTGGGACATTACGACTCCTGCCTCATAAGAGGACAATGTCTTGCCAATAGCTTGGCATTTTTTTTTGCAGCAGAAGCTGTGAGTGTTAAGTGGCCTGGACCAAGCCCTGCACCAGGCTGGTTGTTCGAGGTGCTCACTCTTCTCCATCAGCCGCCCTGGGCAGCACCCACAGCAGCGGTTTAATCCTGGACAAGCTCCTCTTCACCTCGACCCTCGTCCCACAGCATCCTCTGTGCTTATCCATCCAGGTAGCCAGTATGTTGCAGGAGGCAGCCAGGCTATGGAGACAGGGAGCACTGGACTTGGAGTCAGAAGACCTGACTGTGACCCATCCCTGACCTCGGTGTCAGCCCCTTACCCACTGGAGCCCTCACATGTGAGTGCTGCCTGCCTTAGTCAGCCTGACTCTCAGGGGGCTGCAGCGAGAATGAAAAAGAGTAAGCACTCTGTGATTTGTCGAGTTTAAAACAAATACACCTATTTTGGAAACAGTTGCAAATACAGAGCCCAACAAAGCAGGTACCATATGTAGATTTAGGCAACTCTGATATAGGAAAATACAGTTCACTCGCCATACAAATCAGGAGGTGATTTACAAAAGGATTCAATTCGTCTACTTGATGCATTTAATCATCTTGGACCTGAAGAAAGAACTCCAGGGATGGAGGGCAGGAAAGCAAGGACATGAAATCTTACTGAGGCCAGAAAGAAGAAATACATTTGATTAAAGTGAGAGGCATTTTACATTGGATAAAAGGAGGAATTTCTTGCCCATCAAGGAAAAAAGAACAACAAAATAAACAAAAACACCCTGACTGAGGAAAGCCAGGGAATCTTATCCCTGAGACCTTAGCAAAGGTCTGTCCTTCAGGCTGAGTCCCTCACCTAGACCTCACTTAGACCTAAAGCTCTGGGCACCTTTGCCCTCGGGGTTTTAAGGCAAGCCCAGGAGATGCCTACTTCTGTCTGGCGCACAGTCTGAGTGTAGCTCTACCCAGGTGGGGTAGGAAAGTGTTGGGCTGAGGGTGGAATAAGTCATGGGGAGCAGGCAGATTGTAGGGGCAGGCAATGAGAATTAGAACAGCTTCACTGTAGGTCTAGGAGAGGCATGGACGTCCAGGTATTCCTGTATGATCCCTAAGTGATGCCACTGGACTGAGGCAGAAAGCTAGAGCCCAGGACCATGAGGGGGGCCACTGCTGGGAGGGCTCCTGTGGCTCTCAGGTCTGAAAAGTGGATTATAACGGATCAGAGAAAGTAACTGTTCACAAAGTCCTTTCCAGGTGAGCTCAGCCCGCATATCTGGGACAAGCCAGGACCCAGCCAAGACCCAGCCTTGGACCCAGATCCCGGTTTGGGGGGTTCACATGTCCCCAAAGGGCAAGGCCAGCCCTCAAGACAATTCCAGTCACTCACTGTGTGAATTATCTGCTGCTGTCAGGTTTAATCTCCAGGAGGAGGCCCTGGTGGCCCCTGGCACATTTCTGGGGACACAGCATGTGCTGCTCAGGGTGAAGCGAATGGTGGGCCTGTCCTCACTATGTCCAGTTCAGAAGGTACTGTGCCGCCAACATAGAATTCATTACACATGCGTCCAGGGCCTGGTAGCAGGGAACCCCATTCCTAGCCCCCGGCGCCCAGTGCAAGGCAGGACCGGGAACATGAGCCCACGTGATATTCTTTGAGACCAGGGCTCTGTTAATTCATCACAATGGATTTTAGGGGTTTTGTTTATTTTAGAGAATTTAAAGAAACTGACTGAAAGTAATACGTAGAAAAGCTAGGCTGGTAGGCTTACGTCAGAGACAAGAGGTCAGGGTCATTGTCCCCTCCAACACTCACTTCTACCATTGTCTCGTCTATACCACGTATCTGTCTGTCTTGATTAAAAACTCCACGGCATCTAGATCTGTCTCCTCTATTAGCAAGGGACTCCTCCAGGCGGGGTGTGTGGACAGGTGGGTGGCTCTCGGTGGTCTCATGGGACTCTATGTTCTCCAGAGCAACAGCGACCTGTCTATGTTCCCCCATAACATTGGGTGTGCAGTGGATGCTGGGTCCATGATGCCAACTGGCCGTCAACAGTGAAGACCTGCATAGGTCCCTCTTCACAGCCAGCTACCCCTCGCTTGAAAGTTCCGAAGAGTGGGAGCTGGGCGGCCAAGGGCCTTCCTGGGCACAGAGCTGGGGACCTCACTCCACAGGCTTCTTTCTGTGCCCTCTGACGGTAGAGCCCACTATAAATTAATACAAATGATCGAATGGGAAAAGTCAGCATGAAAAGATAAACTTGTTTCTGATAATGAGAGGAGAAACACTCAGCGGTGAATTATTATGGCATGTCTTGAACAGAGCAAGGGGGATTACACTCCAGCCGTGTGCCCGGCCACTATGTCCTTGGCTCCAGCTTTTTTTCTAGAGCTTAGCCTGAAGGTGGGAGAGAGAGATAGAGAGGACCAGCAATTATGTCCATCCTGAGAGAACTGTATGACGAAATCAAAACCAAATCAGCTCAGGGACCCGAATGCAGGAACGACCAATTTTATATATAATATATTTTTAAAGCTTTGCTGAAATTTAGTCTATTTCAGAAGGGACGGAGAAGAAATGCTTTAAAACCAGGGGGAGGATTCAGAGGGCACACAATGGTTATTTCCTTTTCCCTGTCACCATAGACATAAATATAAATATATTACTGAGAGATACAAACTCAGCCTGGTATTGACAAGTCTTGACATATCCAGAGCTGCCTGGCTCATCTTAAACACTACACAGATACATGGAGAGTGTCTGCACATTCACGGGGCGGACAGGGAAGTCAGTGTCTCGTGTGTCGGTTACAGCAGTTGCCAGCCCTGTAAGATTGCAGCGTCTGCTTGTTCTCGCAAACCTAACCTGCTTCTGCCAGCTGGTGCTGGTATCTGCGGCTAATGCCGCGCATCTCAGGTAGGGACTGATGTACTGGAGAACCAAAGACTTGGGACTAATCATTTCGTAGAATGGTCTAAGCTTCTGGTCAAATAACACTCCCCTAAAAAGGGTTAACTTCAGTACTGGCTGGTGCTAAACCCCTCACATTGCATGTCAGTGGTGAACCTGGAGATTCATACCACCACTCAGACCATTGAGGGGAGAAAACCCCAAATACCTAGAGGGGCCCATCTGAGGAGGGTGTTGTGGCGGGACTGTATATACTCTTATGCTGAAGCACAATCTCAACAGAAAACAGCTCCTTCTCTTTCCATCTTGATGCTCTTTTATTAACGGCCCTGATTTGGGTCCGTGGTTATGTCTGTCCCCTCCTCGGGAAGGGCCAGGGCCAGCTGGTTGAGAAGGTGGGTCAAAGGAGGAGGTGGTCAGCAGAATATATACCATATGCTCCTGGTATAAATTCTGAGGGTGGGGCAGCCTTGAGTGGGCCTGGGCCTGGTGGCCAAGGAAACCAGGCTTTTGTCATAAGGGCAAAGAAGGAACTTTCTGGAGCTATGGTGAGGTTCCTGTCTCTCCCAGACCCCAGGGGTCCCGAGGGACAATACTTGTTTGCATGTGTCTAAGGAAGGAAGAGGAGAGGGGCCCCAGGAAAGAAAGGCCATGATGTGGTGAGGTGAGTCACTGGGGCTTGTGTGGTTCTTGCTCTGCCAGTGTGAACTGCCCGCCGGGCTGCAACAGCTTCGCCAGGGAAGAGACCTCAGCAGACTGCCCCAGCTCAGGCCTCAAGTCTCAAACACAAGGTGGGGCGCCTGACCCCTCTGGAAGTGAACGGGTGTTTCAACAGCACCTCCACCCTGAGTCTCTAAAATACTTTAGAATAGTGGTCCCCAACTTTTGTGGTACCGGGGACCGGTCTCCTATAAGAATCTAAGGCCTGCTGATCTGAGGTGGAGCTGAGGCGGTGATGCTAGTGCTGGGGAGCGGCTGCAGATACAGGGGAGCTTCGCTTGTTTGCTCTGCTGCTCACCTCCTGCTGTGCGGCCCGGTTCCTCCTAGACCACGGACTGGTACTGGTTTGCGGCCCGGGGATTAGGGACCCCTGCTTTAGAAGACCAGGGGAAATCAATGCTGGAGACAAATGTTTATGGTTTGGCTGAAGCAGGTGGTGGTTTAACACTCATATCTTGCTGCCTCTTCCCTAAATTAACTGGTTTCAGACTCCAGTCCCACACAAGTTAGAACCTGCAAGGAGTGGCAGACAGGGAGACCTACCAGAACCACCAGGACCCATGAATGCTGTATCGGGCCAGCCAGCGGCTGCGTGCACGGCCCAGGTGTTGCCTCCATCACTGCTCGGCTAGGCAGGCAGCCACCGCGGCAATGCCAGAGCCTCTGCTTCCTTAACCAGCCCTCCCCACCCTGAGGACCAGAAGGACATAAAGACAGGGAGTGTGGTGCCTGCTAATGACCCTGCCAATCGGCAGTTTGGTGGCTCCAAGTGTTTCTTGGTTTAACCCTGAGAATGTTTGACCCGGTGACTGCCTGTGCCCATGACGCACGTCCGCCCCTCTATCTTTTCAAAAGAGAAAACCAGTTTGGATTTTCCCCACATGTACCCAGCCACCCCCTGCGCTGCGCTCCGTGTGTGCTCACTCACTAAGCCCCACCCTGCCTGCCCCCGCCGGAAGGGTCAGGTCCTAGCTTGTGTCTGGTAAGTGACTCCACTCACCACAGGCCCGGTGAACGTTTTCTGTACAGTGTGCTATTGTTAAAAGAAAACCCTATGACATCTCCAAGGCCAGAACCGCACCGCAGACTGGGGGCTCCCGGATGTGGGGACGTCCTGCCCCACGAGAGAGGGGACTGCCTCTCTCCTGAGGACCAGACCACCCTCCTCGGCTGTATCCTGGAGAAGACGGCTGAGCATGCAGCGTTGCTGGGGTCAGGGTCAGATGGAGGAAGCACTGCTAGAAAGGAAGCCCTCCAAGCCTCAGCCCTCACGGGGACCCCTCCAGAAAGTGCAGCCAGAGGCTGATCTCCGTCCCAAAAGACCACTCCATTCTGCTGAGGGCAGTGCTGTGGGGTGCTGGGGCATCGTAAGACCCATCAGTATTTACTGCCCAACCACGCTGAATGGACACTCACTGCCTAGGGCTCCAGGGGGTGGGGAGGATGCCCAAAGGGCAGTCCCTCGAGGACCTGTAGCAAAGGCTTTCCACTTGAGCAGCCTGTCTTTAATGATTATAAAGGCACCGGAGTTTAATCCATTTTTGATGTAAGCGCTAATAGCTCTGTGTCCTTGAAGTTCAAAGCGGGCACATACATGTCACTAATTAGCTAAGCACGGAGCCATTCAGCTCCCTCTCATGTTTCTAATTAGGTCTTTAATAACAAACAAACTCGACCTTACCAAAAGGCCCCCATTTGTCAGACAGTCAAGGAGGGCGGCTGCTTCCCTGTTTATGGTTGCTCCGGGCTGCTGGTTCTATGCATATATGCTTTTAATCTCAGTCAGGAGAGGCTTGTCCTAGAGGAACGCAGGAGAATCTGTCCATGAGGAAAAAGACCTGTTCCGCCCTCCTGGGAGGGTGGACGTCCTGGCCCTGCTGGGCACTCCGAGGCGAAGGATCTCAGACCAGCTCTCCTGCTGTTAGAGGAGGTTGGGGTGAGCTGCCTGACTTGGCTCTGTCGATCTGTTTCTGAGGTAGGTAGGGGTGTTGGTGACAAAATCACAGGGATGGTGTGAGGCTCTCTATCTGGCAAGAATCTGGTGGTACTCGAGTCCACGGCTACATGCTGGACTCGCCCGGGGAGCTTTAATTACTACCGAGGCCTGGGGCCCACCCTGGTAGATTCCGATTTGATGGGTCTGCAGTGTGGCCTGGACAACAGGAATTTTAAAAAACTCCCCAGGCGATTCTAACATGTAGCAAAGTTCAAGACCCACTGCGCTGGCCCTGGTCTCAGCGCTGATTTGCTCATCAACAGCAGCTCCCAGCAGGGCCACCTTTATGAATGCATATCGTCCACCACATCTTTTAGTCAACCACATCTGAGGTCGGAAATCTGACTATAGGGTGTGTGTGTGTGTGTGTTTTTCCCCCAAACCGATATACAATTCTGAAAATATTTCTATCCCTCTCACTGCTTTCATGCATTAAAAATGTGCAAGACTGACGGTTTTCACATGCATTCCCACCAAGTTACCGCAACCCTGGCTTCCTCTCCAGTCACTGACACTGTCACTCCCAGGGACAAGGGACTGAGAGCTCTGGAAACAGGAGCAAGGCTGAGCTACAGAGCTGAACGGTCCCCAAGGACTCTTCCCGTCTGAAATCCTTTGCCCGAGAATCCCCCAGCCTGCTGATGGCAGAAGCAAGACTGGAACCAAGTCTTCAGATTCCCTGCTCTTCCTTCTCTGCTCTTGTTCGCTCTCTCTCTCTCTCTCTTTTTTTCTCCTTTAAGCTGCTTATCATTCTTATCTGATTAAGCCAGGAGGCGCCCCTCCGCTAGGAAGGGTAGGGATGGAACCTCAGAGCCGGAGCTGTTTCTGTCCCCAAGACCAGGCAGAGGAGGCTGTGTTGCCAATAGCCCAGCACCCTGTAACCTTCTAGCAAGTCATTTCCAAGCCTCATTTGTTTTTCTTCAAGCCAGGTGGGAGGGGAGACCTTGAAATCTTGGGAACTACCTCAGTGGAAGGCTTTCAGACTACTTTATGGAGCTGAACAATCTAGACCCACGAACGTCAAATAATCTGGCCAAGAATACATAGCAAACAGGACTAGGGGTTTCCCCTACATCGGCTCATCTCTTCTAGTTTTGCTGCTCTGTTTCTGGTCTTTTCTCTGGAGGCTGGGCTGACATTGCCAGACCCTCCCCCTGGGTCAGTGCCTAACTGACCCCCGACTCCAGGGCATCCTGTGTGACTGTGAGGCTGAGCTTCTCTTCTTCCTCGCAAGGCTGGGAAAACCAACCCTCTGCAGGTTACTTTCAGAAAGAGGGAGGAAAGCAGGGCTGGGCAGCCTTTGCCTCCCACAGTGGGCTCTACCACAGACACACAGGTTTGCATTAATTGTTTACCACGGACCTGGACAGACCATTTTATTAATATTAATAAGTAACCAGGAACAAAGGGCTCCTTTATTTTTAGCTTTCTCTAATTGCCTAGTAATTACTCATCTACAAAACAAATGAGCCCCTGCTCCCGGTTGCCATGGTACCAGGAGCCCAGCCTTTCTGAGGAACCGATTGGCCAAGGAGCCCACTGCTCCTGCCTCCGGCCCCACCCTTCCCCAGCCATTGGCCCCAAGCAAAGCCCCAGCAACTGGGCGGCCAATCCCCTCCGAGCCCTAGGGCTGGGCTGTGCTTCCCAGTGACCTTTCAGATTCAAGTCCTCACAGCTCACAGGAAGGGATGCTGACATCCCTCAGGAGATGGTCTGTCTTGCCCAAAGAGGCCCTCCCTTCCTTCATTACCTAATTTCTTTTTTTGAGCAGTGGCTAACTTCCTTCAGTCTTGTTTTAGCTAAAGCTCCTTTCAAATAATTATCTTCGGGTTGGCTCCCTCATACCTACCACACCTCCTTGGGCCTCCTTTGCCTTTGGTCTGAAAGGATTCAGGGACCGGAAGTCAGATCAGAAATGTCAGCCAAAGCCACACAGAACCATGACTTTAAGTCTGCAACAGCAGAAGCGGTGCAAAAAAATTACATATAAGGCCTCTTGAGGCCTCCTGTAAATAGTCTGGAGTCCTCTCCTTCCCCGAAGACATGCAGAACTGAGCTGACGGTGGCAGTGGTTGTTTTGTTGAGCGTATGTCTTAAAGATGCAGAGCTTTGCTCAGGCATTGCAGGGCTCGGATGATACAGCCTCCGTGGACAGCGGCTGAGAGCTCAGATCTGACGAGCAGACTCAGGCTCAAATCCTGTCTCTGCCGTCCCAGACAAGCTAACTAAGCCACAGTTTTAAAAACCTTTAAAATGGGAATGATGGTGCCCTTCATAGGGTTAGGAGGATTAAATGGGATAAGGCAGGTGGCCTTGGCACAGCACTTGGCTTACTCCGAAATACGTGAGTTATTAACGTCTTACTATTATCATTATTTGATTAAAATTGGCTGGGAAGTATTTCTAGCATTCTAGCAACCACTTGCAAGATCCTTCCCTTACACAATCTCCCAGGTGAGTATGAATTTTGACATGCTGGCAGGGACTCTCCCATCCATGCTATAGAATGCTATAGAGTGGATTTCATCATGACCGTCTTATCCTGAGAGGTCTAATTCCAATAGCCAATCACAGCTGTTTGAAAGCATTATTTGCCCACCTCCTGAGCTGCAAGGATCCCAAGCTAGAAAGGGGAGACTTTTAAAAAAAATATATTAGTTAGTATCCAGGAACAAAGGGCCCCATTATTTTCTGTTTTATCTAACTGCATAGTAATTACTTATCTATATTAAGTTTGAAGCTGACTTTGTCTCCTAGAGGATTGATGGTTTAGACTGTTGAAGAAGAAAGATATTATTCTGAGATACAGGCAGAACTTCTTCCAAAGACCCAAAACCCACCTTTCATTCAGGAGAACTCACCAATCAGGAAGAGAACCAAGGACACAAGATCGTGTGGAGGAGGGTGTGCCCAGGTAGAGTTAATCAGGTGTGGCTTCCTGGCAGCCTGAGCCAGATTTTAACAGAGGCAGCAAAGACAAACACAGAGAGAAATGGACTGGCAGAAATAATGGGCAGTGGCTGCCATGAGGGCACAGAAGTGAGAACCAATAGCCCCGGGCAGAAAACGGGCAACGACTCGTTGGCAGAAGCAAAAGAGAGTCACAGGAAATCAAGGCGGAGTTCGCTGATAGAATGCCCTCCAGCGTTGCCTCCCCACCGCTGCCTTGCTCCCCGCCCTTTAGGCTCCAGGTCACAAACCCAGCCCCAGCTCTGGGGATTAGGGTTCAGGCTGTGCTCTGTGGGGTCACTGCCAGATTGATCTTCTTTAGCTGGTTCTGTCCTTACCACGCTCCATCGTCACGAAGAATGTGAACCTCACTTTCCCACGAATGTGACTATGCCAAACCTGGTTTTCGAGGTCTCCCGGAATCTAGCCTGTCCCGACCTCTTCAAGCCTATGTCCCCCTCTGTCACCTAACCACTGGCTTGCCCCGCCCATTGCTGACCTTTCATCCAAGTTTCGCACCTAGAATGTTCTCTTGCCTCGCAAGCCAAACCCTTCAAGACCCACTTCAAGCCTTGCCTCCCATCCAGGCTTCCTCCCCGCTGGGGGTTCTCTGACTGTGCAAGAGTCCAGTCTTGCTGAAGACCAGCTCTAATGTGGGGTGTGTGTTGTGCTCTCCCCGAAAGACTGAGGCCTTGTCGAAGGCAAGAACCACGCCCCGTGATTCTGCATCCCACCCTGCTCCCCAGAGCATGATGTCGAGCCCAGAATTAAAAAACCGATGGGCGAGGCAAAAGGCCTGCAGCATTTTTCTGGGCAGCCACATGTAAACATTTATGGAGCATTTACGATGTATGCGAATTATCTGTCACATGTCCTCCTGCCTTCAGTCTCATCTCTCTCATCTACCCTGGACACGGCTGTCAAGGCTTGTCTAACATACAAATCTGATGTCACGTCCTGGTTTCAGGCCTCTTCAAGGCTCACTTGATTGCACATGTGAATCAAGGCTCCTGAGCATGGCACCAGGTCCTCCTGGTCTGGCTTTGCCTGGCTCTCCAGCTTCATCTGCTGCTCCCCATCCCCCCAGCTCTAATTGCATTTTATTCTCCAGCCAGGGTGAACTTGAACAGAAGGGCTTCAAGTTCACTCTACTATTCTGGGTCCTGGTGGCTTTGTACATGCTGTTCCCCCTGGTCCCCTGGGGAGTTCCTATTTGTCTTTTAGAAACAGAAACACTCCCTTGTGAAACCTTCCCTGACTTCCCAGACGACGCTAATCACTTCCTCCTCTGTGCTCCTTCTATTTTCTGGGTGTATAGCATCATGTCTGAGTATCTGTTAGTCTCCATGCTAGGCTGGGAGGCCCTTGAGGGCAGGCATTGTGCTCTGTATTCATCTATGGACTTCCACGGCAGTGGGGACATTCTGGACCTTCGCCACTTATCTATCCAGCATCATTCTCGCCTTCCCCTCTTGTCAGCACCAGATTTTCCTTTGGAAATCCATCCTTCTCTCACTGTGTAAGAGCTATTCAGTTGTTTAGAGGGGGATGGAGCGCATCCTCAGGAATTCGTTCCTGTAACCCAGGCCTTAGCCAAGCAGCTAGACTTTTTGCTAGGATTCTGGACCATCTGACCCCCGCCCCCACTTCTAGACACGGTGGTGTGAAGCAGGAAACTGGGGTAGTCATTTTGCCACCATAAGAAATCCAACACAAAGACAATATTGAAGTAAGAAGGAGGGCAGAGCTGAACGAACGATAGAAAAAGAGCCCTGAATAACCCACACATAAAGTCTACTCTTCTATGGAGCGTCCCAGATGTCAGGCAATAAGTCCCCTGTCATATTTAACCACCCTGAGCCAGGTTTCTGATACAGCCCAGAGTACTCTGACCCAAAGCCTAGGACAGTGCCTGCCACATATTACAATAATTACTGTTGTTATACACATAACAAATATGTGCTGAAATAAACTCCACGGCAAATGTGCCCTGGGCCCAGTTCTGAAACCTTGTCTGAAAGTTGGACTGTGAGGTCTTGGAGCCTAAGTCTTTGGTGGACACGGCACTGGCCGCGGAGGCTGCTGGGCTGTCCCAGCGTGCCCTGCATTGCCGCGTCCAGGCAGCAGGTGGGGACGGCATGAACAAACGTGGCTGCTCCACAGGGCTACGGAAAGGAGGCCACAGGCCAGGACTCAAGTCCAGGGTTCTTCGCTCTGGATCAAAGCTTTGCTCCCCAGGTGAACCGTTGTGTGACTTTGAATAGTCATGTAACTATTCTGTAGCCCAGCTTTCTCGTAAAAACAAACATGGAAAGCCAGGCAAAAAAGTTCTGTCTTCCGGCCTGTCTCACGGGATATTTGCGGTAACAGACATGACAGCCTAAGCTCTGCAGGCACATAAGGAACTCAGTGCACTCAGGCAAGTGCTCCTTTGATGAGTCTCACCAACATGACGCTTTCAGCAGCTTTTGGGGCTCCCCAGACCCTGCAGTGCTCCCATCTGGCCCAAGGAGGGCGTCCTCTGTCCCTCTCTCGTGTGTCTTACATGTTTCTTAGGGAGCTTTCAAAGGTACCACTACACGTTCCAGCCCTCCTCCTGAGCCAGCACGGCGGAAGGGGGGGCCCGCCAGCTCAGAGGCAGACACGAATGTTGTCACCCACGGAAAATAATTACACTGATTTAAAAGACCATTAACAGTCCCCCATGCCATTCACCTTGGAATTAACTTATATACTTAGGTCTGGGCTTCAAGGCTAGTCACTAATTGTACTAGAGTTGATTTATCAAGTGCATGGTATTTCTATTACAAAATTATTGATTAGAGTTGATGTATTTTATCCTCAACAGGGTTGGTCCAAAAGCCCTTAGAAAATGAATGAAGCTGAGGTCAGCGGGAAGGCAGTTCTGCACATTTAAATTCACCGGAGTTACTGAAATCCAATGTTGGATTCCTTATGGGGAAGGTCCTGGCTCTCTTAGAAATAAAGATTTTAATGACAAACTGAGAAACAACATACCCACCCCCAGAACACAGGCAGTGGACTGGGAGATGCATGTTCAGGGATTATTTTTCAGGTAAGCCTGGCTGGTTGCAGGTCCTAACAGGTCCACAGATCTGCTCCCCCTCTGGGCTACTGCACTGGCTCTGCTCCATGGCCGTAGATGTGGCTCTAGCCCAGCAAGAGGGGTCCCCATGACCCTACCCACAGATGATCTACCTTGGGGTCACAGCCCCCAGAGGATGCGTGCTGCTAGCATAAGGGAGGCTGGGAGCGAAGCGGAGATGGTTGCACAGTGCCCTCCCCTCCCTGGACAATGGATCCTGCAGAGGTGCAAGAAAGCCATCTTCAGAAATGAAGGCGGCATGTTGATCCATTTTCCTGTTTCAACGAAGCCAACAGTGCCCAAAACCACACCTCATGGGAAATAGGGGCTCTCAGGGAGAGGGATCTTCATTCTCAGATCACCGAAGGCAAGAAGCGGTAACTGCCCTTATATGCCTTGGTGCCTGGCACAAAGTAAATCTCCAACACACGCTTTTTGAAAGCAACATTGGGGAACCCTAAAGCTTATGCTGCAATGCGATCACTCATGCCCCTCAGCCCTTAACACATATAAGGCAAAGGAAGTCCCTGGGGACAGGGAAACCATCCTGAGTCTGGTGGGACAAGCATGCCTCCTTCGTGAGATCTACTTTTTTCCCCAAAGTTTTCTTTTATGGTTCAAGTTAAACTACTTATTCTATCCCCTGACCTAGATTTTACTTTTGCTCATTTTACCCGTAGGAATGGAAACTCCCAGGATGTCCAGCCACAGGGCAGCAAAGTCAGTTTCTTAGCAAAGCCGGACCTAGGATTTAGGCCAATGGTGGTGGTGGGGGGGGGCGGTGCTAGTGGTTCCTGCTTTCTCTGCCTTCTGTCTCCACCCTTTTCTCCTGCTCCCTGGCCCCGGTGAATCTGCAGCTTCAGCAGTCTGGAAGCCTCACAGTTCCAAATATTTCCCTCTGTCCACTCCTCTCTCAACACTCCCAGTGATGGCCAAGCCTGAAGGACGGCACCTTCTAGACGTCCCTTCCTGGGTCTCGGGGCCCTCACTCTGTCTGCTGGCTGGTTGGCTGCTCACGTCCAACGCTTTTTGACCCCAACAGTGCCAGACTTCCACGGCACACTTCTCCCTATGAAGCTACCATTTCGCTCTGTCGCTTCATACTCTTTTGGGGATTTCGTGGACTCTGTGACTTCTTGGGCTTCTGTCTCCCATGACAGATTAGGGACATCTCCAAAAGCTCTAAGAGCCCCTGAGCTGAGGGCAAAGGCAGCAGGACTGTCATTTCTTCTGGGGGAGCTGGAGGAAAACTCTTCTTTGACGGTGACAGCACCTGCTTTTCCCTCCCCATGAAGCTGTGCCAATAACCTCCATGCTAGGAATGTCACCACCCTCACCCACTTGCCCTCGCCCCTTGGAGAGCTTATCTAAAGGCTTCTCCTTCACCGTCACCGACCGCGAGAACCAACGCCAACCTTCACTAGGACCAAAGGCATTCCTCATCTGCAGACTGAGGATTTTAGGATCTTAATCCCCGTCGCTGTCGTATCCCATTCCCTCTCCACTCCTGGGAGGAGACCGCACAGGCAAGGCTGCCACTTGGACCTGTATCCTTACAGGGCTGAATGTGAGCTGGCAAAGGACTCAAAGAGTAGAGGACTTGAAGGAGCCTTGCTGGTAACCCCTGAGAAATAAGAAAAGATGTGCTCTGCTCAAGGACCATATGAGGAAGACAAGAACGAGGAAGAACTTTAAGACCCCGTCCAATCCTGGTGTCACGCTCTTGCATAGAGGTGGACACGACTGACAGGGGTCTCAGTGAAGAAAGCTAGAGCTGAGGGTGGTGACCCAGTTCTGGGCCTGGGGGAGCAGGGAGTGTGAGGGGAGGTGGTGGTGGCTGATGGCGAGAACATGGATCCAAGCCCCTTGGCAACATTGAAATTATGGAGTCCCTTCTCTTCCTGGTCCCCCATGCTCTCCTTCAAAGACAGCTGTGCCGTACCGAGCTGCCGGGAGACCCTGTAATATCAACTCAACAATGCATGTTCTACAACTACGGCTACAGCTACCAGGACATCTACTACAGTGCATGCATTTAGTTCAGTCCCACAGATACATACAATCTAAGAACAGGCAGGGAGGTGTGAAATGTTTTACTGGACAACAGGTGTTTTGGAGTTGTAACTAAAAAAAAAAAATCGAAAACGAAAGTACAAAAAAAAAGACATTTCTCGAGAGTTGGATATGAGTTTGTTTCTTGAACTGTTTCATCTGAACAAGCAAAAACATGCAAACCAGCTGGTACTAACAGGAAGCTGGACACTGAGAGAGGATTAATAGGTGTGGACAAACCTTCCCGCTGAGCGTGCTCAGAAGAGTGTTTGAGAGGAGGTGTGCAGATCCTAGTGTAAGAGAGGCGGGAAAGTATGCCTCAGAGACACTCTCTCACCGCAGCCCCAACCAAGCAAGAGAAAAGACAACAGAAACGTGACTCTCACACTCACCACCACCGTCAGGAGCTCATGTTACTACATTGGAATAAAGCTGGCAAGTATAAAGTACAGTAAGGGGTCCTGGCTGAGGCCGGAGATGGGTTGAGGGAGGGGGCGGGGACTCAGAAGCTCTAAGATTGATACACGAACCCACCCATAATGTCACCCAGAAATAAAATAGCCTGAAATTTCAAACTACTTCCCTCATCTGTGGGGACGGGAGTCGGGGGAGAGGAGTTGTTCCCCAAACAGGATTGAGGTTTGGGTGGGGCATGATGGGGCCATTGGAACTGAATGAATACGATCAAAATAAACAAACAAACTCTCGACTGAGCACAAGAAAAGATGACATTTCAAACTACCAGGTGAAGGTAAAAGAAAAGTGACCACTGATAGTGAAGTTATCTAGGAGTCGGCAGGGTCCTGGTAGGGGCGCCTGAGCCCTGCTCACCTCAGGTCCTGGTTGAATTAGGAAAAGGTGGGCCGGCTGGCCCAGAGGAGCTGGCTGAGGTGAGCACAGAGCTCAAGGCCCCCTGGACCTCCTACCCTGACACCGCAGCCCTCACACATACAAGTCGCCAACCTGAGCAAAAGAGAAGCTGCTTCCCACCCCACGGCCCTCAGCAAGTGCTTCGCCTCAGGAAGCTCCCCCAGTACGTCATAGTGAAAGGAAAAAAACCCCAAACAAAACTGTGGAGCTAGACAAAAATGAAAGGAAAAAAAAAAAAAAAAAGGGCCTTCTATAGATGCCTGATCCCTAAGCCAAGCCTGAGAGCCCCGGGAGCAGAGGCTGCACTTCCCACTGTTTGAGTCATTTGCCAGGCCCAGCATGGTACCAAGCTCAGGTTGGTACTCCACAGATTCTCCCTGAACCAGCTCCTCTGATAAGGGAATGCAATAGCACTTGTGACTCCCTCCAACGGCTGAGGCTGCTGGCTCTGCCTGGGGAGGCTGAAGGAGCACTCCTATTCCCTGGGAAGGAGCTGGGGTGGGGGTGCAGGGTTGCAGGAGCGGGTGAAGGTAGAACCCGACAATCCGTCCTCAGTGAGTCTGTGCTGGCCTGGGCTGATGCACAGATCCTGACAAGTCTGTGGGGCCCTCTCACGTCCATGCCAAAGAGCCACCGAGGGGCCACGAAAGACAGGTAAATAACTGGCCATCCTGCCAGGCTCGGAGTCCAGATCATTTTCTAAGGGAAGGAGAGGATAGTCCTTACAGGCCAAAATGCACTAAAAGAAAGAAAGGTAGAGATCTGCCTTCCCCAACCTTGTAACCCTGCTCTAGGTCCAAAGGAGGGTGGGGGCAGGGCCACCCTGTCTACACGCAGGCAGGTGTCTCCCACCTGGGCCGTGTTCTGACTTTGGCAGACACAGTCTAGTCATCGCCCTTGGACATATCCTGAGCCCCTGACCCCAGGCAGAACTGTCGGGTGCCTGTAGCTTCCTGGCTGAGCCTGCACCCTGGGGGCGGGCACCTCGGAGTTGAGGATTTACTCCTTGCACTAACCAGGCTGGTGTGGGGCAGGTGGTCTGGGCGCACGCTCCTGAATAGAATTCACTAACAGTGCAGCGATGAGCATGGCTGACCTAGAATGACCTGTGGGAGACCTCGCTCCTGATGAAATGGCTACAAATAAAACACCACTGATCCTGAAAAAAAAAGTGTGGTTGGAGATGGCTCTGACCTTACGGGTTAGAAGTTAGAGGGGATGGGCGGGACCCCCACCTGGCTCTGGGGGGTCTGTGAGAGGGTGGGGGTGGCGGAAGGGGGCACAGACCATGGGGAGACCACTCTCAGACTCACAAAGAACCCCATGCTGCCCTTTAAACTTGCCATGAAGTCAAGGAGAATGGGGTGGGGAGAGAGGCAGGGTTAATTTTGGGTTAAAGTTTAGTTTCATAATCCAAGTCATAATAAGAAAGAAACTGAGTGGAGAAAACAAAACCAACAACACTCAAAAATCTCAAGTTTTCTTTTTTATCGTCCCCCACCAGGCACGAGGAGGACAGAGGCTCGTTTATAACTATACCAGAAAACACTCAAGTTAAAAAAACCAAATGGGACAGGGAGACATGAGGCAGCTGTGCACCCCGCCCCCAGGGCCAGGGGGACCAAGGGACACTGGCCAGAGAACAGGGAAGGTGCCTGGAGGCCGCTAGGGCAGGTGGATGCTGAGCAAGGACACCCAGCTCTCCAGAGCTGCCTGCTGGTCTACCCAGCTCTCTGGTAAACTGCCCCTCACAGCCCCCCGAGAGTTCTCTGGCCCCTTCAAAGAAATCCCCAGTGGGTGATTCACAGGAGCGGATCCTTTGTAGCTTGAGGCAGTGCCAGTTTGCATGGAACGGAGTTTTACTGACGTTTCTAATGGGCCTCACTGTGCCAGTTCCTTGTCACCGAGGGTTTGGGTTTTTGGCATTTGCCCTCTGGGCTTTTAATGCCCACTTCCTGGTACCCTCACCAGCACCTCTCCCCCTTCCCCCTTCTCAGAGCCCTGTTAATCAAACGAATGGCTCCCCTGGGTGTTCCAGCGTCCTGCCCATGGCGTGTGGGGTGAGAGGGGCAAATCACGCCTTAGGAGGGGCCGAGGTCGCCTGGTGGCCAATGGAGAGGTGGAAGGAGGCCAGGAGGCCTCACTGGAAGCCCGCACACAGCAGAAGCCCTGCTTATTCAGAAAGGCACTGAGCATCTGGAGGAGAGGGACAAAAGGTCCTGGGGACTGCACCCTGGACATGCCCCAGCACCCCCTGGACCTCACAGGGCCACTGGGAAAATGTTCCCACATCACTTGAGGGGTGCCAGACTGAAAGGTGGGAGTTGGAGACCCAAGGACAAGGGCACCCTCATGGGAGAGAAACCCCACTTCCCTTGGCAGCCGAGTCCAGGAGCAATCTGGTCTCTGCTAAGAGTGCCTGGGACGCAATGAGGGCTTCGGGAAATTGCAGCTGCTTCACTGAGGTCAGGGCTGGCCCCACTTTTGGTCTTCAGGAGCAGGGGGTTTAGCCGGATCAGCAAGCCCAGCTACGGGGACAGCAGGACCTGAGAGGGTTGGTTGCTCCACGGCTAGGAACACGTGGATGGACTCTGAGCTTCCCCTCTTACAGCCCAGACCTTCTCCGGCTACGCCAGAGACTGGAGTAAGGGAACCTTGTGAACCAGTAAAAACCAGGGAGGGCAATGACCACAGGTGCCCCGAAGCCGGCTGGCAGGCGAAGGGGCCGTCCAGAGTCAAAAAGAAATTCATTTTCCTTTTTTTTCAAGGACAGGATAATAATCTACCTTTGGTCTGCAGTCCCGTGACCGACCCTGGCTGGGAGGTGCCCTGGGTGGCAGGGCCTGGCCCTCGCCCCCCCGTCCCCACCCTCCGGGCTGTGGTGAGAGCAGGGGACAGATGCAGCCACACAGATCCAACAGGGCCTTTCCGCCCCTGCACACCGGGGCATGCCTGGGAGCCGCCTGTCCCATACACCTTCCTACCTGATCCTCTTGCCGCCGCCACTGCTGCTGCCGCCACTGGTCCGTAAGCTGCTGCCGGAAAGCCTGGGGAGAGAGGGGGGCCGGAGTCAGGGAGGGGGCGCGGGGAGGGCCACAGGCCACTCCCCCCCCCCACACAAGGACAGGAGCGGGAAGGCATCTCCGCGCGTCAGCTTTTAGGAGGGGCACAGATCAGTGGCTCTCAGGCTTCTGGAAGGCACAGCATCTTTAGGTGTGTTCGATTCTCACACATCTGTCACCCTGGAAACTGGCTCTAGAGGGCATCCCTAAACATCCAAGAGGACTAGGAGGAACTTCTCTTGAGAGCAGGGCGAGCTCCCTGTTCCCCTTGTACCGACAGCAGATAACGCCCCAGGACTTGCCCAGAGCAGGACTAAATATGGCGGGTCACCTGTAGGGAGCAGTCAGCTCTGAGCCACGGGCAGGGGGCCCTTGGGAAGCTACAGGCACAAGAACAGGCATCGTGGCAAGGAGACGGCGTCACTCTAGCTGTTCTCCAAAGGCTGTGCCGGTTTGCCCGGCTGCCGTAACTCCAGACTCTGCCACTGCCCCCGGCCCGTGAAGCATTCGGGGGGCTCGCGGCATGTGCACGAAGCCGGCTGTGGGAGGGAGCGTGGGGCTTCGGGGACCTACGTGGGATGAGTGCTGGGACCTTGTTTTCTCTCTCTCAGTGTTTCAACCTCCCGAGGCACAACGATGGGGGTTCATCAGATCTGGCTCTTGTGTGTTGACCGTCCCCGATCAAGCCGGCACTGAAGGGTGTCCTAGGGGGTCTCGATCAAGTCCTCGTGCTAGCTAATGATCCACCAGGCAGCAAGGCTGTCCCAGAATGGGACTAAAAGTCAAAAGGACAAGGTGACCCAGTGTGGCTACAGAAATGTCCAGATGAGGGAAAAGGTGGGTGAGGCCCCTCCCCTGGGCTTCCGTGACCACTAGCATGTGCCCACTCTGCCGCGCACTGGGACACACACGGATCCACGCCCACACGCATGGAACACCCTCCGCCATCCAAGCGGACAGCTGGAGGCCTGATCCCAAGACCCATTTCCAAAGGCTGTGGTCTTAATGATGTGCCAGAAGCCAGCAGTGAGCAACGAACAGCCCCGCAGAGCTGCTCAGCGTTAGCCACTGAGCCTTCCCAGAAAGGCGTTGGAATAGGACAGAGGGGGAAGACATGCGACACGAAGGGCAGGGAACGGGGAGGAAAGGAAGAAGAGCCACCCCCAGACAGCGCGAACTAGAAGCCCCACTAAACTCTAAGACTACCGTCCTAGCTACATGGAACTACTGGGGGGGGGGTGGGGGAAGAAGTTCAAAAGGGAACAAGCTACTCTAAGAAGGTCAGGCTAAGCTACTTAAAATGCCAATGAAAAGAGACATACTTGCATTTAAATATGGTAATAGGGCTGTTGAAGGGGGAAAAAGAAAGATCCAGGTGAAACAAATGTACACGGTGGACCCTGGCTGCTGGAATGGGTCTCCCAGCTCCCATGAAGGCCACGCGTACACGCCTGGAGGCTGCTCCTCCCCCTGCTGGACACCAAGGTAGGGGCTCCCCCACCAAGTCCTCTCCCCATTTCTTCCAGGCAGGATCTAGGTTTCTGAAGATGTGGGCATTGGCGAAATGTGCTGAAGGAAAATAAGGAAGACGTCAAGTTATTTCTCCCTGTCCCCCACTCTCAGTACACCAGGCTCCCTGCGGGCACAGAGCAAGGCTCGGGGACTCTGAGGAGGAGAACGCAAGCAGAGAGGAGGGTCAAGTTATTCTGCTACACTCTCTCACCGTTTCCTTGGAAGCATGAGAAAGTGGGGTTGGTGGTGGGAAGGTAGAAGGGGTAGAACTGGGGGAGGGGAGTTTAGTCAATAAAAAGACTTTTTAACAAAAGATCTATTTTCTAAAGTTGAGCTGCATTTTGGACAAAAAGTCTGCGAGAAAGAGGAAGGGGGGAGGAAAAAAAAAACTTATTCAAGAAAGGAAATCCATTTGTCCTTAATCTCAGATAAAGGCTCCTGCTGGAGACTGAGCATCAGACGTTGCTAAGGGCTGGAGTTTAATCTCAACCATCAAAACCAGGCTAAATGGAGTGGCAGGTGTGAGAGGAAGGGCTGGGGGAGGAGAGCCATCAGTCTGCCCCTTACAGCGAGAAAGCCCACAGCCCTCACGGCGGCGCAGCTCCCTGGTTGCTGCCCCTGCAATGCACCTATGCCTGACAGGGCCACAGTCCCCATCCAGCCTGTGCCCCTTCCCCAGCTCTGTCGTCCTCCCCGTCTTATTAGGCCATCCAGCCTCACTTGCCACCCCAAATGTGTTTTCCAGAGGACCTGGTAGAGAAGCCCCAGATGCTATTTCCAGGGCCAAAGGGTTCTCTTTGGTGGCTGGGCTTGTGGGGGGTGGGCAAGCACAGATCCAGGAAAGGGGTGTGCGTCTGTGTTTGTGTGTGTGGTGGGGTGGGTGACGTGGGGCGAGCTAGCCACGCCAGGGGATGTCAGAAGCCAAAGCAGCATCATGACCCGGAAGCGGTCCTGATGGAGTGCAGCCTATCGCCAGGACAGCGGGAGGGACCTGAGGACCAGGAGGCCTCAGCACGCCGACCTGCTCGGACTGCACCTTCCCAGGCTGGACCGAGATGAGCAGGGAGTGCAGGCAGGAGAAGCCTTGCAGTTGGCCTCGTGGTCCTGTTTTCAGCGTTTCTCCGCAGGCCCTGAGGAGCCAGGGGTCACCTATGGCTGGCCACCTCCCTGGAAACCTCTCTTATTTTGGAAGGAATGGGGCTCTGGGCTGCCAAGGAGAGAACTGCCCTGGCAGGGGGTTTTCAGGGAAGACTGTGAGGAATTAAGCAGAAGGTCTGCGGGGCTCCGGGCTTCTCGCTGGGCTGTGCCCAAAGCAAATCTGTGGCTGAGCCCCCAGGTCCCTGAGTGCCCATGGCGGCCCTGGCACTCCAGTGCCCAGAGCTGGAAGATGACCTCATCTTCTGCTGGGAATGTGGAGAGCGGGGGTTCCTCAACACAGCAGGCCTGGCCAGTACATGAAGGGGACAACCAGGCCTCTCCTTGTGAGGCAGGTCAGCACGATAGCTAAGTGCACAGACACGGAGCCTGTCTGTGTCCAAGTCCTGGCCCAGCCACTTACTAGCTGTGTGACTTTGGTCAAGTCGCTTAAGCTTTCTGTGCCTCGATGTCCTAATCTGTAGAGGAGATGATGATATTAGTGCAGGATTAATATATGCAAAGTGCTTAAATATGGTGCCTGCCAGGGATAAGCTTAAACGACTATTAGCTGTCATTCTGATGAGGCCTATTAGTTCTCTGTCTAGCCATCAGCCCTGCCTTCAAGACAGGACCCTTCCCCCACGCAAGACTGTTCCGCATGGTGGGTCACGTAGTCAGATGGTCATAAACACACAGGAGGCCTTAAGTGCCTTGCTGATAACAGTGGTCTGTTATCAAGTCCCAACTCATGATACATTTTAGTGGAGCTAAATTTCTACAGCTCAAATAGAACATACATTCTGTTCAGCTCTATGAACAACACGTCTGGGCCAAGCGGGCTGGCATGATCCTAGTGGTCTGATCTTCCTACTTCTGAGCAGTCAATCAGGCATAAAGGAGAAAAACATTTTGCCGTAAAAAAAAAAAAAAAATCTCAGAGCCTGAGAGCTATAGGTGCTTACTTGAGAATTTAGGTATTAGGAATGTAGTACGTTCCTCCTATTAGGGAACTCTGCATCCTGAAAGAAGATGTTTAATACAAAGGAAAGAAACACTAATGGTGGAATTCCAGGCCAGGGCAGGTGCCACATTTTGTAGAGACTGTCCCTGTTTCATGGCAGTCGGACCAATAGACCCAATCTTGCTAGCTTGGAGCTCCTTTGCTCCCTGAGTGAGGTAGCAGAAGGATCACTAGATTTGGCATCAAAGCCTGGTTTCTGGCCCCGGCTGCCCCTGCCCGGCTGTGTGACTTGGGCACGGCTTCACTTCTCTGGGCCCTGAGTAACTAACTCCTCTCTACTGCAGGGAGGGTTAGGCCAGAGGGCCTCTAAAATGCCTTCGCCTCCGACCCTGTAGGGGCCAGTCCACCTTCCTGTGTAAGACATGACAACCTGAGTCCCTCTGCCACTGGAAAGCGGTGCCCCTGGGGTTGGCGCTAACACGCCTCAGGGTTGTTAGTAACTCATCTAAGTGAAAGCTGTCGCCATCCTACTGACAGGGAATGAGACCCTTTCCTGGACTTTCTGGAGCTGTGAGACTTTATTGCAAATTAGAAGTTAATGGTACCTTTGTTTTTTTTTTTTGAGCATTTGTATGATACCACACCTACTTTTTACTGCTTCGGTGGCACTTACCAGTTTCTGCCTTCCCCAAGTGCAGTTATTTTTACGTGCACATCTTATTTCTCTTGCTGGGTGACAAACTTTTCAAGGGCGGGACTGACTCACATGTCCCACTAGGACCTAGCCCAGAATCTGTCCCACAGAAGACTCTCATGGAGCATCAGCTGCTGATGGTTAGAAAGCCCCAATGCGCTAGGTGAGAGCCAGGGCTGGGAGTCACTGCTCCCAGGAAACTGCAGCTGAACAGCAGAGCTGCCTGCACCTGTAAACAGCTTCTTTCTACTCCCTCGATCCTTCACCCTGGGGGTGGCAAACTCAAACGCCCACAGGATCGGGCCGGGCGGAGAGTTAACCCAGTGCAGGGTGCTGGGCTGTGGCCAAGAAGAGCATCCTTTCTGTCTAACACAATGATTCTCATCCCTGCGTGCCCACTGGACCACCTGGGGAGTTTTACCAATTGCTGAGGCCTGGGTCCCACCTCCAGAGATTCTGATTTATCTGGTCTGGGGTGCAGCCTGGGCAGTGGGACCTTTAAACACTTCCCAAGCGATCCTAGCATGCAGCCAAGAGTGAGAACCTTTGTCTTAAAAGTAGGAGTCCCCAACCTCTGGGCTGTGAACCAGTACCCGCCTATGGCCTCTTAGGAACCAGGCCACACAGCAGGAGGTGAGTGCAGGCCAGTGAGCGAAGCTTCATCTGTATTTGCAGCCGCTCCCCAGCACTAGCATCACCGCCTCAGCTCCACCTCAGATCATCAGGGATTAGATTCTCACAGGAGCACTGGTCCCTGGTGCCAAAAAGGTTGGGGACCGCTGGCTTAAAGGCTTTCAAAAATTTAAAAGTTAAATTGCAGTACAGATTGCACAGTCCGTCACTCCACTACCTTGTGGAGGGACAGGCCTTTCTGAAAATAGGGTAGTGAACAAATTCTCTGACCTGTCCCCTGAGGGAGCCACTGCAGTCTCTGTTCGGAGCGATGGATCTCATTCTCCTGGCTGGGGGAGTTTAACAGCAAAGAATCAGGTGGGGCCTGTGTCTCTTTTAAAGGCCTTCCAGATGATTCTGACACACAGTGAAGGCAGAGAATCCCTGACTTACAGAAGCTCTTGGGTACCCTTAGTAAACACGAGAGGGTGCCCTTGTCCTGCCCACTATGGGGCATAGGGTCATGCACATATTCCTGTGGGTCCTCTCCCCTTCTTGGTTATGAGATGACTGCCTGGGATACGCTTCGGGCACAGTCACTACTTATTTCTGTAATCTTGGATGAGTCAGTGAGCCCCTCTGTGCCTCTCACAAAAAGAGGAGTGAGAGAATTCTGAGGTTCTTTAGGGCTCCAACAGGCTGTGATTTTGAGGGGAAGCTTTATAAAACACTCTCTGGTAATGTGCATGACCATCCCGAATGGTCCATTATGAAAAAGAATTTTTCCTGCGTTGTGCTTGCTTAAAGCACTCTCCACTCCCTTCTCCAGCTCCCTCTGCATCTCCCCACCAGCGATTTCTATAGATGGTTCCACCATTCTTGGCTAAACCCAGCGTTGCTTTACTGAATCCAAACACTCGGAAATAAGCAACAAAAGAAACTATCGCCTGGAATGTAGGAAACTTGTCCTAAAAGAATTTAGAAACACCACTACCTGTGACCTGGCTGGCTCAGGACTCTCCCCACTTCCTGGGCAGGCCTGCCTGGTGCGACGGGGCTAGTTTTATAAAGGAAACTCATAGCTCTGTCTTCTGTGCAGAGAAAGAGACTAGTGGCTTCAAGGAGGTGAGGGAGGAAAAAAACTGGGTGATGTATTTTTGGAGTGAGAACAGAACAGAAGGCCTGAGGAGGAGGAACAATTGATAACCAGAGACCCATTTACTGATTGAACTGTAAATTTTAGTGTTGAAGGAAACAGATATGTGTCCATTTAGGAAAAATAAAAAACAAAAAACAAAACAAAACAAAAACCCCTGAGTTCCTGGCATTCAGAATGGGAATCTGATTTCCATTTTTTAGAAGCAAGCCTGATATTCCCTGAGGATATCAAGAGTGTCAGTCCATGAAGACCCAGGGGCAGAGAAGGGCTGGGGACAAGGGTGCTGGAAATGCCTCACCCTCTGCCAGGAAAATGACAGTCATTTGAAACCTGGCTAATGTCCCTCTGGAGAGGAAGGAGAAGGGACCAAACGAGAAGGCCAGGCCTGTCTGCCAGGGTAAGGGGTGGGGAGGGGTCTGCAGCTTAGGCCTGGTCCTGGATCCTCCCCATTGCCTAAGGGAGGTGAGAGGCTCTGGGATTAAGAGTCCCAAGGGTGCTGGCACTTACAGCAGAGGGGTGACACAAATATTGTCCCCCCCCCAAATTTTTAATGTGATTGCTATTTAGCTTAATTTAAAAAATAATATGTAATTCTTCTGACATTTAGGTGGGGATGAAGGCAAGGCATACTGTTATAAAACCTTACGAGGGTTTTATAAGAACTAAACATACACGGTCTCTGCCCATGAAGCTTACAGGTGCTACTAGCTCCTGATGGGTAGGGTTGGTTTTGCTGTCAGAGAGCCTCTGAATGAAAGGAGTGGCAGAAGCATGAAATGGGACATCAGGGAGCATCCTTTGGGAACAAAAGAAAATTCTCAGAAGAGGCAAGCACAGACCCAGGGTGCCTGGTCAGGAGTGGAAGTTGTTCGTTTGCCCAGATTCCTCTAACTCAGAGGTGCAGAGGGAGAAAAACAGTGCCTGCCGCCACGGCGTGCCCAGGTCCAGAGTAGGATAAGGCCGGCCTCCAACGTCACACGGCACTGATGTTGTCTTGGTGACTGACTCTGCAGCTGGGTATCGGCCTCAGTCTCAGCCCCGGCCTGGCTCCAGCTTACAGTGGGGAGTCTAGGGCCGGGAAAAAGGCAGGAGGTGCTCAGAGCACCTGAGTAGGTGGCCCCTTGGAGCGTGAGCACCTCACCCACCCGTGGCCGCTCCCGGCCCACAGCACACGTTCCATGGCAACTCCTCTTCTGGGAAGCATCATTCTCAACCTGGGCCGCACACCCTGGGACGCTCGAAAAATACTGATGCCTAGGCCTGACCTCCAGAGATTCCAAAATACTCTGTCTGGGGTGTAGCCTGAACAACAAAAATATTCAAAGCTCCCCAGGGGACACCGAAGTGCAGCGGGAGCTGAGACCGCGGCCTTAAGTACTGCTCGCTCAGGTCCCAGGCTCTTCTGGGAGGCAGGAAGCAAAATGCTCTCTCTAGGGACTCTGGCCCAGTGAGCATCCTTCTCCCTGGGTCTTTCTACCTCACGACACAGAACTGAAGCTCACAGTATCCTCACTCGCCTAGAACTTCTGTAGCAAACTCCGTAATTCCAGACCCTTCCTCAGCCCCTTGCCCTCTCAATAAATATTTACTGAGCACCTGCCTACCACGTGCCAGGCACTGTTGCACACACCACGATCGCAGCAGAGCTAACACACACACGGTCTCTGCCCTCATGGAGCTCACAGACGCTGCTCGCCCCTGATGGGTAAGGGTTTCCATTTGTGTGTGCAGGCTGCACACACATCAGCTCCCTGGGAAGGAGAGAAAACTGGCTAATGATAAACAGGGCCCTGAGCGGAAAGGGAGCCATGGCTCACTCTGCCAGGGAGAAGGGGCGATCTGCCTCGGACCCACCTGGCCAGGGCCGGGCCCTACCTGTGTCTGCTGTAGGGGCTCCTCATAGCTGAGCTAAGGTGCGGGTATGGATACTCCAAATCCTGCCTGAAGATGTAGGCAGCAATCAGATCAGCCCTCAGGGATGCTGGGGCACAGGGAGTGGCCATTTCAACCAATTCTTTTCTCCAAAATGAAGGAAGCAAAAGGAAGGTGATGCAGTGTTCCATGGCTACGATCTTCACCTCATCCTCAGAGCTCTCACCACTGGAATTCAATTCACTTAAAAAAAAATGGCCAAGCCAGGCCCTGGCACACAGGTCCCTCACCGTGCTTTTCATTCACTACTCACTGAGCTGGGGGTACGGACCCTGGAGTTCCAGCTTCATTCAGCCCTGGCCGACCATCCAGGGCCTTAAGGACAAGGCAAGATTCCTCTGCATTGTGGCAGGAAGGCAGCATCAGGAGTGGCTGACATGACCAGGGCCCTGGCATTGGCTCCTGGCATCACTCTCTCTCTCCGGCAAGACCTCGAAGGTGAGAATGGCCACAGGGAGTTCATTCCAAAGTCAGCCCTCACCGCCCTATGATGGCCGTTTGCGGCCCTGGGTAACCCTGAGACACCCCTGTACCCACAGAACAAACGTCTGCCTGTTTCTGTGAGACCAAAACCAAGGCCTTCGAAGTGAAGGGATTCTAGGTGGTAGTTCCTAAGAAGACATCGGCGAACTATTTTGGGAATTTCTCCTTTCATTCTGTGCTGCCCCTCCTCCCCAACTCCTCTAAAAATTGTAATTTCCGCTTTTGAAACACTCTCCCACCTGCCACCAATGAGTGTGAGGACAAAGGACTGGTCTGACATTGGTCCTTCTGGAGCTCACTGCTCAGATGGCTTTTTACTTCTCCCTGCCCCCCAAATTTCGCTTGTTGAATTGCTATAGAATGAGTAGATACTTTGTTTCCTCTCCATACTGTGTCTTGCTAAGCCACCTAAATCTCTATGGCAAGGCTCTGCTGCATCGGGATTCCAAATGCTGGCCTTATGCTGCCCACCCTGTGGACCAGGACAGGAAGTCTTGAGCACCTCAACACTCTTTGCTGAAAGACCCCATGTACCCACCTTGGCTCCATCACTAGCTCAGTGAGTAAACTAACATCTGTGGTCTCAAGTTCCTTCCCTGTAAAATGCAGACTCCAGCACTTTTTGTCTCCCGAGATAAGGTGTTTCAGGCGTTGAATGACAGACCTCCCTGTACTGGGCATCGCAGCGGGGACCTGGGATGGTCAGGAAGTCTTAAGAAGGAGCACAAGGTGGTGGGGGAGGCACCCTGGGCGCTCAGAGCAGCCACTATGTATCGACCAGCAGAGAAACATTTACAATTTTTAGCGGCCAGTGTGCCACACCAGCCCTCGTCGACGAGCTGAAGGGTGGAACCTTCTCTGGGCCTGTTTTCTCACCTGTAAGGTAAACGAGCTTGGCCTACGTGATGAGAAAATTCATCATGATGCTGATGAAAATAACAGCAGCCACCACGGGGACACTTTCTGTGGCCAAGGAGCTTGCCTGCATCATCTCAGTGAGCCCTCACTACGCCTCCGTGAGGAAGACCTCACTCGTCCCATTGAACAGATAAAGGCTCTAGGTCCAGACAGGTTAAAAGAAACCACGTGATGGGGTTAAAAGCAAGGGGATAAAAATCCCGTCTCCCACACTCAGTAGCTGAATCATCCGAGACAAGTCACGTAACATCCCTTCTGGCCTCATCTGGCTCCTCTGGACACATGACACCTCCTTGTAGGGCTGCTGCAAAATTCAGTGAGGATGATGCTGGGTGCTCAGCACGGTTATCTGGCACTCAGTAATCGCTCAGTAAGTGGAATGATAACTTTTATTTCTATTTTTATTATTATTGCTCAAGGTAATAACAGTAGCAGAGCTGAGAACTCCCTTTGGTGCCTTCTTATTCTAAAATCCTATTAATTTACATGACATTTCACATCCAAAGGGCTTTAATAGATAACATTTATAATTCGCTTGTGAGTGATAAGGGTACATTTTATCTGCAGTGCAAGCTCTGACTCTGGCGGGGGAATGTGATGGCAGGAAGCAGGAGGCTCCCGGGAGCTCAGGGAGGGCCTGGCCAGGGTGGCCATGGCCCTATGGCGTGGTGACCACAGGTGCAGACATGGATGCCGGAGCCCTGGTGCTTGTGCTCAGCAGCTGGACTGGCCATCTCTGCTGCCCTCGGGCTCCTCCCATTTCCTCAGAAGGGGCCAGGCCAGAGAAGCCGCTGTGGGTTTCCATCCTGGTGGGATCCTGTTCACTCCTCTGCCCCTGACAAGTGCCCTGTGAAGGCAGGGGCATATCCCTCTGGTTTACCACTAGGTTCCCAGCATCTAGGGCAGGGCCTGTGACACAGCAGGTGTTTAATAACTAGGCACTGAATGCATTAAGGATGGATGGGTGGAAGAGGGATGGATAAATGCACGAGGGTTGGGGGAGAAGGTGCTTCCTCCTGCTTCCCACATTACCTGAATCCTAGCATGTTCAAGGGTAGAGTACCAGAGGTCAGATGGAGAAAGCCTGGAAAGACTCTAAGCAGGTACCACTAAGAGAGCTGCAGGGCTGGCCCCAGAGGCTCCCCTGGGGTCAGCCAAACACCTGCTTAGGCTCAGAGCAAGGCAGCAGGACCTTCATGCAGGGAAAAGCAGGCTGTGTTCTCTGTCTCTCTCTCTGTGTAAGAGCATCTGGATGAGGCTCTCTGCCTCAAAGGAGACCCAGAGTCCGCTAAGTTGCTCAGTGGTCCACAAAGGCCCTGACAGGGACCAGCCGTCTACGGTGGGGTGGGGTTCAGCATTCCTGGTCCACAGTCTATCCAGGATTCCTGGGTGTGGAAAGAAGTGACCATAGCTTCCCAATGCCAAAGTCTTGTTGTCTAGCTGTCCCAGCCCAGGTGATGAGAGAGCATCTGTCCAGATGGGGGCCCCAGAATAAACAGAGGCAGAAATGCAAGAGAGAGAAGACATACAACACTTTTGTGCATTTACACCTGCTGGTCCCTTGACATGGAATACCATTCCCCATTGTCTGCCTGGTGAACTTCTACGTGCACTCCGAAACCCAGTTCAGATGTCACCTCTTCCTGAAGACTTTCCCGGAGGTCAGTGACTCCTCCCGCATGCTCATTCTGCACACTAGTCAGACCGCAGAGGGACATATTTGGCCACACGTGGGATGCCCCTCTAGGCTCTGACCTCCTTGCTCACTTGCTAAGCACCCTGCTGCCCCAGAGGCCCCAGCCTGGGGCAGGTCCTGACAGCCCCTTCCAGCAGCGCAGAGAATGTACTCTCACGTGCACTAAGAGACAGGGAGGGGCTGAAGGGACAGGGAACAGAGGCGGTGACCTCATTGGGTAGAGTGTCTGGGGGCAGCAGATGTTAGCTGATTGGACTCAGGGTAAATGTCTCTGGGCAGGACCCTGCTCCATCTTTTCAGCCTGGGGAGGAGCAGGGAGTGGGGGCCACACCTCTGCCATCTGGTCTGTCCTTAACTGTCCTGGAGGGCACAAACTGCCCATCCCTCAGGCCTGGCACTGCCATCTGCTTATAATTTCACACTCTGAGCAACTTCTGTTTTTGTTGTTTTGTTTTTTTAAGCTGCGACCTTTTACTTGCTTTTGCTGATGGAAATTAAAACTGAAGGGCTTGAAGAAAGGTGATTACACTCCTGCTGGCAGACTTACTGGGGACTTTGAGAGCCTGGTGGTATAGGCACCAGGTGTGAGGGGGATGGGGGGTGAGGATGGCCGTGCGGAGAGAACCAGGATCCGGTGGGCACCATACTCAGCCCATGCAGAACCAGTGCGAAGCCACGTCCACAGCCTCCCTCCCTGCTGCCTTGATGGAGCTGGCTGGGCCCTCTGCCCCTGCCTGGGCCTCCTCCTTGGACACACTACCCTTTTGCAAAGCACTAGATCATCCCTGGTCCCAGGGACCCTCTAACAACCTATAAGGAAGGGGACAGGACAAGGATCAGTAGCCCCATTGACAGAGGGGGAAACTGAGGCTCAGAAATGGCCTTATACCCTCGGCAAGCTAAGGGGCAAGAACTTAAGTCTTCTCCAGGCTTCAGGGAGCTGAGTGCTTGGTTAGCCACGTTTCCCTTTATTTATGCAGAGGAGCTTCAAGAGGCACAGAAAGCTGATCGAAAGTGAAACCCTCAATTCCCGTCAATTCAGATTGCTCCAATTCATTTCTTTCCGCAAACATTTATTAAGCGCCTATTAGGCACCATGCTCTGCTCCCGTCTGGGTATAGCGTCAGCTCCTGATTTTTCCACGTGGAGGGAGGGGTGCGGCAGCACTGCCCACCCACAGCCCTGACAATCCTCACCGTGGATCTGGGGTGGGCTGCTGAATTTTGCTTTTCCATCTTTTCAAGGAGCAGATACACTTTCCTGACTAAGCTTGCCTTTAATATTCAAATGCGAGGCTGAGCCCCTGAGTACACACAGAGCCAGGTGGCACAGGAGTGGGCTGGCCACAGGAGGAGCTGGCTTGTGATTGAAAATCTGGCTGTGGGTGCAATCTGTGAAGGAGTAATCCCTAGAGACGATGCTCCGGGCCGAAGGGAGGTGCAGATGAGAGGGCTGGTGATGAAGCAGGTGCGGGCGCGGCTGCTGTGTCCGGAGGGGCTTCCCTTTACGAGGGAGCATCACTGTTTACAGTGCTGGAACATCTAGCTGTGGGCATCCAGGTCCGTAGGTCCATGGTTATGTCAACATACCTGGGAAGCCAACCATCCTGTCTTAGCATTTCAAGATTGACATGCCTACTAGTGAGGAACCAGCCATCGCTCACTGGGTAAGCTTCGCTCTGGAACCCAACCAGAAGCAACAAGCCAGAAGTGCTGGTGGCGCTGGTCTACCTCACCGGGGGTCTAGTGGGGTTCTCTATGAGGGTGTTTTTTGGGGCAGAGGGGGTATGGAAAGAGCCCCTTACAAACTTAAGCAGGAGAAAAGAGTCCTGGCATTTAAATTTACGCCCAAGTAAGAGGTCATCCTAAGCTACTGGTTCCACGATTTCACCGAGTGGCCCTGGAATCCAATCCCACCCTTGACAAGGCTGCAGAGGCTGGAGGAATGCTCCTCTCCTCCGAGAACTAGGCCAGACAAAGTGGAACTTGGGAGAGAGCAAGGTGGAAGCAAGAACCCAGGTCTGGCCACCCCCGAGTGGGTACGGACCATGAGGTTTCTGCCACTTGGGTGGGCTAGAGGAGCGAGTGGACGGAAGGGTCTTGGAGACATTCCTCTCAGTGGCTCAGATTACCAATCCAGACAGCTATAGGCAAGTCTGAACACTTTACATCAGCAACTGTACAGAACTGACAGGATGGGCATGAACCGGTCCGGAAGCAGCTCCTTCCTCAAGGTTAACGCTGCTTTCCCAAGCCATCGTGTAGAGGCAAACCCCCTCCCCTCCCAAGAACTCAGGCTCTCTTCAGTCCGTTTTCCGCATTCAAGTACATCTGTCAGGATAAGCCAGACCACTAAGTTTTTGTTTTTGCTTAAAGACTGGACTACCTGACCAAAGCGAAGCTTACCTGACAGCAGCCCCTCCTGGCAACGGACTACGTACAGGGCTTCTCCTGCAGAGGGAACCGGATGTCCCTGAGCTATGGCACCTTTCCTCAGACCACGCCCCTTCCTCCCTCTGAAACTGATGGCCATCTTTAAGAGTGAGCAAAAGTCACCCAGCACCCATGTACCACCATTAGACTGGAATACGGAAGTCAAAACATGAGGCGAGCAGGCCTTGGTTCCTGATCCAGCAACCATGCAGGCACTGCTAATCAATCACAGTCCTGCTGAGCTAGGATTTGGCCTCAAAATCGTTCTTTAAGGCAGTGCTCCAGGAAGCTAGCACCCATCAGTCAACATCGGCACCTGAGATGGCACCTGTCCTCCATCGCTGAAGAGGAAGGACCAAACACTGGCATTTCAAAACCAGAGTCCCAGGGTCTCCCCACCTGGGACCTGTACCCTGCTGTTCACGCATGGTGTCCTGGAAGGGAGGCGTGAGCACTGAGTTGTGGGATGCGAGCTCAGCCCTCCTGGCTGCTCCAAGTGCCCATATCTGAGGACCCTGCAGCAGCTAAGACTTTGGCCCAGTGGGAGTCATATTAACCCTGTGTCACCTGGCAGAGCTGAAAAGACCCCCAGAGGGTCACCAGCCAGCCTGAGGCAGGAGGTGAAGAATGGAGCCAAGAGGAGGCAGAAAGGAGAGGAGGTGGGGGGTACAGAAGGAAGGGAACATTCTTCTGAACTCATCTTTGTAGTTTCTTCACTGACTCACCTTAGAAACCTGACCATATCGCTTCTCTACTTAAAGTCCTCCAAGGGCTTTTCATATCTTTTGGGACCAAATTGAATTTCTGAATCTGAGTCACAAGGCCCACCCCTGACTCTCAAGTCTTGTTTCTCCCTCTCCCCACCAAAGATGCTGTTGTAAGCTTCCCATACATAAAACTGCTCATAATCCGGGGACATGCAATGCTTCCTCTTTCAGGTTCGTGGCAGAGATTGCTAAGTGTCTCCCAGTATCTATTCTGCTCTTCAAACGTAATACCAGAATCTCCTGCTTTTAGCTGGGCACATGGTTACGTTTCTGAGATTCCCATGTAGCTAAAACTGGCCAGGTAGGACTAAGATATGACCAATGGGATCTAAGTAGAGTGTCTCACATGACTTTTAAAAAATGTTATTCAAGGGAGAGATGCACTCTACTGGAATGAGTATGTACTGGCTGGAGCTCTGGCAGCCTTTTTAGATTATGAGGTGGTCTTACGTTGAAGATGATGGAACAGGAAGATAAAAGAAACCCAGAACCTTAATACTGCAAAGCTACATCCAGGGTTCTTCTACATGGGAGAGAGAAACAAATTCTTATTTTGTTTAGGCCATTATTATTGTTTTCTTACTTTTATGTTTTCTTTCTTAAAACTACCTAATTTGGTGTCTAAGTTTATTGCTTCTCTGCCTGGGATATACTCCCTTTCCTTTCTTTACTTAGATAATTTGATTTAACTTTGCAAGACCCAGTTCTGATGTCACCTTTTCTAGAGGGCCATTCCTGACTGGCACGCAGGCTGGACAAGCAGCCTGCCTTTGTCCTTTATAGCAGAGACAGATTCCCTCTCTCTAGCTAAGCACCAGTCCCATGACGCTCAGTGGGTCTGACCACTGGTTCTCTCTCCTTCGGCTGGACTACAAGCACCTTGAAGAAGCGTCTCTTTATCTGGTAGCTAATCCAGAGCCTTATGACCAGTAAATGGACAGGGAAGGAGGGAAGAGGAGGGTGGGGAGTAGGAGTGGCAAGAAGTCCCAGCAACACTCTGGCTTCACTTAGGATCCTCTATCATCCTTTTCACTGGTAAGCAGAACCGCCAGCAGCTCCACTGGGCAACAAGGAAGAGAAAACCATGCAGGAGAGTGATGTGATAGGAACATCAGAGCCCACAATTTCTAACATGTCCAGTTGTAGAACATTCACCAATTTATAATACATGTTCAACTATACATATTATCGTATTTAACCACCTAACTAACTAGGCACTATCATCATCCTCCGGGTTTAGACAGCTAAGTCGCCTCCTCAAGGTCACGTGGCTCCTATGCGGCCAAGGAGGCCTGGGGACCAGGCCTTCTAGCTTCATGTCCAGCACTACCAGTGCGTCCACCAAACTGTAGAGTTCAGGGGAGTTGGGAAGGCAAGCCACGTGCAAACCACATGTAGGCCAGTGTGCGCAAGCACGTGCATGAGCTCACACACACCTGGTACACAGATGTGAGGGACTCCAGATGTTCCAGGGGCGTTCTCACTCGAGGGCAGGAACGATGGCAGAGACAGGGGCATGGGGTGAACTGTACAGCTGCTGCATGCAGATGCTCTGTCACTCTGTTCAAGGACAGGCCCGCCTCGAGCAAGTGCAGGGGACGGGAGGAAGCAGGGCGGGAAGGAGGATGGGGACGGACAGCAGCCAGGGGGAGTCTGCATGCTTTCAGAAACGGCACGACTCGGCTGTCACGGGTACCAGTTATTCAGTGCATTCACCTCCCCCAGAGCGAGAACGGGACACTGTCAGGCTAAGAGACGGCAGCACACAGCATGTCCATGGTAAACAATTTATTTTTCTACCTCAGTTGCTTACAGGGGGAAAAAAAATAAAATGTCATTAGGGAGAAGCACAGATGAGCTATTTACAGAGATGAAGAAAATTCACAATGGCTAAAACGTTTGTGAGACAGGCATACTAGGACAAGTTCACCAAAGCAAAGCAATCCATAGAACAAAATAAAGAGGGGGGGGGAAATAAAGCCATACAGATTAAAAAAAATAGCACTCATGAAAAGGCCTGCGGGAAAAAGAAAAGAAAACTAACCAATTATTACATCGAGCATCTTTAATGAGATGTGCAAAACCGCACAAGTTGGGACTCAAGGACACTGACGTTCAAACATGGATTTGCTCACATCAAATGCACCCAATGGGAGCACACGGGTCACTTCTCACAAACGATGTGTGTGAACCGAGGGGTGACTCTTGGGGGTCCAACTGAGCTATGCTTCATTTGAGAGTGGGGTTTTTTCAAACCTGGAGTGGAGGGGGTCAAGATCATGCAAAAAGAAAGCCCTTCTGGAGGTGACTTCCGGGATGCTGACTTAATCAGGGATGGACCCTCTGAGTTCTGTCCCCTCCGGCCCCAGTGGGCCATGAGGTCCTTGGTGCCACGAGGGAATGCAAGGCCAGCACAGGAAGGGAGGTGAGGGTGGAGGAGCTGGGAAGGAGGGGCCTGGCGTGGACGGGTGTCCATGGTGCCTGAGATGTGGCAGCACCCAGGGGTGCACCACTATCTCATCTGGCAGAGAGTGTGCTCATTAGTATGACAACAGCCCCTGAGGGACTGGCCCCAAAAGACAAAGATGACCAGATCATGTTTACATAGTTTTTCTTCCAGATTGAGTTTCTCACACTGGTATTTACAGAAGTATGTGTGAGTGTGTGGGTGTATTCACTTTTTTTTACTGTCCACCATGGGACACAGGTGCTCCAAGTCACACATCCCCAGCCCCCGTGGGTCACCAACACTTCAAAGCTCACCTCGTGAAATGCCCAATGAGTCTGATTGGATGGCTTCCACCTGGATTCCCCTGAGGAGGCTCCACAGAGTTTGTGAGAAGTTTCCCTCTGGCCCTGTTACATTCTAGGGGAGGTGGCGGGTGGCGCAGTTAGGGGCGGGGTGGGGGTGGGGGGTTGTTCACAGTGCGTACCAGAAGCGAAATGAGAGGGGATTGAAGAATAAATTTTTTTAAAAAAACTGAGTGAAGCAAGGAGGACATGAGTCTTTTCCACAAATTAAAAATAAGCAAAAGAACATTCATTCAAACAGGCAGCTAGGAGAGGTTCAGTGGGCACTGACAGCAGCTGGGGTGGCCCCCGCCGGGACCGTGTCCTCTCTCTAGCAATGGTAGCAAACCCCAATTTGTTATGCCTCTCTTAAGAGCTAGTTGATAAAAATTATGTCTTGGGAAATCGGCAAATAGTCTGCAAAGTGAAATAAGAACAGAAATTAACAGATTAAACTGAGAGTCCAGAGGGGGAAAGGAGAGGAAACGGGAGAGACCACCGATCAGGATCATAATAATTTGAGCGCGTGCAATGATTTACGGGGGGTGGGGTGGGGGCACACGCGGGGGCATCTGGGCCTCGGAAGGAGCCGTTTCCACAGTCGTTGGGCATCAGCACTCAGTCTTCCTAGAAAAGAACTACTCCCCACTCCAGGAATTATCCGAAGGCGCCTACCCCTTTCCATCGGAGCGTCTCACTTATTTTCACAGACTCTAAAGGCAGGAAGAGGCAGGTGTCGTTTAACATCTACTGTGTGGCCCAGGAAGCTGACACAGGTAAAACAGGGCCCACTGAGGGGCACACGGGACACCCACGCAGATGAGATGGGTGTGCATAGAACGAGCCTATTCAGGTGAGAGAGGGAGGACCCTCGGTAAAGGCCAGACTGCATTTTCCTGAGAGGGATACGCAGTTTGTGAGGGTGAAGGGCCTTAGCTGCTCTCCGGGACCGAGGTGTCCTTCCGTTTTTCTCTTAGCTAAGGATCTTGGGTTGCCCCAGTAGGGTGGAGTCAGAGAGAGGCTGGGAGGGGTGTGGGGTCCACACACGTCACAGGAGTGGAGGCAGGAAGTGAGTGAAGTGAGCACACGGTGAGGACGTGGGAAGGAAAGATCACAAAAAAAAAACATCAACACGGTTTGGTGGCGATGCGACTTGTCTCTGACCCGCAGGACCCTGTGGCCTTGGGAGGGGCTGACAGAGTCAGCCCGATGGCTGGGGTGGAGAGGGCAGAGGGTGGGGCTGCCCCTCCTCTAGGTCGCCACTCTGCAGCCCGCCACTCTGCAGCCCACGCCTCTTGGCCAGATCTCCTAGAAACATTCCTTACTGGCACGAGGCAAGAGACAGATGTCAGAAAACTTCAAAGCTTCCCTCAGCAGGGCCCTGCCCTTGTGGCCGAGACTCCAGGAGGGGTCAAGTCTGTTCTCGGGGGGTGGGGGGGGAGCCACCGCTTCATGAGCTCTTGACTGGACAGCCACAGGGGCTCCCCAAGAGTTGCGGTCTGGAACCTCAGGCTGCTCAGGGAGGCGTGTGGAACAGACGGAGCCACCACTCCACAAGAGGCAGCTCCTCCACGGGGTGGGTCGGCAGAGGTCGGACTCTGAAATCAGCCTAGCTCCTCCCGGAGGGGCGTGAGCAACTAGGTCCAGCCACTGGGCCACGTCCAGCCCAGGCATTCCACACCCTGACCCCCCCTGAGAGCAGGTGGCCTCACTCTTGTGGCCACTGATGGACCTGGTGAGGACAAACAAGAGGCTTCCAGAGAGTAGGAAAGATGGGGAAATGGAGAATCTGATGGCTCAGAGAGAACAGACAGCCACATCCCATGGGTTAGGGAGACTCTGTCTGGACATTTAAATGCCTGATTTCTGTCTCATTCAAACCCAGCTGACTGTGGTAAGCTGTGGGATCTAGTGACGATGATAAACAGATGGGCCCTGGGCATAGTCCCTCCAAGCCCATTCTATGCCCTTTACCAACCCAGTGCTCTGTTCCCAAAGCCTTGGCTTATGGTAAAGGGCTGAGCACCTGGAGGGTGCACCTCATTCTACCCAGCCTCAGCTGGTCACTCTAGCAGACCCTAGGATGCAGGTCCCTGAGACACTGTCTACCGACACTTCCTGGGCTGGTTCATGGGGCTCCAAGGGCAGGCTCTCAGACGATACAGAGGCTTTAGCATGGGCTCCACTTTGTCACCCCACCCCCCAATTATCCCACATTAGAATCCCCCAGTTCTGCCCTCTTAGGACTAGAGTCATAACAAGGGGGCAGTGGTAACCTGGCTGTGAAGGTTACCTGGGCTGCACCAAGCACAAGATGTGTGAGCCTGTGTGCCATCTCGTCCCCTGGGTTGGAAACCAGGGGGGGCGGGTGTCCCTGACAGTGGCACGCCAGGGTGCCCCAGGAGGGCAGTGCACACACGCGTGTATGCGTGTGGACTGTGTACTCCCACCAGACTATACCTCTTCCTTTATGATTCTGAATGGCACATCCCACAGAACTTTCTGTGATTAGGTGCTCTGTATTCTGCGCTGATGGTAGCCACAAGCCACGAGTGGCTACTGAGTAACTGAAATGAGGCTAGTGTGACTGAGAAACAGTAGCTCCACGTGGGAAGTGTCACTGTCCTGGACAGATGGGTGCTAGAGAGGTAGTGGAGGGTGGCACGTAAGGCCCAGAACATCTGGGCCCCCATCCCAGTCCTGCCCCTTGAACAGGGTTCTCTATCCCTCCAGGCCCTGGTGTCCCCATCTGTGAACAGTGAAAATCTAATGGAGGAGCAGAGTGAGCAAACTCTAGGCCATGCCTGGTCCAGTGCTGGCTTCTCCTGCTCCAAGAGGCCCACGGCCACCGAAGCAGCCATCTGTTGTAAAGATGCAGTGGAGAGCACTTCCTTAGGGCAGACAAGGATGCTTGCTGAGGGCCCTACCCTGACAGGAAACTGCCTGGCCCTCGGGGAAGGGGATACACTCATGGGGGAGTCCCCCGCCCTCACACTACTCCACCTGGGTCTTGTGCTACTGTATCTGCCTCTCTGCCTCTCACCTCTACAATCAGAAAGGGGCACAGAGCCCAGAGGCCACTCTGCACAAAGCTCTCATTTACAGAAGACAGAGATAAGGCCCAGAGATGCAGCGTGACCTGCCTATGGCCGTGGGCAGCCAGGCCAAGAGCCTAGGCTCCACTGCTGGTTGCTAGTCGAGGGCTCTGTCTCCCATCGAGCATGGCTCTAAGTGTCTCGAATGCCTCCTGACCTGCCCCGCCCCTGGCCCCACGCACCCCAAAGCCCAGTGAGGCAAACGCTGGGCCCAGCCCCTCACGTTCCCCTCCCACCGCCCTCCTCGCTGGCCTTGGGCTCCGTCTTCCCAGGGCCACATCTTTGCTCCCTCCACTGCCTGCTGCATCTCAGTCCAGGCAGGAAGACCAATGAGGAGTGAAACGCCGCCTGAAGCCCAGCGCCCTACAGCGCCGCTGCCCCTAGCACAGAACCCAAGAAGATGAAACTCCACTCCTAACGCCTTCTCTAGAAACCCCGGCTTCCTTTGCACACAGACGCCCGAAGCACCCCAATACATCCTCATCTGCATTCCAGGTCTGGGAAAGACTGGTTGACCCCCTCGGGGGAAAAGCCAAGACCCATCAAATATCACTTCCTTTAGCGCCCCTCCCCCAGCCCCTATAAGATCACGCCTGCCGCCTCGGGTGGGGGTCCCGGCCACAGGGAAGCTGCAGCATGGCACTGTGGGCTCTGCCTTGAGTCTCTGACACCCACACAGAGGGGAGGGAGAATCTAAACACTCCCACCGAGACAGACAGCAAACCTAAACCCCAACAGCACACCCAGCACACACCAGGAGGGCACGGAAGGCGTCAGGACGGAGCTGGAGGAGGGGAGGAGGGAAGGAGGCGCGGGTGGGTGAGGGGAGACAGCAGGCAGCGGGTGGAGAGCAGAGGGTGAAAGGACACCCTGGGCCGAGAGTTCGGTCCCCAGTGAGAGAACCCCTAACAGGTTTCAGAAAAGACAGAGTGAGCAGACGGAGGCCACCTGCCTCGGTTCTTCCTTTTCCCTGTCAAAGCTACCACCTCCAAACACTCGCACCACTGAAACACTTCCGCGGACCGTGCGGCGCTGCAGCCTGACCCTGGCGTTAAGTGGACTTGGAATTTAGCACCTGCAGGTCACTTCTTTAATGGATACATGTACGCACAGTGTTCTCTTCAGGGGTTCCCCCTCCCCCGAATGCAGCCCACCGCCCGTGTTTCCAACACCCCAGGAGTCAAAGACACTCACCTGGGAACTGATAGCCATAGCTCGGAGCAAATCCAGGGTAGCCGCGGCCATAAGTTGCCACGAAGTTGGGGTAGCCTTGAACACAGAGAGAAAGAACACAGTCTTGTTATTACAGTTGCCTCAGGTCTGGGGGGAACCCTGGGGGTGGGGTGGGGGGAGAAGCAACCTGAGTTATTTTCCTCCACAAAATGATTTGTCTCCCATGAGGGTCTTACCCAGGGCCTGGGTCACCTCTCTCCCATAGCTGGGGGACTGGTCAACCTGCTGGTAATTAACCTGTATTTGGGCAGAAAGACCCCCCAAAGCCACACGCTTTCTTGACCTGTAGAGTAAATGCCACGTATTAGCAACAGGCACAGGGCCCGGCCTGACTCTGACATTTGGAGAGCTCACCCTGAATGTACTTTACCTTACAGCTATTGACAGTGGGAGATTAAGGTCCTCACAATGCCTCCCCGCCGGGCAGCGGTCAGCAGCAGCGCCAGCACCCGACGGAGCATGAACACTGGGGTCGGTTTAGTGGCGAAACTCGGGGTTGGCCCTGTGCCTGGGGAAAACACTGGGCCCAGTGAGCCGTGGCCCAGGGAGCTGAGGTCCCGGGGCCTGTGTCTGAGCACGGACACTCCACTGGACTAGGATCTTCCCAAGGCCCTTGGAGAATGGTGAGGGGCCAGTGGGGTTAAAGCGTGCACCACAAGCCGTGGCCCAAACCAAAAGCCTCGTATCACGTCTCCACGGGCATCTCACAGCACGCACGTGCTTTTCACGCACCTGCCTCAGCAGGGGACCTAGGGGTGACTGGTTCACTGAAGGGTGCAAAGTGCAGCTGGGCTGGGCACTGGGTGTAGAGGAACGTTCTAGTCTGAGTGTGGCCTTTTCCGATCCATGGGGAAACTGTCAGTGAGATGTCACTTCAGCTCTCATGCCCTTCATTATGCCCGCTCAGGACACTTTACTTTCTATGTCACTGCTTTTCGATTCAGGCTACAAAGAAGGCTGGTGGAGCCTTCTGGACTGAAATTCCACCAGCCCTGGAGACCCCTCGTGTACCCCTGTTCCTGCCCCTGCCAGGCTCACGGAGCCCACTCTACTCAATGTGTAGGATCCTCAGCACGTTCATGCTCCTCGAATTCCATCTGGCAATCCTACCGCCTCGCCTATCCTGCTCCCTCTGGCAGCCTGACTTCTGCTCTGATGTCAGAGGTGGGCTGTTCGTGGTTGTTTTCTGGCTGCCCAGCACCTGACGCCCCTTCTCCGTGAGTCTTGGAGAGAGGCCTGCCTCCCATCATGGATGCAGGAAAGACCTCCTTCCTGCTCCCTGAGTTGGACAGGCCGGAGACCTTGGCTCAGCTGATGAAAGCCTTCCCAGAATCCACATCTGGGGCCAGTGGGGCAGAGGAGGAGGGCATGGTTCAGAACTTGCAGGAGAGTCCAGCATCTAGTGACGGCAACAGGGGCCCCTGATCAGGTCATTCCTGGGTTGTCTCTGGTTATGGCTGTGGCTCTGACCACCCAGCTTCTGGTTACTACCTGTTCTTCGGCCTTCCTGGCAATTCTGTGTTGTCCAAGCCCCTCCAACAATCTCTAGGCTGCTTCCGGCAGCTAGAGTTGTCTCTGCTGCTTGTCACCGAAACGCAGGTAGAAAGCTGCTTTGGTGGGTGGGCAATAGAGAGCTTCCCACCTGTGCCTCTGTAGTTCCAAGCAGCCCCTTAAACATCCCTAAACACAGTCTCTGGGGTCTCATCGTCCACCTCCCGGAGGACTCTCACATGTTACAAGCAGAAAATGACCCTGCGAGTGACTGCTGAAGGAACAGGATCCTTTACTAAATTCAATCTTGTGCACTCTGGCACGAGTTAGAGTTTGCGGGTCTTCCTGTTGCCTGTTCATAGAGTTTTTATGCCTCAGAGGTCCAGAGATGGGACTCGCCCTCCCTCTGCCCCGACCAGGAAATCTGTCATCAGTCCCAGAATAGAAGCTTGCTGGACTGGGCATCAGAAGACCATGCCCTTGGAGGTCTTCCCTTTTCTCTGGGAGCTTGAGTCTTGCCCGCTGTAGAAAGCTTTGCAGGTCCCTTGCAGCACTGATGAGCCCTAATTGGCAACTGACACCAGCTGTGGCTCCTTTCCCTTGCTTCAGCCGAGCCTTTCCAAATTTGCAGCCACAACTCACTGGCCAATTGACCTGTTTCTACCTCAAAAGAGTCTTGCCACCTGCTCCTTCCCCGTGCATTCATTTCCCAGCATTGGTGTCTCGTTGCAGAAGGCCTGCCCCAGATGAGACAGGATGATGTGGGAGCTTTGCACTGACCGCTGAGGCGCAGGGCTGAAGTGAGACGTGGAGCTCTGGCACCCGCCGGGGAAAGAAGAGAAACAGGGACAGAGACGCAGGACAGAAACCAAGACGTGGTGCCTTAAACGGGCACACGCACGCCGGCTCCCCCCTCGGTGTTTACTTCATGGCTGGCCAGTTCCATTCTCCTCCCAATTAGTCACCTGTTATCAAATCAGATCTTTCAGCACTAAATTTCTTAGACCATTATTTCAACAATATCGATAAACGAATTATATGCAAGCCGCCGAATCGCTGCTGCCTAGGGCCTTTCCTGATGAAAATGACTCCTGCGCGTCTAACATCGGCGCTGGGGGTCTTAAATATTTTAGCGTTACTCTGACAGCAAAAGTGTAAACCCATGTGTCACTTTCGAGACTCCCTCAGGGTGGGTGGGGTGGGGGCTGGTGGACTGCCTAGTCCCTCCCTGAGTCCCTCCCCCAGTATGATTCCATCACGTCTGCTTTCTCCCTGGCATACTCAGAAGTCTTCACAAAGAAGGAAGGAAAGCTTTATCAAGTTCACCCCAATTTGTGGCCTTACCCCAGACTTCTCGGAAATGTCAATATTGTCTCCTGAACAACAAAAGGTGAGAACGTGGCGTCTGCCGGAGTGGGGATCTGATCTCCAGCCCCCACGCGGAACATCCTCTGGGTCAGGCCGATGGAATCATAAATTTATAATACAACATTACTTCAATTTTCCTCTTCATTTACTGCTGCGCAGCCCAACTCTGCTCGCAAGGCTCCCAGCCCCAGCCACACGGGGGAAATTGGCTGGCTGCATATCAATAGCACATTACAGCAGACCCATGCGGATGCTCCATCAAGCCACATTACCGTGAGATGACCCAGCCACCACTTCCATTAGCAGCTGGGCCCCTCCTGCACTGGCTACTGCACAATTTATTTGCTCCAGTACTCTGGATGCCTGATCAATCCCACAGTAATTATCTCTTGTCACTAAAGAAAAAAACCCAAGCCTTCTGCCTGCATGACCACCTTTCTTACAGATAGGCTTCCTATGTGGGGGGGGGGGGAAATCCAGAAATCAACAACAGAATTTGAATTTGACAGTCAGCTCATTTTTGGGCCCCCTTTTGGAGATGCTGGCAGAGGTCTCAGAATTGTGGTTCTAGATCTTTGCTCCAATCCTAAAGGATGTTTGCGTGCTAGATGCGCACGTGATTCATCTTCTCCCACGCTCTGTTAGTCAGCTACTCAGAGTCATGGAAAACTGCTCCCAGCAGGCCCCCCCACTGGAAAGAGACATGGGAGCTGTTAGAGTGTGACACCCCTGCCAGGCGTGCAGAGCGCTGCCTGGGGCACCACACGGGCTCCGTGAGGTCTGCATGCGGATGCCACACCAAGTGCCAAGAGCCCTTCCCAGGCAAGAAGTCTACAAAGGTGCCTGCCCCAGAATCATCCGGAGTCCAGACCTGTGCTATCCAACTGAAGTTAAATTTAAATGATACCAAGTGAGCACTTCAGTTCCTCAGGCAGAAGCCACATCTTAAAAACTCAACAGGTAGCTAGTGGCTACCGTCTTGGGCAGCACAGATGCGAGACCCTCCCACCAACGCACAAAGACCTAACGCACGGCACCACTCTTGAAGGAAAACGAAGGGCTGAATTTTGAGTTTCCTCTGTTTATAAGGAAACAGCTGAACAAATGGAGACCTCCTTGGGAGTGACCTCAACAGACATTTTTGGAAAGACAAATCCCAGTTGAAATTACAAATGAGTCTAGACATGTGGCTGTAAGTTCCAGCCCATCGTCTTTCGGTCTGTTAGTGAATGCCAGCAGATTACAGCTCCTTATTCCTTCTCCACGGTGATTTTTTTTTTTTTTTTTTTTTTTTTTTTTGCTTTCATTTCAGAGGGGCTTAATGTTAGGGAACACTGGGTCAGAATTTCACAGGGCCTCCTCAGTACAGCATTGATAAGTGCCTCTGGCTTTCTTCAGCTGGTCAAGTGTCTCTCCATTTCTGGGCCTGCAGGGTGACGTTTTTCAAGGCCTCAGCAATGAGGTATTTCTCTACCACTGGAATTAAACCTGTTAAACAGCGTGTGCCCAGCGGGGTCAAGAGAGTGGAAGGCAGTAGGATTATGTGGCTGAGAAGGCCAAGGGGAATCAAATATATCAACAATAATCATGTTTGCTTTTATTAAGTCCAATTTCATTAAGAAAAAAAACAGAGATTCTAGTGCACTGAGCTGGATAACGGCAGGCACCTCTTTGGGGCGGCCAGGCAGCGGAACAAAATCTGAGGGCTGCAGAAAAGACCTTTTCTAAGGGTCTCAGTTGATTTTGGTTTGGTCTGGCTGGAAGGCCGGGAGACCCACCCCCTCCTGGTCTCTCCTATGCTCTTTTTAAGGAATTCCCATCGGGCTGATTATTCTGATTTTGTCAAAGGCTGTGAAAGCCCAAACCAAAACAAGCTGTAGGCTCTCCCCAAGGACATCTGCGGCCGTATCAAGAGAGATGAAGGAAGAATAACCGTGCAACCGTATGCTTGCTTATCAGCTTCCCTCTGAGGAGACCTCCCCAAGTCTGGGGGAATCTTAAAGGACATTCAAGAATTTGTTCCGCCGTTCCCAGGTCATCTATAGACCAGTGCGTCTGTTGTTTCACCAGAGTATCAGCTCCCTGCGATCGGCAGCTTCATCCTCTGCTGCGTCTTCAGCATCTAATACAGCGCCTGGCACGTAGCTGACACTCAATAAACGGTTGTTGAACGAATGGGCTGAAAAACTAATTGTTTATCGCTTCACTTCAAAAAAGCCCTAGAAGTGCTTTTTCTGCTCTTTCAACAAAAAACGTTTACATCACTAACACTCATCTCATTCCATTCATTAATGAATTAAAAAATTTTTTTTTCTGTGTTAAGCCACGTTCCTCAGTCCAACCGCTGATGGTGGTGACAGTCAGGCTTCCAGGACTGATAACGCCGGTCTGGCGCACCGGGGACGGGTGCCCCAGGTGACTAATGGGGACACGTCAGGCCATCCTGCCGCAGGATTAGACTCCTCCAGAAGCCACCACTTTAGAAGGAAGAAGCAAGGGCTCCGGTCACAGCACAGCAGATGGCACTCTCCTCGCCCAGAGAGTCCACAGACCCAGGGTGCCACGCTGCGCCAGTGGGTGAAATGCGGGGCAGCCCCAGGGGCTTCTGGGAGTGGGCATCAGAGAAGGCTTGGTGGAGTCTCCGGCCTGGCTGGGGAGGCAACAGGCCAACCAGACTGTGAGACTGTGACTTCGTTCCCCGGAAACTGTGCCTGACTCACCCCTTCTGCCCGGACCTTGGGCTGGTTCCTGACTGAGACCTGCTTGGGGCCTCTCAGAAGGCCCTGTCTCAGCAGGTGTCTGGACGGCCTCCCCATAAGGGCTGGGGAATTCAGGGGGCTGGGCTGGGAGCTACTCAGGCTGATGTGCAGCAAGGACCTCTGCTTGAAAAACTCTAAGATAATCCAACTCCTTGAGCTGGGGGTCCACACGGAGGAGGCTGCAGGTGCCACAGCACAGGTCATCCCTGCGGGTCTAGCTATGTTCTCAGCCATGGCAGGAAGGGACCCGAGTCGAAGAGCACTGAGCACCTACTCAAGTGGTAATTTGCCCAGGGCCCCCCAGTACCTTATTAATAACAGCTCCCGGCTCGAGTGCCTACTACTGTTATTTCGTTGATAAGACGACACATTTTTTTTTTCATATTTCAACATCTCTTGAAAGTGGGATCTATCTCACCAAGAATGTGCTAAGAAAGCAACACTATAGTTTAATTAATAGCATTTTTTTTTCTTTCTGAACGGTCCATGAAGGTGCATTTTACCAACCATGCAGCTCGGATCTGATGAAATACGGCATTGGCTGGGCATGGCATGGTTTCATTTACCCATGAAGTGAGGGCCTCCATATCCATATCTATGGGTGGGGTAACTGAAGGACAGAGAGGCTGTCACTTGCCCCAAGTCACATAGCTGGCAGTGGGAGAAGTCCAGATTTGATGCTGAAGTGCCACGCTCTTCCCTCTGGCCCACACAGCTCCCTGGTGGAGGCTCGTTGTCGGGCTGGGGGAGGAAAAGCGTCTCTGCGATCTGGGGGGACTGGCTGAGGTCTGGGGGTACAGCCCGGTGGCAGTCTCAACCAGAGCTATGTGGGCAAAAGCGTTAAGCAGCAGGGGTGGGGGTGGGCTGTGGGAAGTTTTAAGTCAAGAACTAATAGACTCCAACCACAAAGACATTTGTAACTAAATGTTACTCCTTTACCGCAACCCGAGGAAGTCATAACTTGAGACCCCAGCAGAAGGGGAAGGAGCTGCGGCAGGTGAGTAAGCACCTGGCATTCACCACCACCATCCATCCCTCGGTGAGCAGGAGCCAGCTGGAAGGCGTCTGGGGAAGCACAGGGAGGGCTGGGTCTGCCCACCCGCAGCCACGGCCAAACCCAGTCCTGGGCCTGCTGGGACACCACCCACCTCATGTGCGCTCTGCCTGGACCTGCCCACCCAGCTGGCCCGCTGGCTCTTGGGATTTCACACCAGGACCCCTTGAGTTCCGAGGCTGTTTCTTCTGTCTAGATTATCTTTGGCTTACTTATTCTTCTCATCCCAGCTGAAATGTCACCTCCACAGGGAGCTGTTCCTGATTCCTCAGACTCGTTTCCATTCTTTATTGTACACTCTTAAAGCATCCCCACAACTCTCTCTATTCTGATGAATTACCTATTGGTGTGACTGGCTGTTAAATGTCCTCTCTCTCACTAGACCACATGCTTCATGAGGACAGGGACCTCCTAAGTGCATCTCCCATTGTTCACCCTGGGCCGGGCACACAGTAGGTATGCAAAGACCCAAAGCATTCAACAAGTTCCTCCCCTGGCTCCCACTGTGAAACCACTGGGTGCCCTCTGTTTAGGGGTTAAACCTGGGTGTCTGTGGGGACGCGGGCCCAAGCCCTGGCTGAACACAGCTCTGCACCTTTGCTCCTTGGCAACTGACAAGAGTGAGCTGGCTTCACTCCACACCTTTGATTCTCCCTGAAGAAAAAACAGTTCATTCTTCCCACAGGTAAAGGGCATCAAGTTAGACTCAGAAAGGTGAGGGCACTTCCTAAAGATTTGGATCCTAAAAAGTCTCCTATTTTAAGCCGTAGGCCTTTATACGAGACTCCGAAAGCTAGCAGCGGGTAATGGTCTCCACTCTTTTCTTTGAGGTTTGATTTTTAAAAAACTATTAATCCATTCAGAGTTTCTTTTGGCATACAACATAGGATAAAGACCAATTTTTATTTTTCAAAGCAAGAGCCTGACAAGTGTCTATAGTCAAAAAGGAAATAATACTCAGCGATTTCTAAAAATAATCACATCTAATAATTATATTCTTACACAGAAATAAATTTAGTTCATGCTCTTTAACTTTTTCTATTAGCAGATGCATTCATATATACCATACTATTTTAATTATTGTAGTTTTGTGCTATGTTCTGATATTCAGTCAAACTAGTCTTTTTTCATTTCTCCTTTTAAAACATTTTCTGATTTCTTATATGTTTCTTCTGGCAGATAAGTTTTAGAACCATTTGCCCAACTTTTAAAGAACTACAAAAGGATTTTTCTTTGAAACTGTTAAACCTGAAACATTAATTTGAGAAAAATTAACATCTCAGCCATTTTTGTTATTTTCATGGCATCACTCTCCATTTTAAGTTCCCTAAAATAATTTTACCTGACCCTGTCATTTCCTCAGAAAAATAGAGACAATTCTTTCAAGAATTTATAAAACCAAGGAAAGTTTTATAAATATAAAACTAAGCCATGAATGTGAAGAGCAAATCTGAAAACACATAAAGAGCTTATCAAAAAATATAGAAGAGGGACTCTTAGCCCAACCAAATGAAAACCCATTAAAACTAGACAGCTCATGTGCCTGAATGGAATTTTACCATTAACTACCATTTATCCCATTTAATTAGTATTTTCCCGACACACAATAACGTGCACTAAAATACTGTTCTCTCGCCTTGAAATTTCTAATTATTGTTGCGACCCACACCATTACGCTTCTCCACTGCTTTCTCCATCTTTCATGCCATTTAAGCAGCAAGATTTTCAATTATCTACGCAGGATGGACAGAGATACCTTTAAGGAAGGGGCATAATATGCAACTCAATTTCTCTAAAAGCCAGGAGAGATCATTTTTCGTCAGGACAAACACACTCTGTCTTTCATCTCTCTCTCCCTCTCTCTCTCTCTCTCTCTCTCTCTCTCTTCTCTCTCTCTCTCTCTCCTTTGCAAATAAAGAGTAAAACAGGCTATTTAAAACATCCATTTAAATGCAAATTTTGATATCCCAAGAGAAAAATGTTAATCATTTAAATAGACAGGATTATCACCCACCCTCACCACTCCCCCCCTTCCAAGTTTTAGAAAATGTGGCCTCAGCCCACACAAGTTAAACCAGTCGGGAGCCCTAAGGGCTTTAAGAACTCCCAGTCAGGAGAGAGGGCCCAGACAGAGGGAATGACTTTTTCTCCTTTTAAAGAAGGGACTGGAAAGGAGAGAAAATCCATAGAGTACCTTCAATGAGCCAGGCATGGGACAAGATAATTATCCATCCATTCCATCCATCCATCCATCCATCCATCCATCCCTATCCATCTCTCTGCTCATTTAATAGTCACAACTGTCTTACAAGGGGGGCAGGTTATCATTCTCATCACAGATGAGGAAACTGAGGCTCAGACAGGTAAAGCAGTTTGTCCAGCTGGTAGGTAACCCAGTTGGGTGTACAGGCCTCCAGAGGCCCCAGTCCACAGTGACTCTGCTGGATCCCCGGGGTCCCACCCAGACTCACCCAGCATCCCCATGCCAAGCATGAACGCGTCCATGGTGTAAGGCAGCCCCCGGGCCCGACCTCTTGTCCCAGGCGGGAACATGACTTCTTTCGGCTGAGCTTTCTTACATTCTACCTGTTAAACAGAAAGGCGAACAAATGAGATGCAAATGAATTCCACGTAAATGTCAAATGCAGAACGGATCTGGTTACGAGCGAGGTTATTTTTAGCCGTGCTCCTTACTCACTGTAAAAATAGCCGTGCCGAGTAAATGGCCTGCAAAATAAATATTTAAGAAAATATACCACTTGTGGAAATCCTGCTGTGGAAAAACCTACAAGGGTGAAATTGGGTTTGGAAGGGCTGCAAGGATGTAAGCTTAAGATACACATGCGTGGGTTGGGAACTCAGACTGAAATTTGTACAGAAGGTACGGGAGGTTAGGAGGCAGCCGATGGCAGACGATGGCTGTTGGATGTGTCAGCAAATAACAACAATAGCACAGTAACAATGCGGCTATTACTTGGTTCCCTTTCCCTGTTTACAAATTCCCCTCAGGTTCCTTCAGGTCAGTGACTCTCCACACTGGACTGTCTGATTCTACCTCTTATTAAATAGACAGGCCAGTTGGTTTTGGGTCCATTTCGCAGGTGAGAAAACTGAGCATCAGAAGGGGCTTGTGTCACGTGCTATAGAAACCATACCCGAGCAGGGGCAGGCCTGAAAGCTGGATCTTTAAAATGTAGGTCAGCGATGCCACCATCTCCATAACACTTGCCCGGGGCACTCATGAGGGAAGTAATAAGATTAAACACTGACTCCATTCGCCTGGATTAACAGTTTCTCATTCTCCAGCTGTGTCTTCAGGTGGTTGCGAGTCTTTTCTTCCTATTTCCCTTCTGCCTCCAAAATTTCTAAATCCTATTCCGCTCATACACCCAGAAGTCATTTATTTAACAACATATACAGAAATGATCTATAATGCAAAGCCCTGGAAATAAGTACAACTGCTGCCTGTGGAAGCTCCTACAGTTTCTACTAATGTTCCTTAAGCCCTTGCTCAGGGCTTCCTTGCTTTCAGTTTACAGACAAACTTAACAAACATTGTTAGCCGGTAGTCAATTCTATTTCTGATGAAGATGGAATGTCACAGGGGAAGGCACAGGTGCTTATAGCAGCAGAAGCAACAGCATGGCAGCCTGATAGAGATGGGGGAAGGACAAGAACCACGTATCTTATTTAAAAAGCAGTCCGGGGACATATACTATAGGAACCCAAATTCCATGTAGCTCAACAACTGCTAAGGGTATCACTATGACAGAAAACTACCATTGTTCACTGCGGGTCTGCGATATGAAGAAAACGTTAAATCGTGTGCAATGTATTTTGTTTTAAAAGGGACCTGTATGGGTTGTCCATCTCGGAGATACCCTCATCCCAAATACTTTTAATTAAAAAATATTTTAGTGCTTCAGGCTAGGGGGAAACTTTAATTACCTCAAATATTAACTCCTCTTTCCTCAAAGACACCAGATAACAGGTATTAATCTTGTTCTTTTAAGAATGATAACCACACGTACTTTAAAAAAAAATGGATACGATGGTTCAACATTCATGACTGATATGCTTAACACTGAGTTTTTCTAGATTAAAAGGGAAAAGATGAGCACCCTCCCCCCCCCCAAAAAAAAGAGCAATGGGTAAAGGACACTAATGGGCAATTTACAAATGGCTAATAAAGCAGCCCACATCCCCAAATGAGACATATCTTTCACTCATCGGACTGGCCGTCATGAAAGGAGCATTTGATGTTGAGTCCCTGAGAGCATGGGCAGCAGAGGTGGCCACTGGCACGTATTTTCCTGGCGGGCAACTGGACAAAGTGTCACATCAAAAACCACACATGCACACACACATCCTTTGACCTAACAAATTCCACTCACAGGAATTCATTCTGCAAGGGCCTACGGATGAGTATTCACCATATGCGTTCATTATCATGAAAGAAAAGGAAATACCCTGAAAGTCCAAGCACAGGGAGCCGGTTGGCTGGACGTCCTCTACGCTGACCGTAAGCTACACAGCTACGGAAAGGGAGGCCGATAAAGACGTCCCAGGGAAACCCTCCGTCCCAGACAGACCAGGACGGCTGGTCAGCCTAACTGCAAGCAGGGAAAAAGCAAAGTACAGGGACTTTGTGAAAAATGAACGAGCGGATACTCCACAGAGGGAGAAACAACAGGAAAAGACACAGCAAAGTTGTCTTAAGAGTGACTGTTCTTTAACTTCCGTTGTGCATTTTGTTGTTGTTGTTGATTTCCCAAGTTTTCTGCTTTGAATATTACTGTTGCAAGTGTGTGTGGCGGGCGGTGATTAAAAAGAAATAAATTCATCAGAATTGGGTCTTCAAGATTTCTCCCGCAAGCCTAGGGGTGACAATTAGCTCCTGGACTCCAGACCCCCACCCCCAGGACGCAGACGCAGGCTGAGACACCTCATTTGCGAGCGCCTGCCCGAGCCTGGGAAGATGTGTGTGCTGTGCAGAGCAGACAGATAATTACCAACCTAACAATAACACCGGGATCCAGTATAATACCGCTAACCAGCTCACTTTCTAATAGCCCTATCGGTGACAATCTATTGCATTGTCTTATGAAAACCTGCTGCCTGTTCCTAGGCAACCTGATCAACGAAAATTTCAGGTTTATACAATTTTCATTTAGGGAACATAAAGGTTAACTGACTGTAATGGGAACATTTTAAACAAAACCACCTACTCTTCCTCTCACTGAGCAGGGCTGGCAGCTCTGTTTAATTCTGCTCTGTCTTTGCTGGTGCTGTTCTGGGCAGCACCGACTGCTTGGGTTCTGTCCACCACTGACATTGTGTCTGCGCTGAGCGCTCCATAAGGCCAGGGGCCATGGCATGTATACTCTCTGGGGGACCCCGGCATGTCCTGGGCACTTGAGTGGCACCGGCGAGCCTGGCCTGGCCTGCACCGCAGGCTTCTGGAGAGATTTCTCAGGACCAGACGGGCCCGCCTACCCAGCTCCCGAACTCCTTCGAGGATGTTGTATAGAAAACAGTGAAAAGGGGAAAGAGGCATCGCTGTTCTCTACTTGTACCCGAGTCTTTGCAGTGGGTCAGGGGCTTGCGGAGGATAAAACTATGTCCTTCACCCATCAGACCAGACACCTTGTCTCTCCCACCAGACTGCAGGGATCAGGGTCAGTCCATACCTTCCCTGGTCCCTCAGAGAAGTTCAATACAGAGCATGGATCGAATTATATGTTCATCATGGTCGAGGAGGCTCAGCTTATTTCAACGGAGCTGAGGAACTCAATGTGCCTGGCAAGTGCTGTGGGGGACGCAAAGACAAACAGGGCAGGCTTCCACCCCCAAGAGCCCTCATTCCATTGAAAAGAATATATGTTCTCCTAACATTAATATTAAGACAAACAGTCATACGTCAACCTGCCCCTTGTCACTTCTGGGCCTGTCAGCCTTGGGAGCCTTTTGGGTTAGACAGACTACATTTGGGTCACCCCTCAACCCCTGCTATCCTCCCACCAGACTCTGTGCAAACTAGAGAACTTGGCATAAAGAGCCTGAATTACAGTCAGAATCAAAACGGGGAAAAACCCAGCCTATCGCCACAGCCAAAGTCACACACTTCGGTCATCTGTCCACATACCATGTCCCAGTTATCTACTGCTGTGCAACAAGCTAGCCCCAAACTTAGCGGCTTTGAGCAACAATTTGTCATTCGTCCTCATGGTTCTGCGAATTGATGGGGCTCAGCAGGGTTCTGCTTGCGGTTGGTCTCTCATGTGTTTGTGGTCAGACAGGGGCTGGGGCAGGAGCCAGAGAAAGCCTGGACTCGGCTGGGGGTCCAAGATGGCTTCGCTCACACAGCAGGCCGCTGGTGCTAGTTTAGCTGGGACTGTCCATGGGGTGGGGGTGGGGGACCGCTCAGGGCTTCTCCATAGCACTTGGTCTTCTCACAATGTGGTGGCAGAGTCCCAAGGGGCCGAGCCCCAAGCACAAGCCTTCGAAGACACCAAGGCAGAAGCTGCACTTTTTATAGCCTGGCCTTGGGAGTCACGCTGTTACTTCTATCACGTTCTACTGGTCACACCGGCCAGCCTATATTTGGTGTGGGTGGGGAACACACAGGGGCATGAACCCTGGGAGGCACAGATCACAGGGGCCGTCTTTAGAGACTATGGACCACAAGAGATCAATGAGGAGACAGGACAGTGGGAAGCATCTTCCCACCCTCGGTGTCTGGCTAGCTGGGTTCTTGGGGCAGTGGGCACTGAAGGCTGCCTTTCCTGTGGGGCACAAGGCAGGCACAGGAGCTCCCTCCCAGGGCAGCCCGAGAGAGGCTCGTGTGGCTCCCCAGGTCAACAGAAGCAAAACAGAAATGGTTCTCCTGGTGCTCAGATCTCTCGCTCTATCTGTATCAGCACCACCACCAAGACCTCCATGTATAATAATACATGCTCCCCACCACTCACACCAAAGTGCTCTCTCTAGGGCAGCCTTGGGTGGGGGCAGAGTCTGAGGATGGAAAGTCTCCAAGTCTTGGTCCTGGAGACTCAACCAACATCTCAGATCTCATCTCAGCAGCTTCTCACCATGGCTCATTGCTGGTTTCAAATGGCACCTGGGAGAAGCAGTCTGCTTGGAGGGACAAGAGATTTAGCAGGAAATGCCATCTGGATGTGTGCTTGCTAAGAAGCCTCAGAGGATACTTGTGACCAGTGTCTCACAACCGGAAGACGAGGTCTCCCATTGCTAAGTTTCACAGCCGGCAAAGCCAAGCAGCAGCTCCATACCAGGGGCTGATACCAAAGGCAGATGGGACTGCCTGTAAACTTTCACTCTTCTGAATATGCTGCCTTGCTTGGCAAACTCGCCTTGGAAAAGAGGTCATGGCTTCCTCGCAGCCACACAGTTACGGGTTCAGAAGAACCACCTGGCAGAAACCCTCTTAAGGATGTTCCTTTTAGAGGACGATATCAGGAGCCCAATGTGAACGCCTACTTCCAATCGGAGTCCCAAGCAATTCGGCAATGTGTTTCTAACTTTTTCTTTAGAAATAATTTCAAACTTATAGAAAAGTTGCAAGAATAGCAAAAAGAATACCTGTATACCCTTTAGCCACAGGCACCTGTTGCTAAGAGTTTGCCACTTTGGCATTTAGTATTTGCACACTCTCTACGTCTAGGTTTTAGGTCTAGATCTAAATTTGGTGATTTTTTCCCCTGAACCGCTTGAAAGGGATGTATAAGGTATGCATTTCCTAAACATAGAGGTGTTTTTCTTACATAACCACAGTATAGTAATCAGCCCAGGACATTCAACATTGATACCAATACTTTATCTACCTCCTACAGTCCTGTTTTGTCAGTGGATCCAATGACGCCCTTCATCGCTCTCTATCCACCTTACAGAGCAGGAAGCTGAGGTCCAAGGCAGGCAGAAGCCCCGCCTCTATCTTGCAGGACACCAGTCCATGCATGGCAGGGCTGGGCTTGAGCCCAGGTCCACCTTGATGCCATGGCCCGTGCCAGGGAGCAAGGTCCCGTGCCATACCCTAGGGGGAAACTTTGGCATCGGCTTTCAGAGAAGGTGCTGGGACTTCTGTGGGACAGCTTCCTGCAGTGCTGAGTGCTTGTCCTCACCCGCTGGCCCGTGGCCCTTGCTCAGGCAAGCTCCCTGCGGGGCACCTTTTGGAGAGGAAGAGGCTGGCAGTCTGAGGAGGATGCCAAGGTCTGGGAAGTGAAAGGCTTTTGTTCTTTCCCAGAGTCTACACAAAATGGCCTCAGTCAGCACGCCCCTGGGGCTGGGAGGGAAAGCAGACCCCACCTTGGTCGGAGGAAACCCAAGCCCTGGGCCTGTGGCCTTGATTTACAAGGCCAGGACAAGGAAAACTCTTGTGTGGCCTGAAGAGGCCAGTGTTTGCAGTTTCCCTTCTCACTCCAAACAGGCCATGTTAGAAACGATTTACTCCTCTGTGGAGAGAGGACTATTTAAAGGATAAAATCCACAGCTGCCCAGAGATCGACCTAAATTATCTGGCCAGTAGGGAGGGAGGCGAACAGAGGGGTAGTGCGGGGCGGACAGTGGCTTTTACGGTGGGCACCGTCCTTCTGCGGAGCCTCCTGAAAGACAGAGAGGCCTGACCTGGACGTGCCCCGAGACCAGCTCCTCCTCTGACTCCAGCGGCTGCTCCTCCTCAGCCAGTTCTGGGAGATTCCAAGCCAGAACCGCTTCTCCAAGCCCCCAAGGTATCATCTCCTCTGACTGTTGGGCCCTGAGCGCCTTCCAGGGAGACAAAGGGAAGGGGATATGACCCTCCAGTGTAAGGATTCGGGGTGCCTACCTTGGAGCCCACAGCTTTCCAGATCTCTCCAGTAAAGGCAGGAAGGGTGAGCTGCACCCCAGAAACCACACGCGGCTCCCTGCTCGGCCTGCGCCATCCCATGGCCCCTGCTTTTCTTCCTCCTGCCCACTGCTTCCTCTTGTCCTCTCTGGCAGTCATAAGCCTTGCTGGATACTCCAGGAGGGCAGGACCCTTCACGGGCTCTTACAGATTATAACCCAGATTCAGAGAGGCCCTTCCCTCAAAGACAAACCCAAACAGCTCCATGGGGAGAAGCCGGGTCTCCGCTGACCTCAAGAGCATGGCTGGCTACAGAATGTGCTAGAGAACATGCAGAATGCTGCAAAATGAAGATGAGGGGCCCTTTGGGCACCATCACTGAGAGTTCTGGGTCGTATCGGCAGAGCGTCAAACCAGCGAGGACCCGGGTGCAGGGCCTGCACAGCTGTTCAGGGCGCACGGCCCGGAAGGAAGCCAGCCCTGCTCGAGACAGATACTGAATGAGAGTTGAAGCAAGAGGCCAATGAGTATGAAGGTGCGGGATGAAATAACCCACCCAGGAGAGGTGAGAGGCCTGCGAGAGGGCCTGGGAGAGGGAAGGCAGGCCCCAGGCTCTTCTCCACATGGAGCTCACACCCGAAAGGGACCCACGGGCATCTCTCTCCCAGTGACCTTCGGAGAGTCTGATCACCTCTTCTGGGTTCTAAGGTCCATTCCAGGGTTTCCATTCTACTGAGTCACTCTACTTATCCACGGCCAGGGGCAGGATGGAGTCCTGATCAGCCTGAGTGCATGGCTGGGTGAGGGCCGGGGCCTGAGACTCTGCCATGGGCAGTGGTAGCAATCACACCCCGGAAATCCTGGTGGCGGCACTGGGGAGACCTGGCTCTTGACTCCAGCAGGCCGGGCGGGGGGAGGCGAGGGGAAGGATCTCGACACCCTCACCAGCACCAGCCCTTCTGCCCTCTGCAAACTCAGAGAGGCCTCTCAGCTGGGCACTGTCGATTCCGGGAAGTGAGCAGAAGAGAGCTCTGTGCTCTGTCTCCTCCCTCCTCCCTCCCCCAGAAATCTTAATCAGGCACTGTCCTTATAGACAGGGAGCAAGCAGCATGTGGCCAAGCACCAGAGGGCCCACTTGTAGTTGATAACTTGTTCCACTGCAAAAAGGTCCTCACCGATATGGGACCCCCCATGAAGTCTATGGGAGCGGGGTTACTGTGCCGACCAAAACGGAATGCCAACTTAGGCGGGTGACGGCAGCCCGCGGAAACATCTACCTTCGAGGGACACATGCTCGCCAGAAACAGCCCGGACCATCTGAGAGAAGCACTGAGAGCCCTGTAGGGCGTATCATCCTGATTCCATCCCCCTCACCAGCAGGATTACTCCAGCCGGAAAGAACACAACGTGTATCAAACACTCCAACACTCCCCATAGGCTAGGCGTGGTCACGGCATGCTCGTCCATGGCGTGCACGAGAGCGTATGCGCACGTAACGTACAGTACCTGTACATAATGACACACGTGTGTGATGTACGCCAAGCCCAGTTCCTGGCACACAGAAGTCCTCTGAGAATGTTCACTGTTCTCAACATCCTCATTAACCAACTCCTCTTTTCCTCCGAGTTGGCCTACTTAGTCCTGAAGTTATATGATATGAAAGGAAACTGAGGCATCGAAGAATGATTTGTCCAAGGTTACGAAGCAGATAATGACAGCCAGGATTCAATCCTAGGCCCCCCACTTCAAACCCCTGTTCCCACACCTCTGGGCCTCTGGCCACTCAGGTCCTGTCCTCACAGCCCTTCTTCACCACCCTCCAGCCGGCCTTCGAGGCCCCTCACATGCTATTCCTTTCGCAAAGCCAGCCTCAACCCTAGTTCCAGAATTACTTTCCCCAAGACTTCCAGAAAGAATTTCAAACATTGTTTCCTCTGCGCAGTGTTTCATTAAAATCAGCGATGGCCAAGCGAAGGAGGTCATAACCAACACTATGAGCACGTCTGATTTAGCAGGAAGGGGCCGGGCGTGGACACAGATGAATTCATTAAGATGAGGGTCTCCCTTGGAGGTGTGGTCAGTGTCTGGGCGAGGAACTGGCCCCCAGCACCATCTAAGACACGTGGCCCAGAGACTGCAGCCTCCCACCCCACCCGATCCGAGGCCAGGGGTCTTGTCCCACCCTCCGCAGTCCAGCCTAGAGGCGAAGGGTCCTAGCTTCACCTTGCTGCTCCTGACTTTTCTGTGCCTCGATAGTCTCATCCATAAAACATTAACAGAGTGCCTAACCCACAGGCTGCACGGAACTAATAAATTCAATGAGCTAATCCTTTAAGTGCTGGCGTTGGAGAAAGTAGGTTGGGTCACACCTTACTCTCCTCCACAGGGAGCATCTCTGAAGGTGATAAAGCCAGTTCGCAGCTGTGCCGATGAAAATCTCTGACTGGGGAGCAGAGAGGAGAAAGTGGCTGCCACCCCCCACCCCACCCCAGACTCTGGGCATGCTGCCGCTGACTTTCTCCCTCCCCTCCCCCACCTGCCGGCCAGGTAGGACCTCATCTTCCTGCGTTCATCAGCAAGGTGCGCAAAGGGAGCGGCACAGGCTGTACTATTTGGGAAAAAGCTGATGGTGGCAGCAACAGCTGTTCTCCTTTTCCTTTCTGGGAACCTGCAAGGGCATTTCAAAGTGAAAAGAAACCTCAGCCTCCGGCAGGTGCCCAGATTCTGCCACCAGGCCCGGTGCTTCCCCCAGCCCGGGGTGGGCTTTGCCACAGACCCTGAACAGAAGGGGCCTAACTGAATTTCTCTATTTAAAGGAGGAGGAAAAAGGGGGTGGCTGGAGCATTAGCTTGCATCTCCCCGGAGTGTCAGGCAGAGAGCAGAAGAGCAAAGTCAAGGGAAGAGCGGGCCCCAGAGAAGGGGTACAGAGGGAGGGCGCAGGCTGTTCCCGCGGTCTCTGGGCCCCCTCCCGTGAGTGGAGCGCAGGGGATGCAGGGGGCGGCGCAAGTGGAAAAGCCCAGAGGTGTGGGGCCCCTGGACATCCAGAAGGCTGCTCCGCACTCCCCAACCGCCCCGCTGCAGTGACCTCACCAGAGGACAGATGAAGGGCAAACAAGCCAGAACTCAGATGACTGGGAGGCCACCTCCCTGCGGGGCACATTATTTCCGCCTAAAAAACAAGAAACATTTACCCTCAACCATCCAGCCTGGCTTCCCCACCTCTGTCCTCATCTCCCCCACACATAAATCCCTCTGCCCACACTGACAGAACCAGTACACAAACGACTGTGCACAGACGTGTGTGTGCCCGTGTGTGACGAGGGACACAGGCCTCTCCCTCCCCATGTGAACACTAGATTCATTTATCAAGTGCCTCTCTGGCATTTCCTTTTTCTTTTTTTCCCCTTCATCCTGCTTGTTTAATATTGCATTTGACATTCTCATTTTATAAATGGTAACAGAAGCAGGATGGATGGCTAAAATTAGCTTACGAGTGAGAATGATGCTACAAATAGGATGGTGAACACAGAAGCCTGGTTAATTCCACCCACATTATCCGCCCCGCCCCCCTCCACTTTGGGGCTGGTTCCCGATCCAGCGCTCAGTTGGGCTGAGGAGCAGCAGCCTGAGGGAGGGGACGGGTGCCCAGTCACTGGGGCACCCTGCCAGGTAGCAGTGCCCCATGCCCACCCTAGCCCGGGGCCTCCGTAGATCACCTGGCCCAGCACTGCACCCCTGAGTCCCAGAGGCCAACGCAGAACGCTGGCTCTCTCGTCCTCCTGCCTGACCCTATCCAGAAGGCCCTGTTCCAGGGTTAATCCCCCAGGGTGCCCTGGGCAGAAGGCCTGCTATCTCACCAGGCTTTGCTCTTAGAAGAGGATTTTCGGAACCTCCTCCAAGGATGATTCAGCTGAAGGGCCTGAGTCAGCTTCCCTGGGACCTAGGAAATCACATCTGTTGGGTCCCTTCTGCTCCGCTCTGCAGGATGAGCTCCTTCTCCCCTCCTTGGGACCCCCTCCCGGCCACAGCATCAAGAGTGCTCGCCTCACATACCCTCTATGCCCTAGAGACACATACCTGCATCTTACTGACTTGTAATCCGTCCAGGACCACCCCACCTTATAATGACGCATTTGTTCAATAAAACGATTCTAAGGATAACGACAGTGATGATGATAATAATAGTAAAAAGCCCTGTCTCTTGGATAGAGCATGCTACAGCCTGGTAAAAAGTCCTAAGTCCTACGTCCTACGTCCCAGGCCTCTCTGAGGCAGGTGCCATCACCACCTGTCTGACAGAGACGGGAACAGAGAAGATAACTTACCCAAGGTCACAAAGCAGAGCGATGAGTAGCACTGTGGGGCTGTCGGCAGTGGGGGTTTGTGACACCTTTTGCTAGGAAGGCCTCGTGGGTAGACAGCACACCACACCAGCCATTCCTTTACTTCCCACCTGCTCAGTGCTTGGGGCCCCCTCAGAGAACAAAGGCACCAGTACTTTCCACAGGCTGGTATTCTAAACCCCAGCATCTGTTTGGGGCACCCCCATCCCCACAATCTGCCTCTGACTAGAATAAAGCTGACTCAAGAGTGCACCTGGGTGACCTCTTGGCTAAAAGCTTTTTCCTGGGGCCCCCAAGATAAGCAGACCTCACCTGCTCTGAGCTACACTGGTTTGGCTGGGAGTCAGAAGCTGGAACCCAGGGGCCAAATCCAGCTGCTGCTTGTTTTTGTAAATAAGGTTTTGCTTGAACATGGTCACAGCTACGGTGGCTGCTTTGCATCATGATGGCAGAGCTGAGTAGTTGTGACCAGCTGTAGAGCCCTCAAAGCCTAAAATGTTTATTATCTGTCCCTTTACTTTAAAAAGTTTATTATCTCCTAGCTTTAGGCTAAATGGAGGAAACTTGGTTACCAAGAGGGTTTTTTGGAGGGCTGATTTTTTCAAGGCTATTAGAGTCTATACCCTACAACAGAGCAGGCCAAGGCTGCCTGGGCCAGGAACCAGAGCTTTCTGTAAGCTGCAAAGGGCAGAGGTCATCCTCCCCATCTGGAGAGGGGGAAACAGGTGCAGACAGGTGGGGTACTTTCCAGTCACAGGATAACCAGCGGCAGGTCTGGGATTCACGCTCAGGTCCACATGTGTCAAGGTCCTGGGCGCCTCTAAATGACCCAGCAGGTCCCAACTCGGGGTCAAGGACATTTGCACACCGCGTGGAGGATCCAGCTCTTCACCCCAGTGGCTGCGCCCACACATCCATGATCAAAGCTCAAGGCCCGCCTCAGAGGGCAAGGGCACATGCCCGCGTGGGGGAGTCCTGCACCGAGGGCCTCCTTGGGGAGACCTGGGCTCTCTGACCACAGGAAGTGGGGGTGGTGCAGAGAGCGCCAGCCTGGCCTGGGGGCCTGTGCCACGTGGCTCATCTGGCTCCATGCTCTCAGAGCCTCAGGCCCCTCATCCCAGGTCCCTTCCTTCTGACACTGGATGGACGATTTATGACCCACAACTCCTGCGTTATCTCTTATGAACCGCGGTCCTTGTCCTGTGCTTCTCAGACTTGAACATGCACACAAATCACCGGGTATTTGTCAAAATGCAGAACTGATCTGGCAGGTCTGGGGTGCACTTTCATAAATCAGAATTCCTTACAGGAACAGGAAGAAGAGCTATTTGAAGGAACCCCGTGGTAATCTACGCAGAAAGCAAAGAAAAACTCTTCCTTGCATCTGCCAGTCAAATCCATCCCGAGTTTCCAGCGATGAGGTTTGCCTACGTCGGCAGCAGGATGTAGTGGGGGAAAACACAAGGCTGGAGCCAGAACGCCGCGAGGTCAGGTCCTAGCTCTGCCCTGCCGCTTAGAACCGTGGACTGTGGGAGTCCCTTCACCACCCGGAGCTCGTGCTCCCACTACGAAACGGGACCAGGGCCCCTACCTCAGGGCAAAAGGGGACTCACGTGCATGTAAAGCACCACCAGGCTGCCCGGGAAAGGCCACTCTCCTTTTGTTGAATCAGAGGTGGGAACCGGCTCTAGCCAAGGTGCCCTCGCCCAGCCTCCCCTCCGACTGTACTCCAAGTTCTCGCCCGGCAAGGCTGGCGTCGCCCCCCAGCTCCATCTGAGGTGGGGACTGAGACAGGCCCCCGAGGAGCCCAGAGCAGGTCTTTGTCGAGCCCGCCTCCCTCCCTGCGGCTGCCTCGCCCGCCGGGAGGCTGCGCTGGCGCTAATCAAGCGAGTGCCCCTGCTGCTTGGAGCCTGCTTCAATCAGGGGTGCGCGGCGGGGGGCGTTATTAGCGGCGCCTGTGCCTGGGCTCACAGAGTGGCCGTGGCCGGAGGTGTCCCTCTCCGAGGGGTCACCAGGTTGCTCCGCATGTGCACATGTGTGTTTACTGAGAAAGAGCCATGCGTGTGCTTCTCTCTGACCTGGGCTGAAATGGAGGGAAGGGCCGAACCTCGGCTCTCACGGGTTGGGCCCTGAGCCGGCGTGGTGGCCAGCTGCTCCCGATGTCCCTCACTCACCTGCCTGGAGACCCACTGCCGCTGACAGGGACCCCTCACACCCCAAGCTCGGCCCTTCTCCCTGGCCAGGAACTGGGCCCTGAGTGAGCCTGTCTCCTCTGGCCTTCTTTTAGGAGGATGTGGAACCACATGGGCCATGTGGCTGATAGAGGGGTCAGCCAGTGGCCTTGGAAGGCTGTAGACCAGTTGGATGACCTTTAAAGTTCCTTTCAGCCTGAGAGGGGGAATAGTCTCCTAGGTACAAATGTGAGCTCTGGACGTTAGCTTTTGGGGTTTGAAATCTGGTGCCGCCACTCGTGGACCCTGAGCAAGTCACTTAACTCCTTTCTCTGCCTCACTTTGCTTATCAGTAAAATGGGAATAATAATTAGCATATACTAGAGTGGGTGTGATAATCACATGAGAAGAGGTGCATAAAGCCAATGCCTGGCAGGGCATGCAGTTAACACTCAGAAACGTGAGCTGTGCATGAGATCTCTGTGTGGGAGGGCGCCATGTGGGGTTTTTCTGGCCATCCCCCTGCCAGCACCCTGCAGGTGACCTCCCTCACGCAGGCCTCTGCGGGGAGGGAGTCAGGGTTCGCGTGATCCCAGCTTCCTGAGAAGCACTCACACCTGCTGCTGGTTCCCTTGGATGGTGGAGAAGGGCCCTCCCTCATTTTAAAAAATGCCCAGGATATTCACCAGGTGGGACATGGCTCTGAATAGTATGCGGTGCCTGATGGTCACGCGGTCCCTCATCTAATCCTTATTCCTGCTACAATTATCTAGCCGACTGAGTGCCCGGCCTAGGAGTCCTGGATTAAGAATCAGAAGACCTGGATTCCAGTCCTATCTTTGGGACTCACCGGCGGCGAGCCCTTTCTCAGCTGTGACCAGGAGAAAAAAGGGTAGCTCCAGGCATGTTTGGGGAGGGCTGGGAGGGACAGCGCAGCTCTGCATTCCTGTCGACGTCCCAGAGAGGCGGTGGGGGTTCCAGGACATGGGTCCGCACAGCTTCGCAGCGCAGTCCAGTTTACGAAACCCGCCCCCGGACGTTCTGACACCCGCCCGTGTTCCTGCTCGGCCGTCTCTGCGTCCTCAGAGCCTTTCTGATCTCTCAGTTGAATTCTGTCCATCGCACTGTTTACATTCATTTCCTTTTCTTTGGGCCTGTATCGTAGACTCCACAGCCATTGGGGATTCAGACTCCTCTCCCAACACTCTTCAGAGGGCGAGAGCTCGCCGAAGAAGTGCTTTGAGGATGATGGGTGACGGGTGACGGCAGGACCCATGCTTATCAAGCCAGACTCTGCGCAGGTGCCTTCGCTCGTGGTGTCTGCCCAGGGGCAGCAACCCCGTGAGACGGTCATCACAGGCCCCGTTAGGCCGGAGCTGAGGGAGGCGATGTACCGGTGGCCTGATCCCAGCACCTCCGAATTCTCCCGCAGAGCTCGGATCTGGTGGGGCTGGGCCAGACGCCTACAGTGACACCTCCAATCCTTGTCTGTGCTCCCCGCCACTCCGTCCTCACCCCGTCCCCTGGTCCACTTCCCTTTTTGCCTGATTCTCTCAAAGAACACGTACCAGCCCCGGATTCAAAAGGAAAGGAAAACTCTTACACTACAACTGAAATTACCCTCACGCGCCATAGTCAGCCTCCACCTGGATGGCTAAGGCGATGACACATGTGAAATGACCGGGGACAATGACTACACACCTCTGTGGCTCCGAGCCAGCCCATGAGTTACCTTTGTGGGGCTGAAGCTCTACTTTCTGATTACCCCCTGGGTCATCTGGGGATTCATCCTCTCAACCCTAAGCTCAAACAACTGCCTGTCTAGTTCATCTGACAGCCGATAAGCTCTGGGGCAGAGCTCCTGGGCCTCAGTTTCCTCACTGGAAGGGCAATGAGAATAAAGCCTTTTCCCACTCATGTCTCAGCCTCATTTCAGAGCCGCCAATGGTGAAGGGCTGGACACATGCATTCGAGGCAGCACGCAGCACACAGCACACGGACTGTCTCCTCGCAGTCTACACTGAGGCTTCCCGATGAACCGTCACGTCCCGGCAGGACAGGAATGGTGTCTGCCAGGGCTCTCGGCTCTTCCACTCCCCACTGCCCAGGTGGCCCTCAGTGCAGTCTGTCAAGAGCACACCTGACTAGGACGAACAAGGCATCTGGACCCTGGAGCAGGTTTCCTTTTAAGCCCCCGTCTCCCTAGTTTTCAAAATAGCAAGTAGTAACCTACTGAAACAGAAACACCAACTGGAAGGCACTGACTTTGGAGTGGCAGAGAAAGCCTATGGGGGCACCTGTGTCACGCCCACACACTTATCTCCCTGGTACCATTTTAACACCTGAGCTGACGCCTCCACCCTGCAGTTTGCAAAGAAACACTATTTTCATTTAAGATGCATATGACAGCTAGGAACAATACCAATAATATTATTTTAGTGCCCTGGGAAGAAATTAGCAAGTCAAATATTGAATCAGGCCTGTAGCATCACATGCTAAGCAGATCGCTTTGATCTTATCTCCACTAAAAGCTCTATTATTGAATTTAAAGTCAGTGAACACACAGCAGACCCATATGCAATGAGTATCTGAACGTATGTTTCAGGGGCAAGAAACGTTCTAATTAAAGGAAGAAAATATCAAAGTTACAGCAGCAATCGAAACACAAATTTGCCCTCCCTCTTCTCTTGGGGATGAAGGCTCTGCTGGCCACCCAAAATGTTTTGGCTCTGAAGGACCTGTAGATGGCTCCAGAAACACCTGCTGCGCTCCCATTTTTCTGGAACCAAGGAGGAAGGGGTTTCTCACCCCCCTCAATTCGAGGAGTTAGAGACAGCAAGCCAGGCAGTGTGCATTCTGCACATGGTATGGCGCCCTCTGGTGGCCATTTCTCTGGGAGGCCTATCCGGCTCCCCAAACTTCCAGTGATCCACCCTCCCCTGTGGAGGATGCCCCACCAGGAAAGGAGACTGAAAGAGACAGAGCGAAGCAGCTGATCACGAGGGTAAAACTATCTAGTTGATAAGACAAGGAGACTGTTAATTACCCAGTAAGGCCCAAAGAGTGAAATAATTGGGGGCAGTAAACTTCATATCTCGGACGGCCCTCCCTGCCCCCCAACCACCACTGCCAAGCCAAAGAGCAAAAGTATTTCCTAAGCCACGGGCTGGCAAACTACATCCTGCCGGCACCCTGCTGGTTTTGTACTGCTCACAGAGTTAAGAAGAGTTTTTACATTTTTTAAATGGTAAAAAACAAACACACTGTGACACGTGAAAATTACATGAGATTTCAATTTCAGTGTCCCGCCCATTCATGTACGTTTCGTCTGTGGACGCTTTTGTGCTGTAACAGCCGAGTGGATTCATTGCGAAAGCCGGCTGTACAGCCTGTGAAGCTCAAAATATTTACTAGGGGCCCTTTGCCCCTGCGGTTCACAGGGCTGAGCCCTTAGAGTCTGGTCCCACGCCCACCCTGCCCACCTTCCGGCACGATGCCTGCAGCAGTCTGCAAGACAGAGGAGTGCAGGCGGGGTCAGGGAGGCACGGCGTTTCAGCACAAGCCCTACACACTTACCATTTTATTATTGATTTCATGGAAATGAATCTCACAGACTTTCTCCACAACGTCTTCATTCTCAAAAGTGACAAAGCCAAAACCTAAAGGGAAAAGAAGACAAAAACAAAGACAGAGAGGGGGTGAGTACGGTTCCGGCTGGCCCACATGTTCCTTGCTGTGCTTCGGCGGCCACGGGTTCCTGGTCTGAGGGCAGGGGGCACGGAGCCCAGGCCGGGCCCCCAGGGGGAAGAAAGAATTTCCAGTTTTTACGGAGCACCCTTCCAACAGCGGGGAAAAGGTAACCATTTCACCCACAGGAGGCGGTGCTGTGTGGTTTACATCTGCCCGGAAGCAAACAAGAAATTCACTTGTCCGTGGGCACGAGGTGGGAGCCCCGCGGCGCTCTGCCCAGCAGCAGGCGGGTGGGGTGCCCAGAACTGCGGGATCGCTACGGGGCCACGCGCGCCCGTTCTGCGCGGCAATGGCCAGCTCCCGGGTCGGCCTCCAGACGGAGGCGGTTATTTGTCCTTTTCTTCCTGAATTACTTCCTCTAATACCTCATCAGGACATCCTGAGGCCTGGAAGAAACTATTAAAAGTTTCGGGCCTCTGTTCTGTGCAGGCATCCTTTTTCTACTGCTGCTTCAAAAGCGCTACAGATTTGGGGCAGTTTAAGACTGTTTGATGCCTGCTGTCAGCCTGTCAGCTATCCACTGTATTTACGCGGCTGGAGACCGCCTTTGCCAGACGAGCCACACTGAAGAATTTTGCAGGCGACCGCTGCTCAATATCCTGCGTTCCTCTTGCTAACCTCCAGTCCTTGCTTTCTCCTCTCCCTGCCCCCGACGGGGTCTCCAGCACGCGGCCCCGTCTGTGACCCCTCTCGGTAAGTACCGCTTTAACACTCAGGCCAATCGCAGGACGGCACCCCGCCTCGATGAAACGCAGGCGCGATGTCAGTACCAACGCCGCGAGGGAACATGGGCAGAGAGCGCGGGCACTCTGAATGGGGAGGCAGCAGGCCTGCGTTCCAGTTCTGACTCTGAACTTATTACGTGTCATCCTGGAAAGAAGCCCCCTCTCCATCCGAAGCCTCGAGGTTGGCACCTGCACATGATGCCGCTGAGCGTGGACGCTCTGGACGGGGAGGCAGCAGGCCTGCGTCCCACGCCTCGGGTCCCAGCTCACATCACGATTCACAAGAGTCTACTGAGGAATGGATGTGTGTATCCCCCTCGCCCCCAGCTCATCCGTTGAGATTCTAACCCCCAAGAGGTGGGCTTCTGGGCGGCCTTTAGGTCATGGGGTGGAGGCCTCGCGAATGGATTAGTGCCCTGATGAAAGACACAGAGAGCGGGCCTTTTCTGCTCTCTGCCATTTCGGGCTACAACGAGAAGATGGCTTGTAACCGGGAAGAGGGCCTTCACCAAACCCCCCCACGCTGACGCCCTGATCTTGGACTTCCGGCCTCCAGAACTATGGGAAAGAATTTGTTGTCGTTTCTAAGCCTTGCCGTCTACAGTACTTTGTAAGAGCAGCTCGAACTGACCAAGGCACTCTCCTCCCCAAAGACATGAACCTGCCGAACACACACCTGGGCACACCCAGGAGGAAGATGAAAATCAGGGCTGTTATTGTTTGTATCACAATCATTAGTGTTTCCTGTCAATGAGTAAAGATATAGACGCTTCCTTTTCAAGCTGCTGGGTCGCCTTTGGGTCCCAGAAGCCCAAGGTGGAGAGAGAATTTCTCAAGTCCCTTTCATCGCCATTTTCTAAGGACCAGCAGCAAACAGGGAGCTGACACAGTGGGTTCCTACATCAAGCTCCTGCAGGGTCTAGAAGATTCCTCAGGAAACGGATGAAAAAGGCCACTCCCTGTTCTCAAGTTTCCGTAAGACAGAGGGCTAGGGACACCCAAACAGCAATCATGGTCTTTATCACGGTATTTAGTTATTACCGCACACCAAATAACGGGCTGACCGTCCCAGTCCACACGGTCCAGCCCACTACAGCCACGTAAGACTGAAGGCCACACACCCATAGGAAGGACATAAGCATTTGCCGCCGGGCTCAAAGTGGCAAGTTCCCCCCAGTGTCATCATGGAGAAGCTGGGTCCGCAGACACCATGAGGCCCCCTCTAACCCAGGTCCCCACAGAGGGCTGCGACGCGTCCTCCAGGTTCCCTCTGCTGAGGCGTCTCCTCCTCTTTGGCCCTTGGTCCTATTTATTATGTGCAGAGTTGGACGAGAGCTGCCCCAGACGTCGTCTCCAAACGACTTCTCTTTGGGCTTTGGTGTGTTGGCCCCCCATGAAAAGCATCAGTTAAACCTCTCAGCCAGGCAGCTGAGGACCCCTGCAGCACAGAAGGGGACCCGCATCATTTTGGTCACTCTCCTCCTTCCTACCCACCCTCCTACAGCCCAGATCCCAGGGGCCCCTCAAGAAGGGAGGGAGATGCAGCACCCTTCAAACGGTTCTCAGGGGCGGCTGGGCGGCCTGGCAGAGGATGCAGGATCTGCTAGCACCGGCTTCAGAAGGAGGGCAGGGCCGGGGCCTCATTCGCTCTGGGCCCCCAGGACGCAGAGGCCCTGATATGCGGAGTGCTGAGTGTCTACGGGCTGCCTGAATGACTGGATGAGCCATCTCTGTTCCTCCGGGGTTCTGAGCATCTTGCTAAGCCGTCTGCATCACTGCCTCCCCAACTCAAGACTGATGTGGCTCTTCCTTCTGAATTTACCGGCTCCCCCCTGTGCTAGGCATCCTAGAGGATGCAGAGATCGGCATGACAACAGCTCTTCTTAAGCCATCGCTCCCTAAAAGGCAGGAGTCAGAGGTTTCCGCTCAAGGAGAACATCTTCCCTGTACAGACCTCACCCCGCCTCCCTCAACGACGCGCACTTTCAGCCTGTGGTCACAATGGGTCGCGTTTGTCTCCAGAGGTCACCTAAACAAGCCAAGACAGGTCGGTTCTCAGGGGCGACCGCACTGCTTGTTAGGGTGAGTGTAATGGTTGAATCATGTCTCCCCCGCCCCCAATACACCATGTCCTGACGCTTGGAATCTATGAATGTGATGTTATTTGTTAAAGGGGTTTTTTGAGAATATAATTAAGGATCTCAAGAATTAGGGCGGGCCCTAAATCCAAAAGCAGGTGTTCTTATAAGAGGAAGGAGAGGGAGAAGGCCATGCGAAGACAGAGGCAGAGACTACAGTGATGGATCCACAAGCCCAGGAATTCCTGACGCCACCAGAAGCGGGGAGAGGCAAGGAAAGATGGTCCTCGACAACTTTCGGAGGCAGTACGGCCCTGCTGTCATCTTGGTTTCAGACTTGTGGTCTCCATAACGGCGAGAGAATAAATTTTTGTTGTTTTAAGCCATCGAATTTGTTCGAATTTGTTTTGGCGGCCACTGGAAATCAATTCAGCAAGGTTCCAGGCTTGGCCATCCCCCACACAGGCAGTCACTCCTGATCTCCCGCCAGGCCAAGCACATGCTTTGGGTAGAAGACAAGAGAACGTGGATGAATAAACCAAACCCATCGGTGCCACTGGGCAAGAACGTGATGTCAGTGCCAGTCAAGGGTACTGTGCCATGAGCCAGAGGACAGCTTGGTTTGAAGCAAGCTTGCTGCTGAGCACATGAACTGGACCCCTGGGTAAGTCAAGTCACCACGAGGCCCATTGGTTGTATTCGCTGCCATGGAAACAGCTTTTCTGCTGCAAACGCTGCCGTCCTGGACCACTATGCAAGTAGATCACTGTCTGAACTCCAGGCCCAATGCCATTCAGGACTCACGTTGCCCCAATTTCCCACGGTGTGCCATCACTCAGAGACAGGAAGAGGTGCGATGGAATTAAAATGCCGAAGGCACACTGGGAAGGGAGGATGCAGGACTCATTGCATCGTTCCTAATCCTGACTCTGATATTCTCCCTGCTGATCCCTTCCCTCACCCCACGGGACTCAAAATTTGAGTATCACAAAAATGATTCCCCCAGATCAAAGAAGAGCCTGGATTTCAAGCCTATGAACATTGGATGCATAACAATTCAGTGATGTCGAGAATTATTTGTAGTATTTTAAAGATCTATATTGTTTTAACATTCTTGTCTGTTGGGTCCAAATAGAGAAAGCAAACTTGATTATGTCTAAAATATTTATTTATTCTATTTGGAGAAAGCAAAGCAGTGAAACAATTATCAATAAATGTTATTCCTTATATACAATCGGTTTCATCTCACAGATGCATTACTGTTTACAACAAATTAGAAACTTGGTGGCGAACAACTCCCTAAATAAATTTAACTCAGGTTAAAAAAACAGGGTCAGAAATTTGGGAGAGATAGGTGGTGGGTAAGAAAAATCCTTTGGCATCAAAGTCTTTTTCCTTTCTGAAATTAATTTTTTTAATTGGGTGAAATATATGTAACAAAATTTACAATTTTAACCATTTTTAAGCGTACGGTTTACTACAATATTGTGCAACCAATACCACCATGCATTTCCAGAACTTTTTCAATATTCCACACTAAACTGCTGTACCCTTGAAGCTGTAACTCCCCATTCTTTCCTCCCTCGGTTCCTTGTAACCTCTATTCTACCTCTGTCTCTATGAATTTGCCCATCCATTCTAGGTAACTCATGTAAGTGGAATTATACAACATGTGTCCTCTTGTGTCTGGTTTATTTCACTTAGCATAATGTTTTCAAGGCACTGTGGTCTTCTGAACAATCTGCTATATGCAGAGATTCTTCCTGAGACTCAGGGAGGCTGAGTCTTCCTGAGAAGGGGCAGGAAGGACTGATTATTTCCCTCTCATATTTCCAAATGAAAGCCCTGAAAAGAATCAGAAATGGGGCCTCGTAAAAGACCATCAGACTGAGGTGTAGCAGCCAGGTATGGTGCCCAAGGTGTGACTTCTAACCAGCAGAACTACCATGTTCCTTGTAGCAGCAAGGTAAAAGAGATGAGTAACTATTCTCACTCAACAGACACAGGACCAAATAATGAGCTGTGTGCCTCTGGGGAGTCCCTTTACCTCTCTGGGCCTCTATGAGAAGCCAGCAGAACCAGGCAAGGGGTGCATGGAGTGGGGCAGGGTCCTGCTATGGTCTTCACCAAGGCAAGGGCCTGGATCTGCTCGTGGTGCGCCTACAAGCTTTGCACTTCATCCGGCCCTCTGGGGGCCCCCGTGAACATTCACACCCTGTGTTCCGTTTTTTATCTCCCTTGGTCCTTAGGAGGTACCACCTGGAGCCAGAAAACTTCCTGGGTATATTCAAAGCCACTCAAGCCACCATTCAGAACAGAGAGGAAGGAGTCCTAGAGACTGACAACTGGGGGATGGGCAGCGTCAAAGGGCCAAACCTTGGGGGACAAACAGGCTAGGTTCACCAAAGAAACTCTCTCACCTGTCATTGGCAAAAGGCTACCTGCCTGGCCTCTGTGTAAAGTCCCCACCTTAAACTGCACCCTGTGCTTCTGAGGGGCTCCAGGAGACAGCAAAACTTGGACAAAGAATGTGGCAGGAAGGTTAACCCCAAACAAAAAGGGATTTAAAAATGGACATAAATATGATAGCAGCTGACAGAGAGCCTTTAAAAATGAAATTCTACAGCATTCTCCTGAATGACGCTATTATTGGAAACTAACAGTAAGCTCTATTTAAGAGATAAGCATTTAACAGTCAAACCCTCTTTCCCTCTTTTATTCAAATGAACAAAACTGAATATTCATCTGACAAAGCTATATATATATATATATATATATATATATATATATATATATATATATATAATATAGCAGACAGAGAAGAGAAATCTGAAAACAAGATACCTCAAAATTAAAACAATCTTCTCTAAACGCAGTCACTGAGGAACACTTGACAGAAACTTACAAAGAATTCTTTTTTAGGCCAGGGAGGGAGAGATAGAAATGGCTGGCCTCCTCCTAGCCTCAAAAATAATTTTCTTCTCTTTTCATATAGGTCAATGAACAGCAACAGGTAATTGGGTAGTGCCCAATGCATCTTCAGTGAAAATCAATGTTAAGGCATGAGCTAACACACTGGATAATGGGGAAAAAATGATGGAGGGAAAAAAACTCAGATTGTCAACTTTATTCTAAGTGTCCCATGAGGAATTTAAGGTATGTGGATGCAAATATATTTGTAACTCATGCAACCTCCCTTTCCTGCTAGTAATTCAGTGTTAAGGGATGTGGCAGTATCTGTGGGCTATTTCCAAAAAACATAAGAGCCTTGGGTTTGGGTGTGGGGAGCACTTTCTGGTTTCAAACTGTTTCTCATACATCAATCACCCTACTCGGTCCCCAAGACAACCCTATGAGAGGTGGGGCCGACTTTGCCACTGTCATTTTGCTCAACTGCTCAGCTTAGTTAAATGATTCGTCCCCGATGACATGTGACATTAAGCCGGAGCAGGACAGCAGAGGCTTCCCTGGGTCAGTAAGTGTTCCAAGATGGATTTGGTGGGCCTATGTCTCAGAGAGGATGAGGGCCTGGGGCATGAGAAATGGGGGTCTGCATGCTTGCCACAGAGTTCATCACCCCCACTCAGCTGTGTGTCAGTGACATTTCACCTCGGGCTGCCTCATGCCTAACTCAGAACATTTCTGAGCCACCTCGATGGGCTATAGCAGGTCTAGCTAATCGGTTTCCTTTGCCTGGAGCCCTGGATGGAGAAGGTCTGGGCCCCATCCTACTGGCCCGTCTGACGAGGAGAGGCGAGATGAGCAGTGCGCATGGATACGTGGTGGGACGGGGTGGCTTCGCGTGCCCTGAATTTGCCCTAAAAAATATCACTCAGAAGAGTGATCAGTTCCAAGAAAAAAACAAAACAACAAAACAACAAAACAAGCTGTCTTTCCAAAAGAAAGGACTTGTTTCCAATGATAGTGTGACACTTTCTCCCCGCACATCACCTGGACATGACTGGAATCCAGTGTTAGCTGCCTTTAGAGTTTCCAGAGCATTTTCAGACATTAGGTATTAGGGAAGAGGTGGGGTTGTCCCTAATTAGGTATTAGTCTGGGTTGTGTCTGCTTTAACACCCAAATGGCAGTGTGGACTTCAGAAGCCAGAGATGGGATTCCTTAAGTTATTTCTAACATCTGGTACCCCAAAGGCGGGTATTTATTATCAGTCCAGAGGCCCAGGTAGGAGTCCATGTTCTTTGCTACACAGCCTACTTTCTTCATGTGAAGGTGGGTTATCCTAACCCCCGTATCTCCTGGATTCTGATCTTGTCCCACAGCCTGGCTCTAGAATCCTGCCCCATCATGTTTTCTTGTAAGAGTCTCTAAAAACGAGCAACAGCCTCTCCCAACGGCCCAGCAGAAGGAGGGGGAGGATGGGGTGTGGAAGATGTGCTTGTCCATTCCAGTTGAATGAATGCTTGCTTCCCTTGCTGCCCAATGTGTCTGAGCCCTTCAACATAATGGCAGCTGAGGAGATACTGGGGTTTTTCAAAGGCACACAACAAAGATGACCTTTATAAAGACAAACAACTTGAGCATCTCCTAAACCAGTCTGACCTAGGAGGGGCACGGGAAGAGTGACTTCTTTGGACATTTCCAGACCCCAACCACAGACCTGCCTGAAACGGGACTGGGTTATCAAGCCTGATGCTAGAGACTTCTTGCGGCGCAGGGCTCTCTAATGAGTCAGCCACCCTGGAGGGATAACAGAAGCACTCACTTCCTTGGCCTTATTAAGAATGAAGAATAGGGGCAGGCATGCTGACCTGTGATGGACGCAGGACTCAGCCCGGGGGCTGGTCAAAAGAAAGATGTGCGAGCCAGGAGGCTACCAAAGGCAGAGGCTTGCTACCACCCCCGCCCAGGCCCAGCAAACAAGCCTCTGATGAACTCGAGGGGTCTGCAGACATCCCCCTTCATAGCATCCTTCTCTCCTCCCCAATACCCTACTTCCTCCCTGACCCTGAGCCAACAAGCCGTCTTTCTGGCCTGGCCCTTCCTTCCTGCCATGTCCCCTTCAGGTGGCACTGCAGCCCTTCCACCGTGGCACCCTTCATGCACCTGCTTCCTCGTTTACACCAGTAGTTTGGCAGCTGGTTGCTGTAAACTATAATAAAATGCCTTTCCAAAAAATGAAGGGATGTGACCAGACACGCCAGACATCATGATATTAAAGCTGTGTCAATTAATTTCTCCCCTGCTTGAAAAACGAGCCCCATTCCATCTCTTAATAATGAGAAGAGAAACAAGAAAAGTTGACACTTAGTTTAATTTATTTTCTCAACTTGCCTGGTCATATTTCTTTCTGCCTTGCAGAGCTGGCTGGGGCTGTGGGGAATTACAAGTGGCTCGCGCATGCCGGCAAGGCATAGATCGCTGAGAATCGACGTGGGTCTCCTTGATCCCCACACACCACTTAATCAGGAGGGGGAGAGTGACTTGGTGAGCCAGCTTGCACCTGCGCCTCTCGAGCCACCTTTGGGAGCTGGGGTGGGGGGAGGGCGGGATTTGGGGACAGGGAGGGGAGCAACCTCAGGTGTGTGGGGAATCAGATAACAGAAATGACACTATCAGATTTCCAATCTGGTATGAAGGAACCACACAACAAGACTGAATTCCCTAAATTAATATTAAGCTACGTTGGCAGCATTTGCCAGAGGGTAGCCAATTTCTCAACTGGAAAGGTGCTTTTTTCTTTCTTTTCAGCCCAAGGATGTTCTAGCTAAACACCTGACCTTGAAACGAATGTGAGCATCAACTTTCTAAAAGTCAGACAACAACCATGAACCAGTAAGCGTTTCATTAAGGATCTAGTCACAAGTCATTTTTTCATCCGGCCACCGTGACCTCGGGACCGTTTTCGGAGGCCGCCAGATCATAAACGAAGTTGGGGGTGAAAGTGACCTGTTTCTTCCTGCGACCCTTTGGCAGTCTCCCGGTGGGGCGGGGCTCGTTTAAAATGCAGATCCCTGGGCTCTGTCTGCTTTCTAATGTGGCCCAGGAAGCTGCACTTGAACTGGCTCTCTAGTAATTCTGATACCTACCCAAGTCTGACTCCACGTTCCCCAATTCGGGACGGCTAAGTAGAGATCATCTGGTAAAAAAAAACCAAGAACATGCCACAGGAAAGAGACTCTCTAGGCTCCTCTTTCACGTGAAGGGGGAGACTAAAGCTGTTTGAAGAGGCCTGATCTCTCTTTCATGGAAAGCTGCATCTCTTAGGCCCACGGGCAGCCCTCAGCCAAGGCAGGGGGAGACCAGACGCGAAGATGAAGCTTCTCACTCCCAGGCTCATGGAAGGATCAGAAACCAGTTCATATTAAAGTATAAACGACTGATTCTGCTTCTCTCCCAGAGGTATTAGTGATTTACCTGTATCAAGCCCTTATGCAAAAGCAATTCGGTTTTACTTTAGAATTCCAAACAGCTATTCAGGAGTTTTTTTTTCTTTTTATTTTTTTTTAACTGATGGGGGCACCTCCTGAGTCTGTGAAATTAAATGAGTATATGGACAGCTTTACAATGGGGTGGGGATTTGGGGGAAAAAAATAACACCCAGGAAGGAAGAGAGGGAGGATAGAAGGAAAAAGAGAGAGAGAGAAAGAGATTCAGAGAGGGATGTGAGGTGGAGGGAGAGAGAGACCTCCAACCATCCCCAACCATTTTTCTAAGAGTGAAATCTGCCATGAATACTGATAGTATGATTTGAAAATGTCTGTGGCTGCAGGGAAAAGGGTGTCTCGTCCCAGACTCTTGTTAACCGAGGGGGAAAAAGCACCTGTGATCCAGGCCAGACAACCCCAACCTCATTTCATTCCGACTGCGCTCCATAGCAGTGATTCTGTGAATGACACTTGTCAGGGCAGCAGATTAGTTCACAAACCTATTTTTTGTGCGTGGTGTTCCATCTTGCTCGGGAAAATAGTCAGTTCTTGGCGCGAGAGACACATATTACTGCTGTTAAGTGCCAATATAAACTCTGGGACGCGGTGGTAAATTCACCAAATTAAATCGCTAGACAACTGGCTCGGATCAGGACCCCGGCAGAAGGTGCCAGGGCCGCAGCGCCCGCCCAGTGGGGCGGAGGCAGCCGCGCGGAGCGCGCCGCCGGAGCGCGGGCGCGAGGACGCGCCACGTCTGCGTCTGCCCTGCACACCACAGAGCCCCGGGCGGCTGCAGCGGGCTCCGCCTGCAGCAGTGTGTCCTCCAAGGCTTCCGAATCCCAGGGCTCTCTGAGCTCAGGGGAGAGAAGGCACCGGCTGGAAGCTATACCGTGCAGAGGTGGGCATTTGGGCTAGGGTCCCCAGGCTCTCCCCCAAAGAGTAGGGTTGCCAATCTTGTCACCATTTCTGACACCCTCCAGCCCCACTCATGCAGTGAGCATCCTGGAAAATAAGAGCAAGTTTCGATCTACCTTAATGTCCCCGCTGAGGTGGAGTGGAAACACGACTGGACTTTGGAGCCAGGTAGGCCTGGGCTCAAATCCTGGCTCCAGCAATGACTGGCTGTGTGACTCTGAGCAAGTTACTCAACCACTCTGACCTTCGGGATCGTCCTCCATGGGATGGAAATAACAAAATCTACCTCCATGGGCCTGGGGGATCACTTGAAAATACTTGTGAGGGGTTAGCTACCCTCTCCCAGCAATCAGATGGGACTTTCTATGGCTTCTCCCCTATCTGAACCTCCATCTCCACACGTGCTTACCTTTGCCCTCTGCTTTGAGCAGCACTTACGTGTGTGTCGGGGAGAGGCCCACAGCGCTATACCAACGACCATGGTGGGAACAAGACTCAGGACAGGGAGAGATAAAAACAAGTCAAGTGGCAATTTCCCAGGCAGGCTTGCTACTTAAAAAGACCCTCCTGGGCATCCTTTTGGGTAAAGACGAAAATCATGTGCTGATCCTCGAGGGCCAGGCCCTGTGCTGGCTGAGCCGCACTGGCCCTCACCCTCCCTGACCACCACTGCACCACGGTGGCTCCTGGGTTCACTCCAAGGCCAGGAGCCTACCGTCTGGCTGACGAAAAACAAAACAAAACAAAAACAAAAACAAAAATACCCACGAGCCTCTGTTCTTGAGGGGGGTACTCTGGTACCCTCTGAGGAAGGAACACGAAGGAGATGGAGGGAAACAAAGAGGGGAAGCCGGGGCGGACGCACAAAACTGGCTCCGCAAGGAAGGGTAGAGGGCAGCCCTGCGCCCCTCCGCCTCAGTATGCAGGACCCCTCGGGAGAGCCGCGGCCTCCCCAGCAGCCATCTCGAGACAGCCACCTGCCTCCCCTCTAACAAGTTCTCGGGAAACAGTTATTGCCCTCAGATAAGGTTCCAAGACTCCATCAAAAAACCACTACTTGGAAGCAGGCTTTCAGCACCGCCACAAATTATATGACTTTTATTATGAGGTCTGGTTTCAGAATAGTCCCAACTGACAGAGCCCTGGCTGGACGCCCACCGCGCCTGTCACCCGCTCTGTGCCCCCGCAGAAGGGTCGGGTCTGCCGGCATCTCCATGACTCCAGCCGCCGTGCCGCCAGCAAGCCGCCGTGGAGTTGGTGGGGGACGTGGGGGATGAGGGGAGTAGGTGGCTGCCCACTGAGGTGCCTCTGCACAAGACACACACGCTCATTCACCATGGAGTGGGGGGGGGGGGCGGCTTGTTTGATTTTATTCTTCTGGCTGTTAAAGAAACGGTGCTTAACATCTGGAAGCCAGATCTCGCGGAAAAGCCAAGACCGGTGGCCCAGGCAGCCTGGCGGGGGCAGCAGCTGTGCTGGGTGCTAGCGGAGGGTGGACTCCTAGGCTCCCCAGACAACGGCCAGGGTGGGAAAGGGAGGAAGGGGGTGGAGAAGCAGGAACGGGGGCTGTGGAGGGTGGAGGTGGGGGGCGCAGTCTGGGGACTTACTACTCAGGATGTTCCACCCACCGGCGGCATCAGCACCTCCTGGGAACTGAAACTTGCTGGAAATGCAGAGTCTCAGGCCTCACCCTGGATCTCCTGCACCTGAATCTACATCCTAACAAATTCCCCCAAGTGATTTTTAAGCAAATGAACATTTAAGAAGCACTGGTCTGGAACAGCGATTCTCAACAGCGACTCTGACATCAGAATCACTCAGGAAAATTTTAAAAAATAGGATGCTTATGCTCCACCCTCCGAATCAAGTTAGGTCTGGGGTAGCACCCCAGCATCTGTATGTTTTAAAATCTCCCCAGGTGATTTATATGTACACTTAGCGTTAAGAAACGCTGAAAAAGGGAAAAAGGTATCATGCCTAATTTTTATTTTTCATCTACATTTCAGCTTTGCTGATATTTGATATGTATTTAATAGTCCCAGAGCCCTCACACAACCATCTGTCAGCTAGACACTTATCTCAGACCCCCCCCCCAAGGAAAAAGGGAAACGCGACCTCGTGCTGGTTCGAGTGTGCCCAGTAAACAGACACACGGATAATGTGATCGGCTTTAAGTAAAGGGACCCGCCAAAAGGGACACTGCGAAGAAAACCGGATTGGAGACCACACTAACAGAAGCAACGCCACTATCGGAGAATGACAAGTTGACCATTTCCCTTAGCGAGACTCCTCCAGACACAACATGCCCTCATAAAGTGTTCTGATTAGATGGGACAAATGGCAGCCATACGCGTGAGAAAGAACCCGGTTTGCAGCAGAAACTTTCACTGTAAGAGAAAGCACTCGGACAAGAAATGTTTGAAAATATTTCTATTGTGATTGTGCCGTGAGAAACGATTTAACGGGGTCATCTACAAAAACGTTCGTATCTGCATACTTTTCAAACTCGGAAACAAGACTATAAAACTCATTTTTTAAAAAAGACAAACAAACAGTTCAGTGAATTTTGAACCCATTTGTTAAAACTATAAAAATGCAACACTTGATTAGTTTGCATGAAAAACTGATTGACATCAGGGAACATAAAAATTTACAAGCTGAATTTCAACAAAACTCTTTGCATAATTGGAGGACAGGATTGAAAAATTAGTATCATGATTTAGTCAGCACAATGACTGTGTTTCTTCCACTGAGGTCTGTGTATCTGTGAGGTGTATTTTTCAGTTATAACAGGCATTAGAACTAAGTATTGAAATAAGCTCGACTTAGAATCCAAACTTTAGAGCTGGAGCACAGAGTTAAATCAAGAATTTAAAAGAAGCATATTCAATCACATTGTTCTCACTAAAAATGTTATTTCAATTATTAATAAAATTCTAAATATGGTTTATTTCAAACGTATCCTACCCTATTGCATTCCTATTTATATAAGTTTTATAACAGACATGATATATTAGCATAGTGTACATGCACAGACATGGAAAATTTGATAAGATATGTTGGGGGGGCCAGAGTTTTTTTTCTGCACAATTAAAAATTTTTGGAGATTCCTGCTCTGAGAAGAGACGACGTGGCTGCGTCCCAAACTCTGGTTCTGAAGCCATTCCTTAGTCACAGAGACTACTAAAAGCCAGAGGGTAGGTGGGAGTGGGTACCATCAGCGACTGCCATCTGGTGTGGCCCCTCTCGACTCCCAAGGAGGAGCTTTCGCATGGGACATTCATGAGAGTGAGAGCCAGCCCATTCTAGGATCTCCTGGGTCCTCCTGGCTCAGCACACAGAGTGCTTAGAAGGCATTTGGGGGAGTCCGCCCTTCAAACTGAGACCCCTACACAGGGCCCCCCTACAAAGTTACTGGAAGCAATACCTGAACTCTTCTCGATACGTTTTTCATAGCATCGTATCTTCATTAAAATTTTATTCTATTAGCATTCTGAATCCAAACCACTAAGTACATAATTGCTAAAACATGTGTTAAGCGACGACTTACGAAATGCTGGTTTTATCATATTGTTAATTAACAGAAAGTAGGATTAATACATTCACAGATCATTAGGGGCATTCAGTTCAGTTTCATCAGCTCTTCTGTGGGTAGGGTGCTTGTCAGTGGGCAACCCTGGGAATTTATAGCAAGGGCAGAAGTGTTCTCTGTGGTCCACCCTCAGCTCCTGCACAGGTTCTATGGGCATGCCTGGGAGGAGAAACTCAGACAGGGACTCAAGCTTTATTTTGCCCAAAGGAAATTATCCTGAGATCTGATGTCACTCAGTGCAGCCTACTCAAAAGGGCCAAGGTGGAATGGCCTGGGTGCGAGGAAGAGAAAGAGCTGACACGTTCATATGTCAGAGCAGTGAGACTCCATGGACCACTGGGGAGGTTCGAGTCTCGAACCAGACAACATGACCGAAACCCTGGTTGTAGCTGCATCAGTGGCTGTGTGATGTGGAGCAAGCTATTAACCTCTCTGACCCTGTGCTTGCACCCGTAAAACTGGAATAAAGATGCAGACCTCACAGGGCAGGCACGGGGATTAAATGAGATAATGCACGCTCCTGTTTATCGTCCCTGCATAAGTCTGTAGTTTTTATATAAGGATTTTGTACCTAATATTGCTTGGAATAAATGGGCTGCCCGCTGAGACCTGGAAAGAATTTCGATATCAATAAATGTTGGCTGCACTGGGATGGGCTCTCGTGGGGTTTACCCCAAGGTGCCAACCCCAAGCGATTTGGAAATGAACGTGGACTCACTTTGATGTCATCTCCAACAGAAACCAGGTCACATGACCCTAGGCCAGAGGGGGTTTATTCAAATCTCTGCCTACCCTGCCCTGGGAATTACAGAGGCATCCAGGCATGAAATGGACTAAACGTCTTTTCTTTTCCTAGCCATCCAAATGGTTTTAGCCTGTCCCAATGGTTGTACTCCCAATTCTTCACGCTCAATAATGAAACTGTCTGCCGAGCTGGGCAGCACACGAGACCAGCACCGGAAGCCAGGACTGGTAGAGCTATAGCATCCTCGGGTGAAGGAAGGTTCTGAGCATGGACTGCAAGGCCACACCAGGGTTTCCTGGAAGCTTTGGGATCAAGGCAAATCCTGAAGTCAGAGGCCAGTGGTCAAAGGGAAGCCCCGGGTCAGAAATATGAAAGTAGCTGGGAAAGGCAAACAGGTTCAGCCTTCATCAGCAAACTTGAGCTGCGGCAGGAGCTCTTCCAGAGGGAGACAAGGACAAGACCAAGGCAAACAACTACGGTGGTGAGGCATGAGTTCACCTAGCTGCAGCCAGGGTACAAAATCAAAGCTAAGGAACAACGACAACAAAAAGGCAGACTGGCCACAGCCATGCCCACGTAGGAATAGAGAAAAATCACCTGGCTGCATTTCTTTCTGGAACATTCTTTCAAGGCTCTAGGCACTTAGTAAATGAAAGGTTTCTAGTGGTAAGGCGTTCTGACGCGTGGATCATTATTTGTGGGTTGTGAATGGAAAAAACTTCTTCTTTGTAGGAAAGGTTATGAGTGGAAAGAACCTCCTCATTTGTGGCTTGTGAGTGGAAAGAGTCTGGACTTTGGGTTCAGACAGGGGCTATGATCCCAGTTCCACAACTGACCAGCTGTGTGATGTCTCTCTCTACCTCAGTTTTCTCACCCATAAAATGGGGATTATTAATGTTAGGGACATAGAGCCTTTCCAAGACAGTGCACATGAAGCCTGGCACAGGTCCTAGCCCTGATCGGATGCTGCTGCAGTCGTGCCCTTCGGGAGATCTGGTTTTCTTGCTTACACTGACTTGCTGTACTGACGTAATAATTCAACTGACCCCTCAGCATGCAGGTCCCAGAAAATGGCTGCACAGGATTCTTATGCTTTGGGTATCACCTTCTCCACTGACCAAATGGGGGCAAAGAAGGCCGGAGACTAGCTGAGACGTGACTTCCGCTAGGGTAGGAGGATCCTCAGGATAGCTTAGCCTGACACCTGGCAAAACACTGCCCTCAAAAAGAGACAGACCCTTCTACTACCTAGAGCAGTGCGCACACCACAGGGCACAACTCCAGTCCAGGTAAGAAGGCAGGGCCTGGATCTCCACCAGGAGCCACCGCCCCCTCCCGCTGTCAAACACGAGACCCAGAGCCTTCCGTGTTCTCCAGAGAGGGCAACCGGGGGACAGACAGACAGCCCCTCCCCAACCGGAACACCAGAGTGCACACGGAGCCGCGTTGTGACCATTCCGCCGCTTGGCTGCAGAAACCAGTAACTTCCATTCTATTTGTGTCTGGGGCTTTAAAGAACCTCAGCTGTCATCCCTTCCTTAGTTTATTACCAAATTTCTAAAATATTACATTCTTTATTATATCCAAATTCACTTTATTGCACTTGACAATACAGATAATCACATACCATATGCTCTAATGTTTTGAGACCAATGCATGTTGACAGCGGTTTTTATTCATGATGCATAATTCCATCCTGAGCACGCAATGAGGCCTCTGAGCACCCAGTCTGGTGTTAAGACTTTTGCCTAATAACAGCTTAACAATACAGCAAGTTTCCCAGACACAATCCGTCCCTTGCCATTCTCTATTTACAAGGGGAAAATGTACCTGCGCTGAAAAGATGGATTTATCGAAGAGAAGGGAAAAAAACCCCTATCACCACCCACCCACCATTCCCAGAGGGTTTATAATGATGTGTTATTGTTCCACGCTTATGAAACTTGATATTGAAAAGAGGGATTGGTCTTGTGCCAAGTAGCAAGGCAACTAATCACACCAGCCCACACTGCTGGCCCCTGAGAGCTAGAAGCAGAAAATGCCCCAAGCTCTCATTAGGAGCCTCTCTTGTTTTGACGCTTGTTTTGCTACAAGCAAATATTTGTCACTCCTCTACCTTGGTGAGACCCTCCCTCTCTCTCGTCCCCTCTTCCCCATCCCCTGGGCATCCCTTCTGTTCCCAATTAGCCTCAAGCTTCCTGGCAAAATGAACACAGATGGGGATGAGTCCTACCCTCAGCGCCCGGCACCTCTCAGGGAGAAAGGCCAGGATGGCAGAAACTGTCTTCACAGCTCCTTCAGCAGAGCCCAGCATCCTAGGGCGGCTGAAGCAAAGGAGGGATAATTTGAGGATGATCCTCTGGCTTTGCCGTGGGGCCCGGAACAAACAATGCTATTTCACGCGTCCCCTAACTAAGAGCTTTCATTTGCTTCAGAGAAGCACTCACGCAACTGTAAACCCATTAGATTATGTCAGATGTTGGGGGGAAGAGCCTGGCCTGTCACCAGCAGAGAATCAACTCAGATTTATAGATCCTTAAAGCTTTAATATATAGATATTCGTCTTCCCCCTGAGGACAGACAAGGGGACCAGGGTAGTGGTGGAGGAGGGAGGGACAGCCTACAGCTCGGCTGCAGACAGATTGGAGTTTCACAATCATTCTCCTGGATAATGGGATTTCTCACGAGGGGAGCAGGGGGGAGGGAGGAAGGAGTCAGGTCTTTTACTTCACTGAACCCTTGGCTATTTTTCCAAAGCTTCACTGACGGGGGTGGTGGGGTGGTGGGGGCGGTGGGGGTGTGGGAGGGAGTGTCGGGGTGGGGGTGGGAGGAGGAAAGAGATGTTATCATCAACAATGGCTCTGGAGTACCCAGTGCCCAAGGAAGGGGCTGGAGTTGGACAGGGCAGAAACACTTAGCCACCGACAAAAGAGACATCTCACTTCGTGTGATCGCTGTGCTCTGGAAGAGCTTAAGTTATAACTCTTTCTCATAAACATAACTGACTTTCCCTTTGGGCTGCCATCACGAAGCCAAGAAAGGCTGTTTCTTGATTTCTTAATCATCTTTAGTAGGCAGGGGTTCCTCCTACTATCTCCAAGGATTTGGGCTGTTATCTATCTATCTATCTATCTATCTATCTATCTATCTATCTATCTAGTCTTTCATTTGTCTAGCACATATCAAGTAGAGAAGTAAATAACTGGTCACTGAGCCAATACTTACTGGAAGACCAGAGCTTAAAGACATAATTTCAGAGAGAACCTCTTGAGGTTATTATTGGGTGGTCTCTATGGGTCTGGAAGTGAGATGGTTTGGGGTATAAATTTTATAATTTAGCAAGGCCCACTTATGATCTCCGCACAGTGACCGCTGACACTGGTCCCATCGCACCCCGTCAATTCTATTCTCTGTTTGAATACTGCTTCCCATGAATTACTTGGAGGGGATGGCACCAGCCAGCAGGCAGCCAGGACAGGAATCTACTCCTGCTGGGATTCTTTTTCCAAACAGAAATGCAGCATTCCTGTGTCTTTGAAGGCTGGGAGGGCTGTCTGCCCTGCTCACCCCGAAGACTGATAAACTAGAAGCTCTGCTGTACTTGGCAGAAGGCAGAAGGCAGGAGCTGGGACAGAACTTATGATCAGAAAGAGATGCTCACTCCACCCAGCGTCTGTTACTGCTGTGCCTAGAACACTGTGCCTTACACACTGCACCCAGCCTCCTTCTAGGAGAGGCTGGGATGGCCACTGGAGGCTCAGCATGAGGGAGATGGCTGGAACAGCTTTCTTTCCCCGGGATCTGTGGGTCAGTCCGCCCAGAGCCACCCTTTCCCTACGTCCCGTCCTTCTGACGGGGAGCGTTTCTATCCAGCAAATGCTGCAGACTCTTGAGGACCTTGCCTTCTGGTTCCTTGTTCCTGGTTTCCTGCCAGCCGGAAGGTATAATGAACCCGCTTATGTTATTTCATTGGCTTGTAAAGGGACATAACCAAACTGTGACGGAGAAAGAAGCTGGCGGTGGCGGAGGCCTCTCAGCAAAGCCTGAGGAGATGCCAGGAGTTAAGTAATGCCTTGGCCATTCGCTCTCCCCAAGGACCGGCAGCAACGGCTGGGCCAGGATGGATGATATGAGGGCTGAGGAAGCATGGATGGGCAGGGCCTGGAGAGTCCCTTCTCAACCTAGGACGGAAGGATGCTAGGCCACGGAGGTGGAAGCAAAGGCAGAGCTATCCCCCCGATTGTTCTCCAGAATGAAAACATTCCTTTCCTACCAGCCTGCTGCTTTTCACTGGGTACGCGCCATCATCATCATCATCACAACCCTCACATTTATTCAGCATACAAGTCTTATTGGACCCTTTCATATACATTATCTGTAATCCTTCTAACCTGTACCTAAGGCAGGTCATGTTACCCTAATTTGACAAATGAGGAATCTGATGCTCAGTGAAGTCGCGTGCCATGGCCTTTCGATGACTAGCTAAACTGGGATTACCAGTCCAGAACCTCTGGTCCAAAAGCCTGTTTTTTTTTTTTTTTTCTCCACCAGCCCCTGGATGGGCAACCAGAATAACTGAAAGGTTTAGTGTAATACAGCCCCGGATAAGTCACCAAACAATGGCAGCCAAATAACTCAGTTACCTTTGTTGATAAGTGTGATGGCCTGGGACGCTCAGAGGGTCTGCAGCGATGGGGGACTCGTCCCCACCTCACCCTCACGGGCGGTATCACCTTGAGTGACTCACATGACCTCTACAGGCTGGGTGACCCCTGACATTGGCCTTCTTCAACGAGGTCTCTATTGTTTATGAATTCCCTATGCTTAGAACTTGCACTCACTAAAATGGGTCAAGTGAATGAGTTTGAAGAATGAAAATCCAAGGAACATCCCCAACCCATCTTATTAATGAGATAACACAGAACACTTTGCACGAAGCATGACACATACTCAGAAATCAAGAGGCAGAAGTCCCGGTTATAGTTAACCCTATTATTACATACTTGTATTATAATGTATGCTTCACAAGGTTAGTATACAAATCAATGCATTTGCGAACGCTAAACGCAAGCCAGCATTTGTATAATAACTAGTGACCAAATGCTGAACAATAAGGGCAGAGACATTGGCAAGTGGTCAGGGTTAGTACAGTCGAGGCCAGCAGAGAGGTGTCCCAGGAGGCTGCCCGGGCATTTCCACAAGGTGTGTGCATCCAGGTCTAGTAGGGGGAGCTCCTGCCCACGCTCTGTCCCAGGCCACTGCGCCCATCTGGGATCCTCGGGCTGGGCTGCTGGGCATGCCTACACTTGCATGGCATGTGTGGTGAGAATGCCTCCTGTTACCGCTTTTGCACAGGTCACCTAACGCCCGTAAGTTACAGCCGCCTCAGCCAGCCCTCTGCTCAGCTCAGTTAAAAATAGAGTTTACAACAGAAACCTAAATCCAGGCTCCTCTAAATCAGGGCAGCGGGGGAGCAGGTGCTGCCCAAAGTGGCGCCATGCTGACGTGCAGGGGCGGCAGCCTCCATGGCAGAAACGCCGGCTCTAGGCACGGAGGGTTCGTCACTCAGAAGGTCCCGCGTTCTCTCCGAAGCGCCAGGCCCCTCGAACTCAGTCGGTACTGGTTCAGCACCGGCTTATGTGCCAGGAGGGGCCTGAGGGATAAACAGCCGTGCCTCAAGGTGAAAAATGAACGGCGAAAAGCAACCACAGAGTAACTCGAATTCAGGACAGAGTTCCTTAAGGAAAAGAGTGAACAGGTCTTTTAAAAGGCCGCTGCTCAGCGCCTCAGCAACTGGAGGTCTAGGCCTGGGGCCCCCCCAAACTGCTCACAGCCGGCCTTAAGCGCTGGAGCTCTGCAAATGCCTCTGATCCCGTTGGCTTCTATGACAAGTCCTCACTCGTTTCCAGGGGGCCGGTGCCCAATACCATCTTGCTTAGTGAACTCAACATTTCAGGACCAGGGTGGAGCTCAAACTAAGTCTCACAGTTAGACTCTGTGGGACCTAAATAGCTGTGCTGATAAAACCTCTGAATCTTTATCCAAACCTGTGACATTTCTCCCAGTGATGCCCAATCCTTTACTGCTTCCTAGCAAGCCCAGGCCGAAGGACCCGATTCTGCTGCATATACCTATTCGGCACCTGCCCTTCACCGGCTATAAGTCACCGGTTTAGTCCGTGGAATAGGTGATCAGCTTTTCAGCTCCCCCATCACACCCACCACAGCAGAGGAACCATTAGTTGCCCTAAATAAACAGCATCCTTCTTTGGGAATCTGGAAAACAAGGACAGCTGTGGACAGGCTAAGATGATGGCACTAGCAGAGAGAGGGCTTGGGACCCTCTCCTGATTTCAGGGGGCTAGAGGCACATGGTCAGATGAAGAAGGTATCGGCTTTTCCCATTTGGTATAAGTTACTCACGTGCCCGGCTGGAAGTAGAAAGAAAAAGAACTGACGAGTGTCTAGATTTGCTCCCGAGGTGCCATTATTATAATTACTGTCATTATTTTACCACTGTCTTTCTAAAATCACTGCCATAGGTTATTTCACTTTACCCTCACAATCATCCAATGACTCTCAAAAGGATTATTCCCATTTGAACCTGAGAGGAACCCAAGGCCCAGACTGGGTGACCCCTGACCTTGGCCACACCATGCATGAATCATATGACAAAAGGAGGCATCCATGGTCTTGCTGGCCAGATATCCAGCGTCTGCAGGTATCTGAGGTAAAGACAAGGTAGAACTTCATTAGGTCGTCGGAAACAGGCCTCCGGGACAAGGCAGGCCTCAGAGCAGGCTGCCTGGGTCCTGGATGGCGGGGGCCATGTCCCCTCAAAGTTGTTGTCCTCTTTCTCCTCCCTGTGTCCCCCCTCACATGCCGTGTTCAGGCCACTCGGCCTGTAATGCGAGGGAGAAGGTTTAACAAGCCACAAAAGCTAGTTGTGGATCGAATCTTTCATGGCCGGGGGTGGCCCGCGCCTCCTACTTGACAGTGACAGGCAGTAGAAGGTTGGTGGCACTTCCTGCCGCTGGTTCCTTGGCGCTAAGTGATAAAATGATGTCAGGCTGGGGGAAAAGGCTCCAGAAATGAAACGCTGCTCAACGCCTTGTCCTTCTGCTCAAAAGCTCTGAGCTAGACCCAGTACAACAACGAGGCAGCCAGTCACGGCTGACTGCACACTCCTGCCCTGGTCTTCACCAGCAAGACAGTAGCCAGCCACTGGCCACAGCAGGAGAAAGGCCCTGAACCCACCCTGTGGCTCACGCTTCACCCTAATCTTCAGGGGAGAGGCTGGCATTGCTGCTGGGACTGCCTGTCCCATGCTGGTTCTTCTCACAGAAGTCCCGGGCAAGAAAGCTGAGCCAGGCGAGCTTTATCCACCTGCCCACCAGGCTAGGCTGTGGGAACCCTCATCTTAGTAAAGTTTGCATCCCAAGCTCCCCAATTTTGGTGACCAGGACACACCCCTGTGAGCAAAAGCAGTGGGGATGATGCTGGGTTTCCCTTCTGTCTCAAAGAGGTTGTTTTGGTTTCTTGATAAACATCCGGAATAAGCCTCATGGCCTCATTGTGGGGAGGGACCTGACTTGGGTCTCCAGCACTGTGCATTTTTACTTGCTGGTAGAGGCCACCAGGGGCTCCCATTCTATTCATGGCTCTCATCCACCTGAAAACCTTGGAAATTTCAGACACGATTAAGGCCCAAATTTAGACCCATCCATGAGGCCTCTGCCAGAGAAAAGCCTGGTAATGGTTGGACCGTTTCTCTCCTTCCATGAGTAGCTTTGACTGTGGTAATCTCAGTCCAGGCCACAAATCACCATCATCCTGGGACTTCTGAGAACCTGATGTGCATGTAGGCCCTGCTCTCAGACACTCTGCTTTGCCTGGTCTGAGGTGGAGCCTGGGCATTGATATCCTCTAAGAGTCCCCATAACTGATTCTAATTTGAATGTGACTCATAGTGTATATACATTTTCTAGCCTTTTTCATGCAATATTGTGTCATCAGCATCTCCACATGTCATTTAAAAACTCCCTGGTAACATCACTTTAATGGATGTGTAATAATCCATCATACGAACGTCTCATAATTTCCTTTCAGTCTGCGTCTGTAAGTGTTCTACTGAGTGGGTGTTGGCAAGTGGCTTGGATCCAGACTGGAGGCAGGGGCCAACTTTCAAGGCCGGCCCATTGCACCCCCTCCCTACCTGGCTCTTCAGAGACACCTGGGCTCCCAGAGCTGGCCCGTCTGCCTAGCCATGGCAGATCCACTCAGGGACTCATGGACCGAACTCCTGTACTGTTATCTTGGGATCCTGTACTGAACCCCAAGATTCTTTACCAACTGGGTAACCCGACTGTCTCTGCCCACAGGATCATCCTGGTTCCATGGGGAAGATACACCCAGAAGGGCCTGAATGAAGGTCTGTGTGGCAGGATGGATGTGTGTTCATTAATTCCTTGTGAGATCCTCATGGAGTTCCTGCAAGGCTCACTGGTTTAAGGCAGTCGCCATCTTAAAAGGCATTTTGTGTCTTTTCATTTTGGACCAGAAATTTGGTCAGACACCGATTCTTTACCTCTCTATGCCTGTTTCTTCTGCTACTTCTTCCTCTGAGCATCTTGAAAACCTCACATCTCTCCAGAAATAGGTATCTCATGGGCCCAGGTATGCAAGAAGCCTTGTTTTGGTGCCTTGGGCTCAGTCCTGGAAGTTCAAACTTTGAGGTTTATCGGGTCCTGGATAAGAAGGGATCATTTCAAAGGATTCCGTTGTCTCCTTTCCTGGCCAGAATGTCCAGCTTTTAGAGGATCTACCAGCAAGACAGTTGACCCTAAGGCTCCAGGCTGGGGGAGAGATGCTCTCTACCCGCCCGCCTCCAGATGTTCTAGGAAGGAGCAAACACCTGGCAAGCAAACTGGGGCCCACTTCCAATTCCAAGCTACTAGTTCGCCATCAGGGAACTCTCAGGCAGGGCCCCTCTGTTTCCTACTTTGGGAACATCTGGCAAGGAGATGATTAGAAGCACATGCTAGCAGTTACTAACATGCTTTCCAGTGAAATCTAAGCCGAGTCCCAGGAGCCCTATCTTCCCTCCTTTCTCTAATCCGCCGTCCCACCCCATTCACCTCCCCGTCCTAGCTTTGCTGAGCTTTACTGCAAAACAGATGTTGCACCTGACCCAAGATCTCCCCAGGAGAGTGGCCAAAAAATTTAAAAAAGAGGCTGCAACATGAAACGGTCTCCCTAAGTCCAAGATAGCTCAGTAAATATTGCCCCCGCACCCCTTCCACCTCCTCCATTACCACCCGGGCCCAGGTGTGCTGACTTCCTGCTCCCAACCTCTTCTCTCACCAATAAACACCATCACAGCTCTCTAGCCTCCTGGAGGCCGGCCTCGCTGTAAAGCTTGTCATTCCCACTCAGCAGGCATTACAATAACCAGGCCCCAGACACTCCCCTATGATTGAGAGTCTAGATCGAGTTCAACATGAAGGAATGTGCCGAAAAAGACCCTCCAGGAGTGTAATATCACTCCTTTCTAGCAAACTGGGTTTCATTTAAAGGCCTCTATCAGGAAAAAGCATCAACAGGGAAGAAGAGAGATTAGAGGCTGATTAGGTGTTAACCGTTAGGAGCCGACCCATTCAAAACAACTAAGAAAGTTCTAGAATTGGAATGATTTAATCACTTCCTGCTGTGAGGCCCTTGGAGCTGGCCTTCTATGGGCTTCAAATTCTAAGTCACTAAAGGCACGGGAGACTTCTTCGCTATTGACGGGGAGGATCTGGGGTCCAGGATGGGTTCTCTTAACTTAGTCCCAATGAATTATCGCAACCTTGGGTCACTGCCTTGTGTCCTGTACCCACATACAGGTCATCCCGATTTACACTCCAAAGTCCAAAAGAGTAGAACATGTGATTAAATGATGATATAGCGGAAAAAAAATCTAGAGCACAGGTCTTCCCACCCGGCATTCCTCTGAGAACTCAGGCACCCTCCCTGGATAGGGGGGACTCCTGTTCTCCCCCCTCGCCGAGAGCAGGGACCTCACACAGCTCTCTGGACCCAGCCCCCCATCAAGGCCCCTTGCACCTTTATTTAACTTTGTCTTCCCAGCACAGAAATGTTGAAAAAACAAAGGTTTTGAAGTTAGATAAACTCAGGGTGCAATCTCAGAAGCACCACTTACAGGAAAGCTATCGAATCTCACGGTGTCTGAGCATCTTTATCTATAAAACCAAGACAGTAACACTTCTTTGCAGGGTTACCGTGAGGACTCAGGAAAGGTATTTATTGTCATGCTGGGCATACCGCAAGGTGCCCAAGACCACTCTCCTTTCTCTTTCCTTCCCCTCCCGTGGTCTGTTGACAGAGAAATCTGGGAGGCCATGCAGAAGAAGGGGGACAAGTTTCATCCCACCTTTTCCTGGTCACAGATAAGCAGATCATCTCTGAGGCACTGGCTTCGTCTGCGGGGGTGACTCTGACTTTCCGGTGCTTCAGCAAGCCTTGTGAGGAGCCCTCACCCCAGCGTCTCTGTGGCACGAGCCCGTTGCGTGGGCACGCATGCCCTGCTCGAGACGGGGACCGGCGGTTGCTGGTTAACTGCCGGCTGAGGCAGCTGTACTTTACAGTAACCCAGCATGGACAATATTATGAATGACACTCGCAAGCTGCCAGCCTGGGGACTCATTACAGTCAAGGTACAACACGGCAGCTGCCAAGCCCCGGCTTTCACACTCGCTATGCCAGAACATCCACACACAATTTAATTGCATTATAATTTCAAAAGTGCTTTTCAAACTGGAAAAAGGCATTCACTGATTAACCAGCGAAGAGCAAAATTGTTTATGAAATTGAATACAAAAAGCTACAGAAATGTAATTGGGTCGTTCTAGCACCTAATTTTCAAGCCATTTTCCCCACTTATTTAATCACGAGATACAAAAGGAGCGACTGAATTGACTTCATACTAATTAGATTACACCCTGCGATACTTCGGGTCTATATTCCAACTGGTTGATAGCAGTGTTTTAAACGGGAACAAACATGCCACAGCAGCCTGTCGGCAGGACAGAATGGGTGGCTTTGCACAGACCCTCTCGTCCATGCGTAAGAATGAGCATTTGTTCCCCAAACCTCCCCAGCTCCTTGCTACATGTGTCTTGGAGAAACACTCACCCTCCAGGGTGTCGCTAGGAAGAATCCTCGGGTCCTTCTCCAAGGCCTCCTGGAAGAATGGGTTTGAGCATGCCCCTTCTATTAAATCCTGCCACCTCGCCAGGGGGCCGCGGCTGCTGCAGGGGCAGGCAGAGAAAGCCACGTGTGGCTCTCCTAATTGGCTGCTCAAAGCCCTCCGCGTGCCTCCGAACGCTCTCCTCTCATGGTTTCGCAAACTGATGGTGGCCCCCACCCGACTGCTGGCAGCCTAACGGGCAGGCCCCGCCCCTCAGTTCCTTTCTCACTTCGGCCCCCGGCTTCACGAGCTGGGCCATGTCCTCACTCCCTCAATGACTGAGCGAACGAAACCATTTTCCTGTTGGAGAGCAAGGCTGCACGGCATTTTCCATGTATGCTGCCCTCTGGAAAACACAGGCGCAGGTAAGGGCGGTGTCTTCTGCACAGGTGAACACAGCAGCTGCCCTGCCGGTCACACCTCGACACCGACGTTCCGACCCTCAGGGCACAGGGCTCCCTTACACCCACCTGGAGACTTTCTTCTCTCCATATATCATACGGCCTTCTCATGGCTTTTTTAGCTCCTTTTGAGTTTTATTAGGAGCAACATAATTGATTATATAATCAAATGTAAAACGTACATTATCAAGATATCTCAGCACTTCACAGGCCATTTAATCAAGATATCTGGGGCCGTGCCAAAAGGAATTAACTTAGATGAAGCTTCAAGTACGCATTACTCTGCTGTCTTCGTTTCCGCCGGGAAGACGGGTCTTGCTCCCTGGGAACGGGTGCTCATCCTTCAAGGACTGAGCCATATACAAGCTCTGGGTTGGAAGGTCCTCTGTGCCACTTCCCAATTTCTCCAAACAAGGAGAAAACCCAGAAGGATGCTCTATCGAGAATCCTATCTGCTGATGTTAGATCTTCATGCAGTCCCCAATTTCTCTTGTCTGTGAGGATGTCTGGGGATCTGCCCAAGCGCCCCAGAATGTGCAGGCAGCTGAAAGATGGAAAGGAGTTTTCACGTCTATTCGCTCATCCTAAATTGCTATTCTCCCCGGGAAAGTAAACAGATGTGACTGAGGAGGCAACAGAGCTATCTCACAACTACAGCCAATTTTCACCAAACCCAGGGAGCCTGAGAAAGAGGAGAGTGGCCAGGAGGCGACATCGGCCTGAGATGCCTTCCTCTCAACCCTCCGCTTTCAAAGCCGAGGTAGATACACCATCGGCTGTTTCGCGGAGCTGCCCGAGCTAAGCTAGCCCATCAGTAACCGTCTGCTGAGCCTGGCCCATGTGCCAGGCACGGTGCTGGCCCTGGAGGTAGAAAACAAAACACGTCCCTGTCAGGAGAGGGACAGGCGAACATCCCAACACAAAACGGCCAGGGCTGGGACGGTGGTGGGACAAACGGAAGGACGACTGCCAGCAAGACTGCAGGAAGCTTCCAGGCACCAAAGGGGCAGAGAAGTGCATTCTCGGTGAAAGCAAGGGCAAGTCCAAAGCCAGGCTGGTCTGTAGGAACGTGGCGTGTTGGGAACCAGCAAGCAGGACAATGTGGCTCAAGACCCAGAAAGCGGTACAAAGTCAGGTCGGGAAGACTGGCCGGAACTATGTGAAGCCTGGAATGCATGCTAAAACATTCAATCTTTATCCTACAGAAAATGGGAACTCCATCATGGTCCCGTCCTCCGGAAGTGCTATCCAGGCGTAATGCCAGGCACTGTGGATCCTATAGAAATCCTAAGATGCAGAGCAGGCAGCACAGACCCCCCTTGAACTCATATTGTGTGGGCGTCGGCACATAATCACCTCCTTGAGCCTCAGTTTCCTCATCTATCAAAGAGGAACTCTGCGAGGATTAAGGGAGGCAACATACGTAAGGTACTTTGGGACGGCATCTAGGGTGCTCTGTGAACAGGCGTTAACAAAGGAGATGAACAGGACACACGCAGAACGGTGACTAACAACCCCAGCGTCATACTGGCACCTGGAGACATTGGCTCATGGAATAGAAGGCTGTACATCAGTGCTGGTGGGCAGGCGAGAATGCAGCAGGGGTCCGTAATAATATCGCTCAGTACCTACCACATGCCCGCACCATGTACTGGACGAACGAGCAAATGAAATGGCATACAATTTAGCACTAATCACATACTTAATGAGACTCATAGTTCTTGAGGGGAGGATCATTCTTTATACCGCTCTATGCCTTGCTAGATGCAGGCTATAAGCTCCCAATGGGGTAGAAGCAGCATGGTCTCCAGAATCCTTCCCAGGACTCAGGGTGCAACGTGAGGTGGGTGAAGATGTCCACTGAGAGGCTCTACCTTCAAGCCTCTGTCACCAACACAAGCTCCGGAAGTTTCCAGGCCACCTTGCTTGGAAACGCTCAGGCCTAGAAACACCGTCCTTCCAAACAGTGGAAGGCTCATATATACACAAATTCCACAGTCAGAAGAAAGGCATCTAAGGGCACATGGCACAGGATGTAAGTCGAAGCCAACCCATCTAATGACAAGATTGTATAAGAGTCACGATACCTGTCACAGGTGACTTTCTGGGCCGTCCCTGGCCAATGCCCACAAATACTTTAGCTCCTGGGTAATTCTTACTTAATTATTGCTGCACCCAATCCAGGCCCCGTTCCAGCGAGAGACCCACAGGCACAGCACACCCCCTGATCAGGTGGGGAGGACAGGCAAGCCAGGGACACAGGGTCTTTGTGTCCTGAGTACAACGGATCACCTATGCAGCAAGAAAGACACACAGGGGCCTGGCCATAAAGGACGTCCTATTCATCAAGCTGTGCTTGGGCAACGTGACATGCTTTGAAGGAGGTGCCCAGGCCCATTCCGGCTCAGGTGAGCTGTTCAGCAGAACGTATACCAGGCCAGACAATGGGATCTTTGCCAACTCCTTAACCACGGCATCACTGGGAAGTGGGGAAGTGGGGCAGGCCTGGGGCTAGATGGTGTAAGTGATACAAAACCCATTTTGGAGATGGGCCATCTGTACATAGAGGCGTGTGTGTGTGTGTGACCCACTAACATGTGGCTTCTATGGATACATCAAATCCTGGAAGACCACAGTCCGCATCAGGAAGGACTGAAGACTACCTGACGTCGGTGGAGCTTTATTCAATGTCCCACTCTTTATGAAAGCAGCGTGGTGCGGTGGCAGAGAACTAGGCTTCGGGTTCAGGAGCCCTGGGCTCACTTATCAGCTTTGCTGCTGCCTGGCCCAGGATCTTGGGGGAAGTGGCCTAACTGCTCTCAGCTTTTTCCATCTGTAAAAGGGGTTCCTCTCTCACAGGGCTGTGGGGAAGCCCAACCAGTTAATGTCTGTGATGTGCTCAGCATAGTGTAAGGTCCCTAGGTGTAGGGCTGGACAGGAATAGAACTTGTCATGGGAACCAGCAGGAAGATCAATTAATTCACTAAAGAGCACAAGCCTCTAAGGCCAGCAGCCATCGGTATGAAAAGACTGAATGTGCAATTTACACAGCAAGGCTTATCTACACATTAGGGCAGGGGTCCCCAACCCCTGGGCCATGGCCTTCTAGGAACAGGGCCACACAGGAGGAGGGGGCGGTGGGCGAGCGAGCGAAGCTTCATCTGTATTTGCAGCTGCTCCCCAGCACTACACTAGCATCACCACCTCAGTGCCCCTCACATCATCAGGCATTAGATTCTCCTAGCAACACCAGTCCCTGGTGCCAAAAAGGTTGGGGACCACTACATTAGTGCAGGTCCTGAGGATCTGATTTTTCAGCCACCAGTTTGCCTGTCAGCATCTCGTGACCGCATTTTTTTATGTTCATGAGATAAGAACAGGCGTATTTTTCCCCGATATAATATTTTTAGAAGACGGTTCTCTTCCACCCTCCAGAAAACTGACCGGCATTTGCAACAGTGGGTGCATCCTACTGGAAACCTGGTGTCACTGTCACCGGCTGTGACGGCACGGATCTGGGCGGCGTCGACAGCTCCGTTCTTCCACTCACTTAGAAGACAGGTCCTTGGTTCTAGGCCACAGGCAAAGTCAGTGAGAATGGGTGGCATCCCCCAGGCCAGGGTCCAGGGGAGGCTGGCTTGGGACCAGCAAGGGATGCCTTCTGTTTATGGAAGAATGCTCCCTTTGCGTACAAAGGAGCCACGAGAAGAGAAATCACGGGCGTGTGACCTCGGATGCCACCAGACCACATAAGCTCCTAGGTCAGGGTCCATTTCTGAATGTGCTGAGATGCCGAAGCACCTGACATACGACAGGGGCTCACAGTCATTGTTTGATGGAGAATAAAGGCTGCCATTGGATGACTACTCTTACGTATCGGGCTCTTGATGTATGCTTCCTTCACTTTGTCTACAGCAATCACCATCTGAAGTATTCGTATCCCCATTTTACAGGTGAGGAAACTGAGGCTCAGCGAGGTTAGGCGGCTTACACAGATACTAGGTGGAAAAACCACTTTCCCACTTTGAATTTGAATCCAGGCCTGTCAGACTCCAATGCTGCAAATTCAAATAACAAATGAACCGATTCCTCTCTGGCCATCAGCTCCTCACCTACACAATGAGGGTACTGCCACCAGCTGGTGCCTAGTAGGGCACTAACCAGGCCTCTAAAATTCTGATTAAACCTGCAAGCCACTCCCCTGTCTGGATAATGGGACAAGGCAGTGAAGACCGCTCTCAGTGATACAGGCTTCTACCTTCCGAGGGCCAGGCTGTGGCTCTCCTGCCTTCTGTCCTCACAGCTTTCTGCCTCTTTGTAGCACAGCCTCCTCCCAGAGGGACCCGAGGAGAGCAGAGCAGCAACTTGGCAAACAGTTCACACTGCCTCTTGTTTGCGGTGTGGATGAAGGCCAGGTGGGGGTGGAGGTGGGCGAGTCTCTGACCCACTGGTTCAAGCAGTTCATGAGGGATTTCCCAGAATCAGCCACAAGAAATGGATATTGCTGGGGGTGGACAACAGCAAGACTGGTGAGTGAGAGCTGAGGTTTGTGTGCTACCTGGGGCCTGTAGGCCCCAGGGAACAGAAACACGGTCAAAGCAGGTATATTGTTCTTTTTGATAAGACAGCTAGGCAAGAAAATCATTCTACCCACCACCTCAGCAGAGTCCCCTCCCAAGCACCCAGTCTCACCCCTGCTGGTATCTCCCCACCTTAAGCCTGTGGTTTCTTCTGGATCACGGGGTCTCTGCATCACTGCTCAAGGACAGGCAGTGGAAGGACAAGTGGTTTCCATACCTGACTCCCTGGACGTGCAAATCAGTCTGGGCAGAGGGTTCTCACCTGGTGCCATCTGCATCTTCAGTGAAGCAGGCCCCGGAACGTCACCATCCCCACCCGGTAGGGCAGCAGTTTCTGCATGGCCCAGGAGAGCAGTGCTGGCCTTTCCATCCTCCCACATCTGGGCTCCCCCCCGCCCCTTAATTCCAGTGGGGTAAAACTGGCTTACTTCCTTCTCTGGGTGCTCACAAAACAAAACCTCATGACCTGCCACTTGACAGAGATCAGGTAACCAAACACCAGCTGCAAGGCATCAGTGACAACCACCTCCTTACTAAGCCCCAGCTAGGTCTGCTGAGGACTGTAAAGGCTTTGTCTAAACACCGCCTCTCCAAACCCAAGTTGGCAAGTGTTACTGCTGCCTCATTTTATAAAGGAAGAGTCTGAGGCTCAGAGAGGTTATGTAATTTGCCTAAGGCTGCTCAGCTGACGTGGTTAGAAGCTGGGGCTTCTGAAGTCAGGCAGTCCGATATCAGAGTCCCTGCTTCCTAGATCCTCTTCTTCCCAAACGTGGGTTTGGAGGGGAGTGGGAGGAAGCGGTACAGGAAGGCGTTTTGGACGCTGTCCATGAAGTCAACTGTGTAAAACCCTGCAAATCCCTGTGGAGTCTGGTGCAAGGCCTCCCTCCATAACACGTCCTCCTCTAGGGTTCTGCGGAGGGGTGTAGGGTACTGCAAGTCCCCGCCCCTGGAATGCCAGCGGAGGGCTCAGGACACAGGAAGTCTCTCTCCTCTACCACCACCCCAAAAATATTTTTAAAAGCAAAATGTCCCTCCAAAGACTACTGAGAGAAGCCAGCTGGCAGGGCAAGTTATGAAGATGTCATCACGCAATGAACCGCTTCCACGTACCGTAACAGCTTTTCGCGACTGCTACCGCATCGGAAGGCACTCAGCAGCAATTTCAGACGTCCCCCTCCCCACCCATGGCCTCGTCCTTGTCTTCCAGGATCACATGTGTCTCTGATTTAAAGCCCGTTAGCGCGTATGCTTGGAGCACAAGCCCCGAGGGCCAGGGGCCCTTGGAAAACCCACGTGGCATTTTGTGGCATTTTTACGACTCTGCCTTTTCACCGACCAGGCATGGCTAAGGGTTCACACTGAGAAGGAGGACTGGCCCCGACCTGAGCCCCTGCTTGATGAAGCCTCTAGAAGGACTTGTGACAGTCCGGGGAGATGTTCCCCACTAAGCTGCTGAGGCCAAACTCTCTCTAGATGCCCAGATGCCCTGGCCCGTGAGCAGACACGGACGGGCTGGCACCAAGCAGAGCCGGAAGGGGGATGCCTAGGGGTGCAAACAGGGACAGGGGTCCTCCGGGCTATAGGCTGTCACTAGGACAGTTGGTCCCACATGGTCCTTCGGTTTCCCGGGTCCGGGGCCTGCCTTGTCACTGGCCCTTGGGATCTTCCACATTTACCACTAGGGTCTCTGTGGCTATGGGCAGGGCCGAGACCCGTCCTGGGATGCAGGAGTCAGACGGCCCCGCTGTGTGCATGTCTCATCATCCCCCACCGGGGGATCTCCCACCGGGAAGCTTGCACTGCAAATGGGGCTGCCGCCGGTCTGGACAGATGAGTTAGGGGGAAGCCACCTCAATGTCGATGTCAAGGGAGGAGGGCGGATGGGTGAGGGGGGGGTTGGGCCAGTGAAAAGTACACCAAGGGTGTCATCTTTTCCCCACCTTCCTTCCCATCTCCTTAGCTTTAACTTTCCAAATGCAGGGTCGTCTTGTAGGACAAACCGTCCCTCCACGGTAGGTGGAGCAAGTATCATCACCTTCTGCTGTTCTGCTGACATATGTGCCCGTCTTGGACAGTGAGCAATGTTCCCTCTGAGGTGACGACACAGACTATGGATGGATGAAAATGCTCTCAAATAGCCTCTGAGTTCTCGATCCATGCCTGCCAAACCAAGAAGAACCTGGGAGGGTCGGTGACTCGGGAACTCCACAAAGAGAGGCTGCAGTCCAGTGGGCGGGCTTGCCTTTGTTCCCGGCGGGGCTAGTGCTTTAGAGCTGGTGCAAGGCCTGCTCTGGGGACACGGCAAGTGACTTAGAGTGGTGGCTTTCTGTTACGCATCCCCAGAAGCGGACAACGAGGACGTAGCTCAGGCCAGCAAGGGCCTCGTCCCCACCACCATGCAGCAGGGGGTGTCACTGGGATGCTGCGGTCCCCAAGAACTCCAAGTCTTCGGGTGGGGAGGCGCCAGCACTCTGGCCCCCAGCCTTTCCTCCAGGACTCAAGGCCCCGGCGATCAGCCCAAAAGAGAGAACCGACAATCTTTGCTATTTGTTGGAAAGACACTATTTATAGCTCGGGATCTTAACCGCCTTTTTAAAAAGACGGCTCTTGAGGCCATTTATAGAGCACCGTCTTCCCTCGGATGGCTGCGTGGTGACTAGAAATGGCAGTGCTGAATAGGTGTAATTATAGAGACTCCTAATACGCCGAGACCGTTAACTGCGAGGCGTTTCCTCTTCGCAATCTGAGCATGTCCTTTCCCCCAGAGCCTTTAGTTAAATATGGTGTCAGTTCCCCACGCCGGCAACCGGCAAGCTCCAGCCCAAGCACTGTCGGAAAATGGGAGGGGGGCGATTCTGAGAAAGGCCACTCCTCTCTCCTCACTCTTCCTAGCAAAGTCAGTCATAAAAAAAAAAAGCGGGGTGTGGGAGGGCTAAGTCGGCAGCGCTCCTGGGGCAGGACAGCACCCGGGGAGATGGCACTTTCTGGAACACTGACAATCCGCTGACTTAGCTGCTTTGGTTATGGCCCTGAACATTTAGAAGAAATATTCAGCGCCCAGGAAAACAGTTCTGCTGTTTCACCCCATTAACTCTCGCCAAAATTGGGGCTGTTTCTCTCTCATCCACGGCATTTCAGAATCAGGGATTCTGCAGTCCCGAAAGAGACCTTGGGTCTCCCTGTTCCCCTTTGCAAACAGGGAGTGGCTGCAGAGAGACTTGTGCACAGACAGCCCAGCTTTGCTGTGGGCGAGGGGCCGAGGGAACACCCCTGCCCGGGGCTGCAGGGGACCAGCCAACACCCCGCTGAGCCTGTCCTTGGCCAAGAGCCCTTCCAGGCAGGGTTCTCCTTTGGTAAACCAGACCTCACAGAGTCCACAGGGACAGAAAGTGACTTGGGAGTGTGCTGGGTGGTGCTGGCATTACTGAATTCATTCCAAACACATTATGCATTAAAGTCGGAATGGGAGGGAAACGGGGCTTGGGGCCAAGGGCAGAGCCTCCAGACTCCACTATGACGCCTTGGGAAAAGCCTCTGACTCCTGAGCGACCCCCTTGCTTTTTTCAGGGACTCCGTGGTCTCGTCTTGACTGGAAAGAGGTGGCATGACTCAGTTCATAGTAAATAGGAAAGAATACACTGGGCAGCAGCTCTCTCTCCCTCTCTGGAGGGAACAGCCCTCAGAAAGCACAAGTTCCCTGTGTCCCCTTGATCCTCCACCCTTAGGGGAGGGCTCCCCACCGCTGGGGTCCAGCGGCATGCCCCTCAAAACTTAGTAAGATTCTCCTAAGTGAGGCAAACTCTGGTGTGCCACCTGCCATTCCTTTGGCTTACTTCTCAATGTGTTCACTCCTCAGGCAGCGGCGCTATTTATTTATTTAGGGGGCCCCCTCACTATCCCAAACAGGGGGTGCATACTCCACCCACTGAACCATCTTCTACAAATTGCTCCACCATTTCAAGCTTTTGTCTCGCCACTGATGACACAGAGAAATCATACACCCACATACCCGCTCTAGAAGGTGGCCGTGACAATGAACATTACCGAACACCAAAGGCCAGACACTGTATACCTATTAACTTGGGGGGAGGTAACGTAGGAGCTAATTTACTTTCTCCTTCCCATTATAGTACTACTTAGATGAGCTTAAGCTAACAAAACTGGACAGGTGAAAGCACTCTGTAAGATGGTAAAACACCTTAAAGATATGAGCTAAAGAAATAACAATGAAACTCAGAAGATAAGAACAAGAAACCCTCACAGTGACAAATACCTTTTTTGAGTACCTTTTCTGCCAATAGTGAGCCAATCAGTCCACTTGGGAGGCTGATCATATGACCTTTGCGCCCAGAGGGCCACATGAACTCTAAGTCCAGGCACCAGGAGGCTGTGTTGTTCCAGGACCCCATGACATCTCTCCCAATGTTGGGACAGACATGTTCTGCTTCACAGCCTCACAGCTCCACAGCCCTTGTCTGTCCACCTCAAGAAAGACTTATTCTTGCATCTCTAACTGATGTCTCAGGGAAATAATGAGATGTCACTACTCCAACATCACATTACAACTTCCCCGTAGATCCAAGAGGAAGGGGAAATGAGCTACGGCAAGCAAACCCAGTTAAATACAGTTGGTAATTGAAAAAGTGGCCAAGGAAATCAGGAGGGGGAAAAGCAAGCAAATCAAACCTAAACAGATTATCAATCATTTTCTTTTAGGGCAAGCTCCACGGCAACTTAATCAATTGCTATCGCTTCCCAAATTCAATAAGAAAACTGATACTGTGGGGAAGGAGGAAAAAATGTTAAATGTTTACCATCATATTCTTGATGGGTACTGGACAATATCCCACATTCAATTCCAAGGTTATCAGGCTAAAAGAAATTTACAAGCAGCTAAACTCAGATAATGTGTTAGCATGACTAAAGGGTACAAAGTAACTCAGGCGTGGTGTCCAGGCATCTCTGGGACAGAGGGTTTAATAGTCCCAAAGGAAGTGGTGGTTCTGAGGTTCTGTCCTGGCTGCATCAAAGTGGGATTCCAGGTGGAGTCTGAGGAGGGTAGCTGTGTGACCTTGAGACCTCCAGGGTCCCAAGTCACTTGATCTCCAGGGGCTGTGGCGTCTGTTGCCACAGTAACCTGGTAAGGCGAAACACTGTCGCTCCTCTAGTTAATAAACACTCACCAAGTACTTGTTGTGTCCTAGGTACTGAGGACACCAAGAAAAACAGAACCTGGTTTCCTCCTGATAATGTCCCTATAGTTACTAGGGGACAGGGGTGGTGAGCAAACAATGACAGAGGAATTCTCAGAAGGCTCAGGAGGAGGGACGGGGCATCCATCGAAACCGAGATGGGTCTAGGCCAAGTCCCGGAGACCCTCGGGAGTTTGTCAAAGGAAAGGTGGGTAAGGATTAATTCTGTGCCAAAACTGAGAGACTCTGGTGTTCAAGGAACTTCAGGGGAACAGGACATCCTAAGCAGGTAGCCCCGACTGATGGAGAGTGGGACAGGCAAGGGTCAGTCCAGCAGTGCACTGGGCCACGTAAGGTGCTCGGCTGGGAAGCCATAAAACTTGCCATGGTCAGAATCGCCTTTCAGAGAGACCCCTCTGAATGGGCAAGAGGGGTGGGCCTGGAGGCGGGAATCCCTAGAGTCTCCGTGGGTGCTGCAGCAAGCACGGCAGCGGATACAGAGACTGGCCAGATGTGCAGTAAGTGGGGTTCAGGGCAAGGCCTCGGTTTGGCTTGAGCAGCTGGGCACTGTTACCCCGGCGGGGAATGGTCCGTGGGGCAGCCTGGGCACCTCAGCCTAGCGACTGTCTCTCCACGCTGCCCTGCTTCTCACTCACGGCCCCGAAAATTCAAAACACACACGAAGAGTAAGCTTCTCCAAGGAGTTCAGCATAGTGCCCAAATACCGGAGACAAGGAACACGAGAGCAAGTCCTAGGCTCCCTGGGAAGTCTCAGCACGTCTGAGCAGGAGATCCCAGCAGGGGCTGCAGGGCCTGCTCATGACTCAGGAATGAAAATGACAGCGGCAGGCAGGATGGTGTGAGTAGGGCTATAAAATATAGTCCGGGGGCCGGAAGCCCAGGCTTTACAGCTACTCCTTGGTTCAAATCCCAGTTCTGCCCCTGGTGGCTGTGTCCCCACGGGTGATTTCCTGGACCCCCGTTTCTGCATCTGAAAACTGGGCACAATAACAGCTACACCTCACAGGGGCCAGAAGGCACAGAGAGAGAGAAAGCAACGGAAGTACACAGCCCGGTGCCCAGGCTGGTAAGAGTCAGCCATCATCTATCACTGGTGTTCATAGTAAGAATGTCCCAGATCTGAAGCAGGTGTAGAAATTCCCTTGTACCTTTCACCACGAAGGAGGTAGGAAACAGCTCTGTAACACTTCCAGAGTGAGGGGACAAACACGGTGACTCCTTGCTGTGAAGGAGACAGAGGGGAGGGACGCCAGGCCCTGCCTCACCAGAGCAACTGACAGCAGATGCTGGTGGCTCTTGGCGGTGACGCTGTTCCTGGTACTTGATGGAGGGTGACTTCGCAAGCAACCAGGCACTCTAGCAATGCTCCGTAAAACTATAAATTTACTTTGAGAGCACCACGTCTAATTACCTCGCCAAGACGCTCTGCATTTTTAAGCACCTTTTCCCCCTCCCTCCCTAAACTCTTGATCGTAAGGACTCTTGTTAGCAATACTCAGCATCCTTCTTGTTTCGCCTGTTGCCGTGGCAACAAAGCAGTGTTTACCAGCCTTTCCAAGCTGGTACATCTTTATTAGCACCCGGATCCCGTGAGGAGCAGGAAGCAGTGCAGAGGTTTAAAGAGCATTAATCCCCTTAAGCTTTGCAAACCTCTCTAGTTAGGGAGCCCATAAGGGTGGGGGGGGGGGAGAAATTGAGGTCTCTGCCATTTTCAGGGCCCTACTAGAATCCTTAAGCTTCCATGAAGCACCGGACCGAAAAAACATCTCTCTGGAGCTTCGCTTTAAATTTCTTCTCCTCTTGAAAAAAGACAAACTTGTGGGCTGCCTGTGCTTCACAAGAAAAGTTTGCTCCCCACTGATAAGAGAAGAGCTACTGGCTCTCTCCATGCTGCCTCTCTGACCACGCTTCTCTCTCTCGATAAACACAGATTATTATCATCTCTTGGCCAGGAGTGGGGAGCGACCAAAAGGCCCATGGGCTGGGCCGTCCATGCACCTTGCGCTCTGTCCCTCTGTGATGAGAACCAACAGATGATTCATGATTCTAAGCCTTGATAGATTTCCAATGTATTAAAAAAAAAAAAAAAACCAAGAAAAGCAAAAGAAAAACCAACCTCAGAAAGCGGCTTGAGAAAGCACCCCGTATCTCAGCTTCTCAAGGAAGGTTTTTTCAAAGTCAGCACCACAGCAGAAGTGGGGAAGGAAGGAGAAGAAAGGGTTTCTTCACATCATTTAAAAGCAGTTCAATGTCCCAATCCGCCTCCTACCAAATAAATGCCTCTTTCATCTTTCATCCCAGCCCAGAAAATCAAACCCCAGCTAGGGCTCCAGGAAGACCTGTGGCTGAATTTTGAAAAATTGCACAAGTGAAAGATGATACCAACATTCATTCGGGCTTCCCGAATCGCTTTCAAATGGGTCATTTTGAGCGGGTTGGGCCTTGGCATCCTCCACGGCCCCCTGTTCAGCGTCCTGTGCCCATCAGTCCAGTTCAATCAGGGCTGCTCCGCTGAAACACAGGAGCCATTAAGAGCCTGGCCTTGAGGGGAGCGTGCTGGCTGGGGGTCAGACAACGAAAGGCGGTGTTTCCACCCCAGCGGTGTTCGAGCCTATTTTTCAATCCACCAGGCATCTCCCACTATTTCCAGGGGGAGCTCGACATTCTTAAAACAACAACAAAAAATGTTTACGTCATTCAGGTCCTGTTTCTTTTTTTGCTGGGATAAAGAGTTCCTTCAAAGACCAGCACGAGCCTCTCAAAAGAGAAGACTCCCCAGCCCCAAGCTGCATCAGCACGAAAAACTTGAGGACAATTTGGTTCCTCAACTCTACGAATTCTAAGTGGTCCAGCAGTCACGTGATTACTTATTTTACGCTTGATGTCCACTTTCCCGTGTTTTCTAAGAATTCTTGAGGTGCCTTATAGTGCTCAGGCATACACGACCCTGCACCAATAGACATATATTGACACTATGTAAGATGAGTTATCATAGAGCAGAACAGTCGTCACCCATGTCTGGGCTCAGAGCGAGCAGGCCGAGGCTCAGACCACCCGAAGGCTTGTACCTGTTTCTGACTGGGGGAAGACTGGCAACACCACGTTTCTCTATCAACCCGAGGAGACACACAAGACTCTCTCTAACACAGAGAGTTGTCACTGGGCAACAGGGCTTAAAACAGACACACAGGGCTCAGGAGAGTCCACCAGCCAAGACCTGTGGCGACAGACGCGGCCAGATTACTGACACCTAGCGTCTGGCTCAATTACTTCAGGCTTAGGCTTGAGAGTGCCCGGAGGCAGAGCCCAGGTCTGCAGGCAGCAGGACACTGAGTTAGGGGACCAGGATGGGGCGTGCTGGCTGGCCTCCATGCTCAGAGACAGGAAGCAGACAGAGAGCCAAACTGGGCTTCCCAGGACCCTCTAAGAAAGGGAGTTAGGAGTTAAAGACCAGTCAACATGACTCTGAACTTTAATTAAAGCACTGAAACTCCCCCGTGGGTTACGCAGATTACTTCTTGGCATCGGCACTGAAAACCTCACGACCAGGCGGTATGAGGGATGATCTGAAGGGCCAGCGAGAAAGCAGGGAGATGGAGCCCCAGTGTGTAGCTGGTTCTGGGTCTCATGGGGAGAGACCTCCTTCCGGTCGCCTGGCCTATGTCCAGGGCAGTCTCTACCAAGTGGTGAGAGAAGGCTGGGGTGTGGATAGGCAGGACACAGCTGCTGCCTGAGCTCTTTTTACAGGAGCGGTCACAGTGTACAAAAACACCTCCCAGCCAACCCTTGCCCCACCGCAGCGGACACCACCATTCTAGCTCTGACGTCTGTGGTCCCTTTAAATCCTCTCCTTTCCTTCAGAGCCCAGTGAGAAGCCTCTCGAGCAAGCAGAGGGCCGACTGGGAAATGTCTTGTTATTAACCTCCACACCTGCACTTGAAAGCTGCTTTCAGCAGCAGGTGGAGGAAGGGAGGTGGGTCATGGCAGGAGAGGGGAGGGTATGAGGACATGCTTGTGTGTACACGTGTGACCCAAGGGTGCATTCGGGGATCGACAGACTTAAAGCAGCAACCCGTTTGCTTCATGCACCTGATTTCTACCCTTGGCTGAACACTATTTTCCAATCTAATTGCCAAGCTGCGGCCAATACGCCTTCTCCACCCACCTGGATCCACCGCTCCTCCTCCAGGCCTCCCCACACTCCCCAACCCCAGCACGCAGTGAGGCTCACTCCGGGGTATAAGTTTGCGGCAGTGGGATGCTCCAGCCCAGCGAGTCTGATGTGGCCTCTCAATGAGTAGACAAATCAGTAGGAGGAATTCAGGATGTAGCCAGGGCTGAAAAAGTGAACCCTGTGTACTCAGGTTCAGACTCAAAGAAGGCAGCTTTATTTAGTCCTAAAGACACTATTGCTCCTTTGCCCCCTACCCATCCCCTGTGGGCACTGAAAGAGAAGGGCTTTATTCCTTCTCGGTCCGTGGCCTGCAGAAGCCCTTGATGCTCCCAGAAGTGAGCCATTATGTGAGTTCTTAACTACTTTGAAAAAACCAACAAAAACTCTTTTTAAAAAAATCACTGGGAGGTCATTCATGTGAATAATAACCATTTTCTCTCTTTAACTCGTATAATGAACAAATTTTAATTATGTCTTCCAAGAGCCCCTTTCCCCACCAATTCCCACTCTTTGGTGGAACAGAATAATGGCTCCTGAAAACTTCTGGGAGGTAAAGCTGGAGGTGGAAGACACATTCGGTGTGGATTTAATCAGACAAGAGACAGAATATGTGTATGTGTGTACGTGTGCGGAGATCTTGGCTGTGCTAACTTCCTAATTCTGCTCTGATTTTTCCTAGGAAAAAGAAAAAGGTCCTGAATCTCCTCCCTTCCCCAGGCTGAAAATGTCCAAAAATTGCTAGCCGGCCTTCAAATAGCAGATAGCGAGAGAAATACAAGAAGAGAGGGGACTGAGAAGAGAAAACAATGAATTTGGGTTTTTGCCGACCTTTTATTTTGTCCCAAAAATTCCTTTTGGAAGAGATAAAAGGTAAAAAAAAAAAATTTTTTTTTTGAAGAAAGATTAAAAACAGACATCATGTTCTTTCCCTGTGACCCCCCCTCCCCAATCTAAACTTTGCTATTTTAAACAATGAAAAGCACATTGTGTGAGGAACGGCTTGGACACAGCCGAAGCCGGCAGTATCCACCTCAGGTTTCCTGCGCTAAACTCAACTTTTACTTCCTTTAAGCACTTTACAACGAATGAGAAGACAAAAGGCCTAAAAGGGCATATCTCAAGGAGATCTGCGCTCACGTCGTCCTGAAGGTCACCCAGGGTGGTCTCCTGCCCAGGCCGGCCTCCAGGCCTTGCCAGCTCCAGCTACCAGCCAAAGTTAGCAAATCCAGCTCTAAAAACAATTCTGCAAACCCTCGCCACCCCCCTGCCCCGACTGCACTGACAAGCGGCATTTATTCTCAAGCCTGTTGAGATTTTTCCTAATTGGTGCAGAGAAGACGGCATTCACAGACAACTGAGGCTGGGGTGGGGCAAGGAAAGGAGGCAAGTGGATTCCCTGCTCCCTCAGGGGTGACCACAGCCGGTGAAGCTACCACTCCTGCTCCAGCATTAACCAGCCTTGCCTTGTCCAGACACCTTGAGGCCAGTCCCAGGTCCCAAATGACCCACCGAAGGGCGGTCTCCAAGCCTAACGCCTTTCTCCCCACGGGCAGGTCTTGAGCAACAGCTAAAATAGTCTTGTCAACTGCAGGTGCCTTGATGCTGAGCACAGGTACAGGAGCCTACCTGGGCGGCAAGGTACTACCATCAAATGGGATTCCCAGGTTCAAATCCCATTCTCTACCCTACATTGGCTGTATAACCTTCGTCAAGTTACTTAACCTCTCTGAGTATCAATGACCCATTAGGTAAATGAGAATGGCAGGAAGAAAAGACAAAAACCAAAAACCTGAGACTACACGGAGGAGCCTCCGCATTGCCTAATGACTACCCTCACCCATCCGTCTACGCAATGAAAATATATTCACCCAGCCTTCGTTTTTCAAAGTGCATGGTTTCACAGCTGAGGATGGGGTGAAGATGAGGTGGAAAAGAAGGCAAAGATCTAGCACAACAGGAGGGCCATGGTGGCGGAGGCTATCAGAAATGATGAGAAGACCTCGATCCTTCTCCACACACTCAATCCAGACTTTATTTGCCGGATGGAAGCCCTTGACTAGCTCTGTGCGACTAAACCCAGTTTTGGAAAAAAAGGGAGGTGAGTTTGTTTTCCCAGAGCTTTATAAACCCCTCCAGGGTAGAGACCAGGCCCGCATAACCTGCCAAGTCTCAGATGGCTCCGTGAACAACTAAACGTTCAATACAGGCTGTTTAACAATTCTGAAAATTGTTCGGCAAAGTCAAAAGCTCGGAGTCCATGCCTAGGCATGCAACTTCCGGGGCTGGAGAGAATCATGACTGCTCCAAAGACCGTTCCAATGGGGGGGCGGGTGTTTTGAAAGGAATAGTAAGAAGGCAGAGGGGGTGAAGCGGCAAACACCAAGTCTGTGGCGTGCCTACACACTGCTCATTAAAAGTACTGCCTCCCTTGCGGTTACCTTGGACTCCTCCAGGCGAAGCAAGTGGCCACTGACCCAGGAAGCTCTCGGTCTTGCTGGGTGTGGAAGCGCGGTTGAGTGCAATCATTTTCCCTCCCCACCCCCTACAAACTCCCAGCCTCCACCCAAAACTTATTTGGCCCTACTGTTCATCACAAATCTTTATTTCCTGTCACCCACTGGCCGAGGCTGTCCCCACTCCCTGTTTCTCTCAGACAAGTTAATAAGACGGAGGGCTCCCTAGAGGCCTGGAGCCGGCAAACATTATCACTTGGAAGCAAGGCAGAAATCCTGACACATCGGAAATGACTTCAAGCCTATTAATTACCCTTTCTTCTTTGGCAGATCTTTTGAAAGAAAGCTTGACAAATTGAAAGGAAGGCTAGCACTGCCTCTCGGCTTCAATTAAGCCCCATTCCCACCCCAATATCGCAAATCTGATTTCTGGGGTGTTTTTTTTTTTTTTTTTTACACCAATTAATGTGTCAGAGCTGCACCCATCCCAGGGAGCCCCACCTATGATCTGCATAGTTAATGACACAAATGGTCAGCCCCTCTCTCAGGGGCTTAATCTTTGAAATGTAAGAGATCCAGAGGACAGACGTAGGGGGTGATCAGGGGTGAGGGCCCTAGGGTCTGCCTTCCTGGAACATTCATAGAGACCCCCAGACCCCTTAGCACGCACGCAGAGGAAAATACTAGGGGATCGAAGAGCATCCATGGGGTCTCGTTCCTGTTGGGACAGATGCAATGATGATTTTATTTCTGGATGCAGCAACCTTTCTGAAACCCTCTGGATGACTCGCCAATGGAGAAGCACAGGGGACTTTTAATGCTAGGAGTACTGGAGTGCTGAGGGCCCAATCACTCCATCTTCAGGTCCCACTGCCTACCACACTGACAATAACATCCAGCCAGGGTTCCCTTGAAGGGATCCCTTCCTTAGTGAGGTTTATGCAAAACACAATTCAGTGGGTTATTTAAATTCTCCAGAGATCTGTTCTTTGGTATTCTTGTTGTATATCCATCTATGCAACATCACCAAAGGGATGCCAATGGGAATTTCAAATGAAACTATTGATTTTCTTCTTGAAATGTGTTCCTTTCACCAAAGTAGTCCCCATATGATTGGACAGAACCATCCCCTCATCTGCTCAGTCCAAGAACCAAAGTCAGGCCTAATTTCTCTCCACCTGCCGCCAAACCCACATCCAACCTATCAGAACAGCTTGACTTGTCTCCAAAAACATATCCTGAATCCCACTGCCTCTCCCTACCCGCACTGCTACAGCCCTGCCCCAAGACTCCATCAGCTCTCACCTGCCCTTCCGCAATGAGCTCCCCGGCCTTTGCTTTCAAAAGTACAGCCCTGTCATCCTTCCTCAATTCAGGAGCCAATGGATCTTTCTTGAGCATAAATCACATGCCTTCTTCCAGGGGCTCTTATATGCCTTACCCTGGCTCATGTCCAGCCCCTACATACCTCTCACTCATCACCTACCACTCCCTCTCAGCCACTGGCCTTCCACCTATCCTTCAAACGTGACAAATATTTTGTCTTCTTTAGGGTGCCTAGCGGTACCTGAAATTACACGATCTACATTCCTTTTCCCTGAAGAAGGCAAGCTCAGGTTGGCTAGGATTGGGTCTGCCTTGATGCTAGCATCATTCCCAGAACTAGAGCAGCTCCTGCGACATAGAGGGTGCCCAGTACCTACTGGCCATGGAACCTGAGCATGAAGCCCAAGAACCCCAAGTGCAGGACATGCCCCTGCTGGTACAGTGGGGTTCACTCCGCCCTGGCCAGCCTGGGGAAACCCACAGTGAACACATGGCTGGATCAGTGCAACTGTGCCTGCAGCTCTGGAAATACCTGCTGGAAGCTGCCCATCACCCTGACCCTCCATCCTGGCAAGCTGGGAGAGGCCTCTCTCATCTGTGCAGTTTCTGCCCAGCCTTCCAAGGGCATTGCGGATTGGAGTCTCCATGCCTGGGTCTGCTAAAGGCAAGGCCACCCACCAGGGCCCTATTTTTCTGGTGCATTTCTACCATATCTCATTTCAAACTCAAAACAAAAATCTTGAAGCCCTTATCCAGCAAATCGTCGTTAAATCATCTGTTCATTTTTATTAGTGTCACTGTAATTAAAGAGAATCATATTTCCAAAATCTTCAGCTGCACTTATCAAAACCCACCCTCTAACCAATCAATTAGTATCACAAAAACCCGCGTTCCCTTGTTGCCGCCGCTATTAGCATTTTGATTGAATGTCTGTTGAAAAGTGACTGGTAACAGAAGATTGTGTTCAGAAAGTAATGTTTCTTTATTCGTTACCACTGAACCTTGTCTGGTTGTCTCCAGTCTCGACTCAAAAGAGACAAGACAGTTTCCAAAAGCAGTCACTTTGGTGGCGGATTATATTTTCATGGGGTGTGTGAGAAATTGGGCGCAATGGCTCTGGCATCCCCAGCTACACGCAGGGCCTCCCACTGGCTGCGGCCTCGGCACCCAGCAGCTGCGCCCCTGCTGCCGGAGCCCCCGATGGTGTAATCCGTGTTCTGGTGCTGCACCCTCCCCCATCCCGGTAATCTAGGACAATAAATACCAGGTCTCTGCACATGGCACTTCAGAGGACTGAGACAGAATCACGCCTATGCCACATAAGCCAGTGGCCGCTGTGATTTCTACAGAGCACATCATTACGCTCCCTGCTCTCTGCCAGGCACTAGGAAACCTGTTATTCTAACATAATAAGTTCTCCAGCCATCGTCATAATAGTAATAAATGTACCAGTCAGTAAAGAGATGGGTTAACAAGCTCCATTATGGGGAGAGAATGGCTGTCTTCTTCACATCTCAGGAATTAAAGACAAGAGTTCATTAAATCCCTATATTAGAATTTAAATGACCCGCTAGTTCAGACAGCTTTATTTACTGATGTTCCCCCCACCTCTCCATCACCAATGCCTTTTGTGGCTAAATGGAGATCTCCAGAGACATAATGCACACAGCCTAACAAAAAGTTTTCATTAAAGCACACACTCTTACTCTAGCAAGTCAGGCACCATTGCTTTGCTAGGAGAAGAGACTCTGCTTTGACCTGTCTTAAGCAGAGGGGGGGAGGGTGCAGAAGCAGGGACGGCTGGAGTTAGAAAGGGCATGTGTTCCAGGCCGCGAAGACGGAGATGGTTAAATGCCCTCCATCCATCTGGCCACCAAGTTTCAATGCACAGCAAAGGCTATGCATGAGTTTCATCTTCACCGCAGGGTGTACCCTTTGCCGCCCACACTCCTCACTGCTATGTTCGCCCATGGTTAACCATGCAATAGCAAGGGGGTACTGACAAGTATTGATACTCCATTAAAAAAAAAAAAAGTTCCAGAATTCAGGGGGAAAAGTACTCTATGGCTCCTTTAAAAATCTTTCCTTTCTCTAAATTCAGCCTCCTTCTTCTCCCCCCAACTCGTTTCTCCCCTGGATGCCAGCCAAGATTTTATAATAGTGTCAGGTAGCAATTTCATTTTTAAAATGCTCTTATCAAGGATTTAAGGTGAACGATAAGAACAGCACAGTAAATCATCATAAAGGAGTGTTGTGTGAGGCACAGTATTTTACAAATCAAAACAGTTAACAAAATGAAACGGCAAGGACAGGGAAACAAAGTGAGTTTAAGCATCATCGTCTGAAAGGGGGAGGGTAGAGGCCAAATTAAATAGAAAGATCACCCTTCGGGTTTCCAAGCTCCCATTGCTAATGGTCTCGGCACATGGGCGAAGAACTGGACGGACAGCCCGATTTCCATTTTCAAATGGGATGCGCTTTTAGCAGGCATATACATTGTCGAACCATTACACACACTTAACTGGGGGCTTTTCATCGAAGCCATCTGACCCGCAAGCATGTGTTGCTAATATCATCACTGCTTTATTATTTATCAAATCAATTTCTTTGTGAAGTGACGCACACCACAGCCACAGCTGCTCTCCTCCTCCTGCCCCAGCTGCTACGGCCCCGGCAGCAGCGAGATGTGCGAGGCTCCCGGAGGCGCCGTATCCCCCGACCCCGCCCGCGTTTTGCTAACGAGCCTTATAAAAAAAGAACAAGAAGGGACGGACCCAGGAGGTGCCATTGCGGACCCAAACCACTTTGCAGAAGCCGCTTACACCATCCAGGAAAAGCTAATGCGGCTAGGGCATTCATCAGCCCCGGGCATGGGTTTTTATTTTACCTAAAGGATTTTAACTAGTCCTGTACCAAAGGGACCACAAACCTAAAATAAAGTAAACTGAAATTTACGGGTACCTACTTTCCTATTTTGATCCTTTATAACGTCTTGGATTCCAGTGTGTACATTTAAAAGCCAGCCCAGGGATGCATCCAGTTCAAATGTGCACTACACACTCACCCACACCCACACCCACAGCCCCCAACACACAGGGCGCTATGCTGCGCCCCAAGAGTGACAACCAAGCTTTCAACTCCTGAAGATAAAGTCATTAAGATGTTATTCTAACTTTTTAAATATATTCTAACTTTTTAATAAATCTCTTCTGGGTCCTACCTGAAAATTCATAATAAAAACATGCAATTAGAGGATTTCCCATCTGCCAAGGAATGATTCAACTGTCCATTAAAATCTAGAGTTCTAAAACTACATAAAGGGAAATTATTAGGTATTGTTAAATACACACTTCTGTTGTAAAACAGGATTTGTACTACGGGCAAAAATACAAAGCTGCTTTTGTAAATCTTACCCATTTTGAAAAAGGTAAGACAGCACGAAGGAGGGAGCAAATTAAACCATAATTTTCAGACTATGTTTCTTTATTGTCACTCAGAGAAATTGCCAGGTGTTTCCAGAGAAGTTTATACGTAAATACACTAGTTGAATCAGGAAATCTTTCCAGGGCAAATGAATCAACTTAATTAAAAGAAGACATAAGATGCCAAGCCTAGTGATTTTGAAGGTGGGGAGGAAATTTAGAAATCTGTAAGTACACACCTTTCTACACGGCCTCTGAGTGTGAGGTGCATAAGCATTTAAAATCCCGGTACAGACCCCTAGCTGAAGCCCACCTTCTCCCTGGCCCACCAGGCCCCACCAGGCATCATGGGTTGGAGGTAGGAGTATAGGACCGATTTTATTTCAAATCAAACCAGTATTTTCAGTCTTTCTTCCAAATCAGCTGTAAAGGACAGCTACAATGACACCAGAAGTATTTTCTCCCCTAAGAAAGTTTGCTGGGGAATCGTTTCCTCCTTAGGTGCTGGAAAAGCAAGTGTTCCCGAAGCCCTCTCCAGAAAACACCTGTAGTTCCTACACCATCCTCCAGACAAAGACCGCTGCACCTCTGTTTTGCTAAGGTAGATCTTGGCCAGGAGCAAAGTAGTTCGGGTGGCAAGAGCGAGCAGGCGCCTCTCTGTTTTCAGCCAAATGAGAACACAGACCAGGGTGAGGAGGGCCTGCCCGTCTGCCACCCACCCTCTCATCATGTCTTTATACTACTTGCCAAGTGCTGGGCAGGTGACGGGGGAGGACACAGAGAAGAAAGCCAATAATCGAGCAAATATGCACTCATTAGGAACAGAGGAGTGCCGAGAAGGAAAATGATAAGGAACCACGAGTGCAGACAGCCGATGGAGCTGACCTAGTCTGGGGGACCAGGAAGTCTTCCCAGAGGAAAGGACGTTCAAGCTCAGGCCTGAAAGGGGAGTCGGAGGTGGCCAGGAGTGAGAGGCACACTGTTCCTGGCAGCCTGAGGAACGGCCTATGGGGGTGGCCCTGTTATGGAAAAGCCCAGGAGGTCAGTGTGACAGCAGGGAACGTGTTACGGGGTGAAGCTGGACGGGAGAGAAGGGCCGGGCAAGCAAGACTCCACAGACCAGCGCTGATCTCTATCCCAGCAGTGGTGGAAAGCCAGCACAGTATTTGCGGTAGCGGGTAACGAGATTCATAACCAGCACAACCGAATGTAATCAGCCCTCCCACTCCCCACATGAACCACCCAAAGCCACTCACGTGAAGGAGCCACCCTCACCTGTCCAGTTCTTACACCCCAGAGCACATGCCAAAGGGCCCATCTCACTGCCCAGACACAGTGCAGGGTCAAAACCCTGGTCAGCAGTGCCGCCTTGGCGGGTTTTAAAGCTGGAGGGGTCTTGGGAGATCATCTGACCCCAGGGGTTCCCAGCCCTGATTGCACATTAGCTGGGGGAATGTTAACACTGATCGACAGCCGGCCGGGGCTCCATCCTTGAATCTCAGGTAATTGACCTGGGGTGGGCCGCAGGCATTGGTATGTTTTAAAAACCCCTAGGTGATTCTAATGTGCAGCCAGGGTTGAAACCACGGCGATAGTCCAGACCTCTGATGTGAGAACCATCATTCATCTTCCGGGCGTCTCATGCTGGGCTGTGGGCTGACTTATGTCACCCAGACCTTCCTGACCAACCCCGCCTGGTGAGGAAACAAAAGTTGGCCACCGGTGTTAAGGAGCTCTTCGAGTTATGAGTGAAATCTAAATGGAAAACTATAGGATGATGAGGGGAAGAGGTGAACCTGAGGAAGTCCCCTTCTCGGCTTTTTGTGCACCTAGACGTGTCACAACAACGTTATGGCTTCCTGCTAAGGACATACTTCTGAGGGGCTCTTGCGGGTTCAGCGCCATTCGTACTCAGTGAGCACACAGCAGCAGGGGGTGAGGAGGAAGGGAGCTCAGGGCTGGCGCGAGGCATACAAAGCAAGGGCCACCGTTGCGTCTGCGTCTATTCTGGGCCCAGCATGGATGATGTCACCTTCCGCGGCAGTGGAAAGCGGAGTGAGTCATGAATCATCCACGAACCGGCCCAGCCTCCGAGGTAATAAATCGGGTGTCAGCCTTACACGCTTTGTGGATCCGGTGCGGAGGCACTGGCTTTGCCTAAGGTGCTGGGATACGGGCGCCCCCACTGGAAACATGAAGAGAGAAGGAGGGGCTTTCGGTTATTTCCTGATGCCAAGGTGGGGTGGCAAGTCGAGGAAGATGTCTCAGACTTGGGAGAGGGCTCCGAGGCGCACCACTCTGATCACTGTAAGACCACGGCAGTCATTTTCACGCACCGCCGGGGTTGCCCACCAAACCTGAGGACCGAGAGACGCGCATCCACCGGAGGCTGCAACTATTCATTACTGCTGTGCCCACTGGCGTCCTACAGCCGGAGACCCGCAGGTGTTACTGTGTTGACCCTCAAATCGCATTAATGTAGCTCAGAAACTCACTCCAGGATTGAATTTGGCAAATGTTCCTGCCTGGGAGGGTTTCTGGGACAACAGAAAGAAATCAAGGAGTCTGTCGGGCAGGTTCAATGTTGTCTCACTGTGTTTTCTTCTTATTTTTTCCCCCAGGGTAGACGTTGGGGCAGGTCTATAAAGATGGCAAGGTTTGTGTTGTTGCACATAGGAGCTCTCCTGACTTCCTGCTCTTTCTTTTTCTTCTTTTTTTTTTTCCTAAACAGCTGAGTTGAATGAACCAACTGGAACCATTGATCTAATGATTATGATCCGCGTTCTTAAAGTTGGGAGTTTGGACAACTGCTAAATACATCGGTTATTCCTTGGCTTATGGAGAAATGACTGAGCTCTGAAAGCTACTAAATTAAAATTTAAACCTCCAAGGTCTTCAAGTGTCTCTGGACGGAAAACTCTCTTTAACATCCTAAGGTCAATTTCCGGGTCTCTGGCTAAACTAGAATTGGGCAAGACATGACCTATGTCAGAATTTGGGGTCCGTGTTCTTAGGTAAAGGGTCTTTTCTCTACTTTCTCTTATACATAATTTTGCTGAGGGAGCAGACGGAATCGTGCAGGGGGAAGGCGATGTGTGTGCAGGGGAAAGGCGAGGCGTGTGCAGGGGGAAGGCGAGGCGTGTGCAGGGGAAAGGCGAGGCGTGTGCAGGGGAAAGGCGAGGTGTGCCCACCAGGACTGCAGGCCAGTGGTGACAGGGGGATGTGTCCAGCAGAAAGCTCTGTCCTCTGTATTCGTTCCCCGTGGCTGCTGTAACAAATGCCACAAGCTGGAAGAACTTAAGACCACAGAACGTATTCTCTCACAGTTCCGGAACTCTGAAAGCAAGGTGTTGGCAGGCCCATGTTCTCTCGAAGGTTCTAGGAGGAACTCTGTCCCAAGCCTTTCTCTTAGCTTCTGTGTTGCCGGCCACCCTTGGCTGACACCTGCCTAACTCCGATCTCTGCCTCCGTGCTTCCATGACATTCTCCCTGTGCGTCTCTCGTCACATGTCCTCCCTCTTCTTAGAAGGATGCCAGTCACGTGGGATTAACCTACTCCAGTATGACCTCATCTTCACTTGATTACATTTGCAAAGACCTTTTCCAAATAAGGCCACATTCTGAGATACCAGAGGTTAGAACCTGAATATATCTTTTGGGAGGATACAATTCACCTACAATACCCTCCCATCTTGGAAAACCTGACAGCATCTGCCAACGGCCCTCTAGAGTGTTAACTTGTTCTCCAATTAGCAAGCCTTAGCCTTCATTCCCCAAGGAATGGCAGTAACAGTATTCTTATTAGTAGTAAAATAACAGTAAGTTATTATGGTAATAATAAAGTTAAATTTACAGATTGTCTCCTAAGCAGCGAATGCTTCACACAGATTACCTCACTTAAACCTCACCAGTCCATGCATTAATAACATTAGCTTCATGTAACAGGTAAGAAAACTGAGGTTGAGAGAAGTTCAGTAACGTGCCCAAGGTCACACAGCCGATTAGTGGCAGCTCTTTAACCCAGCAGTGTGACTTCAGACCTAAGCTCTCGCCCTGTGTCACAAGGCCCAGACACCTCACAAGCTTCATTAACTAGAGCACTTGCCTTGACTCTTAAGCTGTAAGCAATAGGAACACAGTTGCCACATTGTACAAGGTCCCCACGTTTATTAACCGTAACTTGGTTTAGAAAAATGCTTTTTTTTTTTTTCCTTTTTAATGAAAAAGCACTTTGAACTTATAGGTCTCCCATTCCAACCTCTCTCCCCCTCTGGTCTGGAATAAACTCAAGCAAATTAGGTTTCTCTTCAGACTTGGCCAGCCTGGCTAGTCTATTAATAGTACATTGTCTGGGGGAGCAGAAACTACTAAGAAAATCCTCATCTCTCTCTCTGTTTATGGGGGAAAGAGAAAGAGGCGACACAGAGGCAAAGGATTCTTGGCTGTGTGTCATGACATCTTGTGTTGAAGCTCCTGAGTCCCTCTTCCTGGCAGGACAGAAAATTCAGATGAGGCAGGGCCCATACTTCCTTCAGCACAGTACGAGCCACCACATGTCCTAACGACCCCATAATTACAACCAAGTTGAAAAATATTTACGTATAATGCCGGGAACAAGGTAGAAATGACAACAGTTATTGTTAGGGATGGGGTGAATTTTTTTTAATTCTCTCTCCTGCTGTCATATCACCACATTTACAATTCAAATGGGAATGAATTTTAAAAGCTTACATTAAGAAAGTAAATGTCTGAATAGGTAAAAAGAAAATGTACATGGTGCAAAAATCCAAAAGGTCAATCAATGAGTATACAATAAAAAGTTTTCCCTATCTTTGTACCTCTGGTCACTTAATCCTCTTCCCCAGAAGCAAATGTTTTTTTATTTACATATATTTGCAATCTATGAATACATATACATGTGCCTAAACATATTTGAGTGCTTACTCTGGCCAGAGACCGGTACACTTATTAACTGACGTAAGCCTCAGGCTAACCCAGTGTCATCATTCCTATTTTATAGATGAGGAATCTGAGTCACAAAGAGGTGAAGTAACTTGCCCAAGGTCACACAGCTATTAAGTCACAGAGCTCAGAGTCAAACACCAGCTGTCTGGCTCTAGAGTGTGCGCTCCTGACCACTGGGCCATTTAACTCTTGGTTTCCAGTTTTGTGGGTAACCGTTCAGAAATATTCTATGCACGTGCAAGCATATATTTTGTGTATGAAGGGGAGGGTCTTACAAAGTCAACCACGGGATGTAGTTGGCCTTTAAAGGGGAAAGAACTGAGGCTAGTGGGCACTAACTACTAACCGTGGGCACTTTACAAGTTGACCCCCTGAACTCCGACAGAGCAGATGCGCTGCCTCCACAGGGAGCCGAACGGGGCTCCAAGTCTTTCAGTAACGTGCTGAGATCACGCCCGTGGGAAAGCTGGGATTCGAAAGCACGAATGGCCAACACTGAAACTTAGGTTCCTTCCAGCACCCTGCGTGATCCAGAACTTCAGATGGGCTGGTGTGTGTCCTCTGACCCGCAGAAGCAGAAGCTTACGTGCAGAGCTGCACGGTGACTGCAGGAGCCTCCAGTCCCAGCAGGAGGCAGCCGCCAGGGGCTCCTGGTCCCCCTGGGCCAGCCCTCTACTGCTCCTGGCATTGCCCTGATGCACAGAAATGGGGTGCTTTTAATCAAGTCGCCAAGCCAAAGGCTCCTTTCTCTTCAGGCCTCCACACTCTGCCCTCACCAAGCTCTTAAAACATGTCATGAGAGTCAGAGTCTGGGCCTCTATGGGAACAGCGCTGAACAAAAAAGCCTCATTGTCCCTCTCTATAAAAAACCATTTCTGGGTCAGTGAAGTTGCTGACCCCGGCGCCCACTCCCTTTCTGCTTCCGTGGGCCACAGCCAGGAGGCAGGCAGGAAGACCTATTAGCTCACCGCCCTACTGGTGCCAGGGCTTTTATTCCAAAGGAAAGAAGTTTAAGATTTATACTTGCGCTAAAGAAAACGCAGCGCATCCAGGGTGCCAAGTTCCCCTGGGTTCAGAAGCTCCTCTCGTGCTGGGCACCCCGTCCCCAGCCCTGTTGCTAAGGAGTTAAGGGTTTCGTATTCCTCTGCGTCTACAAAGAAAAGCAGGTGAACAGAAACCAAGCTACTGTGTTGATTAATATCTCAAGAGACAGCGCCGGAATGGGCGCTTCCGGAACTTAGTTAGCTGGGAGGGTGGTGGGGGGGGGGGGGAGGGATTAAAGCACACGCCTAGCTTTCCTGTCAGAAATAAAATTAAGGTCCCAGATCGATGTTGCCGGCGCTGGGGCATCTACAGGAATCTTTAATGGCCTCCTCTGCATGTTTTCAAATTCATATTCTCCTTCAACCTCGCCCTTTTAATTGGTTATTTGTGAGGTCATGTTTGCACCAATTTCTCGGGAAGGCTAATGGTGTTTATTTAACGAGAAAATAAAATGTGCAGACAGCTCAGGGGGCTGGTCTCTGAGTGATGGCTCAGGGTGGAGGCTGTGGCTCTTCACACCCCGCCCCCTTACCAGCGTTCCTCATAGACTCCTTGTAGGCTCTGAAGGAGGTCCTGAGATGGGTCAGGTGACAGGCCAGGTCTTGTGGGGAAGATGCTGGGGCAGGGTGGGCGGAGCAAGTCTGCACAGCCCACCAGGCAAAGCCCCTGAAGGGGAGCGAAGAAGATGGGGTGCTCCCCTCATGGTGGGCATACAAGCATGCCTATCCCCCTTATACAGCTTTGTCTTTAGAATGATTCCAGACAGAAGCACAGCAATTAATGTCCACACCACCGCCAGACCCTCAGTCCCTGGTCCCCAGGTCTCTTCTCTCTGAATGGCCTGCATGAGACTCAATGGTATTGAGTCTCTACCCCATTCTGAACATTCTCTACTAACAGACCTGAATTACCAGTCTCTTTCTTAAACAGCTGCACCACACTGACCACAGTCCACTCTGGGAATGGTGTTATCACCCAACATGATCTAGACCTCTACTTGCATTAAAGAGCCCAAGGGCATGCTTGAGGGCCACATCCTCCTCCGGACCAAATGGAAAGCTCTGTGCCAGTCTAGGACAGACCGGCAGCCTTCTTGTCAACTGGCTTCCAATTCAGGTGCAGAACTGGAATCAATACCAATAATGATCAGCTATTGGTTTACAGGTTTCCAACAAACGCCTCAACCCATCTCAGCCTCGGGGTGGAGTGTGAGGGGTGCCGAACACCGTTAGCGTTTAGCGCGACGGATGAGAGAACAGATCTGAGAGGCAGGGGAAATTGCAAAGGGTGTGACTCTTCCAGGATGGGCGGACCCGTCAGCAAAATCGTGCACCAGACCCGAACTGCAGGCACTGGTATTTTGCAAGATGCCCTCATGTCACATTAGCACTAATGTCCTCACCAGCTGTGATTCTGCAAACCCTCAACATGCTTTCTACTCCACCTGATCACCCTTTCCCGCCCAGACGGACTTAGCCTCTTTGTGAAACACACTTCTTCCTCCATCCCACAAAGTCACATTTATGAGCTGTACCCTTCCAACCCTCTTACCAACGTAGTCGGAATGCCAGACTCTCATTAGAAACACACACACACACACACACACACACACACACACACACGCACAATTGTCTTTGACACCCCACACCTATCAACAAAGCAATACCATTTTATTTTTAATTTATGCCTTTCTGGAACTCTTTTGACATGTCCCCCCCCCCGCCTTGGGAAATAGGCTCCAACACACAAATAATTATGGTGTAATTCTTAATCATTTTAGGTACATAAAAGAGTCGGTATGGACTTCAGAGGTCAATTTCAAAAGTGAGTGTCTGGCAGGTAGTCAGGACATTAAGGGCTATTTTTTCTCCTTAGAAAAGCATTATCTCCTATCACAGTTTCAGCTCCATCTCACTGGCACCATTTTAATAAATAAACTGATTAGACAATTTACGAAGACCTTAAACTTCAGCCAGCTGCTTTTCGGGACAGAGATATGTGAGCTTTGGGGGAGAAGCCAACTCGGTCCCACAGCCAGCGACGCGGTAAGCCTGCTCACTGAGGTTCACGAAACCACTCTAGGGCTGAGGACAATACAGCGAGGGGGCCGATTGGGGGGACTGGGTCTGCCTCAGAGCTGCTGTTCCTCTCCAAAGCCATTAGCATTGCACTTAATAAGAGACTGCTAACAGTTGGGAGAGGAGTCATCTATCACACTGATCTTTATTTTTCTCTCAGTGTATCCTGTTCCTTTGCCTCTGGCACTGTTCTGCAAACAGGCCTGCTGGGTAATGGGAGCCACAGGGAGTAAGAAGGCTCCAAGTCTCCTCTGTGCTCCCCCGGACGCCACTCCCTCTACAGCTGACCCTCGCCAGGTGTCTGATAAGCTTCAAAGACACCCGGCTCATTTTCCGTGGAGCCCCCAACCACCCAGCTTTCCCCTGATGGGCAGATTTGGAGGGAGCCAACAGTGCAGGGTTCATCAACCTAGAACCCTGGGGTCAGAGGGAGGGGCAGCTGAGGCGCCCCTGGAATGGCGCTCATGGAGGACCCCCCTTCAGGAAGGGTGAGATGTATTTAGCAACCAGCACTCCCACATTCCACGTTCTAAACAGGGCTGATGTGGGGAGGGTAGGGAGAGAGCCGTACCATTCCAAACCACCCCCCCCCGCCCCCACTTTGGTTCCCAACCCCCCAGCCTCTGCCAACCGAGGAGTGACTCGGAAAGGACAGCACCTTGTAGCTTCTTCCTCAGCGCCTCTCCCCTCCAGCCTGATGCTGGGATCGATACCTAATGCTGAATTCAAGATCTTATCTGAGTTTTGCAAGGAGAAAGCAACAGACTTATCCCCGATGATTAAATTATTTGATGAGCAGCCAGTAATTTTTCGGACCGCCTCTAACAACTTTTAAAGAGCAAATGAAATGACTCTGAGAAACTGGAAAGCCACCACTCTCCCTCCCCTTGGGAACAAATAATCTCATGGAAGGCCATGGAATGAAGTGATGGGTGGGCCAAGGAAGGCCCCAGCTTCTACCAGTAGCACAGCTCTTACCTGCTGTAAGAACCTGCTATGGGGCATTCTAAACTCTCCGTGCCTCAGTTTCTTCATCTGCGAATGGAGGTGCACCAGAGTCCACCAAGAAGGGTAGGTATATGGAGAAGGACTAATAAGAAGGAGGTGCTTTAAACCACTGCCTAGCACGGTGCTTGCAGAGTATCTGAGCATGAGCTCTGCTTCACACGGCTGGGTGTACATCTGTCCAGAGGGGACACTGGGGGCTGGGTTCCCCTAAGACTGTCCGTCATGACGACTCAACAGTATGCACAGGCACTTGGTATGTAAGTGCTCAGAAAGTGCTGGCTGTTTCTACAGAGTGTGTTAGCATGGCCTGGTTAACACAGAACCCACTGGACCACCATGGTATGCACTGTGATGGGACACCCAGATCCCCCTTTGGGATTTGCTAGGAGTGCCTTGGGAGGATGGCCTCCAGCTGTCCGCTCCCTCCAGAATTTCCTCAGTAGAAGCCCAAGGTCACACCCGCTTCCTGGGGTGGGCTGTATCTAATGACTAATCAACACACAGAGAGAAAGGCAAGCCCTCTCACCCCACCTGGGGACAGCCCCGTCTTCAGAATTCCCCACGGCATCACAGGTGAGCTTCCCCTCTGCCGGCTTCCTTGTCTAGGGCACTCCTGCTTGCTAACCCTCATCTGGGGTGGCGGGGAACCCAGCCTACACCGGCCCACCTCCCTCCCCTGCCTAATAAAATCAAGAAGGAATTAATTGTGGATACTGTCTCAGTTAAAAAGCTGAAAGCCAGAAACATACTTTAGGTCCAGGAACTCATCAGTCCCAGCTCCTGTATTTTTCAGAGCAGGAGCCTCAGGTGTTCAGTGAAATTAGGAAAAGTGCCCCCGGCTAAACCTCAAGGGAAAACAGAAGCAGAAAGGCAGTCTCTGTGAGGAGAAAGGTAGGAAGACCCCACCCTTCGGTGTGACTCAACTAACTGCTGCTCAACTTTCTTCTGCTTCCAGGATGAGGGAGGGCTCACTGTCTCCTGTCCCTAAGTCCTTTCCCATAGTGCCAAAGGGTCCAAGTGCAGATTCAATATGGGAAGAGACACAGGCTCGTGCTTCTGGAAACAGGGGAAATAAACTGCTGTGCAAACGTAACCGACCGGACCCAACAGAGAATAGGGGCAGGAACTGGCCACCATGGGGCAAAGATTGGAAATTCTGCCCTGATCCCTGGCCCATAATGGCAAGTGTGGCCTGCGTGGGTCCCTTGAGCCTGACTGACCAGACTCTCAGAAAACCAAGCCCGTCCCATGTAGTCTTCCCTGAACAGCAGCTGTCCCAGTGCCAAGGGCACACAGGTGGTTTTCAAATGCCTGGGGTTAGGATGAGGCGATACTGCAGGCTGCCCAGCAGGGCTGGGTGAGAAGTCTGATGAGAAGTGCTGAGCAAGGGCTGACAATGCCAAGAGGTTAACGGTTTGGGGCTCTTTAAGAAGAAAGCCAGAGAGGCAGTGCCAGCCAGAGAGGTGCCCTCAGCTTCTGCTACTGCAGCATTTTCCTCTTGATAAGATAATGGAAAACAGGAAGCTGAGGAGGGGATGGGAAGGTTGGGGCAAGGTGGCTGCAGGAGGATTTTATTTTGCGCGTGTGCGCTTATCATCGATTCCAAATGCACATTCCATCAGGCCGGGGATGGCGGGCCCACCTGCTCCATATACGCAATTGTGTTCCTGCTATGATATGTTCTTTTCTTTAAAAATTCTTTCCTCCCCTAAATGTTCTACATCACTGAAGTATTACCCCAGCTTAGCACCCACTACAAAAAGAAACCCTCCTCGGCTGGTTAGAGGGGTTGGAATATGTGCATAGGCCAAAGCCCCCACCTATAGAGAAGAAACACCAGGGAGCAAACTGTTGTGCTGGAGAAAAGGGGACACAGCATTCAGGTCCTTCCCTTCCTGTTGAAACTTCCAAGCATATCTCACCCCCCACCCCCACCGCCCTCTCCACTCCGGCCCCACCAGCTGCCTGTTCCCATTAAAGCCGCTTCATGGGTGGGCAGTCTATGCGGTCACACACGGCGCATGCTCAGAAGGGCTCCACTCGGGGTTGAATGCTCTGTTGTCATCTTGAAATTCTTAATACTTGTTGAATAAGATGCCCCACCTGTCATCTGTTCTGGCTTCATAAAGTATGTAAGGGGTTGTGCATCCACCACAGGAATTTGGAAACTCTGGCAAGACAGAAGGATGCTGGGGCAGGCTCTGCCTTGGCTGGGGCAGACCTGTGCACGCATCGGAGGCTCTGCCCACCCACCCATGCCCACCTGATGTCCTGACTTGGGACTGTAAACACTGACGTCCCTGCAGCCGCTCGGAGCACGGGGCCATGGAGTGGACACCCTCCGCCTCACAGCAGGCAAGGGTTCCCTCACCCAGGCGCAGAGGGATCACCGCCTCATGGCTGTACTCAGCGCCTCTGGGCAAAGGGAAGAGGCTTCATCCACAGCAGGCAGCAACTGGGTTAGAAAGAAGGGAGACTTTTCCTGTAACCTGGGAGCCTGACGTCCTGAGTGGGAGTTTAGCTCCATCAGTTACTACACACAGAGTCACCAGCCTTCTCCAGTTCCTCAGATGACAAACTCCTTTACCTGCACAGCTGTGAGGGTCAAATGATATGATTTATCATTTCTTCCAGCACAGGGCATGACACAGAGCAGGAGATTAAAAATACCTTTTTATTCACTGACATTCAAAAAAGAATGATAACAGTACTGACTAGAGGCCACTCAGGCATCTTCCAGGACTACAAATTCTAACTAACACTGGACACCAGTGCCATGTTCAGATGAGCCTCACCCACCCTGCAAATAAACAGATGAAACGTTCTTAACACACCCTTCCCCATGTGAAGATGACAGAGTAAGAACAGAATTTGACATCAGCAGCCCTAGGGTCTGAGTTGCTGCTCTGACCTTGGGTGTAGCCGTTACCTCCTCTGAGCTGTGGTTATCTCACAGACAAAGTGAAGGTGATCATGGTGATGAGAAGGAAAAGGAGGAAGGGCTAACGGTTATGCACAGCCGACCATGTGCTTGGCACGACCCTCTCCAAACAATCCTGTGAGAAGTACTAAAATTGCCCTCATTTCACGGATGAAAAAACTGAGGCGCGAAGATGTTACATGATTTCCCCAAAGCCACTGCTGTGAAGATGCAAGGAGGGGGCTCCCCCCAACCCAGAACATCTGGGTTGGCTGCTCTGCAGTCACGTGACAGCAAAGCTTAGGAAACCGTGAACAGCGACGCAATGTGGGGGACCGTGCAGGAGGAGAACGTGAATTGCCCATCTCAGGTGTCACTGTCCTGTGTCACTCTCTCAGCCCTCACCCCTGAGCAATGCAGAGGACAAAGGCAGTCATTCCACACCTATAAGCTCGTCTTTTCTCTCCTTGCCTCCCTCCACTCCTCATCCTCTACCCCCTTTCTCAGCCCTCCCCAACATGTATACACCATGGACACCCCAGTTTTCTGCCCAACTTTCCATTTTCCCTTTCGAGGACGCTGTCAGGCGATGATGCATGAGAGCCGACTACCAGGCACACACACTCAGGACAGCCCCTTTCTCCCCCCACCCCCACCAGCAACGGTTCCCACTCTGCTCCTTCTCCCTTTCACTTGGCCTGCCTGCTCCAAACAGGAGAGACAGTCGGCCCTGGGTAACTGCTTCTAATCACAGTTGACAGCAAGAATGTAAACAACACAAGAAACATCTAAATGCAATCCGAGTGGCAAGGAAACACTGCTCTCTCCGGCTCCGCTCGAGAACATTGCTCTGCTCAATAGCACCCTGTTAATAGGAACCCCGGAAACCAGGTGCTTCCAGAGAACAGGAGACTGGAATGTTGTACCATAACATTTACCCTATTTCCTCTGGGGTGGATTTTTCTAAATTCATCCAATTTTCTGTTTAAAACAATAATTTTAATGTGTTCTTTTTTGGGGGGTTGGGGGAGTCGGAGGTTAGAAACCCCTTTGAGAATCTGTTCAAAACTAGGGATCCTCTCCCCAAGAAAAGCACAAACAAAACATTTTGCATGTCATTTCAGGGGTTTACAGATCCCAAGCTGAGACCCATTTTCTAAGCATGGATGGGACAATAAGAGAAAATATGAGTAGTCACAGATGCCCTCCAAACATCCCAGAGGTGCAGAAGGGCATTTCCTAGTCTATAATCACCGTACACATCCAATAAACCTATAACAAGGCTTCCCTCCCTGCCCCCTTTTGGATCTCTAGATTGACAGTGTGCTTCTAAACCCCCTCCCTCTCAATGCAAATTGGAAACTCAATAGAGTAATTGCTATGAATAATTTCTACTTGGATCACTTAGTGCTGAGGTTTAGCAAGGACTAAGAAAGCTGGGGTTAGAAAAAGTACATCTGAACCTATGTTGGGCGTGGCTGCATAATTAAATGACAATTCTCAAGTCATTAGGAAATGGTTTTTTTGAACTGTCCAAGTATCTGGTCCCTTTATGCTATTGTGACTGTCCATTAATATAGATCTTCAACAGATGGCCAACTCTACCTGCTTAATTCTGGATTATTCACTGAATATTGTTGTCTGTGGGGCTGGGGTGGCAAGAAACGGAGAGGCGCCCTTACACTGGGGTTCTTACCTCTGTGCCTGTTGGTGGTCTTATCAAACATCAGCATTGCGTCCTCCACCTGCAAAACAAACGGAATAGAGCCTGCTTTAGCAATTTTAACAAAATACACAAAACATTAGTATGGGGCGGATTCCATTATATGAGCCATAGTTGCTTATTAAATTCTATTTGAAAATACAAAAACTTAGAAAGAAAAATAAAGGACCTGTCGTTTGGTCTTTCCACCCAGCACAACCACAGTTAACATCTGGTGCATTTATTTCCCTATAGTTTTGGCTTTAAAAAACATCTATGTCTATTTTAACAGAGTTTAAATCATACTGTATATGGAATTTTTCCTTTGTTCTTTTTTTATACATAATACTACAGTATTGCAAAAAAATTCCCAGGTTACTACATTGTGAATACTATCTAGTTTTTTCTAGTTTAATATATATATATACACATATATATATTTATGGTAAAATATACATAAAAGTTGCCACCTTAAACATTTGTAAGTGTATGGTTCAGTGGTATTAAATACATCCATAATGTTGCACTAACATCACATCACCACGATCCAGCTCCAGAACTCTTTCACCTTGTAACGCTGACACTCTACGCCCATTAAACAATAACCCCCCATTCCCTTCATCCCCTCAGCCCCTGAAACCACCATCCTACTTCCTGTCTCTATGACTGTGACTACTCATCGCACTTCGTTTAAGGAGAATCACATAGTATGTGTCTTTTTGTGACTGGTCTATTATAATTAGCAGCATGTCCCCAGGGTTCATCCATCTTCCATCGTATGCACATCACATTTTGCTTACCATGCGCCCACCGACGGACACTTAGGTGTTGGCTATTTTAAGTAACACTGCCATGAACATGGGTGCACAAACATATCTCCAAGTCCCTGCCTTCACTTCTTTTGGGTATACACCCAGGGGTGAAACTGCTAGACCACATGGTAATTCCATTCTTATTTTTTTAAGGAATCACCGCACTGTTTTCCACAGTGGCAGCACCATTTTCTATTCCCACCGACAGCGCACACAGATCCCAGTTTCTCCACATCCTAGCCAACACTTGTCTTCTCTCTCTCTCTCTCTTTTTGGATAGTAGTCAACCTAATGAGCGTGAGATATTGTGAATACTATCTTGACCGCTGCATAATATTTCACGGACTGAGAAGCTATAGCTTAATTATCCTTCTGATTAATATTTAAATTGTTGTGTTATAAACAAAGGAACTTGATTGTTAAGGACTAAATTGTACACCCTGCTCCATTCATATGTTTAAGGTCTAATCCCTAGTATGTCAAAGTGGGGCTGTATTTGGAGACAGGGTCTTTAAGGAGGTAATGAAGTTAAAATGAGGTCATTCCCGTGGGTCCTGATCCCATACAACTGGGGTCCTTTTAAGAAGAGGAAATCTGGACAGAGGTACAGAGAAGAGACAATGAGAAGACAGAGAAGGTGATCACCTGCAAACCAAGGAGAGGAGCCTCAGAAGAAACCAACCCTGCCTACATCTTGATCTCGGACTTCCAAGCCTCTAGAATTATGAGAAAATGAATGCATTTAAGCCACCCCTCTTTGGACTAAGACATTGATGCTAGAACCCTTCAAAAACATCAAAGAGAAGAAATACCGAAGGCATCTTCTGTCTCTTCCTAGTCCCTTCTTCAGTCCTCCTGTGCATCTGGCAACCCTCTGAACATTTCTAGCGGTAAGATTTCAGGATCCACACCTGATTCCCACCTAGATCTCAAGAAACTGACACTTATTAAATTAGATCTGGCTTTGAACTCCACTCCTTTTATTCATAATCTAATCCTTTTTGTTCCACAAAATACACATCTTATAGCGCAGGTGTTATCCTAGCCAATCAGCTACTCACTGGGGGCTGGTCCCTGATGTGGCCAGGTAAGCAGCCTGGCCTCTTCATTCATTCTGTGCCCAAGGTTGGCAGTCAAAATATAACCCAACCCATGTGTTTTTGGAAGAACAAAACTGTTAACCACAGGGATCTGTGCTGGGAGCAATTTTAGTGTGTGTATGTGGTCGGGAAGGGCTGAGCACTGTTCACGGGAGCTCCAAGGCTCACACAGGAGCGTGGGAGCCTGATCTAAGCCGGCTGAGAAAAGAATTCATAGTTTCTTCATTCCTCACTCCTCCCAGACTATAGTCTTCGATGGAGGGGAGGACACTGGGCGAAGCAATAAAACGAAGTTTAAAATGGTGCTTCCAGACAGATCAAATCCATTTTTCTAGACACCACCATGTACAACAGGGGAAAACGCAAAGTCAAGGTAAGAATGGAAGAGGCAGGTAGACGAGCCAGACAAACCTCCAAGACACTGGCCTCGCTTAAAAACCTCTTCTTGAGTCAGGACCCCCTTCTGTTGCTAAGCAACTGAGCCTGAACGAACAAGCTCTTGGGGCCTTCCCTTTCTGGTCCCCGTTTCTGAAGTCAGTTACTCGGAGGAAAACGGCCTTGCCTGGTGACTGATGCTCCAGGAGGAATCTACCCTCTCTCTCCCGGGCACCAGGCTGATGGGAGTAGGTGATGCTAGTTTGGAGGCTGGGTGCCTTCTGCAGACTCCTCCCTGGCCAGAGGCTTGGCGAGTCCCCCAGGCACCTGCTGAGGCCCCACACACCACAGCATCTGCCTCCTATGCGCCGCTCAAGCAAAACCACCAGAAGATCAACTGGTTTGTTTGTACACAGAGCAGCCACACTTGAGCATATGGTGTCGCAGATTCAGACCCTGGGCCGCGATGAGAATTCCAATGCCTGGGGTGCGGCTGGGTGGGGGCTGAAGCCTGTTGGGTATCACGCAGGTAAATGTGACATCTGTTTCGCACCCATCTCCATATTTTCTAACATGTTTGCCAAGTCCATATTTTGAGCTAAAAATGTCTAACAGTAAGAAAAACAGCCTCCCTTCTGTGTTGGCTATGTTTTGGTACTGAAACTCAGATCCCCTCAGGAAATAAATATTTTGAATTTTTAAAATAATGTATTTTCAAACCTCCCTCTCAACAGGGCCTGGCTCCCCCTTTTCCTTCCTTAGTCTGGGCGTTTTTTGCTGCTGTCCTTCCATCATTCACTCTATCCTGGTGAGCGAGGGGGAGGAGCGGTGTATATTTTTTAGGGCGACCATTGTCGGAAAGAATAGAGCTCTTTCCTCTATAGTCCAGTTGTACAACGGGACTTGCAAAGACCCCCTGAATAGATAAAGTGTCAGGCTGAAAGAAAAATTCTATTAACACTTAACGAAATAAAACATCTAAGAAGTAGCTAGAGAGGAAAGAGAAAGGGGAAAAACACAAATCAATCTGGAGAAGTCCGGTGCTTGGGGGGAAAAAAACTTTTCAGCGATTGCAAAACACATTAATTCAGAGAAGCCATCAATGCGATGGAAATCTGGCAGAACAGCAAGAGCTGAAACTGGAAGAATCTGAATATACAAAGACTGAATAGAATGAAAAACATGGCCTCCCATACGGGGCCGTTTCTCACGGTTCTATGTGAATCAAACAGAAGCGGCTTGTGTGTGTCTCCGTCACGGGGGAGAGAGGGACAGTCAAGGTAACAGCATACAGCCTCGGAGCCAGTAAACTGATAACTCTGTGTGTTTGTCCCTGTCTCTGTCCTTCTCTCTCTTTCTCTTTCACGCACATACAGAGGGCAAGAGAGGGAGAGAGAGGGAGAGGGAGAGACAGAGACAGAGACAGAGACAGAGACAGAGACAGACTGAGATTGATGAGTTGGCTGTACAGAGCCATCGAATACAACGTGCAGGCCAGGCCTCATCCGGGGTGCTAGAAGACCACAAAGACTTGGTGGGGAGAGATGGAAACAGGGTTTTTTTTATCAGGCCATTAACTCTTAGCCCGTGAGAAATGCCTTCTCAAAGGATACCACCTTCCCTTTCGAGATGAGTGCTGCTATTGTGTTGACAGTGCCCTCACCTGTCTGACAGACTTCTTTGCATCAAAGGTGGGGCCCACAGACCTAGTGGTCTTGGGGGTCCCCGGAGAGAGTGAGAAGGAAGAGGTGCCTGAACCTCAGCACACACTTTGTCTTACATCCTGACACATGTCTGGTACCTTGAAATGTGTCTTCTAATAACATAAGGCAGGTTTAAAATGCAGCCTTGGCCTTCTTGGTAGTGTATGTATGTGAACAACAAAGCAGGGTAAAATAATTTTAATGTGAGATGTTTGAGGATGCCCCCTCCCTCTGTATGGACACCAGAAAGTCCTGAATGTGTATTTCTGCCTATCAAACGGTCTGGACTCCGCTGTAACATCCTCAGAGGTGTGTACCATGCACACCCACATCTGAGAGTCATTAGCGGGAGCTATACTGTTAGCTCTATGGCCCTGGGGGGTGGGTCAGGGTTTCTCAAACTTCTCCCACGGCAGAATTACCCGGAGGGCTTGTTAAAACACAGACTCCCAGCGTGTCTGACTCAGTAGCATTTGCATTTCTAACAAGCTCCTGGGTGATGCTGATGCAGCTCCTGGCCTGTGGACCCCACTTTCTATGTGCTACTCTAAAGGATGAGAAACAAAAGCAAAGGTCAAAGACCCTGGACAGAGCCGATTCCTCCTCTTTATATACACTCAGCACTCAATAGGTGGAACAAAACTTCTCTTCCAAAAGCAACTTATACACTTTGGTTTGGCAACAGTTCTCCCCTCTTTGTTCCCCATCTCTTGGCCATTTGTGTCCTAAGATCTTGAAAATGGCAAAGGGAGGACCATGATGTAAAGGTGACAAAAAAAGAAGGACTTCTTTGTGGCAACCGAGCTGTCTCTGCACCCAATGCCGAAAAAATTCAGATTCTACCAGGATAATGTAAACTTTCCTTCTAACAGATAAACTCAGTAATGTCTACATCACTCAGCCAACTCAGTCCTGATTAGAAAATCTAGCTAACGTTAACTTTATTTACTTTTATGGGACATATATTTATTAGGCACTCACTAGATGCAGGGCATCGGCCAAAGTACAAAGAAGAGGTAAATTACACAGGTCCCTGGCAGAGTGATTGCATTAATGGCCTCGCACCCCTTACCCTGTCATTTTGCATTTCTTTTCCCCAGAAAGGCAAAGTCTACCTCCCCATCCTGCGTCTCTGAATTTGACTTGATATGGTCGATAAAATGAGGTGGAGAGAGAACTTTATGCTCATGTTGGGCTCGGCCCTAAGAGGAGTTGCTTGTTTCTGCTCATTCTCTCTTGCACCTCTGCCATCACCATGAGAAGGGCATCCCCAAGCTAGTCTGCTGGAGGATGAGAGACATGTGGAGCAGGGCCAAGTTCCTTTGGTTGCCCTAGCTGAGGCCAACCTACAAGCACTGACAGATAGGCAACTACAAAACGTGCCAGTGAGCCCAGCCAAGATCAGCAGAACCACTCCTGGTGGACTCTGGACACATGACATAAACAGCTATTACATGTCATGGAGGTTTTGTGGCCATTTGTTACACGGTGTTCTTGTGGCAACAGGTAACTCGTATATAGTCCCTGTCCTCAAAAAAAAAAAAAAAAAAGCTTTTAATCAATCGGAAGATATATCATCAAGTCTCATAATGCTAGACAGTGAACAAAGGCAAGCAAAGGGGTGGAAGGTAGTAAAACACAGAACGTGGGCTGAGTCTTAAACTATCATGTTCCACATTCCAAGTGAAAACCAGGTATTAGGGTGTGAAGGAACCACTTCTTAATCTCACCCCAGCAGCGAGGTTGGAGACAGAGATCCCAGAAGCGCCAAGAGAAACTGGCAACATGTTCGTCACTAAATGAGCACCATGAAAATCAGCAATAATTAGCACTCAAGTCAGTGGGTGAGGCCTCTTTAATCCTAATTCATTTAATGAATGAGTGAACTCTCTTTATAATGAGTCAAAAGACTTATTGTGAGCCAGACATTCTTGCTGGGTGAGTTTAGAAGTAGCCAGATGGTGTTGACCATATCCAGAGGTGAGACTTTAGCCAGCCCAGCTCACGTGCTAGTTGAAGAAGAAGAAACCTTTCAAGTCACAGAGCATAAAGATTCTGTTTGTCAAGCCAAAGGCTGGGACCCTAGAGTGTGCCCCCAGACTGCTGCGTCTCCTGCGTGCAGTTTTTGTCCCCCCAGTTACACAGTGAGTAAAGCTGATTTGGGGATGAAAAAAACTTGTTCTCAGGAGATGGCTAAATGAAAAAGAGTTGCCGGGGAGAACTCAGCAGGTGCTGGGAGGCAGCTAGAGTGGCAGGTGGTGTTGCACAAAGCATGGGCAGAATCCAGGTTCTAATCCTAGCTCCATCGGGATCTCGCTGAGGACAGGTCACCTCCCTCTCTGTCCTTAGTTTCTCATCTGTGAACAGAGGGACCTGTATGAGATGGTCACCTAAGATCCATTCGCAAAGATTCTCCACCTAGGATGCTCACGTGGACCGCAGAGCCTGCTGGGACAACGTCTAGGAGCATCAAATTTGCCACTGGTCCTTTGCAAACTCCCTGTTCTGTGAGGACATTCCAGAGCTTTGCTGTGACCAACACATGCTGAGAATTTTCCTACTTTTCTTGGGAAACGAATACACACACCCGCACAACATACGTTATCAAGAACCAAGCAGGAAATGGCACTTCAAATGATCCTTAAATTATCTGGCCAGACACAAGGAGGAAGAGGGAGGCGGGGAGGGGGGTGGAGAAAAAAAAGAAACACAGCTCTTCAAACTCCCCCAGAACAAATGCCCTTGAATTTCGTTTCCTGCTCCCACTCAAACGCTTCAAGCGTTAGTTTAAATAAACACCCGTGAATGCAATACCATGATACTATAGCGTGTAGGGCTTAACAGGGCTTATTATGCTCTATAAACTCAAGGCGCTAAACTCACAAGAGGGGAGGCTCCTATACGAGGCAGGACTGCCCGGGACAGAGTTGCTGGAATGGGCGCTGGAGACAGAGGCTGCCTCATCCCACGGTTGCCTCAGAACAGAGGATGGTCCCGCTCTCTGCTTCCCCCCAACCAGCCTGGGCAGAAACAAAATCTGTGCCTGTCCCAAAGCCCAGTCATGGCGTCTAGTTTATAGAAATGAGACTGTTCAGTACACTCTGGTCTTACAAAGAGTGAGGTGGGTCTGCCTTTCATCATTGCCCCACGGGAAAAATGGAGGAGAGAAGAGAGCAGGCTGGAAAATCCCATTAGCTCACACTGAGATCTAGATCAGTGGTTGTCAACCTTGACTGCTCGACTGCTCACCGGAATCACCCGAACTTTTAAAGTCCCTGCGGCCGAGGCACCCCCTCCCGCCCTCCCCCCCATCCTGTTAAAATCAGAACTCAGGAATGGGAAGCCTGGCGGTAGGGGCATTGACAGCTCCCCAGTGATTTCAGGGGGCAGCCAAGGCGGAGAACCCCTGTTCTCCATGGCTAAATACAGCTGAGTTGAGCCTTAATCACAGCATGTGTTTGTGTGGAGATGAGTCCAAAAAAAAAGGGGGTAGCACACAGGCCTTCGGCTGCCTAAAAAGCTGGCACTTTATCCCCTGCCAGAAGTCAGGTTCAGGCAGGCCCTCTGCCACATGCCGCTTTAGAGGGCTCTCCTCACCTCATCTCGGTCTGAGCATGAGAGAAGTTCTGTCCTGGGAGAAGCTCAGAGGGGCCAAAAACTGAACACGGGACTTCGTAGGAAAACCTAACGAAACCGTTGTCTTACCCTCACCACCACCCGTATTTTCACATATGTTATTCTCATCGCTTTGGTCCTCACAGTGACCCCGGGAGGCAGGAACTATTACACATACTCTGAGCCTCAGTTTCTTCCCTGGCAGCCCTGGAGCTGGCAGCGGGGCTGGGCCCAGGGCTGACTGAGCTGCTGGTCTTCTGAGTCGAGCCTCACCCCGCCAGCCCGTGCCTGCCCGCCCTGTATCAGAGTCTCGTCACCGCTAGCTGCGGGCATGCGAGCATCTCGGCCACCCCGTCTCGGCTTCCGCCCTGGAGGACGGCAGTGATGGGGGTGTTCTCGAGCTTTGATCGCAGCTGCTGCTCCGAGGTACTTTTCCTCCTCATTCCAAGAATCAAAACCTTCTAGTTTACATCCATCTGAAAGCTGATGTATTTTAAGTCATGCCTTTAACTGCATGACACGAGAAACGGTCTGCTTAGGTTTGCCTAAACAACTTTGTTTACTGTAGTTAAATGCATCTAACATAAAACCTACCATTTTTGGTATACAGTTCAGTGCATTAAGAACATCTCCTAAACTTTTCATAGAAGACTCCAAGTCTTACTATGGTCAGAATATTCTCTCCCCACTGGCAAGACTCTTCATTACCCTCCCTATTTTTCCCACTTTTACTTATTAAAAATTCTTTGAGGTCATTCCATTTTCCCATTTAACTTAAACGAGCAAACAGCAGTGTTCGTCAGATAGCAGTTACGAAGTTAAGGAACAGACACATATCCATGGAAATGGAGGGGTGTGGGGTCTCCGAACAGTTCTGTCCTGGAGATTCGGACATGCTACTTACCAAAGGCAAAGCTGCCAGCTCAGAGATTCTGATTCCACAAGTAAGAGCTACTCTAAGTTATGAAATGCCTATTCTCCCCCGCCCCTCCACCCCTGAAATGATTATTGTAATAGCTAGCATTTACTGGAGCTTAACAGGCAATTTGCAAAAGCCCATTTAGTTATCACAAAGCTCGTGGTATGTATTATTATACCCATTATAGAGATGAGGAAATTGTGGCTCATTGTGATTAAGTGACTTGCCTAGGATCACACATGCAGTAAACGGTGGAGCCAGGATTTAAAACTAGACGTGTCTATCTTTCTATTGGCCTCCCTTAATTGTATTCTAGTTTTTGAATCCCTAGAGCACAGTGTGGTGTATTATCTCCTACAGAAACTGACAAACACTGCCTTACAACCCGACCAAAAAGTTAAGAGACGTGATACGGTAACCAAGGAGAGAGCCCTCTATTGCCTTTTGTAGGCTCAGAAGGAATGATCAGAAAGCAAAGGGAAAACGAGGGTGGAGGGGTCTCTTCCGTTTAGATGGGTGAACTCTAAAAGCCCAGAGATCACTGGGCTGCTCAGTGGTCACAGAGCAAGCTGGTAGCAGAGTGGAATTGATAGAGGGGCCCCAGCACTGGCCAGGACTCGGCCCATGCAAATCCCCGCCGTGCATGAGTGCTAAAACTGCTGAGTGTGTCCCCCTTCTAGAGCTGTTTAAGAAGGCTTAAGTGGTGGCTGGTGAGTGTCCAATGTACAGAACACAGATACTGTCTAGTCACTGCCCCATTATTCCTGGCATTCCCCCCCGGAACCAGATCAGTCCGCATATAAACATGTGTGCACTTACACATGTGTGTGCCCATAGGTACACTCCATGCAGTCAAGCAGGGAGCTACACCCAGTACTGTCTGTCTCCTACTGCAAATGAGTCACACCAGGGCACAGCCACTAATAGAACCAGCATACCCTTGGGGGAGCCGTCCCGGGAGGCCCCATCTCAAAACTGAGCAAGGAGAGCAAGAGTCCACTTGTGCAATGCATGGCAGGGGTGGAGGCTCCATTCTGGCAGAGATGGCAAAGCCTGGAGCCCTGGCCCCACCCTGGAGGGTGGGCAGGAAGCTCGCCCTGGGGATATCTGAGCCTGAGTTTAAACAGGAGATGGCGCACGGAAGGGAGGTGGTGGGAGAAGGACATCAAGAGAGGCCAGGCATGCATGAGCTGTCGGAGAGAGGCAGTTGGTTTGGGCAGGCTTGACAGCTGTCACACGGAAATGGCATCTGGCCTAACGGCCTCTTGTGTGAGGCGCCTTCGAGAGGCGGCTGCTGCGCTCTGGAAATCCACAGCTTGTTCGCAGCACTGCTTGTGAGTGCACGTGTGGACGCGTGCATGCAAGTGTGCACGGGGGGGGGAGGGGAGAGGCAGGCAGGCTGCCTAATGCACCTTTCTTTCCCCTCTCCAACCTGTCCCCATTGGGCCTCACCTACCGTGGAAAAGGCCCAAACCTGCCAGCTCCAGAAGAGACAGGCAAATCATTAGTGGAGCACTGATGTGCCGTAACACTCTCTTGCATTCCCATTAAACAAATATACTAAACTGCTAATTGCCAAAATAGATCTCCACGACTCTGACCGAACAGGGGAAGGGTTTATAATTACCAAGTGTGAAAATGCACAGCCTGTAAATAACCACCTCATCTGTCCTAATATGGGCTGATATTGATGGGCATGAAATAAACATCGGACCAAATGGAAAAATCATCCACATCTCCTGTGGCCGATGCAATCTCGAATGGTGACAAGCGTCGCTGCAGCCATTCGCTTGGTGAAAGCGAAAAGAGAGAGGAATTTTGTAGGCTTAGAAAGTCTAGGCTCCTACCCCGATTTCAATCCCTTGGGCCATTTGCATCTTCTTTCTGCCTAGAAAAAAGGGAGTGTCAATGGCATGACATAATGGTGATGGAGGGTTTGCCTGTACCTTGGAAAGCCCAGGGCCCTCAGGAAGGGAACTTGTGGGTGCATGACCCTCTGGGACACCTTCTACGTGGCCTTTAACAGACTAGCTGGAGAAGGAAGAAGTGGGAGAGTTTTGCTAAGGCGACACATTCATTCATCAAGCTGTTCTTTATTAAGGACCTCTGCCCAACACAAAGTTGGTTGCAGAGCATGGATGAAAAGAATTTGGGCTTTCTGACACCCTCATGCCATGGTGCCTCCCCATCCCCCCCTGCCACTCTCTCTGTGACTGCACCGTGCTGTGCCGGAAGTCATAGGGCTATCTGGAGCCCCAGGCCCTTCCCTCTCCACCAGCCTTTGATTCTCAGAAATTCAGCCAGGTCTAAGAGTGAATGTTGGTGTTCGGAGAAAAGGAGATTCCATTAGTCTGAGAATCACAGACTCAGGAGTTAAAAGTAACTCAGAGGTCACCTCTCCACTTCCCACCCAGTGCAGGAATCCCTCTCCAAAGTTCCTCTGAACCCCTTCTGGAGCTTCAAAAACTCAGAGTGTCTCTGCTCGACCCCCTAGATCGAGCTGCTCAGGCCTCGGTTCAGCAGCAGTAGCACTTAGATCCTGAAATAGCAGCTTTCCATTGATCTGAAGCCCATTTTGGCACGTGGCAGAATTCTGTGAACTGCGTGACATCAGACACCTGAATCAGAGTACCAAGCACCACCCACCCCAGTGCTTCTCAATGGGGTTCTGATGGCATCTGAAGAAACTTCTCCTTCCTCGTTGGGCCACCTGAGAGCCAATCTCCTTGGCCCTCTGGTCCCTAAAGTCACCCCCAGGTCAAAGACCCACAGGATGCTCAGGTCAAGCCCTGACCCAAAGACCTCACCAAATATCAGCAAAACAATATAGGTCTAAACTATGGACTTATTTTTAAAGGAATCCGAACTTTGTTACTGTTAAATTCTCAAAGCACCTTCCAACAATAGCTAACAAAATGCTGCTGAAAACCAAGTTCGGGTGTGGCAACAGGCTAAAGGATTCATCACTTGGCAAAGTTACTTCTCATTCAGAGAGTCGTAAAATCTTTGAGCTGACCCAGGAGCGAAGTGGCTCTCCAGATTCCACGGCTCCAGGCAAAGCCTGAGCAGTGAAGTAAAGGAGACAGGTGTGAAGACAGAAGTCCGTCAGAGTTCCCCCGGTTCAAACCCTGCCCCACCACTTCCGCCTGCCTTCGACCTCAGCTTTGAGCACCCTTTGTTGTTGTGAGTACACAGCTCACACAGGCGCTCTACAAATGTCCGCCAGACAAGGGCTGGATAATGGGATAATTAACTCTGTATCGATTACCACAAATTCCAATTTAGTGAAATCTGTATGGATGAGCGCGGTTTACCCTCATAAGGGTACCTTGCTTTATGTACTGTGCTATAATGAGTCATATGCAAATAAACCATATTTCAGAGAGCATGGGGAACAGAAGAACAAACCATGATGCATCCTACAGTGGAACACTTCTCCCAATAAAAAGAAACAAACTAGTCCTGGTACACAACTTGGATGGGTCCCACAGGAATCACGCTGACTGCAAAATAATCTCAAAGGCTTACTCCATACTGTATGATTCTATTTCCATAACATTCTAGCAATGCCAAAATTACAGTGATAGCTGTCAGGAGTTAGGGGAGGGGTAAGGAGGTGACTATTACATAAGGATTTCTGTGTGATGATTTCTGTATCTTGACAGTGGTGATGGTCCCTTGAGTCTACACTTGTGATAAAATTTCTAAGAACTGCACATATGTGCGCATGCACACACACATGCTTGTTAAAATCGATGACGTTAATTTCCTGGTTTTCACAATGTGCTATGATTATGGGAGATATCATTGTGGGAAGTTGGGTGAAGGGTACACAAGTGCTCTTTGTACTATTTTTACAACTTTTTGTGAATCTTACATTACTTTAAAATACAAATTTATAATAATGTTTTAAAAATCACAAGGGGGCTCACTCATTATTTGAAGAAACCCAGTAGTAGTCAGTTTACAATGCAAATAATTGTGCCTTAATTTCTCTTGATTTGGATAAAGTGTGCATAAATAAGGTACGCTCCTAGTAGAAAGACACATCCCTTACCCGTGTCTCATATTTGGCACTGGCATAGTATTCTGAAATACTATTTTGTCACATAAATATCTATGTTGGCAGTCCTCACCCGCTGTCTCATCAGGAAATTTCACAGACAGCTCTGCAAACCTCAGCACCTACTAGAGTAACTAATACAAAAATGAATGCACAATAAGTTTCGGAAAGATTTTATAGGATAAAGAAAAAAACTCAGACAAGAGCCTCAAGCCAGCGATTTCCAATTTTTCTTTTTTAAGCCATCAAGGCCCTCTGTTTCATTTAATTTTTGAACAGATCTTCTATGTTTTGAGAAAGTTCATGTACCACTATTTCTGAGGTGTGGAAATGATACTTGTCAACACTCATCCTAACTGTAAATTGGGGCTCTTGACAGGATGCGGTGACAAAGAGAATCGGGGTACTCTGTCTAGAGCAAGCACACCTGGATATTGGCCCTTGTACTGTTTGGGGTCGGGTAACCAAGTAACGAAGTCAACCTGAAGACCCCACATTCCTCCTGTTAACCCCTAAGCTTAGAAACCTCTGGTCTGCTCCTATGTCCAAATCATGACTCAGACCTTTGCAAATGAGAACTGATAGAAAAACCAACCCTCCTATTTAATCCCAAGCCATACAAGTCCCTAAAGGGGAAAAAAGAAGGGAGAGGGAAAAACCCTCATCTACCCTTAAAAAAAAAAAAAAAAAAAAAAGGTACCAATTCAAGCTGTTTCAAGACCCAACAAGCATGTTTTGCTTTCATTTATTTCTATATCAACACTCTGAAGGATAAAGATCTTTCTCGTTTCAAGAGCTGTCAATTTGCTTTAGTGCCATGTTTTTCATCTGTTTGAGGTAAGGAGGAATTACAAAGCAGGCAAATGAAATAATGTACTGCAATCTAACCTATTTTGGCAATTCAAATTGGGACCAGAGAAAAAATGAAATCAAACCAGGATGACAGGCCGCACTGCACACCTGTACTGTACCCCATGGGCCCACCCCGCCTTCCCTCCCCTAGCTAACTTCACGATTTGATGAAGTCTTCAGTTCTTTGCTGAAAAGTGTACCATTTGCTGCACCCTAATTCTTCAAATCATTTGTACAAGTTGCACAACTCATACAATATTTTGCTTTCTGAAGCAGAAAAACCTCTTAGCTGCCGGTAAACTGTCAGGTGCTGTTACTTTAAATACCCCTGTGAAATAGCACAGAAGCCAGCAGCACATCCCCCGAGATTTACTACCCTTCCCCACATAAACTAACAAAGACAAATGCCTGCCACACACTAGACTGTGAGAAGTCCTTACCCCACACCAACCTAAGTTTCTGTTACGAGGAACTTAAGAGGAAGCCCCATCCTGTTCTGCGGGTCCTCCTCCGTCAAAGACGGTGCCCTTGAACATTTTGGGCTAACTCATTTACATTTCTCTTCGTTTTTAATTACATTGCTCCTCAACTGCTCAGATCTGTCTGTCAATTTCCCCCTCTTTAGCTCCAGGGTTGGGGATTTCTGAGAGAATGACAGGAATTCCCAGAGCCATGATGCCTCAGCAGATCTCAGGTGCCGTGTGGCACTCAGGCATCTGACCTTGACCAACACAGATGAACCACAAGGAGCTGGCCAGAGGTTGTGGAGGACCTGGGGACTGGGCTCCTTTGAGATCCTGGAGTAAAGAGACTCTCCCAGACCCACTGGCCCCTAACCATCACCACCCCCGATTTGAAATCAAATGGTAAATGTGAGAATGGACCTGTGCAGAACCCCATCTGCAGACATCATCGGACTCTAGGTCTAAAAAAGGCATCGTTGTTCTTCTGCCAATGATGCATGTGTCCACAAGCAGTATCTATTGGGGAACCTAGACTGGGGTCCCAGCTCTGCTGATGAGAGACCTCTTGGCAGTACTGACAAATGGAAAAATCCAGAAGCTCTGGGGGCAGACTCCCTGGGCTGAGACTCTGGCTCTACCACTACTAGCTGTGTGACCTTGAGCAGGTCACTCAACTTTTCTGTGCCTCCATTACTTCACCTGTAAGCTGGTACCTACCTCACAGTGCATACTGTAGTGAGCACGTTAATTCATGTGCAGCACTCTGGCTCGCACAAAGAGCGAAATAGCTGTTATCCATTATTATTATCGCCTCAGTGAGCTGGTCAGGAGAAATGTCTAATATAGTTCATTACGCCTGAGGCCCTTCCTGTTTCAACTGTCAGGACGTGGACACCAAGCGCAATGAAAACTAGCGCAGAGGCTGGCTTTACCTGAGCAGTCAGTACTGAGCATAAAAGGATATTCTTGAGCTGGCCACTTTCTCTAACATCTGTCCAGCCCTCCCTGTCCACGTGTGGGTGGCCATGCCCTGCCATGAAGAGCGAGAAGCATGGAAAACCAGCCGAGAGAGCAGCAGACAGGAGAAGGCTTCTGTTGCTTGCAACTAAGTCATTAGTATTCTTCTGCTTCTAAGTTCTGTGGGAAGGAAATTAACCCACTGAAGTCATTCACCCCCTTGAATCTGAAGCCCACTGCTAGTGAGGATCCTTCTGTGCCATCTGCACAGAGAGGAGATTCAGTCTGCACCTGAAGAGGCTGCTTCAGGCAGGTGTCAACAGGTGACGAGAGCATCAGGGCCTACCTAGTCTTTTATCCTAGGCCTGTTATGGCCCTACCAACTGGGCTGGATGATGTCCTTTCACTCAGCAAATGGGCAGGCTCTAATTTGGAAAGAAATATTTGTCACAGGCAGTGGTGCCCCGTTAGATAGTCATTCATTTTCAAAAATCATTTAACTTATAAAATATCTACCATATTAGGTACAGAGATTTTAAAACGAGGAGGACTTGATTCCTGCTTGTGAGGTCCGGGGGGAAAGACACAATCACTGCACGGTATGTAGCAATTACTCTACACCTCAAAGAGAGATGCAGCCCCCTGTAGGGCACAGACAGACATTCCGTAGTCTTTAATCATTCATTCATGTCCTCTAGGGCTCTGAAAACTGAGAGCAAAAATGACACTAACCTGGCCGTAAGAGATAAAAACCAGTTTGTCTGTTTATGGAAATGGCAGGAGGGCATTCTAGGAAGGAGGCACCATTGGCCTGCTGCTGGAGCAGCAGCTCTGGGGTGACATCGAGGCCAAGGGAGCAGGGCAGGGAAATCAGTGGAGAGCCCAGGCTGCCATCAGCGAGGGCCTGGCCGACGTGAGCCATGGAGGGGCTGGGCCTCCATCCAACCTGAAGGTGCACGCGGGACCGGCCTTTCAGAAAGGAACTGGGGGGCACAGAAGGAAGTCAGAGAGCCCGTACTGGGTCTTGGCAGAAATCAACCTCCCCAAATGGACTGGGGAAGATCCAACAGTGCCAGGTGAGGCTGAGAGGGCAGGGGCTTAATCCTCTGCTGCCCGCGGTGACACAGCGGGTCAGAGGCAGAGACGGGGCTGATTGTACCAACCGCGGGAAATCGCATCATCATGAACAAGAGAACAAGGGGAAAAGGAACAAGCCAGACGTCTCCAGACCCACGATACATCCCCCGTGGAGTAAATGACACCGTTCTGAGCCAACAAGACTGGAGCCCCAGGGCCTGCGCGGCAGAGAAGTCCCCACTTGGTGCAGGCCCCATCTCCAGGCACGCAGAAAGGGGAGATGACAGTTCCGGCCCAACGAGCCTTTCCCAGTCTCTGGGCGTGCGGTGTGTGTGCGTGGCTCAATATATTTGAATGCGTGGATCACTGCTCTACTTTTTACCATATTCACTTTTTATTATATTCACTCATTTGATTATATTCACTTTTCATTCCGGGTTTGATAACTTGCGTGCCTTGGTCTGCGGATCGCGATCCTTACGTCTGCATTGGCCAGGGTGTGTTCCTTCTGGAGGATAAGTTCCCTGAGGACAGGGCCCCTGTCTTCTCCACTTTCCAGAGAGCTCCTGGGCCCCACTCTGGCTGACCCACGCCTGGTGCTAGACCAGGAGTCAACGTAAAGCTTGTTTCCAGGTGGTGACGTCCTCCCAAGGCCAAGCAATACCCCAGAGTTTATGGTCACCAAACCAAAATGAAATTCCAGGGACAGTAGCATCCATTTTCTGGAGACAGGGGTAGGCACACCTGAACCCCACCTCTGGGACAGAGCAAGATGGAGAGAGGCAGAAGCAGGTCAAGAGCTGACCCAAGGATTAAAACTACCTGCTCCTAATCCCAGTTTATGTGCTGAGAGCTAAAGCCGGAGAAAAATGTGATGTACCACAAACCTCTATATTTCCAGTTGCACGTACCTGCCCCAGCCAGCTCTAGCAGTCATCGAAGCTTGTAACACTTTTGAAACTGAGAATTGGGTGGGGTCACTCAGCATTATTTATGACCTTAGACCAGTAAAGCCAGAGCTTATTAGCATCTTGCTATAAAGCATCAGGGTAGGATAAAAACAGGAGGGTTATGTTGGGGATAGGGCCACCATCCCGACATTCCCCCCACGCCACCTCATCAAGAAGGCCCCAGGGGCCTAGGCACTTTCCCCGCCAAGGATGGTCCATGCTGAGACCATCCATATCCAAAGAAGCCTGTAGAAAACCTCACAGGACTGAGACGGAAGGAGGAGAAGAGAGAGGAGCTGCATGGGACAGAGCGGTGGTGCGACAGTCCAATTTAAGCATGAAGAGACAGGCAGCTGCTCTTGGCTGGGAGCCACCCCACACCTACGGCAGGTAGATAGATAGTGGATGCGACAAAGATGAAAAAAGTCCGTGGAGTCGATCAGCTCTAGGCTCCAACCTGCTATGAAAGGTGGGAGGTATGTACTGGGGTACAAGCAGACTCTAAAATGATCAGACAAGGCAAAGGGATCATCCTGACCAACAAGTGCCCAGCCTCAAGGAACTCTGAAACGAGTACTGCGCCATGTTGGCCAAGACTGGTGCCCACCACCACCACAGTGGCAACAATCCTGAACTGGGCACAGCGTGTGAAAAAGACTAGAATACGCACACCAGCCATCTCTGATCCAGGGGAGTCTGATATGATTGGAAGCATGTCAGAACAAACTGATGAAGAATAAATTGTGCAAATTTTTTCTTTAAGAAAACTAGCCAGAGCTTGTGTGTGTTTTTTTTCCTTCTTCTTCTTGTTTCAAATAAATGAATGGACAACCAACAAACATGTGGCAGAACATGTCACCAACGTATGCAGGAACATGTCACCGCACATGTCACCAAAACACGGCTTCTGCATCCCCACCCCTCGGAGGCACAAACTGAAACAGTGGTTTATCACGGTAAAACGAGGTCCTGGAATAAGAGTAATGGTGAAATACCATGGGGCCAAATCTCGAGGCACGGCTTCCCAGCAGAAGATGGAGTGAAGCCAGGTCTGCGGGATGGGAAAGTTCTGAAAAACCAAAAGACCTTGGGAAAGTGTTCACGTGGGGGCACAACCGAGTTAACACTGGTGGGATTTCACTTGGTTGGAAATGCCTTGGGTCTGGAGTTTAAAAAAGCCAAAGAGCGGGGTGCCCCCACGGTGTCAAGGCTTCCTGGCATGCGCCCCTGACTCAATAGTCTCCCTTCAGTGGGTGGGAAAATGCAGGGAACGAATGCTCCTGCTCCCTCAATCTTCCTTTCTGCTTGAGAGAAAAAAATATTTAAAAGAAACGCTCCCTAGACAGCTGCAATTTCTCCCTTGCTGGCCTGATTCAGTTATGTATCAGAACGTTCAAGCGAGGTTATTTTCAGATGTCCACATGAAATAGTAATACTTAGCACTGCCAATTCATCCCCCAAGCAGTTTTCAAACGTCAGCTCATAAACCCTCAACATCCTCGAGAAACAGCGCTCGCCCCATCTCTCAGACTGGGAAAATAGAGGCAGGGCTGCCCTAGGATCCCTGACGATTTCTGCAATGACTTTAAGCCACTCTGACCCAGGTGTATGCTCACCTGGGCCCTAGGCACCATTTTCCATTGAAGCCGATGCAATGCTGTGGATTTAGGACTCTGTTCTAAGGGGCCAGGTGATGGCCCCGAGGCCTCTGACCACTGCTGCATCTGCAAGAACACCAAGAACACACCTCCTGCAGCACTTCCGCCAGCCGGGTGCGGCTTCCTCTCACAGGACTTCAGCAAGGGCCCTGCATCTCCAGGGTTCCATGATCCCAGCCTCGCCCCCCACCTCCCCACCCCCACTCCCTGCTGGCCCCACTGGGCTCATCAGCATATCTGTGGGAGCTGCACTCCTGTTTCCCATGGCATGTCCACCTCACACATCTGATACCACTTAAAACCAAAATATCACGTTCTGGGATAAAATACAAGCTTCACAGGAGGCCTTCTGAAAAAAGACTTGGGTCCTGTGGTGTGGCTTTTCTTCTAGCCCCAAAGAAAGCACCTCCAGACATCCTCACAGCCAGACAGCATCGACCCTTTCCAGCCTTACTGAGGACCTCAACCTGTAGCCCTCAGATAGGTTCTGCATGCATCACTTCAAAGTGAGATTTAAGGTCCTGTCCTTTGAGTTTTCACCTTATTAAGCCATTCATGTAGCAAATAAATGGGTTGATTTTCCTGGGGGCAGGATGGGAAAGAACAGGCTGTCAGTCCAGATACCTCGACTTCTGTGCTCCACAGGGGCCAGAAGTTTGGGGGTTCCATGTGGGCGAGGGCAGCGGATGAAGGGGCAGTGCGGTCACAGGCTGTGGCCCAGGTAGTGGTAGATTCCCATCCGTGCAGAACTGCATGCCCGGCCCAGGGGGTGGGCTTCCCAGAGCTGCCAGTGGTAACCGCCCACAAGGGGAGGGTGAGCGGAATGCACTCAGGGCGGTACCCAAACCCAGCCGGTACCCAAACCCAGCCGCTGCTAATCTGCTGCACGAGTTCCAAAAGGACAATGTGCCCTGTGCTGGACCTTCGCTAACTCATAAATGGCCCTGGCCCTTTATGTAGCGCCAGCTGGCTCGGTCAATGCCTAATGCGCAGCAAGGCTTAAAAAAAAAAATACCACCTCTGTCTTATTGCTTGTAAACAAACACACCAGGATGGACACCGAATGGCCATTGTCCCCTTCAAAGAACTTAGCGTGGAAGGCCTGGTCTTTATTGACTAAGACTTCAAATATTTTTTTGAGACTTTTTTTTTTGGGGGGGGGGAATTCCCTTCTAGTCAGTTCCCAAGTCATGCAAGACAACTAGTCTTATTATTTTATAGTCCTGCTGCATTTTGGTCCAAAAACAGCATAATCAATCTTGGCCTTAAGTCACTTGGAGCTAAGGCTGGTGATGGTTTCCAAAAATCACATCCACTTTCAAAGGCCAAAGATTTATCACCAGTGAGGATATTCAGAAGAAAATGCCACAGAGTCTGACTATGAGTTCACAGTGAAAGCTTTGAAATACTCAGAGCAAAGGCGAGATCTTTGGAATAAGTACACAGACTCTCCCACTTTGAAGAGGACACATTGCATTTGTAAGGAAAAGCCCTGGTCTTAATGCTACTAGTCATTGGGTGGGGGGGGGGGTGGAGGAGGCAGGCGGTGGTGGGGAGGAAGAGAGACAGAGAGATACAGACAGAGGGAGACAGATACCAACAGAGAGAGACACACGCACAGAGAAATACAGACAGACAGGGGAATGACGGATAGAGAGAAAAAGACTGATTCATCATAAAAGAATCTTGGAGGTGAAATAAACAGGAGAGAAATAAGAAGAGATTTTCCATAGCGTAATACCAAGTGAATTACGGATGCAACTGTAAGAAAACATTTACCATCTCAATGTACATTAGCATCCTCGGGAGGTTTGTGAGTCTGGGCTGGGCCCACACTTGCTTGGAAATCACTCTGCAGACGCCCCCTTGCCCCAGCACACACCATTTCCATGCATTTCTTAGCTGTCAGAAATCTGCCTTCCCCTGCTTAGCCGCCAGGCTAACCCTCGTGTCCCTAAAGCAGTACGCGGAGGAGGGCAAGAGGAGGTTTTCCCTCAACAGGCATGAAGAATAAGCTCATTTTGCTCAACTCTAATCAAAGATGCTGAACCCATCCAGATGTTCAAACCGCTCGGGAGAGCATGGCGGAGCCCCTCAGATCCCATGTCTTTCTCACCACTCCTCCCCGCACCGCCCCTGCCCAAGGCCAGGGAAGACCTCTTCCTGCAGTAAGGCTGCTCCTCAGGAACCGTGCAATGACCACTCAAACTTCCAGGGAACTTGGCGTTAGGCGCGAACCACAGAGAGAGTGAGTACCCACCCGCAACCCATGAAAGCAGCGATGTTGGTTCACTTCTGTGACAGCTGGGAAATGACAGAAGCCCCACGCCATCCTCATCACCTCTCTGTGCATACAAATACACAACGGAAAATGACAGAGTCCTCTCATCTCCCGAATGAGCCATAATAACCCCACAGGTTTCCCCCACGTCTTCAGGACACTCCGTCGGCGCTGTTTGACACGAGGGACAGAAGTCCAGCTCCTGAAACTCCTTTCGCAGGGAAGGCACCCGAGCCCTGCAGCTCCGGGCGCACGGCTAATTGCCCCGTTGGGGTCTCGCCCTCAGCAGACCGAGGTGAGGGTGTCTCAAAAGAAAACGCGGCGCCTTCCCGGGTGCAGAGATATCAGGCTTGCCCACTGTCCTTCTGAAATGCCTGCTGGGTACGTGTGAAGATAAGACGAGTATTACATTATGAGGCTTCCTCATGCATGAAAGTCTATTTTAAAGAGAGTCTGGAGGAGGGGAGGAGGCCAGGCAGGAGGGGGACGGGACCTGAGGAAGCGGGGTTAAAAGGAAAGTTGCTTTACTGAGAAAAGTCTCAGACACAGAATAAAACTGTGCTTTACCTGCAAAGGAAAACGCATTAAAGTTTCTCTTTGGTTCCAGAGGAAGAAAGCTATAGCAACGGAATCTCAGAGAAATTGTTTTTATTTCCTTATTTGCTTTTCACCGTGTCGCCCCACCCCGACTTACATAGTAACTCTTGAAAAAAGATACAACACCCCCACCCCAAGCCAAGACGCTACCCAACCATACCAAATAAGTGTGAACACAGCCTTTACCTTAAATTTCACTCTTCCAGGTTTGCCACCCCGTGCAAAATAGTGCATACACTATAAAGTCGCACGAGTCCTTGAGTAAGAAACTCTGGCGAGGACGTCTTTTGGAAAGCAAGGAATATCGGCATATTATTAGAGAATGACAGTTAACTCTGCTAATTTGTTCAGCTACATTGGAAGGCCTCCCTTCTCCTGCCTGCCGATGGTTTCCTGCCATGTGGATATTCCAGGACCTCAAAACCCAACACGTCTTAATAAGGACGACATGCCTTTCCCCCAAATTCCAGTTCCATCAGTGGACCACTGCTTCTCACGGGCTGAAATCTTTGAAATACCATCATTGACCTCTCCCTCTTCCAAGCTCTTGTCCGATCCTGTCATTTCTTCCTTCGATGTGACCACCATCACCCCCCTTTCTTAAATCTTCAACATGCCTCTTACTTTCGGGACCTTGTCACGATGGTCTGGACCTACCACACGATGCTCTCCTTCCTGTGATCACTGACACTCTTGCTCCACCCCCATCACTTCTACTCAGTGTCGCCTGGTTACCTGTGCTGAAAGACCAGTTCAAGTGTCCATGCGTCCCAGGGCCCACAGGGAAATGTCCAAGCACTCAGCCCAATACCAGCTGGCCTTGACCCTGCCTTCCATCCTCATCGCTCTCTGTCCCCACAAGACGCATGCCCCCTGGTCCAGTCCCTGAACTCCTTCTGGCCCCTTTGCTTATCGAACATGCTTTTGTCCACCCTCCACAGTGGAGAGGAAAGAAGGAAGAGCATGAGGAACTCCATGAGGAGGCTCTTAGGAAGACTGGCTCTGGGACTGGTGTCCTGAGGCCATGACTTCTAGACACAGAGACTTAGGAGCTTTCGCCAAGGAGGCCGGACAGGAGATGACAGGAGGGGAGGGGACTGTGTGAGAAGCCGCAGGACTGAAAGGGCAACAGCCCTGGCACCCGTCAGCTTTCTGGCGTCACGAAGGAGAAACCAGAGTTTGGGGAATTGTAGAGGTCAGGGTTATGGTCAAGGGAAGAGAAAGTTTCAACAGAAATCTCTCATCCCAAACCATGAGCACCTTGTGAACAGAAACTGTATCGTTTGCCTTCACTGCCCCTCACCCCAGAGCAAGGGCTCATGACTATTTTTTGATTGACAGGCAGATAAAGGGCAGCTCTGGGGACTCAGCAATTGTTCTGGGACTTGCAAGACCTAGACTCTTGTTGATGTGTGGAGTGACCTTGGGCTGGCTGACAAATGTACCATGCTTAATCAGTTATGAAGGAGGGCTTGCAAAACATTTATGTTTTAATACATGTATGTATCAGAAACTGCCGATGAGCAAAAGAAAAAATACAGAAACAATTAGAAAACACACAACAGAGAAGAAGGAGAAGAAAAGATAAATCACCATTATTAGCATTTTGGTATTTATTTTTCCTAGACAAATGTCTATGTGTCTGTAACATTTTAAATTTCTTAAAAAAGGAAATAAGAGTACTTATTAATTTGCCAAGCCTTGGTCCTGAATTACTGAGATTTAACCCCTAAGTATTGTAGCTGAATATAACAAAACTCCCAGTCAGTTCTCTTTGATTTCTTAGACTCACATCGGTTTTGAAGCCACCCCTGAACTGTGATTTATATGACAGCTTGGGAAAAGCCAATTGGGGACAATCAATGAAACAGATGGAGACAGGCCTAGTGAATGTGCATGAATTAAAAGGAAAACTCCATTGTAATAGGAACAAGATTCTAATCACTACACCTAATTACAAAGAGGAGTAAATCACGGGAAAAAAAATTAAGTGTCTCATACAGAACAAACAAAGCAATTAGTCATAAACAGAGGCTCAGGGTTTGGTGAGTGATCGGGAGCCCGCCCCAAGCCACCAGCTGCACATCTGCTCCCAAGGCCACATCGGGGCTGGAAGGTCAACGCTGGGGAAGGGTGGGCGGCAGCCTCCCCACACACGCACGCTGCACATGCAGGCACTTATCGGAGGCTCCTGACCACAGCAGTGACCCGCCATTAGATGCTTGAAGGCCTAAGCCTGGGGCCCAGACTTTCCTGGGTGGCAGAATGATGACTGGTGGTTTTATTATGTGACAGAGCCACATCTTTCATTCTCTGTCCCCATCCCCTGAGGCTGTTAATAATAAAAACAACACCAATGATAGCAGTTAATTCTTATTACACAATCACTGGACGCCCAACAGCTTGCTAGGTATTTCACACCATAATCTGTTTTAAGGCACATGTTAACCCTTTCAAGAAACTATTAGCATCACCTCTATTTATTTAAAAATGAGGAAATGGAGGTCTAGAAGGCTGATCAATTTGCCTAAATTCACACTACTTTCTGAGGAGCAGAGCCTGGATTTAAACCCACAGTAGACTTCAGGGCCTTTGCTCTTAAAAACGGTGCACCACATGACTTGTAAAATGAGAAAAGTGATACCCATTTCACCAAACTGCGGTAAGAAACGACACGTCAAGTTTGAAGTGCCCGGCGTGCACAGAATATTCAATAAACACTGACTGTTGATTCTGAGCCCTTTCCTCTTCCTGCCCCACCCACCCTCTGCTCCTGAGGCCCCCTCTGGAGGCTCTGGGATAGTTCCACATCCATTCTGCAAGGAACCTCCCTAAGAAACCTGAGACGCAGGATGACCGTGACTGTGGGGCGGCTTTCTTGAAGGGTCTATAGAATAAAACCAACAGCAGTCGAGGCCATTCTAGGTCCATCTCACTGCTAAAGAGACAAGCAGTGATGGGGGGAGTGAATCGCAGATGCACGAGCTATTCATTGGGTCATTCCGAAAGACTTCTCCCAAGCCCCCAGAACCTGTTTCAGGCACCCAGAGATAGACAGGGACTATTTTCAAAGATCAACCTCACAGCCCTGTGAGCACAGGCCCAGGGGAGCTGTGACAGGTGGCGTGGAGGCAGGGTCCCTGAGCCCTGAAGGTGGCCTGGCCTGGGGCAGTGGGAGGGGAGGAGATGGATGGAGAATGAGTCAGGTCCTATGATGGAGCTTCCTCCCCTCACTTTAAACTAGATGATAAAGCAAGAGCTTCTGCCTAAGCGTGCAGCAGTAAACACATAAAAGATTGTTTTTGATAAGTCTGGCAAAGGAGCTGGGTTCAGCACAGCAAACGCTCCCATGGATGTCCTCAGTTCAGCCAGTCCTCCAGACGGTGGCCCAGCCACCGGCCAACTCGGACACTAGCAGAGCGTTCAAGGGCTTGGGCCCCCGGGTTACAGAGACTTGGCTTCACATCTGACGCTCGGGAACCAGAGAGTGACCTTGGACAAGCAACGGAACAACTTACTTAACTCTCTGAATGCCAATTAATAGCATGTTCTTAAAAGATAATGAAATGGGATTAAATGGAAGGTGTGTTTACCCATGGAAACATCCACGTGTTAGCTTCTGATGCTGCTATTATTAGTAATATTATAATATTGGTTAGTGTTTTTATTTAAAGGCCACGGTTGAACGTGCCATTAATTGAGTGTACTCGTCAACAAAACTGACAAGACAGAGCTCTGGATAAAGTCTGGTCATCACACAAGCTGTAACAGTCGTTGTCAGACACCGGCTGCTCTACCAAGGGGACACCTGCCCACCCTCCAAAGAAGAGGTGAGAGTTCCCCTTTCTTCTAGGTGAGTTTGTGACTCGCTGTTTTCTATGACTTTCAAGGCCAAGGCAGAAAAAGTGAAGCCACGTCTGCCGGATTTGCTGGAACACATGCGCAGAAGACCTAAGCTGCTCTATAAGGAGTTCAGCTGTCCCGAGGCCCCCAAGATGTAAGGAAGCTCAAACCAGCTCGTGAAGAGAGACCATGTGGAGAGAGAGATGCCTGGTCAGCCTTCAGCTGTGCCAGCCACTGTCTGACTGCAACCTCATGAGATAACCCCGGCTGGAACCACCAGCTGAGCCCCTTCCACATTCTGGATCCACAGAAACCACGAGAGATAATATAATGATTGCTGTTTGAAGCCAGTAAGCTTTAGGATGATTTGTTACGCACCAATGGATAACTGGAACATCACGCATATGAAAACATGCTGTAAACTGATGGGTAAATATTAAGAAGGACCAACGCTATAATAAGTTATGATTATTTCCTCTTCCAGTCTGCCCTTGATTTTGTCTTTGGAAAATACCAGTATTGTGAATGGGGTGAGGAGAATACATATAGACTTGCCTTTAGCTTCTCAGAAAAAAAAAGCCCACTGTCGCCAAACGGAGGCCGTCAATATGCAAAATGACATCTCAATTCGCGTACTGGCATCATTTAGAAATAAAGATTCGATACACTAAAAAGTGACTTGGAACAGGAGGAGTTTCCCGAACAAAGCCAAGCCGATTCTACGCAAAGATGCTCAGAACCCAAACATCTGCGTTCTGCAGAGGAGCCGGGTTCCCTGGGCAGCCCGAGGACTCATCTCATCTGCTCACAGGCAAAGAGGACGATCCTCGCAGGACTGTGTACAAACGTAGATGCTGAGTCTGGCCTTCCACCCAAACTCTGTACCAGGGCAGGAGGGGTACTCTCCATCAGCCACAAAACGAGTGTGCCTGGGGTGGCCAGGTGCCTCGCAGTTCAAATCCACAGCTTTCCTGCTCTCATCGCTGCCGTTTCTGGGAGCAAATTGAGATCGTAAGGCCGTCAGCAGCCTAGGCGCTCATCATCTTGACAGATACTTAGCTATTCATTTAAAAACAAGCAAGAGAACAAGCGTCAGCTGTATTTTTTAATTACTCCTGTATAGGACTGGAATGCTTTGGCATAATTGGGTATTGAGATTTTTTTTTTCACTTCGAAGGCCTTATTGCGGCGAGAAAAATACTATGTTTATTCTCATCACAACCACCTTTCTTCTAAACCATCTTAGCAATGGAAAGGCCAAAGGTGACGGGCGTTTATTTTTTATCAGGCCGCGGAGGTAACAGTTATCAGGGTTGGGTTTGCCGCGAACATGTGTCCTTGGGCACAGAACTCTCAGAATCTTGGTTGTCTCATTTATAAACTGAGGGATGTGAAGGAAGTTCCACGTGTTCCCTTTTGGCTCTAATATAATGTACAGTCACCACTCCCATTCTTCCTGTCACCCCAGGCCAGTGGGCTATAAATTCCATGGGCCAGCTCTTAATATGCAGAGTATTTCAGGGCGCATGGTGTCTAAGCTCATCACCAGCCTCCATGGCCAGAAACTTGTCCCACAGTACAATGGTTCCTAAGTATCTGTGTGAACACGGATCACCTGGTGCCCTTGTTAAATGCATAGTCCAAGGCCACTCCTCTAGACTACTATAATTCAGTAGTTGTGGGGCGGGCCCAGGAATCTGAATTTGGGATAGATACAAGCCTAGTTGAAAAAGGGCTTTGGGGCTCAGAAAGAATAAGTCTCTAATCCTGTCTTCTCGGTTTCCCAGCCACATAGCCTTGATCAAGGTACTCCACCTCCTTGGACCTCTCCCTTCTGAGAAAGCACGGCCTCCCAGTACTGCTGGAGAAAATGATGCAAAGTCCCGTCTACTTCCTGCCACACGCAGCTGCCCAGCGCAGGCTTGTTCCCTTTTGGCTCTAAAAGTGGGGCACCTCAGAGTGGCTTCCACAAAGCACGAGAGCAACGACCTCCCAGAAGACAGGTTGGGCTGCAAGGGTCCATGGCAGCACTTAGATCACTGAAAACAGCCAAGTCCCTCATAGTTAACAGTAAAGGTGAGAGTGAGAACTGAAGGTAGCCACCAACAGAACAAGCTATAATCATACACCTGGCAGCTGGAGAATACAAAAAAAAAAAAAAAAAAAAAAAAAGAGGATTTTGGGCCTTATAAATAGCATTTCTAAAGCCTTGGGTACCCTGCCCAGTTCAATGCCAAGCTATCTTGTTCCCACCCTTTGCTCCTCAGACTGGCGCTATCCCTAGTGGAATACAAATGCCCTGATCAAGCACTGGAGCCAGGGGAAGAAGGGCTGCCCAAGATGGGGATGGGGCAGTGGTTCACCCGAGCATCCCACACGCGGCCAGGCACCTGGGCTCGCCGTGGCCGGGCTCTGAGGCCAAATGGCTGACACATTAGCTCACCCCAGTGCTCGTCACAACGATGAGGCTCTGGAAGGTGGCAGAGGCACCGTGGCCAGGAAAAGGCAATCCATCAGCCTGTTCATAAGCCCCATGGACAGTTCAACAGGGCCAGGAGGGCAGGGGACCTAAATGGGGGTGAGGGGACTGGACCGTCCCCCTTGGGACGGGGGAGTCATTATAACTATCCAGCAGAAACATTGTAAAACTTGGAAGCACCACATAGCCAAGGATAGCAAAAGGTCTCAGTCTCTGTGGATCTGTAGGACAAGCGGCCAGCGCTGTGCTCAGAAGAAAAGGTGGGAGTCTGGGCATTCGCCGAGTGATTGACAGGCTGGCCCTCCCGCACTTCTACTCTGCTCCAGTAACTACCCATATTATGCCGAAGTGACACAAGCGACAATAATTAAGCCCAGATCTCTGTGGATCGTTCGCAGTGATAATTCTACCTTTGTAATTCAGCTTCAGATAAACCCCTTTTGTTCTGCCTTATAACACAGATTCTAGTATCATTCAAGTATATTAACTGTAGCCTATTACTGTCACAAAAAATGCTCCCTGAGCCATAGCAAAAGACTCCCCAGACAAAACTTTATGTCATGTTAATCCAAGCTTTAATAACTATGAGGATATATAACTGTATTCTAATTGTGCTCTGCGTTCCTGCATACAAAAACAGAAGATATCAAAAATGACAGCGGCAGATCACTTCAAATAAAAAAGCATTAATTCCCCACTCAGGATGCTGGGATGCTGGGGTGAAGGGATGTGTGTTTATATGAAAAAAAGCAGCACTATGGGGCTTCTGAGGATGGGGAAGACTTTGCGGCTGGTGCGGGGCTGCCAGCAATCAATGCCACCGCAGGCTGGATGGAGCAGGGCCACGGAAGACGGTGAAAAGCGGTCGTGGCGGCCTGGGCGTGGAGACTGGAGACTTACAAGATCAACAAAGTCGGAGACGTGCAGGGGAAACAAAGAAGCCGCGTGGGGCTTGCCAGGGTCGCTATGAGAATCCCTGGTTCTGGACCCAGTTTGGACATGAAGTCAATGTGTGACCTTAACCAAGGCATCGCCATCCCCCGGGACTCTATTTCTTTCTGAAAAGAGGACACGAGGTCAGACTCATGAGTGGATCTGGTATGGCTCCCTCCCTCGCCTCCTTCACACCCTCTCCGGGGTGGGCCACTGGGATGACCTGCCATAGAACTGCAACCCAGCTCCCAATATCCTTTGCCCGGTTCTGCTATTGTCCCTTTTGAATGGTTATCATTTTCTAACATGCTAAGTGATTTCCTTCCTTACTATAGTAGTTGTTTATTATGTGCCCCCTTCACTTGAATAATAGTCTACAAGGACCGAGATTTGTGTCTATCCTGTTCACTGATGTATTCCTGGTGCCCAGACAGCACCTGGCATGTAGCATGCAGTCGATGAATGTTTGCTGAGTGACTGAGCAGCACTGCCACAGACCAGGTAGAGGGCCCAGGACAAGTTTCTTCAACTCACTGAGACTCGGTTTCCTCAACTGCAAAAAGGCAGATACCTGCTTCCTGGTGTCGCTGAGAGGATTAAAGAGCAGATGCAACAGCGCCAGGTGTGGCGACTGGCACAACAGAGGTGCTCAAAGCAGGTTATTTTTCTGGAGAAAAACAAAATTCCCTCCAAGGCTTAAGAGGCAATTTTCACTGCTCAGACCAAAGGCAGGTCCTTATTCAGTCACTGGTTTCATTACCTTCACGACATGCTCTTCTTCTAGAACCCCCACCCCCTCCTACTTCTCCAGCCCCCCACCCCACTCCACACCCACAGCTGGGCACCTTTTCTGACACTGGAAAAGGACCAAGCAGTACCAGACTTTTGTGGGACTGATGCATTATGGAGACTTCTGGGCATGGGTGCCTAGAAGGCCAAAAAGGATCAAGGCAAACTGTAAGCTTCTTGGCCTTAGAGTTACCTTCTCTCTAAAACCAGGACACTGTCTTTTAATGAGTCTCCCGAACTGGACGTGGTAAAGATGAAACATAACAAAATGAACATTCTCTGATAAGAAGAATGATTACTCTCTGTTATTTAACCTCTCTGAGCCTGGTTTCCTTATCTGTAAAAAGGGGGATTATAATAACCCTCACTGCCAAATCTCATGGAGTGTGCTATGTCGAGACCTTTGTTATTTAGAGAGTGACCAGAGGCAAGGGGCCAAGAGCATGCAATTTGTGGCGGAAGACTTGGCCTCCAGTGCCAGCTCCCAGGTGCATATGAACCACTTACCTTCTCCAAAGAGCCAGTTTCTTCTTCTATCTAAAGGGGATTCAACTTTCCCTGCTCTACCTGCGTCATGTTGCTGGGTGACAAGATGGGTCCTTCATAGCCTGCTCATCACTTTCACAGCCACAAGCCCAAGACATGAAAATGTCCCCAGGGAAAGGGACGGCAGGGCCTACCTCCTCACTGCCAATTGGGCAGCTGATGAAGGTTTCACTGCTCATGACTGGCAGAGCCTATAGCTAACACTTCTATCCACACCCCTTCCCCAAAGAGACAGATCTTCGGTCAGTTCAAGACTTCTCACCTGACCTGGGATCTTGAATGCCTTCATCAGGTGGAAGGGACTGAAAGGCAGAGGAACAAAAATCTTATCAAACATATCATGACCCAAAGCCCAGACAGAGGACAGAGCCCCTGAGGGCCGGAGCTCCACCGGGAAAGTACTGTCCCCGGCAAGTGCCCCTTGACTGAGACCTAAATGGCCCACCAGCATCTTTATTGATTTTTTTTGCTGCCTTTAACAACCAAAGAATAAAAGAATTTGAAGGTGGCAAGTGAGAACTGATTTCATTCATCTCCTTCCTCTTTTTCGCTGTAGATCAACTACACAACCAGATGTTATCATGAGACAAATCAGAAATCCCCACCGGAACAGCTATCACACCTTTCCCCTTTCTTCTGACAGATGCAAATGCCATAAACACCCGAAACTCCTACTCCCCAAAATCCTGAAAGATAACAGACAGGCAGAGTATAGAGGAAAAATGGTTGCTCTGTGTCTCCACAAAGCCCACCTGGCTTTTGTTTGTTTGTTTGTTTATTGCCCTCTTTGATTCCTTCCTCCCCTCTCTTCTACCCCTGACCTATGGATGTTGCTGTCTCCCCTTAAGAACTGGATCTCTGAAAGCGCGGCGTCTCCTCCCACATGCTCATGACGTGCACCCAGGGCCTGACGCCCCCAGCACACTCAGGGGGCCTGGTGCGTGGCTGTACCTGGGGCGTGAACCCAGGACCTTCTGTGTGTAAAGCAGACGTGCTAACCACTACACTATGGAGCCACCCACCTGGCTTTTAGAGCCTATTGGCGGTGCTCGGAATCCTGGTGGCATGCCTGGAACAAGAGTCCAGGGCTCCATCCCACACTTCCTCCTTTGAGACTGGAGCCGGGGCCTCCTCAGTGCGAGCTGGGTCTACAGCAGGCTTTGTTTCTTGACCTGTTCGATGTTCTCATCCCATTCTACCTAATTTGGAAACCTGATGGAAACTGGAAGAAGAATAAAAATACTCCAGAAAAGACTGAGGGTCCAAATGGCCTTCCCCTTCTCACTCAGAGCCTGGCCCCCGGGACATTGCACACGTGGGACAGAGGCATGTCTTCCTCAGTGGCACTGCAATTTCTTCTATACTATCAAAAAGTATTTTTTCCCTTGCCCGTCCAGCATTGGCTGCCAAAGACTTAGATATCTATTTGAGAACCCTGAGTATTGATTAGGTCAAATCTACCAGGTGTTTATTTCCTGATTTCTTGACCTTCGAGGCTCCCCGAGGGCTTACCTAATATAGTAATGCCACAGCGAAAATAAGCATGGGGAAGGAAGATACTCAGGAATTCACGCTGTCCTGATTTTACTTGTCCATCACCTCCAATGCTCGTGGAGACTGTCTCACAAATCCTTCCCCATTTTTCATGGGGATTACTGAGACCCTGACAACAGAACAGGTGCCTTGCTTTTCCTAGAGAAATACTGTCAAGAAATACAAATGAAAAACTGAAGCAATTCGGAACATTATAAATCAGAAATGATCTTTTTCATCTCGGTTAATATGTGAATCCAGACGACAAACCTGTCTCTCTCTCTCTTTTTTTTTTTTTTTTAAAAAGGGAAAAGCTTTAATCACAACAGGTTTAGGTGGTATCAGGAGCAAATTACAACACTAATACAGTCCTTGGAGAAAGAAAAATAAGCTTTGATAGAGTAAAATGATGACTTTCAGAGCAATGTTCATGTTCCTTCTGACCAGTGTTATGAATTCATCACCCAGGGAGAAATATTGAGGTAAAGCCATCAGCCTAGAAGGGCTGACTGAATGGCAGGAAGAAGACAAATTGTGGCTTCATACCACCATCACCATCACCATCACCATCACCACTGTGTTTGGCCTTCCTCCCACTGGAATGCTCAGTGATTCCTGAATGGGAAGTGAGGACTGGCAGGCAATGGTCTCCCTTCCCCTTCTGCCAGAACAAGAAATATGATCTCAATCCCTGCCCCCAGCCCCCTACCCCCACCCTGCCAAACACACACCTTCTCTGACGAATTCATCCCCAAGTACGCCCCAATCTGACCCCCAAGCTCTCCCAACGAGCCTCGAAATGGCCAAGACCCTCTGGCTGCTGGAGTTTTGTGTCAGGAGAGGGGCCTTGCCTACATTCAATTTAACTCAGGGTCTGTGATCAGCCATAAACGTTTAAGCCCCAGGGTGGCTGTCTCTGCTCCAAGCACTCTCTCCTGGCCTGCTTTCTGGCATCTCAGCTAGTCTGAAAGTTACTTTGGATGCCAGGTCAATGTTCTGCTGAATTGCAGTGACGTAGGATGTGGTATTCTAAGAGCGAACACCACCCTAGGATCTCAGGGTTCCTTCACCCATTCACCCATGACCCATCTTTTCCAACTCCCCTGCTAAGCGTTGTGCCTGGGCGTGCTCTGAGGGAAGCCTCTAGCCAGGTCTTGTGCTGTAGAAAGGAACTAGGAAGAAGCATGTTAACCCCCTCCATGGCGGAATCGGGATAAAATGACCAACGGGGGTGCCTGGCAGGAATACTTCTGAGGTCCCAAGTGCTTTGTTCTAGAGCCAGCCAGGGTTGCCACTGGCTGTGAGCTCAAAGGCCCACGAAGGGCAGTGTGGCACCACCCAAACACCCACCCTCCCTCCCTCCCACCCCAGAACCCCAGCCAGGTGCTTGGCCGACACTGCTGGCATGCACCTTGGCTCCAAGGAGTCTGAGCCATTCTAAGTGACCAGTTCCAAGTACGGAGCTGCTGCTGCTGGCTAAGGAGGAAAAAAAAGAGAGGGGGAAAGGGGCGTGGGGGTGTCGGGGGTGGGGCAGGGGGTAGAGCCAAGGCATTTCAGCCACTCGGAACAATCTGGAAGACTGGAGTTGGAAAATGGGGCAGACCAAAACGTTGACTTCAAGCTCTGGTATGTATGATGCGCCCCAGTACCGCTCTACAGAAACAAAGTACCAGGGCATCTCACCAAGATCATGGTCGCTTCTGGGCCTATGCTATCGTGAAACAAGAGCCGTGGTCATTGTACTTCAAATGTATCCTCTTTGGCAAAGATAACCCATTTGCTTGGGAACCAGGACACATGTGTGAACCCAACCCAAGCACTTCCCCCTTTGTACTCCCTGGCCTGCCCCAAAGCCCTTCCTGGGTGACTGAGGGTGAGCCTTAAAGGCAGATGGCTACTTTCAGTGTGAGAAAAAATGTAAATGGCTCCCAATTCTCCAGGCTCCAATTAGAAGGTATCTACAGAATCCTTGCCAGAGGAGATCTGAGAAACTAAAAACATGGTATACGCCAGAGGACAAGGATTTTGGCATGGTAGCTACCCCAAGACCCCTGGCAAACTTCATCAGGTTTCAACAACAGATGTAAACCTACCAGGCTTAAGAGAACAAAGGGGAGGTCCCTAGGGTGCCTAAAAGGAAAGGCTGTTGCTAACCATTTTAAGAAAGCCAAAGAAAGAACTAGAGTTCACTGAGTACCATGCACCTACGTCCATTATTTCATTCGCATCTCTACCACAGCCTGATGATCCTCGTTTTGCAAATAAGGAAACTGAGGCTTGGGGAGATGAAAGAGTTTGCCCTAGGAGAGCTCCAAGGTCCACGATCTTTCTGTCCTGGCTTGCTACCATTAGGTCCGTTCTTATTTGTCAGAAATGGCAGCTAAGAGGGGTTTCCCCAAGAAGTGCTTATGTCTTTGAGTCTCTCATTAGATAAACTCGGCTGCATGTAAAGCAAACATGATTCATTCCTAAGCCTCCCTCACCTGTCTCCATCGTCACCTGTGTCCACCCTCCTGCTCACCCCAATTTCTAGTCCTTCAAATAATATACACAAATCCATTTGTTGCCTTTGTCTTTCTTCCCTAAGTCCCGTTTCTTAGCAGAGTTATACCAGTTGCAGAATGAAGCTGTAAGAGAGCAGAGGTCAACAGCCTCTGGGTGCCCCCTCCAGCCGGGTGCTCACTCAAAGGTAAACACAGAACAGCAGGTAGAGTGGTAACCAGGATAAGGACAACATGATGGCCGTAGTAACCAGTGTCCAGCACTGCTCCTGGCGCAGAGTGGGCTCTTTATCGATGCTGCTGCTTATAAAGAATTGAGAGGGAGCTGCACGTGCTAGGGAAGAGTTACAAGGAAAGAAGGTTCTGAGGATGGAAGAAGGGGGGCACTGCTTATCGAGTCTGGCCAGACACTCGAACAATCGTGGTTCTGGGGAGCCACTGGGTGGTACCAGCTGTCCGCATATCTGGGCACATACAGAGTCTCTGTCCACTGGGAGACTGCTGTACAGGAGCCTCCTCGGCCAATTTGGAATTCCAAAGCCTGTGTGCAAAACCCCAGAGTCACTGGCTCAAATCTGGCGGCTGCTTCTTCCCTGCTGGGCAAACCTGCTCTTCTCTTCCCCACTTCCCTGCCTTCCTCTCTGTCCACAAGCACCTGAGAGCATCTATTCTTGGACCTCCCAGTCACCTCCCCTCCTGCATCTTGCTGCTGCTTGCCTCCCCCAGTGGCACATAGTCCCGTGAGAAGGTCCATCTGGCCCCACTGCTAATCCCACCCCCTAAGTGTTTCATGGACTTGTGGAATGGAAAGCTGGAAAAGCCCTGAGAGAGCGCATCCAACTCTCCTTTGACAGATGAGGCTACCTGGGCCCCAGCAGCCGTGTGCTTGCCCAGGGCCACTCAGCCAGTTGGCAGCAGAGCTAGGATGCGAACCCAAGGCTCTTAATGACCCTTAATAACTCTGATGACGCACAAATGAGCACAAAGGGGCTGCGTCTCTGGGCAAGAGTTGAGAGCAAAGACCTCAAGCCACTGCCTGACTCCTGGCAGCATGTCTCTTCTCAGGCAGAGTGGCACACGTGGGAAGGGCACTTTGGAGTTCGCTGCCAAAACATCTAATTTTCTCTCTTGCCATGTTTGCACATCGCCAGCTCTGACGTGCTGTTATTTTGCAGGATCTGAGCACATTTCTAAGCTGCGTTTCTGGCTCTGAAAGGTGCGAGGTACATAGCACTGCGCCCAAGAAAATTAAAGAGAACAAGTGAGCCCTAGTCCACACACATAACTTCCAGGGGCCCCAAGGGGTAGGTGAAGAGACTTAAATGCGAGAGTAAGACAAAAGGATCTGCGCAGGGAGAGGAAATTTCAACCCATTGCTGATTATCTTTCATTATTCAACTGAGCTTCCGCAAATGCTGAAAGGAGGCGGATGTTTAGGATGTATGGCAATATCGTTTCCTCCTGGGACAAGGAGGAGGGAGGTGGCGTCATTACATACAAATGAGTTTTTCCCCTGGTTAGTTTCCCCAGTAATCTCAGTACCACCCTCAGGAGAAATGAGGCACACTGGGACCAGCAAGCTCACTGGACAAATGAAGGTGGCTTGGGCTGCTGCCCTGGGCTTCAAACGGGTCCTCCTCTCCCAGTTCTCTCCTTCCTAATTCCTCCTACACACACTGCATGAGGGTTGACCACAGGGCCTGGCATAGTGACTCTATGGACAGACAACAAAATAACAACAAAACACTGGGCTGCGTGCACAGAAAGGGCACAAAGTGCTATGGGAATGGAGGGAGGGAGACACGTGAACAAATGCACCAGGCCAGAGAGGGGATGAAAGGCCGCATCGGCCTGCAGATGTCTGCTGGCCGAAGGATGGATAAAGGGGCTGTAGGGCAGGAAGGAAGAGAGCTCCACGCAGAGGACACAATCCAGTTAAACAGAGGAGAGAAAGTGCACAGAGACACCCGGACTGGTATGGCTAAAGCTGAGCGCATGAGCAGGCAGAGGCAGGGACAGCATGCCTGGAAGGGCCTCGAAGGGGTCTCCTCTGCCGTACCAAGGAGCTTGCGCTTGGCGTGGCGGATGTCAGGAGCCGCTGAATGGCGCTGAGCAGGAGGATGACATGGCCAGACCAGCCTTCTGGAACCCTCCTCCAGCAACATGGGAAGGACAGAGCAGAGGACCAAGACGAAGGTTAAGACAACAGTGTTAGTACTTGAGGAATCACGCAGATGAGTGATGAGGGAACAGGAACCAGTGCAGAGAAGTTGGAGAGAGAGGCAATAGTTCACGCAGTGTTTTTAGAAATGGAAAGATTAATGAAGTAGATGAGGGAGACAGGGAAAAGGGAGGTGTGGAGACAGCCCCCGGGTGTCTGATACCGAGATGGAACACACAAGAACAGGATCTGACCCTGTCCCTCCCTGCTTGGAACACCCACCCTACCCTGATGGCTCCCGCCATGCAATCGAAACGCCCCAAACTGGCACCAAAGCCCGTCACTATCTGGCTTTGCAGTTCACGAGCAGGCAGCACAGAGCCCCTGCTCACCTCTCTCACTGCACCTCCTCACATACCCCGTGAGCCGGCCCTCTCAAGTCCCCTTGCACTTCCCCCCGGCCTCTCTTGCCTGGTAAAATGAACCTATCCTTCAGTCAAGCTCAAGTGTCAGCTCCTCCCCTCCCCGATGGGTTCCTCTCTCTCTCTTTTACTTGTTCCCACCAGGGACTCTCCTTGTAGTTTGGTGCCTGTCACTGTCTCTCCTACTAGACTCTAAGTGCCCTGCAGGCAAGGATGTGGCTTGGTTTATTTTATCTCTGCAGCTCTCATGAACTTTGGATACACTAAGTACTCAGTAAGTCTGTCAATACACTGAAATATAAGAAGACAATAAAAAAATCTAGGTAGCAGGGATAAGGGAGCTCTTTTAAACTCATTCTCCTTTCCACACTCAGGATGGGCCACCACTTACATCCTCCCAACTCTGAACCACAGTTTGTAACTTATTGCCTAAAAGACAACTCACGGGGAGGAAAAACGAGAAGCCTGCTTGCCAGTGAATAAGCTTTCCGAACACACTTACGTGGACGATCAGTTTGACAAAGGTGGGTGATGTGAAACCCATATAGTATTTGCATATAATGTAAGGAAATCACTTTCGGGTTCTCTGCAAGAGAGAGGTTGCATAAACATCATTTCTTTCATGACTCCAATGACCCAACTATTTTCAGAGCCCGACTCTGGCGTTAGAAAGACTATGTTTGCTGGCTTGGGTTTTTGTTTTGTTTTGCCCTTTCCAATAGAAAGGAGACAGCTCATTTGGGTTAACTGAAGTGAAAAAAAAGCAATATCCCTGCTCTAATTCCGCAAGGCTAGGAGAGCCCCTTAGACATTCATTTCTAGTTCTCAGACAAATGCTTGTGAACCTGTTGATTAGAGGAAGGGTACTAACTGAATTTGCTAGGAGGAAAAACGTTGCCACGATGACTTCCTTTACCAAATGGGCAGTGAAAACAGTGTCCCTAGGCACACAGGCAGCCGGATACGTCAGAGAGTAATTTGCATGAGTGAAGAAAACGCGTGTCAGAGGCCGACGCTGTTGTTTTAATACAGCACCCTTGGGAGGTGATGGAGGGAATGAGCCTGGTCAGAGAAACGGACCCTACCACGGTCTTCCAGGGCTCTGAGTGAAGGAAGCTGAGTCCGGTGTGTTCACATGGCACAGCAATGGAGCCTGCAAGCATGGAGTGGGCTCAGACCGTGTGTGGCACAGGCTTTGTCGCCATGTCCTTGTGAACCACCCCCCCCCCACCACTGGAGGAGAAGAGCTTTGTGGAGCACATGGTTTAAGAACTGGATCTTCAAACAAGGGTGAGGGATGGGACAGAAATGGTGGCGTTTCTGACCTGGGAGTGGCAAGACCAACCACAGCTGATCTGGGAATTACCAGAACAAGTCAGAGGAGCCATAATAGCCCATGGGGGCTGAAAAAGTTGGACCTATATTAGGGAGGGGAGACAGGAAATCCTACACCAAGCAATAAAGACACCCTGCTCTCTGAGAGGCATCGGCCTTGTTCAGGAGGCCACGGGGAACCAGTAAGCGTTTAAGCAGAGAAATTACATAAACAAAGTTGTTTTTAAGGCATATTTCTCCAGTCGCAGTTCACTGAATAAACCGGGTGCCGGAGAAGTACAGAAAGAAGGCAAAAAGTGGGCTGAGCCAATTCAAGTAAATAACGTACTCAGAATCTGAAATAATCGGGCGAGGGAGCTTTTGAAGCTGACAGCACCAAAGTCCAAAAGAAAACTGACTTTGGATGGTGGAGGGGAAGGTGATCGCATTTAAAAAATAATAATAATTTGGGGAAATGGGAGAAGGAAAAAGGAGAACTATTTCAGGTTTCCTACAGGACATAACCAGACTTTCACGCTTGGCACAGATGTGGACCCCTTCACATAATGGAGATGCCAGAGTTGGAAGTTCAGGAAGAAGGTGCAGGGGATGGAGCCCTAAGGACTCCTACCTTAGGTGCAGGGAAAGAAAAGCCACCATCGCTGGAGGCCAAGGGCAGTCAGAGAGAAGAAAGAGGAGAACCAGAGAGACTAGCATCCTGACAGACAGACTGGTACACAGGACAAGCATGGGCTCTGGGGCCAGACTCAAATTGATAGACCTCGGGGGAGTTTGTTCATGACTCCATGCCTCAGCTTTCCCATCTGTAAAACTGGCTCTCAGCTCCAAATCCACCCGTTTATTATAGTCGGTTTTGTGGCTAGGGCCAGGACCCTGCAAATCACTTACATTTCTGCTTTGCCACTAGGTCCCTGTTAGGCTCTGCCAATAGGGGGTGCTAGAGACTCTAAGGCTGGAGGAGGAAGAAGGGACTTGCCCCTTCCGGTCTTTCTCCCTGGGGGGCTTCCTGGCAGCCTGCAGTGCCTGTGAGCATCACCCCAGAACTGCTTCTTCATCCTGACAGCATAAGTGCCTCCCTCACGAGCGAGCAGCTGAATCTAGTTTGCACTTTCTCTTGACACTTGCAGAACCAGTGATACGGTGCCCCCTTCCCCTTACAGACCAAGGGCCGAGACCCTGTCCTCAGAGGCCTGGGACCTTCTTCTCCAAACATCCAAGTTTTAATAATTCCAGCCTCATCAGTCCTAGGCGTGGGCTGCTTCCTGCGGTTGCTACTCCGTGGTACCTTACGGCGGTGGTCCTCACGAGTGCAGCCCCCCAACCAACATCACCATGACCTGAAAACTTATTAGAAATGCAAATTTTGAGGCCCTACTCCAGATCTACTGAATCGGACACCCTGGAGTGAGGCCCAGTAACCTGTGTTGTAACAAGCCCTGCAGGTATCTGACGTACCCCAACATTTGAGAACCAACCTCAGGATTTTCTTTTCACGTTTCAGTTACCTAGTTACCTTTATATCTCATTAATGATTCTTTACTTTAACTCCCTCTGCACAAATAATTGGTGTGATTTCTGTCCCCTGACCAGACCAAAACTCATGCAATAGGAATAGCAGTACCTATCTCATAGTAATAATACTAATACCATTAGTATATTAGGTCACAGAAGCCAAAAGCAAAATTAAGAGATGTTATGGTCAAAAGAATCGAATAAAAAAAAAGTATATTGGATTAGGTTATTATTATTACCTTCAGAGCAAAATTGAAGGGGGCGGGGGCGGGGGGAATAAAACACCTTAACATATATACATAGCCAGACTCTCAGAAAATACTTCCTTCTTAGTCAGTTCCTACACGGATGCCATGCAAAACCACTCCATCTATCAAGCTGTCAGAATGAAACTGCAAAATTCTTAATAGTCTCGCACACAAAATGTCCACATAGTCAAATGCATCTGGCGGGGGGGGGGGGGGTCTGGCCCTAACTTTCAAACTGCAGGCACATTCAGATGGCCTTCAGATGGCCCCATAACAGCACTGCTGTTCACGAACAGGGAACTAATACAAGTTGTAGGCACAGAGTCTCATGGTGTGAGAGAAGGAAGGAACCACCCAAATCCTCTAGCCCAAACCCCTCAGGCTGCTGAGACTCAGAGATGAAGGGACACATTCAAGGTCAAATGGCAACCAATGCCCAGCCAACGCTACTACCAAGTATTCCAACACCCCCTGCACCTAAACTCCCCTCAACTCCATCAAATATGAGTGACAGGCTTGACCACAGCATTCTATTTCCTAAGTAAGTACAGTAATTTAACAAGCAGCAGGAAACCAAATTGTAAATGGGGAGGAGGACTACGAAAGTAAGGCTGGGAAGAGCTTAGGAGGGAGCATGACTGTCGGCAGGCAGTTTTCTCTGCCCATCAAAATAATAAATGAAGTCAGGCATTTACTGTAGCATGGACGCCAAAGGAACTGTGAGCCCACGGTGTTTCAGCATCTTGGGAGACGGGCAAGTCACTCCAAGACAATGCATTCTTAATGCGTTCTTAAACAGATTCTGACTCAAACCCTGAGACAGTTGGGCCCCTTCCAAGAAATGTTAGCCTCTGTGAGATATCTCTTTTAGTTCTCTCCAGTAGATCTCCTTGGAATTTGCCAGATAAAGAGGCAATTTATCATTGTGGCCGAAGGTTGCAGGTTGTACGTAATGTAATTATCTGCCTTCCACCAGGATTGTGCGTCTATATAAGGCCCCTGATTGGGCCGGACGACTGATTTGCCTCCATCTTGAGGTGCCATAGCAACATGAAATCAACAAGGAGAGAACTGTTAAATGAATAATTTACTGATTTCGTAAGAACCTGTCTTGCCATTTATAGTTCTATTATCTTTCTTACCCAAGTCTTAGCTCCTTTGTAGAAAAGCTGCAATCAGGCTAAACAACGTTCGAGAATCTAATAAGCAAAAATACCCCTGCACTAAAGCCGACAGGTATGGATTGGTTCTGACAGCAGTTATGCTCTTTTGAGGCCAAGTCTTCAACCACTGCTGCCTTTTCCTTGCCCCTTCTGCAAAGGGGTAAGAGTTAGGGAGCAGATAACCTCCAATAAGCTTTATATTTTCAAATGAAATGGTTTTTTCTTCCTGGTATATTTAGAGCCAATCAAGGCAGAGTTGAGTGGCATTCAGAAGTATTATGTGGAAGAAATATCACTGGCTACAATCTATCAATTGTCACTTTAAAAATTCCCCAAAGAGACCTAGTTACTAGCCAAGGAGAGGGGGAAAAAAATAAAAGCAAAGTATAGTTTCAATGACAATTGCGGTATTTTAAAAGCTCTTTCCATATCATCAGTGATCCCATTTTAGTGGCAGAAGCACATCTTGTCACTCAGCCTCAATTTAAAGGATATTTACGAAGAAGACAATACAATGAAAGCAGACTTGTTTGCTGACTTCTTTATTTGGGTGGAATAGGTTACAGATTATTTCGGTTCTGTGCTTTTCAGCAGAACGGATATATGCTTTTGAAACACATTACCTGCCACTTGCTTCTCTCCAAGCCTCCTCAAGGATATCAACCTGAGAAGCAGCAACCGCTAACTACAGGGAATGCAGACTTTAACACCTTGTCACTGAGAAGCCAGCTTCTTCATTCAGCATGGCTACCAGCCTTGGGGAGATGAGTGCAGAAGGTCATAATTATCATGAACCCAGAGGAAATGGGTCTCCCTCCTATTCTTCACTGCCTGTGCACATTAACACCCTTTAGAGTGAGCCACTGAGATCAGGTTTCCTATTAATGGCATCTCAGCCTTCAAATCCTAATGGTCACGGGCAGTACAAACCCACCCCTTTCTCTCAGCATGCCACTTAGGAAGAAATGCTATGACTGTCTTCAGGATGTTGAGGGCAGAGGCTGAAGTCACCTCCTTGTCAACGCTCACCTAGTACTAGTTTTGCAAACTTCGTGGCCCCAAGACTAGGGCAGCGTGGCCCAAAAGGCAGATGTGGCAGTTCTGAGAACACAGGATTTTTGTGCTAAATCTCTTCCCCTCGTCTATTTATAGTACATCGTCTCTACAGCTGAGGTCTGAAACCCAGCCAAGCACAGGCAGAGGTAGGCCTGTTAAGTCCTGCTCACATGATTCAATCTCAAAATTCTGAATATATTACTCAAGGACTTAGGGTGAGGCAGATACTCTGATGAGGGTGACAAGAAGTCTCTTTTCTAGCTTCAAAACTCTTATGCTGCTGGCTGGAAGCTAATGTCACTATGAGTCCTCACTGGCTTCAGAAATATTAAGGAAGTTATACTCTTTCTTGGTTTTGTTTTTGTTTTTTGCTTTTCCTGGCTACACTGACAGATGCTAATATTGACTCTTTATATCTTAACTTGATCAGCTGATATTTAAAACAGCTCTTTCTCCTGGCGACTGGACCTTTGTGAACTGGTAGTATGAAGTAGAAGGGTTATTGGCATTTCAGTTGTTAAACCTGGGTTTGAATGCTGGCAGGTCCTTGGATACATTACTTGACCTATAAAGCTCAGTTTCCCCACGTGTAAAAAATAGATTCTCACTCCTTAGACCAATCAACGAGGATCAAATAGTCATGGATGCAAAAGTGCCTGCCCAGCATGTAGCAAGGCTCAGGAATGGCAGCTCAGATGTAGCCACAGAAGACCTGGCCATCCTGGTGATGCCCCACCACGGAGAACAAACGAAAATCTCAAGGTCACGGGGTCCAATGAGCGCGGATGCACCTGAGCCTTTCACCACCACTTCACCTTCACATGGTACCCAAAGCTGCTAATCCTCATACTCTGGACTTGTCCTTCCTTCTCTTTTTTGGAGGAAATGCTGAATTAACCCACGATTAAATCTAATACTGTTTGGGATTAATGTCATGTAACATGTAGAAATGGAGCATTTGGGAGGTTTTAGCCAACGCGGGGTGAAAGGGGCTTGCCCAGCCCTCCGCCCCGCCCCCACTCAGTGGCTTGAGACTGCAGGGCTGATCTCAGAGGGCCCTTTCTCTTGCCGGCAACAGTACCCAGGACTCACACTTCACTTCACAGGGCCCCTTGGGCTTGGAGGGGGCACCTCTACCCCTTCCCTGTGGGGCTAGTCCCCATATCCTCGTCCCTATCTTCTAAGGTCTTCTCTGTGTCTGGGCGGCAGCCCTTCGCCAAATGGAAGGTACAGGAGGCTGGAGTTTTGTCTATTTTGTCTAGCGACGCATGCCCAGGGCCTAGGACACTGGCACACAGCAGGTACGCAATGACTACTGAATGAGAGAATGAACAAATGCAGTAGCAAAGAGATCAAGCAGTCCCTCCCTCCAAGGATTGAACAGTTGAGTCCTTGCTTTTTTTCTAAAGAGAAGGAATCTGTATTTCAATGGTGGGAAGAGGAACCAAAGCAACAAGTAACTTGGCCTCTCACCCCAGGTCAAAAACTGGACTGGCTGCACCAGAACCTACTATACAGGATCCTTGAATTCCTTCTGATTCTGAGAACCGTTCTGTGCTTCCCCAGGGCAGTCAAGGCCTCACAGTGGCCTTCCCCACATCTCTGGCTCAACGACATGAGAATTCAGAAACCCAGTGACATAAGTGCTGGCCCTGAATGTAACAGAAAGACGTCAGTAGAAATCTATCTATCTCCCTAGGTTCTGGGGGGCAGACAGTATTATAATACATGCTTCAGAGGCCTGTGGCCTTTTCTTTCTTGAGAAAAGAAACTAAAATATTTGGCAGTGTATCCTAAAAGCTTCCAGTCCTGTAATTTGAAACAAAACACAAGAATTAAGTAACAAACAAAGGCCTCTCCATTAGAGAGTGAACCTGTGCTCTTGTACTGGTAAAATATCTTGAAGGACATAAGTGGGAGCCACTAAGGCACTGAGGACCCTAGAATCTAGGGCCCACTAGGCACCATCAGTTCTGACTTGCTGGTTCTGATAAATGGCTCCTTCTCCCCAGCAGAGGCCAACCTCCCCAGAGCTCAAGAGGGAACATTTGGATGGACTTTGCTGGCTTCTGGCCTATAGCCAGTGGGCCCATCATGGATGTGCCCTGCCATGGTGCACCCCGTCAAGAGGCTGCAGAGCCAGCGAGGAAATGCCAGTGAAGGCCCTCCTGGGCGGGCAGGTCCTTGGGACCAGGATGGGCAGAGGGTCTGGGGCCCCCTGCTCTCTCATGTACTGAACCTCCCCTCTGAGCTGCATCTAGCATCCTTGCAGGGAGTAAAACGGAGCATAGCTGTGGCTCCCTCTACAGTCCAGGCTGCTCTAGGAGGGGGGTCCTCAGACAGACTAAATAGGGCAGTGACAGTCTCTTGCTTTCAAGCCTTTCAAAAGCCTCCCACTTACGATCGCCACAAGCTCCTGACCAGGAATCACCCAGCAGGGACAGGGAGGCAAAGTTCCCAACAGCTATGAGGCAAAGTTCCCAACAGCTATGGAGAGAAAGCTTTCTCCAAGAGCCCTGGAGCCTTCAGAGGCGGATCTTTAACCAGCCCCACCTTCAGTCCCCCAGCACACAAAATGGAGCCTCTTCTTGGGGACCTCCCTGGCTAAGTCTGCTCCCATTTGCATGGTTTATATCCGCGCGCAAGCAGAAGCCAATTCAGAAGTCATTCAGGAGGCTTTGCAGGGGTGTGTACAGCCTTGCAGGGCTGAGCAGGAGGGGATCATTAGGAGATGCCTAGGGATGGGCTGCGGTTAACCACTTCTCTGTTCGGTCAAGGCCATCTCCGCAGCAGCGCAGGGCTCAAAAGGAAACCCATTTCTGATCAGCAGTGTCAAGTGTTTGGAGCATCTTGGCTCATTGGCAGTCTGCTTTCCGTGGAACTGCCAAACTCTGAATTCATTAATGGGCAGTTGTGTCAGGAGAAAGCCCAGCTTGTCAACAGCAGCTCCTTCTCTGGAGCCCACATGCTGTGTTTACCTCTCCAGAGTTCAGATAAACAGCTCCCTCTTCCCCACCCCCAAACACACACACCTGAGCCCATAAGAGGCTGACCTCTGCACCAGCCAGCCTCAGTTTGGTGGGATTCCTCAGCCCTTCCCCTCTGAGCAAAGCTCTCATACCAAAGACCTGCTAAACCAGTCAAGAAAGCCATCAGACAGCTGGCCACATGGGGATGATGCCATGGAAAAAGAAGAACTTGTTTTTCAACCTTTAAATGGGCAAGAGAGTGAGAATAGATAGGCCTAGGAAAATGCCTTTGAGATTGTAGGAGTGGGACGAACCAGGTTTTCCTTCCTATGGTGTTTTCATGTGATCCCAGAAAAATGACTTAACCTCTCTGAACCTCAGTTTTCTCACCTGCAAAATGAGAACACTATCCTCTTCCAAGAGCTGCTGTGAGGAACTACATGCCATAACAGAGCCTGAGTACTTAGTTGCCGGCTGCAAACTCCGAAGTCCTAAAGGACGGCGGCAAAGCCATGAGATGGAAGGATCCTGGGTCCTTGATCACTGCGTAGGAGCAAAGCCACCTGGGAACCTCTGAACTGCCAAGTGAGCAAGAAACAAACTTCCATGGTGTTAAGCACTGAAACGTGAAGTTTAATCATTTCGGCAGCTAGCGTTACTCTAATTAATATAGGTAGCAAGAAGGACAGCTTCTTGTTTGGAACTTGACCTTAGGTAGGTGACTCTAGGTCCCTCACTCTTAACTCCTACAAAACACTGGAATAGCTGAAGGCTCCACGTACATGAGGGACCCATCCTGCACCCTGCCCAACCTCTGCTGGGCTCAGAGGAAGGTGCCAGAAGGTTCTGAATACTTGGAATGCAGCGTGGGTGCCGAGGAGGGGAGCCTCATTTTCCCGTGGCTTCTGCTCAGGGTCCCCAGGAAACATACCAGGCTATTAACCAGAGGGAGCTGCTGATGCAAATCAGCTTGGAGAACCTTGTATGTTGTGAGTGGCAGGCACTAACCGTTTGCATGACAAACCTCCTACAAGATGCCGGCTAAACTGCCCTTTTGTGCCAATTAAAGATTCTCCAGAACACAAAGATTACACACCATTCTGCGGCGCTGACAACAATAAAACAATTTTAAAGGCTATTCAGATCTTCAGTTCACAGCTGACACTGTCAGGAGGGGGAAATGGGCTGTGGCTTTGTTCTTTGTTGTTGTTGAGTCTTAAGACTTAACCAAGGATATTTGGGGGAGGAGTAGAGATTGGCAGACAGGAGAGGTTTGAAATCCATTCTTGGAGTTTTTCAAAAAAAAAAATGAAAACCTGATGTTCTTTTCTTGTGGGTGTGTGTACACAACCTTGTGCGGGCACACACCGTCTCTCAGGCTCCTCTCTGGGGGTCCTCAGAAATGACTCCAGAGGAATCCTGTTCTCTCCAGGGATCCAGTATACCCTGAAGTATGGGGTTAGGGGTGGCACCAGCAGATATTTTTGGCACCAATTAATTGAAACGACAAGGGCAAAAGGCTCGGGAGCTTCGCCTCATGTGTTTGTTTTAAAGGCAAGTTTCTAAAAAATGGTGAGAGATTAAAAAAGAAAGTCTCAGGGTTTTCCTTTCTCTGAGAAGGGTCCTCAGAGAAAGCAAAGAGGGAATTTTATTTTAGGTACCTATCAGGTCCTGATGAAGAATAACCAAAAGCCCCACAGATGTCATGTGAATTTTATTCTTTCCACTCCTGTTTGCATCCCTGTGTCTTTGAGGTACCCCCAACACTCACCCACAGTCCTCACCATATGCCCATTCAAGAACAGGAAGCGAGCCTCTGTTACCCATCAAACTGTGAGTGTCCCGCTCAACCTCTCCTGGGGTTTTTTGTTTTTTTTTTTTTTTGGTTTTTGGTTTTTTTTTTTTTTTTTGGAAACCTTTCAGCTCCTGAGCATACTCAGAAGCTCCTGCCTATGGCTTCACTTTTAGCGCACCTTACAGTGCCTTGCACACAGTAGGTGTTCAATAAGTTGAAACTGTATTTTTTCAACATGCGAAGGCAAATTTGGATGAGGCACCTCCGATGTCCACTGGTGACCTTAGATTCTAGAGTACACAGCGTTGTGTTCCCACCCAGGGCAGCATGGCATGAGGAAGGCACTGAGTGGACGAGAGAGCATCGTTTCCAAGTGGTGGGTCTCAGCCAGGGGCAATTTTGGTCCCGAGGGGACTCTGTAATGTCTGGAGGCACTTTTGGTTGTCATGACAGGGGTGGGGGTGCCACTAGCGTCTAACGGATAGAGGCCAGGGATGCCACTAAACAGCCCCCACGACAGTGAGTTGTCTGGCTCAAAATGTGAGATTCTGAGATGGGAAAACCCTGGCATAGAGTCTGCCGCCTCAGTTGCACAACTCTACCACTTTTAAGCTTTGTCACTTGGGGCAGGATATTTGACCTCACTAAGACTCAGCTTTCAGGTGTGCTAATGGGAAGAGGTACAACTACCAGGCAGGAGGATTAAGTGAATGCTGAATAAATGAGTGTTCCAGGACCAGTAAGCCGACTGCTGTTATTACTAGAACATGTCTGGAGGCCTCAGAAAATGCTACTGTTGGCCCTTGTTAAGGGGCAGGAGGGAGGAAACGGCTTGCCCTGAACGCTGCCGATCAGCAAATCTCCCCCAACTTCGCGTGAGAGCCCCGGTATCTCATCATCTGCCTCCGTCCTGAACTCTGTCCCCTGAAGCAAATTCATTTAACGAGAGAAACATCTTCCCCATAAGGAAGAGGGGGGAGAAGGGGAAAACAAAACCCAAAAAACATAATAAGTCTGGGTCAGCTCCCATCAGCTGGTTGTGATCAAAACCACATTCACATTCTGTCTGCTGGGGCTAAACAGAAGGCTTCAGACCATCTCAGAAATGTGAGCTCCTAGCGCCAGCCCTCCCCCTAACTTTTACAGAGAGCTGCTTCCCGAGCTGGGGAGAAGGCACTCACCCCTCAACTCCCTGGGGCGTCTGCCCAGACTGGAGGGTAGTAGCTGGATTCCAGGAACACCCAGCCGTCCCCATTCTCAAACAGCCCCCTCCTCCCATGCATCCATGACCCGAGGAAGGTTCCAGAAGAGAAGCCGGTAGACGCCTTCTGCCCATACCCTCCCCACAGAAACAATGAAAGAACTCGGGCCAGAGCTGCCAAGTTCCTCTGTCCAACTTGGTAGATATTTTCATAGAGGAGGAGAATTCCCAGAGGCCCCCAACGGAAATGCCCCATGTCAGGGAACGTTTGTTTTCATTTCCTTCTGCCGTCAATGAATTCTACTCATGGCTACAGCTTGGGGCTGGATCCAATCCACACAGAAGCTAACCAGAAGCATTTGTTCCCAGAAATAAATCTCTCTTTGGGGAACGAGTTATATATAATCTGTGTGGGGAGACCTACGCACACATACTCACACACGCACGTATATTATGCGTTACAGACCAAATATACGGGGCAACCCCCCCAACAGGCAGCCCCGAGCCTCTGGGAAGAGACGGCAATGTGCGAGCTGGCTTCAAAGGATATTTAGAGAAAAGTGCTTTGATAGGAGAACTCAGTGATGGATGGTGCCCGGTGAGTACATAAAGGTTCATAAAAGCAGAGTCCTATGAGGGACAAGGTGGCACCCTGTCACGGAACAAATAAAAACAAGAACCGCAGCCATGCAGTGCACTGGAGGACCACACGGAGTGCCTCGCACTCACTCCCTCATTTCAACCTCACGACAACCCAATAAGAATAGATGTTATTACTATTACTATTGTTGTCTCATTTTACAGATGAGTAAAATAAGATGAAAGGACTTGCTCAAGGTAATACTACGGCGAGGAGGTGGCAGACCTAGGATTCAAACCCAGATATGGCTGGTCCCAAATCCACTCCCCAGCCTCTAAGACACAGTAATCCTCTTCCCATCAACTTCAGTTAGGGATCATGGGCCTCCCGTTCGTTGGCCGATGGTGACGGGGCCATTTGTGTTTTGGGCCTCCCCTCCCCATCTCACCCATGGGATCGAACAGCTGTGCCCTTCCCACCTCCACCCAAGGAGGACCATCCCTAAAAGGAACATGGGCGCTCCTGCTGGGCTGCACGGAACCCGGCTCTTCCTTTGGGGTGCTCGTGGGTAGATGTTCGAAGACTTCTTTCATGAGATGCTAACCCTCACCGAATTTGTCTTTCGTGGAACTCCATCGTTCCCACTCTCAACCTCGCCTCACGCCAGGTCCACTCGGGAACGAGAAGCTGCTCCGAGGCCCTGCCATGAGTGACTCCCTCGCTCACTCTGCTCCCAGGCCTCAAGGCAGCCTCTGCCAACGAAGCTGATGGCTCTCCAGAAGCCTCTATGAACAGACCTGGAAGCCTGCACAGAGTCAAGGGCTGAGAAGGCATCTGTCCATCTGGACTAGATAAGCGAAAATGCTCAACGGCAGACCCGGGTGCTGGCGGGGAGGGGTCCACAGCTGCAGCACCTCTGCGGCTGCGTGCCTTGAACTCCTCTCTGGCTCAATTTCCTCAGATGAAAAAACAAGCGGACTGATACCAGCCGGGCCTTCTTCATGGGGTTAAGGAACAGATCAAATGTGCGCTTCAACGCACTTATGACAAACTGGTCATCTGCGAGCATAGCGCTTGCACGAAGAAGATGCCCATAAATGCCTCAGATGGACGTGGCTGAGTCTGTTAGGGCCAACCTGACCTGAGAAGGCTTGACTGAGCTAAAGGTCAATACAGAGGTCACACCTGCAGTGCCTGGCAAGGCACCATGTCCCACCAGTTTAAAGCAAATTTTGTGCGCCCTCCCTCTCATTTAGGCTCTAGCATCCCATGAACTGCTCCCGATTCCCTAACCTCCCAGCTCTGGATACGAAGGTTCACAGACCAGAGCCCAAAGAGGAATAGACCTCTTGGGCCAAAGAGATAACCCCTGAAAAGGGCCAAGGGGAAGAACCAAAATCCCCTGCAAGCCTTAACCCCTTCCTCCCCTCTGACCATGGTCACACACTCCCCATTAACCAAAACCCGCGTGGGCACCCTCGTCATTTGTGTCTAAGTGTAATGGGAAAAATTGACTGTTTGCTTGGTGCAATAGGGCATGACACTGTTTACACAGAAATAATAGCCCAACTGTGATGGATTCTAAATCTCCATTACAGTGAAAGATTTGAAGGAGTAAAGCAGTTAGAAAAATAATTGGTTTTCTTGTTTAGTTTAAAAATCCTTTATGCTCACAGATCATGGACTTCACACTTCCCTTCTTAGGGGCTTTAAAATAGAAAAGAACAGAAGTTAGGACATGAGGCAGAAAGTCCAGAGCTTCTGTATCTCTGTAAGGCTCTTTGAAGCCAACAAGGCCAGGGTGGCTCTGGATTTTGAGGCACAAAGGGTTGGAGCCGACACAGTCTCCCGAAGCTGGTGCCAACCTGCGGACAGCCTCTCCCTGAGGCAGACATGGAGTGGAGAGCTGGTCCCAGCAGCCCGTGTCTGGGGTCCAGCCCCAGTGGGATGTGCAAACTGGCTGCAGGGGGGAGTGGGTAGGACTCAGCTTTCAAGGGAGGAGAAACTATCAGAGGGTCATTTAAATGAAAAGGAGAAGGGCACAGACCAGGCCTCAGCACGGGAGAGGCCAGGGAAGGACTCCTCTGAGCCGCCTTACTGGATCTTCCCAGAGATCTTGCGTCTCGGCTGTTGATAGAAACAGCCACGGAGACAAAGACAACACCCAGATGAGGCCTGAGAGCTCAGGTTCTGAGCACCCACTGTACTAAACCGATTGCATCCCCTGGCACTTGAAGACACCCCAAGGTACCTTGGCAAGCTGTGCCTGAACAGGACACCAGGGGCTGACTGTTGGCACCATCATCTCGGCAGCCCAGGATTGTGCACTCTTCCTCGGGAGATAGTAGCCCCTCCCCGCTCTGCAGTAACATCACGTGCTACACGTATTGCCCAGTGCAGATGCCGTGTGTTGGTACTGCTTGCTGAAGGACTCTGCACACCACTTCATTTAATCCTCAAAACATCCTTAGGTGGAAATGACTCCCCCCATTTTACAGTTGAGGAAAGTGCGGCTCCAAGAGGTTACACAACTCACCGAAGGTCACACAGGTAGCAGGTGGTGGCGCGAGGGATTCAAACTCCACTCCATCTGCCTGTGGAGTCCAACTCTCATCCACCATGCCTTACACTCCTGTGCTTAAAGCAACTGCTTCAGTTAACAGATCACAGGGCCAAGGAGGTGACATTTGTTGGCTAAACCCAGAATGGACACATCTGGCTCTTTGGCTGGGGACTACCAGACACTCATACTCCAACATGAGCCACAGAGTGTCTGCAGGGAAAGGGTCCTGTTGGATGGGCTGGGGGAGTGTAAGTGCAACACTAGCCTTTTAAAGGGAAGGGAACTATGAGAATGACCTTCTTGGAGGGTTAGTCAGTAGCAGCATCGATGACTATTAGAGGAGGACAGGATGTTGTAAGGATTCCCTGGCACCAGTGTTCTAGGTCACCTCTCCCCAGCTTCTAGGAACAGGCCCAAGGAATGCCCTCTGAATGAGTAAAGTATGAGAAACTATCCCTCCATCCATCCAACTTCCCATCCATCCTTCATGTGTCCTTCTATCCATGCATCTGTCTGTCCTTTCTTCCATTCTCCCTCCTGTCCCCGCTTCCATTCGTCCAGCCACAAACGCTTCTTTCTTCCTTTCCTTTTTTCTATCCATCCCATACTTATCAAGAGCCACTACGTCTCAGGTATAATCATCTCCTCCTGGCCCTAGGACTTCTGGGAGACCCAGAAATGTATCCCTACTTGACAGTTCTTCTTGGAGGGGCACTGCCTGTCTTCAGGGGTGAGGACTGGATGGATCTGAGGATTTCCCAACCTGTACACTCTCATCCCAGTCTAAGATTCTGGCTAGCCAGAGGCCTGATCACCTCTCTCCCTTCTCAGAGTGAGCAAGCAGGAACTAAAGGTCCAGTCCTGGCTGATCAAGTTACCGGAAGAAGATATAAGGCATCACTCCCTTCTGCTCACAAGATAAGAGGCCCCTCTGAAAAGAGGTAATAGGATGAAAAACCAGAGCGGCCAAGATTCATTCCACTCTCTCGTTAAACTAAAGAGCGAGGGGCACAGAACTCAGATGAACAAGAAAGACCTTAGGTTGGTCTGACTTAAGACCAGTATCTCAAACACGATTTATATTTGAAATGTGGACTTAAATGTTTTGCCAAGAGCTACCTTTGAAAAAAAATTCAATAAAGAAAAGAGGAGATGAGAGTATAGTGAGAAAAATGCAGACACTTATGAGTTCAAGACCCTGTGGGACACTCCTGAATATTTTAAGCATCTTGGAGGGTGGGGTGGAGGGGGGTGAAGAAAACAGTTTCTCCCAACTTAACCAGAGAAGGGAGTCTCTTTCTAGTCTGAAAATCCTTTGAGGCAATTCTTTAAATTATTTACTAGCTTTTTGATTATATTTTATGATGGGTGGGTGGCAGGGGAAGAAGAGAGGAAAAAGAGAGCCGGGCAAGAAGTAAGTCTGGGGAAACCTGCTGCTGACATTTTCAATATTATCTGTCTGGAATATTTTAAAAGTCTCGCGTCTGTTTGAAATCCCACAGTCTCCGGCAACAATGGACCGCTGCCTCCGAACTGCTTTAGGTCATATTTGCATACAAAAGACCGGCTGCTGAGCAGCCATTATGCGGCCAAGGCACAGTGGGCCTGGCAGAGGCGAGGTTACCAGCAAGTGTTAAGAACCCAGGGAGACCCCATTAATTTTTCAGGAATTCTCAGGCCCTGGCCTTTTAAAGGCCAGTGGGGAGACATTCCAGGCAGAAGTCTCCCCACAGTCACTGCCACTAACCGCTGGGTCCAAACTGAGAAATGAAGTGTGGCAGGGCCTCTCCCTAACTGGGGGAGAGACTGTCACTCTTGACGGCCACGGTGCGCAGGACCTTTGCAGGCGTGTGCAGAGCTGGGGAGGGACCTCTGTGTCGGCACCCAAGTCTCCCTCCGAGGTCCAATTTCAAGAGCTTTATTCCAGTGGTAAGCCATTTGGTGCCAATTTCTCAAAGCGGCCTTATGATTCCAAAGCCATGAAAGTGTTGGCTGCCTAACAGACTTTGGAGACCTACGGGGCTCAGAGCCGGGCCGACGTTCTCTAAAAGCATCGCCATAAAGCCTCACGTCCTTCCACATTCTCGGGTCTTAAAAAAAAAAAAAAAATTGATGCGCTAAGTGCGGTTTGGGGTGCTGGGCCGTTTCAACCCTGCGACGACAGAGCGAGGAGAAGAGCGAGCGCAGGCTGGAGTTCAGGAAAGGATGGGCACTCAGGCTCAAGCGAGCGGGAGGCGGCCCCATCTCCACCTCCTACAGGTCGCTCCTAGTCGCCCACCCTGCTGGCCCTTGTGAAAGCTGACGGACAACGCCCACCGCCATGGGCTTTGGACCAGGCTGAACGATGCATGGAGAGCTAAAGCCTGGCACAGAGTGGACCCTCCTGGCACACTGGCCCCTTCGATCTTTCCCCCACCCTCCACCCCACCCCACCCCAGGACCCCTAAGTCCAAGAGACCTCTGGATCGCGAGCAGTTTATTTCATGAAAGAGAAACAAAGCAGCTCCCAATGGAACCGAAACAGGGACCTACCTCGTTTTCCCTGATGAAGGAAAGGAGCCCAGTAAGATCGCTGCCATTGAAAGGTGACTGTGTAAAGCAGCTCGGGACTGGTCCACGACTAAGCAAAATGCCTCCCCCGTGCTCTAATTTAGGTTTTCGGAACAAGTCACCGAGGCATGTGAAGCCAAAATATAACAGTACTGACAAGGATAATCATAGTATCACTCACTTAAAACTATTCTAGGTGGTTCTATCAAAACAAAATTTTTTTTTCCCTGTCTATGAGAAACATCCCCGTGGTCCAAGATTGGGGGGCATCTCCTACTGTAGGTATAAGATGGACATTGTCAGCAGAAAGCAAGGAAGCCACACCAGTTAACGGAGAGGCTGCAACATGCTTTTATATAGAGTATCTCATGCCAGGGGGGCCTCTGTCACATCTGACGACGCAGAGGGACTGCTTTCAACCCAGAACCAAGGTCTGGCATCTTCCTGACGAGCTCAAGCAGGAGGCTCTGCAGGTGGCCCACTGGACCAATCTCAGGAAGACAGGAAGAGAGAGAAGAACAGGGTAGCTTACCAGCATCTCTCGGGCCCCCAGTATATCAATGGGCACCACCCTAGGCGCTAAAGAGACTGGCCCCTACCCCATGAGTGAATCAGCGCCATCCTTCCTCAGAGAAAGGGATTTAACCGTGTTCTTCGCCTATCTGACTAAAGGCTTGAGACCTGACCCCTTCCAGAAAGATAGCCTGTTCCTCAATTCCACTTCTCCTTCTAAGACAACTCTGCTCTGCTACCTCAAGGTCACTTATTTCCTCCCTTCCTCATTTACCCCACCCTGGCCAAACATCAACCAAAGATACTGAGTCCAGAAAAGAAGTACTGAGCACTACATGTTTGTTAAACTGAATCAAACTAAACATGCCAGGAGATAAGCTAGTAAAGAGAAGGAGATAAGCCTCTTTGGAGTAACAAGAATAGAAGATATTCAGGACATAATCTATTCTGTATGAGTATTCCATTCTAAGAAGCCAGTAAGTGTCGAATACATGACAAAGAAGACTAGCATGTCGAGACTGGGATTGACGAATGGGTCAAATCTGACTCGATGGAGTGGATGGGAGGCCACTGGGCACGTGGGGTCTACAGCAGTGAGTTCACATCGCGAAACCAAAGGAGAAGAGGATGAAGAAGTAGTTGGACTGGACTGAGAAAGGGCTGAAGGGCCAGGTAAGAGAACGCACTTTGTAGAGAACTTCTACGAAGGCAGTGTTTGTGGAAAGGCGAAGCTGCAGGGGATGGAGACCAAACCAGCCAGAAGGACAAAAGCCCTCGGGTGGCGGGTGGACAATCAGGGCTGGGACTCGCAACAGCCTCTGTGGGAAAGAAGAGTGCTGGGCTGAGGGCAGGGAGATTGCACAGACAGGAACTGGTGACAGACTCGATAGCTGGTGGCTTTCTCAAAACCTGAGAATCCTCTAGGTTTCACTCATGTTGGAAATCCCCAAGATCAAATTTTTTCAAGTCATTTCAAAACTACTGGTGCTAAATTCAGACAAAGGTCCTCCTCACTCTGCTCACCACCGCCACCCCAACATACACAACGCTGGGAGCTCCAGCCTCACCCCTCCCTCTTACTGGGGGCTTGACACTCCAGATAGAATACGGCCCGTCCTGCGGACCTGAACCAACCCGGGTTCCAGCACAAGGGGGAGAGCAGGCCGGGCCGGGGTCTGTCTCCCTCCAGAGCTCAGGTTCTGTCTCTGCCAAAATGCAAGTAGGAAAGGAGGCATTCACTGCTGCGAAACTCCAGCTCCTAATCCCGGGAACCATGGGGGTAGGAGGCGACTGACGGCCTCCCCTGTGATGCAGGTAGAAACAGACCCAGGGCGCAGTCACCTGGCTAATCTCTGGCCTCTGCTATCCACACAGGTGCACAGGAAGTGAGTGACACCAGGGGAATGTGTCTGTGTGCTGGTGGGTATGGCACCAAGTATAATAGGAAGAGAGTAAGGCATTCCGGAGATTAACAAGGAAGGAAGGCACTCCGCTACCCAGAGGCCTCAGCTACATTACAGACTTAATGGCCCATAATGCTTTGGGGGCCAACATGCCCCTCTGGTTGAATTTCAACGTGGCTAGCTCTGCACTTTGCTTAAATTGATTGCCTTAGAGGAGGAAACGCTTTAAACGATAAGGCTCATTCAGGGGATGTCCCTGCCTTGCGCTGGAATGGTCTCTGATCAATAGAAGGAAATTCTCAAAGGCAGGCTCACACAGGCACCTTTTTTCCTGCCCCCACCCACCTACCACCTGCTTGGAACTGAACCTAGGACAGGGGACTTCTTCAACTTCCTGGAAGAAAAGTTTTGTCTGAGACGGGCAGGGGCCTGGTGGCTGCATGATGAGATGTTCTGGGCTCACGTGGGCACAACGCCCACCATCGCAGACGGCAGGCGGGGAGAGTCCTGGTGGGGACAGGCACATTGGAAGGCATCGTCCATCTCTGGTAGATGTGTGTGGCATAAACATTAAGGTGAATCATGAAGGGCTAAAGCAGGAGAGGTGGCAACATGGGGGCACGTAGAGTGAGCGAGGAAGGCCAAAGGGGACAGAGAGGTAGAGAGTATAAGAGGATGTATAAGAGGACAGGGAGAAGGGTAAGCGAGGGGAGAGGGGGAGAAGGTGTTATAGGCTGCATCGTGTCCCGCTAAAAGTGGCGTGTTGCAAGCCCCTGGAACCTCAGACTGTGACCCTATTTGGAAACAGGGTCACCGCAGATGTGATCAGGTAAGATGAAGCCCTACCGGCAGGGTGGGCCCCTAACCCATTACTTCGGGCGTCATTATAGAGAGGGAAGATTTTGACAGAGACCAGCACACAGGGAGAATGTCATGTGAACATAAACAGAATCAGGGCGATGAGCCTACACACGCGGGAACACCAAGGCCTGCCAGCGAACCAGCAGACGCTAGGTCAGAGGCCTGGGACAGCCTCCTTCAGAGTTCTCGGAAGAACGAACCCTGCTAGTGGCTCCTTGATAGTGAACCTCTGGTCTGTACAAACGCGAGACAATAAATGTCTGTCGCTGAAACCATCCGGTTTGTGGACTTCGTTCCGGCAGCCCTAGGAAACCGCTACAGAGGGGAAGGGAGGTAGAAGGGAGACGAAAAGGAGGAAGTCTGTACCCTGCTGTCACCTCCTTCCTAAAATCCAGCCGTGACTGAGTGGGGGACTCGGCATCGTGCCCCGCCGTTCCGAGCAGCAGTGGCCCAAGGAGGAGGAGGTCGCTGCTTCCTTGTACACTTCCCCCATCCGCCTTCTTTCCAAGCCCCTCTACTTTCCTTCAGCTAGCACTACCTCTTAGGAGGATTAATTTTTAATAAATCAGCACTCTGTTTTTCTGTACTTATTAAAATTTAAGACAATGAGTCATGGAACCTGCAAAGCTGGGGTTGACTAATTACCACCGCACAGCTGCCTGGGATGACCGTGCGGCCCTGGGGAGTGGGCAGAGGGCTGTCGGGATGCAGCTCTGTGAGAGGCTGGGTGACGCTCTGCACCGTGTGATCAGTGCTGTTCCCTGCGCGCCAGGTCAAGGGCAGGGAGCCGTCAGCTGGCCCTGGGGGCACGTGCTCAGGCATCTTTGAGAGTCACCAATTCCAGCACTTACAGAGGAAACGGGGCGCTGAGATGAGTAGGGCATTTGAGCCCCTGCCACTGGCCCACAGGTTTTCGAACCTTAACTTTCACTGAGGCACCCAAGAAATGGGGTGCAGCCTCTACAACCACGTCTCAGCACTGAGCGTGGTGAGTGACACAGCGCAGAAGACGAGCAAACCCCACCTCACCCAATATTCACCCAGCACATGCCCTGCATCGGCCAGAGACAGCCACCCTCCCCGAACCACACCCGACCAAACCCACCCTCAGCCCCAAATGCCCCTCTCCCTTCAAAGCTCAGGGGTGACCTCCGCTCCCCTGCCCACCTGAGCTCCCTTCCCCTACTGGATAAGGGACAAATGTCAACTTCCAAGAGCACTCCTGAGACCTGGTTCCAGCCCCGCTGCCATCATTTCTTACCCGCCTTTTGCAGGCTCTTGGCATGAACAAGCTGCTGGGATTCTCCAAACTTCTACACTACCTCCCCTCAAGGCCTTTAAGGGTACAGCTCCCTCAGTCTGGAATCCCAGCCACCTCCTTTCTACCTGGTGACTCTGATCTGTCCTTCCAACCCCTGCTCAAGCCTCACCTCCCACCCCATGCTCTGTTCCAGATGAACCCTTCCTGCTGTGCCCGATTTCTGCATCTCACACATGCGTACACCATGGCACACGTCACACTGTACTTTAATTACTTGTTCTGCGCACCTCTGGCTCACCGGCAGTCCCCAGAGGCATGAACTGTGTCTCCCATCTCCAGTCCTAGCACGCTGTCTGACCCTTAGTCAGACCCAACTGGATGTGTGAAAACACACACACGTGCACGCACATGCACACGCACACACACACACACACAAACACACCAATCATCATTTACTAACACTTCCTCTAATCAAGTCTGAGGATTCCAGCCTAACTGGCCCACCTTTCCCTGGAAACCACAGAAGATGTACGGACCCGAAGCCAGGGGTCAAAGGCCCAGGGTCTCACATCATTCTGATGTCAGAGGAGCACAAGGCACAGCAGAGGATTCCGACCTCTCCCTTCCCATCACTTGACGCCTTTCTCTAGAAAAGTTCTGACCACGGGCAACAGTCCTCATCGCAGCCCCCGAGTCCTGCCCTGCCTTCTTTCACCTCACTCTGCTCCCACGTCTATCCTGCCCAAGTAGAGCAGGGAGCCTTCAAAAGGAAGCTGACGATGACCCAAGCTGAACACAAAGGCAGTCTTTAAAATTCACAAGGATGTTTCACTCAAGTCCCCAAACACTGCTAACCATTTAACTTTTGTGCCACATCAATACCATGAAACTCCAGTTTTACTCAATGCTCATTAAATGAGAAGGAAAACATTAAATACTGTAGACCTGCCTCTGCCAAAGTTCAACCCAGCTCTTACAAAGAGGGACGCATTCTTCTGAGCAATGCAGCAAAACAAGCAGTGCCAAGACCGGGCTGAAATTATTCGGTAGCCATTAAGAGGAGCTGCCATAGCTACCGAAGCAAACAACCCACACTCTGCCAGGTGCCCAGTGACCACAAAGCAGGGATGGGCGAGGGAATTCTCACATGATCCTCTCCTGGCCTGCACAGGTGCCCTCCCCCCATACCGGCCTGGTTCAAGACGACGGATCAGGAGCAATTACGGGCCCAATTATTTTCTGGAGTTATACTGGGGTGCATCTGAGTTTCAGGCTGGCAGCCAGGCTTCTTGCTGATTACTAAGAAGCAAGGCGATCAGAGACTATCGAGGCCAGAGGGGGCTCCCCGTCCACTTATCCAGGGGTTCCCAACCAGAGTCCTTGCATTTCTAGAGATGATATCAACAATGAAGTTTTGCCGGCTTCCAGAAGTCAACCAGAGACTGCACACTAACCCAAACGTCTTTGCTTTTGACTGAAGCATGGTAACAGCAATTTACCTGAAGCTCTGATGGCCACTGGGAGATTATATTTATGTGTGTGGGTATGTAGAATATTTACATGTATCTATGTCATAAATTAGTTTATAATAATGTGTGATACACAACATTATGTAACATATACTATATATCATATATATCATATAGTACATGTTATGCGTTACATAATAGGTCATGTGTACGTAAGATTATATATGTATATACATATGCCCATATAAATATGAATATATAGAATATGTCACATTGATATATTATTTAAATACATGTATTTTATATATTCAACATTGGTAAATATATCTATATCAACTTAATATATAAATATACATCTGACTTGAATTTATCGAGTCAAAATCCATCAGATTTTTCAATATTTACTGATTAATTGATTTCTAAGAGAGAAAAACATTCTCTCAGCACATGGGGTCTAAAGAAGAAAACCAGTTTAAAAAGAAGTCAAGGTGTTTGAGAACATTCTAACGACTCCTATCATTTTGCCGCCGAGGAATCTGAAGCCCTAAAGGGGAAAGTGGCTTTAGAAATTTCCTCAAGGAATGCTCCGAAAGACATTAGTCCCATGAGATGCTCCTTTAAGTAAGTTAAGTGACCACATAAGTTCAGAAAACGTTGTATGCTTTAACCTGATCTTAGAAAAGAACACCTGTAAGCAAAATAAAGGCTCTGAAAAGTCTCGCATTTAGGGAACGTTTATCCAGCGGTTGTTAAATTTATTTATAAGTTAAAGTATTTGGCCACAGAGTCTCTGTGCCTCCTAACATTTGACGATGCCTTAGCGAAACGTGGTCCTAGGGGAGAATGTCCAGTCTTCCACCTAGAGTCCAATTCCACCCAGAGAAGTGGTGGACTTGTCCGGAGTGGTCAATCTAACCACACACTGAAACTCCAGGCCTTGAAACACGACACAGACAAACTTCTCCCTTCCCCTCCCTCCCCTCCAATAGCCAGGAACTTTCCAAACAAGATGCCAATAAAAACACAGGACCCAGGGTGCACGGAGTCTGGGTGGGGAAATATCATGCCTTGTTCTCATCTCAAAGAGCCTTGGAAGGTTCAGGTAAGTCTCCTGCCAAGGGTACTTAAATGGGTGAGAATGACCTAGAAGGCCATCGTCTGCCTAAAATAAACTCTAAGAGGAGGCAGCCCTGACAACTGCATCAGCATTCAGCAGTAAAGAGTTGCTGACCCACAGGCAGCAGGCCTGGCATTTAGCCCCCATTCTGCTCCTGATCAGGGTCCTTGGTCAAAACTATAACTCTGCACATCCATCTCCAAAACTTAGGGGTTTGGCTCTGCTGCCCTTCACTCTCCCTGAGATGTCATGAGGTCAAGAGGAGGTATAGACGTGAAAGTACCCTAGACTCGGCCCTCCCTCCCTGTCTGTCTGTCTGTCTGTCTATCTCCCGTACCACGAACTCCCTGCCAAAGGCAGGAAGTACTTGTCACCATTCTCGCATCCCCAGGGACAAGCTCAGAAATGTCGATTCTTGCTACCATTAAACGGTGGTGGTGATTTGACAGTGTTATTCTGCTGCCTAGAAATCTCTTACTTCTCTGCGTCTGTTTTGGGTGAGGGTTCCACGAGAGCCATCTCTGTAGAGCAACTGGGCCATCCTCACACGCAATAAGGTACATGATAAAAAGGTTCCTGGTGCTGTTTCTTCCCCAATTAATCTCCAGAGCTTTGTCCACAGAGCCCAAAGCACTTTCAGACGCCGGCTTGTGCAGAACAGCCGCCAACGGGCATCAGCCGGGTTCGGGTATCTGTGCGCGTGTCCCCTTGAGCGCGTACGCGTGTGTCTGTGTGTGCTGGGGAAGGAGCAAATCCTAAGTTTTCACACAAGGTCACGCTGCTGCAAACCAGAGTGCGGCAGGTTCCGCTGAGGGCTCCGTGCCGCCCTGTTTCTCAGAATACGAACAAGAGGCCAACGACGTGAAACTGCAAACTGCCCCCACCCCGCCCCCTGTGCCGCCCTCGTGCTCCTGCTGTCCCAGGCCCCAGCTCACCACCTCTCTCGAGAACATCTCTGTTTGTTTTGGACTCGGTCTACACGAAAACTTAAACACTCCGGGGGCATGGGGGAGAGGAGCTGTGCTTGTTTAAAGAGATCTCTTCTTAACGGCTGTAATCTTTAATTCATAACGGTCCTATGAACCAGGCAAGTAGTGGACAAAGGCTGGGGGCCATCCCCCATTCTGAGGGTTTTTAAACATGAGCGGCTGTACAGGAAGTTCGTTTTCACAAAAAAGCAACAGAGAGAAAAACATGCTAATTTACAAGCCATAGCTTCGAGCCCCCCTGTTTCAAGGCTTGTTATTGTTGCCAAGTAGCCCAACCGTGACCACAGCCCCCTGAGTATGAGCTGGGGGCTGGGGCTTCACTGTATTATTCAGAGGTGACCACAAAACCATCTTCTGCACAAAATTACCAGAGAGAGAGACAGTTTCATACATGAGCGGCAACAGACAGCTGGCTGTACTCTAAAAGAAAAGGAAGTTCTAACACAGGCCCCGGAGCCACATGAAAAGGCACGAGAGGAAACTCAGTCGCCGAGCAGCTGTCACGTGCCTGAACACATGCTAGGTGCTTTAACAGACTTTATAAGGTAAGGAAGGAAACCCAGGCTCTCAGAAGTTACCTAACAGTCTCAAGGTCATGAAACCGATGTTAGTAGGAGTGGAGTTCCAGCCAGGTCTTCAGATCCCACTGCAAGAGCGGCAGCAGGCAGGGCCAGTGCGGAGGATGGGCTGCAGTCCCCAGATGGAGTGACGATAGCATCCGCTTCCTGGGCCAGGGTCTGGACTATACCCCTGCTGGCTTTGGCCTGGTGAAGAGCTCAAGTGCCACACGAACTATGTAGCTATGAAGAACTATTCTATTCCATGGCCACGGTCCAAGGCCATAGACCCAGGATGAAGCAGATACCCCCCTCCCCACCACCCCACCCCCCAAAAAAAGCCATTGGCAGCTATAAAAAGAGAGCAAGGCAGGCTGGAACCACTCAGGACTGCCTTTAAGAATAGTACGTCAATGCACATGGCCACCACACACCAACAACATCATCTTGACTTCCGTGGTTCCTGGTTGTTTCAGGGGCTGGCAAATGTGTATTAATCATCACTCGGCCCGAGGCTTCATCAGTTCAATAACACACTCAGGGAACGTGCTCAAGTTCTGCACAGAACTCCTATGGGGAGTTCCTCTCTGCTCGGTCCCTGGGTGGCTGTTTATTTCACAGAGGGTTATGCCCTATGAATGAGGGTTTCCCCTCTAGCTGTTGGCCTAGGTGGCAAACTGGATAACAGAACACAGGGCCACACAGCCCCTTCTGCCCAACTCAGGAACTCACATAATCTGTGGCGTCTGATGAGGAAGATGAAGGCATGAGATCCGGAATGAGGCAGTTTGGGTCCTGGCACAGCCAATTCTCAGCTGTGTGATCCCAAACAAGTCACTTAACCTCTCTGTGCATCCAATTCCTCGTGGACAAAGTACAAATAATACTATCTACTACAAGGATTGTGGTAAATACAGAAGAGCGCCTGGCACAGGAGACGTGCTTTAAACAGGCAATGTAGGTATTGGCTCTCAGTGCTATTCTGACGTAGGGATTAAGCTTTTTGCTTTGCCCCTCGACAATGCTGAGATGATCAAACGAAATTCAGTATGCCGTGATACCACTGACTCCTCACCACATGGCAAATTTCAGGGCTATGGCTCAACCCCAAATTACCTGTAGTGCCCAACACCTGGACAGCAAGAGATGGGACACCAAGCCTCACAAACGATCACAAGATGCCCTGAAAACCAGGATTATGTGTGTGGGGAGAAGCCCCAGGCCACGTCTGGTCGGGTGGTTCTGGTCCCATCTGCCATGCAGAAGTCCCCGTCTATCTAAGATTAGACCCTAAGTCAAAATCCCAGTTTCCCACCTCTGAGCTGTACCACTGGGGCAGGTTTTGAAATTCTTTCTAGGTCCTCATCTGTAAAACCGGGCTGGTGACAGCACCACCCACACACAGAGGGCAGAAAAACAGGTAAGGTGGTGGCCAAACAGCACTTCGCTCAGTGCCTAGCACGTAGTAGGTATCGAGTAAACAACAGATGTCCTAATGTGAGCACATGCGAGATCTATTCTTCAAGAAAGAAAAGGGACATCACATATAGTCACGGTCAGCAAAGCTTGAAGGGTCAAGGCTTCTCATTTTCACAACTTCCTGATCGCTCGATGCTCTTCTTCCCCCAGGTTCCACTTTTGGGACCAGACAGCCAGGTAATGGAAGTGACAGATACCCTGACCCTTCCCTCTTTCTAAAAGGCCCAAAGCGCCCTGCTGGGCAACAGTTTGTGAAGAGTTTTTAAAGACTGAAGCCTTAGACAGAAGTGAGGAGGAAAGCCGGCCAGGCTGGACGGCTGTGCCAATTTCAGTGTGATTCCCAAATCACACATCTGCTTCCTAAGGCTCTGCATCTTCAACTTCCCACCTTAAATCTCAGAGAGCAGCAAAGCACCAAAGCAATTTTCTCGGCTGGCCTCAAAGCGGAAGTACAAGCAGGCGAGAATGAGATCAGGGACCTGTTCTCTGTGAAGATCCAGCAACAGCTACAAGGCCTCTGCTCTTGGAAAAAGGGCGAAGTGTCTCACTGTCCAGAGTTGGGAGGCCCAGGCTGGTATCTCTGCTGCAGAAATGTCACAGGACAGGCAGAATGGAGGTAACTACTTTCAGAAGGTCTTCTGAGCCTGGTGCGGGCAGATGAGAGCACTATTTCAGAGTTAACACCAGGTCTTTGATGGTGCCTTCCTCAAACACCATCACTCATTATTTAGTTAAGGATCTCATCTGTGCCTTCTAGGACGAGATTATCTGCCATGGAGATGGACGCTTTTCCCTGAAATCCCTACCTTAAATGTACATGTATGTGTACACACTCTTAGATCCTCATTCTCTGTCTCTGTCTCTCTCTTACATGCTCAAAACCACACAACGGACACCAGTGTCCGGCAGACAGTTGCAAGCACCCCTAGTTCGGAAGACTGTCAGGATCACGACAAAGGCAAAGCAAGCTCAGGTCTTCATTAACCCCCAGCACTTGCTCCCCTGTCACTTACCTGAATCCTCTAACCATCCATCTTCCCATCTTAACCGAGATTATTAACAACTAAGGACGCTTCTGGAGCCCAAGGAGAGCCATGAGGATAGGAACACCACCACTACCTGCCAGGCCGTCCAACCCCGACACGGATACATCCAACCTGAGTCTGCTCCCAGCTCAGTCTTAGCAAAGGGGAGAGAAAAAGCAGGAAGTCTGGGGGAAGTGGAAAGCCCATGAAGACAAAAGAATACTCCATCATTTTCTCTGAGCATACAGAAAAGTAAATAAAGGCGCGGATAAAGCTCTGCATGAATATTCACCAAAATGATTACAGCAAGTGGGGGACAGAGAGGCGTGACTGCCCAAAGGGGCTTCGCCTTTTCTATTGGTTTTGGGTTTTTTTTCCAAGGCGACTGTCATCCTGTATTATTTTATGTAATTTAATAAAGGCTTTTTTTTTCTTTTTTTTAAACTGGGAAGTGCCATTTCCAGTTGCTGCTCTAGCTAGGGAAGAAAATAAATCTTTTTTTCCTCCCTCTCATTTTTCGTTTCAAAGAAGAAAAAGGAAACTCTGTTCCCCTCCAATGTTGAATTTGCTGAAGGTCAAATTCTAGTGCCTATAAAGTTTGATAATGTCTCCATAATTTACTATTTTTTACAGGCTCTATAGCTTTTATTAGCAAAAGCGAGTAATTTTTCACTGTTCATTTGCAGCATGGGAAGGGGGAAAAAAAATCTGTCGAGTCTGACGTGTCTGAGCTAAAACACTTCATTTTCCTTTCTAGTCAGTAAGTGAACTAAAAATTACTTTTAGCGAAGAGACGTGTATGTCTCTAATGGACACGCAACGATGTGTCTACAAGCCTGGGGCAAAAAAAAGAGTGTAAAACAAAGACAGCTGCCCAGAGAGTGGTCAACACCTTCCACTCACAGAGGTTTTCTTTATCAAATGTATCTGTGTTCGAGAAACTGCTGGTCTACAAGGTCAAAACTTTCTTGGGTCGTCAACCAATTATGAAACCAAATTCCAGCAACCTCGTCCTTTATCTATGTGAAGACAATTCCAAAATGGGGAGGATCTGTTACTCTGGGGCTACATACCACAACACAGATGGCAAGATGAGACCAGGAGAAAGCATGGCAGTCCATCCCTCTGAAGACAAGCCCCACCCAAGGCTTCACCTAAGGTTTAACGTGTGCCTTCCTGTGGATCAAGAACCGTGCTGGGGGCAGGGGGTGTTGCACGTGGTAGGTGGGTACATATCTTGACATCATGAAAAGGACACGGGTCTTGGAGTTAAGATACCTAGCTTTCAACCCTAGCTCGGCCTTCAAACAACAACCCAATAACACGACCCTTAATGATGTCAAAGACTATTTAATGCTGACTATGCCCTTAATACAGGCACCAAACACGCACAAAAGTACCCGTGTGTGCTGCTCACTCCTCCCCATCACCCCCCTCTTTCCATGAGGAAACGAGGCCAAAGCCAGTTACAGAGAGGTGGGCCAAGATGCATCTAGTAAGGGATAATGGCACCATGACAGTGCCCTCTTACACTCTCTGGCTTTTATTTTCTTGCTTGTCACCTGGTTTGAGGTTCCCAGAGCAAACACAAATGAAAGTCCTATATAAAACAGCCAAGTGTTCCCCAGGAGAGGGAATGTCTCTTCCCAAGGCCTATGAGTCCTTGGAGGTGAGGTCCAGGGGAGGCACGCCTCTGTCCCAAAGCCATTAAAGCTGAACAGTCACAGATGGCTACCTGGTACCCCACAGATCTGTTCCTCACACTTTCACGCATCCCCCCCCAAGGAATTTTTGTTATTAACGGTTTCGACAGCAGAAATCCCTGCCCGCTGTGGTGTGGTCCTCATGGGGGTGAGGGGGATGGGAGGAAACCCACAGGCGGGCTTCCTGCCAAACTGCCTCACACCGTCTTCCTGTTCGTTTTGCCTCATGGATGATTTTTAAAGCTTTTAATTGTCCTTAATAAATTACCTACATGTGCACAATGTTACAATAGTTTCATTAATTTTTCTCAGTGCATCTAAGCTGTTTATCACATAAGTGTTCATGGAAAAGAGGCGGGCTCTTTCTCACGCACTCTGGGCTTGGGCAAATTAATGCTTAGGGGTGGCTTCCCCACACCAAACAATTAGGGACGTATTTATTTCATCCCAGCAAATCGTCTTTCCGCAAGGCCAGAAAGAGTGTGCCCACAGAGAGCCTCAGAGTCACCTGCCGTGGACTGGCACACAAATGCTTGCCTCATGTTGGTAACTTGTAACTCGATTTCCACACTCCTTTGGCTCAAATCTAACCTGATCGTCTTTGGCGTTCACAACTCGCCCCACACCAACTAGGAGAGAAATGTCACTGATATTTCAGATGACGCGCTTCTTGGCATTTGAAGCTTTCGACCAGAAGTAAATTACGAGGGGGTGGGGAGGGCGGGAGCACGATGATGGCCAACAGTGACATTCTAGAAACCAAGAGTGTGGTTTCAGGACAACGAGGGGCAGAGCATGCAGGCCCAGGGGTCCAACAATCGGCAGGGATCACTGTCTAGCCTCCCAGGAGCTGGAGGAAAGGGTAAAGGGCTCTCGGGGAGTGTGGCTATAAAACTGAGCCAATGTCACTCCACATATTTACCACCTGACCATAAGCTTGACTGGACAGCTGGGTCAGCTGGGCCTTACTCGTGTGATAGCAGGAGCCCTGGGCTCAGACAAAACACAGACCAAGCCCTCCATGACTGGGCCGCTCTGCCCAGGGATAGCCCTTCCAAAGCAGGGAGCATTAAAACTTAAAACTTAAAAACGGTTGCAGCTGGCTTCAGAGTTCTTAAGGATGACGATCAATCTGCCTGGAGCAAATGGATGTTTTGGATTCAGCTCTTATGAATCAACCTGGCAGCAAAGCACATATATAATAAAAGTCCAAAACTTCAAGGCCTGCCCCAGCCTAACCCCAGCTCCTCCCAAAAGACTCATTTCTTGCCACATCAAGATTCTTTGGAGTTCCCCTAACACATTTTCATCCAAATGGGTTCTCTTGCTAAAAAAGATCTTCCCATTTTCATCTGTCTATCAAACTCCTACTCATCCTCCAGAGCCTGTGCTTTTTGTCCCCAGGCGGACCATTGAGAATCAGTGATGCTCCTTACGGCACACGGGTGAATCTCTTATAGCCCAGTGGGCACTAAAAGAACATCCCCTGAGTTGAACAGATGGTCAACCTTTTCACTCGTGTCCCTCATGGTATTCACACACTACTAACTGACTAGACCTTGAAGGGGGTGCCCCAACTGAAGGCACCTCTGCTGGGGTCTAAAAAGCTTGCTCCAGGGAAAAGCCCTATTCTGTGTGTTTGGCACCGCTGACGTTGAGACCGGGTGGCAGAGAGCCCCAGTGGGGCTATCTGGGCAGGAACGGACCTCCCACTCTCCTCGCCGCAGGTCCCTTCGCTTCCAGCTTCCCAGAGCACAGAGCGTGAGTCCAAACTCCAGACAGGCCCCCCAGCCGCCTCTCCAACCTCACTTCCCATCTCATCACTAGTTCACTCCCTTGCTCACTGCCTTCCAGTCCAACATCCCTCCTTCCATTCCCTGCACTGACAAAGCTCCTGGCCCCGGACAGTACACGAGCCAGGTCATCCACCTGGAAACCAGTGTCTGGACAGTTCCATGGCCTCAGAGAGACGTCTCTGCCCACTATGCCTAAATGAGCACATCACATCCCCTCCCCACTCCCCAGTCCCTCTCTAACCTAACACTCTGGTCTACTTTCTCTTTGCACTGATTGGTATCTGTGAGTAGCTGTTCATTTATTCGTTTCCTCATCTTCAGACTGACTCCCGTTAGATTACAAACTTCAGGAGAACCAAGAACCTGTTGTCTCATTCACATCCGTATCCCCAATGCCCAGGACAGTGCCTGGCACACTGCAGGCATTCCTAAATATCTGTCTCATGAATGAGTGAGACACATTTTGCTGGAGAACAAAGCCTGGTCTCCTAGGCCCCTAGAGAAAGACTCTGTATTCTGGAATGTGGCCTGGTTTCGCTGAAGGAAGTCCAACAAGCACAGAAGGACTAGGAATACTTCGGAATTCGGGGAGACACCTCGGGGAACACAAGTAAACACTTGGCATGAATTAGAAAAAACTAGTTGCATGTTAATATATGCTGCCTCCCCCTTAAACAGCTTATGAACACTATAATTTTCTTCACTAAAACACTGTCTCACAGAACCAACTCCCCTAATTACAGACGTTTGTATGCATTATAATCTTTATACAATTAAACCTACTGAAAAGAATAAATGATTAAATGCCCTCCCTTGCCCTGTCACTAACCCGTCCCCCCTAACCATCACCACCAAGCAACAAACAACGGAACAACAACAACAACAAAATACAAAGGTGCTGAGAACGCCAAGTTGAGTTGTAGACAGACAAAAATCCCAGGAAATTGAAATTCTCGGGCTGACACAGAACTTTGTAGCTACAGGGGGGAAAGTCAACTCTCAACTTCAAACCTGGCATCTGACGGCTCAGCATCTCACTGCAATGTCAAATTAAAGGCTTGTATGCATCGTACAAAACGTCTCTTATTTCAGGAGCAAACATCTTCCCTCGCACAATTCATCTCTAGACAATAACACACGGTTTGGTGACCGCAAACCGGCAGAGGCTTTTCTGGGATCATCTCTTAAAAATTTCACAAATGCATTCCTGGCCCGGGGGTATTTACCAGGAAGTCAGTGGTACTTCTCTGGAGTCAGGCGGGTTTAACTGATAAATCTCTCTTTGGGACACAGGCTGCGCATCCTGCGGAAAACATCCATTATGGAATTTTGATGAAAAAGGCCCAGAAGTCAGCTACTTGTGTCTGATGCTAATACCCCACTTTTTAAAAATTCAGCGTCGTGGGGAGAAGAAGGGGGAATGCTGAGAGTTGAAACGATTCTCCTGTTTTAAGTACTGAAAGGGCCCTGAGCACAGAGCTGTGTGATCCGAACCCCTGAAAAGCAGGTGCTTGAAAGGATCAGGCGGGGAGGTTTAATTACAGCCACGGAGGGGACCTGGACCCACAGGGACTTCTCATCGCTTGAAAAGCCCTCTTTTCTGCCTGGGCCACATTCAGTACCAGGCTCCCCAGATGTGGTACCGGAGGGCAAGCCAGGACTTGAGGTCTTCAGACAATCAGCATCATCTTCCTGCTCTTCCAGGGAACAAAGATCCCAGCACAGAAGCAGGGTGGCCTAGCAGAAAGATCTGGGTCACCTCAAGGTGCACGTATCCATGCTGACCCTCTCCGTTCTGTCTGTAAACTGGAGGTAATGGTAGAATTGGTTTCCTAAGGCTGTTGGTGTCCTGGAGAAGCCCCGTGAGTCGTAGCTGAGTACCAGGTCCAGAAGTTTATAGGGTCACTTGGGCCCCTCAAACTCCAACTACAAGTAGAGAGGTTTGGAGACAGGGGAGAAGGGCAGGAAGCAGCCAACACTTAGGTACTCCCATCCTTTCCCTGTCTCCTTCCCTGGCTCAGCACCCTGCCTATGCTTAACTCTCAGGGCTCAGTGGAAGGCGCCTGCAGTTCCTGGAGCGTCCACTAGGGTACCGCCAGTGCGGGAGACACGCATTGGGCCCGTTTTTCGATGAGGAAGACAGGAAAGTGGCAGCGCTGGGCATGTTACCCTCAGCTCTCATTCTGCCTCACGACAAGCCTATGGCTAGAGACACTCATCCCATTTGGCTTCTGGAGACAGTGAGGCTCCGAGAGATGAAATGATTTGCCCAAGGACATGCAGCTAGTGAGCAAATGTCCAGCTTGAGACACAGAGCAAGATACATACCCCTGCATGACAGGCCTGTCTCACAAAGGTGGAGCAGCCCAATTCAGAGGGCAGAGAGGAGACATGCTTTTAAGTGTCAGCTCAGCCCCTAACGTGCCCTTTGACCTTAGACACCCTCCTAGCAGGGAGTTCTCTCTGCACAATGTGCCTCTGTAGACCCATGAGTCACCGAGTTCCAGGGCTTCCCCACTCGAGCAGCCTCTCTCCAGCCAGGCTTGCAGGCACCGTCCGCGGCCTTCTTCGGGTAGCTGGGGTAGGGTGGGCGGTGAGGAGAAGCTGTCCCCACAGGAGCCAAGTGTGCCTGACGCAGCTGCCAGGAAGTCTCATTAGTCAGCACCAACAGCTGCTGCCACAGAACACGTGGCACCAACGGGGACGCACCCACGACTCTGCGAAATCTTTGGGGACAGCTGAAGAGCAGGAGCGGCCACGGAAAAGCAGGACGCCAGAATCTCCATGGGGATCTGGGGGGGCCCTCACCTCATCCATGGCTCAAGCCGAAACCCCTCCCCCCGACCCTTACTGCGAACACGTCCCTCAGGCCCGGCTATGAACTGGCTGGTCTTTAAGTCAGGAGTGGGTCCCTTGGCCTTGTCAGCCCAGTGGACAGAGCGGTCACCAAAGGTAGCAAACTTGTCTCCCAGGGCCCTGAAACCCCAACCACCATGTTCTGTTTCCCAGGACTGGGAAGGAGCCAGTCAGGTGAGGGTGGTTTGAAAGATATGAATCTCCCCCATCACTGCCTTTCCTCGCTCCTCAAATTTTGATGACAGTAATTTGGTTAAGTATGCCAATGCTCTCCTGTCCTCGGGAAGAGTCTGAGCATCAAATTTCCCTCACTATCGGCTAGAGACATCCCAGGTCGCATGAATGTGGGAAGGAGGTGCCATCCTATATACCTGTCAGAAAGACAGGAAGGGAAACATGGCCCCCGGCCAGTGGTGCCTTCCTCTCCGCCCCTCATCCTATGCTCTCGGCCTCCCAGAGTCTTTTCAACATCTTCTTGCACTGTTTATCCAGCCTCATCTTGGACAATGGAACCTGGACTGTGGGCTGTTTCCCGCGAGAAGGAACATACTAAGGGGAGGCCAGGGAGAACGAAACGCTCGATTCTTCTGGGGAGCAGTGGGGGGCTAACTGGACAGGCTGCAGAAAACCTTACAGAAGCTGAGAGCCTCTTGCTATTTAAGGAAAATAAATCCCCAAATAAAAACCTCTCCAAGTTCTGAATCTTAGAGCAACTCTCCTTTAGGGAAGTGAAGTTATTCATGCTTGAAAACCAAGAAGGTAAACGTCTGCAGAAGGTTCATCCAAACTGGCAGTGCTGATGTATAAGACCATGAATGTGGGCTGGAGCCCACGTTTAAAAGCAAAGACTTCTAAGTGGCAGGGCCGGGGGGAGATGCCTCACTTAGATCCCTCTGCCCTGGGGTCTGTCCTTCCCCTAAAGCCGCTGAGCTGTTGGCAATAATGAAATAATAACAAAAGGCAGGCATTCCCCTGGCCCCGAATAGGGAACTCCAGAAACGAATACTGTTGCTTGTGGACCTACTGTGGGCCAGGCAGGCTGCTAAGTATTTCTCACATTCCAAGTAGCCAACATTATACGCCTGATGAAGTGGAAATCATATGAACACGTTTAAATAATGCAGAAAGTAAGGGAGGGAAAGAGGAGAGAGAAAAAGAAAAAGAAAAGGAAAGAAGAAAAAAGAAAAAGAAAAAAAGAATCAGGCTGAGAGAAAAGAAAAAAGAGAGCAACCCAAATTAGACACGCCTTCTGTACATCACACAGGGACTTTGTCTTACAGAATCCCCCTTTGCTGAAGATGAACAAGGCTCCGAGTTCACAGATGCATGAAGTTGAAGCCTGAAGCTGAAATTCAAACCCAGTACCATCCAACTGCAGGTCTGTCTACATTTTGATGAAACCCTTACAGTTCTCAAAAAACCCTCTCTCTCTGCAGTGACAACCAGCCAGCCCAGTACAGGCTGCAGGGTGAGTGATGAATGACACAGCCGGTGGTGTGCAAGGCGCGGAGACGCTTCCCAAGGAGGGTTTGGACGCCTTACATGCCTGAGTCTAGGAGAGGCCAGGAGGGAAGCCAGGCTTCGCAGATACTCCAAGCCTCAGGGCCGAAAACGACTCCCCAATGTCTTAAGAAGTATCAGCCTCGGGCCTTGGAGGGGGTGGGTGGCTCTCTTTTAATGCAGACCACTTGGTAAGAAGCACATGCACGAGCGCCCATCCTCACTGAGCAGCAAGAGGCCTGCCAGGGCCTTGGGACCCCTCCTCTCCCTGGTTCGCCATCTTGTGCACATGACTCACCAGAAGCAGGCAAGGATGTGGGCGGTTCTGCAAAGCCATCCCCGTCACTGGGAAGAAAATACAAAGACTCCAGCCTCCCATTAGTGGAGGACCGGCGTGGTCGCCATGGACAGTGCCTGCACACACTGTTTTCAGGGCTGTGAGGTCCCCGCAGCCCCGGCAGAACAGCAGGGGGCAGTGTTGTCAGGAGCAAGCTGGCAAGAGCCACAGCCCCTGCCCAGATGGCCCCTGACCTGTGCCTGATCTGAGCCTGGGCACCTCTCTGGGCTCTTTCCTCAGTGGTAAAGAGACGTGATCCAGGCCCACTCCCTCGAGGTTTTGCCAGCTCACACATACCAGAGACACCAACTCGCCAGGTAACTCTGCGGTCTACTCCCTGCAGGCGCCGCCCCCGACCCCCCCTTACCCTTCACCCCGGGGTGGCTGGAAAATCACGTCCACACCCACGGCACAAAGGCACATAAATGAACAAACACACACCGAGATTCAGCTCACAAAGTGTGTGCCCGCACAGACGGCCATTCATTAAAGGCCTGTGGCAGTCAGCCAGATTATAAATAGACCAGCTCATTTTTAAGATGACCAGCTCTTCAGCAAAGTTCTCTGGCCCTTAGCAGTGGTGTGAGCCCTGCCTCCTCTTAACCTCTTTTAGCTGAATGCTCGACAGAGAGCCCAGTTCTGACCCAGCCAAGCCAGCAAATCAGAGTTGTGCGCACACACACGCATAACAAACCTCGGGTAAGACTGTCTGATAAACAGGATCTGATTGATGCTAAGCCCAGAGATACAGGTTCCAAAGAGGTCTCTCGAGTCACAGGAATGACAAACACAAAGCTGTTTAAAAAGGAATGAGGGGCACGGCTTCGCATGCCTCAGTGAGCGCGCAGGCAGCAGATCGAGCTGGCTCTCGGGCTGGCTTCTCAGACCTCCATCGGCGTATGGCGTACCCATCACCACCTCCCCAGCTCGCAGTTCAGAACGGGCCCTGTGTTCCCGCCCTTCCAAGGTCAGTTCAAACTGCCTTGCACAGCTTCTGGGGGGGGGGGGGAGGATGCCGGGAGGTGATTTGAGATGAAAATAACCGCCTAACTCTGGGGAGACCAGGCAGTGCTGACAGCCTACCCTTAGCACAAGCCGTAACCAAGGAAATCCTAACGACCCTGAACCTTAGCCAGGATAGAACCCCACCCTCCCCACCCCAATATCACAGGCACCAGTTCACCAATGTGGCTCTAATTACAGGAGACAGGCTCATACACCTTCATTCAGTTATCTTCAACTGCATCGGTGGTATCAATAACATATGACCGACGTTTATATTCTAGGGAACCAGGCATGCCAGGACCCTTTACCTGCTGGATTCGTATTGTGGGCTGAAATATGTGCCCCCTCTACGCCACCCAAATTCATATGTCGAAGCTCTAACCCCACCTGTGATAGTGTTTGGAGCCGGGGCCTTTGGGGTCATTAGTTTAGATGAGGTCATGAGGTGGAGCTCCCGCCATGGGACTAGTGACCTTATAGGAAGAGGACGTGACTGGAGCTGGAGTCTCTCTCCGCCCCATGAGGATGCTTTGAGAAGGTAGGTGGCTGGCTGTCTGCAACCCAGGAAGAGATTCTTCACCAGAACACGACTATGCACCCTGATCTCAGACTTCCAGCCTTCAGAGCCGTGAGAAATAAATGTCCGTTGTTTGAGACACCCAGTCTACGGATTTTTTAACGGCGGCCTGAGCTGACTAAGACAGTTACAAACCTCTGACTTCTCTACATTGTCTCCATTGTTTCAACTTTTCTCTCTGGCCCTCAAACACTAACACAGGCCGTGTGCCGGAAATTTACTTACGCGTCAGATTCTCAGGAAATCCCCAACCTGGGCCCTCTCCTACGTGCGAGGTCCCTCAACACTGAGATCACCTGCCCAGGGCCTAGCACAGGGCCTGCAACAGCCACCCCTCGACTTATGAACAAGAGGTGCCGCAGAACAGATCTTTGTGGTCCTGATGAGGAAGGCTTGGGTTGGCCCAACGCTCTTCTCCAAAATATCCAAGCTCAGCCAAGGAGGCACGTCTGCAGCACCCCCCCCCCGCCCCCACCTCATGTCCTCCAAGTCAGACTTGGCCATAGTTTGACTAGAAAATTTCACAGTCGACGCTGAGTGCAAATCCTCACACAGATCTACAAACGCCTCTCAGCCTCCACTCTGCACAGTCCCATAAATCACACAGACTCGACCAGAGCAACCATCGCTGCAGGAGCAGGGTCCACCCCAGAATCAGCAGGAAGGTGGAGGACTGGGCCTCAAATGGTGTATCAGGAAACTGACGCCCAACGTCAACTCACGGAGACTGGCAAGTAATGGACACCTAATGTCTACAACAAGTCTCAAGTGACCCAACTGCACAGACACGTGACCCGCTGCTCTCTAATGGAAGAGCTAAAATTCTCAGGTCCCAGGTCCCAGATCGGACTGGGCTCTCCATGGTGGCGACTTATTCTGTTCGCCCTGCTCCTCTGATTAAACCCTCACCTCGACCCACTTCCATTTTTTTTTTTCCTCTAAAATACTGTAATTTCGAATTCAGGGGTGGGGAAGTGTTTTAACTGAACTGTGGCTTTCAAAATAGGCCTGACCTTCCTGCTCCCCATCCCCTTGTCACAGAGCAACAGAAATTAAATTGATTCCCGCTATCAGCATTCTGCATCTCGGCGATTATGCCCGGCCACCAGAAAAGTCAGCTTTCTGCTCCATCTCATGAACAGGAACCCTGTTGCTAAATCCAACCCCACAGGCTCAGGAAGGAGGTGATGGAGGAAGAGGGGGTAACCGAGGGGCACAGGTAACAATTTATAGCCCCCTTGTCACTGTGGTCTTATCTCTGTGGCCAGCCCCTTCTCAGAAATGGTGCCCGTTACTGAGCTCCCGTGAGGGCTGCCCTCCGGGACCCAGCCGTTTGGGACAGGTGGCCCAGCCGGGGAGCGGAAAGACTGCTGTGGAGAACCCATCCTGCCCTTCGCCAAATCCTCTTCTGGGCATGTCGCCACCCGGCCTCTCAGCTCAAACCGCCTCTACTGAGACACAGCAGGGGAGGGAGAGGTTGCAGTGAAGAAATGAAGGCTGAACATCCTCAGAGAGGCCCTTCCATGATCCCCCAATCCAGACGAGGCCCCCTCTTCCTCTCAGAGCACACAATGCACCTTTGCCGCAAAGCACCTAACACAACTTGTAATTGTGTGAGTGTGTGTATCTGTTTAATGTCAGTCTCCCTCCCTAGATCAAGTCCTGTGAGAGCCAGACCACGACTGCCTTCCTCTCCACAGTATCAAACATTTAATAAATATTTATTGAATAAATAAGTAGAAGAAAGAAACACTTTACCGCAGGCTACCAGAAACAGGATACTAACTTATTTTTGGTTGGGCCTCTTGGGAATTGTTTTGGTCCACACTGCAATACAGGAATAGACTACATGAATTTATGGGGTTCTCTGGTTTTTTTTCCCCCCTTTCCTGAGACCTCTAATTTTTGACTAGGTAAAACACCAGAAAAAAGCATCTCTGTCCCACAGTAAAGAGATGATAGAGCCCACGATAAAAGTTTCAAGGCTTCATTGCCGTGAACACTGGACTTCTACCTGGCCACCTCTGAAAACATCCTTTCCTTTCTCTCCCCGTCCCTTGTCCCTTCCAGTTCATTCCACAGCCGTGCCATGATCACCGGGAAAGTCAGTCCCACTGCTGAGACGCTCCCTGAGATGGAATTTGAGTTTTGACCTGACCCAAGTTCATTACTGGCATCTAATGGGTTTGGCTCACCGAGTCACCCTTCTGATGACCCAGGAGCAAAAGCCAAGAAATTTCATTTATTTATTTCTACCTCACTTTTGTTCCAAAAGCAACCAGAGGTGTCTTACAAAAATAGCCAGAGCCTGATAAAAGTAGACGAAGAAATGAGTAAGGATGGGAAACATAATAAATCTTAATAAAAGTTAAGGTTAATGCCTGAAAGCATACATCATAATTGATAGAGGCATTCCGGAGACGTGAGATCTGAAAGCCTCCTTCCCCAAATTCCATCCTCAACGGGAAGATGGGAAGCATTTCCGCTGATGTTCGGCAGACACTTGACCCACCCTACGAGTGTCTGGGCTCAGCTTTGGGGATCCATCAACAATGTGCACACCAGGCTCCGGGCTGCAAGTGTCTCTGATGTCCTTGAATCCCGTGTCAAACGCTCCCCGTTGGGGAGAGGCGCATTGCTGGAGTCAACCCAGGAGAAGGGACAGAAAGGAGAGGGGGAAACGTTTCCTTCTAAAACCTGGACATGTCAGCATTTGTCTCTGCTGGCAAAATAAACCCTGTCTGACCTTGGGCAGGACTAGATGCTCTCCTTGGTCTTTCCGATTCTAAAATGTTTATGATTTTGTGATTCACGAATGTCATGTTCAAAAAAAGTGGTTTTACTGGAACACCCTGGCAATCGGTAATCTTTCTCTTCCACATGCTCACTCTCACTCCTCTTCCTACCAGTGAGGATGGGCTGCCTACACCCAGGGGCTACTCTGTCCCAGTCTCCTGGATCTTCCCACTTCCACTCCCATGCCTGCCGATGCCCATCTCAGCAGAGTGAGGCCCATGCTGGACCACTCTCCCTGCACCCCTGCGACAGATAAAACATTTTTGCAAGAGGGATGAATGCACCCTATGTTTCGGACAATACACAAAACATGAATCCACCGCTCAGGCTCATCTGAAGAGCAATGAATCCATCACCAAGGTGTCGGTTTCCTTCTGTCCATACTTTTCAGAGAACCCGATACCCAGAATGCCAGTACAACAGTTTTTCCTGGAATATCTGTGCACAAACATTCCTTCTTCTATGATCTGTTATCTGTTCCCAGTCCTTGTCATAACAGGAAATATCTGCTGAGTGCATATTCTGTGCCACACGCTGAACTGAGCCCCTATCGTGAATTCTCTCATTTAATCCTCACCACAGTCCAGTGAGGTAGTTACTTAACTATTATTCTTCCCATCTTACAGATCAGCATACTGAGATTCAAAGAGGTCGATGCCCAAGGCCACACCAGGATTCCATCCAGGTTTTATCTCATTCCAAAGATCTTAACCACTACACAGTATCATCATGCCTGCTTCTACCTTCTGTATGGAACTTCCCCATTTTAATTGCTTCATCACTCAGTTATAAATTTTTCAGACTTGCATTCATTCCAAGAGCTAAGTCCCCACTTGGAGCACTGTGGTGCAGGGAAGCAGATGTGGGTTTTGTGGTCCTGCAGACTTAGGCTCTTACGGAGGGTCCCACGACCCCCTGGAGTTGAGCTAGTAATACCTCAGGTCTCCTCAAGTCACAACCTGGTTATCAGACGAGTGTGGAAATTCCTGGACAGATAAAACATTTTTGCAAGAGGGATGAATGCACCCTATGTTTCGGACAATACACAAAACATGAATCCACCGCTCAGGCTCATCTGAAGAGCAATGAATCCATCACCAAGGACCTCAGGGGCATTCTGAGGAAGCCATATGCTTTTAGCCAAACGCCCCACCCCTGGCTGGGGAGGCCCCTTTAACATGTGGAAACAATTTTCTAATTAAATGATGAGCATGCCGTGTTGACTTTAAGTGTAAGAGTAGCCCAGGAGAGGAAGACGGTAGATTAGAGGTCCATGAAAAATAAATTGTGCTGCACTATGAAGGTCAGATCACCTTTGGTGCCCCCAGCTCCCCAGTGTCTAGCTTCTATGTGGTGACATTCGAAAATGCTGACCGTCGTCTTTCTGCTTAAAACGTATTGAAGGTTTTCCATGGCACTTAGAGTAAAACACAAACTTCTTTCCCTGGCTTCCAAGGCTCTGAGTCACCTATCTGCTCTTCTCCCAATGTTCCTGGCTCCATCACACTTGCTTTCCCTTCTGATTCTTGAATCACCAAGTTCAATCCTGTCACAGGGCCTTTGCACTGCTGGTTCCTGCCCAATCTATCATCCCCCAGATCTGCACACACCTGGCTCCTTCTTTCATTCAAGCACAGCTTCAAAGCCATCTTCCGAGAGAGGCTTTCCCTGACCACCCACCAAAAGTAGCCCCAAGCACTCTTACATTATCCAACATATTCTGTTCACAGTAAAGGGCACAACCTGATATTTTTGTTGTTTATTTGCTTGCCATGTGAATGTCTTCCCCTTAACCCTCCACTGAAATGTATGCTCCAAGAAAGCAAGAACCTTGTCCGTCATACATCCCCTAGTGCCTAACACGGTGCCTGGCATATCACAGATGCCCAACAAAAATGTTCTGAGGGAGGAGGAAGAGGAGGCAGGAACAAGAGCACGAGCCAGAGAGGAGGTCCAAGGGTTTAAGGAAAGTGAGTACATGACAGATTAGAGCGGGAAGGAACGTGGCATTAGGAAGCAGAAGTGATTCAGCCTGGCTTGGATGGGGACAGCAGGCAGAAGAGACAAGGGGTGAACAAGGAGCTGCTTAGGAGATAAACATCAGTTTCAAGGAATGATCAGGGAGAGCTGTTCAGTAACACTACTGTTCTCCAGACAGGAATTCAGAGCGGGAGGCCAGACTGGAGTGGCACTGTGTGAGGAGGGTGTCCAGAGGTAGGGGGTGTGGGGAGAGGGGTGGGGAGAGGCCTGGGCTGCAGCTGCAGATAGAAACTAGAGGGAGGATGGCAGCTGGACTCAAGCCAGCAGAGACTGAGAGATGCGCATTTCTAGAGAAGGGACCAAGGGCAAAGACAAGGCCCCATGCGCATCTCTCGCATCCCAAGGTCAGACTGCCTGATTCCTGTCTGGAAGGAGCAGCCTTTCAGTGACGGGATGTGACTGTCTCCAACTAAACCCAACTCTAATGTTGGGAACCAGAGAAACGCATATGGCAGAAATCGGAGAAGGGAACAGAGCCTCGGAGACAGAAGGCAGCACGGCGAAGCAGAGGAAGAGGGGCTGCTGACGGGCGCTCCCCACCCCCGCCCCGGCCCCACGCACCCTCTGTCACAGATGAGGAAACTAAGATCCTTTCAGACGATGCAACTCTGGTTCTCATCCACCAGAGCCACATTAAGTGCCTGGTAATTCCATAATTCAATTAAGAAAGCTCAACTCTTTTTCTAAAGCTTAATATTTAATGGAAGAGTTATGAAATACGACACAACTCGGGGTGATTAATAGTTACAATTAAAGGCTGAACGTGTTGAGGGGAGAATGGCACAGCTTAGTGGAAGCACATTTGTGCTGCAAAGGGTACAGCACGTCGCACCTACCGACTGGGAAGCCTCCTCCCCATACTGCACGCCCCAGTCATGCACCCGGCAAAGCCTATCTCCAAGGTGGGGCCCTGTGCACAGAATTACCTGGCAAATCTGCCCAGGTGCAGCTGGACACTACCTGGAGCAGAGCACCCGGTGAGGGTCCCCTCCAGCCTCCTAACAAATCAGAGCTTGTTTGCTGCAGAGGCAGAACAAGGCCCACTCTGCCCGGTTGTCCCATCCTCTTTCAGTGCAGTCAAGTCTTCCAGAAGGAAGAAAGGTCAGGGAAGGGATGCGATGGGTCAGGCAGAGAGAGCGGATGGCTCAGAGCCGACAACCGCTCTGGGGGCATCCAGGCGTTGTTCTGGCATCTCATTCTTCTCGCGTTAAGGAAAACCTCACTCCTAGACCACAGGTGTCTCTGGCCCCAGTCACCCAGGTGGAAGATTCAGGAAAGGACGGGCCACACTGACCGTGGTACAACACAGCTGGCCTTGCGCCTCCAAGCCTGGCCTCTTGCCCCCGCAGCTGCCTCTACCTGTTGATTCAAAGGCAGGTGTGACACCCGCAATGCATTACTCTGGGGCGGATTCCATCCATGACCCACTTCACAGGTAAGGAGCCACCAGAGCCAGGCTGCCATCTCGGCCCCCCACGGCTGGTGCCATGCCACATCCCACATGTGCTATTTACACCCACAAGGCTCTGATTTCTTCACTCAGGAGCACCTGCCTGAGCATCAGGAGGGAACGAAGGGCTGCTTCAAGTGTAGCCTGGGCTCCCAGGCTGTGAGTTTGTCCCGCTTACAGAAAACCCAGGCCCTAAAGGGTTTGATCCTCAAGGGTTACAATGAAGAAATGGGGAGGAGACCCCAAACCAACTAAGAAGAAATAATGAGTTATGTGAGAATTAGTGTGAATCGATGGGAGAAGGCCACACCCATTCTCTGGAGGACCCGCCTTGGGCCCATCGGGACAACCTGTAGGGCAGAAACGAGCTCTGCAGCTGCCAGATGCCTGGTCAGGACCGAGGCCCAGTGCACACAGGGCAGGTAAGTGCAAATGCTGCCTGGAGCTTGTATGCACGCAGATTTCAATCTTTTGACCTTCCATTATCTAAGAACGATCAGTTAACATTACAGTATTAGGAAGGGCAAGTCCAGTGGGCGAGAGGGCAAAGCCTCCACTCTCCAGCTGAGCCAAGGTTAGCTGGAACCTTCCAGGAAGGTAGTAGGTATCAATCAGGTAAGCTAACATGCCCATGATGGCTTGATGCGCAACTGACACTTACTGAGCATCTGCTGTATACCGAAATCTGGGGCAGGGATTATAAATCCTCTCTTCTGACCCCCACCATGGGAGCTGGGGCATTCCCACCCTCAGTTTTCAAAGGGAGGCAACTGAGCTCCGAGCGAGGAGTCAAGAAACTTGCCTAAGGTCCCACAGTCCACAAGTGCTGGCTCCAAACCCAGGTTCATTGACCTCAGAGTGGGAGTTCCAACAGGCACGGAACGCAGGTGTCCAGGCCCAGGACAGCCCGGAATGATATGCTAGAGTTGCCATCTCCCCCACCTGATTCATGGTGGCCCTTGGACTGGGCCTTCCGGGTTAGCATCCTCCACTTAACCAACAGGGGAGGGGACTGCTCTTGGTCACCATTTAATGTTGAATGAGTTTCAGTAACTGGGAGCCCTTTTATCTCTAACAGTGGAATAGAGCAGGGGTTCCCAACGCCCGGGCGGCGGACCGGTACCAGTCGTGGCCTGTTAGGAACTGGGCCACACAGCAGGAGGTCGGTGGGCAAGCCAGCACTAGCATCACCGCCTCAGCTCCACCTCAGATCATCAGGCATTAGATTCTCAGGGGAGCACCAGTCCCTGGTACCAAAAAGGTTGGAGACCGCTGGAATACAGCACAGTTTTCAGTTAAAAGCTTTACAGACAATGGCAGAGCAAATGGAGTTTCCATTTGTTTGTGGTTCTTGAAGATGCCTTCTCCAGGCTCCTGAAATGATAACCAAGGCCAAATCCAGGAAGAAGGGGTAGGCAGGACAGGACAGCCAACCCAGACCGTCTAAACAGCTCAAGCCCCTTTACTTCGCAGCCAGAGTCCTGAGCCACCTCCTGCTCTCTACTCTGACCCCTCCATCCAGCCACCGCCGTGGCATTGCCCTACTTCCCCAACTTGCCCCAACACGGCAGAGCCACCCATGGGTGAGACAGTGAACCTCAGGGCTGCCAGCACACAGGCCAAGGAAAGGGGTGAGTGGATGTTCAGAGACCTTCAGCCTTGAGGAGCAAACAAGCAGATGGACTCTGTCGAGTGCACCCCGGAGTCTCTCGCATGGCCAGATGATGGATAAAGAGCTAGAATAAGAAAAATAAACCGGGAGAAACAAGACTATTGCATTTAAGGGTAAATGTGTTTGGTAAAGACTTTTCAATGAATGAATGACCAAACTGACAGCTTCCCTGGATCACTAACATATCTCGAGCCCCAACATGCCAGTCAGTTGGGGTACAAGGAAGAAACCTGCCCTTGGGGCACATGCCCACAGGGGCAGCATCACCACTGTTGTTATTAATACTGTGGAGAACCACATGCAAAGAGAACGAAAGCGAGCTTGGATTTGGCTGAAAAAATATCTTAAAGCAATACTAATTAATTATAATCGCTGATGTGAACTGTTGTTTGCCATTCATGCTAATTGCAGCAAAACAATGGTGTTTACCATTAAAAGCACATCACGTTAATTTCGGGTTGAGTTTTCTTTGATGGCAACAGAATTTCCAATGAATGGGCAAATGTGGAGATACTTCTGTTCATGGGCCGTCCACTAACAATCTCCAGACATTGGAGGAAATCCTGTTCATATACATAATAATGCATGTATGATTTAAATGGACATTGTACGGAGCGCTCACTGTGTGGGAGGTCCTCTGCTAAGGACAGATGTGCAGCTGTCTCCTTTACGATTCCCCATCCTATGAGATACATTCTACTATTTCGCCATTTTTACAGGTAAATTAACCTGCCCGAGATCACACAGTTGCGAAGCGATGGGGCCAAGAACCAGCAGCTAGGCCTGCCTGCCTCTGGAGTCCACGTTCATCACCGACACGACAAATGCAGAGCGGATGCACAAAAACAAGTCTGGAAGGACACACACACAAATACTAACAGCAGCCAGCTCTCAGTGAGGAGACTATCATTTTTCTTGCTTGGCTATATTTACGTAATTAAAAAAATTCCATAATGGATATAAATTGGGGGGGGGGGCAGAGGGAGTATCGCTGTTTGGTTGGCTTGTTTTTAAGGAGTACAGCTTCACTAGTTACAACATATGTGGTGGGGAGGTGGGAGTCCAGGCACGCAGGGTATGGCAAACCCTAGCTGGCCATCTACACCAACCTTCAGTGTGCTGCAGACGTCCTTGCTATCTGGCCCTAACAGATGGTCCTCACTTCATCACAGCCTCCCCGGATGCCAGAGGAGTGGATGGAAGCTCCAAAAACATCTAGCTGTGAAGGAAAGTGGCAGCAGGAGCCACGGGCCTATCAGCACAAAGACGGCCCTACAGAAATGCCCTTCCCAGGGTCTGACAGCAAACGATCAGCGTTTCTTCCTCTTATTAGGAGGACAAAACTACTTAAGTTAATCTCTTAGTCTCACACACACACACACACACACACACACACACACACACACACAACGAAAAAGCTTTCCAAATCAGAGCGAGCCTCTTTCCCTAGCCATCTTAGAGGAAGGCTACGTATCTAGGGGCTGAATGGAATCAGGCTGAAATATAGGGCTAACTCGGAACAAGCCCAGGTGCCATCTAGAAGGGTCTGCCTACGTGCAGCCAGCTCTGTAGGAGTCTGCCCCGGTGAGCCTGAGGACATCTCTCAGATCCAGAAGGGACTGCTCCCCACTTCAGGGAGAGCCAGAAGTACTGAGAAAGCGCTCTCATGGCAGCACAGGCAAGGGCGACATCTAAGACACCATGTCCAGGTTGGGAGTGTTCTCGACGATCTCCCTCTCCAGCGCCTACCTAGCTCTGCAGCGGAGTCACAGACTGCACCATGGCTGATTCACAAATCAGTACCAAGTAGCGACTATGTCTCACCCAGAGAGTAGAGGGGGCCGGCAACCAAAGAACAGAAAGGCCTGAAGGACCTGGGGAATGGTGACCCATGGCGAGGGTCGGGGAGAACGGGGGCCTCATAACTGTGCTTACACCATTACACTTCCTGATAAAGCAGACAAAACATGAGATTTGAAATGAGAAGACCTTGCGTTGAGCCCTCGCTTTTTGCTACTCAATTAATTTTGTGTGCCCTTAGAAGAGTGATAGCATTCTAAACATAGAAACGGGTAACCAATAGTTCCCAACCCTAGCTACGCATTAGGACTTTTCAAAATAAATGCTCACGCTCCACCCCCACCCTACCATCTAATCCCCAGAGATGGGTGAATTTGTACGTATTTTTTTAAAAAGCTCTTAAGGTAATCCCAATATACAGCCAAATTTAAAAACCGCTGACACGCATATATCCAACCACTAATATATATAAAGTACAGCTATATTTTTAGCTATTATCTATGTGTATATTTAAAAACTGTTCAAAATACATTAGGTACAGAGTTGTTCCACTGCCAAGCTTAAAAGCCAAAATTAGAAACTATATACTAATCAAGCAGGGAAGCAGATTCACTCCTAGAAAGTTCTTCCTTAAACCACTGAAAGCCAGTCAAAGATGTGAGTGAATGCCTTGGAGGGTTGAGATGCCTAACAAATCAAATTTATCAGAAACATTGCAAAAGAGATTTCCAAATGGACTGAATAGACAGGTTGGACTAAATAACTTTTTAATTCAATGTATTAATGACACCATAACGTTTATTAACCCTTACTTGGTGTCTGGCACTTGACATAGGTTGTATCACTTAGAACCACGGGATGAGGAAGGTGGTTGTTGTAAACCTTTCACTCGTCGGCTGGAGAGAAGCTGTGTCCCCATCACACACTCCACTCCAGCCAGGCTGGTTTCCTCACATCTGGTGAGGTTCCCATGCACATCCTCGCCTTTGCCTCTGCCAGTGCCACCTGAGAGAATTCAGAGCTTCTCTCAATCAGAATCCTACAAGACAATCACAGTACCTTTCCTGAGTCATCCTGGTTGAGTTGTGGAAGCACAGATCTTAGAATTCAGGAGCCCTGGGCCCTGGATGCATCTGGCGCTGCTTGCTTTCCCGTTGGATGGAGTCAGCTTCCTCTGAATCCCTTCCCAAACACTTCTCTACCAGGCCGTGTTTAACTAAACCTTCACTCCAAGACTGAAGAGCAGAGACCTCTATTGAAATAAGGGTTCGGATGTGGTTCCATAGTGTAGTGGTTAGCATGTCTGCTTTACACGCAGAAGGTCTTGGGTTCGTGCCCCAGTGGAGCTACGGTCCCTGGTCGATGGCCACACCACCCTGAACAGGCCCAATGTCTGATCTCGGAAGCTAAGCAGGGTCAGGCTTGATTAGTACTTGGATGGGAGACCACCTAGGAAGACCAGGTGCTGTAGGCATATATAATAATAAATAAAATAAAATAAAATGAAATAAGGGTTCAGTGGACCCTGGACCTTTCTCTGGAGAAGGGTTCTATCGAATGCAGATGTAAAAGGTAATGAATGAGAAATGCGAGGCCTGCGCTCCTGGCCCCTTCGCAACACGGCTGACACCGTAGCGAACCCTTTCTACTCGGTCTGCAGCTCCCGTGAGAGCACAGCCCCTGCCACAGCTCAGTCCCCTCAGCCCCTGGTAGGTCAAAAGCACTCCACCACCGTGCACTGGATGATAGAAATAAAACAGGCAAGAGATCAGAAACCTGTCCACAATGCGGGAAACTTGACGCTCAGAGACCTTCCCATGCTCAAACTCTGTGATTGTTGAAAAGTCACAAAATGTACACGGGGCGTCTTACTGCGTGCGGGGCACTGAGCCACGAGGGCTCGTGGACGCACACACGAAAGCAGCAGTCTGCAGTCCCCTCTGAGCTGGAAAGAAAAGAGAAACAGGTAACAAGCTGAACCTTTATCTTAAAAGAGCAATGCCAAATTTAAATAATAATGGTAATGCTTTCACAAAGCAGGATGTAATTGCCAAATGTATTAAAAGAATAAAAAAGTCACCATTTGTCTTCAGTTATATCCTTTCTAGGACAGAACTGGTATGGGGTAGGACAGGAAATGATCAAAATCCACTAAAAATCACACTAAAAATCACAACCGCAGACACGCGCTTGAAAATATTTCATCTGAAGCCAGTTTTGTTTCAAGATGACAACCCGAAACATATTCTCAACTCCAGGCCCATCCTGAAATCCTCCTGATGTATATCACATTTGGTTAAAATAATTCAAGACTTCGGGGAACAGACGGGCAATATAAAGCATCTCAAAGTCACAGTAAAACAGACTCCTCACTCTTCACTGTATTTTTTTTAATGTTGCAAATAACAAATTTCAGAGAAATGTCAATTGTAGAAAAACCTGCACACCACCTTCAGAACACCAAAGCTCAGGATCACACTCAGATAGCCTTTCACGGGTAGAGATGTAAATCAGCACAGCCTCCCAGTGGTGGGGCAATTCGGCAACAAACAGCAGATCGCGAAATATGTTATTATCTCCTTATTGTAAATTCCTAAAAGTGGAACTGCTAGGTCAAAAGGACAGTGTGAACAGGAGAGAGCTGCACTCACAAGCAGTCCTGAGTACACCGGTTGTAACGCCAAATAACGATAATGATCCTGGGGGGGGTGGGGGAAAAAGCGAAGTGTTCCTAAGAGTTTGAGGACATCAATCAATCACAGTGCATCGATATCAGAGAAACAACGTAGGCATCGAATGTGATCGTATAGAACACACCGAACCGGAAAGATGTCTCTGACACATTGTTGAACGGAAAAGGCAATCTGGCAAACACCACATAGGATCCCATTTATATAAACACGAACACAACCACATGTTTACGTATGTGCAGACAGACCTCTGGGAAGCTGCACAAAATGTTACTATGGGTTATCGCAGGGTGATGAAGTATGAGCGGAGTTTTTCTTTGTTTACTTCTGTATTTAATCTTTCTCGTATGCCTACTGTTTTTAAACAAAATCACAGCACTTAAAAATAATCTCCCTTCATTTACAGACCACCCAATTCTTGCACCTGTCTCACCACTGATCCTGGCAGCTGATTCTAATTCTGGAATATTCCAGAACACCTTCTTGTGACCCAACTACAACCCTGGCCCTCCCCTCTTCAGGATGTTAAGTGAGATATAATGTGAGGGTAATGCAACTCTTTAGCCCGAGGAAGAAATGCTTGCAGCAGCCAGCCCTGATTTTCAAACCATTGCAAGTGCTTCCTAAGCCTTGCCCTACCTAGGGCAGGGCTGGATCCTGCTGGATGACTAACCTTGCCTCAGGAAGGAAACAGGGCCCTGGCTAAAGATCAGGAGTTGAAGCTCATTAAATTACAAAGATCAGGTGTCAGTTCCCAGGCGGAGGCTCAAACACATCCCAGAGGTTCTGCTGGACCCAGGTGTGCCCCTTGGTTGTAAGCCCCCTCACTTCCAAATCTGGAGATGCTGCTGTGGACTTGAAGTCATCAGCAGGAAGGCTGGGGACAGCCCGAGCGGGCAGGCAGGGCCACTGTGTTCCCCAGGAACACGTCCATCCACGTGACAAGAGCAGCCCTTGGAAAACAATATAGAAGCCTCTATCTCCAGAGCATACTAAGAGACCCAGACCCTACAAGCTGGGACCCTCTACACAGTAACATGTTAATGGTTCCCAAGTCTCATACTATGTGGACTGACTCCAGGAGGCCAGGAGACCACTCTGTCTTTCAACTTCTGGAGCTATGAGAAAGGTCTTCAAAAGATCCTCAAAGAAGACAGGAAATGCAATGGGGAACCCTATGAATCAGAGAACCTATTCCCAGGTACAGAGTCCTCCTAACAAGGCACAGGGAGCTATCATCCCTCATGCAGGAAGCAAACGCTCAGAGAAACCAGGAGACTGGCTCAAGGGCACAGAGCCACCGAGTAAAAGAACTTCAAATAGGTGTCAATTTTGATCTTCGTCCCACAAGGCTACCTTGCCGTATTGGAGGGACAGCAAGTCTCTCCTCCTGAATCATGTAGTCATTCTTGGGTTTGAAGAGTTTAACACAAGACGGCTCCCACACACGGCTTTTTCTTTCCATGTAAAAACGAGCTCTGAGAACATCCCAAATAGTTCAGGGTTCATATCGCCCCAAAGGATCTGTGAGAAGAACTGGCCCTCGACACAACCAGCTGAAACATCACAATGATCGCCCCTGCAGGAGATGTATATAATAAAAATTGAATGCAGCAGCATGAACTTCATACATACTTGTCCTCTTGGTTTATTCATCAGAAATAATTATCTGTGCTTGCTTTCACAAGAGCACATATTTTATGGGGTACATTAAAATTTAATGGATTTTTAATAATATTGTAACTACCGCAAGAGAAAAAAAAAAAACTGGAAAAAGCCACACTACATTCTCTGCTACATTTTGGTGGTTTGGCCCTAGTGTTGCAAAAGAAGAACTAATTTGGTGTGGAGGGGCAGGCAGGAGCGGGTGAAGAGCCCTGATGGAAGCAGGAGAGGAAGGAGAACACGGGGTGGGTATGAAAAATCTTACAGCTGACTACTGCACAGGAGACCCGCGCTGCGGGAGGCAAGTCAAGGAAGAGAAAATGCCAAATTAACACACTACCCTCTATGGTCAGTTCTGCTTGATCTGACCTGCTTTGGGCAACTTGGGATCTAGTTCAGACACAGAAAGAAGCCAGCATTGGTCGTGCATAAAACAGACACTTAATTGTGGGGGGAAAAGAGCCAAGAGAGTTCAACTCAAGGACTGAACCAAATTCAAAATATCATTTAGCCCAACTTTATAGAAGGGATAACCAAGGCCCAGAGAAGGTAAATGCTGCCCAAGATCATGAAAGGAACTAGTAGGCAGGCCTTTAAATTTCTACCTCGCATGGCCCAGGTTAAAAGCATATACTTCAAGCTAACTCTGATGGCAGAGGTAACGTCCTCAGTCGTCAATAATCTGCCGGATTTCAAGTTCCACATTTTTAGCCACATTTTCTGAGAATTCTTATTTTCCATGAGTCACCCAATGGTTTTTATTCTGATACTCAATCATAAAAGCTCACTCTATTTTAATTTTTCAAGGAAAGCTCTCTCTCCCCCTATCAGACTCAGAGACATATATTTGAAGAACTCTTTACAGAATCATGTCGTGTCCAGAGGACATGATGACCCGTCCCCCGTGCCTCACAGAAAGTTCCTCCTACACGAGTGCCCAGTGCACTTGTCCAGGGCCTCCTGATGTGTCACCAGCACAGACACCAATATCTATTTCTAGCCAAGGAAAGATACACGTGGTGTCCTGCCACCAATGATACATCCACAGTCAGGCTGACTCACCCATTTGTAAGCCCACTGTCAAAAATAACCCCTTGCCAACATTACGTTTCCTAATCTTTGACAAAGTAATATCCAAATTAAAATGAAAAAAAGGCCTAAATGTCAAATGATGATGGTGTCTTATCGTGTACTGATTTATATAACGCACCACATCTTGGATGGACAGATTTTTCCATGACATCAATTCAGGCAGCAAGCACATTTAATGACAATGACAACTAGAGAATGAGCATAGGACTGGAGTTCGCTGGCCCTGGACAAAGTGCTTCCTTCCTCCGTCCCTTGGCAGCTTTGTGCTACTGAGCACATACCTTCCTGCCCTGCGCCTCATTTTTCCCATCTGTAACAACAGATATTAAGAATACCTACCTGCCAAGGGTACTGTAAGAGTTATATATTTATATGTTAATAAAGCAATCAGCATAATGGCTAGTACTCAGCAAAGACCCAATGAATGATAGCTGTTATTGAAAATACTCAGGATTGACTACCACCAAATATAATTTGAATGGGTTGAGAGTTCCTTCCAACTTTCCCAGATAAAGCCATAATATAAAAAGCCTAATATTAAACAACATTAAATATTAAACCACTGTGTGCTACTAAAGCCCCAAATATTGAACATTGCAGCAGTAACTGCCTGACGGACCTCCATGTGCCATTTCACCAACTTGTGATTTGTATTTATTTTGTTTTCTTTGAATTCACTTTACAATGTATTTTGTTTTAATAGAAGGATAATGTGCCTTCTTAGGAAGTAGAAGGAAGGGCAGACAAATGAATGGGGAGGAGGGAGAGGAGAGAGGAAGGCTAAGGGAATTCGAGAAGGTTCTGTGTGTCCAGGCCCTGTCTCTTACTGCTTTACATTCAAGGGAACACCTCTCCTTTCCACCCACTCACTGTCCTGTACGTGCACCAGGCCTCTCACGCGAAACACGCTCACTCCCCCACACACACACACGAGCCTCCGCCGTCTGCAGCTGGAGACATCAAGGCAGAGTAATCACATGGCCGCTCAGTGTCCACATGTGCTTCGACAGAGTGTGCGAAGGCCTGCCACGGGGCATGAAGTGAGGACGTTAAACGCGCTGATGTAGCTAAAACACATTAACCTGTAGAGGAAGCCAGGCTATAAGCCGCAGCTCCACCGACATCATAAAAAGCAAAGAGGCCTCCGTAATGGAACCCACATTACAGCCATTGATATAAATTATACCTCAGAACAGGGGAGAAGGGGGTGGGATGTAAAAATGGAACAAGTTCAAACTTCTTTTATTGTAATAGTCTCCAGTCGAGCATAATCACCAAGGCTACAGTGCGATACGATTGCCAAAACTAGACAAACATCTGTGAGATGGATTCATCTCAGAGGGGAGGCCAACAGCTTGTTATCATTAAGCAGCGATGCTCGCTCTGCGATTGAGCTGCAGGCCGCCTTGTTACTGTGTTTGCGGAGGCAACTGTACCAGATGTTGGCAACTATCTTCAGATAGATGACGGGCACCTGCTGTGGAGGAAGTTTAGCTCCTCATTGGCCTCCCTGATTTGGGGGCAGGGAGGGAGGGGCAAGAAGGAGTGACCCTTCCAGGCACCCCATGGTGAGGCTCCAACCAAATGTGACCAAGAGGACAGGGTAAGCTTGCCAGGTGGGGGCACGCCCATCTGCTCCAACTCGGCGTCTTGTGCCAAAAACCCAAGAAGGGTCCCCAAGGTGCTGGAGGGAAGACGGAGAAATTGAGGAGGCACCTAATTCAGATAGGAGAAGCACAGAGCTCTGCATGAACAGCTCCCTCCGCAGGTGGCCCTTGGTAACCATCTCCGAGACTCTTTAAGAGATCCTAAATTTGAAACATGACTATGGACATTCATCATCATTAAAAGGCAAACCGGCAATTTTCAAACCATGTCATGCTGACTCAGATGGAGACAAAGGCTCCGAGAGAGATAAATACCACCCATGCCACCATGGGTGGTATTTATGACAAAGAAATGACAAACAAAAATCATGAGGGCCCATAATTCACTTTTCAGAGCACCCCGAACATCGGCCGATAGTTAATGGGTGAAAATGATTCACTCCAAAGTTGGCAGGGCAGACCCAGATCTACCATGCTGAGGGGTGGCCGAGCAGAAAGCCACCAATAAAATGCAACCACAGCCATGCTACACCCTGGAAGTGTAACCTGACTCCTTTTTAGCCGAGGGGGATTACGAGCCACTCAAGGACTCCCTGGATGGTTTTAGTCCTGGAGGTTGACATTCTGCTGAGAAGGTGAAGTCAAATGATATTGGCCTGTGTTAAAATGTTCTAATGTGGCCCCTCACATAAACACACGGTAATTCTCCTTCTTCTTGGATTATCAGAGTTGAACCAGGACGCTCCGCACTTGACGCGTTCCTGCTACAGTCACTGGGTTGAGAACACCAGGTACTAACAATGACCCTCAGAGAGAGACAGCAGCTGGGCTGTGACTGCAGAGCAGTCAGGTCCCAGGGTGTCGTGGGAGAAGTGACCAAGGTCCCAATGTCACTCTTAAGCTTCAGTTTTCTGATCTCTAAAAGAGTGTCCAACATACCTTCCAGGTCTACATGGCTAAGAGCCCCAGGCTGTTCTAGTCACAGCCAAAGAAATTAAACGGTTTGGTCCAGATAGTTGAAAATTTTAATAGACATGTTGAATTCTAAGTTTTCTACATCTACAAGGAGCCCCATTTTGGGCTTACTCTAATATTTAGCCACAAAACAAAATGAAACATGCCTCTTTAGCCTGTAATTAAGGCTGTTTCATGCCCTTAGCCAATAAGAACTTTGCTCTGTTAGAAAAAAACCACCCCATACTTCAAAGTTCCTAGGATAGAAATAACAAATTTTCAGAGAAACACTTACTAGAGAATACGGAAATCAAGGCATCAATTTAATTTCACACTCTACCTGCCTTGGACTAATTTGTGTAAATTACATTTCATACTAAGAACCTCGGTCCACGTGACCACAATGGAGAAATAAGCAGCTTGCATCAAATTGAGTTTTTCAGGTATAAATATATAGCTCTTTTTAGTGTGTGAATGTTTAGCTGAAATTTCAATGCAGGTTTTATATAAAAATTTCCAAGTGTTAATTTCCACATTTTCAACAACACAGCAATGTCACTGGGTCTTCACAGACTTAAGGAGTGCAAATTAACCCACGTGGATCTGGTGTTTTTTTCTTCTTTTAAAAAATGATTATAACCAAATTCTCGGCTCATGGGTGTGAGTTAGCTGAGTAAGCATCTGCTGCACAAAAGTTTCCAGGTTGGCCTTCCACGTTTGGGAATGTGGTTGGGCAGGTGGTGCGTAACAAGCGAGCCTTCGCACACACATTCTCCGGTGGAGTCTTCTAGCTGTGGCTGCCACAGCCACACAAAGCACCTGTCACAGAGCAGCGGCACCCATCACCCAAGGAGCAGCAGGACGCCAGGACCACGCCTCACCTGTCCACCATAATGCTCCTTGTATGCTCTGCTCTCTGCCGCTGGCTGTACGTTTGCAGCTACTTTGAAAGCCTTTCCCAAATGGACGGGAGGGGCAGCACGAGACCACACAATGTGTGGCCTTCCTGACGCATGTCCACAAGAAAAGCCTGCCTCTTTCAAATAAGTACATGTGTGCCCTGCTCCTAATCAGTTTATGACTGACCCTAAAACTATTCATAGTCCAATGAAATCGTTCCTTTCTTTGAAACTCAGGTTGGGGCCTGGGAATGCCCACAGCCAGGAGACAGCAACTTACAGACCACAAATCCAGCCCGCTGCCTGTTTCTGTAAATCAAGTTTTGTTGGAACACAGCCACGCTTGCTCGTTCGTTCATATATCGTCTATGGCTGCTTACGCAGCACAGTGACAGAACTGAGAGGCTGCTGCAGAGACCATATGGCCCACAGAGTCTAAAATATATATTTTTTAACATTTATTTTTTTGTTTTCCCCCTCCCTTCTGGTAACCACTAGTCCACTGTCCATGTCCATGAGTCTCTGTTTGTTTGTCCTGTTCATTTTCAAACATTTTGCTAGCTAGCCCTTTACGATCAGTTTGTCAACCCCTGCCCCCATGGGCATGGTGCTAGGAATGAGAATATGAATGAGAAAGTGTGATTCCATGATCCCTAGAGACTAGGAGGCCCCAACACACAATGAAATAAGTGCTACTCTTTTTAGTTCCCTTCTTTTTTAAAGATATCTAGAATGAACACCTTTGATTTGGGATACTTTTTACCAACTTTCACTCCAGTAATTACAAGTTACGGGTTTTGCAGAAAACTACTAATTTCAACTAGCATTTTGTCCTACGTGCATCTGAGAAGTCATCTTCATCAATTTCTTTGGACCACGAAATCCATTCACTAGCAGGGCCCAGGTTTAATGCATCTGAGAGGCAGTAATGAAGCTGAATATACCTGAGACAACCTGACTAATGTTCTCTGAGGTTCTCCGGCACTGAAAACATAGTGTCCACTGCTCTACCCATGCATGGGTCAAACCAACTCTCTTAGCCTATAGCTTCTGGTGGGGGTGAAAGGTAAGATCTCAGAGAGGAGCTCTGAGAGGCAGAGGAAGAGCGTGACAGCTGCCACTACCCCTGCCACCCGTCAGTGATGGTGGGCATGCCCCTGGCCTCCCCTCACCGCACTGCAGTTCTGTTTACCGGCATGGCCACTCTTTGACTGTATGCCCCTGGTAGGCAGGGGCCCTGCCTCCCTGATCTCCATGACCCCAGACAGTGCCTAACACCTAGCAGGCACTCAAGGATTGGGTTACTGAGTGGACGGATGGCCAGATGAGCACTACCACCTTTTGGCCTTTCAACAAAGAAGGAGACCTTCCTCCCCCTCCAGCTGGTCCCATGGTCCCCAGCCAGCCAGCCAGCCAGGCGCTCCATCCTTAGAGCGCCTCAAGGCATCGTCCAGCCCTGCAGGAACTCCCCCGCTCACCCAAAGGTCTGCCTGAGCACAGGCCTATGGGGCAGACCAGCTACTTTGAGGAGGCTGAAAAGAATCAGCATAAGGCACCCCTCAAAAGGCAACCAAAATGTGAGAAGCTCTGCAAGGGTGTGGCGTTCAGTTAAATACGACCCGACATGCCCTTGTCGAGAAACGATGTTGCATACAGTACTAGAAAAATCCCAGTCCATGAGAAGGCAGAAATTTCTATCAAACAGGCCTTTTGAAATAATTTGCAAGTGAATTACAGCGGCTACTTCCTATGGGAGGGGAAATTATTTTAGGCGACTTTCCAGTCCCATGTGCTCCTTTAATCTGAGTCAGATGCAAGAAATATTTATTGAGGGTGGAAGTCTCCCCATAGGTGTGTTTTAAGTGCAGGCCGCGCTGGAGCACTCCAGTTAACTCTATAAAGCTGCCTTAAAAGAACATTTTTCATGCACGGTCTCATTTGCTTTAAACTGATTTCTCATTGCAAACAAACAAATCCCCTACAAATATCTGCTCTCTTGCGTCGACGGCCTCTTCTGCTGCCAGCCATGCACCGAGTACTTCGGGACGCCACCATTAAGATGGTGGTTTTCAATAGAAACTTGGCATTTATCAAAGTGAGAGCATTATCTTCTCAACAGAAGCTGACAATTTGTCCTATTCCTCCCTTGAGAGAATCCAGTAAGATCACATTTGCTTCCCCTGCATGCTGTTTCTCCTACTACAACATTTCTTTGCCTGGAAAGAAAATATTGTGACTCCTTGCCATATTCACTCATTAGCATAAAAAGAAAAAACGCCAAATCCTCCTCTCGGCCTCCCCCAGCAACAGTTGCAGCTGGGTTAAATCTAGCAGGATCTTAGATGCAGGACTGCTGTGGCTCAGGATGTGTCTCATGGTTCCAGAGGGATGGGGGCAGAGACTGGGAGGGACCATGAAACTAGTCCCTTCAAAATTCAAAACCACCCATTTGGCATATAGGAAGTACGTCATGCTGGTTAAGGTAGGGAGTTTATAGGAGAGGGAGGAACCTGGCGGAAGCCAGCAGTTTGAGACTTAAAACACGAGAGAGAGAGAAGAGAGAGAGAGGAGAGAGAGAGAGAGAGAGAGAGAGAGAGAGAGAATGAATGTGGGGACGGGGGTAGGAGAGAGCGCACCCACGCAAGCGAGCCCACAAGTGAGAGAGGGGAGAGAGAATGTGAGAGGGAATGAATAAATGAATGAACAAATGAATGAATATGTAGGAAAGGGAGACTATTATTGAGCACCTGCATAACAGACACTGGGCAAATGTCTCTTTTAATTCTCACAAATCCCCTGTAAACAGAATTGTATCTCTGCTTAACAGACAAGAAATGAGGCTCAGGACAGTGACATCAGCAGCACAAGGTCACAACATTAACAGCAAATCGTGGCACCTAAATTCAAGCTCAGGCCTACCTGATTCCAAAGTCCAGAATCATTCAACTTCATCCCATGCAACTCAGATAATTCCCAAGAACCTGGCAATACATGCGACAGCATCCCTCTGTTCTTTTGAGAGGGAAAACAACATACCCACAAATGAGTTCTCTCTGTCCACAGCCAGATTTCCCAACATCAGAGATGTTTGTGCTTTGGCTTAATGTGGCTGGACCCATTTTCATTCCTCAGCCTGACTGCTCACCAAATGGCAAGTCTGTCTACCTAGTGCCCACCTAGTGCTCACCTAGTGTCCCCAACCCAGGAAGATCCATACATCCATGAGCCAAGATCAATGAATACTCCCACTGGCTTCCAAAAACCACAGACCCAACTTGCTACCTCCCACTCTGCAGGTCCCGCTTTTCTTAGACCAAAGACAGAAGAGCAGGGAAGAAGATGAAACACGAGAAGCATATATCCCATTTTTACCCGCCTCTCATGGTCCCTTCTGTGTCTACTCAATACACCAAGGTTTGCCTGAGACTGTACCTGCTCCAGCAAAGGCCATGCCAACTAGCTCCACCCTGCCCAGATAGCATTTAGTTTCACTTCAGGGTGGAAATAGTTCATTTATCCTGGGCTTCAGAGGAATAATGTATTCCACATTAGGAAATGCTTCAGATAACTGAATATATTCTCTTAAAGCCCCATTTTTTAAAAAGAAAAGTAATTTGCCATTTGAAACTCCTCCAATGACTGGCACAGCCCTGCTCTCTGGTACAGAGGGTCTATTCATTTGCCACTATTTACTGAGCGCCAACTATGGCCCAGGCATTGGGCCAGTCCTGGTGCTATACAGTGAATAAGCAGAACCAGCCCCATCTTGGTGGAATTTACAGTCTTCTCGGGGCAATGAGGCTATACGGACTTGACTTTTCCCTGATAAAACAAAATTCCCTCTTTAATACTCCCATTATGGATTCTCTCACCTCCTGGTTTGTTTTCTTTGAGACAATTTGTAATTATTTTTATTACTTACTTGTTTGCCCTTGGCTGGTCTTCTCTGACTCCATCCTAAAACTTAAGCTACAAGTAAGCAGGGATCCTGTCTGTTTCGTTCACGGATGTGACCTTGGCTCCTAGCTCAGTGCCTGGCATTCAGAAGATAATCAAGATCTGGTGATGAATCAATGACCAACGAATGATGCACGAGGCTGTACACGAGATGCCTTCTGGACCTAATGAGGAAGGATGGCTGTTTCCCTGCACTAAATGGTCCTAACCACACAGTACTCTTTAAGATCAAAGTCTTTTTGTTTTTATAGGTTTTCTTCCCTCCTGCTTTACATTGAGTTTATTAACATCTTCCCACCACCTTAATATTTGCTATAAATTCAAAAACCAGAAAACCAAGCTTATTAGAATCATATGTAAAGGAAAGGGAAAGAAAACTTAAATGAGGATGTAAAAAGCTCTTCTAAGAAGCTAAATAAATGCAATAAACAGATGAGTGGATCAATACATATAAATGTATTTTAATAAACATAAGATAAATGATATTGCTCTCTCTCCCCCCCCCAAAAAAGTTTTTAATTATTCAAACAAGTTCATCAGCTGGGTCTAATCAGAATTCTTTGGTCCACATCAGTTCAGCGTTTTCCATCAAAGCCAGAGGACCTGGAGTCAATTGCACAAACTGGAGGCATCAGAGCAGCTGGATTAAACTTGAGGTATACGCCTTTGAAAACTACACGAAACTGAATCGTCATCTTAAATCTGAGAAGATCCAAGGTGGGTGGAAGAACTGAGTGGTAAGCCCACCCAAAGGACAGATGGAAAAAATGGTAGAGTTTGTGAGTGTGTGTGGTGTGTTGTGTGTGTGTGTGTGTGTGAGGAGGAGGTGGTGGTGAGAGGGGGTGGTACTGCTGGATTCGGCTGGAGAGGCAACTCCAAAGGTTGAATCTGGGTCTCAGAGGATGAAAATAACAACAGCTAATGTTTCTAGTATTTATTATGCACTTACATTTCTAGCAGGATGCTAAGAACGACAGTTGACCCTTGAACAATGCAGGGGGAGGGGTGCTGACCCCGACCACCCCCCCACCAGCAGTCAAAAATCTATGTATAACTTTTAACTCCCCAAAAACTTTCCAGTCGTCCCTCAGAGTCCACGGGGATTAGTTCCAGGAACCCAACAGATACCCAACTCCATGGATACTAACATCTCTCATAAAATGGTGTAGAACAATGCATGCAGTCAGTCTTCCACGTCTGTGGATTCCAGCTGCAGATCAAAAATACTGTTTTCAATCCACGGCTAGATGAATCCAAGGATGTGAAATCTGGGGATGCAGAGAGCCAACAGTATATTTATTCAAAAATATCCATCTATAAGTGAACCTGTGCAGTTAAAACTCATGTTCTCGAGGATCAACTGTATATACTCATTAATTAACTAAATCGTCACGACAATCCTGTGTGGTGAGTTCCATCCTCACCCTCATTCTGCAGATAAAGAAAATGAGGTAGAAAGAAGTTAAATGGCCTGCCCAAGGTTACAGACTTAGTAAATAGATGAGCTGGATTTCACACCAGACAGAGTATAAAAAAAAAACCCATGCCCTCATTACTAAGCAATATACTAATCCAGGGATGGGGACACTATGGCTGAGGGCCACATCCAAAAGCCTTGTGATTTTTGTAAATAAAACTTTATTAGAACACAGTCACAACTATTCTGTAAAGAAAGTTTCATTTTCATCACGGTCTATAGCTGCTGTCCTGCTACAATGGCAGGGATGCGAGGTGGCAAGAGACCATCTGGGCTACAAAACTGAAAACAGTTACTGTCTAGCCCTTAGGAAAAGAAGTATACCAACCTCTAGGTAGAAGGTGGTGATTCTCAATGTTTCCACCCAAGTACTCCTAACAGTCAAGTAAATCACGGGACAGCCCGGGATGACCACAAACAGGCCAACGTAGCCAGCAGCTATCCTGAAATGTTTCTAAATGTCATGGTTTTTTGAAACAATTGCATAAACTTTGTATTCTGTGCCATAATGTGTGTCCTGATATAATAAGTTTTACACAACCATGAAGTCACAGCCAGCTAGCTTCCTGGAAAATATGCCACGTCAATCACGTGGCTCTGCACACAGCTGGTCATGGCACCCCTATGCCTGAGAGAGGCGGCCCCAGCGTGAACAGCTCCCGCAAAGCAACAAACCGCCCCCAGCACCCGGACTTCTCACCAGGGGTCAGGACCAGCACCTGGGGCCCACTGCTCCCTGGCTGAGGAGTCCTGAGCAAGTCAAGTCGTGCTCTCCCAGTCTGCCTTTCCTTTCTTTAAAATGGGGCTAATCCTCGTACATCATAGGACTGTTGAGACAGTAATAAGACAAGAGCCATGAAAGTCTGGGCAGACAGGAATCTCTGAAACTGAACCTAAGATGATAACTTAGTAGGAATGGAGAACTATGCTAGCAATAAATCCTCCTTCTGGCCACTAAAACACATCTATCAATAAAGGAATGGGGCGGTCTTCTTAAAAGAAAAACAGAAATATCTGTTTCCACATCAGAGAGTGGGCAAGCTCCCTCGCAAACTCCAGCACTTAACCTCCCCGGTGCTTGCCCAACCCTCTGCTGTCCCCCAGGAAAGCTGGGAATCAGAACAGGAACACTTCCTCCGATGATCAACCAAACCCTCACGTATGTTTCCTTAAGCAAAAAGCACCTTAAGTTGTTTTTTCTTCCCAAACACTAACACTCTACGATAAGCAAGTCTGAAAATATTTACCTCTGCCACCAATTATAAAAGACTATGAGCGACCTCAACAACCAAAAATCTCTAATTTACAACTAATCCAATTGCACAAATTATATCTTCTACGACAGGCCACCTAAAAGCAACTTCCTGTAAACAAACCACTCTGCTGGGTTTCAAAATCTAATTAAATCCTTATTTTGCTCTTTAACTACAAGAAGCTCCCCTTTCACCACGCGGGCAGAAATTTTTACTTTCAAGAGACAAAGATATAATCCCCAAGTTGGAGCCCAAATAAGAGCCCGAAGTGGTCCTACACTCCAAATCAACGATGAGCGGCCCCTGCCCCAGGACTGCAGGTCCATCTGTCTGTCCTGCTCGATTAATACTCGCTGGCCTGTGCATGTGCGTGTGCATCCTATGCTGGCTCTTGCCCCCAGTGGCTGAGTTAAATTAGGAAGACAAATGGTAAATACATATGAAGTAAGTGCTCTGTAACACGCCGGAAGGACTATTTAAATCTGCCTGGAAGTGGTCAAATAAGGTTTCACCCATTTTAGGGTTTCTGGCCAAGTGTCTTGACGTTTCCCACCTCCCCTTTATTTAAAGTAGTTTGCAGGCCCAAGTTCCTGGAAACCCTTTAGTCCTAGCCAAATCAGGGCACTTACTCACCCTACTTTTTCCTTGCCCACGTTTTCTCCCTAATATCAGGAATCTGTCCATAACGTTTATTGTTTGCCTGCTGTGTGCTGTCATCCATCTGCCTCCTGCCCCCACACTTGCAACAAGTAATCATCGACCTTTCACAGTAAGGGCCCCTCCACCCGGATTCTTCCATCCTGGAAACATCCTGGTCACACAAACATCCCACAAAAAAGAAAGGACTATCACCCAGGCTGCAGAAGGTATGTGGACTTGACGCAAATCAAATCCCACTTCGCCAGTAACTCGACTCTAAGAAGACAAAACCGAGTAGAGAAAAATGCATATACAAATTCAACCTATCAAATCTCCTATTTATTTTATGCAAAGTTTTCCTGGTGCTTATTAATGCCAGCTTTCCCTCTACCATTTAATCTCTGCTTCCATTTCATTCTTGGAGGCCTGTGATTATTCTAATTCAGCATTTGGATGACTTCATTTCCGCTCAAGTACACCCAGGTCAACTTGGATAGAAAAGAAAGAGGAGGAGAAGAAAAATAATCAGCTAAAAGCTATTAAATATCAGCCGTGTGCCTCATGATTGGTTTTAAAGGCAGCGGTGAGGTTAGCAACAGTCAGAAACTCAACCCTTCTGCTTCTGCCTGCATATTAACATTTTTCTGGGCCTCTCACTCTTATGGCTTCGAATGTAAATAAAGCAGCGATTGGCAGCCCACTTTTAGCTAACTCACAAATACCAAGTCTGCATCTACAGAGCTGTAAAAATTTAGGGGGTGGTAACTTGACAAATCCGGCCATTCTACAGAGAGACTAATTCTCAGAGGACAAAAGAAGGGGGAAAAAAGAGAAGAAGAAAAAAGAAAAAAGAAAACCATACACGACCCATGTAATGGGGTGTCCTATTGATGGGGTGAGGGGCGGGCAAGAATCTCCATATCAATGTTCACTCCACAAAACAATGGAATTCGATTTCTATGCCAAGTCTAAATGAACTGAGCTTTCTCTTCCCTAAGAACCAACCACTCCTTGCACCCACTGGCACAAGCTTGAACCACGATTTCTCAGACGTTTTCAGTCCCCACTGAAGAACAACCAGAGGGAGAAAGGGTTTCTTTCTCATGCAAACAACTCCATTGTAAGTGATGTCCTCAGAGGCTGCCAGGAGGGCTTTGAGAAGGTGAGCCGTGGATGTGCTTCGAAGCCCCTTCCCTCTCCCCTCTCAGGCTCATTAACTGCTTCCTGCCCACGGGCTCCCCTGCCTTCCTCTTCGCGGCCCCCTAGAAAAATTAAATAAAGCTAAACCATACCAGGAAATACCGTTAAACAGCAAAGCCAGAAAGTTGGGGCCTTGTTCCTCTACCTACTATGTATTCAAACGTGGCATTTGATTCGCGTAATCTCAGTTTTCCCAGCTTGCTCCCCAGAAGGCATCCTATTTTTCCTACTTGTATTTTTAAAAACACTGTTAACAGAACAATAATAATGTCTGATGCGTGCGCCCAACAACAGCTGGCTGTATTTTATACACTAAAAGGGAAATGGAAGTTTTCCTAGAAACCCACTAATCTATTTCAAGAGCTCCTTTTTTTTAAAAGCAAAAAAAAAAAAAAAAAGTATTTAGGAGTAGTGAGGTTGGGGTGCTCAGTCTACTTCTAACTCAACTCCCCTCCCTGCAGCAGAAGTCGGTCTATGGAGGAAAAAGTTCACAAGGAAAAATACAAAGCTGTCCGGCAGGAGGGTTTACCTGCAAAGCCCAAGGATCGCATGACTTGCGGGGACTGCTTTGTCTGCTTGCTGCCACCTGGCTTAGGAGGCCAAGGCAGACAGATGCGGCAGGATTCTACTGTTTGCTAACTTGCGACTTTTTGCACTCAACAGCTCTGCCAGGGGTCAGAGGGCAAATAAAGTCCCCTCCCCCGTATGACACACTTCCGAAGGGAGAGACTGACACAACCCAGACAGAGAATTAATAAAACATGAAGACAGTGTTGGCCTTGTTCTGGGCTATTACAGGAAGAAAATTGAAACACAGAAGTAACCTTCAGCCGGGCCAGGCCCGGAAGGGGAGAGGCAAATGGGCCTTCCTGATCCGCTCTACAGTTATAACTCAAGGCCCGAAGAACATCGAGGCTCTCCAGGGCACAGGCAAACAGAGGACAGGTGAGGCCCAGGCACAGTGACCACTCTCCAGTTGGTCCACCTGTACAAACCACTGCAGAAGACAAACGCCCCAGGGGAGCTGTGAGGCCCACAAAGGACGGACAGGACTTTTGTTTTCCGGGCCTGATCAGGGAGAACGGTGCCGCACGAAGCTCCATTTATCTACGACACACATTTGGGAAGCAATAAAATTTTACCTCAGGATCACAGTCCACTCAGGAATATGGTAACCTGCTTGTTTATTTTCTCACAAACCTCTTGCTTTTCAAATAGCAAAGGCTTTGTAATATTTTTATTCTAGATCTTACTCTCCTCACACATACAGTATCAAAAAGGGGTATCTGAGCAGCGGCCAGGGACGCCACCATTGTACTGGCGCATAAAACCTGGAGCTGAAAATAATAGGTGTCAAACACTTCTCCGAGCACGCTCGCCCACAATCCCGCACCCAAGTGCAACAAGTAAGAAGCTCTCGTTATAGTAAAAAGCCAATTCACTCGTTTTCATTTTTTTTTTCCGAAAAAGGCTTTCACGCACAATTCTCTGTAGCTCAAGTTATCTTTTAGAGGCCCACACAGAACCCCACATCCAACAAAAAGACTCGAAGGACTCTCTATTCACTTCATTTCCACAGAGCTCCCCTCTGATGAGAACTAAGGAGCTGTAACTTTCCGAACGGTTTCCTTGAAGGCCTCGTTTTCCCATCCACCACCCTGAGGGGCTGGCCGAGGAAGGGGTTAAAGCCCTCATGTCAAACTGCAAATTCGGGCACTGGCCCAGAAGGGACATGGGAACCAGGGCAGCCTAGTGATAAAGGCCGGATTGTAGCAGCCCACTGAATTGGAAATGACTTGTAGGCCTAATGAAACAGAACTTTGGCAGTAAAACAGAATGAAAGGAATGAGACAATAAAAGGCTGGAACAAAGGGTGCAGAGTCGTTTCAGCTTAGCAAAATAAGCTCACTTTGTTGGTGGGGAAAGCCAAAGCCGATTAGGATAAACCAATGACTAAGCGTAAGTCTTCCAAACTAATTACACAGTTCACCATGTGAAGTATAATTGGAAGCCTCCAGATGCGGGCTGCTTTGCTTTCACAGGAGTTATATAAAGTGAGAATTACCTAGCGAGCCCGGCACTGAGCAGCCCTATCATCGAGGTGAACAGCTGAAAGGTGCAGAATGGTTCCATCCGGGACGAAGCCGAGAATTCATTACATTTAAAGGCCTCTTTTTGATCTCCAAAATCCCATAAGTGAGAATGTAAGAAACCGGTATTTGAAGGAGGGGCCCAAAGGGGAGAAGGAAGAAACCTTTACACATGGACTTGCTTTGATCCCAGTGCTTTTTAATTACCAAGCTGGGCTCTTCCGGATGGAGATGTGGGGAGAACCGTGGAGGACAGGCCGATGGATCGTCGGGGTCTGTATGTGCACATCTAGAGCATCGTTTATGTGCCACTTTTTGGAATAGTCTATATACATCATTCCTGGATATATGAAATCCTGAGCACAGATAACGTCCACCAGGAAACCGGAAGCAGTAAAATAAATTACTGTGTATCAACATTCTTGACAAATGAACAAACCTGCTTCTTCTGAGTGCTGGGCTGCTTATGATAAAGTGGGAGGTTTCTGAATAGCGGAAAGAGGTAAGGGCTAGGTTGCGCAAAAATGATCCTGGACAACTGAAGGACCTTTCTCAACATTAGTTTTGTCACCTACATGGCTGCTATCCACCTGTCTTGCTTGACAGCCTTGAGAATCAAATTTTAAATGCGTTGAAAAGCTTAGCACAAAGCACACATCCCTCTAATGCAGAAACATCAACTCGAAAACTCTTCACGGTAAAATGTGAACTTTTTGAATTCTGAACCTTCATTAATTTAGATCCAGCACACGTAATAGGGAGCTGGAAAGACTCTACACTTTTGCTGGATCTTACTCATGGGATGAAGATTTCCGTTTATAAATAGTAGCTTTTTCCAAATAGAATCTTTAGCTTAAAGTCCAGAAATTATCTTTACCACAATTATGACCATTTTACCTATTATATCATGCTCACTACTACTCATATCTTATTTTGGTTACAGACCACAGATAACTTAGATAGCTATCTAACTATCCACTTATATATGTGTATTTAAATACTTTCTAAATTATGAAATTTTCGAGCTTCAAACCAACCTCGAAATAATTAGAAATTATTAGAAATAATCTAATCCAGGGGCTGGCGAACTATGGCCCATGAGCCGAATGTGGCCCCTCATCTATATTTGTAAATACACATTTTATTGGTCACACCCAGTTGTTCGCGATGGCTGCTTTCTCAATACAGTGGCAGGAGACAGTAGCTGTGGCAGAGACGAGAAACGTACGCCAGGAGAGAAATGGCTTGTTCAGGTCTCACAGTGGGGTCACTACATAGTCTGACCAAGCACGAGGGCTTGGGAGACCTTCTAGTTTACCTCTCTCCAATGACAACCCCAGGGGGTAAGGACAGCCATCCAAGTCAGCAGAGTCCTTACGCTAATGGCCATCCTTCCCGATCTCACCTTAAATATAAACAAGTAACGACACCCCTAACCTGGGAGAAAGGTGGGAGAAAAGCACAAAAGGGTTTACAAGCCTCCAATGTGAGTTATTTCAAGCTCTCGGTGTGTCACTCTGCACCCACTCACTCCACTTACGGGAATGACATATTTAAACCCCTCAGCTCGGCCCCATGATAGCGGTCTCACCCATCTTGATTGCCACCTGAATAAACAGCTGCAGCAGCTGCCACCTCAGGCAAGATGGGAAGAGAGAGGAACGACAGCGAGGGAAACCTACAAGGAGGGCAGCCGACCCTGACAGGAGGCTGTAGAAGGACAGAAAGTTCTAGACGAGGGGAAGAGGAGAGTACGTGTGAATTCCGGCTGTTACACTGCCTTACCTAGGTGACCTTAGCCAAGACTTCACCCCCCTGACCCTTACTGTCCACCTTTGTCAAAGGGGATGATGATACCAAAATCTGCTGTGCCAATGAAATGAGGCAACGCATGTCCAGGTTCCCAGCCCCGTCCCAGGGCACGTGAAGGGGGCGCGATCTTTCCCTTTTCCTTTGCCTCCTCCTCACCCAGAATTCATCCCGTGGATCTATCAGCAGTTGGAATGTGGCCAGGAATGTGGCCTAGAGGGGGAGTCTGCATCCCACTCTCTCTTTCAGGGGGCTATGGGACCTTGCGTCAAAGAGTTAACAATCTACGAAATGGGCACTATCTCCTCCGGCCATCCAGAGAAGAATTAAATGAGATAATAGAAGTCAATGGCCTGGTCCCCGGTACCCAACACTTAGTCACTAAATAATAATAAAATTACACCTCACTGATTTACAGTAAACCAACTGAAAAGAGCCCCAAACAACGTTCCAGAGCCAGGAATGTGTGCATGCACGTGAATACACTTCATGGATGCCTGTGTGCGAGTAAGTGTGTTTGTGTTCTGTTTACTTCAACCAGAATATAAACTTCCGAAGGGGAGAGTCAGTTTGCCCGTTTACCCGTTACTTTGTTTCAAGGTTGCTGGGTTTCGGCTTTGCCTCTAAGGCCCAGCAGCAGCCTCCTCGCCTTTGATCGTTCTAGATTCAACTGAATTATACCAGAATCCTGATAGGTGGTGGGCCCTGCCCCAGGGGACACAAACGGAACACTAGCCACCGGCCAAAAGAGGACAAAGCTGTTCTAAAGACAGACCCGGAAAACATGCAGAGCATAGGCCTGAAACACGCTCCCCAACATGAGCTCAGGAAGTATGACAGGTTTGATACATGCAAGAGCCTCCTTAGTCCTTCAATGAAACCTTTAAGAAGTTTACCCACCCTGCTGGAAGCCACCAATGTGACTGCAAAGTTAACTGGATGGCCTCAGGCCCGGTGAGGGCCCGGCCGGGGAAGAGGGCCTGTGACTGCCTCCCAGACAAGAGGACAACTGTTCTCAGGGCAGCCATGGTTGCTGCCATGAGCCGGGCCAAAGCTTGCAGAGCCTCCCACTGTTGGCGGACTCGGTTGCAACTGTGCGTGTTAATGAAAAACGACAGAAAGAGAGAGAGAAAAAAGAGAGAGAGAGAGAGAGAGAGAAAGAAACCAAGAGTTGGGAATGTGCAGAGACGTGACAAGTACGGGCCTGTCCGGAATACACCAGCAGCCCATCTGGGCAGCATCGACTTCCCTGACACCCACAAACAGGCCCATGAGATTCCAAGGCAGGTTGTGGCTTGAAAAAATAAAATCCCACCTGATGTTTGCAAACACTACCCCCACCCCCGGCCCTGTTTCAAGGGCAGAACGGTAGCAAAGAGGGCTCACACTCCCGAGCCTTCTATTATGCGAGCTGGACCTGTCTCATTTCATTATTTCCGATCTCTCTCCCTAGGCAGGATGGGGCTGGGCAATGGACAAATCCCCCCTTGGCGCTTTAAATCCATCTCAAAGTGAAGTACAATAACGTACAGGATCACCAACACACTCAGCTCTTCTTTAGAGCTGGCCGGAATGCAGCAGCCCCCAGCTGGCAATGCAGACGATGGTGCCGTGGGGAAGACATCTCTCACAGCCGACCTGGAAGGGCAGTTAAGTGCCGTTCTGAACGCCAGGCTGGGCTGGAGGAGGCTGGTTTCTCTTGGTCGCATGGTCTCTCATCCATGCAGAAATTGATTAATACCAGAGACCAAAAGAAATCTCCATTTTGAGGCTAACCAGAGGTCAGGGCACTCTTCCCAGTCTCACAACTGGACACACCTGGAATTCGGTCACAGCTGTCCACTGCCTCAGGGCAAACAAAGCACAGAACCTTCAGACTGGGCAGTGGGTGCAGTGCCTTTGTGTCACCCAAGGAAAGAGTGACAGCTGTCATGAAGATGAGGGGAATAAGTGACGAAGCTCAGAACAGGAGTACGGTCTTTTCTAGGACACAGCCCTCTGCCGTGGCAGCCCCTCGGTGGGGGCATGCAGACCTGTGCGAGAGGAACTGTTCCAGCCTGGCTCCCAGGACAATGTCCACAACTACTGAAAGATGCAGAAAGCAAGGCGGCTCAGCCACTCACCTGCCAGCCTCCTGGGACTTAGAGCCAACAAGGGTCTGTTCCCCATTTGCCCCCCACAAACTGCCGTAGGGCAACATGCCCACCTAAGGACTGTGTCATCCTCAAGAAGAACCCACTCTCCAAGGAGGCACTGTCTTCCCCCACCAACTAGAAAGAGGCTGAATTAAGCACATCACCCCTGATTACGTGTCCCGTCTGTCTGTCTCTGTCTGACTCTGTCTGTCTGGCACGCACACGTGCACGCACATGCACACACTCTCATATTCGGTTTCCTGACTGATCTGGGGCATTCAGTGCTGCTCAGCTTATTCCAGCAGCAGAGCCCAGGGGATAATTTTACTGCTGTCTCACAGACATTCTGACAGGTAGAGGCCCAGCATCCTTCCGCGTTTCCTTGGACATTTGACAGGGGCGGGTTTAGCTGCAAAGGGCCCCAGGGTAACTCCTCTCCAATGCACTACCCAGAAAGGCACAGAACGAAGCCCAGCGTGGTCTCACAGGCCTCTAGCAGCTTCTGTGGGCTCCTGCCCTGTGACTCAGTCTCGCATCCCTCCCCAGTCCTGCCACCGCCAGGTCCCAGCCCAGGCCCCACGTGGCCAGCAAATGCCAACACTACCGCACTCAAAGACCACTCTGTCTGCTCCTGCAGGCACGTGGGGCACCATACCAACCACAAGCTGGGCTCTTCTGCCTCAGCTCCGCCGAATTCCACTTAAATCTTGATGGCCACGTTCAAGGACAGGTTCTTGAGGACACGGCTGTGACAAAGGCAGTGACTACGACAGCCTCTTCTACGAACTGATCAGGTATGTGCTCGCCAACCCATGCGCTGCTTACCTTGCCAAACTGCTCGAAATATTGCTTTACATCTTCCACCACCGTGTTCGCAGATAATCCGCCAACAAATATTTTCTTTGTTCTTGTGACCATCTGTAAGAAATGGCAAGACGACAACATGGGTTAACCAGGTTATCTGAAGCAACACTTGCTAAGATGCTGAGACAAGCCACTCTCCACATTTCTCTAGGAAGGCAATTTTAGAGAGACTCAAGCTACACGGAGTGGGGCCTTCCGATGTCTAAGGATGCTGGAGACAGTCACTCTGGATATCTTAGGCCTTCAGGCCACAACCTAAAGGCTTGAGGTTCATACGGACCCAGAGTGGACTTCAGAACCTCTTTGGACATAATGCACAGCTTTATTCTGATATATTAGCACAGAGAGAAAGTCAGTGTCAAGGCTATTGAAACCGAAGAGGCATAAACAAAACAGAACTATGTACATAAGAATCTGCTGCCCAGAAAAGTAACCGTACAATTTGTCAATAAGCAAATCACACGTTAATTCGAAAATACGTGTGGACTGCCTATACTGAGTTGTTCTGGGCACTGGTATATGTCTGCCAACGAGACAGACACTGCCCTCACACACAAGGGGCCCCCTCCAGTCCTAGTCCTCCTTCCCATCATGAATTCTCACGACTCACCTTGATTCGCCCTACACCCAGGCAAGCCCAGCTAATCCCTAGGTCTCCACACCTTTGTCCACACAGGTCCTTCCCCTTGAAAAGCCTCTTCATGCCAAAATCTTTGATGGCAAGTTATGACCATCATCCCAGATCAATGACCTGCTCCAAAACTCAAAATACCCCTATAGTCACCCCACCCAGAAGCTGTTCTTCCCTCTTCTGAGTATCCCTAATGCTATACCCATCCGCCTTTCACAGAACCCACTACTTCCCACCGAGTGCCAACGTCCTTGATAATCTCGTCTTCCTGATTCCTCCCCCAGGCGGTGACAGCTCCTCATTCCTCTCGACACCCCTTGAACTGGCAAAAACAGAACCGGGCATACAGAACCCACTAACGTTTGGTGCCTACGAAAACGAATGTGTGTGGCCATGTTTCAGAACTCCATCGGTTCCAGAGCAAAGGAAGGAGGACGCTCAATGACACACACTGTTCAGAGCAGAAATCAAAAATCTTGCATGTAGGAGCCAAAAAGGAAAAAAAGAAGATAAGTTTTATTCTGAAGACTGAGTTTTAGGCTCTGTGTCTTTTTAATGTCAAATTAAAAAAAAAATGAAAACTCAGTGGTACAGGTCTCACCAGTGCGGCTGCAGATAATAAAAGCTCAATGTCTTAACTCAATGGGAAGAATCTTGTCACAATATTTACATATACCAAATCAGAATGTTGTACGCTTTATCTTGAAATTTCATTTGTCAATTATACCTCTGTGAAGCTGGGGAGGAATGTTTGATGAGAAGAAAAGTATGACTGAAACCCCAAAATAAAGGTAGAAGACACATCTTGGAAGAACAACAACAACAAAACCCCCCACAATGTCACATATGTCTATTATAATTCGATACAGGATACCGAAGTATGAGGCCATGGCTGCCTGGACCACTGTCATCACCAAGGCTCCTGACACATTTGCTGAGAGATAAGGACCAACCAACTTGCCCCCAACAGAAGAGTCTCGGCTGAGGGACACTTGGGCGCACAGTGAGTACTGGTAAGCTGTGCTGAGGAGCATAAAAGGCACTGGAAACCCGCGCTATGTCTCAGTCTGGGTGTGACCCTGAGCAGGACTCACCCTGAGGTCTGGGTTCTGTCCTCTGCACAGCGAAGTCCTGGACCAGAGTTCCAGTCCCACCTAACCCTGAACCTCATGAATCGGTAAGTACGATGGCCACGACAAAGGCGGCTCCCAGGCTTCGAGGAGCTCGCTCGCGCTTTAGCTTAGCAGCTCCCAGAGAGGACGTGTGCCACCGCAACCCGCTGATTGAGCCCCAGTTGGAATAACCTTTGAAATACTGGACTTCCTGAACTACTGAAGAGGACACCATCCTCACGACTTCCTGTTCCTGAGAGCCATGCAGTGGTTTGCACGTGTGTTTAAAGCTGTGATTTACTGTTTTCGTCTCTTTCAGATGAATGAGAGGTTAGATGAGATCATGTACACGAGGACATTCTAGGAAGATCCCAACCAGTGTCCACAACACTAAGATCCCAGAACCTCTTGTTCAATGGTGGGCATCTAATTCTGCTCCTTACTGTCCATCTTTCTCTTTATGCATTCATTCCCTGGTGGATCAAGGTCACCTTTGAGGTGAAACTCCATCAGGCCCTCTCCAGATGTAAATCTCTCCCTACACTCACTAATCGCCAAATTTTACTAACCTAACTTTCCTAATGTATTCATTCAACAGCTATATTAAGTGCTAGGTGCTGGAGCTTACAATCTAATATAATAAGGAATTTAATCCATTATGAAATGGAAATGTAATAATTAGTCAACCACACAAGGTTCCTCTTAAGACTAAATTAAATAACATATGCCAAAGTGTCTAGGAGACACCCGGTAGATGCTAAATAAATGGTCACTGTAACTGAATCCAAACTTGATGGCTAAATTCGCCCTTCGAGTTTATAATAAACATTCAGCACAAAGATACCTTATACCAAAAGCTTTGAAAAATCTACTCCTATTGCTCCCAGTCTCTTCCACTATAATTTCAAAAACACGCTCCTGCATCTCTATGTGATTTCAGCTAGGCAGAGACTCCCAACAGTTTCATTTTAGACTTTTCATTCTTATTTTCTTACCCCAGCCAACTAATTAAATATCTATAAAGAAACACTAATGTGAGCTACAAACATGCACAAGTGGAGTTCTCGACTTAAAGAAACTCTGGAGAGGCATTCTAGAAAAATGAACCCCATGGTCTCATTTACGCATTGTTCAGAGCCAGATGGGTATGGAGCAGGCCTTATTTATACCTCAAACGTTCACACGGACCCAGAGAATTCGACGACCAATGTGTCTTCATTTCAAATAACAGAAGTCAACAGAATGTGCATTCCCCAGTAACAGCTTAAATGAACAGATCCCCTCTGACACCCTCCACCGTTGCCCCATCGCCGTAAACTTGCCAAGACACAGCCCTAAACACTGGGGCAGACGCCCAGCTATAAATCTACACAGTCTCGAAAAGTATTTAAACACTTTTTTTAAAAAAAAAGAAGGATGAGAAATCCCAGGCCCCAGACAATGAGCCAAAGTGTCAGAGTTACTAAAACATCCTCTGCAGGAAGCAGCTCAGATACAGTGATGGATCCCACTCGTCAACAAACACTAAAAGGAAAATGGTTTAACCAAAGCCTTCCAAATGTGAAAAGGCCACTGGGAGGATGTGCGACACTTGGTTAGCCGCTCACCGATGTCTGGGCTGCAGGAAAGGGGCGCACCGCGGCTGGAACACTGCAGCTGGGCGGGGGGAGGTGGGCTGCGGGGGCTCTGGGTCTGCATGGGGACCTCTCCCGCCTGGCGTGCGCTGGGAGAAGTGGGAGTGATTTACTTCCAGAATCCTGATGGCACCACTGCTGAACGGACTGTGGACTGCTCGAAGATTTGCATTCTGGAGAGGAACTCAGGAAGCAGGCAGAGGACTCCAGAATCACACTTTTCCCCTCCATTTCCCTTCCATCTCCATGGCGACTGAGGAGGGCAGGGCAAGAAGGAGGCACACTGGGATGCTGTGTCCAGGCTCTCGGGGGGGCTGAGTGGAGGTCCTCAGATTCCCATCGATGTTATTAAGGTTTCTGTGTAGGTGTGCGTATGTGTGTGTGTGTGTGTGTGTGTGTGCCCACTCACGTGTGTGTATTTGCGGGTAACTCTATTCCCAATGCTTGAGTCTCAGCTTCTATTTGCCTCAGGAACCTTCCCGTACCCCCACAACTTTACCCCTCTTCTCAGCTTGGACACAGTGAGTAGTTCAAGTCCCCTCCTGGCCCCCCAGCTCTACAGCCTCTGCATGATAAAAAAACCCTCTCCACCCACAGTGCAGAGAGCCACCTGTGTTTTCTTCCTGTGTCAGGCCCGGCGGGTAACTAACTGTTTCCTAACCCACAGGCTTCACGCCGACACAGTACTTAACCACACAAGGTACAGGGAAGCCCGCCACTGCACGCCACGATGCTCAGCCGGCCGGCTGGGCCCCCACAGCGTGCCACGATGGAGAGAGACACCCATCTGCTCCAGAGAGAGCTCAGCCTAAAAGCCATTAAGAAACTGATCTTAAATTTCCTTTACTTAGAGTTTTCGGTGGAACGTTGCAGAAAACACTTTGATATGTGAATGCTTTCTACTCTTAGAGACACTAGATACCCACCAAGAGCATTGTGCCACTTGGGGGACAGACTCCTCCCTCAACAGATGCTCTCCTTTTGTGGTTTAAGGCAGCACTCTGGGAAGTGGGGTGTGTGTGTGTGTGTGTGTGTGTGTGTGCGCGCGTGCGCACGCACGGGCGTGTGTGACACACACACAGGGGAGTGGGGAGTATGCAGACTCTCACAACTCGTTGCTGCAAAGTTGTGCATCTAGACCAGTAATTTAACTAAACATCACTGCTCTCCACAAACCTCTTGGCTCCACAAAGAAAACCCCAGCACCATTCCGGTTCAGAAAATTGCTGTTTACATAGAAGAACTGGCCAAAGCCAGCTGCGAACTGGAGCTGCAAAGAACGCTCCACCTTCCGGCCTCTAAAAGCCGGAGAGCTGGCTTTTTTTGTTGTGTCAAAAATTCCCTTTTAAAAAATGCGTTGCCATTTGAAAATGATCACTCGGAGTAAGGCCACCGGTTGTATTTTTATAAAAAGGATAAAGCAGGTGTGTGGTACATGTGTGTTGAAATGAGAAGGTGGGGGATGAAAAGAGAAGTTACACTTGAGAATGAGATTGAAGGAGAAAACTTAGATCCAACAGCATTGGTCCAAAGATATTAGCTGTCACAGAAGAAAACAACGACAAATATTTCTCGATCCTGACAAATGCGTGGAAAGGCAAGAAATGACTCTAGAGAGCCTTAGATGGGTATGAGAAAGGCCTGGAGAAATTAAGTCAGCTCTTGCCAGCATCATGTTCCTAAAAAGAGTTCAAATTCCCCTTCATGAAACAATACGAGCCATCTTCACTGCCCAGGATCACAGGCCGTTGACAGATGCTCTCTCTTCTGTGGGGACCCCAAGGCAGAACAACCTAGGAAAGATGTTAGCGTGCCAGCCCCGGGCGGGCTCTTGCAAACCCAAATGTCCACCATTCCCATGACGCAGATGGAAAAACCAAGTCCCAGAGGGATGTCACGTGATAGTTAAAGCCAAGCAGTGACCAGGGAGAACTGATAAGCTGGCAGATACCACACGATTTCTCCCCAGAGTCTGAATTTGGTGAGCCCTTTGTTCTTCAGAATCTGGGATGGGATCGTGTGCTATCGGTAACACGTTGGTTCTCGTATGTCACTCTGCACTTGAGAATTAAGCCCGATTTCTGTATGACAGGAAGCTCTATCAAGGCTGACTAAGGCCACTGAAATCTTAAACTCTAAAGCCCATTCCCTAGGGTGTTTCTTCTAAGGGGCCCACCCTCTAAAATTCCTAAGCTCTCCCAGAACTCTTTTCATCTCTCCCTCCTCCCCTAAACTACTTTCTTGCTACCAGCACCAGCACCAGCACCACCACCATCACATCTGAATCCAGTCACAAAACTCACTTAGCATACACAACCAGATACTGGGGGAACGTCTCTAAATGTTTCTAGACACATGTAGTAGGTCGACAAGACGCCCCCACCCCCAATCATGTCCACCTAGAACCTCAGAATGTGATTATATTGAAAACAGGGTCCTTGCGGATATAATTAATAAAGGATCTTGAGATAAAATCATCCTGGATATAGAATGAGCCCAAAATCCAATGGCTGGTGTCCTTAGGAGGAGAGGGACCACAAAGAAGAAGGTCAATGGGAAGATGGAGGCAGAAACTGGAGTGATGTGTCTACAAACCAAAGAACACCACGAACTTCCGGCAGCTACTAGAAGCTAGAAAGAGGCAGAGGACGGTTTCTTCCCTGCCAACAACTAGAGTTCAGACTCCTAGACTCTAGCGCTGTGAGAAAACACATTTCCGCTGCTTACAGCACCCACCGTGTGGTAATTTGCTATGGCAGCCCTTGAACACTAATACAGGGACCTACCTACCTGGGAGAGATCCCAGGGCACCACGGCCCTGGTCTCACCTTGTCCTGGTGACGGTGGAGTGAGAGACCACTCGGAAGCTCTCCACCAATCATGAGCAGGAGAACGTTATCCCTCCGCATGTGACAATCTGAACTTGCCACTGCTTGCCCACAGTGACGAGGGCCACAGGGACAAGTCTCTGCCTCAAAAGGTAAGGTGACACCTGGTGGGAGGTGAGGGAGTAGGGAGAGCAAGGCAAACTGTAAGGAGGAGCAACCTGAATGCTGCCCAAGAATTTAAGCTTCTCTGGTAAAACACATCATAAAAGTGGGGCCAGAGTTTACGCATGGACAAGTCCCTACCTAATACGATCCAAGAGACTGAGAAAGGTCCTTTCCCCCTATTGAAAACCCTGGTACCTGCGTCTCCTTCAGGCTGAGGCTCTGCCCGCGCCGTGGGCCTACTGTGGGCAAGCCCAGGGCTGTGCCCTCCTCATGAGCTGCCTTATTTAGCCTCATCTACCCAGGCAGGTTTCAACTGCTTTTCCACAGTCAAGGAAACGGAGGCTCAGAGATATTAAGCGTCCAAGTCACACAGCACCAGTAGTGACAAAAATGGAGAGTCAAAATCTTGCCCATTCTATTCAGTGACGTCTCCTACACCTTCATTTGCAACTGGGTCATCTTCTTTCTTCCCAGCAGAAAGGCACAACTGGAAAAGAAGGCACAGCTGAGAAGCAAGTCTGACTGCCCTGTTCAATTCTGAAGCAAAGAGGCAAAAGGACAGGCTGGATACCGCTGGTAAAAATGTGTGACAGTTCAGCTGTCTGGCAATTCAGTCTGGCAATTCTTCCAACGATTAAACAGTTACCAGATGACCCAACAATTCTGCTCCTAGTAGATGCTCAAGAGAAATTCACACGTGTTTACCTAAGACCTTTTACACAAAATGTTCACAGCAGCATTATTCCTAATAGTCAAAAAGTGGAACAACCCAAATGTCTGTCCATCAATGGAGGAATAGATAAAGTAAATGGGACATATCTGCATAATGGAATATTATTCACCCGCAAAAAAGGAATAGAGTATTGATATGCACCCCATATAGCTGAACCTTGAAAACAATACACTAAGTGAAAGGAGCCCATGGTAACAGATCACATAGTATATGATACCATTCATGGGAAAGTTCGTAAGGAAATCCCTAGTGGTTACTTAGGGCTGAGGGAGAGGAAAGGCGGTGATGGCTAAAGGGTATGCGGTTTCTTCTTGAGGTGACAAAAATGCTCTAAAATTGACTGTGGTGATGGGTGCACACAACCACGTATACACTAAAAACCACTGAACTATGTGCTTTCAACGGGTAAATTGTATCGATAAAGCCTTTTCTTAAATGACAGACCCAAAAGATCCCTAAAAGTGGAGTCTGAATACAAACAGGGCTTAAAATAAATCCAGGTGTTCAAGACAGTGTGCCCCCCACCGCTTCATCTGCCAGCTAATTCTGTGTGCCTCGATCACCCACGGCCGACCACTGTACAAAGGTGAAACGATACCTGATCGTGCCAATTCAGAAATTAGTGTAACTTCGGAGGAAACTAATTATAAATCTAACCCCAAATGTTTCTCAGAACGCTCCTTCCCCATCTAGAGCCATTAGCCAGAAAGCATTAGGGTTCAGGCTACAATTGGCAAGCCCTCTAAACAGCTTTAAAATTGAAGGAAAAAAACAGTCTTCCTCTATATGGGGCTAGAATATAATTTACACACAATTACCCGACCTAGTCAGGTTACAACATTACCTCCGGTTAAAACAACAGTAACTCACCTAAAGGGGAAGGTGTGCTTGTGGCGAAATGATCGGGATGCTCCAGCTAGGAGCTCAAACTCCCCATCCTCAGAGCCTTCTGCCTGGCTCCCTCCCAGGCTAATTTAAAAAATACTACTTCCTCTTACCCTGGGGGGAAAAGCTGCAGCCGGCAAGGCTGACCTGTCCCCAGATTGGTATCAGAGAGTAATATCCTAGACTGTGCCACTCAGACTGGGGGCCGCGGGGCGGTAACAGAAAAGGTGCGGAGATGGAGTGCTGCCTTGGAAAGCAAGGAAATTAAGGATCGTGACCCACGCATCAAACTGATACTGAGCGAGGTGGCTTGGCTGCCTGGTCATCAACCCAATCACAGGCACCGAGCTGCTCTGCATTCACAGGTAATTTTTCCATCACTCCATTCTGCTCAGCGCTCCCCACACCCAATACTCGCTACAGAGTGAGCTGTACTCACTATGCGAAGACCCCAGTGTTCAAATGATGACCAATACACCGATGCAATTAAAACCCATATAATCTTTTACGGCAGTGGTATTAAATGAAATCAAGTACCCTTCACTGTGGCTCGATGTGCCAGGAAGCTGTGCACTGTGCATCCTAAAGATGTGCCTTTCGAGTCGTCCCCACCCACCCACTCCCAAAGGGAAAGGCGGCCAAAGCAGATTCTTAATAAACCTCAAGAAGAGTTGGGAAAGAAGGGCCAGACAGGATGGCGGGCTGGTGTGAACTCAGTTCCTTCTATTTGTGCTTGTCACTTCAGCCTTGGGCGCCCAGTTCACCCACCCAGGCTGGAATTCTTCTGAAGACGCAGAGGATGACGCATGATGAAGAGTAAGTCCTTAGAAATGGTGACAGGGATGGTCTTGGGTCCCCTGGCCAAAGCATAGGTCCAAGGTGATTCTGCCATACAGAAATGATCCAAATGAAAGAATGACAAGAAGTTTAACATATCTTCTCTCTATCCATCGGGTTTGCATTTTCAAGCCCATCTCTGTATACTGAGACACCCTAAATAACTGACCCTGGTCTCGAGTGAGGCTGGGTCAAGTCTCCTAACAGTTCTGGGCCTCACGTTCTTCTTTCGAAATATGGAGCATGAAGCCCTGCTCTGACTAACACAAACTGAAACAGCAAATGTGAAATTATTACTCCAAGAACATAGCCCGTAGAGGGCTAAGAAAAACCAACACCTGAGCCTATGCCTCCAACCCAAACCTTCCTGAGAGCTTCTCCCCCTGGCTTGAGCCTCCCCAGTGCCTCTGAACAAGCTGAGAGGTACTGTGGTCAAGGTAACCGGAGCCAGCTGTGCGCTGGCCTCGGTTGACGAATGCACACAGCTATGGTGATGACTTCACAGCATCCCTTGTACTTCCCAAACTGCTCTTTTCCTAAGAGAGTTCAGTCACCTGGGTAGCAGCTACCAGAGAGATGGTTTCTATAATGAAGTTAAGCGCTTCGCAGTTCCTGGGAACCAAAACTAAATACCCCCTCTTTTACCTGCCATCTTGGAAGGACTCTGCATCCTCCACATGACGTGAGGAAATCTCAAGGGCTGGGCTGGAAGCCATGTCACAAAGGACAGGCGGCAGTACAGGCCCTTGGTTAAGGAAAAGCAAGCTTCGGGGCAGCGGTGGGGGGTAGGGGGGAGGAAGGCGGAGCGGGGGCAGCGCACAGAGGACTGTATCCTAGGGAAGACAGCCCAGCAGATGACTTCTAGAACCTACTCCTCTGGTAAGCTGGGAGCCACCTGAGAGTTGAGGCCCACTGTCATTAGCAACAACTAAACATCCTTCTGAGGAGAGAAAGGAGAAAACTCTACCGGTAGGCAGGCTCTGAAGCCCAGGCGTTCCATCCCCCAAACCCTCTAGTTGATTTCATGAAAAGAACGAAATGGCAGCCTTAACCCTTAGCCTTGATTACCTTCATTAACATATTTTAGATGCACATGGCAATCAGTTCTTGATGAGCAAGTTTCACCTAATCCTCGGAGCTGAGCCAGGCTGCAGGTTCACGACACTCCCATAGTGCAGCGACACTCAGTCCCGGCTGCAACTTAGAATCACCTGGGGAGTCATTAAAACCCACTGACATGGGGCCCACCTTCAGGGATCCTGATTTCATTGGTCCATGGTGAGGCCCGGTCATCAGCATTTTTAAAACATTCCCCCGAAGATTCTAATGTGCAATCAGGGCTCTGTAAGAAGTAGCTTCTGCCATCTTGAGGGTGAAAGGTGGGGGGGATGGAGACCTCAACAAAGCAGAGGTATTTTTTCATTATTACCATGCTGATCAGGGGAAAAAGCCACAGAAGGGTGGAGGAGCCTGGGACTGAGTCCCAGCTTAGCCGCCTCCCTAGCTGTGTAATGTCAGGCGAGTTACGTGTAAAGGGCGGGGCGATATCTTTATGTCATAGAGCTGCTATAAGCATCACGAGAGATAAGTATGGAAAAGTGCCTGTTGCATAGTAGGTGCTCAAAAACCGCTTGCCGAACCCCAAAAGAGCAAGGATGAAGATCAAGAGGTCCAGAGAAGATAAACTGAGAGGAAAGTGTCTGGCAGTAAGCCATACTCATTCATTCATTCTCTCATCGAATGTGTTTTGAGGACCTACTATGTGCCAAGCACTGTGCTAGGCTCTGTGGAGGCAAAGTGGAACGAGACCGGGTCAGTGCTCCAAAGGCGCTTACAGTCAAGTAAAAAGTTCTGTTAGTACATAGCATGATGGGGCTTGGAAGCACAGGGCTGGGCATGACTTGAGGCTCGAAGGTTGGCAGGGGCAGCCAGAAAAGGCAGTAGAGAAGGGCCTCCCCAGCGGCAGCTGCATCATCTTCCATGTTGGTGAAGGGCTTCAAGTGTATCTAAAAGACTGCAGCATAAGGTACCAATGGAACCAAGGAGGAGAGAGCTGGGCAGGGAAGGCCAGCCAGGGAGGCATCAGCAACTTCCAAAGGCTTTAAACAGCAGAGTGACTCTTCAATCAGGCCATTGAAGAGAAAAGCGGGGCCACTGTGGGGGCGCCAGTCACCTTAACGCTTCAATGTGGCAAGGAGGGGCAGGCAAGTGTGGCGAGAAAAGCAGGAACCAGAGGAAGGTATTAGACAGGAATCCTAGCGACCGGCGTGTGACCGAGGGTCAGCTCCCTCATCAGCAAGTCCCTCGCTGCCCTGTCAGTCAACTGTTCCAGAAACGAGGGGATGGGTGGGAGGGAGGGCAGGGCAGGCGGGGAAGCCATGAGGAGAGATAAGCACCTTGCACCCTTGGTGTGGGGTCTTGGGAAACACACTCAGCCATCTGCTAGGTCATAAATTTTATCCTTCGAGAGAAAAAAAGGTCAAATCTCCCCCACTCCCCCCCCAAACCCCCTGCCACACCCAACATGTGCTGGTCTGGCCCCCTGCCATCCGCCACAAGGAACTTCCTTCGAGGGAAAAGGGGGGACCCAAAAAAAGTGTTTGCAGTGAAAAAAGGAAGCCAGGAGAATCATAAGCAAGTCTCTCCACCTTTTATTAAACGTCTCACCTCTCAAGAGACAGAGGGAGATCTTTCTAAATCCAAGAGGGCCTTGAAGGCTTCAAAAGAGCAGCAGATTTGGAAATTCCGGAGATGGGAGGACCAGGTTCCAATCCCAGCACTCTGAGCAGGCCAAGCGACGGAACAGAAAGAGGAGGAACCCAGGAATCTCAATTCTGTCACACACAGACGAGGTGGCCCTGGCACGTGACTGAACGTCTCTGAACTTAAGTTTCTCCTCCTACAAAATTGGACTGAAAGAGCTAACACATGAAATGTGCTTAGCACAGGGCTGAATGACAGGCACGCAGTGCCTCTCTCTCCTCCCCCACACCCTTCCTTCCCCACCAGTGACTTCACCTCTCTCTATTCGTCTGCAAAGGGAGATCAAACTTCCCTGCCTGCTCCACAGACTAACCGTCAGAAGGAAAAGCACTTGGAAAAGGCAAGAAGCACATTCCATAAATTTAATGACTAATTCTTAGCAACTTTACTTCCCGCAGATTGCTTGGCCACCAGTCTGAATCAGCCCACCCCGGCAGTGGTCCTGGGCCCCCATGGTATTTCAAGGGTTGAAGATGCTCCAGCAAACGGATGCTACCTAGTGCAGCGCGGTGTCTTTATCTATCTCGACCTGGGCAGCCCCTTACCCTACAAAGAGTGTCAGACTATTCCACGTGAGGAAGGCCACTCTCTGAAAAAGATAAAGCTGTCCCTTGCCTCAGAGATAGTATTTCTCTGCTACACTAATATCCTAACATGTCCGTGTTCTCCTCATGCCAGGCACAGAGTTCTATAAATCGTCACATAAAAGAAAACTTTATTTTCCAGAGGGATAAATGGGAGGAAAATGAAACCGCCGTCACAGCAAAAAACATCACCAATCAAACAGACCTCGGGCCGCCAGAAACTTTACCGAACGTGCAGTGTTACAGATGTTTTATAGCCATGATGTCTGTTCTATTTAAAACACTTGTACTGGGCCACCAAACAATGGAAAAAGAGAGAAAGAAAAGATATGTTCCCCAACGCGCCCAACCCAGCTAACTGGTCTGGGCTGGATGTTTATTGAGGCAAAGAGGCAACTGGGGACCCGTGGCTGTCAGCCGAAACGTGGAGGGCTCATTTTGTAGTTCACTCTGGAGGGCTGTCAAATCAGCCACACAGCCCGGCAAATGACGCACGGGCTCTCTGAAGGGCACTTCTGCCTGGAAGACCAGGATCGTCTATGGGAGATTGCCCTGCACCTGGCAAGGACTTAATAAAATCGAGTTCCCTTCCCTCAAAGAAAAAGAAAATGCCCAGTTAAACCTTATTTGTCCAACAACAGTCCTTTATTTCCTCCACACACATTTGTTCACTGCCCGCTAAGCACAAAGCACTGAGCGGGGGACTCACAGCCAGATCAGACGTGGGGAGGACCCCCCCCCAGAACGGAAGCCTCCTAAGGGAAAGGAGTGATCACGTCCCCTCCCAGAATGGAAGCTTCATAAAATTAAGAACTTCTCTTCTGTTCACCACTGCTTCCCAGCATCTGAAAGAATGCCTGGTACACAGTAGGCACTCACTAAATATGGGTCGAACAAATGAGTGAAAGAATAGTCCCTGCTCGGAATCATCCAGTTCACACATGACTGAAGGTCCCGGGGGCATCCTCCTTGTCTCCCCTTTCCCTGTGGGGAATTCCTGCACTCCTTGTTGCTAAGCTGGCATAAGCACTGAGGAGATAAAAGGCCTCGTTCCTAAGAAGAAGAGCTGGCCAAGTTCTGTTCCAGAGCCACAAGCACACAGACCCAGTACTGCAACGGAAAGGTCCCATTGGTCTGAGTCAGACAAACCTTCCCCTCCTATTTGGACAAACACAGCTGGTGATTTGGTACGGGCCTCTTTATATATAAAAAGGACAATTGGTGACTCTTGATAAGAAACCACTTGAAAGGATGAGTGACATAAGGAGGGGCCTGAAAAGCCTGGCAATCGCAGATTCAGGGACAATGTCCAGGATCTGTATCAGCTACCCTTGATTACTGCCAAGGGACAACACATATTAATGACTCCCTAGTCCCCATCAGGCTGTAGAAGCTCAAACTAAAAGATTTAGTTCTCTGCCCTTCAAGAGCGCACAGGAGCCTGATGAGATCACACAATGAAAAGAGTGTACAAAATCTAGAGAATGATGAACTCTGTCTAGAGAATCAGGAAGGCTTCAAAGAGCAGATGACTGTGGGGTTTTAAAGGATGAGCAGGAGTTTTCCAGGAAGATATGAAAGAGGGGGAGGAAGAATCAAAGTGGCATGAAACACCATGGTTTGTTTCGGGCACTCAAGTCTGGCACTGCTAGAAGCCCAGTGGAAAGGAGGGTTCGATGGAAGATAAGGATGGAGGTAAGGAGTCTTACAGACCATAACCAAGGAGACTGGACTGCATCCTCAAAACAATGGGTCAGTGATTTGAAGCAGAAAAACAATGTAGCCAGCTTTGTATTTAGATAAGTCACTCCGTAGAGACGGTGAGACCTTTAGAAGCTTATCATAATAGTCCGAGATGAAGGAATGCGGAACTAAAGTCAGGCTCTTTTGCACAGCAAAGCAGGAAGAGGTTTAAGAGAGAGCAGGAGACAAAATCATCGGGGTAAACGGCCAGATGAAAAGACGAGGGAAAGGAAGGAGTTCTGAGTTGACTAGGTGGCTGAGTCAATGGTGGTGTCACTATCTGAGACAAGGAATGCAGACGCAGCAGGTGTGCAGAAGAACCATAAATGTGTTCAGTATGGGTATACCAAATGTGCAGTGCCCGTGAGACAATGTGTGTGTCTGTTCTGGAACTCAGGGGAAAGATCAGGACAGATGCTCCAGGCTGAATTCACCAACGTCTAGGTGGCCAGTAAAACCATGCAGGTGGATGACATGCGAGGGGAGAGCAAAAGCAGGAACAAGGACAACTTCAGGAGAAATCCCAACATCTTTTGAGAACTCAGAACAACAGCCAAGAACCACAAGAGAAGCCAGAAAAAAAAAAAACAAAAAAACCTGCCTCACCAACTGTGGCACATGGCCCATTGTTTCATGCCCTTCCCCTGAGTAATAATAAGCCGGTGACCGGTTCAACCAACACAGTGTTGCAGAAGGGACGGTGTGTGACTTCCAAGGCTGGGTCCAGCTTTTCTCTAGAACATTCTTACTTGGAGCCCTGAGCCACTGAGTAAGAAGTCCAACCACCCCGAAGCTGCCATGTTGTAAAGAAGCCCAGCTACATGGACGGACCACATGTTGCAACTCCATTCTTCAAGCCATCCCTGGCCTGGGCACCAGGCATACGAGTGAATAAGCCTTCCATGGCTCCAGTCCTTTGCCATCGAGTTCCCAGCGAAATTTCAAGTCTTCCCAACCGAGGAAGCCCTGAACATGGTGAAGCAGAAACCGGTTGTCTCTGCTGTGCCCTGCCCGAACTCCTGACCCGAGAAGATTTCCCCGAGCACAATACAACGGCTGCTTTACGCTGCTAAACTTGGGGGTAATTTGTTACCAAGCAATGCTAACTGTAACACTGAAGCTGGGGCATTTCGAATAGAAGGGAATGAATGGTCAACGGTGCCCAGCAACAGAGAGGTTTCGAAAGGTAAGGAGGAATCCGTTTTCAACGCCCCTGGGTCCAGACCTCAGCCACACACCTCCCAGACAGATCTCAGTACTTCCAGGGCCAACATCTACGTGCGGCTCATCAGGAAACTCCAACTGCCACAGGAGCGATGCTCTCAGACAGGCCAACGGTGGCCAAGCCCTGGGTGACTTGGCAGTCTGTGGTTAGCAGCAAGTATCATTTGGGGGAAAACCTTACTGCTGATGGACTGGGGGGGGAAATGTGCCATGAACGTGATAACTGCCCCAAGACACACACACCGCCCTCTGGCTTGCTGTGGTCAACTCCTCTTTAGAAAAGCAGAAGTCTAAAAAGTCAGTTTTGGTTTTTTTTTTCTGGAGAGAAATATCAGTATTTCCCCAGGCAGTGACACCTAATACATCTAATACATTATCACTGTACATATCAGTCGTCCAAGCAGCCACCTTAAAACAGGCTGATAAGCAATCTGTTTTCAAAGCCCTCCCTTGCCCTTGACCAAAGGCACGCCTCTCTTCCTGTGTGAAATCTGGATTCTTAAGACTCAGGACACACATGAAACTATGAGCACCTCGCACTGTTGTTCTCTCAACAGCATCTGTAGCTCAGGGCGACTCTACCCATCCAGCCAGCGAGTCTCTGGTCTCCAGAGCTGCTGGGAAATGTGCCTGCCATGCCTCTCCCTGCCCCACATCTGTTCCTCTAAAGGCCTGCTTGGTCTCCACTCTGTTGCTGTTGCTCACAGGCCTGGTGCCCCTAAACCTTTTCTGTGCCCCAAAGATGACCCAGGTCAAAGCAATGTGTTAAAACACAAGGACTGAGCCACCTGGGACCCTGCAGAGTACTTGGCCGGTACCAAGAGAGACCTCGAAATGAAGTAAGAGCCAGCGTACAATTCGCCCAGAGGAAAGACCTGGTCCCTTAATCAACACGATTTCTGAGCAGTTGCTTGGAAAGAAACCTTGTGGGAAGAGAAATGAGAAATAGTAACTGGGGCCACTGTCCTCGAGGTGGGGGTAAGCGGCTGACGTTTTAGTCAGGGAGACAGGACGTCTGCAAAGACACCGCAAAGCACCGTCACAGTTTTCAAGGTGTCCGCCTTTGTTTCCAAGTTCCAAACCGCCTCGGCAGCCTCCTCGACTCCTGTTCGTTCCTTGACACTCCGGGCCCAGCGGCTCTGACCAGCGTCTGCACGTCCATACCCCCACACTCCTTCATTCAAGCCGCCCTCACTCAGGAGTGTCCTTCGGCCTTTTTGTCCCCCTATCACGAGTCTCCAAACCTCCCTACCTCAGTCCCAACGTCTTTGCGCAAATGTCACCTTCTCCCATAGGCGTTCTGTGGCCGACCTATTTAAAACGGCAAACCCACCCCAACCCTCAGCACTCCTTAGACTGTCTCCCAGCTTATCTTTTCACACACTCCATGATTTCCTTATTTTACCAGCCACCTCCCTCCCAACAGAAAGTAAACCTCACGAGGTCAGGAATTTTGTCCAGATATATGCCCAGTACCCAGTTGTAAGTGATATTCAATAAATATCTGCCGAGTTAATGAACGAACGTTCTAAGGCATTCCCACACGTCTCTTCAGTCACCGTGTCTCCTTTCTCTACACCCGCACAGGATGTAACCTGTTCCTCAACAGTGGCACTTTGTTTCATTCTGCTTCCCATTATCACGAGATATTTACCCACTAGGTTCAAGTTCCTTGTAGGAAGAGACCATATTTATTCATCTTTCTATCCCCCAAAGCATTGGTGGTGCTCAAGTATACAGTCAATTGAATCTAACTTAAAAATCAAATTGCATGGAAAATAGGCAAAGAACACACAGCTAATATAACTATATACCCAAGTGATTTTCATTTCCTTCCTCATTCCTTATGAGGCTTGTCTTATGTGCAGAGCACAGCACAAGGGCTTTTGAAAATATCAAGATAAGCAAGATACACAGGCTCAGGGTCCCCAAACGACAGCTACTAGACACTTGTGGCTCCTAAAACTTACATTAAAATTGAGCGTCATTAACAATGCAGCCCCTACGTGGCACGAGCCGCATTGTAAATGCTCGTTTGCCACATATATTGGACAGCACAGCAAGTACACGTCCTTTGCTGCAGGAGGTTCTACGGGACAGCAGTGGCGTCGGTAGCCCTTGCCCTCAACGGCTAACCCTCTGGTGGGGCGCATGCGACGTGCACAAGGACCAGGAGAAAGGGTGTGTTAACCAGCCATAAAGCAAGCAGCACAGGGCTTTGGGGAAAGGAGAGAGGTGCCATCACCAGGGTAAAAGGAAAAAAGCAGGAGAGGCTTAAGGCAGGGGATGGAGATATCTGGGACCCTCTGAAGATGGGTGGGTTTTCTAGACCAAAGAAAGGGAAGTTAGTCCAGAAGCCTGGGGAGGGAAGATCCAGGTACAGAGGGGCTCAGGGCTGTGCTCCCTAGAGCACAGATGCACGGAGCCCTGTGTGACAGGAGGCTGGGATTCCAGGCAGAGGACCACTGCACACGCCCTGGGGGTCAGGAGCAGGAGGCGGCGGAAGCTAGAGAGAAAGCCACAATGCAGCTAGATGAGAGGGCCTGACGGATGATGGCGGCAGGACTAGAAATGAGGCAACAGACAACACGTGGCAGGAACAGGTATGCGACTAGCAACCAGGTAACCTTGGGGTGACAGAACGCTCAAATTCAAAGATCCAGGGTGCGCACAAAAGCAGAATCTCCCTTAGATTGTAAGCAACTAGAAAGCAAACCCCTTATTTGCTAGGTGGGGGGTTCATGGGGCTCACTGCTCAGGCCACCATGTGCCGCCCACCCATGATGGCTAGATCCTGTGCCTGCCAGCCCGGTGAGTGTCCACACGCGTCTCAGCTCACTCCCGCCGCACTCTGTTCGGGGCCAGAAAGATGTGGGTCTTCCCAGTGTCTGCCCGGCTGGCGCTGGCCAGCGCCACTCCCAACCAAGACAAGAGTCTGCACGACTCTGCCTCAGAAGCTGCTGTTTTGAGACTGAGGGGTACAAGCTCCGCTCAAGTTCAGCAGGCCAGCTTTCTTCAGGCCCTGCCCAGCCACCCGCTGTGGGTTAAAGACTTATGTATGCACATTCTGGGGGCTCAGCATGAAATCTTTCCAGACACAGAATAAGGTCTGAACCAGGTGCTTAAGATGCAGGGCACAACCTGGTTAATGCTATTGTAGGGCTCCACAAATCCGCGAAGACCGGATGCATTTTGGCAAACAGCTAATAATAAAAGCAGGAGGCGGGGAGAGGTGGAAAAAGTCAACCCGGCATTTACTGGAGACTGTCCTCCTCTCAGTTCCCCTACCGCAGGCACCTTTGTGACGACTTGCTTCTATCTCCAATTAGCCTATTTTCAGCAGCCAATACCCAACGTGCGAGGCCCTCTATTCAAGAACCTTTTATCTAACACGCACACACTTTACAGAAACGAAAATGACCAAAAAAAAAAAAAAGAAAAAGAAAAAGAAAGAAAGAAAAGAAAAGAAAGACAGAAAAGAAAAGAAAAGATTTCTAAAGTGGCCAGGCCAAAAAACTAAGAGGCTTGGAGGTGCTGTTTTCAAGAACAAAGAAAATTCTGGAAACCTCCTGAAAGGATCCTGCCTGCTCTTCCTATTAAGCAATCAAGAGCTGACAGGGTACTGGTACGCAGCGGCTGAGGAGGGTACGAGGCCATGGGCCATGCCAGGGGCTACGTTCCTCTCCCCACAGCGTCCAGCCAGCCCCTTATCGCCGGCCTGCAGGACGGAGCAGGGCCTCTGCCTGTTTAAAAAGGGGACTGTGGGGAGGGGTGAAGGAGGGAGAAACCAATCTGAGAAATAACTTCCTGACAGGCCGACAGCTGACATTCTTAAGTGAACACAGGATGTGCCAAGAAATTATCAGGCTTGGCTTTTCTCTCCCTGATAGATGACAAAGCAAAAAGAAAAAAAGAAAAGAAAAAAAAAAAGGAAAAAGAAAGAAAACGAAAAATAACCACAGCCACACACATTTCATAAATCACGACTTTTATTGAATGCTTCACCACATAATAGCAACAGTCAAATTGAATAAAGACACCCTTCTGTAAAGTAATAGGGAGAAACTGGACATCTCCCCCGCCCTCGACAGGCAGGAGGAAAAACTGAACTTTGAGGCAGAGAATGGTTTGGGGTAAGCAGATTTAGCCGTCGAGATGGGCGGTGGCCTTTCTCCATGATTCTCAAAATCTGAACACCTAGAAGCTAGAAGCGGGGTGAACTGAGAGCAGAGCCACACGAGAAAACAAACGTGTGGGTGAGGGTGTCGGGTTTTGTTCTGAAGGGCGCGGGGGTGGGTGTATCTGCTGGGAAGACCAAGAGTGAAATAAATACTTGGGATGGGTCTGCAGGAAATGTGCGAATGGCTGAGAAAGTAAGAGGGAGCACAGGCAGCCGAAGCCCAGTGGAGGAGCATCAGGGTGTTTGTTGGCCAGCAGCACATCACGGTGACATTCAACCCACGAAAGAAGCCCCGCTACTCACCACAGCCAACACTGTGGGCCCACGCAGCGGGAGAAGAACGAGGCGCCCACTCCTTTTACCACCTCACTTGCTGCAAATTCAAAGCAGAGTCAGACAGAGGGGCATTCGGTTCAGGGTGCGGTCTTGCTTCTTCCTAGGAGGCGGGCTCGCTCACTCCAGAACCTTCTCTCCAAGTGGCCCGCACTCAAAGCCTGACATGCCGACACTTCTCAACTTGAAGAGCGAAGTAAGAAACGAAGGAAAGGACTAAGGAAAATACTCCTCCCCTGCCTCCGTCTGTGAGGTGGGATGAGGGACAGGACACTCGTATCTGTATCTAGTTCTAGCCTCTTCTCTGCCCGATTCATCTGAACAAAGTAGCTTTCTAGTTTTTTAAGTGATAGAAAGCAAGAAGAGAAACGAAGGTATTTCTTTCCAAATTCTGCCATGTGCAGAACCCCGAGAAATAGACTCGCAGTCAACTATGTCTGAAGTCCTTAGAGGGAGATGACTCCTGTCACAGGGCAAGCTGCCACCCAGATGAATAGGCCTGAAACTCTCAGCACGGTAGGCGCTCCACGAACATGTGCTAGACAGGACTGTACGGGGGCCGTGTGCACCTGGCCACAAGCCTCAAGAGTCCCGGCTCTTTCGCCAGCACGGAATGCCACCTCCAGAGCCAGCCACCGTGACGCACCAAGAGGGTGATGTAACAGCGCTGGAGCATTTCCGAGCAAACGCCCACAGAAAACAGGACACTTTGATTCAAGTCAGAGCTAGTGATTATTGGACTAGTACCTGAGGTCAGGCTAGGGTCACTCTTTCCTTTCCTGACTCTATCGCCAGCACCTTAAAAAAAAAAAAGGCACTTATGGATCAAAATGGCACCCAGAATGACCATGTGCTTCCCCTGGGGGTGGGAGGTAGTTGAGGGAAGGGCAGAATCTCCCTCCTGGGTAGGTTTCAGCAGCAAGGCCTGTTGGTAAGGCAAAAGGCAGAAATTCCGATTATGGAAAACAACTGAGAGGCCACATTTCCCAAAAGATTAAGACAGTTTCTGGAATGTTAATGTTTAACCTATCAGCTGCACATAAACAAACCACTCTTCAAAGAGGGTCAGGAAGACAATGATCGGTCTCAGAGATTTTATTTCTCCTGTCTAAAACTTAAGGAGAATTAAAAATCAGACGCCGAAAATCAGATGACCAGTGAATTCACCTGACAAAAGTCTCTCCAGGTACAGATCACAGGGTCACGGAGAGGTCAAGATCTCACATGCCCTGACTCTGCGTTGTTAGCACTCCCCACCTAGGGGAAGGGGTCGAAGTGCTGGCGAGTGAAAAAACCATGTCATATGGTGGGTGGTGGGTGTTGTGTTGCTGTGTTGTATTGTGTTCTGTTGTGTTGTATTGTGCTGTGCCGTGCTGTGTTGTGTTGTGTTGAAGCAACTAACACATTCAGAATACGGTTGCTGAAGTGAACTGAACCAAGAATAAAGCCCTATTGAAAACCGAGTCTAAGTGGACCCTGCATGACCTGGAGGAAGAGAGTGAACTGGATCTGGACCCGCAGCCGGCTCCACTACTATGGCGTTTGACCCTGAGCCACACACTCCACCTCCTGTAGCCTCAGCTTCCCCATCAATGAAATGGATAATATTCCTGGTATTTTGCAGCGCTGCTATGCGGATAAAACCACATTTTATGTGAAAGTGCTTGTATGCCAGAACGGCCACTGGAGGTATTAGTCTCATGGACTCACCACGCAACTCACCCGCCTCTTGCACAAGCATGTGATTTTTCTATCTCAGACACCGTCTAACAGGGTCTGGGGAGAAACGGGAGTACAAACTCTAATCCCACACTGGCGTCAATAGCCAACGCCTGAAAAGAAAAATCTCCTCTCCGGAAGATAAGGGAAACCACATATCATCTAATTAAAGCAGGCAGGTGAGTGCAAGTGTGAAGGCAGGGCAGCCTGGCTCGGCAGCAGGCCAGAGCAAGAACAGGGCTGGTGTGCCTTTGCTGTGGGAACGGGGATCCTTCCGCTCTAAGAGCCACCTATGTGGAAGGGAGAAAGAAGGGGGAGGGGGAGCAAAGCCACCCCTCATCTCTAAACGTACCTCCCATTTGCACCCTACACTAGCTCCCCACTCCCAACAGACTGCTGTATCCCAGGGGGCCCCAAAAAACACCCACCTAGAGCAGCCTCTGTGCCTTTATCTCGTGGCATGACTTACACACACTGCCTTCAAGTCCTCATGGGAGTCTTATGTAGGAGATGTGACAATGCTACATCCTCACATTTCCATCATCATCATGGGCCTTCAGTCTGTGGTTGGGTATTGTTGTAAGCACCTGACACAAACTGATATATTTCATTCTTGACACAAACTGATATATTTCATTCTTACCACAATCCCATAAGGTAGGAACTATCGTTCTCTCCCATTTCACAGATAAAATAAACTGAGAAACAGAGACGTGAAGGGTAGCACCAGAACCTGAGCCCAGGCATCATGGCCCTCCAAAAGCCTACTGCCCTCACCATCCGTCTACTCTACCACTTCTGAACACAGTACACAGTACATCTTATCTTCTCCGCCAAGAAGGCAATAAATGGGTGTCATTTCTTGTCAAGCGCACAGAAAGTATTGGAAGCAAACTCCAGGTTCAGTAAATGGAGGAAGATGGGCGGGAACGGAATGAGAGCATTCAGTGAAGAAAAGCAGAAGGAAAGCAGAAAGGAAAGAAAGCAGAGAGCAGAGAGGAAGGCTGTCACGTCTGGGCTGTGAGTGCTGGGCTGAGGAACTCAGAACTGGGTTCCTGTTCAGGCAGGTGTCGAGAGTCCCACCACCCCCCTCCCCCAGGCTGTAAAGGTCAAAAGAATAGAAACGATGGCAGGAGAGATGAGGGGTGCCATTTACTGAGTGTGCCATGAGTCCAGCTCCGTGCTAAGCATTTTGTGTGCATTATTTCACTTAATCCTCCAACAATCCTATGAACTAAGGCTCATCATCATCCCTATTTTACAGCTGACGAAACTGAGGCTTCCAGATGTTAAGTTACTTGCCCAGACACCTAACGGAGCCAAAAACTAACCAGCCCACTTCGACAATCTACGTGACTCTCCCTAATTCCACTGTCCTCCAGCCACACACGAATGCACGGAGCATGGGATGCCGTTAACACCAAGCCATTCACCCTTAGAATACACAAAGCAGAGAGGGCCCATGCCCAGGAAGTCAGACGTGCAAGGAGACTGAAGATAACTAGGAGCCCAGGTGGTATTCCAGATGAGGAGAAGCCTGTCCATAAGATGTCACTTATGGTCAGCAGATGCTTCCACTATCACTCAAGGAAAAGCCAACTCAAGGGACAATGGCCCTAAATGCTTTCTTGATGGCCAAGGGAGCTCCCAAATCCTTGTTGAAGGCACTTGGACTGGGAACAAAAACCAAAGACGGCATTCCCTAATTCTCCCCTCGTCTGGCCATTTCTCCTTTCAAGTCTTTTTCAAACCTCAGCTACTGCAAGAAGCCTTGCCTGGCCTCATAGCCTTCCCCCTCACTCCATAAATCCCTGGCCTCCACAGCTGCTCAGAAATCCACTCCGTCACCTGGCACACAATCCTGTATTCCATCACCATTTCTACATGCTCAGAAATTGTTTTCTACCAGGGCTTAGCCACCTGAATAGAAAATGAAACCCCTCTAGAGACAGAATCATATCTTAGCTTTCCTCTCTGCTGCTCCTGGCTCTAGACCACCAAAAATGTTCCACAAGCAGCCACTCAGAAGTACTGACCTACCTGACCAGCTCAAAGCCTGAGAAGGGTGCTGATCATCTGTTGCCAGGGACTTAAACTGGCTTCATGCTACCCTCTCTCTGAGTTTTTGACTCACTATCTATTTCGCCCTTCCTTCTTCTCCCATAAGTCTCACTTTCAATTTAATCATGCTGGATGTCCTTGAATAAACTTACCATATTAACCCAGTCAAATCTAAACTCAGGGCTATGTCAACACTAGGCACTCAGCTGCCACACCAGGAAGCTGGTAATTACCAAGAATAGTAAAAGTGATGTTCGATCTGAATGGAGAATTTTCAGGAGTGACGTGAAGACCTAGTGGAGATGCTTAAAATATGGAAACCAGATGATCATTCCAACGGCATGTAGGACCTTCTGTCTGCTGTCTCGCCTAAACCACTTCCCAAATGTCATCTGTGCACAGAATTACTGCCAAGTGGTTTTCTTTATTGAGAGGGAATGAATTTAGGGATTCTCAATAACATAAAGGGACTAACACCAGAACAGGGGCAGAAAAAAATAGTTAGGAAGTTAAAAGTTGTAGTGACAAACATCAGGATATGAGTTCAAGAGCTGGATGGGAACCCTTCAATTCTCAGGCTGAATGTGGGCCTGAAATTAATGCTAGTCGCATCAAGTACTAAATTACCACACCCCACGTATGGCCACGGTTGCGAAAATGCAATATAACTTCAAATAACTACAACAATATAAGGTAGCACTGCCCCCTCATGCCAACATGTTTCTGCATATAGCTTCTTTCTTTATATTTTGTACGATTCCCTTGCTGTTCTCGCTTTTGTTTTTTGCTTCTCTGCTAGTCTACCTTTCACGACCATAATGTTGAACTCAAGCATGTTTCTTATCATTTGATCTGTTTCATAAATTGCTGAGGAGACGTGGTAAATTGGCGCCCATCATCATTCCAACCCACACACACACACACACACACACACTCATACACGCCTTTCAGTTACGCAGGAACTGGAAAACTGAGAAATCCTAATTCAGACTCCCTTGCAGCTAGGTGTGAAAGGAGTAGCGGATTCTACGCTTCCACTGTTTGCTCTGGCAACACAGCCATGGAGGCATCTGGCTATTCTGCAGTAGCACCCTGTGTCTCGGCTGGCTCCTCATGGAGAAGCTATTCTGCTGACGAAGATCACAGCACGACAGCAATAATAATGGTGCTTCCTGACCCAGCAGCGCAGCCATGGTTCTGAACCCAGCAGTGTAATGTCAGCTTCCCAGTCTGCCGTGTGGTTACCAGATGACAGACGAGGCATCAGCTGCTAACAGTACCAGATCTGCTGTGTGGCTCTGAGACTCATTTCTGAAAGTACAACCTAAAGGTCTTTCTAGATCACTTAATGATTTCTGTATGCATTTTCGTGACCTCCAACAAATTCCTTTCTGCTTAAACTAGACAGGAGTGGATTCGGTTCTCTGTAACTGAACCACTTGGCCGTGGTTTTGTTTTTAAAAGTAGATCAGCAACTTCATTTAAAAAGAAGAAAGGCACAAACCAGAACCCTGAAGTTTCAGTTCTGTTTCTGACTGGGACAAGGCACTTAACTAATGATTATTGGGCCTCAGTTTTATCATCTGTAAACTGAGGGGGTGAAACGAGATGACTTCCAAGGTCCCTGATAGGCCTAACGCTCAGTGATTCTAAATCCAGATACCCTTTACTTTCATTATTTTGAATTTATTTTTGCAATCAATAAGATCAATGCCCCTTGATAGGGAAAAATAAAATGTCCTCGTCCTTATTCAAGTGGTGACTTTCAAATTGTGCCGTGAGACACCAGGGCTCCAGGCCAAGAAATTCGGCTTCCAGCTGGAGCTAAACATCCCCTTTGGAGAAAGGGTCCACAGAGGTGAATACTTTTCCTCTATCGTTACTTCTAGAAAGGGACGTGGTCAGAGTGCCCTCTGTATAGTTTATTTTTACAACAGAAAGTACTCATCAATTCTTTGTATAATTAAACAAACAGAAAACAGACATAGCTGACTTTTCAAATTTCTGTTTATCTATATGTACTATCCCCCACCCCCATTCCTCAAGAAAGGAAGGAAGGAAGGAAGGAAGGAAGGAAGGAAGGAAGGAAGGAAGGAAGGAAGGAAGGAAGGAAGGAAGGAAGAAAGAAAGAAAGAAAGAAAGAAAGAAGAAAGAAAGAAAGAAAGAAAGAAAGAAAGAAAGAAAGAAATAGATCAGCGTATTGACCATGATCATCTCTGTGTGGTGAGATTTCAGGGACATTTATTTTTCATTTTTATGTTTTTGAAAATTTCCCAAATTGGCTGCATTTACCAACCCGGTGAGTAAAAAGGGCAGTGAAGAGCTTACTGCTCTCCCACTTCCCACGTCTGTGCAGGCGGCTTCATGAACTGGTCACACCGAAAGTTCTGATTCAGAGGAGAGCTATTTCCATCCTCAAACTTAGATAAATGTTAACCCAGTAAGATAGGCAGGTGGGTAGGTCGGCCTGTTAAGATAAGTAGGTAAGTAAACACACTGTAAAAAGAAAGCTTTGCCAAACTGCGCCAAAGAACGGGTAAGTTTGAAGAATAAATTCAGTCCAGGCTGAGCCAAGAAACACTGGTCTTTTCAACATGAAGCCTTACCCTGCAGCACAAATAAAAATGTTTACCATAAACATATATCGTTTTTATAAAAAACCAGTTCATTTCTGAAAGTAAAGTTAATCTTTCAAACTCCTGGTGAGGGTTATAAAATTGCACCATCCTCTTTATAGGGTCGATTAAGATAAAAACATTTTTATAAGGAGGCTTTACATACATGTAACGTACACATTATGGATAGTTAAGATTATTTACATAATTATATATGTTGTGTATGTTGTGTGTGTGTGTATATACACGCGCACATATAAATATATAATATCCTTTAAAATATCCAAAACTTTAACCTCAAAATTCCACTTCTAGGTATATGCTGTAAGAAGGCAATCGAAGATGTTGATGAGAAGTCACATACAAGCATGTTCGTCACAGTGTAATTCATAATTATAATAAATCATTAACAAGCTAACTATTCAACAGTAGTAGGCTTTGGTAAAAATAAAGTATACTTGTAAGTCACAATGCCATGTAGATAGCAAAACCACCCCATGAAAAATTTTGTTATAAGGAGAAAATATTTATGATATTGTTATAAATTGGGCTAGTAAATAACGTGTGTATGTGTTGCTGTGAATAAAGGATGAAAGAAAATGCACCAAACAAAATTAACAGTGGTCATCTCTAAGTGGCAAATAGTATAGTTAGAGAAAATTTTACTTAGCTCTTGTGGTACTCCAACATTTCTCCAAGTTTTTGGGATTGAAGGAGTGGGGCAGAAGCAATAACAGATGTTCTAAATAAACAACCTGTCCAAGTCTCTCCCTTTCTGTAAATGTCCAAGTTGGAGTCAAAAGTGTTGTGCGTGTGTGTGTGTGTTTTTTTATCACCAACGAATCTCATAATTTTACCCTGTCAACTGTCTAAATGGAACAAACATTACTCATTTGCCATGTTTGCGGCTGGGGTAGTGTTTTAATGCTGTTTTTTAATTAACTAATCAGAAGCATTTGAAATAAGACTATTTCCTGGGGCTGAAATTTACATTTATATCCCTTTTTAAAGCCCATTTAGCAAATTAACAAGAAAACAGCAATAGTCAGAGAAGTTACCGCATCCACTGGCATGTGCCATATATAAAATAGCAACTACAGGATTCTCATGAGGGTCAGACAAAACGGTCTTGTAAAGAACTCTGGAAAAAATAAAATGCTGTGTAAGTAACAGGGAGAAACTATTATTACCCTTAAAGTCCAGCTGTTTTGTGATGTCACCACATAGTTTCTTCTCTTACTGAGGAGATCCTTGGGTCCCAACCCTCTGTGTGAAGCTCCCTTTGATGATGGCAACAACCATTTCTGTGGGTAAAGGGTCTCAAACGTTCCTGATGTGATCTATGACCCCAGAGAGATCAGAAATACAGCTCACAGAAGCGAAATAGAGGAAGCTGGCTGCTGATGACTTTGAACTATAATCAAAGTTTTTTGTCTTTAATCAAAGCAGATCTAGCAGGGTCTCTCTCTACTTAAAATGAAACCTAACAGAAACATCTCCTGATCACTTATATCCATCACTAAATATCCAGGAGTCTCATCACAGAGCAGATTGTCTTAACGCTAAATCCTAATGACAGGGACCTTAGTCTCTGTCGGCAGAAATGACAACAAAGAGCAATGGAGGTGGCAGGTGGGACATCAACCTCGGGTCCAACATTAGAAGCCTAAAGGACTTTAAAAAGGGTCCTTTCTTCCCCGGGGACTCCTTTTTACTGCAAAACGAAATGACATTTCTTCTGTTTGGAAAGATATATGTAATCCAACCTGTTCCTGATTCAAACTGTCCTTTCCCACAATATATCTGAATTTGTGAGGCCTGCCTAAACGGTTAAGATATTTCCATTAAAAATGACAGCTGCAGCTACAATAACAAGACCTTGAGCACCAAGGCAGGCCAGGCCTGGGCAGGAAAGGAAGCACACGTCCCCTTCCTCTAAGAACGGCTTTCACAGTTACCCAGTCTGATGACTTGAAATTAACTCGCTAGGTTAATAATTCAAACCCATGGGCTTGGCAAGTTTTAATGTTCCAATGTTGGTTTACAATTAACCCAGCAACAGAGTTTTAAGGTGTTTGATTTTTAATTAGTCTATTGATTTACCAGTCTGGTTAGTGATACTTTATTCCTGTGCCCTTTATTCTGTCTTCCATCCTTATTAAGAAAGAGTGGTGGTTACTCTGGCTCTTTTCTCCTCTGGACAACTCTAGACTCTGACCCCTCCTCCTCAGGGGTGCTGAACGACATAAAGCCTGAATGTCTGGATTCCACGTGGCCTTGGGCAAATTAAGATAACCTGTCTGTGCCCCTTTCTTCATCTGCAAAATGGGGTGATAGCACCTACTCACAGAACTAGTGTGACCATTTAATGAGATAACTCGCAAACCCCACAGATCAGCGTCTGACACAGACTAAATGTCGGAGCTCTGGGCCCTTCTTTTCTTGCCCTCGGTGGTTCAGAAGCTGTCTAAATTGTTAATCTGAACCTTTCAATATCTTCCTTTGCACAAAACCAAGAGAGTCGAGTAGCACGCTATGTTAATACGTTCTAAGAACAACCAGAATGAACTATTCATCAATACGAGGGTCCTTCAACGGGCAGATTTAGACGTGTCTATTAAATAAGGTCTGTACAACATGCTTTATTCCTAGGGAATAGACAGCCTCAGAGATGTAAAGCCCTTCTCAAGGTCACACTGCTCAGCAGCAAAAGGCAAACAGGTCTCAGAATGCATGGTCCCTGAACTGACCGCCCCTCTCATTAAGCTTCATTCTCATCTGTCTCCCAGCTGCAGGTTGTGGCTGAAGTGAGGAGGGAATGCACGTGACCCGTGACACCTGCTGCATCTCTGTGACAGAGCCAACAGTGTGACATGACCCAGGCTTCTTCCTGCTGGGACAACCGTGATGTCACTCTCAACAAAATAACTAAAAATGGTACAAAGAGCCTCTGGTCATCCCTGCCACCAGAAACCAATCAACAGTTTCAAAAGCAGGCCTGGATTTTCATCAGTATTTCCATAAAGCCCAGTAAGTGATTCTGAGATGCAGCCTAGTTTGGAAATCACTAGTAGAGAAAATCCCACCGTAAGGACAGTCTGAAACTGTTTCTGTCCCACAGAGTGGTGAGGAAAGGCCAACAAGCCATAATGTTTTACATCCCAGTTCCTTCAGACATGCTGCTCCTTCTTTCTAGAATGCTTTTTCCTTTCCTCATCTATCTATAGATAGACTATAGTCTACAGGTAAACTCTTATTCACCCTTCAAAACCCAAGTAAGAAAACAAATCCTCCTGAAAGCCTTCCCTGATAATCCCCTCCCCAGCCCACCTGTCAGCACCTGCCATCTACCCCGAGAGCCAGCTCAGCACCTACTAACAACTTGCCACTCACCTGCCTATATTCTAATTCAGTGATTCTAAACTTTGCGGCGTCATGACAACTTAATACTCTTAAAAAGCAAGGTACATTCAAGAGCTTTTGTTTACATGTGTTTAAGCTACTGATGTTTACTGTATCAGAAATTAAAATGGAGACATTTTTAAAGGAGTACACACAACCCGTTAGCCATCTGAACAATGGTATCGACGCAGACCATGAAGCCTCTGAAAATGCTACTATACATTCATGAAAGGATGAGAATGAAAAGGCAAATAAATTCTCGGAGTTGCTAAAAAAAAAAAAAAAAAAAAAGCTGACAGCACAGACTCCTCGAAAAGGTCTTAGGGACGCCCAGGCATCCCCAAGCCAGTTTGAGAACCACTGTTCTCCGTCTTCATTTGCAGGTCTGTGTTTTCTGTATTCCTAGAAGCTGCCTGAAGGCAGAGTCCGTATCTAACATCCTCCTATGTTCCTGATGCCCAAGCCTGTGAACTGCCTTAACCTCTCCCTTCCTGAACCTACTACCTAAGGCCCATGAACCCCACCAAATCAGCTGTGGTTCCCCCTCACCGGAGGACAACTTGCTGCATGCTCTACCTCCCACCCAGCCTCCAAGACTCCGTTCAGCTGGAAGAGGGTGGGCTGGCAGGGACACAGGTGCCTCCTACAGTTGCCTATACTATGGGGACCCTCACCCTCTCCCAGAGTGAAGCTTCTCTGTAGACAAGCAACTCAAGAGCTGAGCTCTCAGGCTATTTATTTACAAAAGGCAGCTCCCTGGAGAACACAGGACCTGTTTCAGGCAGGGATTTAAAATCTTCTGATTTGCTTTCTACCCATCCCGTTTTAACAAGCCTCCAGGGAGGCACCCAGGAGCTGGGTCCTCTGGTTCCCAGGTTACAGGAGAAGTTCAAGGCAGCACTGGGGACAGGGGCTGTTCTGAAGGCCTGGTGGGGCAGGTCACCGGGCCCTAAGGCCTCTCCAAGGCCCAAGACTTCTCGGCAAGGCAACATCATCACAGTGACGAGTCCTCCTTGAAATGCCCTATAAATATGCCCAGAACTATGTCTGCATCGCCCTCTTCCTCTTCCAGCCATTCCTCCACTTCAGCTACTACACACAGAGTATTTCCCCCCTCCAGCCGCCAGTTTCTAGTTTTCTCTCCTCGTGCAACTTAAAAAAATCACGATTCAGGAAAACACACCCACACATCTTGCTCACGAAGCGTAAAGCCATTCCCTCTGCATGGCTTTGTCTCTGCACTACAAATGATAGTGGAGAAGGAAATGTCTTTTCATACCAAAATGCTGCCTCACTCTTACCCTACAAGCCCCTACCTGGGTGCACGTTTGCAAGTCTAATGTTGATATCACTATTCAAATGTGCGTTGGAGCTTGGAAAACAAGCCAAGAGCTCAGAGGATCCAAAGCAAACTCAATCTGACAGTCACAGCCCTGACGGCTGCCAAGTCTGATTGACTAGTTGGATATATTTAGATATGGGGGAGGAGGGGGATAAAACACTGTTGTGCCACTGAGCTCAAGAACACTGTGTTGGTAACGACAGACTAGCAAATAAACAGCCAACAGCCATTCAACTACATCATCTGGTGTCCCAGGAACAGAACCCTCGCCTCCAAACTACATAATTTCAAAAGCCACCCACACTATCACAGTGTCAAAAAAAAAAAAAAAAAAAAGGCAATTAGAAAGAGTTCTGCCACAGCAATTCCCACAATTATTCTTGGAAATAAACAAACAAATAAGTAAATATGATCTGTTCATTGGCTGTCCCCCACACCCCATCCCTCCCCTCTGCTTTCCTGGTCTCAGACAAATGGAGTATCCGAGTAGAAAGCAAGAACAAAGCCAAGGTTACTTGGTGAAGCCTCAGAGGCTGTGCTTCTGCTCTTGCCAAGGTTGTGTTTCAAATATGGCCCTCATCACCACTAACTGCTACGTGTATGAAAATAAAAGGTATGGTTGTTTTCTTATTTCTTCTTTCTTTGGAGAGACAGCAACACTCAGAGTAGGGAGGGGGTCAGACAGTTCATTTTTAGGGGAGGGGAGAGAAAAGAAGGACCCAGGTGGGGACTCAGACTTCGGCACTGAGACCAACTCTACCAGAAAGTGGGGGACCGCGGGCAAATAGATTTACACCCTGTCGGTCTCTGTTTCTCAGCTACAAGGTCAGGAAAATAATATCCAACATCGGAAGGATTTAGCCATTCACTCGACAAACACTTATGGAGACTCTACTCTATGCCAGGCACCGCAGAAGATGCTGAGATACAACCACAAAGAAAAGTTTAAATTGGAAGATGGGTTGTGTGAAGCTCTGACGCCGCAGGCAACGTGGTAAGGCTCACGACTCCATGCCTACGGCGCCTCCGTCTGCTCATCTTCAGCCAGTCTCACACCATTTCCTCCCTCCGTGGGCTTCTTTCAGCTCTTCTAGCACACTGAGCTTTGGGGCAGGCTATTCCCGACTGCCCGGAAGGCTCTTTCCACCCCTCCTGACCTAACTCCATTCACGCTAGGTCAGTCCTGGATGCCTCCCAACAGATGCCCTTGTACTATGCTCCCCGTCACCCTCCGCTCTTCCCCCAGAGCATTTATCGCAAGTTACACTGATGTATCTATTTGTGGGATTATTTTAGTGTCTCTCCCCCATAATTTCCTGTAGGCTCCATGCAGGCGAAAAGTGTCTTCCTTCACCCATAAATTTCCCCCTAGGAAAAACACGAGTAGGCACCTAACGCATATCCTGTTGGTGGAACAAATGAATGAATGAAATAACCGTTTAATGTAGGTAGCCCGGGTGCCCTTGAAAGCCTCCGTTCCACCTCTAAACACATGATTTTATGAAATTAGTCCCCAGGTACATAAAACTACTGGGCCTCAATTCTTCTCATCTGCAACATGAAGTTTAATAAACATTCAAGACCTTCAGATTATTTTTTTAAATTAAGTCCTAGTATAGGATATATTCCTCTGAACATGGCTAGATCTTTAGAGACAGTAAATATTTTCTTACGAAATAAAAATAAGTTGGGAATATACTGTTAACAGACAGGAAGTACCATAAGGTCTTAAAAACAGAGATTCTTTTTTTTTTAAGAATAAATAAGTTGAGACTTTTCTTTTGGGTAAAATCCTATACTGTGAAGGATAAAACCCACAATACTAAAAAGGAAAGAGATAGATAGATATAGATAGATAGATAGATAGATAGAGATAGATAGACAGACAGAGACAGAGTGATGAGTGAGACAGATATATGATATAGACAGAGCGAGAGAGAGAGAGAGAGAGAGAGAGCGAGAGCCAGAGAGAGAGCAAGAGCGAGAGAGGGAGAGATGATAGACAGATAGACAGCAAGACAGCCAGCCCAGGCATCTCTAAGCAATATGCTTAGGTTATTGGAACAGAAAGGTCACATGGGCCCAAAGAAATCCTATGGTTTATTTTAAGGGCAAGGTTCAATCCCAAACGGGAGCTTTGGGGTCACAGTGAAAGGGACCAAAGGCCTTTCACATCAAATACACAAGACCCCATTCTACAGTTGTTGGGAGCATGATGAGGTTTTTTTTTCTTGCAGGGGTGAAGGAGGTGATGGTTATTGTATGGGTGGAAAACGGGCTTAAATGCAAGCCCATTAGAGAAGCAGAGCCTTAATTTATCAATTAGACGCCATCTGTGGATTGTGTTCCTTGAAATAATTGTTGAATTTGACAATGCACTGCAGCTTTACAAAGTTTCTGCCATCCTTGATGCTGTTTAATTAAATTTCTGCACTTAACTTTGATTGCGCTGAAAGCGCTGATGCCTTCCACAGATTGAGTTCCTCGCCACCTGCTGTGATGGAGCCAAGCGCCTTTCCAGAGCAAGGGGGGAAATATGTATTTTCTTTTATTTAAGCCTCGCCTTTTCTCAGTCTTCACCCAAAAGGAATCAAGTCTCCTGCTCACGGGGTGGGGGTGACTCCAAACCCAGCCAGCAAGAGCCTCCAGCACCATGTCACCTACACAAGGTCTTTCTGTTCTTTTATTGTGTCTCACGTAGAGCGTTAACAAAACAGAACCCCAGACGGTTACCAAACGCAGAGAAGTGGCTTAAAATAGAACACAATAATTATTGCAGAAAGCAACCAAGAACACAGGTTTCAGGTGGAAGCTGCTTCTGCTCCCAAACCCCACCTCGAAGGAAATACAGGTCAGCGAGGATGGACCCCACGTGGTGAGGAGGCCTGGGACAGGGGGTCGCATTAGCTGGCTAATCTCGATAGAGGAGACTGAGCAATACTGTGTTCTCAAAGGACATCTGGAGAGCAGCTTCTCACCTGCCCGGTCTCAGCCAGAGAGCAGCCCCACCCACACAGGGCTCCCATCAGCCTTCATTTATTTATTCTGCACGCGTGTGTGATAAAATATACATGACTTAAAACCACCCTTCTACTTTGTCTCTATACATCTAACTACACTAGGAACCTCACCCAAGAGGAACCATACACTGTGTCTCCTTTTGTGACTGGCTTATTTCATTAGCATAATGTCTTCAAGATTCATCCACGCGGTAGCACGGGTCAGAACTTCTTCCTTTTTAAGGCTGAATAATACTCCATTATGTGCACACATATTTTGTTTATCCATTCACCTGTCAATGGACATTGGGTTGTTTCCCCTTCTGGCTATTGTGAATAACGCTACTATGAACACGGTGTATACATATTTGTTCAAGTCCTTGCTTTCTGTTCTTTTGGGTATATGACCAGATGTGGAATTGCTGGATCATACGGTGATTCTCAGTTTAATTTTTGAGGAACTGCCATACTGTTTCCATTGCAGCTGCACCATTTTACATTCGTACCAGCAATACCCAAGAGCTTCATTTCTAACGGAAACTTTATAACTGTAATTCATGCACTTGGCTGAACACTGCCCTCTCCAGATATTTTTAATAGAAATAGTCTCTGAGTGGTTTAACACGCAGGTGAACACTTTAGTATTAATCTTTTTCAAGAAGGAACTATCAGAAGGCGGCATGTACAGAAAGAAAAAAAATAGAGGGAAGACAGACTCACAGGTGTGAAAAACAAACGTGGCACTTTTTTTCCCCCTAGAACCACATGGCTCCTTTAACTCAAAACCTCAAGTTCAAAAGATTTATGGACTAAAGCTTCAAAACTATAAAATAAAATTCCCAGCAAATGCAGTCGCAACAGGCGATGGATCATTACAACAGCCACTTATGCAAGCCATAAACTCACAGGGCGAATAGAACTGGGTCAGATATTAATTTCCACAGTGGGCAGGGGAACTAGAGACGCCTTACTTCACCATCTCCCTTTCCAGCTCATTCAGCGAGCTTTCTTTCTCCAAAATCCCAACGGATGCTCAGTTTAGGAGTGAAGCCCGCAGTTCCCTAAACACGAGCAAAGACTTCCCATACCCAACACTATTACAGAGTAAGATTTAAATAAAAATGGAAACTTACATTTAACTTACATGTCTGAGCACAACTCCACTTCTACAAATCACAATTTGGTTTCCAAGTTCATTCTCTGACTGATGAAAATCAACCTCACTTTGTGTACAAAGACCCTGCCACCACTGGGTTCCGTGTGGTTCCCAGGGCCATCCATGCAGACCTGGGGCCCAGCGAGAGGTAAGAATGCGCTCAGTTCTAGAAGTTGAATTCAGGACCACGAGTCACCAAGATCCACCCTCTTCCTAGCAGCCAATTATCCCCACACCAGAAAAAAAAGTATTCTGGCTTTTCAGGAGAGCTCAGATTTTAAGTATTTTTATTTTCAGCAAAGATCATTTGCAAACTACATAAAAATGGAATTGCACTGTTCCACCTTTGTAAGGCTGACCACATACATATAAAAATAAATTGACACAGGGGAGGGATCTTACGTTAGGCCATGTGTTCCAACTTGGGGTACAGAGAGTTGACTCACCGGGGCTCACAACATACACCCCATTGGCTGCAGACAAGCTCCCTTCACATGGGAAGCAAAATGGGAGATACTCCAGACCTCCACCACCACACACACACAGTTAATATTCCACTTGTTAAAATCCGTAGCGAATTTTATGGACAAGTTATAAACTGTCAGAATTAAGCAGTTCACACAGAGATGTGCATCTTCACCTTAAACCGTGCGGTACCTTCGCACCCTGTAATTAGCCTCTGCTGAATGAATATTAAGTCCTGTGGAGGGATGAAGGGTCAATTATATCACCGAATGAAGAGAAAGAGAAGACACTTGTCTTGGCCTCTGGTTCTGTCTTAATTTAAGTTTTAATAGGGAACAGAATGTTATATTCGCTTATCCTGTATTCTAAAATTTTTCTTCAGTGGAAGCAATAAGATATTTTAAAAATTTAAGAGAACTAAGAAACCAGAGAAGAATCACTCCATGGGCATAAAGGTTAGTTTTAACATTTTCTCTTCATAGGTTCACAGGAATGTCTAGAAACAGCACCAAACTAACTGCTATCGGATTAAACCAGTTGGGATCCTGTGGCCCCAACAGACTGGGGGAGATTCAGGGACAAGGGACAAGTCAGCTCAGCAGCTCAGAGCCCCTGGACAGGTATTCCTGTCGCTGATCCCCAAGGCTACCTTCCGCTCAGCCCTTGTCTTTCTCCTCGATGAGGCCAACCCAGCAGGGGAGAAACCTTCAACCCAAAGCTGAGTGGCCTCTCCTGGAGACGAGAGACTCAGGAAAAAAGTTAGGAAAAAGCAAAACTGTTAAAGAGAAAAAGTGTGAACTGTTGCACTCAAATCCTTCTTGAAATGAGGCAAATCCCTCCAATATACAAATTAAACATGTAAGCTCCAGCATGTGACAGCAGCCCAGCTCCTTCCTAAGTCCTAAAACTTCAAGTCAATGGAAGATCCCTGCTTCGCTCCACATGGCTGCAGGCACCTGGCTTCTGAAGCCCCATCCCGACAAAACGTGGTCTAGCCTCCAGGGCCTCTTTACTTGCTTCAAGCATACACTTCCTCACTACGCAGGAGGGCAAAGAACCTTCTAGAAAACCATGTTTAAGGCACGTCTCTGGTGCCAAACCCTGGGACATCCTTAGAGATAAGATGGAGGGCCGGGCTCCCTGAGTTATCTGTGAGGAAGTTCCCAGACTACCCTCAGTCACAAATACAAGTGCCGAGTGACGTCACATGGGGTAGGCAGCTTAACGTAGGGGGTGACAGGCTAGGAGAACAATAATAGGAAAATGAAACTATATTTAGTGCAAAAGAAAGCAGAGTACATCAGCTACAGAAGAAATGGCGTCAGGGTCCTCAAGGGCCCAGCATGGCTTGAGGATGACAACTGAGATTTCCCAGGGGTGGAACCTTGTACCTTGGGGTATCACTGGCTGGCCACAGCCATGGGATGGCAGGTACAATTCCCCATCCACCCTGCCATCGATTAATGTTAATAATGCCACTACCAGTTTTTCTCGAGGGCTCATTTGCATACCCTTGGGGAGAGGCAGTACTGGGAGGTCCATTCTACAGATGAAGAAACTGAGGCTAGGACAGGTAAGCCGCTGCCCAGAATTACAAAAGCTCATAGCTGGATTTGAAGCCCTTGTCCTTCTGACTCCTAGGCCCATGCACTTAGTGATCAGCCCATTTCACCTCCCTTGCAGCTGAATTCCTAGTCAGAACAAAAATTTGCCATACTGGGGACCTGAACAGCTTTTTAACTAGGAGGCTCTCACAGAGATTTCCCCACCTCCCAACCCAAGCAACAGGATCTCAGGGCTTCCTGGAACTGAAGAAGGTAAATAAAAAGCAAAATCTTTCTCCAGGAATGACCAGAGAAATGAGGGGGCCACTGCCACTAAGATGCCAGGACCACCTGTCAACCCGATCTGAAGAGCAATCCCCCCTCCTACCTAAGTTCTGATGGGCAGTGGCACTGGGGGACTTATGTGGGTGAACAGGGTCACCCTCCATAGAACCAGTCTCAAAGGATTAGAAACACTCCTCAAAGGATCCTAGTGATGTATCATCCTTGGATTGACCTCCTCCTCTTGAGCATGTTGACATTTCAACATGCACAACACTTTGGGGATAGTAACTCCTAGTCCACTGTTAGGAAGGCTATCGAAATCAATACTTCTTTTATTTGCCCTAAAATTATTTTCCTCCAGCCTTGTGTTTCTTGTATTCATGGAATCACTGTGTGACCTTTTAGTCTTCATCCTCCCTGGGCCCATTCATTTGCACTATGAGAGCTTTGACCTAATGATTCTCCAAGGTTCCCTCCAAACTCTAATGATCAGGATCCCACATCCTATATTCACCTTCTGATATATCCCTATGTTGCTCAACCCAATCAACCTCACCTTTCCAAAAGATCCTTGTACATAAGTGATGCCTTTCTAGGGTAACTACTAGTATTAAGACAACTCTGTGTGAATCAGAAAAAGAGGCTACTATAGACACAGCCTTGCCTCAAAGCAAAACTTGGCTTTCAGCCTACAGCTGATCAGAAAGCTGTTTAATGAACCACCTGAACAACCATACATGGCAGCCTAGTACCTGAGCACTACAGGGGCCTTACTGCTTGTCAATTCTGCTACCAATAACCATAAGTGCAATTAACAGTTGCTGACTCTACTATATATACCAGACCTGTGACAATTTTTTTTTGCTTTAAATGCTATTGAACAGATACATGTATATATAATATACATATATATAGCGTATATGTACACTATAAAGACAATACGATCAAAATCTATATACCTATAAGCCAGTTTAAAAAACAAAAAAATATTAAATTTCCCTTTTCCTAATCCCATCCTCTTCCCTCCTTACTCAAAGGTAACTATTATCCTGCTTTTCCTTAGAGTTAGTCACTATTAATTTTGCCTATTTTTGAACCTGTGTAAAAAGAATCCCGTGTCAATATTCTTCCATGTCTGCTCGTTTCTTCCAATGTTAAGTCTGTGGGCCACAGGTGTTGCTGCAGGCAGCCATCGTTAATAAGCCTATCATAACGCAGCAAGTGCCACAAGACAAGGCCCTCGACAATGATAATGTGAATACTAATCGCTCCATTGTGCAGATGAGGAAACTGAGGTTAAACTGAGACTTCAAGTAGTTAAATGACGTGCCCAAGGCCACATGGTTAGAAGACTCAAACTCACTGACGCAAATTAATCATGCAACCAGTATTAACCAGGCAGTGTGGCTGAGGAGGGAGGGGTGAATGAGGCCAGCCCAGCCCTGCCCTCAAGGCAGTCGGGCCCAATCCCAGATAAAGGTCTGTCTGAATACAGAACCCGAGTTCTTGACTCCTCGGTAATGTCGCCTCTCCCTGCTGGAGAAGCTCTCATAGGAACTGTGTCTCAAGATGCTGTAACAGAAATGCCTTCTTACACTGGCAGGGTAGACCACCTCTAAATTCTGAAAGAGATCTTGGCCATGATTACATTCTTATTTCAACAATTACAAAATTAAAATTCAGAGAGACACACACCCCCATCTGGAGACGAGCTCTAAGATGCCAAGAAAAGGCGGCCTGCAGTCGATGAGGCTCCAACTACAGACTTGAGCCATGAAACGCATGACCTGCAAACACTTAACCTTAAGCATCACCTGCAGTCTTCAGAAGAGCCAACTTCAGCCCACGACGAGAACTGCCCTGGAGAAAAATGCCTAAAGGAATCATTCTGGTTTTACAGGTACAAAATGCAAGAAAGAAAAGAAAGAAAGAAAGAAAAGAAAGAAAAGAAAGAAAGAAAGAAAGAAAGAAAAGAAAGAAAGAAAGAAAGAAAGAAAAAGAAAGAAGAAAGAAAGAAAGAAAGAAGAAAGAAAAAGAAAGAAAGAAAGAAAAGGAAGAAGGAAGGAAGGAAATAGAAAAACCCACAAAGGCTTTCTGGTCTTCCCTTTACCCTCAATCAATTTTCCACTGCTGTTTTTCTTCAGGGCAGATAGCTGCCAAGGTCTACAACTGGGGATCCTTGTAACCCCCTTTGAAGCCAAGCCCTGCAAGTTGTGGGACCCTGGAACAGCAGTCCCCCCAACTATCTCTTGGGGATGGGGGGAGTACATGAAACTACCACTTCAGAAAGAACCGAGAAAGTACCACTATGACCAGCTGACCCCCAAACGGGAGATGAGGATGGATAGGCTGAGTTGTTAAGTCAACCAAGGTCAAAGGTAAGGCCAAACAGATTCAGTCAAGAGAAACAGTAAAGTGCCTTTGGCTCATCAAAAAAAAAAAAAAAAAAAAAAAAAAAAGATTAATTTATTAATCTGGACAGCAAGGATTTCTCCCTTGAGCATTTTCTCTCCATATTTACTGATCGAATCTTTGTGAATGAAAACACAAGCCTCTTAGTGGATAAAGAAAGACACACACAAAAGCCCCTCAACTGAAAAATCGAGTCCGACAGGTCGTGATTTCACCTTTGAGTGAACAGGATGCGGCCACAAAGGGCTGGAAAGGGAGCTGGTGGCGCAGCTCCGCTGGCGTCATCGGTAATAAGTAAGCAGCAGCGGCCTGTGCAAAGCTCCCTTGCCCTGGCGGGGCACTGATGGGGCTGAGTGAGCATGACCCACCCCATGCCAAGGAAGCACAGGGTCTGGGGGCTGAGCAGGAGAGCGTGGGGGTCCCGCGCACGGCCCAAGTGCGCCTGGGCTGGCTGATTCCAGCTTCTGAAGCCCAGAGTCCTTAACCAGCCCCTTCCACAACCACCCACCTCCTAACATCACCAGCTGCAGACCCCGACTCCGGAGGCCTTCGAGGGTCCAGGAGCCCTAAAGCCACCAGCAGCCGTCAGAACTCTAACCAGGCGGCAGGAGTGCAACCGCTTGGGTCTGCCGTTCTTGGCTGCTCCAAGGGGCACGTCCTCTGCAAGGGGCGAGGGAGGCCTTTGTGGCCATGAACGAGGCTGTCCTCAAGGAGAACCAGGGCCAGGCAGGCCCGCTTTGTTTTCTCTCAGTAAGGCCTGAATCATTAGGGAGAGAACAGGCGCTGAGAATGCTGGCGGGGAACAAATCCGCCTGGAGAACTGGGGCAGGGTCCGCTGAATGAGGCGGGCAGCTGGCCGGGAGGGAGGTGCGCGATGGCGCATCTCGCCCACTCCAAAATAACCATACCAATTTGCACACGAATAAGCAAATACAAAACCCCAAAGCGAGAGAACATTCAAAACCGAAAGCAGCTGCTAATCACCTGTTTAATTTTTATTTCTTAAATTAGCTGCAACTAAGAATTTTCAAACTCTCAAGTACAATACACAGCTTAACATTTTCATACACCTGTAAAACCACTAAGTTAAATCCCATTACAAAAGACTCCAACTTATAAAGGAGCAGTTCAAATACAGTTCTTATCAAATACAAACAATGGAAAATGATTTAGGCAGAGAACATCAGTCATTGGAAATTAACATTTGAAAAAAAATTTTTACATAAAAACCATCTGTGTATTGAGACGGTGCACTCTGCTTAAACCACAGGCCTAATTAAGGAACTAGGAACCAAGGCATTACATAGTAATGCATTGAGCTTTATGTTTTCCTCTTTTGAATCTTGCTGAAATCTTATCGATACGGAACAAGCTGTCCTTTCCTCTATATCTAAAATTATGTCTATGTCAAATTGCTACAACCACTCGTGGCTGACAACACACACACACACACACACACACACACACACACACACACACACACACACATCTTGTCCATCTGAGGTGCTTCTGTGCCAACATCCCCACCCAAGGATATCTGCTTAAAAGTCCAGCCAGGGAGTAGAAGTATCAAGCAGATAAAAATGAAGAAGCATGACCACTGGAAAAGAAGCTAGGCTGGTATGTGTGGGTAACGAGGTCCAGAATTAAAACATAACACTTTTCATTCCCCATCACTCTATCTCCTAAGCCAGGGATTAGAAAACACCATTAACAGCTATCACCAAAATGGTATTTTACATCTCACAAATCACTTGGTGGATCTCTTAAGTCAAGGCACACAGCAACTGAGTGACATGAAGATAAGGGAAGTAAGTCTCAAAAAGGTTAAGTGGCCTATCTGGGGTCGCAGAGCTAGTTAGAGACAGACCAGAACCTCGAACCCAGCAGGTTCCACCTGCCCCACTGCTTCTCAAGAGAGGGGTTTGGGTGCAGCCCTCAGAGCAAGAGAAGGACGCGGTCTGAATAACGGTAACACCAAGAAACGGCTCGCGATGCTACTTTCTTCATGAGGCTACATTTCAAAGGTAATGGCACAGGCTTCACTTGAGTTTCTGGCACGTTCCCCAACGGAAAGGCCCCAGGAAGAGGAAAATAAGGGAGATAAAGGGAAACAGATCATTGTATCATGAATACAGTTTCCTCTGCTCAGCACCCCTACCTTCGGGGAAGCAAACCTCCTTCACCCCATGCAGTCGTAATGGGACTGTCTGTCAATCAGACACTGGTCCAAGGGCAAGGCGTGTGACCTAAGTCAGGTCAATCAGTACCTTCCCTGAAAGTGACATTCAGATGCCGAAAGGAAGCAGTAAGATTTCTGAATTAGAATTGCCAAGTTAATTCGTGAATTCGGGACCCTGTCGGCCATCTTGTCTAACTCATGGAAAAGATTTATCTTCAAAAGGAGTGAATGGGGCCAACCCACAGAGGGAAGGCGAGGGGAAAGATGAGGGACAGAGGGAGCGAGCCATGATGACAGCATTTGAGCCCATGGAACCACCTGTAACAAAGCGGGGGAAACTCCTGGACTTAACAGTTACATGGGCCAATACATGCCCTCTGCGCCCTGAGCGAGTTTGAGTGGGGGCATCTGATGCTGACTTATGACACATTAGACGCTCCTAAGTATATACTGACCACAGACTCCGCGTTTCCCAGACCACCTCTATTTTCAATACTCTGTTGTGTGGCCCCATAAAATCGCTTCCAGTCTTGTTTTCTAGAATCCACTCTCGTCTCAGCAGCTAATCACATTACATCATTCTCCAGCTCAAATCCTTTTAATATCACAATCATCTCCTTTTCATAGACTTCAAGGTTCCCTTTACCTGGCCCCTGCCTCCCTCTTCAAACTCATCTCCCAGCCCTTTCGATTAGACCTGCTCTGCTCCCACCACCCCACACTTCATTCAGGTTCCCACTCACCAGCTTCCTCCTGCCTCCAGACCTCCACATTTCCTGCCGCCTCACCCAAAGCTTCGGTGCTCCTTCCCCCACCCCGTAGTTCAGATCTCTATCCAAACACCTTGGGGGGTGTCCCTTAAACACCTCTCCCAGCATTACTCACATCCCCTTACCCAACATCTTCAATCACCACAACTTGGAGTTGTACTTGCTACCTCTTCCTGTGTTGATTGTCTCTCCAATTAAATGTCAGTTAAAATGTAAGCTTTCCAAGGGCGGTGGCCTTAATCATGTTGCTCACTTCTCTATTCCCAGTGCCTCGCTTCTCTTCTCTGTCACTATTTATTGAATAAATAAATAAAATCCCAGTCGTATGGCACCTACACATCATCTTCCAGGCACTGAAATAAGGCCAGCATGAAATCCTGGGCTGTTCCATGTCCTCAGGCTTTGCACCCCAAAACTTAAGATTGCCAGATTTATGCTATTGACCAAGGGTTGGCAAACTACAGCCTGTGGGTCAAATCTGGTCTCCCACCTGTTTGTATATAATCTGTAAACTAGAAATGGTTTTTATAAATAACCATTTGTGATTGATTTGATAATAGAAAACAATAACTTTGAATTCTAAGTCAGCAAAATGTTATCACCTCCCAAAATCATATCCATTCTTACCTCCCAAAATCATAACCATTCTTATTAGTAAACCTGTATCATAAAAAATTATACTCAATTATTGTTATTATTTATATCAGTAAAATAACTGTATAAATTTGTTTTCTCCCTTGTTATATAAGAACTTATATAATATCCTCACTATTGCTTTTTGACCCACAAAGTATTTTTCTGTTTCTAAAATATTTTTCTGTTCCCTTTACCCAAAAAAAAAAAAAAAAAAAGCTTGCCAACCCCTGCTATAGACTTAACTATTTATCAAGGAAGGAAAGAAGATTTACTAGGTCAGCCCAACCCTGGCACCATCCAAGACGGACTGCTAATGAGGAAACAACAAGACCAGGTCATACGTTGCTCTAACTATCCTGGGACCCAGAAAAAAAAAAAATCAGATTAAGTCTCCAATCTACTGAAAGCTTTTTAAGTCAAAGACCCTTGACAAGAAATAGATACTTTGGTTCTTGGCTCAGCAAATGCTCCTACAGGAAGAATGGCCACATCGCTGGCCCCATTCTCTATCCCCACATACCTTGTAAATAACGGTTTTTACCTCAGAATCCCTGTGGCGCTTCTCTATCTTCCCTAACTGTGCAGCAGTGCACTGAGTCTACCATTAGCCATAGCTCCTTGAGGTCCTCCAGGACGCAAAGGTCCTTGGGACATCCCCAGAAAGCCCCACATTTCAGAATCACGTCAACTCAACCAACACACCTCGACCCAGCATGGAAGGCACATCCGCATCTGCTCCTGCTCCATCCACCCCGCAGTTGGTCCAAGGATGACTTAAACAGGAGCAGCAGGTAAAGGCTGAAACCCACTCTCATCTTGGCCAGCAAACGTCTAATAATGGTCTGGGACACACAGGAGCTCAGACTCTTCTTGAGTTGCCAGGATACTACAGGAAAGAAATGTGTCCTTCCCCAGAAGGGAGCACATCAACAGGAGCTGTTTGGGGAACGATGGGCCAGGGGGCTGTTGATATTCCAACCATCATTAAATGACTCAACTTTGCAGAAATAAAAGGCGTCACAGTGGGAAATTCTCCATCTTGACTTTTCTTTCTGGCTTCGGCAGAATAAAGCTTCGGAGCAGAGAACCGATTAATTTTTAAGCATTTCTTTAAAATTGTAAGAGTTACCCTCACCCAGTCCAGTCATTACTAATTTCCTGCTTTCCACACTCTGATCCTTAACACCGCCCTGTAAAATTCCTGTGTCAAAGCATAGGAGGAGCTCCCAGCCAGGGCAAACTGGTGACCTAAGGACCCCATCTAAATTAAATCCCCACAGCAAAAGACCAAGCAGCTTGAACACCTGAAAACGACTACTTCGAGAGGCAAAATCTAGTCTGAGGACAGCCTTTGCAAGTGAGCATTACTCAGGGATTAGTCAACGTTTATTCCACTGACCCTGCCCCTCTGCCTCTCACCCAGGATCTCCCAAAATTTCCTCTTAAAATTACAGACCCATATGAAACCGAAACAAGAAGAGACATCTGGCTGCTCTGCACTGAGCAAGGCCACCCACACTGGCTCACGTTAGGAACGAGATTTCCAGCCACCATCACCAGGAGCCCCCTTTTCATCTGCCTCCATTCTCTTTTCCGCCCAAATCTTAAAGCCCTAGTTTCCCCCCTACTTCTCCTGCAAAACAAAGAAGCAAATGTGGAAGCCTCTATTCAGACTGCTAAATTCCAGAAATCAAAAGAATAAACAGGAAAGGCAGCCATCAATACCTCTACTTTGTGGCTTAGGTTCCAAAAGAGAGATGATGGCCCAAGAAAGACTTCATACACTGGTGCACCTCAGACAGCAGCCCCTGGGAGAAGAAACTGGCCAGGTCTGTGACTGAGCATCCAGATTCCTTCATCTGACAAATATTAGAGTGCCTACTATGTGCCGGCCTTGTGCGGGGTACATAACAGTAAATGGCACGTATGTGAATCTGAAGGCATCCAAAAGAAGACGCCCCACCTCACACCGTCCCCTCGGTGTTTCTTCACACTCTTCTCACTCATTCGCGGTCTTACTCGCTCAGCCAGCCATTCACTCATTCGTTCATTCCATCTACAAGCATATGCGGAACACAAACAAACCTTAGGTCAAGCATGGAGCTAGATCGGTGGTGGCTCCAGAATTTAGAGAGAGAAGGGGCTTAGGAGCAGCAACCTCCTAAGTGGGAAGGGGGAGCGGGTGAGGATTTGTCCTGAAGCTACAGAGACACACTGTTTCTGCTTAGATGGTATACTTATTTGTGGTCGCTGAGGAAGACTGGGGAAGGGAACAAAGCCCAAGGCCAGCACACCACTGTAATAGACCCTGGGGATATGAAATGAACAAGATGTGGCTGGTACCCTCACTGAGATTATACTCCCATAAGGGAATGCCGGTGGACTGGTTATTCTCTGTTTGACCCTCCAGAACCATTGTATGCTCTTTCCTCTCTGCCTGGCAAGACTGATCACTATAAAATGAGTCTCCTGGGCTCCCTTACTCTCTGGCTTCTGGTTGGGTTTGGCCAATAGAAGACACTATTAGGAGAAGATGGAGAGAAAGAGAAGCCAGGTAGGCCCATCCCTGTTTGCTGGGCCTCATTCCTCTTCCTCTACTATAGCTCCTATCCAGGAGCCCCTCCCCACAGCTTCATTCCAGTAACTGCTCCCTCCTCTTGCCCCTTTGGATCAAGAAACAGCACCTGCTTAGCATTGCTGAGAATCCCAGGGTACGCCATCATTCCTCAATGAACTTTAACTCTGTCTACACCTCTTAAATCTTTTCAATTATCCCCTTCTGAAAGACATCTGTTTCCTAAAGGGACCCTGACTGATATGATACAGTGGGTGAACCAAAAGTCTAAAGAGTACTGAGTGTTGAGAGAAAGAAGCACAGGAGGAGAACAGAGAAAGGGTAAAAGAAGCTCACGGACAAGGTGATGCTTCAGCTGAATAAGCAAGATGGAGGCAAGAGCATTCCAGGACAAGGAGCCCCATTAGCAAAGACACAGAAGCATCAAAGCCAGAGGGACCAGAGAACTTCCAGCAGCTCAGCACAGTAGAGGGTGAGAAGGACAAGTGATGATGCTTGAGAGGGGCGCCGGATAACGGCATGCCTTCTAGCAGTGCCGAGGCATTTGTACTTCACCTGAAGCAATGGGCAGTCTCCAAATGCCAATCACATGGCGGTTCCATCCAATACTCCATGTGTTTCCACACACATCCCTTCCTTGGACAAACTGAAAATTGGCATTCATTTAGGACAACTATACATAATCCCTAAAACGGCTATTTCAGAGCACTGTGTCTGGACTCTAAGGCAAAAAATAAAATCAAAGCTATAAGACCATGAAACATGGTTCACAGTAATATCTTTCTATGAACACACACACACACACACACACACACTGTTAACAACAGGCTTTGGAGCATTAACAACCTCAGGTGAAAACATACCAGTCATTAACAACAGATTTTGAGAAGATTACAACCTAAATAACTATCATTGAAACACACAAGTTACTTAGTATAAAGTGGTTCCATATGGTTCATTTATAATTTACATGGCATCAGTCAGCAAGAATCCATTCAGATGACACCTACTAGAGTCACTAGATGTACTTCTATTTTTCCAAAAGGGCAGCAAAGAAAGGTGTAGTCAAAATATATATATTCCTAAAATTAGCTTTAAAAGGCTCAAGTAGAATAATTTTTAAAGTCCACCTGCTTGAGAAGCTCACTTTGACCAGTGTTTTTACTTTTTGTTATTCCTGGGTTATAACACGGACAGGCTAGAACATAAGCACCAATTGACTATTGTAATAAAACTAATGAAAGGTAATCTGTTACTCTAAGTATTTATGTTACTGTTATTCAATACACGGTACTTAGAAAAAAATGTACACAATTCACACTTCTAAAGCAGATGATTCAAATGTTTCATTTTCCTCTTCTTTCTTCTTCCCCCAGTACATAGAAACTCAAATGCTGAGAGCTTCCCGAGATTTCTTTTATCACTCTTGGGATCGGTCATAATGTTAAGAAAACTTAAACGTTACTCCTCGAACCGTGCCAAATGTAGAACCTCTGAGTTTCCTTGTTCTTCCCGTGAGTTTTCATTCTTCAGATATGCTTAGGTGCTGGTGGGCACATGTGCATGCACACGTACACACACACACACACACACACACACACACACACACACAGGTCGAGGATGGTGGACAGAGGGGAAGCCCAACAGTAGGAGGGGGCAGGCTCAGGGTCAACAGCCCAGGTCTCTCAACCAAGGACAGAGGAAAAGAGTGGCCATCTAGCGACCTGATGGAGAGCCAGCCCAAGAATATTCTTACTTCAGAAACTTCAAGTAGGCTTCTAAGTGCCCCCAATAGCTCCTTAGCCTGCTAGCCAGGACTCAAAGCCTTTAACTAGAGACAAAGACTTTTTAGTCCATAATTTGAGATAAAAGGTATAGCCGGGAGAGTTAATAGGCACAACTGTAAACAATATCAGATCCTTCCTAATTCAGGTGTAGCTGAAAGCTAAGAAGCCAGAATACCCTACAGGGGATGTAACTTGGGGAGGAGAGCATATCAACTTAAGCCACCATTCTCCCACAGGGCCTCTTCTCTGGGTACAAAAGTGATTTGAGCATATGAATTCCTGAGCTGAGGGGCAGTCTCTAGTCCAATGGGGCAGCTCAGGCGTCCATCACTGCCGCCCATCTCCCCGGACTCCCCTGTCTCAGCCTTCTCGTCTAACAGTCCTCACACTCGGCACCACTTGTGGGTCCGAGCCATTGTGAGACATGCCGCAAGTTGTTTGTGCCACTAGTAGAGTACCGGAACATGCTAAGAACTTAGCATTTAGAAAGGCAGAGCAGATCCTAGATCCTTCCTACAATGTCAGCTCCTACCCCTGCTACTGAAATGTGAGCGTCCATGAGAGCTGGACAGGAAGGGCTGGATGTGCAGCAAAGCACAGAGAACTTTGCATACATCCTGCAAACAAACTGTGCGCATCAAGAAAGCAAAACCAAACGCCACTTATTTCGCTCACCCCTGTATCCTCACAGCTGGCCCAGGGCCTGGCACAAGGCAAGGCCTATGACTATTGATTCCGCAAATGAAGGAAGAAGGAACAGTTACACCTGTGGAACCCAACGTCCTGAAAAACACTGAGGATCGCTTAGACAGCTTGAGGAGGAACCGATAACATCCATTCCAGCTTACCCCACCGCAGCAGGTAATGTGGGGAACCTAGAGACAAACCGATTCTGCCGAGAGACACCCAGGATGAAATCCCACCTCTCTGCTACCCAGGGTGGAAACCCCGGAGAGATGACCACTGACCATCCCATTCACAAATCCTGAAGACAGAACACCTCCAATAAAAGGGCCAGAGGGTAATAAATTTTTTTAAAAAATAAAAATATATTTTAAAAAGAGCCATGGAGTGCACCATGTGCAACGCTAAGTGGGAACAGGAGGACGGAGAACTGTACGCCTGCGTTATAATAACGCCCACGCAAGTGGGTGTGCACGTGGGACAGGGATGGGAAGCAAGGCACCTCAGGGAAGATGGTGGGTGAAAGTTTTCCTTTTCTCTTTTAGAATTTGAAAAGTGCTGCTATAATGTTGCATTTATTATTTAAAAAAGAAGAAGAATGGTGAAAATCATTTTCAAAGGGCTATTCTGAAATAAAGTTCTCATTATTCACATGTTGATAAGATGGTACACTCTGGAGTATTCCATTAATTCCCACTTCCTTTCCAGAATGCAAGTCCGGAACATGTCACATCCTTGTTATCTATGGCAACTTAAGGACAAGCGGGAAGGGCCGGGACTGTCACAGCCCATTTCCAGGAACAATGGTGAACAGGAATACTGACCACTGGTTGCTTACTTGAGAAATCTGTGACAGTAACGTGCTGGCAATTTTTCCATTTGGAACTCCATGGCAAAGTCAGAAGCATCACAGGGATGGATTTGATATAGCTAAGATGTGGCCCAGAATCTTCCAGACATCATCTTAAGACAACCAGAGTAACTTTAAAGAGTGCGCACACACACACATCTATTTATTCTGTACCACTCTTTTATTCTGTGTAAATTTTTTATAAATGAGACGCTTGTTAAAATGTTTAATGGTTCAAACAACAATGACAATGACAACAAGAAAAGAAGGAATCCTTGGTTTTAAGAGCACTTAAGTCATTCAGCTTGGACTACAGCTATTCATGTCTTCATTTTATTTCCCTATGAGATACAGCTCTTTCTCAAATTCCTCTGAAAAGCCTAGCCTCAATGTTTTGCACATAATAGATCAATGGGTTGGATCAATGTGTCTGTATTCATTAAGAAAAAATTAGACCTTTGTACAGTATGTGAATTATATCTCAATAAAGCTGTCATTTAAAAAAAAAATTAGACCCCCAAAACCAGGTATTATTTACATGCTTCAAGTCTTGTTAAGATAAATATTAGGAGTTACTTTACTTACTAAACTTTTTAAACTTCAAAAAGTTGTGATTTTTATGCAACTCTCAAGAAATACAAGTGGACAAGTACCAGGGAGACACTTTATGGTCGTGATATAAACTTTTTTTAGAAAATGTCCTTATGGTCAAAAAATGTGTCAATATAAAGAAAAGTATTAATAATAATACATGTAGCAAGAGAATATGGCAAAAAAAAAAAAAAAACGGGAAGGAAGTAAATAACATTTGGGGTACGGACCTAAGGTTTGTCATCTATCACCTGTGACCTTCCTTTCTCTCCCTCTCCTCCATCCACTACCCATATGTTTAAAAAACTCAGACACAGCCCAAGGAAGCCTAGGAGACAGGATTACTGAATGTAATGTGGTGTCCTGATGGGATCCTGGAATACAACAGAGTAGTAAAAAAAAAACAAAAACAAAAACATAAAACAAAAAAACTGAGAAATGTGGAATGAGTCACGGACTTCAGTTCATTTTAAAAATAATAAGATGTCTTGAAAAATATACTTTGCTACCTTCTACTTAAGGAAAAAAAAGAGGAAATAAGAACACATACAAACATCTGTTTATCTTTACAAAAACACAAGACAAAGCAGAAAACAAAGACGCGGGTGACCTCTTGGGAGTGAGGTAGGAGGGATACAGCACGGGAGCAGAAGGACATTTTTAAATACATGTAAATGCCCACATCGTAAATAAGATTCAATTAAACAAGGAAGGAAAGAAGGGGAGAAAAATCTGAAAATGGAAGCAAACCATAACCACAATGAAGGGTAGGTGAGGCAGTGGGGCAGACCTATTCCAACTAACTTAGGAACAGTATTTGACCAGATACCCTCAAGCTTTGAGCTGGGGTGGGTAGGGCGGGAGAAGAGAATCGCCAACAAATCGGAACCCTTTTTAATAGGTTCGTTTTTTGTAGTGGCGCGGACAAGCGTGCTGGCTCTATTTTAGATATACTACAGGACTGAGCCAACTATTAACGTGCTGCTGATGTTGAGGGTCGGGGTTCTCACGCGGAACAGGGGCCACACAAATATGGAATGAGGGAGGCAAGAACGAACACTGTGCAGATGGCCTGGAATTGGAGGGACGGTGTTATGTATGTGCGTACACAGCTATCTGTCCATATGTGCATGTGTATACGTGTGTGCGCATATGTATGCTGACACTCACGTATTTCCTAGATCACTCCACTGCAATGGCCGAGAGGCAGACACCCCAATAATAATGAGCAAAGACACTAGTAGTAACAAATACACCTAGCGCTCAGATATCTAAATCCACTCCCCAGCAAAAGTAAACACCTCCTTGGAGAAATGACTAACTCCAGGGATGTGGCGGGCTAGACCAAGATGAGCCTGGAGTATCTCGTACCAGAAAGTAAAGAAGTACTCAAAAAAAAAAAAAATGTTGGGGTGCGTATTCTAAGATACCAGAATGAAGAGTCTCCCACTGGTCAAGTCTGAGACAATCTGAGCACCAATATAATGAAGTACAGTAATGAATTACAAGCCACTGATAAAACAAGAGTCCATGAGTCCACACCTATAGTAAATAGATTAACAGATGAATGGCAGATAAGGAAGGACGCCCTATTACAGGAAAATGCTAGGTGCCAACTGGTAAACATGGAAGAGTAGGAATTTTGCCAGACATAGGATCAGGCAAAAATCATCAGTAAATGCTAACTCAAAGTGGAAATTCTGATGAGAGCATAGTCTTAAAAGCGTTTTCCTCACACACTGCTTACTAGTCACAAGGCAAAACATAATGACTAGATAGTGGAGGAAGCCAAACACCACCTGGCACAAGTGATCAAAAGTAACATCAGCAAGGAGGGCTAGATGGACATCAAGGATCCCCAGATGCGACACCCTGAGGAGGACACCAAGTATCCTGGCCAAGAATGCAGAACCTGAAGCTAATCATAAGAAAATATTAGCAAGAAAGCTCTCCTGGAAAAAATGGGGTTATATTCTTTCCAAATGCCAATGTCATAAAATACAAAGAAAGGCTGTGGAAATAGTCCAGAGTAAAGAGACAGTAAAAAAAAACTAAATGTAATACCTGATCCTGCATTATACCCTGTACTTGGGGGGGAAAAAAAAGAATTCTATAAAGGACATATTAGGGCAACTGACAAACTGGAGTAAGAATGGTAGATTACCAAAAAGCACCGTGTCGATGTTACATTTCCTGAAGTTTATAACTATACTAGCTCTGTAAGGGAACGTCCCCATTCATAGGAACACAGATGGATTGAGGAGTGAAGGATCACGATATCTGCAGTTATTCCAAAAAAAAAAAAACACACCTCAGGGAAAAGACTATGTCTCTATAGAGGAAGAGAGTGCAACTCGCAGAGTGTGGGGCGGGGGCGGAACCCTGACAAAGGACTGATTGAGTGGAGGATGTATGGTTGCTTCACATTTATGCTTTAAAACTCTCCTGTAAGTGTTAAGCTATTTCCTAATGAAAATGAGGGAGAATCAATTTGCGCAAATTTAGGTTACCTCAAAAAAGATATCAAGGGTACAGAACTCTGGTATTATTCAATAAATATTTGCCGAAACCTAATTCCCAAAGCAATCAGCATATTATTCTATGATCATTTCAAAATGTATATGTGTGTGTATGTGTGTTTAAGAACTGCAATGGTAAAAGACTGGGTAATACACTCGAGAGATGTGAGGATAACTCATTCGCCTCTTCAGTGTTCAAAGTTTATAGAACGTATTTTACTTCTTTAATTTTTAAAGGTATTTTTGTGGTCGCTGAAACCTTACTGAAAGTCTTAAAGAGTTTGCTCCATTTTCACAAAACGATATGCCAGCAGATGCTGGAAGACTCCAGGAGGAAGAGAACATAACCATATGAGTTGACAAAGCACATAAAGAACGGGCAATCTGGAGGCTTTCATCTGACACCTGCCAATTTACTAGTAGTCCGGATTTAGACTTTCTCCCTCTGACCAAGGGAAAAAAATCATTTTCCAACTTTACGTTTTCACTAAAATATCTCAAAGACTTTGCTTCACTCGAAGTTAAACATCAGCCAAGGAAGTTCCTACTGAACTTTGCCCTACAAGTCTCCCCTGGACAATACCCAGGGGCTTCCTTTGCTCCCAGGGACAGAGACCAATGGGAAGGTTTGGTGAAAGATCAGAATCTCAGGGTGGCCCATCAAAGCGTTCAACTCAAAAGGTACACTGAGCTACCACACCACCTCTAACTGCCCAATCCTCCCACTGATATGGAGACAGGAAGTCCATGTCCCAACGAGGTTTTTGCCAACATCCCTCACATACACATCAAATATAATTTTCAAACCAATTAGCTCAAAAGCATCACAACCAAAGCAGTATCTCCCACATCCTCATTACGGGGCCATCCTATTCAATTCTTAATGAGAGGAAAGACAAAGGCAGTAGATGCAATAGGGTCTACTTCAAAAATTCTTTTTCTTTTAGAAAACAGATCCTCTTTTGTTCTGGTTAAACACCAATTACTCTGCTCTCTAACATGCAAATCAGCTGAAAATAGGGCAATACTGTAGCTCACTCCCGTTCCACTGCAAGTTTGAATGAAAAAAAAAAGAGAGAGAGAGAGAGAAAGAGAGGACCGGGAGGGAGAGAGTAAGAGAGGGAACAGGAAGCGAAGAAAGGGGAAGAGAAAGAAGAGGGACAGAGGCGGATCCCTGGGGGTCTTCAATTCTAAGTACTTTGTCAGCAGATAAAGCTCTTTTCAAAGGGCTTTTTTTCTATTATCTGTGGCGGTGCCCACAAGCGGTGACTTTGCCATTGTCTACAAAAATAAAGCAAGAAAAGCAAAAGTAGTCAACAAAGCTACTATCCACACACAGCTCCCACTTGCTACACGCACTGTCCCCAAAAGTCACGTCATCGCCATCGCCATCATGTACCAGGGAAAGAGAACCAAGGAGGGCAGACAGACAGATGGCGTCCTGGCCTTAGATGGTGCAGGCCCCCAGACAGGTGAGGGTGTGAGGGTGTCCGGAGCCAGGAAGCACCCAACTCCACCTCTCACTCAGCCACCGGTGGTGCTTTGTTTCATTTCGTTTTTCTTCATCAGAGTTTCATTGAACGAATTTCGATCTTCTCAAAACATAATTATTGGTTTATTTTCTTAATGCAGGTACATGGAAGGGTATATTCCTAGTTCTCACAGCTCCAAAGGAAGTCAAAGTCAGGGCTTCTTGGGCTTTCCTGTGCACAGGAATCACCCAGGGAGGCTGGTAAGATGCAGACTGCGACTCCAAGGACTCCAAGGTCTGGTGGAAGGGGCGGGGATTCAGAGCTTCTGCATTTTTAACAGGCTCCCAAGTGATGCTGGGATCCACTGAGCCAAGGGTCCTGGCTTCTTTCCCTGGTTTACCTGTCCTTCCAGACTCCGTCCTGACTTGACCTCCGTCCCCTGACCCACCTTGGTTCTAAGTGGGGAACCCCTCTCTGCATTCCTGCGAAGTCTATGTTCTAGAAAGACAAGAAGGCTGGGGAAAAAGTCAAACAACTTTCTCAGACCGGGACTGGAATGGCACACTCCCCCGAGGCAGCACCAACATTTCTCAGTGTTTTACTCCCATCGGGGCACCCTCTGGGACAGAACAGAACATTCACAGAGCAGAGCAAATCTAGGTCCAGAGATGGACCCCACTCCTGTTGAGGCTCCCTCCTGGCAGGGTGTCAGGACAACTGCCGAGGCGCAGCAGCCCAAGATGCAGAGTCTCAGGCTTCCCGTGCTGATGAGTGCATCTGGCACACTGGACATCTCCGGAGAGGGGCACATGCTCACTCTCCAGGGCCCAATTCCAAGCCCACCCCAGAGTCAAATGGACAAGCACTCGACCTCCACCCCATGAGACTCCAGCGTCTACCGGCCATCATTTCCTCCCACACATTCCTCTCCAGGAAGCAGCGTTCCGACGCCCACCCCACGCCCCAGAATGCAGCAGCCTCGTGCTGGGAAGATCTCTATGGCGAAATGGCCTGGCCACAGCAGTGGGGATCCCCTGTGCTTGCCCTTTCTGGCCTGCCCTTCTAACCACCACGGCTGCCACGCAGGACGTGCATGTCCCTCTGTTTCTCATGCCCCACTCCTCATCCCTGGAAACGAAAGAACGGAACTAACTAACATTTGCTGGGCTCCTCCTCTGTGCCAGGGACCGAGCCACGACATTTCACCTCCTTGTATCCTCAAAAGAACCCTGCAGTGTTGACACCGTATCTCCATTTCACAGACGGGGAAACAGAGGTTCAGAGGGCAAACCTCTGGTCATGTTGTAAGTCACCGCACACCAGCGAGGGTGGCGCAGTGCAGTGGTCCTGAGGGTGTGAGACCTGGAGGCAGACTCCACGGGTCTGGACAACGGTCCACCACTTCCGCGCGCTCGTGAATCTGGGCCTTGATAAGCCTCCTAAAGTGCGGGAAGAATGAAGGCTTTCCTACAGGGTTGTCGCGAGGACTAAATGAGACATGGCGTTAAGGTGCGCCAGCCCACGACAAATGGTCAAAAATGTTGGTTGTTATCACTCCAGGTCGACATGCCGGAACGGGCCTGGACCTAGGGCAACTGTGTCCCAAGACCTTTGCTGTGCCTCACGTGACTGCCCAGTTTCAGGCGGGCCTATGACTGTAAAGAGTAGAATCCCAATTACTGTGGGGACTCTTGGAAGACCACCAGACAGGGGACCTTGGGGAAGCACTCTCAGCTGGGAAACTGCTTCCCTATAAGACCATGGCTGGGAGGAAGCACGCACTGAGGCCAGACCGTGGAAAGCTGGAAAAGGCTCCAGGAGGGACAAGATCCAAAGGCCCCCAACTGGCGACGGGCAGCCAGTGGCAGAAGACAGAGAAGCAGATCCACCATAACTCTAAGCACAGGAAGGCCCCGGCTCACATCCTCAAACACGTGCATGAAGAATCTTTCTTGGGAAGGCAAGATGGACATATTGGCAGCAAGGCAGACTGTAAAGGGCAAACGCTGAGCGACCATATTCAACCCTTCTCCACCACAGACTCGACCTCATGATAGCAGGGCCCGTGCACACCAGATCTGCCAATTAGCTCTTAAACCAGGAGAGAAATCATTCCACAAGTGGAGGCAGAAGCTGAAGGCTGGTCACACAAGACAGTGGAAATGGCTTTTTACTTTTTTAAGTGTGCAACGTTAAGACGAAACACGTGGGAACACGGGCTGGCTTTGAAGACGATCCTGAATCAGTCCAGGAGACAACGACCCAAATACGCCGACCCCCTGGAGGCTGCCCCAAAGCGAAGCCACGGCTCCGCAGAACCGGCTGTGCCTGCCTGCCTCTCCCAGGAGCACGTGTGGAGCGCGGGTGTGATGGACAGTTCTAAGGAATACCCTATAATCTGCATTTATGCTATTTGTCTCTTTGATACATAAAATACAGATATTTGCATCATTTATTTTAACATGCATGATTTTCTTCTGAAAGCCACAAAAAAGAGAGAAAGTCTGATCCCCAGTCCCCCCACACACACACTCCCGCCTTTCTCCTCTTCTTTAGAAGCCAGAAAACTTAAGCCTGGCACCCCTGACAAGCCAAATTGATCTGGAAATGATCTTGAGAGGCCAGATGCATTAAACGAACAAATAAAGGACTCTTCTTGCAAAGGAGACAAGGAAGACAAAGGGAAGCGGTGGGGCAGGTCCCGCTCCCCCATCCCACTCCCAGGCCTCCTGGAGGTGACGGTAGGGAGTCTGAGGGAGCACAGAAAGTCGCCGTGTGAACCGTGCATCCCACATTATCTGCCTTGTGGTAGAACTCAATTAGGCACCCTGAAACCGCAGCCTTGAACAAAAAGCCATACCAGGGGCCAAAATGAGGAAGAGAGGTTTCTGCACCAGTAGGAAGGAGAGGCCTAAAGGCGGGGATGGTGGCCCTGGGTCAGTGGATTCGCGCCAGCCCACGGCTCAAGGCAGCGGCCCGGCTCTGAGTTATGCAGCCTCCAGGGTCCCCAAGCAACTGGGAGCAACAAGTCTTTGTGGGGCCTGCCAAGCCACTTAGTCTTTATTTATGCTCTCATGGACACCTGAATAGAAATATGGGCATGGAAAGGCCACGTGCCCCGTATTTCACCGCCAAGGAACTGCAGAGGCACTACTGTGGCTGTGTGGCCAGCGCGTCTTCTCCGCCTTTCCCCAGGGCCTCCTCTGTTTGCCGAAAGATTGAGTCCCCCATTACTCCCTGCCAGGCCCCGGGGACAGCAGTCGGCATGTACATTAGCACATGCCCCCAAAGCCTGCAGGGTGGGGCTTGTCATCCCCACTCGTCTCAAGAGCCCCCCCCCCCAAAAAAAAAACAGGGTAACTAACCAGGACACCTGTGTCTGTGCTCAAACCTCTGGCACCTCACTTCAAGAGTCTCTGGTCTGGCGGGTCATTTTTCCCTTGGACGTCTTCCTTGCCTCAGCCCCTCCCCGACACTCACGTATCGAGCACTTACCACATAAAGAACACCATTCCAGTGTTGAGAATGCAGCGCAAACAAGACAGGTGAGGGTCTTCATCTCAAGAACTCTGCCTTCCACGTGGAGATGGACAGAAGGATCAAAACAAACAAAGTGGCCAGTGCCGTGACCGTGTGGGCATCCTGACACGTGCCCCTTCAACCACACAGAGAGCTGGGACACGCGCTCACGTCCGCCTCGTTTCTCTTAACTCGACTCGCATACCCACTGCCATTGCCCCTCCTAGAACAAGGCGATGGACAGTCAGTCACAGGATGCTCCTCACTGGAGAAAGCGCCCCCTCACACAACCACCGCCTCTGGCTCCCAAAACCCTGTCAGGAAAGGGCTCTCTCCCCTCCGTCATCAAAACTTCCTGGAGTCACCTCCGTCAGACTCAGCTCTCTGTCAAACGGACTGTCATCCATCCAATAGCATCGACCATCTCCCTGACCAACACAATATCCTTTAATGCATCTGCTAAAGACGAGATGATGCTCGGAGCGAAGAAACATTCAAAACCGTGATTCCCAAGGCATGAGTATGGGACATCCAGACAACTGATACGAAGAAACAGAACCAGGGTCTTTAACAAAAATAACAAACTTGCAGTTTATGAAAGCTTTGTATAGGCATTTTTCTCATTTAATTCTGCCAACTACAAGCTACAGAGTATTGTTCCCATGTTATAAATAAGAAAACTGAGGCTCAGAATTTAAGTAATTCTGAGGCCCTCTAACTTCAAGCAGCATCTTTTTTTTTGCTCTACCCTGTGCTGTCCTATGTGGTATGAAATTACATCCTACAGACCTTGTTCTTGGAAGTAAGACGTATTTAAAATATATCTGTATTTTACATCGAGATGATGGAATGTTATGTAGTGAAAAGAAATTATGTTTTTACAACAACCTGATACACATGTGAAATTTATTACAAGGCACTATTAAATGAAAAAAAAGTTGAATACTGAAATGCACGCGCACGCGCGCGCACACACACACACACACACACACACAACCGTGGTCTGATTCCAATTCTGGATTTTTTTCCAGTTCTGTTTTTAAATATCCATATACTCACAAAACAATAATACACCAAAACATTAGTTACCTCTAAGTAGTGGGTTTATGAACCTTCTTTTTTATACTTTTCTCTATATTTTAAATCTTCTCTAAGGAGTAGGCATTCATTTTCTAATTTGGAAAAAAAAATATTAATAACGACGACTTGTAGAAAGGAGGAGCCAGTTTTCTCTCGGCAACAGACCAATGCATGATATGAAAAGCAGGACCCCTAACCCACGTCACTGCCCAGCCAAGGACGCAGGGTCATGCAGACACCAGCCACTTGTTGCCAAGGGGGCAGCCTCCGCAGGAACAGCCACCAGGGAGTTTTGCTGCACTGAGCGCCACGGCTAGCCAGGGACGCAAAGGCAGGCGCCTTCCCAGAGGACATGGCCCAGCCTCTGAGACGCCCCAGCCAGGAGGGCTAAAGACCAAGGAAAGAAAGTGAAGTCGATAGGGTGGGGCGTAGGGGCTGAAGACAAAACGAGTCTCAAAGACAACAAGATGATTAATTTTTTTTTAAGCCGTGATTATTAGCATGGACCACACAACACCATCAAACACTTGAAGCGAAACAGAATGGCCCCGAAGAGGTTCCTGGCGTCAATCCTAGATCACAGCATCGGAAAAACATGAGCAGCTCCGTGGGGCCATAGCAAAGAAACTGAGGGTGGAGTCTGCCTTACCAGAGGATAGAGTCCTGATCTAATTGTCGGCTTCTGTGTAACTAATCGTCCTGCGCCTCAGTTTCCTCACTGGAAATCTAGGTTAAAAAGCCAAGCTGAAAGGATCATTTAAAAAGCTGAACGAAACTGTGGTTGTTAAGGTCGGGGCGGGGGGAAGCTGGTTGCAGTATTATGAGGACGCTCAGGCACCTCTGGAGGGTCCCCACACGGAGGAACTGAGGCCTCCGGCCAAGAACCCTGTGTGTGAAGCTGGAAGCTGACCCCCCAGGCCCAGTGGAGCCTCCAGGTGGCAGGAGACCGGAACAGCTGCCCGACTTCAACCTCGTGAGTGGCCCGAGCCAGAACCACCGCTAATCCACTCCAGCTTCCGGACCCTCAGATACTCTGTGAGATAAGGTTTGCTATTTTCAGATGCTAAATTCTGGGATGATTTGTTACTCGGCAATAGATAACTCGTTCAGATTCCGGCTCCTGGCACACGGAGAGCTCACCAGATGGTCCCTACAATATTTTCTCAATCCCGTATGTCAAAACAACCAAGAGAAGGAACACTGATTACTGTCAGCTCTTACAGGAAAAAAGAAACGCCACTGTGTTCAATATATGCATTAATTTTAAGATGCACCCAAAGTGGAAAGGTTTCTGAATGCTGACTTCACCTCCAAAGCCGTTCCTGCCCGTCCTCCCTGTCAGAGGACACGGGCTTTGCTCAGGCCAAGCCCTTGGCCTTAACTCTTGACTCTCCTTTTCCCACGTCCCCGTTTCCGGCAAATCCCAAAAGCTCTACCTTCAAGATTTACCTGGAATGGAACCACGTCTCACCACCTCCTCACCACCCCTGGTCCTTGGACAACTACAGCAGCCTCCTAACTGGCCACCTGGCTTTCACCTCTGTTCCTCTACTGTGTCCACGCCACACAGCATCTGGTGGTACTTCTAAGATATGGGCTGTCTCCTGTCAACCCTGTGCTTATTACCCTACCACGGCTTCCCCAGGCATGAAGAATAAATGTCCATGTCCTTACCAGAGTTTTACACGAGCTGGTCTCCCTTCCTACTCATCCCTGGCCCGTCTGCTAGCCAGCCCCTAACTCAGCCCACAAGGCTCTCCCTGCGAATCCTCACACAAGCAAGCGTCTGCCTCTAGGCCTCTGCCATCTCTGTGCACTGTCCCCCGAGAGCACTCATAAGGCCATCCGCGCAAATGGCATCTCCCAGTAAAGGTCTTGCCTGACAGCCATATCCAAAAGAGCACTCTCCCCCCCATCTCAGGCCCTCTGCCCTTCCTCTGCTTGATTTTTTCGTAGCACTTATCACAGAACGACATATTACAACTTTATCCGCTTGTGTTTCACCACCAGGACTTTGTTAAGATCACTGCTGCATCCCCAGTGCTTCAGACAGTTCCTGGGACACAGTAGGTGCTCATTACACACGTCAACAGTCAAAACTTTTCCCATAAAGGGCGAGATAGCAAATCCCTTATACTCTCTGTCGGAACTACTCAGTTCTGCTGCCATAGCAGAAAGTCAATCACAGATGACACAAGGGAGTATGGCTGGATTCCAATAAGACTTTACTTATGAAAACAGGTGATGGGCCAGATTTGACCCATGGACTGTATGTAGTTTGCAGACCCGGACGTCATGATTATTAATTAATTTAAAAAGATATTTGCCTCTTAAGTATAACACTGTTTTCCACCTTCAAGCTGGACAATTCAGGGGAAGATGGACGGCAAATGCATCTCTGAGGGCTCTGAGCTGAATTCAACAAGACCCTCTCCCAGTGGAAAGGCTGAGGAAAATCCGAATGGACAACAGGCTGTGCCACCATGTCCTGGGGTCTTTTAGCACAGATTCGACGCTTTCATCTGGTTTAGGAGGTGAACTGATCTAAAGGCAGAGTGGTGGGCCAGCTCTCTCCTTTCGGTCTCGTGAGGACTGCAAGGCAAGTACAGGACCAGGATGCTAGCATGTCCCACTGTTGCTAGGATGACATCGACCAGTTATTACATTATCCACTTCAAAGGAAAATCTACAGATTCATGCCGGCTGACTTCTCAAGGGCTGGGTAGAGGGTGGGGTGAGGGGTGCCGGAAGACATCAACAGAGCCAAAATATGACCAGAGGAACATATTCTGACACTGATGGGTCCCTGGGCAATGCAAACGAACAGTCATGAAAATAAATACATGCAACTCTGGCAGCCAGGCTACTAGACAAAGATTATGCTTGTTTTAAATTAACCACCAAGAACAAAGGTGGATAACTACAGGGCACTGTTTAAGGAGAAAAAAAAAAATCACATGCTCAAGTCTTTCTACTTTAATTGCCCCTAAATTCATAGTTCAGTTTCTCCTACCAGCCTTAGCTTGTTTCCCTTCCCAAACCCTTTTGCTCCAGCTCCATCCATCGGAGGAAACATTTTAATGAGATCTTCCAGAGTGCTGCTTTCAAAGGCGCTCCCCAGCTGCCCAGCAGTCCTCGGCCCACCCCTAAAGCCAAGCCCCTTTACACACTCACCTTGAGTGCCGCCCCAGACAGCCCTCCCCACAAAGCGCGAGGCTGGCCATTTTTAATCACCACCTACCCAGATGGCAGGGGACCCTGATGCACTGTTTCATTTCATCCAACTCTCAGATTTTATCGAGCATTTTGCCACTGTCAAAGAGCAGGGAAGAAAGAGGAATCAAAAACCCTTCCATTTGAGGGTGCTTTTGACTCTCTAAACCCACTCTCACTTCGGGTATCTTATTTCAAACTCAGAAGAAACACACAAGGCAGGAGAGCAGAGACTTAAATCTCCAACCATCCACATGTGCAGAAAATACCCACTGAGTGGTCAACGTGTGGGGCATGGGAGTGGGCAAGGAAGAGATAGAATCTTTGCTTCCTGGAAGGTAACTAACAGTGGGGTGGAACAGATCCCAGTGTACAACAGGGAAACTGAGGCACAGAAGAGCAGAGTGAACTTCCAAGGTGACAGACTGGAGTGAAGCCCTCACTGCAACTGGGCCGAACAGATAACATATAGTTGATTATGATATTATCATCCCCACTTTGCAGATCAGTAAACTGAGGAACAGAGAAGTTAAATAATTTGTTCAGCCAAGCGATAAATCTAGGATTTGAGCACTGGCAATCTGGCCCCTGAATGCACGCTCTTAAATATTACACTGATCAGTCAGCCAGTCTCAGTCAGTCAATCTGTCTGTCTCTCTCTCTGAAAGTTTTTACGTTTTTCTAACAGCATAAAATTCTTGTAAGCCCTTATATTTTTTGCATGTTTGTTTTTAAAATATTCTTAACACATCTCTTTGCACAAAGGCTGAGAGATGACTAACAACAACAGACATTAAAAAAACAACAACAACAGTAAAATTAAAGAAAATCCAGCCCACAAAAAAGGGATGCTTTTACTACACCAGTAATAAGGCCAGTGACTCTTCACATCTGTCGCTAAGCTTCCTGGTGGCCCAGCTAAAAAAAAAAAAGGGCAACATGACCAGTTACAGAATTTTCTTTATCAAAAGGAGAAAAGCTTATCGGTTTCTCAGAGAGAACCAGACTTTTCTTATTACTGAATTTCCACAAAATTTTCTCACTTAGCAATAAGAAAAGAATACAATAAGGTGATATAAAAATGGCCTCACTGACATTTTCTGAATATAATTTTTAAATCAAGGTTGTGACATTAAAAGCAACTCAGGAAAGGGCAATGCTATAAAGAGCAGGGGTGATATTGTCTGAGCATGTAGCCTTCTAGTGGGACAATCTTACCTAACTGCTTTACTGGTATAAATTTACAAAATGGAGAGAATTACCAAAAAAAGCCTTTTCTCTGTAATCAGTCAGATCCTTAGGGTAGCTGATGTGCCTTCGCTGCTCTAAGACAGCCCCTGAGAAACCTAGGACACTGAGGTAGGCAAAGAGAAAGGAAGGTCACGCACTAGGCAGTCACATGAAACAGGCCTTCAAGAATCTCTGGAGCTCCATGCTCTCATCTCTACTACACAGATGTGTCTACTAAGACCTTTCGGATCTCACACAGAGGTGGCTAGAGCTGTCTGAACGACAGCCCCAACATGGCTTACCCATAGGAGGGTGACAGTCTATTCATCTCACATATTCCCTTTCTTAACATTTCAACTCTCCTGCAGAAGAAGCTACTGGAGACCCAAGTTCCTACCTACCCACTCAGCCTGCCCATTCCTCAGCTCGAAAGCCTGAAAGAAGAAAGCGTCTGCATTTGGTTCAGGGTTCATCAAGAAACCTCATGGAAACACAGACCAGAAGAATGGACAGTGTGTTCAAGATCATTTCATTATTTAGTTTAAACTGCTTTGAGACACAAGGGAACAAAACCTCTTTGAGTCAGGAAAGGAATATAATCCTATCCCTCATTCTACCAAGAACAGAAATCAAAGTCTCATTCCAAGGTCACATGCACTAGAAACCTGAACTCCAGGGTCCAGCCCCTGGCCAGTGCTCCTCTACCACATTATGATGTTGCCTTGAAACAGAATAAAGGGTACCCGAGTGTGTTTTAAACTCTGCACGTCCTTCATACTCTGCTAGGATGTGGACAAAAGGGCTCCTGGGTCCTGTGGATAAGGAACATCTGCCACAAAAATCGTATGAGGACCTGAATCATGCAGGTAGCAGTGACCTGCTTGCAAGTCAGGGATTAGTTAGAGGCTTTGGGGAATGAAAGTGGGGAATGGAAGGCAATCAAGAGACACACAGGTACGCTGTATGTAACAGTCACCAAACCCAGAGCCACTGACAACCACAGCAGGACCGAATGCTCCAGCCTACAGCTTTTCTGTGCACTGGCCACCCTCTGTCCAGTCTGCTGACTGAAAGAAGTTGGAAACTCTACCATCCACCCTCCCGAGCCATTATTCAACAATGAACAGGAGCTATTTTTAGAACTTTTTCCATGAAGGCACCATAGGCCAAGGCCACCAACCTCTGAGACACAGAAAGGTTAAATAAGGCTATCTGGCCAAAAAAATTTTAAAAACCTTTAATAGGCAAGTTCCATTTCAAATTCAACTGCTCCACACAGCTTCTAATTTTATAAATGGACCTTAAAATTAACAGGAGGACAGGCAGCTTTTCCCAGGAGCCTCTGTGTCAGTTCTGCAAAATTACGTAACTCAGAAAACCAGGGTTCTGATTTGATTATGCTTTCAACAGCCTGCTGGCTGAGACGAATTCACTGTGCACATCAGCTTCCCACAAGGGACTCAAACACAGACAAGGTAAGCAGGAAAGAGGGACGCCGGACAAACCTTTTTTTCACTAACTCATGTAAATAAGTCTTTGAGAAACCTCTGTATACCCTCAGTGACCCCCCACACACACACACACACACCCACACTTATTCCCCAGTCAACCACCCCTATGGGTTTATGGCCCACCCAGACTGGGTAAGAAATTACACATTTCAGAGCCTGGGTTTACCATGTTGTCCGCCCTTAATGGAAGTTTATACAAGCCTCCCACATAGGGGCATTGTTAGAAGGAATCAAATAATTTAGTGTTGAATGCTCTGAGTTTAAAGGACAGAACACACTTCTGGGCATGCAAAATATTACCATTTACCTGTTTTTTTATAAAACGTATTTACTTGTCTTTTACCACCAAGCCAAAGGAAATACAGTTTTTTTCCAAATGTAGTTGGAGGTGCTGAAAACCTCGTCTAATAACCTATTTCTACAAAATGTAGAGCTGTTTTGCAGGGAGATTCAAATAAGCCCCTGGAACACATTCTCCTTGCCAGATGAGCTAACACCCATCTCCTCAGGTATCTCATTTCTAGAAGTCCCACCAACAGCGGTCTCTGGGCACACACTGCCTGCTGTCTTCCCCTCCCCTCTGCCTATGCGAAATCTACCTCCTTCATCATTCACAAATGTTTACATGGGTTTATATTTCTATCAGACAGCCCTGAAGCCAACTGACTGAGGAATCAGCAAAATAACTAAAATTCAATCTTACAATCTGGCGAAACGTATCAAAAGCCCTCTGTCTCACACGTGCGCGCGCGCGCGCGCGCACACACACACACACACACACACACACACACACACAAAATACACAAACTTTAACCCAGCAGTTCCACACAGAGGAATGTCTCCTCAGGCAATAATAATCAAACAAGTGGGTTAAACGACAACAACCAAAAAAGCCTATCAAGGATGTTCACTGTCACACTGTTCACACAGGCAAAGCTGAGCCACCCAGCTGTCCGACCACAGGGGATTAGTGAAGTGAGGTTCTGTTTCTACAGCAGGGCATTCTGCTGCCACTGAAAAGGGTGATGTGGAGGCGTGTACCTGTGGTGAAAACGGCATTCGAAGCAAGTCAGAAAACTGTGCATACAGTAATGCGATCTGATTTTTTTTAAGAGAAATATATGCACAGGACCGGGCGAAAGAAGCCCATGTGAGAAGGCCACCGTGCTACATGCTTCCCATTACGTGACATTCCGGAAAGGCGACATTATGAAGACAACAAAAAGATCCGCAGTTGCCAGGCAGGGAAGCGGGGCGGGGATGAACAGGGAGAGCACAGGGGATTTTTAGGGCAGTGAAAGTACTCTGCAGGATATTATAATGGTGGGTACATGGCAGTTTCCATTCATCCAAACCCACCGAATGTGCACCACCGAGAGTGAACACTAATGTATACTCTGGACTTGGGGTGATGACGATGTGTCAGTGTAGGTTCATCCGTGGTCACAAATGTACCACTCTGGTGCAGGACGTTGGTAAAGGAGGAGACTTTGCACATGTGGGGGCAGGGGGTGTCTGGGACGTCTCTGTGTACCTTCCTCTTATTCTACTGTACACCTAAACTGCTCGAATGAAGTCTTTAACATTTTTTAACTAAAAAAAGAAATACACACACACCCACAAAGGTATCCCTGTATTTACACTGGAAAGCTTAGAAGGGGAGAATATAGTAGACAGCTAGGAAGATGGGTGGACGGAGAGAGAAAGAGAGGGAGGGAGGGAGGGTAGGAAGGAGGGAGAGAGAATCTGATATCGGTATTTTGGGAAATTTTATCATCAAGAAGCACTTACATTACCTTTGAGCCTGGTGTAGTTTGCTTTAAGAACAGTAACTTTGCTGAGGAAAACAGGCAATTAAAATTAATTAAATCAACAAAGGAAATTAGTAAATTTAAAAAATTCTAAAGGGTGGAGAGGAAAGGTTTACATCTTCCATTCCTGGAACAAGCAGTTCACCTCTCCCAGGTAGAGCAGTAAAAAACCATAGAAAGAGACTGGATTCAGAGACTGGATTCAGAGGCCAGGCAGTGGACCCTTGGGTACACAAGCAGCCAAGGGTAAATGTCCTGTCCTGGGCTAAAAGGTGAGCCTGTGCTACAGGTCCCCCTTACCTGGCTTTATTCACAAACTAGGGCCTCCCCAGCACAACCAGCCAGTGACCTTAGGGGAATGTCAGAGTGACTCTGTTTTTCTGACATGACTGTAAAAGCAGCCACCACTCTAACTGTTGGAATCCTCAGTTCTGCCTGCACGGAGCTCAGAGACTAGAATAGGGCCCCCCTGACACTGCACTCCCTCTTGATGCCACAGAGAGGGCATGCGTTAGTGGAACACCTTGTTCTAGAAGTTTGTCTGATACCAATTCACAAGTCACATGGTCAGCCAGCAAGCTAACCAACCAAGGATAGAGTTTCCATTGTCTGGGCTGAAACCCATACAAACTCAGCCCTCATCCGCAGGTACCTCCCTGAGAAAAAGAAAAGGCACCCGCTGAAGGGTATCAGATTTGAGTCCCTGACGTACGATGGCTGTGTAACCTCAGGCAAGTCGCTTTACCTCGCTGGGCTTCGGGTTTGTCCTCTGGCAAGACGACTGTGAAAACAGTTATTCCTTCAGAGAGTCTGTTTCTATAAATGTCGTTTTCCATTCGGCACTCAGTAAAACGCTCAACGACCATGGCGATTTTTTTCGTTTTGCCTCTCATCTCCAATCATTTGATTCCCCTATCAAAAATGCTCTCGGGGTGAGCAGTACTATTCCAACTCTGTGACAGCAAGAAAGCACAAACTTGGCGGTGGAGCCAGGCGGAGCCCTTAAAACTGCTTCCACTTTCTACAACTTTGCCTCAACGCTCAGCACGACACGTGTGTCTGTCTGTCCACGGAGGCAGAACTGTCCGGTGGTTAAAAATCCAGCTACTCGAATTTAAATCCCACTTCTCTACTCCCTGGCCATGCCATCCTGGGCAAGTTACTAGCGGCTGCCTCAATTTTCCCATCTATAAAACAGGGATAAAATGAGTACTCTCTCAATAGGGCTGGTGTGAAGATTTAATGAGTGAGAATAAGTAATGCATTTGGATCGAAGCCTGGCACACAGTGAGTACTAAATAAATGTTAGTAAGAGCTGTTATTATCCATTCATCCAACAAATTCTTACTGGGTATTTATTCTAACAGTGCCAGTTACTCTTGAAGACCCTAAGGAAACAAAATGTCAACTAGGACATAGTCCAACACCCTTACTGTCTAGTGGGAAGAGGCCAGTTTGGACCAATAAATATAGGCCCATGATCCCTTATCCAGAGCCCTTGGGCTAAATAGGTTTGGGTTTAATGTTTCTGATGACAGATAGGTAGCAGGTGCATGTACCTTTATTATAAAGAATCCATCTTCGCTCGTCCCCAACACCCTCCCCGGGGCCTGAAGCAGCACCCGGCAGAGATGCAAAGGTGGTGAGGCTGGAACCCTCAGAGAACGATCAGGAACAGCAGCAAGGCGTAGCATGCAACCTGAGATGAGTGTGCAGGAGTGACAAGAGGAGAAGCCCAACAAGAGGCCAGAATCAGCTCATACTCCGTATGTGGGCCCTGCCGAAGATCCCACACCAATCAGATTTGCATTTTCATACAATCCCCCTGGGGGGCCAACCTGGTAAAGGGACAGTAAGAGGAAGAGAGGAAGGAGGTCCCAGCTGGAAGAATGTGCCAATGGTCAGGGAAGAAATGATGATGCCAACTCAGGCAGCGGAGGGGGTAAAAAAGACGGACAGCCACTGCAAGCTGAAGTGGGACACCCAGTCAACCTTAAACTCTGCGAAGCACAGTAATTAGTGCCAGGCACAGCCCACACTTGCCGCAGTCCAGGTCTCGTGGAGGCCCCTTTTCTAGAGGCCACTTCCTGACGTACCAAATGACAAAGTGACTACTGCAACAGCCCTAGAACCTAAGCCACACAGCCCGCCTCTTCTCCTCCATCTTTCCCTCCCTCTTCCAGGTTATATAGCCAGTTGGAAAAGTCCACCGGTCAGGTGCATGTGACCCAGAATCAGTCCCCGCCCCGGCAGCTCAGAGAGCACGTCTGAGAAGACCTAGCAGCGCGTCACAGAGGTGAGGACAGCACCTGTCACCCACCCTTCTGAGCCACAGGGCTGGCACTAGGGCAACCAGGAGAAACTGGAGGAGGCGAAAGTCCAGCTGGGAATGGGGTTGGTCTCTGCCGACTCATGAGGAATCACCTACACCATCCGTTCGGAAAAGGTCATTACTCTCCTATTAAAGACAAAGCCAACTGAAACAAAATACTAGCCTGAAGCCAGGGCAGAAGAGGAATTATTTCCGGGTGACAAGACAGTCCCAGCATCCACGGGGCAGGGGGAACAGCCGTCTCGGGGATTGCAGTAGCTCTTCTCCCACTTACCTGCCAATTCTAAGAACTGAGAGGCCAAGGGCTAAAAAGGAAGTGGCACAGGGGAACGTGACTGGCCAGGCGGAGGACGACTAGTAGAACCACTTAGTGACTCAAGTCCACTGGCTACCATTTACCTGAGACTCCACCCACAAAACCTCAAGTTCCTTTAGGGACAATGACTCCCTCTTCCTCCTTTTACTGTCTCCTAACATTCTGCCCCCAACAGAATAGCTACAAAATAATTATCTGGTAAATCAAGCCATCACCACAAAAAAAAAAAAAAAAATCTTTTCACAGGAACCTGTAGGAAGAATGGTCATCACAAAGCAGAACAAATGAAGGCATGAGTAAATGATGAATTCATGCGAGGATTCAAAGCCTAGAAATCATTTCATATTAGCAAGTGTTTCTGCTACAAACAGGCACCACATGGTCCCTAGAAGGCCTGTCCTGACCCCTACAGTGGCAGAACGTTCAGCTACTCCCACCCCTCTTGCTCTGCTTATCCTGGCAACCAGGAGAAGTCCCTTTTGTTGAGGTCACAAGGTGCTGGCTGGGCGACCACCCTCCAGGCAGTTGAAGCAGAAGCTGTGCCCATGTAGACACTGCAGCCCCTACGGGAACCTGGGCCCTGGCACTGCCAGCAAAGAAGGGGTCCCTGGTGACAAGGAGAGGCACGCCCCCCAAAGGCTGCTGGGACTGTACCTAAGGCCTCCACTGGAACTGGACCTGGGAGCGTCCACCAGGTGTCCAGCTGGCCTCTGCCATTTCCCTGGACATTATCGAGTTCTGCCAACCTTGGGAGCAGGGAAAACCCAACCTGCTTTTCTCAGACTAGGATCTCCCCAAGCCCACAGGACAAAGTAATGATCTCTGTCAAAACCCTGACAAGTCTGTCTCACATTTTTTTCCCATTTCCCTGAAGGATTTGTGACTCAGTCTGTGTAGAACAAATGAGGAAACAGACATACCTCTCAGACTAGGGAGTGACTGATGCCCAAGGGCAAATCTTGGGGTCAGCTTCATGTGTTTATGACTTTTTATTATGGACATTTACAAATAACCACAGAGGTAGCCACCCACCAACACGTGGTCCATTTTACATCATCCATCCCTACTACACCCCCACCAGATTATTCTAATTAGCTGCTTGTTTCCCAGCTCAGCACAGATCTCCCAAATGGGCTTTTGCTCCTTGCTGGGAGTCCCCTACATTTCCACCTGGAAAGCTTCCAGGTGTCAAACTAATCCACAATTGGGTTTTCCAGCTTGAACACAAAGGGCAGGGTTTGAAGGAGACCAGGTGCCCAGGAGAAGGAAGAAAATCCAATACTGCTCCCTTGTTATGCAAAGTTCTATGGGTGGCACCTCACTCCAACAGCCCAGCACAACCCCAGACTGCCAGTGATGCAGAGTGAATGGTACGTGGTTTGCCGCTGATGTTTGATTAAGGATTGGTTTATGTTTCCTCGGGGGAGTTTTATTTCCATGCTGTTATTTCAGCCCTAAAATTTACAGTGCCTGGATTCTTCCACCCTGGTTGGGCCAACCCACTCCCTTCTCTTCCTAGTGTGTGAATGGCCAAAAATAGTTTCCATTGTCGTCGACTTAAATTTCCACTTTGATGATGGGAACAAATACTTTTCTCACCCTTTCCCGAAACAAGAATAAATAAGTTCTTGTAAATGGACTCTTCAGGCCAAACTCTGAGCAGAAAGTACAGAAGACACCCAAATAGACAGGACAAGGTGCATCTCCCTCCCTCCCCTGAAGCAGAAGGGGCTGGCGTCAGCTCCCTGCTTCGTGGAGACGGCACCCTGGACCCCTTCCTGAACTCCGCTTTCATAACTACTGCCTGAGCTCTGCTCTAGGGACTGTAGGTACAGCTGTGAACAAGACAGGCCTGCTCTACCCTCGTGGAGCTTAACATTTAAAATTAGGGCCAAGCTTCCCAGTGCCACACCAAAGGATTTCTCTGGAGGCTGTTTCCCAAGACTGACAAATAAGAACAGCCAACAGCACAGCCCTCCCCCCCCCACCCCACACACACACCTTTGACTACATACATCTCGCTTTCCAGCTCACCTCCTCTCCCCACTTGCTGCTTTCGCACAAATCCGATGACTCCACAGGGGAGCAGACACAAGCCAGAAGACAAATCAGCCCCTCTGCTGCGGGGAGGTCTCGGGCCTGGTCCAGGAGAAAGCGCAGAATGAATTCTGGCATAACAGAGCTCTCTGTCTCCAAAGAGCTGGCAATATTTCCGTAACCAGTATTCTGGAGGACCAGAGTGCCGGCAGATCACCGGCGGGTGGGGTGGGGGCTTCCTCGGACCGTTTTGCTCTCCCTCTCTAATTCTGATCTAATGTTCTGAGTCACCTTGCCAAGCAAGGCGAATGGCGGCTCTCGGAGTGTTGATAATGACTGCCGCTATCTGCTTACTGGTGCACAGTAATAACAGAGCGATTAGTCCTGGAAGCCACGGGAGCGAACACAGCAGTCTCAGCAGCTGAAATGAGAGGCTCCTTCCTGGTCAGTCTTCCCAGCCTGTCTAGCCAAGCCATGTTCAGAGGCTTCGGGGTACCCTGAGTCAATGGGAAGCAGCTAGAGTCGCCTCACCAAGTCCAATCTATGGCTCCCCAATACAGCCCAGAGTAAGCGAACTGGTGGAATGTCCTTACTAGGTCCAGGTGGACAGTGAAGGGTCAGAAGGGCTAGAGGAGCAGCAGAGGGAATGAAGGGGACCCCAATGGAAGCAGGACACTGTGGCAGGGAGCAGGTGAGGTGGGGGACGCTTCGATGTCCCTTTCCCATTTCTGTGGAATGATACAGGGCTCAGACAGCTGTCAAAGCCCTTCATGCCCCATGTCCCTTCCTTTTCCCCCACTGGGCCACCCCTGCAGGATACCCCTGCTTGGTTACAAAGACAGCAAAAGCATCTGCTTAGCATTTCTTTCTCTCTGTACCTTAAGATAGGGGTACAGGCATCTATCTACACACCGCCTATTTCAATGAGAAGAAAGGAGAGAGGAAAGCTTGGGACTCAGAATTCTGCAAGACTTATTCATCCCCTTTGGGCATAACTTAGCTTTTTGATGAGACTCTAAGGGTAGGAACCTCTGACCCTCCCAACTGCCTTAAAACAGTGCCTCCAAGCGCTTTGCACACCGGCAAGGAACATCTGAGGCTAAAGCCCCTTGGGTCCTCTCCCCCCAGGACTCAATGAACAGCCCCGCATTCCTAACAATCCCCTCAACTACCTTTCTACAAATTGGCTCGCACCTCAAAGAGGCGAGCTCTCACCTCGCCCCTGATTCAAGTCCCAACAGTAACGCCTAAATAAAAATAACTCTCCCCGCTCCCCGCGAGAGGTGAAAGCTGACCATCCCTGTCCATGCAATAGAGCCAACGTTGTACAGATGCTTCTCCACCCAAAGATGGCTTTCCAATCCTCTCAAGAAGAGACACTCCAAGCAAGTATTGAACAAAAAGGCAGACGGCAAGTGTTCACAATTGCCCTCAAGTCTCAGAGAGTAATTGTGTTTCTTTCGATCGGAATACAGTTCAGCAGCGAGCGTCCGGAAAACTCACAGTCGGCAGCCTGGTGACCGACCACTTGAAGGAAGAAAACGTTCTCATTCCAGAGAAGCTGAGAGCGAAAGGTGTACAGGGAAAGGCCTGGCAGGAAGGGGCCGGCGGACTCACCTCATCACAACCCTTTGAGGCTGGCCCTGAACACTAATGAGGTCTGAGAGTGAGCCATCCCCCTCCCTCAAAAGGAAGCGCCCAGAAGATGCATAACCGGGTTTGGAATCCCGCTCCACAATGACGAGCAGTGTGGCTGGAGCAGAACTGAGGCATTTCGTTCTCATTGGAAATGGGTGTAAAAAACCTCTATTCGACAGAGTTTGGTCTTGTTTGGGATTAAGCTGAGCACACGTCCAAAGCAATTTGCACACTACCACTCATAAAGCAAGCTCTCAATAAACAGTCTCAATACCCTATCTGATTGAATCCATGGGGATGGTAAGGGTCACTCTTCAGACACAGTGCCATCCATTTGTAAGATGCACCCTGATTTTTAAGTGCAGATGTGAACAAAAACGCAGCTTGAACTGAGGAAATATGGTGCTTTCTGTGGGAATCGAAATGTTCACCTGCTGTCCTGACTGCACCACCAAACCACTGTGTGATCTCAAGACAGTCAGGCCACCTCTCTGAGTCTTGGTTTCCTTGATACGAGGTCAAGGGATGGACTAGATAACCCATCGGCCTTAAACGACTCTAACAAGGGTCCCCGATCGCCAGTGACAGCACAGCTTTGCATATTTCTGAACACCTTCACAACCACCCAAGGAATTCTCTCAGCCACCAGCCAGAAGGCCCCTCTTCTGGATAATCACCAGCTTCCTCCTCTTACTAAAGCATAGAAGAAGGCAGCACCAAGGCCACGGCTCCCGTGCCCTCTCTGCCGTGGGCACGAACACTGTCGCTCCAGGGCCCACACTCCCCAAGTCAGAGGCAAGGCTGAGGAAAGAGACATGGAGAATTCGGCCTTGATCTAGCCTTCTTCAAGGCTGGCCCTGGAGCCACACGCCCCACACGAAGCCAAGTGGAGAGAGACGTTTCCCCAGCCAGCCGCCCCGCTTCTCTCCTTCACCAGTTCCATAGCCTACGTTAGGAATTTACATGTAACAAATCAGCCACAGAATCCTAAGGAGCACAGATGTTCCTGCTGTGCGTCATCTTCTTTGCACTTAAAAGGCAAAACAACACAAGAAAATAGAAAAGGGGAAACTTACAAGTCAGATAGACACCCCTTTTCTCCAAGACCTGGATTCTGGGAAATGTTGTAAGTGCTTTGACATCTGGCCACCTTCTTCTCCCCCTGCCCCCATAGCCCCTGCAATCCTAGACCCCCACAGACACCTTTTCAACCTGATTTCAGACAGAAGGTCCCCACATCCTCATCCATTCAAACTTCTCATGAACAGCACTCCAACCAGAGTCCGCCCCCGTTCGCTGTGTTAACACGGCTGGCCTCTCTGAACTGCACAGGTGAAGAAAATGAAACCAGAGCTGTTCCCCAAGCCCAAGACCCAGGAATGACCTTAGAAGTAAGGCAAGAGCCCTCAGACTATCATTCAGAACACGTCTCGTGAGGAAGACTCATAACCATGAAGAATCTAAGAATAAGAAAAAGGCCTCCATAAAAGAATGTCCAGAGGAGATGCCAGCGCCACCCCGCAGTGAAAACCCTCACTGGACCTTCTACCTCTTCTTCACAGTCTTCCCTGCCCATTCCCAGGCATGCTCACCCTTTCCCACCTTCCACATCCTACTTTAAACTTTTCCTGAGATTCACGGCCAAGACCAGGGCTCCAGTGCCCATGAGTGCCTTGGGCTGGCTCTGTGTTTACGAGCTGCATGGCCTCAGGAAATAAGTCCCTATCTCGGAGTTCTGACTTCTTTATCTGCCATATAAGTTCATTTCTGTCCTATCCACTCCATGTCTCAAAACTATAAAATGTGATACAGTGTTAGAGGGCAGTTATTACTAAATTGTGCTAATAATGCAAATTGAGATTGTTGAGATTCTTTAGGCACTAAGTCCTCTGTGCATACATTCTGTCTCCCTGATGAGACTGTAATTTCCCCCACGGGCAGAGGTTATGTCTCTTTATTTTTTCAAAATGCCTAGAATAGGATTCTCTACACATCGTAATTTCAGTTGGTGGCAGAGGCCAAGAATGGCAATGCAGAGCCAGCACATCGCCGTCGCCACCACCACCTGCCTTGACAGGCATGACTAATCGAGTGCACACCCACCCACCGATAAGCATTCCCACAGTCAATCCACTTCCCACCAATCAGAAATGGCAGAGCGGAGAGCAAAGGGAATCTAAACCAAACCGCCTGATTCGATCTACCTAGGTCCCCCTCCTTTTTTCGCTGCCTCAAAGCCTCTGTAGAAGATCGGCAGGATGTAAATTATTAAGTTATGATTCCTAGTGTCAGATCACTAATAAGGAGTCTATAATCTCTGACATAGGAGAAAGGGAACAAAGGACAGAATTTGTAATGGATCCATAAAACTGGACTCTAAGCTGTCACTCAGTTCCTATATTGCCTCTCAAATCTCCACACAGTCAGGTTAACCTCCCTCCATCCCTCCTTCAGGTCCATCCACAGACAAAAAGGAGAAGACAGACAAATACATGTGGATAAAGAAGAGAAGCATATGATTTTCCAAACTCAAAAGTAGGAATGACCCTCAGCCTCTCCCCGCTGGGCTTGTAAAATGAGGGGCTGTCTGAGATAACGCCTCAGGTCCCTCTCAGTTCTAAGCGGTTTGGAGATTGTAGATTTATTACTCTGCATTATCCACTACTTTATACTCTCCAAAAAGATTTCCCTTCTCATTAACATTATAACCCAGAGTTGACAATACGACAGGTCATCAGGTTGGATTTCGAGAGGCAGGTAACAAGGCCACTGTGTAGCCACATGATGCCCTTTCTCTGAAGAGCACCTCTATCTACTCGGTGGGATTTCAGATATTCCATAATAATGATAATGATGACAAACGGTGATTTCAAAGCCCTCTCCTGTTTACTGTCTCAAGGCCTCTCAATGCCCCCATGTGAGTCTATAGTCACATATCCCGTGTACACCCTCCGCCATACCAAAGACCTCATTTAGACAGAGGCAAATTAGCTCTGTGGGGTGAAATGCATTAACCAAGTCTCCCAAACAGCACAAATCTAATTAACTGAAAATCAAAATTGCAAAGCTGCCGAAAAAGATTTCCACGGAAGAAGTCTCCTAAGGATTGAAGGAAAGTTGTGGGCCATGTGACCTGCCTAATCCAAGTCTCACCGCTAAACTGGGATAAACGCTGTTTGGGTGTTTGGGTCTGTTTGCTTTTTCAGTGATGTTTGTTTTCTCTAGATCACCTTTATCACCAGTGGGCTTTAGAGAGCTTATCAGGTACATGCAACAGTCATGAAAAGCATCCTTTGCAAGGAGTGAGCCCTGCCTTCAAGAAGACTTCAGTGCTGCTGTGGGAAATAAGAATAGCATTTCCAGAAAATCTAGTTGGGAAATCTCCTACACGTCTGCCCCACCTCCCCCATTAGAGGCTCATATCCACGGGATCCCCATCCTGGTGGCGGCAGTGAGGTCAGATGTGGCCCCCCCCTCCCGCCCCCGCCACCCAGGGTCCTTGAGATGACTGAGTCACATTCAAGTCAGGATATCCTGTGGCAGGCAGGCAGGTGAGCTGGGCCTGGGTTTTGTCCCTCACTCTTCTGTCCTGCCCTAGGCATAAGGGAGTAGGACAGTCACACTGGGCCAGAAAGGGGTCCTTCTGGAGCCAAAGCCAATGATGAGCTCCCACTCCCGGCAAAGAGTGGACAGGGGCAGTTTCTGGGCCTTCTACCCCCCACCACCACACCCCGTTTAAACTCCCCATGGCTGCCCACCGCCCAAAACAGTGGTTCTCATTCCTAGCGGTAATTACAATCACCTGGGGAGCTTCAAAAAGAAAAGAAAAGAAAAAAAAGCCTAGGCCACACCCCAAACCAAGTAAATCAGAATTTTTGAAGGTTGTTCCAGACAACCACAGCTGAGAACCACTGCTCTAGAGCAGTGCTTCCCCATCTTGAATGTGCACACAAATTCCCTGGGGATCGTATTAAAACACAGGTGCTGACTGAGCAGGTTTAGAGTGGGGCCTGAGATTCTGCATTTCGTAGGGGCTCCCAGCTCCTGTTAGCAGTTCAGAGACGACTCTTTGGGCTACAAGGCTCTAAAATCAGAGTCCAAACTCTTCGGCTCCAGATGGATACGATGTGACCCCTGTATTTTCCCTTGTCTATTGCCTAATTCGCATAGCCTGAAACGCAAGCAGCTCCCAAAACACACAGTCCTAATTCTCTCCTCAGTAGCTGTGCACCTACTACTGCCTTGGGCGGGAAAGCTCTTTCCATGACTGCCCCATCTCCCTGGAAAACTCCCACCAGCTGCTGTGGGCTGAACTGTGTATCTCCCCCCACTCCCCAAAATTCATTGGTTGAGGTCCTAACCCCCAGCCCTCAAAAGGTACCCATCTGGAGATAGAGCCTTTAAAAAGGTAATTCACTTAAAATGGGGTCATCGGGATGGGCCCTAACAGTACTACCAGTGTCCTTAAAGAGGAGAAAGTTTGAACAGACGCATGTACACACATGCACATACAGAAGGAAGAGAAGAGGAAGACGCAGGGAAAAGATGATCATCTACTAGCTAAGGAGAGGTGCCTAGGGCAGGTCCCCCCCTCGTGGCCCCCACGTGGACCCAACCCCACTGACACTGTGAGGTCAGACTTCTGGTCTCCGGGCTGTGAGACTAAATTTTGGTGGTTTAAACCGCCCTGCCTGTAGCACTTTGTAATGGCAGCCCTAGCAAAGGAATCCACCATCTTTCAAAACCAACGCGGGCACCACCTCCTCTGGGAGGCAGCCCAGACCAGCCCCAGTGGACCCACCACTGTGGCCATCCTTCGTGCCTCTTATGTGCCCTGTCCTGCAGCTACCTGCTCGTCCGACTTCCAACTACATGCGACCTCTTCGAGGGCAGAAGCCCTGTGTACCCCACGTCTGAGGCTCCAGGGCCTTGCACCGTGCACGGCACATGGAAGGCAGCGACAGACTTCAACCAGGCTGAATTTTAGGAAAGGAGACCTCACCTAGCGAGCACGCACTGTCCACTGCCTGCCTGCCCGTCCGCCCGCCTGCCTGCCTGCCTGTCTGCAGGCCCGCCTGCCCGCGCCAGGGCACTCTGAGGCCTCCCTTACCCTGTTTCCCTCTAGGCAGCCAAGAATGATCACTGTTTTGAGCTGGGTTTTGTTTTCATTGGGTGTGTGTTTTAAGCCACCATATTGAAATGCAAACTGCCAGGTGTTAAAAATGCTGCCCCCAGCCATAAGGGGCAGCTGGTTTCTAGAGACTAGCATTTATCACATTTCAGTAAATACACAAAAGGTCCTTGATTCAAAACCAGGAAGAGAAAGTAATTCTTTTGTCAAAAGGCAGTGGTAACTAAACCAGGGAGTGAAGGCAGATTTAGACTATTGCTTCACCGTTCCCCGAGGCCTGGATGTGTTTCATGCTAGGAGAGGAGACCAAAGAAAGCCAGACAGACCCATTTTAAATGCACTATATGACCAAGCACTTGTCCCAAACCCATTGTGTTTGAACTTGCTGCAGACCTAGAGGAAAGGAACGCCCACCTTTGCAAGAGGGAACGCGTAATCCCTCTTTGGAACTAAGATGGTGCCTGGAAACCTGTGCTGCAGAGAAGGAGGGTCCAAAAAGGTCCATGAGTTCATATGAAGATACGAAATCCTGCATGTTCAAAGAGCAGAGAAAAGAGAGTCAAGTTAAAAGTTACGGTGCCCTCCAAACCCGCGAAGAACAGCCCAGGCATCTTCACAGAATTTTTTTTTCTCTTTTCACACGCAACCTGAAATATGAAAGGGTCACTTTCCATTTAGGGTCGATTTATAATCCCAAGACCCAAGGGTTTGCTCTTTTAAAGGTTATGATGCTGGCCAGCCTTGAAACTCCAGCTCAGCATTTTATCCCTGTCAGGAGCCTCCCTGGGGGGGGGGGCCTTCCCAACCTGAGCCCCCCGGAGCGTGTGGCCTGGACTCCAGAGGTCAGCACCCACCCTGAGCCCCCCAATCACCACCATACCAGGTTTCCTCTACTTGGTAGTCTGAAAAGGAAAAACTGGGAAGGACACATAAAACAGCGGTCCCCAACCTTTTTGGCACCAGGGACCAGTGCTCCTACGAGATTCTAATGCCTGATAAGCTGAAGCGGAGCTGAGCCGGTGATGCTAGAGCATCAGGGAGCGGCTACAAAGACGCATGACGCTTCCCTCACTCACCCCACCACTCACCTCCTGCTCTGCAGCCCGGTTCCTAACAGGCCATGGACGGGTACCAGTCCATGGTCCAGGGGCTGAGGACCCCTGGCATAGACCATACGCCAGGAACTGCTACATAACCTGACACAGGCTTCGGATTTAAGGCACTTTCTTCCTGGCAAAGTTGCCTGCAGGCACTAAGAAGCTGTAAAAGAATGGAGTTCATGTCTCCCAGACATGGCGCTCCCAATGACTCTTGACAGCAAAACCAGGAGCCTGTCCAGCAGCACGCCCACAGCCCTGGCTGAGGGCACAGCTGCTACCACTCCCACCTCAACTCAACAGCCGCCTTTCCAGACATGAACATGGCGATTTGTCTCCGGACAAAGCAGGTATCAAAAATACCACCATGACTTGAATTCTCTCCTCCAGCCTTCCTGAGGCTTGTGAGCCAAAGGCATCATCATACCACCAACCCTCAGGAGTTACGGGCCCAGTTTGGGGCCCTTTCAGGGACCTCCTAGAACCTCCAAGAATAGTGATGGGTTTCTTACTGCATGTGGAGCTGCTATGATTTCCCTCTTTTATCTGCCCCTTGCAAAATGGGATTTCAAAACCCAAGGAACCCTGCTCCTGGCAAAGAAACACATCCATCCGCAAGCTGTTCAAGGGCCCAGCACCCCTGTATCATCTGCTCAGAGGTCACCACAGACATGACGCGTCACACACGCCCACGACTGGTCTCAGTGGCCAAATCCTCCTGTAGTTTCACCGAACGCCAAAAGCTCCCTGGCACCAGCCGCCAGCGAGACGGGCCCGAGAGCCTTAATTTTCCACAGACCTTCACTATCACCACAATGACAACAACGGTAACAAGGGCCACCACGTACTGAGCACCTACTATGCTCCGGGCACCACAGGAACTTGAAGTGTTACACAGAAACGCATGGAGTCCTCACAGCACTGCCAAGCTGGCATCACCATTCTATTCACAACATTTGATTTTCCCTTTTACGTTGGTAAGAAAACTGAGGCAACTTGCAACTGACTCAGGATCCCCAGGTAGTTAAGAGGCAGAAAAGAATCTGAACTCGGGTCTGATAATAAAGCTCTTTTCGGTGAGGCCACGTCACCTGAAAAGGTTTCGGAGCCTCTCCTTGTCTGGCCTCGATCTGCACAGCATCCATTAATATCCCTGTTGCACTAGTGGCTAAACTGAGGCTTAATGAAGAAGCAGAGTGCCCCTAACCCTTCACTTGGCGGAAGGAGACAGGCCCCTTCCTGTGCCTCGGGTACAAGAGGACAGGTTTGCAGGTTCCCAGCCTCTCCACTGAGCTCTGCTCTCTGGCCTGTGGTCACTCTCTGGTGCTCTGCTCCAGCTCGGCTCTGGAAGCCGAGCAATGTACCAACTGCCCCTGACCAACCCCAGCAGCTGTTCCTCAGGAGGCAGCACACGACCCATAACCCATGATGCAGAAGTGGGATGCAGGTCCAGGCAGGCCTGCCGGACCAGGAAGGAGGGCAGAAATAGTACCGAGGGCTGGCTCTACCTCTCCCACTCCAACTTCTGGTCCCATCTGACTTCTGACCTCCTTCCAGATGAGAACCAACACGCAAATGCTAGTTCCTTCACTCACAAAAGCCCAACCCTTCACCCTCAGCACACCGCCTCCCCCACCACAACCTTGTGCAAAGAAGAGAGGCTGAAGGCTGGTGGACAGAGACCAGCGGCCCACGTCTCCTGGCAGGCAAGCCTACTCCTGAGTCTACTGATTACTAATGGCACTTAACTCTGGCCTCAAGAACCCTTCTGCACCGAGTCGTGACTTTTTCTCCTCTACTCTGGCTGTCATGCGGTGAGACTCACCAGCAAAGCCCTCCCTGCCTCCCCTTCCCCAACTGTTCCTTCCTGAGCTCAGATCTCAGGGAACTGACACGTGACCATCTGGAGCCGACACCTGCTTTTCTGAGAAGGAATTCCCCTCAAGGACGATCAAGTCACAGAGACTAAATCCACGTTTATTTGTGCAAACATTGCCTAATATTTATAGCTCACACTTGTCTTGCAATGCCACACACATACACACATGCAATGTGTGTAACATGTACAAATTCTTCCTCAGTAAATTCATGTTGTATTATACATTTTTCCCCCCAGTAAGGATCTAGAACAAGTGGCCGATAGAGGTTTGAAGCCGCTTATATTGCAAGCCCCTCCTGGAAACTGACTGGTAGAAAAATATAAACTGTCAAAAGGCCCAAAGCAATTTCAGAATAAACTGGCACCAGGGGTAATCCCGGTGATCTTGTGATTCAAGTAAGAAGGGCTTGCTCTGAACACAGCTTCCAGCTAGTTAGAGACATGCACTCACAAACTTGAGTCTAAAATTGACTCCAAACTTGAGGATAAAATTCCCTGTGATGTAAACCCATCAGAACAGATGATCTACAGGCTCACTTATGTTCAAAAAGGCTCTGTGCAGTGCATTTTAACTTATTAAAGGGCATTAACATGCTTTTCAAAGGTTTTCTCCAGTCCACAGAAAACCTGGCTTGACGTTCCCTGGAAGACTCAGTCCCAGCCTAAGGATCACACAAGGCAAACAGCTGAGGATGTAACCTCCCCCACCCAGTGATGGAAATATAGGCAGCCCTCAACTTGGGGAACCTGCCAGGTGATCGCAGGTGACCTTAGACAAGCCATTTAGCTCCGTTTCCATTTCCTCAATGATACTATGGGAACAATATATCGGCCCAATCATACCCCAGCCTCTGTGTCATTGCTGAAATTTCCCCCTGCTGGAGCCTGCGATAGTTAACAATTAAACCTGCCAGAAAACAAACAAACAAACAAACAAACAAATGGCTCAAGAACAATATGGGGGTACAGACTAGGTGGATGTGCCCGCCTGAGGAACAAGTCTCAAGAAGAACCCCCACGGGAAACTGAGCAGGCTTAGTCCCTGGGGGCCACCTCAAGGAAGAAAAGGCGTGCCAAGGAGTCTGCAAGCTTACTTACCTGTGGTAAGGCCCAAGCGATGCCCTGAGTCTGATGGCCGTCTTCACCCCATCAGACAATGCTGCAGTCAGGGCATGGAGAGGATCCTTCCTCCCCCAACCTCCCACCCACACCCATGGCAACTGGCTAGAGTTGCCTAGTTCCTATTACATCAGCTGAACGTTCAGGATGACTTGGGCCTCAAAAGGACTGTCTTCTTTCCGCCTTATGGGCTGCCCTAAGGACTGAAACATTATTTTTTATGTCAATTCCATAGGAATCCTCATTCCACTCCAAAGACCAACTCATAAAGGGCCTTCTGGAAGAAAAACAACTCACTTTTCAGTTTAAGGATGACTAAGAAGCCATGCAAACCCATGGAGCTATAGGGAAGTGGATGCCTACCCATATCAAGCAAAAGCTGATAGTAACGAAATGGCAGAGTTAGGGGAAAACTAGGGTCAAAAATTACACAGGCCTCCTAAAGCAATATGCCAAAGAGAAGAGAGAACAGGAATAGGAGGGGAACCAATGTGAGTGTGAGTCCCAACCATTAAGTAGTCACAACAAAAATTTGCCCACTAAATTTCAGTTAAGTCATTTAACTCAGCTGTAGGCTTCCGTGTCCTCATCATTAACATGGGACAATTAACATTGTTTCACAGGATTTAAACAGAAATTAAGTTTAGCAAAAATATGCATATGGAAGAGCTTGGTACTTAGAAGGAAACCAGTACTTATGACCTTCGATTATGTGCTAGGGATGTTATATGCATCATCTCACTGAACCCTTGAAACGACCTTGGAAAATGATGGTGGTGGTGCTAACAGTAGTCGACTTCACTGTCGGTTTACTCTGGCTCACAGCTACTGCATTCCAGACGCATCATCTCATCGAATCCTTGCAACCGCCTGGGGAACAGATCTTCTCCGCCCCCCCACCCCGTTACAAACGAGGAACTTGTGATCCAACAGCTAAGAGAAGGGGAGCCAGGACTACAACTCAGGTCTGTCTGACCACAAAGGCGAACCCTACTGCCCTCTCAGTGAATGCAGAGCCTTTCCTTCATTTAATGAACACAGACGCCTCCGTTCATTCTCCTCCTACATATATTTACCAACCATCGTCCACATGTCAGGCACTACTTAAGGCGCTTAAAATAGAGTGCTGAAAAAAAAAGAAACAAGACATAGAGGACTGAACAAGACAGACACTGTCCCTACTCTCATGCAGCTTAAGCTCCAACAAGGAGAAAAAGACAAGTAAGCAAGCAATACTCTGATGGGGGGTGGATTAGTCAGGGTCTTCCAGAGGAAAAGAATCAACGGGAGATATATATGATATTATAGAAAGAGGGACAAAGAGAGAGAGATTAATTTCCAGGAACTGGCATACAATTTTGGGAGTAGGCAAGCCTGAAATTCATAGGGCAGGCCAGCAGGCTGGACATTCAGTAAGGATGGATGCTGCAGTCTGAAGTCCAAAGTCTGCTGGGCAGACCAGCAGCCCAGAAACTCACAGAGGGTTTTCTACGTTGCAGTATGAAGTAGAATTCTTTCTTCCTCCAGAAACCTCAGTCTTTGCTCTTAAGGCCTTCAACTGATTAGATGAGGCCCACCCACGTAATAGATGGTAACCTGCTTTACTTACAGTTAACTGACTGTAAATGTAAATACATCTACAAGTTCCTTCAAAGCAATATCTAGACCAGTGTTGGACAAAAATGCTGGGCCCCATAGCCTAGCCAAATCGACACACAAAGTTAACCATCCCAGAGGGTACAGAGTGTTCAGGAAACAGAGAAGCAGCCTGAGGATTTAGAAAATGTTGGCAGGCCTAAGGAATAAGCAGGCATCGGAAGCTCAAAATGTTCCTCAAAAACGATGGACATTTACTGATTAAAAACTAAGCCCACATATAAATGTCCCAGAGATTCCCTAGTTAAAGGAGCCCCAGTGAGTCCAAGAACCAAATAATTATTTAGTCTATTAGCTTGCTTTTTAAACATGATATGGTGGGGGTGGGGAGGATCCTTACACCATATTTTCATAAAGCAAATCACAGCTGTGTACATCAAAAAAAAAAAAAATTAAGAAAGAAAGCAAGCAAGCAAGCAAGCAGGACGACTGGCAGCAGAGCATTTTACCACTTATGAGCTGAGGGGTGGGAGAAGAGCAAGGTGAGAGAAGGTGTCGCTCAAGGGGACATACAGAGGCAGACAGGACTCCATTCTTCCTTCTTCCCCCACCTCTTTAATTCCTGCCCCCCACTTCCAACCCTGACCTATGGATGTTGCCATCTCCCCTTAAGAACTGGATCTCTGAAGGCAGGGCATCCTCCTCCCACCGCGGGGTGGGGTGTACTGGGGCCTGGTGCACCTAGGGTAATGGTCCGTGGCTCCACCTGGGGCACAAACCCAGGACCTTCCACATGTAACCAGACGCGCTAACCACTACGCTATGGAGCCCCCCAAGAACTCTATTCTTCTAATCAACCACTGTTAAGGTCATCTGTTGGGTAAGTAATTTTTTAAGAAGCAGATCTCAGTAGAAATCACTCTCTCTGTCTCTCTCTGTCTTTCTCTCTCTCTCTGTCTCTCTGTCTCTCTCTCCCTCTCTCCCTCTCTCTGTCTCTCCTCTCTCCCTCTCTCCCTCTCTCTGTCTCTCCTCTCTCTCTCTCTCTCTCTCTCTCTCTCTCTCTCTCTCTCTCTCTCTCTCTCTCTCTCTAGCAGGCAGGAAGGGCTCTTCTCTGTAGGTAGCAGTGAATGCCAAGCCCCAGAAGGCCTGCGGGTAGTCAGGGACAGGCAGAGTGAAAACACAAGAGGCAGCCAGATAAGCTCTTCCTCATCAGGCAGAGGAATGGGTAGGATCTGATCTGGTCTCCCCAGAGGCCACTGTTGCTTCCCCAGCCTCAGTCCCCACTCCAGGAACACAGGAGCCAGGCATCCAGGTTGGGATCCCTGTGGGTTTTACTCACATAGCAGACATTCAGCAAATTATCTGTTAAATGAATGAGTGTACCTAGACCTTAATACAATATTAGCATCGTATCCTCTTTAAATATAGATAGAGCAGATGTTTGGAAACTTTTCCAGTTGGAAGTGATGGTTTACAGAGCCTTTCATACTACCGTGTGGGTCGTGCTACCCATTTAGAAAGAGCTGGAAGAGGGGGATCAAGGGAAGGCCACCTAAATGGTAGAAAAGGAGCAGAATGTGCAACCCTCGCCTCCATGGAATAGCAGCTCAGTCTCCCACCTGTGTGTCAAATTCCTCGTCTGGATGGAAACAGTTGTGGGGGGCAGACTTAAGATGGAGCGGTTGTGGGGGGCAGATTTCACACCCACTGGCTGCCTTCCCCTTCCTGAACCGAGCCGCACGCTAACAACGAAGAGGGCCTGCCGTCTGCGGCATGGAGCCAGCTGCCCAAAACCTCGTCAGCAACAACACGCAATTATCACCGTGTTTGCCTACATTAGCCAAGTCCCCGGCCCAGGCTGCTGAAGGCCTCGCTGGCACTGCCGCAGATTCTTTTCCCTGAAGACTAATTTATTAACGCTTCCTGAAAGCTGTTTGTTTGGAAGAGCACGACTCCAGGTGAGCGTGTGTTGCTAAGAACAAAAGCCTAGAAAACAACACTGCTCTTACCCTCATCCTCCATGCAAGAGGCCTCAGAGACACCTGGCTGTCTCCGAGACCCAGGCGGAGTGGCTTGCTCCGGCCAGACAACGAGCAATGAGACGATATACTACACACACCCAAAGTCCCTTCGGGGCGCTCCTACCCCCACACATCCCAGCTCTGAATCCTAACCAAGGGATCCTTTCCTAGAGGACAAAGCCACTTATGCCTCTCTGCCCAACACCCAGGCTGTCCCGTAATGATACTCCTGCTTGTAACTGCCTCTTCAGGGTTTGTCCTTCCCCGCAGACTGAAAGCTCCCTGTGGGCGAAGACCCAGCTTGCCTATTCCTGCTGTATCCCCAAAGCCCCACAAAATACCCGGCACACAGTAGGTGCTCAATACATGTCTGGTACCCTGAACTGGGACTCCCCAAGGATGGGCTGCAGGGAGTCCTTTATACTGCAGGCACAGCCCCTGTGGGGCGGCCTCTTGCGGTTCTAAGCGAGGGTGTATGTGACCACGATTCTCAGGCGAGGGTACAAAGCTTTCATCATATGCTCGAAGAGGACCTGACCCAAAAGGTCTCCGCCTGCTGACGAAGGCGAGCTCTCAGCAGGAACCGTGGGTGAACTGGGGACAGTTACCACTTCTCCTGACAGTCGATGAGTCCTTAATGGCCTCTCCCCCTTGGATTAAGCCCCCCTCCCTCCCGTCTGCCTTCCCTCCTCCCTCTACTTACGCACATCCTGTCAGGCTTCAGGAGCTCCAAGTCCACCTCCTCCCAGAGGTCCTCCCAAAGCCCCCAACGAGAGCCTGCACTCTTGTCCCCAGCATTAGCAACGACCCGGGTACCACCATGCATGACGACGCCCATTACTCTAGCAATCGTGGGTATTTACACTCTCATGCTCACAAAGTTTGTAAGCTTCTTGAAGGCAGGAACTAGGGTCTTCTTCCTCAAAGTGCCCCACCATGTTAGAAACTCAATGAATAAATGAACTGACAGGTATCCGGGGTTTAATAAAATAACAGACTGCCCAGTCCGGGCTCATTTTTAGTGAAGACTTTTTCTTATACAGTGAGAAAACAAGAATTTTTAAAACACCCGCTATCCCACCACACAAGCACAATCAGCTAATACTGTTTTCCCCTCTTTCCTCCCTGACCCTGTCCACACCGCACAGGTGAGACTTACACCTTTGTATGCATAATCTCAGTACGACGCCAGCCCCCGGCGTGTTGCCCCCTTAACAGTGCACGTGTACACATGCTTTCACTTGGGACTGGAAGCCTGCGTTCTGCCCTGCAATCCTCCTCGCAGGGGTTACTAGAACAACCAACCCAGCATATGCCAGCTGTGCCATTCCGTTCTTTAATAATTCTTTCATAACAGAACGCTGTTTTCCCCCCCCCCCCGCCCCTCCCCCAGACGGCATCTCTCCCCCAGGTGGTAAAGCAGATTTTCTTTCTCATTTTCCAGAACAGCAAAGGTCTATTTTCATATGAAAGCGCTCAACTGAACATGCAGTGTAACAGACTGCCCTCTGACAGACACTCCACCCATGGGCAGGGTCCTCCCTGGCCAAAGGGTCCCTCGAACAGATGTGGGAACAGCCCCATGAATCCCCAGTGGGGATACTTGTCCTCCAGCCATCCTGCCCACACTTTCTGAACCTCTGGCCACCCTGAGAGCCTGGTCCCTTTTCCTTCTCCTCTCTAAACTGGAAGTATGCCCCCTCTCTCTTCTCTTTGACAGGAAAGCCAGTCAGTCACCACCTTTGTCACTGATGTTTACCTGAAGCTATTCCTAGTGCCTCCCCAAAGCCACTCCCTTGCCCAGGATCTGCTGCCACCAAACACCTTGGGGACTTTATTTGCCTGTGTACCTTAAAAGGAACAACACGCTCCCAGCACACGTGGAAAAAAGCCTGGCTTGCTGTCATCCAGGGGCTTTTCATAAAATAAAGGGTCAACAGGACCAGGTATCAGCTGAGTTCTCCAAACACGCTACCCAGAACCTAAGAAACGTGTCTCGAGCTAACAGATGCTCCCCAAATTCCCACACTCAATGAACATCGTGTCTGACTCTGCCACAAGGCAAGAAAACAGCAATAAAGAAGTGATGTCCAACCTCATAACTGATCAGGGACATGCAAATTAAAACCGTAACAAGGTACCACAAGACTGGCAAAAATTCAAAAGTCTGATACCACCAACTGCTGCTGAGATTACGGAGCACGGAACTCCTGCACACCGCGGGAGGTAAAACCGCAGCAGAAGAGGAGTCTGCGCGACACAACTTCTACCGAACTTTAGTTGTGCATACACTGTGACTCAGCAATTCCACTCCTGGGTGCACATTCTGATGAACTCTCACACACATATACACCAGGAAATAAGGACGAGTATATGCACAGCAATGCCGAGCAGGCGAAAAACGAATCAAAAACGAATCAAAATCAAATGTCCATGAAAAGGAGAAAGGACCCCCTGCTACAGTGAACGCCATGCCGCGCTACGCGCAAAGGCAACGTGGCATCCTGGCTTGGCTCCTGGAACAGAGAAAGGACAGCAGCGGGAAAATGGGTGAAATCCAACAAAATCTGTAGTTTAGGTAACAGAAGTGAACCCATGCTCGCGTCTTAGTTGGATTTGTCTATCGTGGTTATATAAGGTAATAACGTCAGGGGAAGCTATGACGGGAGGGTAGAGGGGAACTCAAACTACCTTTCCATTTCTTCTGTCGTTCTAAAATTATTTCGAAATAAGTCTTTCAAAAAAGGTATATCTGAGGTGCTCCTTTTGGTTTGGTTGAGACTATCTATGACCCTACGTGCATTTAAAATTATTTCCCTATAGGGAGGGCACATTATTCCTTGCAGGGCTACATTCAACAGGGATGAATGCTGTAGACATCAAGCTTGATGCAACAAAGTATTCTTGTAAGGATGAAAAGCAGACAAATCCACACAAGGTGGGTGGCTGGGCTTAAAACTGAGACAAAACACACAGGGGTGTAGAAGGAACTACTGGTAATATTCTACTTCTAAGCTATGCGGTGAATATACGTATACAGGAATTCATTTTATTGTTCATTCTTCAGGTGTGCTTTGTACATGTTTCTGTATCTTTGCAATATTTTATACATGAGGGGTGGGAATAAACTAAACTCAAGGTAAGTGTCTCTCCTCTCAGGGCGACCACTTCCCTGGGACCTCTCATTCCCTCTAAAGGAATTTACTTGCTAAGTGCTCCCAATACCTGCTACCACCCTTTCTTTTCCCTTGAGTCAAGTCAAAATTCTACCGAGGAGATGAGACACAAAGCCAACAGGGAAATGAGTATTCATCCCTCAAAGTAAGCTCCGCTCTAGAAAAATCTCTGCATCCACAGCATGCTTTGACTGGGGTTGTAACAGTGCAGATAGTGCTTACAGGTGTTTTTCCTAAGAGGGACGATCCCCACTCCTGGGCAGGCCTCTTCCAGAGAAGAAATGGGAGCTTCCTGAGACTTACTAGGACCCAACGGTCTGAGACAGACTGTCTCCAATCCCATGAGCACACTGTCCTACAGGCAACACTCAGCTTCCTTCTGCAAGCTTCTCTTGGGAACATTACTAGTGGAAATGGGTTCCTTCACCAAGACTCTTCACAGGGCTCACCCTCCCCCACTCAGTAACGCCCACAAATTCCTAGTCCTTCTCTGCTCAATTCGCCCCTTCGATCTAGCAAAATTTTCTCTGTATCACTATTTTATCCTCTGCTCCAGGAAGTCCCAGAAGTTCCTGGTAGCCAGATATGGTCCTGAACCTGCTCAAACTGGTCCCCTTTCCCACCTTACACACCCCCTTAACCCCCTCCCCTACCTCAAGCGACCTTCCTGAAGTCCCAAGAATCAACCCCTTACACTGCCATCTCTGCTTCCACCAAGCCAGGAGGTCTGGGACTCAGCTTCTACTGTTCCCTCTCCCAACTCACTCTCCTGCCACATGAGTCAGCTCCATCTCCTGAAAGTCTAATGCTCTATCTGTGCAAGGAAGCTGGCCCCAGGTACGGAGCAGGTAACGATGCTCCCAGCAAAAACAAAGCTGTACTGTAAACCACCCCTGCCTCCACGTGTGTCCTTCATCCAAGCACACGTTTACCACGTGTTCAAAATCATGACTTGATTTAATATAATAATGCAAACAATAATAATAATACATACCTACATACATACCTACATACTGCGTGTTTACAACGCACCTTGCAATGTGCTGGTCAATATGGGGTATACAAAAAAAAAGATAAGACACAGTCCCGTATGCGCAGCCACGTAAAGGGATTCTGTTAACTGAGAAAAGCAGACTGAAGAGTGATATGTATAATACGATGTTATACTTGAAGTCGTAATACGTACTTGTAGTACACACAGACAAAATATGAAAGAATATATTCGGACTTCTTAACAATGATAATGGCAGGGTAGGTGGTCCTATGGGGAACTTGTATTTGGGATGCCATAAAGTCTCTAAAGTTTAATTTTATTATGAACACGCAGGTTGCATAATGGGAAAACTTTTAGTAAATTCTAAAAAAATACAGAGCAAGACAAAATTCCAACTCTCAGGAAGCTTCCAATCTGGCTGCTAGCGTAAAAGTTAACACACACATGGACTAAGTGAACAAGACAGCATCACACATCCAATTGCCGGCTCCTTCCATGACAAGGACAGGATGTCACAAGATGCCAGGTATCCATCTCAGGCCGTGCATTCCATGGAATTAGAAGGAGAGAGACCTGGCCGCACGTTTTCGGAAGGGTGCGCATGCAGAGAGGGGTGTGCTATGGCGCTGCACGGAAAAAAGGACGAAGTGACATGAAAGGGGACACCGGCCAGCAGCAAAGGCCTCGCTGGCTACTCTCAAGCCTTCGCTTTCCCAGTTTCCAAAGCAGCAACGGAATAATTTGCCCTCCTTAGAGGCAGACCACTTTGAACTCACATAAGTCAAATACAATCTCGACCAAGCTAAAAGAGGAATACCTCAAATATACTCCCTTTTTTTTTTTGAAAGACTTATTTTGAAATACTTTTAGAATGACAGAAGAAATGCAAACATAGCTTAAGAGTTCCCCTCTACCCTTCGGCCACGGCTTACCCTGATGTTATTATCTTATATAACCATGATATACTTATCAAACTAAGATATGAGCATTGGTTCAATGCTATTAACTAAAAACTACAGGTTTGGGGGGGGGCGGGGATTTCATCAGTTTTTCCACTGCTGTCCTTTGTTCCGGGAGCCAATCTAAGATACCACATTGCATTTAAAAGAACTAGTTCTTAAACAAACAAACATGTTATGATTATTTATTCTTTCTTGGTAAAAAAAAAAAAAAAAAAATGTCCTGGCACTCAAGGCAAAGACTTAGTGCCTCTCACCATCAAAGAAAGCAAGCTTTGACACAATCTGCCAGCCCCTAAAAGGAACAGAATTTGATCTACAGTGAGATAAAAATCTAGACAATGACCAAAACTCTTAACCCTCCATAAGCAGCCACAACCCTGGCCTCTCTCTCCACAGCAACGAACTGGTATTTAAAAGTAATTTATGTTAATTGCAATCGGGCTTATATGAACATTAAAAAGCAAGCAGGTTTCAAACAAAAAAGGCTCAAGAGGAGCCTAACAAAAAATTAATTTGGTAAAAGACCTATTTCTTATTCCAACTTGTTTTTAAATATATGTTCTGAGTCACACACCATTAACCATCTCAATTTATTAATAATCTCGGGCCAACCAACTATCTCAGATCATGCAAAGATGAAATCTTGCATAAAAAAGAAAATGAAATATCTACACACAAACATTAAGCAGGTAGCCAGCTGTGATGACCAGAGAGGATTATTATTATTTTTTGCCAGAATTTGTGGTAGAGCCAAAAAGAAGAAGGTTACATGAACCAGTAACTCAAACTTCTTACAGAAAATTTTTGTCCTCTCAGCTTGAGATTATCTTAGAATCCACCAGTTCAAAGAAACTTCTTTGGAATTTTGTCCTCTCTCCATTAACAAAAGTTCGTGATGGGAGGAGAGAAGGCCCCCCATATACTCAAAGACGCTTCTTTTAGCTGAGGAAATGACGGTGCTGTTTTGGCATTTTAAAGCAAGAACAAATACTTTAGCTATAAAATCCACTTTGTAGATTGACTCAGCAAGACAGCTGCTTATACAGAAACCCTTTCCTCTCTCCCTCCAAGCCCCTCAGTGATTCATATCAGAAAAAAACACTGGCTAGAACAAAGAAAAATAAGAGTTTGAAAAAGAAAGGCACCAACAGCACACCCCACCATTTTAATACCAACTTAGCCCGTTTCTTTCCATGATGCTTCTCAACCTACCTCACTTGTAAAAGAAAAAGAGAAAACCTCTCCCCAAAGCAGACCAACTTTTTGTCGCAGAGCCAGAAATTAGGTTCTTATTTGTGTAAAACGCTCAGTGGGTGTGACACAATTCATCTTTGATATGCCTTAGGCTTTGAAGTCTGCTCTCCTTTTAGCCGGGAACCTGGATGACTCACCAGCACCCTTCCCTCCCCTCCTCTCCACTGCGGGCCCTCTTACTAAACAGGCAGGGCAGCGGAACCCCGGATTAATTTCTCTGATTGATGCAGGCTTGAGGCGGGAAGGAGGGACAAAAAGACACAGCGCAGTCCATCATGCAAACAAACCCGTCCCAGCCCCAGGGCCCTGAAGGGCGAGCACTTCCCCCCACCCCCTCAGTTCTCTCCTGTTCACTCTTCAAGGCCAAAGTCAAACCTCACTTCCTCTGTAAAGCCAACAATGACTACCCCCCCCAAACGGTCCTGTAACACCTTGAGCATCCTTCACCTATTGATTTAGCACCTATACCTGTTAATTACCTGCCTTCCCACACTGCACACTCAAGGGTAAAGGAGGCCCTTCCCTCATCTCTAAAACCCTCACTGCATGCCCTGCACCCAGCCCAGAGCGGGGAATCAACAAATGTTTGTTCAGTGAATGAACACAACTCAACTACCCCCAGAAACACATTACTAAATGCTAATTACCACTAGTTGCATGATAATGAATGAAGAAATGAACGAACAAATGTCTCCTTGTTAGCCAAGTCCTTAGGGAGCACAAAGAAGGGATCCACTGAGTTGTGGCTGTGGTAGTAGGACGGTTCGAAGACGAGATGACTCGTCGTGAAGGGGTGTGTGAGAGGCAGGGAAGGAGAAGGGCCACCCCGCCCCACAGCTAGTAGTGCCCTGAGATTTCACCAGTCAGGTTCATTTCTTTACCTTCATCACGGCAGGAAGCCCCTGGAGCTGGTCTTTGTGTGGCACACTCAGGAATACCAGCAGGATGGCCAAGCTGCCCAAGGACAAACCCATGTCCACCTTCTCCCACAATGCCCACCCCAAGAGGGTCCTGCCTGGACTCACTCATCTACCACAGCCCCCTGAACTCGCCAGTAAAACTTGAAGCCAGATGCTTAAACAGCACCCAACTGGAGTGCTGTACCAGAGCAAACAGTCGGGCAAGATGTATGACCAAGCGACGCGGGATCTCTTCCCATGTGCCGAAATAAATGTCACACGAATATTCAATTTGGTGCTGGTAGGAGCGCGATGCTCCCAACTCTAGGATTCACTGAACCTGTGGAAAACAAGCCAGGCTCAGGAAGCCTTCACTAGGACAACTACAAGGCCCCTCTACCCCCAATTCCACACCACTGGGGAGACGCAAAACCACAGACAGGCAAACACTCGAGAGTGACACAGGGGCTTTTTTTTTCAGGCTCCCTGAACAATCCTCAGAAAAAGTAAACATGCACTGCCTATCCACCTATGACATCTAACATCCTGTATTCCTTCTAAAAAATTATACTAGAGCACTGATTATATAGTCAAAGGGTGTGCTATATATCCAGGAAAAAATAATGATCAGATATTTGAGGCTTTTCTGATTCTGTAAATAATCAAGTAAGGACAAGGTACAGCCAAGCCCTGTCCCGGCTCTGGGAGGAGCCAGAGGCAGAAGGAAGGGCTCCACCACACTGGGCTCCGATGGTCCCGGAGCTCCCATGGCCTCAGCCCAACAGCCCTGGGTCCATACCCCTCATACCCCTGCACATACCCCTCGGTGGTTCCTCACTCCAAGCCTGAAGCAGCACATTCCATGTTAAGGTCCTTCCAACAGTAGAGCCCTGGGTCCCTCCTGCCCAGCCTCGCCTGTGGCTCTGGCGCCCAGGAGTGGCTCTCAATAAATGTCCTCCGTTTTACAACAGACGCTCTCTACCAAGAAAGCGAAATTTTTTTTTTGGTTCGCAAGATCGGTTCATTACGTTAAAGGATCTTATTCTGAAACCCCTGGTACTGGGATAATTCTCTCTCTTCGACTTACCTTGTTTCAGAAGGCAAGTTATTGGATGAGTTTTCTCAAAGCAGGGCCCATCTGTGAGAGAGGGTCCATTTCTCGGCGTGTGCGGGTACATCTGCAAGTCCTTCAGCTTCCCAAAAACTGACCCTCCCCCCCCGAAAAAAAAAAAAAAAACAACAAAAAAAACTGAAGCCCCTAAGGCAACCACAGAGAGTCTGTAGGAACTCTTCCATGCTTCCTGACCCCACACGAGCTCCACCCTGTCCCAACATTATTTGTGGGACAACCCACTGGCTCCCAAGGGAACCTTAGAGACACCTCTCCAGGACCTCAGCATGCCTCGGAGACCCCAGCAATGGGAAATCTTGGGGTGAGGAACCCCCCCACACCTGTTTCTAACAAGTACCCCATGGGGCTCATATACCAGTACCGGCTCACGCTACGCTCTCTCCTGGTAACCCCTCTCCACCCCACACCCCTAAAAATCACGAGGTCTAAGGCCTAGGGGAGATTTCAACTTCACTCCTGTCTTTTCATACCCATTCAGCCCTTGCTCTTGTCCAGGCTCTATTCTCTTAGCTAGCTGGTCTCCCTCAATCCAGGACCCACATTGTTGCCAAACATTTTCTCTCTAAATATGAATTTGATCTTACAATAGCTCACAAGCCTCCGGGATTCCAGAATAATTTTAGATACAGGCTCTGTATCTTGGTTTGAAATGCAAAATCTGTCCTGCTCTGGCCTCCAAACCACCTTTCCAGTGTCCTCCCCCATCCAAACCCTGACCCCACCCACCAGTCACCTTTAAGATGGCTTTGTCCTGCACTCACAGTGCCCCCAAGGGCCTTCCTAGCCCCCAACCCATTCTCCACATAGGCACTGTCTCTGTGAATTCATCTCCTATTCTCTCATCTGTCTCCATCACAGCTTTCCCCACTGTCTCTCTGCCATCGTGCACTTACATGCTGGCCTTGTGTCCACTGGCCCTTTTGAAGATGGGGACTATTTTGCTTTTTTATTCCCATCCTTGTCTCCCCACCACCAGCACAGTGCCCGGTCCATGTCGGAGGACCTGGATAGGCTTTTTTTTTTTTTTTTTTTTAATTTACTCCATGAACCAGCCCTCTCTTGCCTGGCTGTTATGAGCACAGGGTGCTAATGAGGCCAGGTCGCGAGTTCCACACGCCTCAGCTCCCTTTCCCTTCACTCGGAAAATGCCCGTTCAACAGGCAGCCTCCTGACTGCTGGTCACAGAGGCGTGAGGCCAGAGTGCGCAGGCAGCTCAACACAGCCCAGTCCTGGAGCAGGGAAAACAATTCCAGTGCGAGCCCTGCTGAGAACGGGTCAGGTGTGTCATCTCCGCACAGAAGAAAAAGCAGCGGAGTTGATCCATCTTTCAACATCCCCTAATGGTACTAAGCAGCATGTTTAGCTGTTATTTCAATAAGCCTTATTAAGACCCAATTTTCTTGGGTCTTCTTTCAGATTCTGCAGCATTAAAAGCCTCGCTGCTTAATTACATTAGGAGCACCTGTATATATTATGTGCAATAAATCAACTTTAATTTACCACCACACAAGGCTATTCATCTTCTCCAGGTTATTTATTGCTCAGTATTATTGGTGCTGAATTGTATCCTCTCCGCTGTAAGACAGAACAGTTGGGGTAAGAAAAGCCGAAACGCTCCAGGATGCTGATCACACATGTACACAGCAAAAAGGAAAGAAAAAGAAACATATAAGCAAATCTTGGCAATCGCTCCTTGCTATTTTCCTAAAACACTCCCCAAACATTTTGATGTTTGCTTTTGCACGCGTACACACACACACATACCAGTTACCCACTGAAACAACACAACCTGCAAAACAGGCCCACGGCTCTCGCCTGCAAAGTGAGAGCCGGGTGTGGGACGCTGGCTAAGCAGGAACAGGGACGCGCTGCAGGCCGAAGCAGACGATTCTCCCATCATCCCACTGCCGCTGGTGCTGGCCCAGCCCACGGATGGCGCAGGCAGAGCCTGACACACAGACGAGGAGGGCGGCTGGAGGCCATCCACACCCACCGAGCCCACCCAGGGCCCGGACCAGGCAATCCAGAGTGGGCAGAACTGTTTTCAGATAATCCGAGGCAGAGAAGGACGTCGGATGGCACGAGGACCCTTCTTCCTTGAGAACCTGATCAATGTTGCCGTTGTGGAATCACAAAGTTCTCTGTGGACCCGGCACTACCTGGGCATTAAACACAGATTCCTGGGCCCCATGGCTGAGACCCCAATTCCAACCCATCCAGGAAAGGGCATGTGATTTTTCTGCACAGGAAAGTGTGAGAACCACTGTTGTAAAACTTCAGGAGCAAGGTTAACCATCCATTCCAGAATAATGCAATACTAATAATATACTAAGAGTGACTTCCTTACTCCTTGCCAGGCTCTAGGCTCAGCTCTGGCACTAATTCCAGAAAAACCCTCCCAAGTAGGAATTAGAACTCTCAGCCTCACTCAAAGATGAGGAAACTGAGGCACAGACAGATTAAATACCTTGCCCAGCGTCTCATCGGGAAACCCGGCCAGGGATTCCGGGTCCTGTGTCTGTGTTCTCAACCACTAAGCTACACGGCCTCTGCAAGCCCAGACTCCTCAAACCCGCTCCGACCGGCGTCGTTTGTTCTAAATAAACGGGAGGTAGCAGTCCCTGAGACATCACGGGCCCCACTTCCAGCCCCATAACGCCAACCGGTTCCCCCACGTTCAAGATCTTAAAGTTATCGCTTGGCAACTTGCTGGCAACACCCAGGCCTTGCCTCTGAGCGTCCCAGCAAGCAAGTTAGCAAGCCTCTCACTCACTCACTCACTGACATGAGAGTCAGCAAACAGGATCGGGATCCACTGTGCAGACAGGCTGCCTTGCTCCAGGCATGGAGGCCAAACCATTGAAAACTAAACTAACAACGCTAAGTACTTCCTCACCCTCCTCCTCACCAAGGGAGCTGTGATGGATTTTATGGCACACGACTGACTTTTTTACAAGCACGGCAGCAACATCCAACTTCCATTTGATAATTTGCCTTTAATCAGAGCCTAGGAAAAGCCCTGGCCAACCAATCTCACCAGACGGCCCCTGCAAGACTTGCCTTACGACGGTAGAGAAGGAATAAAAGGGAAGAGGGCACGGCAGAATCCTGGGAAGAAACGGCGTTTTCAAATGAATTCATTTCAAAAAAAAGTCCGTTTCGTGCACGAGCCTGTTCCTCTGAGTGACCGATTCACGTGCGCAGAGGACGTGAGAGCGGATCAAACTCATGAGCTCGTAACCGAGTGCCGCGGCCTGAAACACGGGACTGCCGAGGGCCCCTGAGCACAAAGTCACTCCTCGCAAAGAAGCTCCGCGCTGTGAAAAGCCCCACAGAAGGCTAGCCTGGGGAAACATCTTTCTCCCTGCCCTTTCACTGGACCACAGAGAGGACTGTCAGGGGCCACGACCAGTACCCGTGACTTCTCTGGATGCCTTTCTGATCTTGGATCCCATGAATAGTTCACTACCCAGGTTCCCACCCACACAGAGCAGAGCCTCAGAGCACATACAGACCTGTCCCCATCTTCTGTACAGAAGCCACCTGTGCGGGCTAGGCCAGTGGTGCTCAACCGGGGGCGACTGTGCCCCCAGGAGACCTTCGGCAATGTCTGGGAGCATTTCCGTTGTCACAACTGGGGAAGGGGTGCCGCTGGCATCTAGGGGTAGAGGCCAGGGTGCTGTGAAAGCCTCTTACGATGAGGACACTGCACTGCCCTGCACCTCCATTTCCCCATCCCCATGCCCCACTCCCACAACAATAAACTATCCAGCCCAAAGTGGCAACAGTGCCAAGGCAGAGAAACCCTGGGCTAAAGCACTGAAAGTAACTAACATTCACACTCACAACCTTCCCACGGGCTGCACTCCTCCCCCACCCCACTAAACCGAGCAAGAATGAGCAACCTCACAACCGAAGTCACCGATGATCTGGAGGCTGGGTCCAGCATCAGCTGCAAGCCGAGGGTCTGCACTGATCAGAACAAACTCCCCTCAGTCTCTGGCGCCAGGCACTCTCGGACAGAGTCCAAGGGAAAGGGGACGACCCACGAGAAGCCGGGCTCCGTCCAATCGACGGAGGGTTAACCCTCAGTCTGGCAAACCCCTGGGGATACGAAGGGGGTAGACTTTGCAGAGAAGAGGCGAGGGCACAACTAACTTTCCAGAGCCGGTGAGCCTCACAGTACACTGTGGCTTTTTGATCCAAATCAACAAAATTAACAGGCTGGTGTAAGGCAGGTGACCACACGACCTCCTCTGCATCCCAACGAAAGCAGCTGGATCCAGGCTCGCTGAACAATCGGGGCTGAGTAAGCACCTACTAGATGCCAAGTAACATGCCACGTGCCCTACAGAAGGTGTATGTGTTCCCACGGTCACCAGGCAAGTCGTATTACCCTCATTTTACAGATGACACACAAGACATAGACAGGTTATGTAACTAGGCCACGTCACACAGCCAAGATTCAACCCCAGAACTGTCTCTGAGAACCAGCCCTGTCTACCACACCACACAGCCTATCTTCTCCCATACGTCCCACTACAGAGGGATGGGGAACACTCCAAATCCGCTCCTGGCTCCTCCTGCCGCTCCTGGTACCACTCTGAGTCATCACCTTGAGCCAGCTCTTCCACACTGGCCTCACTGCTGTTTTCGGAAGGGGCGCTGTCTCATCTGTAGGGCCCCGTAAGGAAGGATGCTGGTCCAGCACGATCCTCATACTGCTTTCCCACAAGGCACTGTCAGCGGGTGCTCTCTGACCTGCTGCAGGGCAGGGTGAGCTCAGGACTCTGGGTCCACTTACAACCTGCTGAAACCCATACCCCGCCTCTAGGCAGGGCCTGTGGACAGAACCCACTGACTGCTTTAATTTACAAAAGTGGGGCTGAGAACTTAGGCTGGCCATGTGCAATTGTGAAAGTTTAAACGAGGCAGGGAAAGGGCGTTCCAACACCCCAGTTACCAGCAGAAAAGCCAAGAAGTGCCACACTAAAGCCCCAGCGCTCGCCTGTGTTTGGACACCCAAACCCAGACATCAAACACAAAACACAAACCAACAACTAAAGACTAGAAGTGTGCGGCCAGCCGAGTCCCGGAGTATCAACACTCGAGACCCTGGGTCTGGGGACATGTAAGGACAGAGCCATAGACGCAGGCGGTCCTCCATCTGAAAATTGTCCCTAATGTGCTCTCCTGTCCTCACCACACCCCTTCCCTAAGGCTGGCCTCAAAGGATCTGTGGAAGGGATGGCAGGCCAACGAACCACATGATACCAAACTCAAGTACAGCAGGGCCTCCAAACTCACTTGCCTAAGACACTCGGCATGGCCCCGTGCGGCTGGGTGTTCACCAAGGGTCACAGAGTCGTGCTTCCTTTTCTCTGGGCTGCCCTAATTTCCCACACTCACACTGCAAAGCGGCATTCTTAGGCTCCTCATGAGGCCCTTGGGAAGGGTCTTATTATGAAGATTTAGCCAAAAAGAAAAGAAAAGAGCTTTTGGAGACCACTATATTTACAGAGTGCTACAGAGACCATGAATATGGAGCGAATACGGCTGCTTTTTTTTTTTTTTTTCCCCAATTCCTAACACCAAGAGCAATGTTGCTTCAAAATCTCTGCACTGTCTCTCCTCAGCAGCCCCTCTTGGCCTCCGCTCTGTTCCCAGGGCATCACACTCTAACCTGTAGGACCCTGCACTTCGTAATAAACCTAGCCCCACCTTGGAATTTTAATGAGAGGCTACTGGTGTCTCCTCCCAACGCTGCCTGCGCTCTACCAGAACACACCTTTCCTCATTGTGTGTTCACTTAAAAAAAAAGGGGGGGGGGGGGTAGGTTTACTGAGAGGTCATTCTGCCTTAGGAAAGGAACAAATTAAGTTGAGGCCACACGCTTGGCTGGGGAATACACTCTCCATCAGACAAGCGACCTGGGGAAAGGTCACTGGCAACCCCTTGTTTACGGAGCCCAGATACCAGTGGCATGGTCACCCCTGGGAAGCACAACTAGCGACGGTGGCATGCCAAACTCTTTTATGGGGTACCTCTTAAACACTCCAGAAATCAGTCCAATTCCTCCTTGCAGAATAGCGGACAACAAAAGTGCTCTCAGCAGGAGGGGGAAGCCAGGACTCAATTATGAGCAATTAGTGAATCAATGATTCTCAAAGACACTGATTTAGGCCAGCAGTTATTACCGACCGACCCTCGAGGAAAAACGCAAGGGCACACGGCTTGAAGGAGAGGGAGTAAAAAATCACCAGTAACCACCTTCAGAGTTTCCCCCACACACACACATTTAAAATCTGTGCTCGATCTAAAAAACAAACAAACAAAAAATGTTTTAATCTATTTCTAAGTTGTTCCCTTAAGGCCAAAAAAGAACAAATGAAACTACAGCCACCAGTTCTGTTGGCCCACATGAAATTACTCTCAAAATCCAGGAAACGGGACAAAGAGGTGGTCTCAGTCAAAAGAAAAGAGGAAAAAAAGGAAAGAAAGGGGAGAGGGAGGGGAAGCTAGCCGGCTAATATGAACAGCATGACCCTTTTCTTGCCCTCATCAGGAAGGCAGGGAAAGAAAACAGATTCCGTCCCCACTCCCACTGCATCCACGGAGGATGAAAGAGTATTGATTCGTGTGACAAAAAGTATCCTTCAGTATTTTTTTTCCGACTGTACCCCCGCATCCATCCAAACACCTGTTCAGGAAAGCAGAACGACATGACACAAAGTGCTACGAGCCTTGCTAACTGATGGGCAATGAGCAAAGAAAACATTTCTAAAAATATAATGATGCTTGCTGGGAAAATAGGGTTCCATTTCCACAGAAATTCTCAGGAATACCTCTTTGGGGAGATGTTCCTGTAACTGTTTTTAAACGTTAGTTCTATACCACAGAAATCAAAACAACTACAGAGAACACAAGCTTCCCAGGCGCAACTGTAAGTGCCCGGGCCTTCCACAAAGGACTTTTATTGAAGGTAGCTAACAACACACAGCAATGCATACTTCCCCTCACCCAGTCCTGAAAAGTGTCATACTCACTCCCCCGCTAATCTTTCTTTTTTTTTTTTTTTTCCTGAATTTCAAGTACCAAGAAGCAGCCTGAGATAAGAGAATGTGGGTCGATGTGAAAATGCAGAAATGCAAACTGGCCCCCCAAACACAGCCTTGTCTGTGTCCATTGCAAACTTCTTTATTTGTTCATTAGTTGGTTGTAGCCCATTTGCCAATCTATTTTCTCTAAGAAGTTGGAAGAAGAGAGCAAAAGAAAACAAAAACAAAGGCTTTCTTCCTAGGAGGGGAAAGAAACAGTGTCCTTGAACTCAAGCAACTCTCCCTCCCTGGTTACTCGCCTCCCCTGAAAGTCTGTTGCTCCCTAACCTTGAAAATAAGAGTATGCTCAAGGCCCTCCAGCAACCCTCTGTGCTTGGCTCCAACAACCACGCTGAGGAATCCTTATCTGAAAAAGCAAGTCCCAGCTGAGGATGCAAAGCATTTTTTAAAAGTCGGAAAGAAGAAACTTCTGAGACACTGAAGCGATCGATGCACAGAAACCTCCCTTCCTCCTCTGAAGCTTCTAGAAAAGGGAGGGAGGGGTTGAGGCGAAAGCAAATCCAAGAACTGATCACTACTCAACTAAGCAGCTTCAATAATTTGTTACCGACTCGCCTCCAGAGGCAAAAAAGGCAGTTTTAATTCTAAGTGACCGAAGACACAAGAGAATCCATCTTAACTGCTCTTCTCCCATCCCCCGGCATCTGCCTCTGAGCTTGGGTCAGGCCCTCCCCCCGCCCAGTGGGGGAAGAAGATGGCATCATTAAGCCCCACGTTTTGGTCTCCATGGTGACAAAAAAATAATAATAATACCTGCATTGAGATAAACAGGAATCTGCAACTTAAAAACTTCCTTCTCTCAAAAGCTGTCTTCTACGATGTTTTAATTAAATGCTTTCTTAAAAAACTGGGGTCAGTGTTTCATGCGTGATTAGTCAAACTACACCACCTCATCTCCTCCTACTTCCAAGCCTTCCCCACAATTCACTTTAAAAACAAAAAAAAAAAACAAAAAACCATATTTCCCAGATTTCGAAGCCAGCTGTGGCTGCACAGCTATAGGCAACAAACTTGTCAAGACAAAAAACACACATACACACCCCTAAAATACATAGAGCACACAGGTTTATTTTTTGTTTGGAGTGAGAGACACATGAGTGGGAGTTCTGGGCCAGCAGCTGAACTGCAAACACGGGGGTGGGGGGGGTGCGGGGGGGGGTGGCGGGTACAAACACAGGAGTGAGACTTAAGGACAGCTGAAATGAGGGCCACCTGGGAACCTCCCCAGCCAGGCGTCACCAGGACAACCACACAGGGTGGAGAGCCAGTGGGGCCAACTGGGCACTTTCATTAAAGAAGAAGGAAAAAAAAAAATCAAGGAGGATGAAAAGAAACCAACACTCGGACCTTGCTCAACTCTGCGGGCCGCTTTTCAGAATTTAAAAGGAAAACAAGTCTTGGGGCCGTGCTGATCCGGAGCAACGAGCAGTGGGCTTCCCTGTTGCGAGCCTCCCCACACACACTTTAATCGCCTAAAGTTGGCTTTTTTGTTGGCACCACGCCCTTTAATGATTGTTTACAAATACAGAGCAATCGATATTCCTAACTCAGGGGTATCCTGAATAGGAACGGTCCTGCTGGGTACACTGTGAAAGCTCTCCTGTGGCCCCACCAACCTGCCACCTCCACTGGCAGCCTGGGACTCTGGGAAAGCAAACCCCAAGACCCTACTTCCAGGGCAACCACACGTGACCTCCACCCTTTTAACATCTTTCACCAATGTTGCTAATTCTGGAGCCAAATCTTCTCTTCCCATGGGTTTTTGTTGCTGTCATGAGCAGTCATTTCAGGATTTTGGGGGGGGGGGGGGCGGGGAGGATCTGAAAGTGCCTATTTCTTTCCTTTCTCTCTTCCTTTCTTTCTTTTGTATCTAAATATATTTTCACATGCTCTTTAAGTGGCTTAAGGTTTGGCATCCATCTCAAACACATCTATAATGGATCAGGAGCCAAAATCTGTTTCTGATTATCAGAGACAAATCAAGCCCCCTGAAGTTGGGGGGGTGGGAGCGAAGAGAAAAAGATACGGGCTCTTGAAAGGGTCAGGGACAGAAACCGACTTCTGGATTCTGCCCACAGAGGAAGCACTTCAGCCCCAGGGGCTGCCATTACTTACTGACCACCTCCCCGCCACCCTCCCCCACCGCCCACCCCCAGCCTCTGCTTATAAACTTTCCAGCCGCTCTGCGGAGTTTCCGGGTGGAGATTCCACACCTACTAGTAGAACAGTGCTTTCGAGACATCCTGGCAAGTTTGAAAGGGAAAAGAAGAGGAATGGGGAGGGCACCCAAGCTCCCTCTTCCCCCACTCAAAAAAAAAGGCAAGCCCCACACAGAGAGCACAGCTGCAGGAAGATGAAACACATTTTATTGTTCAAAGAGTAACAGAGATTTGCAGGACACGGGCAATTTAAAATTAAATAGGACTCCTGTCACAGCCGTTTGCAGTTAAAGGTGAACACGTCATTTTAAAACCAAACTCATCTCTGCCAGAAGGGCTTCTGCCTTCCACTGAGGGACCCAGATGCCTTCACAATTATTAAAACTTTAATAGCTGGCCACCCAACTGCCCAGTATGGCAAGCCTCTTCCATAGACATATTTTCCTGAAAAAGCAAAAAGCAAAAAACAAAAAACAACAACAACAACAAAAGTCTTGCCCTCTCCTTTCCTCCACGGGCATAAAGTAAACGGTTTAGAGAGAAAGTGAGTAATTTCTTGTCGCTGAGGGAAAAGACTCAATTATACAACCTTCAGAAGGATTCTGAAGGAATGTCTACCTCCTGTGACAACGACATATGCCAAACCAAAAGACGAGCTAAAATATTTCCCCTCTATCCACCCTCTATCTTCTCCCACTCCTAAGAAACACAAGAGGAGACAGGAAATTGGGGAAACGGGGGAGAAGCCGTCAAAAAAATCGATTTTGAGACCTGGAAACTCATCTGACAGAAAGTGACATCCTCCAATCCTGAAAGGCAAGCCGGCCACACACACACTTCTTTATCACCTCGGCAAGAATTACGGCTCAGGAGGCCCACACTAATTTAAGGTATCAGATTTATTATGCAGCAGGGGGAAGCATTCTTCAGGCCGGCCCCTTGTCTCTGTGCAGAACGAAGCTGCCTTCAGGATGGCCCCTCAGAAGAGAAGCAACACTAACAAACAGAAACTCCCAGACGCCTGGTATCGGCAGTCCTTTGGAAAACACAGGACTGGCTCTCCAAGCTACGTTCCAGCCCTCTCAACGTCCTTTCTGGTCATTTCAGAGGGCTCCCCTCTGACTTTGAGGCCACAGCATACCTCGCGCTTTGTGTCTGAAGTAAACCCCAGGCACCCCAAGCAAAGACACAAAACCCCAAGGTCACAAAGCAACATAGTCTGAAAGTGAACCTAGGAGTGGCAACTTCTAGTCTCCCTGCTTTGATCTCAAAGGAAATAAAGCCAGAGAAGTCAAAGCAGGGACGAATCGTAAACGCCGATGTTCTCAGTCAGCCACTGTGACCTAGCTCCACGCACATCCAAACGGAAGACAGGCTTCCAGGTTTTTTATCTCAATCGGGCTTCTCCAGCTCAGGCTTTGGGCATCCTTTTGTCTGCTCTTGGCCCTGGTTTCTCTCGGAGTTATCCCACGGAGCAGGTCTGTCACGGGGTAGCGTTGGCAGTTGTCAGTCAGCCTGACTGCTTTACTCTAGAAGGTCCTTTTTACACAAAAGGCCTCACTGAGGTAGAACGGGCTCACCTTTGATTTGCTCACCTCTCACATGTAAAAACGGCTCGGAGCCCTCTGCCGAGCACGGCTGCACTCCGGGAAAAGACTGAAATTCAGTCTGCTGGGAAACAAAGCTTTTTAAAAGCACTCTCCGGAAGGTGAGATCCTAGCTTGGGTTCTGCTCGAAGGAAGAGCTAAATGGAGTGGGCTGGAACGGAATCAGCCTCTGAAAACCCAGCCATACAGAGGGAGCAGCAATACCAATTTGCTGGCAGGGACTGAGAGAGGAAACTCAGAGGAGCATTTGGATCACGAAGATAAAAACAATTCACTCCGTACTGTTTTCAGCCTTCGGAGTTCAGCAGGGAAGTATTAATATCAACCCACCAGACAAAGAGAGGCCCTGATGGGCTCAGAATTGGCAGGGATGGCATTACAGGTGGTCAGAATCCATATTCCTCATCCAATGCTCTCTACATAAAGTCCACTCTTCACGGCCAAGCGTGGCCTTTAGCCCTCTGGATAGACAGGACAGGCACCCCCCGGACCGCATGTTCCCATGGGATGAGCACACACAGACTAGCAAACGCCAAGCCCCAGGGAGTCCTCACGCACCTCCTGTGATATCGACGCGACCACTCCTGGGGAGTTATTACACTGCGGTCTCACGCCCGACTCACCAGGCCCACACGTGGTGACAAAACCGCACAGGCACCTCCCATGGGCCCTCATTCAAGGGCCTCTGGCGTGCAGCGTGCTCTTTCCCCAACACCCACCCACCCAGGCCACTCCCACCCTAAAACTCATTAAAGGCTCCCCATGGCCTAAAGCTACAGCCCCCTAAGTAGGGTTTTGGGGAAAAGGTTTAGAACTTTGGTTTAGCTTTTCCTTCTCGTCCTTTTTTATTTAATTATTTATCTATGACATATGAGGTATAGTATTTTAACACAGTAGTACATACATATCATCTGTAAATAAACAAGTATGCAAGTGCACACTCCAAAAAAAAAAAAAGTTTACCCTTAAGGGCACATCACCCAAAGTGTGCAGATTTCCAGCCAAAGGGTTATATTCAACCCCTTAGCCAGGCTCATCCCCAGGTGGCAGGTGGGGCTCTGTTCACAGAGAAGACAAGCCAAACTTGCCTGATCTTTAACACCTCTCACTCAGCTAACCAAATCACCAAGTTACTGCTCTACTCCACAAACACACCTCAAATCCATCCACCGGTCTCCATCTTCGCCTCCAAGAACTCAGCCAGACCAGCGTGTTCTCTCACACAGACCACTTACCAATCCCCTCACTCTGCCTGGGGCTCCCACAAGCCATTTTCCATACAGCTGGCCATAGCAATAGTAACCTATTCGAAATGTGAAGGTAATCATTTCCCATGCCTTCTTAACCCTTAAGTGGGCTCCGTGACTCTCTCCTCTTAGGACAAGAAAACCACACAGCCCAGCCTCAGCTCCCCTCCCTGCCCTCTGCATTCCAGCACACGGAATGCCCTTGATCCTCCCTCTCCCAAGTTCAACCTGTAGGCACCCTTCACATTCACCACGGTACTTCGGGAAGCCTTCCCAAAACCCTACAGGAAGCCTGGTTTCTCTGTCACGCTCCCTGAAACACCTTACATGCTATTGCAGCATTTGTATTATTCGTTCATTCTCCAATAATGGATCCTGTAATAAGTTGTTTAATGAATATGTCCCCTTCCAGATGCAAACCCGGGGAACGCATCACATTCATCACAGCTGCACCCTTGCTCCCAGCTTTGGGCCTGGCTCCGGATCAGAGCGCCGGACATTTGCTACATAGTGAGCCAATCAATCTTTCATCCCGTCGTCCTCCGTACGGTACACTCTGGCCCACAGGAAAAATTTGCCACACACACCAAAAGCTAAATTGCCTAACTGCTCCCACAGTTCCTTTGACTTGGATCTCCCATCTCAAGATTCAGCCTGCCCTGCCTGCTATACTCTGAGCTGTCCTGGGCACACGTGTTGTACGGGCAAGCATGGCCACTGCCCCTGCTCTAGCACACGGCCTTGTTTATTATACACCTGCCTCCCTGCCAGCTGAGGAGCACCCGGAGGACAGAGCCAAGGCTATGTCTTTCATCTCTACAGGACCGGAGAGCACCCTACGTGACTTTGTCCAATATTTGGCCTATGTTGGCTCATTTGCATAAGATACCCCCTTTCTCCCTAAAGATGTTTTCAACCACACCCTCTTTCCACTCTTCTTTCAACAGAATAACAATAAAAGTATAACAATGCCTCCTAAAGGTTCCCGCCCACCCCACCCCACCCCGCCACAACACCTAGTCAGGCCTCCCCTCTGATAAGGAAGCCAAGGTGCAGCTGACGGGAGCCAAATGGCCAAACGACACTGGTACCCACAGCTCACGTCAGCTGTGGCCGAAAAGGGCAAGGACCTGCCCCCACTTCAGACACTCCTGCTGCATGAGAAACAGGTGCTAGTGCTGACTTAAAACCATCTCACCAAGGAGGGGAGGACAGTGGGAGAGGAAGCAATCAAGAGACAGAACTTTGTCTGCCAAACACACTTAAGAACATTCTGAAATCACAATGGCCTTTGATCAGCGCTGCCTCGGTCAAGCAAGGGTTTTGAATTTCAGGAAGTACCAGGCGTGGGTTTCCAAAATCGAATGTGGGCCTCCACATCACTTGGTGCTTGGTCCTGCTCTCCTCCCTCCTCCCCTTCTCTTACAGCGAAGTGGCTAAGATGTCAGCCACGGGGAGACCCCGTCTCCATCCCCATCAAGCTGTCTGATGCCAGGGCAGCTGCAGCTTCCAGCTTGGGAATTTGGGCAGGCCCACCTCAGACCTCCCTCTGCTCTGTGGGGCTCACAGGGCAGCCAGAGTGCATATCCTGTGCAGGCTGAGACCCTCTGTTCACAGTGCCAAATCACCACCGGAGGCACTTCTTCATCTCAGCTCCAGACTCAGCATTTCAGGCAGGCCTTAGCTCCTTGACCACCAGTCTCCCTCTGTGGGAAGGTCTGTTAAATCAGAAAGTCAATCTGTACACAGCTCAAATGTTTTCCTGATCTGGTCCCTCCTGCTCCTCTTTGGCTAACATCTCAGAACCTTCGGTCAGGCCACTCCTTAGCTGTTAACAGTAAAAGCAGCTCCCGTATATAAAGCGCTAACCAGCCCCCAGGCACTGTATTAAGCAGTTTAAGAACACTGCCACATGCAATCCTTGCAACAACCCCTGTAAAGTAAGTGTTTATATTCGATCACCCCACTTCACAGACTGGGAATTGAGGACTAGCAAAGTTAAGTGAACTTCCTGAGGTCACATGTCTAGGAAATTATTAGGCCGGAAATAAAACTCTAAGACGGCCTGCCTCCTCAGCCTATTCTCTCAAACCCTAAGCACTGCTGCTTCCCATCACACACTCCCTCATTCTTCCTCAATCTACGGAAGGGGAAACCAAGGCAGGAAGCCACAAGGCAACTGGCCTAAGTTCACATTCAGCGAATCGGCACCAAGCTAAGAACGAGAAGCCAGGTCTCTGCTGCTCTACCTGGGACATTCACACTCACGGTCAGCTGTCCGCCCTCCTGCCCCACTCACTCCATCGAAAAGAAAACCGACCCACACTGGGAGGCCAAAGAGCGCTCCCTAACACGATGCGACCTGAAAAGGGCAGGCCGCTTCCTCTCTAGCACCTATTCCCCAACAGCACCGTGGAGCTCACTGGCTCTCTCTGTCCTTATCCTTTCTTCTACCTTCTCCAAAAAGACCGAGTCAGCTCTGGTAAGGTTTAGAAGCAAGGACCCGCAGGCTCAGCACAAAATGAAGTGTCTCCCTGTGACCTGCACTCACAGGGGACTCACCTCAGAGGAATTCAAGAAACCCAATTCGGAAACTAAAGGAATGAGTCATGCCTTTTTATTTATTTATTTGGGGGATGTGGGGGGGGGCAGCTGAAGGAATTACCTTCGCTTACAGAGAGGGAAACTGAGGCAATAACCAGTGCAGCAAGCTGTCAAGGCCCACACCGCTAGGAAACAGGAAGTGGGCAGATGGAGGGAGAACTTCCTCAGGACCCACATGCTCCTGATCTCTTATCATGTACCTGTCCGAAGAGCTAGAAGAATCTGCTGCATTTCCTTAGGAGGCAAGGCCTCATCTCTTTCTCTCTCTATTTATTCCTTTGGCTGTCAAACCCAGAAACTTTCACTAAGGGAAAAAAAAAAAAAAAAAAGCAGGCATAGGCCAAAAGGAGTCCCATTTGTCACAACAGTCGAAGCTCCCTCATCAAGCAACCGAGGTCGAAACTGGCTCCTAATTAATATTAACCCTCCAAATCAGAGTCATGCTCAGAAAACCTGGGATGAAGAGACACAGGGCGGGAGGACAGTCGCCAATTTTCTTTTTACTTCATCTGGAAAATTAAGAGCACCGCTGATTTGAACAAGAAATCATCAAGGAAAGCAATCACAACTCCACACGGCCCGTAACTCGATGGACTTGGCTGTGTAGCCTGCCACTTCCATGCGCTGAAATTAAAATGATTGTGGCAAGAATAGCAATGATGGCAGGGGTTGGGCCCTCCTCCTCCATCCTTAGAAAACATAAAAGCCCCCACAGAAGATTCTAAAGGAGATCAGGCAAGAGGTCCTCCTTATCTGTCAAAATAAACCGCAGAAAACTGGTCAAAGACTCCACCTTGGTTCTTCGGATGAGGGTGCCCCCCACCCCAGACTCTACTTCAAAGGATCGTGAAGAGGCAGTGAACGCAGAGCCTCGCACCGAAGTGGGGAGGGGTGCCTGGAGACCCTCCACTCCAAATCCAACACTTATTTGCTCTTTCTGCATTAATTACAATAAACTGCTTCATAGCCTAGCGATCACTTAATGAAGCAGCAAATATGGCTTTTTCCTTATAATTAGTCAATGTAATCTACTACTATTCCCCACCTCCCGGCCACCCCTTTCCATTCTCTACACACTAACATTCACACACGCCCCATCCCTTCCCGGGATCCACTTATCATCATATTATATCCCATCCCTGGCTAAACCTGGTGAACTCCACCCGACAGACATGAAGTAGGGGACTGATTTGCAAATGGAGCACAGAGATCTGGACAGGAAAGCTGCAGATGCGCTGCAGTGTCTGGGGACTTCCCCGACCCTGAGAGTAGGTCTGAGGGTCAGGGACCCACCAGGCCGATGGCTGGACTGTGGGCATTTCCTGGAGCTCTGCCAAACTCATTCCACTCACACAATGGCGCTCACAGGTTGGTGGATCAAAACCTAACATCCCACGTCCCCGAGTAAAAGTCACTTTGAAAGGACAACACTTAACACATATCTCAACTGCCTCCCTCCCTCCCAACTGTCCTCACTCATAGCTGAGAACCTTCCATTTCCTTGGAGTTATTCCTCCATTGCAGCATCTCCTAAATCTCTTCTACCACCTAACCCTGTGCTTCCGGGTACCACCACCAAGCGTCAGAAGAACAAATCCACCTGGAAAGGCTTGTGGACACCATCTGAGGTTCCCAACTAAACACAAGTATTTACCTGCTACTGAAAATTCGAAATTAGAGTTTTGCAAAACGCTAAAACAGCCCTGATGCATGCAGATTGAGGGTAACAACACACCCCTTCTCAGTCTGCTTTTGTCTCCTCCTCTGGCACTAAGGATTTACCAGCTAATTTCAGGTCGCCTCTTCTCCAGCAAAAGCAGAACACCTTGTATTTTTCTCATTTTCAAGATACAAAAAAAAAAAAAAAAAAGTCTTGGTATGGGGGAAGGAATTAACATGTTCAAGTGTTAACCATACATCAGGGGGCCTTATTTATGGTGCCTCATGTCATACCCACAACTCCTCTAGCCCCATTATTTAGCTGCAGAATTGAAGCTCGGAAAGGTGTAAACACCTTCCTAAGGTCATGGATGTGGTGGCAGTGCCAAGAGTCCACCAGGTCCCAGAGAGCCCAGAGGCTGTGCTCCTCTCGACCACGTGCTTCACCTGTTACGGCACACTCACGTGTCTGACTCCCAGTCACACCGCAATTCTACCCAAGTTGTATACATTCACACACGTCCACACACATTCACGTGTGCATATATATTATACTCTGTTGTACTTCCCCATTACATACGAAAAAATTACGTACGGCAGTAGATTCTAGCACTGACAAAAATTCTCCAACCACCAAGGCCGACGGTCAGCATTTGGCCAAACTTGCTGTAGGATGCCGCTCTTCGTAACAACGCTTTAACTCACACATCCACAGCGCTTCCTGTGCCAGACACCCGTCAAGCACTTTGCACTCAACTCACGCAACCCTCACAGCAAACCCATGAAGGAGACACGTTATTATCTCCGTTTTACAGAGGACAAAACTACGGTGGAGATTATTTAGATAACTTGCTCAAGGCCACACACCCAGAAAGTGGCAGATCACCTAGTTCTAGAGTCCATGCTCCTAAACACTAAGCCGAACCACCTCAATAGAAAATAAGAAGAACAATAAAGTCAGTGATTAAATGCGGGGAAGGGATGGAATGGACTAGGGCCTACACTTGGAGCTTTCTTTTCCCGTATTTTCAAGCCCTTACATGACACCAACTCATTCACAAGCTGGTGTCACGATTTCTCTATCACAAACAATTGTCCTTTTCAAGCTCTCGTGTCACTATCTGAGATGAGAGCACAGAAGGCCTGAGGAACTGGTCTCCGGGCAGATTTTTAAAGCCCCTGCACATGGAGAGATGTCTGGGGATGCTTGAGCTCAAACCCACAAAGCACTTCCTCGACACTTGGGGTTTCGTCTGGATGCCCTGAAAAGTGGGCATTTCCCATTAACACAGTCAGTCCTTCTCCTGGGACGCCCAGAGAGGTCTGATCATCCTCTCACCATCATCTCTTTACAGCCTGAGGAAGAACTCAGGTGACCGTTTCCGCCGTACCTCGTGTGCTAACCCGCTGGGATCGTGAAGACGGGCAGCTAGGAGAGCTGAGGCTGTGAATGCGCAGGCTTTGAACAGACAGGGTGATGTGGTGATAACAGCAAGCCCAACATGCTAACGTGGCAGCGTGCCAAACACAAGCCGCCCAGGCAGGACTCGTGCTCAAAAGAACTTTAATTGAATTCTTTCAGGAGATACAGCAGAAAAATTCATAATGAAGTCCCCTCCAGACTATGTCAGTCAGCTTTACAGTTGTGTGGATCCAGTGAAAAAGCATTTCGAACAAGGCTGGGAGACGTATGTGGATACTAACCTGAACACTGTGTACTGCGGGGAAAAACAATGATCAAATGCATGGATTTTATTTTTATTTTCAAAACGATGTAAGTAAGGCATTCTGCCATAATCAGTTTTACTACCCCTATTAGTATAGGAAAACAAGTTCTGAACCTGGCTCCCTAGTGAAAAATGCAAAATTTGTATAATTAAAATTATACTTGTGAAATTCAAACACACTTTAATTTCCTAAGGGCCCCCTAATCAAGTCAGAAGTTCTTACTAAAACCAATTATCTGCTTTGAAAACAGAAGAGGAAACATATACATGTAGCAGTCTTATGGAGATTCACAGCCCAATTTTTTCTTAGGTAAAAGCATCCTTATTTGGTCCTTTTCCCCAGGTGGAAGAGACAGTGAATCTACTGGTTGGATTTTATTAAGTGTTATGTATGTAAGTTTAAACATTTTTATCTGTTTGTTTGTTTGTTTGACTTTGGCTATAAAAAAGACATATTTGAGAGAGATCCCATAGGGAACTGAGCTGAAAAGAAGACATGCATCAATAAATACACACTATAGTTCCAGCCACCAACCCCACTCCGGGTCCCCATCTAGCTTTGTTCCTTACGACCTCACAGCAGTTTCTAAACACTTGCGCATTACCATTTAGAATGCTCACTCTAATGCCACGATGGAAAATAAGGTGGGCGATACGAGCTTCACTTCTGGAACAGGCTAAACCAGGTACTCCCAAGGTCCTAACCAGTAAGGCAGCAATACCCAGGTTTCTCACTGCCTTACCAGGTTATCCACCCAAAATGCTGCATCTTTTCTTTAGTAACTGAAAATCCTTGCACGAGAGCAACATAGAAATACAGAATACTCTCCAAGGCCCTAAAATATTGAAGAAGCCGTTGTGGTTATGTTTCATTTATACCGTCAATACGAAACGTTATCAGGCTAGGGCCTTTTTTTGAAAGGGGGGAAAAGCTGTGTGCCAAAAGGTGTCTCTTCCTGCCTCCCTGGAATCCATTTCAGAGATGAGGATATTGACTTTTCACACTTTTGGCTTTGGTGTTCCAACAGGGCCCAGCTCTGTGATCTCAGCTTCACATGCCACCTCCCCAGGCTCCAGCAGGTACCCGGAAGGTAAAACAAAATGCTTCCCCACTTAAAACTTTACTTGTCAGGAGGTGGGAATAGATGGAGAATATTGCAGCAAACTGAGCCGAGGTGGGTGTGAAAACTATCACCGGAAGACTCGGGAACAAAGCCTGAGCATGCACAGACGCACAGGCGCCCACACACAGGCACAAGGAAAGAAACGAGGCTGACAACGAGGCACGGGAACCGCTCCTTCGGGGGTCCCTTGGCCCTCCTTCCGACCAGAGAGGTCACCTCGTTAATGCCACTCAGCACCGCATTCTGCTACACGAGGTATTTCTGCACTCTGTTCCTGCAAGCAGCCGGAAGACGGCTTCCACTGTAGACTTCTTGCTCTTTGGGAAATTATCAAAAGCTTTAATTTGGAGAACAGAAGAAACTTTTGTGGGGCCTCTCTGCTCACTCTTTCCCCTCCTCCAGTTTCTTCTCTTCGGTGCTTTATTCAAAATCACTACACACACACAAACCATGCTCTGAAAGTCATTACAACATGCCGGCTTTAAAAAAAAGAAAAAAAAAATAGCTAGCGATTGCAGTGGCCCGTCTATTTGCAATTGCCCAAAGAGAATAATTCATTTCAGTGGAGGATACCGCTGAAGCCCTGAATACATTCCAACACTGTTTTCTGCCCTTCAAAACAATAAAAATGTAAAAACCCAGACGAGAGAAGGCCCGAGGTGGCAGGAACGAGACTCTCTTGACCCCTGAGGAATTTATTCTCCTGGATCTTCTAAAGCACTCTCTCCCCAGAATGCATCATCAAGACCATTTTATTAGATTTTTCTAAACCCTTGAAATTGTCACATAATTGAAACAGAAACAGCAATTTAGAGCTCTGAATGGATTTCTTAAAAAGAAGACGCTGGACTGGCCCAACATCTCCTCCTTGGCGGCTGTCACCCCTAACCTAAATTTAAGGCCCTTACACACAAAACCCTATTTATCTTTTAAATCCTCCCGTACCATAAAAGTTACACATTCCCCTAATGCCTTAGATTTCAGGACATTTGGGAGAAACTCATCCCAGACAACAGGCTAAAAAAAGAATCCATTAGCATTAACTTGCCTGTCACAGCCAGTGACAAATAAATGAATGTGATGCTTTCAGATCAGTCATTGGTGGAACTACCCCCAGGCAGATAAAGACCAGGGCTGGGAGAGAGAAGGCTCATGGGGAGACCTTTCACACAGCGGTGTCTTAGCTGTCCCCTAGCTGCGCCCCAGGACTTCATTCTCAGAAGCAGCAAAAACACGGCATCAGATATGGAAAAGGAAATGAATTCCCAATGCCCACTGAGCATCCCCAAGAGGAAAGGACGCACGCCATCTCCCCTTCAAGAGCCAGAACCCCAGGAGAAGCAGGCCAAGCCACTGACACATGCTGTTCTTCCCATCACCCCTTAGAAAGGGGCAACGGTACCAAGCAACCTATGAGCTAGGTAAGGTTCTCCAATAACCTGGGCAGTGCCACCTTTGGGGACAGCAGTGGATAACTAATGCTTACACTGGACCCACTAAGTGCAGAGATCCCCCTAGGCCCTTCGTTGAATCCCCTTAACAATTCTACGATGTAAGTACTATTTAACACCTCCATTTTACAGACGAAAAAATGAAGGCACACAACCATAAAGTGGTTTGTCTGAAATTCCACAGCTGGTAAATGGCATTTAATGATGCTAAATGGGTTCTAACAAAATGGGTTCTAACAAAAAGGCAACAGAAATTAACCTGAAGCCTCTTGGTCAAACTGTTAACAAAGTCTACTCCTCAACCTGAGGATTTTACAGCAGTCAGAGAAAAATGCAAGAACTTAAAATCTACCCATTTGTGTTGGAGTTAGGGGGTCAAAGGGGTTAAGGCAGCGAGAACACAGGATTCCGGCAGGCTGTAGTCCAAACGCCGACCCTGACATTTACTGGTTCTGTGGCCCCAGGAAAGCTGCTTACCTTCCCTACACCTCAATTTACCCATCTGTCAAACGGAGATGATACCCACAAAGGACTGCTGTCAGGATTCGAGGAGACTAAACACGTAGAGGCTTCGTACGGTGCCTCCAACACACTGACTCACAACAAGCAACAGCCATTATTTTGAGCTAGGGTTTTCTTTTTGATTATTTAACATCTCGAAACTAAAACAAATAAGTATAGCAGCCAGAAACCCACTCTGAGAATAACTTTCCCAGTGGTTGAGAGCTTGATGCTATCCACTCTTGAGGAAAGAGAGGAAGAGTGGGACACCTTGCTGTATTTGGGGCCCAGTGGGATACCTGCCCCAGCTGGACCAACGATCCTAGGCCACTGCTAGAGTGTACCACAGGGTGCTTCGTCCCAAGACCTCACTTGCTTACACCTCTCATATCACACAGAAGGCAGAGGCTGTTGATTCTGAAACCTCATCATATTCCTCACACCCAAGCAGATACTGCCCATGAAGTCCCTTGTCAGGTGGCTTTGGGTCACAGGGCACATGCATTGGTGTCCTACAGACAACCTGTGATTTTCATACCAAGAAATGACATCTGTCTACACACGGTAAGATCACGGCTTGGAAAAGGACAAAGTATACAGCTTTCGAATTTTGTCTATGTCACCGCCCCTTGTTAAGGAGGCATAGAGGAAGGGAGAAGGTAGAAAAAAGAGAACGACAGAGGTTTTTGTAGCTGCCATATATCCCAAAGAGCTGGTGTGGAATCTGCCAAGAAGATCACTCTCAAGGAAGGACCCATAGCCAGAGAGAACGCTGTATGAATTTCACTGAAGGCATAAGTCCAGGGTGAGAAGCTCTCCATGAAACTGCATCAGACGTGGTCCTATCAGTGACCTCCAGCTTCTCAACTGGTCCCAAAGAGCTCAGAATATCATACGGAGCATCCCCGCGATCCTGCACTCACACAACAGGTTCCCCAGCACCTGCCAAGTACAAACTCATTTGTTTGGCCTGACAAGCAAGGCCTTCCACAACCTACTCTCCAAGCCTCACCCAGGGCGCTCTCAGCACACACCCTTCGCTACAGCTGTGCGTCCTGATCTCTCTGAGACCCTGGTGGGAAGAACTGCATTCCTGCCATTCTTCCTTCCTACCTGCTCTTCAGGATCTGGGGCAAAGGGCACCTCCTCCAAGAAGCTGTCTCCGCTCTTCCTTCCTCTAAATGCTCTTTCTCTTACTGTGCATCTTCTCCTGTACGCGGGCAGCACCCCTCCTACCAACACGGAGGTAAGGCCCTTGAAGACAAGGACTACGTCTCCTCTGTCCCTTTGCATTTACTGTAGCTCAACGGAGATCCCAGGTGTGCAAAAGAGCACTATTAAAAGCTAAGGGGGTTTTTTATTAGTAAAATATGTTATGCCTTTACAGTGTACTGTCCAGAGGAAGCAGTAAGGCATGAACTTAAATAATCAAAACCCAGAACAAAGTGCCTACCACAGTCCCTGGTGCTGAGAAGGAACTCGTTCAGCAATTACTGAATACTTAAAGTGGCGAATGAATATATGAAAACATATGGTCCATCCCCACCCCTCCCATCATTCTCATCCTGCTTGGTTTTCACACCTACACGCATGTCATACTTATCCATTTGCTCATCACTTATCTACCCCCACTAAAGCGAAAGCTCCGAGTGGGGGGACTTTGTCTTCCTCTCCACGCTAGACCCAGAACCACACGCAGCACCTGGCACAGAGGAGGTAATCGAAAACAAGTGGGGAATAAATGAATGAATGAGTACTTAGCACAAGGCCTACTGGGTGGAGCAAAAGTTTTGCTCATTTTTACTGTTGGGAGTACCATCACCAAAGAGAAGGTAAAATGCTGTGGAAACCCCCCCCAAAAAAGACGTATTACAACGAGCGAACAGGAACAGCTCTGCAGAAAAGGTGGCAATAGGATGGGCTTTGAAAGAGGGGTCTGTTTTGTACAGAGGAGAGAAGGAAGGGCCGGGCAGACAGGGATCCACAGAATGACAGCTATTCAGAGAAGGGTGACACTCAGTTTCAAGGCAGCAAAAGGTAGATGAGTCGGGAAATGAGCTGGAAGAAGACCTCCCGCCCTCCACACACAACACACACACACACACACACACACACACACACCACACACACATCCTGTTCAGATTTTAAAGGACCTTCCTTATCAGGCTAAAAAATTTAGACTTTGTTTAGTGGGCACCAGGAAACCATGGAAGGTGTCCTAAATTCTCCCCAAAATGGGGTCCACACAGAGTCAGCAATTAAAGCAACTGAACACGCTCTTGTGAACTGAACACACCTGACCAAACAAGAGGGCAGAGGTGATGAACTACATCTCACTGTGTGTTCTCGGGGTTTTCGGCTGGAGAAACGGTAGGGTTTAAAAATACAAAATAGGACACGAAGAACGGATGCCGCCTCAAGGGGCACCCGAGATGGTCAGCTGGTTCCTCAGAGAGTGCCTTCCTCCTTCTCCCTTCCTGGGAAGACAGAGAGGTTTCGCTTGTCTGCCAAAAACATCTGACATAGGACATAAGAGACTGACCTTAACATTGAAATGAAAGCATGTGAGGAAAGGCAGAATCCAGGGAAAGGACATTTGTAGGACGAGGTGCCCCTCCTCCTGAGCTGACACCTGCTGCTGACTGGAAGGCAGGAAAGAGCTGCGCTCCCGACAAGAAAGCAGCTAAGCCACTAAGCCCCCAGGGTCCTCGCCATGTGGACGAGGGCTGCGGGCACACCACCACCTCCCGGCGGGGAACCAGAAACCCACCGCAGGTCTGTTCACTGTGGCTGCCGAGATGACAGCTGCAGATCATCCAAGATGGCAAGACGCTAGAATGACCCGACCCACAGCAGCAGGGGAAGGCCAGATGCCAAAAACTCACCCCTCGCCCTTGAGAAGCTGCCAAGAAACCGCTCCCCCGGAACAGGAGGTGCGCGTGTAAAACGCTCAGGCTGCACTGCACCCATCTGGACGCCTGCTAACAGAGGACCGACCCGGCAGGGAACAGGAAAACCTGGCTTCCAGCTCAACCTCGCCGCGACTGAGCGGGTGACCTGGGGCAACAGACATAACTTCCCTGGGTGTCAGCTGCCTCCGCTGTGAAAGAGGCAGGCTGGATTCAACGCATGCACTTAACGGTTGCCAAATGCCAACCATCAACAGCCCCCTGCCATCAAGGAGCTCACATTCCAATTAAGATTTTTTTTTCTTCAGTCATTTTCACCGTCATAATTTTTTTTATTCTACAAAAATAAGTCTCTTAACAGTATCAGCAGACATTTGTGCAAGGTTCGAGGCAAGGACTTTTTGCATTCACCTTGAAACAGCTCCAGTCGGACACTACACTGTTTTAAAGAGGAGGAAACTGAGGCTCGGAAAGGCTTAAGTGATTCACCCACTGTCACCCAGCTGCAACTTCAGGCAACTGGAAATAGGTCCCCTTTGATCAACAGATAAGATTCTGGCTTCTAAAACTTAAGGAGGAAAATGGCAACTGAGGGCAGTGGGGAATGCTTTATTATACACAAAGATAATTAAGGCAGATGGTGAGTTACGCCCAGACTCATTCTTGCCACGAGCTGCTAGGCAGTCTCTTGGTTTCTCCACACTAGAAAGAGAACCCACAAGCTTGAGCAAAACTCTTCCAGGCAGCCAACACATCTGCCCAAAGGGAAGATAGGATATGACATGATTGATCCCAATCATCTCCGTTTCTCCAACGGCTTCAAATTAAGTCATCTTTGTAGAGTAGCATGACCATTTTAATTTTTAAAAAGATGGGGGGGGGGAGACTCTTACATATTTCACAAAATGAAATAATCATCCAGAGAAATAGAAAGATACAGAACAGAACGATCTTCTTCTCATCAAAATGTACTCCACTAATTAACGGCCACTAGTCTCCAAAGAGTCGCCCCTCGACTAGTTAATAAAGCCCCATTATATTTCACTTGAGATGTGAACATTTACATCGCAAAGGGAGATAAATGAACTGCAGGATTCAAAAACCTTCCTTCGGTCGCTCATTAAAATTCTGGTCAAAACAGATTTTTATTTATATGATACATTAAAGAATATTATGACAGTACTAATATGAAATCTGTTCTTCACTGCCACGGATTTTCTTTCGTGTTAAGTTACCGTTTCTTTCCACTAGTCTTGTTTTAACACCTCCACGGAATATTTCTCTGGTGAGTGTTAGCAAGGAGAGACAGCCAGAAAGCAGAGAAATGAATTTTAACCGAATCACACGCTGACATTTCATTTACAAGCTCCTCACCCCGTCCACAAGGAGAGGCACAGCTCACCTTGCCCCTGGGACCCTCACACACACACACACACACACACACACACACACACACACACAGGAGTTTTACTGAAGGGAAATAAACAATAAATAAATAAGGCTCGACGTAAAGTTCTATACTCCTGCCAGCCAGGTTTTGGCCTCCAACACTAACTTCAGTCTGAAATGCCCACGGCCAGGCTCAAATTCCATCAGAAAATCACCATGGACAAGGAAGGCCCTTTCTCCCCACCCTGCCCAGCTCCCAGCCACGACACACCCCAATTTCCCAGGTGTCTCACTGGGGTTGAGAAACTCCAGAACCACCCGAAAGGATGCCCTGAGGGGTCAGATGGAGAGACACTACCAGACAGTGTCACACCATGGAATGACATCACAGGGCTCGGGCAACTCCCCCACCCATGGAACTGCGAAGTCCTGAGATGCTAGCTGTGGTTCTGCTCCTCACAGCCAGATGACCACTCTGAGCGGCCTCCCCTTCCAACGGAGAGGAGTTACAGTGTGATACCCCCAGAGGACAGCACACTGGCAGAGGGCCCAGATCTGGAGCCAGGTTGCCTGGGCGGGTCCCCCGCACTACTTCTCAACACATTTGCACCTTGGTGTCCCCATCTATAAAATGGAGATACTACTACTACCCACCTCATAGGGCCTAGTGAACACTAAATGAGTTAAAACTCATAATGTCCCCACAACAGTGCCTGGCACATAAATTCAATTAACATCATTAGTAGCAGTAGACCTCTCACCAGAGTGGTGTGAGAGCCTAACAAAAATAACAGTAAAAAGAGCCGGTAACGCAAAGGTATTATCTGGTTCAAGGTCTTTTTTTTTAAAGTACTTTACCTTTATTCATTTATTTAATCCACGTAAACACTCCATGAGATGGGGAAACTGAGGCTCAGGGCATTTCAATGATTTGCTCAAACTCACAGAGCTAACGAAGGGCACAGCCAGGATCTGAAGCCAGGCTGTCGAGGTTGAACACAATAATAATGATTAACCCAACAGTGATAATGGTGGTGGTGACGGTGATGGTGACGATGAGTTACGAGGCCCTCGCCCCGTGCTAGGCTCTTTAATGCTTCACAACAACCTTCTGAGGAAGATACTGTCATCACGCCCATTCTATGGATGAGCAAACTGAGACTGAGAGGAGGTAATTTGTTCAATGTCACCGGACTGGGATTCAGACGGAGATAATCGGAAAGTCCTTTGTAAAGTGTGTCGTAAAAAGTAAGGTACTCTTACGAAATCCCTAGAATTCCATGGACAGATGTCCTCCCCCGGCTGGCTTAATGTTAGTTCACATCTAAAAGTACGACAGCTCACCGAAAATACCCCAGACTCTGGATTGGGGGTGGGGGTGAGGGTGATGGGGAGGATATGTGTGTACACACTTGGACGAGTTTGATAAATATTCTGTCTTGTTTTCAAGTCGAATGCATCGCTGAAAAATCAAATGCCAAAGGGTGTTAAAATGAACTACTATCTTCTTGGTTCAAAAAAAAAAAAAAAAAAGCAGGGGTGGGGGTGAGGGGTAAAAACAAGGTGGGAGGAGGAAACAGGTCAAACCCATGGTCTGACCAAATCAGGGGTTTTTCCAGTTTTCCTCTAGGGTAAGCTGATCCTAGTTCTGGGTGATCAAATGACTAACCTGGAAATTTGAAGATTCACACTTATGGAAGAAACAGCAATTGTTCCAAACCCAGGAAACACTGCTCATTCTGTGAGCCTTCTGAAATGTCAAGGATCACACAGAGTTTGGAAGACAACCTTTAAACAGTTAAGACAGTCTCAAAGTTTGTACTCAATACAGAAATAATCTAACCTCTTTGGCTCATTAATTTTTATATTTGCTTAAGTGTTAGGAAAAAAAATGCCTTAAAAAAGTATTTCACTATATTTACTTAAGAGATTTGTGTTTTCTTGAAAGAAAGAGAGAGAAAGAGGAAGGAAGGAAGGAAGGAAGGAAGGAAGGAAGGAAGGAAGGAAGGAAGGAAGGAAGGAAGGGGGAAAAAGGGCAAGCAAGAAAAAAATGGAAGAATGACATGGAAAAAAGAAAAAAGGAAGAAAGGAGAGAGGAAGGGAATCGCACAGCAGGCTCAGACCTGAAGTTCTCAAAATCTCATCCACAAACGCCAACTTTTTCTTCATTCATGTGCAAAACCATTTCTCCCTTTTCACAACTACAAGGTTCCACTTCTGGGAACTGTACTTAAAGAAATAAAGTGAATTTACTTAAAGCCGCAGCCCTTCCCTTTCTGATCTATAATCAGAAGCTTTACCTTTTCCCCTTTCCTCAAAAGAATGCCAAGGCCACAGAATACAGATAAATATTATTCCTTCCAATGTTATCCAGGAAAGAAAAAAGTATGATTAAAAAGTGCCTATGTACCATGTAAGCCATAAGCCCTTCAGATTGCATCTTAGACGCATGCAGCTGTATTCCCACAGCACACCTGGCAAGCTCAGTGAAAATTACGTTAGCGGCACACTTCTGAAAAAAGCGAAGGCCTCTCTCAAGCCTTTAAGCAAGTCTTGTAGTACCACTCTAACAAGCTTACAAACATTTTCAGAACTTCTCCACCCAGGCACCAGCACTTGCACAAAGCGGCAGTACTGTGGGTTTCAAGTGTGCCCTGATTTACCCAACCAGCCTGTAACCAAGCTATCCACTGCCGCCTCTGTCAGATTTAGGGCGTCATAGGTCTATGAAGTTGTTTTTCCAGGAAAGGACAAGCTGTTTACTTCAATTCTATCCCTCCATAAACTCCCAAATGTAAGGCCTCAAAATAGTACCCTTCAAAAAGAGTCACAAGGAAATGTCCAACTTTTCCTGATACGATCTCGGCAATTCTTAAAAAATAAATAGAACACTTTCATAAATATTGCAACAGACAGAGCTGTGTCTTCCCATTAAGAATGAGGCACGTCCTGCCCCAGCTGGATGCTCAGAACCCACCTCAGGGTGGCTAACTTCCAGACACATGGTTATCTCAGAGCACGTGACCTAGCCTGGCCTCGCACAGCCACAGGCCGTCACCTCGAAGGAACGGCGAGCACCAGCTTTCAATGCTTCGTTGCCTGTGCTCTGTTTGAAACCTGAAATCCTTGGCAACCATCTCGGAGTGCTAAAATCCTATTACCGCTTCTCCTACTTACCTTGGGTTGCGCTCGACGAGGAAATGCAACTTTGGGGTCGATCTGGGAAAAAAGGGAAAGTAGGAATCAACTGCAGTACTTTGAGGAAAACAAATACATACACATATATATATGATTAATCGCCTAATTATTAATCACTCATTTCTCAGGCTTATACCCTAGCTTTTAATAACTTCTCAAGCAACTCAAAAAATTTTTTAAAACTTTGACCCAAACTTTACTGGTCCCTCTCAAAATGTAATAAATATAGCTCGCCTCTCTGAAATATCCTACCATGTATTTCGATGTGTGATGCTATGAATAAACCAGATCTCTCAGGCCAGGACTTCTTTTCCACAGACACTGAATAGTAAATGGTACTAGCATCTAATTTGCAATGAATGGCTGGGAGTAAAGATGGAAATATCATCACTGAAGAAAACCATATCCTAGAAATTAAATATAAGAATCTTCCAGCAGTAGGTCACTGGATGGTACTTCTTCTCCCCAGTGATAACTCAACAACACAGGAGACGAAAGGGATTCCAAAAATTTTTTAAATCAACAACATCCAAAAACTCCCCAAAGACATCCAACGAAATACCCTGCTTGAATTAATTCATGCATCTTTGCAAAAGTAAAGTTACCTAAGATTAATCAAATGAATAGTTCCTTCTGTAGTTATATCTCAAAAAAAAGTATGGGTCAAAAACTATGGTGCCTGATTTGGTTCTTAAAAAATATAATAATAAAATTAAAGTAAAAGGAAACACATAGGCTAAATCCACCTGGATTTTAAAAATCACAGGGGTTAAAAAAATCTATGAGCAGCCTAAACCCAAATTAGAAAAGAAAGGCCATTCTGGGGAGCGATTAAAAAGAAAAATTACATAAAAAAAGAAGTAAGAATGTATTGTAACAATTAGGGTATTCCCCTACCCTAACCCCAATCCCAGTGGAAAAACATCCTCCACCCTAGGTTAGAAACAGAACATAGTCTCAATCAGGGGCTGGCTTTAAAATTCAAAATAATTCCTACTGAAGCATTTGAATTTAAATAGGCTGACTTCAGGGGGGAGAAAGTTGCTGGATAGAAAACATGGGGAGGGAAGGAACAAAAAATATTCCCATTGTTGGTTTTCATTAGATTTCTAAATGTCACGAATCTTTGGGTGAAATTCATTGCGGATAGTGGCATGAATATTTCTACAAGTTATTTATTTATAGGCTATGGCTTTCATATTAAAATTTTCCCCTTTCAAAATGTAACTAAACCTTGTTTTCAGTTCTCCCGTGTTAAAAAAAAAAAAAATAGGGTAATGCTTTGGGAAAAAGCACAAAGCGGGGAAAGGCACACCACAGACTTAACACCCCTTAGGACCCCAGCAGGCAAGACATACAAAAATGTACCACTTTTTTTAAGGTAGTTGAAAGACCTAACAAAAGTCTGCAGCATGTTCGTTTTCTACCTTGAAAGATCACCTGAGAAATGAGAGATTACTTTTCAAACACTAAAAGAGACCGAAATCTCTGTTCTAGGAAACTACCTTTTCATCGAGATTAACGTTACCGCATCTACAGGTGTATTCAGCACTGACTAGAGCTGTCTACAAGAGAAATACAACAGGTGTGGGTTTCCATTCTGTTGACCGAATGTAAGACACATATGTCTTTTCATAAACTCTCTCCCGAGGTCTTTTTTTTCTTTTCTTTTTTTAGCTGACCAGCACACAATTGCAATAAGAAGTCATCTTGTTTGTTGGGTAAAAGGTGAGGGACATGTAGAGGGAGAAGAAGGCAGGAGCCGGACGGGGTGCAGACCAGGAAAGAGAATGGAGTGCTAAAAAATATATATCTAAAATTACAAAACTCAAAGCCAATTCAGAATCCCTGTTTCATGTGTTGTGATAACAGCGTGCTGTACCACAATGAGAGTTCTTCAGTGTGCAAAGTTTACACACCGAGATCTCTAAGGGAGAGAACGGGTCAAGATTAGTATGGCAAATCCCAACCTTTTGCACATCCCTGTCAACTATTTTTTTTTAAAACGAATAAAAAAAAAACTACCAAAAATTAAAACATTAGTTAGTTAGGTACAGCTCTACTTACTGTAGCTACAAATCCTCTAGGAAAAGACTAGGGTACTATTTTGGATGTGAAGGGCCGTTACCTAAACAAAGCTTTTAAGGTAACGGTAAACAAGATCCTCTGTTTCCATGTCAATAAACCAACCGCTTCTGCCTCCTGCACTGAACGTTGAAACAAAGTCAAAAGCTAGGTTATACTGAATAATAGTGACCAAAACATTCTACAAACAATTAGGGAGGGAAAAACTGCAGGCTTAGCACCGGATACTGAGGGATATGACCCACCAGCCACCTTAGAAACCAAATACTATTTACTCCAATCCAGGGTGGGGAGAGGGGATGGTTAATAATTTCTCAAATGTGCCTTGAAATATTTGTCCTCTTTAATTTTACTAGCTTTCTGAAATGTCTAGCTAAAAAGTCAAAGAGTAAAAAAATCCTTCAAATAGCCATCATCACCCTACGAGAGATCACCCCTGAAATTAAATGACTTAAAAGTGCAAAAGAGCTAGACCAGAGACTATGACAAACACAGTACAATTCATAAAGCAACTTAGAGTGTGTGGGGTCTTTTCTTGGGGTAGGGACCATGCATCTGACCTCTGATCAGAGAAAGAGTAAATTTGTAAAATCAATGCAGGTGCACCAAAGGTGCCCAAGTTTTTCTTTTCTTCTCTTCCATTCAATGCGAAAGCCAAGAGAGACTTGGAAGATCACCTCAGGTCCACTCTGTTTATTTTAAAGAAGAGAACATAGGCCCAGAGGCAGGGAACAACTTGCACAAGTTCATAGGGGGCAGCTGGGACTAGGACCCAATTCCTTGCCTTGTCCTACTACCCCCCCACCACAGAGAAGTGAAGTCCCAAGCAACCCAGCACAACCCAATGTCACCTCAGGGCCCCTGCTTTGGCAGATGTATAAAAACTATGGGGAAATTCTAGAAGATATAAAGGGAAATGAGGAAAAAACAACTAACAGAGATCTAAATAAAACAATATGCACCCCCATTAAATGTATTATATACTGTCTTCCCTTCCTCTTCTGACCTCTACCTAGAGACTTACCCCAACACACACACACACCTCAACACTTGGCTTTAAAACCTTCTAATGCTATAAAAGTACCCACATTCAGAATAAAAGATCTGAGGGGAAAAAAGGAAAAACAAATCACTTTGAAATTCAAGGCCTTATCAGCCTTAGATTGATTTCACGCCATCTGGAGTCACCCACTGGACACCCTGGGAGAGTCTCCTTTCCTTCTCGAACCCCATTCCAAATCCAAAGTGCCCAAGAGGAACCTGTTGCCTGGACCTGGGATTAGCGCCCCCTCGCCTCCTTCCATCCCAGTCCCCGTCTGCCCCAGTGAAGCAGGCTGTGCCTTCTGAAAGCCAGTTCCCACAGCCACAGTCGGCAATGCATGCTGTGCTCAGCTGACAAAGAAAAGTTGCCCTTGCTCCGTGGTGGAGTTTCTTTGCATGGTCCCTTGGCCCGGAAAATAGCCTCCCCCCACAAGCCAGGCCCTCCCCCAAGCCTACGCTTGGCAGCTTTTGAAGCTGCTGTGGGGCAGGCTCTAAAAAGAAAACCCCAAACCCTGTCATGGAAGCAAACTTTAGAGCCAACTCGCTAGCTCTGCTTAAAAGTACCCAGCTCTCAGCATAACAGCAAAAGAAGGCACTGTCCCTTTAAATGAGGCTGTCAATGCCCAGATCGGTCCTGTAAACGGTGAACAGACAACAAGGAAAGGCAACCTACCGTCTTGGAATCTAACTCATGGTGGGGCTGACCTAATACTTTATCTACACTTGCTGGGTCTGCGAACGTGACGAAACCGAAGCCTCTGAAATGAGACAAAGAGGGAGAAAAACAAACAAGAAAATGTGACACCACTGAAAGCAACAAGGAGTGAACCCTAAGGCAGAATGGCGAGCAAAAGTTGCCCCCAAGCCCCCCCACGGTTCTCTCCCAAACCCCCGCGAGTCTGCGGCCCTCCGCCTCGCAAGAAAACACACCAAGGTTAATGGGGGAAGTGGAACCGGGGCCGGGCGCCTGGAGGTAACTTGGAAAAAGCTGGTGTCTCCACTCTTTCGGCACCTCAGTTTCCTCTCCTCCCTGCTCTTGCTTAACGCTTTGTTTTATTCCGAAGAAACCCTGGCACTTAGAAGAGATTCATCCAGCTTTCTAAGAGGGGCTTAAGAGTTTGGGAAGCTGGGAATGTGGAGAAGCATACATTTAAAAAAAAAAAAAACATAAAAAACTATGTGGAAAGTGAATGAAGTAAATGTCATTTTAAACAGGAGAAAAAGAAGCGACAGGGAAATAAATGACTTAAAGCGGAGAGGTGGGTATCTCTGTATCCAGAGTTTGAGCCCCAATTTACAATAACCTTTGGGGTTATGGGGGCGGGGGTGGAATAAAGCGACGTTCGAAACCAGCCACATGCCTGAGCCCCATTCTAAATCCGCTTAGCTACTTCCGAAGACACCTCCAAAAATAACACTTAAACTTTGTTCTAAAATAAAGACAAAATCCAGAAGGGAATGGTTTACCTGGAGCGTTTCGTAGTGGGATCTCTCATGACCATACATTCTCTAATTTCTCCAAATTTGCTAAAATAGTCTCTAAGGCTATCTGTAGAGAGAGAAAGAGAGAGGTGGGGGGGGGGGAGAAGGTGTGGGGAAAAAAAGCAATGCAAATTTTGATCAAGGACAAAAAACAAAAGTAGTTTTCTGTTGTTATTCTGTTTTGTTTTTGCATTTTTTGCACACGCGGGGGAAATTCGACAACAGAGGTCGCGTAGAGGGCTCGGAAAGGATTTGCTATTTAAAAAAATAACCTTGCACAGGAGAAGTGGGGAGCCAATGGCGGGGGGGGGGCTCCTACACCGGGATAACAAAGAGCAATAAAGAAGCCAAGAAGGGGGGACCCAAGCGTCCCCCCCTCCCTCCCTTACCTGGTGAGGTCTGCCAGCTCAGTCCACCGATAAACATTTTACTAGAGGGAAAACATAACAGAAGTGAGCACCGATGTCAGATCGGCCATTTTGACGTGTAACTTACAAAAGCTAAAAGGAAAGCGGGGGGAGCGAGCGAGCGAGAGCCGGGAGGTGGGGTGGGGGAGAAGGTGACGGCGAAATGCAATCCAAAGGTGTGTAACTTCCACGGGGGGGGCGCGCGGGAGGGGCGGGGGGCGCGGGAGATGCCGGGCTCCGCGCACCGCCGTCCCCGCCGCTGCAAGGAGAGCGAGCCCAAGGCGGCGCGGTGGGCAGCGGCTGGAAACTTACCCAGGGTCGTGCTGGGAGTCGTTGGCGCTGCCCGAGGTGCCTTGGCTCCCATTTGCCTCCATATCTGAGCCCCCCCGCCCCCCCACCCCCAAAAAACCGAGCCCCACAGCGATCGGAGCGGAGCGGCGGCCGGCTCCGAGCCCCGAGATCTCCCGCTCCCTCCTCCCCCTCCTCCTCCCCCCGCCCGGGCTCCTCCGAATCTCTGTGCGAGCGGCGGAGCCGGGGCAGCGGCGAGAGCCGTCACACGTGGGCTCGGCTTAGCTCAGCCCTGCTGCTCGCACACCCCCCGTCCCCGCCCCCCGGCCCATCCCCACCTCTCCCCCTCCTCCTCCCCACCCCCATCTCCTCCTCCTCCTCCCCCTCCTCCCCGGCGCACGTGGGGCGGAGTTCTAGAACGTCGTGTAACCAATGCCGGTGACGTCACGCACCCCGGTGCGGCCCCCGCCTGCCCGCGCGCACACAGTCGGCCCCCCGCGGCTGGACCCACGGGGGCGGTGCACAAACCCCGCGGCCTGAGGGGGCCCCGCCTCCGGGCCGGCAGTGCTCTGGGCGTGGGGGAGCGCACCCTGACTGCCCTGGATCACATGGGCTGCGGGGGGCGGGTAGATCGGGGGAGGGGAGGCGCGGGGAGCTCCCGCCGATCTTCAGTCGGGCTTGGGGCGAAGACGCCCCCCACCCCCGTTAGTTTCGGTCTCCATTCAAGTTCGCTGCCGCGGGCCGCCGGGTCCGGGGATGGCACAGACGCCGCCCGGATCTGCGCCCTTTTTCCAACCACCGCGCAGAATTAGGTCAAGGACGTCGGGATCAAACCCAAACCCTGGCGCTCCTCCGGCGGCACCCAGACCCCAAGGATCGGGCGCCTTCAGGATTGCCGAGACCCTCTCGCACAAACAACCAGCCACAAGTTTATTTTGCTTCGCGCTGGAAGTTCTCTTTGGCTCTCGCTCCACACCGGCACGGCTCGCGCCGCTCCCCCCCTTCCCCGGCAGAGGTTACGAATCCGTGCCCGGGAAAGGTTATTTTTGGAACTTTGAGAAACTGACGCGATTCCAGTGGTGAGAAAGTGCCGAAGAAAGGGTTTCCGCGCTAATCATGCAGCATTTAAAAAATAAAGTAGGTTTCTAGGGGTCAAGGTCAAATGATTGGGGTTCAAGCAGATTTTTGTATATAGTGAAAAAATAGTTTTAGAGCGTCTCTGGGGTGGCTGGGAAGGGTAGTTATTAAAGGAAACCCCTCTCCAACTCGTTCATTATATTTTTATTATTTGTATACCGAGATAGTAAAATGCATGCGTTTGAAATAATCCGACTCCCCACCATCTGGGAGGTAGCCCAGCCTAAGTAGCTTAAGACATGCTCACCTCCACCACCTTAGGAGCCGTGTAGTGCAGCACAGGTCCTGGCACACAGTAGGTGCTTGATAAATCCTGACTTCATCCCTTCCCGCACTGAAAACTACAAAAAGATGATGTTTATCGCTTCCTAAAGGCATCTTCTCCAGCAGATTTCAGACTGGCCAAATTCAGGCTGGCTTCAATTTATGGGGTATTTAAAACAATAAGGTTACAATTATCCTTATTGTTTTAAATAATTACAATAAATTGAGTTAATATGACATGAGGGGCAACATAAAGTTGTGGTTCATCAAATACTTAGATTAATGTTAAGCATGAATTGATGCCCAATTAACACTTTTCCATTAATTTTCATAGGATTAGGACACAATTGAATACACTCAACACCAAAACTGTACCAAATCCACTGCGGATCTTGGAAAAGTGGAATATTGAGAAAATTTCAACACCGCTGAAAGCCTTGGGTGACCAGACTCTTAGTCTCCCTGTCTCCTAAATTGGTATAATTGCTCCCTGACAGGATTGATGGGGTGAGAGAAGGGACTGAAGTTAACAAACGTAAAAGACCTTTTTTCACTGCATACCTATGTGGGTCATGCTTATTATCAGTCATTACTTCATATGATTTTTAGGAGGCACTTTAAAGTTGTAAACCACAAGCCTCAACATTTTCTGTAACTTCACACTGCTTCCCAAATTATCTGGGGTCTCGTGTTTGAAGAGCCAGTTATTACAGTCATTGTTTATTATGATTATTCTCAATAACAAAAGCAGACAACAGTGCTAATTGGATTGTGTTTGGGATTTCTATGATAGAACCACAGACCATCAGAGGCAGAAAGGCCTTTCCTGACCCAAACCCTTCATTGTACATCCAGGTCCCAGAAGAGTGAAGCTCACCAGGCTGTACCCCACCCCCATCAGTCAGTTCCTGAGAGAGGCTCTGGCCATTAGTCCAATGCCCTTTGGCTTTGCTGCCTGCATATTTATTCTGTCCTTCACAGGGCGAGTTTGGGGTGCCGGTGCTCCCTGATGTAGACCTACACAAGCTGATACTGAACTGAATTAAAACCCTGAGAGGGGCTAGTGCTGCAGTTACAGAGTCAATGGGAGAGAACTAGATCTTAAATCTCCATTACTACATTGTTTTTACTTATTTTTAACTTATATGCAGTAACATTTATTCTTTATGGTCGGTAATTCTGTGAGTTTTGACAAATGCATAGAGTTGACAAATGCACCACCATAAGCGAGATGCAGAGTTTCACTGTCCAAAAAAAATTCCCTCATGCTGCCCCTCTGCATTTATTTATAATAGCTTATTATTATTATTAATTATTAATTATTATGCATTTCTTCTCCAGCTCACTCATTGTAGCCTCTGGGTCAGGAGAATTCCAGAAGCACGATGCCAGTCTCCACCCTCTTAAAATCGCAACAGCCCATGACACTGTTGGACACATCTTTTTCTTGTAGCTCATTCTGCCCCAGGCCCCCTTGATTCCCACATTCTTCTGGTCTTCCTCCTACCTCTCACAGCGTCCTTTTTTGTCTCTTTGCCCTGACTCTTTTCCCTCTGCTTTTCCTTTAAATATTGGTGTTCATTCTCTCCCCCAGCTACATACCCTTTCTAGGCGAGTTCCTCTGAGGGGTGGGTTTAAATACAACTTGCACGTTGATACCACTCAAAATCTTCAACGTGACTACCCCACAGAGCTCCAGGCTCTGATTAATTTCTTGTTCAACATCTCTACTTAGCCTGCCTAATGGTCCCCCAAACTCAACATGTCCAAAACCTTGCTCATTTCCCCTAAATCTGAACCTTTTTAAAGTTTCTATCAGTGAACAGAATCCCTGCCATCCTAGAAACAAAGTTGACTCCTCTCCAGATTGACCCCTTCCCATATGCAATCCATCATGAAGGTCTGTGGTATGTGGTATTTAGGTCTTCCTAAATACCTCTCAAATTCATTTTTTCTGCAACTGCATCCCAGATCTACCACTTGAGCCCCTGCAATAGCCTCCTAAACATTCTTCCCACACCCATTCTTACACCACTTCTGTGCCTAGAAAGCTTTCCTTAACCTCTCTTGACCAAGTCAAACCCCTTGGTATGCACTGTTATCCAGCCAGAATGTCTTCTATGTACCTTACCCTGTGTGATCATTTGCTTTATTGCTCACCTCCTCCACCAGGCCATAAGCTCCCGTCCATTTCTGATCTCCATGTATTGGCACAGTGCCTGTTGCTGCGCGTAGTGGACAATCAATAAATATTTGTTAAATGACTCAAAGGATGAATGAATGAATGAATGATCAACATCTAATTTCATTGTAGGATTTTTTTTTTAATATCCATGTCCATAAGTCAGTCTGACTGTAATTTTTTTCTCATATTGCCTTTTCTGGTTATATTGACCTCATAAAATGAACTGGTAAATGCTCTTTCTTCCATTTTTCTGGAACAGTGTGCATAAAATTGAATTATGTGTTCCTTGAATGTTTGGTAAAATTTGCCAATAAAATGTTTGGGTCTGGAATAAACATTTCATAGGTTGCTTTTTAACTGCTGATTCCCTTTGATTAATATCTATGGATCTCTTTAGGTTTTATATTCTTGAGACAATTTTTACACATTGGATTTTTTAAGGAAATTATCTATACCATTGAGATTTTCCAATTTATTAAAATGTTCATAATTTTCTTAATATATTTTCTCTGCTTATCTACCCATAATGTCCATTGTTTTCATTCCGCATATTATTGTATATGTTTCCTGTCTTTTCTGGGTCAGTTGTGCCAGATAGTTCCAATTTTTAACTAGTGCTTCTTTTTACTTTCTACTAGTGTTTTCAAAGAATCAGCTTTTAGTTTAGTAAACACTATTTTTGTTTCAATAATTTTCGCTTTTATGTAGTATTATATATAAGAACACATATGTAAGAAATGTACCACATATAAGAACATAATACATTGTGTATTATTAATATATATCTAATATTATTTTCTTTCTTCCTCTCTCTTTGGTTTTATTCAGGTGCCTTTTTAAAAGTCTTAAGTTTTAAGTGAGTCTCTTATAAACAGCATATAACCAAATCTTGTTCTTTTATTTATTTGACTGACTAGTAAGTTTAGTCCATTTACATTTAATGCGATTGCTAATATTTTTAATGCAACTTGTGGGCACAACAATATATTAATCAGAATCTCTGGCATAAACACACAGTCATCATTGGGTATAGTCATGGCCTTATTTTATTTTTTGGTATGATAAATACCTGAGAACCTAAAATAGTAACAGTGACTTACAACTACCTACGTGCTCCTCCCCTACCTGTTCTCCCATGTGAAGTAACCACTAATCTCAATCTCGTATTGATGATTCTTCCTCTTTTTAAAAAGTTTAATCACATTTTTGTCCTGTGCCTGTTTTTAAATTTTATGAAAAATTTCTGAGGCTTACGTTTTTCACTTAACATGCTCTTACTAAGATCAAACTAGATTGTTGCATTTGGGTGTAGTTCGTTCTTCTTCATTGTTGTGTACTATCCATTCTCCTGCCGCAGGCTTTTGAGTTGTTAAAATTTTTGTTGTTACAAGTGGTGCTATGGTGAACATTCTTGTCTTCTGCTAAATGTGGGTAAGAATTTCTCTTTGGAGTGATTCCTGAGTCATAAGGTATGTGAATGTAAAACTTCACAAGATAATGCTAAACTGTTTGTCAAAGTTTATTCCAATTTGTGTAAGCAATATGTAAGAGAATCTGTTAATCTACTGATATCTGACATTTTCACATTTGGCTTCATTCTCACTTTGCACTTTTTATTCTGCTTTCACTAAGGTTTTTTACTTTTTTTCTATTGAATTGATCAAGATTTTTTTGTTCTCTTTTCCTCTTTAACTGATTTAGAAGTTGTAAGTTCTTTTTCTTTTCTTTTAGTGATTACAGTTTTCACCCTGTACACGATTCAGCCCCCCTGAAACTATACAATATTGCTAAAAATGAGTCATCAGTTACATCCTCCCTTTTATATGTTGTTGTTCCTCATTATTTTAGACTCATCTGTTTTTTATACCCCTCAATGTAATCACTGTTGTCATTTTAGTTTTATATAGTTATCATTCAGCTTTGCCCATGTTTACCAATTTATTCACCTTTGTTTCTAGCATACTATTCCTTTTTTCTAGGTACCAGCCCTTTTCCTTAAAATATATCCTTTAGTAATTTTTTTCAGGGAGGTTATGTGACTGACATGCTTTCTCCGTTAGTATAAAATTGTCTTATTTCACTCTCAGCCTTGAATGATGATTTCTCTGGATGTAGGCTTCTAGACTGGAAGTTATTTTACCCTCAGCACTTTTTTTTTTTTTAATATGTCGTGTCTTCTTGTTTCTCTATTTATTGTTGAGACATTTGCTGTCAGTCTGAATGTCATTCCTTTGTAGGCAACTTGCCTTTTCTTTCTGGTTTTAAGATTTTTCTTTTTGTCTTTAGCTTCCTGCATTCTTACTATGCTGTATTTAGGTATGAATTTCCGGTTCAAGATGCATTGTACATCAAAATTTTAGGATTTATGTTTTTTTAAACAAATCTGGAAATTTTTCAGCCTTTATCTCTGTAAGTCCTGTCTCCCTTGCATCCTCCCCATTCTCTCGTTCCGATACTTATATTAGGTGTATAATGTACGTTCTCCCTTTACGCAACGTATTCGGAACCTTTCAGACTCTCCTTCACTTTGTCTCTCTGTGCCGCTTCCTGAGCGATTTCCTCAGATCCATTTGCAGTGCTGTCTTCATCTATGTCTAATCTGCTGTGTAACTCATCCGATGAGTTTTTCATTTCAATGACTATATAATTTCTAGAAGTTCTTTTCAGTTCTCTCGCATGTCTCCCGTTTTTAAGGTGTTAGGATATTTTCTCATGGTTTCAAATATTCTTTTAATGCCTTCAGTAATTTTGAACTCACTCATTTTATAGTCAGTCTGATAGTTCTGTTGTCTGAGGTTCCTGGGGCTCCTGTTTTTACCACATCTTGGTTATGGCGGATTGTATCCATGTATTTTTTGTAGTTTGGTGTTGGGCTTGTACTTTTATCTTTATTTTTCAGGTTCGGGGATCCTGGACCCTACAGGTAGGGTAAATTCCAGCCCCAAATTTACATAAAATTTGAGCCATAGTCCCAGATTCTCAGCAAAGACTTCTCTCTCCACTTTCTGCTCATGCCAAGACAAATTTTCTTGTCTCCCTGTGCAATAGGAAGATTTTTTTTTTCCCAATGAATTATTTCTGTAATGATTCATCCTTTTGAGGGTTCCAGCTTTATGTGGGGAATCTCAGTTCCATCTCCCCACTTTTAATGGGCCCAAACCACAGTCTCTTCTTCATCTTGTTGCTCAAACTTGAGGCTTTCAAGGCCAGTAAACCTGCCGGAAGCCAGCTCCACCTCCATGCTGTCATCTCTCTTTTGCTTCTGGCGCATTTCGATGGATGTTTACTGCATTGGGACCAGTATTTATAGATGATTTATAATGGGAGGATTTTCAAGTTGTTCAGTCTGCCATGCTGCCAGAAATGGAACTTACTTTCATTTCACGTTTAATATCTTCTCTTTTGAATGCATATTTTTCTTAGAGTACCATGGCATCTAAGATTTCTGAATAATTTTTCTTCCGAATAATCTTTTATGGGTGAAGCAGTATTGGAATTATCTCAAATGAGGCAAACACAGGTCAGCACAGCTATACAATACTTTTGCCTGGGAACTTTGTTATTTTTTTTTCTAATTTTTTTAATTTATTTATTTTTAATGCCTACAGCACCTAGTATTCCTAGGTGGTCTTTCATCCCAGTACTAACCAGGCCTGACCCTGCTTAGCTTCTGAGATCAGACGAGATCAGACGTGTTCAGCGTGGCATGGCTGTAGTCATGCCTGGGAACTTTTAAAAAATACTGATGTTTGTGTCTATCCTTGAGATTCTGGTCTGGGTGTGGTCTTCTTAAAACCTTTAAAGCGATTCTAATGTGCAACCAAAGCTGAACACAATTATTTTAAACATACTGATGAGAATAAACAAACAAACGGGAATACAGAGGAAATGATAGTGGGTGAATACCGAGGCTAGGTCATAAAAGGCACTGTGGTGGCCACTTTGCTCTTTCTGTCTTGAATCATTCGATTTGGTGGAAGCCAGGAGCCATATCCTAAAGACACTCAAGTAGACCGATGGAGAGGTCCTGTCAACAACCCAAACTAACTTGCCAGAATCGTGTGTTAGACACCTTAAAAATGGACCTGCCAGCCCCAGCCTAGCCTTCAGATTACAGCTACCCAGCCCATGTCTTGACTACAACTTCAGGAGAGACCTTGAGCCAGGACCTTTTAGCTAAGCCTTTCTGATTTCTGACCCTCAGATACTGTGTGAAATAATAAATACTTGTTGTTTGAAGCTACTAAGTTTGGGAGTAATTTGTTACACAGAATAGGTGACTAATACAGAGATATTACACAATGCATTAAAATAGAGCTGCTTGCTTTAAAGGTTTGCAACAGGATTCATATGCTAACATTTATAGAGTGCTTTAGTTAGACTGGCCAAATGAATTGCATATTAAATATAAAGTAGTGACTGCGTATTATTAATGTTATCAGATTGCAACACATTTCATGTTTAATTACCTAAAATGCTCTTTCTGGAGCATCTCTTTGCTCATCTTCTTATCCTCACTGCACAGTTTATAAAAGGTCACTGTCAAGCTATAAAAGTATATATATGATTTAAATGTCTTGGCTCGGTTACTAACAACCATGAGCATGTTTTCAGATTGGAAAAGCAAGATTAATTTAAACCTGTTCTTTTTCATACAATGCTCTTTGTTTACTTTTTGGTATTGTGTTTCACTGCCGTGCCAAGCGCCTCACTGATTCGAGTCTGTTCACTTTATCTGTCTCCCGTAGTCTCGTAAGCCTTACCTTTAAGAACAGACATGGCAGACTCGGTACCAAAAAAGCTAACCATATTTTTACCAGAAAGTATTTAGTGAATTTTTATTCATGAAAATTCCACCAAGTATAAATTCCATGTGCAAAAGTAATGGGCCTTTTGTATTTTTCCCTTAAATAAATAGCTTTTTTCCTCTCAAGAATTATGACTTCTGAGCATGCTCTTAAATTCAGAGCTAGTTTGTTTTCTTCCAAGAAAGTGAAAATAAGCATGTGTTTATGGACCCTAAGTCTGTCCTTCTAGCTGTGTATAATATGGGAAAGCCAAGGTGGTATCTTTCTAACAGAGACATAACTGGAGGCATAAAATATTTGGGGGGAAAAAAAAACATGAAAAATGTCAGAGGGTATGAGGCTTGAGAGAAAGTGAAATCCTATTTTTCAAACGTCGTTTGGTATGTTTAGAGACATCAAGGTCTTTTTTACTTAAATGATAATTTTTTTTCCCATACGAGAGAGGGAAATGTAAAAACTCTCTAATGGACATAAAACTTTTCCCTTTTTTCTTTTTTCCATTTTTGCACTGGACACAGCTAGAAATGCAGTGTGCGGTTGGAGTTTTGCTCCCTTTTGTCGCCTCTGCCTTCCTCTTTCGTGTCTCCACCTCAGAATTATCACACCCAACCAGGGAAAATGCTGCCCACAAGCCTAGCTGAACAAGAACAGGCCAGACTCCTAATTAATATCAACATCATTCACTGAATGACCACGGTCAAGGATCCTTCTAGGTGTGGTGGGGACAGGGATTGGAAATCTTTAATCTGCAAGAGTTACAAGAGGTGGTCAGTAGCTTGGGGTTGGGAGTGAGGCTGGCTGCAACCCATCTGGGTGGCAGCTTCCTGCAGGGGACCCTCTGTGACATCTTGGCATGCCCCCTCCCCAACCATGGCTCGCTTAGGAGTGTCGGTACAGAAGGCCCAAGACATAAGCCTCAGGAACTAAACAGAAAGTTACCATTCTCATTAAAAATATCCCAGGGCTGCTCTCCCATGCACCTTAAAGCTGTTTAACTGCTGTTTGTCATTCTGTCATCATATTCTTATACACGTAGGTAAATATTTTATTAAACGTCTTCACTGCTTGGCAGTTAGGGAGCCCTTTGCTTCCTAGACCTGGCCGTCGCCCAGCGCTGCCTGGGAGGGTGGGAGAACAGTGGGCTGCCTGAACACTCGACGGTGTTAATAGAGTAACAGTCCTTTCCACCTGGAACACATTTTCTCCTCTGGCCTCTTGGGCTTAATCTTCCATTTCTTCTTTTTTTAATCAGTTACCAACTGAGTCTTGATGAAAGGTTCTGGGGCCCCCAAAAGAAAATGGCTATGCCTTTTAACTCCACCTGGAAGTAGTTGACACGGTGCCACCGTCACCTTCCCTTACACCTCTACACCCACTTGGGAACTTGCCCCATCTCCATCATGACCTGCCTTGCCAAACAGAAATCTAAATGTCACAGCTGGAAATATGCAGGGCCCCCCCACCTAGGCGCCCTTGCACATCCTGCAAGTGACATCTGCGAACTCCAAACATTCTCATAGTCATCCACTGCCTAGCCTCATAGCCTCCCACCAGCTTGCCAATCTGCCAGTACAAGCTCACAGCTCAGGCCCACAAACCCACCCATTAGTTTAGACCAACATTGGGTCCACTTCTTCAAAATTCTTTGTTTTTACCTCTTCCACAGTATTAGAGGTGCCTAAGCAGCAGTAAAAGCATGGCTGGAGTGTCATCCCACCCTGTCTTTGAGTCTTCAGAGGCCATCCGAGACAAGATCTATTTCTGTGAGAAATTCCAACTTTGGAGGACTGTGGGTATGACGCCCTCTTCTGGTGGCTGGTGGGAACGCCTACTTGCGCCCATGCATTTCAGTTCCCTCTACTGGCAGAGAAAAAAGCAGCTGTCTCTTGCCTCAGGGCCCCAGACTCCAGACTCGAGGGCCCTGCTCTCCCATTCTGAGAACAAGTCCCACAGATCCAGAGTTTTCCTGGAGTTGAAACCAAGACCCACCACAATAGCCCACACCGCAGTGTCTACAACGACCAAACGCTAATTCCGAGTGGCTGAGAAAACTAATTAAAGGAAAGAGAGGAGCGGGAGGATGGGCTGTCACCCCTGAAGGGGAGATTCAGGTAGGCTGAAATCAACATAATATTGACACACAAAGCCCAGGAGAAGAAAATGAGAACAGATGAGATGTGGGGACAATAGAGGACAGACTCTAGAGCAAATTGCTGAGTAGGACACTCATGCTAAAAATAATACCTCTTGGAGGGGGCCTAAGAAAGAGAAGTGTGGCTATGCCCATGGGTGGGAGGACCAAGAGGCTCTGTGTATAAACATCCAGAATTAGAACAAGATTCAGAAGGGACCACGATCCAAAAGGAGAAAGAACGAGCATACGAATAATTTGAAGCGAACCAGTTTCATCAGCATCCTCCTGCTTTTGTGGATCGAATGATGTTGCAGGCCTCCTCGACAGTGGCTAGCCATGCTTCTGGCTTCTGAACGGGCCCCCAAGGCCCCATCAACTACTCAGCAGATGCCACACAAGAAAGAAGGACCAGACCTTGTTTTGTACCTTCCAGGCTGAGTCACAGATAATCATGAGCCTTCAAAAAAATCAATTGCCCCAGTGGCTGATGGGGAGGCCTGGCTTGACAGAAGGCGTTCATGAGGAAGACCCGGGGTTAGCTGATCACAAGCTTGATACGAACCTACAGCACACGGAGGCTGTTGAGAACCCTAATGCAATCTTAGGCTCTATTAATAGAACAGCAGCGTGTGGAGGGAGGAAAGCAATAATCCCAGAGCGTGCTGGCAGGTCAGGCCACATGCAGTTTTATGCTCAGTCCTGCAGGCTATATTTTAAGAGAGGCACTGACAAATTTAAGCCTGTTCAGAAGAGCAGGAAAAGGGTTGGACACCAGTATTTACACAGCATCGAGATCAACTTGACAGTCCTTTTAAAATTGGCACTCTCAGAGCGATTACTGCGCTGAAGGCACAGAATCTCAGTAGCCAGTACCAGGAATCACATTTTCAATGTTTGCTTAACTTCCTTGAGCTTTATTCAGGGTCTCTCTATGAAATGGGGATAATACTCTCTACCTGATCTACCTGCGAGAATAGTTTGAAGGATAGAGTTTTCTCATTTAGGTTGGTGCATACTGAACATATAGTTACTGTTGGCTCTGTGCCAGGCACTGGGAGCACCAAGAGGAGCTTGAAGTCCAGGGACAGACAGGCCTATAAGCAGGTACTTTGCATATAGTGTGACAGATGGTGATATATACATACATGGATTTAAAATGAGATGCAGTAAATTTCTTACGGAGAAGGAGTGACAAGAGAGTAAAACAGAGTTTGTGAAATATGTACTTATAAGTGCAGAAGGAGGAAAAGGAATCTCTAGTGGTGAGGCCGTGAGTGAAGAAAGATTAGAACCAGGAAAGTTCAGAGTCACTAAAGGCAATTGAAGCATCTCAACAGTGTCAGATGCCACCAAGAGGTCCAGAAGGAAGAGGGGGAAAGCTTTGGAAGACTCCTTTGAAGCAGAGATTAGGAGTTCATCCTCAGTGATCCAGAAACACATGTCAGGCAGAGACAGGCTTCATTTAGATAGTTTGTGAATGGACGCATTTATTGGTGACCTACCACATACCTAGCATGGGTCTACACATCATGGAAGTTCAAGAAGCTTAAAACTTGGTTGGTGACTTAAAACTATCACCTATCTGTCCATTAGGAAATAGTAGAAGATTATATGAATTGCCCAACAGGGTGAGACAGACAGATGGTGGCTTAAATGGCCAGCTGGTCAACTCAGGATGATGTTCCTTATGCTTACGAATGCCAGAAGAAAAAAGAATAGCATCAGTGTCCTCTAAATATGGTCAACCTGATCCTAGTCTCCCCTTTCACTTGTTTCTTGTGAAATTTCCTTTCTGAGAAGTGTTCGGAAACATGATTCTCGTTTTACCATCTCTCATGTTTGCTCTCATTTTGTTATTTACCAGTGAAATTAATATTACTCTTTACCCTGCTCATATTCTAGATCCAACATGCATTTTTTTCATCAGTGGGTTTGTGTTTGGTTGATTAGTTATTCATGTATAATGTAAAATGACAAGAGCTGTAATACAGAGAAATGATTGTGGAGAATGCAGGCATACAAGCTCGGGAATTGGCTCTGTTATTCTTTTCCTTTTTTTTTTTTTTTTTTTTGTGGGGGCGGGTGGGTAGGCAGGTTAGTAAGACATTTGGATTACTTGCAGATGGTTGAAATTTTCTTACCAAACTGGCGACCAAAGCAAAATAGGGGGAATTAAACTAAATGGCATCTCCTGCACACCCCCGCAGTGCCCTTGATCTGAATCTTGAGCCCTCAGGGACTTCTAGATCGGTCCTGTATAATCACTCAAGTTACTTGACTTCCCTGGACTTGAGTGTCCCCAGCGGAATCACATCCAATGTACCTTTTGTATGTTGGCTTCGTTCGTAGGTTAAATATGTGTAAAGAGAATCCACCTTATAGACTAGCTCTTCCTCTAGCTTGCCTTCTGGCACTCCCCCAGAACCTGTTCCCCTCTGTAGCCTGAAAGGTCTTTACATGACAGGAACCGAATCCCTCCAGTGGCTTCCCACTGCTCTTAGCCCTTTAGGCATTGCCAAAAGGCCTTGCCTGACCTGATCACGATCTGCTTTTCCAACCCATATCATGCTATCACCCTCTACCATTTCTTTAAAAAAAAAAAAAAAAAGAATTTTCTTCCTCAGGCCCTTTGCATATGCTGTTCCTTCAGCCTGGAATATTCTTTCTCCACTCACTATATGGATATATCCTTATTACTTTCCAAATCGTAGTTCAAATACCACCTCCTCGAAAATGCCTTTTCTGACCTACCTTTAAAGTGGCCTCCCCACCCATTGCTTTTTAATTCATTGCCTTATTTATCTCCTGCTGGGAGCTCAGTTGAGGGCCTCAATTATCCTCTATTTGGGTCTTTCCATGTGGCAGGATGGGCTTCCTAACAGCATGGAAGCTGAATTCTAAAAAGAAAGAAGGAGAGTCACAAAAATCTAAAATATCCTCCACCTATCTCCAAATCATTTCCTAGCACATATCCTATTTTATCTTCTTCTTAGCACTTCTCGCTCTCTGAAATTACTGTGCTATCCTATGTTTCCTTGCTAATTGCCTCTTCCTTCCCGCATCCATGAGGATGTAAAATCCATGAGAGCAGATATTTGGCCTATCTCGTTCACTGCATGTGCCCAGCACAAAGGAAATACCCAGTAAACATTTTTTTGAATAAGTGAACTTTAAATGTTTAGAAGTAAAGACGGAAAGATTAAGATGGACAGGAAATGCAATGAAACACACAAACAGCGCACGTTCACAAAAAATTCGGGCTGCAGAGAACTTTTCAGGAAGAGAAGCATGACTGAAAAGTGAAGAGTCCCCCACACAGTAGGCTGGGTAGGAATGAGATCATATTTGCACCCTCCCTGCCTCCTGCTGCTTCGAACTCATTGCAGAGTTGGTCAGGGAAGGTGGTGACCCAGGCACAGGAACCCAAGACACATAGAACCCTGCAGGTGACCAGGATCGGAATGAAAAGCTGGACCTCAAGGGGAAGGACGCTGCGCCAGACGACACAGGTCACCAACAGTACATGTCATTAACAATCTCCTGAGATTCTGCTGCTGGCGGAGGAGGGCTTTGGTTCCTTTCCTTGAGCCAGCAGAAGAAGATGATCTCGGTTTAACCCAATTCAGGTCAGCACCTACTATGTGAGAAACACTGCACTATGTGCTGTGGGTGATGGAGAGGTGAGAGGCATGAGTACGACTGACAGGTGGATCCGGCAAGTGCGAAGATGGTTTTTGTTTTTGTTTTTTTTAGATGAGGCAACCCTTGGTTGACCTCACAGATTGCAAGGACCTTGTTAGTTTACAATCCCTTATTCTTTATTTTTTATGCCTACCGCAGGTGTCTTCCTAGGTGGTCTCCCATTCAAGTTCTAATCAGGCTCAACCCTGCTTAGCTTCCAAGATCGGACGTGACCGGGGCTTGTTCAGGGTAAAAGACGGCTCTTAAATAGGATGGAGGGGCTAAGTGGCCGGGGAAGGAGGCCAGCAGCCCCAGAATTACAGACCTAAGTGAAGCAAAAAAGCTTCCCAGAGGGGCCAGTGTGGGAAGCGACTGGCAAGAAGGGCCTTCGGGAGGCATGGAAGTCAGGGCACATCTAGGGACACCCAGGACGCTCCGTCTGCTAGGGTGGGGTGTGCAAGCACATACAGGAAGAGCAATTTACTATTGTGAGTTCTGGTAAAGCCCCTCAGAACAAACTCCCAAAGCCAGTGGCTAGAGTCGCGGGTTGAGAGCGAAGGAGAGGTGGTTTTCCAAGCGGACGACTGGAGAGCAGCTTGACAGCTTTATTAGAAGAAGAGGAAGGAACGCTGGGCAGGCAAAACCACAGGCGGCTCTGCGGGGATGGGAGGAAAGTCCAGCAATGTATCTGGGGCATGTTGTGATTGAACCAAATAAAAGTGACCCTTGGGAAGTGTGTGTACGGGGGAAGCGTGGCGGGGGACGGGTAGAGAGTAATTATAAAAGCAATAGAAGGATTTCTGGTTTGGACTTGGACAAACTGATTTTGAAATTAACATGAGGTACACTCATGTTCACAGCAGCATTATTTACAACAGAGGAAGGGTGGAAACGGCCCTGTGGCCATCTACGTGAATGGACAAACGAAAGGTGGCAGAGACGCACGATGGAATTTTATCCATCTGTGTAAAGAACTGAAGAAGTGAGACAGGCTATGATGGGAATGAACTTTGAGGACGTTATGTTTAGTGAAAGATGCCAGACTCAAAAGGACAAATACTGTACAATTCTACTTATCTGAGGTATCTAGAATAGTCAAATTTATAGAGACAGAAGGTAGAATAGTGGTTGCCAGGGGCTGGGGGGAAGGAAAACGAGACTTATTTTTTAATGAGTACAGAGTTTCAGTTTGGGATGATAAAAAAAGTTCTGGAAATAGAATTAAAAAATAGGTTCTGGAAATAGTGGTGATGGTAGTACAATAAGTGAACGTACTGAATATCTCTGAATTGTACACTTAACGTGGTTAAGTGGTTAATTTGATGTAATGTAAATTTTGCCACAATATAAAAAATAATTAATTTGGAAAAAATAAGTCGAGAATATCTGGGATAGTTCTGAGAAAGGAAAGTAACGAGGACATGAAATCCTACCAGATATTAAAACTCCAAGAATTAAAACCATGTGGCACTGGCACTTTATTACACAAACAGACAGACAATGAAATAAAGTCCAGAAATAGGACCAAATCATGGAAGGCTTTCATGTGTGGGAAAGCTGGCATCAGGAAACAGTGCTGGGAAGAACGGGAGCCATCAGGAGAAAATGAAGTTGGACCCTTACATCATACTTACGGCAGGAAGAACTCCAAATGGAGAGGAGATTTAAATGTGAAACACAATACCACACAAGTATTAGAAGGAACCAGGTGAAAACCCTTTTTTAACCTCAGAGGGTGAGAACATATGAACTGCCACTTTGGGTCCGTCCTCTCTGTGTCTGTCTCATGGGTGTTGTGAGCACTGTAGGAGCTGATACGTGCGAAGTGCTTAGAACAATGCCCGGCATACAGAAAGGACTTAGTAAGTGGCCACCATCACTGCCACCATCACCGCCACCACCACCACTACCATCACCATCACCATCATCATCATCATCATCATCATCATCATCATCGAAAAGAATGAGGACATTTTATAAACTGATATGAAAACAGTATCAAAATATTAAGTAGAATAAAAGTCAAGGTGTAGAGTGATGTGGACAATACACTGTCCTTGCTTTTGAAAGGGGGGGGCGGTAGAAGTTATACACATGCACATATATATCTACATATATTTGTAAGTGTATATTAATGTACACAGTAAACATTTTTTGGTCAGGTCACACTGCATTGCACAACTCCAGGAGACATGATTCCATTGTATTCCATGTCGGTAGCTCAATATAAATGGTGTCCCTTGGAGTTGTATACCAGGTGGCCTTGCTAACTTGGCTGCACATGGTCACATGTCTTTGGGAGAATACAAGGAACTGAGTAACACTGGTTGCCTGTGGGGAGGAACATTGGTGGCTTGGAACAGAGGTTGGAAGGAGACCGTTCAAAATTCAGCCTTTGTGTATTTTCAGTCTGGAACTGTGCACATGCATTATGGACTACTCCTCCCCCAGAAAGTGAGTAAAACGTTGTGAAATAAATAAATGTACACATATAAAATTAATACATAAAATAACAATACAAGTTAGAAAATTTGAGAAAGACAGAAAAGTATGAAAGAGAATTATAATTAAGTATAATTTTTCTGGTTGTGTGTCTGTCTGGAATGCTTTGAAAGGCAGCATTGCATAGGGCAGGAGTGGTTAACTATGGCCCCTGGCTACATCTGGCCCACCACCTGTTTTTGTAAGTAAAGTTTTATTGGAACAGTCACACACATTTGCTTATATATCATCTATGGCTGCTCACCCAGTAGTACATTTAGTCACTGAGTAACTTTGATTTTGGTAAGTTCTTTGACGCCATTTCTAGTTCAATCTATAAATCTAGTTCAATCTATAAATGCCTTGGAATGAATTCACAGTGAAAGAGTAAGATGGTAGCAACAAATTAGAGCGAACATATTAGTTTGGATTTAAAACTTAAGGTAAACAAGGAGTAGGGGAGTTCACCACAATGAAACTAATGTTAGGAGAGGTAATAACAAACTTGGGCTTGATGGCATACGGTAAAAAACAGAGGGATACAATTTTAAATGAAGTAGGAGTAATGTGCCCAAGCAAATTAAAGATTATCAAAGTGGAGAAAATGGAAAAGAAGATATTCTCACAAATGAGCTAGGCCTTATAAAAAAGTACTGTGTAAAAATAATCCCCTATGTTATGACAGGGGGTAAGGAAATATGAGAAAAAACACAGACGTTTCATCTCTCAATATCCAGGGACACATTCAAAAGTCATATGAGACGCAGGACAATTATCCTTTGGGCAGGACCGTCTTAGGCCTTGTAGGAGTTCAGCATCCCTGGCTCCCCACTAAATGCTGATAATGGCCCCATTCATAATGACAATCAAAACAACTTTTGAATGTTCAAAACACCCCTGAAGGGCAGTACCACCCTACTTGAGAACCACAGATACATGTGAAAGCAATTTGAAAAGTTAAAAGCACTTTCCCAATACACAGTATGATTAATCTACAAAGACTGTGGTGGATTTTCAGTGGATATCTGGATGTCTGCACTATTTAAATGGAGACTATTGAATTTTAAAAAATGAGTGTTTTTTTTTTTTTACAAAACTGATTTCATTTATGGAGAACATGGCAAGTGAATCAGTATTACTTACTAAAAACAACTAAAACTTGGGATTAAAAATAATTTTTTAAGAGCATAAGCAATGAATGCAGAAAAGTTAAGCATTCTTATTGAGGGACTGAGTAAAGTGGAACTCAGATATATTAAGTAGAGCGCAGCCCTCCAAGGGCATTTGCTGAATCTGGTGAACTTGGAATTTTGCCTATTTATGGCCCTGATAGGTTTGTAAAAAGGAGCTAAAGCCCTAGGTCTATCCAAGATAGCTTAGTAGTAGATCTCCAGGATAAAGATGACATTTCCAAAGGGCTGTGTCTGTAAGTATAGGTGTATGGAGTTAATTTAAGAAACACCTTCCGCACTCCTGGAGACCAGTAAGCAAACCATCGCGCCTCAAACTTTTCACCAAAGAAGAATAAGGAGTGTGTATGAGAGAGAGAGAGACAGAGAGAGAGAGAGAGAGAGAGAGAGAGTATGTGTGTGATGTGTCTGTGTCTCTATGTGTAGGACACAAGTGCCAGGAATTACAAGGCATTCAAACCACAAGCTGTCCATGACAGTTACAGTAAAAAAAATCCACACTCTTCGGGTGTCTGAATACCCTAAGTGGAGAATGTTAACTGGAGTCATCCCAGGAAATTGTAATGCCTCCAGCACCTGGCAGAAGCAAAAGTGAATCCTCTGTAGAGGAAGCCAAATTTATCCCAGACCTCAAACTAGCCCACATACAAAATGTCAAGGAAAATGAGCAGGTTAAAGTTAAACGACAGAGAGTGGGGTGGGGAGAGAGGCGGGCGGCGAGAAGAGAGAGAGAGAGAGAGAGAGAGAGAGAAGAGAGAGAGAGAGAGAGAATGAAAGAAAGAGAGAAGAAAGGGGAAGGAAGGAAAGAAAAGGAAGAAAAAGAAGAAGAAAGAGAACCAAACACACAATGGAATAAGGCACTGAGAACTAAAGCAAGGAGCAGCAAATAGTTGGAACAAAACCTACAAGATTTTCAGGTCCTGGAATAATACGATGAAGACTGTAAAAAAACCATGTGCAATATGTTTTATAAAAATAACATGCATGAAATATACAAGAATAAGAAACTATGAAAAAACGATGAAGAAAATCTTGAAAAAGAATCAGAAGACTTCCAGGAAAAAAGGAACTCAATGGACAGATTTGTGGAACAAGCACATGGGAAGAGAATGAGTATACTGCAAGACTGACCTGAAAAACAGTTCTGAGATTCAGCATAGGGGAGACAAAGAGTAAAACTATGAGTGAAAAAAAGATATGGAGGATAGATCAAGGATTTTAACAAACATCGAATTAAAGTCCCGCTATGGAAGGAGGAGGAAGCATGAGGCAGAGACAATATCTGAAGACATCAGGGCTGCAAGTCTTCAGGATGGATGAAATACATTAACCCACAGAATCAAGATATAGATATATCGCAGTGAAATTGCAGAACACCTAAGAAAAAAATGTACATATCTTAAAGCATTGAGGGAGAAAAGATTATTTTTAAAGGATTAACAGACAACTTTCTATTCATTAGCAGCAGTAGAAATCAAAAGACAATGTGTATCTTCAATGGGCTGAGAGAAAATTATTGCCATTTTCAATTCTGTATCCATAGCGAAAAAGGGAAAAGTCATTTCAAACCTACAAAAACAGAATTTGGTACCAACAAAACTTTACTCATGGCAGAAGACAAATTAGTCCTGATGGAAGGAATAAAAGCAAGAGGGAAGAAAGCACAGAGAAAGTGAAAAATAGATGAAATATTGAGTGTATAAAGCAATAATAATAACAGACTTGGGGTTCAAAGGAAAACTGATAGAATTAAAATGCGCAGAAATAATAGCTGTAAGTTTAGAAAAGTTGTAAACAGAAATTAATAGTTTTCAGAGGAGTAAAATTTTTGAGTAACTTTGATTTTGGTAAGTTATTTTTTACTATTTCTAGAAAAACCACACAATAGAATAGAAGCAGCTCTTAAGCCAGTGGGGGAAAAAATGAAACTAGAAAAATGAATCAATCTAAAGGAGGGCAAGAAAGGATAGAAAGATAAATGGACTTGTGAGAAAAAGAGAAATAAAACAAAAGACGTGATAACCCTAGACCTGAAAATATAATAATTATGACAAATATAAATAAATGCCTCACCTAAAATACAGAGCACATCAGAATGATTTTTTTAAAAAAATCTAATCATATGTGTCTCATAAGAAATGCATCTTAAGCAAGAGTATGTATAGAGAGTTTGAAAGTGCATGAATGGAAAAAGATGTACCAGAAACTATGTACTAGGTTTAGTTATCTTAATCAAACTAAAAGACTTAAGGCAAAAAGTATTTCTAGAGAAGGAGGGACACTTTGAGACATTAAGCAATTCCATTGAACAGGAAAATCTGTTTGGTGTTAAATTTATATATTAAATAACTTTCCAAATATATTAAGCAAAAATTAGCATTACTAAGAAGAAAGAATCAGTAACTGGTAGAACAAACAGTAAAAAAAAAAAATCAATCAAAAGGATATAGAACATTTTAAGAGCATATCTAAACACAACTGACCTAAAGGTCATTATGTCGGTTCAGGAAACAGATGCCAAGTTGGATTAGATGTGCCAGAGGCTTACTGGGAAACTGCTCATGAAGGATAAAGGAAGGAAGCAGGAGTAGACAGGGGGAACCTCTGACCACAACACAGGTCTGAAAAATGGGAGAAGGAAAGAGAAATGAGCAGGAAGAGTCTCAGGTTACAGTGCCTACAAATGGTTTGTACAAACTGTGGGGGTGGCCTTGAGTCCGAGGTTTGCCTATTAAAGGAGTCTCGGATCTCACAGGAATAGATCTGTGCTAATACCCCAACATGCTCAGTTATTGGCCAGGAGCAGCCCAGGGAAAAAAGTGGTCTCAACACAGATGTGTTGGTGGATCCAAAGAAGTAGCTGTTAGGGCTTCAGTCAGCTATGTTCCCACAGCAGGAGAGCTGACTTGCACATATTTATGACCATCACAGACATATATAGCCAAAAGAGCTGAGTGGCACAGTTTCACTGCCACCATAGATATACCCCCAAACTGCAAAAACACATTTTTTTTTCAAGAAAACCAGAACATTTACAAAAATTGACTATATATTTGGTCATAAAACAAATTTCTATACACTTTTAAGGATTAAAATCATACTGACTACATTCTCTGACAATAACAAAAAGTTAATAGAACCCCCTCCCCAACCCCATCCCTACATACTTAGAAATTCAGAAAACACATGTTCAAAAAAACCAGGGAATCACAGAAGAAAATGTAGTGGAGATTAGAAAATATTAAGAACTGAACTATAATTAAAACACATAGCAAAAATTTTGGGATAGAGCTGAATAATGCTGAGAAATTTAAAGCCTAAAACATTATGTTTAAAAAAAGAAAAAGAAAACTAAGTTAATTAGCTAAGCATCCATTTTTATGCAGTTAGGAATAGATCAGCAAAATAAACTCAAGAAAGATAGAAAAAGAACTAATCAAGATAAGAGTAGGAATTAACTAAAACAGTAAATAAACACAAGTGAGAAAAAGCATCATAACCTGAATTGATCCTCTGAAAAAGACTGATAACGATGATAAAACTGGTAAGATTGACTGAGAAAAAAGAGGAAAAGCAAAACACATCAGGAATGAAATAGTCACATAAATACAGAGACTACAGACATTGAACCAAATAAATAAGAGGACACTGTTGAAAATGTCGCTAAATTTTGAAATTTTATATGAGACAGATGCATTCTCAGGAAAAATCTGACTCAAGAATCAGAAACTCTGAGCAATCTTATAACCTTGAAAAGAAAATTGAATGGGTAGATTAAAACCTTCCTGCATATTGAACTAAAAGCTGTTGACATCACCAGTGAGTTCCAAGACATTAAAAAAAGATCATAGTAATCTGTTACAACTATTTCAGAGAATTAATAAAGAGCTCTCATTCCCTCAACTAATTTTATGAATCTAAGCATTAATTAGATGCCCAAACCTGACACAACAATATAAGAAAGGAAAATTCAGGCAAATCTCACTCATGAATGTAGATTCAAAAAATGGTAAACAAAAAATACTAGCAATCTTAATCAGCAATATGTGAAAAGAATAAACACATCATGAGCAAAACAAGATAATTATATGATCATTAGCTATAAAATGCAGAAGAAGCATTTGATGAAATTTAAACATCTATTCTTGGTTTAAGAAAAAAAACTTTGAGAAAACTTGAAATGGAAGGAAACTTCTTTAAAATGATCAAAGCTATCTACCAAAACACTATGGTGATGAGCCTAACCAATGTAATAAGGCAAGAAAAAGAACTTAATAGTATAAAGATTATAAAAGGGAGGAACCATCAATTTTGCAGACAACATGATTGTATTGAAAATTCATAGAAATATAAAAATTCAAAGAAATACATGCACACTAGCAAAGATAATAAGTCAATTTAGTAAATTGCTAGGTACAAAGTAAATATTGCCAAATCCAACTGAATTTTTATATCTAGCTATAAGCAAGTCAAAAGGAAAGGTAATGTTTACCAAAAAAAATAGTATTAGAAAACAAAAAATTCTAGGAATTAATATTCATTCAGTATCCAAGAGTTATACTCAGAAACTGTAAACATCATTGGCAAATATTAAAGATCTGCATATGTGGAGGGTTAGATCACATTCATGGGTTGGAAGACTCAAGATGATAAAGATGTCCATTCTCTTCAAAGTAATCTATAGAATCAATTTAATCCCAATCAAAACTCCCATTAAGATTTAAAATTTTTAAGTTTTAAATTTTCTTTGCTGAAAATATAGAAACATAGCTGATTTTTGTATATTGAGTTTGTATTCTTAAGGTGGAAACTTAGGTAATGGCTTTGGGAACTTTCTTTTTAACATAAACACTTAATGCTGTATACTTCCCTCTAAGGACTGCCTTACCTACCTCCCACAATATTTCGTATGTTATATTTTCATTTTCACTCACTTCAAAACATTTTCTAATTTCCATTCTTATTCCCTCTTTGACCCATGGATTCTTTAGAAGGATATTGTTTAATCACCAAATACATAGGGATTTCTCAGATATTTTCTGTTATTGATTTCTTTTTTAATTCCATTGCAGGAAAATAAGCATACAGTGTATGACTTCAGTCTTTTTAAAATTTATTGAGACATGCATTATGGCCCACAAAATATTTTGCTTTTGGTAAATGTTACATATGTACTTTTAAAAAATGTATATTCTACTGTTTTTAGGTAGAGTATTTTGTAACATCAATTAAGTGAAGTCGATTGACTTCTGAATCATTACTGATTTCCTGTCTGCTCGTTCTTCAATTACTATAGAGTATTGTTGCATTCTCCAGCAAATTATATATTTTTTGTCTGCTTCTTTATTAAACTCCATTATTTTTATTTATGTATTTTCAAGTTATTTTATTAGTTGTAGACGCATTTAAGATTATTATGTCCTCTTGATTTTGTTATGTCCTTTATCATGAAATTTCTTATTAATCTCTGGTATTATTTTACATTCTGAAGTTTCCTTGATCTGATATTAACATTTCATGGCATTTATTTCATCTGTTTACTCGTAACCTACTTATGTCTTCATATTTAAGAGGGTTTCTTATACAGAGAATATTTTGGATCTTCCTTTCCACCCCCACCCAAATCTGAAAATCTCTGCCTCTCAGTTGGAGTATTCACCATTTATAGTCAATGTAATTATCAATGTGGCGAGGTTCAAATCAACTATCTTGCTAGCTGTCTTCTATTTGTACCACCTTTTCTTTGTTCTTTTGGCTCTCTTCCTCTGCCTTCTTTTAAATTGCTTCAGTATTATTTCATTTTAATTTCCACTATTGTCATCTTAGGCATAATTCTTTATTAATTTTTTAGTAGCTGATCTAGAATTTTTTAATATACATCTTTAACACAGTGTGTCTTCAAACAATATTAATTTACTTTACAGTTAGTGCAAGAACTTTATAACAGTATACTTTCATATTTCTCTTTCCATTCTGTGCTATTTTTGTCATATCAATTACTTCTACATATACTATAAATCCTGCAATATATTATATATTATTATTGTTGTTGTTGCTTTAAGCAATTATCTTTTCAAGAGATTAAAAAATGACGAGAAAAATCTGTTATATTTTCTTATATATTTACCATTTCTGGACCTCTTTATTCTTTGTAGAGATGCTAATTTTCAACTGGCATCATTTTTCTTCTGCCAGAAGAACTTCCAATAGTTCTTACAACACAGGTTTGCTTGTGATAATTTCTCTCAGCTTTGGTATCTGTGATAAAAGTATCTGTTTATTCTTCATTTATTTAAATTTGTATTTACTTATTTATAAGCATTTATTTATTTAAGTAATTTATTTCATTCTTCCTTTATTTAAGTCTTTATTCTTCAGAAAGACATTTCTGCCAGCAATGGAATTTTAGGTTGGCAGGTATTTTTTTCTATCAGTAATTTAAAGATGTCGCTCCATTGACTTTTGGCATACATAGTTTTAGAGGAGAAGACCAAAATCTGCAATGTAGATTAGCAGACTGAAGACTCAGAAGAGACATGGTGTGGTTACATTACAGTCCAAAGGCCAAAAGCCTGGAGACCTAGGAGAGCTGATAATGCAGATGAAGTTCAAAAGCAATCTGCTGGAGAATTCCCTCTTGCTTGGGATGCCAGTTTTTTATTCTACTAATGCCTTCAGCTGATTGAATGAGGCCCACTGACATTATGGAGGGCAATCTACTTTACCCAGAGTTCACCAATTTAGATGTTAATCTCATCCAAAAATACCATCCAAATTGACACATAAAATTAATGTTCACAATGTGTTACAGGCATTATTATCACTTTGCCAGTAGAAACATGAACTATTTCCAGTCCCGTATGGGCTCCCAAAATTGGTTGCCCTATTGCTTTCCAATAGTTCTTTCTCCAGCCTTGTAGAATTCCACCCCATGCGTGTATTAATATTTTTCACCCAAAAGATTTGTTTAGAGCCCTCTGTAAATCCCTGGAGCTCGCTCTCTCTCTCTCTCTCTCTCTCTCTCCTCTCTCTCTCTCTCTCTCTCTCCCCTCAAACCTCCTCCTCATGTCTTGGCACTCCTGAACTCTGATATCTGTCCCTTCAATTCAGTGAAAATTCTGGGCTCTCTTTAGGTTTTCCCATCCTTGAGCTTCAGCTGGAAACTGTCCACAGTCAATAAACTAGGGTAATCACAGGGCTTATCTCATTTGTTTGCTTTCTCTCAGGTATCACAGTCCTATGCTGCCTGTTGTTCAATGTCTGAAAACAGTCTTTTAATATACTTTGTCTGGCTTTCTAGTTGTTTATGGTGGGAGATCAGTCTTAATGGCATATATTAAAAAACATTTTTTTAACTTATAGTAACAGTAGTTTAATGTGTTTCAACCTACTATTTTTTGACCAGGTTAATTGTTACATAGATGTGTTAGCTTTGTGGTTATTCGTCGAGCTCTGCACTTATGGTGTGTACACTTTTCTGTGTATGTAAATTTCAATAAAACATTTTTTAAATGAAAAGAAAAATAAATTTATATGAAAATATGAATGGTGCAGAATAACCAAGATACTTTAAAAAGATAAGAATAAGTTTGAGTGACTTGCCCTAACATATATCAGATATCAAGATTCACTATAAAGCTATTTTAGTTAAAAAATAATGGTACTGACAGTCAAAAAAAAAAACTAGAGAAAACAGAGAAATCCTTTTCCAAAAAGACCCACACAATTGTGAACACTTAATGTATGACAGAAATGTCACCTTAGAACAGCAAAAATCAAAAAAAGCAAAACAAAACAAAACAAAACCCTGAAGTTTTAAATAAATGATGCAGGGATAATTGATTACCTATAATTCACAAAATTTTGTCCTCTACCTCACACCATACACAAAAATCAATTCCAGATGAATTAACAACTAATTGTGAAAGGCAGAATTATAAAGTTAAAAAATAACAGGACAATATATAAATGTCTCAAGAATCAGGAAGAATTTCTTAAGTAAGACCCATAACAAAAGACAAAACATAAAAGAGAAGATTGATAAGTTAGTCTATATTTTAAAAACTTCTGTAACTTAAGACATCACTAAGAATGTAAAAAGGCAAGCCAAAATTGGGAGGACACATTTTTAACATATATAACCGTTGAAGGACAAATATCGAGGATATATAAATAACTGTTTATGAATTTAAGAGAAAAATAATCTCCAAAAATGAGCAAAAGACACCAACTTTACAGCCATTACAGAAGAGAATACTTGAACGACCAATAAATATGAAAAGAGGCTCAGTCTCAGATTAAAACCATTTGGAGATCTCATTGCATATACACATGATTGGCAAAATTAAGTCTGATAATAACATTTGCAGAGAGTATGTAGCAATGGGATCACTCATCAATCCCTCACTGCAGGTGGGAGTGTAAATTCATCAAAGCACTTTGGAAAAAGTTCATTATCAAGTAGAATATGTACATACCTTAGAACCCAATAATTCCACTCTTATGTGTAAATTCTAGAGAAGTTTTCCCACACATATATCAGGAAAATGTAAGGAATGTTCAGAGCAGAAATATCGCAAACAGCCAAATATCTATTAACACTAGAATATATATTATATATATAGTACATATATGTACATATATATATTATATCTATATATAACCTTAGTGTAATATTATATAGCATTGAAAAAGAATGGACTACAGCTTCACTAATCAACATAGAAGAATCTCAAAATACAATGTTAAAGCAAAAGATGCCAAAACAAATGAATATATGCAAAATCATCTGCTGTCTACACAGTTAAAAAATATAAAACCAAACTATATTATTTTGGGATGGATATATCATTGGTAACACTATAAAGTAAAACAAGAGAATGATTATCATGAGACATTAGAATAATGGTTACTTCTATTGCGATTAAGGGGTTTGCAACTGGGGAAGGGCACTAATTTTCATTCTTGATCTGGTTGCTGGTCACTTGGGTCTCGCCTTATTATTCTTGAGCATGTATATGTTTTATTCACTCATCTATATGTATGACATATTTCCAAATAATAAAATAAATTAACCTAAATTAATACATTAGTCAACCTAAATAAAAAATTAACCTAAGTTATGCATATTTTCTTTATAATTAGAGATAATATGATGATTTCAAGATTTTGTGAGTCCTTATTCATTCATTCATTTATTCCATAGGCATTTATTGTAGTATTTCCTATGTGTTAGGCACATGCTAAATACCAGAAATAGAGATACTAAGTTATTATCTATTGAGGAGCTTTAATAATTAATAATAATTGGTGTAATTATTATTATTATTGTAACAAAATGACATTTAACTGAGTGTTTACTATTTGCATTAAGTATTTTATATAGGTTATTTTATTAAATCCTTTGATTCTTGAGTATGGACTATTTCCCTGAATTTAAAAATAAGGAAACTGGGCACTGCCATGTTTAATAACTTGCCCAAGATTGCAGGGCTCAGAAAAGACAGAGCCAAGATTTGCTCTTAACAACTGTAGTTTTTCTGCCCAACATCCAATCTCTTTTCTTTGGATGACAATGCTCTCGCTTTCCTTTGGAGAAAATCTTTCTTATATTCCTTTCTTACATTTGGTCCTGTGGTTTCACTTGGAGCGGATGACCTAGTGCCTGGGTTTAAGCACTGAGGAAATGACCCAGACCTGGCCCATTCATTATAGTCCAGCCTCCTGGGTGTAGTGATTGGTTTAAGCATCATTCTAGAGAGAAATGAAGAGAACTGAGTCCTGAAGCCTCGATTTCAACTCTTGGTTCCAGCCAGGCCTGAAAACTTTCTCGAATGTCTAGTCTTTTCAGCTACATGAGCCTCAAGCTGGGTTTTCTAACACTTACAAACAGGAGTCCTAGCTAACACAGGAACACAGGAAAATAACCCAGTAATTATTGTACCAGCTGAGTGGACGAAGACTAAAATCGATATGGGTATTTAGGATGCACTTAGACACACTCAGGGTACACGTAGATGAGATGTTTTTACTGTCTTCCCTTTCTCATCCTAGATCTAAAGCCAAATCTCATAGGAGATAAATTAACACAAGAGAGAGTCATAGATTACCTTGTGCCAGTATAGACCAAGCCAGTCATCCTTCACTGGGGGAATGGGGGGTGGGTGTGACTGTACCCAGTGTCATGAAAGATTATCACAAAAGACCAGACCTCAGAGAGGACAATTGGCAAAAAGAGTAATTTAGGTTTGGGGATACATCACAGGTTTACGAAGCCCTTCCTTGACAGCAAAATCAAATCTGACATCACTCTTTGGGTTGACAATCACTGTTATGGTCTCCCAAAAGTGAGCTCAGAAACCTGAGGGCTCTCTCTCCCTGAGGGTGGGAGTCACCTTCTTTCAGTTTGGCTAATGATATCCTAGTCACCTCCAAGAGTGACTGAGCTTCTAGAAGACCCTTGTCATGAGGGACTAATGCAGCCCTTGGAGAAAATGGAGTATCTTGCACAGAAGCTCAATCAAGCCATGTGTTCAAATCCATCCTTGGGTTTTGAACTCCTTGGCTCCATTGCCATCTCATCCTCACCCCCTCCTCAACCGGGTTTAGATAGAACTTCCCCCCGCCCCCTCACCTTTCATGTTAAGGTCAGACTTCAGAATCAGCACATAAATGGATTAGATCACTAACATCCTTTTAAAGGAATGTAGCAGTGGATGTTAAGATCATCACAAAAAGTCATATATTTTCTTCTTGCTGGCAAGGACAATTCACCCCTTTCAGACAGCAGAGGCCTAAGAGTAATTATCATTCAGAATAGATGTGTAAAGTAAACCACTCTGTTTAGCACCCTGGCCCATGGTTAGTTCACCCTTTTTCCATGATTAAAGGTGACCATTACATTCAGTGTTTTTACCACTGAGCAAGATGAGGTCATACTTCCCTTCTGGAGATGGAGACCAAAAAAAGAGGAAAAAAAGTTTTTTCTCCTTGATGAATTTCAAGCAGAATTAGATCTTTGGTGAATAATTCATGTTTATCTAAAATGAAAAAATAATGACTTTCATTTATATTTGATCTCCCTCTCCCCAAATTCTAGAAACTGATTTCCCTGGTCTGGAGCTTCCAGAGAAAAATAGCATGTTTTGCCTGATGATTCTCTGGAGCGTGCCTCCCATTTACCTCCAGCCTTCTCACTAGGCTCCCTTTGGCTCCTTCAAGATAGCAGTGAAGAGGGGCGAAAGTCAAGGGCAGGAAAAAGTCTGGATCCGATAGTGGTTGCTGCTGGGGCAGAAGCCTAGAGTTGGCAATTCTCTCATTGAGCTTCCCATGGGGTTCTCTGGGTTCCCCTCCTGGACCCCTACAACGGAATTCTTTGACCCAGGTGGTAGGTCCTCTTAGGCTAATTGCTTATGGCCCCTCTCAACCGGACACCTGATAGTATTCCCTGCACTTGTTTCTGCTTGGGTTTTTTCTTGTTCCATGTGGGAAGTCGCTGTGTCCTTTGAAAAAACCACCCCACCCTTCCTAGAGGTATTTTGAAACTGCATGCTTCTGATTTTGTAGTAGTGCAATGATTCCTCAAATAGCCATTTCTCTGCTGCCATAGGCTGCTTTCAGCCAGTCCTGCAATTTTTCTTTTAAGCTTGAGTTAAGATTCCAGTCCCTGTGTCCTTTTCAAGCATGAGTGGCGCGTATCAAACTTTTTCAGTGGGTAGTCTATTCTGAGCATTTCTCGCTGGACTTCAGGTGAGGCCAGAAATGACCTACTTTTCTCCCAAGAAGAGAGTGAGATTTACATCACATCACAACTCACTCAACTCACTCTAAAGAAATTCCAACATCTGGTCTTTTTCATCTTCAATCCCCCAACAGCCACTTTTTTAAAAAAAATTCAACTTTTTTTTTTTAATCGAAATACACACATAAAGCAACATTCACCTTTTTAATGTAAAGTTCCCTACGAGCTTTTTGACAAATGCCATGCAGTAAATAATAACCACTACTTCTATAGGACGCTTCAATTACTCCCCAAATTCCCTTCTCTGTCTTTATAATCACTTCTTTCCTCAGCTCTAGTCCCTAGCAAATACTGATCTGTTATTTGTCCCTAAAGTTTTAAAGCCTTTCCAGAATGTCCATATAAATGAGTTCATTCAATATGTATGCTTTTGAGCGTAGCGACTTTCACTTAAACATTATGTTTTTGAGATTCATCAACATTGTTCTGAGGATTATTAATTTGCTTTATTTTATTACTCAGTAGGATTCTGCTATATGAATGTACCACGGTTTCTTTATCCATTCCTTAATTGAAGGGTTTTGGGTCATTTCCAGGTTTTGGCAATTATAAACAAAGCCACTATAAACATTCATGTAAAGGTTTTTTGCGTGAACATAAATTTCATTTCACTTGGGTAAATATCTAAAATGGGATTGTGGCATTGCTGGGTTGTATTATAAGAAACTATCAAACTGGACCATTTTGCATTTCCACTGGCACCGTGTGAAATTTCCAGCTGTCCCATATCTTTGCTAGCACTTGGTATTGTCAATTAAAAAATAGTTTAGCCATTCTAACAGGTGTGTATTGGTTTCTTATTGTTTTCATTTGCAGTTTTAATAACTAACAATATTGAGTATCTTTTTGTGCTTATTTGTCAACCATAAATCAGCTTTGATGAAGTGTCCATTCAAATCTTGACCTACTTGTTAATTGTGTCGTTTGTTTTCTTATCATGAAGTTTTGAGAGTTCTTTATACAATCTGGTTTAGATATATATTTTGCATATATCTTCTCCAAGTCTGTGGCTTGTCTTTTATCTCTCTCTCTTTTTCAAGATGTCGTAAATGATTTATTTTTAATAAGATTTAAATCTCATCTAGTAAAGAATAAGTAAAAGACCTGGGAAGTATTTTCTTCCACCAGCTCATTACTTTAGATACAATGAAAAGACCACTTGAATCTTCTAATTTGTATACCAGTTAAAAATTTGAGAACCAATAACAATCTGAAGTTTTTATTTGTATGTGTGTTTTGATGTAAAACTTTTTCCAGTTTTACTGAGATGTAATTGACATCTATCATTGTATAAGTTTAAGGTGTACAGCATAACGGTTTGACTTACATATGTCGTAAAATGATTACTGCTATAAGTTTAGTTAGCACCCATCATCTCATATAGATACAAAAAAAGAGAAAGCAAGAAAAAGAAAAAAAATTCACTGTGATGAGAACTCATAGGATTTACTCTCTTAACAATTTCCATACATATAACAGAACAGTGTTAACTATAGTCATTATGCTATATGTTACATCCTTAGTAATTCATTCTCGTAACAGTGTCTTTCAAAGGGCAGAAGTTTTCGGTTTTGATGAAGCCTGACATGTCAAGTTTTTCTTTTATAGATCATGCCTTTAATTTTTAATGACAGAATCTTTGCCTAACCCCAGATCATAGTGATTTGTCCTACATTTTCCTCTAGAAGTTTTATAGTATTGGGCTTTACATCTAAGTCCATTACCCATTTGGGGTTAATTTTCATATATGGTACAAGGTATAGATCAAGGTTCACATTTGCATATACATGTCTAATAGTTTTAGCACCATTTATTATAAAATTATCCTTTTTCTGTTGACTTACCTGTGCCTTTGCTGGATATCAATTGACCAAATATGGGTCTATATCTGGATTCTCTACTTGGTTTCATTGCTTGGTGTATATTTTTTTGACAATTCCACACTGTCTTGGTTACATTACCTTTATAGTAAGGCTTGAAATCAGATACTTGAGTCCTCCAATTTTGTTCTCATTTTCAAAATCTTTTTGACTGTTTTAGATCCATTGCCTATCCATATAAATTTTAGAATCAAATTGTCAATTTCTACAAAAAAAATTCTCCTGAATTTTGATTGGGATTGTATTGAATTAATAGATTGGTTTGAGAAGAATTGCCATCTTAATACTGATCTTCTCATCTACGAACCATTCATTTATTTAGGCTTTTAAAAAATTTATTTAATGAGTGTTTTGTAGTATTCAGCACATTTATCTTGGAGTTGTTTTATTAGATTTATACCAAAATTTTTAATGTTTTTAAATGCCATTGTAAGTAGTACTTTAAAAATTCTTTTTTTAAATTTGTTTCAAGTATACAGTACATTGGTTAGACATCTATATAGTTCATAAAATGATCCCCCCAATTGCACCCTCTCTTTATTGACCTTCCACCTAGTCAACGTTTTAATGGAACTGCATTCCGTATGTTGTGCTCCCTATCTATCAATTAGCTACTAATTTGTACTACTTTAGCCCTCTCCCCTGTATCTGAAACCAAATTGTCCACTATATTTGTGAGTCTGTTTTCGATTAGTTTGTTCTTTTTATTCCTTAGATTCTGCATATAAGGGAAATCATAGAGTGTTTCTTTCTCTGTCTGACTTCAATAGGTCCCTCAAAGCACTATCTTTTTCCCATCTCCTTCCTTTTCATATGTAGGGGTCTTGTTTCTTATCCTTTCAGCCACTCTATCTTTTGGTTGGAGCACTTAATTCTTTTCCACTTTAAGTACTGATAGGAATGTAGTTGTTACCATTCTTTATTCCTGTTTTTGATACATGTTTTTCTTCTTAAAGAAGTCCTCCAACATTTCCTGTAATACTGGCTTGGTGGTGATAAATTCCTTTAGCTTATTTTTGTCTGGGAAGCTCTTTATCTGTCCTTCAACTCTAAATGATAGCTTTGCTGATAAATTCTTGGTTGTAGATCCTGGGTCTTCATTCGAAATTTTTTGTGCCAAGCCCTTCTGTCCTGCATAGTTTCTTTTGAGAAATCAGCTGCCAGTCTTATGGGTGTTCTCCTTATAGTAACTATCTGTTTTCTCTTGCTGCTTTTAATATTCTTTCTTTGTATTTAACCTTTGGCATTTTAATTATGAGTGTCTTGGTGTGGGCCTCTTTGGATCCCTGATTTTTGGAATTCTCTGAGCTTCCTGGGTTTTATGTCCATTTCCTTCACCAGGTTAGGGAAGTTTTCCATCATTATTTCTTCAAACAGCTGTTCAACATCTTGATTTTCTTCAGTTATACTGATCAACAGATATTTGGACCCTTAATAGTGTCCCATATCCTCCTTAAATTATTTTTATAGTCTTGGCATCTATCTCTTGCCATTCTGATTGAGTGTCCTTGGCTTTCCTGTCCTCTAGATAGGGCATTTGATCTTTTCTTTATTCACTTGTTTATTCCTTTGTTTTTCCATTTAATATACTCTCATCTCAGATAATGTGTTCTTCATTTCAGACTGGTTCCTTTTATAATTTCCATTTCCATTTTTATTTTTTTATCTTTTTGTTGAAGTTCTCACTGAATTTATCTACACTTCCCAAAAGTTCATTGAGCATCTTTATAAAGTGTTTTGAACTCTGCATCTGTTAGATTACTTGACTCCATTATATCTGGATCTCTGTTCTGTTCTCTCATATGGTTTCTGCTTCTTTGTCTTCCCATTTTGGCTGCCTTTCCATGTCTGTTTCTATGTACTAAGCAAAGCTCCTAAGTCTCATGGTCTTATTAGTGTGGGTTTGAAGTAGGTGTCCAGTGGCACAGTTCTGAGATGGTTCAGCAGCAGGCCAAACTTAGCCCAAGCTTGTGCTCCTCCAGGGCCACCTGCTAAGATTCAGTAAGTAATCCATATCTGCTTTGCCAGTTGCCTCAAAAGGCCACACCAGAAACCAACGCTAGCTGTCTACAGTGTGAGTCTAGGTGCTGCTCACCAAGGAGCACCTGACTGGCTGAAGGATATACCTAGATGTGGCTTGGGTGGAGCCACGAGTCAGGGGAGGTGGGGTTTCAGGAATTTTTTGGGTGGAGCAAACTCTGTTATCCAGTTTGATGATGTCATGGCTATGGTGGCACTGTGTCCACGCACTGGGTTTGGGGAGGACTCAACAGGGAACAATGGATACCACCAGCACTTCTGTACAGGGGGAGTCTCCCTCAGCCCTCACCCCCTGCGTGCAGCTGAATCTGCATTGGTACTCAGAGTGAGCAGGTCTGTCACTGCAAAAACCCACACATGGACGCGGCCCCTTTAAGAGGCGTCTGCTGCTGCCACAGCCTCTGTTTCACTCAGCCACTGGAGATGGGGCAACCCCGCATCCTCGCTCTGTCCTACCTTCTGCCGTTGCAGGGTGATTTCATGAATTTCTCCGTAGTTTTATGGCTTGTTCATTTAGATCCCAGGCAATTTTTCTTGCTGCTGCTCCTTGTTTCTGACACAACCTTGATTTGGTCACCAGAGGGATGAACAGGGCCTCTATCATCTATACCATTTTTTTCTCTCCTAAAAAATTCTCGAATCTCCAATTGTTAAGTTGCCAGAGTATAGTAATACAATTAATTTTCATTTTTTGACCTTGCATCTTGTAATTTTAGTAAACTCACTTATTAGCTCTAGTGATTATTTTGCAGATTCTTTGAGATCTTCTATGTTCACAGTCATGTCATCTTTGAATAGAGACAGTTTTATTTCTTCTTTTACAATCCATGTCACTTTTTTTTCTTGCCTCATTGCACTAGCTAGGATCTCCAGTAAAATGTTGGATAGAAGCAACAAGAGCATACATACATTCTTTCTTTATTCCCAATTTTAGGAGTGAGAGTTTCCTTGGAACCTTCTCACCAAACTTGTAGGGAGAGGGAAGCATTCCCCAGCTCTCTTTCAGGGGAAGGATATAACTCCTACCTACTGATGACTCTATCCAAAGACATCAAATTTCTGACCTTTACAACTGCAGCCTCTGTATACCTTTGAAGTAGGTAGAGGATAAGGGTTACAAAAACAGTTCCAGGATGCCTCCTTGTAAGGCCTGCATATGTGTTCTAGCATTTATCACTCTCCAAACTCACACATAAAACCTAGAGGGCTACATTTGATTTAGCCATTCTAGAAGACTGTATTATGGCTAATGAAGGAATGACATTGCATTTGTTCTCCAAACGGCCGTGGAATGATCACCATCCTGTATCCTGAAGCAGGTGAGGAGATCAGAAGCTGAGAGTCTCTAACTATCAACACTGGTCCCCTCAAGCCTCCCTTAAATAATCTAGACAGGAGATCAGGACTGACAATATGTTCTCTGACCATATCTCTAGGTCAAGAAGTCCAAGCCAATTTACTTCCAGGACCACTTCAGAAAACCTAGGCCCCACCTCGAGATGACGTCTTGCTGATGAAAGGGAGGTAGGCCCTAAGCTAAAGTTTAGGATTGAAACTGACCCACTAAAATCACAAATTGAAAGAAATACTGCCATTGTCATTCATAAGCCTTAGGCTGATGAAGAAAACTTTTCTGTAAGTGTTTCTAAAAATGGATTCTCCTGGGAGCTAAAAGGTTTAAGTTAAAAAGAGTCTCAATAATTTCCTCTTTGGTATATACCCAAAAGTATGAAAAACAGGAGTTAGAAACAAACAAAAAACCTTGTACACGAGTGCTCACAGCAGCATTATTCATAATAGCCAAAAGGTAGAAACAACACAAATGTCTATAACAGATGAATGAATAAACAAAATATGGTGGTACATCCTTTCAGTGGAATATTATTCAGCCATAAAAAAGAATGAGGTATTGATACATGCTATGACATGGATGAACCTTGGAAACTATATGCTAAGTGAAAGAAGCCAGATGCAAAAGGTGACATATATAACTGCATTCATGCAAAGTATCCAGAATAGGCAAATCCGCAGATATAGAAAGCAGATTAGTGGTTACCAGGGAGTGGGAGGAGAAGAGAATGGGATGTAACTAACTGCTTAATAGTTATGAAGTTTTCCTTTGGGGTGATGATAATGTTCTGGAACTATGTAGTGGTGATAGTGGTCCAACTCTGAAAATGTACTAAATGCTACTGAATTGTATGCTTTGGGTAAAATGGTAAATTTTATGTTATGTATATTTTAGTATAATTTCAAAAAGAGGGAATCTTTGCTATCAGTCAGGGTGTGGTTGTCTAGCCAGATCATTTCCTGAACAACCTCTCTTGCCTAACTCAGTCCATTGTCATATCCCACCTCAATTATCACAGTAGCCTCCAGCCTGGTCCGCTGTCTCGGCGCTACCCATTCTTACTTCCTTTTCCACCAACTTTCTATAACGTTGAACTGCGTATGACGTTCCTTTGTTTAAATCTTTCAATGATTCCTAATGTTCTGCTGCAGAAAGACCACATTCCTTCGCACGGCATCTGAAAGCACCTCATGATGTGGCATCATGTGTGTGCCAGAGAATACAGGGACCACAACAGTCTCATGCATCATGTGTCCCCAGCACATGACATGATCTCTGTTGCACAGTAGGTGCCCCTTAGATATTTATTGAATGAATGATTCAGGCTTCAGCTTACCTACTTAGTTAGCTCCAGCTCTTATTACTTCCCCAAACACCCTGTATGCTAGCCAACCCAAGTTCTTCACCCTGTCAGGCCAATCTGTACATCTGGTTGTACACATTGGTCTCTCCATTCAGAATGTTTTCTGACACATTTGTCAATCTGGGTAAACTCTGATTCCTCCTTTAAGACTCAGTTCAAACATACATTCTTCGGTGACTGTCAGTCACTCATTTCTCGGCGTTCTCATAGGACCCCTAGAGTCTTTTGTGGCAGCACTTAGCACATCATCCTGAGATCATGTATTTGTATCCCTTTCTCCTACCAGATGATAGAGACTGAGTAGTTCATCTTAACACCACCCTTCCTGCCCTGATTGTGATGCTGTGAGAACAAACAAAAATGTAGCTAAATAATTTGTCTTGGAGATCAAGCTTTTCTTTTTCTTTTTCTTCTTCTTCTTTTTTTTTTTTTTTTTTGCACAGGAGGAAACCACCTGAAATTAAGCTGGAGATTAAGGGCAGCTGTTGCTGAATCTCTCTGAGTCATTCTATTTACGTGGCTGTGGTAGGAAGAGGTAAAGGAATCAAAAACTGAAGCAAGTGGAAGGGGTGGGAAACTGTAACACCATAATGGACGTTTCACCGTCGCTGAGCACCTCTTCTCCTGAAGGACGCGGCCACGTGCTTACTGAGCTGATCAGAAAGTGAGTCTTACCAGTCTCCCTGTGAAGGTGAGAAAGGAGTGACTACAAACCCTGGGTGCTCCAGTCAGTATGAGCGCAACCTCCTGGCCAGCCTGAGTAACTGAGGGCCGACCATGCAAATGAAATTCCAGGTTTCCTTCGTTTCCTTGTCCCTTTATCACTTCGTCCCTTTTGCCCACTCACGTCAGGAGGAATAGCCCTAACAAATTCTTTCTAATGATGTAGGCCTTTGTAGTTTGGTCACATTGTATTGTGTGGTCTGTGCCCTATTCAGCTCCCGTTCCATCTGCCCTCATGTCAACTGCCAAGTCCTTTCAGTTAACAGTGCTCTGCCCTCCCCCCGTATGGATGATGGGCCCTCGGGAGAGCCTCGCTTGAACAGGACTCAAGGAGAACACCTCTCTTGGCTATTTGTCGGACCAAGAAACACTCTGAACCCTAGCCTCAAGGATCAGTATAGGAAGGGAAGGGAGAAATCTAGAAGCAGGTAGGGCCCCCAAACAGAAGAAAAAAGAATTGAAATTGTCTTGTGCATCTGTTAAGTGATGTTTCTTAATTCTGTCTTTCCGTGAGGTAGTATTATTCCCGTTGACAGGTGAGGAAAGTGAGATGAAGCAACTTCCCCAAGATTATTCTACTTGTCAGTGCCAGGGCCAAGGTCAAAGCCCAGATCTGGCCACTCCTGAGTCTAGGCTCTTTCCTTCCTTCTCACCCCTCCCTGCCCCACCACCACCTCTGGCTGTGTTGACCAGTGGACTGAGAGGAAGCAGAACAGCACTTGGGGTGTCTGAAGGGGCAGTGAATGCGGATCTGAGTAAGGCTCACATCCAAGTCCAAAGGATCCAGTCTGGCCATGGGATTCCATGGTGCTCTTTCCATCAGGCTATCTATGCCTTTTAGGCCCGGGTGTTTTAGAGCTGGGGATGCAGGGTGCTACAGGAAGCCCCCATAAAGGGAATTGATGAGGAGTTGATAAGGATCAGGGTCCAACCAGTAAATGGAGGTGGCTCCCACTCCTGGAAATGGAAGTAGAAATCAAATTATCATATTTGATTAAACTTTTTGTGTGTGTGTACCGTGCTCAAGTCATAAAGTAGGAGAACCTCTCCTGTAGGTATAGCAAATCTCCACTGGGGGACAAAAACATAAGCACAGATAAAACTGAAAAAAAAAAAAATCAAATCTGACCTCAGTCTGGGGGCCTGGACACATGGAATGAAGGCTGAAGACATCCCTGGGGAAGGAGCACCTAGCTTCACCAGGATGAAGCTCAGTGGCATCTGACGCAGGACTCTGTTTTTCATTTTCCACTTATGTTTGGGTGCCTCTGCTTTGCTAATCCTATAAACATATGCACACTTATCTACAGGAATGCGGAGCTGGCTCATTGCCGTACAATGCTCATCTGCGCAGAGCCATCATTGAATTCCTGTATTCTTTCATTCATTCAACTAACATTTCAGGGGCCGCTACAGACTAGGTGCTGGGAATAACCAGATAAATAAAACCAAATCCTGCCAGAAGGGACACTACAGGTAGCCCGGAGCAATGTGTATGTGAATAATCTTAGCACAAGTGATCAGTCTCATGCAGAGGTGTGTCTGAGTTTCCACAGGAGGAATGTGTTGCTCAGGGAGGGAGGGAGGAGACAGTGTCACAGATGAAAGGGCATTTTTCTGCCATGAGGGATGATAGGAATTTGCCAGAAGGAAAAAGATGGGAAGGGGTCTGCAGGCAGAGCAAATGGCAGAAGGAAAATTACAGAGGTGAGAAAGTGGGTGACACATTCGGAGAGCAAGGGGAAGCTTGACAAAGGAGACATGGGCCCTGGTGACAACGCTAGGCCTTGGTCAGGCCAGAGAACTCAAAGTCGAACATGCTAGATGGCACAGCAAGGGCTGAGGTATAGAAAAGTGGAGCTAATAACAACAACGAAAAAAGAAAATATTTTTTGGTAATAAGATAAACCTTTGAGACCTCCATAAAGTCTGGGCCTTATGGGAAGTTCAGGTCACCCCTGTGAGGTACGAGTGGGCACAAGGGAGCAGCATCCTTTCATGCCATCATATACGTATGAGTGCATCATTCTCCTTCACACTTAGGTATAGGTTAAAGAATAAAAACAAGCGAAAGCAAGTTAACAGGATCAAAAAGACCTTTATGACCAAGACTTGCGCTTGGGCTAACCTCTGTTTCTGGCCTAGGGTGGATGACCACGTCCGTGCTCTGACCAGATACCCTTTGGGACATTTCTGAGGTGAAACTTATGCTCCCTTGTGGGGTCAGGCCAACGCACCCTGTGCAGGGTCTTAGAGAGGTCTGCGCTTGATCCTGGCTCAGCCCCATTCTTGTCCTGCCCGGCCTCATTCTCTCCCTTACCTATGAGTCTTCCCAGGGAGTACTTCTTTAAACAAATGACTTGCACATGAACCCTCACCTTAAGACCTGCTTCCTGGGAACCCGATCTAAGACATTCAGTTGCAGGAGCATGGGAAGAGAAGGCTGCAACTGTAACTGGTGCCACCAAGGCCACATTATGACTTTCTTGTTGGTTGCCAGATTTAGGAGGGAAAAAAAAATGAATTTCAGATAACCAAGATGCCCAGTTCACTTGAATTGCAGGTAAACAGCAAATAAGTTTTTAGAGTAGGCATTCCCCATGATATATTTGGGGATATACTTATACTAAAAATTATTCATTATTTATCTAAAATTCAAATTTAACTGGGCACTTTGTATTTTACATGGCAATCCTTAGAAAGAGTCCTAGGGAAATTTACCTTCATTTAAAACATTTTTGAAAAATTATATTTATGACTGGATGAGTATAAACAAATAAAATTTAGGCTGGATTCATTATAGTATACTCAATATTATTATATTCATTTTTCTTTTACTTTAAAAAAAGTAAAACATGTCTTGGTCCCCAGAAGTATCATGGGCCCCAATCATCACCCCTTCTGTTCCTAATGGATAAGTCAGCCTGTTATCAGCTTAGGAAGAGTCTTGAATACTCTGGTTAGATATGACTGGACTTTCTTCATTAACCTTTGTTCAACTAAGAGCTCTGTGATTAGACTGTGTTTCAGAAAAATAGTCCTAGTAGAGTGTGGAGAAGAGGCCATGACTGAGGTGGGCCATGACGTTAGTAGGACTTCAACAAGGGCAGCTGGTAAGCTCATTACTCTGAGGGTCTACCTGCTATAATGCTCACCAGCTTTCCATTACACAGAAGTGTGGCCTGGGCACGGGTCAGGTGGTGCGATGCACTTGCTTATAGAGATCAGAGCCACGGCTGGGCTCACCTCCTCACAGCAACAGGCAGGGTACCATTACTCAAAAAACCTGTGAGCTGGGCCCCCATCAGCTGAAATACCAAAAGATGCTCCAAGTCAGAGATTCAAGGCTCACTGTCTGTTATAAAGCTTTCTTGAACACGGCCATGTCTGTTTGGTTTCATGTTGTTATGGCTGTTTCTGTGCAAAGTTGAGCAGTTGTGACAGAAACGAAATGTCTCACAAAGCCTAAAATGTTTAATATCAGTCCTTACAGAAAAAGTTTGCCAACCTCTGCTCCAGCCTATGAAGGAGATTCACAGGATGGGATTTTATGAGAAACTGACGTTTCTAGGTACATGAAACTTAAAATAAAGGCCCACATGTCGGTCTTGGCTGGCTGTACTTAGTGTGGGCTATATGTTCCCCCTCCCCATACCCACCAAGAGAAACAAAACTCCACGCATTATCTCCAAGCAGATGGAAATGGCTTATCTTTTTGGTTATTGGGGAAATGCAGCAGAAAACTTGTCCAGATGGTGTGTGTAAATCCAAATAAAATATCCAACACACAAAGACCGGAGCATGGCCCTGGAGCCACGCAGGGTTAGGGAGAGGAAGAGGAGAGAGAGATTTTTGGGGAATGTTGGTGATGTTTTTCAGAAGTTCCTGCTTGCCCTTTTGCAATCATTTAAATAATCTGTGGAGCTCAGTGGGTACTTTACCTGACCTAATTAAAAATCAGATTGCTATTTTCACTGAGAAAAATGGTACTTTCAACTGTTTTAGAAAGAAGAAAAGAATAAACATTATCAAGACCATCTCTTAGAAGATTAGGACAAAAAAATCTAGGAGGAGAGGCTTCAAAGCTGTTTTTGTTTTCCCTGGCTTTGAAATACGTAGACAGTCCTGATAATTTTATCTTCTCCAAAATATAGCAACTAAGGTCTATTTACTACTCCTGGGCAATTCCATACATAAATTAAAAGCAAAACAAAACAAAACAAAAAAAAACCCACAAAGCACTTTGAACGAATCCTCCTGTGAGTCTCAAATCCATCATTTCTCTTCCTGTGGCGAGGGCTTTATGCCACAGATCAATGCAATTTGAAAGTTTTGGAGGTGATTGTGTTTTCCTACCTTGCTATTTGATGAGCTTTCAGATGGCCATCTAAAGAACAGCTTACATGCTGTCTCTCCTGGATCTCAGGGAGGCTTTAGATGAGCTGACACGTTGAGAGGTGGTTAGCAGAGATATAAATATATTTTATCTAGTTTCTTTAAGTCAGCTTTTAGAGTTAGTTCAAACACACTACTTAGTGAATTGATGAAAAATCTTTTTAAACCCTGAGAATGATATTTCCACTTCTCGTCTTCACATGTAGTAAGAGAGTTGCTTTAGGAAGAAGCATCATCTTTCTCATAAAAAATAAAACGGCTTTCTAGGCACAAACTATGCCACCAAAAGCCCATGGAGAGATGGGTTGACTCCTCTTCAAATGTTTTTCTGAATGTGTTGGTTTTAAACATAAGTTGAGATATTCTAATATCGCTAATTAGAGTTGCTTCAGACAGTCAGATAGAAAATAAATTATTCTGTGGCCATAAAAATCATCCACTCTTGGTAGGATATGCGTTTTTAAAATAATTTTGTATGTAATTCGTTTTCTCTTTCAACAAATCCTCTGTATGGGCCAGATCCTGTGCAGACTTAATGATACAGAGATTAAAGATGCTGTTCTCACTATTAAACTGCTTGCATTCCTGAGGGGATGAGGATGGTGTAGACAGAAAAGGGGTTCCATGGAAAGTAAGCTCACAGGGGATCTGATCATAAATTCCTGACTGAGCAGTCAAGGTGGGTAGTACACCCCAAGCATACAACTTCTTTAGTAAAAGGTTTACCTTTGCCCTAGGCAAGCTCTATCTATTGTTTCTGTGCAGTAGGTTCACACACCTTAGAAAAGCCTCTTTTTTCAAAGTAACTACCCTCAGGAGAGCACAAATCTCCTTAACTACTTGTAGTCCAATCCCCATCTTGCTTTTCCCACCTTTATGTAATCTTCCTTACATCGCCTCCTTAATTCCAAATGTAGAAAAGAAGCTGCAAACGACCCTTCTCAGAAGCACGTTTTTTTGTTTCTGTTTTCAGGTGTACTCTCCATTTGGCTGAAATAAATTTTCATAAAAATTTTCTGCAGCTTAAATGTTTTATTGACAATGGACACAGAAGAAAAATAACTACAGTGCAACAGAGAGTGTGTCCATAGAACCTCTCCTGAAGCTACCTCTCATGACCGAAGGCATGCATCCACCAGATCCCTTGTTGTCTGCTTGACTGATAGATACCCAAGACTCATTCCTAAAAGAGACATTATCAATATGGCTAATCAAATGGTAGAGCAGAAGAGCAAGTAGACAGGTTAGCTAGAAGTCAGTTAAATCTTCTGTTTCTGCCAAAGAGGATAAATTCTTACCTTAGCGCTTCCATGAAGAGCAGGCCCCGCACACAGACAGAGCTGCAGTGTCTTCCTCTCCAGGTGCAGATGTTAGTGCGCCTTTACCCCACCATCACCACTATTGATATATCTCAGGGAGCCAATAGATAGAGAAAGACATTACTGTTACCTAGCACTTGGGTTGGGTGGGGATAAGGAACAAGACAGATGCTGACAGGGCTGCCAAAATGAAATTTCCACATGCGCAGGTTAGACAGGACCCAATTCCCATGATTCCTGACTGCATCAGTTAGGATGCTCTGGGCTGCAAGTAACTGACTATCCAGTTGCTGTAGCTTAAACAACAGATGTTTGTTTTATTACATAACAATAACTCCAGAGGCATTTGGGCCAGGCAAGGGCTCAGAGCGGTATTCAAAATTCTTAACAATCTATATGGCATAGGCACTGACTAATCAGAACCAACACCGACTAGTCAAAAACCAACCCCAGCTATAAACAATGGCTGCTATATCTGACTGAATTCTATCCCGGTTTCAAGTTGGCTCTACATCTCAGTGATGTCCAAGCTTGCGTCAGCTTTGGGAGCTGCTCTTGGCCTTCCCTTTGTGATCAGAAGTTGGTTGCCACGGCTCCAAACATCACTTCCTCATCTAACATTGAAATCTAAGAGCAGAAAGAAAGAAGTAAATGTACCTCTTAGTGTAACTCTCTTTTTATCAGCTGGAAATTTTTCCCAGAAGCCCTTATCAGACTTCCTCCTACATACTATTGGCCAGAAACTGGGTCATATGTCCATCCTTAAATCAATCATTAATTAGCACAGGACAGTAAAAGTAGAGTGGTTAACTTGGACCAATCATTGTTCATACTCTGGGACAGCAGAGAGTCCTATCTTGGCAAACCATGTTGCTGCCTATACTGAAACCAAATTAGGGTTCCATTGGCATGGAAGAAAGCAGTTTGTGGGGGGCAGTGAGGAACAGCTTTTGAACAGGTGATGTATGCCACATTGACATTTTTGTGAGAAGCAACTTTTCATTTTTCCAGTAGGATCACCATGGGACGGGCATGGGGTGATCAAGGAATCTTGCCACCCCACCAGTGCTGCTCCTTTTCTCTCAGAGATGGAGGCATCATCACCCTGTGCAGGTGGCCCTAGAGATCTTCAAGGTCATGATTCAAGACCAACTCATACATCCAAGTTGAGTGCTTGAGAGTCCTGATCTCAATAACTGTGGAAGGGGACATCATGGTTCACTACCATCCTTAGTAGGTCACATTTGTGTCTTAGATTTCTGAAGCTTGATTTATAGCCCTTAAGCCACAAGGCTTAGGTTAGTCCTCCCACCTCTTCCGTGTTTGTAGTGTTTTAGGACGTTAGCAGGAGCCCGTGAATCTACAGAGCAGATACACTGTGATCAGGCGTTTCCAAAAAAGAAGGCTTAGTTAATTCAAATCTTATTTCAAGAAGAAACATCTTGGATGGGGGCAGGGACAGAAAGAAGCCGTGATTTTTCTGGTCTCTCAGTAAAATGCAAGAAGCACTCACAAAGGCACCAAGGGAAGAAATCCTAGGTGATATTTTGAATGTGGGAAACCCTTTGGCTCTACAATTGCTTACTTAGAGACACAGCCCCATTGAGGTTAGGGCTATGCTCTAATTCCTCCATGGGTCTACTCACTTCACACCTAGATGGCTTGGGTTCCAGGTCACACATCATACCCATAGGCTGGGTCAGCCATCTCACAAATAGAACCAATCCATTTGTGTAAATTGGTTATAAATATGACCCTAATCTCCATATCTGTTTGCACCTACACCATTAAGAATTTGACCTTGCAGCTCCTCTCATCAAGAAATAGAATCAGTTCCTCCAGTCCTTGAATCCGAGCTGACCTCATGACTTGCTTTGGTTGATAGAACATACTACACGTGACACCAAACCAGTTCTGAGCCTAGGTTTCAGGGCCTTTCACACTTCTCAGTCTGTGGGAACCCTGATACCATCGAGAAAACCAGCCTGGGCTAGCTTGCTGGATAATGAGATTCATGACTCAGTCACCCCCATTGTTGCAGCCAAAGCCAGCCAATCACCTAACATATGAGATAAGTGAAGCCATCCTAGATCAGCTGGTCTCTAGCCAGTCCATCAGCTGACAAGCGAGGCATGAGCAAGCTGAGCCAGGATCAGCCTAGTCTAGCCCAGATTGGAAGAACCACAGTTTTTCACTAGACTTGCGAGAAATAACTAATGGTTGTCATAAGCATTAAGTTTGGGGTGGTTTTTGCCCATCAGTTACAGAGGTGACTTAAGCCTCCTCCCAACCCATCTTTAATTTGGGAGAAAGTGCTTTAAATACCAGCGAGCTAGGTATATCATCTCCTCTGTCTCAGAATAGCAAGTGCTGATGAGTCCTGCTAAAAGTCTTACAGGTGATATTATAGTTTCTTATGCTTTTATGAAGCCCAGAAGCTCTAAAGCAATCCAAGCCTCCCATTGGGATTAACATCTTAGTGCCAGTGAATACTATTCTGTTAAATCTATTCATGGCTACCTGATTAGGGTAAAGGCTGGATGTGAAGAGATTAATGCTTGAGTTGAGGGTAAGATGCTATTAGGGAAAAATAGCCTCACTCTTTAAGCTCCTGTGATCCATCTTGGTGTGAAGACTCCAGACATCTCTAGCAACTGACTTTTCAAGCCATTTCCAAAATCTTGATCCAAGTTCAAACCAAGATATGATACTCCACCCAGTCTATGGCATCTGCCTCTCCCATGGGTGAGCTGGTAACACTCCCTTCTTCATCATAAAGATAGCGACCCAAACAGTCCAACAGATTCATCACCTCTGGAGCTTCAGCAGACATTCTTGGCATACTCTTACTTTACCTTGCCTAGCCCACCAGCTTTTTCTCCTATTCCCTAATCGGGCCTTTGCTTAGGCTGGAGGTTGGTGGTGCTTAACTTGTACAGTTCAGAACAGGCAGGAAGATTGAGAAGAGCCTTCATCAGAAGACAACACAATCTCTCTTTTGAAGTGAACTTCCAAGAGGAACAGGTGGCAATAAATCAGCTTTTAAGAAGCAGAACTTTTGTCTGTAATTTGGCCCAAACTGACTTTTTTTTCATCATTAACTATTCCTCAAATTATAACCTGGAGATCCAGAAATCCACATACATAAAAGGTCAGATAGGGAAAATGTCAAGATAAAAGTGAATGGTCTATTCGATGGAATTTTCGAAGATTCCCTGTTTCCCCCCACCACCACCATCTACTGATATGTGCACAATTTTCTGTTCACATCCAGAATCAAGTCCAAGGAATTCCTTTCTTTTCTCTTCTGCATTTGTTTCCTACCTCCTTTCTCCCCACCCCCACCCTAAAGTCCTGTGTAAAAATCTGTGAGGGGCCCTGAATGGTTAGATTTATGCTGAGGTGAGGTTTTTGGACAATTTTTTTTTACCCTCATGAAAGGGGCCCTTGAAAAAGTTTTTCTCTCTGAGGGTGATGGGTGGGAACTGCCTGAGTTTCCTGGAGGGGGTGGACATTCTGCTAAACTCAGTAATGCGAAGCAGAGACAGTCAGCAAGACTCAGGCTCCCAGATAGTAGGGACCCTGTTCTGCTCACTACATACCCAAGATCTGAATCTAGCAAAAAGCCTAGAACTCTCTCCCCAAAAGAGAGACCTCCCCCTAACTTCAGGAAAGAGATCATACAGGCCTTCAATTCAGAGACTATGGAGCACTTGAACTGAACATTAATTTTTATGCCCAGTTTGGCAGTGGGAGGTGGACATTGACAGTTAAGTTTTTCTTCCTTCCCGCCCCCCCTTTTTTTTTTTTTTTTAAGCGTGGGAAGTTTGAGGCTGGAGCATCCTTATTTGTGATAAATCAGTCAGACTCCAAGGGTAACAGTCAGAAACCTAGCACCATGTGCTACTCCAGCTAAAAATGGAACTGAATGAGAAAACCCCACACAGAGCCACAGTGCCTCATGCATCTCGGTTGTGACGCCGGGGTGGCTGCTCCTGTCTCGTGAGGCAGTTTCTGGCAGTAAAATGAACGAGGGATTTCGTTCTGAGTTTGAAATCTGGCTCTACTCCCCACACTGCCTGTGCAGTTCTGGGAAGGTGACCTCATCTCTCTGGGTCCCCATCATTTTCTCAGAAAACAGGGTTAATTATAAGTCCGGGGTGGCAATTACATACTGGATAGCAAGATGCATTAAGTCAAATTGATTTACTCATAAACACCAGCTGCCGGGATTATGTTTGACGATTGTATCAGTTGAGCAGACTGGGTTATGCGTGTTGACAAAGACTCAGGGCTTGCAAGATTTAGTTTGTGCTCACGTGACTGGTACACCGCAGGGTGGCCGTGGCTCTGTTCCACGTGACCTTCGCTTTGGAACCTGGGCCATTAGAGAGTCTCCTACTCAGGTCGCTGTGCTCACACAGAGGAGAAGAGAACTTGGTGAAATGACACACTGCCTCTCAAAAGCTTCTGCTTAGGACTGGCACAGGTCACTTCTGCTATGTTTTCGTTGGCCAAAGCCAGTCACAGGGCCAAGCCTGACCTCAATAAACTGGAATATGTAATCCTTCCATTGGACAGGCATGACATGTTGAACAATACGATCGATCATTGCTGCATCTAACAGAAAGTCCCAAATACCAGGGGCAAATATGGAAGCCACTCCTCTTATAAAATAAGCTCCAAAACAGGCATCTTGGGTTAACGTAGAAGCACCCCTTGTCACTCCTTCTATATTTTATTCTATCATTCTCAGTTGGCATGTTATTTTCAAATAATAGTAGAGAAATGTGTGTTTACCAATGGAAGTATCTAACAGACACGGAGTCACCACAATCACACCAACGGAGGGAGGGTCCCTGGATTTAACTGCATTTCTTAAATAGAAAAATGCAATAGAACTCCTTAGCCAAGCAGGTGAGACACAGAGTGGATAGGGACTTGATCCAACCGATAGCAGAGAACCGAAAAAGAGGAAACAGCAACAGAAAAACAAGCATCCCCAGAAAGCAGGATGAAAGCACACGTGTGGACTTTGACACCAAACAGGTCCCGCCATGAAAAGGGCGCAGAACGGAGCCCTGATGCCAGGAGAGACCTGCAACATGAGCAAGATCTCACCTCTGTTGCCAACACAGCAGGATTTGAAAGTCACGTCATCTTCCGACTCCCCGATGTCCCCAGTGGTTTCATTTGTTGGTTTGTCAGAGCCTTTCTCAAGTATTGTTCACAGATCGGGGCATGAGTGACACACTGGATTCGTGTGCATCTGCACATCTCTTTGGCGCTTCTCCTGTGTCTTCTTAAGTGCGCTTATTAATTAATTTTTGGCTTAAGTTGATGCCGATCTCCTTTTCATTTGGTACAAATTCTGTGGGTTCTGATTGATCTTCCAGGAAGGCCCAAGGACCCGGCCTACCCACGCAGCTTCCGACTGGCCCCTGGGCTAACAAGTGTAGACGGCAGCCCAAGACTCCTCTGTCCTTTGAGGGCCAGGCTCTCCACAAGTCCCAAGATCAGCTGTTCCTCACCCTAAGCTATCTGATGTGGATCTATCACCTCTCACCCAGCCCTCAGAAGAAAACCCTCTCCCAGTTCTTTCAAAGTCCAGAGCCTCCCCTACAGCTGATTGTCCACTTCCCCAGGAAATCCTGCCTCAGGAATGCAAATAGACCAGAGCTGGGTGTAGCAGGACAACAGCCTTGTCCAATAGTCATCTCTGCAAAACACATCCTTCGACAGGCAGGTATTTTGTCCCTTCTAGCTGCACGGACAGGGAGGGCCTGAATGTCATGTGGCTCATGCAAAGAGAAGGTTCAGTAAACTGTTCTCATTCTTGAGGCAGCTTGCTGAGAACCCACTGGCCACCCCACGGCTGAGCAGGCCCACTCCCAGATACCACCACCAGTGTTCAGGCCATGGGCGTTTTTTTCTCCTTCTTTAGAAAGTATGATCAGCAAAGGTGACCCCATGGCCTAACAGGATATGCCAGCTCAGCCTGGAGGGCAGACCCCTCCTAAGCAGGCCCATATATAGCCATTAGCCTCCTGGGGCAGCTACAGAAGAATCCAGTGTCCTGGGTGACCAGGCTGGAGACTGACATGACTTTTTAAATAGCATCACATAGCAGCCCTTGTTCACACAGCTCTGCACAGTCCTGACTGGGGACACACGTGGTCATTGAGGAAGAGGAAATTCTCAGCCTTATTAGTTCTTGCACAGAGGACTGTGTTTTATTTTTGGAAGGATTTTACAGGCAGCCCTGTCCTGAGATACTGACTTTTTAGAGCCACGCTGAATGAGTAGAGAAACTGAAAGTATCTAACAGACATGGAGCCACACCAACTATGTGTGGTCCTGTGAATCATACTTTAAATTCCAGCACTGAATATCAAGGTGAAATGTGCCCAAGAAGGCCTGCATTAACTCAGTTAAACACCAGTATATAACCACAGTTTCAAATCTCAGATTACTCCCCTTCCCACCATGTAACATCACTAGCACACATTTCTACCAAGATCAGTCCTCGAAGTTATGCCTTAATCCTAACCCAAAGTCTCCACTTGCCTAGAAATGTCACAAGGCGGGACGGCTCCACATGCTTCTCACTGACCCTTCTTTCAGATAAAGTGCCCATTGTTTCTGGGTTCCCCGCTTATCTGCTTCCTGTTAGAAAGGAGACCAGGATTCCCTGGCTCTGGCCCCTTTCCAAGAAATGAGGCTAGAACTCTCTGGAAAGGGAAAGAACTCCTCTGCAGGAGGATCCATGCACCAGAGCACAGGGACCTGTTGCAGAGGTGGATGAGGTGGAGGTGAAATGTGTGGGCTATGTATGAGTTTGCTATGCTTCTTAACAAAGCACCACAAACTCAGTAGCTTAAAACAAGACACTATTATCTCACAGTGCCCATGGGTCAAGAGTCCAGGCCTGGATTGCTTAGCTGAGGCCTCTGCTCAGGGTCTCACGAGGCTTCAGACAAGGTGTTGCTCCCAATCTGTGTTCTCACTGAAGGCTCAACTAGGAAATAATTGGCTCCCCAGCTTATGCAGGTTATTGGCAGAATTTGTATGTTTGTGGTTCTATGAGTGAAGACCCCAGTGTCTTACGGCTGGAGGTGGCCTTCAGGTCCTAGAGGCGCTCATAGTCTCCTGCCCCATAACCCTCTCCATAGGTAGCACACAACAGGGTGCTTGCTTCTGCAAAGCCATCAGGAGACTCTCTCTTGCTGCAGTTGGCTGAGACAGAGTCTTATGCAAGGTAGCATAATCATGGGAATGACATTCACGACCTTTGCATTTTCTATGGTTTAGAAGCAAGTCCCCTGCACTCAAGGGGACAGGATTATGCAACGATGTGACTTATTGGAGGGCACCTTAGGGTGTGTCTATCACCACCTCCAAACTGCTACCTGGGTTTGTATCTCACCTCCTCCACTTATGAGTTAGGTGACCTTGAGCAAGTTGCTCAGCCTTATTTACAAATAAGTTTCCTTATTTGTAAAAATAAACCCCACAGGATTCTTGGGAAGATAAATAAAATATTCCATCTCAAGTGTTTCACAGAGTGCCTGGCACATAGTAAACACTCAAATGTTAGCTATGATGATGGTGGTAGTGATTAATATTAATGTTATTGGCACTGTGAGACTCTCAGGTCCATCTTGGATATTAAGAAACAGAAATATAACTCAGACTATAGCTACCTCCCCTTGGTTACAAACCCTCTGCTCCAGAAATCTCAAGAGAGATCAGCTTCAACCTCAGCTTGGAGCTGGGGCATCATGAGATGCCAGGCAACAATGCCAGCCTCCCAGTCACTGGAAATCTGTTAGGTGATGAGCATGCTCAGAAGATGCACAGATCCTTCATCAAGAGGTTCTGCTTTTCTCTTGTGAGACCCACGGCAGTGAGCTTAAGGGGTGAGTGGCCTTGCAAGACCCTGTGCAATAGACCAAGCTGAAGCATTCCTCCCCCAGGTTGGTGCCTCACCTACAGAAAGTTCTCCTATGTCTTAATCATCTCTGCACATATAATTCTATTACCTATTCATAAACAGTAATAAGAACCGGTGTATATTATCACCAGAATTCCATAAATCCCATGAGAAGAATAAAAAAAATAGCAGTAGAAGACACATGCAATCCTACCATCACTGCAAGAACAATCCAAACACACATATCATCAGGCACACGAGCCAAAGACAACCATAGTTATAAATAACTCACACCAATAATAACAACAATAACCCACAATGAAACGTTCAAGTTTTGATCTGCATTGGTTCGTGGAGGGAGTACTCTCCTGGCCAGTCCCTTTCTAAGTAATGTATCATGGGAACTCAGCTTTTCTGGTGAAGCCTTCATGTGGTGCCTCACTACTGTAACATTGCTCTGAAGGATATTTGGAGGCCTAATTCAATGTAGCCTCCCAACTCTGCCAGGAAACATACTGGACACTTAGTACATCTAATATTTTCTTTAGGAAATTTTGGAAAATTCAGGGTTATTTATTTCTCAGGGAGGTAAAAGTATTTTTCTTACTATTTCCTCTTTTTGAAGGAACAGCTGCACCGCCTCTGGAACTTGAGGGGGTGGCTGTTTGAAACTCATAGGCTTGAATAAACTCATCTTGTTTTTATTTCAAAGAGAGAAGTGATCTTTTGATAATAGCCCAGATAATTGGATGGGTGATAGTCATCACTTCTTTTGGAATCTGTAGGCTCTACTGTGTTAAGGGGCAGGGGTCTATGGTCTACTTAGCTTTCCACTGGGAAAATTTTCTCTAGAGTATTTTCTTTAGATCCTTAAAATTCTATGCTTATGAGACATTGAGTTATATACCAAATAAGCCAGGACACGCAGTTGAGGGCTGAAACTTGGTTTTCTGACTGGAGAACCACACCTGTCTTTCATTCTTTTTGTTCAACAAGTGCTGTGGACATTTCCCATTTTTCCAGACACATGCTAGCCTTTGGGGATAGAACCATGAAGTCCTGATGGAAATAAACTTGGCTCCTGTTCTACTGGTTCACTATCAGAGGAGACAAAAAAAAATTCCCAAAATAGTGTGGCAAGAGGTGAACTTGGGATCACACGGGGTGAGTGCTAGGCAAGCACAGAGAAGGCAAAGGCACCCAACCCAACTTGGAAGAGGGGAAAGGAAGGCTTTCAAGAGCCAGTAAGTTCAAGGAGGACAATAAGGATGTCGGGGTGGAGTCCAAAGCAGTCTTCCTGGCAGAAGGAACGAAAAGTGAGAGACTCTTAAGTGAGAGCGAAGTGCGCCAGGAGCTCGAGGAAGTTGTAAGTAGCCATGAACAGAGATGGGGGGTGGGGAGGGAATCTTCTGGAGAAGTAAACAGGGACCACTTCACAGCCCTTCCTTGCAAAGCTACTTCAAACTGCAGCCTCTGGAAAGCCATAAGAAAAATAAGGCCATTTGACAATTATAAAGACCCTGGATTTAGGAAAAGGTTAAAAGGTTAAATTTTAAAGCAGATAGTTCCCTTATTTTTTACAACATCAGGCTTTTAAAAAAAAATCTTTATTTTTAATATAAATGCTATTTTTAACAAACCCAAATACTACAAAACTATGTGAAATTAAAAAGAGAACATGCCCCCAATTCCTTCCAATCTTATTCTTCCAGGAAATCTCTGTTAATAATTGTCTTTCCTTACAAAATTATTTCTATGCAGATGCTAACATATATTTACATATCATCATTGTTATGAAATAAACAGTTATTTAACAAATACTTACAGTGTTTCTGAGCACTGTTCTGAGCCCTTTACGTGGATTGTCATTTAATCCTGACAGCAATACAAAGGGCTATTATACCCATCTCAAAGATAAGGAAACTGAGACACAGCGAGATTCAGTAACTTGCCAGGGTGGTATGTGTGGAAAGTAACAGGACTGGGCTACAAACCAGGCAGTGTTACTCTAAAGTCTGTGTATCCAAGAGAGGTCCAAGATGGCGGCAGCACAGGAGGATGCTGAACTTGGTCTCCTCCCATGAGCAAAATCGAAAACCATGTATATAGGTAGCAATTACCCCTGCAAGACAACTGAGTTCTGAATGAACAGCTCTGACAACAAACAAGAGAAAGAGACTGAACAGAGGAGGCTGGGAAGCCAAGAAAGCCCTCCAGGAGCTCTCCAAGGCTGGAGGAACTGGCGAGCTGCCATTGTTTATGCTCCCCTTTACTTTGATAGAGCTAGTGGGAGCTCTGTTCAGGGGCTGGGTCCTACCTGCAAGATCCCCCGCAGTGCTTCACAGCTACATTGCCTGGAGCCTTTCCCTCCCAACTAACGAAGCAAGCTGGAGCAACAGAGCATCACCACATGCACCTGGCCCCTCTGCTGAGAGCTGCTCCTCCAGGCAGGCTTGTACCTCCGATGCTGCAAGTGCCTGCTCGGCTCCAAACAGCTTCCCCGAGGTACCTTGCACGTAGAGCCTATATAGAGGTCTCTTCTGTATGGAACTATTTTCAGTACAATGAACAAGAGAGATGATATAGAAACGAGTGGAGAGCCACAGGAACTCTCCAGGGATTGTAAGAATTCTCTGGGATCAGAGTGGCTAGTGAGTGCCATCATTCACGTTGTGGGCAGGGGCTCTATCCAGGTGATCTGGTCTGCCTGCAAGGTCACTGCTGTGTGTTCCTGGACACATCCTCCAAGCCTTTTTGCCCCCCAAAAAAGAGCAAGCAGGATCAACAGGGCATTACTATGCGCACCTGGCCTCTCCACCTGGAGCTGCTCCGACTCAGCAGACCAGTGCCCCAAATGCCTTAGGCAACTGCTTGCTTGGCTCCTACTGGCTTGCCAAAACTATCTGACACACACAGTCTACACAGAGCCTTTCTCTACATAAGGCTACTTTTCCAATACTGGACCAGACAACAATTTTGTCTAATTCATACAAACAAACATAGAAAATCAAACAAATGAAAACACAGAAGAATATCTCTCCAATGAAGGAATAAGAAAAAAAAAAGCCCAGGAATAAAAAAAAAAATGAGGAAATTAAAAGAAGTAATTTGTAGGTAATAATTGAGATGAAAAAACCTACTAGAAGAAGTTAACAGCAGACTAGTCAACACAAAAGATGGATTAGTGATTGGAAGACTAGCGAAAATCAACCCATCAGAACAGCAGAAAGAAAAAAGAATTAAAAAAAAAATAGTTTAAAGGACGTTTGCGGACAACATGATTCTCTGTATAGAAAACCCTAAAGACTCCACAGGAACACTATTAGAAACAATAAGCAAATACAGTAAAGTTTCTGATACAAAATCAACATTCAAAATCCATAGCATTCCTATAGTCTAACAACGAAGTGTTAGAAAAAGAAGTGGAAAAATAATTCCTTTTGCAATTGCAACAAAAAGAATAAATACCTAGGAATAAATCTAATGAAACATATGAAGACCTATATAATGAAAACTATAAGACCCTATTAAAAGAAATCGAAGAAATACAAAAAATGGAAAGATATCCTGTTCTTGGATTGAAAGAATCAACATAGTTAAAATGACCATATTACTAAAGCATTATAGATTTAATGCAATCCTCAAATCCCATTGGCATTTTTTAAAGAAATACAACAAAAAATCATCAGATTTGTATGGAAGCACAAAAGACCCTGAATCCAAAAGCCATCCTGAGAAAAAAGAATGAGGCTGGAGCATCACTCTGCCCACTTCAAATTATACTACAAAGTGACAGTAATCAAAACGGCATGGTATTGGCAGCAAAACAGACACTCAGACCAGTGGAACAGAATTGAGAGTCCAGAAGTAAACCCATATTTATATGGGCAAATAATTTTTGACAAAAAACCAAAACATACAGTGGAGAAAGGAAAGCCTCTTCAATAAATGGTGCTGGAAAACTGGAAAGCCACCTGCAAAAGAATGAAACTAGACTGTTGTCTATCACCACACACCAAAATTAACTCAAAATGGATTAAGGACCTGAATATAAGACCTGAAACAATAAAATGCATAGAAGAAAACATAGGAACTAAACTCAAGGACCTTGGACTTAAAGAGGATTTTATGAATTTGACCTCAAAGGCAAGGGAAGTAAAAGCAAAAATAAATGAATGGGACTACATCAAACTAAAAAGCTTCTGCTCAGCAAAAGAAACATCAACAAGGTAAAGAGACAACCATCCGAATGGGAAAATATATTTGCAAGCAATGCCTCTGATAAGGGCCTAATATCCAAAATATACAAAGAACTCATACAACTCAATAACAACAAAAAAACAAACAATCCAATCAAAAAATGGGCAGAGGACCTGAACAGACACTTCTCCCTAGAGGACATACAAATGGCCAACAATATATGAAAAGATGCTCAACATCTAGCTATTAGGGAAATGCAAATCAAAACCACAATGAGATACCATCTCACACCTGTTAGAATAGCTATAATCAACAGGACAAGTAATAACAAATGTTGGAGAGGATGCAGAGAAAAAGGAACCTCATACACTGCTGGTGGACTGCAAATTGGTACAGCCACTATGGAAAACAGTATGGAGGTCCTCAAAAAAACTAAGAATTGATCTACCATATGATCCAGCAATCCCTCTACTGGTATTTACCCAAAGACTTGAAAACCCATATCTGAAAATATTTGCACACCATGTTCATAGCAGCATTATTTATAGTGGCCAGGACATGGAAGCAACCAGTGTCCTATGATAGATGATTGCTAAAGAAACTGTGGTACATATATACAATGGAATATTACTCAGCTGTAAGAAGAGATGAAATACTGCCATTTGTGACAACAGAGATGGACCTTGAGATAATCATGCTAAGTGAAATAAGCCAGACAGAAAAAGCTGAAAACACTCTTTGTGGGATATAAACCTAAAAGCAACAAATAAAGAGGACAAACAGAGACTCATGGACGTGGACAATAAACTAGTGGTTACCAGAGTGAGGGGGAGAGGTAGACAGGGAAAAAAAATTAAAATCATTTCTTCAATTAAAATAATAAATAAATAAATGATTTTCAAAAAAATAAAAATAGTTTAAAGGCCCTCTGGGATAACATCAAGTGCTCAAATATTTGCCTTATAGGAATCTCAGAAGGAGAAACAGGAGAGAAAGCAACAGAAACGTCATTTAAAGAAATAATGGCCAGAAACTTTACTAACCTGAGAAAGGAAATAAACATCCAAGAGCAGGAAGCACAGAGGGTTCCAAATAAGGTGAACCCAAAGAGACCCACACCAAGACATAATGAAGTTAAAACAGCAAAAGTTAAAGAGATGATCTTCAAGGAAGCAAGAGAAAAATGAGTTACATACAAAGGATACCCTATAAGGCTTATCAGCTGATTTCTCATCAGCAACTTTACAGGTCAAAAAGGAGCGGCGGACATCTTTAAAGAGCTTTTAAAAAGAAATCTACACCCTAGCATAATTTACCCAGCAATGTCAGCATTCAGAATTGAAAAAGAGATAAAGAGTTACCCCCAGACAAACAAAAAGTAAAGGAGTTCATCACTATTAAACCAGCTTTACAAGAAATTTTGAAGGGTCTTCTTTAAGTAGAAAAGAAAAGGCCGTAACCAGAAATAAGAAATGTGAGAAAGAGAAAAAAACTTCCCAGGAAAAGCCAAATATTCAAGAAATACAGTAAATCATACATTTAAAAGCTACTGTAAAAGTTAAAAGAAAAAAGTATCAACCTCAACTCAAACTATAATAAGTAGTTAGGAGATACAGAATACAGAAAGGTCTAAAATATGATATCAATAACATAAAGCATGGAGGGGAAAGTGAAAATATAGCCTTTATAGAATATATCTGAATTTAAATGCACATCAGCTTAAAATAGATTGCTATAGATAAAGAAGAATATATATAACCTCATGGTAACCACAAACCAAAAACCTGCAAAAGATATACAAAGAACAAAGAAAAAGTTACCTAAACAAAACACTAAAGAAAAACAGCAAACCACAAGGGAAGAGATCAAGAAAAGAAGGAAGGAACAGAGAACAACTATAAAAACAACCTAAAAACAATGAACAAAACAGCAATAGGTACATACTATCAATAGTTACTTTAAATGTAAATGGATTAAATACTTCAATAAAAATACATAGTATTTCTGAATGAATTAAAAAACATGGCCCACCTTATGTGCTGCTTACAAGGGACTCACTTCAAATCGAAAGACACATTCAGTCTGAAAATGAAGGGATGAAAAAGATATTCCATGCACACAGAAACTAAAAGAAAGCTTGAGTAGCAGTACTTATATCGGACAAAATACTTTAAAACAAAAAAATGTAAAAAAGACAAAGAAAGACATTATAATTATAAAAGAGTCAATCCAAGAAGAGGATACAACAATTATAAATATCTACACACCCAGCATAGCAGCACCTAAATATATAAAGCAATTATCAATGGGTATATAGGTGGTAATCCACAATATTACAGTAATAATAGGGGATTTTAATATGCCACTCACATCAATGGATAGATTATCCAGAAAGTTAATAATAAAATAATGGCCTTAAATGTCATATGCAAAGAGATTGACTTATAGACATTTATAGAACATTTTATTCAAAAAACTTAGAATTCACATTTTTTTTCAAGTGCACATGGAATATTTTCAGGATAAGATCACATATTAGGCCACAAAACAAGTCTCAATAAATCCAAGAAGATTGAAATGATATCAAGCATTTTTTCAATCACAATGGCATGAAACTAGGTATCAACTACAGGAAGAAAACTGGGAAAAAAATATGTGGAGACTAAACAACATGTTACTAAACAACCAATGAATCAAGAGGAAATCAAAGAAAAAAAACAAAAAAGGTATCTAGGAACAAATGAAAATAAAAACACAATTTTTTCAAAATTTATGGAATTCAGAAAAAGGGGAAAGTTCATAGCTGTACAATCTACCTCAAGTAACAAGAAATATCCCAAATAAACAATCTAACTTTACACATAAAGGGACCAAAAAAAAAATACATTGTAAACAAAGGTAGGAAATAGTTAAGAGTGAAATCAATAAAATAAAAATTTTAAAAACTATAGAAAAAAATAATAAAACCAAGAGCTGGTTCCTTGAAAAGATGAATAAAACAGACAAACCTTTAGTCAAACTCATCAAGAATAAAAGGCAGAACCCAAATACAGAAAATCATAAATGTAAGAGATTGTGGAGAAAGGGAACCCTTGTGTACTGTTGATGGGATTGCAAATTGGTGTAGCCACTATGGAAAATAGTTTGGAAGTTCCTCAAAAAAATTAAAAATAGAGACACCACATGATCCAGCAATTCCACTTGTGGGTATTTATTTTATCTAAAGAAAACAAAAACATTAATCTAAAAGATATATGTACCCCTCTATTCATTGCAGCATTATTACAATAACCAAGATATGGAAGCAACCTAGGTGTTTTATCGATAGATGAATGGATAAAGAAGAACTGGTACATACATACAATGGAATATTACTCAGCCATAAAAAAGAACGAACTCCTGACATTTGAGACAATGTGGATGGACTTAGAGGGTATTATGTCAGACAGAGAAAGACAAATACTGTATGATCTCACTCAATATGTTGAATCTAAAATATCAACAAAAATAAATAAACAAAAGAAAACAGAAACAGACCCATAGATGGAGGGAACAAGCTGATGTTTGCTAAAGGGAAGAATGGAGGATGGATATAATTTTTTTTTTAATAAAAGAAAGACAAAATTACTCTAAAAAAAAAAGTTTGTGTTTCTAACCACTATGCTCGATAAGGTATTTGTGTACACACACAATGTTTATTTTACCAAATGGCAATGATAGTATAATATATAATTGATTATTTTCACTTAAAATATATCATAATTTAAAAATGAGCAAAGGACTTGAATAGACATTTTCCCAAAGAAGATATACAAATGGCCAGTAAGCACATGAAAAGCTGCTCAACATCATTGGTCATTAGAGAAATGCAAATCAAATTCACAATGAAATACCACTTCGGATGCTCTAAAATAACTATAATTTTTTTTTTAATGGAAAATAACAAGTGTTGGCAAGGATGTAGAGAAAATGGAACCCTTGTATATTGCTGATGGGCATGTAAAATCATTAAGGCACTGATAGGAAAAAAATCGGTGGTTTCTCAAAAAGTTAAACAGATGTACCGAATGACCCAGCAACTCCATTCCTCGGTATATATACCCAAAAGAATTGCAAAGAAGTACTCAAACAGAAGCATGCGCACATATGTATAGCCGTGCTATTCACATAATTCAGATAGAGTCTTCAGTTGGTGTCCTCAGAAAAGGTTTGCCTCAGAAAAGTGGGGCAAAATCAACCCTAGACGAAATGCTGCTTTGGTTCCAACTGACGAAGCTTAACAAACATGAAAGAATCGAACTGTATCTAAGTTACTCAATTGAAGGAATAGAAAAAAGGATAGTAATTTTTGGTATTATGATTGATGTAGCATAGACATTCTGGATTTTGAAACATTTTTTTCTACAGAGTGTTGAATTTTATTTTGGTGTGCAGTTAAATTTTCGATGGGTGACCTTGCCCTTGCTAAGGCTTGGTTTGAGTATTTGCTAAGGTGAATCTGTTTCAATGTTGCCCTCATACCTAGGGCATAGAGCTTACTCCCAGAGCACAGTTCTTATTCTTAAGACATGATCTTTCTGGGATCTCCATTGAATGCCCCGTGTCTTTTCACTCTGACTGACTCAGAACTAACTCCAAGTTCTCTCTGTTCAACTCTCAGTCTTTCAGCAGCTGTTCTTGGTCACACAAACCAAGACCATTTATATACAACGGCCAAAAACTGGAACAGCTTAAATATCAATCTATAGTCTACAAATAAACAATGGAATACCATTCAGCAAGTCAGCTCAAGATGCCATAACTAACAAACTAGGTGACTTAAACAACAGAAATTTATTTCTTATATTTCAGAGGCTGAGAAGTTCAAGATCAAGATGCTGGCAAAGTAAGCTTTGTTAGGAAGCCTCTTCTCGTGGCTTATAGGCAGCTGCCATCTTGCTGTGTGCTCACATGACCTTTTCTTAGCATGAGGAAGAGCGAGCTCTCTGGTGTCTCTTTTTAGAAGGACAGTAATCCCATCAGATTAGAGTCCCACCTGTATGAACTCATTTAATCTTAATTAATTCCTTCCTTCAAGGCCCTGTCTCCAAATACAGCCACACTGGGGGTTCAAGCTGCAACAGAGGAATTTTTCTGGGGTGGGGAGAGGGGAGGACTCAAACATTCAGTGCACAATAGCAACAAAAAGGAAACTATTGTTACTTGCAACAACATGCTTGAATATTTTTTAAAAATTAATTCCAAAAATATGGCGTTTAAGAAGAGACAAAATGAATCTGTAGTGTTAGAATTATAATAGTAGTTGCCTCTGAATGAACAGGGAGGGGCTGATGGAAAAGTGGCCTGAGAGAAAGTTTTATTTAGGATGATGGAAATGTTTTTCATCTTGATTCGAGTCAGAATGACATTTTCCAAAATTCATAGAGCTGTGTCCTCAGAATTGGTGTGTTTATTGCATGTCAATTTCGATTCGACAGAGTACATTTTTCTATATCAGCTCACAGGAATTTACCTCTACCTTTTTAGCAGCTATATAGTCTCCCATTGTATGAATTTATCATAATTTATTAAACTATTTCTCCATTGATAGACATTTATTTTACTTGTAAGTTTGTCCTATTATAAGCAATGCTGTAGTGAACATAACTGAAGGATGGCTTCTTATGTGGGATTGGGACAGCTTTTTCTCTGTAAAGATGAAGAATTTTAAGCTTAGAAGGGAGAAGCGACTTCTCCAAGGCCTATTGCAATGACACACTATGAGTTTTTGTGCTAGACCCTGTAACTGAAGAAGTTTGCAGGGCAGGAGGGCAATGCTAGGCTTCTAATGAGAATAAGTGGAAGCATTTATTCTATTCCACTTCCTTCTTAGGTCCTATTCACCCCGTGTGTATTAGTGCCTTTGGGTTGCCTTAATTTAACGTTATGCTAAATTAATCCCTGGGACCCCATAGTACCCTGGGCTTAATAATAATTCCCTGTGTGCCAAGCAATGTGCCAGCACTGCACACGCATCATCTCATTTAAACTCCACAACTCCATAAGGCATAGCTGTGATTAATTCCACACCCATTTTATAGATGGGAACACCGAGGCTTAAACTGTTCAAGTAATTTGCCCAAAATTACACAGCTAAAGAGTAGTATAAAGAGATCTCAGTCCCAGATCCTGATACAAAAGGCCTTATTCTTAATCAATGTATTACATTTCCTCTCAAGAACGGTACTTCAGATGGGCGTTGTGAAGGTTACACGAAATGGTTGTTGCAATGTTGATTATGGCCTCTCAACCGTTTGAAGGTGGTTACTGCATCTTCATCTCTGCGTTCCTAACATCTGGCACCTAGTGGAGTTCAAAGGGCTCAGCACTGTGCCTGACACATGGTGAGCAGTCAGTGAGTGCTAATTATTATCATTATTGGAACTCAATAAGCGTTTGTTGAGTCAGTAAACAGTTGCCTGAGTGACTAATTATCTAAAGTATTCTTTTAGCAAATAAACAATGAACATAGGGACAACAGGTTGCCGTCCTCCTCTCCTGCCAAGCATCTTATTTGGAGGCAGCTGAACCGTGAAGGAATCGCCAGCCCTTTTCTCCCCCGCTATGGGACACGGAGACAACAAGGGATTCCGACGCAGGCTTGGAGCTTCAGCCCAGCCCGGTGCAGGCACAGTGCTGGGCAGACTCCCAACACATTTGTACACGAAGGAAAGAATCAGTTGGTGTGGTGGTGACGTGTGAGTGTTTGTGTGTGTACTGCCTCTTACTCCCCACCACAGTGAAGCCTGATTGCCAAGGGGGCAGTGTTTAATATACAAAGCTTTGGGCAGCACCACAGAGGAAGAACACAGGTTTGAAGGTAAATCATGCACTCAGGGTCCAGGAATAGCAGAAGGCCCTTGAACTTTTGTTTTATCTTTCTATTCCGTCACTTCATCTTCATTAGAGGAAGGCCCTGAAGCATGGCGGTAGCAGGTTTAGTTTGAGGATGAGCCTGCTCAGCCCCACGAAGCAGGTGAGTGCTGTGTCTCTTGACCCAGATAGCCTCGGGTACCCTGTCAGCATGCAGAGCCTCTGTCAGTTTCCTAGTCAACCACGGCATCTACTCAAGCCTAGGCCTGGGCCCCTGTCTGAGCCTGAGTCTCATCTGTCTGCCTGGCTTCTGCTTCCTAAAGCCTTAATTGGCTTCTGTCCTCGCAAGAAGACTCGCATGCGCATGGCATTCCCAGTCCAGCCGACTTGCTCAGGGAAGGTCCCATCACAGACTTGGAATTTGATTCTTTCGGTTCCTTAGTCTGACTGGCTACCCTACCCACTTCTTGGCAGGGATGGGAACCGGAGGGCAGCCTGCCCCAAGAGCCTGGTGACCTGAGGGAGCACGTGAATCACTTGCTAAGATCACATTTTTCTTTTTCATACCTGTCTCCTACCTTGCCTAGTTACCACCATCTTCATTTATACCTCTAAAAGCCCTTACTTTCACTTTGTATTTAAGTTTTCAGAGCATAGTCCATTGAAGGCACTTTTGATTTAGGTTTTATGGTAATCCTTAAACTCTTCAGTAAAACTTGTTTGAAATGTCTGTCACTCTGTTATTACAGAAATAATATAACAAGAAATACATTTTTATATAGGACTTCACGTTGAAAAGACAAATTGTTCTAGAGCTTAAAAATACTAGCTAGTGATTTGAAAATATCGAGACAAAGAGATGGAAAAAAAATATAAACCAATAGATAAGGCACATAGACCAAATTAGGATCCAACCAATAGGAATTTCGGGGGAGGGGGGGGAGGACAGAAAAAACAGGGAGAGGAAATTATTACAGAAATAGTACAGTGAAATTTCTCAGAGGTGGAGGACACAAGGCCAGAACAATGTCTGAAACAAGGTCCATGCCTGGGAACAACACTAAAATAATAGGTCACCAAGGATAAGGGAAGCACCCTAAACGCTTCCACTGAAGGTCAGGGTCCTCATAAAGCAATAAGAATGAGAATGATCGGGTTTTCAATAGGAAAATTGACAACATAATATAGCAGCCTTCAAAATTTTAAGGGAATTTGATTTAAAACCTAAGATTCAATGCTTGGCCCAATTATCAATCAAGTATAAAGGCTGAATAAATAAATTTCCAAACAAAAAGATTCAGAAATGTCAGAAACCCCCTACACACCTCTGCATGGGATGTTACTTAATAGTTTGCTCTGACAAAGTAAGGACGAAAAATCAACAACGACCAAAATCTCAGAAACTGTGGGCTGAGGTCAGGAAATCAGTAAAAGGAAGTTCGCAGATGATTACTGTCCAAAATGAATCAGTTGAACTGAAGATTTTTAGAAGGTAGATCTTGGAGAGGGGGAAAAACTCAATAGAAAACCTATTGGAATGGAAACAGAATATGCTCAAGTCAATTGGTGCTAGGAAAAAAAAGCTGTTTGAAATGCCAGATCAAAGAAATTATCCCAAGAAAGCAAACATGAGCAGATATGCCACATGTATAGATCTCGATGATGCAAATACTGTCCATTAATTTTAGAATCCATGTTCAAGCAAAGCATGGAAGACTTAATTACAGTTATGAAGCAGAACGAGGATGGTTCTATGAGACAATGTAAAAGTCAAAGTCCTATGACAGAAACTTGGAGGGAGAAGGAAGAGAGAAGTCTGTAGCACAAGCTGCCTCGTCTGAAGCACCAGGAGATAACGCAGTGCATGAACAAGAAGAGGGGTAGTATGTTTCTTAAAGTGACCGTCATAGCCAAAAATAGTGACATACTCATGTTGGGAGAAGGAGACAAAGGGAGTTGGAAGCGGTGTACGAGCTGAGTCCTTTTCCAGTGTAGCAGGAAGTCAGTAAGTGTATAGATAGTGAACATGCAAAATAAAGAAACAGCAGTATTTACTTAGGGATATGCAGATAACATTCAGGAAAAAAAAAAAAACAGCAAAAAAGGTGAGAGAGAGTCCCTCTGGGGACTGGTCTGGAAGAACAGGGGATTCCATTACTTGACTCCAACATGCATTTTAAATAAAAGCACAGTTCTATTCCATACGTTCAGTGTTTGAAGGTATGTAAGTGTGTAATAAACAAGTTTGAGGTTTCTCAAATCTAGGTAGCAGTTGCAATGAGAAGGAAGCAGGTGGCAGTGGCAGTTAGCCACAGGTTCACTGCCGTGGAGCCTCCTCCCCCTGCAGCTGGACTCCCAGGCAGGCACTGTACAGTGAAGGTGGAGCAGTGACACCCATATTTGCTTGGTGGGGTCCGGTGGGTTTGGTTCTTCCACATTTATTATCCCATTCCATCCTCCCAACAACCCTGTGAGGTGGGAAAAGAGGGTCAGGGATCGTGTCTCCTCATTACAGATGGAAACCAGGCTCAGGAGGGTAACTCCGGCAGTGATAGTGCCAGGAGGGGTTCATGGTCCGTCTCTCATTGAAGATCTGTGAGTGGTGGAATCTGTCAGTGGGGAGGGACAGGTAGGCCAGGGAGAAGACAGACAACAAGGCTCCTGCAGGGACGGCACTTAACTGTGGTTTCATTCCCCACTGTGCAGCAAGGGCAGTGGGCCTTAATGTCAGAATTCAGGTGCAGGCTGTCCCCGAACGAACCCGCCACACCTTTTAAAAAAGAAAATCATATTCTTACTATACAAACAACATAACGATGACTTTCAAAGAATGTGTTTTCAATCACCCATAACCCTCCCATGCCTGTGCACAATAATCACACTTTTTTGGTAATCCTTTCTAAGCTGTGTCTACATTATGTAACTCTGAGTAATTCTGATCTTCGTGCACGTATAATTTTGTAAGCATTCTAAGCTTCTCATAAACGGCATTGCTTGTTTCTACATAGTATGCATAATTATCCATTTTAAGTTGCATATTATGCAAGATCATTTTTAATTAACAATAGCACTCTGGGTTAACAGTTCATCGTTATGCCAAGTTTCTTCTTTATTTTTTTAAGCTCCATTTTACTTCTGTATAAGACTGTTCCATTTAGAGAATGATTTCTTATCAACCTCACAACTTAACAGTGTGCACTAGGGGCAGGTGTTAGTATCCCCACTTTACAGATGGGGAAACTGAGATCCAGGGAGGCAAACATCTTGTCCATAGTCACACCAACAACAAGGATGGGGCCGAGAAGAACCTTCCTCCTGGTCTTTTCTCTCCGAGTGCCCTGATGTTGGGCATCTCTTGGCCAACTCTCTTGTTGAGCCAGGGCTCTTCACAGGAAGGAATTTTAACCTCATTTTATAAGCCAGGGCCCAGAGAAGGAAGGTCACACAGCAAAACCAGGAGTCAAACCCAGGCAGGCTGACTCCAAAGCTTGACCTCTTTTCAATAATCTTCATGTTGTTTCTACCTTTCGCTACAGTAAATAATGCTGCTATGAGCATTGGTGTATAGATATCGGTTCGAGTCTTTGCTTTCAATTCTTTTGGGTATATACCCAGAAGTGTGTGAGTTTTTTTTAAAAAAACAGACCATAACTCTACTTACACCTCTGTTTCCAGCTTTTCAGAGGGCAGGGAGGGGCAGATGAGCACTATATAAGAGTAGATCAGTGAGAGAAAATATTCGTAAGTCACATATCTGATAAGGGGTTTGTATCCAGAATATTTAAAGGACTCTCACAACTCAATAACAAAAAGGCAACCAATTAATAAATGGGCAAAGGATATAAATAGACATTTCTCCAAAGAAGATGCACAATGACCAATAATACATGAAAAGGTGCTCCACATCATCAGGGAAATGCAAAACAAACCATAGTGAGATACCACGTCACAATACAATAGAATCAAGGAGTCAGACATCACAAGTGTTATCAATAATGTGGAGAAATTAGGACCTTCATACATTGCTGGTGAGGATGCAAAATGGTTAAGTCACTTTGGAAAACAGTCTGGCAGATTAAAGATAGAGTTACCACATGACCCAGCAATTCCTCTCCTAGCTGTATACTGAGAATTGAAAACAGGTGTTCAAACAAAAACATGTGCAGGAATGTTCATAGCAGCATTATTCACAGTAGCCAAAGGGTGGAAACAATCCAAATATCCATCAACTGAAAAAGGATAAACAAAATGTGGTCTACCCATACAATGGAATACTATTCAACTATAAAAAGGAATGAAATATTGCAGCCTTATTTATAATTGCCCAAACTTGGAAAAAGATGTCCTTCGGTAAGTGAATGGATAAACAAACTGGTACAACCAGACAATGGAATAGCATTCAACCATGAAAAGGGGCAGAGAGATGGGCTCAGAAACTTGGCTTTCTGGCTTATGCGTGCTTGTTTCTCTAGGCTACAAAGGGCTTCATTAAACAGGCGCAGATGTTAGAGGGCCACAGACAAGAAAGACCAAGGCTTCTCCTTGGGTCAGAGGTTCGTGGGGGTGATGAAGGGCAAAGTCTAATTGAAAAGTTGCAAACTGTATGATTCCAGCTATATGACACTCTGGAAAAGGCAAAACCATAAAAGAAAATTCAAAGATTAGTAGTTATCAAGAGTAAAGGCAAAACCATAAAGAAAATTCAAAGATTAGTAGTTATCAAGAGTAAGGGGAGAGGAATGAATAGGCGGAACACAGACTATTTTTAGGGTGGTGAAACTATTCATATGACTCTGTAATGGCGGTTAATTGCCATTATACATTTGTCAAAATCCATAGAATATCAACACCAAGAGTGAACCTTAATATAGACTATGGACTTCAGGTGATGACGTGTCAATGTAGGTTCATCTATTATAACAAATGTACCACTCTGGTGCCAGATGTTGATAGTGGGGAAGGTTGTGGGTGCGGGGGGTGGGCCAGAAAGGATATGGAAACTCTCCAAACTTTCTGTTCAATTTTGCTGTGAACAATTGCTCTAAAAAGTAAATTAAAAAAAAAAATGAAGTATTAACACATGTTACAACATGGACGAAACTTGAAACCATATGTTAAATGAAAGAAGTCAGTCACAAAATACCATATATTGTATGATTCCATTTATAAAAATTGTTTATAATAGGGAAATTTAGACAGCAAGTAGATTAATGGTTGTTTGGGGCTAGGGGATACAGACTAGGGGGTGGGGGTGGGGGAGTAATAGCTAAAGGGTACCGGGTTTCTTCCTGAGGTCATAAAAATGATCTAAGCTTGTGGTGATAGTTGCACCTATTTATGAAAATACGAAAATCATTGAATTTTACACTTTAAATGAGTGAATTGTATAGTATATAAATTATATCTCAATAAAGCTGTTTTAAAAAAAGAGAGAGGATTACAGCCTCCCAGAAGCCCTTGCTGTTTACCTGCATTCATGGCTAAGAGACTGCCTTCCCGCCCCACCTCAAGCCAAGCCTTTCCCTGAAGGAAAACTTTTGACTCTCTGTGTCTTGAATCACGAGGAGTGAGGACAAGGTTACTGCCAGGAAGTCTCAGAAGCCTCAACATAGCTCAGCTCAGCTGCCTAACAGGTGTTTTCACTTCAGGTGGATATCTAGACAAGCAAGTTTCTTACCTTCCCTGAATCTCAATTCGTTAATTTAAAAATAATCCTTATCACAGATTTTTTTTTCCTTAAATTATCACAAAATAGAAGGAAAATATATGAGTTCTTGGCACACAGTAGGCATTACATGTTATTGTTATGCCCTCTGGTGGTGAAAAATAGTCTCCAGGATAATTCCGCTTTCCTAGCACTAGCTGATAAAAAGTTCTTCCTGAGATCTAGCTAAATCTGTCTCCCTGTATATCCACCCACTGATCTCATAAATGTACTTTAGAGCCACATGAAACAAACCTAATTCTTCTGTCATGTGACAGTCCTTAGTTCCTTTTCAATTTTCTGTTCTCCAGATAAAAAGTCAGTAAATATTTCTTGAATTAATGATATAAATGCAATTGCCTTAACAACAGCAGAGTGGTACCGCTGCATGTTTTAGTTATGTGTTTATGTGTTGTTGGTTTGTTGTTACTGTTTCTATAGCATCTAAGGTGGATTGCTTCCAGTCATCACTCCTTTCTCTCTCCCAGCAGTTCTTTTGACCTACAACAACCTCTTGGAAGTGGCTGTCTAAGGATTCAGGTAGTTAAACCCTGTCTCTGTCAATCATGCTCAAAGAAGTCCTCGCCATCTTGTTTGTACTGGGCAGCTATTGCCAGAATAATGCTGTATAACAAACCTCTCAGAAACTCAAAGGCAGAAACAAAAGCTCAGTGATATACTACTCCACACCAGTCTTGACAAGGTTTGACTCCAGGCTTCAGGGAGGGTCCAGGTCTGCTCTAATATCGCTCATCTTCCTTGGACTCCCCAAGATTGGTTCTTTTAATAACAAAAGGCAGAAGTGCAAGGGGGTATACTCATTTGTGCAAGCATATTTCTAACCTTCATAGCCTTCACATACCATTGGCCAAAGCAAGTCACAAGGTCAAGTCCAAAGTCAAGAGGCAATGGCAAGAATATAAAGGTAGAATACAGAAGAGTGAAGAACTGAGAATAATAATTTATTCTTTCATTATTCATTTTTCCTTTGTCCTTGACATATTTCCATTAGACATACTCTTCTAAGGTCTCATTGGGATGGGGAGAGTGGGAGACTGGGAAGAAGAAATGAAGCCTTGCATGATCTGGCCCCTGCCTACCTCTCTGTCCTCATCTCCTACCACTCTTACCCTTGCTCTCTACACATTAGCCATACTGGGTTTATTTCATTATTCTTGAAAGCAACAATCTTTTTGCCTGAATCTCAGGGCCTTTGCATATGCTATTCCTTAGGCTTTACATGGAAAACTCTTCTTCCTCTAACCACATCCCCTGGTACAAGATGGGCTTCTTCTTATATTTAAAATAGAACTCATGTGTCATGTCCTCAAAGAGATATCTTTCTGACCATCAAATCCAATTAAGTCTCTTCCTATTATTCTCTAGTTTATTTTCCTCCTGGTACTATACCTTGATTCATTATTATTTATTTGTTTATTTAACTTTGATTTTCTTCCCATTCTAGACTCCAAGCTCCATGAAGGAAAGACCAAGTCTGACTTGCTCACTGTTGTATCCCCTGTGCCTAGCACAGGCCCCAACACACAGGAAATGTTTAACACATATTTGTTGAGTGATGGAATGTAGAATTAAATGCAAAGGAATAAATATATAAATAAATAAATGGATTCCATCAGGTCTCATTCTCTTTCCTTCTGTTTAATGACAAAAGGCAAAGGAGCAGAGGAGGTATAAAGCTCCTCTCTTTGCAAAGCAATTAGTCCCTCTTCCTCAGACAGGGTAACAGTTACCAGCTGGTAGTAATGACAGTGCATGGCTTGGAGGAGGCTCCTAGTCTGTTCTTAAGTCCATGGCCTTTGCCACCACTGCCTAAGTATTGTTTGTTCAATATTTTCTTTCATGACTCATGTTGCTTAGATTCCTATGCAGAGGAATTCATGCTTTCTGATCACATGCTCACTGTCCAGGTAGGTGACCAGATGTGCACCAGGTAGCTTGGGATCAAAAGCCTGCACTAATAATTCATCAGGGGACAATGACAAAGGTCAGTGTAGGCGAATATAGACAAATGGAAGTCCATGACACAAACTGCTGCTTGAGAGGTGGAGATGTTAGGTTTCCAACCGCAGTATTGTTCTGCCTGCTAAAAGTGCCCATTCCGGTCCCCTCTTCAAAATCCTTCTCTCTCCTCCCGCACAGCCTTTCAATTAAACTTTGCCCTTCATCACATCCACGACCCTCTGACCCAAGGAGAAGCCTTGGTCTTTCCTGTCTGTGGCCCTCTGAAAACATCTGTACCTGTTTAATGAAGACCTTTGTAGCCTAGAGAAACAAGCACACATGAGTCAGAAAGCCAAGTTTCTGAGCCCATCTCTCTGCCCCTCACTAGCTGGAACCTCTTTGAACCTCAGTCTCCACCCCCCCCCACCACCACCACTGATGAATGGGTATGGCCAGACCTATTTACTGAGTAGTGAAGAAGATCAGTTGAGGCCAGATAACGTTAAAGTGCTTTCCAAACTGTGAAAGACAATTAAAATGTTACTGGTGTTAATTACCTTCTTCAGTCAAGGAGCACTATGTTGTGGAGCATAAAGGGTTAAGGATTCAGGAACCAAAAACTCTTTCTACAACAGTAGAGAAAAATAATGCCCAGTTCCGGATACACTTGAAGGACAGATTGCTTAGGATGGGATTGCAATCGGCTCTCCAAGTGGGAGAAAATGATTGCCATCTTCATCAATATTCCTGCAGGCTAAGCCGGGACTTGATCAGGTAATTGAGGTCCCAAATTTAGTTTCTATCCAGTTGCCAAGATTAATAGGAATGGCTTCTGGGAATTAACTCTTTGTAGCTTTCTAATGTATGGTGCACTGAGGATGTGACATTAACATTTTAGACCTGAACATTTGCAAGGTAAAGATCTCTTCTTGTCTGGTTTGGTTAGCCCAAATGTTAAATTAAAAAGGTCAAGGTCATAAGATTCCAGTATTAGTTGTCAGTTCTTGTTTGACCAGAGAAGGTTTAACTACCTGAATCCTTAGACAGCCACTTCCAAGAGGTTGTTGTAGGTCAAAAGAACTGCTGGGAGAGAGAAAGGAGTGATGACTGGAAGCAATCCACCTTAGATGCTATAGAAACAGTAACAAACCAACAACACATAAACACATAACTAAAACATGCAGCGGTACCACTCTGCTGTTGTTAAGGCAATTGCATTTATATCATTAATTCAAGAAATATTTACTGACTTTTTATCATGTGCCCAGTACCATTTTAATAGTAAATGAAAAAATCTATATATATCTCAATAGATACAAATTATTTGAAAAAAAATATCTGATACTCTTTCATGATAAAAACACTCAACAAAGCAGAAGTAGAAAGGAAACTTTCTCCTCCCTTATAAGAACGTCTATGAAAATCCCTCTGCTAACATTGTACTTAATAGTAAAAACTAAATGCTGTCCCCCTAAGATCAGGAAGTAGACAAGGAAGTCCACTCTTGTCACTTCTATTCAATATTGTACCAGAAGTTCTGGCCAGGGCAATTAGCAGTGGGGCAGGGAGTGGAAAGGCATCCAGATTGGAAAGAAAGAAGTAAAACTATCTCTATCCACAGATGACATAATCTTACATATAGAAAACACTAAAGAATTCACACACACCAAAAAAAAATGTATTAAAGCTAATAAAAGAGCTGCAGGATCAATATACAAAAATCAGTTGGATTTCTAAATACTAACAACGAACAAACCAAAAAGGAAATTTTTTTAAAAAGGGAATTAAAAAACAATTCCATTCATAATAGCATTAAAAAGAATAAAATATTGGGAATAAATTTAACTGAGGAAATGCAAGACTTGTACACTGAAAACTGCAAAATATTGTTGAAAGAAATTAAAGAAAATTAAATAAATGGAAAGACATCTTGTGTTCACCGACTGGAAGACAATGTTGTTAAGGTGGCAATACTCTCTAAATCAATCTAAGCATCAACGCAATCTCTATCAAATTCCCACTACCTTCTTTGTAGAAATGGACAAGTTTATTCTAACACTTATATGGAATTGCAAGGGACTCCAAATAGCCAAAATGACTTGAATAAAGAACAAAGTTGGAGGTCTCATTCCAAAACTTGCTAGAAAGCTATAATAATCCAAATATTGTGGTAGTGACATAAGGATAAATATATAAATCAATGGACTATAATTAAGAATCCAGAAATAAACCCATACATCTGTGTATAATTGGTTGATTTTTGAAAAGGGTGCCAAGACCATTCAATAGTAAAAGAAGAGTCATTTCAACAAATGTTGCTGAGACAATTGGGAATCCACATGCAAAAGAATGAAGTTGGACCCCGATGTCAACCATAAACAAAAATTAATTCAAAAGAGATCAAAGACCTAAATGTGAAAGCTGAAACTGTCGAACTCTTAAAAGAAAACATAGGTGTGAATCTTCGTGACCTTGGATTAGTCAACAGTTTCTTAAATATAACACCAAAAACGCAAGCAACAAAGAATATATAGATAAAGTAAACTTCATCAAAATTTAAAAACTTTGTGTATCAAGAAGGTGAAAAGATAACCCACAGAATGGGAGAAAATATTTGTAAATTATATATTTCATAAGAGTCTAGTATCCAGGACATATAAATAATTCTTACAACTGAACAACAAAAAGACAAACAACAATATTTAATGATAAACAAAGGACTTGATAGATATTTCTCCAAAAAACCTACATGTGGATAATAAGCACATGAAGACATGCTCCACATCATTAATCATTAGGGAAATGAAAATCAAAACTACAATGAGATACCACTTTATACACACTGAATAGATATAATAAAAAAGACAAACAATAACAAGTGTTGATGAGAATGTGGAAAAACTGGAACCTCATAATTTGCCAGTGGGAATGTAAAATGGTTCAGCCACTGTGAAAAACAATTTGGCAGTACCTCAAAAAGTTAAACAGAGAATTACCATGTATACTAGCAATTCCACTCCTCGGTATTTACCCAAAAGAATTGAAAACAGATGTTCATACAAAAATTTGTACACAAATGTTCACAGCAGCACTATTCACAATAGCCAAAAGGTAAAAACAACTCATATGTCTGTCAACTGATGAATGGATAATCAAAAAGTAATATAATGGAATATTATTCTACCTTAAAAAGCAATGAAGTACTGATATGCACTACGACATGGATGAAACTTGAAAACTGCTAAGTGAAAGAAGCCAGAGACAGAAAAAGCTATATATTGTGTGATTCTATGTACATGAAATGTCCAGAATAGATAAACCCATAGAGACAGAAAGTAGATTAGTGGTTGCCAGGGGGTGGAGAAATGGAATGAGGGTGACTGTGTAATGAGTGTGTGTGTGTTTTTTTTGGACGCAATGATTGTGTTCTGGAATCAGATAGTGGTGATGGTTGTATAACACTGATACTAGAATCACTGAACTATACACTTGAAAGTGGTTTAAGTGGTGAATTTTATATTATGTCAATTGTATCTCAATATCTTCTCTTTTTAATTTAAAAGAAAAGATAAACGGCATGTCAAGCTATTTGCTGGCAGGACCAGTTTTGCCAACAATGAAAGGAATCAAACTCTTCACTTCCTGCCAAGTGCATCAGGAGACCCCTGTTATTAACCCTGTCATGACTTTCGTCACAAGATTTTAAGCTTTACGAGGGCAGGGATAGTGTCTGGATCCCAGAAGTCTATCACAGAGCCAGGAAAACATTGAAAACTGTGGGGCCTCAAAACTCAGAGAAGCCACAGTGACAGCAGATCAACAATTAACCCAGGGAGGTAGAGGATACAACCTTTATTCTTGTCTACATCTAAAGGTGCCTCTTAGAGAAACAGTATGAACAGAAAAAAAAAAAATCTTCCATACACATGAGAGCACAGGAAAGCGATCTGAATTCCCTCTTTTTCCTTCAAACTAAGGCATCAGGGCTGAAAAAGAAAGCCTCCCGGTCAGGTGCAATGAATGCCAAGGTTACCGAAGGAAAATCACGTTGATTATTGAAATGTGAAGATTCATCCACTCAAAGCGCTGGGAGCTGGTAAAAGCAGAATCAGCCATTTCTACAGAGGAATCAAGCAGCCTTTCAGAGGTTATGATGACAGAGCTTGGAACGCTCATTTCAGAGCAAGTAGGAAAAAAAAAAAACAACTGTATTTCATTACCTGACATTGTCATTCTTTTCCCCAGGCTTGGCTAAGCCTGATTCTCAGATTCTCAGACACTTAACTCATCTTTTCCCTGAACCACAGTGAAGATACATCTTGGGGTAATAGACTAGAGTTTCAGCCATATCAAAATCTCTGGGTTGTTCATTCAGCCTGTGACCTTTCTGGTTCTATACCTGGTTCAATCTTCCAGCCCCTCCCCGTCTTCTAACCACACTTGTCTCTGGGGCTTTGCTGAAGCTGTCTCCTCTTCCAGCATCACTGTTCCAAGTGGCTGACCCCTATTCCTCTGTCAAGACTCAGCTGAAGATTCCTCTCCAGAGGGAAGCCCTTCCTGATCTCAGGCTGGATGAGAGCACAGGTCCTCCTCCATCCCCACAGCCTCCTAGGGGCACTCTGTCATAACCCACCTTTGTTTCCTGCCTTTGCCATCAGCAGACCACGAGTTACGAGTGCCTGGGAAGGAAAAGAGCTCTGAGTTAACACCTTTATTTAAATCGATAACTAAGTAAACACTCTAGGGCATGCTTCTTCCTCTTCTGTGAAGTAACGGAGTTGGACAAGATCATTTCTGTGGTCCGAGTACAACCGACAGACCTAGTTGACCCACACGTTATTTATTGTATTTAAACAAGCATTTTAAAATTGGGAACGTTTATATTAGAATCTGGATTTTTGTCTTCTCCTGAAAACTCAGGTGACTTGGCAGCATTGGGCCCACACTCGTGCATGGAACAATCTCTCTTTTTAGGTGGGGCACATGCTGGTCCCTCACTCACGTTGGCCTCTGGAGACAGTGAACTTGAGTCCCTGGTCTAGATGCTCTACCATTCCATTATTCCAATTTTTCTTCCTTCTCCATCCAGTCACATCATCACCATTTTTGTTTTCATCTTGGTGAGAGCCAATAAATTGAGATACTCAAATTTCCTTGTGTTTTTTCTTATTTCTTTTTTTCTTTTTTTCCCCTTTCCTTGTATCTCAGAGCAGTAGCCACAAGTCTCTCCAGTTATTCTGGAACAATCACCAGATGTGATTTAATTATCCTTAGAAACAATTCATGCCAACCTTCTGAAAAGCACTGTCGTGTTTAGGTTAGACAGAGCACCCTCCTCTTTCTCAGCACTGAACCGGGAACGGCAAACTCCAATTTCAAAAGCACATTTCAAAGGTAATCCAACTGAATGCAGACTTTTTAAAAGCACATCAAATGCTTGAGCAAATCCTACCTATATATAACCATTTAAGCAATTTCGAATACATTTCCGTTGCATAATTATGCAAGGACTTCAGTCATAAAACATGCTGCCGCAAACATAAGTGAAATCATCGCAGATTATTTGTAAGAAAAATGCCCAGTTGTAAGGTAGACCTGTCATCAGCTTCTCAATGGATTTCCATCTGGTCATTTTCCACCAACCGGTTGGCCCCAATCAGTCAGCACTCAGGTCCTTGGAAAAGCTGAACACAAGCACCCAGCCCAAAGAGGAAACTCAATTAGCATCTAGCTGGGCCTGAGCAGATTGGCTCGTAATGCTGGGGATTTTGAGCTTGAAAGCAGAAGTCATTATGTTTCTGTATATTAGTGAAAAGAGACCATTATTTTCCTCCAGAAACTGCCGTTCCGCCTTTATTTCCTACTGACAGAGTTTAGAGCAGTGGTTCTTTTTCCTGGCTGCACACGAGAAACACCCAGAGGGCTTTAAAAAAAAAAAAAATGCCGAAGTTCAAACACCACTGCAGACCATCACAGACTTTCAGAATTTTTAAGGGCTCTGGTAACTCCAATGCACAGTAAGAGTTGAGAACCACTGGTTCATCGGGATGCAGTGGTTCTCCAAGCGTGGTCCCTGGGTCACCAGCACCAGCATCACCTGAGAACTTGTTAGAAATGCAGATTCTCAGGTCCCACCCAGACCTACCCAGTCAGAAACTCTGGGGGTAGGGCCCAGGAATCTCTATTTTAAGAAGCATTCCAGGTAAAGCTACTTACTAGCACTGTGGCCTGAGGCAAGCGCTTTCCTAGTGAGACGCCATTTTCCCATCAAGAAAATGGGTATAACGAGGAATTACATGTGGTGATGCACAGAGTGCATTTCATATACCATCTGACACAGAATCAGCACTCGACTAAATGTCGGTTGGCCTGGAAGGTATCCCCCATTTCCTGTCCCCATCGCACTCCCTGCCTCCTGCAATCTTTGACCAAGTCTATACACCCTACGCCCTTACTATTTCTTCCCCTCTGCTCCCTTTTCCACCACGGCCTTGGAGTCCAAGTCCTCATCAACCTCCCTGGAGTGAAGTGCAGATTCTGCGCAGGGGCTGAGGATGGGAATGAGATGACAAAGGAAAAAGATGAAAGGGAGCCGGGGCCTCCTGAGACGTGAGCCCACGAGTCACGGTGGTCAGGACCACTTCTGAGGAAGAGGGTGAGCCACTGCTGGTCAACTGTGCCAACGTCTTCTTCTCCTGGGATTTCGTGCTGGGTGATCCCGAGATTTCGAGAAAACTCTTGCGGCTACCGACCTGCTGTCCCCCCAGCAGAATGAGCCCCCAGCTTTGTCGGCACTCGAGGCACCCTTTCAACCTAATGAAAACGCCTCCTGACCTGTGGTCAGGGGCAGCCCCCCAGAAAATAAGAATGCCGTGTCAAAGACCTTGACCAAGGAGCCTCATCCGCTCTCTAACGAGGCTCCATCTGTTCATCCGTGAAGCCACACTTTCAGTTGGGTCCTCTCTTGTCTTTTCCTTAAAGGGCATCATTGCCCCTTGAGAGAAATAGCACTCTCATTTGTCCTGCTTGGGAGACCGTTCTCAAAATGTCTCTCCAAGCAACAGTCACATGACTGGAATAAGAAAGAAAAGGGGCTTGCGATCCAGAGGCTTGGTGGCCCATCGAATGTGGCTTCATCATTGTCACATTTGTCCCAGCTCCAAGGGCCTCCGTTGTTTCAGGCTCACCAGGCACACGCCTGTCCTCGGGCCACGGTGCTGGCCATCGCTCAATAAATATACTTGTTTGGATGAAATGCATGGAGCAATTGGAGAGCATGGTCTTGGGAGTAAGACAGCTCTGAGTTCAAGTGCTAAATTTACCATTTCATAGCTGTGACCTTGGGCAGGTTATGTAACCTTTCGGAGCCTCAGTTTCCTCATTTGTAAAGTAGATGTAATCAGCAATGGCTCCCGACTTTGCAGGGCCCACTATAAAATGAAAATATGGGACCCTGTGTTTAAAAATTACTAAGGATTTCAAGGTAGCAACAAGCAGAGCATTAAATCGAGTGCAGGGTTCATTGTGAGCACAGTACAACTACACTGGCCCTGCATGCCCCTGAGTGACGCTGGGCCTGGGTATAATAATAATAGTATCTATTTCATTGGGTTGTTGTAAAGACCAACTAGGATAATAGTTTCCTGGCACATAGTGGGTACTTATACATTTCCTGGCACATAGTAGGTACTTAAAAAAATACAATTTTTCCTCCTTACATCTTATTTCTTCCTCTGTTACTTCTCGAATAACCTTTCTTGGCTCCTGTGGCTCCAGTCTTCACCCCTGAGTTTCATCTTGCTGGAAACTAACAGCAAAGTCCTCCCCCACCCCACCCCATCTCTAGGCCTTACCTTGCCATGGCCACTGGCTGATAGCGCTGATGTTCCTGGGAAGTAGGGGCGATGGGCCCCTGCCAAGGACCCTTTTGTCACCTGGGTGGTTCAAGGGGAAAGCTCTCAGAGGAGCAGGCTGGGCAGCAGAAGTGAGTGAAGTCCCCAGCACATGGCCATGCAGCTGGCACTGAAGCTGTACCTCTTGGATGAATGAGGATCATGGTGGGAAAAGCCCCACAGTGCTCCAGGGAGGCTGTCTACCTCCCGCAGAATGAGTGAGCCTCATGCAGGGCTCATGGCTTATTCCTCTCACCTCTCCAAGGGGACAAACAGAGGGACAATTATTTTTGGAACTGGAAAGCATCGCTTTCTATCACTTTACTAACTGTGTTAGCTCACCTCACTGATTCTGAAATAAACAGACCTGGCAGAAATGACTGGTCCCTCCGTGAGCTGTGGGGTTAGAGGGGGGTGGAGTAGGGAGTAAGGAGAGAACCAGAACTGTCGCTCACACACCACGGACACCTCCTTTTGGCTGCGGACACCTTCTACCCAACCTGGCCTGAGCAGAGAGCCAGAGTCTAGGGCCTTGCCCACTTGAGGTCATTACAAACCAAGACAGGATGCTAAGCTTCTTGCAGTGTACACATGAGAGTGTCAGAAAGGGGTGAGTGGGAGGGACGGGGGGTGGGAATGGAGACACTTAGTTCCTGCTTTAAGCAAGTTCTAACTTTAGAAACCTATAGGTTTACACGCAAGAAAAGATAGGGTTGCATTTTCCAACGGCCTCACCCTACGTCTCCTTTTAGGTCTCTTGTTTTTTTCTAAGTCACCTAACCTGGTAAATAATGTCATTCAATTGACAAAACATCCATTTGTGCTTAGTCATTTAGAAAGCGCAATGCCTGTCGGGGGAAGTGGTGTTCGCACACGCGCATCTGTGCATATGTGCACACATGCGCGTGTATTTAACTGAGAATAATAGAGACACCACTTGTCGAGAGACCACACGGCCTCCCCGCTGTACCAGGTCGAGCACAAGTCTCGTGGTGGCATTTACTGTCTAAGTGACCCTGCACAACTAACCTGTCTTTCTGCTCTGCCTTTTTCTCTTTTATACATGAAGGAGTCGTGAAGATGAGCGATCATGAATATTAACGAGGTGCCCGACTCAGGGTAATAGTTAATAACAGAAATTAGCAAGGTTGTTGGAACGGTCACATGAAGTAGCGAGGGTACCTGACATGTGGGAGCTGCCCGGAGAATGTCCACTGGGGGAGCCGAGGATCTTGAGTCAGAGAGCGCGTGGTTTTCCCAAGCTCCTGCAGTGGGAAATCGTAACGAGGGACCGAGTCCCTTCCCCTCCTTGCTCCCACCTGACTCTCTTTCTTGGTTTAGTTGCCCTTTTCATTATCTCTTTGACAGAATGGGCAAATCGAGAGAACCTCCTCCTACCGTCACTTGGGCACTGGAGGAGGATGAGGAAAGGCTGAGAGATGGCAGGCCACGTGAAGGTTAATTTTACGGGACAACTTGACTGAGCTAAGGATACCTAGGTAACTGGTTAAACATTATTTCACATATGCTTGTGAGTGTGTTTCTGGAAGAGATCAGCTTTTGGATCAATAGACTGAGTAGAGATTGCCCTCACCGGTGCAAGTAGGCATGACCCAATCTGTCACGATCCTGAAGAGAGCAAAACCTCAGAGGAAGAGTGACTTTGCCCTCTCTGCTCAGGCTGAGACAGCCATCTTCACCTGCCCTCAGACGTTGGTGTTCTCAGGCCTTTGGACTCAGACTGAACTACACCACGGCTTTCCTGGGTCTCTAGCTTGCAGACAGCAGATAGCGCTGTTTCACATGTGCCAATTCTGATAATAAAATTCTGATAATAAACGTTCTCTTATAGATATCTATACATATATCCTATTGGTTCTGTTTCTCTGGAGAACCCTGACAAATACAGAAAGTTCCTGAGACAAAGCAGTGCCTCTGTAGAGTTTTTTGTTGTTGTTGTTGTTGTTTTTGGTTTTTATCAGATATGGACCCACTGGGGCACCAGGAGGCTGCCCAGACTTCAAGGACGTCATATTCAAATGTCGACATCTCTCCAAAATATTGCATTCACAGAGTGACACTAAAAGGAGTAAGGAAAACGACTCTTGCTTCCATCCCTAAATGTATATTTCATACTCTCATGCACTGCCATGAGAGTGACAATTGGTACAACCACTTTAGAAAACTGTTGGCAGTATCTTCTAACACTGAACATATGCCTGCCCTATCCAAGAGAAATGAGTGAATAGAACAGCCAAAAGCACACACAAGAATGTTGTCTCAGTCTGTCTGGGCTGCTACAACAGAAACACCATGACTGGGTGGCGAATAAGCAACAGAAATTTATTTCTCAGTTCTGGAGTCTGGGAAGTCCAAGGTAAAGGTGCCAATAGATTGAGTGTCTGGTAAGAATCTGCTTCTTGTTTCACAGACAACCATCTTCTCTCTTCTTCTTCGCCAGGCCCTGCTATGGTGGAAGAAGCAAGGAATCTCTCTGGGGTCTCTGTTATGAGGGCACAAATTTCATTAATGAGGGCTCTATCCTTATGATCTAATCACTTCCTGAAGGCCTCACCTTCAAATACCATCACATTGGGGGTTAGATCTCAATGTAGAATTTTAGGGGGGACTCAAACATTCAGTCTATAGTGAATAGTCATAACAGTTTATTCATAATAGCTCCAAACTGGAAATAACCCAGATGCCCATCGGCAAGAGAATGGGTAAATAAATGTACGTATTCACATAACGGAATGCTACATAACCCTAAAGAGAATAAACCTGCTGCATGCAAAAACGTGGATGAATTCAGACCTTATGCTCAGTGAAAAAAGCCAGACACAAAGGATATACATTGTATTATTCCATTTGTATGAAATTCAAGAATAGACCAAACCAACCCATGGTGATTGAAGTCATAATGGTGGTGAGCACTGACTTCCAAGGCACGTGAGAGAACCTTCCAGGAGCTGTAGGTACCCTCATCTGGGCAATAGTTACAGAGCCGTATGTAGAAATCATCAAGCTGTATACACAGGATTAGTGCACTTTACATATATTTTATGTGTGTATTATACCTCAATAAAAAAGAAAACAATCCCTTTACCAGATGCTCCTGTCCACGTGAACCATGAGTGAATAAATTCAGTAACTGTCTTGGGAAAAGCACACATATTGCATTATATTATTTTTTATGTTAATGGCCTTAATTTTAAACACGTGCACATTTGGAATGCACCGTCGTTGACATTTCTTCATTGTTTAATAAAGCAAAGCTTGAAGAATGGGCAAAGGTTTGGCGCTTTCTGAACCTTCAAGAGGCCCCATCCTGGCCACAGCCAGGACAAGTGAAGATGGGCAGGAGAGCTCTCGGGACTCCCAGCGGACAGCCCGGAGGTGGGTGGGGTTTGGCCAAGTGCCCACACTGGGGGCACTGACAGGGCAGGAGGGTGGCCTCAGGGTACCCAGTCCAGGCACTGACTCCTGTTTGCCTCCTGCCTGGAAGGAACCTGCAGCTGCCCAAGGCTTTCTAAAGCCCAACGTGCCCTCCTTTCATAGCTTTCCAGGTGCCCTGGGGCAACAGTCCCCACCTTTTTGACACAAAGAGACGGGTGCTCCTTTGAGAATCTGAGGTGGAGCTGAGGCTGTGAAGCTAGCACTGGGGAGCGGCTGCAAATGCAGATGAAGCTTTGTTTGCCTACACCACTCACCTCCTGCTGTGAGGCTCGGTTCCTAACAGGCCACAGACCAAACCTTTGTCTTAAGGCACGCTGCCTGGGCCAAGGTGATTTTATCACTGTGAGAACCCAGCCTTTAAAAAGAGGCCCAAATTGCTGGAAACGCCAGGAAACTGCCCAAAGCAGGTAGTCAAGGCTGACTTCCTGTGCATGTGTCCTCTGCAGCCACACTCAGAAGGGCCCCACAATTGGTTAATACTCTGCTGTCATCATCTTGAAATTCTTAATAATCATTGAACAAAGGGCTCCACATTTTCATTTCCCCCCACAAGCGTAATGGCTGGTCCTGGAAGTAGCAGAGTCTGGCATTAAGAGCCCAGTGTTTGGGGTCAGGATTCTGTTCCCATCTTGGCTGGGGCCCTGCAGGCAAGCTGCTTAACCTCTGCGCCTCAGGCTCTCATCTGTAATGTGGGGGTAACACGCTGAGAAGGTGTTAGGAGAATTAAATCAGTCTTCGGCACCAGGCCTGGCACAGTACAAGTGCTCAATAAAATTTCGTGCTTAGTGTTTGGATGATTGAAGGATTATTGAGGCAGCAGAGTCTTGCCTGAAACTGCCTCAAATGCCTTTTTTAAAGGCAAGAGCCAAAGAAAGAAGCTTTAGGATTAACTCTTCCAAAATAGCAAATGTTCTCTCTTCAGCATAAGGTCTAACACCAGCTGCATTATTACACCCCAGGAGAAATGTGTCCTCATCAAGTCACAAAAGCCTAGTTTCAACCCACCGAGGGAACAAAAAGTAGTCTGAAATCCTGAAAAAGCCCACAGCATCAGGTACATGTTATCCAGCCCATCTCTGATTTGGGGTTCACTGAAGCACATCTGACAGGTGGTTATCTTGGGTCCTATATGTCGCTTCTGTAAATAGACTTCTGTTTAAAAAAAATTGTTTTTTGACTGACTTGGAAAAACTGAAAGACACTCAGAAGCAGCGAGAATACTTTTTCTTTATATCCTTTCCCACGAAACTGACAGGCTTGAGAACTCTAAGGACCCCAGCTGTTCACACATTAATTAACCTCTAGTAGCCTGAGTCTCTCCCAGCCTGTGTACAGGGGAAGTCCACAGTTTAACATTAGGGATGCAGATGCTGAAGTCAGACCCTAGGGGTGTCTTAAAACCAACACGCATCATCCATCACTTGTGTGGCCTGGGACCAGGCACTGGGCCCCTCTGTGCATCCTCATCCCTAAATGGAAATAATAATGTTACCTACTTCCTTAGGTTCTTATGAGGATAAAGCAAGATAATACATGTAAATTGCATAGAATGGTGCCTGGCACATAGTAAGTGCTCAATAAATGTTAGCCCAGATCATAAGCCTAAAGCGGCCAGCCACGGTCATGCAGAATTTAGAGTAGGAGCAGTAGTAGCTATTGTTATCGTTAGTTAGACTGCCCAGGACCTTTGGTCTTGTGGCTGCAGGTCCCTTCTGAGGAAGGCTCCAGAAGCTGCAAGACCCATGAGGAGCAACGGTGATTGTTCAAGGCCTAGGGATAACTTCAACCTGAGATCTTCTCAGCTTCTGAAGGCAGCAACCATTGTGCTCAAAGTCATTTTAGTATCAGAGTGGAAAAAGCTGACCTTAGAGGTCAGTGAGGCCACAATCCTCGTTTACATACGTGGTACCAAGGCTCAGAGAAGGCAACTGACCCGCCCAAGGTCACACAGAAAAACAGAGGCCGAGCTGGGAAGAGACAGCTCAGAGTTCATGACTTCCCATAGCCCTGCCCCACGCATTTCCTCCTATGGCTCGTTCAGCCACAGCCTCTGGCTGCTCACACAGCCCTCCCCACCTCTCCGTCTCCCGGGTGGGCTTTCTATCAGGTTATGGGCTCATCTAATTCTCGGCCACATCCTGCTGAAGACCCATTTTTCTTACTGAATCAGGCCGCCATTAGGTCCTGAAAGCCCCATAAGTCTTCTATGGATGAGCAGATCCCTTAATCTATTATTCCACAGTCCTATTTATATATATTTATCCATATGGCTATATAAATAGGGCTCTGAGACATATACGTGGCAGGTTATTGCTGTAGCATAGTTGTTCTCCCCAAGAGGAAAACAAAAATGATGTATGGCTGAGGCTCTTTTCCATGCAGAAAGCTCCCGTCTGATTTATTAAGAGTTAGGTTGCAGCCACATGCTCTGAAGCTAGAGAATCTATTGCAAAGTTGTCTAAGAACAGGACACTCTCCGCTCCAAATGCCAAAAGGTAGTGGAGGGTGTGGCAGGAACTCAAAGAATCTTACAGCAATTGCTCATAGGCACTTGCCACGTCCCAGTCTATCAACTAGGATTCCTTTGGTTGCAAGTTTAAGAAGAAAAAAAAAAAGGAGTTTGTTAAAAGGGTACTGAGTGTCTCCAGGAACTCCAAGAGAAGAATGTGGCTGTGTCTTAGGAATGGCCAAGACTGGAGAGATAAACACCAGCATCTCTCTCCCTCTCCCTCTCTCCCTTCCTCCACCCCCCTCCCCAACCCCACATCTCGGCTTTTCTCTGTCTTGGCTCCATCCTTTCTCTCCTCCAGAGCGACATTCTCCATATGGAATAAAACACGGCATCGAAGCTTCCACGCTTTCCTCTTCTGGTTTCCACGCACTGACTTTGTGCTTTCTCTGGTCCCAAGTACAAAAGCGCATAGAATGGAAACTCATGTCCCGTTTGGTCCAAGGGTCATGAGTAAGGACCGTGAGAGACCTCAGCAGCTGCTGCCAGCATCATATGGATGGAATGAATGTGGGAACTTGTTCTGTTCATTTGTTCTATTTGCTGTGTAGACTCAGAAAAGGCACTTGACCTCTCTGGGCTCCAGCATCCTTAAGCATAAAATCGAGCTAATGGTATGCTCCATAAAGGCAGAGATTTGTGACGGTTTTATTCCCTGTTGTATCCCCAGTGCCTAATCAATGTCATAAACATGGTTATGTTTAATAAATATCTATTGAAGAAATAAATGAATGATAACTCCCTCGTAAGATTGTTGGGAGGATTAACCGAGATAATAATGAGAGCAAACATTTAGAGAACACTTATGTGCCAGGAAGTGTTCTAAGCATATAACTTAATATAGGAAGTGTGTTTAGAACAGTGCCTGGTGTGTGCATGTACACATGGAAGAAAAAGCTAGGGTCCCAGGAAGTTAAGTAACTTGCTTGAGGTCACACAGCTATAAATGGCAAAAGCAAGAAGTAAAATCAGGGCTTTCTGAAACCTAGAAAAACCTGAAAACTACCTTCCCCTTCACTGACATTCTCTAGTCCATGAGTGTAGAGAAGGGCGAAAGTGTGGCCAACTCTGGGTATGGAGGGTGCGTCCATACGCGGATAAAACACTGTGGCTTAGCTGAGTGAATTAGTTGATCCCGATACATAGCTGGCCATTTCAAAATGTATCCATGGCGCAGAACTTAATGAAATACAAACGCAATGTAAGTCATTACTGAATTCATAGTAGCCTAGGATCATGTTGTATTTTCTCATTCATTCAATTCTACAAGTACATCTGTTTTTATAGGGGAGGTTGTGAAATTTTAATTTTGAGTAAAAACACTCAGATTAGGAACCTCTGAGCTAGACCTACCTCCTCATGTCCCAGGTGAGGAGAGTCAGCCTTGGGTCGGGGAGGGGAGGGAAGGATGTGACTGGCCCAAGGCCACACACCAGAGAGACAGGGGACACTGCCTCCTTCCATTCTGACCACACCGAGTGCTGGTGACACTGGGGAGCCACAGGGAGCCATGCTCTGCCATGACAAGCACTTGAGGGGCAATGTGGCGCTTTCTCATGAAGCTGAGGGCGTGCACACCGATGACCCAGCCACGGCACTTCTAGGATGATGCCTTCGAGAAGCTCTAGACGTGTTCAAGGAATTTTAAAAAATGGAAATAGCAAATGATCATCAGAGAACAAAGAGGCTTAAGCATTCAATGACTTTCTGTCCAGAAGTTAGAAAGAATAATCCAGTTGCATCCGTCCAGAGGAATAAACCTCATGATGAGAACAATGACAGCCTTGGCCTGTGGGGAGATCTTAGTCCCCTCCCGCCTCCCCAGGCTTCAGTCTCTTCATCTGTAAAATGGGAACTTGTAATTAGACCAGTGGTTTTCAAATAGTGTTTGGCAAAGCCCTGGAGATGCTTCGCAGGTTCTCCAAAAATGTCTGATTCTAATGTCATTGTTCAAAATGCTTAAGCTCTTTTCAAATTCAGAAACAGTATGCACGCTCCAAGGTGCTCTGTATAAAAAGTTAACCCGTTGCAGCCTGGCCCGGCACTAACTGGACTGTCTACTTCATTCATATTCTACAGGACTCAAAATGAGCTTCTCCTGCCTTCTGGGTTTAGCTGGAGCATCTCTGGAGCCCGCCAGGCGAGCTGTTAAAATCTATGGCCATTTTCAACTACTTCGCTGAGTCAAGACTTTTTTCAATTCGGGGAACCAAAGCAAAACAGTGATCATTTGTTTGTTTTGGGAGATGATGCCATCCATAATTTCAAATCGTATTTTTTTGTTTGATAAATTTTATTTAGTAATGCATATAAAAAATTAAATTAATGAATTTACATCCCGAGATTTCAGAATACCTGTGGCCAGTTTCAGTTTCTCCTCGTATCTGCCATCCTACATCACCATGGTCAATATTTGTCAGAATCGGAAACCAACAGGGGTATAGTGCTAGTAGGTAAACTCCGAATTTTATTTAGTTTTCACCGGTTTTTCTTACTAATGCCCTTTTCTGTTCCAGGACCCCATCCAGAACACACATGCATTTAGTCAAATTTGTATTTTCATCAATCTCAATGTCCCCATTTAATAAAGAAAATGTTATAAATGTAAACTGACAGTTCTAGACTAATAAAATCCATTTGATCTGTTTTGCATAATGAAATTCCAGGAAGCTTTCTTGGGGGAGGATGCGAGGTGGGGGGATCCACCATTTTCAAAAAAAAAATTGGAAATAACTGGCGGAGCTGTCCTTGAAGGCCCTTGTAACTCAGCCAGGAACACACGGGGCCAGAACAGGGTTGGCTCCCATCGGGACTTGCTAAAGAGAACTAAATGCCCTCAGCTCTCAGAATGGAAGTGTCACACCTTTTTCAGGTTGAAATTGCCTCCGGCTATTCATCCTGGGGAACGGGAGGCTCTTCTCTGACTGGATGAACAGGAGCCGGGGTTCATATATTTCATTCATTCTTCTGACAAGTATTCAGCACTTGCTGTGGGACAGGCACTCTAGGAGCTTGAGAACACACTGAAACAAAGCAGACAAATCACTGCCCTCTGAGGAGCTTATTTATTCTGGTGGGACAATTGGTAATTTAGAGGGAATAGTTCACTTCATTTTTTTGACGGTGATGCACAGAGAAAAAAACAAAGTGGGGAAAAGGGCAAGGAAAGGCTGGTGGGAGGGTGAACTTTTAAATAAGGAAAGAGCAGTCACCAGGGGGAAGAGTGTTCCAGGCAAAGGGATCAGCAAAGGCAAAGCCCCTGAGCTGAGAACACCTGTGTGCTGGAGGAACCACGAGGGAGCCAGTGCGGCTGCAGGGGACTGAGGGAGAGGAGAGACCAGGCAGGAGGCTGGGTGGACCACTGGGGGCTGCCGGTAGAAAGCTCAGGGACTTTGGGGGCAGCACCGAGGTTCTAGGTGAGCAGCAGGGGCTGAGCATTCATAGTGTGAACTTTCATGTGGGTGTGACTGCGTGTGCACCCCTGCGGAGGCCTGGACTGCACTCCTGTGTCCGGACGGAGGCTCAGCTGTGTCCAGGCTCGGAGCAAACTGGTGGGGTGAGCTGGGCTGGACATGGTGTTCGGTGGCCTCCGAGACTTCTCCTCCCCCCCCCCAGCTCCCAGAGGAGCCACAGACACAAGAAATGAGCGTTAGCCTGCCTCGTGTGCGCAGGCTGCCCGTGCTGAGGGGTGATGGTGGCTGCGCAGGCAGTGCACAGCCCAGGGCAGAAGCCTGGGGCGGTCTCCCCGTGATGGCGGCAGGTCCTGCATGGACCCACCCATGGTGAAATTAACCCTGCAGCCCTTGGGGTTCTGGAGAAATGAGAAACCTGGGAAGAAAGAGGAATTCTTGCACTTCATGCCATGGAGGGCTTACAGACGTTTTCACTTAAATATTAAACCCAAATGTCCTTTAACAAGTGGCTGGATACACAGAGGTACAGCCATCCAGTGCAACTCAGCGGTAAAAAGGAAGGAACGACTGACACATGCGTGGGTGGGTCTCAGAAAATTATGGCGAGTGAAAGAAGCCAGGAAGAGAAGAATACATATCCTATGGCTCCATTTCCATGATTTCAGAAAACACAAACCAGTCTCCAGTGACGTAAAGCAGGTCGTTGGTTGCTGGGGCTGCGAGGGAGCGGGGCAGGGACAGGGGGCCTCACAAAGGGGTGGGTGGGATCAGCTTTTGCGGGTGCTGGACATATTCATTATCTCAACCGTGGTAATGAGTTCAAGGTATATACATATGTCAAAATGTACATGTGTATACTTTAATCCTGCGCTTTATTGTGTGCCAATTATTCATCGGTAAAGTTAAAAAACATAAATGAAGTAAACACTCCACATAAAAGAGATTGTCAGAATGGGAAAAATAAAAGATGTGACTTCATTTTGTATCCCAAGATTTTATCTATATTACATTTCATGTGTGTGTGTGTGTATGTATATACATATATATATATATGTATATATATAACATGTATAAAACATATCTATCTTTTATGTATATTATACATGATTATATATTAGTGTATACTCATATGTATTTGCATTATGTAAATATGTTTGATTTTTATATTTCATATTTTCTGTTGTAGGATTTGATACCTGTATAAATATATTTAGCATACTGTATATAATTTATACATATCTATGGTATATGTAATTTTGCATGTATACATTTTACATATTATGAATGTATTTGTGTGTGTGTGGTTATATAAGGAATCTCAGATGTCAGTGGGGACCCCTTGGCTCACAGTCGAGGGGTACATTGATTGGTACCCACCAGTCCATAAATCAAAGCCCTTGCCAAGATTTCTCCAAATTCCCAGTAGCTTGAAATGCTAGACTTCCAATCTCCCCCTATTCTTTTCTCAGCCTTGTCTCCTGGATGTGGCATCAATTCACAAATCAAACACACACCTCTTCCGTCCCCACGCCCCTGGCAACCTCACACATAAGGCTGATGCCTAAAAACCGAATTTCCCGTAAACACTGGGGAGTCACAGCAGAACCTCATAGCAAAGAGCTTAAAAGGTGTGGTATTCCTTGGCCACCCTGATGAGGGTTTCTCCTCAGTCACCCCAACCAGCCCTCCTCTCTCCCTGGCTCCTCCCCTCCCCAGCTGCCCCTCTTTGCTCCCTCCCTGTTGGGTCACCTTCTTCTCTGCCTCAAATTCTTCTCTTCAGAGGAGGGCAATTCTGCCCAGCCCCTCCTCCCCATCTCTCAGGCTTCTCGGCTGAACAAAAGGCTGGCAGGGAGATAGTTGTGGCCACTGACAGCTATTTCTTTCCTGCCTCCTGCATGTGTAAACGGGTGTGTAACTCCACGTGCATAGGGATTCATGTGCACATGCGTGTGTCCTCGCATGGTGAAGAACTCTATCAAGATGCGAACCCAAAAAGCAGCACCTGAAGACTGGCCAGGCAGCCCTCCCCACCCAAGTTCCTTTCTCCCCTCCCCACACCCACGTTCGGGGGGGGGGGGCCTCAGAATTCCTGCTCTCCCTCTCTGTGAAGTGTCTTTCCTTCCTGTCTAAACTTTCTCTGTGTCCCTACTCTCTCCCTCTGGGGGCTGCATTTCCTGTAAGTAAGAAGCCAGGCAGTAAAAGGCTGAATAAACAGTCGGTAGAAATTACTTGAACGTTCAGGGAAAGAAAAGACTTTCGACAGTGAGCTGGGGAGGGATCGTAATTGCCAGAGAGAGAGAGGAGCCGCCCGGCGCCAGGCTGCAGGAGACGCAAGAAGCAGGCATGTTGCAGTGGCAGAGACAGGCAGGTGCGACCGTTATTTGAGAAGTAGAAGGGTGAGAATTCTAATGTATGAAGATGCTGATGGGAAAGGGAATTGGGACTGAGAGAAGAGAGGGAGAGAGGATCCTGACGGCAGCCAGCTGCGGATGTGCCTTGTCCAGCTCGTCCCAGCCTAGTTCGGAAGGAAGGACGTCCCCCAGCTAGTTTGGAAGGAAGGAGTTTGGGCAGGGGCCGGGCACAGGTGATTTGATGGCGGAGTTGCCCTGAAGCCAGAATTGCTTCTGTGAAGGTTCCAGGGGTGAACAAAGTGGGGACCAGCGGTTGGTTCTCCAATGTAGAGAAAACGATGGGCCACCCTGGACCTAGAAAGGAAATAGACCCACCCTAGAAGAACTCGCAGAAAAGACAGAGGCGGCCTTGTTTGAGAGACTTCTACAGAGACACATCCCGATCTTGTTTCCACGCCTTCCCATGCCAGAGCCGAAGGGCATAAACAACAAAATATTGATCGCGCACATTCCTGGACGCCAGGAACTCATATTTTAATTCCCATGGTCTGAGGCAGCACTATTACTGTGGACCTTCGTTTACAGATGAGCAACGGGGGCCAGAGAGTTCAAGCAGCTTCCCTGAGATCACAGAGCTCTCGGCTGGTATTCCAACCAAGAGCATCATACATGAAGGCCGTTTTGCAAGCTGGGAGGCTTTCAGTTGTCGTGGCACGTACTTGGGGTCAGATCCACTGTGTTCAAGTGTCTGAACGCCAGCAGAATCTGGTCTTTTCTCCGTACGACTCTCCCTTTCCTGCCAGACCTATCTTGGACCACCAGAGGCTAAGACAGGCGCCAATGTGCCCGAACCTCCTCGCCACTGGTGTGAGGATACTGTCAAGTGCTCTACATGCACTTACTTACCCTCCTCCAACTCTACCTGCATGCGACTCTTCCGGCTTAGAGGAGATAAAAGGAAGGACGTCCTGACACAGAGGCGTGAGTGAGAGGCTGGACTGAAAAGACAGAAAATAGATAGTCATGGAATTTCCTTTGGAGCATTTCATTCCTGTGAACTGAGTTTCTGTAAGGCAACTGAACTCAATCGTTTATTCATTGACAAATATTTTGAGGGCCTATGATGTTTCATATGCTAGAGTTATAAAAATACTGAAACTTATGTCCTGATCCCAAGAATCACAATACCAGGAAGTGAAGCAAAAGGGCACTAGGCACACTCTGGGGACAGGCCAGCTACTGTCCCACAGGTGGAGGCTGGAGTGTTGGTTCGGAAATATTTCCTGGAGGAGGGAAGGGAACCTCGTTGTGTTAGGGGAAGAAGGGAGAACCAGAAGCTGAGACAGATCTCACAGAGGCACAAAGCTTAGAGACCTTAAACTTCTACGAATTGGAAGACTGACATTGAAGGCCAAGGGTGGGGTGAGCCCAGGGGCTCTGGAGGCCCATGGGGCTCCAAAGCCTTTTGGGACAGGCATTGGTGGTCTCTCAGAGAGTGGTGAGAACGGCTCGTGCTCCATTCCGGCCTGGAAATGGGATAAAGAAACTTCTGGGAGTGTCTCTTTCCCTGAAAGAAATGGAGACCCCGGGACCTTTGACCCAGTCTCCTCAGCCTAGTTTATGCGGAGCTCTGAACACAGGCATCACCACCTTCAGAGGAAGCCACACAGGCCCTGTACTGATGCCCCAAGAAACCACAGGAGGGACGTCAACGCCCCTGTTGCTAAGTCGCTCTGTGTTCTATGCATTCTCAGGTCATGGACAGGCCATAAATATTCATGGCTGGAAAAAAAGGTGAGGTCCCGCCATTCTCCAGAAACACTGCGGAGGGCACCTGGCTTTCGGGCCTCCTGCTTTAAATGCTGGGTGGAAGCCGAGGAAGGACTATACCTTCTAAAACCCGCTTCCTTAATTTGTTTAACAAAAGACATCTCCATGCTCTGTGGCCTCTTAATTTCCGTAGATGTTAAAGTGCAGAGAATTAAAGAATCAATGAGCAATTAAAGAGGCACTGGCAGGTTTGGCCAAGAGCATATTACTTATTTATTCAGCCAGCACACTCATTTTTAAAGCGTTAGCTTTCCATTTTGTTTCTGACATCAAAAATAAATCAAACTAAACTGTATACGTCACAGCTGAAAAAAATTATTTGCATGATTCATTGCCCTGTGAAGTTTCAGTAGCCACCTGCAAAAGGAATTTTTTGTCTGTGTCAAAAAAAAAAAAAAAAAAGGATATGAATTCATCATCCTGGCACTGGCCTCCGCTTAGAAGACAGGTAGGACTGAAAAGATAGAAATAAGGTTTGAATTCACTAGTGATGTTTACACCTAGATGCAGGCTTCTTTTTGATTTCCATTTTTCCTGGATTGTCTTGGGAGGGTTGCAAGATTTTAGTCCATTAACACAGTCGTGCCCTGGTGTAATTTCAGAACGGGCCGAAATAAACAGCCGTAGGGAGACAAAGCTGGCTGAGGGGTCCCGCGGCACTCAGGCAGCCTCTGTGTTTCTGCTCCTGGTCCTGGTGGGGGTTCCCAGTGACCCCTTTCCCCTCCATCCAGCGGACACATTTGACATGCCTTACCTTAAAAAGAAAAATACAAAATCGGCACCCGTTTCCTGCTTCTTAACTGTTCCCCAATGCGTACGAGCTCTGTCCAAATGTGGACAATTTGGAATTGTTCCTACGTGAATGACCTTCACTCTCCCCCTCCCCCCAGATTACCCACGCACCCTCCCAGCAAGCCCAGATCCCATGTTTCCTCTCACACTTACCGAGCTACCTCAAGGCAGATTCTAGGAAAGCATCTCAAAATTAAGTGAGCAACAGAACCACTTGGATGGCGTGTTAAAACATAGTTTCTGATTCGGTCGGTTTGGGGCACGGCATGAAAATTTACATTTCCATAAGTTTGAGGATAAGACCGTACCTATAGAACCACTGGTCTAAAACAACTGTGTAGGGAAGTAGGTCCATAAACTTGTGCTGTGGCCATCTAGTGGTCCAAGACCACAGAACTTTGTGGCTTCCCTGGAGCACGTTCACTTTTGTTACCTCGTTTTTTAGGTAAGCTTTTTGTTGAAATTAAATAATCTCTTTTCATCCTCTGAACAACCACAGGGCAGAGCTGGGACTGGAGGACAGGTCTTTGAGGCCAGAAAACTCTACGCAGTGTTTGTCTTCCAGATACTTCTAACCTAAGGCAAGGCAACTCTAGTACATTGGCAGACAGCAAAACAGCCACCCAAGTCACACAATAATTAAACTCTTATTTAAGCCAAAACTTAGTTCTGAACACTCCGGGCAGGCCAATCAATGTAGGACACAAGCATTCCATCTTTTCAGAATCTAAAGCAAGGGAACATACCTACTTAAGAGGAAAACCAAATTGCTCCAAGCTTAGAAGCAGTGATCTCATGTTTAACTGACGGGCTCGTCAAGAATGCAGACTCCCAGCCCCATTCTTCTGATTCTGGGCAGAGCCCAGCACTTGGCACGTTTACCAAGCACTCTGGGTAAATTCTAGAAGCAATTGGCCTGAGCCCCCTAATTTGAGAAATAAATGGCGTCTTCTAATGGCATTATTCCTTTGCTCAGTGCTACCCCACAGAGCCACACGAGTGGTCACCTGTCCACTAGCTGCCTTTAAAAAGTAAAAAGAATCAGGTGTGGCTGACTGTATTTTACTTAACCCCCTATATCCAAAACATTATTTCTACATATAATCATTCTTTTTCTCAGAAAAAATTTCCAGTTACACCACATCTCAATTTGGACAAGTCACTTTTCAAGTGCTCGGTAGACACACGTAGCCAGCAGCTACCTTATTGAACAGCATGCTCTCAATGCGGCAGTCCACTGAAACTCTGAGCGACAACGGAAATGTTCTATTATCTGCATTTAGGCGTCATTTGTTGAGCACGCCCCACCAGGCTCTGTGCTAAGTGCTTTATGTGCTTTATGCTGGTCCAACCTCATGTCAAGCCTGTTACCCAACAGAGACCTCTATGTCAGTGCTCTCAGGACAGAGAGGGTGCTGTGAATTGACCACTACCTTGTCCACGTCTAGATGTCTCAGAAGGAAGAACTGGTGTGAGCAAGAGTCCGAGCTGGGCTAGTGCAGGTATTGAGGGCTCTGGTAGGGGAGATACTGGGTTGAGGCTGGCATCCCATCAACAGCGAAGACGAAGAAGAGAATTCAACACTGAAGTGGATGCAGGGGTGCAGCAGGAGCTGGACAGGAACTATGTGGCTGGTTGGATAGGGTTCACTGGTGGCAAGCGACAGACAGGGATTAGGGGCTTCTTGGAAGACAATTAGGGGACCCAACAGCACAGCTTTTGGAAGAACTCAACAGCAGGCCTCGGAAGGGCAGCTCGGCAGCAAGAGCTGAGAGCTCAGCCTCTAGAGCCAGATTCTCAAACCCCAGCAGCACGTCAGGGTCACCTGGTGAGCCTTTGAACATCTCAGGACAGCAGATAACTACTGAAGCTGAACACATTCCTGCCTGTGGCTCAGCAGTCCTCTTCCCAGGGGCGGGCCCTAGAGAAACGAATATATACGTCCACCAAAAACACCAGAATGAACCGCAGCAGCTTTATTACAGCCCCAAACTGGAAACGTAAATGAACATAGAGCAGAATACACGCAGCAAGAGAACTCTGGATACACACACCCTCCCAGACATCATGGTAAGTGGAAGTGGCAAGCTCTAAGTGTCCTTACTGGCCGAGTCCATTCACATGACGTTCCAAAACAGGCAAAATGAATCTTTGGGTGAAAAAAGAACTCTGGTCACCTGAGGAGAGGTAGAAAAGAGCTGAAGGAAAATCCCGGGGTCCAGGAAATTTTCCCCTATGTTTATCTGACGGTTACCAAGACGTGTACGTGTAAAAATGCATCCCATTCTACACACAAGATTTGTGCACTTCATGCACTTTAGTGTGTATACATTATACGCCAAAGGTAATAATATATATATATATATCTCAAGGCTGCAGCCCAAACAGATTAAATCTGCTTCTCTGAGAATGGGTCCCCAGGCACTGGTAATTTTAGGAGCGATTCCAATACACGGCCAGGGTGGGACACTCCTGCCCTGTCACAGTGCTTCTTAAATGTTAAGGTGCACACGAATCACTGGGTGTCTTATTAAAGTAAGGATGTGGATTCAGCAGGGTGTGGCTTAAGTTCCGCTCCCAGGTTCTTCCAGCACTTTGCTATACCAAGAGGGTCTTCTTGGGCTATGCTGGGGTGTGTGCGTATGTGGGTGGGGGGTTCTGTGCTGGGTCCCCCTGCCAGGAACAACACTCTACCAGGAGAGAATATACATGACACAACTGCCCAACATAAAAAACCTTAGGAAAACTGAAGATGCTGCAATTTTCAAAGCCCAAAGAATTCATGGTTGGAAACGACACAGGAAATATTAATGCGCATTTAAGTTCGATTAAATAGGGGGAGGAGCGCACAAGCGTTTACGGAGGGGCTCAGCACACTTGCTCTGCGAAGCATCGGGCCGTTTCGGCCTCGCGGCATAGTGTCTGTCACAGGCACTCAACCCCGTGGATGTAGCACGAACACAGCCATAGACAACACGTCAACGATGCGACGGCCGTGCACCGATAAAGCTCGTTTACAAACGTCAGCCTGGTCTAGGCCTCCGGTCGGCGTTACGCTGTCGTTTGTGTGTGAGGGACAGAAACACAGGAGACAAACAGTGATCTCCCCTGCAGAGGACATGTGGGTGTCTGGGGACTTGGAAAGGAGATGTCCTGTCACTGGTTATCCTTACATATCTTTGGAATCACGTACTGTGTTTATTACCTATTAAAAAATGAAAAAAAAAACCCAAAAAACGGGACTTCTACACTTGGTGTATTTGCAGACAGCTCCTGTGAAGACATGTCCGCTCTCACTTTCACCATCTTTTCCCAAGTGTCCTCAAGCCAGACCCACAGGAAAGCCCCGTCGCAGCCGCAGGGTGGCCCTCAACGCCGCGTCTCCCCCCTCTCTTTACCACTTTCCTCGGCCGTCTCCTCGTCCCTCAAGGTGGTGGAGGCGCCTCCTGCAAGGAGCCCTCCCAGCAGCATGGAAATGCTGGCTTCACTCATCCTTCCTGTCGAAATGGCTCCTTGGGCCCCCATGAAGGGAAGTAGAGGCACCGTACGCAGGTAAGACGACACAGCCCCTGGAGTCTGGAAGGCCCTGGTTCCCATCGGTGCTGGTTCTGCTGATTTTGAGCCCATTTCCCACCTCACCAGCAGTTCCCAGGACCCCCTCATAAAGCGTGGGAAGCACCATGTGCATAGAGATCACTGAGCCCTCCTCCCCAGAGACACTTCACCACACAGTGTGCATTTCATCCTTGCAGCCCCCTGACACACAGCAGTGGCACTCAACGGAAAGAAAGAGACCAGTGGGAGCAGCGGAGCACCTGCCTGTCACCAAACCAGGGAGGCTGAGCAAAGAAACCATCCCAGCTCCTGTAAAAGGTGTTCCGTGTGCTCCACTGTGTCTCAGATGCAGTCTGCTCCCACCAGACTGGACCTTTTCTAATGCCAAATAGCTAAGACCTCACCTAGGTAATCTGCTTTGTAAAAATACAAAATAAGTCAGCCTCATTAAGCAGGATCTTCAGGAAGGCCCTTCTCGGCAGAACAGGTCAGTCTAAAGCCAAATCCGGCAAACCTCAGCTCATCTGATTCACCTCCACATTTTACAGGTGGGGGTTATGGTAGGAGAGAGGGTAAGGAACTTGCCCCAAACCCCATGGCCAGAGCTCCGAGTCCTCAGAGGAAGGATCTGGGACCCAGAACAATGCCATCGATCAGGACAGGTTAGGACAGGTGGCAGATAACACACATCCCCAGACCGCAGTGACTACACCTGTTGCTTTGCACACCATGTGTCCATCACAGGTTGCAGCTCTGTCTACCTCATCTTCATGCTGGGACCCAGGTGCATGAAACAACAGTCTCCACTGGGAAGGTGGCTGATGCTAGGCCAGAGGGAGAGGACAAGTGAGCCATGTGCTGGCTCTTGGAGGACACAGGCTGCTTCCACCCACCTGTCACTGACCATGCTCGAGTCCAACAGTGCGAGGACCTACTATCCTACTGTGGGGAGGGAGGATGGAAATTTTGGCAAGGAGACAGCCACTCCATCAGGGATGCTCAGCTAACAACTGCCGGTGTCGAGACAAAAAAAAAAAAAAAAAAAAGGCTCAAATATACAAGGATGCACGTGTGCTGAAAACGAAATAAAAAATGCTCCAAATTAGAAGTGAATCAAAATAAAGAACTCAGGAACGGGTATATAAGACACAGGCGAGCGATGAAGCTGGCGAAAAAGGGGGTTGAGCTGAGTATTTTTTGGTAACATGACTGCAGTTCAATGTCACCATTAAAAGATCCTTGAGACAGGCACGTGTGAAAAGTCTGTAACCTAGAGTTCCAATGAAACCCAGGAGACAGGAGAGTGTGCACGTGTGCACACACTTGTGGGGAAAAGGACAGAAATCTGGCATTCTGCTGAGTTTCTTGTTCAGTAAGGAAGGAGGCCTTAAATAAGTGATATTGAGAGAAACATAATTTGAATTATCCGTGGATAACTGATATCACTGATAATATCGAAACAAGATGTTGAATGCTAAATTTACTAGGGAGAAAATTTTAATCAAGCAAATAATGAGGAAAGCAGAAAAAAAACAATTAGAAAATAGGAAAATGAACTAAATGGCAAATAATATTGCAACAGTGATCACAATTAACAAGTTAAATTCATCTATTGACTTTCCGGATTTCACTTAAAAAAAATTCTAGTCATGTGTTTATAAGCCACTTGCCTAAAGTGACAGAGAAAAAGGATATAAAATTCAAAACAAAAAGCACCAACAGGATACCAAAGTTATTTTATATTGATGAGGAAATACTTTTCATGAGCCTTTTCAAACTAAGCATCATAACTGAAACTTATAAAAGAGACTTAAAAATAAAAACAGAAAACATGACAATATTAGAATTATTTAATGTGCTTTTCTTAGATATGGACAGAGTACAGGCAAAAAAAAAAAGAATGAAGGGGGCAAAAAAGAAAAACAATAGATCTGAATAATTTACAAGCCCAATTTAATAGATTACATAAAAGCTTTATACCAAACCAACAATACGCATTATTTTCAAATGTTAGTAGAATATTTATAATGACCGTTCCCCTCAAAAAAAATCATTCCGAAATTCATCTGGAAAATGTGCAAAAACACCTAGAACTTTTTGAATGAAGTAAGGAAGAATATGTATAAGGCTGTTAGTATTGTGCGATGGTGATCGAAGGAATAGCCTCGTCTTGTGCTGTCTGGTTGGTTGTCCCAAGCCACCGGCGGCTACTGAGCACCTGAACTGTGAGGAGCCTGAATTGAAACAGGCTGAAGAATAAAATATACACACCGGATTTCGAAGACATGGCAAAATGCTAATATTTTTCATGTCTATGTGAAATGAGATATTGGGTTAAATAAACTATTATTAATTCATGTTTCGTTTTCCTAGAAAATTTTAAATTACACAGATGGCTCATGGATTTCTATTGGACAGCGCTGGTCGAGAAGCAGACCCAGACTGTTTTCTGCCCATATCCTTTCTGACATTTTCCAATGGAGACGAAGTTTTCCTTTTAGATCATCGCAGGTTAAAAATGTTCACTCTTTTGGTTTAGATGCTACAGTGTCTCCTGGCTTTGTGTACATTAAGCTTTAATTTTTCATATAGGCAAAGTAACTGACGTCCCGTTGTAGTCTTTTTTCTCATTCCATGTTTCAAACTTGCCTATGGGCTGATCGTTTAACAACTGTGGCATTTATCTGGTGGATGGAACACGGCACCACCTGGCTTTAAGGCTCAGATCTGTTCCTTCCAAAAACCACCTTCTAAAGTCACCACCTTCTATCTCCAAGGTCGGTCCCTACCTCACTGGGGGCCAAGTATTACCTACAAAACAGCACAGCATCGGACACAGTAAACAGTCCATAACCCTGGCCACTAATCTTGTTTTACCTTAAGCCTGTGATGGTTAGAGATTAACCTCTACCTGGCCTCAGACCGCATGTATAGCAGAACCCCAGAACCCAACCACCCTACTAGGACCAGCCACCCCTCCTGCACCTGGCAGGGGCCCAAGGACCTAAGGAGAAGTTGTGGACAGGCTGAAGGAAATAGGCTAGAAACTCTAGCCTCCTGCACTCAGCATCCCATCTCTCTCCCCGCACCCCGGGGCAAATCACCAAACCTCTGCAGTGCCAGCTTCTGCAATGGCTCACAGGTAATTAACTCAAAGAACAAGTCCAAAACGTACTGGCCTGGAATGGCGGAGCCAGACCTCTGTAAATCTGTTCCTCCATAAAAGCAACAAGATTACCAGCAAAATGGTCAGAATCAACTTTTTCAAAGCTCTGGAAATTGATCAAAAGCCAACACTTTGAGAACAGTCGATCAAAGGGTGCGTGCCTTTTACCAACCTCCAACTCACGTTTCCTCCCATGTGCCAAGTCTCGTTTAGTTGACCACCCCAGAAGGTTCAGATGAGACCTGAGAGATACAAGAGCAGCCCACTTCCTTATCCCCACTGCTCTCCCCGACCCCCTCAATCCTAGAAGCTTGATCTAAGAACCCTGACCACATCGCTTGTCACCAAGGAGCCATCGAAGTCGCCCGCCTGGACCATACTGGCTTTGGTCTCTGCTTCTCCACCTCCCCCATCCTCCTCCCTGCACCAGAATCACGTGGCTCCCCCTCCGTTAAAACCTCTCAATGGCTGCCAAAAATAAAGGCCAAATCTGTACACCAGGCTTTGGAGCTCTCCAAACCAGCTTGCAGGCTCCCATACACCCTTTTCCCGCTCCAGCAATACAAGCTGAGATCTGGGTGTAACATGACTTGGCCAGTTGCACCCAATTACCACTGAGACTTGGACTACAGGCAGCTAAGAATGCATGAGAACTCACATAGGCCAACTCTGCACAAGCGGGGGACGCTTCCATGATTTCACTCATTGCCTTCTGAGGCAGCATTCATATCTGATCCTATAGATGAGGGAAACCTAGGCTTTTAGCCACTTATTTCCACAGCTCTGTGAAGGGATTCCTTTGGTGTGAAAGGCCGCTGGGCCACCTCCGCTCTCTGAGAGACCCCTGGAAGGCTGGGTAAGCTTGGAGGCTCAGAGGCCTGGCCGAAGAGGCCTGAACCCGCCTGTAAGAAGAGGAGGTAAATCAACATTTAGTAGCTGCTTTCGCCATGTAAATGTATGTGTGTTTTATATAGCATTCTTACCACTACAGTAAATTAAATAACTTCATACATCTATTAAGAATGCACAAAGGATTTTGGAGACCAGTGCTTTAAACTCAAGCCTGGCTATTGGACATAGTCAGGGGAGGAATCCAGAGGAAGCTGCACTGCCACTGTGTGGGGCGAGCGGGAGGAGGGCCAGATGGAAACTTCCGGCCAAACTCACAAGAGCCACCCGTCTCCTTTAGATCAACCCTCCAGCACACCGTACTCACAACCATCCTCTTCCCTCCCCTACCTTTTCGCCATGCAACGAATGAACTCAAAGCTATCTTATCTATTAATGTATACAATTCCAAGATTTATATAAGCTTAAGTTACTTATTTTAAATTGCACAATGCTGGAACCGGTCTAAGAAAGATCAAACACACCATTGCAAGGTAATTCAGTGAGTTGCTTTTTTTTTTTTAAACAAATTTGTACAGAAAAAAAAAATCCCCGGATCATGATCTATATTATACAGTCACCCTGTTCAGTACGTAGGACGCAGCGTGAGCGGGCGTGGGCAGCTGCACTCTGCGGAAGTCACTTCTGCTCACAGATGACACGGGCTGTGGAAAAAGCTTGAGTTCCCTTTGTTCTCCAGTGTATCTTGTACAAAATATTACATTTTTTAAACATATATTTACAGAGTTTGCACAAATAGAAAATGGTTACAAATTACAACCAGGCTTGGCGAGAACATCCCTTCCCCCACTGACCAAGGCTGGAGGTTTGATTGCTTTGTATTTACATAAGCTTTAAAAAGTCTGCCTTCTTAGAGACCTAGGTGAAGTTTATAAAAACTGGCTAAGTATCATAAATTCATTTACGTAAGCTGTACAAGTAATTGATACCAATTAGTCAGTTCATGTCTTGCTCCCTGAAGAAAGATTTTGAAGCAAAGGAAGAAACCCTCTCAAGCAAGCAACACATCCCTCGGCCTGTCTGCTATAGTTGGTTTGGTTTGGGGCGGGGGAGGAAGTAGGAAGGAAGAAGAGAGGAATGAAAGGAAGGGGGACAGGACAACCTGGTGCAGATAATTAACAGCTCGAACCAGGCTAAGCCGACTGGCTTGTTAAAACACCATCCTATGGCTTTGAAAGAACCCACAGCTCCTTCCTTGTTCTTAGAGACGAACCATCTTCTCCACGTGAAAAAAAAAAAAAAAAAAGGACTTTCTGAGGACAACATTTGTTATTCTGATGTAAAGTCTTTGCCTTGAGTGCCAAGCCCAATTTCAACAGTGCAAAAAAGACTCCAGCGTCTGTGGGGGTGGGGTCAGAGGCTAGTGTAGTAGCTGTCCACCCACTGAGCGAGTCCTCGCTCCACCAGCGACCGGTTTATCAACACCACCTAGAAAAGAAAGTTCCCTTGAGAGCTCTGCCCACGGCACGAGGGGCCATTCTCAAGCCGTCCCAGGCCACCACTACGGGCAACAGGCACAGCAGTAATGGAGGTGGGGAGCGTGCCTCGTTTTCTGAGAACGGGGACATTCCTTACATGTTCAACTGGCATGAGGACAGAGAAATCTAAGCTTTAATACCATCGTGAGATGGAGGAGCAGGAAACCCAATGGATAGAAGGCCCAGGAAGGCCCACTGACATTCTGGGCCACATAATTCTTTGTGGGAACTGCCCTGTGCTCTGCAGGATGTTAGTGGCCTCCCTGGCCTCTACCCACTGGACGACCGTAGCATCACCACTCCCAACTATGTCAAACGCGAAGGTCTCCAGACATCGCCAAATGTCTTCCGGGGGACACTGGTCTACAATTACATCCTCTAATTAGCTCAAGAGGAAACAATGGCAGAACCAGCTTGAAGTCAACCATTTTGCTGGCCAGTAACTTAGAAGGAAAAGATGGGCAGAACTTACTTCATCTCCAACCACACTCCATAACTGAATCAGAGGAAGGCCAGTTGGACTATAGTTTGTCACCTGAAAACAAAGCAAACAAAAAGCATGTTTAAAAGTTACCCCATGCACCTCTCCCTAAAGACTGTCGGCCTTAATCAATAACTAAGTCAACAACTAAGTCAGGTGGGTACTAGATTTATCGGGGTGATCACTTCATAAGTTATATAAATGTCTAATCACTATATTGTACACCTGAATCAAATATTGTATGCCAACTATAATTGAAAATTTTTTAAAAACTAAAAAAGCAACAACAAAAAAGACGGTTGGCCAACCTAGAGCGGGAGCCACAGGAAGGCAGGGGTTAGAGGTCAGTTCCCAAGAGGCTCAGACGAGGCTGGAAGCCACTCGAGCCAGGCAGAAGGCTCCTCAGGCAGACCCCGTGAGGCCTGGCCCACCTCCCACCCGCCAGCCACACACCTGAGCCAGTAGTGCTGTATTTCCTGTCATCTCGCTCATGGCTGCATTCGCTTCAGGTGAGAAGTGGTCATCATCTTTAGGAGGAGGAAAATCAGCATTTAGACTCTCATTGAGGCAAGGTGTGCTCTTGTCACTGACACAGCTTCCAGGTGTATTCTGAGTAGAAGGCCTCAGATGCTGCCATGGGGCTTGAGAACTTCACTTGGCAGAGCCACCTGTGTCAGGAACTGAGCCCAGGCCCCCACATACACTCAGGGTGCCTGACACAGGCTACCCACAGAGCAAGAGAAGACCCGAGGGGCAGTGGCATTAACATCACAGGAGAACTTAGAAATAAATACAAGTTCTCAGGCCTTGGTTCAAAGCTACGAGTCGGAAACTGACAGTGGTAGCGGTCTCCCCCCAGGGGAGAGCCGGGCTCTCAAAGAGAAAGACCTACTCTCAACAACTGCCCCCACCCGCCCCCCCCACCTCAGCCCACAGCCAGAGGCCTCCACCGGTTACCTGACAGGGGCATCACGCTGTCCAGGAGGACTTCTGCTCCCTGGAATGGCAGGGTCACAAAGTCAGACCTAGGAAAACAAGAACACGTTGAACATGGACTTGAAGGCCAACTCCACTCCAGGCTGACATTTACCTTCTGCTTAGTGCGGTGACCCCTGCATCCCAGATGAAGCAGAGCAGAGGCACCTTTGGAGGGCAGCAGGCCTCGGCTCCCCATAGCCCTGAATGCGGGCCGCCGTCCCACTGCAAGTCTGACCTCAGAGGGACTTCCCGCAAACTCCCCAAAAGAAGCCTGCTTCCCTTTTGCCACGATACTCGGGGGAATCTTCCATAAGACAGGCCTTTCCAGCTCAGTTTGGCTGAGGCAAAAAGCCGAGTTTGTTTATACCAGACTCTGCTAAAGCAGAGCAGGCAGCAGGAGGAGGGAGAATTCACCCACGTCCCAGGCTTGGTAGAACTGTGCCAGCCACGTGGAAATCACAGCCTCCTCACAAGCTGAGGCTGTGCCTGTCCGAGGAGCCTGACTCACCGGATCTGCCGGAGCACGTCTACCTTCACTCTCTTATATCCACCATAGTCCACGTAGCGAATCTCGACCTCACTGGTCTCCTCATAGGCGGCCACCACTTGGGCTCGCCACCAGGCACCATCCACGCCAGGGGCAGCGCAGATGACCGTTACTGCGGGGCAGGAAGAGAGCGTATGGACGAGGCTGGCCCACGGCAGGGTCCCAGGGGCCACCCAATCAACGTGACCCCCCTCCCCACACTCCTTCTCAAAGGCCTGCACCTCCTGCCACAGGGGACGGGAATGGCGAGGAGTCCCCGGAGCCTCCCAGAGCCCGAGACTGGCCAACAGAAGAAACTGGACATAGGAAATTCGGCCTAGCATATGCACCGCCACAAAAGCTATTCAGACCAAAAAGTGTTCGTTTAGATTTGTTTACTTTGAAGCTTAACTGAAGCCTGAGATGGACAAAGATTAGCCAGAGAAAAAAGTAAAATACAAAACTCAAGGAACGGGGACTTATATTCTTAAGGGAAAGTCCTAGAAAGACTCAAGAACCTCCAGGTGCAACGATCTCAGTGGCCTAGCATCTAGGGTCTGCTCCAGCCCATGATGACTCAAACAAGGACTGATCAGGAGACTCCCAGGCCTGAATCCCACTTCTTCCCGGCCTTGCTTCAGAAAGGTGCAGCGGACGCGGAGCCCTGGACAGCCCATAAGGCCAGGGAGCAAGTGCCCCAACGGTCACCAACCCCCACCTGGGGTGGCACGGGCAAGACAGACGGAGCCATGGGAGAGGTTGCCCAGTGGCATTCCCAGCAGCTGCCCCAGGCCAGCTGGGATAAGAGTCTACGACACAGCTGACCACACTGTGTCCCAACCCTACAAGGCAACCCCTGGGCACTCACATCTGGGCCTGCAGTTTCGTTTCTCGCTGGGTTGAGGCAACATTAGAGAATCTGGCAAAAACTAAAATCCTTATTCCTCTAAAAGAAAAGTCAAACAAAATGCTACGGATAATTTCAGAGGTTTTCCTAATGCTTGAAGCCCACTGGGGGAATGTAGGTTAGGAGTCCTTGATGGAGGTGGGTGGAGAGGTGTCCTGACATTCGATTCCTGCTAACAAGGCAACACAGATAATAGTGACAAAGAATGGACTCCAGGGTCCAGCTGGGTTCGGATCCCAGCTCCTGCTCAGATATTCGCTTGGGCAAGTCACATGACTTCAGAGGCTCAGTTTTCTCTTGTCAATCTGTCAAATGGAGATGACCCAGCCCACTTAAAGACTAAGACGACCCAGGAGTTTGAGGCACTCAGGGATCTTCTATGAGAAATGGATCTGCATCAGGTACCTTACATGTAACACATACAGCATATGACCCTTACCCTGGAACAAGTGGGCATCAATCCCATTCAACAGGTAAAGTGAGATCTGAACCCACTCCAACCCCATGGCTCCGCCAGCCAAGGGAAACAGCGGCTTAAGCTAGCCAGGCAACTCGGCCCAAGTAACTCCCTGTCAATAGCAAGAACTCAGGGGTTCTGGTCCCATGAAAGACCCTAGAACAGCCTCCTCCTGGTCATGATAGAGGCAGAACAGGCCACCCCCCAAAGCTTCCCCCCTGGCTGGGCCAGAGCCCGGGGCTCCCCTCCGACCCCTAGGACAGCACTTACTTTCCACCGGGGTGGGCAAGGTGGGGATTCCAGGCTGAGAGTAGCAGAGGTACATCTGCTGGTCCAGGCTGCGCAGGGCGTGGAAGGTGGGGTGCGTGTGCTGCTGCACGAACAGGTGCCCGGCGCTGACCTGGTTGACTACGATCACCTCCACAGTGACCCCATCCGGGAGCATGAGCTGGAGAGGGGGGAGGGGCAGCGGGCACTGCAGCAATCCTTCTCTTCTACGTTTGGGTTAAGCCCCCCAGGTCCCAGGGCAAGTCTCTGAACCAGCGCATCTCTGAAAAGGGCACGGCGACCCAAAGTAACATGGCACCCAGGTGGCAAGGGGTCAAAGAAAATTTACTTTAGCATGGAAAGTTTTCCAACACCACCGTGGCCCTTGTCCTGCCACACCATGAGTAACCCACTAGAGGTGGCCTCAGTTTACAGCCATGCCACCCTGAAAGTGCCCGATCCCATCCGATCTCGGAAGCTAAGCAGGGTCGGGCCTGGTTAGTACTTGGATGGGAGACCACCTAGGAAGACCAAGTGCTACAGGATAAAAAAGTAAAAAATGTACATAGAGGTGACCCACTCAGGGTCCCAGCCTGACCCTTCCCCAGAAGACACAGGCTAGAAGCAGAACTGACCAGAGGAGGTCAGTGGTAAGAGGGCACAGGCATCAATGAGCCTTTGGCCTTCTCGGCCCATGGTGTTAGGAGTTTCTTGTTTGGGGTAGGCTTGGGTAAAGGGGTGTAGAAAGTCCTGGTCCCCTAGGAGCATGCTCACCCAGGAAGTCATTGGAAGAGAAGGCAGTGCCAGTGAAGGCAGTGGGGGAGCATAGATATTGGTGAGGTTCAGCTCCTTGAACTTCTTGCCAATCAAGTTCAGTGCCTTGTCTACATGATGCTGAGAACCTAAACAGGGGTGGAAGCAGGACACAGTCAAAGTGGGTAAGACATGCACACACCCATTTCCGAAGGACTTTTCCTGGAGTCCCAGTACATCTCTAAGGTGTCAAAATGCTAAGTTTTGCCTTAGGAAGAAAGGCACCTAAAGAGGCTTGAAACCCATTAACCTTTCAAATGACACTTCTGCCACTGCACTTGTACTTTGAATGAAATAAGAGCCTAGCAGATGGGAAAAGGCCAGAGGGAAATCCCACACTGCAGCAGGCACTATAAACCCAGGCCCCCTCACCCACCCGAGTGCCCATGCTTCTCCTGGCCAGCAGGTCTGGGGAGGGATCCAAGTGTCCTTCAGACGCCCAAACTCGAAATGAGGGGTGAAGGGAAAATCCCCAGTGCTCCCTTCACTGAGATGAGCAGAGTTTTCTCTTCGGATTTAGATTCCCAAAGCGGAGCAACTGGGACTCAAATACTTCAATTTACTTACATTTCAAGTAAGAAAACAAAACTAAAAACTAAAACTAAACAGCAGCGGCCACTGACCTTCTATGTGGCAGATCTGGATGTTCTGGGTATAAGGCAGGGTCGAGATGTAGATCTTGGCACCAGATGTTTGCTTCAGGAAACTCACATATCGCCCCTGCTTGCCAATGAGCCGACCAACTAAGTGCTGAGAGAGAGAGTGCATGAGTGAGTTGGTTAATGGGAAAACAACTGTCTGCACTCCCCAAAACCTACCTTTGTTTGACACAAGGTCAAGGTCAAACTCAAACCTATTATTAACATGTCAGCACTCACTTGCCAGGCACTATTCTAAGCACTTGCATTTAGTGATAGTATCTTTGAAATAGGTACCTTTATCACTATTTTATAGATGAGGAAAATGAGCCCAGAGAGGCTCAGTAATTCACCCAACAACACATAGCTACTAAGCACTGAAATACACAACCTGGCTCCAGGACTCAGCAGGTCCCATTTCATCCCCAACAATGTGGCCCAAATCCAGAACGCTGAAAAGGCAGTATTTCCTCCTCCCAAATCCACACTATCTGATGTTTTGCCAGGATATATGGGGCAACTTACAACTCTTTCACCTCTTCAAGTCTACCCAGGACCCCAAGATAAAGGGGCTTGACTTGAAAATAAAGGTCTAAGAAAGAACCCTTGGGTCCTGCTACCAGCCAACAGCAGGCTGGAGCCTTCAGAGCCCCAGGCTCACACAAGTGCCCAGCATGCCAAAGTTCAAGGCAGACAGAAGCAGCCAAACTTAGCTATGATGTAAGACAAGCTCTGAATCAATCCCAAATGACTCCGCCCGCACGGAGCTACTAAAGACGTGGTCTCTCCACAGCTAGAGCTGCCTGGCTGTGCCCTTTGTAGTCACTGAAGGATAAGAGGGCAGAATAGCTATCACTGGCGGTGGGGAGACAGGGGGCCAGCACCCCAGGTCAGAGCAGCCTGCCTGACCCAGAGTTCAAACCAAGTCTCCACGAGGCAGGGAGAATACAGCTGGCCAATTATTTCTGAGCCCCAGAGATAAACACCAAGACCAAGCTAATAAGTTGTAAGTCAGAACAGCAAGAAGCTAGAAACCACTTAAGCACCCTGGAATTGGGGATTGTGGAAGTAAATTGCCATTCACACGATGAATATAGTTAGAATTACTTTTTCAAAGAATAGCATAGGAAAATTAAATTGTTAAATATTTAAAAGCATTAATTAAAGCAACATAACCTCAGTTTTGTTTAAAAACCACAGGGTGCAAGACGAGAAGGAAATAAAAGTCTTCCCAGTCACTCTCGGGGGTAAGATTAAAGCCGATTTTTATTTTCTTCATACATTTCAGTATTTCAAGTTCTCTAAAATATGGATTATGCTGTGCTCAGTTATAAAATACTTTGAAGAGCTTGAGCATTGTGCAGTGAAGGGACTCGTGGCTGGCCCATGTCTTGAGTCTGGTTTTGCTAGCATCCCCAAACAGGTCTGAGCCCCGGGACACACTACAAAAGCCCAGGGAGGTAAGCAGGCCTGGGAGTTTGAAGAGGACAAGAATAGGATGCCTCGAAGGCAGCTGGAGGAATTCCATGCTGCAGGAAGCTCTCTGAACCCCGGCAAAGCGGAGCGTTTCCTTTCCCTCCAGGCTCTGGCTCACTGAGGGCCTTCTCCTGGTTGACTGGCCCTCCCCGGGACCTCTCCCCCTAGACCTAATGACCCTGGGCCAGGGGGAACTTTGAACTTGCAGACCTTACCTTTGGCACCTCAATCTCCCAGATAATGAGGTCAACCTTCTTCGGACTGGAGCCCGCCTGGGCATTCTGGAAACCATCGTCTTCCTGAGGCCACAGCAGCCATCCACTGAATCCATGCTGTTCCTGTCGGAACCTGCAGGGGAGGAAGCAGCATGCACAGACACCCAGACGCTGGCTTAGAGCGGTTAATAACACACAACTCCCAGACTCGCATTCCCGGGAAGCCCCTGCCCCCTCCTCACGCTTAGCAAGTGACTGTCAACTAGCAGTCTAGAAGGCTCAGAACAACCCCAAAGAAAGGAGGGCCGGGGGTGTAGATACACCTAATTTTAGCCTGTCACTTACAGTCCCACTTGCTTAATTGGCAGCTGCACCCAGCCACAGCTGCTGGAGCAGACAAGTGGAGCAGAACTGGGAAGAAAAAGACATTGGCCCAGGAAGGGGAGTCCATGGGGCGGGGGAGGGGATGGGCCACAGGTCCACATGGCCCCAGGAGCTGGGTATTAGGTGCAGGCCTCCAGAGAGGGAGACTGACCAGTAACAACCAGCCACAACCAGTCCACACCCTTCTGACTATGCAGCCCCTCCCACCAATGGTCCCTAGTTCTCAAGGCCCCAGGCCTCGGCTCACCGGTAATGGCCTTCAGCCAAGCAGAGCTAGAAAGAGTCCTCCCTCCCTGGTTTGTCTGAGGACTCTATCCTTATTGCCCCTCAGGGCCCTGCCACAGTGGATGAAGGAAGGAGGCCCTCCTTTCCCGTCTGCACAAGGCCAAACTTGTGTAACTCTGCTCTTCTGAGCTGGCAGGTCTTTAACCCCCTGGCTAAAGCTTACTCCCAAAAGGACTGAGTGGGCAGCAGGACTCAGGCACCAACTTGGGCTGCTCTACTCTCAATCAAGGGTGTGCCAAGGAGACCATCACAGAAAAACAGGGGGCCAGACCAGCTTAAGAGAAATGGCTCTTGCTTAAATATGGACGACTCAATTGCCAAAAATAGATCCCTCCTGAGATTCTACTAATTAGGTTATCATGCACATGATTTCTCCAAAACCTGGGCATAATAATGCTTTGCCAAGCAACTCATGCACTACCTGGATGCAGTGGAGTAAAGCGTGAGAGATTCCCTTTCAGCTAAAAAAGAGTGACTCCCTCCCTCAAAATGAGGGGCCCTCTAGCCTCTCCCCAACAGACTGGGACGGAATAGTACCCTGCCACTCTAATGACACCCAGAGGTGGCTCAGACCACACAGGACTTTAGCAGGCTGCACTCAAAGGCCAGCTTCCAGCTCCCTCAGCTAGGCAATCGCTGGCCCCTCTATGCTTCAACTTCCCCAAGCACAAGGCAGGGCTCCAGTGAGAATGTGTGTAAGGCGTGAGCCTAGTGCCTGGCACGACTGACTGCCTAGTGAATGGTACTACCAGGCTTCCATCTGCTACCCGCACACCTCCCCACCAATCACCACGGCTCGGCCACAGCCTCTTCGTCAAGGCTGTAACTGAGAAGCCTTCAGTACGGGAGTAGCTACCACTATCAATCTAGAGTTGGCACATGGTGGGGGGGGGGGGCTTGTTAACCTGCTAGGCAATAGGCAAAGGGAAATCCCTTTATTCTTAAAAGATGTCCACCCATTTTAAGATGCCTTTTTTTAAAAAAACATTTTAACATCCCTGAAGTTAGGGTGCGTCTTACAGCCTCTGGCCTTTTGCACTCATGACTGGCATTTTCTTTTCTTTCAGAAGTACATAAGAAACAGGAGTGTCTTAATCAATAGCATCTTAGGGGTGACGAAGTATAGTATGCGGTACATACTGGGCGCTGCTGAAAGCGGAATTCCCAAGAAAGAGCCCCAACCTTCCTGGAGCTGAAATGGTAGGGGACGACCCCAGGACAAGCAAGTCAGAGACCCACGCAGGGAACTCGTGGTCTCGTTCCATGAGAGACATGAAAACACTCTGGGGGAGCTGCCAAAGCAGGGTCAGGAGCTGCTGACCTGGACGTGAGCGGTCTGAACTGTCTACGCTGGGGTCAGCACTCGAAAAACCCAGTGGACACTTCGTTACCGAAGTGCCCCTCTTTCCTGGGGTGGAACTGCAGCTGCACAGAGAGAAAATGGCTGAGGCGCTCTGCGGAGGACAAGGTGACGGCAGCCACGCAGGAGGGCGTGGGGGCCATGCTCTGGGCACTTACCGGGAAAGGCCTTCTGGAGAAGGAAAGCAGGTGAAGACATGGGAATAAGCACAAGATTAAAAGGAAATAACCCATTCAAAAAAAAAAGACCACACCCGTTCCTGGTACTCAAGGGAGTTAAAGCTAAGGGGGGCCTGTGTCCATTAAAAAATAATAATAAAAAAAAAAGACATTAAGAGCTTCGTGGCTAAGAGAACAAGAGGCACACTTGGATTCATCGGTGAACCCAACTTTGAGCTGGTTCCTTCAGATGGGCTGGGGAGGGTCGCCGGCTGCTGAACCAAGGTACGGCTGCCATGGCTTTGGGATTCGGAGCAGCCCAACTTCTCGGTTACCCACCAGCTCTACGCTGGGCCCCGATTTTCTGCGGGCCAGTTGGGACACATAGCTGAAGAGCACCATTACTGCAGAAGTAGCAGAGGGAGAGGCAGACGAGTAGTCTTTTCTATCGAATAAAGGGGGACCCGTGGTCCTCTAAGTGAGAAATGCCCAAGACCCTCCTACCTCCCGAATGATCTGCTTCTGCGTCCACGGTCCATCCATCCTCAGTCCCCAAATCTGACAACTCCCCCTTCAGCACCCCATTGCTAAAGGGCACAGTACTTTCCGACAGTAGCAAGGTGGTAGCTTTATCCTTAGGGCTATAGTTGGTCTCTGTGCAAGAGTCTTCAAGCCCTGAAGTGCTGATGGAATCTGAGCACTGCCCGGAGGAGGCCACCGAAGACACACTCTGGCTGTGGTCAGACATGCAGGCGTCTTCCGCCAGGAAACTTGCGCTGTCCAGTGACCCTCTAAGAGGGACGGCCGGTGGTGAGTAGGGGGCCAGGGAGATGTGGTGCACCGAGTTCTTTGGCTTCCCGTCCTTGGTGGGGCTGGACAGAGGGCTGGTCAGGCAGCTCACGTAGGTCTTTGGTGGTGGCAGGTCCTCTGCCGGTAGGTATGGTGGGGGAAGTGCAGCATCTGACTGGCCCGAGGCTACCTCCACTGGGGCCAGAGTAGGCTCCACGGCACCTTCCCCTAAGGCAGTGTTCTGGCTAACTGAGGCACAACTCTCCTTCTCCTGCCCTTGGAGCTGACTGCCTGAGGCCTGACGCATGTGGCCGGCGCTCTTGCCCATGGTAGTGGCCAGCACTTCTTCAGTAGCCTCCAAGATCACTTTGGAGATGATCTGGAAGGCAGCCTGCTCAATCTCCTCATTTTCATCCAGGGCCTCCTCTTTGCCCAGTTCTAGAACATCTCCGTCCCAGGTTCTGCCACCCCTGATGCGGGAGGCCAGCGTCTCGTCGTCCTTGGCCAGCTCCACGTGAGCCGATTCAAGGAAGCTACTCGGCAACTTCCCGGCTGTGTCCCCTTCCACCTGAGGCAAGCTGCTCTTCCCTTCCTCTCCCCCTCCTCCCAAGGGCGCCAGGCTGGGCACCTTGCTGCACTGCAATTCACAGCCATGCTCCTGGGACAGCACGCCTTCTTCCAGCACACTTTCTCCCGACACTGCGTCCCCAGTGCCTTCGGCCCCACCAGTCTCTCTCGCCTTCTCCCCAGGGCCATGCTTCTCCATGGGGGCTGCAGACGGGCCTTGCCGGCCCTGCCCTGCCTCATGCTTACACACCTCAGCCGCTTTGTGGGGGAACGGAACAGCCTTTGGGGATGGAAGGGAGCACTCTAGAACAGACGTGTCTTCATCACCCCTCAGGGCCACTTCCACCCTTGTGCTGTCGTCTTTGCGTGTTGCTGGTTGAAATCGTGTGTCCACGGTGTTAGGAAGGCTGCCTGAGGACCCTGAACTAAGACAGGCTGGATGTATCCACAAGACTGACAGCTCTGCACCAGGCTTACTTTCGGTGGCCGGCTCCTTTTCTGGTGTCTGGGTGACACAGAAGGGTGTGGACCCTACTCCAGGACAATCGTCTGCCACAGGGGCGGGTTCCTCGGGGGCAGGTCCGGCCCTCAGCTCCACACTACCGGCCTCTGCTCGTTTCTTGTGGCTGCGGACATGCTCTTTTTTACGAGAAAAAAACCACCACCAACCGAGAAGCGCCAGCATTCCAGGCAATGCCAAGGGGAAAAGCGAACGGAATTGGATGGCCATCCTGGAGGCTTGAAGTGATTAGACCTGGAAACAGGAGGAGAGGGAGAGAAGGATGCCATGAGGGACTAGTAAGACGACCCTGATGCGAGTGCACAGGAAAGACAATCAAACACCTGAGAGCAGAGCTGTCTGCTCGCCTTTCCCCTCCCCCTGAAAGGAGCACATCGCCTCTTCTTACACCTGTAACTCTGGATGGGCCCCCGGAGGTGGGTGGGCAGGAAGAGACACCCCCTTCTGCTCCCTCATCCCCCCGCCCCCCCCACACACACCCTTGAAACAAGCTGAGCCTTCTCTTAAATAAATCCCTTCCTTTCTTCTTCTCAAGGCTACATGACTCCCAAGGACCTAGCTAGTTATGTGTAGTGTTTCAGTTTTCTAAACTCCCAGAACACTCAACTATTCAGGTGGTACTGGAGCATTATAAACAGCCATGGAATCTACGTGTACATATGCCCCTCGCATGCACCCACAAAAACCACTAGTCAATGAAATATTAGTTACACATCAAGAGAGTCAGAACAAAGGATAAGAGTTCAAAAAGGACAGAGGATGCTCCAGGGTGAGAGGCCAGCAAAACACACACAGTGGCATGAAGATATAGGTCATGGAAGAATCAAGTCATTTAGTGAGCTAAGTGAGGTTCCTGGGACCTCACTGCAGAGTGTAAACTTGATCCTATAGACAATAGAGAACCAGCACAGGTCTGCAAGGTGTACATACCAAACTGTGTTTGCAGGTGATTCTGAGAGCAGGAGAAACATTACGTCAAAGGAGAGGAACCTAGAGACCTAAGTCGGTTAATCCAGGCAAGGAGAAACGATAAGGGCCTAGAACAGTGGCCCCCAACCTATGAGAATCCAATGCCTGATGACCCGAGTCGGAGCTGAGTTGGAGCTGAGGCGGTGATGCTAGTGCTGGGGAACGGCTGCAGATACAGATGAAGCTTTGTTCACTCCCCCGCCGCTCACCTCTGAGGCCCAGTTCCTAACAGGCCACGGACCGGTACCAGTCCACGGCCCAGGGGTTGGGGATCCCTGGCCTAGAAGAAGGCGGTAGACACGTAAAGGAGTTAGGAAACTCAGTTTTCTTCATCTGTAAGATAAAGAACATAAAGGATGACTGGGATAAAGATTCACTGAGATGGATTCATGGAGCAGGGTTAGCTCTCATTAGAGGTAAGTGAGAGAATTATTCTACAATGTTTGTATTCAGTGCCTTCCATGCCAACAACTTTTATTCTGTATGTAAAAACTGTCTTCTTAAAACCCCGAATTCTCCACTGGCATGGTGAATTACACCTTAATTTGGGTTTGTGCTTAGTTGCAGAGATAAATGGAAATGCTTGAACAACTCTTTCTGGTTTTATTTACTTCCATCGATATTCTCTGGCAAAACCAGAGCATGCAGCTCCCAGGGTGGTTCAGCAGAGCCTGGGAACCACTGCTCTAGGACTTTGCTTCTCAAAGCAGTCTATGGACCAGAGCACTGAGCATAACCTGGGCACCTGCTAGGAATATAGTATCTCAGGCCCATTCCAAGCCTGCTGAATCCCAAGCTGCATTTTCACAAGACCCCAAACATTCACAAGCACATTATGTTTGTGAAGGTGCTAGGAAAAGCGTTCCACTCCCAAAGTGAGGGGCGTGGGGAAGTGGTGGGGAGGAGACCACCTTTAGGAAGAACCTCCGTCTTTAAAGATGAACCTTCCTGCTACTATCTGAAGATGAAGCAATGGGATTGGAAAATACGAAGCAGAGCTAAGCAGTGGCCAGGGCTCAGCTCATAAGGTTTTGCATTCATCCCTCCAAGCAGAAAATTTGGTGCTGCTGCCTTGCAGCTTCAGATTCAAAGGCAGAACCTCATGAGATACTTTGTCTTGCATCACCTAATCCTCAACAACCTGGTTTGGAATGTTATTACCATCTTACAGGTTTAAAATAACTCAAGATCCTACAGCCAAAGGATTGGAACTCAGGTTCTACTCCACATTAAATCCGCTAATAAATGGGCCTTTGGGGATAAGGTATCACATGGGCCAAGGAAAGGGGAACTTTGTACTGCTCCTAAAACTTTATAACCATACCCACCCTGTGACCCCAAAATCCCACATTTGGAGTCTTTTCTTAAACGCAAACAAACTCTGCATAGGCAGAGGTCTATATGAGGATGCTTACTTGGGGTATCATTTGCTACAACATATATCATAGTTTAGAAATGAAAATTGCTGCTATATATTGTAGAATCCATGGACACCAATGCTATCGAAGCTGATCTCGTGTACTGACACGGAAAAACTGCCGAAATACAGAAATAAAAGCTGTAGACCACCATATGCACGTATGCAATGTCTGTGTGTACATAAGCCCACACACACACACACACAAAAGGGGGGCGGGGAATCTATCTGCAAATAGTCTTCCTTCTTCCTTTTGGGAAGAGAGTATTTTTATAGTTTCTCTCTCAGTGATTCTCCACGTTGGATGTAAATTAGCTCCACGTGGGAAACTTTTAAAATCCCAAGACGGCACCCAAATCAGTTAGATCAGAATCTGAGGGGACAATCCAGGCACCAACTTTTTTAATCCAGGTGACTCCTACATGCAGTCGAGTGGGAAAATCTCTGTTCTGTAATTTACAGCCAAAAAAGTGGTAAATTATGAGATGCTTGCTTTATGTTCGATGCCTTTCACACAAAAATAAATTTGAGGAAAAAAAAAGGCTATGGGGAAGGGTGCTCTGAGAAAAAGGCGGTGAGGAACATGGCCTATTGTCAGACCTTTTCTTCTCGTCGGTACATTAGATTTGATTTGTTAATCAGACAATCCCATTTCAGCAGAGTTTATAGTTGTGACTCCCACAGTATTGAAGCAATTTTCTGATCTCAGGAAAAAAGATTTAATGAAGTGTGGTAGAAAGGAAGAAAAAGAATCCTATGTCTTAACCCATAGGGGGCAGTCTTCTCACTTTACACAACAAGGACCCAAGGTCACAAATTCAAATTGTGTGTGATTGTGTGTGTGTGTGTGTGTGTGTGTGTGTGTGTGTGTGTGTGTGTAAGGGGAGAGTACACATAAGCTGTCTCTCAAAAGAGCTAGATCCGCCCCCCACCCCCACACACACACACTCCACCACTTTGAAACCCAAAGTTGATCCAAGGAATCCAGCAGTTGAGCTCACCCCACCAGACTGGGAAGCCCAGAGGTCCAACACTCAAATATATGTAACAGCCTGGCTTTGGTCCTGCACCCCAGGAGATCCACATTGCAACCCAACCTGGCCCACCACATCACTGGCCTCCCAGCACTTCCGGCCCACAGTGAATACAGAACCAGCCGCCCAGGGTCATGACACGTACCCCCTCCCTCATCCTACCTGCTGCGCTACAGCTCACAGGGACACCACTGTCACTCACCCACCTAACCCTTTAAGCCCAGCTTAGGCACGGAGGCTCTAAGCCCCCAGACCCACCATCTATAGCTCCTTATAGAAAGGCAGTTGTAGCTACTCTGCTAATTACAGCTTAGAAAACTTTCTGCACCATTTCCAAGCCATATGTCCCTGGTGCTGTGCCTAGAGGGTGTCCTAGAAGGCATTTAATACTGCTAACCCTGAGGCCGTGTCACCCAACTCAGAGTCCGGTGCCACCACTCAGCCATTGGACTGGAGCTGAGACCATATGCTAAAGAACCAGAAGCCAGTTGCCACTATTCCTCCAGGCAAATCTCTCCTCTCCAGAAACTGAAATGCTCCAGGTACTTGAGATAAAGAGTATGAGACCCCCAGATAGGAGGGATTGAAATGGTTTATTTTTTTTCCTTGCTACGAGAGGATTGTGATTAGAGATATGAGCCATCTCCATCGAAAACGGAGCCAAGAGCCCCTGGAATCAGCAGCCACCTCACCCAAAGGTGGTATGTTCACAGTTCAGGTGGGTTTCACTGGAGGCACCGCACAGGGAGCTCTGGTGACTGAAGCCCCACTTCCCACCAGGCAAGCAAAGTCCCTCACTTCCTCCGCCCTTCACTTTCAAGAGTCCTACCAGAGCCATACCACGTCACACAGACTTCCTGTGAATCAGGAGGGGGCCATTTTTCCTGCTTCACCTGGTCGAATGCGCCTGGACAGGTGGTGCAGGATGCCCCAGTTCTTTCCTGAATTCTCAGAAAGGACTGCCTACATGTGCGCACATGTAACTTCAGCCTTATAAGGCTCTGTTACCTTCCTTCTTTGAGCACAGACTTGAGTTGCTGTTTGCACCGCTCCACGTCCACCTCCCCCCCCCCCCCGCCACCACCCCCGCCTTTTTTTAAACCTAAAGCTCTTGAAATATAAGTGGCATTTAACAGCGTGGCTGGCATTTAACAGGGTCTAAAAGCCTTCCCACTCACAAGCTAATTGAAGTTTCACCCTGCCATCTCACACACAGACACACACTCCTGAGGCCCAGGCCACTCAGGCAGGCCTGCCCAAGTCAGGGAAAAGGATGCGGGGCACTGGCCAAGGGCTGGAGGAGAGGGGGCTTGGCTGTTCTGAATCTGTTGGAATGAAATAGCTGCCAGCTTATTTTTAGCAGGTCCATTTGCTCTCGACTAGATGCACACTGGCTGACTGCCCAGTGGTCACACACAGCTGAAGACAGGCACGTGTCACAGCCCCACAAGACCTTAGTGCCCACCTGCTCAATCCAGGTTCTCAGAGGATTCCCTCCTTCTGCCAGAGGAACCTGTAGCTTCTCAAAACAGCTTACCTGGAGAATGACCTCACTCCCAACCCCAGTGGCCAGCCTGGTCACTGCAAACTAGAGCCTTCTGCTAAACAACAAAACAAATCTTGGGAATGCGCACAAAAGCTTGTTTAGGTCTAGTCGACTCGAGCCCATTTGGCCTGCAATTATTGTGGAAGAGAGCTGCATGTAATTGATGGGAAAATCCATCATAAAAACAAGAGCTTAGATGCCAAGAGCATAACAAGTCCAGTCTGGACTTGGCCTGGTCAGTGAAGCCACATCCAATCGACCTTTATACACCCCTAAGTTGAAATTTGAACATTCTTTCACTATTCTAGGGTTATGTGTGCACACTGCCAAAGACTATCCCTAGATGTTTGCCTATAGGAGGCGGCTCAGGACACCCCATTTTCAGAGTGCCCAGCACATCGAGTTCTTGCAGGGGTTGGGGGAGAGGCTTTTCCCCTTGAAGGGAGTCCTCCAAGGACAGGGGTGATCCAGAACCTAAAGTCCAGCATTTGCTGCCACTGCATTCCGCGAATAACAGCAGGCTGTAGGCCAGGTCAAGATCCCCTTCCTCCTCCTTCTCCCCTCCACCCGCACCCCATCCATGCCCCCAACTCCCAACCCCAGAGTTTGCTGGAGGAAGACCACAAGAATGCCTCTTCGGTTTATACAGGATATATTCCTCATCGGGTTGAAAGTTATGCACATACACGCAAATGTGTTTAAATTCCTGCCAAGAAAAAGCTTCTGTCCACCAGAAGCTCACAATCCAGATGGAGGAATCAGTGTGTGTCTCTCTCCACACATACATACTTGCATCAAGCTGAGCTTGATTTCAGAAATCGGCAAGGAGAACCAAGGAAGGTTGCCTCCAAGAAGGCCAGAAGTTCCATATGTTGCAATGGTGGACTAATGACATAAATTAAGGTTCTAAGCCTAAGAGGCCTTTGGAAGTGAGAGGGGGCAGCCGGTCTCAGAGTAGGGCAGAACAAGTCCTGGGAGCAGAGGATAAAGAGCCGAAGGGGGTCAGAGAAAGGAAGTCTGACTTTTACTGTTAAGACAATGGGCAGTTGCAACATGGCCAAAGCAAGGCAGGTCACAAGAGGTAAAGGCCTGGGTGATCCCCAAGTGGTGACTGCAGTCCAATATTGGCAGCCACTTAGTCACAGAGGACTCCTAAGCACCTGAAATGTGACCAGCTTGACTGAGGAGTTGGATTTCAAATCTTATTTAATGTTACTTTAATTTAAATAGCCACATACAGCTAATGGCTACCTACTGGACAAGGCAGTTCTAGGGGGTGTTCCCAGAAGACCCGAATAAATGCAGCGACGGCCAGAGCCTACCTTGCTCGGCAGTGTCTGTCCTGCCACTGAGGGTGGGCGACGATGGTAAGCAGGGGCCACTTGCCCTCAGCAGCATGGCTGGGGGGCCCCCGGAGTCAGAGCGCAGGAGCCATGCGGTCAGGTGTGCTGGTCTCAGTCCAGTCCCGGTGTTCACAGGGTTGTTACCTTCATCCTTAGGGTGCCTGAGTGAGCTGTGACTCATGTTCGTGCCCTAGAGATTCCAAATTAGCTCACAGTGGAGCTGTGAGGTCCTGCCTGGGCTGTCCCTTACACCCTCCATTGTGATGGCCCCACAGGAGCCAGGTCAGCCAGACTCCCGATTCTGGATCACAGAACACTTCTTGGCCTGCTCTCCAGGAGTCTGGAGGCTTCACCCAACATCATCTAAGGTGGGGTGACCTGCTCAGTGAAGCCTCCTCCAGCCAAAACCCATGGCCGCTACCAGGAGCTCAAGGTAAGAAGAGCCAGAAGTGAAAAATCTCATCTCTGTACATGGTCTCAAATTAAGAGCTCTTCCTCCTCCAGCTCAATTAAAATTTTAACTCCCAGTCTAAAAACTTGGTAAAAAGGAAAACTACATGAAGATAAACTGCCCAGCTTCTCTCATGTACTGACTGCTCATGGCAGGTCAAATCTCACCAGGCTTCAAATGATAAAGAAAAAAAACCCCAGTACCTTCTACAGAGGTGTTCCCATTGCTTCATTAGGGGGTAGGGATGTGGTTTTAAAAATCTAACAACTATGGTGGTAAAGCACTTGCCAGCAAAGTGTTCCTGGGTACATGGAGCTCCTGCCCGTGACCACAGAGCACTACACAAGACGGCCCAAAAAGCTCGATGTTGTGATCAGACCGTAAGCTTACTTAATAAAGATAATGTGTGCCTTCGAAAGCAACCAGAAAAGATGCTGGTGCGAGGCAGAGACCCTTTACAGCACCATCCCAGGGGAGCAAAGCAAAGAGGTAGACACTGATTTTCCAAACAGCCAACAGCAAACTACGACCAATTCGGAAATCACATAGAGGCATAAGGTAATTTCCATTAACCGAATATGTACTGGCACCTACAGGGTATAAAGCACGCTGGGACACAGAAAGGAATCGGACAAACGCACTACCTCTGAGGCACTTTCAAATCCTTTTGGGGGGGAAAAAAAAATCCAATGACTTCTTCTTTAGTGGGCCTATTACTGCCACCCTCTGCCACTGACCAACTAACAAGTTCGGTCCAAGAGCCAGCCAGACAAGTGTCTTGGCTAGGGTGGGGGACAAACAGGACAAGCTTCCAGTTTCCCCAGATGAGAATGTTAAAATGTCCAGGGTGGGAGATGAGAGGAGAGTACCCTGAATACCAACATTGTGGGAGCCAAGAGGGGTTGGGGTTGCCCCATCAACATGCAGACTTTCATTCAATACCCACTTTCACCACTACTTGGTACCTGAATCCAGATCCCCTAGCATTTAAACTGCTCCACAAAGTAAAGCCACGTCTTCTGCTGGTGTGGCCGAAGGGATCGAGGGGCCTAGCTGTCTTTGCCAACTTTCTACCATCCCTCCCATCTTCAGCCACATCCAACCCGTGCCCCTTCAAAGGGGCTTGTCCTTAGGCATCAGTCAGCTTGCTGCTTGCTGGCTGCCCACCCACGCAGGCTTTTTCAGCAAGCTACTGGAAGACAGGCTCCACCAAAACAAGGGAGTAAAACAAGAACAAAGTGGGCACCGATCCAAGAAGCTACACAGAGAAGGGGAGAAGGAATTCCCAGGACAAAAGGGGAGCAGAGCCAGGGGTCAGGGGTGCTACTTAGTACCTGGTGTGTTTAAGCACAATGAGGGGAGCTCGATGGCAATGGCCAAGGTCCAGAGGAGGTGCGAGAACTGGTGAGAGAGGCACAGAAAATAAGCTAAACAAAGGTAACTGAGTAAGATGGTAGAAAGGAGGGAGAAACAAGAAAGGAAATGTGGAAAACTAACAACTTTGCGGCCATAAGCAATATTTATATCATAATAATGTACACTACCTCTATACTGAGAGGATGAAGGAAGAACAAGTGTAGGAATGAGCCAAGTCTTATCTTCCAGAGCACAACAGACAATGAAGGAAGGAAGGGAGGGAGGGAGAGAGGGAGGGAAAGAAGGCAGGTATACTATTTAGAAATATAAAGGTAGGGAGGACAATTGGAAGAACCAAAAGCAGCTGCCTCTAGAAGAGAAAAGGAAAGGTAGGAGAGTATTCAGGGCAAATGGCTATTCTTTCGAAAGTTGTGCACAGCCCAAAGTCAAAACTTCCCACGAGCAATGCTTTCACAGAAAGTTACTATGTTCTTAACTATTAAGTAGCAATGGATGCTTTCATCATACAGCTTTATGTTTCTTACTGACTATAATAAATACATATGTGTCAAGTGACCTATATACAAACGTATAACACTTTATTTTCCCATAATAATTTATGCCCATTTTGCTTCAGAGGCTCCTCCCCCAACTGCCCTGACATAACAGTAACAACCATAAGAGAACATATTTATAGACAGACCCTTCAGAGCTGAGGCATCTGGTTCCCCACTCCTCTGAGGTCTAGCCAGCATCAAGCAGTAGGACCCCTCAGGCCTACTCATTTAATAAAGATCTGAATATCCACTGTGAGCCAGGTTTTCCTGGAGATGAAAGAGCCCTCAGGAAACAAAGGTGGCGGGAGGGGTACAGAGTCACATTTCAAATCTCAAGATATTGCAGATGCAGCAACCAAACATAATAAACCTGCAGCCTCTCAACCGGTTCTGAGAACTGAGTCATAGATATCTCTTGTAAGATATGAATTAACTATACTCCTGGGCATCTAGAATGGTACTCGTTGGGAGAGTTGAGAAAGTCACTCAATCATCTTCTGTGTTCTGTAGTTTAGATGAAACCTGTGTGGAGGAATGCTGGATAAAGAGTGTGTGTTTGGTGGAGGGGGGGGAGCAGTTCAGACAGCGGGGAAAGCCTCTCTGAAGGTGGTAGCAGAGCTGGAACAGTGAAGGGCAGTTGTGCCAAGGTCTGGGAGGACAAGAAAAAGAGAGGGGGAGAAAGTTCCAGGCAGAGAGAACATGTGCCAAAGCCCTAAGGCAAGAACAAGCTTGGCCGACTCAAGAGACAGCAAGAAAGCGAGGAGAAGATGAGGTTGAAGGGTTACTGCCAATCACTCCCCAGCATCACTGGGCAGACCAGTGCTTGAAGGTCAAGAACCCAGAGGAACAGGTTCACGAACTTCTTCCAGAGAGGGAAACCAACTTGCTTGCCCCCGTGACCAAAAGACTAGAGTTTCTAAACTACAGTTAACAGAAGCCGATTCCAGAATCTATTCCAGAAACCGTTTCTAGGATGCTTCTGTGGCTGGTAGCATGGCAGGTGCGTAAGGTGTGAAGAAACAAGCTCACTTTTTACTTCCTAGTTCTCAGCAAATGCGTTTGAAGGAAGCCCTGGGGTCACACCCACTTATGGGGTGGAGGGGAGCATGGGGACAGGGACAGACAACACACACACTCGGCCCCACACAAACCCTTGCCACTTCTTTGAAACGGACTGCAAAAACAATCTCGCTCTCCAGCCAACATAAACCATAGGCAACAGAGGGCCTTATATGGCTTGAAGCTTTCTTAATCAGAACAGATAGATGGGCTGGAGTTGGCAGCTCCAAGTTAGAGGAAAGAAGGAACAACAAAAAAGGGTTGGGGAGGAAAAGGAAGGATGGTGGAGGGGAACAGAACTTGTTTGTCAAACTCCTTTTTCATATCTCTTCAGCTTTGGTGAAAATTTCTCCTGAGAGGCATGCCTTTGCCGCCTTTCATGTTTTGATTTTGGTTTAAGCCAACGGATGCTGGTAATCAGGCTGCCAGCAGATCTGTGGTTTTACAGAGTTTTTAGTGTTCAGTTATTGGCCTGCCCTTAGGTTGGGTGACTTCTTGTGAAAATGGGACTATGTGATTTCCCAAGAAATTGGCTTCTGGGGCAGCAAGGGGCCATCATTCCCCAGAACAGTAGTCTTGAGTTCCCTGGCTCACTGGGCTGCCTCGGTCACATGCCTGCCTGGCCCAGGAGGCAAGGTTGGGCCCCTGCCATAGATCCAGAATAAAAAGGGCATCCCCAGGGACCTCTTAAGCAGCTACTTCTCCCACACACCCCATGACAGTTTCTAGGGTGCCTTGACTCTCCTGCCTCCCGTGATGCAAAGGCAGCAGCCGTTTAAGCCCCAGGACCTGCCCTGTACACCAAAGCCAAATGCACTTGGCCCTCCTAAAGGATACCACCTGCCAAAAATAGCATGACAGCACATGCTTGGCCAGGTGGGCCTCACCAAAGTCAAAGGACAAAGCAAGGGGGTTATTCTCAGCATGGCCTTTTCTCACCAGATAGAGCTCAAGGTGCATCAGAGTACAGGTCTCCCTCCAAGGCGACGTGGGGCAAGTTACTCTTGCTCTTTTCTCTTTGGAGGGACAGGAAGGAGGGGCAAGGAGGAGATTTACAGAAGGCTGAACTGGCCTTCAGATATGCTGTCCTGAGCCAAGGCTGGAGCAGGGGTGGGAGTGGCAATGCCACTTGGGACTGAGGGCTGGGCTTGAACAGATCCTGTTGCCTCCTCCCCTCCAGCAAGGACTAAGCAACTCCCAGGCGACAGCCTGATGAGGGCCAGGAGATGGTCTCATGACCTCCATGTGAGGACTGACAGGTCACATTATTATTAGCCAGGGAATGAGTGATTTCAAGGTTGTCTTCTCAACCAGGCAAAGGAGCTAAACTATAGTCTTCAGAGCAATTTTCCAGGCCCTCAGGCATAGCTACAGTCTACGAGGCTTTCTTAGTCTCTATTTGTGCAGCTCAAAGTTACCGGATGGTTGCATGTAAAACGTGGCTTTAGAAAGGGCATAAAAATAGGATCCTGAACTTCAGTTCCCTGTTGAAAATGTCCTGCAAAATGGGATACGAATATCTCCCTCACAGGGCTAAAATGACTCAAAACACCTAATAGTCTGACTCGGCATACAGATAAATGATTTTAATCTTTTAAAAATACTTTTGTTTTCTGGATGAGGATGGAGGGAAAACAGGACTGTAAAAAATAAGAAACAGCCCCTAAGCATTGAGCAAGAGGTACGAACCCTGATCCAGGTCCAAAGCCAGCCTAGCCCTGCCCCACGTCCTGAGGTCCTCAGGGCCTCAGTTTCCTCATACACAAATTAGACATACTTAACTTCAGTGTTGAGATAATTAAAAGGGAACAGTTTAGGAAAAACCTCCTCCTAAGAAGCCAGGTTTACAGTTGGTGCTCAATAAGTGTCTGTTATGCATCTTATACTGTCTGGCTCCAAGAAAAGAGAGCTCTTGCATTATACGCCAAAGGTCAGCCTAACAGGGTTCAAACTAAATACACCAGGACTAAAAATCAAGGGGAAATCTCCCCAGAGCTAGCCGCATATCAACACGTCAGGATCACCAACTGTATCGCTACTCTTTCCAATGCTTTCTGCCTTCTGTAAAAACAGATCTCTCAACACTGAGATGGCCTGGAGGGGTGGAATGAAAATGACACTTGTTTGTAAGGCATCTGCAGCCTGTTTAACAGGCTCTCCAACCAAAATGGCTTTTCAAGGGCTTTGCTTCATGCTCCCACCACTCACTACACTCCTTTCTCAAACTTTAATAATTGATCACTGCCCTCCAAACTGGCAGTCCGGAATTTGCTTCTTAACATGTCATGGAGAGAACCAATAAATAATTTGTCACCAAGGTTGCTGGGTTTGTGGACTATGGAAGAATAAGCCCAAATATATAATGCTTTACAAGATGAGGCAATTAGCTTTTGGAGTTGGGCAAAGAACTAAGACCAGTGCTGTCCAACAGAACTTTCTAGGATGAAAATGTCCTAGATCTGCACTGTCTAGTACTGCAGCCACTGAACACTTAAAATGTGACTAATGTCACCAAGAAACTTATTTTTCAATTCTATTTAAGGCTTAAAAAGTTTAAATTTAACTAGCCACACATGACTAGTTGCTACTCTATAAGACAAGGTAGCTCTAGACCCTCCTCCACTAAGAATCAAATTAGGAGACAATAGAAATTGTAAAAAATATTAGCACAGTAGCACCTAAGAGAACGCGAGATGCACCTAAAACAGTGCATTGAGTTTTTTTCAGTCTTTGACTTGTACTATCTACTGAACCATGCATCAGAGCCCAAATACCTCTCCCTCCCCATATACAGCCCTGCAGGCAACTCCATCTTCCAGCAGCCCAGGGCACTTTAGACTAACAGGGATCCCATAAATGTTTTTGATGTTGACCAATCCTCTTTCACTAGCTGAAGAAACAGACCCAAAGAGCCAACAGACTTGCCTAGAATTACAGCCAGATTTCAGCCATGAACATGGTACTAAGCCCCCACCCCTCAATCCGCAGTTCTTGCCAGCTAAGCCCAGTGGTGAAAGAGCCTTATCAACCCGCAGTGCTGCATACCTTTACTTCCAGAACTCACCTGGGCCCCATGTTGTTCCTAAGAGCAAGGGCCTCAGTGACACCCAGCTCAGTGAAGGCAGCCAGACAGTATTACCAGATGGGGCCAGAACGTTTACTATCGACTGCTGCAAACTATCAACCTCAGCTGTAGAAACGTCCAAATGGCGAGGACCTGGACAGAATTAACACCATTTAGTAGGAGGAAAAAAAAAATTAAGGAAATGGACATCTCGAAAGCTACTTATTACTGAAAGCCAGTCCTCAGAATGCTGAATAACACACTGCATTACAACTATCTGCTTAGAAAGCAACTGAATGATCAGGAGAAAAGCCCATGGATTTGACTATGCTTTGGTTCTTCTCACAAAGCCCTCCACAGGACCTTAGTGTTAAGGCCAAACCCACACTTGGCAGTTTCTCTACCCCTCAAAATTGGTATTTCTATTAGCTATTGAAACAATCTGGAGTGACCTCCAGCTTCACCTCAATTGCACTCAGAGGTGTGAGGATTAAAGGATTAGGGAGGTGTTTGCTCACAACTCACCTAGCACAGTAACTATCAAGGAAAAGACATCCTCTAAATTTTAGTTCCCATATCTCCACCACTTACTTCTCCAGCTGGACTCTGTCCCACTCAAAACATCGTCACTGATCATATTTTTCCACAATTCGAGTTTAAAATTAGGTACCAAGGCCAGCAGGTTTGCTCAGTAGAAAGCCACAAACAATGGGTACTTATGTTAAATGATCATAATGGTGTGAGGCATGACACCAGAATGAGATGTGGAAGAAACAGAACTTGCCCTAGGAAGCAAATATAAGGATTAAAATACATCCCACATACAGTAGCAACTCAAACAGTAAAAGATGCTTGAGCTGGACAAGATGCCCATAGGACCCAGCACCTCCCCCGAGCAGAGGAAAATTCAGAATGGCAAACTGAAGGTATTATATTAACCTGTACACAAAATTGTCAACATCCCCACAACAGCACAACAGACCAAGCTCTAGAGAAGCCCTCTCATTCCAGACCCACGGGGAAAATTAGGAAGGAGTGGCTTGGGAAGAATGGGCTGGAAGGCATCAGCTCACCAGACACATGGGATGCCCAGTCCTCAAGGCCTGAAAATGAGAACTTCGATCAAGTCATATTTGTCACAAGCTAGAGCCAGGAGGCTGGCTGGCAGAGTGTGGGAAAACCAATTTGTTTTCTTTTTCTTTCCAACTAAGTTTCCAGGTCAGAAGCTGTGAGGAGGGTCCTTTTAATAAAATTCAAATCACTGAAGTGATTCAAATGAAAATGTCAGACTCTTTAGGAGGTAATAAAAACAATGCTTGAGCACTCATCACGCACAGTGCAGAATCTCACAAATATTATCTCAATTTGTCTTTAGGATGAGGAGAGGGAAAACTGTCAAGGTTAAAATCAGCCGTCATCCACAATGATGGCCAGGACGTAGCCAGGGTCAAGTCCAAGAGTAATATGGGTGGCCAGGTAGAGCAAAATGAATTGTTTTAAAATACTGATACTCAGCAACCTTACACTGACAATGCATCCACTTGGCCCCTGAGCAGGCCACTTACAACGGATACCTTCACTGTCAGCCTGAAGTGGCCGAGTGTGAATGCATTTTCTAGAAAACAGCTAGAAGGAACTGAAATCACACACAAGGCTCCAACAAGACAAATCCATTAGACCTGTCTCCCTCCCAGGATTGGACAAGATCAGTTACCTGCAAATTCTGGGCTATCACCTAACTATGCATGACAATTAAGACTATTTAATCCAGGTAGGAACCAAAGCTGCAGTGATTTGCATACCTATAGGATGCAGGGGACCTCCTTTGGGCCTAGTGACAACTTCCTCTGAGAATATACACAGGTATCATTACCCAGAATCCACAAAACTAGTTAAGAGGTGAAAAAGGAAAGGTTCAAGACAAGTCAAAAGGCTCCCAAAACATAACTTCACGTGCTTCCAGTACTCAGAAAGTCTTAAATAATCAGCAGGTGAACCAACTGAACGCCAAGAACAGAGGAATCTGATATATGACCAAATGATGCTGTTTTCTCTTCATTTCAGAGATGCGCTGTACCTTTAAGAGCAAAGGGGATGGGTGGTGCTGAGTCCAAGTTTTTTTTTTTAACGGACCTAGTTACAAAAGCATGTTAAGTTTACTGTTTGCCAGAATTAATAGTTTGTGAATGGTGTTTATCAGTAATTGCGACAAAAGTGGGGCGGGAGGGGGGGCGGTAATAGCAAGCCAATCAACGGATATGATTGTACCAGGTGTCTAGCAACCCAGATTTTCCTGCAAGAGATAAATTTAAACACCAAGTAGCCTACACTTCAGTAGGGGGAAAATAGCTAGTTTAATCTAATTGCCCTGCCCATGTGCACTACCTGGCTTGAGAGGCCATCACTCACACCTGGCGCAAAGTGCACCACCGGGTTTGTGTTAGCGGCGGCAGAAACGCAGGAAGGCGCAGGACAACCTGGGCAACACCGCTGGAGAAGATCGCCAAAGGACTAGGGCATACGCGCAGTCCCCGGTCAGTCGCACCCCTTTTCCCCATGCCTCCTTCGGAGGGGAAATGGCAGGAACCTTACTTATCCTAGGGAACGAGAGCTGAAATGGTGAAGGCGTGCCTCGCTCGAGGCGTCCAAGTCGGCGGCCTCTCCAAGCACATTTTGACCCTTATCTGAGAAACTAGCTTGGTCCCTTCAGAACGCCAGCGGGTGGAGAAAGAGGGGCGGGCGGAGCGCGACACGTGACCTACGCGCCCCAGGGCAAGAAGTCAGCGGGCACACCAGGCAAACCTTAGGGCCTCGGCCTCTCCCGAAACCCTTTAAGGAGCTGCAAATGCTAATCCTCTCGAGACACCAAGACTTCGACCTCGGGACCCTAACTTGGTTCTAACGGTCCCTCCGCCCAAAACAGGAATCCAATCACAACCGGTCGCCTAGCCCATCCTCCTCGTTTAGCAAACTGAGCTGCTTCCTCTGGTTTGTCGCACTGAAAACCCAGGGACTGGGCTACCTGCTAAGGTTTGCCACCGCCCGACCTAGGAAGGGAGCAACCTAGGGCGAGATAAAAAGGCCCAGAAGTTGGGTGAGGTTCCAAAAGTGACCAATTCAACTCCAACCCCTCAGAAGAGAGAAAGGGGTGCCCGCAGGCCTTGGGGCACCTTCTAGCCCTGTAAGCACCTGGCCCTGCTGACAGACCGCCCCGCCGCCTCCTCTCCCGGCTCAGACTGGGTATACACGACCTTTGAAAAGTACACGCGTGTGGGGTTAGGCGACCTTGGGTGGACGCACTCAGGTCTGTCTCATAGAAGGGTGTGCGCGCTCCAGGAAAGTTAAGCCGCAGAGGGGTGGCCCTGGCGTCGCGTCCTCACCTTCCGCCCCCGGGGATGGTGACGCGCGCGGGGGGCACTACGAGGCTGCAGAGCGGCCCCGCCCCAATAACACACACACGAAATGTCAGCAGGTGCCCGCCGGCAGACAACCCCGACAGGGAAAGATGAGGGGGCGCACTGGCGACAGAAAAGAAAGAAGGGCCTTCTTGACAGCAAGCGGCGGGTCGGAGCCCCGCCGCACGCACACGGCTTCCGGAGCCTCTGGTCTGCGGGACACCTGGAGCGCGCGTCGCACAACGCACCTGCACCACAGGCTCCCCATCACCCTGACGGCGTCGTCCCCGGGGGCCCCAGCAGGTGGTCTCCGGGCCAGCCGCTCCCAGTGGCCCCAACTTACCAGCTCCTCGGCGACTGTCGGGATGCAGAGTCCACGCCGGCCGCCGCCCCCGACCCCCGCCTCTGCCCCCGAGGCACAGCCCTGCAGCGCTGCGCCCGGGCCGCTCCCCCACGTGCTCGCCCAGGCCAGTGGAACACAGAGACATTAAATACTGGGGACGCGCAGCGACGTGCCCGCGGCGCGACGCAAGGCCCCGCCCCCGCCCTCGTGCCCCCGCGCTCGCCCTGCTCACCTGCGCGTGCGCGCCGCCGGCCTCTCCCGCCCGCGCCTCTCCCAGCTGCGCCAGAGGGGGCGCGGTCTGGAACGCTCCTCCGACATTCCGCTGCCGCCGCCTGCAGCCAGGCCTTGCTGTAGCTCTCGCGAGATGAGCTGTAGTCTCGGTGAGGCTCGGGAAAGGGCCCTGGCTGGAGCTTCCTGGCCCCGCGGGACTTCGAGCCTCTGCCTCGCAAGCTCAGTGTGGACTCTCTCCCCTCGGCTCTAGGCGGTCTGGAGGGGTCAGTTAACCCATATGCCTGCCTCAGCACCGAGACCCCCCCTTGGAAAAGGCGGAGAGACCGGTGAGGGGCTGGGGCATCGTTACCTGGCAATTCATAGGCAGACGACCATTAATAATTTGCTCAACTGCATAGTGGGTATACCTGGTACCTGTCAAATGCAACTTTTTTTGCCCAGTTTCATAACTTGGTGATGTCGACATGAAGCAAACACTTTGCTCAAAATGGATTGGGTTTTGAACTAATTCCTGCCAAGAGATAGTCACCATGAGTCACTGACTCCAGGAAACTTAGGAAAATAAATTGCCCCCCACAAGCGGACAGGGTGGGGTTCCGGTTAGCCAGGCCGGCTCTCTGTCTCAAGACATAAGGACTTCAACATTTTTGAGGCAAAATATAGAAAAGAGATCATGCCAAGAATTAACCATTACTTGGGGACATGCTTAATCTTCTCTGCAAATTTAAAGGATCGTGAGATACCATTTACCTATTGAGTTTTAAATATAAATTCATATATATGTATATCCCAATTGCATGAGATTAATGAAGGAAAACAAATAGGAAGCTTAAAAAGGAAAGAAATAAGAAGACACCTATTTTAGGTCCTGTGGCTTGAAAGGCTTAAGATGAAATTTAAACAAACTTGCTGGTTGAGAAGGAGCTGACCTTGCAAATTATATATTGTAATAAGGATTGGAGAGTGCCCAAGATAGGCAATGACTCCAGCAAAAAAAGAAAAAAGAAAAATCAGGAAAAAACTTCTGGTAATCTGAGAGATCAGTAGAAATGGAATACAGTCAGGAGGTGAGTGTGCTGGTTGGAGAGCTAGAGGGAAGAGTTTTTGTTTTTTCTTCTGGGATTGTTTTGTTTTGTTTCCATTTTGAGTGGGAGAGGAAACTGGGCTGCCTTATAAACCATAGTAAAACTTGGATTTTATTGTACTCTGTTGAACCCCAAAGCTAGTAATGCTTCCACCTCAGGACTTTTGAATTTGGTGTTCCCTCCAAATGGAATATTCTGCAGGGCCGACTTCCTCACATCTTTCAAATCCTTTGCCCAAAGGCCACCTACTTGGTCTCAGTGAAACCGTCCCTGGACTCTTTTATTTAAAATTGTAAACACACACACACACGCACACACACACAATTTCCTATCCCTTGCACCTTCTTTATTTTTTTTTTCATAGCATTTACCACTACATACTATATATTTCATTTATTTCATGACAAGAGGCATTATTGAGGGTATGGAACATAGGGGGCACTCAGTAAAAATGTGTTTAGTGAAAAAATGGGAAACCATTCAAGCAAGCTAAGTAGAGAGTGACACATGTTTTCTGTTTTTAAAAGGGAGCTACAGCTACTATGGAAAGATTGGACTAGTGCAGCGGTCCCCAACCTTTTTGGCACCAGGGACCAGTGCTCCTATGAGAATCTAATGCCCAGTGATCTGAGGTGGAGCTGAGGCGGCGATGCTAGTGCTGGTGAGTGGATACAAATATAGATGAAGCTTCACTTGCCACTCACCTCCGGCTGTGTGACCCGGTTCCTAACAGGCCACGGACCAGTACCAGTCTGCAGCCTGAGAGTTGGGGACCTCTGGATTAGAGGAAGATCAGCATCGAAGCAGGGAGACCCGTTGGAAGGCTGCTGCAGTGGTCTAGGTGAGAAATGTTGCTGGTCTGAGCTTAGAGTCATGGCAGTGTGTATAAAGAGACTTTGTGGACTCAAGATGTATTTTGGAAATAGCTGCAACAAGATTCTTTCATGTTGTTGAGGGTGAGGAAAAGAGAACAGTGAATGATGGCTTGAGTTACTGTGTGAAATGGGGTCCAGTTTATCGAGGTGAGGGGAGACTGACAGAGAATCATTAGTTTCATTTTGGACCCATTAAGTTTGTAGTGTTTTGTGCCATCCAAGTGCAAATAGTAATTAAGTTAGATATGCAATGCTGAAGCTCAGAGGAGTGGTCTGGGTAAGAAATACAAATATGTATTGAAAATCATGTAAGAAGTGGATATTTTAAAGAAAGACAATGCCCTGGTGGTAGTGGAGGTAAGAAATGTCTACAAGGAAGAAACAAAATGATAGGGTGGGGTGAGGTGGGGTGGAGTAGTAGTTAAGTCCTGGAAGCATTGGCAGGAAAAAATGGGGAAAGGAAGGGAGTAGAAGAAAGAGGGAAATGAGGCTATGACTATGGTTGTAAGAAGGAGGGACAGAAAACGGGGGACAAATGAGATCAATATGTCCATCATATCCTATGCATGGGGGACATGAACAAAGCCTGCCAGATAAAAGGAACGAAGGAAAAACAGAGTGGGATAACTGGAATACCAGAGGAAGTACAAGACACAAAGTGGAAACGGTGAGAAGGAAGGATTAACTGTAATCACAACTAGAGATCAACCCAGCAGCTGTGGCTGAGAAGGGCTGTAAGATCAGGGCAGTTCAGAGGTCACAGGGTGTCCCAGTATAGTTTAGAAGGTAGAGGAATGAGAAGTGGTAAGGATGGAAGGTAGTCCTAAGAACTTGGCCTTGAGGAAAATATGATTACACTGTTAGACTTTAACATCAGCTCAAAATGGGCAAAGTTCTGCTTAAAGCAGGAATTTTAACCTAGGATGCATAAAACAACTTCAAGAATATCCATGAACCCCCTGAAATTGCTCGTGTGGTTTTATAAATATGGTGTTTTTCTGCAGAAATAGTTGTTGAGAGTTTCTATCAGAGTCTATAATCCCGACATTAAAAGAAAGAAGAGCAATCTGATAAATAGAGCAAGACAGAAGGTAACACTGTATCTTAAAAAGGAGTATATCAGTCAGAAGGAGGGGGTGAAAAATAAAGCACCCAAAGGAGACCAAAAAAAAAAAAAGTAGGCAGTGCCCATCTAAGGAAGAGGGTACGCAACCCAATCTAATGGGTGGATGAAGCTGCCCTCTCTGATGAGTGGAAATGGTCAGATCAGAACCCAAGATGCTATTATTCCTTTAAATCCTATAACCCAGAACCCTCATTCTGACTCCTTACCCACCAAGCAACCTTCTGATAATTCTGAGAAGCTGTGATTGGACCTAGGGGAGGCTCTGGTCAACCTGACAGGTCGATTTTTGTCATTACAAATTCCATAAGTAGCCCTCTTGTTTTCTACATCCTGTGCATCTTGTGAATTCTTTTCGTTCGAGTCAGCTTTCAGTTCTGGGACTTGAACATGATAAAGTTTCTGAACCTGTCATAAAAAGCTGAGGGAGGGCTTGATACAGGACCAGAGGGGAATTTCATCAAAACATCATCTTGTGAGGATCTTTAAAAAGAAAGTGAGCCAACTATCTTCTCTTGGCAGCCCCTCCAACTTCAGGGAGTACGTATTTGAAAAATGTTCTGCCTTTCCTACTGAAAGCATCTACAGAAAGAACTTTTTTAGTTCCAACAAATATGAGCTGTCTCCTTTATGAGCAAATAATGAAGGGGTGTCTTTACTCCTTCGATTTAACTGAATAAACAAGAGAAACTAAAACCTCTCACTCTCCGCCTCACCCCCTATTCCCTTAAACAAAAGGAGCTTTTGGTTATGCCCCAGGAGCATGTGTGTCTGCAGGGAAGAATAAATGATCTAGAGAAGTCAATGGAAAGAGTTGGGGTATGGCTGGCCATTTCTCAGAGCCCACTCTCCTCTCCCCAGCTTCTTCCAATGGCAATTCAGTTTGGAAATGGAGCCTAAGAAACTCTGCAAACTACTTCAGGCAGGGTGAAGTTCTACCCAAAACCAATTTAGCTCCTTCAACTACAGCCAAGCTCATGCATGTAGAGAAGCAATTAAACCATCAGAGATTATTACCTACCTCATTTTATTTCATGGGAGTGATCTCCTGTGCCAACTGTTGGGATCCTCCCAGGAGGCACCTGACCATACTGGGTACCTGTGTGTGAATGTTTAAATTGCTTGGACTCTATGAAAAAACTTCAGTGTGATTTCTAATCTGCCGTGCAGTGTTTATTTTGTTAGTTTGCATAACTTTCTATGCACCACTGCAACTATGATGGTCTGAGACAACAAGATCCAAAAGTCTCACATAACTGCAGGGAGACAGAAACTTCCCTGAGGATGCGACATTTGCAAGGCCCACCTCTAGGAGTGATGGGACAAAAGCACATAGCAAAATGGGAGCTCAGACACTGCACCCAAATTTTCCATGTCTCAAACCTCCACATTCCCCCTGCCATTTCCCTGGAACCATTTCCTCATTCTGTCCATTCTAAAACATGGCAAGTTTTTTAGTGGGATCTTTCTTCTGTATGCTCAGGCACTCGGTTTCCCACAGACTGACACATCTGCCCAGGACTGCCACTAGCACAAACAGCGGCATTATGCAAATTAGGCAAGAGGTGTCCCTTCTCCCAGACAGAGCTCTGTGCCAGACTTAATGGTTAGCAGAATGCAGTAGCACAGCCTGGATTTCAGCCGCTTCTTGCCCTTAGGCTGGATGCCCTTGTGCAGGACACGACCTCTACAACCCTCCAGGACAGTTCTGCATTTGAGAGCGAGTGCTAACAGACAGTGCTGTCTACCATGACACAATCAGCCAGTCAGACCTCTGGGGGTTTTGTGCTTGACACTGTAATGGCTTCATTCATTTAATTGCTGCCAAAGCCAAAAGTATTGCCTTGCTCAGCACAGGTACTTAAAAAACACTTGTAACCTCAAGTGACTTTACCTAGCCTCTCAGTTTCCTCGTCTGTAAAATGAAGATAATAATGGTACCTATTTCATAGGTTGTTGCGAGGATTAAATGAGATAATCCACAAAAAGTACTTCTCACAGCACTGAGCCCAAGAAATAAAAACTGTTATTCCATTTCAAATGCTTTCATCAATCAATCAAGAGCAAGTCAAGAGTCATTCAATGAATATGTATTAACAACTATTTTGTGCCAGGCCTTGTATAAGGTGCTATGGTTACCAAGGTGAATAACCCCCAGTCTTGTAGGGAAGGCAGAGTGAACATAGGTAAAGGCTGTGTGCAGCAACGTCAGTGTCGTGACAGAGGCAAGTACAGAGATAAATGAAAAGTGGTAATTGTCAGTAAGTTTCATTCTGCTTGTGTTAGGGCTAGGGAAGCTAGAGTATATATATCATCACTAGTACTCTTTCTGCATTTGACAGTCACCAAAATTAAATATATTGCTTTGATTACCTATTGTTGCATACCAAACCACCCCAAAACCGAAAAGGCTTAAAACAATCACTGATTATTAGCTTGTCAGGATGTTCTGTTTCTGCTCCATATGTCATTGGCGGGGTGACTTGACTGAGGTTGGAGGATCCAAGATGGCATCACTCACATGTCTAATGCCTCCGCATCAATGGCCAGAACAGCTGAACTAGCTAGGCATTTATTTCTCTCTCCTTGTTGTCTCTCCAGCAAGGAAGCTGGACCAGATCTAGGCAGCGTCAGTCATGCTGCATTCTGTTGGTCAAAAGGAGTCACCAGTTCAGCCCAGATTCAAGGAAGCATTAATAGACTTAACTTCTAGATGGGAGAAGAGGTCGAGAATTGTGAACATGTTTAACCTGCCACATCTATTATATCATATTCTATTTTACAGCTAATTTATGACTTTGGAGGTATCTAATTGGTGAGATCTGGGCTGCTTCAGATATCAATGGTGTGAAATCTAGTATGGTATAGCAGTGGTAAAACACAGGTTCAAATGTTCATTTCAGCACTAACTTGCTATATAACACTTGAGCAAGTTATTAAACCTCTCTTCCCACTCTTTCTTCATCTGTAAAATGGGGGGCAGTCAGATCTAACTTGCTAAGGTTATTTCAAGAATTGGAGAGGATGCAGGGACATTGCTGGCTTATGGTAGATGAGGTAGTGAGCAGTGTCATAACATTTTTGTTGATACCAGGTTTTTTGCCTTTCTTCTTAAGTAAGGTAATATGACTGGTCCATTTGGAGGCATTGCTTCCACCTGTCATGGAAATAACCAACAGACCTCTGGTATTGCTTGCTCCTCCCTGAGAAACTCACCATTCAGGCCATGGAGTTGGGGCATGGCTTTGTGAATTTGTTCAACCTTTTGGAAAACAATTTGATAATCATTAACGAGAGTCATAAAAAACATTCATATCCTTTGACCCAGATTTCCAGAAATATAAACCATATTTTCAGAAAATTATCCCAATGGAATTGATTAAAAAGAGAAGCAAAATCCATACATATCAAGTTCTTCATTGTTGTTTTTTCTAGAGCAGCTAAAAATAGAGAAACAGCTTAAATGTCCAATAGTATGAGAATGGTTGGCTAAATTATGGTACAAATAAATACTTTCTGGAATATTATGTAATTCCTAAAATGACAATTATTATCCCTATGTGATAGCATGGAAAATTTTTAAAGTAAAATACTAACTAACAAATTTAGAATTCAAAGATTTCTCTACATGGACAAGGACTAGAGCCGAACATGAAAAAATAAATAAATAAATTTACTATTATTTGGGAAATGGTTTTGGAATTAATTTCTTTTCTTTAAAAATACTCTTTTTTTATTTTAAGTAAAAATCAGGAGAAAAATTTAGGCAAAGCCATGTGGAAAAAAGTTTATTAAAAAATAAAGACCACATAATAAATGTCAGAGAAAAAATTGCAGAGCTTTTAAAAATACAAGTGCTTAAGCTTTTCCCTGGAGATTCTAATTCAGAGGGTCCCAGATAGTGTCCAGCTATTTGTATTTTTTCAGAGCTCCACAAATGATTTGGATGTACATCAGGGTGGGAGCCACTGAACAGACACTCATCATTATCCTTTCAAATGATCTCATAAACACACCGTCTGATCAGGAAGAGCAGGACAAAGAAAACTCACATAATTAGAACTTTTTCTCTCTTATAAGTTGTGTTCCTACTGATAGTCCTCTTCCATTTCCATGTGTTTAGTTGTGCTCTGATAAACTTGTAATTTGTGTACATAATCCGGAACATAGAACTGACAGCTTTTGACGAACATGTGGTGTTCTGTGCAATGTAAGGAAAAAAACATGACATAAGAGCTGATAGCCTGGGGTTTAACAGGAAGAATAATAGAAGCAGAAATTTAAAAAAAAAGTCTCATCTCCATATCAGTCAAAAGATATTGATGGAATTTTCAAGGATGATCTTCCTCTGTGACCAGCTGAGGACCGAAGTAGTGGATAGTCTTATGAGATTTAACGTGCAAAATTTTCTTTTATAATGCTGGCATTAATTATAGGAGGTCGTTGTTAAAGACTGAAGAGTAGAAAGAGCAAAAACCAAATAGAGAATTGTTCTACCCAGCTTAGCTCCATAGAATATAATGAAAGAGACAGTAGATTCTTTGAGGAAATCCTGAAGTTAACCAGTTTTCATGATGACTGTGTTCCCAAAGACCATCATTTCCCAAAGTGTGCTCCTTGTAAAAAGTAGTTCCTCAGAGGCTAGAAGGTATTGCTTGACAAAGTGTTCCATGATGTTGAATTAATATAACTGATGTAATATCGTACACCAACTATACTTAAAAATAAATAAACTTTTTTTTTTTTTTAAAAAAAAAGGTTCTTTGATGAAATAAGTTTGAATGCAGGATTTAACCAAGTTAGAGAAGTTTCTTTGCAGGACTTCTCAGGGCCTTTGTGAATCTCCAAGAAAAAAATATAGTATGAAATATGAAAACCTCTTGATCAATGAAACACACTTTATAAAACACTTCCATATACCATATAATTTCTAGTAACAGCTAGATAAATATTAGCTGTTAAAGTAGATAAAATTAATATAGGGTATTATAGTCCTAGGTTTACATTACTTTGGATTTTTCACCTAAGAAAAATTATTTTCATGTGTTAAGAGATAATATATAGAAAATTCAAGAGCTTCTCCAGACAAACCCTTAGAACTAATGAGAAAGTTCATTAAGTTTTTGGGAAACTTATGATCCTTGGGAAAAAATGCATTCCTGTATACCAATAGCAAACAATTATAAAATTGAATTTTAAAAATACTGTTTGCAATAGGACCAAAATCTACATTCTATCTAGGAATAAGTCAAATAAAACATGGTTAAAACTGCAGGAGAAAACGTAAAAGTTTTTATTGAAAGACATAAAAGAATTTGTAAGCAAATGGAGAGAGTGTATACCATGTTCATGGTTGGGGAGACTCAATATGGTAAAGATGTAATTGTCACCATCTTTCACTTCCTCTGCTTCCTAATCAATACACATTTCTCTTCTCACTCTTCCATTCTCTTGCTTCTTGTAATGTCCAAAAACATAGAGGGTATCAGCACTTTCATCATTATAATATCTTCAGCCTGTCTTAGCAAGCCTCTAGTGAGAGAGACATGTTATAGAAGTCATCTAAAGATACCCAATAATACCCTGGTACTTGTTTTTAAGGTTTCCAGTATAGTACAAAAAGGTCTTAAAGCATATTAGTATAACACTGGATTCTGTAAGCAGTTTATACAATTTATTTTCTTTTAACCACTGGATATGTCTTTGGGTATCTTAGCTAGAAACGGTTTTTCTTCTGCTCAAAATTGCCCAATTTAATTTATTAAATAGGGTGAAGTAGGTATAAATGAAGGTAGCTTCTTGGCTCACGACAGTACTCCCAAAGGCCACATTTGTGCTACATTTTCTCCAACAATAGATTTAATCCCAGGTCAGAGAGGTGAGCAAGTCATCTGGGCTGGGCCAGTTATAATGCCTCATTCTTCTTGCCGGTAATTGGACCAGGTGGTAGACACACGACCCAGGCTGAGCTCATCAGTCTTTCCTAATGAAGGAGAGAAGAAATCTAATAGGAAAAGAACAGAAGAGTTAAGAAACTGATTGTTTTGAACCCCTGGCTCCAGTCACCCCTTTCATGGGTTGAAGATATGAGCCAATAATGATCCCCTTTTTTTGCTTAATTTAGTTCAGTACAGCTTTCTGTCTCTTGCAGCCAGAGAATCGTCACAATAAGTAAGCAGGTAGAAGTTTCCATGCTTTGATTTCCCAGGAGTCTACATAGGCTACTGGTAATACATGTAGTCTAAGGTTGTTTGGGAAAGCAGAAATGCTACAAGTTGTGCGATAAGGAATTTATTACAGGAAAGAGACCTTATACAATGGTGGGAAGAACTAGAGAAGTGAAAGACCAGGAGGAAAGTTGAGAATCAGAGAAGGCATCGCCATGTGGTCAATATGAGAAGCTAGGCACATCCAGCCCCAAAATGGGCTGGCAAAGGCAAGGCTCATGGGAGGTCAGTGGGAAGCTGTACCTCTGGGTAGCTACTGCCTTTGTGGATTAAAGTCAAGCATCTTGCAGTGAGTGTAGGGTCATGGTCAGTCAACAGGGTTTGCAGTTGGTAAGAAGGGATGGATTGGGGTAGAGGAGAATGAGGACAAGCTGGAACCCATGGGCACCTCTGCCTCTATCTGTAACCACTTCTGACCACTACAACCTTCAGAGGTAATTCACTTCTACCTTATAAATCTCGTGCAAATTCTTCTTTTGGTCAGCTCCTGTCTGGAGCCATATAGAGAAGAGGATTCTGGGAAATTAGATCCCAACTTATTCAAATTGATACAGTACAAATTGCCCCAATCTTTATCCAGGCAGACACACTTTGAGAACTTCATGTAGCCATTTTCCAGTAAAGACAGGGCACAAGACTTTAGCAGAGATTCTGCAACAGTCCGACCCTGAGCCACCAGTTACTCTTTTCAATTTTTCTCATACCCTTCTAGGTCCTAGCTATGCACCCCTTCTCTATACCTGAGAGCCCTCGATTCTTCTCTCAAATCTGTGGGCTCACCCCTGTCACAATGTTTCATGGCCAATTCTGAGTTCAGAAAAGGAAGGTTAAGGTTGTTTAGTTTGCTGCTCAGGGAGGGATACAGCTCAAAATTAAGTTTGCTCTGAAATCAGCTTTGACTTCTTGCTCCTTCTGTCCTAAGTTTTGTTGACTGGCTTCTGCCTTGCTCCTGGAGCCAAAAATGCCTGTTTGATTACCTGCTGAGCATTCCCTCCAAACCTCCCAGGATTAAGTCCCTGCCTTGCTTTGGCCCTACCCAAACCCCACGCAAGTCCTACCTCTGAACTCCAGCAGGAAGCAACGGCGGCTACCTTCAAACATGCTTTCCTGATATCAGTTCCTATAAGTTTGATTTTCAGTTGCAGCAAACCCATGATAGGCTTGAGTAATACTCTTGCAAGCTGTTTTGAACCCTGATATTGTTTGTACAGGTGAATATTCTCTGGAGTCAAAGGGTCGCCTGCTTGTTGTGCATAGCCTCACATCACAGTCACCTCCTTTTCAACTTTCACTGAAATGGAGCTCTCCCTGACGACCATTTTTTGTGCCATACTCGAATGGCTTTTTCCATTATTTTTCTTTTCTCTTTCTCTCTCTCACTCTTTTTTTGTGTGTGTGTGTGTGTAGAGTACAAGTGGCCCTGTTCATCCTTTCAAGCCCAGCACAGCTGAGTTTGTCATTCAATTATATTTCATTTTCTGACTGAATTTCTCTTTAGCTTAATACTGGCATAAGTGGCAGACTTTTTCCCAAAGGAGGGAGAACATTGTGGTTATTGTTATTTTTTAATCACCTAAGAAAAGATTCTGCATGCCCAACCATGAGCAAAGAACCACAGAGTCGTGGTTAAATGGAATACCTGTCATTTACTGAACTAGTTTCTACATGCTCAGGTGTTTAAGATGTTTGTCCTGGCAAAATGACAGAGGACTGCATGTTATGGATCTTTGGGGTCACTCATAAATATTTTAAGGGATGACTATGGCATCCAACAATGCCCAGAGTGATAATTTATTACCTGCTCTGTCGCTACCCTCTGTCCACTTCTTGTCTTATCAGATGACCTTCATGCCTCTTATTTTACTAAATAACTACTTATCATCAGTTGCCCTACTCCCCAGATTCCGTGTTCCACTTGCCAAACTGGACAGCCTCCCAGCAACCACACCTGAGAGCTGCCCTCCCAGGGCATACATATACCCTGGGTGGATGTGCCAAGGGCCAGGTCCCCACCCCTTCCAGTGTACCTTGTGTCTTCAGTGCTCTGGATCAGTTTGGCTGGGATGACTGCCAATACCAGTAACACACCGAGCACTGGATGTACTGGCTCATGGAAATAGTTTTGAATACCTCTGCTTGCTCCAGGGAAATATGCTGAGAGAAAACAAAGGCATCTGTAAAACATCTTGGATCATTAAATCATCACAGATGAGCCATCCTAAACTCTAATGAGTTAAGCAAGATTATCATTGACCACATTCTAGCCATCAAATTAGGCTGTAATTTAAATATATGATCCAATGACACTTTAATGCAGTCTACAGCTCATTGGACTCCTTATATAATCATTGTGGAAAGTATATTTAAGTCTCTTGTTGAAGGCAATGCAGCACACTTTTATTATTCTAGGTAATTGCAGATATTGATCATATCTTTGAATTATTTAGTGCTAAATCCTTGGTCAGGAGCCCACTGACCTATTTTAATAAGAGTCCTTTGAAAAAAATGAAATATGTATTTATTTTTTATTCAACAAATATATAAATTTTTGGTTTTTTTAAATTTTAGTTTTCATTTAGAGTTTACATTCAGTACTATTTTATATGTTTCAGAAATATTTTAATTTTTAAATAATCCACTCTACCACTGAACATGTTATGAGAATTCTGCCTCTAATTTGTGCACTGAGGGTGTGGGTATGTAGCAGGTAGTGAAGGAGGGGGTGGCATGGAATGGGTATAATCCTTGGAGAAGAAGCTCTGTTCTAGGACTGATAACTGTGATAAGTTTCCTATACGGCCAAAAGAAAAAAAGAAGAAGAAGAAAAAAAAGAAACCTGCTGGTTGAGATGATCTTCAGCCAGGTTTCCCCCCAAAGACTCAAAAGCTATAGCTATCCTTAGTTTTCCTCCTATGGAATTTGAGCCCATTTTTGCCCTACTCTAGACAGAATGGAGCCATTTCTTCTTTCCCTGATTCTACTTTGGCTCGGGGCATCTTTTCCGTAAAGCCTCAGCTTCTTCTATGCATCTGTGGCAGGCCAAATAATGCCCCCAAAGGTGTGTTCCTTTCAGTTCCCAGAACATATGAATGCTATCCTACATGGTAAAGGGGACTTGACAGATGTCACTAATTTAAGGATCTTGAGATGGGGAGATTATCGAATCCTGAATTATCTGTTCGAGCCCAACATAATCACAAGGGTTATGGAGGGATGCAAGAGGGTTAGCGTCAGAGAAAGAGACATGACTATGGACACAGAGGTTGGGGTGATATAAGGCCATGAGCCAAGGAATGCAAACAGCCTTTAGAGCCTGGAAAAGGCAAGCTAACAGTTTCCCCAGAAAGAAGGCAACCTGACTAATACCTTAGCCCAGTAAGACCCATTTTGGACTTCTGAGCTCCAGAACTGTAAAAAAATAAACTTGTGTTGTTTTATGCCACTAAATATGGGGTGACTTGTCACAGCAGCATTGGGAAACTAACACAGTACCCCAGTCAGCACTGACTGGAAAGTAGATACAGAGGGCATGCTGCCCAATATGGTAGCCATTAGCCACATGTAGCTATTGAGCAATCGAAACGTGCCTTATGAGAACTGAGATGTGCTGCAAGTATAAATTACACACCAGATTTTAAGGACTTCATCAATATTTTTGATACATTGGGTATATTTAAACAAAATACATTATTTGAGTTAACTTCCACCTTTATTGTTACTTGTTTAAATAAAGCCACTAGAAAATTTAACATTACACATGAGATATACTTTATATTTCTATTGATCAGCACTGCTCTAGAGATTTGGATGAATCTCGCTATTGCAGATTCTAACATTACTGTGAAACCCAACTAGGTTGGCCCAGGCCTTCTGCTTTCAGCTCATGTGCCTCTGGTTCCTCTTGAGTACTCCAGGACACTGCTGGAAGGGGACTGGAGTCTGCCTGGCTTAGGCCCTGGTATTCCGCCTTAAGTTTTTTAAACGTAAGTTTTGTGGGCTAGGAGCCATCTTGAACAAAAAGAACACAAAATCAGGCGTGGATCTTCGAGCAATTTGTGCCAATAACGGACCTTGAAGCATAAGCTTCATTCATGGGAGATCTGCCTCTGCCTTCTCTCCCAAATCTCACCTGAGGTGGCACCTTTAACTCATCTCTAGCGAACTTGGAATTCCCCTCTCCAAAGATCTGTCACTAGTTCCTAAGACAACATTCAAAGTGGCCTCAACAGACCTTGACCTGGGCAAAAGTAACCCAGGCTTTGAGCTTTGGAGGACCTCATATGTCATGAACACAGCAGAAAGGTGTAGTAAGGAATGTAAGGGTGCCCATCAGTTGGAATTGACACTCGTGGTGACATAGCACAATTCATAAACCCTAAGCATTAGTTCTCATGACTTACACTGTTCAGGTCCCAAGAAAGTGCTTTATTACATTTCAAGCCCTACGTCCTTGAAACAAAAAGAGACTGAGACCAAATTCCTTAAAGATTTGTAAGTTGTACTGCTGCTAACATAGAGCTAGACTCTGCTTCAGAATGCAAGGAGGAGGAAGCATTTAAGAAAAAGACAAACCAATGAACTTGTCAAATCCTTCCTCTCAGCATGAATGCAATAGATTCTTGCAAAACAAGATATCATTTTCCAGTGGTATATGATTCTGGTGTTTGCAACAGTTGCAAGTAATAGCCAAAAATATTTTGTAACATTATATAATTCATATTACTATTAAACTTGTATATATGCAGGTCTAGATGCAACATTCACAAAAGGTTATATGAATTGGCAACTAGATGAACAAATGCAGTGGCAAATAGGTGCATATTGAATGCTAGAATTGTGAATTTTAATAAAAATTTTAATATGATGTGAATTTTCCAAAACTTTAGATATAAATTTCAGCTTTAAATACAGTCGAGATTATCATAGAGATAGAAAATACACAAGTGGAGCTCAGAAAAGAAAAAGGCAGAAGGAAAAGGAAATAGAAAGCAGTCTGCTTAAATTTCTAAAAACTGGAAACAATAGAAGTGAGCAGACTTCTCCTGAGGATGACCTACATAAAATTTGAAGACGGGACTTTCAAATTCTTTATTTAATAAAGATTTCATTACTAATCAAATGAAAATGAATTTAAAAATCTTCTAACTCACGATTTGAAAACCTCAGGTGAAATCCTTGCCACTTCATATTCTTCACTAAGTGAAGACTTAATTATTGATTCGAACAATGAGAACAACATAACAAACATAATATATATTCATAACAAAGTCATAACCCGGAAAGCAAATGCAAGCTGAGTTCAGTCTGGTATGTCATTAGCATATGAAGAAAACTGCATTTACAGAAGCTGAAACCCAAAAATCTCTAAGCTTTACTATGCTTATTGGGTAGCGATCCTGAAAAATGGCTGTCACATCCTTCTGACAGTGTAAATAGTCCCTAGAAAATGCAATCCATTTCAAATTAATGATTACAATTTTTCCATTGCATGAGCATGACAGAAAATTTAGTATTTAATTTTACACAAAATTATTTTAGATAGAGAAAAAATTGTAGGAATAGCTTTTATGTTCTTATATCCTAAATCCAAGGACAAATATTTTGTTACTGTGACAGTTTTACCACCAATCCTCAGGATCAGTTTTAGCCAATTAAGGTGTTTGTGTCTGGAAACACTAAGGTTTTTGCCCACGAAAAATACATATGCAACTACTAGAATTCATTTTTAAAAGACCGAATAAACAGCAAAACACAAATAATATTCAACAGAGACAAATGATGTTCTTATATGACGCATGATGTTCTTATAAAATAATATTAGTGTTCAATTTGTATTCAAGTACAATGCTTTTTGTTCTAAGCTCCCGCTTTCCCCTCTGATGCTGGCATATCCAGCCCGCTAGTGGAAGTTACAGTTAAAGATTCTGTATCTCAGCCATCTCTATGTTCTCCATGTATCAATACTTACAACTTACAGTTGGGTTCACAGGTCTTGCCTCTCTCTGCAGAGGACCGTTGCTGGTCCACAGCCACTTGGGAGCACCCTCGCATTAATCTCACATTAATCGAGACCTGTTCTTCCTGACAGGTGGCTTAGTTCCCAGCCAGCCAAGTTCAAGTGAAAGAACCTTTCACTTTCACATGTAGCCAGAGCTGGGAACTGGGTGTGTCCTGCCAGACACTTGGCGGGAAGCTGGTTCCAAACGGCTAAGAAGCAATAAAACTAAGGCCACCCTTGCAGAGGGAAGGCTTCTAACAGCATAGCATCCCAACCTCCACAGAGACAATGCCCATCAGATCAGTGGGCATTGTAAGAATGGCTGAATTAATGTTGCAAAGTTCCCCCCAACTCTCATCAAATTTCTGGAAGGCCTCCCTGCATACACACACTGCTCCCCCTTTGTGAATATGAGTCACCCTCCCTTGGAACCAGAAAATAAAGGCGGCAAATACAGGATGATTATGTGCAAAAATGCTGCTGGACAAAAACAAAGAGACAAAGATTGGAGGGCTCATTTGTAGAGTAACGTGATCCTGTATTTTTGTCTGTCCTTTTAATTTTTTGAGATTTCAGTTTTCCTCATTAATGTGCAATGAAACTTGGAGTCACTTAGAGGAAATCTGAATAAAAATCCTTCTAGATGGTAATCATCTTCTTCCAGTCATTCATAGTCATCTCAACCAAATCTCATTTCAATGATTTTTTTTTTAGCAACTATGTTTTATTGAGAAATTCCAAAGCATCTAATTTGGATGTTTCTTTTTATTTTTTTCTTATTTTTCTTTTTCTTTACCCTTTTAAAAATTAGCAACTAGTTTTAAAATAGGTTTACAGAAAAATTGAGCAGAAAGTATAGAGAATTCCCATATTCTCCTTCTCCCCACTGCACACAATTTCCCGTATCATTCACATCTTGCATTAATGTGATACAGTTGTTACAATTAATGAATCATTGTCAATACATTATTATTCACTGAGGTCCATTGTTTCCATTAAGCCTCATTTTTTGTGTCACGTAGTTCTATGGGTTTGACAGATGTACGTCATGTGCAGTATTAGACAGAATAGTTTCACTCCCCTAAAAATCCCCTGTACTTCACTTATGCACTCCTCCTTCCTCCCCCCTAAACTCTTGACAAGCACTAATTTTTTGACTGTGTCTATATTTTTGCCTTTTCCAGAAATGTCATATAGTTAGAATCCTATGGTACGAAACCTTTTCAGACTGGCTTCTTTCACCTAGCAACGTGCATTTAAAGTTCCTTCATGTCTTTTCCTGGCTTCATGGCTCGTCTCTTTTTATAACTGAATAATATTCCATTGTATGATCGTACCACCATTTGTTTAGCCATTCATCTATTGAAGGATATCTTGGTTGCTTCAAGTTGGGCAGTTGTGAATAAAGCTCTATAAACATTTGTGTGCTGGTTTATATGTGGACATAATTTTGCAACTCATTTGGGTCAATACCATGAAGTACGATTGCTGGATTGTGTGGAAAGACTGTGTTTAGCCTTATTAGGAACTGCCAGACTTCTTCCAACGTGTCTGTACCATTGGCATTCCCACTTTTTTGGGTTCTCATCTTTTTCATTAATGTGCAATGAGGATTTGAAGTCACTTAGGGGAAATCTGAACATAGAATCCTTCCAGATAATAATAATTTTTTTCCAGTCATTCAGTTATCTCAATCAAACCTAATTCCAATGAGTTTTTATTTGTTCTTTGTTTTGTTTTGTTTTAGCAACCTTCCCTTGTTGAGAAATCTAAAATATCTAATTTGGAATTTTCTTCTTTTTTCCTTATTGTCTTATTTTCCTTATTTTCTTTTGAAAACCTTTTTATTATGGAAAATTTTAAACATCAACAGTTCAAAGAACAGATGGTCAGTCAGTGTAATGAAACCTATGTGTAAGCATCACCCGGTGCACCAACCAGGAACCCATGGCTAGCCCTGTCTTATCCATGCCCATCCACTTCTTTCTTATTTTAGTTTTTTAACTAGTGCTTTTGTTAAGATCTGCCTTTATTAAATGTATACCTTTATTATGGTAAATTTCATGTACAATAAACTTCACTCATTTTAGCATACAATTCGATGAAACTTAACAGACACATACGCCCTTGAAACCACTGCCATAAACAAAATACAGAATGTTTCTATTATCCCCAAGATTTTCTTGTACCCCTTTGCAGCCCATCCCTCCCTCTGCTGCCAGTCCCAGGCAACCATGATCTTCCCCCTTTTTTTCCCAACAGTATGTATTTCCTCCTCATATTATTTTAAAGTAAATGTCAGAGATCTTATTTTATCTATAAATATTTCAGTGTACATCTTTAAGAGATAAGACCTTTAAAAAATGACCACAACGCTATTACGATCCAACATAATCAATGCTCAGTGTTTTCAAGTACTTGGCACAGAGCATGTGCACAGCCTGCACACTAGGTGGGTGTACTCAAGGGCTGTGGAAAGGGAGCACCACGGACATAGGGACCAGATCAAGCTTCTCCAGTGGAAGCTGCTCAAGAGCAGCCTGCCTGTACCCAGTTGTCCCCCCTTTGCTCAAGGCTGAGTACCTTCCTCCAAGGGTCACCAAATTGAAAATATAAAAACATAGGATGCTCAGTTGAACAGTTGGACTGAATTTCAGGTAAAATTCAGATTTAACAAGCCTCTAGTACTATATCTGGCAACCTTACCTCCCTCCACCCTCACCACCCATCAATAGAGGAAGGGTGATCCTCTGGGCCCTAAAACGTAGGTGAGGTCCAGGTGACCCCACCTCAGGTACAGGTCACTGCCCCTCAAATCTGGATATAACCAGGGTCATGAACCAGGGGCATCTAGAAGGCTGGTAACTCAGGAGGCATAGCTCCATCTGACCATGGTGGGACAGGGTAGAATGAACTCAAAATCTCCAAAGAGATAGGACATCTCCCATTCGCCACACCACCCACTCACCCCCATTCCTCCCAGTGGACAGACTGACATCTAAATCCTTCTCATGTATTTCCAGCTAGTCTGGCTTTGCAGAACCTAATCTAAAAATCCCCTTTGCTTTTTAGACAGGATCTGAAAGGGAATAGGTGAAAGTCTAATTTATTTGAGGAATCCAGGAGTGAGCTTTCCCTAGCGTTTCGTACAAAGCCTCTCTTTGCAGGTGTGAAGATCTGAGTGCCTGTTGTTACAATGTGAATCAGGTTTCATTCTTCGGCAGCCCTTTCAGGAATAGAAAAAAACACCAACTTGCTCAGACCCGTGTATTAGAGGCAACATGATCTCAACCAAGCACTGTCCTCAGAATTTATTTTGGGTGTAACACACATTAAGAACATATTGGTGAGCCATGCTGCGAATCCTACTTCGTGGGAGATTTCCCCAAGGCAAAAAGACCTATGCTCCTTGCATCTCTAAAAAAAAAAAAGGAGCCCTTTACCCTGCTATCACAGGTGCCTGCAACCTGGGTCCCACTTGAGACAATTGTTTTCAGTGTAATTTTCTTTACTGTGAGATGTGTCATGTATCAGAGGAGTAACAAAACATTTGTACAGTTTAATACATCATTATAAATTGGGTACCAATATAACCACCAACCATGTGTAAAAGAGCACTCAGCCCCCTAGAAGCCCCTGTGCACCCCCCATCACCTTCCCCTCCTCCTCCAGAGATGGCTACTTTCCTAACTTATGGAAATCATTTCCTTACTTTTCTCTGCAGTGTTACTGCTATATGTGCATTGCTAAACAAGCCCCTATTTTTGAACTTCGTATAAATGGAATTATAGTGTTGTATTTTTTGTGACTTGTTCCTTCCTCACAGTTGTCCTTAGACTAGCAATGTTTTCAGGCTTGTGGATTCAGGAGTATGCTGTCTTCACAAAAATGGCTGGCCTTGGAGTCACACTGACCAGCTTTGGCCTCCTAGCTCAGCCACTTACTTTCTGTGTGGTTTGTCTTTTCCTCTTTTGTAAAATGGAAACAAATTATACCTCTAGACATGAGCACCTCAAGAGCAGGAAGTGTACTTCGTTTGCCGTTCTGTTCACAGCACCTCAGAGGGCCTGATACCTGATGAGCTTGAATGAATAAGAGTTGGGGTGAGATGATATATGTAAGGACCTAACACAATACCGGGTTCACAGCAAGTGTAGCTAAAATTATTGTCATCGATGTTATATATTTGGATGTGCACCTGCCTGTGGTCGGCAACCTCTAAAATGGCTGCCAGGGACCCCTGCCTCCTGGCCTTCTCATACTTGTATTTCCTATGAGTATGGACTATATTTATTGACTTGCTTCTAACAAATAGAATGAGACAGAGTGATGGAATGTCACTTACAAGGTTAGATTATAAAAGGACACGACCTCCACTTTGGATCCTCTTTCACAGTCTTTTGGGTTGCTCACCCTGATGGAAGTCAGCAGGTATGTCATGAGGTAGCCCGGTGGAGAAGCCCAGATGATGCAGGCCCAAGGCCTGCCAACCACCACATAATGAGCCTGGAAGTATATTCCCTCTCCAGCTGTGCCTTCAGATGAGACTGCAGCCTCAGCCACAGCTTGACTACAGCCTCACGGAAGACCTTCAGCCATAGGCTCCCAGCTAAGTCATGCCTAGATGCTTGACCCACAGAAACCATGAGATGACAAATACTTTTTATTTTAAGCTACTACATTTTGAGACAATTTGTTACACAGCAATGGATTACCAAAGTGCTGCCTTTTCTTGGGTAAAAGGAGTGCTGGCAATTTTTAGAGCACAAGGCAGGCAAAGAGATGCACTGTTCAGATCCCCATTTAAAGACGGACTCCTGCCCAGATACAGGGAGCACAGTTAATCCACAGCCTTTGGGGATCAGCCTAGCTTGCACACTGAGATCCTGCTCTTTTTGGAGTGCTCTCCCCAGCCAGTGGTTGAGCTGAGGTAGCAGTGCAGGGACCTCACCGTGTCTGGCCAACACAGGAGGACACTCTGATGGGCAGTCGTTGTTTCAGGACTCCAGGTTGGGCTGGCAGAGACTTTGATAGGTCTGCATTAGTATCTTGTCTGTCCATGACTATCACTCCCCAATCAACCTTTCCATCCTCAACCCCATCCTACCTTATGCTTTCCAGATAACCCATTCTGTAGCCAAGGACATCTGCCTCATAGAGGCCCAAGCTTTCCAGTCAGCCCAGACATATAGACTCTGCCCCTCGCTCGCTCTGTGACCCTGAGCAAGTTACTTACTTAATCCTTCTGAGATTACTTTTTCTTACATGTAATATTGATGATTAAAGATGTAGGCTGTTTAAAGAGTGTATAACCTAATGCAAAGTACATAGTAAATACTAGATAAAGGATAACTATTGTCTATCCACAGACTACATACCAACTAGCACTTTATATTTTCCATAAAGTTTTATTGGAAATTAGTTCAATACTGTCTATCCTATCTATAATAAACTTTTGACATCTATGAGCACTCATTATGTTTATGAAACCCCAAACTACCAAATGCCACCACAGCACATACTGTCATCGAAAAAAAAATAAAGTGCAACTCAAAATTCTACATGTCTCTTTTAGATCCTTAACAGTTCTATAAATAAGGAACTAAAACTTTATGAAGCTGTTAAGTTATGCCAAAGCAACTTAGTGAATCGTTTCTTTGGTTCGCATTGGACTATATATCACATCAGAGGCTGAGCCACCTCTGAATGTCACCCATTTAATAAACCCAGACGACTGAAATTTAACATGTCCAAGCCCATTCCTCCCACAGTCTACCTCACTCTGATAAATAATTCCAAGCTAAAATGTGAAGCCATCCATGGCACCTCCCTCTCTCTCATCCCTCACCTCCAGTCCAACACCATGGTTTTTTTTTTCTATTTATTCTCCCTTCAAAAAATGCCTTAAATTCATCCACGTCTTTCCATGGCCATGGCACCACCCAGCCTCTTCTCTTTCAAGAGCCTCCCAACTGGCTTCCTCCTGCATTTAGAACAAAGACCAAACTTTTTATCAAGGCTTAGAGGCTCTAGTGAGCTGGCCCTGCCCCCTCTAGAATCTCACCTCCACTCCCCAACACTCCCTGCCCTGTGTCATGCTCGCTCTTGTCTTCGACCTTCCCTCCCTCAGGCACTTCCTGCGTCTAGAACTCTCTTTGCCCTTTCTTTGCATTGCAGGCTGCTTTTCCTCCTTCAGGGCTGGGCCTAAACATCACCTGGTAACCGCCTTCTAAATTAGGTTCATCACCCACAGCCTCCTCCCATGACTCTCAACCACAGCACCCAGGTCCTGTCTCTTGTTGCATGCATCCCAGTTTGTCGTGATAGAGTTATTTGTTTAGTGATGGTTTCCCTCAGTTTGTTGCTGTTTGAGTGCAATCTTATCACTTTTGTTCATCCAGTGCCAGGCCCAGTGCTGGACACAGGACAGGCTTGGTGAGTGTCTGCTGGATGAATTTTCTACTTGAGGATATCACTTTTTATCTTTAACAATTATTTTTCCCCTATTGCAAAAGGCATACCTTGTTATTGTAGAAAAGATGAGAAAATAGAGTTTAAAAATGTAAAACCATGTTTACCTCACATTTCAAGAGCTACCATTAGCCTTCAGCTGTTTTCTTCTAGGGCATTTTCAAAACCTCTCTTTCCACATACATAAGTAGACATATGCTCCCAAGTCCATTAACTGTCCATGGTCACTTTCTTTTGACAGCCAAACAAAACACCTTGGCCCAAACAACACATCAAGGAAAAGCAAGCCTCCTGGAGGGACTATAATGGGGCTTGGCATCCTAGGGAAGGAAACATTACAAATGGTGGCATTCAATGGCAAAGTCTTTGGGGTGGGCCCTGGGAGTGCAAGAGGGGAAGCTAATATGTAGACCTGCCCAAAGCTGGAGGAAAAAGAAAAATGTTTGGCTCATAATAAATGTGTTTGGCTTAGTTATTCCATCTTATTCAATTTAGGTTTCCCAGTAGTTCTCCAAATATCCCATATCACTGAAACACCCAGTCATATTTCAGCCAACCTACCAGCAAGATAGTAGGGGTGGGGGGGGGAGCTAAGTTCCCAGACAACACAGAGGGAACAATTCCCACCAAGTGAGTTTAACCCCAGCGAAACTTAACCGAATGTGGGGAAAGTTTGATGTCTTAGGAGCCCCCAGAGCTATTTAGGTAAGCAGAGCTGTGTGGTAAGCAGAAGAAGGCGGGAGGCACTGGACCGTTTCCTGATCAAACCAGATGCCAGGACTCGCCCAGGTGCTTTTCATGTTCCTCCACCTTCCCAACAACCCGGCACTGTAGGTGAGGAGTTTTTCGCCTCTTTCACAGGGAGGTTAAGTAATTTGCCAGCGGGGAAGAGCTGGGATTGGAACGAGGATGTTTGGCTCCAGAGCCTGAACTCGTTCAGTGGATCAGAAAGATAGAAGGATAGCGTCTGCATTGCTGAACTTCATGGCGTGGACTGTGTTGTTGTTACAAATTAATGAAAATAACAACTAACGTTATTGCATTGTGCTAGAATTCTTACGTATATAATCTCATTTCCTCCCCCTATCGTAATAAACCTATAAAGAAGGTACTGTGATAATCTTACTTTTGCAGATGAGGAGATTGAGGTCCAGAGATTCTGAATAACTTGTCCAAGGTCACACAGCTAGAAAATGGCAGAGCTAGGTAGGATTCAAACTCAGAGAGTATGATGACTCCAAAAGCCGTGCATTTACGCCCCATGCTCTGTTCCTCCTCCCTGGGACAGGGCCAGCAGTTCTGTGGCACTAATCCCAATAGTTCTAAACCCTTATCCGGGCAAGAGGAAGGACAGGACTGTCCTGATAACTAAGGCATAAGCTTTGGTGTCAGCGGGTGTTAATTCACATCACCTCGAGGGCTTCGAGCCTCTTCCTCTCCATCCCCAAAACAACGTTGGCTATTGTCTCCTTTCTGCCATTTTCTGGGATTGTGATGTGAATACACAGAACAAAAGTACCACAGCCCAGCCAGGGCTTTTCTATCTCCTGTGTCTAGCACTGTTCTCTCTTTTTTACACCAATGTCAATAGACCACAGAACTCAGCACCTCCTCAGTTTCCCCAGAAAGAATACATTCACCCACACTCACAACAGTAGCAAAGATTTCAAAGTAGAGCTGGGAAGAAATCTACCGCCCACAACTCACAGAAAACAACAATTCCATTTCATTCTTCAATGCTTCTTTCCAGGCCGCTGCCGATTTGCCTGCCCTCCCCTCCCCGTCCCCCTCCTTAGGCAGGTAGTGGCCCAAAGGAATTCTCTTCTCTTTGTCTTTTCCTCTCACTCTTCCCCACTCGCACCCAGGCACACACACCACCCACACAAACTCCTCTTGGAGCTTTGCCCAGGTTAGCCTCCACCATTTCATATCCAGCTCTCCCTCTGGCTCAGGTGGTCTGTTCAAAGTGTTTATTGCAAATAAGTGTCATTCTTCTCCTGCTTGGAACCCTGGTTAATACGTTAGCTTCCTCTCCCAACGCACGCCTTTGCTGAAGCTCTTTAGAAAAAGGAAGACAATGGCAACGGCGAGCCAGAGCCACTGTGCCTGTCCAGTGCCGGAGGGTTCCTGCTCTTGCCTGCACTGGCCTTTCCCCGACTTCTTCTCTTTTGAAAGGTCACCAGTTTCAAAGGTCTCAGCAGGTCTGTCCTAAGCAGGCACTTTTCCATCTGTGGGTTTCTAGCTCCTCCTAACAGCCAGAGGCATTTGTTTCTGGTGAAGGCTGCCAAAGGTGGTGGCTGAAATCTCTGAGAAAGCAATTACCTTGAAGAGCCTTCCCTGGAGAACAGGCTCTTTCTCTTCCAAATTGGAAAACTCTGACTTCGTGCCAATTAGTCCACAGGGCACCTGGAACTTTACCAGCTGAAACACTAACAACTGTTAAAGCGAAAGTAAGCAAGGAACAAAGGCAACCTTCTGGGCGCTGTGGCAGCAGGCAGGTGGCTTTTAAAGAAGAGGCACAAGGTAATAATAAGCCTTTACCCTGGTGGAACACACTGGAATATAATGTTAAAATCCATCCGCAATTAAAGTTAAATACAGAACTTTTTTTCCCTGTGAGTGTATAGATTTCATTGCCAAGTTCTACAACCATCTCCTTTACCCAAAAGGTGTAATAGCTTTTCTGAAAAAGACTTATAACATCAGAAATCTCCTCAAGTGCACATGTAAATAGATAATGTGACCTGCTGAAGGTTAACTGTTTATTATAATAATAGGATGGCGGAGGGATAGTTACAAGTTTATTTTTAATCACATTGGCTTTGAGATGCACAATATGATTTCATTTGAAACGGATTTGCTACCTCTGTTAGGCTTTGTGAAAAATAACATTCAACTTTGTTTGCTTTGCACAGGTGAGCAGCAACTGACTGGAGAAGTCCTGAGGTGTGCAGACCGGCAGGAGGAAGCTGGCTCGGGTTAACATCTTGCCATGTGTAATCACAAACTAGATGGCCTCTCTTCAGCAACCTCAAAGATGACTGCAAGCACCTGAAGCTTCGATCTAGTGTGAGTTAGGAGGAAAAGGGGAATCATGTAGAAACTGGTCAGACCCATGACACCAGGTTTGGCAGTGAGAATGGGGAAAGGGAGGATCTGGTCCAGGGAGAGTTCTATACATCAGAGGACATCAGATTAAGCTGTATCATTGATGATGCTATTTAATTCTGGAGAAAGTCACCTGGAATCAGCTTTTTGCTTTTGAGTCTGACCCTGATTTTGACTGCTGACAAATTTACTGGCAGGAAAGGTCAAGTACCAGGCTTGCTTGTAAACATCACAACAAAATATTGGACTCCCTTCTACGTGACCACCTTTTCTGAGGAACAACAACAAAAAAATGATTCCGCAGTCCTAACATATTATAAATCTGAGCCCCAAAGCATCTGTGTTTTCACCAGACTTGATTTTCTGTAACCAAAGTATAGTCTAACAGTGTTCTCTTTTGACGTGGAATTTTACTTTCCCTTTTTAGATCAGCATTTTTTATTTTAAAATATTTTCTCAGTTTTTTCTCTTCAGAGTCTGACTTGAGTTAGCAAATTAAAACAGGTTATTCTTCTAAAAAGCAGAGTTAGATGTGTTCCAGAGAGATGCCAAATGCCACTTTATTTTTGGTTGCAATTCTCTCAAGAGGGCCTTTTAATAGTTCTTGCAGTAGGGATCTCTGAAAACAAGATAAACTAGGAAACTTTTTCGCTGCCCCAACTCCCTTCTTTGCCTTTACACTTGAGGCAACTACACTGGAAGTTGGATGTCACAAACCCTAGAGTTTTATTTGGAATTTCCTGCCACAGACTCTGAAGTTTTATTTTGTGTTGGGCTCAGGAACAATTAAGACGCCAAACATAATAACAAGATCTCAAAGTACATTTGAAACGCTTCTCCCCAGGGCAGTAATTCTCAACTTCTCTTGGTTTATGAGAAAGAGTGTAACAATGCCATTCCCAGTTTCTAAAACCACACTGTTTTTGGTTAGATTTGGCTGTTCATGGTAAAAAGCACACACCACCAGTGGCTTGAGACAGACCTTGATCTTGAAGTGGTAGAAAAGTGGAATGGTGTCTTCATTCTTCATAGTTTGCAGGGCCCCTGGCTTCTTCTAGTTTCTCTCTAGCTCCCTCCATGTTTATGCTTTGATTCTTGTGCTCATTACCCTAAATGATGGCATCCACATTCTAGCAGGTAAAGTGAAATAAAGTAGGGAAAAAAGAGGGCAAAGTCACCCATTGGGGAATGTTTCCAGCTGCTGAAGGGAGATGAGGGAGACACTTCTTATATATCATTGGTCAAAACTTAGTCACATGATAACACTTAGCTACAAGGGCAGCTGGGAAATGTAGTCCTTTTTTATGGATGGCTGTATGCCCAGTTAAAAATTCTATTTCTGTATCATACTCTCTAGGGCTTATTTCTTAAAATTCATCAGATTCTATCAATTTTATCTTGAGAATTTTGAAATGCCTCTTGAGATTACTGTATAACAATGTGAGTTGGTGTTAAATCAGTATTAGAAATGCCCCACTCTTTATAATTACTCTTTTACCAGTAATTTTGCTTTTGGTAGTGCATTAATTAAATAATGCTAAATACAGAAAAAGTTTTAAACAAAACAGTGTTCATTACACAGTTATCTGTAATCACAAACAATAGAATCAGAATGCCAAAATATGGGGGATTGATTAAATAAACTATGAAATATGTCCTTTATGGAATATTATGTATCTGTTAAAAATTATGTTTATAAAAGGTCCACAGTAACCTAGATAATTGCTTACTCTGTTAAATAAAAATATAGGGATATAAACTTTAGTATAGTTACAACTAATCTGTGGAGAGAGAAAAAACAAATGAACAAACACACACTAGAAACAAAACCCCAATGGCTTTTTCTCTTCCGTATCACTATGAAATGCCACTTGCAGTGGAAAGTCACCTGTTTTGACTCGCCAGGAGTGGGGGAATCCTTTGCAGTAGGAGTCTCGGGGTCTAAAGGGGACTAGACTTTCCCCTCTCTCTGCTATTTGGGAGATACAATGAAGTCCGGTGATCTGGGCACACTAATCAGAAACCCCAGCCCGGGACTATGAATTGGAGAAAGCAGCTTTGCAGAGTTACTTGGGCTCTGGATATTTTATGCTATTAGGGAATTTCTTGTTTAATTGGAGTAGGGATGCAGATCACATTTATTCTAAATTTTTTTGTGTGTCTTTATATCTAAGGAATCATGCAGAAATGTATGGGTAATGTGATCTCTGGGATTCGCTTCAAAATATACGGGAGGGAGAAAGTAGTTAAGGTGTGGCTGAGGAAGGACTGGCCATGGTCAGTGGTTTCGGGGGCTGGGTGTTGTATATCTGGGGATTCATTATATCCTTCTACTTCTTTATATGTTTAAAATCCTCTATCATAAATAGTTTTAAATTCTTAAAAAAAACTTTACCTTTTAGAGTAATTTAATTACAGAAATATTTACAGATGAAATGAAGCAAGGGATATGCTTTAAATTAATCCATTTCAGAGGCTGGCAGGAGAATAGGTGAAATAAGTTTGTTCATGGGTTTACAATTGTTGGGGTGAAATGGGTTTATTATAATATTTATCTCTACTTTTGTATTTGTTTGAAATTTTCCATAATATAATTTAAGGGAAAAAAAAAAAAATACCCAGGATTTACCCCAGTTTCTGAAACTGGCTAGCAGTGCAACTTCAACAGTTTATTTAATTAAGCATTAACACTGAGAACGAAGCAGTTAGTAATTTTTAAGGCAAGAGGTAAATGTTAATTAGTTATCATTTGCGGCATATAGGGCTGTTCAAGTTGCACGTGAAGGAAAACTTACCTTAGACTGGTTTAAGCAATTTATTGGATTCCAGAAATGCAAAGGCAGAGAATACTTCTCCCTTCAGGTGCTATTTGACACAGGGCTTAACCATGTCATTGCGCTGGGACTTTTTTCTCTTCATCTCTCTCTCTGCCTTTTGCCAAGTTTACTTCATTCTTAGGCTTCTCAGGTTCAGGTTCAGGTCTGCCGTGGTGTAAGCACAGCAGAAAACACGAGGAGAGAGGGGTAAGTAGTTGCTGTTGGTGTCTCAGAGGGCTCTCAGTGCTTGTTCGCACGAGCGTGTGCTTTCTCTCTCTGTCTCTATCTCTGTCTCTGTCTCTCTGTCTCTCTCTGTCTCTCTCTCTCTCTCTCTCATATGCATGCACATGTGTGCACACCCTGTATTGCATGCATCTTTGAATCCCACCATACGCCCAACATAGTCTTTACATTTACATGTGGATGCATTCAACAAATACTTCTAAACGCTTCTTAAATGGTAAACTTTTTGCCAGTGCACAACTACAGGGCCACCCTGGCCAGCTTGGAGGAGGAACTCCATAACACCCTGGAGAGAACTGTCTTTCCTTAGGTCCCTGTGATGACTAATGTCAGATAATCCCATGGAGGACAACACCATTTTCAGGTTTCCCAAAGGAGTAGCTTTACAAACAAAACAAAACAAAACTTTTTTTTTTCCTGTGGATTGATTAACAATAATAACAGCTAATGCTGATTGAGGATTAACTGTAAACCCTTTGCTTTTAGTCCTCACAACCCTATTATTATCCCCACTTTACAAGGAGGAAATTGAGGCACAGATCAATTAGGCCACTTGCCTAAGGCTACATGAGCCAGGATAGAATCCCTGTAATCTGGCTAGAGAGCTGGTTCTTTAAACCCTTCTGCTTCCTAGCCTTGGAGATTCTTCCAAGCATTTATTCCTAAACATTGGTTTCAGGTTTCTTCTCTTCTTCTCTAAGTCTCTTGCAGTCAGCCTCCTTCACCTGGCCATTACGTATTACAAGTTCCCATAGGATTCTTCATAGGCCCTTCTGTCTTCTCACAGTCTAGACTGTCTCTGGGTAATTTCGTTAAAAGCCCTTGGGTTCAGCCATCACTATCATGATTGCATCTGACTACAACTACGTATAACAAAAAAAGTAATTATGCTAGCTTAACGAAATGGGGGCTTATTTTTAAGTAAGACTAAAAATACATGATCTGGAGCTGGCATAGCAGATCTACAATGCCATCAAGTTCTTAGGGACCCTGGACTTTTTCTCTCCACCATCCTCACATGTAGCTTTCTTTCTCATATTCACTTGCCTTATATAACAAGATAGATGCTCTGCCTCAGCCTTAAGTTCATGGCCCAGGCAGGAAGATGGGGGAAAGACATAAATAACGCAGGTTTATTTTATCCCTTTGTATAAAGTTTCCTGGAACTCCTGTACAGCTCCTTCTCCTTATCTCTCACTGGTCAGAGATGGTCATACCTAGCAGCCAGGAAGTCAGGGAAGGATCTCTAAATGGCACATTGCAACCTGAACAAATTTAAGAACATTCTGACAATCTTTTTTCTCCCTAAAAGCAGGAAATAAATCTTTCCTGTGAAAGGTGCCCTCGCTGCATGGGGAGGTAAAGAGACATTCTTATTGCCAAAGATAGGTAATTAAGGGCCCAGAAGGCTGTGTAAACAAGCTCTGCTTAGATTCTTCGTTATTTAAAGACTCAAGCCTAAATTTCATTGTCTTGTCAGTTCCTCACAAATTTATGGTTTCTTTGTCTAAAAAGGATAAAAGCTGCCTGGTTTGTTCATTTCCAGAGCTCCCATAGTTTTGAGAGCTTCATATGTACATACAAAATTAAATTTGATTTTCCTTCTATTTCACGTTAATTTAATTGTTAGAGCAGCCAATAAAAACTAAGAAGGGTAAGGGGAAAATTTTTCCCCTCCTCTACAACCTTTTTGGATGAGAATGGTGGCCTTTCAATAGGATGTTGTCCATTCACTTTGGAACTGCCATCCATAAGCCAAGTAGCTCTTTGTAGGTCAGTTGAGAACTGTTTATAGGGCACTGTCCATGTGATGACAGGATGTGGTGGCTCCTCACACAGTTCCAAAGTCAGTCCTAGGGGAAAAGAGGCTCCCTGCTTGTTACTACATCACCCTTGCATTCCACAGTTGGCATGATCCTGTATCAACCATTTCTATTTTATTATACAACTCTTCTGAGCATTGCCCTCCCCAAGAATAAGTTTTTCCAACATCACAACATAGGCATTTCAGGTTTCAAGGTTATTTTATGTCCTTCAGTCACAGAGGCAGTCTAATTCATGTTCGACAGCAAGCTAGTAATTGCCCATTAAGTGGAACTTCTCTAGACAAAAGTCCCATTGGTCAGTGTTGGGAGATGCTCACGGGCTTTTGTGATAAGTCCCAGTCTGTGCCCCACATACAGCTATTCCACGAAGAATTTGTCCATATAAGCACTCCAGCTTCTACTCCATACTTTGGACTCAGGCAGTCTTACTGATTCCCATTTAGCATGCCCAATTAATATTCCTTGAAGGGTGGAGTTACATGCTTTTTTTTTTTTTACAGAAGTGGTTCCCTGGTCAGGCATCATGTCCATCCCATAATCATTCAGGTAAAAAGAGATGCAACCACTTTGAACATATGAATTTTCATCTAACTTTTCACCTTAATCCCATTAATCCTTACATTCCTAACTGTAGATAGGAAGGTACTCCCCAATCAGACATGAGATCCATTTCCACAAAACATTCAAGTAAAGGAGACACAACCTCTCTACGAAAAGCTTGTTTAAACCTTCCAATTTTCATCCCAGCCTCTATCTTAATCTTATTAATCCTTACATGTCTATATTCTCTCTTAATTGAAGCCTGCGCCAGGGCTTCACTGATGACTTTTGATACCACAGTGCAAGGGGCTCCCATGTCAAGGAACTTCTTTTCTTCGTTCCCACGATCATTTTACCCACTCAAGTACATAAGGTGGTGGATCCCCAGCAAGGGGATGAGCCTAGGGACTCCAGCCTGTTTGTCAGTCTTGTTAAAGAACAGAATTCAAAGGAGTGAATTTTAAAGATCTTATTGGCTTTATTCAGAGATTCATGGATTGGGGAACATCCAGTCTAGCGGATATAGGAGCTCTAGAGAGATGTACAAGGCAAGAGATTTTATAGGCAGAAGGGGGCAGGAACAAGGAAGTTATACTGGGCATTTGCCGATTGGTTAAGCAGAGTCACTTTCCTCATATGGAGTGAAAGGAAGTCTTAGAGATGGGACAGGTGTCTTGGGCTGAGTAGGCAAGCACTGATTAGTTAACCTAGGCCTTTCTTTTCTGGGAGAGCCCAGCATAGAAATTTAGTATTAAATTTAGTTTTGGTTTGCTGACATGGGGTTTAGCATGAGTGACTCCCTCTTGTGCCTAATCTGGTTACTTTAACAGTTTTTATCTTGGTGAACTGTTTACGGCCATGCCACCCTGAACAAGCCCGATCCCATCTGATCTTGGAAGCTAAGCAGGGTCAGTCCTGGTTAGTACTTGGATGGGAGACCACCTAGGAAGACCAGATGCTGTAGGCCTAAAAAATAAGGGATTGTAAAATGATAAGGTCCTTGCAATCTGTGAGGTCAACCAAGGGTTATGTTGCCTGAAAAATATTTAAAATTAAAAAATAAATAAATAAATAAATAAATATCTATATATATCTATATATCTATATCTATATCTATATCTATATCTATATCTATATCTATATCTATATCTATATATCTTGGTGAACTGCTTAGCTATTGCCCCAATTTATTCCAGGGCAGTTTGTCTGCTAGCTTTTTAAATTCCAAAAATTTCTCCAAACTGAAGTAAATAGAACATACTTGTTTGGGGCCTAACAGGGCAGTCCTTTTGTCCACCCAACCTTCAATGGTGCTGTATTAAAATCTTCATTTCAGTCCTGTCGATCATTTTATTGATCTCATTTCTAAAGATTGCCACCCTGCTGGGATGAGTTTTTGACCTTCCCCTCTGCCTCTCCTCATTTTTTTTGATAATTAATCTAATGTTTTTATTAGCATCTATAAAACCCATGAGGGGAAGCTAAGACAGCAAATTCAATAAAGCTTCTGGTATTATTGCTGGTTTCGCAGCAGTAAGGTTATATAGGATACCCATAAAAAAAAGGGCCCCCTTAACCACAGCATTTACCATGGCTTGGGAAATAGGCATATTCAGTGGATGACAATCCTGGTTATCATAAAGCCAGTCCTACATGACTTGCATATGAGGCATATCAGCTACTTCATGTGGGGTGTTCACTGGCATTTATAGGGAGTCAGACTGTCTCCCTTCTCAGATAAACAGACCTTACAGTGGCTTTCATCAGCACATCCAGTCTGGCTGTTTCCTTGGGAATAATATGCTAGGTGTCTAGACCTTGTACAGTTATTAAGGAAATAATTCAACTGAGTAATTTGGAGGTCTGATTGACTTTATTGAACACTTCATGAATCAAGCAGCATCCCATCTAGCAAGTAGAGAGGTGCTTCAAAAAAGCCATACAAGATGGAAGGCTTTTCTAGGCAGAAACTGGGCAGGGCAAGAAAGTTATTAGCAAAAGGAAAAAAAATTGTTTCAGGCAAGGTTACTTTCCTTTAGGAGAATATGGGGGTTTTATCAGGCAGATTACCAGATTCCTTTGGAGGGGGAGGGTACAGAGGGCCTCCTAACAGATGACCTCATTGGTATTGACCAGAAAATTACAGACTGACTAATTAAGATTACATTCCTGAAGAGGGTTGAAACTGGAATTAGGTCAGGTATGAAGCCTAAGTTCAATGTCATGGGCTTTAGCATGGGGGACTCCATTTGAGGCTTGTGGTTTTCTCCTTAACAACAGCCATCTGTGATTTTCCTAGCCATCAACCCGAACATGCTTTTCCACTCTGTAGCATTCAAAACCAAAGACACTGCCCCCACAGTATTGACTTTCTCAATCCATTTTAGCAGAACCTAAAGGTTCTTTAGGAAGCTGATGATACCACAGTCTACAAAATGACACAGACCCTTCACATCGTACCCCCTGGTTCCAATAGTTTCTTGGTTTTGCTCTTCCTCGATATGGACCATCTCCTTGGTGACAACAGGTATTAGAGTTGCTCTGTTGTTCCTGCATAATTCTTCCTTTTGGGGACAGCTTTGAGGCTAGCAGCTGAAGCTCTGATTGACAGAATCTGAGCTTCGTTCAGCATCAAGGTCTGACCCAGCCTATTTTTAACTTCATTTAGCCATTACAGATAACAATAACCAAGGGACTGTATATTTTGTTTTTTTTTTCTTATTCATTTGTATTTCTTATGCATCCAGTAAGCCAACTCCCTTGGGAGTTGGTAGTTTTTTACCGTTAAGAACTTATCTTGGCACAGCTGCTGCTCCTTACTATGGGTGACCGTAGCTACCCAGGAATTAAAGGTTCCTTATCCCCTACCCTTTTATTTTAATCTGCCCAAACCACATGTTTTGGTGACCAAGGAACATTTTAGAAAATCCCATGTGTTCGGACATAAAAGCTGTTTTTACTCACAGTGCTTCTGATATCAAATGCGTGTGGGTTTTCCACACCAACAACCAGTTCTCCAATTCTTCAACACCAATTAGGTGCCCTACAATTCAGTTAAATTCTGACATTAACTACCCAGAGTTAGTGTCAGATTCCACAGGTGTAAAGCCTGTCTCACAAGACTGCCCTTACTTCAGAGACCAATTGCAAATGGGTGTGACTAAGGCACCCACACTTTTGTCCAACTTGGCTCCAAATTCTGGGGTTCCCACAAATCACTCTCCAAAGTCAGTTAATTAGAACAGCTCAGGAAAGTGCTTTACTTACTATTAACTGCTTTACTATGTTAAAATAAAAGAAATAACAACCTCCACATGGAATCATTTGCCCCCACAAGAGCAAACCAAGAATGTGTCCCCTAACAGACCTGAAACCTCCCAATTAGCATTAGTAAGGTAAGTTACAAGATAAAACTCCTGTAGTTTCCTTAGCCCCACAGGATGTCCTGGACTGAAACAATCCTTTCTTTTGCTAATACCATCTTGCCCTACCCTCCTTTTGCCTATAAAAATCCTTCCATTTTGCCCAACCCCTCAGAGCACCCTTCTAGTTGCTAGATGAGATGCTGCTGGATTCATTCATGAGTTGCTTAATAAATCCAATTAGATCTTCAAGTTTACTCAGTTGGAAATATATATATATTTTAAATACAATGCATACAACTCAGGACTAGTTAAGTGGAAGAGATTTTTGGGCAAGCTATGGGAGGAGGAGCCTGGAGCTTCCGTTCCTTCTCTGGGCATGTCCCCTTCCCACCCTTTCTTCTGGCCACTTCTCCAGGCAAAAATGAACAAACAGGTGCACTCCTCCAAGTTCTATCCACGGGGAGGGTTCCCCTTCACCACCACTTTCGGGCTGTCCCAGAGACAGGCTTTAGTGCTGTGCTGTGCAGTTTCAGGTGGTGCATGCAGCTCATGCAGAGTATCTGTGAGCCAAGATTGAAATTGATTCTTCCTCAGTCAACTGATCATAGGGAATTCCCCATGAAGGCATGGGTGTGGGTTGAGAGACTGTAATATAGCAGGAAGAGGGGTCTTGGGTGAGTTCTGGGAATTGGTTTCAGGATCGTAGGGGAAGAGATTAACCTCCTCAGGCAGGGAGGGAAGGGCTGCCTCTAGAGACAAAAAAAAGGTTCGAGGTCCCTAGCTTCATTGGAATCTGTCCAAATGACCCACCCTAATCTTCCAACTTGCATTTCTTTCCAACCAATACCCTAACTTCTAACAAAAGAGACCCTCTGTGAGGCTGGGAACTCAATCTGTGCTGTAATTCAGTGCTATAAGGATTTACAAGACTTAGTTGACTAGTTATAGCTAAAAATGTTTCCAGCAAAGGATACCTGGCAGAAACAGCACTCCTGAAATTCAGGGGGCTCCAACACGAGCCTCTTGTGTTCTTCCTTGTCAAGGGCACATGGGATGCTCTCAGTCCAACGGTGAACTACAGGGAAAGTGTGCAGTACCTCTGCCTGAGGAAGCCTGTTTTAGTCTCAGGTTCAAAGGGCCTGGTCACGTAGCTATAACCTGCTATTAACGCTTTCTCCACATTCTGCAGGAATTGACTTTGTTCGATTTTGAGAATCTCAGCTGCACAACTATTGGAAGTAGTTATTTCAGGGTTTTCATAGAAGCCTACTTGCTCTGAGCACCGGTGCAGATTCAGCTGTGAGCAGGGGCACCAGGGACTTATAAGGAGACATTGTTGGAGGGCCAAGGGGAGGCTCACTCTGTACCAAAGTGCTAGAGGTATCCATTGTTCCCTGTTGAGCCCTCCCCAAACCCAGTGCGTGGACATAGCACTACCATAGCCATGATATCATCAAACTGGATAACAGAGGTCGCTCCAGCCACAGCATTCCCTGAAACCCCACCTCCCCCAACTCGCGGCTCCACCCAAGCCACATCCAGGTATATCCTCAGCGAGTCAGGTGCTCCTTACTGAGCAGCGCCTAGACTCACACTGGAGACAGCTGGCCTTGGTTTCTGGTGTGGCCTTTTGAGGCAACTATAAGCAAAGCAGCTATGAATTACTTGCTGAATCTTAGCAGGTGGCTCCGGAGGAGCAGAAGCTTGGGCTAAGTTTGGCCTGCAACTGAACCCTCTCAGGACTGTGCCACTGAACATCTACTTCACAAACCCACACTAATAAGACCGGAGACTAGGAGCTTTGCTTAGTACATAGAAACAGACACGGAAAGGCAGCCAAAATGGGAAGACAAAGAAGCAGAAACCATATGAGAGAACAGAACAGAGATCCAGATATAATGGAGTCAAGTAATCTAACAGATGCAGAGTTCAAAAACTCATTATAAAGATGCTCAATGAACTTTTGGGAAGTGTAGATAAATTCAGTGAGAACTTCAACAAAGAGAAAAAAAAATAAAAATAAATGGAAATTAAAAAGGAACCAGTCTGAAAAAGAACACATTATCTGAGATGAGAAGTATATTAAATGGAATAAACAAAGGAATAAACAAATGAATAAGAAAAGGATCAAATGCCCTATCTAGAGGACAGGAAAGCCAAGGACACTCAATCAGAATGACGATAATGAGATGCCAATAATTTAAGGAGATATGGACACTATTAAGGGTCCAAATATCCGTCTGATCAGTGTAACTGAAGAAAATCAAGATGTTGAACAGCTGTTTGAAGAAATAATGATGGAAAACTTCCCTAACCTGGTGAAGGAAATGGACAAAAACCCCAGGAAGCTCAGAGAATTCCAAAAATCAGGGATCCAAAGAGGCCCACACCAAGACACATCATAATTAAAATGCCAAAGTTAAATACAAAGAAAGAATATTAAAAGCAGCAAGAAAAAACAGATAGTTACTTATAAGGGAACACCCATAAGACTGGCAGCTGATTTCTCAAAAGAAACTATGCAGGACAGAAGGGCTTGGCAAAAATATTTGACATGATGAAGACCCAGGATCTACAACCAAGAATACTTTATCAGCAAAGCTATCATTTAGAGTTGAAGGACAGATAAAGAGCTTCCCAGACAAAAATAAGCTAAAGGAATTTATCACCACCAAGCCAGTATTACAGGAAATGTTGGAGGACTTTTTAAGAAGAAAAAACATGTATCAAAAACAGGAATAAAGAATGGTAACAACTACATTCCTATCAATAAGTACCTCAAATGAAAAGAATTAAGTGCTCCAACTAAAGATACAGTGAAAAAAAATATATATATAGTGTGGATGAATGGAAAGGAAAACAAGACCCCTACACGTTGCCTATAAGAGACTCACTTCAGAATACAAGAAACACACAGACTAAAAGGAAGGGGATAGAAAAAGATATTGTTTTGATGGACCTAGAAGGTCTTTAAGTCAGACAGCAAGATAAACACTACTTTTCACTTATATGCAGAACCTAAGGAATAAAAAGAATGAACTAACCAAAAACAGACTCACAAACATAGTGGACAATCTGGTGACAGAGGGGAGGGGAGTTGGGGCGGCTGGGAGAATGGGGTGAAGGGTTAAATAAGTACAAATTAGTAGCTGATGGGTGGTCACAGGGATGGGGAGCACAGCATAGGGAATGCAATTAGCATTAATATGTTGGTTAGGTGGAGGGTCAGGGGAGGGAGGGAGCAATTGGGGGGATCGTTTTACAAACTATATAGATGTCTAATCAATGTACTGTATACTTGAAACTAATTGAAATAAATAAATTTTTTTTAAAAGCAACAAACTAGAAATTGCTTACAGCAAACAACTGGGTATTTGTGACATAAATTGTTATACTTATTGGAGTGACACTGGCTAATAAATTTATATAGGTTTCAAGTGTACATTTCAATAACACATCATATGTATATTGCATTGTATGTTCATCATCCAGTTAAATTTCCTTTCATCATCACACATTTGACCCCCTTTATCCTTATCTACCTCCCTCCCACCCCCTTTCCCTCTGGTAACCACTAAACTGTTGTCTGTGTCTATGAGTCTGTCTCGTTCATTTGTTATTTTCAGTTTCATATGACTGAAATCATATGGTTTTCAACTTTTTCTGACATATTTCATTTAGCATGATTATCTCAAGATCCATCCATGTTGCCGCAAGTGGCAGTATCTCATCCTTTCTTATGGCTGAGACATATTCTATTGTATATACACACCACACCCTCTTTATCTCATCATTTATTTATGGACACTTTGGTTGTTTCCAGATCTGGGCCACTGTGTATAATGCTGCAGTGAACATTGGGGTGCATATATCTTTACGGATGTTTTCAAATTTGGTGGGGTAGATACCCAGAAGAGGGATTCTGGGTCATATGGTAATTCTATTCTTAATTTTTTGAGGAACCTCTGCACTGTTTTCCATAGTGGCTGTAGCAATTTACATTCCCACCAGCAGTGTATGAGGGTTCCTTTTCCCCTGCAACCTCTCCAACACTTATTGCTTGTCCTGTTGATGAGAGCCATTCTAACAGGTGTGAGGTGGTATCTCTTTGTGGTTTTGATATGCATTTCCCTAATAGCTAGTGAAGTTGAGTGTCTTTTCATATGTCTGTTGGCTGTTTGGATATCTTCTTGGAAGAAGTGTCTGCTCAGGTCCTCTATCCATTCTTTAATTGGATTGTTTTGTTGTTGTTGTTGTTGAATTCTATGAGTTCTTTATATATTTTGGAGATCAGCCCCTTATCGAAAGTGTTGCTTGCAAATATCTTCTCCCATCCAGTTGGTTGTCTTTATATCTTGTGATGGTTTCTTTTGCTGTGCAGAAGCTTTTTTTTTTAGTTTGATATAGTCCCATTCATTTATTCTTGCTTTTACTTTCTTTGCCTTTGAGGTTGAATTCATAAAATCTTCCCTAAATCCAAGGTCCATGAGTTTAGTATATGTGTTTTCTTCTAAGCGATTTATTGTTTCAGGTCTCAAATTTAGGTCTTTGATCCAGTTTAAGTTAATTTGGTTGTATGGTGTTAGCAGTCTAGTTTCATTCTTTTGCATGTGGCTTTCCAATTTTCCCAGATTTGGTACATAAATTATAGCACATCCATAAAATGGAATTCTCAGCAGCCATTAAAAATGTTATAGAAGAACATTTATTGACATAAAAAGGTGTTTTGGACATACTGATATGTGAACAAAGACAGTAAAATAATAGTAATGATTCCATTTTTGCAAAAAAAATATATGATATATAGCAAAAAATGACTGTCAAAGATGTACACTAGATTGGTAGCAGTGCACATTCCCAAGAAGTATATTTGTGTTTATTTTGTTCTTTGTTTATATCTCCTTTTTTCTATAAATCACATAATTTACTTTTGAAATAAAAAAAAAAACTTTACATAGTTCAGTACCTTCGTTCTGATTAAACAAACCCATTAAAAAAATCGTAGATTTTTTCAGAAGCAGAAATAATTTCCAAGTTGTCACAGAAGCAGTGCGTTTGTTCTCTGCGGTAGCTAGCAAGAACCTTCACGACCACAGCCCAAGTCAGATTCAAGGGGAGAATGGTGCTTCCTGTAGCTTCAGGGTGTTTGCTTCAGCTTCTGTGCCTTGAGGCCCAGTGGCTCACCTCCAGCCCAGTCCATCCTATTCTTGCTGAGTCACCAGTCTCATCATCTTCAGAGCTATGTCCCCTTGGTCAGAAGGAACCTAGAACCAAGCAGTACCCAAGTTAGTGCTCTTGCCTGTTCCTGGGGCTGGGTTCAGGGGTGACGTCCCGAAACCTCACTCCCAGAACAGTGTCCGCTCTGTGACATCAGCCTGGGAGCACAGCTGCACCTGGGTGCATCCCTTAAAAAGAGGGTCATTTTTGTGAAATGACCACTGTGAGGGACAAAAGCTCTTCTGTTGAGTGGCAGGAGACTGGAAAAGTTGGGGTTTAGGGAAGAACCTTCTCCATTTGGGGCTGATCTGTTGATTTCTTTATAAGGGCTACCCCTATTACGGTACTAGGACCCAGCCTTTTCAAGGAAGAGGGAAAATTCTAAACACTTTACAGGATTCTCTGCTTACGAGACCCCAATACAGAGAATGGAGGAGAATGACAGCCAGAGAGGGAACTTAACAAAAAAAGCTGTAAACAAATAATAACAAGCAAACAAGACCCTTTTGGATTGTTATGCAACTTTGTTTTGTTTTTCCCTTGTTTTTGAATAATTCCTGTAAAACTTCTCCTTCCCACCACCATCAAAAGGGGAAGGGGCAGAGGCCTTAGTTTCTACTCTACGAAGACTAGGGAGAGAGCAAACGGCTCCAGGTTCTGACATTCCATGGCTCCACAATTCTGTACGGCACACCACTGTCCCTGACTGTCCTGCCAAGCAAGGCCACAAAGGCATGGTGGGTGGGATTTACCAACATGACATTTGATCAACCAAAAGGGAAGTGGTTGGGGGATGATTTAATAACAGTCTCCAAGAGCTATTTTAAGACTGCCCCCAACTGATCTTTTGTCCTTTCTGTAACAAACCAAGAGGAAATGGGCCTGAACTCCTCCGGGCAGCGAGCGAGCGAGCGGGCAGGTGGTTAGCTCCTTTCTCCTTCTCCTCCTGTCTCCGCAGGGACCACTCTCTAGTAATAAATAGCGTCGTGTTCTAAAACACAATGTGCTCAGTAATGAAGGTACTCAGATACTCAGAGCCATGGCAAAGTGCCCTTGTAACCCTCCCTGCCTCTTGCTGCCTTGTTCATTTTCTGTTCAGATCAAGTTTCTTAAAAGGTTGGGCTACGACTTCCTTCTGGTTTCTTAAAGGAAGTTGTCTCTTCTCCCTCACTGCTTCATCCATCTGCCCCAACCTCTCCATGCTGGCTTTTGAGCCTGCCATTCTGAAAATGCTTGCCACATTACGACAACATCAGTGCACCCAAGTCAATGCCTACACTCAGTCCTTCACCGGACTCAGCAGCATTTGGCATCACTGGCCCTTTTGCTTTGGGGATGCCACATGTCCCTGGGCATCTTTCTACTTTTCTGGCCACTTCATTCTCAAGCGTTATTTGTGGGTACTTCTTTTTGTCTCATATCTCTTAAATACTGGTGTACCCTGACTGGCCTTTTCCACATTTGACTCCCAAATCTCTGCCTCACAGGGACAAACATTTGACTCCAGATACTCCATATACGCACATATTCAGTTGCCTTAAGGACATCCCACCTGGCTTTTCTACGGGTAAAGAGTCACCAGGTCCTGCCAATTCTCCCTTCTGACACCTTATCAAATTCCTGCACTTCTTTCTCTCCCTTCTGGGTTACCATAAAAGCCTCTTGGATTGGCTCTCTGCCCCACTTTTGTCCCATGCCCTCTGCTTCTAGAACGTCATTTCTTATACTAATCTAGCAATTTCACTTCTTTGCTTAAAACCTCTCAATGGTACCCTGTTGTTTTCAGGATAAGCCCGAGGTCCTTAAGGTGATGTGCAAAGTCTCTCTCCCTGGCCTTGTCTCTCTCTGGGGTCCTTCCCAAGGCCTTAGTTGTCTAAAGACCCCTCTGAACCCGCACATGCTGCTGTCCTTGCTTGCACACCCTTCCCTCTTTACCTAGTTAACTCCTGCCCATCGTCGAGGGGCCAGTCTTCCAGACCCCTGGGTTTGGCCCCCTTCCCTGGGCCAACCCCCACCTTGGCATTTCTCACTCCACGTCATTAGAGTCTCTTTGCCTGTCTGCCCTCTGGCCTGTGAGCAACCGAGGACAGAAGTGGTGCACCATCCATCCACCTGTGCACTTCCAGTACCTGGCACAGGAACGAGCAGTCACAAGACACTCAAAAGTTTGTTCAACGAATAAAGGAAACCACAGGGAAACCGGTTTCTCTTAAAGCTTTCTGGGACATTTTTAAGAACAAACTAAGAGTCAGAGATTTAAGAATATGTGGTCTATGGTCAGATACCTAACAAATACTATAAGACCAAGTCTACCAGATACCTCAGCTCTCTGTCCTCTGTATCAGGATTTTTCAACCTTGACTCCACTGACAGTTGGGGCCGTACAGTTCTTTACTGGGGGGCTGTCCTGTCCAGTGGGATATCTAGCAGGGTCCCTGGCCTCTACCCCCTAGATACCAGTTGTACCCTCCCTCAAAACGTGACAACCAAAATGTCTCCAGAAATTGCCAAAGCACCCTGGGGGCAAAACTGACCGGTTGGAAACCTTGAGGAGCAGCTTGTGGAAAGGGGACTCCCCGCCACAAACCTCTCAACACATCCTCAGCCATCCGAGTCAAGACACGAGGTGCTTGCTGTGCCTACGGAGCTTGAAGACCAGTCTCCTAGGCCCACATTCCAGCCAGATGGCTGTCCCTCAGCCCTTTCTCTACAGAGATTCTGTCCTGGGCACACTGGAGCCAAGGTGGGAGGGCAGGCTGGAGGGCGCCTTAATGCCCCTCGCAACTAATACCGCACAGGAAACCACAATCCTGTGAAGAAGAGTGACCCAGTGTGTAAGTGACCGGACCAAAGCATGGCCGTGAGGGAAGCACTCGGGCACTTCCGCCTCTGGACACGCCTCCCCCGCTTGGCTCCTTGGCAAGTGTGCCTGCACACGCATGTGCGTGTACAGTATCTTCAGGCCTCCAGCATCTCCTTCGGCCCACAGAAAGCCATGTAACCAAAGGAAAATGGTGGGCTCACTTTGCAAGTGCAGAAATGTGACAGCCTCACTGCCCACCTTGGTACACAAAGCCTCTTCCAAACAGATTCTGCAGCCACGACTGCTCGACGACACCTATCCTCCCCACCATGTACCGTGCGTACTGGTGACTCGGCTTTACAGAGTACCCGGCTTTGGTTTTCACTCCCTGAAAATGTCAAGACAATGTCTCCCTTATTCCCCCGGGACAAATGATGTCTTCAGGACAAAGTGTTAAAAGGAGCGTTCACATTAAATTCATTTAAACTGAAGAGCAAAAGACAGAAAGCCCAGCTCTTCACTCTCTCAGGAGGATTTACTTTTTTAAATGAGAATTCCTAGACTCAGAGGAATGCAGTGCTCATGGCAGAATTTGTTAGAGAACTTGACATACTCTCAAGCTCAAAGCACTTTGTTTAAGACCAATCCAGGCAGGGCCCCCACACAGGATCGACTGCCGGTGGCTTCCCTCTGAGAATGATATAAATGGGAAAAAAAGCTGACTCTCTCACCATGTGTCCAGCTTTGAGAATCCAGTAGAAAGCCAGGTTCTTGTGGCATTTGACAAAAGCAGACGTTTCGGAAGATTTAGCCTCACTGTACAGGGGCTTCCACTTCAGCTGATTGAATTTGGGCAGTTCTGTCCACTTCAGTTTCCGCAGCCAAGCCTCCTGACCTGGCAAGAGGGACAGAGAAGGGCCTGGCATTAACCAAACGGGTGGAGTAGGAACAAAAACCCAGGTGCTATCACTTGGCATCTCCCAAAATATTACGTGCATAAAACCCGACCTTGTAAAAATGCAGACTCTGATTTGGTAGGTCTGGATGGCGCCTGAGATTCTGCATGTCTAGCAAGGCCCCAGTGACAGCCAGTCCCACTGGGAGAAACCGAAAAGCTGTGAAGCCTGACTACTCTTTGCCTCTCTCTGGCTCTCTCACGGCCATATGCTCTGCAAGAAGGAAACCGGAGAGCTCTGGAAGTGACAGAACTGTAAGAGGGACTGAGAAGTCTCAGGGGTTAAAGACAGCAGCAGGGACCACCCAGGCAGAAGAAATGCAGAATGTTCTCATGTTGTCCTTAGTGCCCTCGGCTTACAAGTCACAAAAATATTCATTCCTCCTGACTCTGAGGAACACAGTGCACCCCACCAGACACATGCCTTCATGGCCTGTTCATTCTGAGAACCTGCCTCTGCGCCTCCACCTGGCCCTACTGAAACCAGGAGTGGGTGCATGGTGACAGCCAGTGTGACAGGGACTCCATAAAGACCATTTCCCTTGGGTCCTCAGGTTTACAGTCATTAGGGTTTAGATTTTTGTTTTTTTTTTTAGGCAGAGGCAGTTAGTCTTAATTCACCTTACAGTGCTTACCATCTCCTGGAACACTTCCCAAAAACTAGGTTGTCCCTTAATTAAATAGTTCATTTGTCCAATGGCCAAAAAATGTCTTCTTTTTTCTTTTTATGGTGGGGGTGGGTATTTAATTATACTTAAAGGCCTCAAAAGCTGGATGGGCCCAGGCTTCTCTGAGAGGTCACACACAGCCTTAGGCACCCCTTACCCTTTTGAAAAAGTCAAGGTCAGGGCTGGATGGATGCAATAGGAAATAGCCTTCCTCTGAGCATTTCAATGTTACAGACCCAAGACTGACATATCCCAGGCCAGTTCCCTTTTAGCTCAACCCATGACACTGCCTCCACGTGCTCCTCAGAGTGAGCTCCTACCCATGGTGTCCACGATGAGATCAAGCTGTCCATTATACACAGTCACGTTGACCCCAGCTTCCAGCAACTCGTCCACAATGTTGATGACGGGCTTCATGAAGTCCCCCTCCATGTTCAGGAAGACATTATTAGCCTGGCCTGCACATGAGAAAGAAGAAGTAACAGCTTGGGTTCTGCCAGAACAAGAGGCCCCTTTTAGCTCAGAGTATCCTGGGCTCCAGCACTCACACGTAACCACTGTGCAGCACCTAACAAAGACTGCACGCACGGATGCTTCACCAACAGGGCCCAACCAGCCTGGATATCCGTGCCCTCAGCGGGTCATACAGAGAGGAAGTACAAACAGCACACATGCTTGATTCACTCAAGTGCATTGCTGATTCCAGCAACGGCATTTTTTAACGAGGACTTGAAACCTAGAGGAGCCAGTGCCCAAGGAAACAAGGGAGGCTTGGAAGATACTCATTAGGCTGGTCCTTGGAGGGAACAACCTGTACTTTTGGGCCAATGTTTGTCTTGCTCCTTTCCTGAGTGATCCCAGGGCCAAGTTCTAAGTTCTGAACAAGTGGGGCTACCCTAGTGATCGACCAAATCAGACCCAGGCCAATTCAGAGCTCAACCTCAGTAAAGCCATGTGGAGGACTAGCCCCCAGGCAAGAGAAGAGATAGATGGTCAACACGGCATCCACTGGATTCCTGATGGTACCACCATCATAACACTGAACAAGAACAATGGCAGCTACCATTTATTTTTATTTGCCAGTCACTGTGCTAAGTAAACACTTTACAGGCAACATCCCATTTGTTCTTTCCTTATTACCGTGGTTGGTAAGGAGTCTTAACTTGTGCAATTGTTATAGAAAATGAGACTCAGACAGGCTAAGAAACATGCCCAGGGTGAAATAGCTAGTCAGGGGCATGCTAGGATATGAACACAGCCTGACTGGCTCCAAAGTATGTAAGCTTAACTACAAACTGAAACTCAGGACACTGGAGGTATCAGCTAAGGACACTTTGATCTTTCCAGACCATACATAGACATGTCTGGAGCCGAAGAGTTTTCTCTGTTAGTCATCACGTGCAAAAATGTAGTCACCTGGCCAGTCCAGCCACACTGGGCAGGGAGGGTGGGTTGCTATCATCAGAGAAGCTGGGACTGGAAAACATCGTAAAGATCAAATGAGGGAGCTGAGCTGAAAACACGTGCTCTCGGGAGCTTGAGTTGGACCTGGCCTCCTGTGACATTCATACCTTTTTCTTCTCGACTCCACGACAGCTCCCCAAAACTGTTCCCATCCCTTGTAGCTCTGATCCTGCATTCTTTTTGATTTGATCTAATTAACATTCCCCACCCCCCCCCCCTTCATTTCTAGAAAACTCTAAAGGGTGAGGGTGGAAATGAAGACTCTAGGTCTAGGCTGAATCCTCTGCTGACTGCAGGTTGGGAGGATGGCCCGTGTCCCCTGAGGAAGCCAAGGTCAGAGCCAAGTCGTAGCCTCTCAGCATCTGTCAAGGGCCACCCTAGAAAGACCTCCAGATCATGTAACTTCAAGGTATCTTGGACACATACAAAAACTTCTTCAGCTTGGAGCATTTCCCCTCCAGAAGCTCGGGTGTTCCATTTGCTCATGGCTCCTCTAAAGGACTAAACAGGGACTTAATCCAAAGTTTTACCTGGCCTTAGTCTCTTAGGACCCCAGTATTTCCTCACTATGGCCTTAAGGCCAGAATACAGTAGACGCCTGGACCACATCCATCATCAGGAGGCCTAGGGAAGCCGGCCAGAGAGACCTGATCAAACCTGCAACTACCTATGGCCTTGGCATGGCTTTTGTACATCTCAATTTGTTATTATGGGAAACTGCAAACAGATACACAAGTAAAGAGAAGATGAGGATGATCCTTATGTGCCCACACCTGGCTTCAACAGGTATCCACTCATCACCAATCGTTTCCATTCCCTCCCAACCAACCCCTCATTTTGAGCCAAATTTGGCAGCTTTTTTAATGTCTCTATATTTGTTTGCTCATCTGTAGAATGTAGATAATAGTGTTCTAACTACGATGTACTATTGCCACCAACAAAACCCTAATTCTACGAATTGAGGCCTTTGAATTCGCACCTCTCTTCGCCTCCCAACTCTACAAATGGCACTTAATTAGGTCACGTGTTACCTCCCCAGGTGCAATCCTCAGGAATAATTCCGAGCTTCTTTCTGATGGGACCGTTCATGAGCTGACTTAAGGAGTCTTGATTTAGGTGTCTCACGTGGCGATGGTAAAGATGGACTGAAACAAACTGGTACACAGTGAGTCAAAGGAGGAGAAATGACACCGAGAGGACATCTTCGCCAAGCTGCTGGCGGGGCTGCGCATAAGGGGGCTGCTTTCAGCTGGGGAGTGAGAACCATCACCTCGACGGAAACAGTCAGAAACACGTTGAAAGGGGAGGGGATTTACTAGTTTTGATTGCTGCATTTTAGGTACTGTGGGGGCCACTGAGAGGATCCAGCATGACCCAATAAATCAGCTGAGAAGTGGCATCCAGAGGACTCCTGATACCCTCACATGCCTCTTCCACAGGGAGGGTGGCAGCGGTCGACACCTGCAGTGAAGCTGGGTCACCTGAAAGACAACTCAGTCCAGCCTGCGGGGGGACCGGCATTGCAACCGGGTGTGCAGAAGCTGGTTTCCAAACTGCAGAAACTTTGTGCTACGTGAAAGCAGCCCGATGTTTAAAAGACAACCCGCTTCTGTGACATCTTCCGAAAAGGCAAGGCTAAGGACACAGGAAGTGTCACCTGGGGCTGGGAGTGGGCGTGAAAATCACCTGCACATGCAAGGGGGGACTTTGGGCTGATGGAAATGTTCTAGCACTGGATTGTGGTGTTGATTACACAACTCTGTGAATGTACTAAATACCATCGAAATATACCCTTAACATGGGTGAATTTTCTGGTAGGTAAGTTACACATCAATAAAGCTTTTTAATCCAGTGACATGGTTACCAGACTTATTGTGCTCACTTTGTCAGGTACACGAATGTTGAATCCTGTGTGTATGCCTGAAACTAACAATATTGTACGTCAACCATACTTTCAGTACATAAACAAATAAAATTAAGCCTTTAAAAGAAATTGGTTTTATCTTGCACGGGCTGATACATGGTTTGGCAATTTCAAGGTTCACTCACCTAGGTGGCTCTGAGTGAATTCCAGGCTCGATTTCATTGGTGACATGGGAGCAGTTTTAGTTAGGATGTTATAGAAGTTTACCCCATCTGTGTTCTGAAATATGAAAGTACATTTGGCTGTTTGTTTGTTTTATTTGTCCGTTATCAAAGTTGCAAAACAGAAAGACACTCGGCCCTCCATCTTATCCAAGAACAGCTTTATCTTTGTAAATCTGCTCAGACCAGAAAGAAATTCAGCTCTGCAGGCTCAGAGACCAGCTGTGGCAGGCCCGTCTCCTGGGGGTAGCGAGCAGATCGTATGAGTGGAGCTCAGATGCTATAGAAGAAAATCACAGGCCCGTTTATTTACAGGGACAAAGAGCTGCAGAGGGTCCCACATACTCGAGTCCTCAGCCAGTGCATTCTTCTCTCTGGCTCACCAGGGGCAGAATGCTGCTTGCCAGGAAAACAAACACTTGCCTTTACAAGGCATACCGTTCCTAATAGAACCCATATTCAGTCAAGGAACAAGCAAGTCTCGCAGGCCTGGGTGGCTTTCTGACCCTGTCACTGCTCAGACCAGTCAGATTTATCATTTAGCATGATATTGCGGGAGTCTCAGGATAGACCCCTGATCCTGACACCAGCAATCAGGGGCCTGGGGGAGTCTCAGGATAGACCCCTGATCCTGACACCACCAACCAAGGGCCCTTTGTCGGTGGGAAAAAGCCAACCAACTGGGCTGGCCTCTGAGCATGCCCCGTTACCTGCTCAATGATGACTTCTGCTTGCCCCCACAGCTGGGTGGCCTCTTTGTAGAGCCCCTTATTTACGGCATCCAGGACGTCCTCTGCAACCTGAGACACCTCTGCCAGACCTTGGTCATCAAGAAGAGACTGGAATGCAAACCAAGAACAAAGGCACGCTTTGCTTAGAAACGCAAATCTGGCATTGCTACAGTTAGGAATGGTTAACAGAAAGAATGGGAAGTAGAAAGGGGAATTTGTATACAAAAGCACCTTGTTACAAGTCACATATTTATTATGAAAGAAATACAGCAAAATGTTAACAGTCTACATAGTGGATATATGGGTGTTCACAGAGATCTTTCAACTTTTCTGCATATTTGAAATTTTTTCTAACAAAATGTTGGGGGGATTTAAAAAACTGTTTTTTGCGCTTAGAGAAATGGGCTAACTGTGCTGCTCTTTCTTTAAATTTGTCCCAAGGCCAGCTGTTGCTCGGGGTCTCCAACTTGACATGGAACAAGAGTCCCTAAGGAGCAATGTCAATGGTGTCACTCAGCTAGCTTTGTCCTTCCTGAGGACAGAGCCAGAAGGGGTCAGCTGGACTGCTGACCACAGAGGGGTGCAGAGGTGAGGTCCCACATACTTACCATGCTGTACAGGTACGGTCCCCAGGAGAGCACCGAATCTAAAGGAAACCACATAGACACAAAATAAGTCTGTCATGGCTCTGTCCTCCCAAAGAAAAACCTAACTGGCCTCTCTCCCAAAGCAGAAAGAGACAGAGGCAAGAAACCCAGTAGTTTTTTAGACCAGAAGGCTCCTTCACTCACCAGTGCCTATGCAGGAAACAAGCTGGTATCTCAGTGGCTGAGAGGTGGGATGAGGGTGTGGGGGTCTGTATGTTGACTCAGGGCTAATAGTGTGTTAATTAAGCCTGACATTGGCCCAGTAAGAGAGCTACAGCCAGTAACTCATGGTGGCATCTCCACAGGCAGGTTGTGCTTGTGCAGCAGAGGCTCTTATCTGCAGACTTCGAGGCTTTTTGACAGCTTAAAATATTTCTCCGCCCTCACATTTCTGCTCTGCTTCCTGGTTGTTCCTCCAATTTGGGGACACTAGCTTCTGCCAAGGAGCTAATTAAGGAAGAACACTAATGATTATGTAATTCAAGTGTCTGTGGCTTTACTGTCAATCAATTTTATTCCACAAATATATTGAGAAGTTACTAAAGGCCAGAAGCCAGTAAGGAGCTTTATAAGACATAAATATGTGTAAGATAATGCCTGCCCTCAAAGAGAATAGTTGGGCTAGGTCTAGGCAAGTTCACAATACTACAACACACTACGTTAGGCTAATGCCATTGAGAAATATGCCAGCCAATGAAGTATCAAGGATCACGAGTTATAAAATATATTTGAATATACCAGTGCTTTGCTTAAAAGCCTTCAGTGGTATCCTAAGGCCAAGCATCTCAAAGTATTTCAAATAGCCTCAGTTCAACAGGATATGAGGTATCAAAAGAAAAAAAATATGCTCTGGTGAAATATCTTTGGGGTTATGCAAAATATAACATGTTTCTTTACTGCAGGACTTCTCAGAGCCTCTGATGTACCTGTGAAACCCTGAGGAGGCAGGGCCAGTGTTTGGCACTTCCAAAACTTACTTGACCACAGAGCCTTTGTACAGCACCTCATCGTACTGGTATTCTTGAGTACACCCTGAGAAATGCAGGCATACCACACCCTCCTGGACCTAGTTCCCATTTACCTCTCTAGTTAACCTGTAAGCCAATGCTTTAGTTTCTGGAAATACAGAATTGTCTGTAGTGCTCCAATGCATCCCATTCCTTGCTTGCTCCAGACCAGGGATTGACAAACTTTTCTCTGTAAAGAATAATTAATATTCTTGGCTTTGTAGGCCAGCCAGGCTCTGTCGCAACTACTCAACTTCATCGTAGCCTCTGAACGATATGTAAATAATTGGGCGTGACTGTGCCCCACTTACAAACTTATTTACCAAAGCCGCATGGCAAGGCAGACTTGACCTATAGGTCGTAGGCTGCTGACCTCTGATGTAGACCTGAGATGTCTGAAAGAACTTTCCGCAATGATGGAAATGTTCTGACACAAGAGTCAGTAGCCACATGTGATGACTGGGCACCTGAAATGTGGAGTGTGCAACTGAAAGATTGAAAACGTCATTGCATTTTAATTAATTTAAATTTAAATAGTCACCTGTGACTATGGCTACCATACGGAACTGTGCAGATCTTCTAGAAGACATGGAACATGTCTGTATATCTTTCCTTGCACCCAACACATTACCTACTACCTAGCAAGCAACTATAATTGTTCATGAAAATTAACAGCATTTCTCCCTCAAAGAGGGAGTATTTCTGGGAGGGAGGAGTGATATTTAAAGTGGATCTGGAAAGAGAAAATGAGATCTAGGTAGGATGATTCACAAGGGGAAGTGGGTCATGGTAAAGTGAAAAAGATTTGGACCAGATGAATAGCATCTACAAAGTCATGAGCTTAAACTTACTGGTCTTCTTGAGGCAGTGTAGCGTAATGATTAAGTGCACGGATTTCCATGCCTGCTGCCTGGATGTGAGTCCCGACTTTGGCTGTGTGACTCTAAAAAAACTGCTTAACCTCTCTGAGTCTCAGTTACACCATCTCTAAAATCGGGACAATCACAACACCCCCATGGAGCTGTTGTAAGAGTAAATGAAGTGAACACGCCAAGTGCTTATTGTTGTTATGAAGCTGTGATGCGACCCCAGGAGGAAGCGTGAAGGCCAGCGATATAATTCTGAGTGAGGCATCTAGGTAAAAAGCTGCTGGGTCCTCATGCCTCTGATCAAGGCGCCTGCAGCTTTATGACGTCCTAGGAAGTCCATCCAGGAAGGACAAACGAGTAGCAGCCCTTCTCTCAATGATGACTCGCAGCTCTCAGTTATGCCATTTCAGTCCTACCCTGGGGATCCAAGAATGAGGGCAAGAAATAACCATCCAAGTAGCAGCAGCAGCATATCCTGAATCCATTAGGGAACTTGGCTCCGTAACGAGCTAAATCTCTCTCTCTTTTGGGGGGAAATATTACTTTTTATAAATTGTTTTTTAAAAACTGAGGTGTAATCACACATCACAAGTCATAAAAGTGAACTAGAAGAGTTTTGATAAATACATATATACCCATATAATGCTCACTCCAATCAAGATATAAAGCACAGAGAGCCTGGAAAGTTCCCTCACGTCCCACGTTCCAGCTTATTCCCCTCCCTCCTCCACAGCCAACTTCACTTCTGATTTCTAACTTGGCAGTTTGGTTTTCCCTGGGAAAGGTCACCTTTTGTTAGTTTAGAGCAGAAGTTCTCAGCTGGGGGTGATAGCATCCCCTGGAGGGCATTGGGCAATGTCTTGATATATTTTTGGTTGTCATCCTGGGGTGGAAATACTGGCATCTAAAGGGCAGAGATGCTGCTAACACTCTACCATGCACAGGACAGCATTCCACGACAAAGAATGAGTCAAAAGGTCAATAGTGCTGAGATTTAGAGTGAATCCCACCAAGGTGACTATTTCAGATGTCTGAAACCACACCCCGGACATTTGCAACATAAACAAGTTGTATCTGTACTCCCAATGAGGATGCTCAGATTATGAAACCGTGAACCTCTAGAGTTGCAGGACCTGATGGTAACCCTGTCTTGTCATCAACATGAGCAACAGATGGGAATTCATCCCAAACGCTCAGGTTAGCACCCAGACGGTGGCGAAACAAGAGGACAGACAGACTTGGGCTTGAATCCTGACCGGCCCATTCATTCTGTACGTCAGAGGGTAAATTCTATCACCTTTATGAGTCTTGAGAATGTACTCAACTGTAAAAGTTGATTCTTTTTTTATGAAAATCAAATAAGAGAATTCAGGTCGGCTCTTCAGAGCCCATGGTAGGTACTGTGTAAATGAGTTCTCAACCCCAAATATCTTGGATGGCCCAGGGGCAAACACTTTAACACTTTCAGTGTTAACTTCTCCAAGGATCCAGAAAATTCCATCGCCTTGTTCTTTGATCAGGGTAACACAGCCCAAAGTCCCAGAGAAGGATGGGAAAAGGAAGTAGAGAAATGTCTGAAAATTCTGTACTTACCAACAGGGGAGATCCAGGAGTCACCCAAAGCAACCCAGAAAAGTTGCACTTGATGGTCCCTTGCTGAATGGCCTGAAAGAGGAGGAGCCAAGAAACATCTTTGTCAAGGGGACCCAGGGCCTCCATCCCTTCCTGGATAGGAGGGAGCCCAGCCTTTATATACTGCCTTTCCCGAGCACAGAAAACTGCCTACCTTTTCCATGATTCTCGGGGTCTCTGAAAACCTCAGATACCAACCAGAGAGCAAGAGTAACTTTTTCCTGCTATTTGTAAAGAATAAGACTGATGAGTTTCTCTCTACTCTTTTCACAAGGGTGTCAGCAGGATGTGTCTGGTGCAGCCCCTACCTTTGTGAGGAGGAACAATGCCACCCCTCCCCTCTCCCCGAGGTCCAATTTCTCAAGGTACTCAGCAAGCTCCTTTGGTACAATCCTCACTGTGCACACCGCAGTCACTGAAGGGCTGGGAGGACTCCTCATGAGGTCCTCAAGGATGCGATGATGTCTTAGGACTAGGAGCTCATCCCTCTCTGCTCCTTTTTTCTCATTTAACAGTAATACAGTCACAGAAAGTTAGAAATAACCTGAATATCATAGGATGGTCTAAATGAATCACGGTGATTTCTACCAGTGCATGATAAAACTTACAAAAAATAATGAGAATACTTTTTATGGACTGATATGAAAAGACCTCCAAGCGATACTGTTAAATTTAAAAAGAGACATACAAAATAGTATGTAATATATACTATCATTTGTATAAAAATGGGAAAAATAACATATGAATTAGCTTTTACAGGCATGAAATATCACTAAAAAAATAGAGAAGAAACTAATAACAGAGGTTGCCTTAGGTTAGAGGGACAGAGGCAAGAGAGACTTGTTACAGCATGCCTTTCACATTTTTTGAAGTTTGAATTATGTGAATGTATAGCTATGCAGAGATCTAAAGTAAGAAAACAATGACTATCCTCACTTTGAACGTTGGTAATTAAAGAGAAAGAATTATGCATTTATCTGGCTCTTCCAGAAGGAACTTATATCCAGTTACCTCAATAGTCCCAAGCAATGAGGGAAAATTCCATGTTATATAGAATACCCGCTAATAGATGTGAGCAAAACGACAGAGGAGAAACATCATTTCGAAACCACTAATGAAATCACTGACTTATGTGAGAATTAAAAATTGATGGTGAAGCCATTAGGTGAAAGACGGATTAAGAACTGGACATCCATAGGGTGTGAAAAAACACCGCTCAAATAACTTTCTGTCCAGGGGAAGTGTATAGGAGTTCAACGGAGGGAACAGACTAGGTTTAGACATTATGTGCCTTCTAATTTGAAGCAAAGGGATGTGCACAACATTACCTGTATCAGAGGTTGGCAATTTTTTTTCTATGAAGGGCCAGACAGTAAACATTTTACGCTTTGTAGACCAAATGATCTGTTGCAATTACGGAAGGCTGCCACTGCCTTGCTAAAGCAGCCAGAGGCAGTATGTAAATAAATGAGAGTTCTAATAAAACTTTGTGGACATTGAAATCTGGAATTTCTTTAGTATTCATATGTCATTCTTCTTTCAATCCCCACCACCACCACCACCACCACCACCACCACCACTACTTGAAAATGTAAAAACCCAGTCTTGGTTCATGGATCATGGACAAACAGGTGGTGGGCTAGATTTGACTTATGAGCCATAGTTTCCTGAAACCTGACCTCTTATGACATATTCTGTCCAACACTTTTATCTTGAATGCATAAGGCCTTTAGACATAACCTCCAATTTTGTGGAAAACACAGTAAAGAGAGGAATAAACTAAATAACACCATGAAGATGTTACCAGACAAATCCAGAAAATGGGACGATCTGCAAGGTAAATAGTCTGGTGCCTTTGCAGAGAAAGGGGCTGTGCTAGATGAAAACAGACTTTGGGGACATCACAGCCAGATGTAATTCATGGATCTGGATTAGGAAGTAGACAAATTGGCAATAAAGGACATGTTGGGATCATCAAAGAAGCCTGAATATTTGAGACGACAGTTCACTGAAATGGGAAGATGAGTGCTAGTGACTGAGGAAAGCACGCTGTAAACATTATGTGTAATATGATCTCATATTGGCTAAACGATTATCTATTCATAAAAGTACAGAACAAGATGTAAAGGCTATACACCAAGGTGTTAACAGTGGCAATCTCTGCTGAGAAGGTGGGATTCTAATTTTTCAATTTGTGCTTGCTGCATTTTCTAATTTAGTGTTGTGCACACACGCTGCTTCTTATTTAAAAGTTTGTTTTTAAATAAGAATTAATAAATATTCAAAAAAGAAAACTCACACAAGCTCACTGTAAAAAATTTAAACACGGAAAGAGAAAATGTGGAAAATCTTTCACCTTGGGCCCACTTACACCCTCACACTCACTAGTTATCCACAGTTAACGTGCTATGTATCCTTCTAACCCCTTTCTTTGCTTTTGCAAGCATACACACACACACACACACACACACCACACACGCATATATCGACCTATCCATTTTTCTGATGGCTGCAAAGTGTTCCATGGTAGAATGATACACCTATTTTATTTAAGGAATCCTTTACGAATAGCCATTGAGCGTTTTCAATTTATGGACATTATAAGTAATGGTGTGCTGACATCCTCTGACACACATATATGTATAAGTATTCCCATAGAACAGATTCCTGAAAGTGAAATTATTGGGTCAAAAGTCATATATGCTTTAAAAGTTAATAGAAACTGCCAAATTGCCCTTTTAAAATGATTTACCAATTTCCATTTCTACCAAAAGTGCATGAGAGCACTTATTTTCCTGACTTCTTACCAAAACTGGGTGTTACCAATCTTTTAAATATTTTCAAATCTCATAGATTTGAATGACTAATAAATATTTAACATTTTTCATATGTTCACAGACTGCATGTCTTCTATAAATAGCTTGTCCATATTTTTTTTGCCAATTTTCTACTAGGATATTGTCCAATTTTTATTGATTTATTGATGTGAATACTTTTTTTCTATCATACATTTGTGTATACATATGTGTATATGTATAGTATATATAATTTCAAAGGATATTTATTTATATATCTTTCGAAATTGTGTACGGAACTCTAAGAAGTTTTACATTTGTGTGTGGTCTAAATATGTCAAACTTACTCTTTTTGGCTTTTAGGTGTTTCATCTTATAAAAGAAAGCTTTCCTATCCAAGATTATAAACATTTTTTTCCTATATTTTCAGGTTCTTATATACTTTTGACTTTTATGTTTAGATTTTTAATCTATCTAGACTTGATATTTCATGGAAGGCAAGAATTTAACGTTTTCATTTTCCAAAGTGATAGCTATTTGTCTCCATATCATTAATTAAAATTCTATCTGTTCCCCCAATGATTTGAAATGCCATCTTATTACTCACTGTAGCCTTATGCCTCATTTGATATCTGGTAGGGTAACCTTCACTGTTCTTTTTGCAACTTTTCATGCTTATTACTATGGACTCACTCTTACTCTACATATACAAGGCCCTATGCAAAGTATAGCCACTATCAGGTGAGTATAAAAAGTAACATAATCAGTTTCTGTCTGAAACCCAAACAACAAAGTCATCTTTCTTGTTACCTTATGAAGTTCTAGAGCAATGCCAGCAGCCATCTTTCCTCCGTAGGACTCTGAGAAAATGTAGAATGGAATCGTCTACCAAGGAAAGGAATTTACAAAGAACTAAATATCCTGAATGCCACGCAAATTAATTTCAAATTTCTACTGCATGTAATAGCCAGGTAAATCTGCTTTTCTTTGTCTTTTCTCCTCCCCATATCTGATTATGATGTCTCATTAGAATACTAGTTCCCAGTTATTCTTTCAAGCCAAAAACTGCTTAAGAGATGATATAAACAAAAGTCGACAACCTAATCTTGGGAGTAAACAGTTTTCTCTGAAATCAGCTGGCCACTGAACTCTTGTAGAAGTTTATTCTGGTGGATGCAGTGTTACCACTGCTAGCTCCTTGCTTAGCTATCCCTGAGTCTTTGCTCACCTGGAATTCTTTGTGGCAATCGAAAAAGGTCTTCAGGAGAACCATCATGTCTGATGCCACTGTAGCGAGGTCTTTGGCATATGCATCATCCTTGTCCACATAACTGAACCCAGTGCCCACAGGGTTATCCACAAACAGGAGACTTGCAGACTGGAGCTATATTCCACAGAGAAAAATCAAATGTTACAGTCTGTCAGTCAGTCAGTCACCAATTATCTTTTGATCATCTTGTATGAGCTCAACAAAAACCACACATGAGGATATCCATGTGCTTATGATCCTGTTGCTAAAAGGGATTTTAAAAATAAGGGACAGGAACAAAGACTACTTCAGCAAAGAAAAGGAAAGGCAAGAAGGAAAGATGAACATATATGTGGGGATTACAGCATCTAAGCCATCACTTTCCACTTGGTACAAATGTTCTAAATGTAATACGTTAGTGCAGGTAGAACCATGCAGTGTCAATCTGAACGGTGGAGTACATCCAAGGTCTGAATACTGCACGTCAGTTTTCTTCAAGACGAATTCAGTTTCCACATTGGCCTAGCTTCCCTGAACACTACAAGAAGAGAATTTATTCTAATACTTTCTCCAAAGAGGCTTAGAGTTATAGAATGAGTACAGGAATGTTCCAGGCTGACGGAACAGCATGTGCAAAGACCTTAAGGCAAGAGTAAGTAAAACGCACTTAAGAAAGACCAATATGGATACAGACAAGAGAATCAAAGGACTTGAAGTGACCTTAAGGAAGAGGTAATCCTGCATTGAGTCTCAAAGAATAGTACATGTGAATACGATGAGCTCGGGGTGAATAGGTGACCGAAGGTGATTCCACTGTTATAAAATGTCCCAAATAGACAAATCTACATAGACATAAGGTAGATTAGTGGTTGCCTGAGGAGGGATTGGAGGGTAATGGCTAAGGGGTATGAAGTTTTTGGGGAGGGAGGGTAATGAGAATGTTCTGAAATTGATTGTAATAATGGTTGTAAAACGAAATATACTAAAAGCCATTGAACTGTACACTTTAAATGGGTCCACTGTATAGCATATGAACCTTATTTTGATAAGGCTGTTTTTCAGAATTGATTTTTAGGTAAGAGTGATTGGATAAGGGAGGTGGGAAGCAGGGGAAGATGAGGATGGTTCTCTAGTTTCTGGTCAGGCCCCTCAGGCACCTGCGTGGATGGAGGTACCATTTACCACGCCCGGGGAACCAGGAAGTTGGCTGGTGTTGCTGGTGAATAGAGGGTCTGGTACAGGACGCAGAATAATGCACACGGTTTGGGATGTGTCAAATATGCATGAGGGACATCCACATGGAGATATCCAAGAGGCAAGTAGCGAGATAGTTCTGGGGCGAAAGAGAAAGTCCCCAGCTAGAGATACTGACTGGGGAGTCAACACCTTCCACGTGTCATTAGAGCAGTTTGGGAAGACGGGGCTGCCGGGAAAACACAGAGCAGTGAGAGTTACCAAGGACAGAGTGCTGGGAAACAGCAACATCCAAGACACAGGATGGCCGACAGTACTGCAAGGAAGGCCAATGGAAATAAATGCCGAGAAGGACCCAATGGCCTTAGAATCGGAAAGCCGGCATACTCTCGGGGACAAGAGCTTTAATTGAGTGATGGAGACACACTGCAGTGATTTAGAGCAGTGCTTCCCAAACGTGTCTCAGCCACAGACGAAGTAATGCATGCACCACACCCTATGGTTAATATGCTAGGTTCTCTAGCATCCACTGTCTTCCACCTTTAACCGCCCCCGCCCACCCCCCCCCCCGGCTCTCAGGACCAATGCTGTAGCACTCAGGATGATAGGCTCTGGGTACATGTCGGCAAAAGCGAATACGAATCATTCTTGTAAGAAAGGGGAGTAGCGGGAGGGACTTGTGCAGTGGAAGGAGAATGTTGTTCAGTTGGGAAAGACCTGTGTATATTTGCACCCCCAGGGAAAAGACAGACTAGAAAGGACGCAGAGATATAAAAAAGATACTGGCCCCCAAAGCAGTCTTGGGGAAAGTGACCTCAGCAGGGAGGAGCCTCACTTGTTGTTTTGAGACGCACAGGAAGATAGTAAGAGGAGCGGAAATACATTTATTGCCGAGGATGAGAGGTAGCTGGTTATGTGAGATGGCTTCTGTCTTCTCGGTGAGGCAGGGAGGCAGGTTAGCTTCTAAGGAGCGAGGAAGGCTGGAGCAGGAGCCCCGAGGACACTGGAGAACAGACAGCACTGCGGTCAGGGAGGAGCCGAGCGTGGCCACAAGCCTGGAGCAAAGCCCGCAATAGCTCCACCTTACTGACAGTGTGGTTCTGCCCTCCAGTCTTTGGCAGCCTGGGGGTAGGGGCCAAGCCGTAGGGTGGCACTGACTCAAGGTTGGGTGTGGCAAGGCTGTAGAGGGAGAAGGGGAAAGGGGGCCAGTGGATGGGAGTAGGGGTGCTGACTGGAGAGCGGTTGGGGGAGAAAGTGCGGCTAGGAATGAAGAATAAGAGTAGAGACAGACACCAGAGAGACATTAAAAGGGCGGAGGACAAGGGGCTTGAAGTCTTGAAGAAGTCAAGAAGGGAGGGAGGAGAGAAGGGCAAGGATGAGGGGTTGTGGCCACAGGGCGGGACCCTGGAGTCAAGGTGCACAGACAGCTAAAATGTGGGTAGTGACGAGGTGTCCACAAGAGTAGCTTTCTGCAGACAAGTGGAGATAAATGTCACTGAAGGCAAGAGAGACTGCAGGGGAAGAGGATGGGGTAGCGGGGCTCAGCCTCGGAGAAGCCACCCTCACCGTACCCAGGTGGTTTTTCGTGGTTTGAGATTACTGTCAAGGGGCCCGATCTCCTCAAAGTTTCCAAATCCAGTGCTGGATCCACCTGGACCACCCTGTGGAATAGAAAAGAAACAAAAATCAATCCAGAGAAATGTCAAATTTATCTGAGTCATTTTAACAGCCATATTCACTATAAATGATTTACGATTTAGTGATGGCTGCATTAACCCTGCACTAAGGCACAATTTATCTGGTGAACCAGGGACTTCCACACTAACTGTGCCCCCTGACGACTGCTGAAGTCTTTCTGAAAGGAACAGACCTGGACTGAGAGCCCCAGAGGGAACTTTCCTACTTCTGATTCTACAAACTTGAATCCTGGCCTGCCGTGGGGCTCACAGACCTTCAAAACATCTTGTCCCACCCTTCTCAAAGATGAGCAATAGGCCCAGGGAGGGATGTGGAAATTAGGGGCTCTGCCAGGACTGGATCTGGGGACTTGCAACTCTCCACCACACCACTCTCCTCAGAAGACAGAGACTCTCCTCAGAGTCCTTAAGTGACAAGAGACCCAGAATGAGGAACGGTTTAAGTCGATCCCTGGATACAATGTAGCAAATGCAGAAGTCCCAGGGCAGGCAGCACTGGGTACTATAGCATCCAGGGACAAGTGAGAAGCAGAGATTCTGTGGGTTCTGAGGTCTGAGAGGGGAGGGAGCCCTTCAGGAGATGGTCAGAGGAAAAGATGGTCAGTGCTTTTCTGGACAAAATCTAGTTGGCCAGCAGGCTACGAAAACAGCATTACCAGTGGAGGTGAGAGGACAAGCCGAGGGCCTCCAATAAAAGGATACTGCCCATTTCCCCTCTCTAATTTGTGGCATAAGCCATTTGTGGCAGCAGATGACCACGCCATCCCCAGCCAAGGGCAACGAGAAGCTGGCTGGAGGATAATTCTATTTGAGAACAACTTACTACACAATCTTTTTTTCTCTAGAACTTTGGGACGGGGTGTTATCATGGCTGGGGACAATCTAGTGCCTCTGAAATATGGTAAATGTGTCAGTGAGCCAAATAACAGGCTGAAATGGCTTGAAAGTGTAACGAAAATAGCTCACTACTCCACTCAGCCACGTGACCTGGATTCTCAAAGACTTGCCCAGAGAAGTCAGCGTGTTTGTTTCCTCAGGAGGCTGCTAAAACAGAGCTCCTTTGAATTAAGGTAGTAATAATTTCTTCCTTAATCATAATCTTTTTTTTTTCTACTTTGGGCCTCTAGGGAAATGAAGAACAGGTTAGTTGGCCAGTTGAAAACCTTGAAATAGCATCTCAGCTCAAAGAGTTAACCTAACCAAAGGTCACAAACTGGACCATGCACCGTAGAGGAATCAGGTGTCAGCGAAGGACGCCCCTCCATCCTGTAGTCCCTGACTGTCTGAAAGGGACCAGCACCACTCAGCTTGGGATAGTGAGTTCAGGCCCCAAACATTGGCAACTTACTCACATAAAACAACCATCCCACTCTGCAATCAACTAAAAAGAGGTTTGCAACTTCTATAATTCAGCAGTTTTCAAACTGTATTCCTAAAGCTCCAAATACCGCCTGAGGGCAGCATGTGACCAAGGGGAAGAGGCCTTAGCACTTCTGCTTTCCTCTGCTTTGGCTTTCTCATGGGGGTGGAAAAGTTCTGCTAACTAATGAAAAGTTATAGCAAAATCCCCAGAAAGCCAATTAGAAAGCCAATGCCCAGAAGAGGGAAGTGTCTTGCCATACCTCTAAGTGGCACGAGAACCCAGGTGTCCCACTGGCAGGCCTGGGCTTATCCTGCAGGGCTTTCCCCAAGAACCCTGCTGCCCGGGGCGGACAGAAGTTCCCTGACATGTGTATGGGTTCTTCTTCTGAGGCATTTTCATATCTTCACCCTTAGCTGAATCTCACCTACAGCTTATCAAAGGAGCTGCCCTGATAATCCTAAAAGAGAAAGGCCCCTCCTGGCAAACTGCTTGCCTTCCCTCTATCTCACCAGAAAGTCCACATGGATTGGGCATGGGAGGCAAAGCCTGGGGTTCAGGGAGTCTGCTTATGGAATACTGACATTTTTGCAGGAAGTGACATCTACATCCCATGCAGGTGAGTACCAGGGAGCCCTATTTACTGATGAGCAAACCTGGAGCCCAGCTGGGCCAGGTCAACAATCTCCAGAGGCTGAAACAAGGCCATGCTCTTCAACCCCTCCCTAGAGATTGGTCTTCCAGGTGGGTGTGGGCCAACTCTGCCCAGATATTTTAGGAATGCAAGAAAGGATCCTCTGCCTGCCCCAAAATACCTCTTAACTCTTCCAGACCTTCCCTCCTACAAGCGGAATCTAAGATCAAAATGCAAACACATCTAGGGAGAAGGACAGGGCCCAACATTTAATACTAAGATATAAGATGCTGAGTCCTTCAAAAGATCAGTTTATCTAGGGCAAGAACTTAGGGTTTAGGAAAGGACTAGGAAGAGAGGGATAGGAAGGGCTGGTCAGGGTACTTCAGTCTTTGCTTTGGAAGCTTCCAAAACATTTTCTATAAGCATACAGTCAAATAATGTTTTTAGGCACTTCAGGTAAAGGTTCCTGTCACTGTTTGAACTCAACAAACAAAAAGCAAACAAACAACAACAACAAAAAACAGCAAAAGGCTAGAACCCTTCACTCTAATTTGGCCTCCTCAGTATACCCACTGCCTTTGCCTGCCTCAAAAAGATGCTGAACCCCCAAGCCTAAGAGATACCTGGCTGGCTGCTGGACCAGACCAGTCCTTCACCACTGCTGGCGGAGCTGTGAGCCCTTAGGAGCAAGCAAAATATGAAGTGGAGAAAACCTGGCCTCAAACCTGGCCAGGCACAAAGCCACTTTTACCTGAAGCCACATAACCAGAGGCAGTTCTGAGAAGTTCTTGCAGGGGTTGGTGGCATAATAGAGCCACCAGAACATGTGGGCATCCTTCCGGACAGTCACATAATCCCATACTTCCTTGCCCTCCTCTGTGGGCCAGTTGACAATGGCTCCTAAAAGAATAGCAGAATTTGATTTTCCTGAAGACTATGTAACATCCAGGTAAATTCCAAGCCCCGTAGAGATGGCCATGCTAGGCTAGAGATGATTTGTTTATATTTTAGGCAATTTACTCACTCCAAGATATTGTGAAAATAAGGGGGGAAAATCTCAGTTCTGAAAAAAAAAAAAACTTAATAGGAGACTTCCACTTTTTCCTCTACACCTTTCTGTAAGGTTGGATTTTTAACAATTAGTATGACACACTTTTACAATTCTATTTTGAAAAAGAGAAAGATTTACATTTTGGGGAAAAGAGAAAATCTCAAAATGAAACATATAGGTTTTATATCTTATTTAATATATGATTAAAGAGGCATCATAAATTACTGGGGCCAAGATTATTCATGTATTATGCTGGGGAAACTGTTAACTTTTTTGAAGGAAAAAAATAGAAATGTAAGTCCTCTCTCAATACTATAAACCAAAATAAATTCGAAGTGGGTGAAGAATTTCAATTTTAAAATTTAAGTATTAAAAATATGAAAATATAGTTGAATGCTTTTCTGACCTCTGGATAAGGAAACAATTATAAATAATTTTTTTTTCTCTAGCTTTATTGGAATATAAGAGACAATTAGTTGCTCATATTTACATTGTACAATTCAATGAGTTTTTCAATTATAGTTGGCATACAATAATATATTAGTTGTTTCAGATTTACCGCATAATGATTAGAGATCTCTATAACTCACAAAGTGATCACCCCACTAAATCTACTACCCTTCTTCCCCCTTACATGTTTATTACGACATTGTTAACTATTTTCCCTATGCTGCACTTTATATCTCCATGTCTACTTTGTAACTATCTATTTGTATTTCTTAATCCCTTTGCCCTTTTTCGCCATCCCCCAAACCTCCTCCCATCTAGTAGCCCTCAAAATATTCTCTGTATCCAGCACTGCTGGCAAGAATGCACACTGACATAACTTTTGTGGAAGGCAATTTGGCAAAAAAAAAAAAGGTGTGTGTGTGTGTGTGTGTGTGTGTGTGTGTGTGTATCTCTTTTAATCCTCAAACTCCAATTTCCTTAATTAACTTTTCTAGCACCTTCAAAATATGTATCAGAAAAGGGCAGGTTGAATACATTTTCTATGCCACCTTTGCTAAAGTAATGACTTTCGAGTTACAGTATCTCTTTTTAAAACACCACTCTCTGGGAAAAGAAGGCCAATGTTAAAAGGTGATTTAGGGATGACCCTTAGTGACTGGAGTTTTCTGCCTTCTACTTCCTCCTTTCATAAATCTCAAGTGCCTGCAGCAAGTAAAAGAACAGAAACTGGTCTCAAAGAGAAGGGAGTAAGTGAGGAGACAATACTGTTTGTAACTAATAAGGACAAAGATTAAGAAAACCAGAAAGTTGAAGAGAAAAACAGAATGGCTAGAATATTACAGATGTGTCTATAAGATTCAATATACAAGTAACAAAGTGTTCAGTGTACTTGAAAATGACACATAAGGCTTGACACCTTTTTGACCTAACCCCTGGAACTCCTCCATTCCCTGGCAGTGACTACTGTTAAAATTTGGGGGGCAACATATTTGACAACATTTCCCAAACACAAACTGGAGGGCCAGATGTCCCCCATTTTGCAAAAGGGAAAACAGCTGTTAAGCAACCTAAGATCACAAGGCAAGTTTTTGGCCAGTTCGAATTCTCAGCACGTGATTCAGATTTTGCTGAAATAAAGAAGTGAAAATCAATTTGCAAGTCACCGAATTAAACATGAATTTGTTTTTGCCAAGAAGGACCTCGGTGAGGGAAGACATCTTGTCTGTTCCGATCAAGTGCAGAGAAAAAGGCTTTCTTTCAATGGAACATCCCATTCATGGTAGGATTTTTCAGAGTCTTTTGGGTCGCATGTTTCAGCTCAAAATATGAAGAACTCATAAGCCCATTTGGCAGCCAAAGAAGGCAGGAAATGGGAGGTCGTCTTAAGATCGTGTAAACTTCATCGATCAGCAATTTCTCCAAATCATACATTTGGCACAACTGCTTCTACCTATGGAAAAAAAGGAGCACCAGACCACCCAGAGCTAGAAAAGGCAGAAAAAGCACTTTGTATTAAAAACAAAGCAAAACAAAACTGAGAAGTTAAAATGCAATATAATTATGACAGGCAGACACAAGGGAAAAGAGATTTGCTTTAAAAAGCACAAACGCACTAACAGGCTGTCATCCCTGGAGAGAGAAGGAGGCACTGGTCACTGATACATCTTTTGCCGGAACTTACCCGTGCTCAGGCCCAGAAGCAGCAGCAGCAGCAGCGGCGGAAACCGACAGTTTCGCGGCGCCAGCTCCATGACGAATACAGCGCTGCAGCATCAGCTACAGGCTGGACCCCGGACCCCGGACCACGTGACGGCGGCGGGCGGGGCCTTACGCAACTGGGGCGGAGGCGGAGGCGGGGCCTGGGCGGTCTGGGGCCCGGGCCTGGGCGGGCGAGGCGAGTGGCGGTGTCCCAGGCGCCCTCTGCCGGGCGGGCCAACTGGAACCCGCACAACAGTGCTCGGGGTATTCTGTCTGCCCTATCACGTTGCTCTTCGCAGATTAAAGGAAGGGGCAAAGAGGAAGAGGCATTTTATGCATTTATTTGACTTGGGTTATGCGACCAGAAGAAGGAGACACCGCAGAGAAATTACTTCGGGGACCATCCTTTCTGCCCCGGCCATCTCCTCTTCTAAACAAAAAAGCCTGGCATTTCAAAAACTGCTCCCTCTACCCCAAATCAACTGAAGCTTGGACCAGCTGGTCCTTGAAACCTATGGGATTCCATTTTCAGAGATTTGTTTAAAAAAATTTTTTATAAGGTTACATATATTGTGGACATTTGGAAATTTGAGATCCTCCCTAACCATTGTTGACATTTGGGATATTTGTTCTCTAGTCTTTTATGTCATCTTTTTAAATATAATAATAAAAAATTTTGCTGTTTTTTTCTTCTCTTGATAATTCGTCATCAGCATTATTCTGTGTCGTTCATATTATCTTTACAACAGTCGTTTTAAAGAGGGAATTGTGGGTTTTGGAAGGGGAAGAGAGGGAAAGGAATAACATCTCACAGAGCTGGGAAACAAGACTGTGCAGAGGCTGTATAACGGTCAGGTTACTTCTAAATACTGTTTCAGAAGTGCACATGATAAAAAACAGAAAGAGTACATGTGACAAGGCCTCTCCCTTGCCTGTCCCCCTCCCTATCCTTCTCTCCCTGCCCCTCCTAAATGGACAGATGCTTTTATAAGAAGTCCGCGGTGAAGGGAGAGGGTACTGAGATTTGGGCCAGAGAAAAGAAATATGCAACCAGGTTCTGGTTTAAGCTTAACTTGGGTGATCCCAGAATGCATAAAATTCCATAATGCACATAAAACTCCCACTATTCCATCTATTTTCTAAGCCAATATTATTTCCAGGGCGAAGTCTTTGACTATATAAGCAAAGGATAACGAAGTTAGGGAACCCCCAAAATGCTCTTGTGACACAAGAATCATCAAACAATGGATCACTTATGGTGGTTATAAGTGTTGACAAGTGTGGTGTGTGCCAAGCTGTTAAGTGCCCAATAATCTGCATTATAATCTAGCCTTCAGCACTAGATGGTCTTTCATTAGGGCAAACACAATTTCCCTTTTTTCATTACAGTTTATAATCCTGGGAACTAAACACGCACACACACACACACACACACACACACACACACACACACACATCTGGAAACCAGGTGAAAGCTTATTATCTTAACAGCAACGTTCCTCTTAAGGATTGGAATGGTCTTTAAGAAAAATACCTTATTGGTTCCTTGAGTTTAGATGGGAACCAAGGGTGTAGGGCATCAGCTAAGGTAACAAAGAATTGCTAAACTACACTGCACGGTATGAGAATTTGTTTTGCTCTTAGCAAGAAAGAATAGAGATAGACAAAAAGAGTAGGGGCTGTGCAGAGAGAAAGACCAGCCAAAGAATCAAGGCTGAGGAGCCAGTGGAAATTTCTCTTATAGGAAAATGGCTACAGAACATTTCTTAAAAGGTGATGCTTATGCTTCAATTGAACTTCCTCGCATTTCTGTGAGGTAAACCTGTCCTGTTAGGGCTTTAGGAGAGGCTACAGGATTGGAAGAAGATATTGGGAACTTATTCCAAAACTATGTTTGTAAAACTTATTTATTTTTTTCTAATTATTTGTTTATTTTAGGAAGGGTTTGAAAAGCTGATGGAGATGAGTTGGGGCTCGTTAGCGGCCATTGCACTGACTTCTCAGTGCAGGTGCTTGCCGGGGATCCTTGGCGTTACACGGCTGTCTTCACATCACGTTCCCTGTGCACTCACATGTGCTGTTCTGCCTGCACAGAATATTCTCTCACATTTTTCTGCCCCTTGCACCTGGCTAGTTACTATCGAACTTGTTAGTTTACATGTCCTTTCACAAGGTAGCCTTGTCCAAGACTGTAGGCTAGGTTAAGACTAGGACCTCTTAGTGGCCTCAGTTGCATCCTGTACTTCTCCTTCCTGATGCTCACAATTGTTTTTAAAATAATGATCTACGAGGTTATTTATTTTAATTTTATCTTCCTTGCTAACTGTGAACTCTGTGAAGTTGAGGATCAGGCTTTCCTGGACAGCTGCCCAAACAGATCCTGACCCCAATGTTGTATTTGAGACTATCATCCAAGAGCCACACAGGCTTGTTGGGAAATAGCTTTACCATGATATCAGAAAAGCCAAGTAGGTATCATTTTGCCTTTTTCCAAGTTTGAGATAAATTATTCTTTTATCGTGTGCAGGGCCTGAGAGGCCTTAGCATATACAGGGAGCTACGAGTAAAGGAGGATTGATGAAGGATAAAGTATCAGGTGGCTTGGTTCAATTTAGATCAGCATGCAGGATCTTGAGCTCGACTGCTGGCATGCTAGCAATTTAGAATTCATTGCAGATGACACGAATCCAGGCAAGAGAGTTGGGCAGACAATCGCATGACCAGATGTGTGTGCCTCAATTTTGTTACTGGTGCAATGAAGGTGTCCTTCCTCTTCTGCAGGACTAATCACCTCAGCAACTAACTAGTGTGCCGAAACTCAAATAGGATGATAGCAGTCTGAGACGCATAAACAAGTCCCAGGCCAAGGAGGAGGCAAGATGCAAATGTGTTTGATGCAGCTGAGTGAGACAGGAACACGTGAGAGTAGAAAATAAACTAGAAATCATTCTTAGGAGTGAGGGTAGCCCAGACGGAGGGATGGTAGGGGTTTTGTCATGTTGATTGTCTCACTTTGCAACTCAGGAAATTTGAGAGTGACCATTTAAAGGTCACATTCCTAGAATAGGCTGAAAACTGCAGTTAAGTCTTAGTTTGCTGTCTGGGACAAATGACTTCGTTTTGAGCCTGTTTTTTCTGTTTTTTAAACAATTCCCCCTTTTCGATCAAACTCAGCCTGAGAGATGCGATCAAAATTGAAGACTTAACGCCACTTTCAGCTACTGCTCGTAGTTCTTGTGGCTTTTTCTGATCCTCTGTGAGATTTCCCAGGTCATGATGTTGTGTTTGATATCCGTGATATTCACAGGCCACAACTTCATTTTCGTAATCCTTAAATTGATCAACCCCATGGTTCCTTTTCTAACTAGCCTTCTAGTGTTAAGGAGATCATTTATTTGGTAGTTAGCAGCTGCAAACATGCATTAAAGCCTTTGAAAGAATATGATTAGCCAGGAGATTATTATAATCTAAGCATGAAAATTCCCAATATTCAAAGTACTTTTCACAGCCATAGTTTCCAAGACCCAAACTGGTAAGAAACAACTCATTGGAGTCACCCTTTGAAGCCAAGTGGCTTGATCGATGATTTTATGTCACTGAACTTCAACTTTCCCAGAAGTGTCAATCCAGGTACAGTAGTTGGTGTTGGCCACAGCACAGACACCTGCTCAGCTAAGGACGATCAAGGCTATTCTACTGTCAAGATCAACTTTGACCAGAGTCTAAGGATTTTCAGCTATTGCTTCCACAGCAGATTCTTACAATATCTTCAACAGTTAAGAAGAGGGTTCTGATTATAGCTCATTTGGACTCATTCCTAACCAGGGAAGTAGGAAATTTGTCAAAGCGAATTGTAAATGCCTCCTGGTAGGTCTTTCTAGAACAGTTAGGGGCACAGTTAGATAACCCAAGAGGTGTTGGCCAGCTGTACACCAACCATCTAATCATTCATAGACCCAAGAATGGTAACTGCCACAAAGGTTATGGTCCAGGAATTTCACAGTTTCTGGAACACTTATAACATGTATCTATACATATACGTGTACCTATACATATAAGAAGGCTTAATGTTGCTTCTCATTTGACAATGCTTCCTGTGTAATTTAATATATCAGATAAGTCTAATTAATTCAACATATCCCTTTTCATACAGAGAGAGATATTTTCCTTCAGGAAACTTCAAAGTTACTTTGGGGTCAAAAAGACTTTTGTTAAAAAAAAAAAAGAATTTTAATTTTGGGAAGTTTGTCAAAAATATTAAAAGTTTGGACACCTTTGTCTAAAATAGTAAAAGTTTGGGCACCTGACTACATAGGATCAGAAAGCATTATGAAATAATGCTTCAAAGGCAAATACTGAAGGTTATGTAGTTCTGAGTACAACTTAGCTCCTTTAACATTAAGAAAACTCGCTTTTAAGCAATCAATGTGAAGCACAGTTGGTAAGACTCAAAATATTTACTCTCCAGACAGAAAACTTTTCACCATATCTTATCTGGTACAGACCAATAGTCTGAGAAAACTTTGTCCTTTCAGTAGGTGGAAGAAAATCAAGTTTTAGTTTACTTAAGTATAATACGCTATTGATATAAAAACTTATTTTTAAACTCATAATAACAATTGAATTTTTTAGCCAACTTCACTATGCAAGGTAAAATTCTCTTTTCAACTTTTTATGCACATTTAGTTTGTCCTTCATAACCAGAAGCTCTAGTTTATATAAAATAATTCTCATTTCCCTTAACAAAAATGTATCTCCATACTTCATACCTTTTTTAGCCAAAAATGCTTCCTATTTTCCTTGTATACAGAGTTATTTCCCTTATTATTTCTAGTAGCTAAATTACATATATTAATTAAAACCCTTAATTTCCTAATTTCTAGTGAAAACTAAGAAGCAATTATGAAGTGGCTTATAAATTAGCATTCTGTAGCTTGGCAAATTTATAAATATTTTTTCTAATTTTTGGAATCATGTTTTCTTAAAGTAAATTTCTCAGCATGGCACAAGACATGTTTCCTAATAGACCCAAATATCTTTAGTTCCTCTGTAATAAGGAGCCAAAAGTATATAAACCTATATTCAGTAATTAATGTTTCTGTATTTTATCTTGTTTGGAAATGATCTAGATATTTAATGACTTTCTATCGTCTAACTTAATTTAGCAAAACTTTAAGGTTTCAGGTTACCAAAAAGATTTGGAAACTATTTTTAACTACACACGTCATAACAAAAAATATTGCTAAAAAGTTCACCTAAAAACCTTTTCTCTTATATCTATTTAATTTACTAGTTCTTAACATTTGTGTTTAGATTGATTACCCATAAAACCTTCATTAGACATTAGATAAAATCAGTTATCATCCCATATTGTATTGCTTGCTGACAAATTTTGTGACCCAGATAAATGACTCTTTTTTTTTTTTTTTTTTTTTTTTTTTTGGCGAGGCAACCCTTGGTTGACCTCACAGATTGCAAGGATCTTGCCAATTTACAATCCCTTATTTTTTTATTTTTTATGACTACAGCACCCGGTCTTCCTAGGTGGTCTCCCATCCAAGTACTAACCAGGCCTGACCCTGCTTAGCTTCTGAGATTAGATGGGATCCTGCTTGTTCAGGGTAGCATGGCCATAAACTTATTTGACTTTTAGTTAACTTAGGTAGAATAAAAGTATTATAGTTAACACTGCTAATCCTAAGGATGTGTCCACTTTAAGTAAACTAACAAACTTAAACTAGTTTTTATTTACTAAAAATTATCTGCGATCATATGAACTTGAAAAAAATATTTGGGTTAGTCTATGTTTCTAAGAGTTTTGAAATAGCATCTTTACAAACATGTGACCTCAGCCCAGTTAAATAGAACTCTTTTACAAATTAATCTTGACAAAACCACACCGAAGTATAAAAATATCGCATATCTACAATATACATATACAGGTACACACGGAGACATAGTGACAGATGCAAACTGAGACATTATAGTTATCAATATTTGTGAAGAATACATGATTTTTCATTCACTTATATTTCTTTCCCGCCCCCTCTTTAATTCCCCACCCACCACCTCTATCCCTGACCCACCAATGTTGCCGTCTCCTCCCAAGAAATGGATCTCTGAAGGTGGGGTGTCCCCTCCCAGACACTCAAGGCGTGCACCCATGCAGCATGTACCTGGGGCCTGGCCCGTGGCTCCGCCTGGGGTGTGAACCTTCTGCGTGTAAAGCAGACATGCTAACCACTACACTATGCAGCTGCCCCCTCACCTAAATTTCAAATGACCTTTCCTTCTTCTATTCTCTCTCTGATAAGAATTATCTTCCTGAAGTACATATTACACTTATATCTTAAAGTCCTAGGGAAGGAAAACAGGTTCCTCCAAGGACTGGTTTCTCAAGGCCAAGTTTTATAAGCCATTCGAGATAAATGAGGAAGGTTTGAGAGTTGGTAAAAAGGATTGATGGACTTTGCATAACTTCTGGAGCCATATCTCTGGTCCTGTAAGACTAAATTTATAAAACAAAGACAGTTGTTTTTAATTCATCAAAGAATTTGGTCGCTGCCAAAATATTTCAAAGGATGACACCCATTCGCCTACATGGGAATGTTTTTCTTTCCCATTCAGCCTAGGTAGGGGAGAAGGCCTAAAAAACTATTGTCAGGCTTTGAATACCAGCTTCCAATTTGGCCAAATTTCTGATCACAGTTACTAAATCCTTTCAAATATCTTGTCAGGTTTCAGCTGGACAGATAGGAAATATTTCTGGCAATATGAACAACTCCATGGACCCAACAGGGTGCAAAAGTTACTACATTTGAAACCGAAGGTCCTTATGATTGATTAAATTTAGCTTTAAAGCCTAGCTTTAGAAATCATCACTCTCTCTGAATATATGTATTCAGAGACCTAGTTTCTCCCCCTGGATAATCAACAACCCCTAAGGCAACAGAAGACAGTAGCCCAGACCTGACTAATGGTCATAAGCAGGACCTCTGGCAGGCTAAAAATAACATCTTAACCTAAGTTATGTTTCAGCTCTTGAGTCCTAAGGTGGAATGACCCTCTGGCTACTTCCCTGTGAAACCTGACAGAGGGAAACCAGAACAGACCTCCTACCTGTCCTTAAAATCTGAAGAAATGATTTATTACCCCTTCACCTCTGACCAATCAGCTCTCAGCACAACACCAACCTCCCCCAAACCACAGTGTCTTGGATTTTGCCCCACATAATCTGTAACCTACACACCATTGGGGAGTTCCAGCTTTTGAGCATTAGCTTCCTGTTCTCCTGGGTGGTACCATTCATAATAAAATAGCCAATCTCTTTCCACTGCAATTTTTGGTGTTTAGTGTTTGGCTCTACTAGCACCAGGTAGAGTAACTCTTTCTGTTCAATAACATCTTCCCAAAATCCAGAGTCACTCACAAGAATAACCAAGAAAAATAACTGACAGCTCGCATGTCCCAGGCAGGCAGAAAAACAAGCCAAGTTCTTAGGATGTAAAAAAAAAGCAATAGTTATCTCTGGAAGAGAAAGCATCGATAACCAATAGGTCTGGATTTGGCTACAGGTTCTGAGTGAGATTTAAAGTGGAGTGTGTAGCTCCAATATTTACCAGAATTTGGCTAAGTTTTTTCATTAATTTTAATTTTAATTTCCCCTTGGACGTTTAAGGGAATAATGTAGTAGTTTACCAGAAATTCCATCAACTCTAGGAGGAGCCCTTACCAGGACCTTCTCTGAAAATAGATAAGGAGGTGTCTCTAAGGCCATTATTACCTTAGCAGGCTTTTGTTTTCAGTCCCATGAAAATAATTCAGAGAGGACTACTGGAGTACTCAAATTAAAGAAGAGAGGTGAACAGAAGGGGTCATGTTAGTCCTATCATCTTTTGTTATGATTAATTTTTCATTAGCCTTTTGTAGTGAGTCTTCATTTTTTTTTAAATTTACTGTTGACATATATTAATTTCAGATGTACAACATAGTGATTAAACATTTATATGACTTACAAAGTGATCGCCCTGTAGTGAGTCTTTTAATAAAGCGATTTTGAAATCTTGAAGTCTTTTGTATGTTTCTGTATGCCAATTAAAGTAAGTATTCCACTCTGTTTGATTTGTGAGGCCTTGCTTTTAAATGCACATCTTAAATGATCTTATCTAATTGGAACATTCTTCATAATGGCCATTATAATTCTAGGTTGATTTTGGTACAACTTTGCTGTCTTGTTAGATATCTGCAACTTCTGAGACTGTCGCTGTTAAACATAAATTCCTCGGACATGAAGTGTCCCACCTCTTTTAACTAAACCTTTGGGTTTCTTGGAGCTTGGGCTGTGGTGCTTTAACAAACTTTAAATGCTCGTCCTGTACCCACCATTATTTGTGGCATTTTCTTCTGAGGTTCCCATTTGCGATTAGCCTTTATTTATACAAAAGAAGACGGCACAGTGACCTGATCCAAAGAAGGCCCTGTACACACCACCACCCATTCCTGTGGAACCTCAGACTGGGGAAAAGGAGTGCACAGCACACCCCGACAGGTGAGAACTGCTGACCAGTTCCAAGCACAATGAAGACCTGCACCTGCCACCAACAGTGCCCAGCGTGGAATCTGGGGAAAGATCCCAAACAAATGGAGAATCGCAGGCAGACGTAACCACCAGTAGTTCCCAGCATGGAATCTAGCCCCATAGGGGCTTGGCTCCAGGCAGAACATTTTGTCAGCTCAATTAGGCTCCAGGCAGAACCATCTACCAGATCAAACTGACCTACCCTATAAAGAAAAGCCAATTAGTTAGGAGCTTGAATGCAAGGGGGGCAGAGCTCAAACCAAGAGGAACTTACCAATGGCCCTCAGATGTAGCAAGGAAGCGAACTCAAAATGGGGTTCTCGCATGCTGCGCCTGTGTTTCCCGCTGCCCCTGAATGCCATCAGAAGTTCACCTCAGTTCCTCCACAGCCACCAAGTCTGTGAAAAACACAAAATTCAATCAAGTAAAGCTGAGGATATAATTGGGTTTATTAAAGGACTCATGAATCAGGCAGCGTCCCACTCAGCAACTGCTGCAGTGCTACAAGAATGGAAGGTTTTTTATAGGAAGAAAGGTGAGACAAGGGAGTCATTAACAAAAGAAAAGGAAGGATTATTTTTAGGCCAGGACATTTTTTCTTTGGGGGAAGAGAACAGGAAGGCTTTTTATCTTGCTGACTGCCTCTTTTTCCAATGGGTGGGTGGGTGGAGGGGGTATGGCTAGAGAGGGCCCACGTGACAGTTTACCTTACTGATGCTCGAACAGACTGGTTGACTAGGTATTACATTTAGGTTTGGTATCACGGGCTTTTAGCACAGTGATGCCACTTGGGGCCTGTGGTTTTCTCTTTAACACATATAACGTTCTTCAAATGACAACATTATAGAGATGGAAAGAAAACATTGTGGGTGGTTAAAACAGAGCAACAAGAAAGATCATTGTCACAATGGGTTTGTTCTGTATTATGACTATCTCAGTGTCAATATCTCGGTTATCACTGGGGAAAATTGGGGACAGGGTCCTGGGATCTCTCTGTATGATTTTCTATAACTGCATGTTGTTGGGTGAGGGAACTGACAAACAAAATGGATGCAGTCAGGCTCCCTCCCAGCAAGCCGTGCAGTCCCGGGCAGCCTTAGCTATGGCATCCTATGTAACCTTAGGCACAGTGTCCTATACAACTGTAGATTGTGATCAATTACAGTACCTGGCCGTAAGCCACTATTATGCACATTGTTATAAGAACAGCCCCGCCTGTGCAGGCTGGAGGGGGGAACTGGAGCTGCGCCTGTGCCTTGCTGTGTCTTGCTATGCCTGAATAAAGCCATGTCACATCTGCCCACGGCTCCTTGCATATTCTTCCAGCTATCAGAACCATGTACCCCAAGCTTCAGTACCCTGAACCTGCAGAACAGTGTACATCTACAATGAACTCATAAGAAAAAGTTTAATTAAAAAAGAAGGCAAATAGAAGCATACAATGGATACTGCTCTGCTCTTTTCTTTTCTCTTCTCTTATACCCGAGGCACCTTTCCATAGCAGTGTATTTCAAACTACCTCAATGAAGATTTGATTGAATAAATTATGATACATTCATGCAATGGAATTCTATACAGCAGTTGTATGGATGCACACTAATTTATTCCATTAAATCCCTACTGATAGGCATTTTGTTTGTTTCTTGTCACTTGCTATTATAATGTTTTAATAAACACTGATCAAGAGTCTCCATATATGGTTAGTTTGTCTGTAAGATAAATGCCTAACGTGGAATTGCTAGGACAGAGGGTACCTGCTTTTATAATTTAACAAATGTTGCCAGATGACCCCTAGAGGTCTCTAAAGCATCATTTGACAAAAAACAGATCCTTTCTAGAAATTTTTACAATCATTAATATTGTAAGATACAGATAAACACATAGAATTGTGTACCTGCTACCCAGCCTTATTAAAATAATGTTAGCACTGCGGCTGTTAGATGAGAGCTGACTTAATCAGAGTAGATCTAAGATTAGATCTTAGATGAGATCTAACTCTTCGATTTATAGTTTATGTAATCTTTTGTCCTCACTGGAGGGCCCCACCTAGGGGAAATTGGTGGTATTTTACCTTCCTCTAGGGAAGGAAACTAGAATAGCCAGGTAAGCACTTAGAAACCATCCACTGCTTAGGCAACTTTCCATATTTTGGAGCAGCAGTCTTCAGACTGGGAGTAAATATATCCTGAGGAGTACTCAAACACTTTAGAAGGGTAGACTGGCATGAATGCTTTTGAGACAACCATCCTTTCTTCCACTTGCCTTCCTAAAGCTGATTGCCTGAGCATGTGCCTGTTTCTGTGTTCTCGAAAGAAATACATCTCTTCCCCATCCCTACCCCCATCTACATAGCGTCACTGGCACCTACTTCACTGGTTTATTTGTTTCTACTGGATGTTATTAAATTTGGATTAACTTTAGGGGACAATGTATTGGATTCTACTGCAAATAATGCACATAACAGCAATCCTTGATATGTAAAATCCAGGAATGTCCAGAACTTGAGGAAACAGCCTCATTTTATTGGGATCAAGCCTACTTTTTTAGATGTTCATATGTCTTTCAATTCAGTCAATTGTATATTTATAAACATAATTCATTTCATAACTGCACATGAACTTCATTTCTTCAGTATGCATTTTGTTTTAATCCAAGCTACCTTTGTTTAGCCTGATAGAACTATGACTCTCTTCCATTCTTTCCTCCAGATCCTCCTACCTGTACATATACTGCATGTCCACTCTTTTTAATCATTAAGCCCTTAGAACATTAGGTTCTGGTCAGCATCAAATTCACTTAAGAATAAAGCTTTGGATTTAACAACCATGACCAGGATACAATAACTAAACCTCAAACTAGGATAAGGTTTTAACAGAACAAAGATAACACCTTGGCCTCAGTTACGGTTCAGCTACAGACTCGTCAAAGCAGAATGACCCCACGGACTGACCAAACAACACCATGATGACATCAGGAACCCCGGAGCCCATGAATCAATTGCTTTCTGCCTTAGCCCCGACCAATCAGTAGAGGCCCCAGCCCCAGCTTCTACAGTAACCATGATAAACGATTTTTCTTTCATATAATCTAGCCACTAGAGGCAATCAGGAGCCAGGTTTTCGAGAGCACTAGATTGACTGTCTCTACACTTGGCACAAACTTCCTAAATAAACTTTTACTTTCTTTGCTGCAAACTCCTGCTCCCATCTCATTTGGCTTGAGCGTGCAGGTAGGCAGACCTTCTGAGCCTTACAGTAACAATTTCAATATTAGGATAAATTGCTAATACATCTATATATTAGTTCACAAGTGTTCATTTCCCTATCTATCTTTCATTTATATATAGCCTTTTGATCACAATCCCCATTTTTGTGCAACTGTCATTTTTTACCCCAGGTTTAGCTCCATAAAGGCACTTCTAAATGTAAGAGTCAGTGGTATAATAATCACGTAAGTCTTAATAGGGCCTCCTCAGGTACTGAGAAAGTGAAGAACTCTAGTGACTGGGTAAATATTCTGTTTTGAAAGTCAGATGATTCTCAATTCTTTATAATATTATCAAACCTAACTGATTTCTTGGCTGACAGAGTACTGAACATAATTTTTAAAGAAAGGTTCTTAGGTGACTTGAGTATGTAACTTTAAGGAATTGACTGACATTGCCAGTAATATGTCCTCCATTCTTATCTACTTATGTGAATAAACAAGTTTTCTCAGGACTTTACATCTATAGAAACAAAAACCGGGTCCAGAATTGATGTAGAGCCCTGTCTTATTTAGCAATATTTATCCAAAGAAACTTGGATTAATTAAAAACAACACACAGCTCCATTTATTTTATTAATAGATATGTTTCATGTCCATTTTCTTTTCCCCGTGTGATAATTATGTACCAAAGTGTGTGATGTTTGTGCTATTTTGACTAATAATATCAACTGTAACACAAGTGTAAGACCTAGAGCATTAGGGTCACAGAAAAATAAAACCTAAAAAATTTTTTCAATGTGTCTAATGATGGCAAGGTATCAACCACTTACTGGGCTAGTGACCTTGAGGAAGTTACTTAACCTTTCTGAACTTTGGTTTTTTAATCTTCAAAATGGGAATAAGGTTTATAATTCATACCTTTGTTACGAAAATGAAAGGATTTAATATATTATGTGACAGAATGGAATGGAAACTGGAATGATATAAAATTTTTGGTTTACTTACCTAGAGGTTAACGAGAGGACTTATTTTTATATTTTAATATGGATGGTAGTAGGTATTAAACTGCTAAAGTATTTAAATTGCACCGAGTACATTTAAGAGAGTGGCTAATTTTTTAAATGTCAATATTTACAACAGATTAGGAATGCCATCTTCTGCAACTCCTTACGATGAAAAATTTTGTCAACTAAATGTATTAGGAATGACCGGTTTTTGTAATTCTTTTATATATATAAAAGCTAATGTCTTATATACCACTGCTAAGAAGTGCTTGTTCCTCCAAAGAGTTGACTAAATTCGAACCCTACCTAGTGCTCAATAGGAAAAAAAAATAAAGGCATTTCATTTATACATCTTCTTCCCTAGCCCCGGGGTGAATAGAATTGAATCAACCCCGCTCCGCGTTCCTGATATGACGAAGCCTGTAGTAGCCACTCGCCACCAATAGGTGGCAGACGTTAAAAGGCTCCAGGGGGCGGGCCGCCCGAGCACACCTCTCGGTAGCCCTGTGGTGTCTCTCGGCTTCCGTTGAGGATCTAGCAAGATGGCAGCCTCTGAGACTGTTAGGCTACGGCTTCAGTTTCATTACCCGCCGCCCACCCGCACTGCACGGACTTCTGGCTTCTGGTCGACTTGAACAGATGCCGAGTGGTCACAGACCTTATTAGTCTTATCCGCCAGCGCTTCGGCTTCAGTTCTGGGGCCCCCCTCGGCCTCTACTTAGAGGGGGGGCTCTTGCCCCCCGGCGAGAGCGCGCGCCTCGTACGGGACAACGATTGCCTCAGGTGCCCGCAGGGCTGGCGTGGGGGTGGCGGGGCGGGCGGTGGGCCGGGGACGCGCCTGCGCACGCCCAGGGGCGTCTCAGCCCGCTGGAGGTAGCCAGAGGGCAGGGGATGAGTGAGGGTGGGGATGGGGCGGCGAGACTCCGAACCTGCACGTTCATGACCCCCGCGATTCTGATTAGTCTAGTCGGGTATGAGGCTCAGGAATCTTCACGTAACGAGTATCCTTCCCCGGATGCTTCTGATACAGGTGGTTAGTGCAGTAAACTTGGAAAAACCCTGATCTGGTGTACGGGCAGGACCCGTGTTTCTCTCAGCCTTGATTTAGCAAGCGCTCACCTAACCTGGCTTCGTGTTAACCTACCCATGATGCAGATGTGCCTGAGACCCGACCCTCCGCTGGCGACTCTCAGGGTCAGGTGCGGGAGACCCCACCCAAAACAGGAACATTCACGGTTCCTTCTTAACGTGCAGCTTGTCCAACCTCCGTATTCCGGCTTTATCCCCTGAGACTTATGGGTGTCATCTGGTCTCACCTGGGGAATTTGGGGTCCACCTAAATAGGTGTTTGGGACCTTTGAGATTGTGAATTGGGAAACAAAGTAGTTTTAAATAAGCTTTGGGAATTTAGAAAAACGACACTGAGATGAATATCGAGGAGCAATGGCGGTATGAATTGCCCACGTGTGGTTGATTGGTTTCAATAAAATGTTAAGATGATCAGTTCGGATTCATATCTTGGACTGAATTAGTCACGGCTTCTTTTTTAAAGTTTCAGCTGTAGTGAAAAAATTCTGGAGTTGTGAACCAGGCTACTTTCTCTTGCTTGTCTTTTGTTGATTATTCCTTTCCCCAGAGCGTGTCAGATTCATAAGATTTTTTTCAGAACATCAGGGAATTCAGTTTGGAACAGTTATTTTATCTTTGAGTTGTCTGCGTCTTTCTCTTAAAATCAGGAACACTATGATTTATTCATAACGTTACCTGTTTCTGATGACAATTTGAACTAGACTAAATTTCAGAAAGTTTTTTTTCTTTTTTTCTTTTTATTCACTGTGAAATAGATCTTCATTCTCTCTGCAGTTCAGGGACTATTTAAATAGTATGAGACATGTAAGGACTGCATCCTCTCCTGTTTTCTCTCTGAACTATCTCCTGCCTAATGAATAAGTTGTTGCTAGTTAACTGCAGTTATACTTCAATTCATGAATCATCTGGGAATCGTACTATTTATAATGACTTTAACAATATCAAAAGCAAACCATGAAAGGTGCTATAAGAAGTAAATACAGCACAACAGCCCACAGAATTCCTCCTAAATACTTCAAATATTTGCAGTTTCATATGGCAAGAATTATCTCTGCGGCTGGCTTCAGTGGTAAATGGGGTAGACCATTGGGAAAAATTGAATTTGGAAAAGTTTTGTATGTTTTTGTGGTTTTATGTCCCCAGAGTCAGTTAAACTGGATAATTAAATTATACTGGGCTTTGCTGCTAAGTGCTGAAGATGGTTGAGAAGGAGAGAACATCATGGAACACAGTCAGGGAATTTATCAGTACCATGAAGGACGGTAGGAGGATAGCCTGGGCCAGTTGTGGAGGCAAAAGGTAGTCTGACTTGGTAAAGAAATGAGTCTGACCAGCAAAGGGATTCTGTTGGGATTGCTGGGAGTGCTGAGAGAAATCTAATTAGGAAAGGTGGAGTGAGGTTGTGGGAATCTTAAGAAATAACTCTAGAGGTTTGAGGGGCATTTTCACACTTGTATGTCATGGCCCTCTCCTCACAGCCCATTCTCCTAAGCCCCCAGATGCTAATTTCCTCTGCTCCCAGGCTGCTGACAGTGAGCTCCTGAAGGTGGGTCTCCAGCTCTTCCTGGGAGGGAATGTGCTCCCATTTACTTGGAGCCCCTGTTATTATTTGGCTGGGGTAACAAAATACCACAGGTAGGGTAGCTTAAACAACAAATTTATTTCTCACAGTTCTGGGGGCTAGAAGTCTAAGATTGAGGTATTAACAATCGGGGTTTTTTTTTTTTCTGTGCACGTGTGTGTTTGTTTTTTTTTCTTTTTTTCTGAGGTCTCACTCCTTAGCATGCAGATAGATCCTTTCTCATTGTGCCTCACACGACTGGTCCTTTTATGTTCAGGCATTCCTGGTGTCTCTTTGTGTGTCCAAATCTCTTCTCTATAAGAATGCCAGTCAGATTGGATTAAGGCTCACCCTAATGACTTCATCTTAATTTTATCACCTCTTCAAAGGCCCTATCTCTTCATCACATTCTGAGGTACTAGGGGTTAGGCCTTCAGTTCTGAAGGGGACACAGTTCAGCCCATAACACTCCCTGAAGAGAGCTTCACAGAGGCCTGGCCATAGCAACTGGTTTGGAGAATGACTAGGAGTCGCTTTGTGAGGAAACAAAGTGCATTCTCTCCTTCATTCTTTGGAAGTTCTGTGGCATTTATTACTCAAATAAATGTTAGAGATCAGTTCTCATTTTACATTGCTGTCATGAGTAGCTCCTTGGATAGCCAGTCAAGCCCCTCTGAAATGGCTGTGAGGGATGGCAGTGGGAATTAAGAAGACAGTGTCTGAACCAGGCAGAGAGCAGTGTGATTTCCTGAAACCTTGAGTGCCAATGAAGATACTTGCCATCAAAGCTGCTGATCCTTGTCCAGGGCTAGGTGTCTTGACGCTAAATATTGTTTCACAGTGTGGTCATGGATTTGGGATATAAAATACTGAGAGCTGTTCTTTCTCATACTGAGAGCTATTCTTTCTCATGTTTGTCTAATGCCCATGGGTGAGCAGAGACCAATGGAAGTTAGGTCTGGGTGGCTTCATTCTGGAATATCTGTAGTTCCTTCCATTCTTTTATAAATAAACAAACAAAACGCTTGTTGTTAAAAAAAATTATACTTCAAGATAGTTTAAGGTAAAAAGTTCCTTATTTCTCTTCTCACATACTTTTTCCATACTTCATTTTCCAGAAGTATCCTCATTTAAGTTCAGGTTATGCCTTTCCAGATCCTTTCCACACATATGCAAACATATATACTTATACTTTTCCAATACACACGTAATATATGTCCTGCACCTCACTTTTTTACCTAACAGTGTGGGTATCTTTCATTTTGGTGTATGCGGTATGTGATACACATCATTCTTTTTAAGTGCCACGTAGTGTTCTTTTGCATGACCATATTAATTTATTTAACCAGCCCCTTATTAATGGACATTTTAGGTTGTTGTCTTAGCTTGTTTGGGCTGCTATAACAAAATACCATAAACTGGGTAGCTTATAAACAACAGAAATTTATTTCTCACAGTTCTAGAAGTTGAGAGTCCAAGATAGAGGTGCCAGCAGATTTGGTGTTTGGTGAGGGTTCACTTTCTGGTTCGTAGATGACACCGTCTCACTGTATCCTCAAGTTGTAGCAGGCAACTAGGGAGCTCTGCGGGGTCTTTCTTATGAGCAGTAATCCCGTTCATGAGGGCTCCACTCTCATGATCTAATCACCTCCCAAAGGCCCCACCTCCTAACACCATCACTTTGGGGGTTAGGATTTCAACGTGTGAATTTTGGGAGGTCACAAACATTGGGACCATGACAGCTGTTTTGTTTTTCACTATTACATCCTGCTGTGGTGAATGTTCTTGTGTACCTTTGTGTCCTTGGGCGGTGATTCAGAAGGACAGAGCCCTAAAAGAGATTCTCTTTGGTCAACTTGGTCTCTAGAAAAGTTGTACAGGTCTGTATTTATGCCAACAATATATGAGTTGCTTTTATTCAATATTGTGTGAAAGGTAAGAGAGCAGAGTGATTAAGAGTTCAGGGTCTGGAGTCAGAGCCCTGCGATCGAATCTTAGCTCATTAACTGTGTGCTCTTCATCAAACAACTTGACCTCTCTGAAGGTGATAAAGCAGCAGCAGCCAGACAGGAGGGAGGCTTCAGGGAACAGATGGGACCCAAAGAGGGTGCAGTTCTATCCTTTTACCTCTATATTGAATTTCACCTGCATTTGATGTGACAACATTAAAAACCTACCAACTTCTGTCCTCAGTGGACTAACATTCATTGGATTAATAAAAATTAGAGCTGATGTTTGGATAGCTCTTGCTCTGAGCCCAGCACTGCTCTTTGACACACATATAGCTCTTCGAATACTATAATTATTATTAACATTCCCATTTTTACAGAGAATGTTTTTAAAGTTTAATTAAAGTGCAGATTTGAACCCAGACCATCCATTTGGCCTTAGCAGGCAGTGGGTAGGAGATGTCAGGCAGGGCAGATGGACATGTCTATATTTCCGTATGATAGAATCCTACAAATCAGATTTAAAGGGAATACCTTGTGTTTTGATAATACTATCCAATTTGCCCTACTAAGAGTTGGAATGAAAAGTTGAAAGTCTGTTTTAAAAATTTTCTTGGCGTCAAATCTCTTTCATAACTAATTACACAGATGATTCACATCTCTCTGTAAAAGGACAGCTACGTACGTTGTCTGTGATCCAAGTAGAGAAACGAAGGATGTTGGGAATGGTAACTAAGCAGATTCAGGTGAATCATTTCTGCTTCTCTGGATGGCATTTTGTCTCTCAAGCTTAATATATTCCAAAACTGAAATTATTCTCTTCAGGAAGAGCACATAGTGGGGTTGCAGCAACACAAATTATACCTTCATACGATTGTCTTCAAAATGGGTCAGATGATGCCAAGGGCTGCTTTCGAAAGTACGGCAGAGCGGCAAGCTCCTCTTAAAGGCGGGGGTCCTGCATATACTTGATACAGCATGTGCTGTGTTCCAGTGATTTTTATAAACCACAGTGACTGAACAGAATGTCTTGCAGCCTTTTTCAAAGCTGATGGAAAGTTTAGTCCTAGTTGGTTGTCTCAGAGTTGAAGCTTGAATCACAGCATTGTTACAAGTAAAAACATTGATCAGGAATTACAAGGAATAATCTGATGTGTTGGAAGTTCCCCAGCAGTTCTTAGATTCACAGGATGCCAAGCAAGCTTTTGCCAGTTTAAGGAGTACTTCCTCGCTGCTCGATGCTGACGAGAGTAATGTGCTTTTGTAATTTAAGTCCCTGATCTTTCAGAGCTTAATTTCTTTCTTTATCCCACTCCTGATATCTGTAGCTTCTGTTTTACTTTGATTTATATGTGTCTGTGTATTTCTTTCCTGAAGGATAATTGAGGATTTTTTCAACTACCAGATTGAGATAAATCCACAGGATTACTAGACCTTAAAAAAAATTAATGCCTATAAAATATCTTCTTATCACCAGTTGTACTTTATTTTCAAATATAATTGTCTGTATCTTTCCCTGTCACTAAATAAAACTTGATAAAATATATATCTGGATGTAAATGTATTGAAAGTATAATGTGTGTTTTTAGTGGGATTTTTAAGCATCCACTATGTGCTTGACATAGGGGACACTCAGCTTTTCGACATCAAGCTGCATGTATTAAAATTAGCTGTTGACAGTTCATGGAGTAACAGAATTCCTTTCTCATAATGAAATAATTGTGGATGCAGTCTGAATTAGGATTCTCCAGAGAAACAGAAGCAACTGGAAATGATATAGACACAGATATAGGTATGAGATTTATTATTAGGAGTTGGCTCACTCTTGAGATTATGGGGGCTGAGAGGTCCCCAATCTACAGTCGGCAAGCTGGAGACTTGGGAGATCTAATGATATAGTTCCAGTCCAAGTTCCAAGGCCTGAAAACCAGGAGAGTTGATAGTGTAAGTTCTAGTCCGAGTGCAAGAGAAGGCCCATGTTTTAGCTCAGAGACACTTAGGCAGAGAACATGAATTTTCCCTTGCTCAGTCTTCTATTCTGTACAAGCCTTGAGTGAGGCTGACTCTCTTTGAGAAGGGCGAGCTGCATTACTCGGTATACTGATTCAAATGTTAATCTCATCCAGAAATACTCTCAGAACATGTTTAACCAAATATTTGTGCGCTTCATGGCCTAGTTGACACATAAAATTAATAATCACAGAACATCATGGAATTACAATGACTGTCACTACCCAGAAAACATAAATTGTTCAGTATTTTCCTAAATTTAAACAAAATAAAAATAAAATCTGATTTTAAAAAAAGCAGCCCACATTTAAAAACAAAGATAGAAACGTGGGGTTGGCAGTGTAATTGAGTGGAAAGATTGTGAAGTTAGACTGAGGTTTGAATCCCATTTCTGCTGCTTATTAGCTATACGTCTTGGGCAACTTGTCTGAACTGTAATTTTGTAATTTGTTTTAAAGTGATAATTACCTACTTCATGGTGGTGTTTAGAGACAATGTACAAAATATGTTTGGGATGCAGTAAGTATTCAATAAATACAACTAGTCATTTTAAAGTTGACCATAAGTAATGCCATATAAGTCATTTTGTCAAGAAGAGTCTTTTACCCTTAAATGATTGACATTTTTTCATTGACCAATGGCAGTGACAGCTTGCAGTCATCTCAGTATATATAACTACATCCTGGAGACATAGTTACTCACTCTAGTTTTCTCTCTTATTCTTTTGATAGAGTGAAATTAGAAGAGAGAGAAGTTGCTGAAAATCCTGCGATAGTCAGTAATGGTGACGGTACTCATTTCTTACCTAGAAAAGCAAAGAAGCGGTCATTTAAGTTGGAGGAGGATGAAGAAACCGAACTAGGTTACAGAAACTCAAAGAAGCATTGGAAGAGACAAGAGAACAACAATGAGAATGTCTTGGATGGAGAACCAAAACCTGTCACAAGTCAGAGTGCAAGGAAAAAAAAGAGGGGAAACAAAGCCACACTCGGAATAGCAGATGATGAGGAGGAGGAGACCAAAAGAAAAGCGCCAAAGAAAAAGGAGAAATGTGACTATAAAAAACAGACAAAGAATCCCAAGTCTTCTAAAGCACAGCCAGGGAAAGAGTGGATTGTCCAGAAGTGTAGTCCTCCCAAAGCTTCTCCTCCTAGAAACAGCCTTGTCAAAGCCAAAAGGAAAGGTGGTGTGGACGTCCATACAAAAGTTAGTCCCAGCTCCTCCTCAGAGTCTGAGTCTGATCACGAATCAACCAGTGATGGTCTTAGCAATGTCATTCTGGAGGTCCGAAATTCCACAGAGAAAATATCAACTGCGTTATCAAAGGAAGGACCCTCTATGAAAAACACAATGGCAAACAAAGCGGCTACAAAAACTGGCTTTAACTCTACCCCCGTGGAGGACAAGATGACCAGAACATCGTCTTCTAGTTCAGACTCCAGTTCAGAGTCAGATGACCAGCCTGCGGTGTCCAAGAGCACTCCAGAGCGGGCTGCGGGTTTCCTAAATGCAATAGGGCTCTTTGCAGGAAAAGGTTGTCCAGGTCCCGGGCCGTCATCACAGACTCCAAACGCTACCGGTTGGAAGCACTCCGACTCAAACGGTGGCAGACAGGCGCCCGGTCCTCCTCCCAACGTGACTCTCCCCGCCAGTTTGGGAAGGGGTTGGGGTAGAGGAGAGGACCTTCTTTCTTGGAAGGGAGCTAGGGGTCGGGGCATACGGGGAAGAGGTCGAGGACGAGGGCTTGCTGTTCCCTGCACTGTAAATAGAAATGCTGAATATATGAAGCAGCAGCATTTAAATGAAACACTAACAAACTCATCTACAATTATCCAGGCAAGTAGTTCTCATTGGGAGTTTTCCACTATCCATTTTCCCACATGTTGTGTTTAGAGTTGATGGCATGGCTTCACGTTTTCCCACCAGTAACAAAGTCACATGACTAATATTGTTTTTCAGAATCCAGTAGAGAGACACAAGGACTACAGCCTGTTACCACTGTTAGCAGCTGCCCCCCAAGTTGGAGAAAAGATTGCATTTAAGGTATACCTAAAACAACAATTACAACAAGAAGATTATTCCCTCTCCAAATAAACTTACTCATTAGCAGTGCACATGCACGCACTCGCACACAGACACATGCCTGGATCATCTCATGTGTGTTCGTGCCTAGCATGTAGTAGGTGCCCTGTAATTGTTTTCTAAATGAATAAAAATGGCTTAGCCTGGTGTCTGGAACATAGCAAATCCACAGTAAAAGAAGGCTATAAAATATCACCAACCCTTCCCCCTCCAAAGAAAAAAACAAAGAAACCTTTTCCACCGGAACCCCTGTGTTGCCACAGGTCCATGGTCAGGCTCTGCATGTTTTCTCAGAGGTGGGGGAGAGTTGCCGCAGGGCTTGCATATTTGTGGACTTTTTCTTCTTTTCTAGCTATTGGAACTAACATCCGATTATTCTCCTGATGTCTCTGACTACAAGGTAAGGCTTTTTATTTAAAAATAATTGTCAGTATATTAAAGAATCTGAAGTCATTTAATACTGCTATTATGGATAATGTAGATTTTTTTGACTAAATAATGTCATAAAGTAGAAAAAAAACCCCAAAACATAAACTGCTAACAGCATCACTGTGAAGTCTCTCAGTGTTATTTTCCTTACACTTGGAAAGACTAAAATGAGAATGAATTCAGTTTTTTTCTGTCATTTTTTTCCTGATCAGCTTAGACATACAAATTTATTTATGTGCACCTCCCCCCATGATCCTGAACTTTGAAAGAAAATAATAAACAGCTCTCAGCCAAAAATCTTTGATTATTTTCACTATAGGAATCTATTTTTTATATTTGTGAATTAGTACTGGTCATTGTGGTCTAATACGGTTTCTTGTGGATTATCAGTTAACCACAGATAATTCTCTAATATTATTCTTGGAATTGATTCACTTAATATCTGTATGGGATATCTTATTGTCATCTGAACTTTATCATAGTTCAGTAAAAGTTTGACTCAGTGGGATTATAGAATCACGTTTCCTTCCCTTTTCATCCATTCTGAATTTTGTTGGAAATCTTATTAAAATGCATACTTTCATATTTTTATGTACTGTGTAGACTATAAATCCATTTTAAAGGTAATAATAATGTTAATGTAAAGTAAAAGGAAATCTGATTTAATCTAAGTTGATATCTTGGAAAACTTTTAAAATCTTGGTAATAACCTTTCCTTAAAAGCAGACTAGAAGATTCCATTCGCTAAGGGATTGGTGGGTTGGTGCTGGGTAATTGGTGTTTTATTTTATTTTTCATCTTCTGAGCCCCTTAATATAGGTGATCATATAATTTACCTCTAAATCAGAATACTTGTAAGTGAAAAGGATTAATATTCAATTCATAATTATGTAGGAAGGAAATATAAATGGACCTACCTTGGGCAAACCAGGATGTTTTATCACCCGACCATAAATAACTAATTTAGTCCTGTGTATGGACTAAATTATATATATATGTATATATATATGTATGGATGGATGGAATCGATATGTCCCACAACCTCTACAAATTGTGATTCTAGACGAAATTAATTTTAAAAATTCACATTAAATGGATGTTGGCCTCATAGTTATTACCTTGGAAAGCTGTTGGCTTACTTTATTTCCTGGTAGTTTTAGAACTTTTTGAAATTGCTTTCAAAACCATTTTGAGAGAGAAAATTGGCCCCACTTTTTTGTTTTGACCACAAATACTGTTACTGGCTTGATCTCTGGCTTTACTCATTAAGCCTATTCAGAAGTCTAACCTCTCTTCAGAGACTGCAGCCCCTGACCCTGTTGCATTTGTACCCTTGGGATTTTAATTTACAAAGGTGACTGAGAGATGGCATGGAGAAGCCAGTGCTATTAAGAGGAATTTGTTGCTTACATTTTCCAAGAAGAGGGGGAATGCCAGCCGTGCAGCACAGTGGGGGAAAGCACCTGGGTGTGGGCAGGAGGCCTAAGTGGGAGTGGGGAGAAAGCCTAGGCCAGAGCCTTTGTTGGGGTCCCCCGAGGAGGGTGGGAGAAACAGTTTAGGATTGGCTAGTTTGAATAATGAGCAGGCTTTGGGCTCTAGGGGCTGGCCCTAGTTGTGTGGTTCCTGATCCTGGGGTAATTTAGACCAGGGGAAATACTGGCTTGGTGTGTGGGAATTTCATTTCCCCTACATGCTGATTTATTTTTAAAAATTTTTTAAATTGAAATTGAAATTAAAATTCACATAACAAAATTCACCATTTTAAACATTTTAAAATGTACAATTCAGTAGTTTTTCAGTGTATTTATAATGTTTTACATGTTGTTTTTTGACTTGGACTTTTATTTTTGAAAGGAAGGAAAAATATTAAGCCACAATCCAGAGACCCAGCAAGTAGATATAGAAATTCTTTCATCCTTACCTGGTGAGTCTTCTAGAAAAGATTTAGAAAATTTAGGTTCCTCATATCTTCATTAGTTTCTCAATAGCTTGTGTACATAGGAGCTGCTATCTTCATTAGCCTCCATGATTAACGGGTATTCTCCACTACCTGTCAGCATGCAGCAGTCCAGAGGGCCCGCGTTCACACTCGTGGAGTTGTAAGGCTATTAAGAGTTGCTGGATATGTTCCCAAAGCTGTTAGGCAAGTTGTTATTACTGTAATTATGTAATTTCATGAAAATGACATAAACCCATGAAAATTTATTGCAAAGAAAATTGTACGTTTAAACCTAAGTTGAATGCTGACTTAGGAGTGTTAAATAAAAGATTTGCTATTGAGTTTGGCAGCTGTTAAGAGATTGGGAAGAATTCGGTAAAAATCCGGGAAGATTTTGCACTCAGGTCGCCTTGCAAGTTTTTGCATTTTTGTATCACTTAGAAAAGACCTCTAAATTGGAGATTGTGTAAATTGCAGACATACATTAAGGATATGATTTATAAAAGATGACTAATTGGTGGACTCATATTAGCCCTATTTCAAAAGATTGACAAATGAACATATTTTTGTGTTAAGTCAAAATAAAATGTCTAAAGTATTTGCATATTCATACTCTCACACCTTATTTTGCATTGTCTCTGATTCACCCCACTCATTATTGGTTCTGAAATCCTGGAATGAGAGGGCTTTTACAGTATATGGCTTAACTTGGGTTGTGTTGTAGAGGTCCCTGGCCAGAAAGCAGGAGAGATCTTTTTTTCTTCAGCAGTTCTAAGGCAGTTAATTATTTCTATTTGTGTTTAAGTAAGGTAGTGAATAAAAGAATCAAAACTCCAGTACACAGAAGTTAGACAAAAGGGTTTTTCAACAAAGTCTCTTTATGATATTAAGTAAGTGATTACATGTAGCCTCCACTGGTTTTCCAGCTTTATTCTGATTAGGTTTCATTTGAAGACATCCCCCTTCTTTGGTATGGACAGAGAAGTTTGTCAATGGTCATATTCCATGGACATAGCCTGATCAATCACTGCTTGTCAGACGATTGACAGTGGTAACATTTAATTAGAACTTCTCTTCTTTGGGGCATCAAGAAATGGCTTTATCTGTTTTCGAATAGAAATGCAGGTAGTCCTTGCTTTGCATGGTTCTGATATACATGAACTTCAGTTACCATGGTTTAGTTAAATAACATGACATTAGGTGTGTTAAATATTAACTGGATTTGTATAAAATACCGCCAGCTCTTTAGTCCACAAATCACCACATAATAACAGATGCTCACCATGATCAGTGACCAGTCACGCCACTTTTTTGGAAGTCTCTTGGTGATCAGCCACTTTGCTTGTTACTCAGTTCCCATGCACAAAGCAAAGTCTAGTTGTACTTCCTCCTTGTTGCTCAGTGATAAACCCACGTGACATTTTACAAAAATGGGTAATTGAAACAGGGACTTGGCCAACAAAGATGAAAGCACAACAAAGAAACAAAAAGTGACATTCAAATCAAATTTAAGTGAAATTATAGAAGAAATAGCCAACTGTGGGAATGTTGACACTGTGCTTTATGTGAACTTCTTGACATAATGAGGAAAGTAGTTGTGATATCCCAGAAACGAAAATGACATCAAGAAGTTTCCCAGAATTGTGAAAAAGAAACAGAAACTCTCAGAGCTATTTATGACATTAAAAGCTCAAGGGATAAAATATTGAAAGCCGATTGAAGCTTAGAAATGAGTATGATAATTCTGCAAGGCTTAGATTCTCACTCTGTATTATTGTTGCCTGATTAGGCAAGTACTATTCAAAATACCTCTGATAAATTTTTTACAAAGAAGTAGAACACTTTAATTCTGTGTTTCTAATACTTTAAATTATAGTGTGCTACATAACTACTTAACCTTTTTTCATTTCCATTTTCCTATAAAAGTTTTAATGTTTTGAAAAAATTTTTAAAGATTGCGAAACAATTATAAGTTTTCCTATTAATTATTAAGATTGTTTTGTGTGATTTCAGTCTGCATGGTCATTTTTATGGCCCCATGCTACCATGTAAAGTAAGGACTGTTGTATTACCAAGTAGTAGGCACGTGTTATTTCCGAGGACAGAGCACGATACAAGAATTTTGCAGAATTCAGATTACCTCGTCTTGTTGAAACATATCAGTTATCTTTTGGAACTATCTTGTGGATATATTTTCTGGGAGTACTAGTGACAGTGTGTCAAGCTCATTTCTTTTTGATGAAGGAAAGATCGTCTCTGATAAATGGCCAAGAAGCTCCCATCTGCTGGTGCAGGGTTTTCTCAGGGTCTCCTGTCACTGAGCACTCCACACTTTCATGTGCTGACCCAGTCACCACGTCAATGGACAATTTGTTTGTGGTTGTTTTTCTAATGTAAATTCCCCCTAGAGGACCACTTTCACTCCTGGGAAATCATTTACTCTCTTGTCTCCCTACCATCTGGTTTTAGCTATGAAAGAACCTGGGAAATTTGATTTGGTGTATCACAACGAAAATGGAACCGAGGTAGTGGAATATGCTGTGACACAGGAGAAAAAGGTAAGCACGCTTCTCTTCTTGGAATTGCTTGGTTATCCCTTCTCTCTTGATTCTTTACTCTCTTGATTGGAAGGCGACATTGCAGCTTCCTGAACTGCCTGTATTAAAATCATAAAGGCTCTGGGCCTTGGGGCTGTCTGTCCTACCTACCGCGTGGCAGTATCAGTGCCGAGTGTCAAGTTAGGATGCTGTCTTGGGTCTCACAGAGCCTACACAACAACATGCGCAGATGAGACTCTTATGTAAGAGCATAGTTGTGTAAAATCATAGTTACGTAAAAGTTTCCGTGGAAAAGACTAGCATAGTTTAAATGCTTTTTATTGATGTGTGCATTCATAAAAGTACATGTCAGTGTATAGCTTGAATAATGTTCGCAAATGAACGTCCTTGTGGAACCAGCACCCAGATCACACACATTCACAGCGCGCTCTGGAAATTGGTCAGTCACTATACTACCTCTCCGATGTTACCACGATTCTGACTTAAAACAGCATAGATAGTTTTGAAGAATGACATAAAATGATTCTATCTTTTGAGTTTGTGTAAACCCTTAAATTGCCGTTTTTGAAGTGTATGGTTTAGAGTTTTTTAGATAGCCATACTTCCATGGTTTCTGGCAATGGCTGGCACATTAGGTTGTGCTAGCGTTAAAGTAAATAAAATTTATGTTTAAGAAAATGCTTCCTGTTGAGGTGCTCATATTTGAAATGTTATGGATATTATCTTGTAAGTTTCAGTATTACAAATTCACATTTTATCTGAAATGTAGACACCTTAACCAGACTATGTTTTGATTGTCTCTCAGATGATAGATATTCTTAGGGATTTATTCCAAAAACACATTTTTAGGGTCTGTAGCAGGATCATCAGATTTGGTCTAGTCTCCTGTACTTCTTTGTTTGCAATATATTCAGCCCCACATTTTTGTTGAAATGTATTTTTAGAAACTATGTTGGAAAATTAAACCTTGGGGCTTTCCTCTTTTTAGAGAACCGAAAGCCGAGCCTGTAATTACCTTTTTGACACTAGATGGCCCTCATCAGTCATCCATAAGACCAAGTGTTAGTAGTTTGCTTTCTCTTGGTAAAATGCCTCCTCTTTTTAGGCAGAATAGGGTAAGAACTACAGAGCTACACAAAAGGGCATCAGCAGTCTAGTGGTAACCCTTCTGGGCCACATCTGCCTCCCAAGAGGTCTGTGGGCCTGCCTATGCACAGAGGCTTGTTGGGCAGATCCGCCTGACCCTTTGGAATCAGCTACCCTTCACCCTACTCACAACCACCGCTTTAAATGAGAGAAAGGTGAAATATGCTTAATGTAAATTTTAGCCGTGTTCTAGGTAAACAAGTTTTTATAACCTAATCGAACTCACTTTATTGGGACTCAAATTATTCCAGGTCTTCAGCTGTTTTGCACAAATGGAAATTTACTTGACTGAAGTTTTTAACCGACTGAAACGTATATGACGTCAAAATGAAGTGTCTTAACTGAATATTTTGTGTTTTTCCTTAGATCACTGTGTTTTGGAGAGAGTTGATTGATCCAAGACTGATCGTTGAATCTCCGAGTAACACATCAAATTCAGAGGTTGCCTGAGCATGACCTCTCCAGCTCATAGTTTATAAATGTCTTTTTGTGAAAGTGACTATAATCTGAATTTTAAAAAAAGATTTGAAAGTTGTATCCATTTTTTTTTTTTTTGTTATCTTCACTTTACTGCATAGGAAAAAAAATCTACCTCATCATTTAAAATAACATGGGTGTGTTGCTTTTCTACACCTTTTTTTTCAGGTTTAATTTTAGCAACAAAATGTATAACATGACATTCCCTGCAGGCATTGTTATATACTAGTACGTTTGGTTTTTTCTCTTTTCTAATTTTTTGACCATCAAGTAGCCATCATCAGTTGGAGTTTATAATACCAAGTGAAGAAAGTGCTGCATATCTTGTCTCTGTAAGTTTTATTAAGTGACATTTTAAAATATAAAAGCATGTTACTTGACTTAATTTTTTACATTTGAGTTGTTCTATTAAATGTGGAACATCTTACAAATTTCAAGTATATTATACTTGTAATTGTCAAGAATGAACAAATAGTTGGGTTTGGTGCAGGCAAGGAGTTAAGAAATCCTTTCACATTTTTTTCAACTTTAAAATGAAGGATTCTCAAGCCCTGTATAAAGCAGTGAAAATAAGACCTGATGTGCACCTGGGGAATATCTGGTGTTGCACTTGGGTGAAAGGATTTACTATCATTCAGACCAGGGCTTGTATTATTTTGCTTCAAGACCCCAAGCACCTGGCTGAATGCTGGAGTGAGGATCTAGAACAGAAACTTCCTTTTCTGTTATTATTCAACACAAAGCTAAAATGGCTAAGATACATACTGTGAAAATTGCTTTCTTTTAACAAAAGATCAGATCCCTCCCTCAGCTTTGCAGATTTTTAAATAAAATATTGAACTAAACTTCCATGCTGAGTCATTACATTTAGTTGAGTATTGCATATCGCTGTGTTGTTTTACGCTAATGTGAGAGATTTAAGTTTTCCAGAACTAGAAGGCTTGCCTTGACTGAAAAGTCTGGTGTTGCAAAGTTTAGTCAAATGGAGTTTGTTAGCTCTGGGAGCTATTGGACCAGTGAAGATACTGTTCAGTATCTTTGCATGACATTGATGTATATCAAAATATGGATTTATTGACTTGTAAGGAGAAGTCTGACTCCAGAAAGAGTGAGATTAACAAGAATGATGGGACCTTGGCACTGGGGTTCTTGTGTAGCACACTTTCTATCCAGGGTTTGGAAAGCAAGATAACTAGTAAACTCCAACAGGTACATGAAAAGGTGCTCAACAGGCTAAGCATCAGGGAAATGCAAATCAAAATCACAATGAGATATTACCTAACACCTGTTAGAATCGCAGTAACAAACATTGGTGAGGATGTGGAGAAACTGTTGGTGAGAATGGAAATTGTTGCAGTCACTATGGAAAACAGTATTGAGGGTCCTCAAAATATGAAAAATAGAATTACTATATGATCCGTCAATTCCACTTCTGGGTATTTATTTGAAGAAAATGAAAACACTTAAAACACTTATTCAAAAAGATTGCTGCACTCCTGGGTTCATTGCAGTATTATTTACAACAGCCAAAATATGGAAGCCACCTAGGTGTTCCTTCATAGATGGATAAAAAAGTTGTGATATATAGTTATTCAGTCATAAAAAAGAGTGAAATCTTGCCATATGTGACATTATGGGTAGACTTGGAGTTCATTATGCTGAATGAAATAAAGACAAATACTGTAAGATTTTGTTTACATGTGGAATCTGGAAAAAAAAAAACAGTGAACTCAGAGAAAAATAGATTGGTGGTTGCCGGGGTTGGGGGTGGGCAAAATGGGTGAAGGGGGTCAGAGATACAAACGTTAAGTTATAAAATAAATAGATGCAGGGGGTGTAACGTACAGCATGACGACTACAGTTAATGTACTATTTTTCATATTTTGAGAGTTGCCAAAGGAGTAGATCCTAAAAGTTCTCATTATAAGAAAAAAATTTTGTAACTGTGTATGGTGACAGATATTAACTAGCACATCTATTATTGTGGTGATCATTTTGAATGTATACAAATATTAAGTCACTCTGTTGTACAAAGCAAACAAATTTCCTGAAATTAGCTGAAACTAATAATGTTATGTGTCAATTATACCTCAAAAAAAAAAAAAAAAGGCAGCAAACTATCAGCCAAAGGGAAGTGTTGACCTCCGGGTATGTTTTTTTCAGGTTATAATTAGTTTATGAGTCACCTTTTCCCTCTCTAATGGTGTTTTTCAAACTACTAGAAGCTGTTTGACATCAATTTAGAGGGTCATGAGCTGCTTTTTGAAAAAATGAAGTACAGAAGAAGAGAAAAATAAATAGTGTACCACATCCAGGAAATTTAACAAACTATAGAAATGATCCCTGAAAGTAGTCTTACATCCAGGAAATTTGTTTGCTTTGTGAAACTATTTACATATAGCTACGAGTTTACTGGATCACCATGTAAAATGTCAATGTATTTCTTATTGCTTGAAATCGGAGATTATCAGATGTGGAAACTCTAAACTATACTATTTTAGGAGTGAAAGAAAAGAAGAGATGAAAACAAAGGTAATAGGCAAAAAGTACATGCCAGGGACTAAATCTCCGCCTCTCTGCTCCTGGGCTGGTGGTCCCGAAGCCTGGTCCTGGATGAGACCAATAGCAAGTACTCAGCTGCCAGCTGTGATTGATCATTATAGGATTATTCTATGGGTGCAAAGCAGTAACTCATCTAACTCTTCTCAACTCAATATTGAATAACTTGCCAAAGGCCACCCAACTTAGAAGAGGGAGAGTCTAGTGTAATTTCAGAGCAGTATTCTTTTTTTCCCCCAGGATGTTTTCGTGGCTGTCTCTAACGTGGCTTTGTCCTGGCCCGAGTGTAAGCAGTAGGGCACCTGCTTCACATTCCCCCCTATCCCACTGCCTTTATCATTGGGAACGTGAATCTTTCTTACCCTACGACTCCGTGTCATCCATCTTCAAATCATCTACTCACCATTAAGTTTTTATTTGTTAATGTTTATTTTTTTATTATTTTTTGTTTGGATTAAAATTTTTTAAAAACAGCTTTATTGAGGTACAATTGGTATGCCCCAACTGCACATATTTAATGTGTTCAGTTTGATGACTTTGGACTAGCATACACTTATCAACAACTGTCGGCACAATTAAGGTAATAAACATCCATCACCTCCAAAAGCTTCCTCGTGCCCTGTGCTTTTTTCTTTGTGGTAAGAACACTTAACAGGAGACCTACTGTCTTGACAAATTTATGTGCACAATGCCGTGTTGTTAACCGTGTTGCCCAGCAGCTCTCTAGAACGCTCATCTTGCATAACTGAAACTATATCCATTGAACAGCAACTCCCCACTCCCTCTCCTCGAGCCTCTAGGAAGCACCATTATCTATTTCTATGTGTTGGATTATTCTAGATACCTTGTATAAGTAGAATCACATAGTATTTTGTCCCTCTGACTGGCTTATTTCACTTAGCATAATGCCCTTTGCTTCATCCATGTTGTTCACATGGTAGGATTTTTTTCTTTTTTAAGGGTGAATAATATTCCATTGTATGTATATACTACATTTTTTGATCCGTTCATCCATGGATGGACATTTAGGTTGTTTGCACACCTTGGCTATTGTAAGTAATGCTGCAGTGAGCATGGTCACCATGAAGTTCTAAACTGCTTTAGTTCTCAAGACATTCAACTCTGAAAAAGACTGACCCTGACTCAACCAGTCCAGTATCCCACTGGGTCTTTTTTCCCTCCCTGTGAAACCTTCAAGCTCTTCAGCTCCCTTCACATCACTGATACGATCGATCGGTTTCTTTGCTGTCCTCATCTTGGACACTGGTGGTAACTTCATTACCTATCAACTTCTTTTGTGCTACCTCCAACCGGATTGGCTGGATCCTTCACTCGCTACTCCTTTAACTGTTCCAAAAAGACATCACAAAGAACTTGTCACAGGTGAAAGAATCAGCCCAGTCAAAATGTGGGTACTATTTGGTTCTAATTTTCAACTTCTTGTTTTATATATAAAAGCAGCTATTCCAGACTTTCTCCTTCAACCTGTCCCCTCTTCCTCCCACGTCAGATAGACAGCTCTTGTGTCACAGAGGAGGAAGATTGGCAGGAGCACCCTTTCGTCGCAATAATGACTGCACTGGCTTGTTTTTCTGTTCTCCGTCCATGCAAGGCCTACTGTATCAGTCTAGATCCAAATAGCAACCACACAGTAATTCAAACGAGAAGTTTAATAAAAAGAATCACTAAGTCTAACAGGGATTAGAGTAACGAGAGACTGGATCGTAAGAAGTAAAGAAAACTCTAAAAAATACAGGAATAGCAGATACGAGGAACAACCACTCCCTCTGGGGCTGAGTCCCCAACACCTTTGGCCCTGGGCTGTGATCAAACCTTCCTGGGGGGTCAGAGCCGTACCTCACCACAGTGCAAGGGAGTCACTGTGACGATGCGCTGGCAGAACTCACTGGAAATCCACCATCTTTCAAATGCGGACACTTAATTATATGGTAGTTTTAAATTACATATATTAATATTGCCAAATATCTGATTTAACCAGAAAAGTCTCCACTGTAGCAGAGAGGAGTTTTGCAAAATTCTAATGTTTGCTTGAAAGCTCAAAGTTTTTCATTGGCAACTAACACTGTCAATTGTACTCGAAGTGACAGGCTCACTATGTTGTCAAGAAAATGTCGGCCAAGACCCACGTCTGAATGACCATTGGTTCTCTGCTAGTAATTGTTTCGAGGAACAATGGTGTTCTATGAAAAATGCAGGTGGTTCAGCTCACACCTCACCCAATTGCACAAGTGGTTTTCTTGACAAAACCATTGTACTATGCTGTGCAGCAGGAGATGTGCCTTTAAGGGTTACATCACGATTTAATAACAATAATTGTCACTGCTCTATCAAGGACATAATATTAGGAGCAACTGACTTTTTTTTTCTTTCCCTTAGTATGAGCGTAAGGCCCGGTAGTACTGCCGGCTGGATTCATGCTGGAGGGCAGCAGTTCATTGCTTTTGTACTGTCATTGCAAACATCAATTCAGTGAAAAAGACAACATCTCAATAGTTGTGACCTCACATACCTTTGAAAGTGTCTTCATGACCTGCAGGAGTCCACAGACTACACTTAAGGGAACTGCTGATGCAGTGGGAAGAACACAGGTTTTGAAATCACTGTTGGGTCCCCATCTAAACTGGGAGACAGGGTGAGTGTCTTCATTTGTCGAATGGGCCTAAACCATCTTCAGACTTACAACGAAACATCAAAATAATGCTTGCCCGAGGTCCTGCTCCCAATTTTTGGCTGAATTTGAATCCTCTTAATACATTTTCATTTGTGAGAGATGACTTGTGTTATATTTCATATCAAAGCTTCTGTGTTTAGACTTTCTTTAATTACATATTTAGGTAGGAGGAAGTCAGTCATCTAATTCTCATCGGTGATGCTTTTATTCCAGAAGGCTTGGAGATTTCTGCCAGTAACAACATCCACCCATTACCTTCAAACTCTTTTATCTTATCCTAATACTCGAGTGGTATAGCTTTTACCCCAAGGCTCTAGCCATGATCTCCTCTTTTGAAGAGGTTATATAAAGAAAATGACTCAGGTTTTTTGTTTTGTTTTCAGTTAATGGGAGAAGTCTTTAGGAAATGAACTAGTGAGGGATTATAGGAAAATAAATAAAATCAAACTCCAGAAAAAAAAAATGCATTTGCGACATAATGGGATTGGTTCTTGTCCTCTGCAGGACACTCTCTCAGGCATTTTGTTAACTTTGCAGTAATGCAACCCCATTACTGGATCAGGGGACTCGGTATATGAAGTTTTAGCAGGTTTTTACTAGATGCGGCTGTAAGGTAATGTCTGATTTAAAAAGAGGAAAAACAAAAACAAATCTGCCATGGGTTCTGGCTGCTCCAGAACTGTGGGCATTGAATTCTTGGGATGTGAGCCATTTGAACACACCAGAGTTGCACGACACAGCAGTTAGTTCTGGAGCAGGAATTGGACTCAGCATGCCCAGAGCAGCCTTACTGCCATGCTGGCCTGGTCACCTTCACAGCCTAGAAAATGCCATTGCTGCCATCCTGGCTCCAGACTAAGACCCACGGCTGGAGACAAGATTATCACAAAGAAGCTTCAGAGAATAGAAGTGATAAAGATAGCAAGGTACCAGCCGTTTTTCTAAGCACTTTACATTTATTAATTCATTTATATAATAACCTTATGAGATATATACTATTATTATCTCCCTTTTACATAAGAGGGACTGTGAGGTCCGGAGGTGAAGTCCCTGCCTTTGATGATGTACTAGTAAATGAAGGAGGCTGAGTCCAAATCCATGTTGTCTGCTTTAGAGTCTACTCTTAATCACTATGCAGTAGAAGATTCTAGGGAAGAAAAGAAAAAGCTAATTGTAGCACGTTATATATTTATAGACAATATTAGAAATATTTTAACAAGGCTCCTGATATGGGATATGTAAAAATGTTCTGTAAGGACATCTGTGAAACTAAATAATAGTCACCTCTATGCAGATGGACCGACGGGAGCTCTTCGCTTTTTTCCATCCTTCTCTGTAAGTGTTTTGCCACACGCACGGTATACTTTTATAATCTACGTATCAGTAGGAATGTTACTTAGGAAGACATCAGGAAATAGAACCACTGGGCAACAGGAAATGGAGAGGCTGCAGGGTTGTGGGGAATGGGGTGAGAAAAGGATGCAGAAACAGCTAGTGACATAGGCCCTGATGGAATTCCAGCAATAAATAAGAAAGGTACAATAGACCTTGGTCATCACTGATGCTTCTCCTTTCTTGAGGCACAACAGTTATCCAAAGGGACAGAGGGGAAAGAATAAGAGAACCGCTAGTGTTCCCAGAGCATATCTCTTCTGTGGAGGTGGAAAGCTTATAAGGAGCCTCATGAAGTTGCAACCTAGGGCAGCTGCCTCAGACATGGGGCCTCCACAGACATCCAGACCTGGCAGGGGCCAGTCTGCCAACTGAGATTTCATCTGCTCACATGGCTGATGGAGTGTGGCCTGGCGTGCAGGTTCCTGCCTCAGCACCTGGTTAGGAATTGAGCAAAAGGTTTGGAGCTGAATCCCTTAACAATGTGTCCTTGTAAAACCACTAAGTGCAAAAAGCCAAACACAATTGTGTCCAGGAGTATGATTTTGGCTCCTTGACAGATAATTAGAACCAGCTGCTCTGTCTGTGCAAGATGAATAAGAGTTTTGGTGGAATTTCAGAAACTTCTTTATGATAATGATCAATGTGATATTTTAAAAGTTTTTTTCCCCCTTCGACTCATCATTTCAAAAGTATGTTGTTTCACACCTGGTCATATTAAGATTTTAATATACATATACATATAAAATCTCCTTCCCCCTTCCATTTTTAAAAAACAAACGCAGTCTTACAGAAACCTTGGCATTCCAAACACTTATTCCATTAATGTTACCAGCATGGCAACCTTCTTTGGATCTTTTTTTGGGGAACAATCTTGAGAACGCTTGTCAAATAATCATAGTAATAATGGTAATAAAAATATAGCTAATTCACTATTTTGAATTCTCACCTTTTAAGCATGGATTTAATTTCTAGAAACAGCCAAGTTTGGTGACTTCTAATCCATTTTAAAAATAGACTTTATTTGTAGAGCAGTTTTCACAGCAAAATGGAGCAGAAAGTACAGAGAGTTCCCGTGTCCTTGACCGCCCCCCCCCCCCGCCCCCACCACAGCCTCTGCCGTTATCAATGATCACACCACAATGGTACAATTGTTCCAACTGATAAACCTACATTGACTCATCATTATTACTCAAAGTCCATAGTTTACATTGCAGTTTACTCTTGGTGTTGTACATTCTATTTGTTTTGCTAAATGTTTAATGACATGTATCCACCATTATAGTATCATACAGAAGTTTCATTGCCCTAAAAATCCTCTGTGCTCTGCCTATTCATCTATCCCTACCTTACCACCAGCCCCTGGCAACACACTGATCTTTTTACTGTTTCCATATATTTTGCCTTATCCACAATGTCATATATGATTCCAAAATCATATAGCACATAGCCTTTTCAGACTTTTTTCACTTAGCAATATGCATTTAAGTTTCCTCCATGTCTTTTCATGTCTTAATAGCACTTTTTTTTTTTTAACATTGAATAGTATTCTGTCATCTGAATGTACCATGGTTTGTTTATCCATTCACCTACTGAAAGACATCTTGGTTGCTTCTAAGTTTTGGCAATTATGAATAAAACTGTTATAAATATCCATGTGCAGGTTTTTGTGTGGACATAACTTTTCAACTCATTTGGGTAAAAACAAGGAGCATGATCGCTGAATCACATGGTAAGAGTATGTTTAGTTTTGGAAAAAACTACCAAACTGTCTTTCAAAGTGGCTGTACCATTGTGTGTTCCCACTGGCAGTGAGTGAGAATTCCCCTCACTGCACATCCTGGCTGGCACTTGGTGGTGTTAGTGTTCCAGATTTGGGTCATTCGAATTGATATGTAGTGTATCTCGTTTCTGTTTTTATTTGCATTTCCCTGATGACATGTGATGTGGAACAGCTTTTCATATGCTTATTTGCCATCTTTATACTTTCTTTGGTGAGATAGATCTGTTCAGATCTTTTGCCCATTGTTTATGTAGGTTCTTTTCTTATTTTAAGAATTCTTTGTATATTTTGAATAAGTCTTTTGCAAATATTTTTTCCCATTCTCTAGCTTGTCTCCTTAGTCTCTTACTCCTAATCCATTTTTTTTTTTAAGGATTAAGGGACAGAGTGGGGGAAAAAAGAAAAGAAAAGAAAAAATGGATAGGAAACAGGGTTGTGCTCGATTATCCAAATGGTGGACTTGGCCTAATCTCCACGAACCAGTAGAAAGGAGCATCAAAAACATGAGACAAAGAGTTTTGAAAGAATCTGATGTGAAAAAAGACATAATAGTATCTACCATTGGCTATAACAGAGTATTGGTACAAGATCTGCTCTTGTATTGAACACCTACAAAACTGAATAAAATATGTAATGCTAATTTTGTTTTAGGCATTAGGCAAAAGGTAGGACTATGGTTTTGGAGTGAAAGGAAACACATGAGGTTAAGTCTCATAATCACCCAAGATTTCTGGCATGGTACAGAGAGGTGGGTTTCAAGTGGAAAGGTGTCTCGCTGAGCCGAAGCAGCTAAAAATTGGTGGGGGAAGGGGTGGTAAGATAACTGAAGAAGAGGAAGCCATGCAAGGGGAGGAGTCTGCCCAGGGATTCATCATGGATCCTTGACTGAGGGCTAGACTGCACAAGTGCAGGGTGAGGCTCTGTGTGGCCTACCTGAGATGATCTGCTGTGGGGTTGAGAGCTGAATGGTGATACTGGAGGTTGTGCAGTTCTGGGAAATATTAGTTTACTGGTCTAGCCTGAGTGGAGAATTGGAGAAATGTCCATGAGCACTTTGGAGTATAAGGTGAGACTCCAGGAAAGACAAGATTAGGAGTCAGGAATGTGTCTAAGTTTAAGAGCCAAGCCCTAAGTTAAAATAAAAATGAAAATATACCCACTCTAACAAAGAATAAAACCTGGCCTGACAAGGCCAAAACAATATGCCTATAATTTAAGTGCCTACCAGAACAAAAATCAGTACTCTTTCAAGACAGACAGCATAATATGGACTTCCTAAAACATATCATCCACAATATCCAGCATACAATAAATATATTACTAATGTAAAAAAGCAGGGATATTTGACCCTGGATCAAGAAAAACAAAACAAAACAATCAATAGGACAGACTCCAGATAACCCAAATGTTGGAACTAACACACAAAGATTTTAAAGTAACTGTTATAAGTATTTTTAAGGACTTAAAGGAAAATGTAATCATAATGAGTGGGTGGATGGGAAATCTCAACAAAGCAATGGAAACAAAAAGTGCCAAGCGGAAATCCTAGAATGGAAAAGTAAAATATCTGAAATTAAAATTTAACTGGAGGAGACTAACATCAAATTGGAGACTTAAGAACAAACGATAAATAAACTTGAAATCAAATCAATAGAAATGATCCTATTTGAAGAAGCAAAAAAAAAAAAAAAAGATTTCATAAGATTAACAAAGCCTCAGTAATTTATGGGATAATATCAAACAAGTTAACATATATTTAATTGGAGAGATAATGGGGCAATAAAATTAAAGAAACAAAGTCCAAAAAATTTCCCAGATTTGGAGAAAAACGTCAAGTTACAAATCCAAGAAACTTAGCAAATGTCAAGCAGGATAACAACAACAACAACAACAGAAGAAGAAGAAAAAAGACACCTAGGCACATCATAGTTAAATGCTAAAAACCATAGTTAAAGAGATCATCTCAAAACCCACTGGAGGAATAAAATACAGTAGTCACCCCCCCATCATTGGGAAATACATCCCAAGACCCCCTGTGGATGCCTGAAACTGTGGATAGTACAAACCCTATATATACTATATTTTTTCCTACACACACATACTTTTGATGTTTAATTTATAAATTAGGCACAGAGAGAGATTAACAATAACTAATAATAAAATAGAACAATTATAACAATATATTCTAATAAAAGTTATATAACATAGACTCTTTTTCTCTCAATATGTCTCTCAAAATATTTGATAACAGATCTACGGCTATTAAGTGACAAACAGGTAGGTTGCACACACAGTGTGGCTCTGCTGGATAAAGGGATGATTCACATCTCAGGCAGGATGAAGCAAGATTTCATCATGCTATTTAAAACAATGCACAATTTAAAATTTATAAATTATTCATGGAATTTTTCATTTAGTATTTTTAGACCTCAATTGACTGCAGGCAACTGAAACTTTGGAAAGCAAAACCTCAGATAAGGGGGGAATCCTGTACATTACCACTACATGTGACAGTTAATGTCTCATATGAAACAATGGAAGGTAGATGACAATAGAATATCTTTAAAACATTGAGAGGAAAAGACGTCAACCTAGAATTATATGTCCTAGAAATATATATTATATATATATATTATTTAATGATATTATTCATTAAAAATGAAAATGAAATAAAGACATTTTCAGATAAACAAAAGCTGAATGAATTTATTGCCAGAAGGCCTGTACTACAGGATATGTTAAAGTAAACTTGTATCCATAGGAAAGAATAAAAAATACTGGGAATGGTAACTATGTAGAAAGTGTCACTTTATACATAACTATATTTCCTTTTTCTTTTATTTTCTTTGAGAGGTAACACTGTATAAAGTAAATGTACTAATATACAGTAATACTGTTAAAAGATTAAGTGAGGCACCTTAAATTTTTGAAGCTTTTAGTTAAGCAAACATCAACTTGAATTACCAGGGCCAAACCAGTAGTGATTAGGGGCGCTCTACTGGCGGGAGGGAGGGGAGAGTCTTTTATTGTTTAATTAGTGATAACTTAAGCCAGTTGCCTTATTTGGGAAAGCTTAGTTTGCTGTTGGTGATTGGCTGTTCTTAAGTTTTGGTTTCCTAACCTCAAGACCTTTATAGGAATTGACTCTCGCTTGGCTTTGGCTTGCTTAAGTTGGTTGCCAAAGCATTAGAGATACCTCAGTCTACCGACTTCTCTATTTAGCGACTTTCACAACCGTATGGGGTTTATTATGTATGTATATGTAACATATATGACAACAATAGTAAAAAGACAACAACAGCAGAAGAGGTGGTAAATAAAATTTTAATGTAATAAGATTCCCATATTTTATATGAATTAGCATGCAATATTAATTCTAAATAGACTGTGATAAGTTAAGTATGCATATTATAATCCCTAGGACAGCTACTAGAAATATAATAAAAAGAAGTATAGTAAAAGGCCAATAAAAGGAAATAAAAATTAAGTGTATAGTATATTTGGTTAATCCAAAAGAAGACTAGAAAAGAGGAACATAGGAACAAAACCAAAAGAGAACTAAAAAACAAGACAACTAAATAACAAGTCTGGTAGACTTCAAATCAACATGTACATTAAATACAAATGAACGAAACACTCTAATTAAAAAGCTGATTGTCAGACAGGATAAAAAAGCAAGACCCAACTATATTCAGTCAATAAGAAATACACTTTATACGTAAAGGCACAGGAGGTCGAAAGTAACAGGATAGAAAGATGTACCACACAAACAGTAACATAAGAAAGCTAGTGTGACTATATCGCTATCAGACTGAGTAAATTTCAAAAGGAAAATTATTATAGGAGATAAGGATTTTTTCATAATTATAAAGGGATTAAATAATAAAAATACATAAAATCCTTAATGTGTATGTACCTGGATTAGTTTCTTAGGGTTGCCATAACAAAGTACTACAAACTAGGTGACATAAAATAACAAACTTTATTCTCTCACAGGTCAAGATGGTAGAAGCCTGAAACTGAGGTGTCAGAACGCCATGCTCCCTCTGGAACTTGTAGGAGGGCCTCCTCTCTTGCCTCTTCCTAGCTTAGGATGGCTTGCCAGCCATCTTTGGTGTTTTGGGCTTGCCGCTGTAGCACTTCAGTCTCTGCCTCCATTGTCACATGGTGCTCTCATGTGTGCTTGTTTCACATGACATTTTCCTAAGTCATATTGAATTAGGTACCATTAATAACCTCATCCTAACTGATTACATCTGCAAAGACTCGAATTCCAAATAAGATCACACTCACAGATATGGGGTTTAGGGCTTTAACAAATATTTTATGGGAAAATTCAACCCATAATACCTCTCATAATAACAAAGCTTCACAACAATAATGAAGAAAGAGGGACAAATACAAAGAGAGAAATAGACAAATTAATTACCATGTTGAAGAAATTAACATTTCCTGTCAGAAATTGTTACAACCACTGGACCAAAAAAAAAAAAAAAAAAAAAAAAGGGAAAGGTATCAAAGTTCTGAACCTTGATATAATCTACATTTATACATTTAAAAATTTCAACACACGCTTTTTCCCAACTGCACTAGGGAGGTTCACTAAGACAGACCAAGTACTGAGTTATGAGTCTCAACTTCAAGAGAGAAACACCTTCGATAGCAGTCAATAACAATAAGGTGTCCAGGAAAGCTCCAGGTATTTGGAAATGATGCCTTATCCTTACAAGCAGCTAATGTATCAAAGAAAAAAGTACAAAGAAAATCACAACATATTTTGAGTGAAATGATAATGAAAACACATATATCAGGACTTGTGAAAATATAAAGCATGCTTAAAGGGAAATTGATAGTTTTTAGCTCCTAATTAGAAAAGAAAAAAGTTTAATAATAATGATCTAATATTCCAAATTAATAAGCTTGAAAAAGAAGACAAATTAAACCAAAAGTAAAATGGAAGTATATAAATATATAAGATAATAAATCAGTAAAGAAAAAGCAAATGACAGAAAAAAAAATAAAGCCAAAAGTTGATTCTTTGAAAAAAAATTAGTAAAAGTAATAATCTGTTAGATGGATCAATCAGGAAAAAAAGAAAGAAAACACAAATTACTTATATCAGGAATGACAGAGGTATTATTACCACAGAATTTACTGACATTAAAAGAATAATATAGTGTATGATTTCACTCATATGTGGAATCTAATCTAAGAAACAAAGCAAACAAAACGAAATAGAAACAGACTTATAGATACAGTGAATAAACTACTGCTTGCCAGATGGGAGGAGGGGTGGAAATAGGTGTAAAAGGTGAAGGAGATTAGGAAGTAGAAACTATCAGTTATAAAATTAGTCACAGGGATGTAATGTACAGAAGGGAATATAGTAAATATTGCAATAACTATGTATGGTGACAGATGGTTACTAGCTTATCATGATTACTACATAAGGTATATAAATGTCTAATCACTGTTGTACATCTGGATTAATAGAATATTGTATGTAAGTTATAAAATAAATTTAAAAATTAAAAAATAAATTAAAAATTATTACAAGAAGGAAAATAAAGGCCTCTCAGGTTGATGAATATTCAGTTTTCACCAGGAAATTTATTGATAATGTCTTTTTTGGTTGTTAGTTTTACAGATTTAATAACATAATATGATAAAAAGGTTATCCTGGAAAAAAAAAAGTGATATTGTGACATCGGCAAAAATGGTAGAGTAAGGACTTCTGAAAATTTTGTCTCCATAAAAAAAACTAACAAAAATTGTCAGGATCAACATTTTTAGACCTGTGGAAAGCAGCGAAGACCTTGTAACAACTCAGGGAATGCTTATTCAAGAAAAGTGGCTGACTCTTGGTAGGAATAGCAAACTCTGGGGAGTTTTAATTTGTCCTATTCCCATTACTCCACCCCCAGTTCCACCGTAGTCTTGAAAAACCAATAGTCTGCAAACAACTCCAAAACTTTAGAAAACACTGGGAAACGTACTGGTTCTAAGTGTTTAAGGAAATCTTTATGTAGTCATTAGCTGATCACTAGGCTAACGGAGCAGAGACTTTGGTAGCAACATATGACAAAGAATATGGACTTCATGGAATCAAGTCAAAAAAGTCACCAAACAAATAACAACGAACAGCCACAACAACAAACCATGGGGAGAGGGGAATCTGGTATCCACAGTGCCACGATATATTATTTTAAATATCCGTTTCAAACAAAATTATGATATATACAAAGAAACAAGAAAGAATGGCCCACATGAGAAAGAAAATCAACAGACATTATCCCTGAGGAAGTACAGATGTTGGATTTATAGACAAACACTTTAAATCAGCTATTTTAATATGTTTAAAGAAACTTAGGAAACCATGTCTAAAGAAATAAAGGAAAGTATGAGTATGGTGATAGTTTTTACATAGTGAATATCGGTCAGGAGACAGAAATTATTTTTTTTAAAGAACCAAATGAAAATTCAAGAGTTGACATGTATAATAACTGAAATAAAAAATTCACTAGAGGGACTCAACAGTACATTTGAGTAGAGAGAAGGAAACTGGTGAATCTGGCTATGGATCAATTGAGATGATGCAGTCTATGAGACTGAGAAAAGAATAAAGAAAAATGAACAGCGCCTCAGAGACCTGTGGGACACCAACAAGCATACCAACATACACGTAACGGCAGTTCCTAAAGGGGAGAAGAGAGAGGGAGGGCAAAAATATCTGAAGAAAGAACAAAGGAATAAAAATAGTAAGAAGGCAGTAAAGGAGAGAGAGAAGAACAAAAGATATAAGGCATAAAAATATAAGCAAATGGCAGATGTAAATCCTACTTTATCAGTAATTTAATATAAATGGATTAAATGTTCCAGTTAAAAGGCAAAGATTGGTAGAATGCATCAAAAACATGGTCCAACTATATGGGCTGTAAGCGCCACACTTTATATCCAAAACACAAAGAGGTTGAAAGTAAGAAGATGGAAAAAAGAGGTCCCATGCAAACGGTAACCAATAACAAGACAGACCACATTCAGGTAATAAAGCAAGCCTCCATAAATTTTAAAAGATTGAAATAATACAAAGCGTATGCTTTAACCACAATGGAATGAATTTAGCATAGTAGGTCTTAGGAAATATCTCCTGCATGGAATTTGAAAAACATGAAGTATGCCCCTCCTAGTCATTTTTACCGTCTAACCAGCCCTTCTAAACTTCTCCTGGAAAGAGAATTCCACAAACATCCTGGCATGAGTCACTAGCGACCTCACCCATAAGAACTAGGTCATAGGGGATTTTATAGTGTTTTATTTACTGAAAACTGCTCCATCTCTCTTCTGGAGAGACAGCATTTTATAGTAGAAATGTTTGTTTTCTGAAATCTGATAACCTGGATGCCAATAACCATTGTTTTGGGTAAGTTATTTAGTTTCTCTAAACCTCAGTTTACTCATCTGTAACATGAGATAATTATACCTCCCTCAAAGATTTATTGTGAGGATTAAATGAGATACTATGCATAAATCTTAATTGCCTACCCACCTTATCTTGTCTTCCTCCTTCCTATGCAAATAACAACAATGCAACATGAAAGAGAACAAATGGGGTCAAGTGACCTGGAGGAATAGAAATAGGGACACCAGGAATTAGAGTGTTGAGTAAGCAATCCTGAGCTAGAATCCCATTGCTAATTTGTACAAAATGCATGACCCTCGTCTGTAAAACGGATGTAATGACTTGTCTTGTAGGGTTTATAAGGACTAGAAGAGATTATGAGGATTATAAGAGATAGCATGTGACTTGTCTAGCACTCAGTAAGTGCCCTGTAAGTGTTTGCTGCTCAACCTGTCCCCAAGGCAAACTCCAGTTCATTCCCCCCTAAACAGGTTTCTCTTTGCCCTCCATCCATCCCCTCTCTCAAACACTTTTCGCCTCCCATATATACCCACTTTCCCTGTATTCTGGCCAGAAGGGAAAACAGCTAAAAGAATGGAAGGAAATAAATCTAAAGAAACAATTTTGAGAAAAATATTTAATTCCAACATTATTTTTGTGTCTGGGTAAGAGAAAAATTTTTGTTAAACTGGGACGTCTCCGAACTCTAGTAAAGTAGAACTGGAAATTAAAAAAAACAAACAAACCACGAATAAACAAACAAACAGAAAAACATGTTAAATCGGTGTTACGAAAGAAACCACCAAGTTTGTGTGTGTGACTATGTGTGTGTGTGACTATGTGCTCCAGCCTTCGAAGATCCGATACCGGAATGCCAAAGCGCAGGACTAGGGAAGAGGAAAGAAGGATTTTTTTTTTTTTTTTTTACGGGGGTCAGGGGAAAGGAATCGTCATTTAAATGTTCCTACAGTTATTTATTTTTTTTAAGTCCTGTCCTGATAAGACAGCTTTGCTCGCGGGCTGGTGGGGACATCTCCGGTCTGGGTGCGTTCTCCGAAGGCAGGAACTCACGCACGACGCGTCTCCGCCTCCTTCCTGCGATCCGGGGTTCTCCGCCCGACGCGTCCGGCTCCTCCTCGTCAGCGTGACCGTGAGAACGCCCCAGTGGTCCGGAGGAGGACGAGCAGCCCCGAGCCCCGCGCCGCGCGGGGTCCGGACCTGGAGGACCGCCACGCCCCGGGCCCCGGAGGAACCCGCGCAGGCCCCGCCCCGCGCGCCACGTGACTTCCTGCAAGGCGGGGACCGCCCTCCCGCCGCTCAGTTTCGTTTCCCTGGCCGCCTCGGCGGCTCTCGCTGCAGTCGCTGCGGGGTTCCAGGGCGTCTGGTCGGTTCCCTTCAGCGCGCCATGGCGGAGCTGTCCCTGGCCGAAGAGCTGATGTGCTCCATCTGCCTGGAGCCCTTCAAGGTGCCGGTCACCACCCCGTGCGGCCACAACTTCTGCGGGTCGTGCCTGGACGAGACGTGGGCCGTCCAGGGCGCGCCGTACCTTTGTCCGCAGTGCCGCGCCGAGTACCAGACGCGGCCGCAGCTCCACAAGAACACGGTGCTGTGCGCGGTGGTGGAGCAGTTCTTGCAGGCCGAGCTGGCCCGCGTGGCGGTCCCCGACGACTGGACGCCACCCGACCGCGCCGCGGCCCCCAGCCCCACCAGCCACGTTGCCTGCGACCACTGCCTGAAGGCGGCCGCCATCAAGACATGCCTCGTGTGCATGGCCTCCTTCTGCCAGGAGCACCTGCGGCCGCACCTCGACAGCCCCGCTTTCCGGGACCATCCACTGCAGCCGCCGGTTCCCGACCTGTTGAACCGCAAGTGCCAGCAGCACAACCGGTTACGGGACTTATTCTGCCCCGAGCACAGCGAGTGCATCTGCCATATGTGCTTGGTGGAACACAAGACTTGCTCGCCTGTGTCCCTGAGCCAGGCCAGCGTTGACCTGGAGGTAGGGGGTGGCGGCGGAAGGTGCAGAGGGGCAGCCTGGGCTTGTTGTTGTGCAGAGGGCGCCACCGTGGGCATCTAGGCCTACCCTGGATCATCCGGATGAGAGAATGGGCCTTGCTGGGCCTGAGATCCTGGGCAGAAGACACACGTGATGTTGCTTGCCTTAGGCCTAGTACTTGTCTGATGGTGTTAATAGAGGGTTTTGAAAGCCAAATATGAGTCCTGGAAGTTACCTCTGTTCCCTTATTAAATCTTGGCAGCACCCAGGAGGAGGGTGTAATTAGTTTCACTTTTCATTTGAGGAAACGGAGTTCCAGAGGAGTTCATTTAGCCTGAGGAACCCAGTAAGTGGCCTGGCAGGCATTGGGACATGCAGGCTGGATTCCACAGTTAGCAGTTTCTCCCTGGGAACCAGCCTCACATCGAGGTCTACAGAGTCCGCAGCATGGGACCTTCCTGGAAGGTTGAGGTCATGAGAGCAAGAGCCTTTGGCGAGCCAGAGAGTTCTAATGACTCTGGAGATCCCTGGAGGGTGGGCCTAGTCCCAGGAATTCCTGGATATGACCCACAGAGAGAGCTGGTGCTCTTGCACCATAGTGCCCTCCATCTTGGCTGTGTGACTTTGAGCACAGGATTTGCTTTGGCTGATGCTTGGCTGATGAGTCCTCATCAGTAAAGTGAGGAAGTTGCACCAGGTGGATTCCTAAGGGGCCTTCCAGGTCTGTGATGATTGTATTGGTTTTGGGGCATCATTACTTCCCCCTGTGCACTTAAGGCAGAGGCAGAAAAGGTGTAATTAGATCACCTTGTGTTTTATCAGCCTAAGCTCCTAAGTGTGCCCTGATTTCCTTTTATTCTCACAGTGCTGTCAGGGAGAACAAGGACTGTCCTCATGTTGTCAAAGCAGCCCTGAGGCCTGGGGGATGTTTGCAGTGGCACCAGGACCGGGTGCAGGGCCTTGCTTCCATCCCACCACAGCCCCTCTCTGGCCTGGTCTGCTGCTCCCAGTCTCAGTTGGGTTCCTCTGGACTTCTTCCCCCAGTCTCAGAAGCCAGACCTCCAGGCACGGCCTGAGAGTTGACCTCTGAGGTACGACCATCTGAGGTCCAGCCACCTGGGTCTCTGGCTGTCATAGGAAAGAACTGGCTTTGCCTTTGGAGCCAGGAACCCTGCTCTGCCCATATCAGCTGTGATTTAGGGCCAGTCACTGTAGTTCTGAGCCTCAGCTTCCTCATCTGTAAAGTGGGATAGTAGCAGTCCATCTCCACCTGCAGGGATGGTCGGGAGGCTCCAGAGAGAGAGGAGTTGTGTGGGAAGTGCTTTGTAGGCAAGCCCCGGTGTCAGGTAGAGTGTCTGGTTGACACAGGCTCAGCCAAAGCTGGGTGTTGAGACCTGGGTTTGAATTCTGGCTCTGCTTCCTAGCTGGGAAATCCTAAAAGATGACAATAATAGTACCTGTCTCAGAAGGTTGCCAGCATTAAATGAGGCAACATATAAACGTGTTTTGCAGTGAATGTTCATTTCTGTTACTCCACCCAGGAAAGAGGGAGCTCATTGAGCAGAGTATCAGGCTGCCCAGATCTTGCCCCAGGGTGCCTGGGCCTGCCCCTGCAGACTGGGGCAGCCTGGCTCCTGCTGCGAGGCTCTTCTAGAAGTTCTTATCCATGGAGGCAGAAGGCAAGTAGGGACAGGAGGCCCCTTGTCAGCATGTCCGAGAGCCACAGCCCTCTCCCTAGCCTCCAGGGCCTGGAGCTGGAGCCTGTGCCTAGTTCATTTGTGTGCTGAACACATTTGACTTTTTAATTCTTGTGACAGGCCTTCCACAGCCATCTCCCCTCTTTCTCCATGTTCGTAGCTGAGTCCTTTCACCAGTTCCCTTTTTCAGCGCTGTTGCTGCTCACTGCTAGTGGCAGAGCCAGCGCCAGCTAGGCAGTGCCCCAGCCTTGGGCAGCTGGCTTGTCTCTGTCACTAGTTCCAGGCAGATTCAGGACTCTGGTGCCTCTCATGTGGAGGACCCAAGTCTGTGAAGGGGTCCTCAGAACTTCAAAAAGTTCTCTGCCCTGATTAGAGGATTATTGTGGCTATCGAAGGCTGTGGGATGCTTTCCTTTTGTCTGAGGTGGCGTGGGCCCTTTCCACCATTGGGGACAGTCATATATATTTGATTAATGGTGGATAAAATCTTTCAAAATACAGAATTCAGGAGTTCACTATTAAGAGCGGCTCTCAAGGTGAAACAGTTGGCAGCCCTCAGGTGTTTGGAGGTTTCTTCCAGCTCTGAGACATGCTAGGCCAGACCTACGTGGGCTTGGCCTTCAGCCTTTGGCCCAGTTTATCTTGGCTACTGTTAGAAGCCAGGTCAAAGGGCATTGTCATAGAGGTTGAATCTGAAACATGGTCAGTGACTTGGGCTTTCGGGGTCGAGTTAGTGTGGCCTTGGACTTGCTTCTGCCCTTACACGTGACTGTCAGTGGGTCATTAAATCCAGATTCAAGGTCATGTTCAGGCCTGAATATCTCTAGTGGTGTGGGAGAGGCAGGAAAGTGGAAGGGAGTGGCAGAATATGCTGAGCCAACTAGTTAGGGGAAGTCAAAAAATTTTTTTTTCTTCTAGAAATTTCCATTTGCTCTGTTTGGACACATGTCTGTAATTTTAATACCAGCATCTTATAACCCTAGTTAATAGTGACATGACCTAGGTCAAACCATTTAATTACTCTGTGCCTTAGTGTCCTCATCTATAGAGGGCGGGCAACTCCTAGCTCATAGTTTTGTTCTTAGCTTTAAATAAGTTAATACACGTAAAGCACTAGACCAATCCCTGGCTTGTAGTAAGCGCATAATAGACACTGACTGCTATTATTATGGGGATGGTGGTTATTTTCCTTCCCATTTCTGTGCCTCAGCATTTCACCTGAGCCGGGAGGTAGGGAACTCAGATATTGATATGAAAATTTATAGAAATACTAAGAGGCCTCTGATATTATCTTCCTTCATGCTTAGTTTACCTTTGTTTCTGGAGGTAGCTAGGGGCCTAGCAAGTCTGAAACACCTTAATTCGGTTTCAGATATTAAGGTGGTGGTAGTGGGCTGGTTTACTGTTGATTCTCCTTGATTCAAGGGGTGACCCTTGGAGGTCCCCACCTGTAGGGCTTACCAAGGGAGCCTTGTACTCTCGTTTTTGTCCCCATCCTCCTAGAGGTTGGCAGAGGCTCCCTTAGCCATCTTCCGGAGTTGGCAGATGGCTCTCGAAGAACGACCCCAGACGTCAGGCTTATCTCTCTGAGTTCCTTCCTCCCGGGTCTGGGCTCTGTAACCCTTCCCTGCTTTGTTAGTTCTCCATCATCCTTCAGCATAGTCTTCCCCCTAGCCCCCATTTTTCGGTCTGCTTTTCTGGTTGGTTGCGGTGGGCAGGTTGATTTGAGGGACTTCATTTGCCATTGTTGAAGCAGCCTACCCAGCTTGTTCTGTCTCAGTGCGAGCTTGGCCGCCTTGCCGTCCTCCTTGCCTCAGTGTCGTCACCTGTAAACTAGGTCCTGGCGAAAAAGTTTATAATAAATAATACAAACGGACCTTTAGGTTTTCCTTACGAAGATCCAGGCCCTGTACTGGGGACTGACATTGTTTCCGTTAATCTTCCTATTGGCCCTGTGAGGTGGGAACATTTGTATCTATTTGGTGGCCAAGAAGGCTGAGATGAGAGATAGCTGGACTGACTGCTGGGAGTTGGGACCGGAACCCTGGTCTGTCCAGCTCCAAATCCTGTACTCGTAACTTCTTTAAGGTGCTGTCCCCATAAAAGGATAGAGGGAATCAGAAAATATGAGGATGGTTTAAAAAGCTACAAGCAGGCAGGACTTGGAGTGGCAGAAACACCCGTGGGGTAGATTCGGGGGCGGTCCCCAGTATTGTGTGCCAGTGGAGGCTGCTGAGCATTTTCTCACCCTAGTTTGTCTTCTCCACAGGCCAAGCTAAAGCATAAACTGTCCATCATGTACAGTCAGATCAATGGTGCATCGAGACGCTGGAGGATGTGAGAGCCAGGCAGCAGGATGTGCGGGTGAGTGACAGGGCTATCACCAGCCCAGGTCCTGGGGCCTCTTCCTCAGCCTCCAGGCAGCACAGGCTCAATTCTGACCTCCACAAAGTTCACGTTAGGTTCATTCACAGCGTTGGAAATAAATGTCAGCCTTGTAAGACATGCAAAAAGCTATATGCCACCAGAGAGATCCTTTATAGACCCAAACCAGAGACTCCTACAACCCTGACCTTGGGAGGGTCATTAAAAATTAGGGTTGAAAAGTAGTAAAATAGATAGTGGGTATGATTTAAGTGGAAGGAAAAAAAAAGAAGCAAAAGTGTGTACCCACTAGAATAGCTGTTTATAAAAATGAAGTGTTATTTGTTTTCGAGGGCTACTCTAACAAATTACTACAGACTTGGCTTGAAACAACAGAAATGTGTTCTCTCACAGTTATGGAGGCCAGAAGTCCCAAATCAGTGTGTCACAGGGCCACACTCCCTCCAAAGGCTCTCGGGAAGAATCCTTCCTTGCCTCTGCCAACTTCTGGTTGTGACTACATCAGTCCAGTCTCTCCCTCTGCCTTCACATGGCCTCCTCCTCCCTCTGTCTTCTCTTCTGTCTCAAACAAGGACCTTTGTCACTGGATTTAGGGTCCACTTGGTCAATCCAGGATGATCTCACCTCAGGAATCTTCCCTTAATTAAATCTGTAAAGGCTTTCTAAGTAAGGTCACATTTACAGGTTAGAATGTGGACATATCTTTGTGGGGGACACTATTCACCCCATTAGAGGAAATATATGAAAAAAAAAAAACTGGAAGGAAATATAGTAAAAGAATAGTAGTGCAAGTGTTGGAGTGGTGGAATTTGGGGTGGTTTTTTCCCCTCTAGTTTTTACAGTTTTTATAAGGTTCATTGGTGTTATATTGAAAGAAGATTGGATTTTTAAATACCCCGTTCTGGAGCTGCCGCATCCAGTTTTATTGTGACAGCTATGGCTTAATGAGACGTTAGAATATCTTCTCTGTTACATACTCGCCTGTGATACTTTGGTCATGTCAGCAGCACTCTGAGCCTTAGTTTTCCCATCTGTACAATAGAATCATAACTTTCTGAAGGTGGTTGTGAGGCTTAAATGAAAGGATGCACATGAAAGTACCTGTATTGGTTGGGAGGCATGATAAACTGCTATAACAAAGATACCCCCAAAATCCAGAGGCTTAAATAAAAGAGAAGTTTATTTTACTTACTGTGACAGTTCAAGGCCTGACATGAGCAACCCAGACTAGTGGGAAGGCACTAATTCATGGGATCATTCAAGAATTCACGATCTTTCCTTCTTATTGCCCGACTCTTGTAGAGAATGTTTTCCTCATCTCTTTGGTTGAAGCTGAGTCACCATTACATCTTTGTTTTAGCTTGCAAGAAGCTGTTAGGAGCAGCTTAGTCACATGACCAAGCCACACTGCAGAGGAGAAATATAGTCTGTGGCTGGCAGCCATGTACCCATCTGAGACTCAAGAGGTATTCTCTTAATGAGGGAAGAGAAGGAGGATGAACACTGGGGGACATCATAGTCACGTACGGGAGGCAGAGTAAAGGGTTAGGTAAAGAAATAACTGAATGTCAACTTCCCTGTATATTGCCCCTCTTATGTGTGTGTGTTTGTTGTGTTTGATTCTGAACTAGAGAAATGCCGTCCAATAGATATATAACATGAACCTTACAGTAACTTTAAGTTAATTTGAGTGACATGTGAGATCGAATTTATTAATACATTTTATTTAAGTCAGTACATCCAAAAGTGATCATTTCAACATATGATCAACAAAAAAAATTAATGACACATTTTACAGTCTTTTTATTGTAGTAAGTCTTTGAAAGCCGATGTGTATTTTACACTTTCAGTACATCTAAATCTGACTAGCCACATTTCAAGTGCTCTGTAGCCACATGCAGTAAGTGGCTATGGTATTGAACCAGTGCAGTTCTAGAGGAGGATATTCTCTAGAAATTTTCTAAAGCGGTTTCATACCCTTTCTTTTTAAAAAAATTACCCATGAACTGCTTCTCAGCTTAAGAAAGAAAATATCACCAATGCAGATGAAGCCCACACTCTGCTTTCCCCTTTTTATATCTCCCTTCCTCTCTTCCAGAAGTAACTACTATCCTGAATTTATTCATTCATTTCCATGGATTTCTTTATACTTCTCTTATGAATGTCTGCATCCCGTTAGCAATAAATACTATCATTCTGTTCGTTTCTAAGCTTTATATAAGAGCATCAGTACTGTGTCTTTTTCTACAAGTTGTTTTTCCCTTATGGAAATTTGTCCATGCATTGCCCAGTGCATTAATTTCCATTACTGTTTAATATTCCATCCTAGGAATAACATGCGGTCTATTTAGGCTCCTGTTTCCAGGGTTTTGCTAATTCAGACAGTGCGGCTTGTGAGTGTTCTTGTATGCATCTCTGGGGTAGGTTTCTGAAAATTTTTCTAGAGTTTATTCCCTGGATCGAGTTGTTGAGTCATAGGGCAGGAGTACCTTCCAATTCACTTGATATTGCCAAGTTGCTCTCCAAAGCAGTGGTGCCCCTTTTTACTCCCAGAAAGTACAGGTAAGCATTGCTGGTGCTCTGTACCTCACCAATGCTTGGTACCGCAGGCTTAGCCTTTTGCCAGTGTGATGGATACCCTCTGGTCTTGGCCTTCTTAGGATGCTGCGCAAAGGAAGATGGAACAGCTTAGACAAGACTACTTGGAAATGAAGGCTCTCATTGATGCTTCCGAGGCCAGCTCCACACGAAAGGTAAAGGAAGAGGAGAAGAGGGTCAGCAGCAAGTTCGACACCATTTACCAGATCCTCCTCAAGAAGAAGAGTGAGATCCAGACTGTGAAAGAAGAGATCGAGCTTGCCCTGACTAAAGGGGACGAGTTTGAGTTTCTGGAGGTGAGTCTCAATGAACACATTGATTGATTGATTGATTGATTGATTGACTGATTGACTGACATTGGTTAATGAAATCCGGTAAGTTTCAGCTGCACATTGTAACAGTAAGGCATATATGTATTTACATTGTGTGTTCATCTCCCATACTTGGATTTCTTTTTGTCACCACATATTTGACCCTTCCCCCCACAACCCTTGATGAGCGCGTGTTGAGCACTCTTCCTGCCCAGCATTGTGATGTCAATTACAGAGGCAGTGGGGCCTCAAGGAGGCGGAGCTATGAGAGGTCATCGGAAGCATCCCTGAGACACAGAGGGAGTTCTATTTTGCGTAACAACTTAACTCGAACGTAGTGGCTTAGAACATATGTTTACTCTCATACACTTTCTGTGACTGTGGAGTCTGGGGTTGTCTTCATAGGGGGTTGTCTTCATAGGACTTCACAGGCTGCAATCTGAGTGTCGATGGGGCTCTATTCTTTTTGGGGCTCAGGGTTCTTCCAAGTTCACATGGGTTTTGGCAAAGTCTAATTCCTTGTGATGTAGGACTAAGGTCCCTGCTTTCTTGCTGGCTGACTTCTCAGTTCCCAGAGGCTGCCGCAGTCCCTTGCCACATGGCCCTCTCTCAACTTGGCAGCTTATTTCTGCAAAGCTAAAGGGGAATTTCTCTTTCTAGGAAGGCCCAGTTCTTCTTTTAAGGGATTTTACCTGATTAAGTCTGACCCACCTAGGAGACTCATCTTTTTGATGAGCTCAAAATCAATAGAATCAGAATCTTAATTACATCTGCAAAATTTCTTCAGCTTTGCCATATTATATAACCTAACCACTAGGGCGACATCCTATCACATCCACTATCCTGCTTATTCTCAAGGGGAGGAGATTATATAGGATGTCTTCCCCAGCGGGTGGGAATCTTGGGGGCCATCTTAGAATGTTGCCTACTGCATATACCTCTACCCTCTTCACCCCACCCTCCTCCACTCTACCCCTGGAAGTGTCTTTCTGAAATACAGATTCCCCCCTCCACCCTTTCTGACTTTGTGTTCCTTAGTGTGGCCCACAAGGCCCTTGATGACTGGGCCTTGTCTTTGCCAACAGCCTCGTCTCTTGCCACCCACCCCCAGCCCACGCTCCGTGCTCTGACCACAGCAGAGCACTTACCATTCCCCAGACGCACCAGGCATTGGATGGGAATGCCATGGCTGACCTCTGCCTACCAAATCCTTTCCTTGTTCCAGGGTAACTCCAGTCATTACCCCCCGCTCCCTTGCTTCTGTCTTCCCTGGGTTTCATTATCCTGCTATTATTGCCAATGGTCCAGAACATGTACACTGCCTCTGCTGTCACACTTGATGAAGTTTTTTAAATGTGCTTGTTTTCATGTCTAGGCTGTCAGCTCCTTTTGGGCATGGCCCATCTCTTATTACCACCCTTCTCCTCCTGATATGTCCAGCGCCCAGCAGAGTGCCTAGCATGCAGTGGGTGTTCTGGTGAGCCCCATTGATTGGGTAACATGCTATGACCCTTCAAAGGCCAGATTCCTTGTTCAGGTCCTAGGGAGGGTACGGGAGTGACTGGGAACCTTCTCTCCTTGCATGGACTTCTCCTCATCTTGGGCCGGATGGCATTAAGTTTTATCTCACGTGCTTGTTCCTGTTTGTTGGAGATAGGCCTCAAGCTCTCTGAGAAGGATTCTGAATCCACATCTGAGCCTATTGATACTGTGTGACCTGATCGTATTTCAAAGTTAGGGAACTTATGTAAGGCCCTTCCATTTCGTTGGGTGTGCCGTGGCTGAATCTTGCACCCTTGAGACTTACCTGTCTACACTCAGAACATGTGTTCAGAGCTGGTTCTCAAGGATGGAGCTTTCCTGCATCTCCTATACTTTTTCAGCCACAGCTAGAGGCGTGCAAAGAACATTGTCCCTAGTAAAGGTCAGGAGACCTGGGTCCCAACATTGTCCTGCCACTAATTGGCAGAGTTCCTGGCAGGACACTTGTCATTTCTAGATTTCAGTTTCCCCATCCATCAGGTGAACAATCTTTAAGGACCCTTCTAGCTCCAGAAGGTTGTCTTAAAGTGGCATTTTAACCCCTAGTGATCTCTGGCCTTTAATTTGAGAAGGCTGATCGAACTTCACACCCACAGGCTCAGGCCCCTCCCAGGGTTCCTGGGGCCTGAGCCAGACCCTGGCTTTGTGAAGCTGCCTGCACTAACCACCTGGCTTGTTCCAGAGAGCGGCAAAATTGCAAGGAGTCTCAACAAAGCCAGTCTACGTCCCCAAGGTGGAGCTGAATCAGGAGCTGATAAGAGGTGTCTGCCAGAGTACCGCAGACCTCAAAAATGAGCTGAAACGCTACATCAGGCAGCCCAGAAGCCCGAGGAGCCCACTGTCTCAGGTAACCATCAGCAACCCCTCAGGCTCCCCCAACTGGACGCCTGAATTAGGATGAGTACCCTCAGTTGTTTTGGGGTGTAAAAGAGGGCTTTGACACAGAGCACTGGGGCTTGTATTTTGTGGAAGAATGGCTAGTTTTGGGGTAAGAGAAATCTGGAATTCCTCTTTGATTCCCCTTTTGCCTTCTCTTCATATCCAATCCGTCACTGGATTTTGGTTTTTAAATATCTCCTGACTCGGTCTACCTGTCCCACGACTGGCTAGCACCCGCCTGATATCTGTTGCCATCAGCTGAGGCATCTTCCTAAATAGTCCCTTGCATTTACTCCTGCAACAGTCAGAAAGAGCTTTTCAGGATACAGATCTTTTTCCTGGAACCTTTCCTCCTCACCCCCACTATTGCTTTTAGATTACAGACTCTTGACCCTGGCCTACAAGCCTCTGTCTGCCTGGTCAGGCCCTGTCTGTCCCTCCAGCCCCAAAGTGTCCCCTCCTCTGGTGCATCTCTGTGTTCAGTTCTTCAAATATGCTGAGTTCCTGCCGCTGGGCCTTTGTACATGCTCTTCCCGTTGCCTGGAAGGCTAACTCTCCACCATCTTCACTAGTTAACTCCTCTCATCCTTTGACAATCAGTCGAAACATTATATTTGTCAGCAGACCTCCCTGCAACCACTCCTATTCCTCAGACTGATCCTGGGGTCCCTATCATCCCTTGTGGCCCTTTGCACATCTGTATTTTACTCTTCCTTGTTGTTCCCGGTTGTCTCCCCCACCAGACTTGTGATCTCTGTGAGGGCAGGGCTGGGTCTGGTTTTCATCCACCACTCTCCCCTTGCACAGAGCCTGGATCATAATGAATCCTTGCTGTGTGATCCAGGGCTTGGGCTCGAGTTTTCAGTTAGGCAAGCTGAGAGTCCTTGCAGAAGGGCCAAGGGAAATAGGTGTGTGGATCAGCCCCTCATGAAGGGCAACGCTGTTGATGAATTAGCCACTCAGAGTGTTTTCCTGCTACCTAAGTGACCCTGGCCTTGCGGGGAGGGGGGTGAGAGAAAACCCAGAGGGAAGAAACCGCCACTATACCGCAGGCATCTTTGATCTATCACTACGAGCAAAGGCCTCACCCTTGTTGTGTGCTGGAAGAAAACTGAAGCCAGAGAGGATTTAGAGGTCATGGAGCTAGGTGCTGGTGGAGAAAAGATTTGATCTTAGCTGCATTTTAAGCCAGAGAAAAGAAGAGAACACCCCAAACTGGTCCTTCTTATTACCTGGTTTCTGGTTCTTGTAAATGATGGGATAGGGAAGGTCCGTGGAAATGTCTGTTTTGAAAACCCACTAGCCACACAACTGTGGCAAGCTGGCTCCTGGCATTAGTTTGGAGGAGCCCGCATAAACTAACCCCTTCTTCTTTGGCACAGGGGACGCTACAGAGCATGGGCGCAGGCCCACGCACAAACCTTCACGCCCTGTAAAGAAGATCGTGAGTAAGTCACGCGCTGTCTCTGCAGCGCTGTATGGCTGTGGCTGGCCGGGGCTCTGGCTGAGACACGCACAGGCGTGGCTGCTGCTTCCAGGTGGGCACAGCCCTTCCCGAGTCACTTCAGGGCCCAAGTGCACCTGGAGTCAGGTGGGGCTATGACCCCCACTGAGCGGAAGTCGTAGGGGCTGCTGCGCCACCACGGCACCTGGGAGGACTGCCTGATGCGTTAGATGTTTGCGCTGCCTGGAACAGCAAGGTTACAGCCTGGAACAGCAAAGCTAGCTTGTCTTGGGAAGTATTTACGACACCCACGTCTGCCACTTGGGCGGAGTCCCCGGAGGAGGCTTACAGAGGTCCCAGGAGGAGCAGAGGCCAAACCTGGCTGGTAGTGTAGAGCTGTTGAGTCTTGAGGTGCCATGTGCTTCTGCCATCACTTCCCAACCTTCTTGCCATTATTGCCCTTCTCTCCCCTGGCCCAGCCGTTTAAGAAATATTTTTCCTAATCACAAAAGAATAAGATCTTTTTTATCCCCCCCTCTAAGAATCAGGTTTTCCCCCTTAGGGGTGCTGTCGCCCTGGTCGAGAAGGCAGGCACCATTGCGACGGAGGCTGGGGAGAAGAGCGGTCCTCTGTTTCTCATCTTTCAAACGTGGACTCACAGGGCGATGAGTGTGGTTCACCTGGGCCACTGCCTGGGAAAGCTCTTCAGAGGTCGTAGCTGTGCCGCTGAAGTGTTGGCCCTATTGCTTCCCTGAAGTCAGTATGGACTGTGGAGTGGCGCTCACACCATCGCAGGCTGGGGCATGAGAGGACCCTAGGTTTGTTGGTTGGTTGTTCGTTTTAGTGTTGAGGTTGTCTGTGGCAGACGGAGATTTGGTATCAGTCCCTGAAGGGAGCAGAGTCGGGCTGGGATGCCCGGTGCAGGAAGGAGCCCTCAGCCAAGCCGGAAGATGTGGAAGGGCACTTTGTGTGAACAGGGAAGTGAAAGAGAGGGCGAAAGAGTACTGTAAGCCTGTATCCTCTCCAGTCATTCTCTCTTCGCGGCCCCAGAGCGCAAGCTCCACTCTTAGCATGAGTGAGCTGTGGACGCTGGTCATTAGGCTGAGGTGGGAAAATAGGCAAGGACGGGTGGGCTAGTCACAGCCTAGATGAGGCTCCTTAGAATTATGGTGGCCAGGGAGGGGTCCTGTGACCTAAAGCAGCATTGCAGCCTGGGGTCCTCTCAGTAGCCCAGTGGGAGTAGGCGAGAGAGGAGGAGGTGAGGAAATGGGGGTAGAGAGTGAAGACAACTCCTGAGAAATGTAACACTGAAGTGGGAGGAAAAGGTAGCCAGGGGTCCATATGAAGCTAATAGTGGTCTAGAGTGGGCCTAAGAATTCACGTTTCGCATGGGTTCCCAGGTTATGCTGATGCTCCTGGTTTTGGGACTGCACTTTGAGAACCACTGTTTTAGCTTACTCAGTTCCCATGGACATAGTTCTAGAGAGTTCTTAAAAACTATTGCAATACTGGGGTCACACATTTTTTTGCTGACTCCATTTCTTTTTTTGCATTTTTTCTTTTATGGAGGCCGGTTAACCTCCAGTAAAATGCACAGATCTAAATGTACAGTTAGATAAATCTTGACAGATGCATGCATGTTTGTTGCCATTACTCAAATCAAAATAAAGAATTTTCATTACTTCAGAAAATTCTATCATGCCCCTTACTTAGTCCTCCCTCCCCAACGACCGATGTGGGTGTCTGTCACCTTAGAATTATTTGCCTGTTAACCCCTTATCTTTTTCATGTCAAAGCATTTTAGCTTTATTTGTGTGGTCACATTCGTGCAAATGAATGTTGTTGTGATCTTTTGAAAGTGACATTGTGTTTTGCTTTAAAATATCTTAATACTGAAAATTTTCTTTTTCAGAAGAAGAAAAGAAAGCCAAGAAACTTCGTAAGTTATGCATTTCTGCTCTGTTTCTTGAGACAGCCCGGGGGCTATAGTGAAAGCTGACCTGTATCATCAGGGTTCTGTGATGGGACCTCAGCTCTAGGATTCTGTTCTGTACCTGCAGGCAGGCCCGAGACCAAAGGTGGGGACAAGTATAAATGAATAAGATGAGCAAGACGAGCGTAGCCCTGTCTGGACTCACCTGTATTACCCTAGCTGTCCAGGTGTCTCCTTGTAGATGGGGCTCTTGAAAATCAGCTCGGAAGGGCGTAGAGGCCATCAAGCCACTCTGTGTTGTGTCCCCAACTCATGTTTCTCCTCCTTCATGCACAGCTTCTACTGTCACCTCACCCGGCAAGACTCTCACCTTCGGAGCCCCGGAACAGCTAGTGGATTTAAAACAAATTGGCTTGGAATGTGAGTTATTGTGGACAAGGGGCTGTGGGGGTGTCCATTCTGAGTTTGTTCTGAAAATGGCTTTTTGTTTCCTTCCCCAGTTTTAGCCAAAGCCACCACCTCGCAGCCAAACTCGGACTCTCTCAAGGCCAAGGTGCTGGAGAACTTTTTAGCCAAGTCCAGGCCTGAGCTCCTGGCATGTAAGTAGCACCTGAAGCCAGCGGCTGTCCCTGAGGTCGAACTGCCAGCACGTCCGCTCTGGGTTTCCTGTCAACTCCCCTGCCATCCCAAAACCTCCTTACTTGCTGTGACTTCAGTCTTCTCCCCGCCCCATCCAGCCTCCTGCTTCACGGAGGGATGCTCTAGAAGGGGATCCCCTCGTTCTCTCAGTCATTGGCATCTCTCTTGGATCTATACCCTCTCTTCTTCCTTGCCTGTCCCTTTCCTCAATGCCAGTTCCTCCGCCAGACTCTGGATCCCACCCTCCTGCTCTCTCTGGGATTTTGCATTCTCAGGTCTCAGTTATGAGTGGAGGAATAGATGGGTGGATTTATGGATGGAAGGATGGACTGGTGGACAGTTGGATGGACAGATGGGAGGATGGACTGGTAGACGGATGGATAGATGGGTGGCTAACTTGGATGGATAGATAGATGGATGGGTACATGAGTAAATGGGTGGATGGATAGGTGGTTGGATGGAAGGATGGACAGATAAAACAATTGAATAGTACAAGCTGTTGAGGAAAGGTTGAAAATTGAGAACACCTTGGGCTCCTTGTAATCGATTTTTTGGGGTGATGCTTTTTTAGATGCTGTTAAAGTCATCCTGGACTACAACACTGCCAACAACAAGGTGGCTCTGTCAGAGAACTACACTGTAGCTTCTGTGGCCGACACACAGCAGAACTACAGGCCACATCCCAGAGGTTCACATACTGTTCTCAGGTGCTAGGTCTGCACTGCTACAAGAAAGGGATCCACTACTGGGAGGTGGAGCTGCAGAAGAACAACTTCTGTGGGATGGGCATCTGCTATGGCAGCATGGAACGGCAGGGTCCCGAGAGCCGGCTCGGCCGCAACAGCGCCTCCTGGTGCGTGGAGTGGTTCAACACCAAGATCTCTGCCTGGCACAACAATGTGGAGAAAACCCTGCCTTCCACCAAAGCCACACGAGTTGGCGTGCTTCTCAACTGTGACCACGGCTTCGTCATTTTCTTTGCTGTCACCACTGACAAGGTCCACGTGATGTATAAGTACAAAAGAAACTTCACCGAAGCGCTGTACCCGGCCTTCTGGGTGTTCTCTGCAGGTGCCACGTATCCATCTGCTCTGCCAAGTAGGCAGGCCATGGGCACTCGGCCGACTGCCCGTGGAGTGCCAAGACTAGTGAAAATGCTGCAAGGGCACTGTCTCGGAGAACTTAACTTCCCTGAGCATCTTCAGTGGGTGACAGGATAGAAGGAGAGTTGGTGGAAGGTGAGAGGGTGGGGAGATGGGATAAGGGAGGGATTTGGCCAGGGGAAGGCGTGGGGGTGATTGTGATGTGGCAGGGAAGTGTTTTCACTGCCTGTTGCCCATCCAGGCATGATAACCCTCCCCTAGTCCTGGTAGATCTCCAAGCTGCTGGGCGGCTGGACAGGGCTTAGGGAGCAAAGTCATTAGTGCCCCTTTCCTCTTAGAGAAAATCTCTAGCCCCCGACTTGGTGTATACCCCTTTGCTCTCTGGAATAATCTTCACATCTTGGTGTTTTGATTATTCTGTAGGGCTATTCAACTCTGTAAATTTTTTTTAAATTCCAAGTTATTAAATTACTCCCCTCCCCACCCCCAATACCTACGTAGAGGGATTGGGGTGAATGCTCAGATTCCTGGTGATTTTCTTCGTGGAAGAGAAACCACTAACAGCAGGTCTCCACCCAGACCAGTTTCCCAAAGAAGTGTATTCTCTTCTTCCACTGGAAAACAGCCCTGCCTCGCTTCCTATCCTGCACACCTTGTTACCTGATTGAGATGTTTAATACAACAGGAAACTTTTCAACCCATGATCTGAATCAGCATGTGTTGAATTTATGTTTCAAAGTCAAGGTGACCCAGGTCCCATATGGACGGAAACTTCCTACTCCCAAGAATTAGGAAAGGCATCTCAGTGGAGATGCTTTGGCTATAGCCATGGAGCTTTGCCAGAGGCCTTGTTCCTATAGCCTAGGCTTCGGGGCAAAGAACTCCCCTGGGCAGGAGGGACCCTGACCTGGGTTGACAGAAGTGTGATGATTTCACTCTTGTTAGAGTGTCTTGTCTTATCGGTAACTCTCCTCAGTGATAGCTGCACCTCCTCAAGATTATGGATACTGGACTGGCTGGTGTAGATACCACTGTGGCCAGCATAGTTGAGCAGATAGCTAAGCTCCATATTCGAACTGCATGATGTGACAGGCGTGTGTAGCTGCCCCAGAGACCATACTAGGTACTCTCTGGGTGACTGCCTACCACCAAAAGGGCCTTCAGCCAATCCCGTGGGAAACAGCAACAGTCCTGTTCATCCCAGCCATAGGCTGCAGACTGAGCGCTGGCCATCAGATGAGATGGAGCGTGTCATTGGCCTCGCCCTTCTTCTGTGTTCTCATTTGAGCCAATTCCAGATGTGGGGATTGACCAGTCTAGGGGTCAGGAAGACCTTCAGGACCAGCAAGGGAACAAGCTGAGGGCTCTAGCATGGTCGGGGATTTTTCCTGCAGTGTTTCTGTGCAGTGAAAATAACCTCAGTCCCCTAAGGGGCTGGAGTGAATGGATTGTTGGAATTTACTGAGCTTCTTATATCCTGATATTGTCAGGACGTAAGTGGGAGTGTAGAAGAAATTTCTAAAAGTGGAAGAAGTTTCACTTCTTGCCGTGAAGTGAGTCCTGCTCCGGGCTTGCCCAAGACGGGAGCTCAGGCCAGGGTCCGTGTGGTATGAAAAAGAGGTCACCATTGGGCAAGTGGGGACCCCAGCCTTTTTCATATTGATGTTTGAGAATTTAACACATCTCTGGCCTTGTGCTGGAATTCCAGGACACTCTGGAATTCAGAGTATCAGTCCCAGAGCACTTGGTATTCCTGACAGAAGTGTTGATCTGTGTCATCTCCCAACAAGGACTTTCCGTTTCTTGAGAGACAGATCATCTTTGTAGGGAAGACCTCCCTGCAGTAGTTGAAATGTGGTTCTGGAACATTTTCTTCCTTTGCTACTGGAAAGAAACGTTCTTTGGTGATTCTTTTCTGCTTTTGGAGATGGCTGAAAGCATCTTCACTGACCTTCTGAAACAAAAGCCTTGTCTGAAGCCAAGTCATGCTTGGGAAACAGCTGGGCTTAGAGGAGAATGTCAAAGATGAACCCATGGGTCCTACAGTGGCTCTCTTCTGCAGAATGAGGGCAACAGAGAGGGCTCTTCCCTGGGGATCATACAGCTCAGGATAGGGAGGCTCTGAGTCCTGTTTATAAGAGACAAGTAGGTAACCAAGCTCTGTGCAAGGTGCTTTGGAGATGTAAACTGAGGAGCATGCCCTTGCTGTCGTGAACCTTAAGTTCCCTTGCCTTGCAGGGCCTAGTGTCCTAGAGTTGGAGGAAACTTCATCCATCTAACTTTTTGCTTGGCAGAGTAAGTCAAATGGGGAGGTACAGACGACTCTTACTGCTCTTGCCATCCCACTGTGGAGGAGGTGCCTCCTAGATGCCTCCTACATGCCCCTGGTGCCCTGGGGAAGTATCAGAAATTCTCAGAAACACAAATATAAAAATACTATCCCAGGAATCAGGGACTGTCTCAGTCACTCTGGCAGGATAAACCAAGGTCAGGGTCAAGTTTTTTATTATTCAAGACTGGTTGGTTTCCCCTTTTTTAATGACTCCGAAATGGATGTGTAATCTATAAATAATACTGATATATTGTCATTTACCTTATTTTTATACCTCCCTATTGATTTTAATTGATTAGAAGTATTTGAGCATTTATATCTTGAGTTCATTTTTTTTTTTTAGAGTTGATTCTTTAGAACGTAATCAAGGCTGTAGATGTGGATCTTTTGAAAGGTAAGAGAAATATAAGGGCCAAAGCTGGCCAATGTGCCTTAGAAACTTGGAATGTAGTAAAGCAGTGTTTGGTATTCTTTCTTGCATCACAGGGTGCGTAGACAGTGATACTTACCTATCGTGCTGGAGTCAGGGAATGAAGTGCCTAGGGGCCTCTGGTTGCCCAGGCCTCACCCAGCTGCCCCCAGGGGTTGAGATTTCAACAGGCCTATAGCCCATGTGAGGCTGGCCATGGGTGAGGATTCTTGATAAAGAGTACTCAGGCTGATAGGATGTCCTTCTGGGCTTTGCTTCAGGATAATCTGCGGCTGGATATAGGGAGAAGGGGTTGGGTATGAGTGAAAGGGTGAGCCACATGCAGATAATGAGCAAAAATAGAGTTCATTACAATATTTTTCTTTTATCTTTTGATAATTTTCATAATAAAAAGTTTTAAAAATGAAACAAAACATAGCCCAGGCCAGTGATGGGCAGTGTCGGTAGAGTTTATCCTTCTTTGCAGAGGGTAGGAGTTCTGGGACGTGTGGGTCTGAGGTTGTATAAGGTCATCACCCTTATCTGTAGGGGATGTGGTCTAAGACCTAAAACCAAGGATAGTACCAAATCCTGTAGATAGAATATTTTTTCCTATATATACATACTTACGATAAAGTTTAATTTATAAAGTTAGGCACAGTAAGAGATTAACAATAATAACTACTAATAAAATAGAAGTTGTAACAGTCGAGCAGGCGGGTGGCATATACCGCATGGACATGCTGGACAGAGGGACGATTCACCTCTCTGGGTGGGACGGAACAGGGCGGTCGGTGCAAGATTTCATCATGTTACTCAGAACCACGCGCAGTTTAAAACTTACAAATTGTTTCTTTCTGGAATTTTTCATTTCATGTTTTTGGACCACGGTTGCCATAGGTAACTGAAACTGCAGAAAGTGAAACGGTTGATTGGGGGGACTACTCTAATAGAGAGTTTGACTGGCCTTTGTTTCTGGTTCCCTGCGGGGAGATGCTAAATTCTTGGAACTTCTCCAGTAAAAGTGTCTTTGTTATTCCTTGGATCACATCTAAGTTTACGCTAGGAGGTGAGATGACCAGGATGGGGGCTGGTCATCAGAAAGGCCAACCATGAGATCAGAGGGTTGGGACTTAGAGGCAGCCTGATCTCCACAAGGGGAGAGGGGCTGGAGATTGAGTTGAATCATGTGGCCATTCAGTTATGCCTTTATAATGAGGCCCATAAAAACTCTGGTCACAAGCTCCACTGAACACAGTGATGCGCCAGGAGGGTGATACACCCTGATTCCATGCGGAGGGGGCACAGAAGCTCTGCATTTGGGTCCCTCTTAGATGTCATTCTATGTGTCTGGTCTTGACTTGTATCCATTACAAGAACATTGTAACCACGTGTATACTGCTTTTCTGAGCTCTGTGGGTGAGCTTAGTGAATTATTGAACTTGAAGGAGGTCATGTACTATTGGCTAGAAGTTCGTGTAGCCCCAGAATTCACGTTGAAACCTAACCCCCCAGTGTGATGGTATTGAAGGTCACGAGGCTGGAGCCCTCATGAATGGGATAGTGTCCTCTCAAAAGACCACTCAGAGCTCCCCCACCCCTTCTGCCTGTGAGGACACAGCAAGAACACGGCCATCTATGAACCAGGAAGCCGTTCCTCGCCACACACTGATCTTCCAGCATCCGGATCTTGGACTTCCAGCCTTCAGAACCGTGGGGACAAATGTTTGTCTAGGCTACCCAGTTTGTGGTGTATCTGTTATAGCAGCCCAGACTAAGACATCATGGGAACATCCTGGATTTGTAGCCAGTCAAATGTGGGTGGCCTGGGGACCACACAAGTGTGACTGGTGTCTAAAGTGAAGGGAGTCTTGTTGTGACTGTGTCCTTAAGCCTGTGGAGCCTGACTCCGACTCCAGGTGGTTAGCCCAGAATTGTGTACAGTATACCAGATGGTGTCAGAACGGAGGTGGGGGGACTTGCCAACTTGGACTAGCATTCTTGACCGCCTGTCAAAATAAAACATACTGTGCTCAAAAGCAGCTTCCCAGATTTCTTCTCTCCGGTGTCATGTCTCCAGTGTTGGAACTCTTGGATGTTGTTCTCTCTCACCCCCACCCCTTGGAGTGTTTTCTTCCTCACTGTCGCCGTACCCACAAAAATATTCGGTATGTCAGTTAGAGATCTTTCCTGCCATTTAGAGATGCCACGTAAACTGTCATGGAACACTTTCTGTTCTAATAAAAAGTACAGGACTGTAACTTGTGATTCTTCAGTAAAATACACAGAATTGCAAGTATGCATGTGTGTATGACGAGCTAATTTTCAAGACACTTATGTTCTGCTGGAATGACCCATGCACGAATACTGGATTCTCTGGGTTTTACATCCATTTTCTCACCAGTTTCCAGGAGGTCTTGACCTGCCCTTACATCTGGAGTAATGGATAGATCTCCAGCCTGGTTGACCCTGGTTGGTAGTCTGCCTGCATTTTTATCATGGAATGATATTAATACATAAGCTAAGTAAATGTTTAAGAGGGAAGAGAAGGGATAGTAATACAATAAGAAAGGCTAGTTGAAAGGGGCTAATTTGGGTGGGAAGCACCTCATGACCAATGGATGGTTCCCCCTGCCTATCTTGTGTCAAGATGTTTTGTGCTGAACGGTTGTTTCAGAAGTTCAGACACTTGAATTTTGTCACTTTTCCCTATATGCTTCTGGGTTTTCTTGATTAAAAACACGTAGGTGGGGACACCTGAAATTAATATAATATTGAATGTCAACTATAACTGAAAAAAGAAAAACATGTATGTGGGCTCCATTTCCTAGTTGGATGTTGAAAGGTTCCTGGTGGACTGTCCATAGGATCTCCTGCTGGGTGGCCTCTGGGTGGCCCCTGGGCCCTTGCCTCAGAAGTTTGCTGAAGGGATGCTGCTGCATGGGGCTGGGGCATGCATGGAGCTTCTAGAATGTCCAGCTGCTGTGTCAAGAGTGACAGTGTCTAACAGTCATGGGAGACATTCAGGTTTGTTGGCATCTGAAGAGTCCTAGAGCCTTGGAGTTTTGAGTCTCATTCTAGATTTTCTGTGGGATCCCCATGACTGACTTGGTGGGCAGACATGAATGTGTTATGATTCTAGGTCCCTTTCAGGTGATTGTCTGGCTCTATAGGGATTTCCCAGATTTATGCCTTAACACCTATCTACAGACAGAGGATAGGTGTGTACTTGAGAACCTGCTTCACTGTTCACTGGCTGTCAACCAGTGGTCAAGCACCATTTCCAAACGTTTCCGTTCGTGACAAGGGATGCGTTTAGGTTGCCATGGCACCACCCATTCATCAGTTCGGCTTTTTAAAGCATCCTTGAAGGCCCTCTTTGTACTCATCGCACCTGTCTTTTCCACAAGGGTCCCTGGCCTTGAAGGATCCCATTCCAACTCAGCTTTCTCAGAGGTGTCTCCAAAGAGATTTCTCGCTCCTCCTGCATCCTGGCCCATGGTTTATCTTCGTGGGGTCCCTGGCAGCAACACCGTTGTGCCCACACTCAGGCTAGTCCTCCATCCAGTGTCACATGCAAAAAGCGGATCTTTGCTTCACACGCCTAGTTTTTCCCGGAAAGCACGTATGAGGTTTGCAGCTCCCCTACACCAATGATGCCATCTCCATTAAAAAAAAAAAAAGAGCTAATTTGTCTGTTAGAAATTGGTAACTTCTCACCCAGCCTCGATAACCAGTTCTTCCAGGTCTCGCATAGGCCATTTCTTCTCATGGGGCCAGGAGTCCAGTGAACAGATGACCAGGATTCAGAATGCTCTTCTGACTGCCGAGAGTCTGCTCACCGCCGGGATCCAGTCCTTGCTAGCTGGATTTGCCCACTCTGGGCCTGGACCTCAATGTTTCAGAACCTTTGATGGTTGGAAGCAGGGGCAAAAATTCCTATTCTAAAATGACCTGAAATACATGTCCGACCGCTGAGAGTGAGATCATGGAAGTTGTCTTCGGGGCAGATACTTTGCTTGTCTTGGGTCAGAGAGCCTGGGTGAACTCTGATCATCGATGAAATAATCCAAGTGCAAACACTTCAGATTGGGATGCTAAGTGCTTATCAGATGTGTGGGCATGGAGTTATTCATAGTGTTTATGTTTTAATGTCCGTGAGATTAGTCACGATATCCCTTCTTTCATTTTGGATACTAGTAATTTGTGTCCTTACTTTTTTTTCTTAGTTCAGCTAGAGGCATATTGATTTTATTGATTTTTTTTTCCAAAGAATCAGCTTTTGGTTTTACTGATTTTCTCTATTGATTTCCTGTTTTCAGTTTCACCGATTTCTGCTCTAATTCTTGATTCTTTTTTTTCTGTTTCCTTTGGGTTTAATGTGCTTTCTTTTACTAGTTTCCTAAAATGGGAACTTAGATTATTGATTTTAGATCTTTCTTCTTTTCTAATATATGCATTCAATGATGTAAATTTCCCTTTAAGCACAGTTTTCATTGCATCCCACGAATTTTGACAAGGTGTGTATTTTCATTTTCATTTAGTTCAAAATATTTAGAATTTTCTCTTGGGATTTCTACTTTGACCCATGTATTATTTAGAAGTGTGTTTTTTAATCTTTGTGTTTCTTTTAGGAGGGGGATGGATTTTCCAGCTATTTTTCTGTTACTGATTTCTAGTTTAATTCAACTGCGATCTGAGAGCTGACAGTGTATTATTTTATTCTTTTAAATTTGTTAAGTTGTGTTTAATGGCCCAGAATGTTGGCTATCTTGGTGAACGTTTCATTTGGTTTGGGAAGAATGTATATTCTGCTATTGTTGGATGAAGTAGTCTATAGATGTCAATTATATCCAGTCTAGCTATGTCCCTACTAACATGTCCATTTCCGATAGAAAGGTGTTGAAGTTCCCAACAATGGGAGTGGACACATCTATTTCTTTTTGCAGTTCTATCTGTTTTTGCCTCACACAGTTTGACACTCTGTTATTAGGTGCATACACATCAAGAATTGTTATGTCTTCTTGGAGAATTGACCCTTAATCATGTAATGCCCTTCTTCATCTCTGATAACTTTCCTTGCTTTGAAGCCTGTTCTATCTGAAATTAATAAGCCACTCTTGCTTTCTTTTGATTTATGTTAGCATGGTAGATTTTTCTCCATCTAGTTACTTTTAATCTATATGTGTTTTTATAGTTAAAGTGGGTTTCTTGTAAAGAACATATAGCTGTTTTTGTTTTTTATTCATTCATACCATCTGTGTTTCAGCTGGTATGTTTAGACCATTGATGTTCAAAGTGATTATTCATATAGTTCAATTAATATCAACAGTATTCATTACTGTTTTCTATTTGCCCCCTTGTTCTTTGTTTCTGTTTTTGTCTTCCACTCTATTTCTGCTTTGTGTGGTTTTAATTGAACTTTTATATGATTTCATTTTCTTTCCTTTCTTAGTATATTGGTTATACTAAAAAACACACACACAGCACACATTTATTTGTGGTCCTAGAGTTTACAACATACATTTACAGTCAATCCAATGCTACCTTCAAATAACATTATACCACTTTGCAAGTAGTGTGAGTACCTCATAAAAGCAAAATAATCCTAATTTTCCCATCCTGTCACTTGTATCATTGCTGTCATTTATTTCACTTATATATATATGTATACACAAGTACATATACAAAACATGCATAATCAAATACCTTTGGTATTGTTTTGAACAAACCGTTATGTTAGGTCAATTAAGAATAAGAAAAAGTTTTTAAAAATTAAAAAAAAAATTGTAATTAGTTTCAAGTATACAGTACATTGGTTAAACATCTATGTAGTTAGTAAAATGATCCCTCCAATTGCTCCCTCTCCTGACCCTCCACCTCACTAACATATTAATGCTAACTGCATTCCCTGTGCCGTGCTCCCCATCCCTGTGACCATCCATCAGCTACTAATTGTATTTCTTTAACCCTTTACCCCATTCTCTCAGCCCCCCAAACCCTGCTCTCCTCTGTCAGTCACCAAATTGTCCACTATATTTGTTAGTCTGTTTTTGATTAATTTGTTCTTTTTATTCCTTAAATTCTGCATATAAGTGAAATCATATAGTGTTTATCTTTCTATGTCTAACTTAAATATCTTCTAGGTTCATCAAAGCAATATCTTTTTCCATCCCTTTCCTTTTCATATGTAGGGGTCTTGTTTTCTTATCCTTTCAGCCACTCTATCTTTTGGCTGGAGCACTTAATTCTTTTTTCATTTAAAGTACTTATTGATAGAAATGTAGTTGTTACCATTCTTTATTCCTGTTTTTGATACATGTTTTTTCTTCTTAAAAAGTCCCTCCAACACTTCCTGTAATTCTGGCTTGATGGTGATAAATTCCTTTAGTTTATTTTTGTCTGGGAAGCTCTTTATCTGTCCTTCAACTCTAAATGACAACTTTGCTGGATAAATTATTCTTGGTTGTATATCTTGGGTCTTCATCCTGTCGAATATTTTTTGCCAAGCCCTTCTGTCCTGCATAGTTTCTTTTGAGAAATCAGCTGCCCGTTGTATGGGTGTTCCCTTATATGTAATTATTTGTTTTTATCTTGCTGCTTTTAATATTTTTTCTTTGTATTTAACCTTTGGCATTTTAATTATGATGTGTCTTGGTGTGGGCCTCTTTGGATCCCTGATTTTTGAGTTTTCTGAGCTTCCTGGGGTTTTATGTCCATTTCCTTCACCAGGTTAGGGGAGTTTTCCATCATTATTTTTTCAAACAGCTGTTCAACATCTTGATTTTCCTCAGTTACAGTGATCAGATGGATATTTGGACCCTTAATAGTGTCCCATATGCTCTTTAAATTATTTTTATAGTCTTGGCATCTTTTTTCTTGCCATTCTGATTGAGTGTCCTTGGCTTTTCCATACTCTAGATAGGGCATTTGATTCTTTATTTACTTTGTTTATGCTTTTGTTTATTCTATTAATACACTTCTCATCTCAGATAATGTGTTCTTTGTGTCAAACTGGTTCCCTTTTATAATTTCCATTTCCGTTTTTATGTTTTTTATCTCTTTTTTGAAGTTCTCACTGAATTTATCTACACTTCCAGAAGTTCATTGAGCATCTTTGTAATGAGTATTTTGAACTCTGCCTCTGTTAGATTATTTCACTCCATTATATCTGGCTCTCTGTTCTGTTCTCTCATATGGTTTCTGCTTCTTTGTCTTCTCATTTTGGCTGCCTTTCCGTGTCTGTTTCTATGTACTAAACAAAGCTCCTAAGTCTCATGGTCTTATTAGTGTGGATTTGTGAAGCAAGTGTCCAGTGGCACAGTCCTGAGAGGGGTTCAGCTGCAGGCCATATTTAGCCCAAGCCTCTACCCCTTTAGGACCATCTGTTAAGATTCAGCAAACAATCCACAGATGCTGTGCTTATAGGTGCCTCAAAAGGCCACACCAGAAACCAAGGCCAGCTGCCCCCACCAGTGTGAGACTCAGCAAGGAACACCTGACTTGCTGAGGCTACACCTTGGATGTGGCCTGAGTTGGGGGAGGTGGAGTTTCAGGGAATCCTCTGGGCAGAGCGACCTCTGTTATCCAGTTTGATGATGTCACAGCGACACTAGCGCTGTGTCCTGCACACTGGGTGGGGGGAGGACTCAACAGGGAACAATGGATACAGCCGACACTTGTGTACAGAGAGATTCTCGCCTCGGCCTTTGCACAGTGTCTCCCTGTAAGTCTCTGGTGCTCCCTGCGCGCAGCCGAATCAGCACTGGTACTCGGAGTGAGCAGGTCCATCACCACGGAAATCTGCCCGTGGACGTGGCCCCTTTAAGAGGTGTCTGAGCTGTCACAGACTCTGTCTCACTCAGCTACTTGGGACCGGGCGGCCTCGCATCCTCACCCAACCTACCTTCTGCCATTGCAGGGTGCTTTTTGGATTTCTCTGTAGTTTTATGGCTTGTTCATCTAGATCGCAGGTGATTTTTCCTTGCTGCTGCTCCTTGTTTCTGTCACAACTTTGATTTGGTCTCCAGAGGCATGAACAGAGCCTCTGTCATCTATGCCATTTCCCCACAGAATGGGTTTTATTTTTTTTTTTTCTTTGAGGGTTTGAGGAGTCATGTGTCCAGCATATCTATGCTCTTTTGACTGGAGTGAAGGATCATTTTATAATGAAGGTTTAGAGCAGTTGTAGCTGCCTTTAGGACATCGTGCTGTCATATCTGTCACCTTATTTCCTGACCGAGATGTTCCTATTGAAAGCACCCTCTCCTTTGCAATTGCTTTGTAATTCTATTCTCTGTTTTAGAGAGTAAGATTTAAGTGAGTTAACTGAAGGAGTTCATCTGTGACCCTCTTCACAAAATGGTCATGGGACAAGAAAAGGACTTGGAGAAGCTCTGAGTCTCTAAATCTTTAGTTTCCATAGATGGGAAAGCAAATTCTTCTCAGTCTTCACTAGCCCAAATCACTCTCAGAATGCCATACAGAGGTAAAGAAACAATGAGGGAGTCCGAAATGCAGTTCTAGGCCTTGCAGGAAGGCGAGGGGCTCCTTCAGCGCCCGCAGGTGCCTGCTGAGGCCAGCTGACTCACAGGGTCCATAGCTCGCCCGTCTGTCTTCTTCCCACAGGTTCCCTATCAAATGAAGTTTGGGGAACAATGCCGTCTTTTCCGCGGGGCCAGAAGCATCTTCTCAGGAAGAGCCGGAGGAGCGGGGCTGGAAGTCGGCCCGGAGCGGGCAAGGCCTGGGAGAGCGGGGTGCCGAGCTGGCTCTTCGCTCTGCACTCCGCGAGGCCGGCGCCCAAGCGAGCAGCGGAGGGCTACTTGTTTGTTTGTTTGTTTGTTTGAACCTTCACTTATTCTCTCTTTGGAAATCTTCCTTTATGTAGTAGATTTGAGTTTCTGACCTATGTTATTTTCCTTCTCTCTAAAGAACTTTTTAAAACAGTTTTTCTATAAGGCAGCGATGCCGGCCAACAATTCCATTTTCTTTCTTTTTTTTTTTTTTTGGTCTGAGTCTCTGTTTTTCCTTCACTTTATTTTTTAAAAAGAAACAGCTTTTGTTTTTGTTTGCAATCTGTAAAATTGAATTCTTTTACAGATATAAAGTACCAATAACTCACTTTAGGATTATTTCTTTGCTTTTGAAGGATAATTTCACAGGGTACAGAATTAATCCTAGCATGGTGGTTTGTTTTTTCTCTCAAACTTCAAATGTTTCTATACCCCTCTTCTTCCTTGCATCGTTTCCAAGAAGAAACTGAATGTAATTCGTATTTGTTCCTCTATTGAGGAGGTGTATTTTACTCTGGCTTCTTTCTGGATTTTTACTTGATCTTTTATTTTCCGTAGTTTGAAGATGATAAGACTAGGTGTAGTTTTTTGGGCCTTTATCCTGCTGGATGTTCTCTGAGCTTCTTGGATCTGTGGTTTGGTGTCTGACATTAATTTGGGGAAAATTCTCAGTCATTATTCTTTTGAATAGTTCTTCTGTTCTATTTTCCTTCTGCTTTTCCCATTATATTGTGTATGCTGCACCTTTTGTAGTTATCTCACAGTCTTTGGATATTCTGCTGGGTTTTTTTTCAGACTTTGTTCTCTCTGCTTTCCAGTTTTTGACATTACCTCAGAGATTCTGTCTTCAGCCATGTCCAATCTACTAATAAGCCCATTGAAGGCGATCTTCATTTCTGTTACAGTGCATTTAAGCTCTAGCATTTCTTATGGTTCTTAGGATTTCCGTCTCTCAGCTTCCAGTGCCCATCTGTACCTGCATACTGTCTACTTTATCCATTACAGTCCTTAGACTGTTCATCATAGTTTTAAATTCCCATTCTGACAATTCCAACATCCCTGCCATGTCCGATTCTCATGTTTGCTTTGTGTGTTTTGCCTTTTGGTATGCCTTGTCATTTTTGTTGCTAGGCTGATATGGTGTCCTGGGTAAGAGGAACTGCTGTAAATAGGCCTTTAATGAGGTGCTGAGGTGTGGTTGTGAGGGGACTGCTTTACAGTCTCAGGATTAGGTCTTAGTTTTTTAGTGAGCCTGTGTTTCTAGACCGCGACCTTCAGAGGTGTTTCTCAGTTTTATTCTTCCCCTGCCACTCTCTCAATTGGGACAGGGTGGCTAGAGTGGCTGGGATTGGGTATTTCCTTTCTCCCAGGTCAGTTAGGCTTGGCTAAAACCCCAGCAGGCTAGGCCCTGGTTAATTAGTTCTCCGAGGGCAGGCCTTGTTAAGAACTGTGCTTTGGCCTAGTTCAGATAGTTCCTTGCCCCCTCCTCCTGCCGGAAGCTTGAGGGGATTTTTCCCCTGATATTTACTGTGGGAACTTGTTTGAGCTCTTGGGTAAATCTCACAATACCGTGAGGGCCCTCCACCGCTGGGTTCCCTGAAGTTCTTGACTCTTGGAGTCGTCCACACTGAGCCTCAGCAATTTGTCTGTTACATCAGTCGTTCTCTCCCTGGCCCTGGTTCCTGGGGTGATTTCAGCTCTGGTCTCTGGTGAGTCTCTGCTCTGGGAAGCCATGATTCCCTGTGTGTTTCTTTAATCTTGGCAGCAGCTTTGCCCCATGTCCTCCTGTCCCTTACGAACACGAAGAATTGTCGAGTTTTCAGTCCGTTCAGTTTTTTTACTTGTTAGGATGAAGTGGCACTTTCCAAGCTTCTTATATGTGGAGCTGGAAACTGGATATCCATGATTTCATTTTTATTCGGTTCAAAATACTTTTAGTTTTCTTCTTTTTTGACCCAGCAGTTATTTAGAAGTTGTTGTTTTAGTTTTCACATATTTGGGGGTGGTTTCCAGAGATCTTTCTGTTCTTGGTTTTTAATTTAATTCCATTGTGTTCTGAGAATGCCGCTTGCATGTTTTCAATTGTTTTAAATTTACCAAGTTTCGTTTTATGACTCAGAATGTGATCTGTCTTGGAAAATGTTACACGTGCACTTGAAAAAAATGTGGACGCTGCTCATTGGATGGAACGTTCTATAAATGTCAATTGGTCAAGTTGATTGATAATGTTGTTCCCGGCTTTTATATATTTACTGATTTATATCTACTTGGAACAATTATTGTGAGAAGGGTGTTTAAGTGTCTTTGCCAAAACTGTGGATATATCTATTTCTCTTTGAAGTTTCATCAGTCTTTATTTTGAAGTTCTCTTATTAATGAATACTTTGGCTATTTATGTCCTCTTGATGAATTGGCTTCTTTATCAATATGAAGTGACCCTTATCTCTGGTAATATTCTTTGCTCTGAAAAACTACTTTATCTGATATTAATATAGATATACTAGCTTCTTTTTGATTAACATTGCCATGACATATCTCTTTTTCCATCCTTTGGCTTTTAACTTGTGCTATTATACTTAAAATGTATTTCTTATAGACAGCATATATTTGGGTCTTGCTTTTTATGCGGCCTGATGATTTCTGTTTTAATTAGTGTGTTTAGACTATTTACATTTAATGGGACTGAAGGGGGCAGAACAGGCTTCCCCAAGTTGTACTACTTTGGCGTGTGAATTATTTTGAGCTGAAGACAATTGAGACCCTGTGGGCTCATGAGAAACTTTTATCTCTCCCTTAAAGAATTTAATTGGGGGCCTTGCCCACAATAAGTTATCACCAGAGAACATTTTATGACCTATCTCTAGGGCAGGCAAATATCTAATTTCTGAAATCAACTCTTTTTATCATCCTGTAATGATCTTCTTCTCTGAAGCAAGGTGCTTTCCCTCATTTTTAATTCAGGATGCCACATATGCCTCATTTTTAACTTCCTGTCTCTGAACCTGTCACGTATATGGGGTCTCTGACTCTCATGTATGTGGAGTTCCCACATAAACTCTCATTAATCTGTCTCATGCCAGTTTGATTATTAGACTAGCTGAAAGACCCTAGAAGGGTAGAGAAAGATTTCTTCCTCCCCTACATAACTAAGCAGTACAATAGTAAGTAATGCTATGGTAATGTTTGAAAAAGAAATCTACCATAATTCTCTTTCTTTCTCCTCCTTGAACACTTATATAGTTTCAAATTGGCTAGCACCTATGTTCATGTACTGTTGTCCTGTGCAATTACTTTTGTTCTACTCTTGCGGATAGGGGATGTTCATATGAAAACAAACTCAGTTTGCAGTTTTACATTCATCTTTATGTAAAAGAGTCACAGACACACACAAAAATAGCCTTTGACCGTTATTCATTAATAATATCAGACGATTAACCACCTGATACTACTGGGACTACCAGATGCAATTACCCTTGAAGTGACAAAAGAGTAGTGTCACTTTAGCATAGAAACTATAAATTCTTAAAATGCCAGGTGAAATCAATGCTTCTTTAACAGAGGTTACTTTAAAAAAATCTCAAACTTATTCCCACTTTTTAAAGCACTCATTGCTTATCTATAAAAACGGACACCTCTTTATACAACACCTAAAGAAAACGCTGAACGCAGTGTGCTGTATTTTTTAGAAAGTTATTTTTAAAATATGCATCTAAATTTATTAATGATGCAGGCAGTGACAAATTATCTTTAGTTAGCAATAGCTGCACGTAATCTGAAAAACATTCTACAAAATTTATTTCCCTGTTGTAGGTTTCTGCACAATTTTCTCCTATGAGCGGCTCTTTCCTCTATTCACAGAATCGCCACCTGTTGGGTGGGGTGGTTTCTGTTTTGCTTTCCTTTTCCTTAATGATTCACAATGCGACAATACTCATTATGTCTAACTGCTTCGTATGCCTCGGTCAGATTTGCTTAGGCCCTTCCGTCAGTGACACACACTGACCTTTCCCTTGTCATCGGGGAGGCATGATATGGATACAGCAATTCTAGGCACTGCTGCACACTTTCAGGAAACAGCAGTCTATCCTTACTATGGGGACAGAAAGAATACTAGAAGCAATAATGCCCAACCCTGTGGCAAGGTGCGGACTAACAGGAAGTGAAAAGTAGATGCTGGAATTCCATGTCACAGCTGTCTCCCCTCTTTTGTACTTTTTGAGCTTTCCCTGTCCGGTAGTTCCTTATCCCTGTGCTGCCAGTTGCCCCCGGATTCCTTAACGAAGCAACAGTATTTAATGAAGAACCCCAACGACTTTCTAAATCTGATATAGCTCAGAGGTCTGCCTCCCCAGGTGCTGGGTCACCTTGTGTCGCTCTGTTTAGGCCAGCTGTTCCTCTGCAAACCGTCCCCCGCCCTGGTCTCTGCCAGTGTTAGCACACGCAGACCCAGGGGGGACTCAAAATATACCTCTGTAGGCCGAGGATAGGGAAAGACTGCAAAGAGGCGGGCCACTAGTATGGTAATAGTTGAATAAAGTTTATTCAGGGAAACGTACATACGAGGCACGTCTTAGGCGCAAGAAGACGAAATAGAGCCCCATGCTGCTTGGCAGGTGCCAAAGAATTATAAACAGGGTGAAAGGAGGGAATAGTCATGGGTACCAGTAAGTGAGTGCTACCAGGTGGAAGTAATTAATTTACATGCTTGGCTAGCTCAAGGTAACTGGCCTCTTCCTGGAGCCGGCGTGCAGTGGGAGGCAAGGAAGGGTGCTAATTTATGTAAGAATGAACACGGATTATGATCAGACAGAGTCTAAGGAGGCTTTGCGGTAAGTAAACTCTGTTCTGGCCCAGGTCCAGTTCTTGGGTCCGGCGTGGTCCACTTTCAGAGAATGGCTCTCCTGCACAGCTTCTCAAACTAGCTGTGGTGAAGGATCAGGTGTTTTGTTTCATTAAAATTTTTTTTCCGATAAATCATGCATTGATATTTTTATAAAGTTCGATAGAGGAAAATAACATGAAAAAGACATACAAAATACAAGCCACGTTTTACTATGGTTAGGTTCAATAGTCAACTGTCAAAATAGGTATAAAACTTTCTAAGCTCTTACTCTCAATTTCTGTACTTATTTCCTGATGGATCGAAAGCGAATGTGGCCTATACTTTGAGTAGCACAGATTTAAAGGATACGTGAGAATGAAACCCGATGAAGAATCTGATTGGTTGCTGGTCAGTTGATGGGCTCCGCGGGACCACTCTGCCACAAGGGAAGAATGATCGCATGGTACGAGCACGCCTCTTGGACAGAAGCTTTAGTTGGGGGTGCTTTCCAGAGAATGGAGCATGAGGTGTTTTTTAGGGTGTCGGTACCACGGGGTGTAAAAGAATTCACAAAGTCAGGAAGTAAAATTTATTCTCTCTCCAAGCGTGGAAAGAGGCCACACATTAAGAACGCTGGCCCTGAAGGGTAAGGGGTTTGAGCTTTTATCAGTTCTGAAGGGCAAGGCCGCTGGTGTTTGTAAACAGCCGTGCGGCCCTGGCAAGAAGTTTGAGTTCTCTTTGATATATGAAGCAAGGTTCCAGGGATGTAGTTAATTAACTACAGCTTTGCTTGTCTTGGTATCTTTCCCCAGGCCTGTGAACTGAAACTCACAAAAAGAGAAAAATTAGTGGGGACTTTAGGGTCTGCTTGGATCTGTAGATTGTTTATGTTGGCCGATTGCCGGGACCAGCTCTGGCAGGGGCTCACGGACCTGTAGGTTGTGTATTTTAGCTGATAGCCGAGGCTAGTTCTGGCAAGGATCCAAAGCTCGTTAGGAGCTGAGCTGCTTGTCATTTCAGTAAATGCGAGCCTGCGGTGGGAGCACGCACAGCTGTGCTGTGTGCCTGGCTAGCTGTGAATGCGGCGCGTCAGCCACTTCGTTGGCTCAGACTGCTGAGCGCCCGCCATGGGCTGGAACCTGGAGGCTGAGAGTAACAGCCTGCCATGTGTTTCCGAATGCACAGGACAGAATCTTCCCAGAAGCTATGAATAGCTCATTAATTTGACTACAAAGATGAACAAGGTAAGCCCTCTGTCTCAAGAGCTCGACAGTCGACACAGCTTTCTCACAGAGTAATTGACTTTTCTATCTACTCACACGTGAGAAAAATGCTGCTGCTATTTCCTAGTCTCCAAACCCCGCCCCCCCCAATTCTTATTTATAGGCAATGTGTTCCATTTTTGGCTCATCAAAAATCTCTGAATTCCTTTCATGAATAATTTATCTTTGCATATACACAATCCATTTGTGTGGGGCGTCTCTTTGAGGCTTGCGCGATAAACTCTAGCATGCCTAGTGCCTAATTCGATACCGTGTCTTCCTACGTTCGACATTTTTTTCACGCTGTTGGTGGCAGTGTGTGTGGTGATGAGGACGTGGGATGAACGTCTATAGCTCAGACTTACCAATCTGTAAAATGAAGTTAATGACGTCTGCCTCAGAGACCTGCAGATTCCAAGAGGTAAAAGTATCCAGCACCACACCCATGAGCTCGGGAAATGTGGTTACAGCTGTTTAAGAAGTCAAAACACGGGGTTGTCGGCGGTCATTTAGTTAATGAGAGAGCCTTCCTTGTGAATGACAGTGGGCGTCACAGCCAAGCAGAATTCATATTTGATCAAGGTGCATTATGTCTGGCATTATTTTTTTAAAAAAAAACAACAGGCAAGTGAGCAATGAATTTTATTTCAAAAAATTTATAAAAATGGACTTGTGGATAAAGAAGACAGAACGAAGCTAAATCATAGAATCTCCTCCCTCTAATACCAAATGAATACATTTAAAATGGCATATGCCACAAAACGTTACATGAAATCCAGGTCACAGATGATAAAACCATAAAGCTTTATAAAAAATTCAAATGGGAGGAAATGCATATTTCTGCCAGGTCTATTAAGATGCCTTCACTTTCCCCTCCCACTATAATCATCATATAACCTGTGGGAGGCTACAGGTCATATGTTGCCAAGCAGTATTTTAGAATTAGGTTTATTATCAAAAGTCTAAGTTTTTACCTTTTCTAAAAAGATTAGTTCTGTTCACCCCCCACTCCTGCCTTGGTCAACCCCTGCCTTGTTCTTGTTCTAAGCATTTGAATTTGCACCTCTAGGTGGGCACTAACTCCCACTATTACAAAGAAAATTGAGGCTCAGGCAGAATAAGTAGCTTGCCCAATGTTAAACAGTGGCAGAGGTTGGTTTTTAACCTAGATATTTCAAATACATTCTATATTCTTTCCACTGTACTGACTGAAATGAGACGAACTCACCTCATTTATTTTATTCTACTTACTGCTCTACTTTGCCATGGGCCACTCTATTAGCATGGAAATGTATGTTTCTCCTAAACGTTATTCAAGTGTGTATACACTCTGTGCCCCTAGGCTACAAAAGCTATAGAAAATAAATTTTGTATTCTGTCAAAAAAGTATCTGACCCAGAACTTGCTAAATATTATATGTTTGTCCTGGGGTAAGCCAAGGACAAACTTCTGTGAAACAAATCTTCTGTGAACATACTTAGTTTTAGCCACTTATTTTTTCATTGTTGTGTCTAAAAACAACAGAGGATCATGCTTTTTAAGTGCTGTATTTTTTATTAAAAACAAGCAAACATCTTCAACATATCAAATGCTTTAATTTACATTTCTGTCTGTAGGCAATGACCTCAATACAGACCCAACACGACAAAAGCAATTAACACCAAGTAATTAAATGGCTGGTACGTAGTACAGTGGCCAGAAGGGGAGAAGGTACAAGAGGCTGGCTGGCTGCCTCCGTGGAGCTGGCAGAAGCCTCCTCCACACTGTTGGTTCAGTGATCTGATTCAGTCAGTTCACCTGCAAGAGCGAGCAGGGCCAAGGACCCAGGTTGCTCTCAACGTGTATAAAACAATTACAATCGAGGTGCCAATTTACCTGCAGGACTTATTCAAGCAGAACACATTAAAGAGTAATACTGCTGGCAGAGCCCAAACAGCAGTAATGAAAACACAAGCTCTTATGAACCACTGTCATCCAACTACACAAGGCCTTCCTCACTCCAGGAATCTTCTCACAGATAGCCCAACCTCCTCATTTGACTAGGATGCCCTCTGCCTGGATAATGCTAGAACAACAAGGGAAGCAACCTAACTTTCCAGCTCTCAGCATTCCCCGTTATTCAAAAGCACCACACCTAGATTACAGCTTGTCTTCTGTTAAGTGCTTTCTGCTTTGACACTGTCCTTCAATGCTGAGGTAGCCCACGGTGTCCTTGCAGAGACTGAGGAAGTGTGTTAGGTCTAAGATCAGCAATACACTTTGTCACTTTGTGACATATTTTGATTGTTTTTTCTCCAGAACTTTGGAATGTACCTTTCTGAGACCTGCTAGCCACAAGCACTTGACTATAGTCAGGGCTATGGGGAATAAACCTGTGTGTGTCTATGTGTGTATTTATATAACTATGATCCATTTCTATATTAAAATTAGAACTACGAGGAACAAGGCTAAGCCAGTGCGTTACTATTCGACAAAATACCGTTAAAACTTGTGAAATAGCTAAGTGGTCATATTCCCAGCAGCAACGGAGACCTCCAGTACATTTTTTACCAAAAACTTGGTTTCTGAGTATGTAAATGAGTAGAAAATTAACCAGGTGAATAAGTCATCAGAGTGGTGGCCTCCAAACTCTTAAAAAAGTAGTGGAAGTATTTTATCTACTGCAATCTGATCTTCAGCAGCACCCCAGCTGTGGTGGCACTGGCTGAGGTGAGAGGCCCCAGGGCGGCCACTGCGCTGGCCCCTGAAGCAGGGCTCATCTTCCAAGACCCCATGGATCATACTCCAAAACATTGGTTCCACATAAGAACCTGGAGCATGAAGGTTTATGTAATAGAGTTTAGATAAGTATTTCTATTTGGATAGGATACTAGCAAGTTTTTCAAAAAAATTCCTTTTGAAATGAAGATTTGGGGGGAAGAGGGCAGTCAGTGTAGTGGAGATAAAGCAATTGTAAGAACATTAATTCAGTTTTCCTGCATGGTATCCCATCTAGCAAAAGTCCCAGGTGAACACGAGGCAGACCAGTAGCTTTAAAATGTCAGCGTTTATCAGAAGCGCCTCTAGAGACACTAGTGCACGAAGAAGTCAAGGGCTGCTGGGCTTAGGCATCCACACTGTTAGCCCAGCTCCCGGGAATCGCGATGCTGCAGACAGCCTGCAGCGCGTACTTTGAGAAACACGAGATAGTTCTTAAAGGATAAATTTGAGGAAGGCAGGGATATGCTTTTAAAAAGTAAAACTAAAACAAACTTCTGTCTTGTTGAGAACACACCTTCATTCAGATTGGGATAGAGTAACAACACTATTTTTGCTTTTTAAATGTCTAGATTAAAAAAAAAAATTGTCCCAAGTTAGGCAGAATTTTAAAAAAATGTGAATATAAAGTGCTGGTTTTTACTTTAATAATATCATTTTGAGGGAAAACCACATAAAACTATCATCCATTCTAAGGAAACTATAACCTTTTCGGCTCAACAAGTACAAATTACGTATTCGGATCCACATGAATCTGTAAATTAATATAACCTTTAACATTTTCTAGGTAGTGCAAATTTAAAATTCCATAGTGTACATTAAATACAATTTTACTTTATATTACAAATGCAAACTAGCTTTTTTTTTTTTTTTGACATGCTGGTAGTAGTCATTTTTACAGTGCAAAAAGGACTTTACAATTTCGGAGACACAGTATATTTTACAACTCTAGGCATACGTATTTCAAAAAGCAAATACTACACGTGTCTGACACCTTAAAAAATAAAAATAAATAATTTTAACTATAAAATTTTTATCAACATTAGCTTATAATTAAGGGTTCACAGCTAACTGTTGCAGAAAAACCTAAAACACACTTAAGATCATGTACTCTAAGACAACCTGTATTTTAAAACACAAGTCAGTCTGATTTCTGTTACATGTAACAAAACATTGAAGATTATCACCATCTACTTACATAAGGAATCCACAGAGCTGCCAGGTTTTCAGGATTTAAGCCACTACGTGTACCAGGAGTTAGGAATGTATGAGCACAGCAAAAGATACGAGATATCGAAACACACATGGAGATATGCTTTACTTCATATATTTCTTCCTGAGAATAGAGAAGTTATTATTTTAAAGAAATCAAGACCATGTCAAATGGAACAGGAAAATCTTGTGGCATATTATCTTTTGTCAAGGGTAGGATCCCTGGTAATGTAAACAATTGCTACCCTAATATATAACTTGCAAACGTGAGCCTTGTAAATTGTAATTAAACCAAGACACATCCCTTTGTTTATTTGAAATGCTGAGTAAATGTGCCTAAAAAGTGAATTTTGCGAAAATGTTTTATAACATGGTATTCTGAAATAACTTTCCTAAAAAAATTAAGTCTGAATGAGTGAATAAGGCAACAGAAAAACTTCATGAAGGGTGAGTAGGGAAAAAAACCTCAGTAGATTATGAAAATTGAAAAACCAGTTAGTTTAAATAAATGAGGGTGTTGTATTTAAACCTGTTCTAAATCCAATGTAACATAATGGTTAAAGTTTTAACAATTAAAAAAACCCTATGTCATTACTTTTATTATTTCAATTCTGATATCTCAAATTAACAATATACTTTGATTTTACAATTAGAAGTATGAATTATAGATAGAATATAGTCTAAAGCAACGTGAATTTAATATTTGTCAAATGTGATATCTATAACAATTTTGACCATGAATTAAAGAATAAAACTCAGTATACTCAAAACATGATCGGCCCATAAATGAAAATCCACAAAACTCTCACCACAATGGGTTACCTACCGTAAAAGGTGTATGAGAAAGGTGAAACAGATCTCACAAAATCCTTCAGTACTAGAATTTAGCATCTCCTGTTGAGACCCATAGGTTAATTTAAGCAAAATAAAAGTATTTTATATAATGTACTGACTACTATGTACAGCACTAAGTTGTTCCTGAAGGTGACTGAAATTTAAGTTTATGGCAATTCATGCATGACAGATTCATAATAGATCCTTAAAAAGAGCTAATGGTGTTTTAGGGGATACAGTCTCATCTTTCAGAGATTAATGTCATGAAAGACCGCCAAGTACACGAATAGGCCGTTTGTCAGAAAAACGCTGGGCTGGAGGCCAAATGGGTCTGCTCAGCTGCAGGACCTTAGGGAGTACGGTGGTTAACAAGAAAAGAGTGCCCTCTAATGGGTAACCAAGAGAAAAACCTAACCCTTCAGTGAGTTTTTGGCAATTGAGGGTCAACTTAAACAATGAAACAAAACTTTCAGTTATTCAAAAATAGTTTGCCAGTGCTTTCATACCACCTTTTTTTTTTTTAACTGAGGAATACTTCTGAAGAATGAGACTATCAGGAGAATTAAATTATGGGTTTTAATTACTTAGTCAACAAGCTGCATTTCTGATTGTGAATAAAACTTACGTGATCAATTTAACATATTAAATAAAGCCATATAGAGTAAACACTAAACACAAATTACCACACTGAAGAAAATAAATAAGTAAAAAAAATCTCTCTCATTTTAAAATAAATACCATACAAACATTTTAGCAGAGGATTCACTTTCCCAAGGGGAAATTCTGTTAAGTACTTTGGCTATAAAAGACTACTATAGTTCAAACTACAAGATCACTAAATTTTTAAAGCTTATCAACCATTATTGAATTGTTTATAAGCAATTAGTATGACTAGTAAATTTTCTTTAGAACATTTTTTTTGAATTGTTGACATTGTTTTTAATCAAAAGAGAAGCTGGTATACTGTCTGGCTTGGAACCTGTAACTTTCCATCCAAAGTGCTCTGAATGTTAATTTTTACCAGGTCCTATGTGGTTCTCTTCTGGCTACACTGGGTTATAAACAAGATGCTCAATTTCAGCTCAACAAGGTCATTACCAGGGTTACCCAACAACATCTGGGGGCCTGAAAATGCACCTCAAATAAAAATTATAATAAAATTTTAAAACATCTTTTCTCCTTTTAGGGTTTCCTGAAATTAAATACTTATGGATCCACCTGGTGCTGGGCTATAGGAAATCTTAAAATGCACGCTGCAGGAGGGGGCCCAGTATTACCCATACTGGTTTGAAACCAACCACCTAGAAATGATGTTCCACCCACATCTTGCTGGATGTACCATGTGTCCATCAAATGTGTGGTTCAAGAATAAGGAATGAGAGCACACCTTCAGAGCGAGCCTCACTCTCAATCACAGAGCCCTGAAAAGACACTTCGCATTCATGGAACCTTCTGTGACTTTTAAAAATGAGTACTATACAATGAAAGTGTTTTGCTGAAAAAGGACAGGCATTTGTAAACAACTGGAAGTCTAGCTATTTTTGTAATGCTATTTACAGGAACGTATACTCATTATACTACTGGTAAAATTAAGACTAGTTGACAGAGGATTTCTACTTTTGGATGACGACGCTTCCAACTGTTTGTGAGGATTCTATGGTAAGTTTTTATTTCCTCATCCAGCTACTCAGTTTCCTTTATGTCCTCTTGATCCGAAGTACTAGAGATGTCATCATCGGTTTGTTCTCCAGAGAAATATAACATCAGTGCATGCGTCTTGTGAGTTATGGTGACAGTACAGGGCCCTTGGGCCCATGGCTCCCCATCTACCTGCATTGGCATCATCGAGCACTTCAAAATCAGCTGGCATTAGGGAACAAATAATTAGAAAAGAGTCAAATCTCAAAAAAGTTCAGAAAGGTCTTTCTTAATAAAACATCATCCATAGTACTTTCGACATACTTAGGGACGTATCTTAGCATTTTATTCTTAGAAAATTAATCTGGATATAGCCTTATTCAGTGATTGTTTAAAGGATTCTTTCCCACTGAACACTTTATTTCTTCAACTGGATCGAGGGCCTTCTTTCCTGTTTCTTCCCCATCCCACTCAAGCCTCTGGCGGAGGGTGATCAACAAAAAGCATGGGCTGTAAACCGGTTTAAGGAAGGCTACAATGCGTGTATTTTCTTCTACATATCAATGGCTTAGAAATGGACTGGGACAAATTAGCCTGTTACAGCAATATTTCACCTACCCGCACTGTATGTGCCTGTCCTATTCGAAAAGGATTTGCCAGTTTCACTTGAATCTGAGCACAGTGGAAAGACCCATATACTCCAACGACTTCCAGTAAACCATCATCATGCCTAAAATTGGAAAAAAGAAATATGGGTTCTACAACGCAATAAAATAAAATCAGGACACTTTTTTTTTTAATGTAGGTGGACCATCAACTTATTAAATATTTATTTAATGAAGTATACAAAAAAATTTGAGAGAAAAATTTTAAAAAGCTGAAAGTCTATAAAGAACAGACTGCTTTAAAGAAAACAGTGACATAAAAAAACAGACTACAAATGTACATACCTGGCTAGAGGGTAGGTCTCGTCTCCCATCCCTTCCCAGAGTCTGCAGCCGCCGCCCACGACCCAATGTTCAGAACGATGATACCTTCCAAATTAGGCAGTTCTACTCGCTCACCATCCAGTTCTAGCTTTAAAGAAATCCAAGTAGGTAGTTACTACAGGGCACACGATGTCCAGACCTACCCACTTAGATCCACTTCCTTTTTCATACATGTAAATGTGAGAGACGCATGTGAAAGAGACTACTTCCTACCCCACACGCAAGGTAACCTGGCCTTTCACACCTGTTCAATGTTTATTATGATAAACGAATTACAACAAATGAGTTTTTTTTTAACCAAAGTTAAAAAAAAAAGGTCTTTTTTGTTAAATCCTTTTTTAAAATTTTTTATTTTCCAGGGCTTTACCTAGCCTGCTGTTTCAGCAGCACCTGACACTGCTAACCCCCCCATCTCTTTTCCTGAGATACTCTCTGCCTTTGCTTTCTGGGAGTCAGGCTCCTTTTCTGGACGGTCCCCCTCGGTCCCACTGAGAGCCCCACTGCCGACATCACCGTAGCTAAGTACTGGGCTCCTTTCTCTTCTCATGCTGCAGGTTCTGGAGGCAAATCTCAGCCACTTCTATGCTGTTCATTGCCACCTCTGTGCTGACAGCTATTTTGCTGGCCCATGGAAATGAACTGGGCCAGATCTGAAACACTTCCAACTGACTATGGCACCTAAAACTCCTATGTACAAAACTGAATGAAGCACCTTCTCTGCAACTCCTCTACCAATTTACTTCCCGGAGAAGAGCGGCACCATCCCCTCGAGTTGCCTAAGCCAGAACCTGAGAGTTCTCTTTGCCTTCTTCGCCTTTACCCTCCACAGCCAATTAATCACTACAAACAACTGATGACACTTCTCAGTATCGACCACCCTCCCTCATTCCTGATAGTATCTCAGTCCAGCGTGCCATCTCTTAATGTTCCTAAACCGGTCTGGCTCTAGGGTTAGTTTCCTCTTAGTCAACTCTCACCTTGCAGCTGGACTGACACTTACACAATGCAAATATGTCATCCCCCAATCACAACCCTTCAATGGCATGACTCAGCGCTCACGATGAAATCCAGTTTCTTAACATGCCAATAGGAACCCCTCCGTGACTGGCCTCTATCCATCTCTCCAGCCTCAGCTCTTGCCACTCACCCTCCTGCAAACTACGCTCCAGCTTGAAGTCACTCGAATACGCCATGCTCTCTCTCTCGCCTTCAGGCCTCTGAACATGCTGTTCTTAGCCTAGGCCAATTTTCACCTCCTTCACTTAGCTATCTCTTACTTGATTTTCAGATTCTAGACATCAATAGAGAAACCTGTTTATTGTTTGACTCTTCCCTTTTTCCTTATCTTACTAGTTCTACGTTTCTCTTTAGTAATGTCTCTCTCATTGCTATTAACCATTATAGATTCTTTTTGGAAGCAAGCGAGGAATATACACAAGACTGCCGTATCATGATGTCAGGGATATTGCAACAATAAACAGTCATTAAGTTTCTATTTTTTCTGCTCAGACATTTTTATTTTGCCTTAGTATGTAAGAGAGCTATGTCACTGCCATAATATGGTTGAACTTCAGGTTTCAACTTCCTCTGAGAGTCCATGATGAGTCAGGCACTCTGTTAGGGAACTTCACATCAGCCGCCGTGTATGGATGGAAGCTGTTTAGCATGAGAGTTAAACAGACTCTAGAGTTAGACAAACCTGGGTTCAAATCCTGATTACATGGGTATGTGTGCAAATTACTTAATTCCAAAATAGTTTTCCTTCTGAACAAATGGGAATATGACAGTTCCTGCCTTACAGGGCTGCAGTGAGAAACTAGTGGGATAATGTGTAGAAAGCATGTAGTAAAGTGCCTGACAACACAGTAAACCCTCTATATATGTGAGCAAAATAGGTTAATAGAAAATTCAGCATTTTTGTTTAAAAAAAAGTTCATAACCCAGAGACAACCTAAAATTTAAAAGCTTACCTCAACTTTTTTATTTAAATCTTTACATTCTTGCACTAAACAATCTTTGGTTCCATAGAATAAGTAAACAGCCTATGAAAAACGAACAGAAAATATGATATTAAAACAAGCCTTGCAAGGAAGAAAAAGACGCTGTATCAACGTTCCCTGACACGGAGGCTAAGCCATGTTTCCTTAGAGTGGATCAGATACTCCACGGGGAAAAGGGACCCCGTTATTTTAGAGTTTAGTTAGCCTGTTCTTTAAGGACACTATGGGATAGGAGTGGTTTGTGCCTAAATGGTATTTTCTCTCAGTTTATCAAAAAAGCTATATTAAAATTAGAAAATTCTACCTTTTTCTAGAACTTCAGATTACTTAAGTAATACAGATAAATCTAGTAAACCTTTATAATCACTTTTGAATATTAAAAGGTTGGTGGGAGCACTGAGAATGCTGTTAGTTACCAAGTGAATAAGGAGCAAAGCTTATCGCCTCACTACCTATACTAGAAGGAAACCATCTGTAAACTTAACACATTTGTAAAACAGAACCAGGAACAAAATTGTTTTGCATTTACTTTTCATATTCTATTTCTCAATCACCAACAGTCATTAAAAAAAATTCTAAGACAAAACTTCCACCAAAGGAATCAACTCTACTAGAAACCAGAGTGATAACCTTGGTTAAAAGCCAGTGAAAAAAACTTTCTTTGCTTACCTTATCTACCTTTTGGTTGTTTTCAAGCCAATGGAATCTATTTTTCCATTAATGATTTCACCAATAATCTATCCTCCCTAAAATTTCTTTCCAATTTTAGTTGCCATTTAAGTAAAATATATTCCGCTTAGTTGCCCTCTAAGCAAAGTATGCTATAATACATCCAACTTTATATTTAAAAAATGTGTCTAAAGTACTTTAATAAAATACATTGAAGGATCTAATTTGATAGTCTTAGACAAAACAGAGCAGGTCAGTGTTTCCATAAGTTAGTTCTATCTGAATCTACTTGAAAGGATGCTAGATAGAACTGAATCACTGATTTGCACTGTACCTTTGGTGATATGCAGGAAATGTTATTTTATCCAACACACCTTATTAAGAATTCTGCTAGAAAAGAGAGATGGTGCCTTCTCACGGTGAGCGTGAAAATTGAGAGCCATGAGAGCATCAGGTCCAACAGAAAAATAGTTGTTCATTGTGAACTCCTGTGGAAAGGGGTAAGAATGAGCAGGAGATTATGTGTCAGTCTGAGCCTGTGTGGTATGTTATGTAAATCTCGGTCTTTATGTTCTTTATGAAAATTTAACATTTTCTGCATTTACTCTTCACACAGAGCTATTTTATGCTTCAGGCTGGTAACTATAGATATGAATTTCCTTTTCCATTTGTTTAAGATGCTGCACCTCAGATCTCCTCATCCAGAATGGCTCTGCTTTTGCACTCAGGCTTCCCACTCCTGTGTTCCCATTCCATTTGCTTCTAGCGGTCTCAACCCAGACTACTGGTACCCCCTTAGTTTATCTGACTTCCCAACCCAGCCCGGATCCTTCAGTCTACATCTCCAGCTCTGTTCTGTTCCTGAGCAATAAAACCAGAATTTCCAACTTCTTGTTCAAGCCTCGATGTTAATATACCCCAAGTCTCATTTTCTTCTGATTAAAACCTGAAACTCTATTTTTCTTATCTTAATGTGCTATTGGTCAAAACCAGAAATCTGGTAATAATGTATATGTTTTCTCTTCCCCTAATACCAATCGGCTGCCAAGTCTTGATCAAGGCTACCTTTCGAACGTCTTTGAATGGTCCTCATCCTGCGATTCCCCTTCTTTTGCTCTTGTGCAGGTTTCTAAGCTATTTTCACTATCTCCAGAGCATCTTTTAAAAAATATAGATCTGCTTTTTCTGTATTATTTGACAACCACGATTTGTACTATCTAGTCTCTACTTTCTCTGCCTAGAAAGTCTTGCTCTTGTCTCTGTTGATCTAAATTATATTTACCTTTTTAGGACCCTGAAGTCTTTTTCGCCTGATCTACCAGGGCAGAACGCAGCGCCCTGCACGGGCTCTCTCCCACAGTCACAGTCCAGCGTGGGAGTGGAGCACCTGCGGGTGGTTTCCGCTCCATAACCAGGTCCCTAGAGAGCAGTGCCAGGTCTGTGTGTCCCCCCACAGGGCCGCACCTTGTGCCGCGGAGGGCCTCCATCATGTTCACTGAGACTACTCACAGCTGAAGCCCTGAAAACATACCTTGGGTTTTCTCAAGTTGTAGTATCCTTTATTTGTTACTTGAACTTTCCATCTAAAAGACAGAAATTAAAAAAAAAATTATAATTATTTCTAGATTAAATGCTAATTAACGATAACTATTAACAATCAACTGGATGCCTGGGATATGAGGTCCCTCTATTAACACAGCATTTAAAAAAATAAGTTCATCTAAGTGGGTATGCAAATTTTGAGGTACATAATCAGCTTATGACTTCAGTCCTTATATGACAAAATATACAGTAAATAAAATACCAGCATCTAGGTATAAGTACAACTAAGACAATTTTTTACGTTTAAATTACATTTAACTTTATAATTTACACAAGATTTTGTTTGTAAAGCAAACATTACTCTCAGAGCTCAAAAAATCTACTTTGGGGGAAGTGTGACTTACCTGTCCAGTTTAATTCCATCTGCTTCCATCACATTTCTTAAGACCTGTGCGACTGGGATTTCTCCTGCATAACCTGTACCCCAGCCCAGCGTATTGGATAGATCATTGCCTGTTCCCAGAGGCAAGACTGCAACCTGTGGAATGTATTTTTCTTGTCCCTAGAATATGGAAGATAGAATTTAGATTTTTCTCATTAGACTATTTGGAGGATAATATCTGGTAAAACTTAAAGACCAAAGCAATAAAGATACAAATATAACAACTGTATGTTGTTTTCCTAAAGGTTATGCTAACTGCTTCATGACAATATTCGAAATTGGTGGTTTTCTTATACACATCTGCATAATAAAAATATAATCAAAAATATTGTATAATTATCTTGGAAGTGTCTCTGTGAAAGGCAAGCTGGTCTTAAAGGTCGATACCTTAATCTTCATCTCATCAACTGCATCCAGGACCCAGCCCACAGTCCCATCCCCGCGCAAACAAGTACTCGAGCTGAGTAATAAGGAAGAAGAGTACAAAGTTGCAGGGCTTTGAAAGGAGGAGTTTTAGTTACATCAAAAACCTAGGAATGAAAGAAAAGAAAACATTTTTACCCAACTGCCCTCCACTTCTGAAGATGATCTGTCGCTAGATGAGTACAGATATGATTAAATAACAAGACTGCCAACAATGCATGCATCTTTAACAATATGCCAGGCACTACACCAGACTTTTTTCTTTACAATTTTTAAAACTTAAAAAAAATAAATTTATTTTCCAATTATAGTTGACATACAGTATTATATTAGTTTCAGGTGTACAGCAGTGATTAGACATTTATAAACTTTATAAAGTGATCTTGATAAATCTAGTACCCATCTGACACCGTACATAGATAGTTTTCCTGACCTTATTCCCTGTGCAGTACTTTACATCCCTGTGACCATTTTTATAACCAGTGATTTGTATTTAATCCCTTTCACCTTTTTCACCCATCCCTCCATCCCTCCTCCCATCTGAGGACCACCAATTTGTTTTCTGTATCTATAAGTTTGTTTGGTTTGTTCCTTTGTTTTTTAAATTCCACGCATTAAATGGAATTATATGGTATTTGCCTTTCTCTGACTTATTTCACTTAGCATAATACCCCCAGGTCCATCCACATTGTTGCAATTGGCAAGATTTTCTTTTTTAGGACTAATATTCCATTGTGTGTATATATGTATATGTTCTTTATCCATTCATCTATTGATGGACCCTTAGTCTGTTTCCATATCTTGGCTATCATAAATAATGCTGAATGAACAGAGGGGTGCATGTCTTTCCAAATTAATGTTCTAGATTTCTCAGGATAAAAACCCAGAAGTGGAATTACACTAGACTCTTAATATTCATTTTGGCTCATTCCAACTCTGACCCTATCAAAATGAGCAAGCCACAGGAAGGCTAAATAAGATTACATAACTTGTCTATGATTCCCCTAATAATTAAGTACTGACATACAAATTCAATCTTTTATATTTGACACTCCTTCCTGCCTGTTCACATGAAACCAGAATGTGATGTTTAACATTAACTAGTGCTTCATATTTTAAACTAGATTTTAAAAATCCATTACTAGTATAACTTAGTATACATTTCTAGAAAACAATTTTGCAACACGCATAAAATGACAAAGATACAAGAATCCTTAACATTGATAATTCCGTAAATGATCTACAAAAACATTCCAAAAGATGAAAATACCGTGTATAAAGGTATTCATTGTGGTGTTATTGATAAATGTACAACCTTAGAGACAAACTAACCTCCAATAGCAGGAGACCAGATAAAAATATTATACATCCATTAGGTTAATTATCTAAGTCCTTACATATATGAGAACTGTGTTGCAACATGGAAAAATATTTATACCTTTAGGTAAAGAAAACAATGCAAATTTGTATCTAGATTATTGTTACTGTAATGTTAATATGTAGATGCACAGAGAATTTATGGAAAGAACACAAACAAATGAAAATAATGTGTTTGTGTAGGGAAATTGCAGGTGATTTTCTTCCCCTTTTTATTATTTTTCAATTTCCTTAAGTTATGTAGCACTAAAAAGGAAAAGTACAAATGGGAAGGAAAGAAGTTATTGCATTTTTGATTGTTGCACAACGGGGGTTTAGTTTTTCAATGTAGAAGCTACTAGCATTAACCTCAATGTTAGTGGCACGATCTTATTTTATTTTTAAAAAATTAAAAAATATTCAATTTTTATGGTGACACTGGTTAACAAAATCCAATAAATTCAGCTGTACATTTTAACAGTAAGACATACATACACACACACATATATATGTATATATATATATGTATATATATATGTATATATATATATGTATATATATATATATGTGTGTGTGTGTGTTACCACCCAGTTAGATTTCTTTCTGTCACCACATATTTGACCTCTCATACCCTGTCTACCTCCCCCCGCCCCCACTATCTTATTTTTTTAACTGAGGTATAATTTACATACAATGAAATGCACTCATTTCAAGTAAACAAATAATTTTTAGTAAGTTTACTGAGTTGTAGAACCACCACCACGGTCCAGTTTAGCTCCAATTAGATCCCTCAATGTGCACGTGCAGTCACTTCCAATTTCCAGCCCTACCCTCAGGCGGCCACTAACGGACTCTGTTTCCATAGTTCGCCTTTTCTCAGCAGGTCACATAAACAGAATCCTACCACAGGGGCCCCTTGCTTCTGATTTCTTCCACTTAGCATGTTTTAGCGGTTCATTCATTGTAGTGTGTATGTATCAGCGGTTTGTTCTCTCACTGAATAACATCCCACGGCATGGGTAGGCCACATCTTGTTTCATCCACTCACCGACTGATGGACAGTTGGATTATTTCTGCTTTTTGGCTCTTGTGAAAGATGTTGCTATGAACATTTGTGGAAGTCTTTGTGGGACATATTTTCCTTGGGTCGAATCCTAAAAACGGGATTGCTAGGTGCTATGATATATATATATATATATATTTAACTTTTTAAGAAACTTCTAAACTGTGTTTTTTTAATGTGGTGGCACCATTTTATATCCCCACCACGAGTGCTCCTTTTTCTTCACATGTTTGAATCGCTTGACCCTTTTATTATAATTATTATTCTTTCTTATAATTATTGATTACTAGTTTAAAGCAGTAACCACCACTGTAATTGAGGAAAAGCGAAAAGAGTAACACAGAAATGAAGTTTCTCTCGTTACCTGGACTGGATTTAGAAGGATTCTAAATTCTCCCAACAGCCCTTCTCCCATGTTAGTTCCACTACGGGAGTTGGCCAGGATTATTAACGGAGTCCACTGCTTTCCAAGCTTAGAGGCCAGCTAAAAAATTTAAGGTAAGCGAAAGGGTTAAATATCTCAAAAATGGTGAGCAGTAAAGTTTTCATTTCTTGATAACAGTGCTGTAATTTGCTGAGGGAAAAAACTGCTATCCCAGTACAAGTGATACAGTATAAAAATCAAAGAATTCTACGAATGGAAAGGGACTTAGAGATGAACTAATTTAACTTCCACTTAATGTATCATTCTCTTCTTTATTATTCTAGCTAAGTCCTTCAGCATATGCTTGGATACTGGTATAAGAAGGAATGCACTAAGAAGACAGCCTGTTCCACTGCTAAATCAAATTATTAGAAAGTTTTCACTTAAGTAAAAAACCTGTCTTTCCATAACTTTTATTCAGTGTTCTAAGTCTGCTTCCTGAAACAACTAGAAATGTCATTTGTTCTATATAATTTGTCTCCTAGACAATATATTTTAAGTTCTTTCAATTGTTCATAGAATGAACATTGAGTTCCTCTGCTCTTTCACCTTGACTGTCCTTTTCTGGAGGTATTCTGATGTATTTTTGTTTGGAAGGTTTTTTTTTTCCCCCTCTCTTTTTTAAAATTTTAAACGGGGGTACTGAGAAATAGATGCAAGAATCCAAATTTGTACAAAGCTCAAAGTCAAATGAAGTTGTCTTTCTAACCTAACAATTTCTTTCCTCTTCCCTTCACTTGTGTCTCATTTTTCTTCGTGTTCGTCATCGTCATCCCTTGTGATCTCAGACTGAATTTGGACACATAGGGGGTTGTACATTTAAAAAATATGTATCACAACAACATTAAACATGTTTTAAAATGCTTCTTCCTTTTGCAAGAATATCAACAAAGATGACATTTAAGATATAAAATCCTAACTTGGAAAAAGCACCATTTAATTTTAAAATAAAATAGTCCAACTCTTTGGCATATTCAAGTAGGAAATAAATGCAAGTTTTTATAGTGATTCTTTAAGAGTTACATAAAGACTAAGAGATATATTTACATCAATTTTCCTATACAAACATACTGCAAAATGTTAACAACTTTAATGTTTAACGTTATTTGTGGGAGCATCGGATGCCCAATGTAAAGGTAGCTCCAGGCACCCTATGTAAAGTTCCAAACGGAAAGATTCTTTTAGAATAACGTGTAAGGAAAATCTGTTTCCTTCTCATTGACTACAATCATGAACGCCAAACCCGGCTGTTCCTCAGTATCATCCAAAGACCTTCAAAAACATGGGTTTCCAGGATCTACCCTAGACCTACGAAATCGAATGTGGTAATGGTGGTGGATTCAGGAATCCTGCATTTTTAAAAAAGGCCCCGAAGTGATTCAGATGTAGGCAGTGATTTAGAAACCACTAACATAACATTTCCAATTTCCCTTCGGACGTGAAAGAACTCAAGATCTGCGGCTCATCTCCAGGAACTGGGTAGGTTTTTACGATTTACCATAACGATTCCACACACACACACACACACACACGCACGCGACGCACGCACGCAGTCGCAACTCTCACATGCAAACTCAAACAACTTTCTGGAAATTAATTACATAGGAAGAATAAACTCTGATTACCACTGCATAATCTGTTTTTTTGTCTTTACGCATCTGATTAATGGAGGTTAAATAACTTGGTGGAATGATGAGGCTTTGAATTCTCCAAAATCACACTTTTCATTCTTTAAGCTATTTTTCATGCACTCATCATGTACTGTTTTCTGACACCAAATGCACCTGAAGGAAGAAAGGAACAAAGACAACCATTTAAAACCATAATCTTACTGATCTGCAGACCAATCGTTTTTGTCTACACATTAAAACAGCAATTTCACCATGACTGAGCATAAAATCTGGCAATAAAAGATTTATAAGTGTATCTCCAGAGTGAAAACAGAGCAACAACCTGAAACATACTTGGTAGTTTAATACAGCAGTGGTTCTTAAAGTGTGATCTACGGCCCCAAAGATCCTTTCAGGGCGTCTGTGAGATTAAAATCATTTTAATAATAATACTAAGATGTTATTTCACCCTCATTCTCTCAAAAGTGTACAGCGGAGTTTTCCAGGAGCTGTATGACAGGTGCTACATCAATACACTGAATGTAGAAGCAGATAGGAGAATCTAGCTGACTTCTAAACCAGAGAAATGTATCCAAAATGTAAAACAATGTCACTCTTCTCACTAAATTTTCATTTATTTCATTTTGATAAAAATACACTATGTTACCATTATCAATCTCTTAAAAATGAACATTTAAACAGGTTGTTTTAATTTATAACATGGTAAATACCAATAGATATAATCCACATTAACAAAAGCTGATCCAGAACAATGATCCTGTGTATTATTTATTTGTGCTTTGGTTGAATTAGGTCTGTGAGGCCTAAAGTGCTTACTGCTTAAGTGCCCCAATGGCCTGGGTCCTTGAAGCACCCTGAGGAGTTTGAAAATATCTTCACTTATATAACCATCTGTGAACACTAGTAAATATAATAAGTCAATTTCCTGTTGGCCATTAATACAAAACTAATCTATATGTCTGCATTTGACATACAGACAGAAGACATGTACATTCAGATCTGCCTCTATGTTTGGACCCATGCGTGAAGCCAGCAGGGATTAAACAATGCCGGTAAAGGTCCTGGGTTTCTATAATTAATCTGCTAAGTATTTAATCCTCTCACAGACTGTACAGACAAAAGCAGGCTGGCAAAAAATAATGTTCATAATTAAATGAATAATTTTAAAAAAGGGGATAAGAACTCTCACCCCAAGATCAACTCTCTTGGCCTTCTATTTTAAGGTTGTTTTTCTAGTTGGATGTTCAGATTCATCAAGTAATTACTGCTATTTTGCAGAATCATTTGAATGTAAATTGCAGACATTATTTCGATACTTTAGTTAGTGTTTCCCCAAAACAAGGACAGTCTCCTTGCTTTTAAAAAATGTCTGGCATTAAATTTTTTTTTACAGTGAACAGGTATGTTTAATCTTTTTGTTTGGGTGCATTTCAAAGAAACTGAAATGGAAACTTCCAAATACCTTGGCAAGCAAGCACATCATTACCCAGGTTTGTTATTTGTTTATAAGGTTTTTTCTTTTGATATAAAATTTACATACAATGAAATGCAGGAATACGTTCATTTGCCGAGTTTTGACAAATGAACATATTTAGCTCAAACCCTTATCAAGACGTAGAACATTACCTTAAGTGCCACTCTTGTATATAAAAAACAAGTTTACAAGGGGAAAAAAACCAATGCTGGCAACACTGCTTATTATTTTCTCTAAAGTTACCTGTTCACAATAGCTCTCTTCTTTAGTATGCTGGAAGAAGCAGCAGAATTACATGAGAAGTTAAGATGGTTACTTATGAAATTCACACCAGAACAGGGTTCAGCAAATTACATATACATCTGCTGCCCGATTTTCTGAATAAAGTTTTATTGGAATACAGCTATGCCCATTCATTTATGTATTGTCTACAGCTGGTTTTGTACTGTGACAAATGGCACAGTTAAGTAATTATGACAGACCATATGGTCTGCAAAGCCTAAAATACTTAGTTTTAACTTTTTACAGAAAAAGTTTGCCTACTTCTGCTCTAGAAGTTGATTTGTTATCTTTCATTGTTTCACATAATGAATGAATGAAATGAATAAACACATACCAATAGAACATAGAAACATAAAATTTAAGATCAAAGCTGAGACCAAAGCTGCCAGTGTAATTACTAAGAGTCAGAGCTTTGTTTCATTAATCACAGTGCATATGTGTGAGGGTAGGAGGGGTGGAGGATGGAGTGGGATGTAATGAACACAGGCCTTATAAATAAAAAGGCACCTTATAGTTTCTTAATGAGACAGACCATTATAAAGAACAAAGGTTGACTTAATAAATATAATGAATACTTAAAAATATAACCTAATTTTCTATTTTCATTAGCAGAGAGGTGAAATGAAAAAAAGGAAATATAAGGTAGGAGTGATAAGACATTAGGTATGGAAATACTTTGTGGTGCTTAGGAGAAGAGAAAGGAAAATACAAAAAAAAAAAAATCTACAGGAAAAGTAGAACCAGCACAATGCCTGGCACAATACTGATGCCTGACATGTGAAAACTGCATAATGACTGAGTACAAATTCAAGAAACTTTGTCATTTTATCTGCAGAGTTTAACTGGGCTAAAGGCTTTAAAATTGGGTATCACCTGTCATTACTGCCCTTTGAAATGCTAACTTGTTGAACAGCTTCACAGTTCATTTAAAAATCTATAGACTTTACCAAGAATAGGAGACCCCTCTCCCCGCAATCCTACAGTGCTTGATAAAATCCAGAGACAGTCCGGTATGTGTTTAAAAGTTCTAAAACAGATATTTCTCTTGTTTCTCTTTCTAAAACATTTCATTCCTACGGAAGATCATAGCTGACTAATTCTGAAAAAAACTAATTCTGAACATTGCAGAATAAGTACCACTTTAGGACACTGTGCTCTTCCCTTCTGGGAATAATAAACACTTCCTAAATTATATAATTTCTACCACGGGTGAGGGGTTCTAGCATCTTGGAACAGACTGCTCAGCAACCAGTAAAAACAAGCTAATAAGGAAAAGGAGATCTATCATCACAATCATTCACTGTGCTCAAAGGAGGAGGAGGAAACGAAATTAAGGACAGAGGCCCATGTTTAAAAAGATACACAAATATAGCAGTGGTTCTCCAACTTTAGTATTACTTGCAGGGCCCATTAAAGCAAAGGTTGCTGGTTTCCAGCCCAAGTTTGATTCAGTGGGTCTGGGGTAAAGGTAGGGTTGCCAGGAAACACAGGAGAGGATTGACTAAATCTGAATTTCAGATAAATAACAGATAATCTTTTGGTATAAGTATGTCTCAAATATAGCAAAAATTTATATTTGTTTTATTTGGTTTGCTAAATCTGGCAACCCTAGAATTTGCATTTCTAACAAGTTTCCAAATGATGCTGATGTTGCTGGTTTGGGGACCTTATTTTGAGAACCTCCTAGAAACAGGATATTATGTCATCATCATGAAGAGAAAATTTGGGGGCAGGGATGAGTAGGTCAGGCAAAGAGTTCCTGAAGGAAAGGGCAGGAAGGAGATGAGTCTTTAAAGATGCTCAGAAGCTAGTCAGGAAAAGGATACTTAAGATAAAGGAAAGCCTTGAGAAAAAGGACAGTAAGAAAAAGCGTGATATTTTAAGAAGCCGCAGCCAGCCTGACATTGCTGGTACACAAAGTTTAATGCAGGTGGTGGTAGGAAAGGCTAGAAGCACGTTGCAGTGTAGAGAGGGCATGTAGGACCTTGTGTACTGTGCTAAGTAAGCACTTGGAGTTTACACTGAAAGACCATCAGTGTATGTGATGGGAGCAACTGAAGAGTTTTAGGTGGAGCAGGGAGGGACCCTATCAGACATGAATTTCTGGGACAATCATTTGGGTGGAGGATCAGAACACTATGATTATTTGTTAAGGAGTATGTGAAACGCAGTTAAGATATTTATGGAAGCCATTTTTATCTAATTCTACACAGGCACAAAGAAAGAAAATAAAGCAATACTCAAATTCATGTCTTTTTTCTAACTAATCCCAAACTCTTCAAGACTAAATTTACCTACAAAGAGAATTCTGAAATTTAAAGACATTGGTGACATTGCTCTCACTCATGCCAAAAGGACAACATCTAAATTTAAAAGAGAGCAAATAAAAATGATCGCATAACTCTGTAGTTTTTTAAAATATATTTTTGGAAAAGTTTTCTTAAACCTAAATTTGATGTGTAAAACTATTTGAAGTGTTTTAAAGGTAGATGTTACCTAACAGGGATCATGCTAATTAAAAAAATTTTTTTTAGATAAAAAAATAACTTGCTATCTAGTGCCAGTTTTTCACTTTTAAAACATGTTTAGGGCCTTTCTACTTGTCAGAAATAAAACCCATCAGAATGAAGATGTCCAGATTTATGGCTGAGATAAGGCTAGGTATTAATGGTATTCCAAGCCCTGTCCAGGGGGTTAGAATTCCTCCATGCCTGTTCCATTTTACTACTGAGTAAAATTCTCTCAACTGTAAAATGAGTTAGAATAATGATCTGCAAAGCAGCATCCCCTTTTATGACCAATCTCTAGCGCCAGCAAAGGACATCTTCACCTATTACAGACAAGATTTAAGACAAATGTTTTGTCGTGTATTTAAAAGCCATAAAATAGTCTTGACTTAATTCAAGTCACTTGTCTAAGATGCTACATGTCCTGAAAGACTACTAACACCAGGAGTATCCCTTGAAGTGTTATAAGTCATTATTAAAGGTGCTGCTTTGGAATGATACTTGTTTTCCTTGTACATGTGTAATACAACACTTGAGGATGAATCAGTTTTGCGACTCTAGGGAAAAGTTAATTTGCCCATAGTTCATCTTTCCTTGCATAAAATGGAGGTAATCAATGCAACAAAAGCCAAACTGTAACATACAGTGGCCATGAAATATGCAGCACTTAGAGACCCATGGATGAAAGTTAAAAGCCTACAAAAATGGCAGACAAAAGGGCAGGTCGGCCGAGGAGTGAGGTTAGATGCACTATCTCGGCACATAACTATTGCAAAGCTGCCCTGCTTGTACACTTACCAGGGATGTTTTATTAGCTTGTTTTCTCCAAGTGGGCGGTTAAGGCCATTTGCAGAGATCAAAACTGGTTCTACGCCCACGCCAGGAAGTCCCTACTCATACTACGCATCGTGAAACAATAAGCACCATACCTGTAATCGCAGAGCTTGGGCTGACTGCCGCACTGCTGCTTGCAAACCACACAGTAGCTGCACAGGGGGACGTTGCCCCGGATCCAGTGGTGGGGCATGGCGTCCAGGGCCCTGCCGTCATTCTTGAGCATTATCTCCTTGCACTGGAAGCGCTTGTCGGCCTTCTTGAGGCAGCCCTCGTCCACGCGCAGCCCGCAGCAGTCGCAGAAGGCGCCCTGCAGGATGTGCTGCGCGCACACGCAGCAGTAGGTGGGATGGCTGAACAGGTCCGTGTCGCGCCACCCGTGCTTGCTCTTGCGGAAGATGTCCCTGCGGTGCAGCTGCCGGCGCGACCGCTGAAGGCTGCACCAGAAGGTGATGAACACGGGCAGGAGCACCGAGCACAGTGTCCACAGGACCAGGTGCCCGTCCGCAAAGAAGCCCTCGTGGGGCTCCGGCCGCTCCTCCCCTTCCATCTTCTCCGAAGACGACTCCGAGCTAGGAGAGAGACAGGCGGGGAGCGCCGCGCGCTGGCCGTGCCCGTCCTGCCCTCCTTCCTGCTCTCGGGGGCCGCGGAGCGCGCCGTCTGCCCCGGCGGTCCCGCCCTCTCGGGGAGAAGCACGCGCACGGCTCTCCCCCGCGGCCCGACCCCTGCGCCTCCAGGCCCCGCGGACCTGTCGCGCCGAAGGGGCGACGCCCAGCGCGGTCACGCTCGGTCCCCTTCCAACGGCCCCGCCTCGCCTCGCCCGGCGCGGGGTAGGGCGCAGTGAGCCCTGACGGCCCGGGACGCCCGGCGCGATGGCGCGCGTGCGCCGCGCGGCGCCCGCAAACCGTTAGCTCGGGCCCCGCACTGCCCTCCGCGCCGCCAACAGCCGCGTCCCGCCGCCCGCGCGGCCCCGCGCCCCCGCCCCTCCGCGGGGCGTCGGCGACCTCCGCCTCCGCCCCGCCCACCCCGGGGCCCTACCTCGCGGGAGGCGGAGGCGCGGTTCGCGGGGCCAGGCCTCGGGCCGCCCTCCCGCCCCGGCGCCTTGGCGTGCGGGAGCTCGAGTCCGGGTCTGCCCGGGGCGCCGAGGCCCGTGAAGAGGCGGAGAAAGCCGAACGCACTCGGAGTGGGGAGGGAGCGAGGGGGCCCCGCGCGGGGAGGGGGCGACTGGAGGCGGGGACGGGGCCTGCGGCGCTACCCCAGGGTGGGGCGGAGGTGTGAGGCGGGCTGCGAAGGCCTACAGGCCTGAGGGGGCGGGCCTTGGGGAGAGGGTGGGGATGGACGAAAGGGGCGGGACCTCGAGGGTGTGGCTTAGGGATAACGGTGGGCGGGTTAACTAAAAGTGGGGGCGTTGGAGAGGATGGATGGTTGATTCCTGTAAGTTTGCAGCCGGAGGAAGTTCTAGTATGCATGATTTACAGTATGCGCTAAGTTCCGTCAATGGCCTTCAACCTCCCCTCCTTTCTGTGTGATGGAGGTGGGAGCTGGCACAGTTTTGAATGTTGGAAGGGAGAAAACTGGCAGTTTTGAGAGTGTTCTATACCAATAGAATGGGAGAATATAAGTCAAAAATTGACATATGTCACCTGCTTTCATGCTAGTTATTTATTAAACTCATACCAGCTGAGGGCTTACTGTGTGCCCAACACTCACAGTGTTGGGCCTTTTGAGACATGCCTAATAAGAAGCATTTATGAGCCTTGTTTATAGTGCAGCCAGCTTCCATCACTGCACTTTCTAGGTACCATGCTGAGTTTATCATATCCGCTTACAGATGAAGCAAACCAAGGCACAGAGCAATTGAGAAACATGCTTGATGTTACAAAGCCAGTGTTGAAACTGAGACCACTTTGTTTTAACTTGGTCATCCAAGTTAACTTAAATTAAGCCACCAAAGAGAGACTTTCTGTTATTTTGTTATTTCTCTAAGAAACTTGCCATGTTAAAATGCAGATTCTAATTTCCTTTCTTGGGGAAGAGGCCTGAGAGTCTGCATTTCTAGTAAGTGGTCAAGTGCTGTTGATACTGCTGGTTGCCCAACCACGTTTTGAGTAGCGATGCTAAAGTGTTTAGCAATCTGGATTGTGAAGACTGAGGGGCGTGGTGAAGTGGAAAGCGTGCGATGGCATGGTGAGGCAGAGGATCAGATCCCGGTCCTCACACGCCTCCGTCCTCCTGTGCTTGTCAGTTCCCCTCTCTGGGCCTCCGGTTCCTTGTCCTGAAGCTTATCTGTGAGCCATTAAGGCACCATCAAGTTACCTGAGCTTTTCAGTTATCCGAAAAGCCATATCAAATCACCCTAAAAGGCACCAGTTTTAAAGATACAAGTTGATGAGTTTTGGCAAACCAGACTTAGAGGCTTCCAAAATACATAATTTCTGTGGGGTTTGATTCTAATAGTTGAAAACATAAAATGACAACTCTTTCCGATCAGTGAGCAAGAATGCTGACAGCCACCAGGATGCTCGGCCTCTGCTGGCTGGACTTGACGGAAACCTTTGCGTAGTCGGTAGACGAACCTGGAAAGGGAGCACATGATTTAGTGATGCCTGTTCTCCATTTGGATCCACATATTTTTCCAAAATATGTGGTTTTAGTTATCAAAACCATGAAACCAACTATTGAGAAAAACAAACTTAGAGCTAGTCTTCTGAATTGCTTTATCACAAAGTGTTAATCGAGATTTTAAAAAATAATGGAGCACATTTAATCACATTGCCACTCAGAATATCATAATATTTGGGTGAGAGCAAAAAGATTGTGTTGTTAATAAGTTATTAAAACAAAAAGAACGTTGGGAACCTCTCCTATGCCCACTTGATGGCTACCCCTCTCGTCCCGTCAGGAAACTACTGTCCTAGTTTTTGTGTTCTTCATTCCCTTGCTTTTCTTTATAGTTTCACCACCCCTGAAAGTATCCCTAAACAATATAGTTTTGTTTGGAAAAAGAAGCCCAAACCTAGCCCTATCAGGAAATAGCAGTAATATAGGAAGGCTCCTTGGAGGAGGTGAGCTGAGTGGCATCTGGAACAGTCTGGATTCAGCTTCCCGGAGAAGAGTCCACCTGGGGAAATCATTGCACTCAGTCCTGGGGAGACTGTTAATCACAGTGGGACAAGTGGGCAGAGCTGTAGTCTGAACATCAGGCAAAAACATGGCTGGGGCAGGAGCTGCCTTCTTTTTTCCCTCCTCAGCTCGTTAGGACCTCCCTCAAGTTCTTAGAAAAAGGTTAGCAGAAAGAAATGAGTATCTTCTGCTGACCCAGGGGAGTGGAACCTTATGAGCTCCTGGTTGTCGAGATAAACAAAATACAAGTAATCTGCCCCAGCCTCACCCAGGCAGTCTGTCCTCAGTGTGTCTGCACCACATGGTGCCAATGGCACCTTGTGCCATTCCAAGCCACCTGCCCTGCCTGTTGGAGCACAGTGGTCATTCTGGGGTTTCCATTCACCACCCTTCTGTTTGCATTTTCTGTTTTCTGGGTCCTGTGGCTTCCCCTTCTTTCTTGGTAAATTCTCTTGGTTTCGGGAGCACATCTGTCAGTACTTTGAGAGCATAGGTACATGGGAGGCGTAATTTTGAGTCCCTGCATGTTTATAAATGTCTGTATTCGCCCCACACACCTGATTGCTTATCTAGGTATAGAATTCTAGGTAGCGAAGAGGTATCATCCCTCAGGGTGCTGAACAGGCCACTCTGTTCCTGCTCGCCCTTAACGTGGCTGCGGAGATGTCTGAGGTTATCCTTATTCCTGATCCCTTGGATGGGACTGGTTTTTGCTTTCTGGAAGCTTGTAGAATCTCTCTCTTTTTCAGTGTTCTGAAAGTTCACACAAAGATGTGCCTGGATGCGAGTCTGTTTTTATCTATTTTGCCAGGTTTGCCGGGCCTTCAGCCTAGCAGCAGCTCATGCCCTTCGGGTCTGCAATTACTTTGTTGACTTTCTCCTCTCTATTTTCTGTGTTTTCTTTTTCAAAACTTCTGTTATTTAGATGTCGAACCTCCTAGACTGTCCTCTTTCTTTCTCTCTTTTTTTAAGAGATGATTTTTTGGGGGGGGAGCGATTTCAGGTTCACAGCAAAATGGAGGAAAAAGAAGAGGGTTCCCTCATTCCGCTGGTCCTCACACGGGCACCGCCTCCCCACTGTCATGTTGGGGCACCAGAGGTACATTTGTTACAACTGATGAAACTACACGGACACACTGTTACTCAAAGTCCACAGTTTACCTTAGGGTTCGTGCTTGGCGTTGTGCATTCTGTGGATCTGGACAAATGTATAGTGATTTGTATCCACCATGGTAGTATCATGCAGAGTAATTTCATTGCCCTAAAAATCCTCTGTGCTCTGCCTATTCATCCCTTCCTCCCTTTTAACCCCTGGCGACCGCGATCTTTTTACTATCTCCATGGGTTTGCCTTTTCCAGAGTGTCATATAGTTGGAATCATACAGTATGTACACTTCTCAGATTGGCTTCTTTCATTTGCCATTATGCATTTACGTGTCCTCCATGTCTCTTCACGGCTTCATAAGTGCTAAATGAAGTGCTGAATAATATTCCATTGTCTGGATTGTCTGTTTATCCATCACTTGCTGAAGGACATCTTGGTTGCTTCCAGGTTTTGGCAATCATGAATAAAACTATTGTAGACATTGTATGCAGGTTTTTGTGTGGGCATAGTTTTCCACTCATTTGGCTAACTGTCCTCTCTTTTAAAAATAGTTTCTCTTTTTTAAAAAAACTCTCTTGCTTTCATTTTTGCTCTATTTTTCTAAAAAATTTCCATAGCTCTAGACCTGAATCTTTTTAGAGCTTTTAATTTATGTTCTTTTCAATTTCTAAGAACTTTAAAAAATTGATTGCTTTTCTGAATATTCCTTTTTACAGTATCCTGTTCGCATCTCGTGGGAGCAAAACCTTTCTCTTATCTCGCAGGGGATGTTGTTGTTGTTTTCCATCATAACTGGCATCATCTTTGCTGAGGCTTTCTTACATGTCTTGTGAACCTTCAGGCGATGCTCATGTATCTCAAGGTTTGAGAGTCACTGCTACTCTTCATCTCTCTGAAGCTTATGATCCCAACTGATAGTCCACAGAGGAAAACGACACACATTTCAGTGTTTTTTTTTTTTTTTTTCCCCCTGGAGAACCAGAGCTTTTCTCTCCCACTTAAAGGCTTGGAACTTTTCCTGAGTGAAATGTAATATGACAGTAGCCTTGGGGGTGGTTTCACAACATATGCAGTTGATGCCTCATTCTCCAGTCTGTTTATTTGTACTACCTTGCGTTGCTACACCTTTGCCAGTGCTCCTGTCGTTCCTGTTTAGGTTGGAGAAAAGCCTGGCACTGGCCATCAAGAACCTGACGCTGACCTTGGCTCTCCTCACGACTGGGCAAATGTAACTTGCGGCCAATGTCCCGGCCCAGAGCAGAAATTATAGTCCCCTTGGGGAAGCATGCAGCGGGCCGGAAAGGCCCTTGTCAAAGGCCAAACCATCTTGCCATTGTATTACTGCTCCAAACAGGAAGGTGTGTGTTTGTGTAGAAGTACTTAGGATATGAAAATGGAACCCAGGACGTGGAGTTGGACACAGAGAGGGAAAAAAACAACTCATATTGTGAAGGGGGCATATTTTCTAATAAAAGTGTATTTTTATGTCAACAAAATGTAAAATTATATATCTTAATATATATTTGATTAATCTATCATTTCGTCATTCAAGATATATTTATAGACTTTCTATCATGTGTCTGGGAATGGGGTGGGTATGGACATGTCCGTAAGGGTGATTTCACAGAGAAAAAGAGAACTAATAATAGAAGCAGCAACAAGTTTCCAAGTATTAACACCTTACTCTATCTGTCAAATACTTCATCTGTGCTTTCTCTTTTAAGTCTCAGAATGTCTTAAGAGGTAACTTTTATTGTAATAATAATGATTACTTTTAATAAATGAAAAAACAGTGATTTGGATGGTTAAAAAAGTTACACATAGCTTCAGTGTAACTCAGGTATGAAGTTTCAGAGCCAGGATTCAAACTCAGGTCTATGGATAACTTTGTTGCCCACGACCTTGACCATTATACCATGTAGCCTACATGGTAGATATTTATTCACTCTTGAAGGAAGCTTCTACCAGGACCCTGTGATTTACTCAGACCCAATAGCACCCAGATCTGGACACACTCACCATCCCATCAGAAACCCATGTCAGTTAGCTGTTGTCAGAGTAATGCTGTGTAACAAACCACTCCTAATCTCAGTGGCTTTGAATAACGATAATGTAATCTCAAAGACTGGCAGGTTGGTGGTGGCTCTGCTTCAGGTTGTGGTGGCCGGGGCTCGGCTGAGCTAGGCGGGGCTGGGTCGGCTGGGCCTCCTGTGAGCTGCACGTCTGTGGAGTCCTCATTCCTTGCACAGGCACTTTCCATGTGAGTTAATTCTGAGACTCAGCTTGAAGGGACGGCAGCTATCTAGAGGGAGCTTTTTTTGTTAGCAATGGCAGAAGTGCAAGAAGACACACCTAACTGCACAAACGCACTTCGTACCCTTGTTTGTGTCATGTCTGCTACCATCCCATTGTCCAAAGCAAGTCACTTGATTGAGCCCAAGGCCAAGGGGTAGGACTGCACGGTCATGTGGCCAAGAGCATAGATATGCAGTGATAGTGGTGAAGAATGGATGCTAATAATTCCATCTATCACACCTGCGCAAACCTAACAGCTGCCTGCACAGTGTGCTTGTAAATTAGTATGTGTTTGGGTGCACATAGAGTTTATGGAGTTACTACCATAAAAATTATAAGATAATTATATGTCCATTGTAAAAATATAGAATTTGTAGTCTGGTGGAAGAGATAGATAATAAAAAAGATGAAAACAACTACCAAAAGGGAGTTTAGCATTTATTTAATTGATTCTAGGCCTCAAGAATGCAGACCCATTATAAATCTCTTGGGACAGGTTCGATGTTTTTCTATAGTAAAAAAAAGGTGTCCCCCTGTCCCTGAAGTTTCTTTAGCTTGCAGAATTTGGAGTCACTGTCTTGTTCTTTTACAAAGAGTATCCAGTGTGACAATGTTGAGATATCAATGATGTCAGCTTTATCGCTGATCCTTGAACATCTGTGTAATTTGAGAGTTTCCTCTAAAACAAGATGAGACACCTATGCAAGCGAAAATATTAGTTATGTTAGGGTGCGTTCTTCCTTTATGTATCTTAGATCTCAAGTTGGTAATGCAACTTCTCTAGGCCTCGGTGCCCAATGAAGACCTTCAAATCAAGCGAATCGTAGGAAATCAGCCTTAGGCACTGCAGCACGCTCTCTCTCCACCTCCAGTGGGTCCCCTGGAGGTCCTGGCAACTTCCAGAATAAGAAACCTTGGCGGCCTTGAGATTTTCTCCTGACTTTGGTTGTCCCTGGTTCTGCTCTTTACTCTGCCACCTTGTGGATTTTTGGGGGAATTGCATTTTCTACTGTGAGTTCTGATGACTCGCCTCCTTGATCCGACTGGAGCTTTTCCTGGGAACAAGGGTAGGGGTTAGTAGAGAATTCTCTCCACCAGAGGGACGCTCACCACAAGGCGACCTTGCTCTTTCCTATATAGTCCCCTCATTTGCGGCAGTATCCCTAGGGGACCAGCCAAATGGCTTTCGAATGGCCCTGCCAATATCACACCTGAAACACCCTCTCCACCTGAGACCTTGAAATAGCATCCCAGGGTGGGATATAGGTCTTTGACTTTCTCCCGTAGTGCCTCTCCATTCCACCAAAGTTCCCCACCACACATCTCCCGCCTGCTCCAACCCTTTTTTAAATACAAAAGTAATAGAGCTTACCTAGGGTTTACAGTCTAGTGGAGAAGACAGATTTTAAAAAATAAAGAAATGAAGACAATATATTTACACATTATGGTGAGTAGACAGTAATGGTGGCGGGAGGCAGGGAACTTCCATTAGGTAGGCTGGTAAAAGCAGTCTTGCCCAAGCAAGAGAAATTTCAAATTAAAACCTGAAGGATGAGAAGGATCCAGTCATTAAAAGAGGGAAGAACAACATGTGGAAAAGGTCCTGAGGTTGGAAAGGTTGAAAATAACGAAGAGTGCTGGATTGGAGCAAGCTGGACGGGAGAGGTCTGCGTGGAGTGGGGAAAGGGCAGCAGGCACAGATAATACAGGGTCTGTAGTGAACAGTTAGGATTCCGAGTCCGGTGAGAATATGAAGAAGGATTCTTAATGAGAGAACTGATAAGGTCCAGTTCTCCCTTTATGTTTCTGTTTTTAAGAAGATCATATTGCTGTTGCAGGTCGCCTTGTTGAAGGGAACAAGGAGGGAAGCTGGGGGACCAGTCGGGAGCCTGATGCAGGAAGCTGGGTTAGAGGGAACAGTAACCTAGACTTTGGTGGCTAGAAATGGAAGGTCTAGACCCGCAGTCAGTATAGTAGCAATAAGTCACATGCGCATTTGGAATATATAAGTGTAAAGTACGCACCAGATTTTGAGAACTTGGTTCCAAAAAAAGGAATGTAAAACATCTCATTAACAATTTATCTTGATTACACGTTGAAATAATATTTAGGACATTTCATGTTAAATAAATATAATAGAAAAAATTTAATGTATTTTTTACTTTAAAAAAATGTGGCTACTAGAAAAATTTAAATTACATATGTGGCTTGCATCTATGGCCCACGTTATGTTTTTATTGGACAGCGCTAATATAGACAAAAGTTAACAAAAAATTCTTTTATAGCAAAAGTACACTGGGCGCATTAGAAATTTCTAGCTAGTTATAATTTTTTTTCTGGTCCATAGAAGATATTTATTTCATAAACAAAACAATACAGTTAGTGTTTGATCCAACCACAAAGAGCAAAAGAAATGAACAAGTCGACAATGCACATAAAAAAACCAAGATGTGTAACATGACAAATACACGTTCCTAAAATAGTGCTCCAAAACTCCTTAGTTATTGAAAAAATATAAAAACGGAAATACGTAATAGCAACAGAGTGCATAATACGAACATCTGATTTAGAGCAAATTAGCATACTAGGCAAACTTGCTAACAATGCATGATTTTTTTTCTTGTTTACAATCTCTTCGGACTGTCTTTATGTCAATAGAGTGGGCAGAACATTCAGGTTTAAGATCAGTTACACAACATTAGCATAAACTCAGACAACTACGGATAAGGTATTGTTTTCTTTTGAGCTGGCAAAATGACCACAGAAACATCGATCATTTCTCTGAATTCAGAATTTTATTCCAAATAAATGTCATGTACCTTCCAGACATATTTTTATTATACATTTAATGATTTCATTATGTGATATTGATAGTTGATTCGAATTTAAAGGACTTCAGCTTACTGAGATTTTATTGTCATTGTCAAAATAACCGAAGTGTGGACTAAGGCTGTTTACTGTCTGACAGTATATTACACAAGGTCCTTTTAGGGCACAATGGGAAGAACACTAGGCTTTAAAGACAAAAGAATTTAGCTCTAGTTTGGCATCCATACTGTGTGAACTTGGATGTATTTCACCGTCTGAATCTTACTTCTTTATTTGTAAAAAGGAGATGGATAATGGAGACTAGTGCCAGCTGTCATGTGGTTCATACTTTATCCCTCATCTTAATCACACATCTCCTTAACAGGAGGGGAAACCAAAGTTCAGAAAGGGTAAGCGATTTACTGAAGGTTACATCTTACATCCAGAAGTTACATCTTGCTGAAAGAAGTGAAACCAGGACAGGAACCCTGGTCTTTTTGGCTCCAAAGTCAGCTGAAAAAAAATTTTTTTCACCCTCATTATGTCCCTTGCTAATTTTCCTGCATGCCTCTGAATTGAGTGAATGGGCTTTGGAAAAATGTCATTAAATATGCAAATGTAAGACATTATTATTCTCAGTGAAACAGTAGGCACATACACTGAAGCTATAGATGAAAACTCGTAAACTACCAGATGCTGTATATATATCTGTTTTTGTGAATTGAATATCACATGTTGCTTTCTCAAATTCAAGCTCCAAGAGTCCTATTACAGAAGGATAACTTCCTGTCTCAGGATGAACATTTAGAGGAATTTGGAGGAAAATATTTTCGTGGTCATACTAAAAACTCAGAGTCAGATGCCCTTAGCCTCATACGGTTAAGTGCTGTTCGTCAAAGCATAAACAAGCCTTGGCCAGACGTGGCTTCCTTCAAGTAGGCTGGCTCATTGGGGGAAGTTCATTCTGCACCAGGCAGAGAGAGGAACCAAGGCAGGATGAAGAAGTTGCTTGTGCTTGTGCTGGCTCTCAGCTTACTGACCTTCTCAGGTGAGCATCCACTCCAAAACACAGCCTGTTTCTATGCTGATGTGAAATGAGTCTATTTTATGTTTCTAACTATTTTTGCATTTCAAATAAGATGTGTATTACTTGTAGGAGAATATATAAATGTATAGTATATAATAATTTAATGCTTTTTAAAAAAAATAAGTACAGGCTCCCAGAATTGCTACCATTGGGGATAAATTAGTATTTTTTAATCTATAAATGTATGTGGACACTAATTCTCAAAAGTGCCGATAAACCTTCAACTATACCTTCTTTCAGAGTTCATATGAGATCACCCAAATTTGACAGATTTTTATTTAATGATATCTTTTAGAGTTTGTGTCTGATTATCAAAATTTAACTTACTTTTATTATCATAATAGCTTCTTTGAGGAACTATATATGATGATCGAGTTTAACATAATCTTATTGTCATGGGGTATTTTCCAATAACAACTTTAATTTGATTTAGTGTAGTGGAGATGAAAAAAAAAAATCCCACCAAAGCAAACCTAAGGGACAAAGGAAAACATGGACAGGGAACTGAAGGAAATATGTTTTAAAAAACAGTAAATTAACACCTACCTATAAAGGAATGGGCCATTGCAACAGGTAAATGTGTTCAAGTTGTACAGCTCTGGCTCTGAGGTAACCGTATTAGAAACAATTTAGAATTCCTTTCCACGCCCTGGAATGCCTCGTCCTTTGGGACAGGGCCCTTGTGAAAAGAACTTTTGTGTTTTGACTGAAATTGAACTTGCTAATCATTTGCCTGGCACTGTGAACTCATGTGCCCTGAGGTCCTGTCCCGACTTTTTCAGGGGCCTCCCCGATTCTGACGGAAAAGCAGGCCAAGCAACTCCTGCGGTCCCGGCGGCAGGACAGGCCAAGCAAACCCGGGTTCCCGGACGAGCCCATGCGGGTGAGGGCTGCGCTCGGGCTCCTTAAAGGAAAAGTGGGGTCACCTGAATGTTCCTGCGTTGTGGAGTCAAACTGGGTGCTCGTCCCAGACCGGTGTGGGCTGCTGGATGGAGGTCCTGTTAGAGCTTGGGTGCCCTCAACATTTTACCCATGCCCCTTTTCCTCCGGAGGGGCCAGCTGCGCTCACTGACTGTGCACACAGTGTTCAAAATGCAAACAGCGGGGCGATGGCAGAGCCCCAGAGTTCAGGGTAGGCTGCTGAGTGTCACCCCTGAATTAGTTGCTAGGGAGCCATGGGTAGCTGGCGCCAACCCCACCTTCTCCTTCTTCCCTTGGGCGTTGTGCAGGCTGGACCAGAGTCCTTGGCCAATGATGCTCTTTCTGGGCAGGCAGAATCTCTGCTCCAGCTGCCTGTGGGGTTCTTCCCTCACCTCGTGCCTCTAATTTTGGTCTTTGGCCTTAGCTCTGGACTGTGGGTTTGTGGTGTCCGCCTGTCCAGTCTTTCTAAACCAGGGCCCCCTCCCTTGCTCCCATTTTGTGATTTGTGGTGGGTGCTGGCCCCAGGCCTATTCGAGCCTGGCTTGTCTTCCCCTCTTGCGGTGGAAGTGCTGACATTCCTGTTATTTGTGCCCTGCCCAGGAGATGGTAAGTCGCAGTGACCCAGGCAAAGTTCCCATGTCTGGGAAGCCGTGGCTAGTCCCCACCCCGTGCCTACTTCAACTGGGCCCCGGCTCTTCATGCATCTTCTTGTCAGGCTCAGAAAGATCTGTAGCAGCACTTACCTTCACTCGCTCCAGATCCACATGGAATTTGATTTGTTCATTTAAAACGTTCTTATTAGGGTGCGGTATCGCACAGTGATGAAGCGTGCCCCCTGTCTGGGTTTGCATCTCCCGCTCTTGTAACTGTGTAAACTTGGGGAAGTTTCCTTACATTTCTGTACTTGAGAACCGTCATCTATAAAAGGGGGGTAACAATAGATATCATTACTTACATTATTAGAATATTGTTATTAGGAATAATAATGTAAAACAACTACTTTATGAGGATGATATAAAGTAATTCATAGTAAGGTGCTTGAAACAGTACTCAGCAAACAGTAACTACCAGGGGTGAGGAGCAGGAGTTGCCTGGGCTTCTGCTCAGAGTCGCTGACAGACGCAGAGAAGTCAGCAAATGGCAATTGTATAAAGTGGTTCAGAAACGAATCAAGGACTACAGCCCATTAAGGGGAGACCTGGCTTTGTTTTCTTTGGTGGAGGAAATCAGTGGTGGCTCAGAATATCTAAGCACAGGGTGAAAGGGGACTGGGAGGTGGGCAGGGGTGGGATGGAGAAGGATTGGAGTGAGCTAGACTTTGTCTTGTGTTCAGCAGAGGACAGTCAAAGGATTTTTTTTTTTTTCAAATGGAGAAGTGCAGACTGAGGGTGTAGACCGATGGTTGGAGAGGGAATTAGAAGAGGCCCCAGATTGAGGTCTGGGGACACCAGCGCTCAGAGTGGGTAGAGGAAGAGGAACTTGATGGAGCTGAGAAGGAATTTGGGAAATACAGGGGGAAACCAAGAGCGTGTGGGGCCCTGAGCATGGGGGATGCAGGTCAGGAGGGCAGAGGGCATGGGTGTGGGGAGGGTGCCTGCTGTGAAGGTCCCTGGGAGCTCTAGCTGGTAGAGGCAGGAAGGTGTGGTTCACCACAAACCAAAGGGGCCTTAGACTCCTAACTCCTTGGTCCCTGTGCTATAGACTGTGCGCCCATGTGGCAGCCCTACTTGGTGGCCCCTGATCTCCCCTCTCTTTCACTTTTGACCTTGACTCGAGTATCTGGGCCATATGACGGGCGATAGCCAAAGAAGGTAGCCTCAGAGCCAGGCTGGAAGGCCCTGGCTGTCACAGTGGAGCTGACTTTCATTCTCCACTCAGTGGGAGCTGCCAAAGGACTTTAAGCAGGAGGAGGATGATCTGATTAGAGCTGGTTTACGGGCGCCATTTCGAGTCTCATGACCCAGCCTCTGAATCGCTGGCCTTCAGATACCATTATACAAGGGAAATGGGAAAACGACATTTTTTTTGGACCCGTCGTTGCACCTCCTTGCCATGATACCCAGGAGACAGACAAGTGGACTGGGGCAAATAAGCAGAGGTAGTGATCTCTGGGGACTGCCTGTGCCCTGGGGAGCTGAGCCCAGAGACTTGGTTGCTTACCACTAACTTGAAGTTACCAAGAGATGACTGGTTGGGTCATTTTATTTCGCTTCTCCCCTCTGAGGGTCTGTGCAAAAGAGAACCCTTTCAGAGAGGGGAGAGGTCGCCGATGAGGGTGGACGAATGGCTCTCTGGGGAGGTATTAAGAACTCAAAAGGAAAACAAGTGTGAAGATCTGCAGACGTCTCTCCCTACGAGATATTTATTAAGCAGTGTTTATCGTTCTGACACTTGGCTTACATGTTGGCAGACGTTGCCTTCTGCAGAATTACAGGCTTTTTGGAAACAGGTTCCTGGCTGGACTGTTGACTGCATGCATTTTGCACCACGTGCCCTTTTCTGACTGTGGTGGGAAGGACAGAACACTACGTGAGAGACCACTGTGTGTCCTGCCTCTGGGGAGGGCTGGCTTCCACCCAGAGAGTGTGAGCACCTTGCTGGTGGGCGCCCTCGACAGAGGAAGGTAAGGCACCAGCAGCGGTGGGGAGAGAGACCGAGGGGAAGGTATGCTCTGGGGAAGAAAGCAGGAGGGGCTTTGAATGTACGAAAGCAGCTAGGGAGGAAGAGGACGAAAAGCTCAGTGGTGGCTGGATGTGAAGGGGACTCGGAGAGGGAGAGGCAGGGGGCAGCGGAGGGCTCGGCGGGCACACCTGTGAGAAATTCCCTGTGGTCGCAAATAGCTGATATATTTATTTGATGGTAACGCCTGACGTTGAGTTTGAAGTTGTTTTCTGCTCTGTGCTGTTATTACCCTCTGCAACCTCCAAGCCTTAGGAGAAGTCTGCTACAGACAGCAACCTTATGTTCATGGTTCTTTGGAGGATGAGGGAGGGATGGCGTGTGTGGTGTGGGTGAAGGTGACTGACACAAAAGGAAGGTAATCATTCAAATCTGGAAGCTGCCGTGGTGGAGAGACAGGCTATGAGACAAATTCAGGAGAAACATGGCCTCCAAATCTTCAGAGAGGTGGGGGGGGGCGGTGGGGCGGCGAGAGGATTCTAGACGTCACACGGATGGCATGGGCACTCCCAGAAGGCTGGTTCCTTTGGGACATCCCATCTGGGGACGTCTGGATTTCAGTGGAATGGGCTTTAGGTTTTACTTCAAGACTTACCACTTACCACGATGTCCCAGAGACATCGTGACGAGCTCCTGGGTAGAATGAAACTTCAAGATCCAAATGCAGAAAAAAAACAAAACAGTTGCCTGAGGAAAAATTGATGGACACGGCTGTGTGGACAGAGGCTGCATTGGTGTTCAGAGGAAAGAAGGTGGGAAAAAAATACCCCGTTTTCCCTGAACATTTCCTTTGTCATGACTGTGCTCGAGTTGATTTTCAGGGTTTGGAGTCTAAGCTCCTGCTACTTAAAATGTGGTCCCAGCTTGGCCTCCGGGCTTTGCAAAGCTTCACATATCCTCGAGTCCACAACATTTTCTCCTCCCCGCACCTCCTGAAGGTGACAGTCACCTCCACAAGGTCCCGTGAGCCGGGCGCACATTGAGTTTAAGAAGTGCTGTCCGGAGAACGGCAGAGGTGCCTCGCAGGCTGCTGCCGGCGTCCTGGGAGCCAGGAGCCAGTCCACCGTTGCTCCGTTTGGACACAAATGACCTCTCTTCCTTCCTGTGGCCCCTCTGCTCATTTGGAGTCCAGTCTCACAAGACATCTCGTCCTCAGCTTCTCCTCTGGCTCTGTGGTTTCTGCCATTCCTTCTCCTCTGCTAGATTCTTAGCCACTGACAGCGCCTTAAATGTCGGGGCGACCCTGGGCTCTGCCCTCCGCCTCGTCTAGTCCTGAGAGTTTAAACGTCACCTCTGTGCTGATGACTTCATACCCTATCTCCAGCCTGACATCTCCCCATGAGCTCCAGACTCCTTCATGCGACTGTGTCCGCTCTCCTGTTTGCGCAGGACCATTTAATAGGCGGCTTAGACTTAACAGCCGCTCCTGGAATTCCGGAGTGGGCCCTCACACCAGCTCCCGCCCTTGCATTTCACATCGAGGTAAGTGGTGCCACCTCCCTCTAGTTGGGGGGGCCCCGGATCCAGGATCTGACCCGTTTTCACCCTCCACTGCCCCCACCAGAGTCCCTAGATGGACTGAGCAGTACCGTCTTACCCCATTTCTTGCTTCCTCTCTGAATCTCTCTGCCTCTGGTCTCAACAGAGTAGCAAGAGTCAGTTCTTAAAACCCAAACCAGATGCTGTCCCTTCCCTGCTCAAATAAAACCCATAGTCCTGCAGTGGCCGACAAGGCCCTGGACATCTGCTCCCTCTGCCCCCACCTTGGTCTCCATGTGCATCTCATCCCCCACTCTGCCTTGACTTACCTTGTCCTTCATTGATGAAGTTCAGGCTGTGTGGAAGGCATGGTTGTGTTTATTCTGCACCTTGCTTTTTTTTTTTCTCCCACTCAGCAATATGTCTCATTTCAGCCCATTTTTAACTGCAGCATAGTATAAATGTATTACGCGATAATTTGCACGTTTGTGTCCCCCTACCTCCTTCCAATCCATATGCTGCAATCCTAACCCCCAAGGTGATGATATTATTAGGAGGTCGGGCCTTTGGGGGGTGATTCGGTCATGAGGGGGAGACCTCGCGAATGGGATTTGTGCTCTTATACAGAAGGCTCCAGAGAGATCCCTTGCCCCATCTGCCACCTGAGGACACAGCGAGAAGTCTGTGACCTGAAAGGGGCCCTCACCCAAGCACGCTGGCACCCTGATTCTAACTTCCAGCCTCCAGAACCGTGAGAAGCTTCTGTTGTTTACGAGCCCCTCAGTCTGCGGTATTTTGTTATAGCAGCACCGACAGACTACGATATATGACAGCTTATTTATTCAGCCCTTCCTGGAACAGGGCCCGTTTCAGTTATTTCCCCTGGTGATGAGGATCCTTGTACCCATGCGAGCTTTGCTGGGTTTCATGATGAGAAGGGGGATTGCTGAGCCAGGAGCTTGTGCACTTCCGCTTGAAACAGCCACACTGACTGTACCGTCTCCCGCCAGCAGTGGGTACGAGAACACTCGGTGCCCTGTTCTTGCCGGTGCTCGATATTATCAAACGCTGTACGCAAAACTTTCCAAATGGAAAGAAATAAAGTTTTGAAAGAAACCTCATCTCCTCCTCTTCCTCTGTAAGTGTGCGGAGACACGCCGTCAAACAATAATGACGGTATCATCTCAATGATAAGATTTGGGGTGGATTTACACCGTCGTCTTCATACTTCTTGCTGTCACGCATACTGTTAGTTTCCCAGGGCTGCCACAACAAAGCACCGCAAGCTGGATTGCTCGATACAACAGGAATTTATTCTCTCACCGTCTGGGAGGCTGGAGGTTTGAAATCAAGGAGTTGGCAAGGTAGGTTTCTTCTGAGGGAGACTCTGCTTCTCTCCCAGCTTCTGGTGGCGACTGCCAATCTTTGCCATTTCTTGGCCTGTAGCGACATTACTCCAACCTCTGCATCTGTCTTTACATGGCCTTTGCACGGCCCTGCATGTCTTTGGGTCCACAGTTTCTTCTTCTAAGGGCTCCAGTCGTTGGATTTAGGGCCCACCCAGTCCAGTGTGACCCCATCTTAACTTGATTACCTCTGCAGAGACCCAGTTTCCGAATGAGGTTGCATTTGCAGGTTCTAGCAGGTCGACCCGAGTTTTGGGGAGACGCTATTCGACAATACACTCCGTTTTTTAATTGTCACGAAAACAACACAGGCGAGTGGTTAAGAGCAGGGGCAGCGGATTGCCAGGTCTGATTCCCGGCTGACACATCTCGGCCACGTTGCTTAAACTCTCCAAGTCTCCGCCTTCTCCTCTATAAGGGGGATACGACAATGGAAGCCCGCCTGACGGGCCTGAGGTGAGAATGGAAGCGAAGCGCTCAGCGTAGCACCTGCTGCTCAGTGCTGGCGGTGGCTCTCATTCCTGTGTGTGTGCGTGTGTGTGTGTGTGTGTGTGTGTGTGTGTGTGTGGTGTGTGTTAAAGCAGCAGCCTAATAAATATTTCTTAAAATATGAAAAGTAAAAATCTCTGTGCTCCTTTACTGCTTATAGGCTCAATGTCAAGTATGTTGATCTGGGAGACAAACCAGCCCCGAGCCACCACTCTCTGCCATTTCCTGTCGCTCCTCTAAGGCAATTTAGGCTTCAACCACCCAGAACTGCTTATTGTTTTCCACCTACGTCATCTCTCTCTAGTCTCAGTATCTTCTCTCTCTGGTCTCAGCATCTTTTCACAAATGATGTCCCTTGATACTTTCCCCCATTATTCTCCATTATTTCTGCCTGGTACCCTCCTCTTCATTCTCAATGTCATCTTCTTTATATCCCTTGAACTGACCCTGCCCTCCTAGTACTCATGTACAAAGCAATACTATATATTCAATAGATACATCTGTAGGGATGTACAGATCTAGAAAAAGGACCAGAAACACAGTCAGTTGACTGTTAACTGTGCCACCTCATTGCGGGGATTAGGATTGCAGGTGGTGATCTCAGGAACTTTATATTTGATGTTTGAATTTTAAACAATAATATGTTCATGTATTACTTGTGACAGTATAAATAAAAATTTAAACCATTCATACTTATTATAGAAAAATTAGAAACCAAGAAAGAATTAAAAGAAGAAAATCAGATATAATCTTATTCCCTCTCATCAAAGATAGCATTGCCATTTTTGATGCATTTCTGTCTAGTCTTTTGTGTATATTTTTTAAAAAGTGTGGTCATACTCTATCCACCATTTTTAAAAAATGAGCTAAATATATTTCTTGTCTACCTACCATTTTGCTTCCTGGTTTTTCTCTTAATATTATAACATACACACTTTCTCACATTATTATATACATTTTATAACATAATGATCCCAAATCACCCTCTTTTGTTAGATAGTTGGATCATTTCTATTTCTCCGTTATAAAAAATACTCTGAAAAAATACTCTGAACATGTTTGTTCTAAAGTGTTTTTTTTTTTTTTTTTAGTCATTTATGGCCATGCTACCCTGAACAAGCTCAATCCTGTCTGATCTCAGAAGCTAAGCAGGGTTGGGCCTGCTTTTAGTACTTGGATGAGAGACCATCTAGGAAGACCAGGGGCTGTAGGTGTAAAAAATAAAAAAAATAAGGGATTATAAACGGACAAGTTTCTTACAATCTATGAGGTCAATTAAGGGTTGCCTTGCCTAAAAAAAAAAAAATGTTTTTAATATTTTTAATTATTTGCTAAGGATATAGTCCCAGAAAATAAATCACTGGATCCAAGGATATGAATATTTTAAAAGCTTTTAGTATATACTATCCAATTACTTCCCAAAAGGGTTTTTAAAAAAAAATGATTTATATACTTGTCGTCCAAGACAGTGTTCCAGTAGAGATCAAGATATGATGGGAGCATGATTATGGTGCCTTACATTGGAGACCAGTTGGCCATTTCTGGGACAGAAAGTGTGGGGGCAGTGACGGAGGACCAGAGCTCAAGAATGACTTGTAGAAGATGTCTGTATGGACATCTCAGAGCCAGTCACTGGCATTAGAAAGCTCTGAGCAGAAACAAGCTGTCCGGAATGGCGGTGTGTTTGAAGTTCTTCCCTTACAGCACCTTTATGTTTGTTGTTTCTCTGCTCTTGTTGACCTGGTTAACTCTTAATCATTTGTAGAGATTTGCCTTAAATAATACCTTTTTTGAGAGAACTTCATGCCCTTCCACCATGAATTAGAACATCCCTCTGGCATGGCACTCATAGCCCAAGATGGCTATATTTGACTTTATAAAAATCTGTCTCTCCTGCTGGCTGCTCTAAACTTCTTGAGCAGATGGACTATTTGTTTCACCTCTGGGTCCCAGGCACCAAGCACAGTATTTAACATTTGCTAGATGCTCTTTATACTTATTTCCATTTCTTTCTTTGCTTCTCTCCACGGGAGATATTTTATGGGAGCTAACTCTTCTGGAGAACCTGGAGGGTTTTTTTCCCCCCAAAGAAAAACTTTCTATTGCCTCCCTTAAATTCATTAAATTCCTCTTAATCGTCTCGGATTCTAGGGAAGAAATTGTTTGCCAACTGCTGGGGTGAAGCATGGAAATTCTTTAAAAAGATGACATCTGACTTAAAATTATGTCTTTTGCGATTGTATTCGTAAGCCCTTGTGCGCCCTGGGAATACGCTTTCCATTTTGGCCTGTCTTCATTTAAGGAAAGTTCTGGTTAGGCAAGCATAAATCATGTTAACTTTATTATACGTCGTCTTTGTAAAATATGCTTTCATGTTCAGCCTCTTGACAAATGGACGTAGTAACTCCATTACCCTTTTGTTCCCCATGATCTCAAAGACCTGTTTGGAGCGACTGAGATGCAGAGATGCACGTTGCTGACCGGCGTTCTTTTAGGGCTCATCCTTCACGTGTCCTAGTGTGGTTAAGTTCAGAGCCACCCTTCTACCTGTGTGATCAATTTGCTTTTACTAACGAGCAAAATAATGCATCCAAATGTTGATGGAGTCCATCAACATTGAATTCCGTGCAAATGTCACTGAAAGGATTTCACTTTCTTGGAAAAAGGTCCCTCTTCGATCGATTAACTGTCCACTTCATGATTCTCAGCTTTGATCACGTTCTGGTGGGTATTTAATTTCATTATCATACTGCTCCGGCCCATAATAAAGGACCGTTTCCAATTTCCACTCTAATTACTGAGAAATTATTTACTAAAATCATTACCATTGGCATTGAACGTGGAACGCAGATAGTGGTTTTTGTGTTGCTGTAATTTTTTCCCCTTGAAGAAAGGAATTTAAAAAAATAAAAATTTATTTTCCATCTAGCCCTTCTTTCTCAATCCAGGAACATTTGAGATTATCATTAATGCTGGGTCATTTCTAACTCAGCCAACACAATTGTTGAATTTGTGGTTTTCAGCAGATTTGGAGTTTGGCTTTTCATCTTTGACTGATGGTTGCTTGTAGGCCTTTGTGACATATTCATTTTCCTAACATTTTAAATAAACAGTGAAATGTCATGGAAACCAGTGCTTGTTTCTCTCTCTCTCTCTCTCTCTCTTTCTCTCTCTCTCGTTGGTTGTTTTTCTTCAATGTAATTTTAGCTATTTAGGAGTGTGAAACATATATGTACATTTGGACTGAGCTGTTATAATGAACAGATTGACAGAGATGTTGAGGAAACTCCCAAGGAGGATTTGGTAAAATTATGGAGAAAGAACAGTCAATTCGTTTATTTATTCACTCATTCGTGTATTTCTCCAGTGAGTTTTATGGAGGTCCTTCTGTTTGCCAAGCACTAAGCCATATACTGGGTATAGTTTGGTTACCACCATCAAAAAGGCATTTGGATGTTTGGCTGAGTGGGACAGGGATTAAATGAGTAAGAATGCAAATGTGCGTGTCATTATAAAAGGTGTATAAATGCTGTGTATCAGTGATGACGTTCGTTAATATTACCACTGATCTCATCAGAAAATTCTTGAAGTATCGGAAAGCGGCCAGGCTCATGGGAGTAAATACAACTTCTCTAAAATTCTAATTTCCCCTTGGAAGCTCAAATTTTATCGTTTAGTGACAAGTACCGTCAGTTGTCTTCCTCACTTCATTCATTCTTGAGTTGGCTGCCAAACACACACTCAAAACACAGCTAGCTCCATCCTTGACACCAGCGATCGCCCAGGGGCTTTTCCTCAAGGAAGGCGTCGGGTGCGGTCTTGCCGTAAAGTGCCGCCTGCACGTTCCCCCGTTGCGTCACTCTGCCCGGCTCATCGGGGCGTTCCCCAGTGACACTTCACTTGAGGAACATTTTATATTTATTTATCTGTTTTAAACTGTGGGTGTGTGATGGTGAAGGGTACAATGACTACGAGGATTGCAGTGCCACCAACTTGACTCCCGCTAAGGAACCAGTTTTATCCTCCAATGCACATAGTGAGAAGGCAAATAATGTCTTAGTATTATTCTAAAAACAGTTCTGAATCCACGGACCCCGGGGAGGAGCATGACCCACACATTGAGGCCCTCTGCTTCAGTTTCTCATTGGGCAGGCATTTGTCGAACGTTTCCTGTGGACCAGGTTCTCGGAGAGCTGTTCCATGCAGAGCCTCAAGGTATGCGCGGGTCTTCCTTATCAACCAGGCTCAACTGAGGAGGGCGTAACACAAAGACTTGTGGCAAGGTGTGCTAGGATTAAGGTAAACCAACAAGAGACCATCAATGACCTGGGGCTAACAGCCCCTCGTCATGCAGGGGTAAGAGAAGGCTGTAGTTCCCAGAAACGGAGAGGGCCGCCCCCTAGAAGCTGTGCTGTTCAGGGAGGCAGCCAACCTGCTGTGACTCCTCGGGGGAGACACCAGGGGGTCCATACTTCCTACCCTCTCGTCCCCAGCTTGTGCTTCCTGTGGCAAACTCAACTGGAAAGCCCCAGGCAAGGGAGTCTGTGGTTGCAGTTCATCTAGGTCAGCCTCTCCCTGCACAGGCCAGGTGAAGGAGGGGAGAGAATGGGCTCAGAGGGGCAAATGAGGACTATGTATTTGGCACAGAACTTTGTATTATTTCTTTTAATCTTGACGACCCAGCGCAATAAGTGCCAGTCACTCCCATTTTGCAGATGGACAAATTGAGGCTGGAGTAAAGCAATACTGGCATGGTCTGGATTGGAAGCAGACTCTGACTCAGACCTTCACCCAGATCCCTCAGCCTCTGCACCACGTTGCCCAGCAACCAGGCAACATGGGTTCCTCCAGGGCACTGCTTCCAGGAACAGCGGGATAAGTGAAGCTACCTGCTGGGAAGTCTTGGTTCCTCCTTGCCTTCCTGTGGTTTTCAAGTACTATTCTTCTGGCCCAGCACTTCCTGGAGGGGGCTGGAGAGTTCGGAATTCAGCCAACAACTCACAAATGTGTCCAGCAAGCCCCCCCCCCCCCAGGAGTCATTGTTGGATCCCACGGGGAGCCCCACCTTGGCTGCCCCAGAGATGCCCTGTCCAGCACACGGGGAGCATTTTGATGAGTTAAAGAAAAACAGTGACAAATTCAAACTGTGTGGGCCCTGGGGGAAAGGCAAAAAGTTCAGAAAAATTGGACAACTAATAATTTATTCCTTTGCATGGTCATAAAAAAAAACTTTTAAATAGCTATATGTAATGTAGGATGCAAACTTCCCAGAGGATTTTCTAGAAATTTAAAAACTTGAAATTCTAAACTGGACTCTTTATTAAAGCTTTATCAACACCATAGGAGGGTTTTCATGAATTAGAATTTTTATGATATCTATACATATCAAAATAATTTAATCATATAAAAATGTTACCAAAGATGACTACTCCTCCCAAGGGGGAACACCACTTCTCTGACTAACGGCCTCCTGCTTGAGGTTACCTAGCTGTGTTTATATGGACCTGTTTCATGCATACTTTGCGATGGGGTTCACATCCCATAATTACAGCACCCAGACTTCTCTCGGGGCAATGTCGACAACATAATTCCTCCAAGTTAACAATCATCCCTGTCTTCATCTACTCCCTCTTTTGGGGAGAAAACATCAAGTTCATATACTAATAAGAGAGCCGACCCACATAGCACTAAAACATATGAGGCAGGCCAGTTAAGTCCCTACTCTCAGGGAGAAGTCACTGCCAAATAGAGTGATCGGGGCTATACTGGGGGAGCTCTGGGGTCACAGGGAATCTGAGAAGGCTTCCTGGAGGAAGAAATATCTAAGCTGAGGCCTGCAAATTCAGGTAGGAGTGAGACAAGAAAAAGAGAAAGCACAGGAGAGTTCCAGGCAGAAAGATGAGCAAGCATGGCCTCTCCAGGAAGGGGTGGAGTGCAAAGCTCAGGGGGTGGGGTGGGGGGGAGGGTTGGTGGTGAAAAAGAGGCTTAGGAGATGGGTGGGGCGGGCGGGATCACAGAAAGTCCCACAAATCACTTTAAGGAATTAGAACTTTTCCCTGAACCCAGCAGGAGCCATTCGAATATTTTAAGCGGGGAGGCAACGTGGGTTGATTCAAAACAAAAAACAAAACAAAATGAAACAAAACATCACTTTGCAACAGGAAAAGGACATAGACAAAAAAAGCAGGAGGGACTTTTTACTTTCTTCTTTATTTTCACATAATTTCCAAATGGTAATATCTATTGGAATAACAATAAAACCAATACAGCCCGTTTCATTTTTAATATTTTTAAAAACTCACCCTGGCAAAAGATCTGAACAGGCACCTCACCAAGAAGATGTGCAGATGGCAAATAGACATACAAAAAGGTGTTCCACGTCATATGCCGCCAGGGAAGTGCAAGCTGAAATAGCAGTGAGATACCACGACACACCTGTTAAAATGCCCCAAATCCAGAACACTCACAGCATCAGACACTGGCGGGGATGTGGAGGGAGAGGAACAGGGCTGAACGGTCAGGGCTGGTGGGAATGCAAAATGTCAGTTTCAAAGACAGTCTGACAGTTTCTAAACAAAGCTCAACACACTCTTACCATACAATCCAGCAATTGCTCTCCTTGGTATTTACCCAAATGAGTTGAAAACTGAAATCCACACAGAAACCTGCACGTGGATGTTTGTGGCAGCTTTATTCATAATTGCTAAGGCTTGGAAGAAACCGAGACGTCCTTCAGTAGGAGAATAGATAAATAAACTGCGGCCCATCCGAACAAGGGATTATTTTTCAGCACTAAAAAGAAATGAGCTATTAAGCCATGAAAAGACATGAAGGGAGCTTAAGTGTATATTACTAAGTGGAGAAGCTTATCTAAAAAGGCAGCATCCTGTACGATCCCAATGACATGACACTCCGGAGAAGGTAAAACCGTAGAGAAAGTGAAACGATCAGTAGTTTCCAGCGGTTAGGAGGGAGGGAGGGATGAACTGGTGGAGCACAGAGGTGTTTTAGGGCAGTGAAGCTATTCTGTGTGATACTATAATGGGGGTACGTGGCGTTATACATTTGTTTAGTCACACAGAATGGACACCGCCAGGAGCGAACCCTATGCCAACCCGGGACTCTGGGTGGTGGTGATGTGCCAATGTGTTCATTGATGATAACAAACGCACACTTCGGTGGACGATGTTGATAGTGAAGAAGGCTGCCCGTGAGTAGCAGGGTGTATATCGGAAATCTCTGTACTTTGTTCTCATTTTTGCTCTGAATCTAAAACTGCTCTAAAAAACAAAGTCTGTTAAAAAGAAAACCAACCAACCAACCAACCAATCAACCAACCAACCAACCAACCAACCAAACAAACCCCCCACCTTGGCTGTGGAGTGGAATACAGAGGAAAGAGGTAAGAGGTCAGGGAGAAGCCTCCAGAGGTGGAGGCTGGAATCTAGCAGGGGTGAGGCCTGAGATGGGCAGGGGCAATGCCTACGGGAGAAGGGATCCAGGAGCATCTGTGGGATCTAGAGATTTCTTGGATGGTGGGAGTGGGGGGTGAGAAAGAAGAGGGAGGTGAGTAGCATGCTAAAGCTTCAGGCTTAACTAGCCATGTGGGGCCATGACATGCGGCTAACCTACTGCTGGTAGTCAGGACAGTGCCCACGGGCCACTTCTCTGTACCAGGAGATGGAGAGACAGGGTTGGAGGGAAAGAAGAGACTTTTGTAACCAAGACAAGAAAAGTAACACTTTGTATTTAAGAAACAGCCTGCCGATTTATTATTTTTCTGTTTTGTGTGTCGTTTCTAAGAGACAATGCAAATGAGAAATAATATACAGAAAACTTAGCCTGAACTGACTTTATTGAAGACCAAGGCTTGTTGGGGAGAGAAGGCCTACCCTAAATCTGGAAGCGACGCTCACTCATGCCGAGAAGGAGTAGAACATGAGCAAACGGAGGGAGAGGTGGGGAGAGACAACCACACATGCCAAGCAAACAACTCCTCCCCTGCTGGGTATTGGTAGTCGCTGGCCCCTCTGCAACAAACATCAGTAATATGTTACTTGTGCCCTCTGCTCCCTTCTTTCGGCAACAGCACACCCCTTGCGACCCATTAGCCTGGTATGGCTGCTGGTTCCCCGCCCCCTCCCAACCCGTTTCCCTCCATCCTCTACCCAGCTCAAGAGGCTGATCCTATGGACCGCATCACTGAGTTCCCTGACTTGCCAGCTCCTGCCTGGGCTCTGCAGGATCTGGAGGGCAAGAGGAGAGAGAGGATGGGGAATTTCTTTTCCACTTCCTCCCTCTGCAGACCTCCTTCCTCTAGGCTCTGCGGGTCTCGGCATGACCGTGGCTTTCCTCCATTGCTAGTCCTGGGTGCTGGAATGTTCTGTGGTGCTTCCCTTAACCCTATTCACAGGGCTGTGAATAGCCCCTTCATTAAAGTCCCTTTGGGTGAATTATCTGAGAGAGAATTCGTGGTTCTGTAGGAGCTCAGAGAGCAACAGAGGCTGTCAGTGACAACGGTGGACGGGACAGGAGTGCAGGGCTTCTCTCCGCCGTTGTGAAGAGCAGGGGAAGGTGGCAGATCCTACAGGGAGCTGCCCTCACCTGCTGGTTACAACATTATCCATACTCACAGACCAAACTCAAGGGGCAGAGTTAGTTGTCACCTCTTGCCTGCGATATATCAAGCAGGCGTGCTGGTGACGGCTCGAGGTGAGCATTGGCCCCTCTGTGCAGCATTGTGTGTGATCACTCTGTCGAGTGGAGCGGAGATGGTGGGGGAAGTGGAACGTGGGATGGGACGAATGGGAGGCAAAGAGACAGGTGGAGGGGTGGGCAGCGACGTAGACCTAACCTACAGAGGTGGCAGATGGAGGCAGTGCATTTGAGAATTAGTCAGGAGACACACTCAAAGTCTTGACGCTTAGTCTTATGTTGAGCTTGAGGGTGAGGGGTGATGGTTTGTGCTCTGGCTTGGGTTCCTGGGTAGATGAAGATGCTGAGAGATTGGCAGCACCGGATAACCAACCACTTTCTGCTATAAACATATTAACACATAGGGCCGGTGACGTTTCATAGAGGTGGAGTCATACTATATGTAGTTCTTTGTGAGTGGCTTCTTTCCCTTAGTGTAATGTTTTCAAGGTTAGGGTTGTTAGATTTCTTTCTTTTTTTTTTTTCTTATTGCAAGTTGCATATTGTAAGATAACTTGCAAATATCTTGCTGTTTTTAGTCATTTAAACAATGGATCGATAATTTGTGTCGACCAGGACAGCAGCAAGCTAAAAGCAGAATTAGCTTGCTAAATTTTCCTTCTTTACCTCTTGCCTGAGGGTGAAACTTGATTTTCGTTAATCCAGAGCTGCTGCACTGGAGATGATTTCAATGAACTCGTGTGATGATGACAGGTTGGCAAGTGAGCTGGAAAGTTAAAGTCAATTTATCAGTCATCTCAGAGGCATTCTTGCTAACATTGTCGATGGCTACCCTCCGGGTGCTTTGCTCACTTGTGGTGGGTTCCTTTAGAGAATAGTGGATGATGTTGGCCAGATGGTATTCGTGGTAATTCTGCAGCATGTCAGCTTCAACATTATCGTAGATACTCATGCTCTCAGCACTTTTTTTTGAAGGAAAAGATGGGCTTTTCTTCTGTCTTGTAGGAGGTGACAGACCCGAAGCAATAAAAGATGCTAGATCCTTCATCAAATTCACATCAAATTCACATCCATAATTTAATAATTCCAGGCAATCACTGATGCATCTCCAAAACTAGTTTCCCCCTCCCATTTATTTGTCATCAGAAACTGGTTAGAATGATTCCTATGAAGTGTACCCCGAATTTTATCACCAACTCCAGCAATCTTCTATCTTAACTCCTTTCCTGGCTGCTGTGAGCATAGCCACCTCACTTTTCATCTGTTTAGCAAGTCAGGAGCGGACAGCACTGCAAAGCCCTCAATCTCAGGAGCGCTGAGAAGGAGGTGTTTCTCCTTGTCTTCAGGCACCTTAATATCAGCTTTTTCATACGCAGCCAACGATCTCATTCCATACACACAAGCTGCTTTCAGCTCCCTCTCAGCTCGGGCATATTTTGTTGCTGCTACCATTTTCATAGACTTGGTAATCTTCTGGATGTTTTTGATTGACTTCAGTCACCTGGTGATATTTTTCCCAAGTTGCCATATTTCGAACTTGGATCCATTGTGGCTGTGTGGCCCAGGCCAAGACCCGATGACGCCCAGCCCAGAAAACATGATGGCACTTGTCAGATTTCTTTATTTGGCCCATCAAGTGGGTCCGTCTGACTGGTCTCTACAGAGAGCATGGACATGGCTGTTTCTCCTCCCTCAGTCAGGCTGCGTCCTGTCAGAACCATAGCCACACCACGCACATTGGCAGCTCGGCTGTCAGTGGATAAAAGCCTCTCTTCTGTGTGGGTTTGTTTTGACAGGAGTACATGCACCACCTGCTCCGCCTGGAGCACCGCGCCGAGGAGCAGTTCCTGGAGCACTGGCTGAACCCTCACTGCAAGCCCCACTGTGATAGGAACGTGGTCCATCCCGTGTAAGGGGCTTGGGACCAGCAGCTCCGGTATGTTGCTTCTCCCAGGCCTTCTGTTTTAGGGAGGCAGCGGTGACCAGCCAGCATGTGCACAGGCTCAGAGGCATTAGGGGAGCCAGCTGCTTAGCTGGTTATGAGTTGGTGGGTGGAAAGAGCGAGGCAGGAGAGACTGAGAGGAGCCGTGGGGGACACACAAGGGAGCCTGACCCCTACGGACTCATCGAGAGATCCCAAATAGGGGAGGAATGTGCTGTCTGAAAAAGGCATTCTGGAATACAAATCCAGAGAAGTGTGGCTCGTTGAGACTTGGGTCACTCTGGGTGGGGTCAGCAGTCATGTACTTGGCCAGTGACATTCTTCACCATCATCACCACTGTCACCAAGAGCAGCAACTTCTTTCCTGCCTTCCATAGTCCTCCAGGCTGGGAATCTGCCCAACCCACTACCTTCCCTCTTCCTCTGGGTTTAGGCTTTTGGTGCCTTGAACTGGACTGCTCAGTGTTCCTGGCACACCTGCACACCCCACCTCAGCACCTTGCTCCTGCATGAGGCTATTTGCTTCTTCCCTGTCTGTCCATGTCCATCTCCTTCCCTCTTTCTAAATCCTATTAGATAAAGTAGCAAATCCATTCAGAAGTTAAACTTAGTGAATGTCATTTCTCCTCTGTAATTTGTATGGGTGAAGCAGGACAGGATATCATGGGACAATTTGTCATCTCTGGTTCAGAGAAATCTTATATCTTTTTTGTGTGTGTGTGCTACTGTGAATGAACATAGAAATACTTTCTGTAGTGTATTGCTCTTTGTAATTTTCAGGGTGCTACCTCCTAAATTCTCTCATTTGATTCTCTTAACACCTCTGTGTCATTTCGGGGTGTGCATTTTAACCCTGTTTTTATAGAGGCGCTGACTGAGCCTGAGTAAATTTCTAACTCATGCTAGGAGTGGTTGGCATGTTAGTCTCCTGATGGCTCGTCCTGCATGCTTTACATGGATAGTACTGCTGGGTCCTGTGGGTGTGTTGGGGGAGGGGGCATGGTTCCTCTGAGAGGCTTTAACAGTTAGTGAGAGGAGTCTGCTGTGATGCTTTTGAAAAAGCTTTGGAAAAGTTCTGCTTCTGAGGGCTTGGGGGTGGGCCATTCTGGTCCTTCCAGCCTCTGGAGCCTTGTTCTAGGTCAGGGCTTGTCTCTTCCCCCTGCCCTGTGAACCTTGAACTTCCAGCACTGGAAGCCCTCGCTTGGCTTCTTCCAGAAAGCAGAACTGTAGAGTAGTTAGGAGCTCAGACTCTGGAATTGGGCAGACTTAGGTTCAGCTCTCTGCGTTTCGCTCTATGGCTTCGGGCTAGGCGCCTGACCTCTCTGAGTCTCCATTTTTGAGTCTGTAGTTGGGGCAATATGGTATCTGTGGGCCTGGCCCATCGTAGATGACTCCACAAATTGGAGGTGCTTATTACCATTACTGTGCAGGCCAGCCAAGAGGAAAGTTTTGGGGGTTGAGCGAGCCCCATGGCAGCACCCTCTGAGTCAACTGAGGCCTTTGCTTCTGGGTAGGATAGGCCTTGCTGGTGAGCCTGGGCAGGGGTGGGGTGGGGTGGGTATGGTGGTGGGGGGCGGGGGTCGTGGCTCCTGCAAAATGCAGAGGCCTCACTCCAGGCAGCTCCCATTTACATGCTGGGGGCACATATTAGCTTTGAATTGGAGTCACGTAGTATTCAGATCATGATGCCTCTTGGGAAAAATTAATTGTCCGTTTCTTCATCAAAAGAGTAAGAGTTCCTCCCTCATATGGTCCATCTGAGCATCCACGATTCAGTGCGAGGAAAACAGTGCTGCTCTGGCATGTCACAGGAAGTGCTCAGGAAACGACAGGAAACGACAGCTTGATGGCTGTCCCCCCACCCACCCCCCCAAGTCTCCTTCTCCTCTTCCCCCTTCTTTGTCAACATCATCATCACGTTAAACATTATTTTCGTTCTTTTCTAGCAACCCTTTGATAAACACCAACCTGGACGATGTCGAAACGGGATCAGCTCCTTCTTTCATTTATTTTTTAGCTGCAGAAATGATGTCTTTGGATCTTGTGAGCTGCGGCCATGACAAAGGTTGCCTTGGAGATTGATGACAAATGCATTTGCTGCTTCATTTTGCTAATCTGCATAACTCATTGAAACCAATAGCTTAAAGTATAGCCCCCCCCTCCCGCCCATGGCCTTCTTTCCATCTTTGAAGGGTGGGCGGAAGGAGAATCTTAGCTGGGGCTGATGGGGTGGGGCCTTTAGATCATGGGGGCAGGCGCCTGCTCTGAGGACTTCAGGAAGTCTCGTTCAGCATGGTGAGACACCACTTGGGGCCGTGGAGGTTTTTGGTCATCTATGTTTTCCCTCACCTTTTCTGCTGTAATAAACATCTGTGTTAAACCTGCTTTCTGTGGTGTCTCCTTTCCCTTCCTTGCCCTCCAAGAGATGAATCAGAGATTTTCCTCCATTGTTAGTCTTTGGGAATCCAGCATCAGAAAACTCACTTGTCTTGGAATAAATGAATGGATGGAAAGACAAACATTTAGCAAATTTCCACAAGAGCCATCATTTTTTTTTTTTTGTAAAGAGATGATTTGCCCCAGGCCAGCTCTGGAAACAGAGTCATAACTTGATACCAGGTGCCCACCCTGGTCTTCTAGCCAAGGAGACATTTCTCGTGGAAAGTGGGTGGCAGCTCCTGTCTCTTTGGGCCCCTCACCTGTGCACAACCCCAGTATCAGAGATTGGACTGTCAAGATCAACAAAACAGAAGTTGGAAGGACAAGGGAAAGTGGACTGAAGGGTCTTGGGGAGAATCTGGTGTCCTCAAAAAAAGGTAAGGAGAGGTGCCCATGGACCCTGGGCAGCAGAGGAGGATATGTGCCCAGGGAGCCCAGGCAGCCTTGTCCACGAGACAGTTATAGAACTTCTCAACGACGGTGATGCCAACATTTCTTTTATGTGGACTGTGGACCAAACCTGCACTAGGATTTTAATCATACGGTAAATTTAATCATTGTACCTACTCTATGCAGTAGCTGTGGTCATTCCCACTTATGGATAGGGAAACTCGAGATTACAGACTTTAGATAGCGTATTGAAATTTAGTGGCTTAAAGCAACGCGCATATATTATTTTACATTCTGGATGTCAGAAGTCCAACATGAGCATGAGTTGCACTGGGCTAAAATCAGGGTGTTGGCAGGGCTGCGTTCCTCTCTGGAGGTTCTAGGGGTGAATCTGTTCCTGTGCCTTTTCCAGCCTCTAGCAGCTGCTCCAATTCTCAGCTTGCGTCCCCTCCTCCATCTTCAAAGTCAGCAATGACAGGGTGAGTCTTTCTCATGTCATGTGTCATGTTATTCTGACCGTCTCTTCTGCCTCCTTTTCCACTTTTACAAACTTCAGTGATTATCCTGGGCCCATGCAGATAACCCAGGATTGTCTCCCTATCTTAAAGTCAGTTGATTAGTAACTTTAATTCCACCTGCCACCTTAATTCCCATTGCCATGTAAGATAACATATTTATAGGTTTCAGGGGTTAGGGTGTGGGTATCTCTTGGTGGGTGCATTATTCTGTCTACCATAGGCTGTTTGTTCAAGTTTACACAGCTGGTGGATGGAAGAGCTGGGATTTGAACCTAGGGAGCTCCTCACTGCTTTGGACTGCCCCTACCCCTGCAAATGCTCTGCCCTGTGCCCTAAACCTGAAGCCCATCTACCTTGAATTAAATGGTTTGCTCAACTAGATTTTTTTTAAAGGGCTCAGGATCTGTCTTTACTGGGACACCATTGCACCCTCACCTAGCAGGGGTATAAGTTGCGTGCCAAACCCATTCCAATTCAAGTAAACTAAATTAAAATGGACTATTTGATTTGCGTATGGTTCAGTTTTCAGATGGTTCACATCTCTCTGTTTTAATGCAATGTGGGCCCTGTCTTTCCTCTTTCCTGGTCACATCAAGGTTCTTCGTCTCTTGTGGCTTAATAGAAAACAGAGAGTGGTTATGCGCAGAGTGTGCCCCCTGGGGCTGGCAGGGAACTCATCAGACAAGCAAATTCGCAGGTGCCACTTAGACCTTCTAAATCAGGAACTTCAGGGCTGAGGTCCAGCAATCTGTGTTTTAGTGAGACCTCCAGGTGATTCTGAGGTCCTGAGATTTTGAAAACCTCTGGACTAGAACTTCCTGGAGCTTCGTGATGTTGTGGGAAAAACTCAAGACCGAGAGCTGGGAGGCCTTGGTTCTGGTCCGCTTAACTCATTTCTCCAACAAATACAATACGTTCTTAGGGTCTACTGTGTGCCTCATATTGGTCTCATCCTAAGTTCCCAGAGATGAACAAGACAGACCAAGCTGATTAAAAAAAAAAAATTGTAAAATTTATATAACATAAAATTTACCACTTAAAATTTTAAAGGGTAGAATTCAGTAGTAGTTAGTCCACTCGTATGCTGCAGAGCGACATCTTGGTCAATGCCAGACCACACCTATGGTGGTGGATGGAGCTGAAAAATCCCTCTTGCCTGGTGACATCACAGCTGTGCCGCTGTCACGGCACAGTGCGTTCCTCACGCGCCTGTGGTGATGCTGGTGCAAACAAACCCGCTGCGCTGCCAGTTGTATACAATCGCAGGAGGAGGGGACTTCCCCCGGGTCTGCGAACGAGCGCTCTGAGACGTTCGCACAACCACAAAATCGTCTGCCGACGCATGTCTCTGAACACATCCCCGCCGCGATGCGGCGCGTGGCCGTAGTCACAATGTCGTGCGACCACCCCTGCTGTCTAGTTCCAGAACATTTCATCACCCCAAAATGAGACCCCGCAAGCCGTCACTCCTTATTTCTCCCTCCCTGTTTTCTGTCCCTGTGGGTTTGCCTATTCTGGACATTCGAATGACACAATAGGTGGCCTTTTGTGTCCTGCTTCTTTCATGGTTTTGAGAGGTATCCGTCTTGTAGAGTGTGTCCGTACTTCGTTCCTTTTTATGGCTGAATAATATTCCATTGTACAGATATACCACGTTTTGTTCATCCGTTCATCATTTGATGGACATTTCGGTTCTTTCCAACTGTTGGCTACTGTGAATAATGCTGTTATGAACATCAGTGTACAGATTTTCTGTCTGAGTCTGTGTTCAGTTCCGTTGGATACATACCTAGGAGAAGAATTGCAGGGTCATATGGTAATTCTATGCTTAACGTTTTGAGATACTACCAAACCGTTTTCTTCAGTGGCTGCACCATTTTACATTCCCATCAGCAATACATGAGGATTCCAAGTTCTCCATGTGCTTGCCAACAGTTGCTATTTTCTGCTTTATTAGTATTATTTTTATTATAGCCATCCTAGTGGGTGTGAAGGGACATCTTATTATGGTTTTGATTGCATTTCCCTAATGATTAATAATGTTGAGCATCTTTTCATGTCCTTTTTACCCATTTTATATTGTCTTTGGAGAAATGTCTATTTAAGTGCTTTACCCATTTAAGAATTCAATTGTGTTTTTGTTGCTGAAGAGCTGCTGTTTTTACAGTGGGTAAGAGCAGAGCTTACTGAGGGTGGACTCTTGGACAAGTTACTGAACTTGTCCTGCCTCAGGATGGCCTGTAAAATGAGGACAATAAAATTAAATGACTTACTATGTGTAAAGCTCTTGGAGCTTTGCTTGGTACATGGTAAGTTTGTGCTATGTAATCGATAGCTCTTATTCTACATGAGATGAGACTAACAATAGTAACTAAACAAGAAATCACCAGACTAATAACTGCTGGGAAGAAAATAAGACCGTGATGCAGTAGAGAGTGACTGGAAAGCTATTTTAGGTAGAGTGGACAAGGAAGGCTTTTCGGAGGAGGTGACACTTGAGCTGACACCGGAATGACAGGAAGGAGCCAACCGCGTGAAGATCCCTGTCCAGGAAGAACATTCCAGCTGAGGGAACAGTTAGGGCACAAGTCTTAAGACAGGAACAAGCCTGGCCAGTTGAAGATACTGCCTGAGAGGACAGGGCTGCTGGGCTCTCCCTGTGTGAGGGTCCTGACTGGCGGTGACAGCATGAGAAGATGTGAGCTTTGGAGTCAGGAAGCTTGGGTGTCCAGGTCTCTAAGTGTAAGCTGGGAAACTTGGGATAAGTTTGGAATCCTGGAGAGATTCCTGAAGAGCACTCTGAAGCCAGACTGCCTGGGCTTAATGCTGGATTCACCACTCATTAGCTTACTTAACCTATCTGTGCCTTGGCTCCCTCGCCCGTGAAATGGAAGTAATAGTACTTACTTCAGAGGGTTGTAATGAGGATTCAATACAGATAGTTTTCATAGAGGTAAAGCATTAGAAGAATGCCTGGCAGATAAGTGCTATGTAACTATTTGCTCATTAAAATAAATAAAATCAATGAGAACATTAGCTTTGTGACCTGGACAAGCCATTTGACAGCCAGAAACTCGGGTTCCAAATCTTGCTATAGTGGGGCTATTTTGAGGCTCCAGAAGGCTGACATGTGCACGGGGCCTGGCATGAAAGAGTCTCTCCACAAACGCCAGCTGCCGTCCTCCCTCTCAGCTGTGCGTCCTCCTGGGACCCTGTCTGCCTTTTTCACAACTACTCAAGACTGTAGAAACAGGCCTTACCTGTAGCCAGGTCCAGCACTTTGAAGGGTCTCAGGAAATCTATGCTCTATGGAATTGGAAGAGAGAAGAAATTGGATATGGTGTGTGTGTGTGTGTGTGTGTGTGTGTGTGTGTGTGTGTGTGTGTGTGTGTGTGTGTGTGTGTGTGTGTGTGTGTGTGTGTGTGTGTGTGTGTGTGTTGGGGCAGGACGTGGAGACGCGGCACCCCTTCCCCCGCTGGTCCTCCCAAGCCCACAAAGCTGCTCTAAGGAAGGAGTGAATTTCTCCAGCTCCAGCCAGGGCGGGGCGCAGGGGCTGCGAGGGCCCCGGAGGCCACTAGGGGTCAGTGTGTCTCCGCCGCAGGCGCCTGTGCATTTACCTGATTCGGGCAGGCGCCACTGACAGTTCCTGACAGTTTGCAACATCTTCTGCCTAACATTACTGGAAAAAAAAAAATAATAATAGTAAAAAAAAGTAATTAATGTATCTTTTCGTGGCAGAGAAGGGAGCCCCGGCAACCGAAATAACAAGCCGACTGTCTTTGCAGGAAAATGCAGAAGGTGGTTAGACCGTCCCGTCCCTCGCATTCCTGGGCTGAAGGAATAAGAATCCAATTGTGGTTTCTGCTCTGGTTATCTTGGTGCCGCAGAGGGTGCCACGGGGGAAAATCTGCTGAATTCTTCCTTTTCTATTTTCTGCCCCGGCGGCGAGGAGGAGGGCGTTAATGCCGGCTGGCAGTTACATGAAACTGAGATGGATGGTAAATGGGTGTGCTAACAAACAAGGGCAGGAAATAAAGTGTCATGTTTTCTGGAGGGCGAACCGCTCCCCGGAGACAGAGCGGCAGGGTTCTACCAAGGAGACACTTTGAAGGAAAAAAAGAAAAAAAACCCCTCTGCATAATCTTCTCTGTCTCTGTCTCTCCCCTTCCCTTTCTGGTGCCTCTTTGGTGAGACATAAATTCAGTCTTATCTCCTGGCCGGCCAACAGGCAAATAACTGGGCACCAAAAAGAAAAAAAACCCAAACAAAACAACCTCTCACTTCGATTCCTGCTTAAATGTTTAGCTATTCCTTTGTCGCAGGCGGAGTCTGGAGATAAAGAAGACTTCAGAATTTGGAAGTGGACTTCATAACATCAGAGCTGTCTGCCTGGAGTCCAGCCCCTGTCTGTGATCTGTCACCACCTATCCTCAAGCCCAGAGACTTGCAGATGAGACACCCCGAAGCTGCCTGTTACCACTGAAGCTGCCCTCACTGCGTTCCCACATCCTGTCACCCTCCTTCGTGGCACCTTCTCTGATTCCTTTTGCAAGGACCAGAGACTCCTGCCTGCCTTGCACCCCTCCTCCCCCACTATCCCTTGTGTAGAACTATATCAACAGCCTCTTCCCACAATGCTCTCCTTGAAGGCCTGGCTGCTATCTCCTTTTTTGCATGCCTAGCACCTGGCACAGTACCTGGTACATGTTAGGAGGTGCTTGCTATATGTTCGTGAAAAAATAAATGATATCCTGAACCTCTCTGCTCAAAATAATAACGGCCAATGTTTATGAACACATTTCCTGTCCTAAATGCTTTGCATGGTTTCTCTTATTTAATTCTGATATCCTTGTTAGATGTGAACTAGCAGGTCGTCGTCGTCGTCATCATCATCATCATCATCATCATCATCATCATCATCATCATCTCCATTTCACAGATTTGGAAGCCGAGTCTCAGATGAGGGAAGTGACTTGCTCATCGACACAGAACCTGGTGGCTGCAGAGCAGGGATGCAGACCTGGCGATCCGAAGACGTCTGCCTGCCGGATGGCCTACTCGCTGGCACCTGGATCCCTCGCATGACATTTCATCCTTGCTAACTGGTGCTGTTGCAAACCACGTGTGCTCCTGAAGGCCAGGGCTGTGCTTGCAGCTTCTCTGTAGCCTTCAAGAGATAAAAAACAAAAACAAAAAACGAAAAACAAACAAAAAACAAATCAGGGCAAGGGGCCTTAGTCTTCTGGAAGGGAGCCCCTGGGTTTGGCTTTGGTTTGGACTGAACGCATCCCCATGGGGCCTGACTACTCCTGGGCTCTGTAGCCAGCCAGGCTGCCTGGATCCAGTTTCCAGCTCCGCCTCCTACTAGCTGGTCCCATCGCTTAACTTAATTCTCTGGGCTTCAGTTTTCTCATTTGCAAAATGGGGATAATAAATAGTAGCACCCAACTCTTAGAGCTGTTGTGAGGCTTAAATGAGTTAACACACTTGCATTGAAACGGTGGTTGGCACAAGCATCTACTCCTCGTTTGAAACAGCGGATACAGAATCTGCATTCTTTGCTGCCGCTTCTGAGCTGTATGTTTGTCCCTGTACAGTTCGCAAATTGTTTGTGGGCCTCACGACTCCCTCTTTTTCATTTAAAAAGTAGTCATTCCATTAAAAACAAATAATACACCACACTAACAACCTTGCACCTTTGAGATGACAGGAGAAGGCAAGCATTTGGCATTCTGCCTTAGCTGTCCGCTTCATGTCACTTATTAGCAACATATGAATCAACAAGAATGCCCATATAAGGCCTGGTATTCAATACATTCAGTGTATGGCTGCTTGGGTGGACATACGCTCACAATTAATGAAGCCAGCTACTTCTCCGGATGGCTATAAATACTCTAGGAAGAGAAACCCAAGACCAAAGGCTCAGGACACCCTGCGCCATTGGCACCAGCTCATGCTCTTCCTGTGAGGGATACAGCATGACTCGATACTTACTCCTTCCTGAGGCCTGGGTGACCCCACTACAGCCACATTTTTGTCAGTGTTCCCAGCGGTGTCACCAGATACCACGTCCACTAAGACCAGAATGCATGCTATTGAGTTGTCCCCAGTAGGTGCACCAGAGGAGTGTGGGTGGTGTCCTCAGACTGCTTGGGAATGCCTCTCTGAGTTATCGCTCAGTCTGCAAATGTTTATGGAGCACTTGCTGTGTCCTTAGACAGTATTCCAGGAGTGGGGATGTTGGTGGCTCCCTGTCTCCAAGGGTGCAGCCTAATGGAGAACAGCTAGTGGACAATGGGTGGTATTACGCTGAGTGTTAGGAAGTACAAGGCCAGGGTGCTATGTAATTTATTGTAGGGTGGGGGTGGGGAGGACTCTACTTTGGCCTGGGGATCAGGGAAGGAAGGCTTCCTAGAGGAGCCTTTCCTGAAGCTGAATGATAAGGCATGAGCCAGGGTCAGCTAGGCAGAGAGACGAGATAGCCTATTCCAAGCTTGTGCAAGACCCTGAAGCCGAGGAGAAAGAACATGGAGGAAGTTCTGTGGGGTTGGAATGAAGAGAACAACAGGGCAGGGAAAGTGAGTCAAGGTAAACCTGTGGGGTTTACTGGAGGGGGAGGGTAGGTCATACCTGATAGCCATGCTAAGGGGTTGAGGATTTATTACAAGAGCAACAGGGTACAGTTGAAGGGTTTTAAGCTAGGAAAATAAGGTCATAAGATGTACATGAAAAAAAAGTTGCTTGTCCCTCTGATGTGGATTGGAGAGGATTAGAGAAAAGCAAAGGGGTGATGCTATAAGGCCAATTAGGAGCCTCTAATAGTAGCCTGGGGGAGGAACGTGGGTGGTCTGGAGGAAGAATGAAGGGTGGGGATGCAGAAGGTGAATTATTTCTACAAACATTTAGGTGATAGAATTGATAGGATTGGGTCTGGGGGAACAAAAGATAAAGAAGAATAGCAGGGGATTCCCAGGTTTTAGGTTTGAGCAAAGGAGTGGATGGTGGAGGGGAAATGGGTTTGGGGCAGAGCAGATTGTATGTTCACTGTTGGACGAGTTTGAGGTCCTGGTGAGAAATCCAAGTGGGAGTATTGGGTAGGGTCCAGAGTGTAGCCGATAGGTGGGGCTGGTGTTATGGATTGGGAGTCATTGATATTACTTTCTCTGTTCCAGGACTGACCTGCTCTCTCAGCTGGGCAGCTCGTCTATTCTACAGGTCAGTCCTGGAGCAGAGAAAGTAAATGGCACTCACGGAATTGGAGGGGGTGGGTAAGGGAAGACTGTAGGTGGTGGCGTTGGGCTTTCCCACAACACTATTTGGCATTTGTCAGGGTAAGTGATCTTAGGTGGTAAGTCAGGTTTTGCATTCTTATGGCTTTGAAAGAAGTAGCAATAACATGGGCCCTTGAAATTTGAGCTACACCATGAGTCTTTACAGTTGTTTCTTAGTCTGCTTTAGGGAGCTGCCTAAACTTTGTTGGGATCTATAAGTCATGGGTCCTTTACTGCTGCTTTGCTTTGGTTTGCTGGAATTCTTTACACTGATTTTGTTGGAACAGGGACCTCTCTTAGGCACTCTTTCTGTCTCTTGGTCCATCGTAGTACTCCCTAGGCAGCGTGGGGCAAGGTGGAGGAAAGATTGGTGGGGGGGGGGGTCCCCTCTCAGCTGGCAGCCTGTCTGATTTGGCATTACATTTAGGTGAAGAGCTGCTTGGGAGAGAGGGGTGCCTCTCTAAGATCTGAGCATTTAAATGCATGGCCTGGCCCTGGCCCTCTCACCTTCACACCCTCTCTGATTCTCAGGGTAGGCAGTGTTCTCTGCCAGTGACAGGGGAGATGAGTTTAAGTGGTGGACGGACATGATATGAAGTAACATTAAGTTGCAGAGTGATAAACTTACTTCGTTTTCAATCCTGCTTATGGAAAGGAGAAAGTCCCAGGATGTTTTTAACCCCTTACTAATCGTTTCTTTTAACAAAGAGTGAACAAGTCCCTGGAGTTAGACAGCCATCAGCCAGTTCTGCTAACAAATGACAATGCTTTATTTCCATTTTTTAAAAATCCCCTTTCTTTATGGCAGGTAGTGCTGGTTTGCTTGTATAGTTATAGTGTTGTTTACTGCACATTTCCAGCTTTCTGTGATGTGGAGTTATTTGTCACCACAGCTAACTTGGCTTATCCTGACTACAGCAACAATGATGTAAAATATTTTTTTGAAATAAACATATTTGAATAATTTCACAGTTAAAAACACAGTTATGGCAAATACATATGAAAGCAATTACATGAGTGGCAAGTCTAGAAAATGATGAACAAGATTATACAATTTTTTTAAAGGGGCTGACCTAATTAGGGTGGTCAGCTGTCCTGGTTTTCCTGGGATTGTGTTTTTAGGATGTGAAACTTTTAGAAAAAGAAAGTTCCAGACAAACTGGATGAGTTGATTAGCCTGGTCCTGAGGGAAACTAACCGCTCATCTTCACTAGTAGGTCTTAATCAAAGTCGGCGGTGGGGGGTGTACTCATCAGAGTCTCCAGGGCACTGGGTCAGATGAGGGAGCCAGTGGGTCTTGGCCAAGCCTCCCGTACCCGATGCAGTTTAATTCTCTCACCAAGCAGATGAGGAAACCTAAGGGTAATAAAGTGACTGATTTTCCTCAGGTTGCGCAGGTAGTAAGTGGCAGAATGCAGAGTAGAACCACATCTCCTGACTGTTGGTTCCAGTTAATTTTCCTCCTCTTGGATTTCCAGCTAGAGAGCTCTGTGCTCTCCTCCGTCCTTCCCTCCGTAGCTTCTGTTTACTTTCGGATACCTCCATAATAACGTTAAAACAATGAACGATTAGACGGCATTTATGAAGTGTGAGAAGCTCACCTAGGAGCTTTACGTATATTAAACATTGATTTTCATGACAATCTTGTGAGGAAAGTGTCCTATTATCATCCCCTTTTAACCCGCAAGGAAATTGAGGCATCAAAGAAGTTAAGTCACTTATCCAAGGCCATTAGCTAGTAAGTGGCAGAGGCAAGCCTTAGAGTCCAGGTGCTTAACCACCAAGCTCTCTAGGCTGGAGCGCTCTACCGACACTGCCTCGTTTAGAGGGCGAACTCCTTGGGGGCGATGTCCGCGTTCACATGGAAAGGGTTCACCTGTAGCGCAGGCGGCATGAGAATGGACTTCGAATCCTGGCTCTGGCAGCCACTTAAAATGCCTGGAATTCATTTTAATTGTGTGTAAAATGGGAAACTAATAATGATAATAGACGATACATCTGTTTTTCTGGTCTCTGCTAGATTGTCGTAAGGATCACACACAAGTTAAGTCTATTATAGAACTTTCTGAACAGCAAGTGCAAAACAGATTTAGTTTTTGTCAAACAGCAGCATGATGAGATGCTTGTTAAAGGCATGATAATGATAGGAAAGCCTACGGTGAAAAGACAATGGACGGGCTAATTAAAAAGGTCTGGATTAATAGTCTGGATGGCAGTGACATAAATAGTAAGCACTTGATAACTTTTGTTAAATGGACAAATGAATGATGAGAATCGGAAAGGAGAACCATGACCAAAACAAAGCATACGGTCCTGGCCAAAACAGAGGGAGGGGGAAAAAAAGAAAAGAAAAGAAAGAAAAAAGAAAACCTTCGTGTTGTGCTGTTGTTATTAGCTCCACTTTGCAAGTGAGGAATCACAGCAAAGTGCTCCCAAGAGATACAGAGGACCACACCACCACACCTTCCGGCCCTGCCCTTACCAGCCACAGACTGGGGCAGGTCGGTGACCTCTATGAGCTGCATTTACCTCCTCTGCCATTCAGAATGAGTTGAAATAACATCACCGAGTGCTCAGCACAGTGCAGGGCACCTGGGAACCCCTCAGTCAATATTAGCTATTATTATTAGCAGTGGAAGGACCGATTTTAAAGTAAACCAACAGTTGCTACACAGAAGATGTTGATTTGTGTTTCTCCATCTCCACCGAGACTCTGGAAAGAGTTGATAAGGAGGTTGTGCAATTTCCCGTTGATTCCAGATCCCTTGTGTTTTTTTTCTGGAGGCAGAAGGATGCCTTTTAAGACCTCTTTGCAGAGAGACTGGAACCCAATCCATCCTCTGTGTTTGAGTCTCTCTTTCAGCTGATCCTTTAGTGAAGGCTCCCAGCTACAAGAATGAGTGTTCCCCAGATGCCTGTTGCTTCTCTTCAAAAGTGAAATGCTCAGTGCTAACAACGTGTCCTTCACACATAGAGGCACAGAATGCCCAGCAGCCTGCCTTGAACGCCGGCTTCCCATTTCTGGGGGCAATGGCAGGCTTTCTCATCTTGCCTCCTACCGCCCACCCTGCCCCCCGCACCCAGCATGTTATCTATGGCGATTGGAAAACATCATCAAAACAGGTCCAACATGTTCCTGAAGTCGTGGAAGAATACTTGTGTGATAAATTGACAGGGTCACTGGGAGACCCTCTAATTTTCTGGGAAATGACAAGGCGTCTGTGGCCACGTTGTGTAAAATTTCCTCTTTTATACCCAAGTTACATGCCATGGACTATTTACTTGGAGTCTGAGGGTATATTTACCATTCAGGCAACATCACAAGCCGTCAAAGAAATCTACTCAGAGTAGGATGTGTTGGGTGTCTTGCTTTTCTAAAAATGACACTTGGTTCCTCTTTTTTTTTTTTTTAAATAAATCTTTTTAGGTACTATGTTCACAGTGCAAATAGCTCAGGAAGGACACTGGTAGGGAGTCAAAGTTTAAGTCAGGGCAGATGTCTTACATGGAAACGCGACTCAAGCCAGCAGATTTACCAAGAAAGGAAAGAAAGGAAGCTGGCTGTATACTAGATTCTGGAGTGCTCTTCCAATGAAAATCATCAATGTATTGATCTGCTGAGTAAGCATTTTATGTATTCACAGCCTCACTCAGTGTGTCATTCAGAGCAAAGCCGCATAGTATAGAGAAGGGGCCTCCAAAGTCAATAGCTGAAGGAATGCTCTGGAAAGAGAGTGAAAAAGATGTTTTTCCAAATTTAGAACCCACTCACATTTCGTGGGTTCTGACGTGGATATTGAACTTGAACAAAATACAATTTCCTGATTCAAAACAAGCTGCTCTCTAAGGGAACCTACGAAGGTGTCTTGAAGGTCCTTGGTCTTCTTACAAAACAGCCTGTTTGAGGATTCACGTGTGAACGAACCAGGACCGGACTGATTCCATTTCCCTTGAAAGATACGTGGCTTTGAGAATCAAGCAGCGGAAGAATGGTCGTGGGGGTGTGGAGCACAGGAAAGAACCCTGAAAAAGTGCATTTGAGGTTTCGCTGACCTGAAGACATTTGAAAATTAGTGTGAATCCTCCTGCCAGGTTCCAACAGTCCACAAATCTTGCAGACTTTGTTTTTTGTCTGATAACAAATCCCCAAGAGGAGTTATTGAGGAGCAGAATGGGTACGATGCCACCTCCCCAGGGACACAAGCACAGCCACCTGGGCTCTGCCTGCCTGTCCTCATCACAAGGCCTTGTCCCCAGGATAGACTCTCTCTGGTCTCAGACCCACTCCCAGGGAGGCAAGCCAGTGCTGTCTTGCAATGATTTGGCCCTGAGCTTAACACTTCCACAGCCTTTAGGCTGGGGTCGAGTGAACCTTATTCCCGCTCTATAATCTTTCTAAACTCTCGAATCATGTTACTGCTAGGCTTAAGGTCTCTTAACATCAGCTCTGCGGCAATAGCTTCAAATCTACAGCCCTTAGCATGGCCCTCTGGATTTTTTATGGCCTCTCCCCTGCATACCTCTTGTCTCATTACTCTTCATGCTCGATTCTCTAGCTCTGCTGAACCACTTTTGTCGCTTCAAAGTCACCATGCCCTTGCTGCTTTCTTTGCCCTTGTCTTTTGTTATGCTTCTAGTATCCTCTTGTGATCTCCCTCTTCATCCAGGTGCCCTTCCCAGAGCTTACCTCTTCTAGGCCAGCTGGTGTGGACATCTTGTACTTGGTCACCACTCTCTGCCATGTAGTGACCCATTTATGCGAGTTGGAACATGTTGTATTCACCAGGTTCTGGGGACAGCCAACAGTCCTGGGGGGTGGGATATGTCAGAATAGGGAGTGAGGACTAGAAGACACTCCCAGGGGGCTGCGCACTGGGGAGGGTTTCACACTAATAGCTTGAGCTTTTGGGAAGTAGAGGATTGTTAGTGAGGAACCAGCAAGACAGTGGAAGGCTGTAGCATGTAGGACATAATCCTTCACTGCACCTCTTCGTCTCTATAGTAAAGTCACCACATCTACAAAATCACCACTGGGATTGTATTTCTTATGGAAAAATGGTAAAGGGGACTAAGTCCTCTTCCCAGTGGGCTCAAGGCTATACTGGGATGACACTTATGAAGAGGAATGAAGACAGGATCTGGAAGAAGAAAGTGAGAACTTGTATAAATTGTGGTGAGGAAGTCTGGACTCACGTAGTTTATGAAATTGGGGGTTTGAACTATGGGTAACACTTGTTTGTCTTTCCACTGGACTGTGAGCTCCTTGGGGGAGAGAAGTGTGGCTTATTTATCTTTAGATCCCCAGTGTCTAACTTAATACCTGGCACATAGCACAGTGAATAGTTGGATGAATGGATGGGTTGATGGATAGATGGGTTGGATTGATGGATGGATGGATTGATGGCAAGATGGGTGAATGGATGGATAGATGGATGGATGGATGGGAGCGATGAAGGATGGATGGATGAATGGATGGCAATTCTAAGGATGTGGCCAGACTACTTATGATTTTCCCTCTGCCTCAGATGCCTTTCTTCATCCTGCTCTCCTCTTTTTCTAAGCTGGTTAACTTGAAGTCACCCTTCATATGACACAGCATCTGAGGCAGAGCAAGTAGCATAAACAAAGGCCTGAGGGCCAGAGGGTGAAAGGCCCAGTTGGGAAATTGCAAGAAAGTATATGTGGTTGGAAAACACTTTTTGAAGGAGGGAGCAGAGGTGGGTGGTGCAGCAGGAGAATTTTAATCAGAGATCTGACCAAGAGAGGACTCTGCATCGCCCTAAACCTTAGTACTCTTTACTGAGAGCAATGGGACCTATTGAAGGGTTTCATGCAGCATCTCGAACATTTGCCTTCCACTTCTTTGTTTATATTGCTTTCCAAATAGATGCTTAGAACTGCCTTGCCACAATAACATAACCTAGAGCAGAACTGCAGCCCAGAGCGGAAACTAGGCCAGCCCTAGTGTAGCAGGAAGCATCCTGGGCCTGGAATCAGAGGGCCTGGGCTTGTTCTGAAACTCAACCTTTCAGTTGCCAGCTGAGTGACCTTGACAGAATCACCAAACTCTGTGCCTCACTTTCCTCGCCTGTAAAATAAATAAAATATAAATTGCTCAGGGTCGCCTTCGTGGACATGTGACTCGAGTAGCCACACAGGACCCCACTGTTACAGTGATTCTGCCCTTGATTTAAACCTCTGCTGTCACTGTCATGAAATTCTTATTAAGTTTTGAACAAAGAGCTCCATATTTTCATTTTGCACTGGGCCCCACAAATTGTGTAACTGGTTCTGAATCTATCTCACAGGGATGTTGTGAGAATAAAATAAGATCCAGAATGTGAAAGATCTTTAAAGACGATAAAGCACTATTGGTATTATCTAAAGTGACATGACTATTCTAAGTTTATTAATCCTTCTGTATGCCAGATGCTGGGGACCCAAAGATAATTAAACCAGCCACTGTTCTCAAGGAATGCTGGGTTATTCAGTAAAAGGCAGAGCTGAGACTTGAACCTATTGTCTTCAATGCGCAAGTCCAGTATTCCTTCTTCTACAGTAAACTGTTGCTAACATGTCTGTCTGCTCCACTGATCTGTAAGAGCCTTAGTGCCCAGGGCAGATTCCGTATCCTCGCAGTGGCTGGAACAGCATTTTGTACATACAAGGTGCACAGGAAATGTTTGCTGAATGAATTAATATATTAGCGAGAATGACAAGATTATGTTTCAAGCATCCCTTTTTAAATCTCCTTTAAGGCTTCCTACTATTCTCAGGATAAAACCCGAACTTCTTATCTTGGCACAAGGCCCTCAATGGTCCAGCCCTTAGTTGTCTCTCCGTCCACCTCTCCTGTTGGACTCCTACCCTCTGGCAGCCACTCTGGCTTTCTTTTGGTCACTCATGTCCACCCCACCCCAGGACCTTGGCATCTGCCCAGAACACTGTTCTTGGCTCTTATCAATAGCCTGCTTGCCCCCAGTTCATGGTTCGCATTGCATCTCAAGCCTTACTTTCTCAGAGGGGCCCGCGCTGACCTCTCTAGCCAGATGGCCCTCCTCCCACTGGTCCCTCAAAGCCTTGTGAATATCCCTATCCTAGCACTTCTTGTGATCGCAGCTTTGCACTGCGGGTGATTACGTCAATAATGACCCATCTTGGGCATTAGCAGGAACACGTCTCTTTCTCTTTTTTTGGTATTCTAGTGATAAGTGCCGTGCCTATCATGGAATAGGTGCTCAATCAATATTTGGTGACTGCGAATAAGCATAAGTGTTTGAGGTTTATGCATGGGTGTTTTCTCCAGGATGATGGGGGAAGCTCTCTACAATGTGAGGCGCATGGGGGCAGGGCAGTGGACGATCTTGTTCATTGTTGCATTTTTAGCTCTTGGGAGGAGCTCAGTGACTATTTACTGAACGCATTGAATGGTTGATTTAATGAATGAGTAAATGAATGAATGAGTGAGTCAATAGTTCTGTGCTCTCTAAAGCACTAAGGTTAGGGATATAGGCAGAAGAGAAGGTCAGGTAAGATCAGGGCCACTTAGTGGAATTGTCAGAAGCCCAGCACCAACCCCATAACTCGCTTCCTGAGACAATGTAGGTGCCCCATAGGTTGTCATTGAATACAGAACTCAGTCAGCCCACCTGGCTGTGGCTTCTACCCTCGTGTGGCAATTGTTGTGCCTACAAACATAATAAGAATTACCTTGGAGAAGGATCGCACATCGAAAATCAACCCAGATGAAAGGGCCACATGTATCCCAACCCCCCGGCCCTTTCTCTTTCTTCAACAGAGAATGTTGATGTCCGCTGCTGGGAGGCGCAGCCTGTTGGAGTCTGACCACGTAACCCAGCGGGTCTGTGTTCACATTTTGGGGGCATTTCCAAAGTTCTCCGATATTCTGCTGATATAAAATCAACAGCTCTCCAGGACACTGGGAGGTCACATCTGGTATTTGAAAATGTTCCACAAACGTGAAGAAAATGCACTCTCTGCCCCGCCCTCGCCTGCCACACCCTCTCCTCACGTCCCACCACCCACAACCCACCACCCTGGCTTGCCATTTGATACGTTAGAGTAGCCCAGAGACCAGAGAGAAACCCAGGATTTGATTTCAGATCCCACAGCTGTCACGAAGCTGGAGCTATTTAAAATATTTAACATAGTAAAATGGCGTCCAGGCTAAGAGTCCTTTCTTATTCAATATTTGAGGATCTGGAGTTGACCCATCTCTGAAAAATAAAATACAAAAATAAAACATGAAGGCTTCATCCTATACCTGTCACCCCAAGTACTTAAGGGCAATTTAGGTACACCACAGTGACTGTAGTTAATAATACTGTGTCGCGTATTTGAAAGTTGCTAGGAGAGTAGATCTTAAAAGTCCTCATCACAAGCAAAAAAATTTTTTTGGTAACTCTGTATGAGGACGGATGTTAACTAGACCCATTGTGATGATCATTTCACAATATATACAAATATCAAATCATTATGTTGTACACATGAAATTAATATATCAGTCATACTTCAATTAAAAAAAACAAATCTGGGGATCCAAATGAGAAAAAAAAAAGAGCGAGTTAGACAGAAATTAATATTTGCTGTCTCCACCTGTTTTCTGAACCAAGTATCCATCCAGAAAAGTGAGGGAAAACTTGGTTCTTAGGTGGGAAAGTGCTTCCTGGAGTGAGAAGGGGCTTGAGAATTCATCAGATCTCTCTGTCTGCTCCTGGGCTGGCCCTCGATTCATTGCTACAAAGAAACAGGAATCTAAAAACTCTGAGAGGAGGTAATTTCACAGTCTCTTTGGGAGTCCTCTTTCATGGTCCAATAAGCCCTTACATCAGGAAGTCGTTTCCTGGTCTGACCTACGGCTCTTAAGCGGCATTAAACCGTGCTGATCTTAAAGAGTCTGGGCTTCCTGGATGGTACCTATCTTGGGTTTTCCTGGGCCCCACGAAGGCAAATGAGCTGCCTTTAAAGGCACGTTTTAGAGGAAATCTGTCTTCCACTGTCTAATGGTTAGAGCGTCCTGCTGCTGGAACCTTTGATGACTTCCTTGCTGGCCAGAGCCTTTGATGTCTTCCTCGCTGGCCAAGGCTGCCTGCCCCACAGCAGGCAGGCTACCCCAAGTTCCGCTGTGTCCTGGGGATGGGCTCTGAGGCGAGGTTCAGATGACGCTTGCTGTGATTTATTTCAAACCTTAAAGCTCCTCGGAGGCCAGTGCTGAGAGTGTCCTTAATTTTGTTCTTTAATTGCTTTACTAGCCCACTGGCTCCATCTCATTCTTCACGCCATCTTTAGGGTACCGCAGCTGGAGAGGGATCTCCAAAGAGACCCTGACTCCAGGCTGTCCTCAACGTCATCATCGTAGACTGAAGGCACTTTCTCTTTGACCACCATTGGTGTTCCTTTCCAGTTTCGAGATCTGAAAGCCCTTGCATTGCAGCTGCGTGCAGTGGACAAGCAATAGGTATTTGTGAATGGAGATATTAATGAATGAATGGGATAGTGCATTACCGTGTACCAGACTAGACATGCTGGCATTTTGGGTTTTCAGTTGCTTCCCTGTTTAGCAGTGGGTTTTCTGCCTCCCACTAACTGAGATCACAAAGCACATTTAGTAAGTAGAGAACTATGCCAGCAACCCAGGACAGGGGAGCCCCGGCTGGGAATCCGGGAAAGAGTTTGACCAAAGTTTGGCTTCGGCGCTCAGCCATGAACCAGGCAGGACACAGATCCAAGAAGACAGAACCTCCTCTTGTATTGGTGGCATCTGCTCCAAGGTACTTTTACGACGCCACCTTTGGGATCCAGTAAACTCTTCTGTCTACCCTTCTCTGAGCCCCCGCCTCTGCCTCAAACCAAACAGAGCCAAACTGAGGAGGGTAGTGTCGAGTTCAAGGTCCTCTGAACTAAGAGGTCAGCCACTTTCCTGGAATTCCTAATGAAGGATATGCCATAAATACGACTTCTGCAACTCCCTGTCTTCCCCTGGCAAAGCAGCTTCGGGAGCTTGGAAGCCTGGCTTCTGAACTGAAGTGTAATAATGTAAACTATTGGACTGGAGGGGCTGACATTGTTTCACAAAGGCCATGAATAAGCAATGAGTTCGGTAGCTGATCCTCCCGGGAACCAAATCCCACTCCATATGGTAAAAGGGAATTTCAACAAAAGAAGCTTGTCTCTTTAATATTTTCTATTATTAGCAAAGTAATTCTCCTTGTCCAGCACACACCGTGCCTTCCGGACCAGAGGAGCACTACGGCATTTGGCTCATAAGCCCATGGACTGAAGTGGGTGGCTCTCCCCAAGTCTCACATGGGAGTACCAGGGCTCTCAGCTCCCCAATACCTCAAAAAGACCGCCTCCACATCAGTCCTTGGCTCTCAGACCGAATAACACCCCCAAAGTCATCAGAGTATAGTGAACCAGCAAATTAACAAGTCAAGGAACTAGTGAAACAATACATCTTCCTACTTGCTCTCTAATTAATGGAGCTAATTAATTTATGATTCTCCTCAGCTTTTTGCAGCTTGAAAAACAAAATAAAATACAGTTAGGTAAATCTTGAGTTTCTCTCTCGGGAGGTGCTTTAAACGCCTTTGTTTTTTCCCATCCTGACTTCCCATCTCTCCCAGGAAACGGGATGCTGCCCTTAGGATGTGATGCCCTTTCTTGAAGTTCACGTGAGCTCCTACAGGCCCTCCTTTTAAATCTCAAGGTCATTACTGAGCTCAGGCTTCTGGGAAGTTATCTTCATGTTCAAAGTTTTCTTCATCTGAATTTTACCCTACTTGCTGTTCTTGATGGTCCTTAGGAAAAAGGTTGCCTTCCCAAACAAAGTTGCTCCTCATCACCTCTTCCTTTGTGCCTTGGTCTCCAGGAAACTCAGCGATACCTCTCACTCAATTATCCTAGTTTTCCTTAGTTTAAGCTTTTTGACTCTGGCTTTGATTCTGGTTCTTCTGCCTGAGTTTTAATCAGTCTCTTTTATTTGTTGAAGTTCTGCCTTCAAGTCCACTGAAATCCAGGGGATGTTCAGACAACTTGGGGGTGGAGATCTGGGAGGATTCTCGGTGAGAGCTGTTAACTGAGGAAGTATGAAAAAGCCACACAGTGTTGGGTAAAATCATAATGAGAGAAGATCAAGTCAGAACGAGGAAGATGTCAATGTTTTATCTTTCAGCAAGGCTGGAGCCTGAGCGGAGCCCAGGGTATAAGATTTTGTTCAGGTGAGGTGTTTGGGATTTTGCTTATAAGTTCATTCATTCATTCCTCCTTCCATCTATCCATTCAACCACCCAATAAATATTTATTAAGAGCATATGCCATGCAAAGGTCCTTTCTAGTCACTGGAAACACAGTGAACAAATCTGATAAAAATCCCTGCCCTCATGGAGCTTGCATTCTGTTGGAGATAGACAGACAAGAAACAAATAATAAACAAAAAAATATGAGAAATATGTCATGGGAGACAAATAAGACAGGAGGATTGATGGAGTAAAAGGGTGTCAATTTCACATAGAGTAGCCTGGGACAATGGGATCATCAAAGTGAGTTGAAAAATATATGCCAGGGAAGATCATTTACAGGGTCCCAGGCATGAGCCCCAGGAGTTGGGATGGTCTAGTCAGTCACGTCTGGAAGTAGAAGGGATAGCACAGAAATAACAACGACTGTCAAGAGGTTGCCACATCTACCTTAAGCACTCATCAAAGTTTGTAATTATTTTCCATCATCTCTGTCTCCTGCATTAAGCTGCAGATTTTCTGAGTGAAGAGAGGGTCTGTGCAACCTTTTAGCTGGACAAAAGATCTCCTAGAAAAAATTAAGGATGTGAGGAGTGCAGGAAGGGAGGGGAGGAGAGAGAGAGAGAGAGAGAGAGAGAGAGAGAGAGAGAGAGAACGAATCTCTAAAGGAATTGTGGATATGGTTTTTGTTGCCTAGAGTTTAATAGAATAAAATGCATGGAAAACTTGCGGAGTTTTGGGGAGAGTTTATTGTCAAAACTTCTGCCAGACTGATCTAAAAAAAAAAAAAAAGGAGACTGTTGGAGATGTGAGATTTCTGGGTCCCCACCTTTCTTTAGGTAGGAAGCAGACTGACAGTGCTGCTCGCCATTAAGAAGGGCACATTCCTCAATGGACACTTAAAAAGTGGCCAAGGCTGATGGAAAAGGTGGACCCTTCAGAGGACAGAGCCAGGGCCCCTGGAGAAGGAAGGACTGGGAGCTGTTCTGAGGGTGTACAATAGGGGCCATGGCAAGGGACAGTCATTACTCCCAGAGTGCTTCCTTTTGAATGGGTATAGTTTTGCAGTGACTCTGTCTCTGTTCCACCATTGTATTTTGGGGCTACATGGGGAAAAACAACATATCTTTTGGATTTTTAGGTCCCTGGATCAAGAGGAATCTCGGTGAGATCTGATACAGGTCATGAATTTCCCAATTCCAGCTCCGTGTCAGGGTAAGATATTGGGAGGGTCCTTGGGATGGAGTGAGTGTATTTTGCGTGTAAGGAAAGGAGTGGATCTGTGTGACAGAAAGGGCCGAGGTGGGCGTTATCTGCGAATATTCTCTCTCTCCCCTTCTGTCCATCTCCGTGGGGCAAGTGTTCCTCCCTGCTTTTGACTTAGGGCTTTGTTCTTTTCCTTGTTTTGGCAAACGAGGTGTTAATGCGTATGACATGAGCAGGAGCTTGCTGCTCGTGCTAGTGCGTTTGCTGTCTTGCACTTCTGTCATTGCCCTGAGAAAAATGCGACATGGGCTCGGGAGAGTGAGAGAGATGTGCAGCTGCCCTGGGTGATCTGTAGGCCCGTAGCTGGAAGCAAAGCCACCCCAAATGACCCTCGAGCATACGGTGAGAAATACTTATTGTCGTGAGCCACTGTGGCACAGCAGTAGTTGACTGAGATGACCCACAGTAGCAACCTGGAGTCCTGTGGCGTCCCGAAATACAGACGTGAACAAATAATTGCCTAAAACATTGGGAGTACGTCAGTGCCAACAGAAAGAAAAAAATGATAACATCCTTGGGATAAGCTGAGAAGGTTTTCCTGACTGCCTTGAAAACTCAGCACGAAGGGTGGATCCTGGGAAAGGGGGGCGGGGGAGCCATGCAGAGCAAGTGTACCTCAAAGTCTCCCATGCTGGTCATAAGGAAGGAATAAAGAGTTGGTTGAGGTTGTGGGTGAGGTGAATGGGTTTATAGACTGAGGTTGCCCAGGAATTCTCAGTGTATATATACAGTGTACATACTTAATGTTTGATATATTTGTTATACAGTAATTTTCTGATAATTAAACTTCTTAATATAACTTTGTGGTAAGAGTGCTTTTCCCACATTCCAGAGATTACCAGGAGTCTAACTTTTTTTTTTTATTTTAAATCTTGTTGTATTGTATATATTTTTAGCAGGAAGTAGAGTAAAAATAAATAGATTAACCAAGAGTGTTGGGAAAGGGGGTTGGGTAGGAAAGAAAAAAAGCCATTCAGAAATAGACCATGAAACTAATTACTTGGATAAACCTATGTAAAAAAAAAAATTATTGTTTAAGACGGGGGTCATGAACGCAAATATCTTAGGAGCTAGGCAGGTGACATAAACAAGTGCAGCAGGCTGGTTGGGGACTGGCGACGTGGAGAGCGTGTGCCCTATCCGAGCAGGGCAGCTGTGACTTGGTTTCCTCCGATCGCTGCCATGTGGGAATGGAGTCTCGTGTCGCCAAGTCTTCTGGGTTTTCCTGAGAAGCGAGGCTGCCGCGCGTGCCTGTGCGGGTCGCGCATTGCAGAAGGGCGCTGTGCGGACAGAACAGCGGGAGGCCGGAGCACAGGCCCGCGCACGCGCACACTGAAGCACTCGCTGAGCCCCAGGCGGGCACATGGCGTGGGGAGCAGAGGTGGGCTGGATTTCAGCCCCTACTCATGCCCTTCGTGTAGCGCACAGCCAGACAGGATGGAGAATGGAGGACCCCACTCCCACTGTGGAATTCCTCCTTCCCCCTGCCCCTGGCAGCGCGGGCACAGGCGTCTTGCGTGAGTGATAAGAGCACAGAGAATGAGAGATCACATGGCATGGGGGGCGTCAGCTGTGTTTAAATGGCGATTGATACAGCAGTTTTGAAAACACGGAGTTGCAAACAAAACTCTCTGGCATGCTGACGAGCCATCTGGTCTCCGGCTAGCCACTTCTGGTTTACTTTCCTCCAAGTAAAAGGGGGACTATGAGTGTCTCCCCTGTTCTTAGTAACATCTGCACGGGTGTAGGTTTCTGCTTCTTGAAGTTTCCCTAAATTGTGTTCACCACAGTAGGCATCACAGCAGAGGGCAGGGAAAACATCTTTTTTTCTTTTCCTTTTTTTTTTGTTTTTTTTGTTTTGTTTTTTTTAAATGCCTACAGCACCTGGTCTTCCTAGGTGGTCTCCCATCCAATACTAACCAGGTCCGACCCTGCTTAGTTTCCAAGATCAGACGAGATCGGTCACATCCAGGGTGGCATGGCCGTGACAAAATCTCCTTTTTCTAGATGGTTTGCATTTGGTCTCAGTTGTACTAGAGCTTGGTCTCAGAGAGTATCAGCTCTGTGATTTTGGTCATCTTTTTATCATGCTGACCCTCAACTTTTTCGTCTTTAAAATGGAAATTTGGATATTGGTACTTCTTGCCTCCCAGGGACATTGTAAGGGTCACGTCCAACAAGATGACATGTGAGGAAGCACTTTGCAAGCTCTGACACACTATGCAAACATAAGGTATCATTAATGCAGCTGCTGAGACATGAGAATTCATGTTGCTGATGATTTAGCCAGAGATGAGGGAACTGGGCACGGAGCAGGCCACTTGATATTGTCAAAATGCTGATAAAAAGATTTTGCAGCTCACTGCTTTCCCAGCCTACCCACTCTGTCTACTGCTGTAAACCCATGCCTTTCCCAAAATAGTCAATATTTGTGCGGCACCTTAACATTATTTTATTTGATCCTCACGGCAGTCATATAGGGTATCGGTTATTGTTTCCATTTGCTGGTGAGGAAACTGAGGCTCAGAGACCCACAGTTTACATGACTGGTAAGGAGCCAAGTTAGGGAGCGAATCCAGCTCTTCCCATTGTGGAAGTTCTAGTCACGGTGCCTCCTAATATTTTCCTGGGATGATTAGAGGCCAACATGGAGCTCAGCAGCACCATCAGCGACAGCAAAGACTCCTGGGCAGTGCTCAGGACTCAGGAGGGATCACTGAGTGTCTGGCGAGTGGAGGCCCCAGCCCAGAATCCCTTCTCTCCATCTTCTGGGAACAGCAGCTTCCACTTCCAGCTTTGGGGGGACCGCCTCCTTCTCTATCCAGTGTCATTCTGTGTGAAACTTCCTCCCCATGCTAAAGAGGGGCGTGTGATTTAATCTGAACCAATGAGATACATGCTCCCAAGCATTCGAATCTTGGGAAGTTACATATGGAGATGGAAGGATGTTGTAGCTGGGTGATCCCTAGGCTAGGCCTAGTCCAGCAGTTCTCAGAACCACCCCAGAAGACTTGTTAAACCCCAAATGCTGATCCCACCTTCAGAATATCTGATTCTGAAGGTCTGGGTATGGGGCCCAATAATCTGTATTGCTAACAAGTTTCTGGGAAAGGCTGCTACTCAGGGGACCACAGTCAGAGCTTCTCCACCAGGTGTGATTTTGACGCCCCGGGGGCATATGGTAATGTCTAGACACTTTTTTGATTTTCACTACTGGAGGGCTGCTACTTGCATTTAGTAGTCAGTAGAGGTCAAGGATGCTGCTAAACATCTTACATTACACAGGACGGCCCTCACAACAAGGAATTATCCAGCCCAAAATGTCAGTAGTGCCAAGGCTGAGAAACCTTGCTATATAAATGAATGGGCTAAGTGCTTCCACACTGAGGTCCCAGGGATGCCTGGTCCCTGCCTCGCTCCAAGCTCCCATCGAGTCTGTGGGCCACCCCCGTATTCTTCCAAACGTTCTTTCTTCTTTTCCTTAGAGTCAGGTTTTGTTACCTGCAATGAAAGGTCCAATGAGATTTAATTATTTTAGAGGAGTCAGGCTGGTGTTAGGGAAGAGCATGGGCTGGTTTCTGGGTTCGAATGACAACTAAACCACGTGCACTTGTTTCCTTTCCTCCTATAGCCCCCTTTCCTTCACTTAACTGCTGTATACTATTCCATTTTAAATATATACCATAATTTGTTTATCCATTCTCCTATTCTTGAGCATTTAGGTCATTTCCATTTCTTTTTTCTTCTGCTATCAACAATGCCACAATAAACACTCATACATAAATGCTTGTACTTGTACATAAGTGTTTCTCTAAAGTTCATAATCAGAAGGGAGATTGCTAGGTCATGACGTTTGGATACCTTCACTTTTACTGAGCATTGATCAACCGCTCTCCACGATGGTTTTTGTCAATTCATTCTCCCAACAGAGGTGTGTCAATATCTCTCCAGATCCTCATCAACACTCGTTGTAGACAGATGTATTAATTTTTGCAATCTGTTGGGTGACTCATTTTAATTTGCATTTCCCTGATCATGAGTGTTGTTGGCCATATTTTACTGCTCACTTGGGTTTTTCTTTGTGAAAATCCTGTTTCATGTTCTTTGCCCCTCTTCTTTTTATTTTGCTGTTTTTTTTTTCTTGCTTGTTTAATTTCTTAGTGATTTGTGGGTGTTATATATTCTGGACACCAGTCTATTATCAGTCACGTGAACTGAACATCTGTGATTTGCCATTTAACTTTGTTTATGGTGTCATTTATTGTATAGAATTTAAAATTTTTACTGTGGTAAAATGTATGAATCTTTTTCTTTTTGGATTATTTCTTTTTCATCCTGTTTTATGGATTTTTCTGTGTGCCAATATAATAAAGATACTCTCCTCTAGGTTTCTAAAAAAAATCCAAAGCTTTAAAGTATATCTAGTCTTTAATCCATCTGGAATTTATTTCTATTTGTAGAGTGGGTCAGAAACCTCATTTTCATTTTTCCGTATGGGTAGCTAGTTGGCCCAGCACCAATTATTGAACGATCCATCTTTCTCCCTACTGATCTATAATGTCATCATTGCATGTAGTTAGTTTCCATTCCTTTGTGGGTCTGTTTCTGGGCTGTCCATTCTGTTCTACTGGTCCCTTTGTTAGTTTCTGTCCCAATACCACACTGATTGTGCCACGTGCAAGCTGTGCAGGTACCTGGCCCAGAAGTGAGGCCCAGGAAATAATAATTTCCTATCCGTCCTTCTGAGAGTTCCTTGTTTTACCACCAGAAATGTACACTTCGTGGCTTAGTCTCATTCAGCCCCTGACCTTGTGCCCTAAACGAGACAACAGAATTGCTGTACTGAATTCTGGGATCCACTTTGTCACAAGTAGTTTCCTTATACATATGACCCCACAGCTCCAGACACATAATAGCACTCGGCAAATATTTGCTGAAACAGAATGAAAATGCCTAGAGAGACCAAACACCCCAAGCAGGGTCTGTCTGTGAACTTCTCTCCCTGCGGCTCCAGAAATAGCACTGTGTTTATTCATTCGACATGTGTTTGTGCAGTTCCTACTACGTTCCTGGTAAACCAGCGAGACATGGCCTCAGCCTTCACGGAGACAGACATTCAATAAGTTGGTATGTAATTACACACTGCAAAAGTGCTATAAAAAAGAAAACTGGACTCTTAAAGAGAGAATGACGTTATTGGAGAGTCAAAGGAGCCCTTTCTGAGGAAGTGACATATGAGTTCAGGATGAGGAGAACCAAGTCAGGCCGAGATAGAAGAAGATTGTTCTAGACAGAGGGAATAGCATGTGCAAAGGTCCTGAGGCGGAAAAAACTAGACGTGCAATAGTTGTGCTTCTCACACTTTATGTGCGTGCACCTGGGGATATTATTAAAAGGCAGATTCTGACTCAGTAGGTCTGGGATTGGGCTGAGCTCCAGAATTTCCATCTAGCTCCCAGGTGCTGCTGGTACTGCTGGTTTGAAGCTGTGGCTCTCATTTAGGGTAGCACTGTGTTAGAGGAACGAGATTTTTGAATGTATGACAGAGCATGGTGAGAAAGGACGAGGGTGAGGAGATGGGACTGAGACCAGCTTAGGCAGGATTTGGGCGCCACCTTCTAAATGTATGGGGGAGAGTCACGCAGTCTGATATGGCAATTGATAAAATGCTTCTTAAAATTTTTTTTTTAATGCTCTGTAACATTGCTGAAGATGGTAAATGCTCGAATCAGACACATGCTTGGGAATTTACGATCTTGGACTTGTTCCTTGATGTCGGAGAACCCTAAGAACTAAGGGATTGCTAGAGGTGTTGAAAACAGTGGTCAGTAAACCATGCAGCCAGAAGTCCATCCTGCCACTGGTCTCCCCCTGCTCACCCTCAGATTTGCTGCTGTGTTTACGAAGGAGGCAGTGCCGTGTGCTGAAAAGAGGAGCCTGAAGACTCAGGGGGAAAGCTCAGCCCCACTACCTGCCATCTGGGTATCCGTCTGACCTTGGGCATGGCCTCAATCATCCTGAGCCTCAGTTACCACATCGGTAACATGGAGATGCATAAACCTTCTCAGCAAGCAGGGCAGTTGGGAGGATTGAAGATAATGCGCGGTAAACATGGCCATTCAGTAAATGAGATGTGTTTTTCCTGATTCCTATTCCCAAATCCTGAGCCCAGGAAATGCTCACAATACACCACCTTCTGCACAACGTTCAAAGACTTGAGACTGTCAAGACTTTATCCTGAAATGCCACTCTACTCGGAGAGGATTCCTTTGTCGTAAGCCAGCAGTATCTTGGGTTAGACAGACAAAATATTATCACCCCCCCCCCCCCCCCCCAAAAAAGTGAATATATCCGTTTTGAAAAAGAAAATTCCCCACGGGAAAAGAAAGGACCTGGGTTCCCCTGTGCAGGTCTGTGCTGACCTTTTCCTCTCTCCTTTCTGTCTGTCTGTCTGTCTCTGTGTTTCTACTCAACAACAGGATGTCCTCCTTCTCCCCCTCCTCTGCAGCAAACAACCCGGAGCCGCTCTGTCTGCCACGCTGTGCTCTGTTTAAAGGAACAGACACCCATTTCTCACAGAAGAACCGTTAGGTAAACAGTAATATATTTTTTTAAGCCCAGAAAGTGGCTCAACATACTCAGCGTGGAGTGAATGTCTCTTGCATTCCCCAGCTAGTTTCAGGACAAAGGTCTCCCGAGGAGGGATGCTTCTTTTCTTTCCTTTACAAGAGTAAAAAGAAAGAGGACAACAGGAAACCTTGGCTGAGAGGGACTGGGAGGCCTGAGGCCGACAGACAGGAGCCTTGTCTTGGTCTAAAGAACACCAGGAGGCTGTTCCCCGGCACCCCTGGCCAGAGTGGGCGAGAACATGGCTTTCACTCTGATACACCCTGGCTTCCTAATGACACCCAGAAGTATCCTTGATTATTTCACAGATGAGGAAACTGAGGTCCAGAGGATGAAGTAATTTGTCCAAGTCACACAGATAAAAGTTCATATCGGGACTCAAAGCCTAGACTCCAAAGTTTATTTATGAACCACCCCCGTTGGCTTCCTGGAACCCAGCTTTTTGAAGGATTTAACCTCACCCCATAATTTTGCAAGAGAGGAAAGGACCCTTTTCTATATCTGGGGGCAGGATCTGGAGGGATGAGCTGCTCTGGGTTATCGGTGAGGTCAGGAATAGGGCTGAGGTTCTCAGGGTCCTGGGTCAAATACCCAATGTTGGTAGTTTCCATAAAAGAAACACCCGAAGAACAAGATGCAGGCAGCACCTCGCGTCCTCACGTGGACGCTCCACTCTGTGACTTCCCTCCCATCGTCCTTCCCTCTTTTGATGCTATCTCCATACTTGCCATTCAAGGAGGCCAACAGCCTACACACGCGTGTTCTCATGTGTCCGTAACAACAAAGACACAACTACCAGAAAAATACAGCCACAAAATGTGTTCTCCAACCAAGCAGAAAGAAAATGTTTTTACCTTCTGGCAAATATAGTGACTGTCCCCTGATGGGGATAAATTGGCTGGGAGAGGTGATGAGGGTGGGGAGAGGAAGGCTTCTGGCTTTGGGCGAAGGCAGACCTGGATCTGAGGCCAGCTCGCTGGTGGGGGTCCGTGAGGAACCTTTTCCTGGTTATGATCCCCATTCCTTCATCTGCCACACCTACACCACAAGGTTGACGTGGGGAAGAGGTTAGGGAGGACTTCCCTGGGCTCCATCTTTCTAACTGTAAGGCAGCCCACAGAGGGGCTGCGTTATTATTGTACAATGAGAAGAGTGAGGCTCAGAGCAGTTCACCAGCTTGCCTGGAGTTGGCCTGGTTTCCAAGTGAATGTTCTTCACCAAACTGCTAAGCTACATGGGGGTAGGGTGACAGGAATTTACTAGGCAGCTCGTATGGGCTCAATCGATTTGATTCATCACCTTGATTCCTTGTCTCCAAGGGACAAAGAGCACATTAAAGATGGAAGCCCAGCTGCCACCCTTTGGTCGGCTTGAGCAAGGGGTCTAAAGCTTTGGTGAAGATAAGGGAGGTTTTAGAGCTTTGCCACTCCCTGTAAATGAGACCTGGGGTGAAATCTGGTCATTAGAATGGAGCTAAATGTTGTCATTGTTATCAATTATTTCCTCCCTAAGAAGACAAGGGGTAACGGAATTCTTCCTGTGGCCTGGAGGAAGAAGGGACAGGAGAACAGAGCAGGGGATAGTGTTCATCCCAGAAAAACAATGCATCGTGCGATGACAGCAAGAATTGGAGAACATGCAGTGCTTGCTATGGGCAGGGGCTGTGCCACGCATTTCATAGCCGTTTGCTTCTTCCGATATAACAGGCTGCTGCAGAGAGTGTGGTGACCATTTCCCCTCCAGGTCCACTCTTTGCCCTTCTTTCTTTGCCTGGGAGTCTGGACTCCTGCAGACAGCATGACCTGAGCTTGTTTGAGATCTTGGCAGACATCAGAGGCCCAGAAGAGAGAGGATGGGGTATTTCCTCCCCAGCCCTCCATGCCACAGCTCGGTGTCCCTCAGCAGTGATGGCTCTTACGGTGAGCACCTCCTGTGTCTCTAGCTCTTACCTGGGTCTCAGTCGTAGAGGAGGCAACAGCTTCCTTCCTTCACTAAGTTCTCTTCAAATCTCCCTGTCGAGTATGTCTTCTTTTCCCTGCAGGCCTCTGTGTGGATACTGCCAAGTATTTCTTCCTCTATTTCACAGAGGAGGAGGCCAGGGCCCAGGATTACAGAACTTGCCGAGGCCAAACTTGAGTCTCCCCAAATTCACCAACTAGAGGGCCTGGCAAGCAGGATCGACCGACCTGGACCTGCATGGGATCCCATATGTTGCCTCTGAAGCAGACTCCCAGGGCAGGGAGGGAGGACTGGGGAGCACGTGGAGTGGGAGGTCAGCCTGACTGGCGTGCATCCCCCTGAGCATCCTCACTGTGCCCGCCTGTGCTGAGAACAGATCACTCTGCCTGACCTATGGATTCTGGCATGACTGGGCCCAGCAGCTATTTATTTCCTTTCTACATGAAGCAGAAGGACTAGCGGGAGCAGGGAGAGTGAACAAACACCAAGTATTGCTGCCTGAAGCCATTACTGTTACTGAGCATGTTATGCAATGTTTTCGTGCAATGCTTCACATTTACAAAGAGCTTTCTCATTCTCCTCTGTCCCTCTCCTCCTCTTCTCTTCCTTGTGGCTAAGCTGGGGGATAGTTGGGCTCTATGTCCCCGACCCACTCAGATGGGGAAGCTGAGGCTCTGGGAGATGCAGAGCTGTCTTGGAGGGCAGCAGGTGACTTGGGGTGTGGTTGCTCTGGGGGCTTAGCCCAATGTGGCCAACAATGTCTGCTACCTGAGCTATTAGCTATGGTGCAGAGTGACGCAGGCAAGGAAGACCTAAAGCTTTGGCAGAGACAAGAAGGTGAGAAAGAGGGAGGAGGGGGATCATTAGCATTTTTTTTATCTGGAGCAAATGTAATACTGTACTAGACTCTTAGGGACCTCACTGTAGGAGACAGGCTGCCTGGGTTCAAAGCCCCACCTCTCTGCTTCCTAGCTGCGAGTTGCCTAACTTTTCTATGCCTCATTCCTTCGTGTATGAATGTAGATAATAATAGTGCTCATGCTGGCCTGGGCTTATTTACCTTGACACCCACTCTAGGCGTTTCCCCTGCTCTGCATCCGAGTGGGGCTGACCCTTGCAGGCTGTGTTTGCCAGACTCCTGTGGCATCTGGTTTCCAGCAGAGAAGCCGGAATATTTCTCTGCCTTGGGCCTGGTCTCTGGAAGCGGCTCCTTCTCATTCATGGCTTTTGCTCCTTCCTGCTGGACAGGGCCGCCATGACCCCAGAAGCCATAACACCCACCCCCTTTGTCTGCTCAGCCTCGGTTAGGGGTGGTGGTGGCAGCTCCCTCCTATGCTAATCTCCGGGCTGTCTTACTAGCCTTGTTTGACTTTTCTGTCCATCACCAAGGAAGCCAGTTTTCTGTATTAAATTCCCTCTATTCGAAGGACACGAGAGTGATTTTTCTTTTCCTAATTGGTACCGCATGGGGTTTATGTGAGAATTAAATAAGTTAATCAACACCTAAGCACTCAGTCGTGTTTGCTTCTATTCTCGTCATCACTGAGGCCCCCGGTTGTCCAGCCCGATCTCAGGTTTCCAGAGTCTTACTCTCCAGTGTGGCTTTTTCCACTTGGGGTGGGACACTCCACAGCCATAGTAGTAATGAAACTGGCAGCTGCCATGTGCTTTCTCCTCGCCGAAGCACCAACGCCAGCGAATCACCCCACTGTCTGCCCCTCAGATGAACTTTCAAGGCAGCAGTCGTCACTGCCACCGTACAGATGGGCGAACGGGCTGCCTGTCATTGTGCTGCTTGCTCGAGGTCAGGGAGTGGAGAGGAGATTCAAACCCAGGTCTGTGAGCTGCGAAGCTGGTGTCCTCCCCACCAGCGTGGGCTAACGCAGTCACATTTTCCATAAGCCAGAGGGAGGCTGGGTCGTGTTCTTGGGCTCTCTTACCGAGTTTCTCTCTCGATGCTGCTGGTATTAGTAGCCAGGGGTGTGTGTGTGTGTGTGTGTGTGTGTGTTGTGTGTGTGTGTGCCTTTCCCTAGCTGCCTTCCCTGGGTCCTGCTGAAACTGATGTGATCTTTGCTATCTTACACAGTCCGGGCGATACTGAAACTCAACCTAGAGTGTATGGGTTCGTGGAGGGTGCCCCTCTGAGTGGGGGTACAGGAGGGTGATGTACTTGGAAGAAGAAACTAGAAAGGAGTGTTTCTTTTAGTTAATAGGGGCAGAGTTGGGAGGAGGAGAGTAGATGACAAATGAAACGTACCGTCACAGAGACGGGTCGAGCAAACTGTAGTAAGTCCCTACAACAGAATCCTAGTAGCCACAGTAAGGATCTACGTCCATGTTTGCTGACGTGGAAAGACACCCATAGCCTGGTGTAGAATGAGGAAAGCAGGTCAGAGGTCCGTACACTGACCGTGACCCTATCTGTGCAGAGCTTGGCACGTATCCATGTCTGTGCAGCAACAGACTAGAGATTTGTCTCTGGCAGAAGAGATTTCGACTTTAGTTTTTTTAATGTTCTTACGTGATTTGGCTCTTTTGTAAATAAACAGTGAGAATGTACCCTTCTATACACAGAAAGAAATACCCTAAAATGTTGTCACTTTTAAAATTCATGAGCGGAAAATAAGGAAGAAGTTGCAGACTTGTGCTGGCTTTTAGGTTTCTCAGCCAGGAAGGTGGGTGTGTGGGGGGGGGGGTGGGGGGGTGGGGGGTGGGGTGGGCAGGATATGTTGCCACTGACGACAAGGACAAAAGTCTAAGTCTTCGATTTTTTTTTTTTTCAAAAGACATTTGCACTGAAAGTTGCCCACGGTTGGGGAAAAGACAGAGAGAGCAGGGAGATGCGCTCCTTGGTGGGACCAGGCCTCAGGGAGGTGGGGTGGGGTGGAATCTTGGCACAGGTGGTGGGATTAGCCATGGGCAGGGGGCGGAGTACCCCCTTCATGCTGCAGGAAGGGCAGTGCACATGTGCAGAGCTTGTAGGTGGGGTGGCAGGAAGATGAGGGCGTCCTTTCCTGATCACCTCTATTTTTCTCTGCGAAGTAGGAGGCGAGGTCATCCCTTGAGCGTGAGAGGTCAGCGTCTCAGGCTGAGGGCTCGAGGGGTCTGGGGAATTCGGAAGGCCCTGTGGGGGATAGAAGAAGGACCGGTGGGGGCAAGTAGAAAGTTGGTCAATGTCCACTGAGGTCAGCTGCTATTTGAGGCCTTTCCTTTGGCATTTGTCCATGCAGCTGAATGTCTCCTTTTCATGACATTCTGGTGTCCAGAGCTGGGGAGATAGAGATGGCACATTGTTGGATTGACTACAAAGTTGCAAGGCTTTATGGGTGAAATGTGACTGAGGGACAAGGTGGCAGGGGGTTGGCAGTGACATCAGGGGAATGGGTTAAACGAGGAATCCACGAGGAAGGGAGGGAAATCAGCATGCAGGAGAGAGAGGTCGTGATGAGAACCAGGAGCGGGCACTGCAGGGGTGAATGAACAAGAGGAGGGTGGCGACCATGGCCAGGGGTGAGCTGTTGACGGGTGGAACTTCAGGGGTGGGCAGGAAGGTTCCTGTTGTGATCCTGGGGGAGGGGCTTTAAAGTGGAGAGGAGCAAGGTCATTAGATTGAGGCCAGGGTGATGGATAGGTCATGCCCGTGGTGAGGTGGAACATGGGATGGAAAGGGAAATGTGGGAGCCTAAGAACCCGCAGTGAATAAGTGTCAGGGAGGGCCTGGGTGGTGGTGAGGTTGAAGTGTGAGCAGAGATAGGGGGGCTCAAGGTGGCCAGGAGAAGATATTTTTGTTCAAGGCAAGAACAAATGAAGTCTAGAACGTAAATTTGTAGGAGAAAGAGCAGTCCTGGGTTCCAGAATGTCAGAGGGGGCCTAGAGATCGCTAAGCATGCTTCACAGCTGGAGAAATTGAGGCTGGAGGAGGTGATGTGAGATGCTCATGGCTAGTTCGTAGCAGAAATCACACTGCCCTAACACTAGGCTAGTGCTTCTTCACTGTACCGAGATTATAGACTCATGCGCCTTGAGTGCTAAAAGTCATCCTAGAAATCCTTTCACCCTAAAGCTGAGCAAGAGAGAAAACTTGGACAATTAAGTGGAGTTAGCAGAGCTGGGACCGAACCCACGTTTCTTGACTCTTGCTTTATCGCTGGGCATCGGTGGTGGGATAGGGAAGAAAGTGTGTTAGGAAGGGAACACAAATGTGTCCAGTGGGTGGATGTATAGGGGTGAGTGTGTATGCATGCGTGCATGCATGAGTGAATTCACACTCATGTGTCTGTATTTGTTAAGACAGTGTTTCTCTTGCGGAAGAAAAACATGCTGTTGCCTTTGTAAAGGGTGACAATAAATAAAGGAGCAGAGACTGGAGAGATGACTCACCCATTCCATATCTCCTGTTTCCAGGGGATGCACTCCGGGGAGGCAGCCAACGTGTGCCACAAGTGCGCTTTCTGATCTTGCAGCCCACAGGAGCTCCTAGGCGTGGGCCACACCCTGCTCTAACCATTAGGCTGCAGACCAGACTCCCCATTGCTTGTATTAGCACCCAGATGCCTACACTGGGCACATTTGTTTAGTCAGGGCTTGTATTAGTCTGCGAGGGTGGCCATCATCAAGTACCACAGATGGGGTGGTTTAAACAACGGAAATTTATTTTCTCACAGTTCTGGAGGCTAGATATTCGAGATTAAGGTGTTGGTAGGTTGGTTTCTTCTGAGGCCTCTCTCTGGCTTGTAGACGGCTGTATTTTCCCTATGTCTTCTCACAGTCTTTCCTCTGTGTGTCTGTCCTAATCTTGTTTTATGAAGAGACTAGTTGTATCGGATTAAGGTGCATTCAAATGACCTCATTTTAACTTAGTCACCTCTTTAAAACCCCACCTTTACAGCCACATTCTGAGATACTCAGGGTTAGGACTTCAACATTCAATTTTAAGGGACAAAATTCAGCCCCAAACACACTATTTGGTGCAAGGCACAGAACCCCACTCATGTTAGCCAAGAGAAAAGAAGGTTTATTGCTAAAGATGAAGCTATCTCATGAGAATTGTGAACTGGAAAGGAACTCATCCAGCTTTCTTGAGAGGTACTCTCAAACCATGGCCCAAATTCTTTGACCCTCATGACCTTGCAGGGCTATGCTGGAGAAACTACAGGTAGGCACTCTGGTTTACAGCCTCAGCTGAGCCTGGCTTCCAGCTGTCTCTGCTAAGGTGCCAGACACCCGAGTGAAACCAGCTTGGACGCTCCTGCATCAGCCCACCTGCTGGTTGATTACAACGTGTGACTTCTGCCAATATCATGTAGAACAGAAGAATCACCTAGCGGAGTTCTGCCTGAATTCTTAACCCACAAATTCATGATGTAAATTAAAATGGTAGTCATTTTGAGTCACTAAGTTTTGAAATAGTTTGACATGCAGAAATAAATAAGCAGAACACGGAAGTCTATTTCTTTCTGCTTTTTGGAGAAAAACTATTGGTTTTTCATTTACTCATATTTCCTGCTCCCCTCATAAATTTAATCTGCACATGGCTATGATGTGCTGTGGTCCCACTTATCCAACCACATCTCTCTGATTAGAGTCTCCATATTAGTTAGAATACTTGGGAATCTGATCAGCCAAGGTCAAGGGCAAGGTCACATGTTGTGGAGAAGGGGCCATGTTTCCTGGAGGCTGGGACCTAGCAGACCCAGTGGCTCATCTATATTGTGTCCACTTCAATGTCCCATCTGAGTCTGGCCAATGAGACAGTGGCTTCGTCAAACCTCATTCCCTTCAGAGTTGCTCCAGCATCGAAGGAGGCTACCCCAACCCAGAATCCCACAGTCAGCTTTGCAATGGAATAGGATTCTGTGATCATCCAGGTTCTTCTCCTATCCTACCAGGAATTCCTTTCTGGATAACAGAAAGATGAATCCTCATCACCTCTTTTTAGTAACTCCAGGACCAGTGTTCACCAGGGCCTGCACATGAGCTGGCCTGTTCGCCATCAGTCACTCTGCGTGTTCAAGATTTCTACAGGTGGCACTGAAATTTGTTTTCCTCTGTCTTGACTTTTTGTTCTTCATCCTGTCCTCAGCAGTCACGCAAGAGTGAGTGATTCTCTCTTGTAGCAGGCAATACTTGAAATCCTTGAATCATTTTAAGGTTTATCTTTCATAACAAACCGGGGACTCAGGTGTAATTACCAGAGTGGGTGACTAGAGGAGGGAAGAGGGGGAGCAAAGCTGATTTGATTTCACTAGTAATCGAACAGGTGTGAACGCGGAAGCCAGCACCGAGTTTGCTTTCTCAGCTGCAAATTCTTTTTGATCACATGTCTGTCTTTTACTGATTTTTTGTAGGCCTGCCATAACAAATTACCACAAATTGGATAGTTTTAAAAACAGTGGAAATTATTTTCTAACAGTTCTAGATGCCAAAAGTCCAAAATCGAGGTGTTGGTAGGGTGGGTTCCTTCCGGATGTCCTGAGGGAGAATCTGTTTTGCGCCTCTCTCTACTTTCTTTCTGGTGATTGCCAGTAACCTTGGTGCATTTGGCTTGCCGATGCATCACTCAATCTCCACCTCTGTCTTCACATGAAGTCTTCCCTGTGTCTTCTGTGTCTATGTCTAAATCTCCCTCCCTCTCTTCTTCTAAGGACTCCAGTCATTGGATTAAGGCCCACTCTGATCCAGTGTGACCTCATCTCAACTAATTACATGTGCAAGAGGCCCCACTGCCAAATAAGGTCATGTTCTGAGGTTCCGGGTGAAGATGAACCTTTGCAGAACACCATTCAACCTAGTATATTTTTACCCCCTTCTTCTCTCCCCCACCCCTCCCTCTCTCTATTTCTTTCTTCTTCTTCCTCCTTCCCCACCCCACCCCTTCATCCACATCTCCCTCTTGGAAACACAGAGATGAGCACCCAGTGTTTTTAGAGGGGTCTTTGTTTTTGCACTGTCCCTGGGTGTGCACCAAGTATAATTTGGTTGAAGTTTAGAAAAACTTCTGAAGGCAGGGGCCCAGTTGCGGCTTAAGATGACTTGCAGATCATTCAGTGCTAATATCTGGGTTAGATGTGTTAGCAGCTGATGCTCAAGAAGAAGGATGAGAAAGAAGAGGAGGATAAGAAGAGGAAAAAATAGGGTTTGTGAACTGAAAGAGTCTTTGCAACTTGTCTGAATGCTTATGGAGAGCTCAGGTTAAGATGAGAGTTTTTCCTCTGTGGGAATAAAGATGAGCTAAGCAGTGACTATGCTTTCTTCTGTCTGAGATTCTTTCACACTCAGTATTAAAGCCATCATTTAATTCTTCTAGACTTATGCTAACCGATAACGTAGCCACTAGCCACAGTGAAATGAGAATATGCTCAAAGCATAGAATACACACCAGATTTCAAATATTTAGTATGAAAACAAAGAATGCAAAACGTCACCTTAATAATTTTTGCATTGATTACATGTTGAAATGATAATGTTCTGGATGTCAGTTATGTAATATTTATTATTTCAACTGTTTCTTTTCATTTTTTAAAAAATGCAGCCACTAGAAAATTTCAAGGGATATACGTGACTCACATGATCTTTCTGTTGGGCAGCGCTGTTTCGAATTCAAAGCAACACGATCCAAAGCTTGTCTTCGGGGTTTGAGTCTTGGTTTTGCCGCTGAAAAATTGTGTGCTCTCGGCTGGGACACTGTCTCTCTGGGCTTCGTTTTCCTCCTCTATGAAATGGGTGCCGTGTGATAATGATTCCTGCCCCCACCTCCCTCTGGGAATCACTGAGTATCAAAGGACAGAATGTATGTGGAGACCCTTCAGGCCTGTAAAATGCAGCACAAATGTGTTTTGATCGGTATCAGTGGCAGCAGCAATAGCAACATCTGCATCACCGCCACCACCACCGTCAACACCACCATCACCATCATCACCATCAGCAATGCCTCCTCTTTCAGCCAAGAGAATTAGGCCACCAGGGCAGGAGCATCATACCAGACCAGGGTTGAACACAGCCCACAAGAATTTCTGCTTTCAGCTCTTCCCAACCCCTGTGGCTGGATTATAAGTGACTTACCCTCTGCCAGCTGCCAACAGTGCTTTTGTCTGCTTGGAGGGAGTTGGGTGGGGCAGGTCTCTGAGAAAAATGTGCCTTCCACCTAGTATTTTTCAATCAATACTGCGTTTATGCATGCTTTTGGATTAGGATAAGACATCCAGCTCTCCCTTCCCCCCTGCCCCCGTCCCCAAAGCATTTCTGTTGCATCAGACCACCAAAGCATTTCCCCTCTTTTTTTGGCCACCAAATATTTTAATGATTTTCCACATAAACAGCTAGGGAAAACGCTAGCAGCCACTCAGGCGGCAGTGGCAGGCACACTATGTCTCCCAGGAGAGTAAGGGATTAAAACAAAACAAAACAAAAAAAAAAACAAGACCAATGCCAAGGGATGAGGGTGGCAAGGGAGTGGTAATTAGTCTGCGATACAAGGATTTCTATGAATTCTTCTTGGGAATTCTGGGATAATCATCTAGAATTCACCCTGTGGCTTCAGGCAGTGAGTGCTCACTTTGGAAAGATTCAAACATTTGCAGATGAAATGAGCTATCGGTGAGGTCAAGAGGTGGGTGTGGAGCACCCCACCCATCTGAGGGCTAACCCTGGGGCCTGCTGACCTGCCTCATTCTAGCTCCTTCTCTTCTCAGGCTGACTTTCTGCCTCCTCCCCCTTCCTATTCTAAGTGAGAATCATGATAAGTTGGGGACCTGCCTCCTGAAGGATATTGTGTGAAGATGGCCAAGAGCTCATGGTAACTCTTGATTATTTGGTCTTCTTTTCTTTCTTTCTTATTTCCATCCCTGGCCAGCTTTCCCAGAGACAAAGCGGGGCCTCTCATAGCCAGCCAGCTGCTCTGTGCTGAGAGATTTAAAATCCTGCAATTGATTCTGACTGTGTCCAGAACAATAGGCGTCTGAATCTGATTTATTAATCTTCTGGGGAGTGAGGAAGGCAGGCTTCGAGTCCGGGCTGTTTACTGCAGTGACAATGGGCTGGCTGGGGCTTGGGTTTATTATGAGTGGAGGCATGGGAATGGCAGGCAGAGGACACTTCTAACCTGAGTAAGGCAGCGAGGACCCCCCCACAGAATTGGGGAGATGTGTTCAAGGAGGAGCAGGAAGGATGTTGGTTGATTTAGGGAGCATCCCCAAATGGGTAGCCGCAAATGTCATAACAGAGAGGGCAGGCCTGATTCCTCACGGATGCTCAGCACAGTTTATTTCATTATCTCCGTTTTGTAGTCCAGTCTCTCAGGTCTCTGAAAGATGTAAGCTGGATATGCAGGGCCAATGCATTCCTTCTCAAAAGCAGGGGACTTGATGAGACAACCCATGAGAAGGTTGAGGGGCATGTGGATAAAGGCCTATCTGTACTCAGCTCTATAAAGTTGAGGCCAGGAAGACATGGCTTCACTGCAGAGTGGGAAACTACATTGAGTGACGGGTTGCTTGGCAGCCTGTGGCCACAAAACCAAAGCATCCTGCCCCGTGAAGACGTGCAGAACCCTCTATGTTTGAAGATTTGCAAATGGAAGACAGAGAGAAGCCCATGCATCCTGGTGCTTATGAGAACTGGCTTTTGAATCAGATTGCCTGGGTCTTAATAATGCCACCAGTTGGCTGTGAAATATGGGGTGAGTTACCTAACCCCACTAAGCCTCATTTCTCTGTCTCTGAAATGGGAATAATAAAAGGATCTATTCCGTGGGGTTGCTCTGAGGATTAAATGAAATAATGCATGCAAAGTTCTTAGTACAAAATAAGAACTGAATAACATTTGACATCATCGCTGGCATCATCCTCACCATTGTTGTCATGTGGTTCGGCTCAAGAAAGAACAGTCTAACTGTTAGAATTGAGGAAAAAGGGAATAGGAGGAAGGGAAGTAGAGAAGAAAGGTGGAAGGACAGAGATAAGGATGGAGGAACAGAACTTTCACAAGTAGGCTTTAGTGGACAAATCTGCCATGGACAGCCATACCCCAATGAAGGCAGAAGAGCCTAGGGTTAACCCGAACCCCTGTCAGGGGCATCAGAGAGAGCAAAGACCAGGAGAGTCTCTGTAGGCCACCACTCATTGAGAGAGACAAGTCTTATTACCTCCTTCCCCTCCCCTCTCCTCAAGGTGGTTGGACCCCACCCCGAGGTTGGCCTGGAAAGCTGGTGAAAGAATAAGGGCTTGACATTCTTGAAGGATGGTTCTGGGGAGCTGTTGGCCTATGTCTTCAAGGGGGGCTTCTCAGCCCAGATCCCTTTGGAAACAGCTTGACGCTGGCTGCAAGTGAGTGCTCAGAAGAAGCCTAGGAAGGCAGGGAGTGTCTTCTTTCCACAGCATCCTGGATGACCTTTGCCCCACTCTCGCCTGGAAGAATTGTCCTCTTTACAAATTGCTCTTTCTCTGTTTGTCTCTAGTTTAGAGGCATCCTTTTCTTCCTTCCCTTTTCCTCATCTCTCCAAAACTACCTGGTGGATTCTGATTCTATCCCAACCATCTCCTTCCTTCTCTACTTGTGACATCACTGCCCCCATCCTGGACTTATCTTCTTTCTTCTGTATGCAGTGGCCCCTTCCAGCCTGGGACTCCAGCCTGTGGTCCTGGGACTCACTGTGTGCCTGGAGCCTTAGACACTTAGGACAACTTTGATCTCTTTAGCTTCTGGTCTCTTCACTGAGTGACCCACCCCCTTACAGGCTTAGGTTTCTTATTTGTAAAATCGGGCTTCTTTGCAGCTTCAATGAGGTCGTAGACATGAAGCGCCTAGCTCAGTGCTTAGAACAGTGGGTGGAAGGTATGAGTATATGGTTGTTATTATCATTGTCAGACAGGGGGATGATGGAGCCCAGCCCTCCCTGCAGGCTTGAGGAAAAGACCTTGAAAAAGACACCACAAACTGTGAGCGTAAGACAGGGCAGGGGAGGAGAGAGATTGGAGGGGGAGAGGGGGGCCATGTTGACGAAGTTCACGCTAAAGATACTTGGCGGCAGCGAGGCCACAGGCCTGTGGCTGGGCACCAGGCCCAACCGCGAGCCTCATTTCCATATGCGGGTCAGCCTGTGGTATGTTTATAGCTCTCCTCTCTGCAGAGCTTTACCAGGAAGGTCTGGCCCCCCAGGTCCCTGGGAGGGAGGCAGGCGCTGGCTGTGGGAGGTGGGCTGCGTGCCTTCGGCTGGGAGAGCACGGTTCCCATCAGAGTCAATTACTGCGGCCGGCCCCTGACGTGAGGTCAGGAAGCAGGCCCCGGGCACCTGGGGGATGTGTGAAATGATGTAGGTGAGATCTGTATGGGGGGCTGTCCACACATAGCTGTGTGGTTATAAATACACACAGACCCGCTCGTGGAGCGCTGCGGGTGCCCAAATAGCTCTGCACGCAGCTATATATGAGATGGAAACACACAGGCGGGCCTGTGGCGCAGGCCCTGCGGCTGCATGGAAGCTGGGGGCTCGGCCGACCTCCTTGGGTGATCTTAGCAAGTGCTTCCGTTCTTCCCGCTGCACAGGGCTGCCAGGGCACTGGTCTCAGCCTCACACACTTACCCGGGTTGTTAACAGAGGTCTTTGGTGAGAAGGCATGCGGGGGAAGTACAGAGCCAAGTCTTGGGTTCGAAGCAGTTCTTTATAAATAGCTCTCTCTCGCTGGCTGGAAGGCATCCTTCTCTCCTTGTCCTTCTTCCTCACTTCTCCAAAGCTACCTGGTTGAGTAGAATCTGATCCAGCCATCCTCAGCTCTCCATTTATACCATCACTGCAGCAAGCCCTGGCCCATCTTCCTTCACCTGCACTCAGAAGTGTGCTCCTAAATGTTTAACAACTGATTTTCTAGGAGAAAAAAAAAAAAAAAAGGCCTGATTTTGTTGCATGTGTCCATTTCTGTGGTCAATTGCAAGTGACCAGTGTGAGACCTCTGAATGCAGAGCTCTGAAGAGATGCCCAGTAGCAGGGCATTCCGTAGCATGTCCCCTGCATGGATACACTAGAGTGAAAAAAAAAAGGCTCAAGAGCAAAGACAAAAGCAAAAATAGAAAAACGAGAAAGCGATGAGCTTTTTCATGTTTATCATCTTTGTTTTAAACGTCAGGTATTTAATCACAATTTCATGTAATCTGATTTTAAGTGATGACCGTGTTCAACAGCTGGCTGGCAAGAATTCGTCAAGATTTACCAGTCGGCTTTTGCAGGTGTTATCAGCTGGATCCAGAAGAACAGCGCTGGCAGCAAAGCCGCGGTCTCTCTAGGCCAGACTGCCCGTCCCCGTCTCTCTTCATTCCCGACTTATGTGTGGGAACTTCAGACCTGATTGTGCCTTTGCCCAACTTCACGCTTATGGTAAATTTTGCAGTTTGAAAGATAAGGTCCTTCTTCATCTTACCCCACTGACTTCTCCAGTTGCAACCACGACCCCAGCCCCCACCCTCACCCCAAAAATCTTTCCATTTATCAAATAGACTGTATGTTGTCTTTTAAAGACCGTTGCGAAGGCTGTTACACTGTTGAGTCACCTTTACTTTCAGCCCTAATCCATTCCTCCGTCTTCATCAACTCATCCTTTAAGATCGCGATAGGCAAACTACAGCCTATGGGCCAAACCACACTGACACCTGATTTTCTTTTTTAAAAAATAATATTTTCTATTTTTTCAATTATAGTTGGCACATAATATTATATTAGTTTCAGGTGTACGACATAGTGATTAGACATTTATATAACTCACAAAGTGGTCACCCCAATAAATCTAGTACCCGTGTGACACTACAGTTATTACAATATTATTGACCATATTCCTTATGTTATACTTTATGTGTCCATGACTATTTTTGTAACTATCATTTTGCACTTCTTACTCCCTTTCCCCTGATTTACCTACCCCACTAACCCTCTTGTATGTGGTAACCCTCAAAAATGTTCTTTTTATCTATGAATTTGTTTATATTCTTGTTTGTTTTTGTTCTTTAGATTCTGCATGTGTGTGAAGTCATATGGCCTTTGTCTTTGTCTATTTAACCTATTCCACTCAGCACAATACCCTTTAGGTCCATCATGAAATCTCTTTTTCCATCTCTTTATTTTTAGTATGTGTGTCTTTTAATCTGAAGTGAGTCTCTTACAGGCAGCATATGTAGGGGTCTCGTTTTCTTATCTATTCAGCCACCCTATCTTTTGATTGGAGCATTTAATTCTTTTTTATTTGAGATATTTGATGATAGATATGTATTTATTGCCATTCTTTATTTATATTTTTGGTATATATATTTTTCTTCTTCTTAAAGAAATCTCTCCAACATTGCCGATAATACTGGCTTGTAGTGATGAACTCTTTTAACTTCTTGTCTGGGAAGCTCTTTATCTGTCCTTCAATTCTAAGTGGTAACTTTGCTGGGTAGAGTCATCTTAATTGTAGGTCCTAGCTTTTCACCACTTAGAATACTTTGTGCCAAGTCCTACTGGCCTGCAAAGCCTCTGCTGAGAAATCAGCCGACATTCTCATGGGAGTTCCTTGTAGGTAACTAATTGCTTTTCTCAAGTTAAAGGGGGATATAACTTTAGGCATATGTAAGAGCATCACTCTGTAAAGAGCAGATCTTATAGGGGAAAAAGGCCAGAGTGGAATTAGGAAGAGCAGTTAGGAAACAATTGCAAAAACCCCAACAAGAGATATGGTGGCTTGCACCAGGGTGTAGCATCGGGGTAGTGGGAAATGTCCAGATTCTGGAAACATTTTTAAGGGAGAGAGCCAACGGGTTTTTCTGATTGCATAAAGATCATGACAAGATGAGGTAGAACGGTCTTAAAGTACTAGTAGCATGTGGTAGCTGCCAAGTGAGGAGGCAATGAAATCTGAGCCGAGGATTAGGGCAGACTTCTCAGAGGTCATTTCTGAGTGGAAGCTAAGGGAACTGGCAAAAGACGGAGTAGTGGGGAGAGTATTTGGGATTGAGACAATAATGTGAGCAGTGAAAGTAAAAACGTATTAGGTGAACACGGGGAGTGGAGAGTGGTCCATTGCAGTCGGTGTTGGGTAAATGGAGGGGTGCAATGGGAGGAGGGCCTGCATCATGCAGGGCCTTTCGGCCAAGCTGAGGAGTTCAGACTTTTTCTCATAGGTTGTAGGGAGCCATTGTCTCTGATGATAGCATGGAGGCTACAGGCAAGGATACAGGGTAGGCGGACACTGTAACGGCCCAAGTGCAAGAGGAAGAAGTTAGAGGACAGGGACTGGCCATGTGGAAGAAAGAAAGAGATGGAGTCTGTGCATTTTCCAAAGTAGAATTTGTAACAGATTTGACTGGTTGTTGTAGACCACGAAAGTGGGGGAACAAGAGGCAGCATAACGTTTGGGCTTCGTCTCAGGGTAAATGGTGATATACAGGTTAATGGAGGTCAGACGATTTTGGGATAAGGTATGAGATGTCCAGTTTAAGACATGCTGAGTGTATATGTGTGGCACACCTCAACTTGTTAAATGAGTGAAAGAAGGAATCGAGGTCAGATTCTGAGTGTTGTGGCAAGAGCAACATCCCAGGGAGGCAATTCCTGGCCTGATCCAATCTCCAGTGACTTGGATTAAGCTGGACAATTCACAGCAGCAGGTGCAAGGATGCTCCCCTCTGCTCAGCGGTTTGTAGGGGAGGACATTTGTTTTCTTGGTGACTTTTAAAAATAAACTTTTAATTGAAGTACACATAAGTGCAGAAAACTACGCAAATGCTAAATGTACAGACTGAGGAGTTTTTCACAAGATTATCACAACTTTGTAACAGCATCTGGATTGAGGGCAGGACATTGCCAGGAACTGGCTCTTTGATGGATGTGGCAGAAGCCAACATGGTAACCTCGTCCCCTGCCTTGGCTGAAGGTTGAGAGGCCCTGGCCTTCCTGCCTTTGGATGGAAGTTTGGAGCTAATAGTCTTGCCCTCAAGCCTGGCCTGGGGCAAAGTCAAAACTCCTGGCCCAGGGGTCTGGGCGGGGCTGACAGTCATGAATGGGAGTAGGCACCCCTTCCTTGTCTTCCTCTGTCCCTGCCCTCTCCCACAATTTGAGAACCCTGCTTTGCTTAGTGTCCAAAGACTCTGGCCTCAATCATGAACCTGAGTGACAATTCATTGACTGGCCTGTGGATGTCAGGCCAGGTCTCTGCAACATTAGACCTTGCCTAGTGGGATAAATGAGAGCCCTGAGAAGGTCTCTTTTAATCTCTATGGCGTCTGAAGCACAATAATCATAAACTTTGTTTTGATAAAAATATTAAAAATTATAGTTACTTAATGAGCACTCACCATAGCCTTTAACCCTCCCATCCATGCTCTGAGGTTGCTACTTATATGTGTTCAGTGAGGGTATAACTGTCCTCATACTCTGATCATATATGCGGTAGAATTATAGATCAAAGACAATTCTCGATTACGGATTTTGTCTTCCTTCAGAGCTCTCTCTTCTTTAGGAAGGTAGGAAAGGAAAAACACCCCTTAAATTTTGGTTCGATCAGGTAATCTTAGTCCAAACCAGTAGCTAACAGTCTCTTAGGGAACGAGCCTTCAGCTTGGATTATTCAGGTACCTGCTATGTCTTTCGGGATGCCTCTGCCTCTCCTTGGTCCTCTCCAAGGTGGCTCTGGATGAGGACCCTGGTGGAAAGGTGGAGAACCTGGTATTGACATCTTTGCTCAGGGAGTGGCTGTGCTTATCAAAGACGTGGGCTCTGGGCCAAACCTGATGGAAGTGATTCCAGAGAAGGACCTCTACCTCCATGTCGGCTCTGCCCCACACATCTTTTTCTGGAACCAGTGTCCAGGAGAGGGCAGCACTGAGGCACAGGACATGGGTTTCCAAGGGACAGGTTGGATCAGGGCAGAAAAGCCCAGTGACCAAAGGGTAAAGTGAGCTGCAAGTGACAGGTATCATCAGCCTCTGGATGTGCTTCCCATGCACTCTGCAGTGAGAACCCATAGGTCACAAGCTCCCCACCCCTCAGCCAGGGGTGCCTGTCATCAGTGTCCATCTGCACAGACCTGAGCTTCAAGCAGGTGGAGAGCTGGTGCTCTTCCACTGAATCTATAATTGCTAATCTATCATTGTAGCCAACCTCCCAGAACCCTGCTGTAATATGGGTCATTCTTCCCTGAAACTGAGGCCTGGGATGTAAAAAAAGACAAAAGCCAGTTAATGCCCCCATAACCTAAACATGCCCTCATCATTCTCCCCAGTCAAGTCATGCCCACGTTTCTACTTTCCCTACCAGGTATGGAACTAGGAAGATGACATGCATCTGAGAACCTGGACCTGAGGTTCTCTTGGTACCACTGCATCTGTAAGGAGATGAGACAGATTTTCCAAGGATTTTCAAGGTATCGGGTAATTTTTCTGGGACCGGTAATGGGGACAGCAGGAGTACCATGGTGTTAGTGGTACATGAGTGTGTTGGGCTGGCAGCCCTGACCTTGGGGAAGCCAGTTGCACCTGGATCTATTGCAGCTGGAGGGTTACCTTGGCCCCCAGGAAACTACAGCAAGCTATGGCTCCTGAACTCTGCTGGAGTCTGTGCTCTCTCTTCACCTCTAGCCACTACCAAGGGAGGGCGACAGAGCCTCAGGCTGGGCTTGCTCCCGGCTCCTGAGTAGGCAGAGCACAGAGCACTTAAGATTGTGCATGAAACAACCTCAGTGCATGGCTGGAGTCTGGCCATGGAATGCCAAGATACACAGGCCCCACTGTTCCAGCCCAGGTCTCGAGGGACTGGGGCTCCAGGGAATGAATGCCTGCACATTAACTCCTCCCCAACAACCTGAAAGCACGGTGCACAGGCTCTGGTTGTGGAGGGTACATCTGGGAGTTGGGATGGAGTTAGCCCATGGGCTGTTGAGCGTGGCTTCAAAAGACACCACTCAAAGGCAAAGCCAGAGTCAAGACCTATCAGATAGTGGAACAACGCGTTACTGTGAAGGGGCTGAGCAGAGAGGCAACAAGGAGATATCTGGCAAGATGATTCACAGGTTTTGGAGGAGTGGGGAGGAGTCAAAGACTGCAGTGTTCCCTGATGTGTTGAAATAAGACATGTTCTGGGGTGTAGTGGAGCTTTTCATAAGGAACAGACCTGTTTGGACCATCCATCCATCCATCCATCCATCCATCCATCCATCCATCCATCCATCCATCCATTAAACCATTCATTCATTCATTCGTTCATTCAATAGCACTTATAATGTGCATAGAAATGTGACGAGAGCCATGGAGGATATAAGTAATATAAGGTCAGTCCCTTTCATGATCTCTATCTCTAAAATACAACTAGTTTGGAGCTCAAGGAATAGTCCATAATGGCACTACCTTGTGCATTACTATCATACAACATGCTGCCTCTTGTACCCATCTGGGTAAGATGAGCAGTTGCTATTTTCGACTATCTACCATAGATGCTATACTAAGTGTTTTGCACACATTATCTCATTTAATGTTCATGACAACTCTGTGAGTGAAGCAATATCTAGAAAGCTTAAGGATTCTGCTGAAATTACTTGCTGAGTTAGTGAGAGTTGGAGCTGGGATATGAACTGAGATCTGACTCCGAAAGGCATGCTCGCTTTACCCTGCCCCACCACCTCCCTACTCATGGGACCCTGGTGGTGGCTTTTAAATTCCTAGGAGGTATGGATCAGTGTATGCAAAGCAGGCTCTTTTTATTTCCAACCCCGAGAGTCTACAGTCAGACCTATGGGAGCAAAGAAAACCCATCCTCTCATCGATGCAAGGAATTGTAATTTTATCTAGTTCACATATTGCATTTTTTAAGCAAATCATTTAATACTTTATGTATTTGCTTATCCATAGTAAGTACTAGTTTAGAGGGTTGCTGTGAGGATTAAGCGCATTGACACATGGGACCCACTTAGACCCGTGGCTGGTCACAGTAAGTGCTCAATTAAGTATGAGCCATGAGCACTGCCCAAGATTTTGTTTCCACAAAGGTTTCCATGTAGCAAAATTGATGATGCGGCCCCTCCTCGTTAGAGTTGAGGAAACCCACCTCAAGAGGCAGACCCCTCCCAGGGTTGCTCAGTGTGCTCTTGACCATGGGCCTCAGCAGTCTGCAGTGTTGGAAGTGTTCCTGACCAGAGAAGCCAGGCTTGCTGGGCAGATAATGGCAGAGGGTGGTACCGAGTTACTGGCAGGAGCTACCACGTTCCTTCTGACTCTCCTCGGAATGACGCCTGGAACATTAGCCAGCTCCCCTTCTCCAGGAGAAGGTATCCACTTTGTGGCTTAGCTGTGGTCCCCATCCCCTTCCCCACTCCACCTAGCCCAGGCTGAGCTCCTGCAGAACAAGGAGAATGTGTCGGCATCTCCGAATCCACAGGGTCTGGCTCTTAGTAGGTCTCCAGGAAGTCTCTTCTTGGGCAATAAGAGGGAGTTGCTTAGGCACTAAGGAAGCAACTATGTGGCCTGTGCACATGTGATGCCCGTGTAAGATCAAACCAACGGGAACAGACTGGGGTGCGTGTCATACTTGGGATTCTCCTTCAACAGAGTGAATGGCCAGAGTGAGTGGTCCAAAGGAATCAACGTGCTCAATGACCAACTGAGGTGGGGCAAGGGTGTGGAGACCCCACAAGGACCCTAAGACCGTTCAATTGAATTGTTTGTTTCTATCGCTCTTTTTTTCTCTAGGTTTTGAACTTTTTGAGGTCAAGGAGCATCACCAATTTGTCTCTGTGCCCTAGCAGCGTAGCACAGGGTCAGGCACACGATGGGTAAGTTCGTACACAGCTGTAGTCCGGAAAGCTGCTGATGGGAGTCAGCAGTCTCCACGCCAGTGAGGACCCCTTTGTTCTCCCAGAGCTGCTGCTTCCTGTCCAGCAGACAGGCCTTTTTTTTTTTTTGCCCCTAAGCCCATCCCCTGGCCACTTCATTATCTTTCAAGTCCTCTCCCCTCCTCCTTCTCCCCCAACCTCTAATAGAAACACAGGGAGTCAGGCTCTGAAGAAAGCGTGGCCTGCCCAGATTTGATCAAGACACAAGTGAGAGGCAATGATTTGTGAAGAAATCCTGGTCCCGTCTAATGGAATTTTCCCAAAATAAATTCGTGTAAACAACTTCCCACAAAGAGGCAGTCAGGGGAGCTGGGTGTGTAAACAGCGTGAACAGTCGCAGGTTCTATGGGCTCCAGGGGTGCCGTGTCGTCTGGAGGGGGGGCTGTGGGGAGACTCCCTTTAGCAAAACACCTTTGGCTCCAGTCCTTCTGACATCATAATGTCAGCCAATTCATTAACTTAAAAAAAAAAAAAGTTTTTATTTTACTATCATCCCCAAAACATAGCAACACCACTTTGTAGCTAAAAAGACTGCAGAATGGATTTTGTTTAAATGTCTCATCCCATTTAAAAACCAAGCAAACCAGACGAGAGATAATCATGCCTGGAGAAGGTGGGGGCAGAAATGGGGCTGGCGGAGGGGTGAGCGGGGGAAGATGGGTGGCGGGAGGAAAAATCCTTGGAGAAATAGAATACTATGTCTCTTTGGTGCTCAGTGACGGATATGAATAAACTCATACAGTTCCTAGAATTAAGATGAAAATCTGCTCTTCTTAAGGCACTCTGAAGGACACTGAATTCTTGTGGCTTGGAGGTCTCTGGCTGCGTCCAAAAGGAGGGTGGCTGTGAGCTGGGCTGTGTATATGGCCGTGCAGACCAAGCTTCCGGAGGGAAGTGTGTGCAGGGAATCTGTGCGTGACACACCTCTCCTCAGACATTTTCCCCAGTGTAACTGTTTCAAAACCCAGCTGTTTTCGGGATCTGCGTTTGGTGACTTTCTCTCCCTCCCGTAACTGGGGTTTGGAGAGAGAAGACCTGTGTTCAAGTCTGTGCCTGGCTGCCCTTAGGCTACAGTGAGACTTTTAGCAAATCGCATCACTTCTCTGAGCCTCAGTTTCCCCATCTATACGATGGGAACCTGGATATCACTCCAAGCCCTGTGTACTTCAGAAAGTTGTGAAGTTCAAGTCAGGAAATGACTGCAGATTTGAAGAGTTTTATGTGTTATAATGCACTTGATTCTGATGTTTGCTTCAGCTGGATTTTGCTGAGAACCTGACTGTCTTTGCAACAGTCAGAGCCAGGGAGAGAGGAAGAGTTGCGGGAGGGTGCCTGGAGGCTGTGGGAGGAGCCAAGAGGTCACTGGGAGGCAGGAGGGGGCAGAGGGACAGGGAGACCACCAGCTGTCTGCTGGCTAATGTGCCCCACGCAGGGCTTTGGAGGGTCTCAGGACAGCACTCTGCCAAACCATCCTCACTCCCAAGCTACGAGCAGGCTGGTAGCGAGGATGAAGATGCTGACTGTGGTCGGCCAGAGCTGGGTTTTAATTTTTCACTCCCGGGAAAAGGATTGTACATCCCCACTCTTTGCCCTGTGGGTGAGGGTCACTTCCACCCACATGTTAGCTTGGCCATTTGGCTTATTTAGCCCAATAAGATGCTGAAAAAGTGTTCAGAGGCCTTAAATGTGCTTGTAGAACTTGGCCTCTTGTGCATCAAAGATCTACCTTGAGAAGAACATAACACCAATAGATGCTAGTTCGAAAAGAATGTGTAGGCACGTGGATAGATCTGTATGCAACCCAGAGCCAAGAACTAAGCACAGCTGACCTGCAGCCTCACGCAGAGGTGCCCCAGCCAACTCACAGACCTGAGAGCGACACAAATAAACGCTCATTGTAGGTCACTGAGTTTTGGGCAGGTCTGTTATGTGGCTTTATTGATACAATGATAATAGCAGTGAGAATAATACAGGCAGTCCTGCCTTTGCACAATTCCCCGGCAGCTGAGATATTCACGAGTTTCAGTTAACATAGTACCACGCAAAGGGAGGATGGCCTGTAATAATTTATACTAATACATTTTTTCTCTTTAAAAGCTTCAGATTCCCTAAATGTATAGAAAACCAGATGCTGTCATGCAGCTTAATGAGTAAGAGCTGGGCCTCTGAATTCAGGTCGTCTTAGAATTGAATTTGGACTTTGTCACCTTCGAGCTTTGTGACCTAGGACAAGTTACTTAGCCTCTCTGAGACTTAGGTGCTTTGAAACAAGGATATATCTTTTGTGGGAGTGACATGAAACATGGTATTAATGTTTTTAGTAGAGTGTCTGCCATCTGGTAAGTACTCAATAAATATACTTACTAATCATCGTTAGCTATTATTCTGATTGTGGAATAATGTTTGCTTCCATAAAGCAATGTCTGCATTAAGGGCCGAACATAGTGAAGGATGTAAGTGGCTGTGGAGAGTCATAGGGCCCATTTGCTGGGAGACTTCTCTGAGAGGAAGGTCATCTTGTCCCTACCTGGGGACAAAGGCTGCAGGCAGTGGGCTTAGCTCCATCACCTGTGTGAAATGATGACGCCCTTCAGCTTTCTCGAGTTCTATTCCTCCATCAAAAGCCCTTGTTACCTGCTGCAGGGTGAGCTCAGCTGCCACGGATGACCCTTAGGAAACAAAGGGCCTCTTTGCTTGAAGGAGAGGACGAAGGGTTTAGGGTGGAGAAGAGCCCGTTTCTTTTAGGACTTAGGGCCTTGAGGATCGAAGACCCCGATCATGCTAACAAAAGCTCCCAGAACTGGACTCTCGAGCCTCCTTCCCCATTAGCTTCTGCCAAAGCTAACGATGATGATGATGATGACAACGATGAGCTAGATTTCAGAATGCTGTAGTTTCCTACAAAGCACATTATTTGGCTTTGGCTCTCACAGCTCCATGAGGAAGGCAGGGTGAGATTTTCAGCCCTATGGCTAGAGAAGCAGCAAGTTAGAGTCTCAGTCTGCAAACTCCGATGTGTAAATAATCTGCTTAAATTTCTATTTCAAGCTCCCATTGTATTGGGGGGACTATAGTTTATTTTTTGATCAATTTCATTTCCTGGTGGCCCCCTGCACGGCCCTGCAGAGTTTCTCTTGGGTATTGTCAAAGTCCTAAGGGCAGACCAGTCTTTGCAGGTCTCCTCTGAGATTTCCCTTCTCCTATATGGCTCTTGGTCAATGCAGTCACCATTGTATCTGCCATTCCTTATTCTCAATTGCAAGAAGTCTGACTCTCTCTCAGCTAACTTCTGGGGCTCTCTCAGCTACACAGGGAACAAGTGTTTCCTGCCTTGCCACTTTGGTGATTTTGAACTCAGTAGGGGAATACTGGACAGGCCACACAGCCACTCCTCTGTGAGTTCGCCCCCAGGGCTCCATCTAGGAAATGAGGCACAGGTCTCCTCTATTCTCAGATCCCACAAACCTAAATAGAAAGAGCGTATCATTCCCCCATTCCACCCCCACCACAGCCAACGGTTTATTCATCATTACCTCTTTTTCCAATGGTGTTAACGAAAGCAGCATTAGATGCTAATCCCAAAATGTATGATCAATTGAATGCTGTAGAAGTTTATTTATAAGGCACATGAAATCCAGAATGGGCGTTCCTCATCTGTAGCTCCCTCTCCTCAATGCATGGCTCCTAAAGTTGCTTGGTGTGTTGGCTCCAGGCCAATGGACAAAGGAAGAATGTCGAAGAATTGAGTTGGAAGGTGTTCCTGGGCTGGGTCTGGAAGTGCCACATGCATCACTGCTGATCTCATTCAGTTTGCTAGAATTCACTTGCATGGCTGTGCTTACCTGCAGAGGTGTCTGGCCAGTGCCCAGGGCCAAAGCAGGATGGGCTGGTAAACAGTAACCTGTCTCTGCCATATCATTACTTCTTTATATCATGGTCCTTTAATCAATCTTGGATCAAACAACCTGATTCTGATTCATCATGTAATTTCTGTGTCCTGAGACCCCAGAATATATCTATTTTTAAAACTCAAAAGCCTTTTCTTTGCTTCTGATGTAGTTCTCTTTCCCAGAAGAAATAGAAGCTACAAAGTCCAGCCACCTAATGGGAAAAGGGATGTAGAAAGAGAAAATACCAGAGGAGAACATAGCAACAAATGATTCACAACCTTAGAGAGAAAGTGACTTGTTGACCACTGCACAGCTGGTAAGTGGCAGAGCTGGGGCTTGATCCAGAACCTAGAGCCTTAGCCCTTTGTTGGAGATCCCCAAGCCATGAGATCTGGCAAGCCAAGAATCCAAGAGAACCCCAGTTCATCTATATTCTGGTGTGTGGTGTCTGGACCAAAGGCAGGTATACTTCTTAGTGGGGGTGAAACAGGTGAGCTCAGAGATGAGAGAACTTTCAGGAGCCTTATGTGGGGATGTGCCTCCCAGTGGTTTTATGCTGATGTTATCCTTCCTCCTTTTTGTCTCGTACCTGCTCTTCCACCCCAACTTCATCTTAGCCTGCCTACTGCTTCCTAAGCGACCCCTCTCTTTATCAACCCTCTTGCTCCCAGAGCTCCATGCTCTGCTGCTGCTAAGAGATTCAAATCAGTATTGAAGCTGGGTTGGGGGTCACCTTATGTTTATAACCAACACTTCATTCAACTAACACTTATCGAGTAAGCCCTTTGTAATGAGTACTGTTTCGTGAGCTTTTTCGGAGTGGTAGGCCAAAGAGAACATAGTCTCTGATTCAGACAAATTAGAGTTTGACTTCTGGCACGGCCCTTCCAGAACAGGCTGCGGGACCAAGCGACTTAACTATCTTGGGCTTCACACCTCAATTCTAAAGTGGGAGAAATAAACTTCCCAGGATTTGTGTGGAGGGTGAAATGTGGAAGGGCCTTGCTGGGTCCCCACTTCTTCACAGTCAATGCGCCGACCCTGCTCCACCTGTCCGCACCTTCTCCTTTGTCTCATTAGAGTCTCCTTCTCCCGCAGGTGCTCTGGACCCCGCGCCCACGACTTCTCGGGGCCCTCTCTCCACCCTTATCCCATCTCTTGCCTCCGTTGTCCTCTGGCCTCGCTTTTGGGATCATTCCAATCAGCACTCTAGCAACTGCTCAATTTTTTTTTTCAACTGTTTAAGGAAATGAGAAACATCCCTTGACCTCTCCCCTCCATCCTGCTTCAGCTTCTGCTTTTCTTCTACTCCGCATCCACCCCAGATTCCAGCTGCTCAAAACAACTGCCCTCACATGCTGCCCCTGCCCCTGCCCAGTCCGACATGGCACCTACCCCACTACGTCGTGGGGCTGCTCTTGCCAAGGTCACCAGGGACCGCTATGATGCCAACCACGATGGCGCCTTTTCTGTCCTCACCTCACTCAACACTGAGGTAGCCACATGTGGACCCCCACTTCTTTTTAAGACCGTTGGTTACTCCTGGTACCTCGGCCGGTTCCTTCTCAATCTCTTTGGCCAGCTCTCGTTCCTCTACTTGCCTTCTGAATGTTGGGATCCCTGGTTCTAAGCCTGCTTTTTTTCTCTCTCTACAATCTCCTTCCAAGTGATTTCATTCATCTCCGTGACTTGAAATGACATCTACATGTTCTCACTCCCGAATGTATAGCTCCTGAAAGTATATTTCTTTAGAATTCCAGATTTCCGTATGGAATCACCTGCCTGACATCTCCAAAGAGGACCCTTTACTTGACATCTGTTCCTTCTTCAATTTTTCTCCACCTCAGTTCAATGTTATCTTCATCCTCTTTCTCCTTCACCTCTCACACCCACTCCCTCATCAAGTCCTGTCGATTATATTTGTGGGTGTATATTTGATGTCCCCACACTAGGCCCAGCCGCCTCTCTATTTATAATCACCTCCTTTCTGATGTCCTCGGTCCTCCTCTTAAGGTTATCAGCGAGTGATCTTTTGAAAATGTAAATTAAATAATATCTTAACAGCAAGACTGCTCCCAAAACACTTCGGTGGCTTCCCACTGACCTAGAATAAAGTGCTTAATTCTCTAGGGCCCTTTAGGAGCCGGTTTCCGCCTGTTTTTCAACCTTAGCTCAGGGTCCTTTCTCCCGTGTTCACTACACTGCAGCCATTGGCCTTCAGATTCTGATGGCATAGCATTCTTGGCGGCCTCTGGGCCTTGGCACGCTATTCTCAGCTCATCACCTCATTCCTGCACATCCTTTCGGTCTCAGCTTAAATGTCACTACCCCCAATCTAATTCCAATGCCTCCTCTTAGTTCGTTTATTCTCTCCATTCATACTATCCATTTTCTTCATAGTACTCGTCACAGTTAGTGATTATATAATTACTGTTCCTTAGTAGTAACAGTTTGCCTCCCCAGCAGACTGTAAATTCTGTGAGTCAAGGACCAGGTCATTTTGGTTCACAGCTGTAGCTGCAATCCTGACACAGTAGAAACTCAATAAATAATTATTGTGGAATGATAGTTAATAGTTAATGAGCTCTTCCTCTGTGTCAGGCAGTCTTCTAAGCACTTTGATGTATTATTTTATTTAATCCTCACAATAGCCATGTGAGGTACGTACTATTCTTTACTTTATCGATGAAGATGGAAGCACAGAGAATTTAAGTAACTTGTCCAAAGCCACCCAGCAAAGAAGTAGTGTACCTTGGATGTGAGCTTCAGGCCCCTTATTGCCTTGCTCTGCCACCATTGAAGAGTGAATGAGCCCAGCGGGCACTCAGGAAATGGAGCTGCCTGGGTGGTGGCTTCCACTTATTTCTCTTGGGACTGGAGACAAAGGGACCTTGGAACTTGCAGGCACTCCTCATCCCGCCCGTGGCACCCCTGTTGTACCTCCCACCCAGCCTCCTCCAGTTGGTAGGTCAGAGGAAGGCTGGAGCCTCAGGCAGGTAGGGGGGTGGGGAGGCCCAGGGCTTCAGGACAGCAGGGAAGGTGGGCCAGGCCATGGTGAGAAGGTTGCCCCGGTGATGAAAGCATCCTCCATGCTCATGCAGAATGAGCAGGGAGGGGGCTTGCTTGGGCATGTGCAGATGATATGGCACAGTGCTCGCCTATCTGGGACCCTTGGAAAAGAAACCATAGTGGAGGATAAGCAGGTTTAAAATATAGCAACAAAGAAAAAAATGATGTTTACATTTTCTGAATCCCAAAGCAGGGAAAGAAGCCCAGAAGATGCAGTAGGTGGGTGTGGAGAAGCCACTGGCTGATCCCGCTCTGTCCCACCTTTCTTTGCTCAGGCTGTTCCCTTCATTTCAAGTTCCCTGAACCCACACTCCCTGCAGTACCAAACCACATGTCGCATTCTCTCTGCATCCTTTCCTTACCCCAGCCGACCACAGTCTCTTTGGGGGCAGGGTTTGGGACTTATTTATTCTGTATCGCCAGGTCCTCACTCTGTGCTTGGCACTCAGTAGGTAACTGTCAAATCCATTCGACTCCTCCAGCTAAGTCGGCTCCTTTCTCTGTGTTACCTTCCTAAACAATACACGCCTCTATCACAGTACCTGGTCCATGGCACTTACGTATTTCTTTATTCTTTTGCTTCCATGGTTAGAATGCAAGCTCCTTGAAACCAGAGTCATGTTAAAATTGTCCTTATCTTGAATGCTCAGCACTTCTGTCAAACAAATGAACGAATGAACAAATGATCTTTCTCCAGTCTCCGAGTCTCCAAGTCTTCTCTGATGGGTGCTTCCCAAGTAGGTCTGACTTTAAGGCAGTGCCTCCTAGAGGCAGGGAGGTGAAAAAGCAAGTGGAGAGCGGAGGGCCTGGCCCAGGAGAAGGCTCCCTGCTGGCTGTTTCTTGGAACTCTGAGGGCATATATCCCAGATGATGTCTAACAGACCAGGTACAGACACATGCAGTTGCTTCCTAATGTCAAAATTGCCTTGAGTGTCTACTAAATGCCAGTCACTGAACCGGTATTTATTTTCTTTTTGATAGGCTACAAATAAGGTATTGTTTTCATTAAACAGGTGAAGATACAGAGGCTCAGAGAAGCTCAGAGAAGCTTCATGTCTTGCCTGTCTTGTCTTGTCTTATAAGGTGGACTGAACCAGTTTTTTTCCGTCAGGAAAGAATTATAAATAGATCAGGTTATATTCTCTTCCTGACCCAGGGCCTCTTTCAACCAAGTCCCTTTTTGAAAGTCACCTTTTTTGTGATGTGAGCCTCCCTGTGACCAGGCTAAGGAAGTCTGAAGACAGAGGAGAGGGTCGCCAGGATCTTATAGCTGACCACCAGGTGGTGCTGTTGGCCCAACATATAATCTTAACAATATTGGCCTTTTGGGGAGTGCTAAAGTTCCTTTAAAAAAAAGCTTGCCCTGTTGTAATAAATGCTACTGGTCCTAGAGTTCTGCCATTTGCCTAAACCGTTTCCATAAGTCACCTCAGTTGGGCCTCAAAACTGCCCAAGAAAGTAGTCATTCCCATTCATTGTAGCTTCAGAGAATTTGAGTAATTAGAATTAAGTTCCCAGAGTAACAAATCAAAGAGACTGGATTTGAAACCTGGTCTGTTTGATTCCACATCTTCAGATTCTTGGGTTACAGAAGAAATAAAATCTGGCCCGTGAGTTGCACAGCAACCTTTCGGTTCCTATCTTACCTGGCACAGCTAGAGATGGACTGTCTGGAAAATGCCTGTGTAATGTCAGACCCCATGGCCAAGTGTTAGAGAACCAGGGTCCACCAAGGGTTCTCGGGATGCAAGCATCTCCGTAACACCATAGAGCACTGTGCCATTTCTTGTTCTGAGAAGCGATGTATTAATGGCCCTTTCCTCATCTTGGTAGAATCTCTTGGTGGAAATAACAAATTCACCTTAGAGTTAAGGGATGGTTTATGTGGCTTTTGGAAAATACCATTTGGGTCTTCTTGTTTCTGAACTTACAAGTCAGTATTCCTTTTTATTTTCCTCAGTTTTCAAGGAGATACATGTTGATCTAAACTGACGGTTGTAATTGCATAAACAGAGATAAATTCAATAAAGGACAGGGCTCCATAAACAAGGGGAGATATAGGAGAGGCATACAGCCATTTATCTGAATGAGAGTATTAGTGCCTCATTAACAAAATGATTGCTAAGCCATGGATGTCCTAGGAGACTGATGAGAAGCTGGCCCAGGATTAGCCACATTGGCCACCAGGCACACTTTTGTGAATGGCTTGGATGTGCTAGGGACAATGTGTTCATTATTTCTAATCCGCAAAGCAGTGTTTGAGGAAGGTATTTTTGTCCTCATTTTGCAGAGGAAGAGGGAATTCTTGGCTTCATGGTTCAGAGTGTGGGTTCTGGAGTCCAGTATCTAGATTTAAATCTACTTCTTCCACCAAACTACAGACCCAGGTCTGCCTGACACATTATGCACTTCCAGTGACCCACGCTGCCTACCACTTCTGCAGCCACTTGCTTTGGACCCACGGGATCCCTGAGGAAGATACTTGGAATGGGAGGCCCAGGTGGGAGGGGGCAGGCCTGGCAAAAATCAGCCTTGCATCAAGTGTTTTAGGCTGCCTTTGGGATCTGTCACATTTCCCACCTGGGACTCAGTCTTTACCCTTCCCACGGCTTTTGCCCAAACACATAATCCCACTCTTTTCTTCAACCACCTGGAATCCTCATGGTTCCTTGCTCTTCTCCAGTGCCTCACAAATTGTCACTTTGCATCATCTTGTCCATCTGTGGCCTCCTTGCGGCCCCAGATCTTCTGCTAAGACTTCTGCTAAGACATGCTCTTCCTTCTCCTCCATCCACTTCTCCACATTCTTTTCTTCAAATAATCAAATGGGAAATATTTGAAAGAATCAAATGTTTTCTTGGTTTTGTAGAAGGAAGTGGAACCCGAGTTTCTTCAAAGTATGAGAACAGAGCTGGATGCTCCAGGCCCTTAGGCCAAGACAGACACTGCCTCCTACTTGGGAATATTTCCGGGGTTGCTCCCTGTAGAGCTGTCTCCTCATCCTCAGAACTCCGGGCATCCTATCTTCTCCACAAGTACCAAGGCCAATCTGCTTAGGAATCTGAGCAAGGGAGAGGCCTGTGCTGGACTCTGTGGCCATCCCTGGAGCCCAAAAGGAATTGACTATTCCCTCTGTTGTTAAGCGTGAGCGAAGCCTTTTCTAGTTATTATTTTTGGTCATTACAGCAACTCTGCAAAGCAGATATTTTGGTCCCCATTTTACAGATGAGTTAACAGGGTGCAGAGAGGCTAGCGATGTGTCCAGTTTACTTAGATACTAACTGACAGAGTCAGAACCAGAACCTCGACTTTAAAGCCCTGTTCTTTCTATTAACCCATGAGTAGGAGCCCAGGGTGGGTGGGTGGCACAGAACCATCACAGAATGGATAGTGTGTTAGTTTCCTGCTATAACAAATTACCACAAACAGAGCTGCTTACAACAGTTAAGGCCAGAGGTCTGAAATCAGGGTGTCATCAGGGCTGCACTCCCTCCGAAAGCTCGAGGGGCCCATGGACATGTTTCATTCCTTTTAAAATCAGAAAGAAAGAGAGGTTTTAGGTTGAAGAAAATGTTTTATTATATAATGGTCACATTTATCTTTATAAGAGTGCAGTGAACAAATATCACTTTTAATATTTGTTTGATGGAGGAAGAGGTTCATGAAAGCAAAAATGCCTATAGCCCATGAACGTCATCCTGTGGCCCTGGCCAGACTATGACTTAGTAGGGAAAAGGGGGGGATCCTGAGGACTGGAACTGGGCTGTCACCATTCCCAGCACCTCTATTCGTGCTCTGACACTTGCTTTATTGTCTCATCACCCCGGAAGGAGCACCTTCACCTCACAGGATAAAGTCCTCTTGCAAAGACACCTATTCGGGAATGCTTGGAGCTGACATATGAGATTGAGACCCCCTGACAGCTTGCCACTGATGGCCTCTGAACAGTGCCCACTGTTTGCGGGCATTTATTAAAGGTTAAATCACAGCGATCACGCATAAATCCCTTGGCAGAGAAGGGAAGGGATCCAGCATTTTCTGAGAATCTACTTCCTTCCGGACACATTTACAGAATTCTTTTATTTCCACATTTCACAGATGAGGAAATTGAGGGTCGGAGAGTTAAGAAACTTGCTCAAGTTTCCTGGTAAATAAGCAATAGACACAGTTTTTTTGGAAGCCAACTGTTTGATTCCCAAGCTGGGTATCTTTCCACTGCATGGCGCTGCCTCCAAGTTCCTGGACAGTATGTTGCAAAAGAGGAACAAACACACACACACACACACACACACACACACACACACACACACACAGGATGGGAGTAGGTGGTGGGGTGGGTGGGGCTAGAGTTAGGGTGAAGCTCCTCATCATGGATTTTTAGACTCCAGGGCCCAAGTGTGGTTGGATTGAAAGGAAACCGGCTGGGAGGTCAGCATGCCCAAAGCCCTCATTCAGGCTGCACAGGGAGAGACCGCAGCCCTGGGAGGCAGACACCGGGCTCTCCTGTTGCTCCTGCAGCTGGCCGCCCGTGGCCTGGGAGAAGGCACTTCCGCCCTCCAGGCTGCGGCATTCTGGCGGGCGAAACAGTGGAGGTGGACGTGCTCTTCACCATTTCAGGGCGGGATTCATCCGTTCCTCAGCCCTTCTGCAGCTTGTCTCCCAGGCTAGCTTAGAAGCCCCTCAAGAGCAGGGAATAAATCTAGTATTTTATGTCCTCAGTATCCCTTTCATCATTTTTGCCTCACGGGTACCCTTGTGACTTAATATGAGCCTTTACATTAACTTACTTTGAAAAAAGGTAACTCCTGTCCTATAAATAATCATAATTAGAAATTAGGGGCTCAGTTCATTCATTCATTCCTTCAACAAATCCTGATCGAACCTTGTGAACCTAGGGGTGACCGGTTCTTCTAGATGCTGGGGACATACCACAAAAAGAATAGGCGACGTCTCTGCCTCATGAGATCTTATTCTCTTACAGGAGACGGAGAATAGATGCAGTTGGCCCTTGGTATCTGCTTGGGATTGTTCCAGGCTTGGCAGCTACCAAAACTCGTGGTGCTCAAGTCCCAAGTATAAAATGCGTAGCATCTGCATATAACCTCCTATATCCTCCCATATACTTTAAATCATCTCTAGATTACTGAAAATACCTAATACAATGTAAATGCTATGTAAGTAGTTATTACGCTCTATTGTTTAGGGAATAATGACGAGAAAAAAGTCTGTACCTGTTTAGTAGAGATGCAGGCATGGTTTGTAATTACATAGCACAGGTCAGCAGCAACGTCACTTTTTTTTTTTTCAAATATTTTGGCTGGTGATTTGTTGAATCCGTGGATGTCGAACCCGCAGATACAAAGAGCTGACTATACAGATATAAAAGAATTTCAGATAATGATAATGATTCTGGAGAAAATTTGGCAAGGTGATGTATTAGATCAAAAGTCTTGATTCATACTAAGGAAGGGATTACATTGCAGCCCAATATACATACAAACATACACAAAACAGAAAATATTTTGAGAAACATGTTGAGAAACGGTACTTACTTTTACTACATGTGACATGTTCTGTTATTTTCTCTTCTTTTCCATTTTGTTTTTAAATATGCTGATTATGAGCTACTAAAGACTGATCTTTTGATCTATAAATGGATTGCAGTCTGCAGGGTACTGGTGGTGGGATGCATGGCGCTGTTTTAGAAAGGGTGGCCAGAGAAAGAGACTCTGAGTTAGTGAAGCTTGAGGAAGTAACAAAGCTTAGAAGGAGGGAGCTATGTGAAGCTCTAGGGGAACATTCCAGACAGGGCAGAGACCTCGAGGTGGGATTGAGTTTAGGTCAGATGTGTTTGCACTGCGTGTGTGGGTGTGTTTGTATGTGTGTGTATTTTACATAGTCCGTATATGCCGTACAGATGAAAATAATCGTATCAGAATCTACATAGAAAGTTTTCTTTGTGAACCATGTGTATTAGTTATCTATTGCTTCTGCGACAAACACCACAAACTTAGTAGCTTAAAACATTACGGATTTATTCTCTGGTCAGAAGTCCGAAATGGGTTGGTACAGCTGTGCTCCACTGGAGGCCCGGGGGAGACTTTGTTCCCTTGACTTTTCCAGCACCTAAAAGCCGTCCACATACCTTGCTTCAAGGCTCCCGGTCGCTCCAACCTCTGCTTCTGTCATCACAACCCCTTCTCTGATTCCGACCCTCCTGCCTCCCTCTTATAAAGGCCCCGCAATCATGTTGGGCCCACCAGGATAATCCAGGATAACTGCTTATGAACTTTAATCACACCTACAGAGTCCCCTTTGCCTTGTAATGTAACGTAGTCACAGGTTCGGGGATTAGGATGCAGACAACTTTGGGGTGGGGGACATTTTCAGCCTACCGCACCACGTAAAATCACCTTGTGTGGGCAACTGGTGAACGCCACTGTTTAAAAAATTCTCCTGCACAGTGCTTTGTCCAATGTGGTGCATGCCCTGGGAGCCTGGTACTCGTTTGCCAAATGGTCAAAAAAAAAAAAAGAAAAATTTTTTCTCTCCTGCCTCCCTGCCCTCCTTCTCTGCTCTTCTGGAAATACATCTGCTCACAGGAGTCACCGGGCCAGAGGCAAATGGGCCAGTGCTTGTTGGTTTGTGCAGGGCTGGAAACTCCTGCTCTGTTCTGCCCCCGTTCACACTGGACTTCTTGCACATCCCAGTTGAGAAGAACTCTAGAGATCACAGGTTCAAGTCTCTCGATTAGCAGGGGAGGAAAATCATCCCAACCCCTTCACTTCTATGGCTTCGTTGTGTGTCTTAAATGATGACCCATTTTGTAGGATTGCTTTACTTTCAAAATACTTGTCTTCCTTTTCTCATTTTATCCTCACCCCACGGGTAAAGGGCAGCAGCCACCGATCTTCCCATTTTACAGATGAGCCTGGAACACCGGTGTCCTGACTTCGCCTCACTCCAAACTCCTTCCATTAGGTGTTGCAGCTTCTCTTTAATTTTTAAGGGTCCAATGTATTTGTAACCCCAGAGGGCTTCTAGAAGGGCTGGCTGTAGGGAAGAATGCTCCATCGTGCTTTGTGTCCTGCCAAGGAGCAGAAGCGAAAAGCTTTACAGAGACAAAATATTTTCAACACATGGGAGGGCAGTCTAAGAATCAGTATTGTCCCAACTAATAGTATTGGCTGCCTAAGGGGAAACAGGAACGGATTTTTTGTCACTGGACGATTCTTAGCAGGAGCTGGACTTGGAAACTGTTAACTTTATTTAGATAATCTTTGCATTAAAGGGCCACTGAACTCCTCAGTCCTCTCTCATTCATCTCGTGCTGTCTAACCACAGGACTTTGGAAGAAAAGAATGGGGAAGGGGGGTACGAAATGGCTCTTAAAATGGTGGTGGGAGGCTGATGAAAGAGGAAACTTTGAACAGGGGCCCTCCCCCATAGGAGATAACAATCGCATTGCATACATTTTAAATGGCATTCTTCAGGGTCTTAGTGATTTTCATATGAAAACTTAACTTGGAGTCCTTGGCATCTGTTTCTCCTTTTAGGACAGAAACCAAGAGACTATTTACATATTCTTAGGGCCCTATCACCAATTAAATCTTTTCAGAACCTCAGTCCTCCCTGTCCTGCCCCCCCATCCCACATCCCCTCCACCCCCTACCATCTCTCTCCACATTTGGGATTAAATTTCTTGGCAGACGATGGTTGCTGCTCTCTCTGGTGATTGATTTATTCAGTTGGATTCGTTTTCATCTCTAGCCTGGGCATTTCGGGCCTTGGCGTCCACTTCTGATCATCGGGAATTGACCCTGCATGGGGACCATTCCCTCAACTTGGCTGTGGGGCCCTGCCGGGAAAGCATTCCTGCCGGCGCTGAGAGGCAGCCTGTCTCCGTGTCATCTCTCGGCACTCCTGCCTGTCCCTCCCCCTTCCCGACTGTGACAGAGCTTCCTCCGGGAGATGAGGGAGCACAGCTGGGTGACGTCACTAAGAATGCACAGGGGCCTGTAGGGGCCCGGAAAGAGTAGAAATAAGATGTCACTGTGAGCAACCGGATGGTCCGTTTCATCATGTGCTTTAGAAACAGTCTGGTCCTACAGGGACTGAGGACTCTGCGGAAATGTCTGAGAAAATTGCCACTCTTGGAATGTGCCTCACAGCTCCTCCCTCCTCATTGCCCGCCTGGCTCACTCCTCTGCCTTGAGGGGCTTCTGTTCTCAAGAGGCAGCTAGGAGAGGGGCCGGGAGCACAGCTCTTTGAACCAGCCTCGGCTCCTCACTGGCCCTGTCCTAACCAACTCTGTGACTTGGGCGCAACATACAACCCTTCTGAGTCTCCCCTGAGACATCTGAAAAATGAGGCACGCAAGAGACCTAACTTGTGGGATTTGGGGCATAAATGAATTGGTATCAGTGGGGGCTCTCGTACCATTCCTGGCACATCTTAGGGACGTAATAGCTATTGGTCATTAGTAGTAATTTTAATGTTTGAACTCAAAGATAGGGGCCTACACGTGAGCTACTCAGTTTAATTCAACAGATCGCTGAGTCTTTATGCTTCAACTATGTGCCTGTGGAGGAGGGGGCAAACAAGGGTAGAGGCCGGAGGAAACTTGGACTTCAATCTCACAGAGCCTTATGAATAAATCAGATTATTTATCTGCAAAGTTGGGGTGAGTCTGCAAGTTGCAAGAAGTGGCTTGTTTGGAACGTGAAGATCTCAGCCAATGACTAGAGTGTAAGGGAGAGTGAAAGTAGATGGGGCACGAGGGGGAGGATGGGGTCGGATGGTGAAGGAGCTGGTATCCCAAGGAAAGGGCTTGGGATCCCCTTGCTCGGAGACGGCAGCAGACCTGTGTTTTGGAGAGAGCAGCGGGGCTGCAGCGTGAAGGGTGCATTGCAGTGGGAATCTCCATCCCGGCTGCTCATTCATGTCTCCTGGGTGCTTGAAAAACATATCAACATCAAAGTTCTGTTCCTGACCAACTAAATGAGATGGGAGCAAGATCCATCTGTTCGGCCCAAGTTGGATCCCTGGAGGGGAGCGAGAGCAGCAGGAGGCCATATCAACGTCTTAATACAGTTCAGAGGTGATGTGACCTGAACCAGAGACGGAGACAGAGAATAGAGATGGAGACAGAGATAGAGACAGAGATAAAGACGGAGAGGTGGTGGTGGTGGCTGGGAACCTGTCTGTCTCCCCTCTGGGAACCATCGGCTTCATCTCTGGGGCCTGGGATCCCCCTCGGATGCAGAGGGCTGGATGTCTGCTGTCAAGACTCAGCAGTTGTGGGCAGTGCATTTTGACAAGCAGTGGGGAACGTGAGCTAAGCCAGGAAGGAGTCCCAAATTCTCCCCAGTTGGAGAGGTTGTAACTCCATCCTCCTCCTCTGTAGATAGTGCTAATTCATCTAACTCCCTCTCTGGAGCAGGCTCTGATGTCCTGGGTTAGTGGTCCTAGTGGGGTGGGCTGGGGTCTGGGTGGGTGCCGGCTCAAGGGAGGGCCTGCTAGCCTTTGAAATCAGAGCTGATGTTTTTAATAATGTCAAATTTTAAAATTCATTTCTCATGTTGGTGCTTCAGCACCTTTCTCGGGCAGGGCAAGGGGTCTGCTTTTGGGCCCCCAGGGCCGGGTGGCCTAGCCCCAGAACTCTGGTCTAATCCCCTTTCATTTTCAAGGCCCACAGACACCCGCCAGTCACATGATGTCATAGCTCAGAGGACTCCCTTCCCTAATGACTCTTGTTATGGCTAAGCCTGGGCTGGGCTCTGCCAGGCAGCCAAGTTGCGGGTCTGCTTGTTGCTGCTTTCCCACTGTCTCTAGGGGTATTGCCCTTTCCAGTTTGCCTTGAAGTCTTCACAGGGATAGTTCTGGGAGCACAGGCCTGTGTGTGTGTGTGTGTGTGTGTGTGTGTGTGTGTGTGCGCGCGCGGCGCGCACGCACACGCATGCTTGATGACTAGGAAGAAAGGAAACCCCAAGCGGTGAAATCTACCGAGAGCAGATCAGGCGTGGCATAAGCATTGGACTGGGAGTCAGGAAAGGCAGAGCCTTATTTCTGGGTTGGTCACTCTTTCACTTGGGTCTGCTGCCTCTTGTCTTTGGGCCTCAGTTTCCCCCATCTGAAAACTCTGAGGTCACCTGCTCCAAGATTCTGGTCTGTTTTACCATCTTACAGCTTCTTTTTAGCTAATGATTGGATCTGGACTCTAAGGGTTGGGCCCCGTTATAGGACACTTCTAGAGGATACTGGCTCTTAGGAAAGACTCAAGGAACACCCATAAGGAAGGAGGGAGAGAAGGAGAACAAAGATACTAGTGCCCTATGAGGTGGATGTTAGAAGCCCCTTGGTATAAATGGAGAAACTGAGGCTTGGAGAGTTAAGAAATTTCTCAGGTGAAAGAAATGGGATAGGAGCCAATCTACTCAGTGCTGAATAGCAGTAGCGGCAATAGCAATTATAACTGTGGGTGCTGAGTGTTTACTATGTTTCAGGCTCTGTTCTAATTATCTTATTGACTCTGCATTACAACCGAATGAAGTTGGTACTATTAAGATCATGATTTATATACAAGAAATCCAAGGGTCCAAGAGGCTCTTTGCTCAAGATAGAGCATAGTAGTGATAAGACTGATTCATGCCCCAGTTCTTCTAACTCTAGAGCCTACGGGCAGAGAATAATTACGCTCTGAGAACACAGGAAGAAACTAATTGGAAAGTGTCAGAGTGTCTCCACATGTTAACTGTGGGGCCCGCCTTTTAGGGAAAGCTGTATCTCTCATAGCCCGTGCTCAAGGGGCAGCTAAATAGGTGGCTGATGTGTTCTGTATCCTGCCCACCCCCGTCCTAACACTTCAACCCCACAGAATTAGACTAGAGGGTGACATGCAGTATAGAATCTGCCGGGGCCTAGGAAGTGACTTACAGGCAATGATGAGTTGGCTCAATCAGATTTCCTTTAGGGAATTTGACCTTGGAAATGATGAGTGAATGAGGCAGCTGGCAGAGGAAGCTGAAGCTGAAAGTTTGTGACCTACAGAGAAGGTGGCAAAGCCCACTGGGCCTTCTAGAAGCAGAAGCTACCAGATGGAGAACAGGCACACAGAATCAAAAGAGAGGGCAGGCCAGCTGAGAGCAAGAGGACAGTATGTGCAGGAAAAGCTGGGTCCCCGTGTGACCATGTCCCCATGAGAGAAAAACGGTCAGTGGCTGTTGAAAGGAAGACAAGCCGTCTGTTCCTGAAAGCACCCAGGCTTAGGAATGGTTTTCCACCTTCACTGCCAATAAGGCCTGATTCTTGCATCCCAAATAAGATCCCTCTTTCCCCAGTGGGATCCTTAAAGTGTCTGCTCCTCCCACACCCACTTCTTACATTCCTAATATTTAAGAGATTTTTCTGATCCTTCAGTCAAAGAAGTTTGACAAAAACACAAGTCAGCCGAGCTGTGGAGTCTGAAAAGAACAAAGCAGAGTCCTCTTTTCAGGATTATGCTTGTTTGGTTTTTGACATGCTATCCTGCATGATATTGAGGTGGATTATGACTCCCTTTCACCAGAAATTAACCCCCATGTATATATACACATATACACACACATCTCTCTCTCTCTCTCTCTCTCTCTCTCTCTCTCTCTCTCTCTCTCTCACTCTCCCTCTTTCTCTCTCTCATCTATCTATCTATCTATCTATCTATCTATCTATCTATCTATCATCTATCTATCCCGACATATATTATTTTGTTTCCACAACTTCCCTATGAGGCAAAATGGTAATTAATCCCATTTTACAGATGACAAAATTGAGGTTCATAGAATTTAAGTGACTTGCCCAAGGTCCCATGGCCTGAAGGAAAGGTGCAAAATTAGTCCTGAGCATTTTTTTTATTTTTAAATTTATCTATTTTAATTAGTTTCACGTATACAGTGCACAAGTTAGACATTTATATAGTTTATAAAGTGATCCCCTAATTGCTCCCTCCTTCCCTGACCCTCCACCTAGCCAATATATTAAACTAACTGCATTTCCTATGCCGTGCTCCCCATCCCTGTGACCATCTATCAACTAATTTGTAGCCCTGAGCATTTTTAGTGGCTAATGCAAAAATGAAGACGTGATCTGTTGCGTTCGCCACTCCCTGGGCCCCAGGAGAAGAGCTGTTAGAAGCTTCTGGACCCTAGCTTGGTGGTGCTGGCGGTGGGGTGCTCTTCCTGTGAGTACACAGAGGATGAAGTTTGTGGCGAGAGTGGCGGCTCCTCTCCCTTCCTTGATTCTTCCCTCTCTCCTCCTTTTGTCCTGAGGGCAAATCAAACTTATGAGCCACCTTTTGTTTTCCGTTTAAAACAAAATAGCTCTATCTAGTTCTATGAGGGGATAAAATGTGAATTATTCTTGGGACTCAGATCACCTACTTAAGAGAAAAATGTTCATGAGTGGAAAAAAACCCCCTAATTTTAACAATGCGATGATCACTGTCGGCATTTTTAAGAGGCAGCACTCATCCTTTCACTATTCATCCTGAAATTCAGTTTCAAGCCAATGAAATTCAGGTAGGTGGGTCATGTGGGTGGGTTGCTCATCACGGCTGTAACATATTTTGGACAGAATTCCCGTAGTGACTTGGCGCCGAGTTCCTGGGAGCACCCACCCAACCCAGCTGCTTGGAAAGCAAGAAATAAACCTATCTATAGACTGTTGGTGGCCTCGTTCTCTCTTTCAACCAAATGAGCAGATTCTGACTTCTAAGTGCTCCTCCCCTCCCGCTGCCCACCACATACATCACCATGAGCTCTTGGAACCCATTGTGGACAGCTGCCCAGGGCCGGGGCTCCAGCCTGGTGGCTTCCGTGTTCCTCCAACCTGTTCTCGGCGTCTGAGCCCTGGCGCTGGGCTCCAGTCTCTGTGTCTGCTCTGGCCCCCTTCCTCCTGCTGGCAGCCCATGCCTCCCCTTCTGGCTCCCAGACTGGCTCCTGGCCCTGAGCATTGCCTTGATCTTACCGTCACTGTGGCTTCTGATAAGAGACGTGTTCCCGCCTAGTACGGTCCAGCCAGGGAGCCCCCGGTAAGGGGATTCAGGGTGTGAGCTTCAGAGTCAGGGTGAGCAGGTTCTAATGCCAGCTTACCATTTGTTAGCTCTGTGACCTTTCTGAACCTCAACTTCCTTGTCTGTAAAATAGGGGTGATGAGATCTACTTCATAGAGGTGTGGAGAGGGGTTACACACTGGTTTTATTGTTATTATAGTGTGAGATTTTGTGTGCATCTATCTGTACGTGGGGTGCTAGGAGTAAGAAATCTCTATAGTACTGTGTGTTCTCAATGCTTTTTTCAAAGGTACAGCCTCAGAATAATTATTCTGAGGCGTTGCAGTACTCCCAATTATAGGTGAAGAAGTTGAGGCTTAGAAGGAGAAATGAGGACACCCAATGGCACAGCCAGCAAGTGGAGAAGTCTGGACTCGAACCCAGATCTCCTGACTCCCAGTTCCGGAAAGCAGCACAGCCGGCTGCTTTGATCTCCCAAAGCTGCTGTCCAACAATGTGCCAACGGGAAGGGAAGACAGAAGAAGAGCTGCTCCCCGGTGGCCCCTCCTCCAAAGGCCGGCCGGCAGCCGGGCAGGAGGAATTCAAGCGGCTGGCTTGTGCTCATGCTTGAGGAATGTCTTGAGAAGTCGTGCCTAAGCCCTCTGTATCTGACTCATCATCTCCCCGTCTCCAGGAGTGTCAGAGAAGAGCTCCCTTAATCCTTCCTGTCCTCAGTCCCAGGCTTTCATTTGTCAAACTAAAAATATTCCCTCCGGGAACCTCCTTTTGCCAGAGGCTGGAGGAGGTATAAGGGGCATGGCGCATCAGTGTCACTTCCTGACAGCGCCTCCCTATTGTTCCTGGGCCAGGGAAATGGAGATGGAGCAGCATGAGCAAGGGGCCTCTGTCATTCTTGGGCCAGGTCCAACCCGTTCACCTTTCTCCTGCAGGCTGGCTTCCTTTTTTTCCTCTCTCAAGGCTCCAGACAATAGCCCATCAGCCTGACACCCAGCCTTCGCCCAGTCCTTTGGCTTTGAGATTCATGCCAGATGAGGACTAAAATGCCAGGTTTATTTCCTCTGCAGCCTGAGGGAAGGGTGGGCTGGACTGTACTTGTCTGCAAGGTTAGTTCACTGATAAAGGGATGTAGAGCTTGAAGGGAAAGGGGAAGAAAAGCAGTCCTGCCTCCCTAGGGAAAACACACAGATCTGGAACTCCCCAAGTGGGAAAATGGCACTGTTAGGAAGCCATCATGGTTGCCTCTTGCTTCTCTCCATTTTTTCTTTTCTATATTTTGTCACTCCTGGCAACTTCTTGGTCCTCAGGGCTGATCCTGAGTGTTCATGACCTTGACTTGGCTCCATAGCCAGGGAAAGACCTCCCTGGGCCCACCAGGATGCCCACCTGCTCAGTGGAAATAGGGGTAATGAAACCAGAGGAGCACTTGGGCTCTAGGCTCCGGTTTTAAACTTTGGCACCACCCAGCAACTGGTTATGTGAGTCCCAGTTTCCTCATCTGTATTAGTGGAGAGTCATACACGTTATACTGGGCTACTGTGAAGGTTAATAAGATGGCATAGATAAAGTGAATTGTGCAATGCCTGTTAGACAATAAGGGCTTGCCATCATCATCACCATCATCATCATCATCATCATCATCATCATCGTGCCTTCGAGACCCAGCAACAACTGCCACTACACCATTGGAATTGGAAGACCAAGATCTAATTTTAGCTCTGCCATTAACTAGCTGAGTGGTTCTCTAACATCTCTGAGTCACACGTGCTCACTTGTAAAGTGAGGAGGTTGGGTTTGGTTTCCTTTGGGATTCTTCTCAGATATAAAATATGTGGGGATAGATGTTCATGAAGAATTTCATTCTTTAAAGAACACAGGAAGAACGTAATTGCTTGTTATGGACTGAATTGTTGAAGCCCAAACCTTCAGTGTGACTGTGTCTGGAGATGGAGTCTTTAGGAGGTAATTAAGGTTAAATGAGGTTATAAGGGTGGGGCCCTAATCTGATAGGACCGTGGCCTTAAAAGAAAGGGGAGAGAGTAATAGTTCTCCTCCTCAGTCTCTTCTCTTTCCTCTCTCTCTCTCCCTCCATTCATGTGAAAACACAAGAAGACAGCCATCTATCTGCAAGCCAGGAAGAGAGATCTCACCGGAAACCAAATTCTGTTGGTACCTTGGTTTTGGACTTTCCAGTCTCGAGAACGGTGAGAAAATAAATTTCTGTTGTTTAAGCCACAACGTATATAGTACTTTGTTATGGCAGCCTGAGCTAACTAAGACACTAGTATCTGAAGAGGAGCACTGAGGCAGGGAACAGAGCCCACAGCAAGCCCTTAATAAAGTTTATTGAGCTAGAGAGGAGTGATGGCTTTCTGCTGGCAGGAGGTGAAGTCACACTCATCCGGAGGACTTTGTAGTCTGGAATCAACTGGAACACTGACATTAAAAGAAGTTCTACTTTCTATCACGAATAGTGGTTAACTAAAGCTCTGGAGTTAGACAAGTTGAGTTTGAACCTGAGCTCTGTTGCATGCCAGCTGTGAGACCATATAAAAGTTAATTGACCTCTCTTGTCTCATTTACTTACCTGTCAAATGAATCATGCTGTCACTTGCTAGCTGTGTAGAGAAAACGTGAAAAGTATACAAGGTACACAGTCCAGTGCTTTGCACAGAGTAGGCACTTATTGCATGTTGGCTGCTGCTGGTGATAATGTCATGTTACCAATAATTATGATTAATTAATGACAATTTCGCTCATACGACTTGCTTCATCTGCTTAAGCTAAAATAAGGCCATGCTTTTCTTGTTGTTCGAATTGAAACTGACTGTAGGTCCTGTCTCCCCTATCAGAACATGCTTCTCTCCTTCCTCGTGTCTACCCTTCCACAATCAGTCACAATTCCCCAAATGCTTCTTTGTATCAGACACAGCCCTGTTGGGGGTTCTATTAGATGCAGGTGTGCCACCTGGAGGCTAGTGACAGCCCCAGCTGCCCTCAGCCCACCTCTATCACTTAAGGTGCTGGAGCAACTTGTCTTCCTGTGACAATCTCAGCTCTGAGTCTACTTGGGGTAACAGCCCTCCTTTCCCCTGGAGAGCTCCTTGCTGGGGGGCACTTCATGTCCTTTCTGCTCAGGTGACAGCACTGCTCAGTTTCAATTCTTCAGATGTTTGAATAATTTTGAATACAAAAAAAAAATCATTCTCCGTCTGGATGCTGGTTGCTTATGAAAATTTCCCCTCTTCATCAGAAGCCTTTGAGTTCTGTAAACAAGGAGTATTAGGCAGGGTGGCCCTTGACAAGCCTCCGAAACTTCCCTAGTGACATGAGACACCTACTTGCTCTAAGCCTCCAGACTACTCAAGTGATCCTTTTCATAACAATAAGATCTCCAATAACAATAATAACTTTACATATAATTGAATCTAAGATACTATAGATTTAAAAAAAATCCTTAGTTAATGCATCATCAAGAAAGAAAAAAAATGCTTCCAAATACCTATGATATACCATCCCCTGAAAGACAGATGGCACATCATGATTTCGGAGATGTTAAAAGTGCGAAATCACATGCATCTCAGAATCAATTAAATTATTAACAGTATTAGCTAATATTTCTTAAATATTTACCACATGGTAGGTACTTGCTATAAGAGTTTTAAATGATTAATATATTTTAATACTCAAAATAGTTCTATAAACTAGAAACTATTATAATAACCCCCACTTTATGGATGAGAAAAGTGCAGGCAATGTAGTTATGTAACTTGATGTCACAAAGGAAGCAGCTGGATTCAAGCTCAGGCAGTTAAATACCCCTCCTACTAGATATGAAATAGCAACTTTAAAATAAGAACCCTCTCTCTTATCTCTGTCTGTCTGCCTCTGTCTCTGTCTCTGTCTCTGTCTCTGTCTCTGTCTCTCTCTCTGTCTCTCTCTCTCTCTCTCACACACACACACACACACACAACACACACACACAGGATTTAAAATCCTACCTTACTGGTTCCTCGAAATGCAATTGTAATACCAACTTACACTGAAGAGCAAGAAATTGGGCTTGGAATGATCTGGTAAGTCCTCTTCAGAAAGGAGTTGAGGTGTTTATGTCCCTCTAGGGAGATGAGGTGGTCCCCCACTATACATACTCTCAGTACCTAACAGAATACAGGCTGCCCAGGCAACTTTTATTTTAAAAAGTTTTGTCGAATTCTTTATTTCCTGGCTCTTTCCAGTGGCCTTCCTTAAAGCTGGGACCCATTTATCTTTCGCGACATGGCTTTCACACAATGGTACAGACAACGTCCTCTCTCAGACCCTTTTAGAATGCCCTCAGCTACCAGTAACAGAAAACCCAATTAAAAGTAGCTTCAACAAATATGGGTTTTCCTCCCTCACCTGATGAGTGCCCAGAGAGGAAGGCGGTCCAGCTCTGGCACAGAGGCTCAGTGATGCCAACTACTACTCAAGTTCTTTCAGTTCTGTCATCTTAGCTTGTTGACATGCTGCCTTACGGTTTTAAAAGGGTGTCTACACCTCTAGGCACTTTGTCCATGTTCCAGTAGGAAGACGGGAAAAGGGCAGAAGGGCTTCGTCTTTTCTTTGGGTAAAGGAAGTCCTCTCCAGGAGAGTTCTTATAACTATTTAGCCACAGTTGGGTCACAGGTCTATATGCTTAGGCCAATTACTGGCCAAGGGTGATGAGATGACTGGTTTAGACGTGTAATGATATATCCTCTGGGACTGGGGAAGGTATTTCCCCTCCCCAAGATCAAGGGATCCCTGATTACTACCTGAGCAAGAACAAAATTTGGAAGTATGGTTGGCAGGTGGGTAGGCAGCTGCCAGTGTCTGCCACATATCTCCTTTCCCCTTACTTTCCTCCTCTAACAATTGCTTCCCTAATCCACTTCCCACTCTACACGTAGGCTTGGAACAGAGGGTGCAGGGCCTCCATTCCCATCAGCTGTGTAGCCTACCGGGATGTAAGTACTGTGAAGGGAGGGACCACTTCTGCTGTGCTCCCATATTATCCCCAGAGCTTATCACATGCCTGATGCATTGTAGGCACTCAGTAAATACTGGAGTGAATGGATGAATGAATACTGGCCAGGAGCCCACATGCCTTGGGCACTCTCTCAGGAACCAACACAGAAAGATCAGGCCTCCTCCCACCACTGGTCTGGGAAGGCAGTGTGCATGTGTGTGTGTGTGTGCACGCACACACATGCCAGTGTGTGAGTGTGTGCGTGTATGCACACTTGCAGCTCCTCCCTGACTCAGATTGAATTACTTATAAACAGGCCTATGCCAACCTGGCAGAGTCTGTGTTTCAGCAGAACAGTTCTCATAATTTCCCAAGTTCTTTTGATTTGGCTAAATCCAAAAATAAAATAAAGCTCGCCTCCACCCCCCATCTTCTGCTCAGCATCTCTCTGGAGCCTGGTGCCCTGCTCAAGCCATGAGGTCCGGATGGTTGGGATGTCTCTCCAGAGCCTTCTAATCTGCCATTCCCCTCTCCACACACTCCTGCCCTTGACTCGGCCTTCCTCCTGTCCTCTTCCTGATGCTTGGTGTTCAGGGCTGCGACCCAGAGCTCCACTTGTCTGGGCTCTCTCTCATTCCGCATTCTGGGTTTCTTCATCCAGATTGTCTGTTGATGTAATTCTTTTGATGAAGTGATTGAGAGCATTTTCCTTCTGATTTCAAGAATTCCGTCGACCCCAAGGTAGATGCTACGAAAATGTCTCCAACCTCTGGACTCTTGTAAACAGTGTGTGGTTGGCTGATTTCATTTAACTTGATTCTTGGACACCTGAATGTGCAAACTACCTTCCCCTACTATCTCACACGTGTCTAGGATTTCATACAAATGAATTTATGAGATCCTTATCTATCAAATTAGGAGTTAGATTAGACTCTCTTGAGGTTTCTTTCAATATTAACTAGGTAGACTTGTCAGAGTTACCATTTTTGATATAAATGACGAAACTGAGGCTCTGAGAGGTTAAGGGAGAGGCTCAAGTTCACACAGTAAGTCAATAGCAGTTGAGCAGAGCTGAATCTCTGTCTGATGGGCTTTCCATTACACCATCCTGCCTTTCATGTCAGCTTCCCCATGAACTCCCAGTGGACCTGGGCATAGAACCCAGTTTCTGTCCAGGAAGTTTTCAACCCTCACCTATCCCCTAAGATGTTAGCCAGGCAGGATATGTTCTCCAGCCAATGCCGTGGTGACAGCTGTCGTGTGCATGGGCCCCTATGACAAAGGACATCTGGAACTTGGAGCTGGCATAGGCGGTGGCATGGAACTCCCTCACCCGTCCACCCCATCTGTGCCTCTTCTGTGTTAATTAAAGAGATCTCATTCTCAGTGGGTTTTTTTTTTCTTTTTCCTTCAAATGCATGGGCAAACACCAAGTATAGTGTTCTATTGCTATGAAGGAAAGAACAGAAGTCTGGGAGTTGAGAGAAAAGGGTTCGAGGCCTGGCCTGGCCACTCGTGAGTTGTGGTGTTTTCTCACATCCTTGCGTCTTTCAAGGTCTCAGTGTTCCCTTCTACAAAACGAGTGTGGCAGGCACTAGATGGCCTCGAAGGATTTGTTCTGTCCTTAATATGCTCAGTACGTCTTTGTGATGCTGTTTAACATAGAAATGGCACCAACATACATGGAATCAGGAGCAGAACATATATATGTTGTTTGTTTCCGTGTAGTCTGGAAACCCAGGAACACAGAAGGATCTATGAGGTGCAACCTGTGAGTATAATCAGCATCGTTAGAGAGAGCGGACGCCAAGGGAACTACCAGTTATGGGGTGCTTCTATGTGCCGGGCATGTCACACCCCTTTGCCTTATTTAATCCTCACAATAACCTTATATGGTGCAACTTGGTCCTGGCTGTTTCTACTCATTTCATGTTCTTTCTGTAACACCGCACTGCTACTAACGGCACCTTTTGCTTATGAGCATTTATGATGTGTCAGATGCCACTCCCAGTGATTTAAATATACTATCTGATTGAATCCTCACAACAATCCTAAGGAAGTTAATAATAGATCCCCATCCTATGGATGTGGAAATGGAGGCACAGGAAAATAAAGTCACTCACCCAGGGTCACACAGTTAATAAGTGGCAGAGCCTGAATTCTCACCTAGTTCTGCTCAACTGCAACACCCATGCTCTTAAGCACTGGGTTATGTTGCCTCCACTTTGCCTTACTGATAGCTGATGTCCCTTAGCAGTTTGTCCACCATATATTTGCCCAGTTTTTCAAAGTGTGGTCTGAAGCCCAATTGCATCAGAATCTCCTGGTGACCTTATTAAAATCTCAGATTCCTAAACGTCTCTCTAGACCTCCTGGAGCTGACCGACTCTTGGGGGTAGGACTTGGGACTGTATAATATCAAACTCTCCAGAGAGTCTTGTGCTCATTAAAGTTTGAGAACCACTCAACTAGGGAATGAATAGGTCTTACTTTCATTCAACAAATTTTCCATGAGCATAGGAGATCCAAGGTGTTGTGAAAGTTTCCAGCAGAGAGCTAAGCAAGTAATTATTATTACCTTACTGAGACACCTATAAAATATAGGTACTTTGCAGGGGTTTTCTGGATTTGTGCTTTAGCATGAGGTAAAGCCTAGTGTTTCAGTTAGCCAAGAGTAGGTTATGCTGCATTTCAAGCACCTCCAAATATCAGTTGTTTATAACAATTAAGATTTCTTTCTTCTCAATCTACATGCCCAATGTGGGCTTCTAGGGTGAGAGATGAGGGGCTGTACTTAACATTTATTATCTCACAGTTTCCGTGGGTGAGGAGTTCAGGAGTGACTTAGTTGGGTAACTCTGGCCCAGGGTCTCTCATGAGGTTGCAGTCAGGGTATCAGTAGGAGATGCAGTCATCTGAAGGCTTGACTAGGGTTGGAGCATATACTTCCAGATGGCACACTCATATGGGTGTTGGTAAGAGGTCTTATTTCCTTATCATGTGGGCATCTCCATGGGTTGTCTGAGTGTCCTCCTGATATTCTATCAGGCTTTCCTCAGGGCAAAGGATTTAAAGGGAAATCAGCAAACAGGAAGCTGTGGTGCCTTTCATGACCTAGTATTCAAAGTTGTGCATTGTCACCTCCACTTTATTCTATTCGTTAAAATTGAGTCACTAAGTCCAGCCTTCACTCAAGGGGAGAGAAATTAATTTCTAAGTATTGAAGAGAAGAGTATAAACAATTTGTGGACATTTAAAACCCAGCACGTTCCACCCTCTGACCACAATGATTTATATTCTTCTCACATGCAAAATACACTTACTCCTGTCCAAGGTCCCCAAAGTATCGTTCCATCAGAACATCAGTTTGAATTCCAGAATTTTGTCACTAAATCAGGAGCCAATGATGATCCTCAGATGTAATTCCTTAAATCCAGCTCCTTCAGTGTGTAGTTTCTCTCAAATAAGAAGACCCGTGAATACACACACTCAACATATCGTGATGGAACAGGCACAGGATAACTAACCACTGTAGATATTTCTGTTCAAAATTGAAGAAAACGGAAGACACAAAGGATCTACTGGTCCACGGCAAGTCCGAAACATAGCTGGACAAGTGTTGAATGTCCGTTGATTACAATTTGGTTTTACTCCTGACTGGGACTACTTCTCCATGGCTCTTTGCCCTGCCCTCTGGGGTCTTGGTTCTTACTCTGAGTCATCTGTCCTTTTCTATGAAAAGTTGTCTTGTTTGCAGCTGTGTAATTTCCTCAGCCTGTTTTCTGCCAGCACTTTGGGAGAGAGGTTCAAAGATCATTTTCATTTTGTACTGTCTTTGTCCCTTTTGTTCTAAGCTGGTTGTGTTCTTGCAAATATAATTTTCTCAAAAACTTTCTGAGTCTCCTGTGAACAATACTGAGTTTACGCCGTTAGATAAAGGCCACACCCAGAAATCTCTTTGCGATAAGCTCATGAGTGTCTGCTGAAATGATTGAGGGATGACATCTTTAAGCTCCTTTGAAACTCTATTGTTCAATTGAGAGTGTCTTCAATGCACATACTTAAGCTTAGAATGAATTTTGTCTGATTGGACAGCCCTCTGAGATACTGCCTTCGAGCTTTCTGAAGTTTTAACAAGGGGCTTTATTCCCACACCTTGGCTCCATCTTCTGCATGTTTTCCTTGCAGTGCCTTGGGATTGATTACTGTATGGAAGACATTTCTTAATTTTAGCCTTGTTTGCCATCTTGAGAGGTTGAAAAACTTCAGTACTATCAAGTACTATTTCTTCCATGCTTAAGAGTCCTTCTTTTAAACCTATCTGTCTCCTTTTACATTTTATTACAAACAACAAGAATAAACTAGGTGGCACCTTTAACACATAGCTTAGAATTCTCCTTAGCTACACCCAGAGAATTAGATACATTTTCTTCCCACATAACTTTAGGTGACAGTGTTGCTAAACTGTCTACCACCGTATAGCAAGGATCCCCCCTTTTTTTCACTTTTCTTTCTTTTTCTTCTTTTTAAAATTAATTTTTATTATGGTGACATTGGTTAACGAAATCTAGTAAGTTTAGGTGTACAATTTAACAGTAAGTCATATATATATTGCATTGTGTGTTCACTGCCCATAGTTAGATTTCTTTCTGTCACCACATATTTGACCCTTTGTACCTGGTCTACCTCTCCCCTCCCCGCTCCTCTTTTCAATAAAACTTTTCTCACTTTCCTTTATCCCTCATCTCTAGTCTCCTCAAAGGTCACCACGCACCTTCAAATAGGTTTGTCAAAGCTCTTCAAGGTTTTACTAACACTCTCCTCAAAATTCTGCTTGATTTTTAAGGCTCTCCTACATTTTTAGATATTTATTATGAAAGCATCTCACTCTGGTACCAAAATCTACATTAGTTGTCTTTTGCTGTATAACAAATTACTCCAAAAACTTTACAGTTGAAACAACATTACTTTCTAGTTACTGAGGACCAGGGGTCCAGAAATGGCTTAGTTGCATGGTTCTGGCCCAGGGCCTCTCAGGGGCTGCAGTCTGTCAGGACTTCTGAGATGGCTTGTTCACATGGCTCTTTGTTGGAGGCCTCAGTTCCTCATCACGTGGACTTCTCTATAGGGTCAAAAATATTCTTGTAACATGACAGCTGGCTTCCTCCAAATTAAGTTACCAGAGAGAGAGAACAAAGAGGAAAATGCAGTGCCTTTAACCTTGGATGTGACATGCCATACTTCTGCCACATTCTATTGGTCACACAGACCAACCCTGATACAATGTGGGAGGGAACTATTCGAAGGTGCGAATATCAGGAAGTGGGGGAATCATTGGGAGCCATCTTGAAGCTGGCTACCATATGCCTCTGTTGAATCATCCCTCTGGATATGCGAAATCTGTGTGTTGCACTATAAGAAGGGGAGAACATCTATTTTTGTTATGTTTTGTGACAGAAACCCTGATTTCACATAGAATTTGGGCAACATTAGTTCTTTTTATTTTTACTCACAGCCTGTCATTTCCCAGGATCTAGGCATGAGGCTATGAGGGAGGCTGGCCAGGAGACACATCCAAGAGGCAGATGCTAAGCTAGTGAGAACCGCCCTTCCTCCGAACATGAGGATTTATTTAAGCTCTGCTCTGCTGCCCAAGTCCCTGTTATCCCGGGGTGAGTTATTTCTTAGGAGTCCCCCTAAGCTTCTCATGTGTATAAATAAACTTCTGGTGGGACTCCAGAACATCCTGGAGACACATCTGAGTTCCTAGCTAACAGATATAGCTTAGGCTCAGGCTGGGACTTTGCTAAAAAGGTCAAGAATCAGGATAGTGTAAGAAAATGACCTAAGGGAGAAAGAGAAGCAGAAAGTGCTCTTAGACAGACCCATGAGGCTGTGACATACATCCTGTGGGTACAGAAGCAGTGACATCCAGTTAGTCAATAAGAAACCACTCTGGAAGCAGCAAAGAGTTTGGTAAGGTTCTCTGGGCGGCCCCATACTGATTCCCTGCACCTGTATTCAATCCTTGGGTCCTCATTCCTTTTTGACCTCCTCCTCCAGGCTTAAGGCTTCTGAGTTCTTTCCCAGCCCAATCATCTCTTTCTGGAATAACCCTAGACACTTTTTGTGAATAAATACACCTGTTAATGAACATATGGCCCACCTCTGGTGCTGTTTTTTGGATCTTGACCTAATTTTACTACCTACTGTGATGAAATCTGATTACAATCTACCAGTTTGGTCTCAGCGTGCCCCTCTACCAGTGCCCATACAGCATCAAAAAATGGTAATTCTAGATGTTCTGAAGAAATTCCAACTCAAAATTCACCCACCATCACACTAACAGGTATAAGAAAGTAGAAGGCATCTACTCATCTCTTCAAGAGGGAGAGTTGGGTACTATTTTCTCGAGAAGTGATGTGGAATTTTATGAGTATTGCTGACATGACGTAAGTGGTAAGTAGTCTGTCTAGAACATTTGTATCAAGTGTGATGAAGAACCCAACAACAGTCATCAGAAGTACTTGTCACTATTTACTTTTATTGGGTCTCCTGGAAATTTCTGATGGAGTGAGCAGATATCTGGGCTACCATAACTGTTTGGATTTTTAATACTGTAGATAAGAAGCTGAACAACTTAAAGGCATAGGAGGTATATCTATCTCTATTTCTCTCGTTTTCTTTTCTCTCCTGAAATTAGAGCTTTCAACTAGAAGAAATCAAGGCCCTTTACATTTAGCAAAATAAAATAAGATTTTGTATTTGGGACCATGACTTATGATAACAGAAGGATGATCTGGGGGGAGTGCCCATCACAAAGACTAAGAAGAATGTATATGAAGAAGGCTTGCCTGCCTGGTCAAAACACTTTAAATTGAAGAAGAAAAAGAACTCAGATAAAATGATACAAATTATATTAATGAAGGAAATAATTCTTATGCCTTGAACCAGAAATCCTCTTAAGACATTATTTTATTCAGAAAAATGCCTAGATAAACAGTTTGGGATTGAAGATAGAGCCCTGTGGAGATAATATAGCATGAGTGAAGGAAAAAAAGAACCGATAAAAATATGTGTGTTATTAAAGGACAAAAACATGGAGCAAGTGGGAGAGAGTTGGAAAGAGAGCAGAAGGTGGAGAAAAGGCAAGGTAGAGCATTATGGCAGGTGGATAAAGGAGAGATGCTGTGCTCATGAATGCCTTGTGCTAGTGCTTTCTTGTAGAAACCAAGGATAAGAACTCGGCTTTGAACTTGGGTCAATGTGATATGTCAAGAAAAATGTAAACGAGAAGACAAACGATCCATAAACTAAATGCGTGAGACGTGAGCAAAAGCTCAGAGCCAGCCACTCAGGCTGCAGAGGTGCAAAACATGCAGAGATTCTCGAGAGTTTGTGCACCAACACATGCAGTAGAGAAACAAGGCAAACTTGACATGTCACATGAAGGGGCAAATTTGATTTTAGCAAGTTGAACACCTGGTGGGATGATGCTTGTCGGGCAGTGGGAAGATGTGGCTGGTTTAAATGAGAGTTCTAACAAAGGCAGGGAGGAGTGACTGAGCCAGTGTATACAAGAAGTATGAAAATTGATTAACTTAAGGGTACACAGAGTAGAAAATTTGGGTGGTGAAGAAATAAAAATGATAATGATTTCTTCTAATATTAGTGCATTTTTTTTCTATTGGCAGGCACCACCAAAGCACTTGGCATGTAATATCTCATTTAATTTTCACTACAATCTTAAAACATAAGACTGTAATTACTCCCATATGATGAACGGGGAAAGCAATGATCAGCAAGGCCAGGCAAGTTGTCCAAGGCTACCCAGACAGAAAATAGAATGAAAATCCAGACCCAAGAAGTCTGCGAAGTCAAAGCTCTTATGGATGTATGACTAACTTGGACTAACAGAAGATATAGGTGGTTTTTCAAAAAATTCTGGTTCTCTGGCGTAGGCACGAGGCAAAGAAATCATGAGGACTTCCACCTTTCCAGTCATCTGCTGAGGTGGGGGTCTTATTATCCTAAAAGTCTAGTGTTTTGCAAAAGCCTTTTGCTTGCATAGCGAATAATATCGTCTATGAAAAGACAAAGGAGACAAGGGAGAAAACTGTCCTTTTGCATTTCGTTCACTGAAGAATGAACTTACTGTCCCTATGAAAATTATAGGAAGCTTGAGAGAGAGATGTTGGTGTCTTGGAGGCTGTGGTAGTGAAGGATGCTGGCCACAGTTAATATGTATCCTGGACGTTATCAAGGCAAACATATTAGTTGGGGTTCTTATGCTGGCATTTGAAAGAAGGGAGTAAATTGGCCTCTCTGTGGCTGTGAAGCCCAAGGGTGATTGGTTTAAGCACTGCTGTTGTTAGGAGCTCAAACAAAGCGATGAAGGCCTACTTTTATCTCTCTTGCCTCATTCCTTGGTTCTGTGTATTAGCATCTATGGACAGATGGGAAGGACAGCTGCCTATAATTTCAGATTTATAACCGAGGTGGAAAAATACCCTTTATCTCTCTCAATCTCTATTTTTCAACCCAAACCACATCTCTAGTTGCCCTTGCTGGAGCTTATGTCCACCTCTGAACTAATCACTGTTGCAAGATGGATTGCATATTGTGATGACCTACTCTGGATCACTGTTGCTCCCAGAGGTGGAGGTTGGGTTGAAGATGATGGATGAGGAAAAGTTACACAAAATAAATAGAGTCCCTGGGGCAACATAGTGATGTCTATCATAACACATTTAAAATTTTTTTCAATCACAGTTGATACTCAATACTGTATTTGTTTCAGGTGGACAACACAGTGGTTAGATATTTTTATAACTTACAAAATGATCCCTGGTAAGTCTAGTACCCACCTGGCACCATACATAGTATTACCAAATTATTGATTATATTCTCTATGCTATAATTACATCCCTGTGACTGTTTTGTAACTACCAATCTGTGCTTCTTAGTCCCTTTACCTTTCTCACTAACCTTCTACCCCCTGTCATCTGGCAACCACCAGTTTTTTCTCTGTTTTGTTTGTTTATTCTGTTCTTTAGTCTCCACATATTAGTGAAATTGTATAGTATTTGTCTTTCTCTGACTGACTTATCTCACTTAACATAATACCTTCTAGGTCCATGTATGTTGTTGCAAACGTCAAGATTTCATTCTTGTTTATGGCTGAGTAATATTCCATTGTATATATGTATCTTAACTTCTTTATTTAATCATCTATGGATGGACAGTTAGGTTGCTTCCATATCTTGACCATTGTATATGAAATGTCCTTCTTTGTTTCTTGTTATAGCCTTTGTTTTAAAGTCTATTTTGTTTGATGTAAGTATCACTACCCCACCTTAATTTTTCATTTTATGTGCATGTGACATCTTTTCCCATCTCTTTACTTTCAGTCTGTGTGTGCCTTTTGATCTGAAGTGGGTCTCTTGTAGGTTAGCATATGTATGATTCTTGTTTTCTTGTTCATTCAGGCACGCTTTGTCTTTTGTTTAGAGCATTAAACTCATTTACATTTTAAAGTAATTATTGCTAGGTATGTAGTTATTGCCATCTTATTATTCATATTTCTTTTATCTTTCTCCCTCTCCTTCTTCTTAAAGAAATCCCTTTAACATTTCTTATAATACTAGTTCAGTGGTGATGAACTCCTGTAGCTTTTCCTTGTCTTGGATAGCATAACGCATTTTAAATGTTCATACAGAAGCCTGGTCCAGTAGCCAGTGGCCTCATAAAGGAAGATAGAATGCGCCTAGAAACAACATTACAACACTACAGTCAGAGCTGATCCCAAGGAGGAGAAAAAGTGTTGAGAAAAGTGATGAAAGCCACACTGGAGCCACGCAGGTTGCTCCGCGGTGAGCTCTGACTTTATAAAGAAATGCAGCCTGCAGGACCCTACGGATGAGCACTAAAGAGTAGAATGGGCCTGCGGGAATAGTGACAACAAGGCTAAGGCTCAAAATAAACTCATATTCAAAGAGGGAGACATTCTGAGAACAATAAGAGGTTTTCGGAGCTCTGTTTAGTGAAAGAATAGTGCAAGTGTTATACCCATTGCTTGGGCAATAATGTTCAATAAACGGAAATAATGTTAGGTAAAAGAACAAAGAAAGTAAAATGTAAGTTGGAAATATAATTTTTCCATCAAGGATGTAAAACCAGAAAGAGGGGAAAAACACTATATAGAGGCAGTGATGACCCATTTGACGAACACTTCCTTCCTCTTTGTTGGCAGATGGCTGATGTTTTAAGTGTCAACACTCCTCTACCATGTCTGAGGGATAAATTCTGTGTAGTCCAAGATAATCGTTGTGGTTCCATTCTCCTCATTGTTGACTGGTCTGTGGATAGGCTAGAGACTTATTTCTGACCAATAAGATGTGAGGACTGGTCTGCCAGTGTTTCTGAAAATGCATCCTTGCTTCTAAAAAGAGATATATGGAACCAGCAGTTGTTCTTTTACTGCTGGACAATACTGTGTTTGCATGTGATTGTTGGAAATGCAGCGACATCTTGAGACTATGAGGGAATTAAATTGACTATCTGAGGATGGCAGAGTTTAAGGGAAAGGAGGTTTCCTTGGAGATGCAATTAAACTACTGAAGTAACCAATCCTAAAGTCTCACTACCTAGCACTTCTAATTTTATGAGATAATACATTTTCCTTATAGTTTAAGCCAGTTGAACTTGGGGTTTCTGTTCCCTGCAGCCCAAGGCATCCTGACTGGCTCAGAGCTTGAGAAAGATGAGGAGATTAGATGGGAAGCGGGCAAGAAGCTGATTCAAATGGGTCCAAGTATCTGACCCAATGACTCACATCCCGAGGTGTGGAAAGAACTTTCCGGTGGGATTGGGGAGCCACAGTCAGTAACTTTTAAGTAATTGTGAAGAATAGAAGGTGGTGCCAGAAGCAGGAATTGGGCAGAGATTATTCTGACTTTCATAAAGGGGAAAAAAATTGTTCCTGGAAACTCCAGACAAGCAAGTTTGAGGTAGATCCTTGACAACAGGGAAGCAGAAAGGACTAAGAAAGCAGATGGTGCATGAGCATTTAGGAAGGAATGTGGTGGTCAATTGAAAGCAAAATGACTTTACTGAGTACAAGTCATTTCAAACTAACCTCATTTCCTCTTCTGATAAGGTTACTATGTTTGCAAGTCAGGTGTATGCCATAAACATTGCAGGTCTTGATTTCAGCTTAGGGTTAACAGTTCCTCTCATGGTTTCCTTGTGGCTAAGATGGTGAAATGTGGGTTGGATGAGAGCAGCGGTTTTATGTATTTGCAGCTGGCTCAACAGCTGAATCCAATGAGTGTTGAGTATTAGATGGATGTCACAGCCCATGTGCAAAATTCAGTCAGGGTGGTAGGAAGAGAAGTCGCACATTGGCATGAGCTTGGCTGGGTGTGAAAGTCTGACTCTGGGTGAGACAGCCCTGGAATGGGCAGGACAACTGCCAGAGCCTGTTGCCCAGAGGCCCTGGGTAAAACCGAAAGGATCGGGTGGGTAAGGAACGAAAAGAAGGGTCATTAGGGAGACCTAGAGAGGTGGTTGTAGATAAAGAGGCAGGTTTCAGGAGGGAGGAATAAAGTAGCAGTAGCGACAGTCCCCTGGGTGGGCGTGTGTAGAGCCCTGCTCTGTGCTCCATTTCCTCGCTTCTTAGGGGGGCCGTGTCCGACTCATGACAATAGGTGTCGACCTTAAGAGAGGTTTCTTACAGAGTTCTCAGGGCTCTATCCTTGATCCTGTCTAATCTATCACTAGATGAAAACTCAGGAGGCATACTGATCAAAGGTGTAGATGTCACAAATCTGGGAGGGAGAGTTAATACCAGAGGTGACAGAATGAGGACCTGAAGTGATCCTGACAGGTTGGAATGCTGGGTCAAAAACAATAAGACATAATTTAACAGGTCTAAATGTAACATCCGACATTTACGTGCAAAAAACAAATGGCAAAAACATAGAGTGGGAGGAGATTGCTTTGGCAGGAAATCACGTGAGAAATATCTGAGGCCTTTAAATGATCACGAGCTCAGAGTAAGCCAACAGTGTGACGTGATTGCTAACAATCCAACAGAATGTGAGATAGAAGAATTAATAGAAATTCAGCACCCTTGGAAAGGAGTGGTCTCATATTCTCAGTCAAATGACATCTGGAGTATCGTGTTCAGTTTTGGGCACCATACTTTGAGAAGGGCATTGACAAATGAGAGTACACTCAGAGATGGGCTGTTCAACATGGAGAAAGTTCTGGAAGTTCTTTGTTGTGAGGAGAGGTTGAAAGATCAGAGAATATTCTCCCAAGAGAAGCAAAAAAATATATATAATTTGTGAGAGAGATTTGTTTCATTGAGAATAATTTTGTCCACTCTCTGAGGTAAGACTAAAACCAAACAGTAGACGATACAGGAAAGCCAATTTATATGCATATAAAGAAAACTTTCCTGATCATTATAATCAAGAGACGTAATGACAGCTGTATACCACTTGCAAGCTTCAAAAATATGAGCTCATTTGTGAGATGAGCCAGCATTTCCATGTTATTGAGAAGGTAATTGTTTGAAATAATCAAGAAATTATATGTTGCTATGTCCCCAGTGCCGAGAAACTCCCTGGTAAACATTCGTTGGATGAGTGAGATTAGGGAAGCCGAAAGCCTGTCTGAGGTCGCACAGGTGGATTCCCGGGTCCACGCTGTGCCTTGGAACAGCAGTCAGATGCCACGGCTGCCTTGGGAAGTCAAGGTGTTCTGGTCAGACAGAACGTGGACATTAGCAGGCGTGCGTTAGAGGGCTTTCTGGTATGGGATGATGGGGTGAGGGTGGGCGGCAGAGGACCTCCATAGCCCTTTCAATTTAAAGGTTTCACCCAGAATATTCTTAACCCCCAAACTGCAAATGGCTTTTGAGAGCACAGGCAGGATATGGAAAGTGTCTTCACACACAGTCAGCCGGCTGCAGCCGTTGATGGTATGTTGCCCTGGAATCTTCTCCGCTCTCTCCCTGTGGGTCCCCACCTTGGGCGCCGATGTGTATCTAGTGCATCGATATCCAGACACTCAGGGTAAAATGTATACATACAAAGGCTCAGGGAATGTGGAATTTCAGCGCACTCGCTGCCCGAGGTATGCTTTTGATTTCTGCATGTGTTGTAAACTTCTCTAAAGCGTGAATCTCCCGTGCTGCTTTGAGGCTGCAGGAAAGTCCTTTCCTGCAGAGTGAATTTGCAGAATGTGAATTTGTGAATTTGCAGAAATCGGTCCGGTAAGTGAATCCAAATATGGTCCCTTTCTTTCCCGAAGCCCAGGATGGACTAATGAAGTGTCCTTTTCCTCTTCCTTTCAGTAGGCGGCATACCGAGAAGTTCTCCCCTTCTACTGTTGGGGATGAGGTGATTGGGCTGAGGGTTAGCAAAATCGACAACATCAGCTGATGTTTGTGTTAAACGCTTCTTTTTTCCTCCAAGACGAGGGCAAAAGAGGTCTCCATTTATTTCATGGAGGTCCCGGGTAACCCCCTCCCCTTCTGTGGAGGCTTTGCTGTCTGTCTTGGGGCTGGGTGCGCTATTCCCAGGCGTCCACCACCTCCACTAGGTGGAGGAAAAGAGCGGTTACGGAACGTACAAAGCCCCAAATCAAAAACACAGTCCAAAGAGCAAAATCCAATTCTAAATGGAACTCGAAAACTTGAGAAGTAATTTAAGGGAACCACATTAAATACTAGAATGTTTAATGGGGCCCATGTGTCCTGAACAGAGAAGGAGGGTGCGAGAAATGGAACAGAGGAAATCAGGGAGACAATATGTCTGTGCGACTTGTTCTAATTAGGGGCACAGCGCTGCTGAGGATCATTCATTATAATTTGGTTAAATCTTCAGCATGGCTAAGGCACCTCTGCCGAGGGGTGTAAAACAAAAGGCTCCATCGTAAACGGGGTGAACGTCTCTCCGTTGGAGGTTAACGCCAGTCACTCGGGAGGGCCAAGGCTGTACATCACTCTGCTGCCAGCTCTTCTTTATGACTCCAGCACTGGGCTCCAGCTAGCAGATGTCTGCAAATTTCGGGGAGGAGAGGGGAGGAGAGTAGGGGGAGGGAGGGGGCCCCTGGCGCTCATTGTCTCCAACTTGTCTGTCGCTTAATTCAGTATCTCTGTCTGCCGCTGGAGCGGGATGGGAAGAGTTCAAAGGAGGAAATCAAAACAATCCATAGATCAGAGGTTGGGAGTGATCTGTGTGGCACCCAGAAATCACCAGCACTCCTCCAGCTCCCCTTTGAAATGTGGACGCCGGCGATGATTTAGTGGGTTGCCTGGCTCTCACACCAGCAGCACGTGGAACGTTTACTGGGGGTTATTTTTAAAAAAGGGGAAGGTAGCCAGAGGTTTGAAGGGGTATGGGTGGTGTGGGGTCAGGTTCAGGTTCGTCCCAGAGGCGTTGTTTTTAGTTCAGAGCTCAAGGTGATGTGGGGGTGATGAGAAGGACTTGAGGTTGACACCCAACCCCCAGACACAACCACTTTGGGTTTTGGATACTGCAACCCGGTCCATTTGGCATGGGTGCCTCACCCAGGCCTCCTGCCAAGCTCTCAAACTCGGGAGGGTGCCCTTTGTTTGTTTTCTGTTCTTTTCTTGTACCCCACTGCCTAGCCAACCAGCTGGCTTGCTGTGGCCTGGACAGGGCCTCTGCTGGCCTATAGGGCATCTTTAGGAACAAGGTTCTCCTGGAGATAAAGGCAGAGTGTGGCCAGGCTGATGGTGCTTTCCTCTAACCTGACACAGCTTTGAGCTAGGCACATAGCTTGTCAATTAAACCGCAGGTTGAATTTCTCCCCTTGCTTGACTATCCCGCCAGGTGTCTTTGTACAAAACACAAAGTGCATCTCCTAAGGCACCACCCTGGGCACGGACAAATCACTAGTCAAGTGCCTTATCCAGCCACGTTGCTGGGGTTGGGCCCCAGACTGATTCTACAAATAGGCATTCCTGGGCGTTAGGTCCTATTTTAGTCATCGGCAGGGCTAGCTTCATCCTGGTGGGGAAAAGCCACATTTCTTGGCTTCATCTCCACCCTCAGGATGTCCACATGCTAGTGGATGCTATTGGCCAGGGTGAGGACCAAGGGAGAGAGGTGGAGATGAGGTGAGGTGACCTGTCCCTATGACTAGTAAACAGCAAGGCACAATAACTCCCAAGGCAGAAAAATGATTTCGCTCTTTGTTTCTACTTTCTACCTCTTCGCTCTCTGTTTTCACTGTCTTTACTTGTCCAACACCCCCACTAAACTGTTCACTCTGTAAAGGCAGGGGCTATGGTAGCTCCTGTTCACTATTATACCCTAGTACCTAAAACAGTGCCAGATTCAATAAATCATTGCCTCTTCATATTCAAAGGAAAAAAACATTCTACTGCCTCGGTTCTAACTTAGCCGAGCAATTATAACTTAATTCATTGATCATTATTGAGCATCTGCTATGCTGGCACTGTGCTATGTGCTAGGGGTATAAAGATGATTAAAATCAGTGCCTGACCCTACAGAATTCACACTCATGGGTAAAGTGAGATGAAGGCTGTGTGGGGGGAAAAGACACTGCTAAGCTGTAATGCGGTAAATCTAAGAATGCTTATGCACGAGCTGCAGTGGGGTCCCAAACGAAGGGGTGATCCAGGTTAAAACAGCCCTAGCAGCAGCCCTGGAAGGTCTATGGACCTGTCTGATTCAGTGTTCAAGCATGGAGAGTCAGCCTGCTTAGGAAATTGTGCGGAATACCATATATGCAGCAATCAGACCAATGCTGCAAACCCAAATGAGCTGCTAGGATAGGACCTGTGTGCTTCCTCTGAAGACTCTCAGAGGTTCCTCTCTGTTAACCAAACCCAAAATACCACCCTGGTTTTTGAAAGGCAACACCAGGACATAACTCACTGAGTGCCAGACTAGTTAGAAAGCCAGATTAACACATAGATGTCTTTGGGTCGGAAAGCGGTATTTTCCTGCTACCCCAGTTGAGAATGTCAACATAAAGACCTTACCTGTTCCATCTTTCACAGCTTAGAAGCCTCAAGTTGGTCTATACCAGGCTTCTGTTGAATGAATGAACATGAGACTAAAGGAATGAACAAGCACACATGCTCCCATAAAGCCTGCAGAGGGGCCAAGGAACAGAAGTTTATTCTTCTGCAAAGTGAAGGGGTTTAAAAAGATGAGGTGGGGCCAGTCAGGGAAGTGAGTGCTGACTCGTGTCTTGATTGAGAATGTTCAGGTTCTGGTGAGCCAGAGCAGCCTGTTGTAGGGGTCTCATGATACAAACTCTCCCTTGTGGCACATGCATAAAAACACCCACGCAGAGCCTTTATTGACTCATATGCTAGCTGCAAGCCATCGTGATCAGCCCTTATCTGGTCTGACTTCATTTCTCACAGCTTAGGGTGTAGGGAGTCACCCACATAGTCTTTTAACATTTATTTAGCACTGCTGTATGCTAGGTACAATGCTGGGCATGAAGGAAAGAAATAAAGATGAAAAAAATGTGGTCTCTACAAATCCTAGACCTGGGAATGAGACAGTCAACAGAAAAGCAAGGCTTTCACACGTTTGCATTTTATTTGCCACATCTCATTGTGAATTTCTCAAGGATAGATAGGGCTTAGGAGAGTTGCGAGCACCAAAGTCGGGCTATCAGGGTCCATATTCCAGCATTACCTATTGCTGTTGAATGATCTTGGGCAACACACATTTATCTTGGTAAACTGGTTCCTTCAACCATAAATCGCGACCAATAATTATATCCTCCTCAAAGGGTTGATATGAACATTAAATGAGATAATGCATGAAAGATACCTCATGTGCAATAAATGCTCAACAAATGTTAGCAAATATTATTTTTCTGTTTCCTCAATGCCTCTTCTGCAGCATAAGAGAGAAGAGAGAACCTTCAAGTTTCTCTGCATTAAATGTTAAAGATGATTTCAGAAGCAAAGTTTGGTTGGAAAGGCAGTCAGAGTCCTGTAATTCTTGTACCACTTAGAAATTATAATACCCAATTTAGCTCCATGTGTACTAATTCTATAAACATTTATTGAGCCCTGACTCAGGCTTTATGCTAAAGAATGGAGACACAGAGAAGGGAGAACCCCCAAACATGTGGTCCCTTGCTCTTAAGGAACTCAAAGTTCAGAAAGGAAGGCAGACGAGCAGAGATTTAACGTCATGCAGTAGCTGCTGTGATAGAGGCCCATATAGCAACAGTGGGGGCACCAATAGCGAGTGAGCGACCTGCTAGAGTGCGCCGGAGGACGCTTCCCATGCAGGAGCTGCTGAGCTGCATTCTGAAGATGGGGGAGGAGCTGGGTTGTTTTATGCTCTGACTCATCCATAACATTGGAAGCTCTTATTTATTGTACCCATCTCCCAGCTATGCCAGTCAGGAGGCCATGCACGGTGGTGTCAAAAGTTTCAAGAAAGTTGGATTCTGCTGCAGCTCCGATAGTGACTGCTGCTGTGGGGATTTGAGCAAGTCACTTCCCCTCTCTGAGACTGAGATAGCTTGTTAGCCTAGCCAGTAGGAGCCTCTCAGATTGGATTTATTTATTTAATATTCAAGAAATATTTTTTAAATGCCCACCATGTGCCAGACACAGTTAGGTGCCAGGGAATCATTAGGCTACCATTATTACTGGCTAGAATTCAATCCCATGGAGGAAATCTGGGGAAACAGTGTAAAACACATGTTCCAGAGTTATCGTGCCCAAGGGGTGAGGGAGCTGGGGTATTTATATGCCAACTCTTGTCAGTCATCAGTTGAGGGCTATTGGGATGAAGCGTGGTGGGTAGGGTAGTTGAATTCTGTGTCATACACTCGGTCAGAATGATGTTCTATATTGATGGGGGCACTGGCAGCATCTGCTACAGTTAGAAACTTCAATACATGCAAAGAAGGTAAGGAACACATTGAGGAAAGGGAAAAAGCTTTGTAAATGCTAAAATCCTATCCAAGGGTAAGAAAGTCTTACGGCCACCAACAATAAGTATTTTTGGACTTGACTTTCCTAGAGAGCTTCTTGGTGTAAGTGGCCATTTGTTCTTAACCAAGAGTAAAATTGTCCTCAGGGAATATTTGTCTGGAGACGTTTTCAACTGTCACAGGGTGTTGGGGGTGGGGTTGGGCTGCTACTGGTATTGAGTGTGTAGAGGCTAAGGATGCTGTGAAACATCCTACAAACACAGCGCCCCCTCCTCCCCAACAAAGAATGATCTGCTTCAGATGTCAATAGCGGCAAAGACCTAGCCTAGACTTTCAGTTATAACTTATTCTGGTCAACCTGGCAGAGAGAGAAGATGCCTGTAATAATGATGAGAGAGACAGAGAGAGAGACAGGGAGAGAAACAGAGAGACAGAGGAGGGAAGGGGAAGAGGAGCAGTGGAGAGAGAAAGAGAGAGACAGAGAGAGAGAGAGAGAGACAGAGAGAGAGACAGAGACAGAGACAGAGAGACAGAGAGAGACAGAGAGAGACAGAGAGAGACAGAGAGAGACAGAGAGAGAGAGATTAGAGAGGGGTTTTCTGTTTCTGGGTGGAAGAGAACAGGTATACTTTCTGTTCCTGATGCAATGGCAGTATCCCATGATTTCATTGTAAGAAACATATCACTACCTGGAGATGGAATTGAGTTTCCACTATTTTTTTTTGTCACCTGGGACACTGGGACATGTGATTCCTGAACGTATTTGCGATCTGCAGTGACTCCTGGGAGAGGGAAGGGTGCATGTTTACCCACTGAGCCAAAGGACCATAAAACTGTCTCAATGTCCCTCTTTCAGAGCTTACAAGCAAAGGTGAGATCTGGGTTCCTCCAAGCTGGAGTGGGTTGCCATGATCATAGGAATGAAAGCCCTCAGCGGTTAGGTTTAGAGGAACGATTCAACAAGTGCCCCCAAGCTCCTAGGCAGCAGGGTTTGGGGCAGAGAGTACAGGTCTTGGGTCCATTTTTTGAGACTGAATCTCTGTGTCACCACTTAGTCTCTCTGTGACCTTGAGCAGATTACTCAGTTTCTCTAAACTGTGATTTGTCTTCATCTGTAAAGTAGTGAGAATCATGGAGTTACCGCTGAGCGTTAGAGGAGATAATCCATTTTGTGTGTGTGGTTTCTAGAATACAGGTGGCTGTTAGACAATGAGGATTTTCACTGCACAAATCAACTTCTACGTGGATTTTTTTCAGTTAGTACACAGTCCATCCTCCATATCCCTAGGTTTCACATTCACAGATTTAACCAACCACAGATTGAATCGCAGGGTGTTTGATCTGTGGTTGGTTAAATCTGTGAATGGTTGGGAATCCATGGATGTATAGGGCTAACTGTATGCATTGTTCTACTCCATTTTATGTAAGAAACTTGAGCACCTGTAGATTTGGGTACCCACAAGGGTCCTGGAACCAATCCCCTGTGATACCAAGGGATAACTGTACATATATGTTAGCTGCTAGCATCTTGGCAAAGTTTAGGCTTGACATGAACTCTGTATGAAAAAAAATTGTCATATGCCTAGTCTTTAGATGGGTACACTGAAGACCTAAGGATGTTAAGAAACATAGCATAAGATCTGAAAGTAGAATGGTCTTTTCTAATTTTATCTTTTGCAAATATCTGGCTCTGAACAGACCTTGAAAAGGGCCTTAGAGATTACTTATTCATAGAATACAGACGAAGTGATGCTGCAAGGCTAGGTCATAAAAAAGTAATATGGCTTCACCTGACTCTTGGTATTCTCTATCTTGGAATCTAGTCACCGTGTTGCAAGGAAGCCCAGGCCTCATCTCAGGTTTTCTCAGACTTTTCAACTAGAAGGCAAAAGCTTGAAATATGAACTCTCTCTGAAGGGAGGTGGGGAGAGGGGTAGTGCAAAGATCTCACCAAGAATACATGAAGTGTCTTTGAAGTCTCATTTATTTCCTTAAAAATGAATGCGGGTTTTTTTTTATCTGACTCTATAATAAACCTTCTTAATTTAAAAATGATTTAAAAATGATATATCATCAAGTAAAGTTGACCCTCTATGATGTGCCCTGCTTATTCCATGGCTTTCATGAATCTTGGCATACTGGCATGTACCTCAGGGCCACATGCACCCCAATTTGAGAATTAGGGTGCCCTGCACATATCCTTTTCCCTTATTCGTTTATCTTCTCCAACTTCTTCCTCCTTTTCCCTAGATTGCCCTTTCTTTTACCCCCGTCAGCATCAGGGACATTGTTGAATATTGCTTAACCATGATGGTGGTGTTCAGGGATAAAGAGTTAAGTCACTGACTTCACTTAGGAGTGACATTCCTCCTCCAGCTTCATTCATTCATTCATCCATTCATCCATCCATTCATTTATTCATTCTGGGCTTTGCTTGCCAAGCACGATGCTGTGCCCTGGGTGTGCCAGAAGGAAGAAGTCACATGAGTTCTTCCCTCACTGAGCTTCCAGTGCAAGAAGAGGGTAAACAATTATTGGTTGAGTAATTATAGTAACACCAGCAGAGAGTTATGAGATGGAAGAGCAGCATGCAAAGGAAACATAAAACAGAGATAGCTAGCATTGTCTAAGAGCCAGGGAGGGCTGCTCTGGAAAGTGCCTGTCTTGATAAAAAAGGGAGAGGGGCTAGAGATGAAGCTGGACACCCAGGCTGGTTGGCCCTTCGAGCTCTTCATAAGTCAGGTTACAGAGTTTGGGCTTTATCCTGAGGCAATGCACCCAGATGGTTATGGGTGTATGAGAGAGAGAGAGACAGAGAGAGAGAGAGAGAGAGAGAGAGCAGAGAGAAGAGAGAGAGAGAGAGAGAGGGAGGGGGGAGGAGGGAGGAGGGAGGAGAGGGGAGAGGGGAAGGGGAAGAGAGGGAGAGGGGGAGATGGGGAGAGGGGAGAGGAGAAAGAACAGGGGCAAGGGGTGCTCTCCCAGTAGCTTCCCCTTGAGCTCTGTGGTATAAGCTGGATGTTCCTGACCAGCGGGAACATGACGAAAAAAATAAAGAGGTTGATATTTCATCATCATTGCAGGATGCAATTTAGGACAACACAGAACTAATGAGTCAAAGAACAAATGCAGATGAATCAGAAGGTATGTGTGGAAAACAAAATGGTTCAGGGCAGGAGGGTTAATGTCCTTTGGATGGTTCCTGCAGTGAACTGGATTACTTATTGAGCAATTGACCTTTAAGTGGCCTTTGGGGACTCCTTAGAATTTCCCAGGTTCCCTTTACCAGTCTCTGGAGCCATGGCAGGCTAACGATGCCAGGTCCATAATGAAATAATTCAGACCAGAGGGTTGGTTACCCTTCTAAACCTAGGGGCTTACCCATCATCGAATGTTAAGCAGAAGAAAGGGGCAGGGGACAAAGTATAGACAGAAGGAGTGGGTGTCATGGGGGAGAAAGGATTTTACCTCTGCAAAGGCCAGATGGCTGTCCGGACTGAAGCATTTGAAAAACTTTCCCATCACCCACACAGCCACTTGCCCCAGCCCCAAATCTGGTCTACTCCATTCTCTGAGGATCCCAGAGACTGATCCTCTGGATATATTAGCTACAGTAGAGGGGTAGACTTCTATAACCTAAGAGGAGTTTCCTGGATAAACCAGTGTCAGGAATTAGTTCATCTCTTAATCTATTATCCCCACTCTTATGCCAAAAGCAGGGCTACAGTAGTTGGGATGAGAGCGGCTAAGTTTTAATTGAGGAAGCAAGTTAGGAAAGATCTACAGCCTGAGGTTATGCCAAGGGAGACTTGCCATGGGAGTCTTGAGTAATGCCGAAAGGCACTAAGGAAAGATTCGTTCATTCAAAAAATGGCAGATGGTATTCTCTGAAAATGTCCACAGGAGTATTTTCAGTCCCACACATTCCATTCTTCCAGAACATTGCACTTCCCATCAAAAGACAGAGTTTATTTCCCTTACCCTTGAGCCTTTGCCAGTACTTAATTAATAAAATACAAGACTAAGTCATAAAAGGCAATATGGCTTCACCTGGCTCTCTCGGGGTGCTCCATATTAGAATCCAGTCACCAAGTTGCAAGAAGTCCAGGCCCAATGGAGATGCCATGTGGGGATGTTGTTGCTGACAACCCCCACTGAGATCTCAACTGACAGCTAGCATCACCTGGCAGACCTGTGAGTGAGTAAGGGTTCATACACTTCTAGTGGTCAGCCTTGGAGCTGCCCCAGTGGACACTGGGTGGTGCAGAGATGAACTATTCCTGCCAAGTCTTGACCGATTGCAGGTTTGTGAGAAAAATAATGTTGTTATTCTTTTGAGACACTAAGTTTTGCAAGCAATTGATTATGCCAGCCATTCTAGTAACTGAATAAAGCACCACTACAACACTTTGAGAATGACAGCTAACATTGTAAAGCACTTTAGAGTTGATGAAAGAACTCTCAGCTAGACCTCCGGAGGATCCTGTGATGCTGGGATTGTGTCATTTTCAACAGAAGGGAAAAACAAGGCTTACAGTGATTAAGCGAATGGCTCAGAGGCAGTTGGCTAGTTTTGAACTTCTAGTTCACCGACCAGTATGAAGCTGTGAGGGACTACCTAGAAGCAGCAGGCAAGAGCCTTGAGTGAAAGCATCTTCCAAATGGTGGAAGTGAGTTATGCCCAGCAATGACTACACCACACTATGTGGTACAAAGTGGCAGGTTCCCCTAGAGATGAATCCATCCATCCATCCATCCAACCATCCATCTATTCAAATAATAATTATTGACAGATCTATGTCATGTATCAGGCACAAATCCATGCCCTCTTGGATTTTCATTCCAGTAATTATGATAAAATGAGGTCATATGGGTGAATCCTAATCCAACATGATAGATGGTCTTATAAAAAGAGGAGATTAGGACACAGACACAGAGAGAGGAAAGACCACATGAAGACATGAGGAGAAGATGGCTATTTGCAAGGCAAGGAGAGAGGCCTCAGGGGAAACCTGTCCCGCCGGCATCTTGATCTTGGACTTCTAGCCTCCAGAACTGTGCGGAAGGGTATTTTTGTTGTTTAAGCCACCCAGTCTGTGGCACTTTGTTACGGCCACCCTAGCAAACTCAAACATTTGTTATGTTGAGATAGTTTGTAGTAAGTTGGGACTACCTCTTCCAGGACAATGGTGGAGGTGGCATTTGAACTGGTTTTAAAGGGATGGGTGTGGAGGTACTAGGTTGGGTAAGGGCAGGGCTGGGAGCATTAGCTATATGTGGGGAGTGGGCAGTTCACAGAATTAAGGACATCGAAAACCACAATATTACATAACCCTGTTGTATAATCTTGTTAAAGTAGTGGTGAGGGTACTTAGAAATTATGCCAGCCTGTCTTCAATCTATTCCTAAGCTATGCAAATCACCTTGGCTCGGCTCATCGCTATTTAGGGGACAGGTACTTGAAAGTCCCTTCTCCCATCTCTATATATATTCTGGGATAAGGTAATAATAATAAGACTTTTTTTTTTTTTTGCATGCAGATCTGATTGCTGGGAGAAGGGAGATCAATTTCCTGAGAAGTCCATGGCCTTCTGAGAGGAAAAACAGTCATCTCTATTTCCCTAAGTTCAAAGTAAGGTGGTCCCAACCACTGGAAGTACCTCTGAGCGAGCTTTCCCAAAAAAGTGGTTGGCTCTAAGCAATGTAGGCTGAGGAAGGAGTGAGAATTGCAAAGATTTATATTGGAGGTCACCTCGGACGTCATAGTGGTGTGGGCAGGGACCTGGATTAGCAAGGACATCCCATTAACCATGGACCCATCCTCAGTAATCATGCCATTGGGCATAGGGGACTAACAGTGACAGTGGACTGGCCCAATTCTAGGGTTTTTCTCCTTGCTAGTTTAGATGGGGACTGGTTCTCTGGGCTGAGTAAATTTCCAATGTTCTTAGAAAAATTAGGGCTGGGGTCTCAAGAGATACTGAATCCCTGTTGTTGAGGCATTGGGTGCTTGAGCCGTCAAGTGAAAAAACAAAATAAAATAAAACGAATGAATATGAGCTGTATCCTTGTATGTACCTTGATTATGTGGAGCAAGACATACACAGATCAGGGCTGGGAGGGGCAGCTGGGTCCCTTAGTCCCTGAAGATCACTGCCCTACCCCCGTTTTTTTTTTCTTTGTTCAGAGAACACTGAAGTTGAACTCTAGGTATCTCGCTGGAGTGGGGGTTTCTGGAGGGCAGGGTGATGTCTTGCTCACATGGGCAACCCTCACAGCCCATGCACCTAGTAGAGGCTGAGATATGCTGTCCAAATAGCATTGGTCAGTTCCTCTACTCCCATCATGTTGCCTTATCTTGAAGTAGCTCCTTTCCTGCCGTCAAAGACTGAGCCCCAGGATCAGCTTACAGAATGATTCTCAGAATCTCCCAGCCAGGAATAACCTTTCCTGGACACTCACTCCCCACTGTCCAGATGGCAGGGGCCATGGCAGCGCAGGGAACAAGAAAGCCAGGTGGTTCAAATGCTGTGCATTGTGTGTGTGTGCGCGCGGGCGTGTGTATTCCAGTGTTTGCTTAAATTCTTTCTTTGCCACAGCCTGATTCCTTTGTTGACGAGTCTCTCTCTGTCCTCCAGACCCAGGTGAGCCCTCTGCATGTGGGAGGTGGGAGCTGGAGGGAGGTGAACTCTGCGTCTGCTTCCTTGGCAGGGTTATGGCACTGGGTTTGGGTTAGGGCACTTGGCAGTGTTAGGACACTGGGAATCACCTCCACATTTCCCAGAGCTCCGAGCTTATTCAAACAAACCCTTGTCTTGCCAGGATGTAGGCGAAGAAGGAAAGAAATGGTCAGGGGAGGGACGGGCCCAAGACGATCTGGCCCTGTGAATGATGGTTCTGGCTGTGGGCTGGCATTTATTATCTCACAGTTCTTCATTATTTTCATATGCTCTCTTTAGTGGAGTTTTGTGATTTTAACCAGTGCAGCATCAAAAGAGTGGTGAATTTCACTTACTTTTAGTAAGTCCTGCGTCATTTCCTGCAGTGATCATTTTTCTCCCTCTAGGACATTACATTGTAATGCTGGGGCTTCACTGGCCCCTCAGCCCCCTTCCCCACCTCTTTACTCAGCTATCTTTCTTGCCTCTATCTGGTCTGGTTGGAACCGGAAGAAGGAGTCTGTCTGGTGGGGAAGATGACACGTCTTAGCCCTGTGTTGGCTACCCTACATTTTTATATGTACCACCTTATCAAATTCTCTAAACAGCTTACGTGATAGAATTTCTACAGAGGAGACTGAAGGTACTAAATAACATGTCCAAGCTCATACAGGGTGGATCTGTATCCCGCTGGATCTGTTAGGTGTGGGAGCCCAGATTCAAGCCAAGGTGATTTCAGATGCAGTGTCCAGATTCCTAGCCCCTCACCTCCACAGCCTGACTGGACATTCGACATGGCATGATGTGCCCACAGTGGGCGCCCTCTTGGTGGGTGGTGTTGTGGGAGGGATGCGGAAGATACAGTGCTTGGGGTCTTCGTCTCTAACTAAAGAGAATGAATGCCGTACGCATATCTGCAAAATAATGCTGTGTACCTGATTTCTCTTATAACCTTTGCACTGGGCCTGGCCCAGGCCCTGCTCACCCAGTGCAGATGGCCTGGTTGTCGAAGCACAGGAGAGAAGAACGAGTCACAGTTGTCCCCTCGACCCAGCACGTGGGGCTGCCTGGTCATCCCTCTGCCTACGCGGAGTGGCAGGCAGAAAGGCCATGGAAGAGAAAGGAGGTAGAGGGAGTGGGAGAGACGGAAAGGTCTGCGTGCTGAGGCAGTGGGTGGGAATCCTAGACCGAGGTTGAAAGATTAGAAACCTCACATTTGCATCTTCCTCTTCCTCTTTGGAAATTAGTGTATTCTCATTGGCGCCAAACTGGGCAATCAGTCACACCCTGTGTGCGGTTTTGCAGATGGCGGGGAGGCATGTTGGAGAGACGGAGAAATTCCCTCTCAGGTCTGCTCAGAGCCATTTCTTAGTCCCACCTGCTTTTGGCTGAGGTTACAGGAGGAAGAAGGTTAACATCCAAAGCCAACCTGGAGGAGAACAGCTGCTGGGAGTGGCGACCCTGGCCTCCTTTGCCGGTCAGGGCCTCTGCAGAGCTCTGTGGAGGAAAGCAGCCATAGGCGAGTTCTGAGGGCAGGCCTGCTCTGTTGGATGATGGGGCAGCTGAGATCCAGACAGGGGAATGACATTGCCAAGGCCACTCAGCAGACTGGGGACCACCCCCGGCCCTGGGGTGCCTGGCTTGCCATTGGGCGCCTCACACTTTGCTGTCTGCTGAGCCCTGACCGGAGGCAGCACCCTGTGAGGAAGAAAACAGTGGGGTGGGGCCTCTTGCATTCTCCTTGGCCTCAGGTCAGTCTGCCGGGCTTCATGGAGGAGTCGGGGTAGGTGGGACTTTCTCCCAGGCTGACAGGATCTGTGTGGAAGTAATAGCCACAAATCATTTACTAAGTTAACTGGGTAATTGGGAAAAAATTAATCTAGGCCGCTTCAGCTCAGTGCCCCAGTTGGGTCAGCCCTGAAGTAAAATCCGAAATTAGGCCAAAGACTTACCTGATTTTACACCCTTGGAAACGCCTACCTTCGCATTTGATGTTCTGGCGACACATTGCGGGGACTCATAGGACAAGCAGAGCCTTGGCACTGACTCCTTGGACAGGTAACTGACTTTCCCCATCTGTAAAATGAGGATATACATTTCTCTCTCAATGGTAACTTGTGTATAATGAGGTCCCCAAATTGTTGATATTTATTATCAGGACCTTCTAAGGATGAAGTGAAATAAAAGATAGATGGAGTGCCTGATACAGCGCATGGAACCCAGCACCAGCAGCCCCCACTTCCAGCATCTTTCTTCTCTGCTCTCCTTTACATCCTCAGCCTCCCACCCCATATACCTCACCTTATCTTGCCGGGTGGCTTAAATGCAGTAGCCTGTAGGACAAATCCTGCCTGGGAGAGGGGACACTTTCATGGAATACTTGGAAGCCTAAAAGACCTTCTACTTCAGAGACATCCATGACTAATCCCTGATCCATAGGTGGGCTGGACGGTTTCCCTAGATTTTACCCCAGATCTATAAAAAGTTCTACAGATAGCCCAAGAGGTCTTAAGTGGAGGTGATTTTGCTGTCCCCCACACCCCCAGGGACCTTTGGCAATGTCTGAAGATATTTTTGGTTGTCATAAATGGAGGAATGCTACTGGCATCTAGTAAGTAGAGGCTAGGGATGCTGCTAAACATCCTACAATGCACGGGATGGCCTCCCTGCAACAAAGGGTTATCTGGACCAAAATTCAATGGTGCCGAGGGTGAGAAACCCTGAGATAGACCATAAAAGGGTGCTCACCCACAGGCAATGAAACTCTGCTAGAAGCCAATACCAGGTGACGTAGGTAGGGAAAGGAAGACTGAGTATACAGTGTCACTTCTACTGGGGAAAGGGCTGGGAGTGGCAGGAGAAGTGGTGATGAAAGGAGATACCAGAATGGAATCTTTTTTTTTAGGCGAGGCAACCCTTGATTGCAAGGACCTTGTCAGTTTATAATCCCTTAATTTTTACGCCTAAAGCACCTGGTCTTCCTAGGTGGTCTCCCATCCAAGTACTAACTAGGCCCACCCTGCTTAGCTTCTGAGATCAGACGGGATCCTGTTCGTTCAGGGTAGTATGGCCATAGACTCAGAACTGAAACTTGAGTGTTATAGACTCTCCAGACAGAGAAGGCTTGGGCCAATACAATCAGTTTCTGGGGAGGTACTTCTTATTAATGGCAATGATTGGCTCCAAACAACCAGGCTGCTGGTTAGGATGTAAAAGCTGTGCTTGGCTGGGTGACTGGCTTCCTTGGATGGCATCTCTTTGACGTAGGGGCCTTGTGGACATAGCAGAGTTAATCGATCATTGTTTGGTGTGGGTGTGACTCCGTTTGTGTGTGCTTTTGTTGTTTTTTAAAATCCACTAGAGGGCATATCAATGCTAAGATCTTCTGGCAGGTTGGACAAATGACATTTTGTGTGAGCTTAGCCTGCTAAGGCAGCTGGCCCTGGGTAGTGACGGGAAAGAGGAGGGGGTAGGTGACAGAAAATGAAGTTATTGATTTCTGCCCCTTCCTACACCCCCACTCCTGCCAAGTGATGACAGGAAGGTGATTTGTGAATTTATGGAGACAGCTAGCTGTGATTCTCCCAGCGACGACAGACACTGTTCGGGAAGTTAAGCTGGGAGAAGGACCGGGAAAGCAGGGGTAGATTCCAGGAATTGAATCTGACAATGGTGTGACCCTCTGGGAAAGGCGTGCCTTCCTCCCCCTGATCTCCCCAGGGGTTAGCTTGCCACATGGCCTGTCCTGATGTGGTCGGGTGGCCTTCACCCCCTGAACTGAGTGGAGCAGAATGTGACTGTTGAGACCCTGGAGGTGTCCAAAGGTTCTAAGTGTAGGAACCAAGAGTGCTTCAGAAAACCATTTTGCACACTCCACTCCCCCTCCCCCCCCGCCCTGCCCCGCCCCCCACCTTGGGTGCATACCAGCCTGAAAGCCTGGGCAGGAAGGCCCAGAGAAAGGGCTGACTGACACAGAGTGGGCCAGGGTGAAGGTGAACAAAGTTGTGTCCTACCCTGATGTTGGGTAGGCTAAGGAGGTATCATCTGGGTGCGGGCGGGAGGTGGTGGGAACTGGGAGTGTAGGAGAGTCAGTAGGGAGAGGCAGGGGCAGTGGGCCTGCCTTCAGGAGAGGGAATCATGGTTTTTCTGGAGCTAGGAGAACCGACACCCCTCTGAGGGCAATAGCTCTGGGCTGAATTAGGAACCAAACTTGCTATTTAGTTTGGATGATTGTCAGGTAGGGAATTAAAGGGAAAATTTGCCCTCAGATTTGTATTCAGGACTGATAGGTTCTTTCTTTTTTCCTACTGACATTGCCCAGAGGGATGTAAACATTGGACCAAACATTTGTATATGTCCACAAGGCCCAACTGGGTCCAAAGCACACCTCAGTCACTGGCTTGCTCTGTGACCTTGGGCAAGTCACTTAGCCTCTCTGAGCTTCAGTTTTCTTGTCAATGTATCTCAAAGGATTGTTGTGCAGAATAACTGAGATAATGCATGAAAGTACCCATCTGAGAACGTAGTTCAAGATAAGTGCCCAGTAAATGTTCATTCCCTCCTATTAGCAATCTTGAGTCTATATGTAGGGGTCGCTTGTCACCAGTAACAAGGTAAGAGACCAAACCAAGCTCAAGGATGCAAGCGGAATCAGCAACCAGCATCCAGCAAGGTTGCCTTGGGGCCTAATAATAGTACTATGGGTACAGGTAATGGTAGATGTTTATTGAAAACCCTCTATTTTACACATTTTATTTCCTTTAATTCTTGACAACTCACAAATGATAAAACTGAGTCTCAGAGTGGTTCAACAATTTTCTCAAAGTCACACAGACAGGGATTTTAAGGTGTGTGTGTCTAAAAGTCTCCCAGACCTGCTTAAAATGACAAGTATCTACTGCTCTGTGCTGTACTGAAATGTACTGAAACCTGAGGCAAATGGAAAGATCAATAATACCAGTCCTGTCTTTATTTGAAATTTCAATATTCTGTTCATTATAAAATTTTTGCATTAATTTTGATTTTTAAAATATTGCATTCAATCCTATTTATCTCAATTGCTAAGTTTTGGGGGGCCCCTGAAGGAGTGCCCCACTCCCCTACCCCAGTCCTGTACCACCACTGTTTTTACTTCAATACTTCTGGGTGACATGACCTGGGTATTAAGACTCTCAAAGATGCAGTGCAGAGCTAGAGGTCACTGTTTTCTAAAACAAATGAAAAAGCTTTTTCGTCAGTATTGAAAGAGGTCTGCCAGGTGAGTCCAGGGCCTGCGAGCTCAATGTACAATGTACAATGTACAATGGTGGAGTGTGGGGCAGGAGAAGAGGTTCATTCTTCTCTGCAATCAGGTGATCGCGTGTGAGGTGACCTCATAAAAAGTAAATATGACATGTTTATTAACATAAAATGCTTCCACCTACGTCATCATATTCACTAGGAAGAAAAGTGCAGAAAAGAGAGAAACGTAATGTACTATTGGTGTGAATATAAGGTGGTATGGCTTCTCGGAAGAGCAATTTGGCAGGGCCTGTTAGAACTAAAAATATGCATACCCTTTGACCCACATAGTCCCCTTCCAGGTATCTATCCTAGAGAACGCTGGCCTATGTGAACCAAGAGGCATTTCAAGCATGTCCACTACAACTGCAAAACACCCTATGTATTCATCAACAGGCAGATGGTTATGTAAGTTATGGTGCCTACATACTACCGAGAACTACATAGCAATGGAAAGACTTTAAGTTGGCCAAATGTATTGAAAATATCAAAAGTCAAAAAAAGTCAAAAAAGAAAAAAGTCAAAAAGTCAAAAAAAAAAAGAAGAAGTAAAAAAATTCAGGCAAAACAAAACAAACAAAACACAACACAACAAACAAAAAAACACGGCAGAATAATACCTGCTGTTTGGCCACTTTGTGTTTTAAGACCAAAACTAAACTAAAGACCCAAAGCAAAACTGTGTTCCTTTATACTTGTGTAAATGCATAGAACAGCTTGGATGAATACAAAAAGTGGGTCAGTTCCTCCAGGTAAGTAGAATGGGAACAGTGGAAAGGGGTTAACAAGGGATTTTCCCTCTGACTCTTTGGTTAAATATATCTCTATATCTGTCTCTATCTCTGTCTCTGTCTCTATCTCTGGCTATCAAGAAGGAAATATTAATTTAGTATGTTTTTTAAATAAAGATTTTATTTTTTAGAGCGGTTTTAGGTTTACAACAAAACTTGAGAAGAAGGAACAGAGATTTCCTGTATACTCCCCACTCTCACACAGATATAGCCTTCCCCAGTATCAACATCCCCCACCAGAGTGGTACATTTGTTATAGTGATGAACCTACATTGACACCATCATCAATCACCAAAGTCCACAGTTTACCTTAGGGTTCACTCTTGGTGTTATACATTCTGTGGGTTTGGACAAATGTATAATGACACGTATCTATAGTTATAATGTCACATAGAGTATTTTCACTGCCCCAAATCCTCTGTGCTGTTTAGTCATTCTCCTCCACCTCACCCCGTGACCACTGATCTTTTTATTGTCTCCATAGTTTTGCCTCTCCCAGAATGGCATGTAGTTGGAATCATATGGTACCTAAGCTTCTCAGATTGGCTTCTTTCACCTAGTTATATGCATTTAAGTTTCCTTCATGTCTTTTCATGGCTTGATATTTCCTTTCTTTTTAGTGCTGAATAATCTTTTGTCTGGATGTACTGTTTACTTATCCATTGCTTATATCTGTGTTTTAAAGGAAAAAATAGCATCATTTATTTTCTCGAAGTCCTTTTCGGATGACAGAGTAGATGGATAAAGGGTTACACCCTTTATGATGTACAAAAACTCAAACAGTCTGTGGTCAGTCTGTGGTCAGTCTGTGGGAAACTCCCAGGGAGGCCATTATTCTCTTTCCCTATCTCCAGGAGCAGTAGGTCTGTTCTCACAGAGGAAAAGGATTGATCTCTTCTGAGATTTCTAGACTGCAAACGACTCTGACAAGCTTCCTCTAAGCCTGTCACTAACTTCATCCAGGCTAAAGCTACTCTAAAGCCCCTGATCTTTCCACTGCACCTGGATCAATTTTAAACATCCTGTGCATAGCTATTTAGAATTTTAAGCAAGAAGCCATAGTTGTGGTAACAAATAAAACCCCCAAACTCATTGGCTTAACCCATCAAGGGTTACCTCTCCCATTCCCTAACCTCCCAATAAGAGTTGAGTGAATCTCTACATCTCATTGGTCAGACCTAGTCACATGGCTCCAGTCTAACTGAAAGGGAATTTGGGAAAGGTGGGGGAGCACGTGGCTATTTAATGAAGATTTAACGTCTCTGTCACAAGGGTAGAAAAGTGAAGAATATGAATTAGACATTTAAGTAAATGTTACCTCTGGAAAAGTAGCTAACAAAGAAGGATGTTTGGTAGCTCATGTGTTATGAGCTCGAGGACAGGGATCCTCTTGTTAATTTTCACCTGTATCTCAGTTCTGTTGATAACAATGACATATCTTGGCATAGTCTTTCCTAATGTTAGCCAAATTGAGCTCCACCCTTATTCAAAAGCTTTATTGCAACTTCTCTCTGGAAATTTCCTTTTCATCCAGTTCAGATTGCACAAGGAGATAAATTGCATTTTTTCTTCTCTTTTTGTTTCCTGTACCTCTAAGCTAGATCTTTGAGCAGACTTCAAAGTAAGACAAACTGGCAATATTGGTCAAGACAAAGTGACTGAAGGCACAAATGAATAATATAAATGAAGAATGAGACATCACTATAGATATATAGAGATTCAAAAGATAATAAGAAAACACTTTCACTTTATCTCAATACATTTTTTGAAGTCCAATCTGTGTTGTTATGTTGCCCGATTTTAGCCCAAAAAGCCATTACACAGCTTGAGTGATCGTCTTATTCTCTATCAGACTTGACCTGTGACCATGTCTTAAAAGAGAAATTAATTACATTGTTAAAGAAAATATTATTGAATTTAAAATGAATATATTGCCGTTCCCAAAGAAGTATAGGGACTTGATTATTTGGCATGTCATTGAAACACGGCCTTCTCGGGGTTCAAGTTTGAAAGATGAACCTGATCTTGAAGGCTTAAGGACCCATAGGTTTGCTTAAAATATTTCTAATCTCCATTCATCTTTGGTTATACCTTGAACAACCGTGGATTTAACCCACCCTGTTTCCTAACCTAACAACATGGATTTTTAAAAGCCAGAAAAACAATTGAAGAGGGATGTCAGATCCAAGAACAGATAATTCTGAAGAAATAGTTTAGAAGTATCAGTATTCCAAAGATGGAAAGACTTGTGGTAAAATCTGGGCCCTGATGAATATATATACTATCTTCCTTTAAAAATCCCTTTCATATGGAAAAAGACCATCAGGCCCTCACAGTTTCAAGGCTGTAACAGTACCACAGCTGCTGTCCCTGTCTGCACTCCATCTTCAGATGCTCCTACTAGATTAATAATCCTAAAACTGCCCCCTCTTAGGCCACTCTTGGAAGAAAAAACCTTGGAAGCTCTCTATTGTCTTAACAATTCAAGTCCGAACGCCTCAGCTTAACTTTCAAAGCCTGCTAAAATGGCTCTACCCTACCTGGCCAATTTTATTTTCTTCTGCTTCCTGACACATACCCTCTTCTCCAGGCATGTCTGTTTCCTCCACATCCCATAAACATGTCATACTTGTTTTGTTGTTTCTGTGCATTTGTTCATCTTACTTCTCAAGCCTGGAATGCAGCCTCAGGTCCACATCATAGGAATATTTGCTTTAACACAGTGAATAAATTCCTGGTTTGTCATTTAAAATCTATGCGCATGTATATAAAGCAAACCCCAATTCCATAGTTCTGGATGTTGCGGCTTTAGAAGTTTGCCTTGACTTTGTGATTGGTCTTTGGCTATGATCCCAATCCTTGGTTTGTATTTTTCTGCCTCTTGGTTGTTGCCAGTCTATAATCCAACACCTAAATCCATCCATGAAGTCGTTTTAATACAAATATCATCTTTGATAGAAAGTGAAGAAGTACTCTTGCATTTTTAAAATTTGTTGTTAGACCTTAGATTATTGCCAATTGAGTTTTCTTAAAATGGGGCCTACTTGTATGTGTCAAACAACTCCTTCCTAATTTGGGATTTCAGAATGATATACACAAAGCATCTTTCAGGTTTTACATCACCACATCCTCAGAGTTTTTTCTTCTCCCTTAACTCCTATTGTATAGGCTTAAGCTTTAGCCAGCTCATATATACCTAATATACATCACAGGCTGGCCAGGTGAATTTATTTAGGTATTTATTTTGTTTTGTTTTGATGAGAAACACTATGTGACTGAACATTTTGGGACTGACAATTAGCCCTTGGACTAAGACCTGTTGGCTATTAAAAAAAGAGGTCACCTTGTCCTCCTAAGACATTGTAGTAGGTGTGGAGAAGAAGAGCAGTCTGGTGGGACAGGATGTCTAACATGCTGTGTAGATGATTCTTGGGAACAGTTTAGGGATACTCAGATTTCTGGATTGGTTTCCTTAGAACAAGTTCTGGAATATTCGGGGATGGAAGCTATAAGAAGAGGGAAGAAAATAAAAGCGATTCACTCTTCATGATAGCAGTGGCCTCAAGATAACTATGTCTTGTGACTCAGAGAAATGTAATTGACTGATAAGATACAGCTTCTCACTGATTCCAGTGGTAAAGGAGAATGTGGCAAATTCCATTTTCTGAATATAGTTGCATCTCCCATCCCATGCTTGTCTTGAAATGTGACTGACACTTCTCCCATCAAGAGTCACAGTCTGTGTTCTTGTTTCCCTCCCCTTGAATCGAAGCATTGTGTCTATAGTAGAAGTGACGGTATATGACTTTCAAGGCTTGTCTTTTTTTTTTTTTTGGAGGCTCATTCTTGGAATCTAGGCACCATGATGTGAGGAAGCTCAAGTAGCCACATGGAGAGGCCACATGTAGGTATTTCTGCTGACAGACACCACTGAGGTCCCAGCCTACGGCCTGCCTCAACTACCAGGCATTTGAGTTGAGCTTTAAGATATCCTAGCTCCCAGCTATTAAGTCAGCTTCAGCATAAATCTTCCCAGCTGAGGCCTCCATATCATGGACCAGAGTCAGGCACTGCACTGCGCCCATTTAAAATTTCTGATTAAGAGAATCCATGGGTATAAGAAAATGATTGAATTTTTTTTTATATCACTAAGCTTTCTTACATAGCAATGGTAACTAGAACAGAGAGCTACTTCTCTGAGGTGAACAGAAAAAATTTTGGGGACAAGCAAGCTCTCCAAGGTATGTGACTAGCAGATACACTGATATCTGGATTCTCGGAGTACCTCAAATTGTCTAGGTCTTACCTTTATGACCTGGAAACCTAGGGGTCAAATGAAAATAAAAGAAAACTAGAGGCCCCTATGACTCTAACCTTTTGGCCTAGAGAGGGGAGTCAGATGAGGCTGCAGCTTCAGTGACCTCCCTCATGAACAAGGGCTAGTGAGAGTGTTCTGGCTTCAGACCCCAGTACGTTTCAGGCTGGATGCCTTGTAAACTATTATATCTATTATGAATTGCACCTGACTCTACATTTGGGGTCGAGTCAAAGAGTCTTGCAGGGCTCTTTCTTTATTGCTAGGACAGCCAAGGGAGTAAAACCTTGCTAAATATGTAAAATTTTACTTGGCGCTTGCATTCTCTCTGGAAAATTCTAAGTAGCTAATATAGTGACAGAAGGGAAAAATGGCCTCAATTCGCTCATGTGGTGCTGATTTGACTGTCACTATCTATGCCTCTTTTACGCTGGCTACTTCCCTGTGTAGGAATGACTGAGGTTCTGCAAGATGAGGGTGGGTGTGGGGTGCAACAAAAGCCAGTGCCTCCTCTCAACTCCGTCCTCAACTACTTCTGAATACCTTACTTAGAGTGAAGCTGGGTGAGCTGTCATAAAATTAAATTCCCCCAAATAAGTTGTCCCTTGGGGAAAAGTGCACCAGTCTTCGAGATCAGCTCAGGCACTATTTCTGTCTCCCAGGTAACTTTTCCCGAGTCCTCCCTCCTTCCACCCCTGCCCTGGCCCCCTTTCCTCTTGTCTGTGTTGCCTGTTGACTTAACTGTCTCACCTAGTGGATTTGACTGTGTTACTTAGTAGATTGTGAGCACCTTAGGGTGCTTTATTAATCTTTAGATCTCCAATGCATACTCAGTTCAGAGCATACCCTACTCAAGAAAAAAATAATTGTTAGCATTTGATGTATATCTTTCAGAATTTTTCTCCCTATGCATTTTTCTTCCTTCCTTCCTTTTTTTTTTTTTTTTGCATAAATGCAGTCATAGTGACTATACAATTTTGCATCTTGCTTTTTTTTGTACCATGATTTCAGATGCGTTTTCTCTTTTGTAACATAATTTTAAAACTTAGAGATACCAATAATTACTATAATTATTCTGGCTGTGGGCCAGACATGTCAGGGGCTCTACACACAGTCTCTCATCTAATCTTTCCAGTTTGCAAGTGGGTTGTCATTTGCTCCATTTTACAGACTGACAGACTGAGACTCATATAGCTTAACCAGCTTGTCAACAATAACCAGCTGATGGAGACTAGCTTGGTCCCTCTGATTTTAATTTCAATATTCCTGCTATTTTACCATGTATCTTCTCACCATTTTAAGTGACTCCACAATACTTACTCTTTTGTGTGGATGGGTCATAATTTGATTAACCATTTCCCTATTTTTGGTCATTGAGGATATTTACTAATTTTAGATATTATAAACAATGAGGCACCGAACATCATTGTGCTAACAGACTTTCCCTCTATTTTTGGATTATCACCTTGGAGCACAGTCCCAGAAGTGGAATTACTGGGTTAAAGGGTAGGATTGTGTTTATGGCTTTAGATTCTCCTTGCCAAATGGCTTTCCCAGAGGACCATGTTTAGTGTTAAAATCTCTCTTTATAGGCCCTGGGGAGTCGCCTCGCTTCTCCAGGATGTCAGATTGCCCTCTAACCACTAGAGGGTGTGAAAGGATGTTGCTCAAAAGACAAGAGCCTGGCCCCTCTAGGAAATCCCCCAAATTTGCTTTAAGAGCTTCAGAGTTGCCTGGGAAGGGGAGGGGAGATGCTTAATTAGTTAGAAGCTCCATGAAGTAACAGACTGACTTTCTTGGATTTGCATTAAGGCAGGATGGTTTATGATCTGGACTCCAGAGGAGAGAGCAATAAACAGTGCCACAAAGGCCCAAGGTTTGAGGTTAGCCATGCCATGTCCTGCTCGGAAACCTTGGGTGACTGACCCTCTCCTGCGTGTCTCTATGGACTTTGAGGATCAAATCTCAGTGTCAATTAGATGGGCTGCAACTAACTGGCAGTGGAGAGAGTGTGTCCTGCTCATCTTTGTAATGTCATGACAGGCAGCAGTTAATCTGAGCCCAGTAAATGGTGGCTGAATTGATAGATGAAATGAGACCAGAAATCAAGTGTGGGCACAGAAAGGCTGGCACAGAGATGGTTGCTGGCTCCCAGCTCCAAGATGTTTTACTGAAGGGGGTGTTCGCTGCTTATCTCTAGGATGTTGAAAATGGGAGGATACTTAGAGATCATCTTGTCCGCATTTCTTGTCCACAGTGAGGATATCAAGACGATTGTGAGAAGGTCCTGCCTTCAAGGAGCTTACAGTTTGTGCAGGGAGAGACATCTATATTAAACTCTAAACAAAGGGTGTGGTGAGGCTAAAGAAGGTATGGAAAGTTGAGGAAACTGACCCGCCTCAGATATTCCCAGAGAACTTCTTAAAATGTATTCCTTGTTTCATAGCTGTTAACTAAGAAATGGTTTGGTGTTACATCCATCAACTATTGATCCGCAGTTGCTAAAAATAACATATCTTTTCTTTTTTTTCTTTGCTGACAAACCTGTAGGGTAGCTGGGGTGCCTCTGCTTCACAAGTCTCTTATTTTTCTGGGATCAGAGAGCTATCAGGGCATGTTCTCCTTATGATAATGGAAGAACGAGGCAAAAACTTACGTCCATAAGCATATTTCAGACCTTTTCTTCCATTATGACAACTAACATCACATTGGCCAGATCAAGTCACATGGCTGAGCCCACTGTTAATGGGCAAGGAAATATATTCCACCTCTAATGGCAAGAAATGCAAAATCACAGCAAAGAGTGTGGATGCAGGAGGGGTGAAAAATTGTATCCTCAGTGGTCATATTAATTTAGGAAACCATAAATTTCTTTATTGAAGGACTTCTCAGAGCCTATGTAGATGATTTGACTAAAACCTTTACTTTAGAAGAAGAAAACTGAGCCCAGAGAGGAAAGTAACTTGACCAGAATGTACACGTGCTTAGTAGCAGCCCTATAGTGAGGCCCTAGACCTTTTGACCATCAGGCTAGGGCTCCTTCCCTAACTGCATACTGCTAATGTGTCTTGGCCGCACTGGGCCAGGAAGACCAGAGGAGGCTGATGTATGTAGAAGAGCTAGGCAGCTGCACGTACAGGAGGCTGAAGCAGAAACAAGGCTCTGAGTGGGGTCAGGGAGCCCCAGTCAGTCCTAGTCTTGAGGAAAACCGTCAAGTGAACTAAATTTAGGGCACATACTTGGAGTCAGGTTGCCTGTTGGGGTAACATTGGGCAAGTTATTGAATAACTTCTCTATGCTTCAGTTCCTTCATTTGTAAAATAGTAGGTAGACATACCTACCTCATAGGGTAGTTGAGTTAATACTTATGAAGTACATAGAAAAGGACCAGAATATAAGTGCTCGATACGTTATTTATTTATTATTATTATTATTATTATTATTATTATTATTATTTAGCCTAACTTTTCTACCACAAATTTCACCATTTCTGAGTTTTCCCACTCAAACAGTCCATTCTTAATATTAGTTAGTTACAACTAGTCTCCGCTAAGATGCATCAGGATAACAAGTATTATTTAATATTAAAAAGAGGGACAGTGAAAAAGTTCAAGATCCAAAGGAGTGACAGCGAGTAAAGTTACATTGTGGAAATGAGAATCTTGTCTGAGGCCATATCAGCCCTCACTCCCTGATCGATGACCATCTGTCTCTTTAGATATTTGGGTAGAAATAGGTTAAGTTTGATTAGGATGAGTAATTCAACTAAATCTGTGGTTCTAAACAGGGGTGCAGATTAGCATCACCAGGGAAGATGTAAAACAACAACAAAAACCCTGTTGCCTGATGCCACCCTAGACCAATCAAATTTGAATCTCTGGGATGAGGCTGAGGAGTATTGGCAGGATTTTAAAGCTCTGTGGGTGATTCGAACATGCAGCCAGATTTGCCAGCCACTGACCTCAGGGCTTTAGATGGGCCCACTGCGACTTTGGAGCCAGACACAAGTGAGTTTGCATTACACTCTGCCATTCATTAGTTGTATGACATTGAACAAATGACTTAGTCTCTCTGAGCCTCAGTTTCCGTCCCTATAAAATGGTAATGATAATTATTATCTTGCAGAGATTTTAAAGGAGGCAATGGAAACCTATGTAGTTAACACACATGAAACTGAAAAATAATATTGAATGTTAACGGTAATTAAAAAAAAAAAGAAAACCTCTGCCGTCGACATAAATAAGGGGCTCTTTAAGTATTTGTTAATCAAGTAAATGACAGTCAGTAAGAGCAGGGTCGGTGATATCTAATCCTAGACTGGGGTCATCTGCCTTCCTTCTTGTTTGTGGTTGCTGACTCCTATGCTCTCAGGCCTAAATCTCCAGCGAGAAGGATTGATACCTGAGGGGAGGCTTGCTCCAGGGTTGCTTGGTCTATTCACTGATCATAAGCATCGGGTCTGGGGCAGAGCAAGGGCTGAAACTCAGCCCTCCTTCTGATCACCAAGTCTTGTGCCCACAGAGCTGGGACAGCCTGGGAAAGCCATCTTGCTAATCATTCCTCCCACAGGGGGTACCTTATCCTAGGTCACACAGCAGTGCCGATAGCCTAGCTGTGGCCCTGCCTGCTCCCTCTTAATCTGGGGGCAAAGATGCCAGGAAGCTCTTATCCTGTCTGCCATGCCAACTTGCCGTTTTACCCCTGACCATGGATGCCAGTAGCCCATTGGGTGAAAAGCAGGGATGCAGTGAGCAAGGATGGGATAGCTATTTTAAACAAAGGTGTCAGACAATGTCTAAGTGGTGGTCTAGTAAGTTCCTCCAGATGGCAAGAGACCTGGATTCTGGCTAGGTTCATGCTTAGCATGTGACAGTAACCATGCTTTTGTTCTGAGAGTTTATTAATAACTCAGGATATTTGATGAAACAACTAGGTTTCTTTGATCTCATAGCCTCCCATTCAAAGGTAGATGGCAGGGAAATGACCATCAGGCTAGATACTTTAAATCATTGTTATCTCAGGAGTTAAGAAACCTTTTTAAAAAACCCTCCTGCTACCTGCAACACTTGCCTACTCTATCTTTTGCTTAGCGCCACCAGTCTAGAAGATTTTGTAGGTTGGACTCTTAGTTTGTGTTATGGAAACAATAGGTCGGCTGAAATGTATTCTGAGATATTGATATGTCCCACTGGGGGGTGTGGCTCAGAAGAGAATCCTGGCGTGACTCATGTAATCCTCTGGACCAGTGCGAGGTAGGTGTTGTCATGCCCCTTCTCAGATGAAACAGCCAAGGCTCAGAGACAAGACTTAGTAACAGCTAGAGGAGGCAGCGTCTAGGTTCTAGTTCAGGCTTTTTGAATCTGGTCCATGATCTTTTCATTTTTATAGGGGGAAAAAAAGGAATTAGTGTTAACAAATGAGTTTTTAAAAACGCAACAAGTAGAATTTGAATTTTCAAAGTGCAGTTTCCCAGTAAGAGTGGGTGAAAATTATTTGGGAGCAAAAAGTCAAAATGTATTTCTTATAAGCCAAGTTGACAATACTTCTTTTGCACGAGAGTAAAATGGGTACATACCTTACTAAGTTGTATAACGAGAGAAAGATTTGAAAATGCTCTGCAAATCGAAAGGGCATGCAAGTGTTTGTTACTTAGATCAGAGATGTTTAAACTAGGGTTTGTGGACCCTTGGGAAACCCATGGATGAGTAATTCACCATGTGAACCGCTTATATTTGCAAGCAAAATTTTGCATGTGTGCACATATTTGATTTTCTGAAGGGAGAGAGTGCATAGCTTTCATCAGATTCTCAAAGATGTGTGTGACTCAAAAATGATTAAAAACCACTACTCCAGCCCAACCCTTATGTCATTTGCTAGTGAGAAGAACAAAGTAATAATTTCAGAATCTGAAGTTCTACCTACACTCTCTACAAGTATCCTTCCATGTCATAGAAACTCAAGGCAAGAGGTAAAAGGAAAATTTCCAGGGAAGAGATTAAAAAGTAGACATGGGCCTTAGACTCACCCTGGGGTTCACATACCCAGCTGGAGAGAGAGATTTCTCTTTTTCATGAAGGTATCACTACTTGAGCAGATGGCAGAAACTCCATCCCTTTCAAAGTGATGAAGTGAGATTGCTCAGACAAATGCTTTCAAAGTCTTGAACCTGTGAGGTTTTGCTCTGAGTTCAGGAAATAACAGGATATAAATCTGCCTGAATCATCTCAGCTCACGCATATTCAATGCTGGGCCACGGTGGCTCCGGCAACACCTTGTTCTTTTTGTGTAATGACTTTTGATGCTGTGGATTAAGACGAATTATGCTATTTAGGGCAAAGAGGGGAATATTAATATACAAAATTGTTAAATGTCAAATAGAATCCCTTAATAATGTGTGTATTCAAGAAGAGTATGCAGGCACTTTGAAAACACTTCTAGAACCAGCTCAAACATTTGAGAAATCCATTTTGCAAGTTCAAACAAATAATCCTCCACCAATTATGCTGTACCTGTGGGAGTCTGATGGGTAATTCTGCACAGTCTCAGTTCAGAGCGAGGGCCCATTCTCTTACTGTCAGTAGCATTGGCACACCTAATTCTTCCCCTGACTGGCTAAATGCTTAAATCACACAGATCAGTGTACAGCTTGCAACCAAGAGTTGATGTTCATATTTCCTGCAAATTAATTACCTAAAGTGGTTGATATTGCTTGTTTTAAAGGTCAGTGTGTGGTAGGAGATCTGGGCAGTTCTCACCCTGATGGTTCCTACATTTTGGTCTTATAAATGCTTGCAGATAATTGTCTGAGATTTGGAATAATTTCGGGAAAGAGAGGTGGAAATGGGGAGGGGTCATATTAAAAGTTGAAAGTAGTAATTAGAATGTAATGATTTATTTCATATCATATCATAAAATATTCTGATCACTGCAAGTTGAAAACATGACCATTCTTTCATTTATTGATTCAAAAATAATATATTTTCATCATAAAGCTGAAGACAGGCATATATACAATCATCTATGATTCAGTATAGAGCCTGATAACTCCTCCGAGTAATGAAAGAGGCAGTAATGAAAGACTATGGAACACAGAGGGGAAGATCCAGTGTCTTATGGGGACAATGGGAGTGGGCAGTCAGAGAAGGCACCTTGGAGGTGATAACATTTGAACTGAACTGTGATAAAGGCGTAAGGTTCAAAAGTAGCTTAATTCCCATCGTATAGTAGATGTTGGTTATATGTAATAATCTCATTACAAGAACAACAGAACTATGTTAAAGACCATTTAGAAAATGGAGCAAAGAAGAAGTACCTCATAGTTTCATACCACCAACATAAAGTGGCATTTTGCTGTATTTTTTGCTATTTTTTCCCCCTGGGGGCAGCTTTGTGATAGCTATTGTTGTCATGCCATATGTTTTTGTATTAAGCGTACATTCCTGTGCTCATTGCTGAAAGTTAATCCTTAATTAGAAGCATTTTTTCCATGTTCTTGCAAGAATGGGAAGATTTAAACTAGGTAGAGATGAGGAATGTGCATTCTTAGAGAAGGAGAGAATGAAGGCAAAGTTCCAGTAGTGGGAAGTGGCATGTGAGCAGGATGTCCACTGTGGCTGCATCTTGGATCTTATGGGAGGTCTGGAATGCTCTGCTCAGGAGCTAGAGTTTTTCGTGTGGGTGATGGAGAGCTATTGGAGGTTCTGGATGAGATGGTGACATGATTCTGGAATTTCCCTGGGGAACTTGGGAATTTCAGAGGGCTTCTTATGGAGGTGAGTGAACAATTCGACATTCAGTAGATACAACAAAATCATTAACTTAGCTTCAAAATAAAAACGTTATTGTATTTGTAAGTACTGCTCAGTATTAGTTGAAACAGGACAGGCCTGTTGATCATGACTTGTTTAGAAGCTTCATACCTGATCATTTGATCTCAATGATCTATCAGAATCTAACCTCTTGATCTTCTAGTTTGTGGATGGCAAATAAGCTTCACCATCTCCAGGAGTTGGCTACAAATGTCTCAGAAAGTGTGTTGAGAAGGACTCTGAGGGCATGTCTGGACTTAGCAGAAAAAAGTGTGGGAGTGGGAAGCATCGGCATGTATGTCATAAAGTTGCCACCTTGTTCTCCCTCAGATGTTCACTTTAGATTTTAATTTTAGGGTGGCCCAAATTGATACAGTAAAGCCAGACCAAATTGGGTGCAAGGAAAGAAGCAGATGGAGAAAATCCCTGTAAGTATCTGCATAAAGTACTTGATCGATTGATGTATACCCTTCTCTCTGTCTGTCCATCTGTCCGTCCACCCTGTCCGTCCATCATCCATCCACTTATTTAACAAACCTTTATTCTATATCTGCAATAGGCCAGGCAGTGTGCTAAGTTCTGGGATAGAGAAATGATTCTTGTTTCCAGAATTCAGAATCTAGTAAGCAAGCCCTGAAGAGATGGGTAAATATAGTACAGTGTATTCCAAGGTAGGCCAGAAGTCTGAAACACAGTGCAATGGCACAAGTAGGACCTACTGACCCAACTGGGGCAGGCAAGATGGTGGGGACAAAGATGGGGCTGTGGTTTACTCATTAAGCTCAGACCTTCATGAGGACAGGGGCCAAGTATCTTATTCATCGTCGCATACCCAGGGCCTAGCATAATGACTGGCACATAGTAGGTGATCAGTATATTTTTTGTTGAATGAATGAGATGTATAAGGAGTAGAAGGAACTCCCAAAGTCATCTAGTCCATCCACCTGCCTCTGGCTGAGCCACACCTAAACCACCCCAAGTGCTATTTCGGGTGTGGTTATTCTTAGCTGGCCTCTCTGACAGCTGGAAAGAGTCACAGAAGCGGCCTCTCCTCTGAGGCTTTAGTGCTACAGGCCACATTCAGGAGATCTGTTTGATTGAAATAAGAGCTGGGAAGAGAGAGAGAGGCAAGTGGGTCCCAAGCCTGAAGCTTGGCTAAAGGTAACTCAAAGTGTGCAGTCTCTTCTTCCTGGAAAACGGGGGGAGGTGGAACTGAGAAGCTCATCTTCAGGGGAGGCTTGGAGACTCGGTAGCTGAGGCTTCTGGGAGCCTAGGGCATTGTTGGGCTCTAGCCTGGGACCCACCAAGGGGGAGGAGGAGTTTTCAAGGGCTTCATCAGAGTCCCCTACCAGCAGGTCTCCTGGGACATGCAGATTCTCCTCCTTCCATGTCCACTCACTCTCTACTCCCTGCCCCCATCCCTGCCAAGTACAGTGAAAGAGGAGTTTGAGGCTGCAGCTCCTTAAGGAGATCTTTTCTTCCAGGACCTGTTTTTTTCCAGGGTATTTTCACAGTGGCTGGGAGTGTCGGGGCCTAACACAGTCAGGCTGTACCAGGAGCCAGAGCCTAGAGCATTCTAATCTCATGGGGAGATAGGAAGAAATGATTAGTGGGCAGTGAATGGCCCTGCTGTGAGCATTCTGAGCTGGACTAGCCCTGGGGCAAAATCAAGGGCAAGTTCTAATCTCATTTTCAGGTAGGGGAAGGGTAGAGAAGTGACTTTCTGGGGCAGTCTCTTGAAAAACAGGCATAAACAGGGAACAATGGTACCATTCCTTTCTGACTTATTCAACCTGGTAACCTGGTGCTTGATACGAAATGAGCATGTGTGTGTGTGTGTGTGTGTGTGTGTGTGTGTGTGTGTGAGAGAGAGAGAGAGAGAGAGAGAGAGAGAGAGAGAAAGAGAGAGAGAGTGAGACTAAGTATAACCTTGTGAACCCTCTTAGGAGGCTAATGCTTGTTCCCAAATCCCCCCTGCATAGGGATGGATTTGCCCCCTTCTTTTTTCTTATAAAAACCTGTGTTTTCAAAATGCAATACTAAAAGTGGCTCAGTGGAGCCACCCTTGAGCTTCGGGGCCTGCTGCTAAGGGCTACAATATCCCCATCCTCTGCCCCCTCTGCCCCACCCCCTGCCACTCAAAACTCTTCAACAATCAAAGTCACAGAACAAGAGTAGGAGAGTAGGAGAGTAGGAGACAGAGGGTGAGAGCGTCGGCTGAAGGCCCAGAGCCTGAAAGGGTGGAAGTGAAGAGACATCGGCACTGGGTCTGCAAACATTACTGCAAACCTCGGAATTGCGCCGTGACCTGTGGACACTGCAGATAAGAACGGGACGCTGTTTCTGCCCACGAGGACCTTTCAAGATGCTCATCTCCTGCCGACCTGGAGAAGGTCTTTAAAGACAAAGTCAGATGCACTTGCTTTAGTGATGACGGCGTGAACATTAAGCACTTTCTTTACTATGAGCCTGACAATGCACACACAGTAAAACCCTCAAGGTGAGCATTTGTGAAGGCCTAAGATGTTCCTCTCTAAACCCACCCTTATCAGAACTCGTCACAGAAGCTTAAAATTGTTGCCGTTGTCCTTTCTTTGCTCTGGAAACGGCACTGGACATATCCGGACTTTGCCACTCACTGTCTCAGAGACTGTGGGACGAGCACACATCCTCTTTGGGCTCAGCTCCCCTCTTGCTATTAGGTTGAAGTGTATGAAATTGCTATTAAAAATTAATTTTAAAGATGACCTAAAATAAAATGAAGGCGCTGATCTACTTTAGAAAGTTCTCTCGACTTTGACACTTTAGAGTTCCTTAAGTATTGACCATTTCCTCCTGACTTTGCCATCCATAAGGTGAGTTTACTACCTCTTGCCACTTACCTGTCGGTGACCTGGGCTCGGCTGCACAGCGGACCCTTTAGATGCACTTACTCTCATAGCAGCTTTAAGGCAAGTTCCACTCCTAGATTAGTGGCCTTATTCTGTTTTCTGGAACCAAAATGGTCTTATACTCCTCTGCTAGGGGACTTTTTATTCTTCAATGCCAGCTCCACATTGCCTGCCTTTAGGTACTTTCTTGGGCTATCTCATCCAGAAATAATTTCTCTTTCCTTTGTGCTCCAAAAGCCCTTCTTATATATTTTTTTGTAACATTTTTTCTTACTTTAAATGTAAACATACTCATTGTAGACTATTTGGAGATGGAAAAAAATATAAATAGGGAAGTAAGAATTATGTGCAAACCACCATCATCCAGTGTCAACACTTGACACAAATCTTTTCAGTCTTTTTAGATGCATATATCAAATGTATTGTTCTAGACTGCCATAGTTCTTTAGGGTAGATTGTATCTTTAACAGACTTTAATTTTTAGAACAGCTTTGGTTCACAGCAAAACTGAATAGAAATACAGAGATACCCCATACCTCTCTGCCCCACATGTGCAAAGTTCCTCCTTTATCAACGTCCTGCACCAGAGTGGTACTTTGTGACCACTGATGAACCTACACTGACACATCATCATCACCCAAAAAGTCCAGAGTATACATTAGTGTTCACTCTCGGTGGTGTACATCCGGTGGTTTGGATGAATGGAAAATGACATGTACCCACCATTATAATATCCTGCAGAGTACTTTCACTGCCCTAAAAATCCTCTGTGCTCTACCTGTTCATCCCTGCCCCTTCCCTGCCTGGCAACTGCGGATCTTTTTATTGTCTCCATAGTGTTCCCTTTCCGGAATGTCATAAAGTTGGAATCATACAGTAGATACTCTTCTTAGATTGGCTTCTTCCACTTAGTAATATGCATTTTAGTTTCCTTATTATGTCTTTTCATGGCAGTAGATTGTATTTTGGCCCTAATTCCTTATCCGTTCTTGTGCCTACATACTTTGTCACAATCCTCCCACGATTGGGGGTGGAGTATATTTCCCTTCCCCTAAACTTCAGGTTTGGCTATGTGACTTGCCTTGACCAATGGATTTGTACTGTTTATTTACTCTGTTAATGTAGAATAACTTTATTATAATATTTATTTGAGTGAATTATAATGATCTGTTTTTACTGGCTGACTCCCAGATTGAGACTATCCAGAGGATATGGAGTGGATCTTTTTCATCTTTTTTTCCCTTAGAAACTTTGGCAAAGAGCAGATGTGCAATAGGATGTGAGATAACTATATTAGTTATCTATGCAATTATAATAAATTACCCTTAAACTTAGTGGTCAAAGCAACACAATTTATTGTCTCAGTTTCTGTGGAGCAGAATCTGGTTGTGGCTTAGCTACAGTTGAGACTAGAGTCACCTCAAGCCTCTACAAGGGATCTGCTTCCAGTCTCACTCATGAGGTTGTTGGCAGGATTCAATTCCTCACTGGCTAATGGCCAGAGGCTGCCTTCTTCACAGGGCAGTTTAGAACATGGAAGCTGGCCTCCATAAGAGTGAGCGAAGAAGTGAGCAAAGCAGGGTGAACAAGATGAAAGTCAGGCTTTTGTAACCTAATCTTGGAAGGGACATCCAGATTCTACTCAATGAAAGAAGTCACTGGGTCCACCCAACATTTAAGGGGAGAGAAATAGACAAGGACATAAATTCCAAGAGGTAGAGACCCTTGAGAACCTGTGGTAGGGCTGCCTACCACACTCATGGAGGACAGAGTCAGTTTATATAACTTTGTGGAGCCCTGGCATACACCTTACTGTTTAATTCTTTGACAGTGATAAAGAGAAATGGAAGCAGAATTAACCACTTTGGATCATTCACATGCTAGATGCCTGGATCATGAAGAGCTGACACACATAAAACAGTGACTTCCACAACACAATGAATTAGGTCAGCAGTCTGTGTATACATAATTTTATGTTAGTGTGGATTTAGGGTGTAGAGTAGAATATGTTAGCTTTCATCAAGTTCTCTGACCTACAACTCCCTTGGGAGTTGTAATAAGGGTGGGGCAGAGAAGGGCAGGGGGAGGATGTGTGTTAAGACTCTAAGTGCAAATGCAGAATCAGCCTACAGAAAGCTGAGCACTCACTGGGACATTTCTCTTGTGTGGTTTGGTTTCATTCATGTCAGTGGAACTTCATGTCGCACCTGACCCAGCCTGGTCAGTTTATCTCTGAGAGACAGGAGGTATTGGTTGGAATATTCCAGAAAAGAAACATGTGCTGCATCAAGGAGCTTGAATGAATTAGAAAATACTCGAAAGATGTTGAGTGTGCCTATGTCCTTGAGGCAGGAGCAGGGGATGGGACCTAGAGGTTCAGGATCAAGGGTAGGCAGAAAATGCTACTGGATGTCCCTTGGGCACACGGCCAGCCTCTTCCCGCACTTAGTGCTACGGAGAGAGGTAGACTGAGATTTGGCTCTTGACTGGGCCTTTTAGCTAAAGAAGAGATGACCTTGCACAATATTTAACTCACACAACTAATGAGAGATTTTTTACTTTTTAAAACTTCTACTTGTTCAAGGAGGGTCAAGGCAGTGTTTAGAGAATAAAATGATTTAAACATAAAAAGTCTACCACGGGGCCCAGCATTTTACCCACACTTTCAACAATCTATCCACCCATTTGTTTGTTACCCTGCCCATCTATCATTTTCACCATCCTTTTATCTATCCACCTAACCATTCTCCAACAATTCATCCGTCATCTACTCACCTACCCATCTACATGTTTATCCATCCACACATATGTTAATTCATCCAACCATTCATCTACCCATCCTCCATCCATCCATCCATCCATCCATCATCCATCCAGACAGCCATCTATAATATTTATTAAACACCAACAGTATATCAGGCACTATACTGATTACTTTGGTTGCCTTAGGCTCTGGGGGAACAAGACAGCTATTGTTCTTATTCTCATGAAACTTACAGTCAATAAAAGCAAAATCAACATTTTTTCTTTTTTACTTTTCCCTTCCCTCCTTCCCTCCCATTTACCCTCCATCCTATTTTCTCTCCCTCCCTTCTTTCTTCTTCAGGTCTTGTTTTGGGGAAAAACCGACTCCACCATGAGTTCGAGGGAAAAAGCCAAAGTCACACCACCATGTTTCCTGTAGCGAGAACATTAGCCTTGGTGGAGAGTACAATGCTTAGTTGCCCCAGTGAGCCCCACAGTATAGAAATTAAGTGCTTGTTTGAGCCATTGAGAGAGGCTAGAAGAGGTCCCTAAGACCCCAAACCAAGTCTCTCTATGCATTGCCCTCTGGATTGGCTTGACCCATAGGTGGGCAGGTAAATGCCTTTTCCCTTCTGTCCCCAAGACCACCTTCCCATCCACCCTTTGTTGCCTGGAAGGCCACCAAGTGAATGAAGTGTGTTTCTTGAGCTTAAGGTTTTGATTCCCATGAAAATAAAAATCATGTTGGGAGGGTCACAGTTTAAACTGATACCAGTTAATTTAAACTTGGGTGTGAATGAGTATCACTTCTTTTTGCAATGGAATTATATCAACAGCTATTCATTAACCCTGCTTGAGACCAGATTGATGGTGGTAGCTGCCAGCAGCAATGGCATTTTTGGAGAGAGGCCTGGATGAGGAATCAGGAGATGCTGGTGATGGTCCCTGCTGGGCTGCTTATGGGCTACTGGGTCATTCCAGGCAGCTCCGACTCTAAGATATCTAAGGTGGCTCTCCGTCCTCTGATGTGGGTACTGAAAGGAGTCACTGAGGGCTGGCTTCATGGGCATGTGACCTGAACAGTTGCACAAGAGCCCTATGTTGGTTAATGCCCTGTTGCCATCTTATGAAGGATAATTTTTGAACACAGGGCCCACGTTTTCATTTTGTGCTGTGCTGGCAAATCATGCAGTGGTCTCAGTGAGGAGGAAGAACTGAGGAAAGGGGACCCCAGGACAAACCCTGCTCATTGTAGAAGCTTGCCTCCAGCTGCTGCTGCTCTCCATCCTTCAGTATGGCTCAGGACTGGGCTTCTTGCAAAGCCACTTCTGAATAAGCCCACCTGTCCACATTACTCAGCTTTTTCCAGGCAAGTCTGTGGACAATAGGCTCTGCTTGGCGTGTCTTTTGCTTCTTGCCGTGCTCAGGAAAGAGTTGGATGGTTTCAGGGCATGTAGACACTTCCCTGCTTGTACCTCTTGAGGGGCCTCTCCTTCAACCCATGCCTCTCTGTATGATGGGAAAAAAATGGCTTCAAGATCACATGGTCCAAGATTTGAGTTCTAACTTCACTTATAAGCTGTAAGATGAAGGGAAGATGCCCTATGAGTTTATAGGGCCTCAAGTGCCTGCCTCCCACCCTCCTTCCTAGGGGGTTGTGAGGGCGGATATCAAATGGAAGGCACCAGCACATAGTAGGCACCAGATCAATGAAAGGTCTTCTCGACTGTCAAAGCCTCGCTTCCTCTCCCCTACAAAGTGAAGTAATCATCCTTACCTTTAGGGTGGTCAGGCACAGGGCACTGAGATACATTATCAACTGAAAATACCCAGACCCCCGGTAATACTCCACTCCTGGCAACTGAGAGCCGCACCCAGTGGGAATCTTGTCTGCAGAGCAGGCATCTCCCGGGATCCTGCCTCTTGAGTTTCTAGCCTCTGTTGAGCCCTTTAGAGTTTGAGTTACATTTCGCTTGGCAAAGTCTAGTTCTCTGTTTCAAAGAGAAAATCAGAGAGAGAGAGAGAGAGAGAGAGAGAGAGAGAGAGAGAAGAAGAAAGAAGAAGAAGAGAAGAAGAAGAAGAAGAAGAAGAAGAAGAAGAAGAAGAAGAAGAGAAGAAGAGAAGAAGAAGAGAAGAAGAAGAAGAGAGAGGAGAAGAAGAAGAAGAAGAAGAAGAAGAAGAAGAAGAAGAAGAAGAAGAAGAAGAAGAAGAGAAGAAGAAGAAGAAGAAGAAGAGAAGAAGAAGAGAGAAGAAAAGGGAAAGAGAAAAGAGGAGTTGAGGAGTGTGTAAAAAAAAAAAAAAAACCAAAAGACCTTCCGGAGTTTCTTGGACTTTGAATGACTCTGTGGAACCAGCGGAGGGTGCATGCAAATAAAAACACATGCATGAGGCTTCCCTCCCAGCACAGAAGGCTTTGGAATGAAGATACCAAGCGTTAACATGCTGTCTTAGGACTGACCAGGCTTGCTGGGGAGGACGACATGCAGATGGAGCCTGCACCTGTGGCCTCTTTTCCTGTTCTGGGTGAAATGGGAGAAGATGGGAGCAGTGCTGGTTCTATGGTTACTCTTGGATTCTGGAAGGTTTTGAAACCTTGAGATCCTCTTGGATCAAGAGACCAGGGGGAGGTTTATGGGAGTGTGGACTCTGACAGCACCAGGCAGTGGAAAGGGCATGAAGCTTTAAAGTCAGACAGACTTGAATTAGGATCCTGGCTATGCCTCTCACTAGTTGTGTGACCTTGGGTAAGTTACTTGAGCTCTCTGTGCCTGAATTTTCTCATCCCAAATGTAAGAATAATTATCACTATCCCAACAGGATTCCGTGAAGATGAAACCAAATTTTGCATTTGTTTATTTATTTAATGATGCATTGATTAGGTCTCATATACTTCTTTTCTTTCCAGAAAAGACATGACACCCCCCCCCCCGAAAGAGATGCAGTATGTTAAAGAAATAATGGCAAAAAGAAAATAAGTGTTGGACAGAAATATGAATCTAGGACAATGTTAATACAAGCACCAGTACAGCATGGAGTCTTGTTCAATTATTAAAATTGCTTACTACACTTGCCTCTGACATTCTAGCTGGTCAAAATAGAGCAGAAAACATCATTTATAAGATTCATGTTGTCTATTGAAAAAATGATTTCTTGTCTATGGCCATGCCACCCTGAACAAACCCGATGTCTGAGAAGCTAAGCAGGTTGGGCCTGGTTAGTACTTGGATGGGAGACCACCTAGGAAGACCAGGTGCTATAGGCATAAATAATAATAAATAATAATAAAAGAGAAAAAACTGGTTTCTCAAGAGAGCAGCTCTTCTTAGCACAGAGACCACAGTCATTTTTCCCAGGGGTCCTCTTAAAAAAGGTCACAGATTGGGAATACATGAACAATGGCTCTTTGTTGCATTAGCCTGTCATGGATAGCATGGGGGAGAATACAGTGCACCTGCCTTGGGTCTCAGCACATAGTAGGTGCTCTTTCCGAGGGGCTGTACATAGCGTTTGGGGAGATTGTCTCCTTGCAGAAAGACTGGTGATCTAGTGACACTTTTACCCCACTTCCTCTTACCTGTGGCTTGATTTCACCTCCTGCAAACTCAACCTACCCCTCTCTCCCTGCCAGTCTGGAGTCTTTGTGGGGGCACCTTGCGGTGCCTCTGAGATGGGGGATGATTCAGACTCATTGGGCTGCTCTCAGGAAGCCCGAACCCTGCTTCTGGAACTCTGCATGCTTGGCTCGGTGGCATTCCATCCCTCTGGGTTGCTTCCCAGAGGAGGAAACATGTGGCCATTCTCTAATAACTTGAGCATAGCTCCCTCCTGCTTTCCTCTCTTTGTCTTTCCTTCCTGGGCCAGTGAAAGGCAGAGTGAATGAAAGTTTCCCTTCTGATGGGAAAACTCATTCTGGCTCTGTAATGAGCTAGAATAATTGATTTTCGATGAAAACCGAGGCTGTGGAATTGATGGGTAGTGTCAAAACAGTCCAGATCACTTTGGTACCAATTCATTGTCGCTGGAGGGGAGCCGATAGGCGGGAGCCTGGTGAGAAAGGAGCAGTCTTGAGTGGAAACATGAAAAGATTTGATTGTGCTCAAGCTCCCTGCCATGGCACCGCCCTGTTGGGATCTGATTTCAGTGCTCCAGATCGAAGGTCCGGGCTAATATTTGTTTTCTCCCCTCTCTTGTGAAGTAGAAATAACTTGGCAATTACTCCATTGCAGCTACTTTGAACATGGATATTAATTTAATCTGGAGTTCTGTTACTCTTTAAATATTTAGAGGTTTGGCTGAGGCCTTCGTATACTTAGGATGCAACAGGCAGTGAAAAATGGAGTTGGAACGTTTCTCCTGGTTTCAGAAAGAAGAAGGATTCGTCGCCTCCTTTTCCCCACTCATCCCCTCATGTTCGTTCCCTCATCTTCTGATGGCAGCTTTTGATACGAATGAAGTTATTTTGACATTTATGGACAGATGTCATGGGGGAGAGGAGAAAGAGAATGTACGTGAGAATCACACAGACTGAGGGAGGATGTTCAAATCCTGCCTCCTTCCCCATGAGCTGTACAAATCTGGGTAAGCGTTTAAGAGCTCTGCCTCCTCATCTGTGAAATGGGGCCACGGACACCTACTCCGAAGGGCTGATATAAAGATGAAGCGAGGTATAATGTATGTGCAAAACAACCGCCATGGTACTGTTATCCCTTCATGAAAGCGCCATTGACCTAAAACGGTGTACTCCCAGAGTTTTCTCAAAGAATTCTAAGACGGTATATTTACTGTGGGATGAACCAGATGCTCCTTGGGTGACCTGGATCCTTTCATCTTGATAAATTTCTTGAAAAACCAGAGAAGACAAAGGGGTTGGGCTCCACCCTGCTGTCCAGAGAAAGGACACAGAGAAGAGGGGTGCTTGAGCCATTCTGTGGCCACGCTGCCGCTATTTAATTCTCTGTTTCTTCCGCCTCCAATAACTCAAGGAGCCGGGGGTGGGAAGTGTATTTTTATTTGAAGGTGAGGAAGATCTATGAGCTACGTCCTAGGTCACAATGACTCAAAACCCTAGTTCTCATCTCATGGCCTCCATATTTCAAGTTCTTTTGACTTGACTAAGATGCCACTCACTTCTGATGGTGACAGAAGAGGGGTCAGGGGCCTTTCTCCCTGTTCCACTCAGAACCTCTCCTTGGGACTCTCATTGTTTCATTATTGGCTTATTTCTCAGATATTTGCTAAGCATCTACTTTGTGCCACACACCGTGGGAGATAAACAGGAGCAAGGCAGAGCCTTAAGAAGCTGACAGTTTACTTAGAAAGACAGACAAATACTTACATAATTTTTCAAAAAGAAGTAAAAAGAGATTTGGGAAGGAATGTTGCTTCTCTTCTTTCCCTTAGCTGTAATGACGTTGCAAGCACATGGGTGAGGCTAGGCACAAAGTACATGTGCTAAATGTCATCTGACTGAATACAACTCTCTCTACCCATGGTCATTCCCAAATGCAGAAATCCCATTTTGCTTTTCCTGGATTTAAGATGCCATGTCTTCAGTGCAGTCAACCCTTGGCTTGATAGTCCAAGAGCCTTGCTCCGAATAAAAGCCTTAGCTGTGTGAGCCAGAGGAGGTGGATTCAGCCTAGGTCACAATAAGAACAACCATGGCTAGGAGCCATTGAAGCTGACTCAGGGCCAAGACGTGTCTGCACAGTCATTTAAGAATTATGACGACTGACGAAGTGGATATTTTTACTATGCCAATCTGCAGATGAGGAAACGGAGGCACAGTGAGGTTGCCAGTCTACATCTCCAGGCATACAAGGCAGAGGGAAGGCTGATGGTAGGCCAGGCCCAAGGGAGAATCATCTGATCATGACATGAGCCACCAGAGGCCTGGGTGGGAGGGTTCCCTGAGTAGCTCCAGGAAGGAGGGTAAGAGCAGGACATTGCCCAGTGTTCCTGGGGCTAGATCTGGCACAGCAACCTCTACCTCCAACAGCCCATGCCTGCCTGCCCTTCCCATGTTCCCTCTGGCGTGCACAAGTAAGGGTCTCAGAGTGTAGCTGCTGAGACAAGGCAGGCTCTGAGGAGCCCTCCCTGGCTAAACACACACTTCTCGGGCCAAGGAGCAGCCTGAGAATTTCTGGCGAGTTAATGGCCTCAGAGTGGTGTTTCTCTCTACTCTGCTGAGAAGAGATGTCTTCATCTCTGCTTTCTCTGTTTCCTCTTCTGGTGGTTCTTCCACCCACCCACCTCTTTCTCTTTTGATTCCTCTGACTTTTCTATCTCCTCTCCCTTCTCTTTGTCCTTCACACCCTATTTCTTCTTCCTCTTACACATTCTCCTTCCCCTTCCTCTCTTCTCATGGCTTTCAAAAGAGGTGTCTTTTATATACATACACACACAATTATATAAACACACACATATATAGGTATTTATGTAATGTTAAGATTACTTTGCTAAGTATTATATATGTATATATATTATTATATGTATACACATATATATATAACAAACATGATATATGTATGTATATGTACGTATATGTATATACATACATACACACATAAAACCAGTGTAATTCACACACACACACACACATATATATATGTATACATATATGTATATATAACCAGTGTAATCATATAAACTTCTGAATATATTCTTCGGCTAGGAAAGTAGAAGATCCAGAAGTTCTGGGCTCAAAGTCTGGCCAAGGCCCCACTGGGAGGTTCAAGTGTAGGCAGCAGGGACATTATGACTCTGCAAAAGCATGGGCTTTTAGTGTTAGAGATGGCTGGGGCGAGTGGCTTCTTTCTGCTACTAAGTTGCTGTGTGACACTGGGAAAATTATTTTCTCTCTCTGTATTTCTTCTTCATGTAGAAAGTAAATACTATACTATATAGGAATGTATTGCTCACATAAGAGAAAAGTATTAGGAGAAAAACAAATGTGAGCCATTATTTTAATTATGAGTTTTTGTTCACCCCCCACTCCCATTGAAACGACTGCAGGACAGTTGTACATATGAGTGAGGAGGGGGCAGGGAGAGAAGAGAAGTGGGAGAAGCTTTCGTTTTGTGAGAAAGAAGCGTAGTTTTTCCATAATTCAGGTGGGATTGCTCGCTCGCACTGTCCAAGGGAATATGTCTGAATTTTCTTTTAACTCATGCTCAAATGAACATTTCTTAACTATTAGTAATTTGTATAATTAGAACGAAACCTATTTCTCTTTTTTCCTGAGTATAATATCATTCCGCAACATCCAGCATGCTTTCTCAAACTCCCCTCCTGGAAATGTGAATCTACTAGTTTTGGGGGAGAGGGAATTTATCCTGATTCGAGCCTCAGTTTCTCTTTCTGTGAGATGAGGGACAACGATGTCTCCTCAACATCTACAAGGCCGATGGTGCAAAGCCAAGGTCCCCAGAGTCAAGCATGCCTCACCCCTAAGGAGTTTCCTCCCTGGGACTCAGGTCAGACCCTCAGCACAAGGCAGGCGTCCTTTTGGTGAGAACAGTTTCTCTCTGGGGACTATCTCCTGGAGATTTAGTGTGATATTTTTTCTCACCCTCAGGAATCTGGCCAAACTCCAGGTCCGCCTATCATGAGCAGTCTTGTTTGTTTGCAATTTGCGGGAGTCGTGAGGGGTAAAGGACTGGCTTTGACTATTCAATCAGCTGGGTGGGGGTGGGGAACTGTCTTAGGCCAGAGGCTGGGCTTTTCTCTCTCTTTTAGGAATCAGAACATTCACCTATGGGATTCAGTGGAAGTGTGTGTGTGTGTGTGTGTGTGTGTGTGTGTGTGTAAGGGGGAAGGCAGCAGTGAAATATTTTTTGGGTGACTATTTTGTGCCAGCTGCTGTCCTGGTAGATGAACTCTTATTCAATACACTCAGTGAAGGTGCAATTATCCCTATCTCACAGATGGGGCCACTGAGGCTCCGAGAAGGTATATAATTGTTCCCAGTCACGTGCCTAGCCGTATGTCCACCCAGATCTGTGGCCCCTGAAGCACAGGTGAGAATATGGTAAGGAGGCAGAGATGTTCCTATGGGGCAACAAGGCAAATTTCTGAGGTCTAAGTGTCCTCCCAGGCCACCCATTCCTTGAGCAGAATGAATTTGAGAAAGTGACAGCAACAGCACCTGACTCCAGACTGTGTCCATCAAGCATCCTGGGATCTCCGAGCCTACCGTGTAGAAAGCCAGGCATTTAGGATGAGCTCTTTCCTCAAGCTGTGGATGGCCATCCTTCCTAAGGACCCTGGGTTTGGAGAAGTGGATATATCCCTGCTGGTCTGCTCCCCTGACTTGCATGGGCCTTTGGTTCCTTGTTCTGGGATCTCCAGCCCAATGGCCACATGGTATTCCAAGATGATGCAAGACGAGGGAGTAAGGAAGTGTGACCTTTTAGAGCCTGACACATCCATCCTTAAATCTTGTCCTGCCACTTCCCAACTATGTGGTTTCAGGCAAAACATAGGACACCTCTGAGCCTCAATTTACTCATCCGTAAATTGGGAATGATAAATCTCCTTCGCTGTCAGATGAACTGAGATGAGGAATAGAGGAAGAGCCTGGGATGGAGTCAAGCACAGAGCCCGAACTGAGCAGACACTGGAGTTTTTCTGTGTGAGAGAGGTGTGTGCTCTGGAGACCCTTTGGCAAAGCAAAGTCCCACCCTTCCCCGCGCCCCACCCCCCTGCCCCCGCTGTCCAGACTGAAGAGCAAGGGACAGACATTTCAGAAGCACTAAACTTCACTCGGAGAGAGAAAAAACAAGAAAGGGAAAGAGAAAGACAGATCTGCAAACAGTTTGTCATCAGCCAAGTGAAGCTCGTAGCCATCCTCTCTTGAAATGGCTTCTTGCTGAGATTAGGCCTCAGTAACAGATCAGGCCCAGAGATGTGGAGAATCTGTCACCCCATCCCTGCGCTGACCGCAGGGACACTGTGTTGACAGGGGGTTGTGAGGCCCTGGCTTCACTGTCTGCAGGGACGTGGGCTCCTGTCTGCTGTCTGGAGTGGAGTGACTGAGCCCAGTGGGCGTTTCAGAGCCAAAGAAACAGAAACTCTCCAAGTTCACAACTGCAGAGAAACACTTATCCAGTTTGTTTTTAATCAAACTCCCCACACTGACATTTGGGCTCCATTCAACCATTTAAAAAGTTCCACTAGCAAATAAACACTTAGCCAAATATTTGCCCTTATGTGTTTTCAATAGTAAATACCAGCTATATTGCTCATCTCCTTATATCACCCTGACCAGGCCCACCCGTGGGCGCTCTGAGTCCAGGGGCCTCTCTAAGGATGGGTGGGAACCCCATCCTGACCTCCCACCATGGAACCAAGAGAAGAGGACTTTGAGGCCTTAGTGAAAAAAAAGAAAGTCCAGCTTGCACCCTGAAGGGCGGACCTGCTCAAGACCTTTGTGTGGAATTTGTACTGATATGAGGCACAGCCCCCAGGCCCTGGAAATGTATTCCTGTTTTCCTTTCTTTTGTTGGCCCTGTTCCTACCTTCCCCAGTGCTCAGCAGCCAGCCTGCAGTCACTAACGCACCTCTGGGGAGCAGGTCAGGGTTCACGGCTGACTCCCACCCAGCCCTCTGACCTGGGGTGGAAGACTTTGGGAGAAGCGTTTAGGAATTGGAGGGGCAGAATAGGAGAGAGTGTGAGAGGGCAAGGAAGGGCTTCAGCTTTCACAGGTGAAAGGTGGTGTTTGGGACCTTAGTTACACAAAACACAGTTATACGCAGATGCACGCACATGCACACAAGCACATACCCTCTCACTCAGCAGCCATGGTATTGGTTAGCATTTCTTGGTTGCGAGCAGCAGATTCCTCTACTGAAGGAGGTAAGGGGAGCTCACAAGAGGAAAGGCGGAAAACCCAGGCAGTGCTGCCATTGGAAAGCATGTTCTCCTACCATTTTCGGTCTCTGACACTCTGTTTATAATCAAGTTCCAGAAAGGAACTTGCTGATTGACCATGATAGGATCCTGTACCTCTCTGTTGACCGGGGAGAACAAGACACCTTCATCAATAGTCCCTCGAGTCCCAATTGCATTGTTTCTCAACTTTTTTCATATCCTGACACACATAATTAGTGATATTCATAAGACATAGTGGGATAAAAGGATTGGGCTACTTATGGCTGTAAGTCACTGCTGGATTGAGGGACTCAACATCTCAGCACATCTGTACCCATTCATAGTAATTGTTGGAAAGCTCAACTGTGTCCCTGAGGGAAAAATAATTCCTCAAAAGACAATAAGGGTGTTGTCAGCAAGAGCAAATAGCACGGAGAGTAGGTACCCACTCCCTCTCCAACATGCATGAAAGCCTTGATCATCATCAATAAAGCAATCAAAGCTGCTCTTCTGCATAGGCCTATGCCTCAGCTCTTCTCATTCTGGCCACAATATATTAAAAAATTTCCACCTAATTCTTTTCTCAATAAAGGGATAGAAAACAAATGCATTTATAGTTCTGCTTACACATTACAAATCTCTCCTTCAAATAACTGTGGGTGCTCGAGGGCCCAGGCTCTGACTCATTGGTTTGCATTGGCACCTAGAGCACAAGTCAGTCTTCCAAACAGACCCCAAACTTAGCTGAAAATCGTGCTCCAGATGTACCGCTCCTGTAGCCCCAAACACACTCTGCCATTTACAGGTCTGCTTGGGAGTCCTTCTTTACTAGTAAAGACTACCAAAGGAGACTTTTGATATATATTTTTAAGAATAAGTGAAGAGAGAGGTAGAGTGGATTCTCCACAAATAGTAATCAGGACAAAGCATCAGATAATCCAGGGAGGTTCATGATATTCTTTGTTTTTTAAGGCTCAACATCTAGAATCTCTTATGAAAACTTGATTCAGAGCCATATTCTTGGGCTGGCACAACTATAATGTTGAGAGTTTCTGCCAACTGATAAGCCATGAGCAATAAAGGCAGAACTGCTCCGAGATGACCATACACATTGATGGAGAGGCGGGATTTGATTTATAAGACAATCCGACGAAGTCTCAGCAAGCCTTAAGAAGGGAGAAAACTAACTGGGGAAGAGCTTACCTGTAGTAGGTAAGCACTTGCATTATTTCATTGAATCTTTTTCAGCAGATCTTCAGGGTAGATATTATTATTCTAATTTTGCAAATGAAAATATTGAGGAGTGATTTTGAACTATGCTTGGGTTTGTTTTTAAATAACTGGTGTGAGGCAGAGCTGGGAACTCAAATTCAGGTTTTTTCTGCTTTCTATTCCACCCTTTGCCTGCTCTTTCTGTAGCATCATAGATTTTTTGGGGTAGATGATTTTTTATGCTGGCTGGTACCAAAATTAATTGACAGGCCACCAGACTTCTTGCTACATGAGAAAAAGAAGCGCCTAATTGGTTAAGCTGCCATTATGGGGGCCATGGTAATTCCATCTAATATAGTAAAAATACCAGGTACATTTGCACTTAATAAAAAAATGAAAGCTGTCATTAGGGTAATATACAGATGCACATTTAAAAAACACTCAACTTATACAAATTTTTATTAACGAGATGAAAAAAGATTTTAAAAAAGACATTCTCCTTTGTTAATAACCCAATTAATTGTGCTTTACAGAAGAAGTTGGCCAGCACAAGAGGGTGTAAAGTCAAAAATGAAAATTTCCCTCTGTCATCCCTTCAGCACTTCTCCCAGAGATACAAACTTTTTTCTCTGCATAGAGGTTGAGACCGAGGGGAGGCAAGGAAGTGCCCTGGGTGCAAAATGTCAGGAGGTGCTCACGTGCAGGTTTGTGCAAGTGCCGAGCGGACGCCTCCGTGAACCTGGAGGGAGCATCTGACATTTGGCTCCCTGGACACTTGGCTTGAGTCACTCTAGGCCTGGCTCTGCTATGCATTGCATAGCCGTGTATGTGAGTACCTACAGTTATTTTTAAACGGAAATAACTTTTATTTGTATCGTGACTTTTTTTTTTTTTTACTCCGCGACAAATCAGGATCCATTTGTGTCAATTCCTATAAATCTATCTCAAACTTTTAACAGTTGTGTAGTATTCTGTACTATGAATGAAGCAGAATTCAGCCATTTCCCTATTGGCGAATATATTTTCATTTTGCCCTTATGATGTGTCTTAGTCAGTTTGGGCTTCTATAACTTAAGACCATAGACTGGGTGGCTTAAACAAGACATTTACTGTCCCATAGTTATAGGAGCTGAGAAGGCCAAGATAAAGGTGTGGGAAGACCTGGTTCTTGGTGAGGGCTCACTGTCTGGCTGGTAGAGAGCCATTTTTTCCCCTGCGTGCTCATGTGGCTTTCCTCGTGTGTGCTCACGAAGAGAGTAAGAACTCTCAGGTCTTTCCTTTTCTGATAAGGGCACGAATGCCATCTTAAGAGCCCCACCCTCATGACTTCATCTAAAATGAATTACCCTCCAAGGTCCCCCCTTCACATACCAACACATTGGTGGCTAGGGTTTCAGCCCATACATTTGGGGAGGAGGCCACATTCAATCCATAACACATTGAATGCTATAAAGTAGATTACCTAGGGTATAGATACTTGCCAAGTATTTCTAGGTGATAGATTCCCAGAACTGGAAATGTTGAATATAGGGGCATTTTAAATTTTGAAAGCTGCAACCAAAGCACCCTTCAAAAGGTTTGCACCAGTTCATATTCTCCCCAACAGTGCAGAGTTATAATGGTGGGTGCTTTACGTTAGAATTATCCGCAGGATCTTCTTTAAATAGCAAGCTTTCTTGGTGCTTGTGATTTCCTCTTGTTAGATTGACATGCTGTTTTTTAGCAGTCAGTTTATAGATGAGATCCAAACGGTCTGGCTGAAGTGCATGCGTTGCCTTCTGGGTCAGTCCTTTCCTTTGCTGTGGAGCTCAGCTGAGCAGTGATTGTTCTGGCTTTTTCTCCAGGCCTGGAGGGGGTCTGAGTTGGAAACGGGCAGCCAGGCACTCTGAAAGGCAATACCGTGGGTTAATATTTCCACCAATGCTCTCCAATCTCCCCAGTCTCTCTTGGTACAGAATCACATGAGTCCCGTGGGATGTTGGAAAGTGAAAGTTGTAAGGAAAAATTTCTTGAATACAGAGGAGTTTGTTAAATCTCAATCTTGGAAGCAAATAGCTTGACGCAGAATAAATAGGTTTAGTGCTAGGCCAACTTGACAACGATGCAGAGCCCTGGACCCGGTGACCATTTGAGATTCTTGACATTTTCCTCCTTCCTCCTCCTCCTGCCCTTTCCCTACAATCCTGGATGGCAATTCCTGTCCATCCACCTTCTAAATCAGGAGTTGACACACTCTGGCCCATGCGTCATGTCTGGCCTGCAACCTCCTTTTGTAAAAAAAGTTTTATTGGAACACAGCCATACTCGTTTGCAGATTGTCTGTGGTAGCTTTTGCAATTATAGTAGCTGTGACAAATTGTGTGACCCACAAAATCTGAAATATTTCTTATCTGGCCTTTTATAGACAAAGCTTGCTGACTTCTGCTCAAACTGTCTTTTCAGTTTGTTCCTTCTTCCTTATTAGTTTCTCTTATCTTGCCTGGACGACTGCAGTAGCTACCAAGCTGGTCATAGTAGGAGTAAGCTTTCCTGAATGCAAATGTGAGGTCGGCAGGCTCTCAGATGCTCCCATTTCCCCTTGTGCCTGTGGTGAGTGGCTTGCCATCTAAGGCCTTCTGCATCTGCAGGCTGTTTGCGGCCATCTCTCTACCCTCACTTACTTGTGGGCCTCATAAAGACTCAAATCGTGGTTAGCTCACCTGTAAAATGGAGCAAATAACACCTTCTTAGTGGTTCAGTCTATATGGCCCACTGAGTTTCTCAAGCAGCCCACTCACTGTCTCAGCTCTTCGCTTTCTAGCCGTCCTGGTCCCCTTGCCCCAGGGGGTTGTTTTTGTGCGCCTGGTGAATTGCCGCTTCTTCAGTGAGGCAGTTTGACTCTCATTAGCAAAGATATCTGTTCTCAGCAGACCACTGAGGGCCTGCCTCTATTGTAGCACTTACTCAGCATTATTTGTACTTCTGTGTGTATTTCCCACTGGTTTGTGAACTCCAGCATGCAGGCAGCCTGTCTCAGTCTCCTCCGCATCTCACAGTGCCTGGACCCTGCAGGCACTAAAGAAATGCTCGTTGAATGAACAAACACCAATATTCAATGAGCCCTTGCTCTGTATCAGTAGTCTCTGTCAGAATCCTCACGCAGCCCTGTGGCATAGACACAATTATATACCCATTTTACAGATGTAGCAACTAAGGGCATAGAGAAATCCCTTGCCCAAGGTCACAGAGCTTGCTAGGACTTGACCCTGGCAGTTGAGCCCCAGAGCTCAAGCTTTAACTTCTGCGCTAATAATGAGCAAATGAATGAATGAATGAATTCAGTGATATTCTATGAACTGAAGACAACAAAGGTAAATGCTACATGACCTTATTAGGATTTACAAAAGAAAAGCACAAAGATTCTGGGAGATCTGGCAAGGACGGAGGTTATGGGGGAGCAACAGCCCCCAGAGTTCAGGGAGAATTTAAAGTAAGTGAAGAATCAAACCATCCTACGAATTCCTGGGAATGCATGACAGAGCCAAGGGGCCTTGTTTAAACAACAAGGTCCACCCCTGTGCTTGTTGGGCAAAGGACAAAAAGTCACCAGCCTTGACATTTACGGTGTGCCTTCTGTATATCTAACACCACACCATTGAGTCAGCTCACAGAATAAAAATTGCCTCCTTCCCCCTCTCAACATGTTTGGATTCAATAAATTTTCCTTGAGCAGCTATTACGTGCCAAAGCCTTGAAGTAGATGCCAAGAGAATAAAGATGAATGAAACTCTAGGGGTCTCCAGCCTAGCATGGGAGACAGATGAGTATTTCATTCTAACAGTGTGCTCAGTGTTATCAGAAAGATACAGCCAGGAACACACAGGGGACCTAACTCTGCCTGGGGATGTAGAGGAAGATTCCAAGACAGCAATGACTGAGCTGGGTTTTGAAGGATGAATAGAAGTTTGCCAGGTGGACAAGGCAGGGAAAGGCTTTCAGAGAGAAGGCACAGTGAGTGCCAAGGCGCAGAGGCAAGCGTTAGGGGGCTATCAGCAATTCACTGGGGAGGAATGGCCAGCGAGAGACAATCAGTGGGATGGCGAGGGGGGGTGGGTGGGTGTGGGGGCGGAGGTGGTCTCTCGGGCACTCTGTGGAGCTTGGCTTTCTCCTGTGAGGTGATGGAACTATAGCAAAGGAGTTTATAGGCAGATGACATTTTTTAAAATAAGATGCTATCTGCATGGCAATAGTGTGAGGAAATGGAGAAAGGCACAGCCGGAAGCGGAGCAACCAGATAGGAGGCTGTTGCTATAGTCCGGGTGTGAAGTGATGAGGGTCTCAGCTGGGGACACGGGCAAGGGAGTTGAAAAGTGAGCCAAGAGACTAAGAAGTCTTGGTCTTGAAATGTTAAAATATGTGCTGACCACCTACCTGTGTTTTGAAAAGCTTGGTTACTAGGATCCTCATTTGAATAGGTTACATACACACAGTAGGGGTAACATGGCCTGTATCTGGGAAGTGCGTGTGTACGGGCATGTGTGTGTGTTCTCTCTGTCTCTGTCTCTGTCTCTGTCTCTCTGTCTCTATCTCTCTCTCTCCGAAGACAAATTGTAGAATAAACGTATACAAAAAAGGAACAAATATGTATAACAATGATGGTACCAGTCTAGTCTAAAATAACTGCATGTGTTGTGTAGGATGAAAGGGGGCAGGGAAGGGAAGGGTTAAGATAGAGCTGGGGCAAGGGCGAGATGAATAGTGTATTAGTTATCTACTGCTGTGTAACAGAATTACCCCAAAGTTAGCAGCTTAAAACAGCAAACATTTATTATTTCACGGTTTGTTTCTGTGGGTCAGGAATTTGGGAGTGGCTTGGCTAGGTGGTTTTAGCTCAGGATATCTCAAGAGGTTGCAGCCAGGATGAGGTGGAAATCTTGACCAGAACTGCAGAGTCTGATTTCAAGATAGTGTGCTCATCTGGCTGGCAAGTTGATGCTGGCTTTTGGCAACAGGCCTTACTTCTTCGCCACGAGGGCCTCTCCCTAGGGCTGCTTGAGTGTCTCCATAATATGGCGACTGGCTTCCTTTATGGCAGCTAGGGACCGGTGCTCCTATGAGAATCTAATGCCTGATATCTGAGGTGGAGCTGAGGTGGTGATGCTAGTGCTGGGGAGTGGCTGCAAATACTGATGAAGTTTCGCTGGCTCCCCCGCCGCTCACTCCTGCTGTGAAGCCCAGTTCCTAACAGGCCATGGACCCATACTGGTCTGCGGCCCCAGAGGCTGAAGACCCCTGCAGTCTATGGGGAGTGATCTGAGACAGCAAGGTGGAAGTGACGATGTGTTTTATGACCTGGCCTTGGGAGTCCTTTCCACGATGTCCTATTGGTTATGTAGGTCTGCCCTATTCATGTGGAAGGGGACCGTACAAGGATGTGAGTGTGACTGTTGGAAACCATTGTGGAGGCATAGATGGGGCTTGGGCTAACCGGGGGTCAGACTAGGTGTGTTGTGAAGGGGAGGGCACAAGGCTTAGAGACAGAAACTGATTCATGAGCAGTCACTCTGCCCACGTTCTGAGATGAACGTCAGTGCCTCATCTAGAATGTGAGGCTCATCATCCAATCCTGTTGGATAATAGTGAAGGTGATTTGAGAGAGGGTTTGTAAAATGCTTCTTTGAACTCTTAAAGCACCCTTGTATGGTTGTTGTATGAAGTGACTGCATAACAGAAGGGATCATTGTGAAGTGCCATGTTTCATCTGAATGGGAAGTTTAGCCGTGATGAATCTAGGAGGACCTCATGAAAGACACTTCATCCTTTATTTCTGTGGCTACAGAACCTCAGTGAATAACATTTATTGATCTTCTACGTCTACAGGCCAGGAGAGCACAATCATTTCTTTTATTCTTTCAACGATGCTGGGAAGTGGGATCCATAAACCACACTTTATGGAGAGGAAACTGAGGCTCAATGAGGTTATATAGCTGGCTCTAAAAATTGGGGTGTTAGGGATACAAGCTCAGGCCTGCCCGACCCCGATGGATGACAGTGAGGCAAGTGAGAGATGGGCTCACGAGACCTGAGCAACGTCCCCTTTCCCTGCATTTATATCTGGGACCTGGGATGTCCTCACAGTTGGGTTTTGCAGGTCCGTGACTGGGGAGTAATAGGGCCTTCCCTACCTAATACATCCCAAAGTGCTTAGCCTTGAATTGATGAAGGGTCTTCGTGTGTGTGTGTGTGTGTGTGTGTGTGTGTGAGCCCCGCAGCTGCTGCCATCCCAAAGCTGGGGATTAGGGTGACGAGGCCCACAGGACCCTCCAGAGCTGGCGGCAGGCCAGAGCCACACGGGGCTGTGGGCTCCTGGGAGTTCGGCTCCCAGGCCATTCTCGGAAAAGCATTTGCAGCAAGGCCACTCCAGGTGCCAGGCCTGGCCATCAATCCCTCACTCTTTGGAGCAGCGAGTTTATAAAGTAGCAATTAAATAAGAGCTCTGTAAGTGCTTCTGGGAACTGCCCCGAATGCATTTTCCAAACATAAATAACGGGGACCTCCACTCCGCGCAGAGCACAGGCAGAGAGGAGAGGCAGCACCACTGTAAAGAAGGGAGCCCTGTTGTGCTGACAGTCGGGCTACGTGCTCCGGGTGTGCGTGCACGCTCTGTGTAGGTGGCAAGTCCATTTGTCTTGCCTCCCTGGGTGGCATGTCAGTCAGCCTGGACATGTTGTGGCGAGGGGCTGGTGGCCCTGACTCACACTTTGATGGGGAAGGGCAGGAGATCGCTGGTCTGTTCCAGAGATAGTGATAATGATAGCAGAAGCAACCGTTTCTATTCATTGAGCACCTACTGTGTGGCAAGAGCCAATACATCCCATATTACTGACAGCTTGGGAGACTTTTCTGAGGTGACAGAGCCTATAAGGTGGAGGGGCCCAAATGAAAACTCGTCAGCCTCTTGCATTTCTCAGGCCCTCATTATACGATAGGTACTGTTCTAACGTTTTACATGCACGAACTGACTGAAGTCTCCCCACAAACCCGGGAAGTACATACTCTTAGTATTCTACTTCGTAGGGGAGAAACTGAGGCACAGAAAAGTTAAGCGTCTTGCCCAGAGCCAGCATTCAGGCTGAGGCAGGCTGGCTCCAGAGCTCCTGCACTGAGCCCCTGGCTGTGCTGCATCCGAGCATTGGACGTGAACCCTGGAGCCAGGTGCCATTCATCCCCTCTTCTCTTTTCAGGTTTGACTACTGTCAATTGTCTGTGCCAGCCAAAGGCAGGAGCGGCTCGGTCTGATGCAGAGCATGGTGCAGGGAAGTCCTTTCTCCCTGCTCCATCCCCTCGGTGGGTCCTCCTGTCTCAGTCTGTAGCTTCATCCATGCACCCTGCCTCCTCTCATCCATGTGTGTTGGCACCCCCAGCAACGTTGGGACCTCACTGGCCACGCTTGCTCTGCTTTCCTACCTTCGGGCCTTTGCTCATGCTGGCCTGTCTTATACGCTCCCTCTTCACTTGTCCACTAGGTAATTTAAAAATCCGAGGTATTTTAAGTCACAGGCAAAGAGTCACCTGCTCTTCGGAATATTTCCTGACCATCACCCCCTCCCCGCCCCCACCATCCAGATAAATTGGGTGCCCTTCCTCTGTGAATACCTCCACCAGAACACACAGCACATTCTTATTCTTGCTATTTTTCTCATCTGTGTAGATATGGGTGGGAGGATGGGTGGACCCATTTTCCGGAAAGGGTGGACACTCGGGTCATTGCTTTATCCTGGGTTCCCCAGGGTTCCGGCCACAACTAATCCTGCCCATCAGAGCAGTGTGCCAATAAAAAGACTGATTGGAACTGACTTCAGCTCTGCCATTAACTTGCTGTGTGACCTTAGCCAGGTCACTCTGCTTTTTTGGACCTCAGTTTTTTCATTTGTAAAACAGGAACAATTACATCTTCCTGGCAAGGTTCTTCTGAGAGGCAAATAGGGTACAGAAAACAGAGGTACCCAGCACATTTTAGGTATTTAATAAATATTTGTTTCCCAGCCCCTTCCCCTTGCCTGTGAAATGGGCTCTCAGGATGGCAGAGAATGCGGATAAGCAGACCATGAACAGCCCTTTGCGATGCACTTCTCTGCAGGTTTATGATTTTTCCTCCACTCCTGTAAGGCAGGGTCTCACTGCTTTCTGCATAAGACCCTCACCACCACGGGCCTTGTTTCCCTGCCTCTCTTGGGGCGATAAAACAGCTCTTTATCACCACCAACCCTTTGTCACATCACAATGAAACGTGGCATTTCTTGAATGCTGTGTTCCCAGCAGTCCCTTGGCCGAGGATCCCATCATAAAAACCCCATCAAGAATCTGGCCCGTGTTCATTCCTGAGTAGGGAGTCAGTGATTTCCCTGTCTCAGACTCCATCGAAGTTGCCAGTGATTAAGAAACTCATATATTTTCACACTCATTAAAAGAAACATGATGTTCACTTTTCCAAGAAAAGCCATCCTTGTTTGTAGACCCTGTAATATATTGGGAACGCCTCTTAATTGGCTTCTAGGACTCAGTGTCAGAAGTCAGACCCAAGTTTGTTTATTGACACAAGGAAAAAAATAAAACGTCGTATAATTAGTTGAGTGACTGACTCTAAATTCAGTAACTCCCATCGGTATGTGGCCTTGTCAGGGTTTAAGATTCCATTTTGGGTTATGAAAGAGGCCGGGTCCAAGGTAGCCCAGACGCGGGCTGCGCTGCACCATAGCTATTGTACAAATGGGCTCAGTGTGCTGTTTGTGTTAAGATGGAAAACTTTTACATGTTTGATTTTTATGCAAGTCAATTAACTTGTTTTTTATAACTGTAAGGGCTTGCTTTGCAAATAAGATTACTTACCACTATAAATTATGGGAACATAGGGGCCTATTCAGACAAAATGTTACACACCCCTAACCCGTGCACCAGGCTGCATGCCGTCCTTCTGCAGGGGGGACAGACGAGGCAAATGGACAGGGAGGTGAAGGAGGAGGGAGGGGTTATTTTGGTGCATTCTAAGGGGCCCTTCCAAGAGGGATGCAAAGGGGGGTGGGGGGAGGTCTGGGGGTGGGGACTAGGGAGCGAACCAGAATACCTTTCTCTGTGCTGCTTACCCCCACCCCAACTCTCCCAGGTTGCACAGAGCTGGCCAAGGCCTTCCCTTACATGGCAACAGAGGAATATCCAATGAGGGTTTTTTTTTTTTTTAAATTATTAATGTTTGCTACTTGGTGACAGCACATCCCCCTAAAGTTGGAAGTGTAGGGTAGGGCTAAGTCCGGGCTTTATTCTCACTGTTGTCTTGTCACCCTTCCTGTAATGATGGCCCCATGCCTGCCTGGCATCCAGTGGGCAACCCCCTCCCACGACACAGATGGGAAGGGTGAGGCCAGGGCAGAAGGAGGGACAGGAGCACAGGCATTTCTGCAGGCTGCTGCTCAGGGGTGGGGAGGGGGTGTGGAGGGTCGAGCCAGGATTGAGAAAGAGGACATTCAGTCTTCCGTCTCTGGGACTGACTCCCTCCCTGCATCTCCTCCATGGAGGGCACTGCAGTTCTCTACATGAGGTGCTTGGAAACTGATATAGGGACCCTTGGCTCTTAAGCTCCTTTGTGAGCTCGGATGGGTTCCTTGCTGTTCTGAGTCTCAGGTAATTTCTCATCTGTGACATGAAGGCAGGTTCCAGCCTGGCATATATCCCAGGGGTATGTTGTCAGCCGTGATTCTCAACAGGGCGATTTTGCCCCCAACCCCACAGACATTTGGCAATTTCCAGAGACATTTTGGTTGCTACAGCTGAGGGGTGGATATTGGCATCGAGGAGTTAGAGACGGGGATGCTACTAAACACCCTACAACGGGGGTCCCCAACCCTCGGGTCACGGACCTGGACCAGTACCGGTCCAGGACCTAATAGGAACAGGGCCACACAGCAGGAGGCGAGTGGTGGGGAGGGAGTGAAGCTTCATCTGTATTTGCAGCTGCTCCCCAGCACTAGCATCACTGCCTCAGCTCCACCTCAGATCATCAGGCATTCGATTCTTGTAGGAGCACCGGTCTCTGGTGCCAAAATGGTTGGAGACCACTGCTCAGACAGCAGACAGACCCCCACAAAAAAAAAAACTGCCTGGTCCAAAATGTTTACAGTGTCGAGGTGGAAAACCAAGTAGTGGAACTGCACTGTTTCTCTGAGGCACATGAGGGAAAAGGAGACCTTCTGGAGGCTGACCCGTCTTTGAGATAAGATTTAATTTACTGAAGAATCAATACAGAGTACCTAGTCATTTAGGAATCAAAGGACAGGTTTTCGGCAGAAACAGTAACAACATAATCCTTCACTCATATACAATCTATGGGGGTAGCTCGGGAAATACAATCATTAAAATAATCCTAAGAGGGATTAAGGTTATCATTATTCCTATTCTGCTGATAAAGAAATTGAGGCTTAAGAGTATGAAGTCACTTGTCTAAAATCACATAACCAAGCTTCCAAGTGCTGGACCCTTTTCACATACCTGAAGCAATCAGGATGTATATTATCGAATATTATGAAACCATGAATTTGAGGAGCAGTCAAATGTCATTGTCAAATGTCACTGTCAGGCATGACTTCACTGCATTTGCAACTACTTCCCAAAGGAAGCTTTCCTTCTTAAGATAATTGCACCATCCTCCACACACCTTGAGTACTTTGTACCCACTCTCATTGGGTCATAGGTCGTGGCCTCGAGGTCTGTCACCTCTATTGAATTGAGGCTCTTTGAGTGTAGGGACCATATCTTAATCATCTTGACTGGTCTCTTTGAGCTGCAGTTTCCTCTTCCGTAGCATAGAAACAATGACTCCTACCTCACCAGGTAGACCTTTGTTAAATGTTTGTGGAACACCTGGCTGAAGTAAGAGCGCGGACTTCCCCTGTGCCCGGCCTCCGTCTCCACCCCATCATACTGCCCCCTGCTGGCTTGATGTCAGATTTGGGTGCCAAACGGCTAAGGAAGCAAAAGATTTGGTGAGAAGAGTGTGAGAAGCATTAATGAATTCAAAATTTTACCTTATTTTTTTAAAGCACAGTGTATGGAAAACTGACGGCACTGGTATCAAGGAAAATGGTCCTTTAAGTATTCAATATTCATAATAAACGAACACCTCTGGTGAGACTTCAACTTGTAAATAAAGTCCTGCTCTGGCTCTTTAGGTCATGAAAGAAGCACAAATCCCAAAGAGATGAAAATTTAGGCAGCCACTTTGTAGACCTGGAATCCACAGACCTGTTAGTGTCCAGTCTCTTGCAGATGGCAAGATTCGCATCTGGCCTGCTGTGCGCCCCTCTGCGCCACTCCCGATGCATGTCTACCACATAGGGGCTTTAGAAAAGTCGTCTGACATCTTGACCCTTACTCTATCCACATCTGCGTCTGATGTCCTTGCAATTAGTTCGATTCTAGATGCTTTGTTCTCCAAATTACCAGTGATTTTGAGAACACACCATTCATCCATCCATCCATCCATCATTCATTCATTCATTCGTTCGTCCTAACACTGTTTTTTGGTGTTTTCCATACATACAGCTTTGTGCCCCTAGGCAAGTTAACCTCTGTGAGCTTGGTTTTCTTTTTTATATAATAAAATATGTAATAATAAGGTTAAGTGCCCAGTTTCAGGCATGTGGTAGGCCCTCAAGAGATGATAGTTATTATTAGCGTCTAAAAAGCTGTGGCTCTCACAGTATCCAAGGCATAAAAGACATGTAAATAAATTGAATTAGCAACTGACAAATGAGTGTTAACTGATGCCCCATGCCCCAGTACATGTTGAGGACTCTAAATACAACCCTTGAATGATCTCAGAGGGCTCCCCAGAGGACTGAGAACCGAGTCTCAAGTAAAGAACATCCTATATATTAGAGCTACCCCTTGTCTCTGGTCTGACATAGTATAATTATTCTTTTCTCATTTTTGAGTCGAAGAATCTGGAAGTAAGTGAGATGAAGAGTCTTATGCCCATGAATTAGATACTATTAATATGTTCTTTTCACGAGTGAAGAAACTGAAACATAGAGAAGTCTCCTCAGAGACACAGCATAATCAATGGGGGACCTCAAATGGGACTGCAGGCAAACCCAGCTCCAGAGACCAGGATTGTAAACCCTAGACTCAGTGGGAAAAAAGACCATAATGGGAAGAATATTGGATTTGTAGTCAGACCAATGTGGTTTCTAATCTCTGCTCCAGCACAGATTATCTTGTGAACCTGGGAAAGGCACTTAACCTCCTGGGCTCTGCTTTCCTTATCTGGTAACTGGAAATGATGATGAAATGCACCCTGTACATCACTTATAGAATGATAAATACATATGTGAAGAAGAGTTTCCTATGAATCTTTAAATAGAGTCAATTATTCCTTAGGTCTTCATAGGTTCTTAAAATTCATAAGAACTTTTACAGGCATGACTATATTGCTCAGATGCCCAATGAGATATACAGGGGAGAAATTTTTATCTCACTTTCATAGATGAGGAAAGTGAGTCAGCGAGGGAGAGAAGAGTGAAGGAAACTCTTTAAAATTCTCCATTTATTAATAAATATCAGCTCAGCAGCTATTATATTCTAGAATCACAATATCTTAAAGGGGATAGGGATTGTTTCCATTTTTCTGGATAAGGAATTGAGGCTCAAAGAAAATGTATAACTTGCACGTGGTCGTAGAACCAATCAGAAACAGCATTGGGATTTAAATCAAGGTATGTGTGGACTCCAGACATGCCCATGGTAGAGTGATTGGCTTCAGGGTCACAAGGTGGTCAGGGGCACAGCTAAGGAGGACTCCAACCCTAGTCTTCCAGGTTCAGAGCCAGTTCTCTTTCATCCCAATATTTCAAGTAAGTTGGATTCCAAATTCTAAGCAAACATTGACGTATGCAAAGGTTAAACAGTCAGAACCCCAGAGCTCAGAAATATCACCTTCCTTGATTAAACATGAGGAATCTTCCCGTTATAACATTTTCTGTCTACAGGAAATCTTTGCAGACATAAACCAATCCTATCTTCTAGCCCAAGTGATTTGGAGATGGCTTAACTGAAGAGATTTAAGAAGCAGACCCACCTACGAGATAATAAATGAAAGGGGATCACTGACTTTGGCAAGTGCAATCTACCAGGAAAGTCTGTGAGACTGGTGGGTGTGGCTCTATGATAAGTACAATCAGAAGGTCTATAGGGTTTTGGATAGGAGAGGGTGACCTGGAGCCAGAAACATGGGGTTTGAGTCTTAGCTGCTTCATTACTAGCTGAACTACTCAACTTCTTTGAGTATAACCATCTTGCCCTGTAAAATGAGGACAATAATGTCTCTCTCTCTCTTTTTTTTTTTTTTTGCCATTACAGAATTGTTTGAAACTCTATAGACATAATGAATGATTAAACTGTATGGCTTATCTGATATATATATATATATATATATATATTTAAAGAAAAAGTAATGGAGAATAGTAAAAAGAATTGGTGAGTGAAAATATTCCTCTGTATCACCAGAGAATGTAATCCAGGGAGAGAAAAACCAGAATTCAATGGGTTTAGACAACCTGGTCATTAGAAAAGTGCAGTGCATCCTGCTCATGGTGTATTTCACTAGGTTCTACCTTAAGAATATGATGATGATGATAATAATAACAACATAGTTCCTTGCTGTTTACCACACACTTCCACATACGGTCCTTATTTTCAATTCTCTGAATTGGTCATGTAGTCTCCACTTTCTGACCTTTGTACAATATTGTTACTGCTGCCTGGAACATCTCTCCCCTCTCTTTGCCCAATTAATTGTTTATCCTTCAATATCAATTTAGGTATCTCATTCTCAAAGAAATAGTACCTCACCCACTCTACTCTCCCAACCTGGGTGAAGAGCCTTTCTGAGTGTTTTATGATTCTACAGCTCATGTTGTAGCTGCCTGTTATTTGTCTGTTTCTTCTCATCTTCTTTCTGTGAGAGTTGGTGTTGGGTCCTGTTCATCTTTGGACTCTTAGAGCCTAGAACAGGGCTAAGTACATGGATAGTTCTCAGTGAATATTGCTGAATGAATGAATGAATGAATGAGTAAATTTGGTTATCCTAACAATTGCAAGAGGAAGGTAGATAGGGCTGGAAGACATCTGAAAGATGGTCCAAGCCAATTCTTGCCCTTGGATGAAGGAATCAAAGCCTGAAATTAAATAATAGTCCTAAGTTTCCCTGCTTATTGGTGGCAGAGCCACACTGGACATAGCCCTTTGACTAACTGAAGACTATTCTTTCTGTTTATTCTGAGTCTGTGGTCTCCAGGCAAATTCAGAAAGATTTTATATATTTAAGTACCTTTGGTTTGGACTGGGAACATGCTAGACAGTAGTCAAGATTACATAATGGAAAAGACACTAGGACTATCCTTGACTCCTCCCCTCTCTTTACCCACCATATTCAATCAATCATCAAGACCTGTCTCAAGAAGTTCTTGCATCAATTACCTCCTCTCCATCCTTAATCTTTCCATGATTAAAAAACAAAACAAAACAAAACAAAACAAAAACAACAAAAACAACTGCCCAATCTTGAGCCCAGACATTGCAAAGTTTTACTAATTGATCTCCTCTTCTGATCTACCCTCTACATGATATACATCACCCTTCATACGAACCCTTCAATGATTTTACAAGGGAGTCCCCTCCACATGAACCCTTCAATAGCTCCCAATGGCCTTGAAAATAGAATCTAAATTCCTGGACGCCAATGACAAGGTCCTGCATTGCATGTGATCAGACTTCTACTATAGTTTTTATTTTCCCACCATTCTCAGGTTCATGCTCTGTTACAGTAACCCTGAACTGTATAGAGTTTCCAGTTCACATCAAGCTATTTTGGATCTCCATGTGTGTGGTCATGCCATTCTTCCTACTTCTCTCCTGTCTCCCCATTTTGCCTGACTCACTCTTACTCATCCTTTGACTTGTTGAAGCTTCTGGGCTGGACCAAAAGCTCACATAGCAACATTTGCCCATCCCAATGTCAGAAACCAGTTCTGCTCCATCTCTATAGCCTGCACTTGGCTTAGCAGGTGCTCAATAAATGTATGTTGAATTAGACTAATAGGGGTTAAGATAGGAGTCTTAATTCTATCCTGTTAATAGCTGTCATCTTGAGCAGATCGCTTCTTATTTTGAATTTCAATAGATACATATTGTGCAACTACTATGTATAAAGTTCAATTTCCTCTACTGTGACATGGAGGGGAATGGAGAATTACTTTACTTAATCTTTAAGGTCCTCTCAAATTCTAAATGACATAGTTCCCACATCAGTTCCACTGGTATAATATTACTCCATTGTAATATAATATAATATGCAAATGATAGCTTTGAGTAAGGATCAGTTGTAGCATTGTGGTCAAGAAATCAGACTTCACATTGGATGAAGAGGTTGTGAACAATTAATTGGTGTTTCCTAAAGACTCAGTTTCGTGCCTCAAAAAATAGCACTAATAATAAGGCTCAGCTCAGGTTGATGAGAAGATCAAGTGAGGTGCTGTGTGTAATATGGTGTGAGGATCCTCATGCTCAGGGTAACTGTGGAAAATGGTTATTAGGGAACTGTTTCACATGAGAGGGAATTGCATGGCCTGAGAGGTTCAACATCTGATCAAAGTATGGATTCTGCTATTCCAGACTTGTAGGCACTGGACTTGAATTTTCCATCCGGAGAAGCCCACCATTCAAAAGGGCTGGAGGTAGTTAGCTGTTCTTAGTCATAGTGTACCATAGGGGCTGAAGTCCCAAACTAGCCTCACCAGCACCCATACCCGAAAAAGGCTTATCTGACAGATCCAGGAGCTTGGGTTCTGTCTCCATTCTAAACAGAGGGTTTGTTTTTTGTTTGTTTGTTTGTTTGTTTAAGTGGAAGTTCTCTACCCTATTCTCCTTTAATCCCTCCCTTTGCAAAATGTCCCATTGCCTTTTGGACAATGCTAGCCTGGCCCTCTGAATGCTTTTGAGTTAGATGAAGTCTTGATCAGCAGAATGGGGAACTGGGGAAAACAGCAACTATGCCACCTCCTCAACCCAGCTGGGATGTGTTGCCATGGAAACCGAATGCAAGGACGCAAAAGAAGCAGAAGAAAAAGAAAAGCCATAGTGTGTGTATATTCATGTGTTGTGTATATGCATGTGCATGCTTGCATACTCTGGTATGACAGCTAGAGAAAAAGGAGAGATGGTCATTTCTGAGGAGGCTTGACATTTTAACAGTTAGATTGAAATTGTCCAAGATAGACTAACAGTTTTCATTTGCTGTATTAGGTGACCCCCTAAATTATGTTGCATGGTCAGAACAGACTCCAGAATCTTGGCCCTTGTCCATCCCCGTCTCGTTCTTTGCTATTTGCCTCAATCCTCATAGGTGACAAGGAATATATTTCGTAAGTACCCACATATGGCAGGCATTGTGCTGGGCTCTCTGCTTTCTGACCTACTTTCACCCTTGCATTAACCCTGCAGGGTAGACAGCACTACCTCTATTGCATAGTTGGAGGGAGTTAAGGAGGTTAAAGGCTGTGAAGTCAGAACGGCTGTGTGAATCCCACCTCTGCCATTTCCTAGCTGTGTAACCTTCCGTTGCTGCTGCTTGTCCCAGTTTCCTCGCCTGTAGACAAGAGTATCACCTCTCAGCATTGTGAGGGGTGAGTTTGGATATATAGAACGTTTAGTGCTGTGCTTTGGCACGTGATAAGTGCCCAATAAATGATCACTGCTATGACTGACGTTCTCCAAGGACAAGCAGCGAGAAAGGAAGGAGTTTGTAATTCATTGTTACTACACAGTACTTGCCATGGAGTAAGTGCTCAATCTAGGAATGAAAGGATGACATTACTGCGGTTTTGCTACTTTCAGGGATGGAGAAAGACGGACTATGGGATTATGGCTAGGTTCTCAGAGTGGGCTGCCAGTCCAGATCTTTCTCACTCAGAACTTGAGCTCTTTCAGCCTGTCATGTTCACCTGACTCAGATACTGGGATGACTTTCCCAGCCTGAAGAAGGTCATGACTCTGAAGATGTTTAGGGCTAGGAGTGCAAGGGCCTATCTCTGAGACCCAAATGATACTTCAGCCTGGCACAGAGCAGTGGCCGATCCCGTGAACATGCTGGGTGCTGGCCTTTCATTACCCGTGGATACCTCTCACACAGCGTTTTGGAGACAGTGGAAGTGGCATTGTGGGATAACAGGTCTAATTGGCACATTCTTTAAATAAATGCTTCATTCAGGAATACAGAGGAAAGATAATCAATATCGAGTCTTTCTAAAAAGTGATTTTAATCTTGAGAGGATGGTAATCTGGCCTTTCTAGTCTCAGATCCAGTGCTAACCAGACTTATTACTTTGCGAAAGTCTCTGCCCCACTCTGGGCCTTGGTTTCCTCACTTTTAATGTGAGAGGGTAGGAATAAATGACAGTCACATTTCTAATGTCCCTTCCACACTGGTCATCTCTGACTCTACCTCCAGTTTCTCCTGGTTTAAATAGACCACAATATCTCATTGCCCTGTCTTTTATCAAATCTACCCCTTATAAGACAGCAGTCTCTAAGGAAAAGCATCCTTACCTGGTGATCACAGGCCTTTCCAGAGAGACTCCAATGATCTCTGTGGTTCTCTCTCTCTGCTTTCCCTCTCTGTTTGGGTGGGGACAGCCTGAGTGCTCTTTGGAGAAGCCCATATTATTAATAACAGTGACTTGTGTTTGCTCAGAGTTTTAGAGCTTAGAAAGACATTAATATTATCAATCACAGAGCTGGGATGGAATAGAGTAAAGAGCTTGGGTTCAACTTCAAAGTCTATGCTTTTAACAACCCCACATTACTTGTCTTCAAAAGGTCTCCTGAAGTTGAAGTTGGAATTAACCGATGTTCATTAAACAAACCAACTTTTTTTTTTTTTGGCTTGAAAAGAAAAAAACTGAAACCCCTCCTCATTCATACCCAGTTGCTCAGTTACTCATTTACCACACATTTATTAAATACCTATTATATGTTAGTCACTATTTTGGATAATATGGCTGGAAATCAGAATCAAATACAGTAGCTACCTTCAAAGGGCTTTGAGATCCAGACATGGCCGGATATGGGTCCATGCAAATTTAGCACAAGTCTATACAAAGTTAGGCTAATGTGATGAGATATAGTACACAAGATTGGAAAGAGTTGGGTTTTGGAGTTTGAACCCTGTTTTCGAGTCCTGACTTTGCCACTAACTAATTAAGAGTCATTGGGTAAGTCACTAAACCTCCCTGAACCTATTACATAGCTGTAGTAATACCACATAGATTACTGTCGGAGTTTAAATGATATAATGCACATAAAGTACCTAGGACAGTTCCTGCCACATATGGGCAGTTAAGATCTATTATTTATTATGATTAATTCTCAGCGCTGTGAGAAACAAAGTGTGGCTTGATTAATTCCATCTTTGCCACGGGCTAAGGAGGTACCATGTAAGCTGGGCCCTAAAGTATTAGATCTCCCTAGGTGGAATTCTGGTTTGGGGAGAGAGGGCAAGGGTTAGGCAGGGAGCATTTCAGGTAGAGCAAATAGTGTAAGGAAAAGCATCAAAGGGCTGGCAAGTTTAGAAAGCCATGAGCAAGTTGGTGTGGCTGGTGGTGTGGAGTGGAGCAGAAAATGGTGACAGATTATAGTGGCAGGTAAGGTGAGGTCATAGATGATGAAGTATCTTGGGTGCCATGCTAAGGAAGTTAGTCATGGTTCTATAGCAAAACAAGACACTGGAAGTTTGGAGTACATGCTAGAGAAATGACAACACAAGTAGCAACGTCGAAGATGGGACAGGCTAGAGGTGAATAAATTGGCTATCAGGTTACTCAAAGGCCAAGGCTAGAGATGATGAGGGCTTGAGCTAAAGCATGTGGTGATGATGGGGATAAGAAGATGGACTGAGAGATGATAATTCAGGAGGTCTAGGTAGGTACTTTGTTAGTGAGAACAAGATGCTCACAAGAGGTGGAGCAGAGATTTTTTGGGGGGTCTACATATCTTGGTGAATGGTTGGGCCATTACTCGAGAATGAGAAAACTGAAAACAGCCAGATTAGAACATTAAGGAATAGGGTTAGGATTCAACTTTAAACTTGTGTTTAATGTGCTGAGGTCCAGGAAGCAGTTGGCTCTGCAGGTGTGGAACTCAGGATAGATGTCTGGCTGCAGGACCAATATTTGGGTGGTGGCCATCCAGGAATGATAGTTCGCCCTGTGGGAGTCCTGAAGTTTCCTCTCAGGCAAAGGATATGGAAGGAAAAGAAGAGAGCTGACCAGAATCCTGGGGACCATCAATTTCTAAGTGTCCAGCCAGACAGAGGAGTCACATTGAACATGTGCCTGGGGATCTGAGTCGGCTGGAGACAAAGCACGCGGCCTACTCATGGCGCTTGCTTTTGATGGGAAGAAGGCAAACAGTAGCAGAGACCTGGACACTTGGGCAATCTGTCTTGGAATGTGGCTTTTGGGGGAAGTTTCCAGCCTTGGGGGTGAGAGGTACTTGAGTCCACAGGTTAGTTACCAGAAGCCCTATGCTGCCATCAAAATTTCTCTATTCGTCTTAGTGTCTAACTTGAGGTTTGACATTGCCCAAATCATTTCCCCTCTCAGGGGTGGTGATCTTGAGAATATGAATATCCTTTAAAGCTTTCCATTGTTGATATTATATTGCATGTCAACCCCCTTGGCTCTACCAGTATGCGATTTTCTCTCTCATAATCAGGCCTCTCCCCCTGAAGTGAGATGAGAATGATACCACTCAAGACTATTTCTGGGAGGTAGTCATTTCTGGGTGATTCCTGATAAAGGGCGAAGAACTAGAAATGAAGAATTTCTAGAATTAGAACAAATTAGGGCTAATTACCTGGGCTGGATTCCTGCCTTTGTTCTGGTAAAACAAACTCCCCAGTTTCCCAATTTCCGTCCATCCTAATTTAACTTTTTTTCCCCTCTCAGCTCTGCCTTTGGTCACTAGTTTTCCCATTCATCCATTCTTTGGCCTATAATTTCAACAACAACAACAACAATAGCAACAACAAAACCAAAAACAACTGGCACTAAATACAAAACCCTCTTTTTCAGCAGAGACTATTATACTATCAAACTCCTTTCCCAGCTGAAAGGTTTTGGTCTCCAGGGCAAGTTATTCTTCATGCCTCAATTTCCTTATCTTATCTTTAAAATGATAATCAAAATTCTGGCTATGAGCTCTTGTGTGGGTTTGAAAGAGATAATGGATGTGAAAGTGGTTTTAAACTATGAAGCATTAGTCATTGTTTAATTTTATTGCTCCCTAGGTAGGAAAGATCAAGTCTTAACTGTCCAGCTGATTAGATAATCTCTCTTATTTTTAAGGATTTCAGATGTAGGGAAAGGTGTATCTTCCACCCACACATGGAAAGTCTTCTCAGAATTTTCTCCATGGAATCACTCACTCAATGCTATCTAGCTTCTGATGGGAAGTCTTCTCTAGATGGAGAATTCCCTTCCTTGATTTGCTAAAAGAGTTTATCTGGCAACTCAGCCATCCCCCCACCCCCCACCCCCTTCTCAAGCAGACAGGGACCTTCAGAGTCAGTAACCCGAAAGTCACTGTAATCCCCAGAACTGATAGAGTCACTTTAGGGTCATCTGAACAGCCCTGGCTCTGTGCTCTGTATCACATATTTGGGTACATTCTTAAATTTCCCCTGGATCATTGTTTAACAGAGGCTGGACTCTGAACTCCTGGTATTATCAGAGCCCCAGATAGAACTTGGCTGATACCAAAAAGGTAATGAATTAATATTTCTTTGTTTATTCAGTTGTCTCTCTCTACATACATCGTCTATGTGCCCTGAACTGTACCAGTGCTCAGGGATACCATGCTGAGCAACAAGGAAGGAGGTGACAGTCCGTTGGAAGAGGCAGAATACACACAAAAAACCCCTGAAAATTATAAATACCAACTACAAACTGATACAGCCTGTGAAGACAATTCTTGAGAGCCAAGAAAGCTTGGATCAGAGGGGGCCTGACCTGACTTCAGTAGTGGGATCTGAAGGATGCAAGGGCATTTAGGGGTGTTTGGTGGCAGAGAAAATACCCCAGCTTGAAGGTACAGCATGTGCAAAGGCCCTGAAGCTCCGTGAGAAAGAACCTGAATTGTGTGGCTTGAACCCACAGGCAGGTGGAGAGAGGCCTCAGTCTGGTAAGGATTCCGGCCTTTATCCTCTGAGCCATGGAAATTTATTAGAAGTTTTATGCAGGGGAGTGACAAGACCACATGTGTGTCTTAAGGTCACTCAGACTACAGCGTGGAGAATGGATTGGAGCTGGGGCAAGCATGGAATCAAGGAGACTGGCTGGGATTATACACTCAGGGAGCACTAAACCCCTCTGCTTCCCCCAACAGCCCAGCAGAGAGCTAGTGCTGTTTGCACCTTGGCTCCATCATCAATTAGCTCTGTGTTCTTGGGCAAGTCACTTAAACTTTCTGTTTCCACAAGTTTCTATGTCTGTAAAATGGAGAAGGATTATTAACGTTGCTTGACTAACTTTCCCTCCTTAATTCAACAAATTGAACGTCGATCAGAGGTCCTTTACAAGACAGACTGGGAAGAGGCTGTCAAAACCAGTAACTGTGGGTCTTTTTCACTTAGCGGATGCAGACTACCATTATCCTTTTAATTCTTATTCTGTAGACTCTCTGAGCAGCCTGTAGATGTGTGGTTGGCTTCCTGAGACCACTGCTAACCACAGAGAAATACAGCAGCTGACTCCTCATTACTAATGGCACCAGCCACTCCTGCCCCTAACATCTGGAATGAAATCTATGACATCTGTCCTTCATTCACTTTCTGTGAGCTTTACTTTTTCTATCTGTAAAACAGCTTAGGTATACGTATCCTTCCAGTCAATATTTTTTTAAGTGCTCCTATGGGTCAGGCACTGTGCTAGTCTCTGGGGACATAAGACAAGCCTATTTCTTGCCCTTGGGAGTTTTTATTTCTCATTGCATGTACAATTATGTTCATGAAAGTGCTTTTTACATTCTAACACCACTTATAGCAATTGCAAAGGGAAGGTTGAACTGAAAATCTGGAAATGTTCATTTTGGTGCCAGTTCTGTTCCAAAGTAGCTAGAACTGAGACAAGTCAATTGGCCTTGACAGGCCTTACTTTCTTAGGTCAAATGAAGGGGTGAAGAACTTTAAAGTTATCCCAGTTAAAAAGGTTAGGATTCTATCATCTTTCCCTTGAAATATGAATCCCTTTCTAAAATTCTGTATATGATGTCCTTCAGGACTTTCTTTTTTTCTCATTTCAAGGAATCATAGTTTGCTGTTTACTTTCAGTCCCCTCCTAATATCTAATCCAGGATCCCAGCTGCAAATGCCTGCCTACAAGAGTTCCGGTTGGTAATATAATGAGTGACGTATGCAATAGGGAGAGGTAGGGACTGTGGCCAAATAATTAAAAAAGGAAGAATATTTGATTTAAAGGGGACAACTTCATCTCAGCTCTAGCACAGTATCGCTTTATATCAAAATGCAGACTGGATCTAACTTCTGTTTTCCTTGAAAACATCTCTCAGTTATGTCCTTTCCTCAACCTTCCGATTGCACCGTTCTTCAGAACTGGATGACAGTTTCAGTCTCTTATGTGGCCTTCTAGCCTGCAGTCTTATCTTTCTAATCTTTTTTTTTTTACACAAATTTAATCTAGAAGAATCTTCCTACCTCATCTCTTCCTCAATAACCTACAATGGCTCCCTGTGGACTTTCAGGCACCTCCAATGCTTGAATAGTTACCATGTCAAGCATTATACTATATGCATTGTACTATATGCTGTGAAGACTTAACAAATGAGTTACAATAAAACATTCTATTTTTTTATTCTTAAATTCTATTTAAGTTACACTTAAAAATTCTCACAGCCAGGACAGGGTTTAACCTTTGTGTTACAGACCTTAGAATCTGGAGAAAATGGCATACTCTCTTCCCAGAAAAAAACAAATGCAAATACAATTTACACAAACTCTGCAGAGCCATCCTCGACACCCCTCTTTTAAGCACAACAGGTTAAGAATCCTCTCCCTAAAGAAAGCGTGACCCTGAGGGCTTAGTGTGATGAAGGAGCACAGAGAAAGGAGATATTTCATTTTAGCTAGAAAAAGCCTTTATGGAGGAAATCCGATGTGACTTTGACATCACATGGGCCTGGATTTGAATCCAGGACTTCTACGTACCAAATGTGTGTCCTTGGGCCAGTCACTTAACCTCTCTGAGTCTCATTTTCCTCATCTTTATAATGGTGATTATGCTCCTCATTTTAAAGTGAGGTCGCAATATGAAGTATCAGGCTGGTAGCATCATCCAGGCAACGTCAGCACCTTTCTTTGCCTTTTGGCTTCATCCAGGATTCTTTGCACTCCTGTCTTCATACCATCCCTAGTGTAAATACATTTGGTCCCAACAGGACTCTTCTGGTTTTCTGGGAAAAATATTACTGCTACTCAAACTCAGAGTGCTTGTTTATCCTTACCCTCCTTTTTTTGCTGTCTCGACCACCCATCCATTCATCCATCCGTTAATCCATCCATCTCAATTATAAACTGTAATCTTCTCCAGGTTTCTCAGATTCCTCCCTCTTCTGGACAAGCCTGAAACCTCCATGTGCATGCATGCATGCATACGTGCATCCATACGTGTGTGTGTGTGTGTGTGTGTGTGTGTGTGTGTGTGTGTGTGTATCTCTGGAAGGATTGGCAGGTGGTAAAGGGAGCTTTGTCATCTGAGATTCCTCTTCTGTGCATGGTCCCTTGCAGGCCTGAAACATCAGGGGCCTTTTTGATCTCTCCTTCAGCCCCCACATCCAATCAGTCACCAAGTCCTCTCCAGTCTTCTGGCAACTGATCTTTTTGTCCATTGACATTGATGCTCCTCAAGTATTGACTCTTACTGACTCTTTCTGGATCACGGAAAGATCCTTCTTACCTAATCTCCTAGCAGCCACTATCCCATTTCTAATCCATCCTGGATACTCGCGCCAAATTTAAACTGAAAAAGTCAGTATATTTTAATTTTTGTGTCCTGAGCGTACAATATAGAGTCCGGCCTATAGAAAGTGCTTGTGGTAGATTAAAGATGACCCCTGATTCTTTGCTACTGCTCCCATTGAGAGGTGATGTCTTATTCCCTCCCTTTGGATCTTGGCTGGTCTTAGACACTTGCTTAATCAACAGACAACAGCAGAGACAATATTATGGGACTTTGAAGTGATAAGAAGCCTTGCAGCTTCCATCCATGTCTTTGGAACACCTTCTCTCAGAGCCATGAGCTGTCATGTAGGGAGTCCAGCTATTCTGAAGCCACCAGGCTGTGAGAAAACCCAAGCCACATGAAGAAGCAACTTGTAGGGGCTCTAGTCAACAAACAGGTCAGCTGGGCTCTTAAAATGGCTAGAAACCATTTGGAAGTGGACCCTCCAGCCCTCAGCTGACATCATGAGTATCAGAAATGAACCTCTCAGGTGAGCCTTTCTCACATTCCTGACCCACAGAATCATGAGCAAAATAAAACGGTTGCTTTAAGATTGTTAGTCTTGGTGTAGCTTGTTGCACACCAATTGATAAACAGAACATCGCTCAGAAACTATGGAATGAATGATTTCTTTTTAGCAGTGCTCTAATGGTGTTCCTGCTCCATTAGAGAGCTCCCAATGGCTCCTATTGCCTGAGATAATAAAGTGTAGTGTCCTTAGTTGGTATTCAAGGTCACCCATAATTTGGCTTCCGCCTGCTTTTCAGACTTTATTGCCTGTTCTCATTCAGCATAGATCTGTCGTACACTAAAGTTTGAGTTGTTTCCCAAACACAAAATTCTTTTCCAACATCATGTCTTTACTTATATACACCATTTTCTTCATCTAAAGCCCACTTCAGGAGGTTGACATTCAACTTGTCCTTTGAGACTTTAGTCAAAGGCCTTCTCTGGCTGCCAAGTCCAAAAGTAAGCCCTCCTCTTTCTGGCCCAGGTTTATTTGATGGTTCGTTTATTTCCTCTTTCATCACCCTGTTCTTCATTTCTTATCTCTTCTATTGCATTATAAACTCTTTGGGGCAGAGCAGGCAGAAGTGAGAGAGAGGGATCCTGGCAATATAACAGGGTGTACAAAAATATTACGTGAGGATTATCAGGAATGAATCCCTATGGAGCTTGAATTGAGACTTGCCAACACATAACGTGGCATGTTGTGTCTCTCAGGCCAGGCGCTTGAAGGGAAGAAGGATATTTAGAAGAAGCATGGACTTTAGCATCCACTCAGATTTTGAACCATAACTATGTCACTGCGTGGCTTCGAGTGAGAAGCTTAAATTCCCTGAGCTCCAGTTTCCTTATTTGGAAACTAGAGACCTTGGATGAGAATGTGCGTGTGTAAAGGACCTAGCTCAGTGCTTGGCACATCACAAATTATCAATAACTGGTTTGTGAAGAGATACAACAGAATGGCTGATCAGCTTCTTGACAATCAATTGTTATTATGTCAATTTTGGAGAGAACTCGCAACCAAAAAAAGAAAAGTATAATTAAATACAAAAATCAATAAAAGAACAAAGAAAGAAGAAAAAAGGGAACAGTGAAGAGGCACAATGAACACCTCCCAGCCCATCCCAACTATATTAATCTTTGCGATCTTCAGCCAATCCCTGCTGGGGTCTCAGTCTTCTCATCTGTAAATTGAGCAGTGTGCATTGGAATCTAAGCGCTGACATTCCAAGAGCATTAAAGAAAAAGGATGAATCACCCCTTCAAAATACCAGTATGGGCTGGGCCCTCCCCCTGCCGTCCCCATCCAGCACAGCTAAGAGCTCTTAATACACAGCCAGCTCCCTCCTGCAGCTGCCACCAAACTTCAACCCCCCTTTCCCAGGAGTCTCACAAGCAAGACTGATAATGGACCCCGGGCCTTCTCCATCTCAACGGGGAACCAGATCCCATTCCCAGACCCCACCTCCCTTGAGGGGACTGGCTTTCCATGGACATTTGGCCTCAGTACGCTTGTGCATGGAGTATGGGGAGTGTTGGAAGAATAGAAGGAAGAAATAAAAGGAAGAGTTGAAAACAGGTGGATGAGTGAATGCTTGCAATCATGGCAGAAGGGCTGGAGTGACTGAAACCTTGCCATTCTCTTCCAGGATTTTGAAAAAGTTCATGTGTGTATCAGTAATAGTTATAAATCTCCATCCTGGAAAGGCATGGTCCCGCAGCTGCATAAATTCATAGGCAAGGCTGTCAAAGCCTCAGAAGACACCAAGATCCATTTTCTTCCTTACAGGAGATAGGCACTAGGTGACCGCAGAGGACAGTTTTCTTGCCTCTCTGCCCAGAGCTCTGTACTCCTTTCCACGTTGATGCTATTATTAGTATTATCAACATTAATAATAATGGAGACGTAACAGCCTGTGCGTTAGTCCCAACGTTCCAGGAGCCAGCACCTCCTTTGCTCTTTACTAGGACTGCCCGGTTCCTACTGGATCCACTCTCCGTGTCCGGACCAGCTCCGGGCCTGCCCTTTGAATCTGTCTGTCTGGTGGTCTGTCTATTGCAGGTCATGTCTGCAGCCCTGTGCTCCTAGCTCACGCCGGCTCAGGCTCTGAAAGCCGAGAAGCTGGCCGGCTGCGAGCGGGTTTTCCAAGTGGGCAGGGGTGGGGAGGAGGGGCGCGGGAGGGCGAGCAGGAGGGCGGAGGGAGGAGGGGGCGTCGCGGAGGGGAAGACCTCGCATTGTAATCCAATGACATTGCCAACATGGGGGGGGGCGCTGGCCTCCGCGCGCTCTCTGAGTTTTGGCTGCCCGCCCAGCTGGGAATAACTCTCTTCGCATAATTCGCGTGTTTACCAGGCATGAAAATTCTTGCTTTCGCCCCCCCCACCCTCCCTTTCTCCCCTCCCACCACCTCCGCCCCTCGCAAGTGAAACTCTGTCTAAAAAAATATTGGCCCGGGGCACAGAAAGTTTTGCATAAATTCATAAGTGATGAATGGCTGATTTTAACGTTATTTGGGTATTTGTCAGACCTTAACAAATATACATGGGGACGGCGGTTCATAAACTTAAACATCTCAATATCCCCTTTCTTCTGGAAATAAATTACGTTTGTTTGCCCGGCTTGGAGTCTTAAGGTAGCCGACATTAGGAATATTTTAAAAGCCATCATCCATCGAGCATGTCTCCCAGGCGCCAGGAAGATTAAATGAAAGAATCATAAGATGGAGGTCTTTAACTTTTAATCCTTTTACAATGAAGCCTCAGATAGTCGCGGGGGCAGGGTGCCCTCTCTGGGGGGAATAATGCCGTTATTCCTCGGCTCTCAGTTAATGAATACCCTAACGTCTGTCCCACGGCTGACGGAGGCAGCGCCGGGGAGGGGGCTTCGGCTCCCGGGCCAGGCTATTGAAATGAGGAGCCACGGAGGCTGCGTCGGGAGGGAAGAAAGCGCCCGGCTGGAGGGACAGGGCGGGCGGGGCCGGGGGCATTGAGACTGCGTTGGGGACCCGGCTCAGGTTTGAAATAATTAGCATAGATTCGCCGGGACTCCGGACTGGGGCGGGGGTAGGGGGAGGGACGCCAGGAGGGAGGCGCGGGGAGGTGGCAGGGGGTGGGGAGGTAGCAAAGGAGAGCGACTTTGGAGTCCAAGATAAATAAAGGGAGCGCTGAGCAGTGTCAGGAAGCGGGCCCACGTGGAGCAGCGCGGATGGGCGCCACCGCGGACTGAGGCGGAGGGACGCACGCGAGTCGAGCGCCCGCCCTAAGAAGTTGGCTTTCTAAGGGGTGGGTGGGAGTGATGATTTGCACGTCTCTTTAAGGGATAACACTTCTTTTGCCCCAGTCTAACTCCAAAGCTCAAAGATCTGGAAATTAATTTCTTCTTTTTCCCCACCCCAAGTAAGTGTCCAGTGCGGGGGCGGGGGGGGGGACACCCCGTTCCCAACGGAAGGTCCTAGTGGTGCCGTTTTTCAACCAAATTCGGACCCCTCCGAAACCCAGACCCCCAGAGTCCTCCTTAGGTCCTGGGGCAGGAGGGAGGTGATTGTCAAGTCTCCCAGTTATCCCCCGCCATTCCGGCTGAAGGCCTGGGATTTTGGGCGCTCAGACCGGTCAGATCCCGGAGGCTGTGAATGTTGATTCTAAGGGATCGCCTCAGTTCGTACCACTGTAGCTTCCAGGCCTGCAAAGGGTTAACATGGGCTGGATATTGAGGTAGGGATGCGAGGCGGGAGGGGTGGCAGGATCTGGGTGGGCGCGCTCAGATCTCCCCCATTCCTCGGGGGTCAAGTTTCAGCAGCACTCCGCCCCCAGGGTAGGTGTGAAAGACACGTGTCCTCATTGTGAAGGGCCTGTCAGGCAGGACAAAGCGGCCGCCCACCCTCCCCCCCGCCCTCGGCCCAGCCTGGGGTCAGCTCCAGGGGGCCGGCTGGGTGTCGAGGTCACGACGGGCCGAGCTTTGGTGACATAAGGAGAAAAATCTGGGAGACTGGGCGGAGGCCACGTGATGCTCAAGTGAGGGGTTTGAGAATACCCCCCTCCACAAGCACACCATGAAAAACTGAGTGGTCACCTCTATCACACCAGAAGAGGGGATGAGCCCCTTCTCCCAACAGGCGTAGTAAGCACAGCTGGACACCCCCCTCCGCTGCCCCCCCCGCAACACCCCCCCCCATCAATCACCAACACAGAGAATCGCAGTGTGGAGCGCAGTCGATTTTAGTGGTTTTCTTTAATCCTGCTCTGCACTTCTTTCTCATTTACTACACGGGATATTATAAAGAATAAATAGCAGATACTCTTAATTTACAATGATTAGTCATTCCATTTGTTCTCTATATTTACAATAACTGTAAAATAACATTGAACTCTATAGCTTCTTCGAGGTCCAAGGAAAACCAAAACACTTTCCGAAGAATGGAAAATAGCTTTTTAAAAGTCCTTCTACAAAAGTTCTTCCCTCTCTTTGTATTTTAAGAAAAAATAACTTCCCGCCCCCCTGCTTCGCCATGCGAAGGGCACTGGAATATAAATAGCAGGTTAACATTATTAGCAACAACCAGGATAAGTCTCTCTTTTCTCTGTTCTTTTTTTTCCTTTTGCTTATTTTTTTTTAAAAATACAGTAGAAGCCGGTAACTTTTAACGTATAATACTGACCTTTTAATAAGTAAATTAAAACTGGGACCGTATATACACACACATATACATTCCTACACAGTTAAACAGTGCATTACATGAACCAGAAAGCTAGGTCTCTGTAGCCAAAAAAAAAAAAAAAAAAAAAAAAAAAAAGTTCATTGAATCTCCTCGGGAGAGGGTGGTGGAACTGGTTAGAGATGGTGCGGGGGCGTCGGTGGGGGATCGATCAAGTGTCCGGGTGCGGGCAGGGGCCTCCGAGTTCTAGCACGAGCACTTGCACTCGGAAATGATGGGGTACTGGATGGGAATCCAGCCGCAGCGCTGGCCCCCGCGCCGCTGACAGCGCCACCGCAGCACTGTGAGGTGCACGGACTTGGACGGCTTGCACACCATGCCCTCGGGCACGGAGCACGAGCGCTTACTGAAGCAGCTGCCCACCTTTACATAGCGCGGCCAAAAGCGGCTGCCCAGGTCGTTCCACGCGTACAGCACCGGGCAGAAGGTCTGCGACCACAGCCACATCTGTAACTTCCTCCTCAGCTTCTTGCTCAGGCGCTGCTTCTTGCCCGGGGCCAAGCCATCGGAGAACTCCAGCCCTTTGATCTCGCTCGGCATGGCCCCCGACGGCCGCTGCCGCAGCAGCTGGTCCAGCTCCGCCAGGTCCTCGGCGCCCCCGGCCGTCCCCGCGCCTCCGCCGGGCCGGTCCTCGGGGGGCGAGGTTGCCATGAAGCCCGGGTCGTAGTGGCCCCCGAGTAGCGAGCGCAGCAGCGTCTCGTTCAGATCCTTCTCCTTGGGGTCAAAGATAGGGTCCGGGTGTTCGATGAGGTCCACCAGGGGCAGGTTGTCGCTGGGAGCCGGGCGGATGTGGAGATAGTGCTGGCCGCCGGCGGGTGCCGCCCGCAGCCCCAGGACCACCACCAGGGCGTAGAGGGTGACCCCTAGGCTGGGGCAGCGCTCCATGCCTCCGGCGCGCGCCCGGGGCTGCTGCTTCGTCCCGCGTCCCCGGAGGAGAGCACGCCGAGCCCGCGGCGCCACTGCGCTCCCCCGTCTCTCCGGCTGCCGCTCACCCGAAGCTGGGCAGGCGCAGGGCCGGCAGCATGAGTCGCCCGGAGAGCCCTTCGCACAGCGCCGGCTCCCACCGAGGCGGAGAAAAGGCACACAAGTTGGCCGCAACTCCTCTCCTGGGTCTATTCGGGAAGACGGCCGCGGCGGGGCATCCGAAATTACTCCAGGGCGACCGCGGGCGCGGGGGGCGCCGGCTCCTCGCTGCCTTCCCCGGCCGGCGGCAGTGCAGGGCGCGTGGACGAGCCGCTCTCCCCTCCTCCTCCTCTCGCTGCTCCTGGTCCGCCGCTCTGAGCAGCGCTGCTGGCCGAGCCGGTCCTAGGGGCACTTCCCTCCGCCTGCTCGGGGCTCCGCGGCCGGCTCTGCCCGGCGGACTCCAGCGGCGGCGGCGGCGGCGGCGTCCGCGCACGTTGGCACCGGTTTGTCTGTCTCGCAGGGTCCAAGCCTTTAAATTTCCTGCACTTTCAGCTCCATCACCATGGAAACCACTGACTCTCTCGGCGTTGCCCCCTCCCCCTTCTTCCCCCCAACAACAACCCCACCCCCCACTTCTCCACCCCCGAGGAGCTGGAGCGGCACAGGCTCCAGGGGAAGCCTCCTGCACTCGCCGAGGAGGCGGCGGCGGCGGCTTCAGCAGCGCCCAGGGCTGTGCCCCGCCGGACCCAGATGCCCCGGGAAGCCGACAGTCCGGCTGCCCGCCGGAGCTCACAGGCGGCGGCGGCGGCGGCGGCGGCGGTGGCGGCGGCGGTGGCGCTTGGCAGGTCTCCGCGCAATTTTCTCTCTCCCCCACCACCCACCCCCCTTCTCCTCCTCCTGCAAAATGCACCGCCCCCCTCCTTTCTCCTGGAGCAATGCAACTGGGGCTCTAGGCGCCCCGCCAGGGCCAGTCCTGGGGAAAGCTCGCGGCCGCGCTGGAGCCGGGCTGGAGGGTGCAGGGCCGGTTTTGGGGGTGCTCGAGGTGGTGCTGGGAGGGTTCTCACTAGCTGGGTGCTTTGCACTGGAAGGGGAGGTGCTGGGGGTTCGTTTCTCCGTGCAGTTCGGCGTAAGGAATTTCTTCATGTGCATGGAGCTTTATCCCCGGGTGCGTCTCGCCTTCCTCTCTCCCGGGCTCGGTCTCAGTCCCCACCCCCCCAACCTCGGTACACACACATTCTCCTCTCTCTCTCTCTGTCTGCGCTGGGGAGTTCGGGAGCCGCAGCGTTGCGCAGCGTGATGTAATTCCTAGGAAGCTCCTGCCCGTCTGTTACCCAGGTCCACGAGGGGATTCGTTCTTCACCCTCCTCTTCCTTGGCCGGCTCCTGCACCCTGAGTGGCGAGCTGCAGGGGCGCGTCCGGCTCGCCTGCGGCTTCCCTAGCCCGCCAGGCTCCGCGCGGCTGCCACTTGGCTCCCTGGGGGCGGCGCGCCCTCTGCTGGTTCGCGGTAAGTCCTGCACCTGGCGCTGGCAGGGGCGGCCTTGCGAAGTGGGTTTGTCTGCTGTCCACTCTGATCAGCTCAGTTTCTGCTTGTGTCCGTGTCAGTGTGTGTGTGTGTGTGTGTGTGTGTGTGTGTGTGCGCGCGCGTGCGTGTGCATGTGTGTGTGTGCGCGCGCGCGCGCTCTCGTTGATGGGTCCATTCTGGTTCCGGCTGTTCTCTTGAAGCTCTCCAGGCCCTACATGTAAACAAACCTCTGTAGATCCTCCTCAAGCCCCTCAAATATCAAAAGAATAGTACTACACCTTCTGCCTCCTGAAATCAGCCTCAATGGGCAAGAGTGCAGACCAGAAACTTAAAAGATGAACTGGCAGTAGGGCGACCTGAATCCTGAATCAGACTTCATCCTAATCAAACTATGTTACCTTGCACAAGTCACTTTTGTGGCACCATATGCCTTATTTTCTGCATTGGTGGCATAACTACATTACTCTTCCAGTCCTGGCTTTCTATCATTCGCAATAAACGTGCCTGATGTTTTTTCTCTTCCAGAAGTAGTTTCTCTCTGATAGGAGATGGATATTGAAATGACACTTCTTGTTAATTTTCTCTTGGATGAAGAACTGACTCTAAGCTTCCAAACTCAAACTCAGTTTCCTTTGTAGTGGATGATTGGAGCTGAAAAAAGCTGGAAAAGAGAGACTTGAAGTGAATGACTCAAGTGTTCACCAGCATTCCATGGAACAAAGTTAGGAGATCTCATTGTGACAGCTTAAATCACTCCACTTTCTTTCCCCAAAGATCTGTTTTTCCCTTTCAACCTGTGCTGCTCTCCCACCCCCGGGAAGCTTATCATCTGTCTAAGGAAGAAAACATGTTTCACCACACAATCTTTCTGCAAAACCTTGGCAGTTGGGAGGTTTGGCCAGTTTCAGCTGAAAGCATTTTCTTTACTTCTAAGCCTAGACAGTATCTAGAATTAGACTATCAAGGTACTGCCTGAAAGGAAATCTTGCTTTGATGAAACTAAGAACAACCCATTGATAGTTTGAATTGAGTTGCTCCTGAAATAATGTGTGACAGCAACCTGGCACATAGTAGGCTCTTAAACAATACTTCTTTCTTTTTGATGTGCTTTAGGGGGCTTGGCGCTAGTTTATTTTCTTAGGAAGATTAAATATTCTAGAGCAATTTTATCACTGCTGTAGATTAACTAAGAAAATAATTTTTCAGTGAAAAGTTCAAAGGCTAAATTCTAGCCAGCCCTCCTGAGTTGGCACGTTCCAATTAGTGACATTTTACTGTGCTATTCTCTGTTCCATCAATCTCCTTTCCTCTCCTTCAGATCACCTGTTTTTGTTTGAAAACCAACCCAGCTCCTTCAGCCCTTTATCTAGGTTGGGTAGATTTGACTGAGCAGCAAAAACGTTCCCTTGGGAATGAAAAACAAACCATGTTAGACAATAGATTTGGTAACCTGTTTATAGGGTGTCCACTGGATGAAGATCATGGGGAAAAACACAAAAAAGAAAGAACTCACCATCGATCACCACCTCTAAGACTTCTGTAGTTCAGTTAAGGGGGATATGACAAACATATGAAGAAAATATTAAAAGAGCATAAAAATAAATCTGTAAATTCCCATAATAGTGTAGAACAATGTTTCACAACCCTTTAAAAACCCACGTCCTCTTTTGACAAATATGAGTTTTATGCTATGCTTTGAATGTTATTCAAAATTGTATAATGCATTATGATGACCTCCCTCCAAAGTTAAAACAATTATAATACAACCTATACTGTTTTCAAACTATACTTAGCCTACTTTACTGTGGGGTTCCGAAATGGCCCACTTGGGGAACCTGCAGTCAGTTTCTCACTCAATTAGGTACTGAATGAATCTAGGGATGCTGTTAGCAAAGACTAAGCAGTACTAATGCTAATACTAATACTAATACTAATACTAATACTAATACTAATACTAATACTAATACTAATGGAGCTGAGTTTTATCTGAACTCAATGAAGAGAAAAGGCATATTTATTTGAGCAGGGAGATCAGGTGATGAAAGACATACCATCTGAGTCTGCATGAAGAGGGGAAGCACACTATATCAAGGATAGTCAGCAGATCTGGGGTGTGAGGAATGGAGGATAAAATGACAGAAACAGGGACGCTCAACACAAAGACTACCTCTGGACCCGGCGGATCTCGGCTGGGATTGTGACCCTGCCTCTCACAGCTGGGTTACCTTCTTAACACAGGCATCGTCACTTCCAACATCCATTTCCTCGTCTGCAAAATGGGGATACCACATACCTCTCAGAACCGTGCTATATGAAGGAGGCCGCAATGTCTGGCTTAGCACGGTACCCCGGCCAAGCACATAACGGGCGATAGCCTTTCGACAAATGTTAGTTCTTCGAGGAACCCCACTGCCCTCAATGGGTCAACCACCTCAGGTGTGAATCAGAGAGACCTGAAGGGGCTGGGATGCTATTGAAATCAACTCCAACACCTTTGGACCTGCTTTCTGTCCACTCAGCATGTACTACTGAGCTATTCTCCATTACTGCTGGCCATCAGGCATTTGGGGGAGGGGGGACCAGAACTTCTTGGAGACTCAACAGCAGACCCATTTCAGTGCTGCGACTCTATCGAAGAGGGTGCTTGATGAGTAGGACAAAGAGGGTTGTATGTCTTCAAAAGGAAGCTGTGTGGTGGGAGATGGGCCAAGGGAAGGATGGCTATCGGCCCAGCTTTCTGATCAGCCTGTGCTGTGGGGATGTTTGGACTCTAATGGAGACTGGTAAGGACTTGGGCCTTGGCAGCCTGCATAGGAAAAGTCTACTGAACGAGTGGAGTATTGGTCCATTCTTGGCTATCTGTATCTCAGGATTTCTGTCCCTGCAAAATGCTCTGGGCAAGGAAAGCAGAAGCACTCCTCTGAACGACTGCTTCAGCAACTCCAGATCAAAGCCAGAGGACCCTGGAGGTGATTTTATGCATCCCCCCGCCCCCCCACCCCCCACTTACAGCTGATTCTAAGAATAATTTTAGAACAGTTCAATAGCCGCCTTGCTTTTTTGGCCCTGGAAATATAAACCTGAGGCCGTTGTGGGTGATGTGCAAAGGACATGGGGCTTGATGTTGGAAAACCTGCAGCCTACCAGCTGTGTGACCTTGGGTGAGTCGCTTTACCTCTCTGGGCTCCCCTGACACTGAGAAGTCAGGGGACCCTGAGACACCACAATAAAGAAGACATGACAGCTGCTATCTTTTAGGCCCAACAGCATCCCAGGCATATGAAAATCGTCACCCTCTGATTCTGACTGTCTCTTGGGTCCCCTGAGTGTCGAATTTGATGGGCTTTTTCTTAGTGAGACCCAAAATGGCATTTTTGGACTTGACCCAACTTAGCAAACTGAGAAAAAAAATCAGCCACGAGGCTTGTCTCTTTCCTCTCCTGACTGGTGGGAGGATGGGAGTGTGGAGGTGTCTCCCAAGGTCGGAGCATGGTGGACTGCCCCCTGTGGCGTGTTGGGGGTGCGGTGGGGGACCCTGGCCGGTTCAGGACTCACGCACGGCCAGGTTGGGGCCAGTTCAGCTTCATAATGCATTCCAATTTTTTGTGTGTACAATTGGTGATGGGATTCTAGTTAGAACAGCGAAGTTCTAACTAGCCTAAGGATTGTGGGAGGATAGGAGGAAAGAAAGAAAGAAAGAAGGGGAGGGAGATAACTCCAAATCTGAGGCTAGGGTGGGAAAATGGGTTTAAAAAATGTGAAATGAATTTCCAGGAATAGGGACAAAGCTACAGGCCAAAGGAGGAGAAGTGCTGGTTTCAGCTCCCAAAGCCCCTTCTCTTCCCCAGTCTGGCTCCCACTCTGCCTGCGGCCCCCTCCCCACCCGGCTCCATGCTGGGCAAGGGGAGAGGACTCTGGAGCTCGGTGGCTCATTCATCTCCTGATAAACTGTTTATCTGAGTTTTAACGAGGGCGCCTCTCTTCCAGCCCTGGAGACAGAAGCCTCCTCATGTTTAGCCTGCCCTGATGTGGGGGGCCTGGGGGTGGGTGGGGGAGACGCCAGCAGGCTGAGCATCTGCCCTTTCTGGGCTTGCACAAGCTGCCTCTGCACAGGCTTTGCCCTCAGCATTCCCTGTTCCACGTGGTATTTCTTCGGCTAGAGTCCGGGGCTAGGATGGACTCAAGGTTTTCCTCTGGAGAGCAAATCTTTTTGGAGTGCCTCTCTTGGCAGCCACTGTACGCGTGCGCACGCACACACACGAATTCTAAATAAATTTAATAATCACACAGAGCTTGGTTATGAGTTGTGGACTATGTGACCCAGTATTTCCGAAGGAAAATGAATGGAACGATGCAGTTACAGTATTGCTAGCATGGGGAAGGGTTCTCCCAAATGATGGAGGGGTTGTTCTGTGGAAAGACAACTGTCACCAAATTAATAGAAATGTAAATTCTAGATGCTCTAGGACCTACTTCCCACCCCCTCCAACTCGTTCTCATGGATTCACGGAAGCACCCATTTGTGCAGATCCTGATGTGTTTGTTGAGCAGCATACCTTCCTCCACTGCAACACATACAGAAATAGTAAAAACAGACATACCCATGCACACGCACACACTCCCTATGCCCCCTCCACACACACACTGTTGCCCTTCTGCCCTCCTCTTTGTCATGTGGGCTGTAAAGGTTTCTGGAGACAGTTCTCCTTAGTTACCTGCCATGAGGAATTTGCACATAGCCTCCCCCACCCTACCCCCAAACACATAAATACCCATCTCGACCTAGGCTCACATTTCCCCCACATCCTCTCATCCTGCTGCCTCAGATAGATGTTTATTGAGATAATACAGTCTAGTCTTCCTTATCCCCTCAAAGACTCAAGATAACAAGGTGATAGGAGTTCAATGGAGTGAAAAATAAAGTGAAAAACCACTCCCATCTCAAGTGATTGGGGTCATTAACAGGTTCCAGCTACTACTGAATCCACTGAACGCCACATTCTCCCATCTTTGAATTTTTTCCTAGTCCCTAACCCTGTCTCCTCACCATCCAACTGTCAGTGCAGCCTTGGAAATGATTCACTGTGATCACCTACTGTCATCCATCAGTCTCACTCACCCTTCTATTCGCCAGGCATGTACCCCCAATTCCAGATACTCTGCTTGCTAAGGAATAGACCCAGCTCCTTCTCTTGAGGAGCTCAAAGACTATTGGGAAAAAAGGGGAAAATAAATCGAAGATTATAATTCAGGATGTCAATGGCCATGATGAAGCATAGGAAGGTGGGTACGGGGTGGGGGATCCTAGAAGCCTCCTCAGGAAATTCAATGTCCATGTTGGGTTCTGCAAGACGAATAGGAAGGCACAGGCTGGATGGGTGAGGAGGGGGCATTGGCTGGATCACATTTTGGGCAGTGGAGGGGACTGGCCACATGATCCAAATCCTGGAGACAAGTTGGCAGTGCCAAGTGTTGGGGCTTGAGGACTAGAGGCTGGAAGACAAGGGTCTTGCATGGTGTGCCATCGAGGGTCTTAAGCGGTTTGAAATCCAACTCGAATTTAGACTTGAGTTTAGAAATACTTGAAAGGAAACTTGGAAACCATATTAATACGGTAAGAGCAGGTCCTAATATTTTACGACAGCCCCTATTAAAAAACAAAAACAATCTTGATTCTGATTGAAATCTAGGCCATTCAGTTCCTAGAACCCTTGTCTTTCATCTCTCTGCAGGGATTATTTTACATGTATGGGAAAATTCCTAAAAACATGTTTACAAATTGTTCATTGTAACAATTTTCGCTAAAGAATGGGATGAGTGGGTGGGTGAGGAGGGGAGAAACTCGCTCTTGATATTATCTTTATATAAATCTTCTTTTAAGAAAGCGCATGCGCAACCATTGTTTTTGTATTTTAGAGAAAATCAATAAAAGTTTAAAATCCATGAATTTTAGAAGAACTAACTCGCCCCCAAATAACTGTCAGACATTAGTAAAGCTGGAAACGGTATTTAAAGTTCTACACGTTGAAAAGAATTTTGAAGCCAGCACCAGACGGGGTAGGGCCAACTCATTTTCTTAGACTCAGCACCCATGTCGGCTAGCAAAGTAAGGGAGCAGCCCATTTGAGGAGCTTTTGTGTGCAGGGGTGAGCATTTGTGTGCACGTATATAAGTATGTGACAGACACTGTTTCATGAAACTTTAATCTCCCCTCTCAGGCAACTATAGAAAAGTCAGATGGCTTTAAAAATAAAGCGATACCCACATCAAAATTCACCACTGGGCTGAGAAGCAAAACAAAACTGAAATGCACCAAGAAGCAATCTCATGCTTGATCAAAACTCTGCAGTCTGGAATGAGTTTGGAGGGGGGATGGGTACTGGAAGCAAGTCTCCAAAGTTGAGGGTTTGAAGGACAGGGTCCCTAGAGGTGTACAAAGGGGGCTTTCTCTCCCAGTTGCCAGTCTTAGAAGCAAGAATACAAGTTTAACACGTGCTGGTAAATTACCACCTGCCTTACAAACGTTATCTTATCTACATCACACAGGAGGAGCTTCTGGAGTTGGGACAACTATCTCCCTATTTTATAGATAGGGAAATCAAGGCCCAGAGAGGTGAGGACGCTCCCCAAGGCCATACTCTTTGACTCGATCTCAGGAGGCAAGGCAAGGCTACTTAGCTCTGAGATGTGGACCCAGAAGACTTCCTGATCGTCTTGGTTTGTTATTATTCTCTTGGTCCAGATCCATATTTGACTTACTTCAGAGGTCATCAGCACCAGCACCCTAGGCAGACTTCCTTTAGGCAACCTGCGCAGGTCAGGGCGAGGGCTCATTTCATCTTCCCCTCCCCCGCAGGGCCCGCTGTCCCGCCCTCCATAATGGAGCATGACTGTAGTAAACCGAGGCTTTTGATCAAGCTTCTTCACGTCACTTTCAAGACAAACAATGTCTCTGAAACCCCCAACTGTTTTTATTTTTCTTATATCTAAGGTTTCACCTTAGTGACTTTACCCAGCTTCATTAAAAAAAAAAAAAAAAAAAAAAAGCCCGCTATTAAGAAAAAAAAAATTGTGGCATTTTAGTATGATACTTCACAACACATACCTCCAGAAAATGAAAGCGAGGCTTCAAAGTTATATAAACAACATCCTTAAATTTCTAAAAATGGTTTCATAGATGAAACAAATCTCACTAGTTTCTATAAAGAAAAAAAATGTCATTTTCACAATAAACAAAGGATGTGGATCCTGTATGAAATAAATTTTAAAAATACATAAGAATGAAAGGGGTTCCTAACCCATCGAGCATCCCCGCATCTACCACAACAACTTTCCAGTCTTTTCTCTGGCATAGTAAACTAAGATTATAAGTAAATACCTTAGTTAAAATACAAATAAGAGTAAATAAAACAGTGGCCAGTTCTTCACAGCATGACTGGTGGATAAACTCATCTTGCAACAGGATTTTTCTAAGGTGTGATTCCTGATTTACAGGGTTTTAGAAAAAATTAGTTTTATAAATTATTTGTGTATACATATAAAGTAGAATTTTTTTTTCCATCCATGGTCGAGAGAATGTATATAAGTTTAGAGCCAAGTCCAGTCCCTTGTTCTCCTCCCCACAAAATGAATCCAGGACACTACAATTTCAGACAAGTGTTTCTTTCCTCACACAAAGGCTTAACCATGTTAACTAGTTAATGTAAAGCTTGATTAAACTCGCAAAGATAATCCCTAAAATGCTGGGCGAAGGGCCCTTGAAGTGCCTGGCGGTGGTAGGGAGGGGGCGGGCCGGTAATGAGGCAAGGTTGCGGCTCCAACCTCATTTTCACTTTGCATTGTTTCAGAAGTAAATTACCATGGCGGTTCAAGCAAAATACATTGAGAAAAATGCAAAGCTACCTCCCTCACCTCCTCGAGGATTTGAGTCACCACAGATGAGCCTTTAAATGTAGTAAAAGGCATCGTAATTATCATGCCACGGGGTAAAAAAAAAAATCCTGGCAGATCACATTTTATAGAACTCTGCTTTCCTTTCAGGCCTTGGCCCAGGAGGATAAGCAGCTACACTGGAGACTAAATGTTTATGGATCAGGCTTCTTCAACAGTATGAACGTTTACTTCGTAGGCCATCCTAGTGTTTGTGCGTGATTCCAATATGCTTCTTCTAAATATTTTGACAGTCAGGGAAGCTTTGGGGCACTCGGCTCCTCTTAGGATCTGCGATTGGTTGTGGGGTGAAGTTTGCTGAGATCTCTGACTTGTCCCTGCTAGTAGTTCTTCTTCATCGTATTAGGATCCTAAGTGAGGTCCTCATTTCTTCTTCTTGAAGTTTCTCTAATTTCTCCACTGAGAGGGAGGGCTTACAGATAGTGCTGGCCCACCCAAGGCAAGACAGCGTCCTGCTAAAGTGTGCTGAAGTGCCCCTCTCATTTCTCTCAAAGTCTTAGTATTCCTGAAGGAGAAACAGGCTAAAATAAACTTGTATCCAGAAAGGGAATTATTTACAATTGTTTAAAAACCTCTAAGGATTCTCCTGATGACTCTCAAGATGAAATTATGACATTGGAGGCCTTTTCTAATCTGACCACAATCTACCTTCCCCCATCACCTCTTTCCACTCTGATGTTCACCTTGTACTTATTTAGCTTGTCTAGAACTCCTTGGCGGTCTCTACACACAGCCTGCATTCCTCACTATTGTATGTTCTGTCTACTTACTCTCTCCCTTTGGCAAAATCATTCTCAACTTTCTAGATTCTGCCTAAATATCGCCTCCTCCACTCTTGATTCCCTCTGGGTGGACTTAGTTGCTCCCTCCCTCAGTTCCTACATCATTCTATTCCTTCCTCTAGTTTACTGATGACCAGTTGGCATTCCAGGCAGTTGTGTCTTGACTGCTAGACAGCAAGCTCTTTATGGGAGTTTATCTCTGTGTTCTCAGTGCCTAGCATTGTGTTTGGTATATGGTAGGTGCCTGTACTTGTTTAATTGCTTTTGGGGACCATAGTGGATCCTGGTAGTGGGTGGAAGGAAATCACGATGATGAAAACTATGCCCATTTCTTAGTTAATGCAACAAATCCAGACAGTAATAGCGTATAGTGTTTGATCTTTTCTTAGATATCAGATCCTTCCTAGCCATCTGGAAAATAAAATAACCAATTTAACTCAAATAGATGCTTTAGTTTTTAATCGATACACACCAACGACTTGCTCATGCTGAACTGGACACAGTCTACTTGATGTACTAACACCTTTAGTAGCCCGAATCCTCACAAATTAGCAGCTCAGGCAGTATCTTGAGGTCCCCCTGTCTTTGGCAGCAGGAGCGAGCCAGGGGAGGGGAGGGAGTGAGGAGTTGGCTCTATCCCAGGAAGCTGCAGCTTGGAGTGGGGGTCGGGGAGTAGTTGAATGATCCCAGCTCATTCTGGGGAGGCACAGCTGCTGTGATATGTCAGGCTAAACTCAGCCCAGGCTTTTGGAAAGGAAGATGGTAGAGTCCCTACCCCCATCCCTGAGACCCCAGGCCCCAGTCCTTGTTGGAACTCTTTTCTCTCCCTTCCACCGTATTGCTTCCAGTTCCTGCTGTCTTCTTGGAGAGGTGAATTCAGAAGCTGTTTCCAAAAGGGCCAAAGAGCACTAATCTCCCCGAAGACTCGGCTCCTCTCAGTGTCCGATTCCTCTTTGCGTAGCCAAAGAACCTTACACACCATCTGGCACAATCAGTGCTCACTGGGGTCAGTGGATCAATGGCTATGTTCACTGTCAACACTGACTAGGTGCAACTCCATAAACATCTTTTAGGTACTCTTAAGCTATCATTCTGCAGCCACAATTGTCCAGATAACCAGGTCAAAGGTGCCCCTCTGGGTATTCTTTTCCCAGCTGGGAGATGTGGCCCACTGCAAGAGCTTCTCAGAGGCAGCTCGACATCACTGGGGTTCTGTCCACCTGGCACAAAGGGCAACGCTTTGAAGAAGAAATGGATTAAGATATTGGATTACAGTTTCTGCAGCCAGGCTCAGGGCCTGAGCTGAATGTCCTCCCCCAAGTAGGGTGACTTGGCAGAACAGTTTAGGCTTCCCTCCTTCCTCCTTTACTTTCTTCCAGTCTCCATTGCTCTCTGGGCAGGGGGAGGGGAGGTATGAGGGGGACCCTCACTCCTCATAACTTAAATCACATTTTAGTAACGGGTAAGTGGGGCCACATTTCTTATCTTATGCTGCTGCACATGTTCTGTCCTACCGTGTGGCAATGTGAAGATGTGGGCAAGAATAGTCAGTGGGTATTATGAGTGACAGCTGGGTAGAAGCAAGAGCTCAACAAAAAAACTTGATTTCAACCTCTTTCTTCTCTTCCTCTTCTTTCTTACCAATTACTGAGTTCTTGCCCTGTGATTAATACAGTGCATTGTATTTGTTAGTCCTTAAAACATCTCAGTTTATAAGCAAGGACACTATCACTCAGGGAAGCCAAGTGACTTGGCCAAGGTCATCCAAATAGAAAGTAGCATAGCTGTGGTTTAACTCTCTGCCTAACCTCAAAGCTTGTGGTCTATTCTTGATTGTCTCTTTTTGTTTCACCCAGGATTCTGCTTCTGGTGTTTCTTATACAACTAACAAATATAGAAGGTGGTTATGGGGAGAGATGCAAAAGTGGAATTAAATGTGACTCACAAAATAGTATAAATTATTAATAGACGCAAATGCATATGGTAAAGCTTATAATGTGTGGGAATTATACACACTAATTTGGGGACAGTGATTATCTCTGGAGAGACAGGGTGAAGTACTTGGTGGGTATTTATGTGTATTTATAACATATTTTATAAAAAGGAAAATGAGAAGTATCAAAGCAAACAAAACAAATAAAAATCTTTGGGTGCCCAAAACCACAATGGGATACCACTTCCTACCATTAGGATGAGATATATACATACATATATATATATATGTATATGTATATGTATGTATATATATACATATATATATGTATATGTATATGTATATATACATTATGTATATGTATATATGTACACACATACACATATATGGAAAATAAGTGTTGGCAAGGATATGGAGAAATTGGAACCCGTGGCACTGTTGGTGGGAATGTAAAATGATGCAGCTGCTATATAAAACAGTATAGTAGTTTCTAAAAAAATTAAAAATAGACCTACCATATGATCCAGCAAGTCTGTCTCTGGGTATATATCCCAGAGAACTGAAAGCAGAGACTTGAGCCGACATTTGTACACCCACGTTTACAGCAGCATTATTCACAATAGCCAGAAGGTGGAAACAATGCCAAGTGTTCGACAGATGAATGGGTAAGCAAAATGTGGTAGATACACACATACTATGGACTATTCTTCAGACTTAAAAAAGAAGGAAATTCAGGCATATGTTACAATGTGGATGAACGCTGAGGACATTATACAAAGTAAAATCAGCTAGTCACAAAAGGACAAATATTGAATGATTCCACTTAAATGGCGTACCTAAAGTAATCCAGTTCACAGAGACGGGAAGCAGGATGGTGGCTGTCATGGGGGAGGGAGAGGGAATGAGGAGTTAATGTTTAATGGGAACAGACAGAGTTTCAGTTTGGGAAGATGAAAAAAGTTCTAGAGATGGATGGTGGTGATGGTGGCCTGACAATGGAAATATAACTAATGCCACTGAACTATAAATTTACAAATAGTTTAAATGATAAACTTTACATTATGTGTATTTTACCACAATAAAAAAAAAATCTTTGGTGTCCAACGAAGGAGGAGTAGAACAGCTTACACATAGTCCCCCTCACGTGCCGTCTTTCCTTGGCTTGGTCCCCACTAGGAGATGTTAGACATAGAGCGAAATGAGAAGTGTCCCTCCCCTGGGCACTCTTAGCCAGCAGCTTTCTTGACTCAGGTGGGCCAGTGGCTCTGTGTGAAGTGAACTTCTCCATCCTCTCTTCTGTCACGTAGCCAAGCCCTGGATGCTTTCAGGCTCTAGGAAGTTCATCTGAAAATAAAAGCAGTCCTTCAAGGGTCCACATGGATTGAAAGACTCCCTTCCTGATCGTCTCTGAGGCTGAAATGTGACTGCGGCCAGCCCCCTGGGTATAGTAACAGCCCTGTCAGCCAAGGCCAATCTGCCAACCTCAGAATCCCAAATTAGCACCTGGCCCTTCGATAGGGCAACTTTGGTTTAAAGTTTAAGTGAAACTTTGACAGTCCTAGGGACTTGAGGGGAGGCCCGGGATGGCTCTCATAGGATGCTCTTTCTTCAGAGGAATGTGATGGTGTGTACAGTGTGGTGTCTGTAGTCAATTCCTACAACTGCAATTAGGGCCTTTCAATGGAGGTGTCAGCCACATTCAAAGTCTGAACGGTCTCACCCATGAAATTCATAATGGGATAAAAGTTCCATTCCGGGACTGACAACTTCAAATGGAATTTGGTGTAATCTTTTATTTATTTACAGGGTTGTGGGATTGGGGGCTGGGGTTGTGAAAAATCCCATCTCACCAGGCACACCCCTTCCCCCCCTCCTCTGTCCGATCAAGCTTCCAAGGATAAAAATGAGGGTTGGGATTACATTTGGAGGGAAGCAAGGCTATATTTAAATATGCTTTGGAAAGTGTGGCTCCATGTCTGAGGCAGTCAGTCCAGAGGGACAGCTTCATCCAGCCTGGCCGGGACATTACAAATAATCATATAGAGACCTTGTGCTAATTGGTTCCAATTTATCAGTTCCAATTTTTGTGTACCAGGGCCAGGTTTGAATGTTCATGCTCTCCCACAGAGGCGACACACTGGATTTACTCCAGGAGCCAAAGAAGCCTTCCATACTTTGCCTGGTTTTCATGGATGACGATGGCAGTTTAATTAATTCTCGAATGCCCCTTCTTTTTAACCTAAGCTTACCCGAGTCATTATTCCATTAGCTGCCTCTTGGTAGATCTTTCAGTAAGTTCAGTTCATCTTATTCACACAAAAGCGAGGCTTTTTGCGGTATTGAGTGAGCCAGGAGAGCCAGGCGTGGGGGTGGGGGCGGGGGACGGATTTATTTGTAATTACAGTAGGATTCTCGCTCCCAACCCGTCCCACCGTTCTGCCCATTCACAGGCTCCGGCCAGGGCTGGCGCCAAGATCTCCGAGTTGCCCTGTGTTTATGTCATTGAGACGAGGACAATATTTCAGTGTGGAGCCAAGCCACAGGGATCCACTCTATAAAACCCTCACTAAAAATAGACGCTCCAACCCCTGCCCAGCCCCCTCCCCGCCTCCGCGACTCCCCTACGCCTGCCCCCAGCGCTCCAGCACCCAGCTTCAATTCGCAGGGAGACAGGCGTGCCAAATCGGCCGAATCTCGAAGCTCTGGGGGCCGGGTGAGCTCTTTTCTTCCTCAGGAGTTTTAAAGCAGAATAAAAGGCGTCAATTAGCAGCCTTTAGAGCTGACAGGGCAATTAAAGCTAAATTGCAAGACAGAGGGAGAGCTGGAAGAAGGGGAGAGAGGGAGAGAGGAAGAGGGAGAGGGAGGGAGAGAGAGAGGGACAGGGAGTGGGCGGGGGGAGCGCAGAGAGAGAGAGACAGACAGACAGAGACAGAGACAGAGAGACAGAGAGAGAAAGACAGAGAGATTTCAAATGTATTTTTGGTGACAGCTGCATTTTTGAGGAGGGTGAGCCTCTCAAACTACAACTGGCTGTTTGGATATACTTTCACTTGTGAAGTGATATTTTCAGTGAACACTGATACACTCAGTTTATTGCACTTTTCATGTTAGATCTGAGCTGCTTGGGAAAATTAAAACAAACACAAAGCAAAAAGATCTTGTCTGTTTTACAAACTCTCTCAACTAGCCTGGGTCCCAACACAGCCATTGCTTTGCAGGGTAAATTAGGTACAACGTGAAATTGTGAGGGTAGCTGCATGGGTGAGTCAGGTCAATGCAACAGTCAGGGATGAATCAGGTTTTGGGCCTCCCTCCCAGAGTTTAACGCTGGTGACTTGGTCATAACACCTTTGCATGCTTTCCGTTGTCAGCCGGGGACCCTGAAGTTATAAAACTATTGGGAAATAGTCTTTTTTTTTTTTTTTTACTCCCAAGTGACTTTCCTTCATAGTCAGGCTTTGGTGTGGGATTTGAAAGAGCCTGAGACTGTCTTATGCAGACGAGACTTGTAACAAGGGCAGAATTGATTTTAATTCGCTGTTGCAACACACCAGTTCAGGGAAATGAAATCAAAGGGTGCTGTGCCCCCATATGGGCATGAGAGAGAGAGAGAGAGAGAGAGAGAGAGAGAGAGAGAGAGAGAGAGAGAGAGAGAGAGAGAGAGAGAGAGAACTACAATGTTATCAGAGAAGTCAGCCCTGGGAAGCTAAGCGCTTCATCAGCACCTTCACAGGCGTCCTGCCCTCCCCTGGTCCCCAAGCCATAGGGGAAATAGTAACTACCGTTCCTGAGAGAATGCTCTCAAAATCACTCTTGCTTTGCTGAACATCAAATTCCGTCCGGTCTCCAATCCTCTCGCTATAATCCTGTTCTCTTTGTCCTCCCTTACTCATTAAGAAGAGTGACCATTATTTCTAAAACACCTACCATGTTCCTGGCATGGCGTTAAGGGGCTTCCTACGCACTGAATGTGAGGTAGACCTATGATTGTGCCCAGTTTATGTAAACTGAGGCTGAAAGAGCTTCATTAACTTGTTCAACGTTATTGAGTTGGTGAGTGGTGAAACTGGGATTGGAATCAGACCTAAGTCTAAAGACTGAGCTCTTAATCCTTGCGATATACCACTCTTGTGCAGGGCGGGCTCCCACGAATCTTTGGGAAAACTTGCCTACTTGTCATCAGTGTCCATTTGGTTGGGGCTAAGCTCTGGAAGCCCTCAGTAATGGGGACTTGTGCCTCTACTGCAAGGACAAACAAAGTTCAACATGCTTAGAATTAGCAGTTTTCAGCTGAAGGGACCTGAGAGTGACATTTAGTGGAGGCTGTCTCAAAGTAGGGTCCCGGGCTCCTGGATTTGTGAGAACCAATTCTCAGAAGCATATTGACGTTATATATTTGAGACAGTATCTAGGTCAAGCCCCACCATTTACATTCATCAAGGGGAGAGGCCAAAGAAGGTCACACAGTTGGCTATGGCAGATGAAGTCAGAAGCAGGATTACATCTCTGCCCAAGACTATTTCTGCTAACCAGTAGAATTTTCTAGCACTGGATTTATAGGTCCACTTGCACAGCTTGAATGAAGCCCCTTAAGGCAAAGGCTGATTCTAGGGGCTTTAATAAATATTTGATGAGTGAATATGTAAAACCAATTTAGGAGTGGTTACAGGTAGGTAAACACTTGATATGCTAATTACAGAGCAGTGTTACCTACACTCAGGAGCATTAACATTTGGCCAGGGTTCAGTCTCCTAATCTCAATTGCTTAAGTCAAATAAAATCCCCTTTCTGTGTATATCTCGAGTTCTTCTCCATTCATTCCACATTCAGTAATTTTTTATAGAATATGGGCTAGGCACTGTTCCAGATTGTAAACAAAACAGACTAATTTGCCACTCCCCTCCCTACTAAACCGCTTTGTAAGGTATTGCTATGCCATATTGCTATGTAATTGGGATTTGGTTTGGTGAGGTTTGGATGATGAGATGCTCAGTTTAGTTTCTCCAATTTGGAGGCAGTTACTGTACCTAATTTTTTTGTTTACTTTTTTCCTTATTTTCTTCTATGATGCTTAAATGAATGTTTTTTTTTTACCTTTAAGTTTTTTTAAAATTTAAAATCACAAGATAATACATTGTAAAAAAACAAAATAATGCAGTAATATAAAATAAAAACATTAAATTCTCCCCCATCAGTCTTTAAAGTGGCCAGTATTAATAGTCTGATGTTGTATATTCTTCTCCCATAATATATATATACAATAGTCAAGCAATATATAATATATACGCATATACACAATAGAGAGTACAGGGCTGGAGCAATTCAATCTGGGTGGGGGCAGGATACACATACTTGTAATTTTGTGATCTGCACTGTCCACATCTTTTATAGGCCTCTAAGAATATTAAGAACAGATTTTCAAAATAGAATTTTAATAACATTCAGAAAAGAAAAGTCAAGGGCAGCACGTCACAGCCTTCTCTCCTTGCCTCTCACCTTCCCTGAATCATAGGCCCAGGACAGCTTGGGCCTCTATTTGAGGCCTATGAGATGGGCCTCTATCGAAGTTATTATTTTTTTTCCTATTCTTCTCCCCGTCTGTTTTGTTTTTTAAAACAAAAGTGTTTGATCCTATTGTTCATGTTATTCTGCAACTTCATTTATTTAACCACACGGATATGCGTCCACGGCAGTACAAACAGAATGATTTATTCCTTTTAATGGCTGCATGTTCTTCACAGCATGAAGGAATCATGAGTAAAAAAATAAATAAACAATCCAGTTTTACTAATAACGAGCACTTTGGTTTTCTCTACTTGTTTTTGTTATTGTAGACAAAACTACCAGGGAACAGCTTTGATACAAGTCACCCGCTCACTCATGTGAATATTTCTTTAGGATATATTCCTAGAAATGAATTGTTGGATCTAAGGGTTTGTGCATTATAATTTCAATGCTGCCAATTTCCCTTTAAAAATGTTCCAATTTGTACACCATCCAGAAGAGTGCCATTTACCCATCCATATTACAATGGAAATTTTTTGCTATTCATGAAACTAACTGCAGGAGTCAACCAGTGGAATATGATCAACGACAGGTCTACCAGTTGGGTAGGAAAGACAAACCAAGACTGTCTTAAGAATTCAGCTTTTGTTAGGCCTCCCTTAAACAACCATTCCCAGCAAAAGTAGAGTTGAGATCATAATGTTACACATGGTGATTTCTCACTCTTAAGGAGATGCTTCAAACAAGGTGTTCTTGGCCTTCGGAAGGAGGAATCAGAAGACTGATACACTTCGTCTTTGCCACTTACTAGCTGTATCACCTGGAGCAGGTCACTACCTAGAAGTCCACGAACCCCTTAACCTGTTGAGCAAGGTCACATCATATATTCTTCAAACCTTGTGGGGCTGCTGTGAAGATAACATGTCCCAGTGTAGTATGGAAAATTGTTTTGTAAAAAGTATGTCATTTTGATATCTGCAAATTCAGTGGATCTCTATTGCGAGGATTATTGCATCAACACAGATACAGGGAGCAGCTTGGATAGTAGTTAAGTCTCTGCACTGATATTAAATGGCAACAGAAAGGGGCTATCTGAGAGTTTTGGGAAATAAGGTCTTGGGTTGAGTATACAAATCATGCTTCTTGGGCTTCAGAGAAGTTTTTGAGGAATGTGATGAGCAGTGAGGAGCTTGTGGAGCTTCACAATACTGTGAATTGAATGGGGGCAGGATGACAGAATGATGTGTAATCACCCATGACTGTTAGGATAACTTTGTATCTGTTGGTCTTGGTACCTAGTATAGAAGCTTAAGACATATATAGTGAATGCACAAACAGTCCTCACACTTACAACCCAACAACTTGAGTGTCCTCTTTGACCTTGAGTTGGAGACCACATATCAGCCCCTCACATGTTGCTCTCTGATTTAATGACATGATGCATACTAATGCCCATCACTGTGTCCCTGACTTATGCGAAGTGCACAGTCAATGTTTCCATTTTGCTCCCTCTACCCTCTGTGTCCTGACCCTCCCTTTGGTGGCACAGTTCATTTCCCATTCCTTCTCCCACTTTAAAAAAAATCGGCATAGAGGATAATTACGTATCATCATTGCAGCCAGACACAGTTGTGTTTTGGTTTTAACATTGTCCATACTTGTTGTATGAAGTTGGACACAGTGCTTAACCTAGCTCAGCCTCAGTTTTCCCAACTGTAGAACAGAGATACTAGTAACTGTTTCAGAACTTGGGAGGTTTTGATGAAATGATGATGCAGGTGCTATTCCAATATTTGTGACCCAACGCAAAGGGGCATCACCCTTGACATTATTTTAGTTAATGAGCGTTAATGACAACAACAACGACTAACATTTAGGGATGTTTCTGCTTTCAAACCCCTGTGATTACTTATTTTAATTCCATTCTGATAAGATGTCATGAAACCGTGTCTCAGAGAGAGAAATAGCTTCCCCACAGTCCCATCTTAGATGTGGTGGAGCTGCATTTCTGCACCAGGCTGAATCCCTCAGGCTAATCCCATCGTGCTTTTCCGTTTTGACCCACCAATGTTTGTCAGGTTCTGAAACAATTGGAACCCCTCACCTGGGGTTGTGTGAGAAGACCTATCCTCCTTGCTGGCCCTAATCCTATTAAGTTCTACCTGGATTCTTTCTTTGGAACCCTAGGAAGACCAGGGAGCTGGAAGGGTGCGAGGCCCTTAAGTTAACAAAGAGTGAGGGCTGATCCTGAGTGAGTCTATCTTTTTGAAGTCTGATGGGAGATGATCTCATGGGGGAGCTTGTCCCTGTGGAAGAGGAAAGTTAAAGAAAGACAGACTAGGAATGACCTCCGGACACTGGCCTCTTCCTTCTGGCATCCATCCATCACTGCTCCTCTCTCTTGGAGTCTCCAGTCTCCTGGGGAATGGCTGTCTCCTTCTTTCTTTTTTCTTTAGCATCAGGGAAGATGACTCAAACACTGCCTTAGGGCACCAAAGACATCCACAAATTGGTCCCAATCCCAGCTAATGAGAAAGGCAAGAGAGGAGACTGGCAGGCTGTGTCCTGTGGCTTTGGGCTGTGAGAGGAGGGGAGAGGAGGAGGGAAAGCGGCAGCCAGGGAGGCCCTCCTCTGACCCCACACAGCTCTGAGGCCTAAGGCCTTTCGCCCTGGGCTAGTGAACCAGGCTTTTCTAAAATTTCTTCTGTTCTAAGCCAGTAAATAAACAGATTTCTCTCCAACCTCCCTCCCTTCTTTCCATACACACACTTTTCCCACATTAGATCAAACAGGGTAGTGGAGAGGTTAGGAGCACATCCTTTAGGGCCTTGAAGATATTAGCTTCCCTTCCAGCTTGTCCGCATAGAGCTGTGGGACCTGGGATAAACCACCTGACCTTTCTGAGCTTCAGTTTTCTCATCTGTAATGGACACAGTTACCCTCATTTTGGAGAGCTGTGAAGAGCGGTGAATTCAGACAAGTGAATTGCCTGAAACCCAGTCCTTCTGGAAGTGGCGTCTTTTATTATTTTAGAAACCTCCTTCCCTTGACCCTCTCCCCTACCCCTACCCCAACACACACATAAGAGAGTAGGCATCTAGGGCATAAACCCAAGATCCACTTTTAAAATCACTTCCTTTCTTTTAAAATTGATCCTCATATGACTTCTAATCATGTGGGGGCCTGCCCGAATTGCAACATTAACATCACTGGTTAAATGCTCTTAATGTCAGATCAGCTCAGCTCCGTTCCCTCCAATGACAAGGGCATGGGGGAGGGGAAATAGAAGCCAAGTAATGGCCAAGAGTGTTCTGAAGCCTTCTCAGCTAATTTTCCCCTTTCCCCATTGCCACATAATCTCTTCTAATTTAAGGTGGTTTCCTCGGTTGATAAACTCAGCTGACTTCCTTTTTTTTCACGCCCGGCTTGAAGTCGGAAATTATATTGGTAAGACTCATGATGGTGGATGTTATTAATGTGCTTAATGGGCACTCAAGGCAGTTTAAAGATCTTAGCCTTTGCACCAAGCCTTTATCCCACCCTGGGGGTAAATAATGGAGATGCTAACACAGTGTGTAAAGGGGAAAGAGCAGAGGCAGCCTGCCCGCTTCACGGGGGCAGGATGCTTTGATGGCCTGTCTGCAGGCAGGGTGATGAAATCAGCTTTCCTCATTTTTATACCCCTTTGAAAAGGCCAATTCTCCCAACACAATGCACATTTCCAAGTCGTTTTTAATTTGGCATGAAAATGTCTCCTTTACCCTAGACCAGAGCCAGCGGAGTTAATGGGAAACACACATCTGGGCAGCTGCGCTCTCGCAAGTGAGGAGGTGACCAATGGGGTCAGGCATGTGGTTAAAGATAGCGCCTCTCAGTGCCCATCAGCCCACAGAGATTTACCCCATCACACTGGAATCGTAAGTTTTCAGAGCTATCTATGGCTCCCATGAGTGGCCATAGGTTCCTTCCTTTTCCTGCAGGTAAGGTATTGGGTGTGGAGGTGTCAGTTAATCTTTGGGGGGGGGGGGTTGGTCCTTAGCTCCTGGTCCCAGGCAATGGGTGAGGGGCCTTCTCTTTGTGTCCTCTACTAAGTGAGCCCGAACTGTCTCCTGGCTGGTCCCTCTTCTGCCACAGATGTCTCCATGCCTGAGTTCAGACGATGGGGCATTTGGCAGAGGATAGTGCTGTGGACTTTGAGCACGCCCATGAAAGCTTTTAAGATTCCCCATCCCTTGTTTTCACTCCCTTTCCTGTCCAGATTCTTGGTGTGGGAGTTCAAATTTAGAATGATGAGGACACAGTGGCCCTGCTAGACAAATGTATGTCAATAGCAACTTTGTCTATCAATGCCTAGGGTCCCAGAGGATGGTTCCCCCACTTACTTTGACCTCAAGTTTTAGGCGTATGTATATTTTTTTGCCACACTGTAGTTTGTATATTATTCTTTTTAATTGCTCTTTCAGGCCAAGATGTATAATCTGAGGACTCTTGGGGTCTGCAAATTTCTCAAGATTGTGTGCAAAAATATGTGTGTGCTCATGGCTTTCATCAGATTCCCAAAGGCTGACATGCCCAAAGGCTAAAATTAGGGTGTCAAGCAGCCTGATTCGCCGGGGCAGTTCCAGCTCATACCAATTGTCTCGGTGTAAATGTTAATAGCAACTTTTTTCACTCATGAAAGCGTCTTGGTGTGGATGATAAATTATAGCTGATCCTCATTAATTGCAGATTTCATATTTGCAAATTCACTTATTTGTTAAAATTTATTTGTAGCTCCCAAATCAACACCCATGACACTTTCGTGGGTCGCTCGTGGCCGTGCACAGAGTGGCAAACAATTGAGTCACCTGATGTGCCCATTTTAGCAGAGGTCAAACAAGACGGTACTTTGCCTTTTTGTTTCAGCTCTCATGTCGTGTTCTTTCCGTGATCTATTTAGTGCCACATTTTTTTGCATCTGTGTCTTTCTTTGGTGATTTCACTGCTTAAAACTGCTCCCAAGTGCAGTGCTGCAGTGCTGTCTGGTGTTCCAACAACAAGAAAGCTATAATGTGCCTTACGGAAAAAATACTGTGTATTAGATAAGCCTTGTCCACGTATGATTTACAATGTCGCTGGGTGTGAATTCAAAGTTATTAGTCAACAACATATATTAAATAAGATGTCTTAAGCAGAAGCACACATAAAAAAGGGCTATGGATTGATTAGATGATAAAAAACAGACTCACAGGAACCTAATCATGTGTTTCCCCTCAGAGAACTGGTCTAGTTTTCGATAATTCATGCGACTTTAGACCATAACTACTGTGAATCATAAGAATCAACTGTATTTGATCACCTTGCTAAAATTCATTGTTTTATAAGAAGATAATCAGACTTGCAGTGAGCCAGGCTTGGTTCCAAAGCCGTGCTGTGCTTCTTACTAGCTATGACACCTGAGTAGTCACTTCCCCTTGGCAGACAACAGGTTTCTCTCAGTAGGATGAGAATGGTGCACTTGGCGTGTCCTTTTCCTTTGCCTTGAGTTGAAGAGCCTGTTACTTCCTTGAAAAAGCAGGTTCTCTGTGGAAAGTAGCTCCAGATGACAATTGCAGATACCTTCCTGTATCTGGAACAGACTGACTTTTCTGTCAAGGACCCTTGCGACAATAACTAGAGTGGGCCTCTCCTTGGGCCTTTTTGTTGAGCAGGGCATCATTGCACATCACAGAGGAATCCATCTCCTTCTCTACTGCTGCTTCCTTTCAAGGACCATCAACCAATCTAGAGAAGTTCTCAGTCTCAAGGAGCCCAATAAATAGTCCTTCCATCCTGGGAACATCCTGGTCTGTTTTACAGGTACACTATAAAGCCAAGTGAGGAGCATCTAAATGAGCCAATAAAAACTAGGAAGACAAAGGGGTGGGAGCTATCACGTGTTGAGTGCCCACAAAGAATTGGATATTGCACTGTGTACTTCAATCAATTACCCTATTTCCTATGACAGTATTGCTGTTTAGATATTATGTCCATTTAAAAACAGTGTGGAAACTGAAGCTAAGAGATGTAAGACATCTGCTCAAGGACACTTACTAAGTAAGTAGCAGTGTGAACAATCCAAACTCAAGTCTTTCAAACCCCATCATTTTCACTTCTTCATGGTATTTTCCAATAAAGCCTATTTTTGGAGGGTGCTCACTTTCAAAATTTCATGATTTCTGACTCCTCAGAAAATTTTGAGAAGGAAAGCAGATCATATTGTATAATGGAAACCCCAAGGGTGTAAGTATAGTTGACCCTTGATTAGTTGGATTTGAACTGTGTGGTCCATTTATACATGAATTTTTTCAATTAATACTATAAATATATTTTTACTTCCTTACACTTTTCTTAATAACATTTTCTTTTCTCTAGCTTATTTCACTGTAAGAATACAGCATACAATACATACATAAAATATGTGTTAATCAACTGTTTCTGTTATCGTAAGCCTTCTGGTCAACAGTAGACTATTAATAATAGTTAAGTTTGGGGGAGCCAAAAGTTCTATGTGAATTTTCAGCCATGCGGGGGGATTGGCATCCTTAACCCCTGAGCTATTCAAGAGTGAATAACTATAATTTCTCAGGAGCCCTCTGCAGACCTTGTTGTAGGAGCAATAGTAGACCTCCAAATTAGTCGTTTCCCTGCCTGGCACCGCGGCCCGTGGGCTGCTGTCTGGTGAAGGTCATCCTCTTAGTCTTGCTTTTTGCTGCTTTCGAGCACCCCTTTTCAGAACAGGAGCTCAGTTGCAACTCTCTCTTTTGCTTGGCCCCAGGACAACTTTTCCACTGTCGCCGCCCTGTAGCCTCAGCTGGCACAGAAATTCCAAAATAAATGAACGTGTTGTAAATTGGGAGAAAATATTGTGTCCTTGTGGTGTTGATGTTGATTGCAGCTCAGTGGCTCAGGCAGTGATGACCACAGCTCAAGCTGCATATTTCTTTACCCAAACACGCAGAGGGCCTGTGGAGGCCAGGAGCTCTGCAGATGACTCCATTCAATTGCACTTCAGCTTCTAGAAGGTGTGGCGTGCTGAGGCTGACAAAGTACTGTTGATCCATAGCCCACAGCCATTGCCAGGGGACTGGCTCATCAATGCCAGGCTGAGACTAGTCTTCTAGCCATGAAGCTTGACGATAACACCTTGGCAGGAGACAGCCCCCTGGAGCAGTGTGGTGCCGGCCTTCAGAATGGCCCCCAAGCCTGGGTTTGATTGGGGCTGACACAACACAGCCTGTAGCTTACTGAAGCCCTGTAGTGCGAGTTTCTAGGACTGAAGGTGGAGTCTGGGCTTGCTTCTTGGGGTCTGGCTGCAGATGCTGAGGGGGGCTTGAAAGTTTGATCACCTAGTGTCATTTTGGTAGGGACATGAACACGAGAGAAACAAAATCACCTTTGAAGAGGCCTATGGGTAGGCAGAGGGAGAAAGTGATTTGTCACAAGAATATTTTTTTCTCCTTTGCCCAAATATTGGGCCTGAATTTTCCAGGGAGCAATGGGGATTTTTATCCCCCCCCCCTTCCAGAGAGTTTTTGGAGAAGATATCTGTTAATTTTTTTCGGTCTGTCCAGCAACCCCCACCCCTCCTTTAAGACATTGCTCTCACTTCCTAATAATGTGATTTGGTAGAATAGCTAATCATGGTCTCTCTTGTCACTGGATGCAGGGGCAGGGCATAGTCTTGATCTGCCAAGCACAGAACTCAATTTCCCTCATAGAAATGAACATTTGATCCAAGATGGGTGGATCAGGGTCCTTCTCTGAGATTTTTTTTTTTCCTTTCTCCCTAGGACTTTGGATTTGGAGGAGAAGGTGGCTTGCCTTTAGGTCAGAGAGCTAAAAAGATACAAATTGAAGGGTGGGCATCTTTTTTATGATTTGGGGAACACCCATTTATAGAATAGGTGAGAATGAGAAAATACACAGGAAATATCAGTAAGAAGTGATAAGGAAGGGGAAAAGGGAGAGAGAGAGAGAGAGAGAGAGAGAGAGAGAGAGAGAGAGAGAGAGAGAGAGATCTGAGGGTCGTGTCTGGATCTAGGTATGTTTGAAGTCTCCTTGGATTTCCAGTTAAATAGATCCATATAGTCCTCTGCTCTCCCTCTCCTTAAAAAAAAAAATCTTAAACTAGTCTGAATTGTTACTAAGAGAGTCTTGCCTAAAACAAAGGTAGTGGGTTGTGGTTCAGCCCTGGACAAATAGAAGTGTATTTCAGAGGGGAGTAGACAAAGCTAAGAAAGGAATTATGGGCAATTATTTTATGAAAATCATGAATGACAGTGGTCTTCAGTCCTACCTCTATTACCACATTTATTTATTCAACATACATTTATTGAATGTCCACTGTGTGCCAGGCCTGTGCCTATTGAAATGAATATGGTGAAGTCTCTGCCCTCAAGGAGCTTATAGTCTAGTCAGAAAAACAAATAAATAGGCAATGATGATACAGTGCGATATAACACAGGGTAAGGATTAGAATTCAATGCTAGGGTGGAAGACTGGTGCTCTGGAAATACGGAGGAAGCCAATAACCCAGGAGTGAACTGAGATCAAGACAGACTTCTCAGGTGAGGCAGCATCTAACTCCAACAGGTGCTGGTGGATGAGCAGTAGCTAATCCCTGCCCTGGAGCTCTTATTAAGATTGGGGCTGAAGGGATTTGGGATGAGATCAGCACAGAAATCATGATAACACGTGACTAGGTGGTAAGTTGATGGGGGCCATAACTGATGACCAATCTTGAGCTATAGACATTAACAGGAGTTTCAAATCTTCTTATCAGGAGACGATCTTTCCAGGTTCACCATAATTCATCTTCTCGCTTCTCATTCTTCCACCACATTCGCTCCACTCCTTTTGGCCACTGACTTTGCTTTCTGTCTGCCCTTTCCAACTGCCTTTTTCAAGTATTTTTAATCATGCCCCCTTATTAGTAAAATAATTTTGATGAGGCACTCACAATATTGCTATATTTACTTATGCATTTATAAATTATGCATGTAGCTGCTATGCAAATATATTAAGCAATTTTAAAGTATATTCATAAGTAGGCTATTTAGAAGGATAAAAATCAAATGAAGAGTTACAGTGACATTTTAAATGTCTTGCTAACAGAATTAACTATAAATACAGATTAACCAATATGCCTTTGGCGTGAGGTCAATTGTAAATGAAGGTGAATTTATAGTTATCCATCTTGCAAATAGTCTCTTAATAATTTGATTTTGTGACAATTATCTTATCATATTTGATGATGCAGCTGATGGAGAGCTCCTACTAGAAGTAGGAAAAGTGGGAGTATCACTTCCCAATTTTTTAATGGTCATTTGTACTTGCTCTATCAGTATTGTTCTCCATTCTCACTTTCTTCACAAGAATTATTTTAAAGCCGTTTGTCCATTTTGTGAAGATGAGTTTGGTTAAAATTAGATGATTGTTTTAGTCTTTTGGGTCTGCTGTAACAAAATACCACACATATTGAGTGTCTTTTATACAAGACAATGTATTTTTAGCTGTTCTGGAAGCTGGAAGTCTGAGATCAGGGTGCCAGCAGGGTCAGGTTCTGGGGAAGGCTCTCTTCCGTGTATCAGACAGCTGACTTCCTGTTGCATCCTCGCGTGGTGGAAGGGGAGAGGGAGCTCTCTGGGGCTCCTGATATAAGGGCACAAATTCCTCTCTCATGATCCAATCACCTCCCAGAGGCCCTACCTCCAAATGCCATCACATGAAGATTAAGATTTCAACCTATGAATTTTAGAGGGACACGAACATTCAGCCTATAGTAGTAATATAAAACATTAGTCTAGTTACCTGGGCACATGTAAACTGTAATACATAGACATGCTCTAAAATCAAGCAAACCATTGAGGGTGTCACTGTCAGCCTCTGTATTGTGGGAGTCCCGCTCAACTCAGTATGTCTCATATGCTGTTTGTGCTATGTTACAGTGACATTTGGACCAAGGGAGACTGCAGGTGCCAATCTAGATATTAAATAGTCATAAAACTTAGTCAATTTATTTTTAAGAGAAAATAAATATGCATTGAAATGCTAATATTTTCTTTCAGTCCTGGGGATGGTTGTGTGTCTCTTCTGGAATGTTAAAACCAACTTTGAAGACTATTTATTTACACCATGGTGAGATAGATTAAAGGTGGCTGCAAATTCTTTGCTCCTTAAAATCTGGACCATACGACGCCTTGAGGCTTTGGGCTGGACCTCTTGGGACACTCTCTCTGGGAGTCCTGACCTGCCATGTGAGACACTTAGTTACTCACCTTTTGGCAATCCCTGTGCAGATGTTAGATATGGAAGTGAAGCTGTCTTCTGTCTGTCCACCAATTGAATAACACTGAGTGCTTTCTTGTTGACATTACATGGAACAGAATAACTAGCCAGTTGTGCCCTGCCCAAATTCCTGACCCACAAACATATGAGATATAATAAAATGGCAGTGTCTTAAGATACTGTATATCTGGATTGTTTGTCATGAAGCAATAGAGAACCAGAATACATGCCTTCACTTTGTCAGCTAGATGCATATGCAGTCTTTCTTGAATTTAGTGATGAATTATTTCTTTGCCTCATTTTTATCTCTGAATATACTTCCTAGTGGTGTTTATAGATTGTGTTTACCAACTGTGGGGATAGGACGTCACCAGAAAAACTCCACATCTTCTCAGACTTACAGGGAGATACAATCATTCTTGTCTTACCAATGCCTATGGCTGCGTACAATCTGTAGCCTCTGCTCTGGGTCCATTTCTGCCTGGAGGTTCTCAATCCCAGGGCCTTGTCTCCTTCTCAGGGTGCTGACCATGCCTGGAGGTTTTTCTGAGGTCTGTAGCTGGTAGATTCACTTCATCATTTCTTACTAGTCCCCAGTCCCCTCGATCTTACTCTTGCATTGACGGAATTCTCTGGAATTCACAAAATACCAACCTCACTTGGAATTTGACCTTCAATGCATATCTTACAGCTTGGAAGTTGTATCCATGTCTCCTCCCTTGAGCTGTTAACACTTGACTTAAATCTGATTTGAGAAAGGAAAGGTCATTGAAGACCAGGTCCTTAGAGTGTTGGTCCTTTCTTGAGGGAGCAGTAACTTGTCCTCTACAAGGAGTCTTTGCCAGCTTCTCCAGATTCTCTTTCCTTGCTACCCTAGAGCAAGTCTCACTAGGCAGACTTTTCTTCCTCCAAGAAATGAAAACCAATTAAGACACTGTATCAGTTACCTATCACTAAAATGATGCTGCATGAAAAGCCAGCCTAAAGCTACAAGGCTTAAAATAATAAATATTTATGGTTGTTTATGAATCTATAGTTCTTGTGGTCTCAGCTGGGCTTACTCATATTCTGCAGTCAGCTGTGGGTCTGGTAGGTCACTCTGCTGATTTTGGTCAAACATTTTCATATGTTTGGGGTTTGACTGTCTATAGACTGGTCCAAGACATGTTGGCTGGGAAACTTAGACTCTCTTATAATCCTCCAGCAGGCTGACCCAGTCTTGTTGTGAGGCTATTACCATCTCATGATGATAGCAGAGAAGCAAAAGAGGAAGTCGAAACATTCAACTGTTTCTTTATTTAAGCTTCTGCTTTTCGATTGGCCAAAGCAAACGACATGGCCAAGACCAGTGTCTGAGTGGGAGGGGATTATGAAGTCACACAGCAAAAGATGGACATATGGAGGCCATTAACTGACCATTAATGCAGTCAACTGAACAATAAGCTAAACCCTCTCTTTTATCAAAAAGTTGCTGAAATCTCAGCTGGAACAACAGAAAGGCAGTCAAATGGCAGAAGCTGTAGTTGTGAGGGGATTCAGTCACTGGCAGGAACACAGTGCTGAGACAGGGAAGAGCAATGAAGTAATATCCGCTCTCTCTCTCTCTCTCTCTCTCTGACCTCCAATTTCCCACAGGTGCCTCCCAATGGCCAAACCCAACCTGAAGCCAGCTAGTGAAAAAGCCTAGAAGATAAGACATAAAGGTCAGCCTCCCTGGGCATGAAGGAGGGCATAGAGTGGGTGTGGATGTCTGTAACAAGCCTATCATTCTAACTTTACCTGTACCACTGGGACAGAACTAAAAAACCTGCTTCATAATTCTAAGCTCAGGAACTTTGAGGTGGGCTAGTTCCAAACCTAGCCATGCTCAGCAGCCTGCCACCCCCTCTCATTTCCTCCCTCCCTACATTGGTTAGTTTCTCTGAGATGTGGTGTAAGATGGTAGAAGGTAGAAGGTTTAGATTTATGGGGAGAAATGACTGAGGAAAAAAGAGAGAGGGCCAGAAGACATTGGAATAGCCGTTAGATCATGACCCAGGACTGATGCCTGTGAAGGAGAGAAGAAGGAAGCTTGGAGAGATAGTCTCAGACTGTACTGCAATTCTAAAAAAGTTTTAGCCTGGCCAATGGGGAGTCCTTGAGCCCAAGTCCACAGCAAAGGAGTCCCATATTTTGTATGAACTGTCTAGCTTAGTATCCCAGCCATGCTTACTCTTTGGCTGAGAGCAGCTGTGGGATGTAGGGTCTCAGTGCACACACAGTAATGCATTCAGAACTCAGCAGCTGGAGCCATCAGTCAATTATGCACTTAGTAGCAGAAGATCTGAGAGACATACTTCATGGCTTCTGCCCTCCTTTGCTCCTTCAATTTTTCCTTTCCTTACTTCTTTTCTTTTCAATTAATGTTTTTGGAGTGCTGTTTAGGTGCTAGGCTTCATGCCAGGTACTGGTGATGTACAATAAATAAGACAAACACCATCTCTATCCTTATAGAGCTTCATTATTCATTCTTCTTTATGAGTTTTTATATGGTTCTGTTGAATGAACTCAACTGAGAGCACTTTTAAATGGAAGGAGGGAGACTTATCTAGCTCTGTGCCCTCCTCCCCCACCTTCTTACCCCTAGAGCCTAGCCACTGGCTTAGCACATCAATAAGATAATCATATTTCTTAAACCCAAAACCAGACCATTATTACTTGTGAATTTATTTACAGAAAAAGTCATTAAAAACTGTGAAAGTTAAATCACATCTCTTTATAGTTTTAATGAATTCCCTTTCAAGAATTAGGGTAAGTTCATAAAATTAGACTGATCCCAGGAAATCCAGGGTATATGTTAAATTTGGCAAGCAGGTTGATTTCCTCACACTTATCTGGGTGCAAAAACAGATTCATTCAAATTATTTGTGAGTTTGTCATAACATTAATGTACATGGGAACTCAGGAAAAGCTATTTAGTTGGCCTAGGGAAGGTCAAGAACTCCAGCAAAATCTGGGCCACACAGAGGCTGAAAGTGAAATTGTACAGTCATTTGGAACCCTGGGAGGTTCCAGGAATGTTGGACTCAGGAGGATATGGATCATGACTCTGGTGTTCCACTGTTTTCACGACATCCCTTCTTCAGGGCTTGTTCTCCTCCTCCAACTAATGGATTTCTTCAACCTCTGTCCTTTCTATTTTCTTGACTTCCTAGTTTCTGACCCTCACAACTTTACCTTGTTCATGATGCATCATGGGCCTTCTGGTTTATTTCTGTCTCATGATCTTTTGTCTTATGCTGCTAAATACTTTACCCACTTAGTGTTTCTCAGTTCAAATTCTAGAGAGAAAAAATCTGGTTGGCCTAGGTATTGTTTTATGACCATCTTTGGTAATCAGTACTGGATTGGAGACCTTTGTTCACAAATCTAATAGTTGTCCTATAATTTGAAAAAGTTGTGTTGGGCTTCACATGACTCCACATATGCTGCACGTAGGGCTTACTTTTCTCCTTAGACAATTGACATTCCAGTTTCTCTTAGAAGAGAATCATGACTTCATTGTTGAAGATGATACCATTTTAAAAGTCTTATATTAATTATGCACCATAGCCATGGTGAACGAAATAATGTTATTAAGCACTTGCTATATCCCAGTATTTTTCTTATGAATTAATCCACTCTTTCTATTTTCCAGACTGATGGAGGGGATGGTGTATGTAAGATTGATCAAGTCCATACTATATGCCAATAATTCTGTTCGATGGTATGTCTTCATTATTTCATTTAGTGACAATAACCCTATGAGATAGGTGCTGTCCACATTTTTCAGATGGCAAAACTGAGAGTCAGAGGTTATGTAACTTGCCAGAGGTCATAGAATTAGTAAGTAGCTGGCCCATGTTTAAAACTGAAGTTTTTGACTCTATGTACTATTTTTTTTCCCCAACAATCAACTTCCATGTCCTCCCAGAGCTTCACTATGTCCAGTTCAAACAACACTAAAAAAGCTCTTCCTTCTCTGTCTTGCTAGGCCTGACACACAGGTTTCCTTAGGGTCCAGAGAGCAGGTATGTATGTCTCTCTTTGTTCTTTACTTAGCTCAGAATCCCAGTGACTATCTTGTTCATGAGGATAGTGACCATGTGCTTGCCGTCTGCTCCCTTACATGTTGTGTTGGCTTTCTACTACACATATACCTCTGGAGTGGTAAAAATAATTTTGAATTAGAGACTGTTGGAAGACCTGAGTTCAAATCTTGGCTCTGCTATTTAGGTAGGTGACTTTGGGCCAGTTTTTTTCCAGTGATAAATAAGAAGGATATTTAAGCTTCTCTTAGTCTTGATAAGCCATGCCCCAAAAGACATTTTCCCACTTACCTCCATTTCTGAAAGCTCATTGGCTTTGGCTCAGGATCCCTTTGAAGACTCAGTTCTTGAAGGTGGATCAAGGCTCTTTCACAGTCTCCTGATTGTAGGAACCACCAGTGTTTGGGAAATTGGGGAATGCTGGGCTGCAGCTAAAAAGGGCTTGTGTTTTGAGTAAATGTTACTTTCCATCTGATTCAGGACCTTTCATATGAGAGGAATGTGAAATATAACTGAGTGGGAGAGAATAATTCTCCAGAGCCTGAATTCATTTTCTCCAGCTGTTTCCCAGGACCATGCTTTTGATTCACCAAAGCCCCACAGTCTCACACATATCATCTAGCATGCCTGGAGCCCCAGCCCTAGGATGCAGAAGTCCACCCAATGAGGAGTACATCACCATCACTTTCATTCATTAAACATTGAGTGCCACCATGTAGTTCTGGGTGCTAGGTCTACGATAGTGAGCAAAACAGATGTGGCCCCTTTTTGCCAATTGCTCACAGTCTGGAAGGAAAGATAGTCAATAAACAGTGATAAATATATGATTCTAACTTCTCTGGCAGCTCTTCTTTAGAAATTTCACAGGGAGTAAATTAAAAGGGCTAGTATTTTTTTTAAGCAGCCTCTTAGTCAAATAAGATCTCATTTGTGGAGAATTCCTCCACATAGCTTCATAGATTTATTATGGTCAAATTCAGTTACGGTGAGACCTAGTAAACCACAGTCCCATCTTAGAAGCTGATGTTATGATGCAGTTGATATACTTTGATAATCTTTTGAGAAGCAGCAGGATACAGTTAAATATGCTTGTTTCTGTAGTCAGTCACCCTGTGTTTGATTCCTATTCCACTACGTATTAGCTGTTTGCCATGGGCTTAACTTCCTTCAGTATGTATAATTTATCAAAATTAGGGTTATTGTGTGGCTTTACATGAGATAACAAATCAAAATACCTGACACATAGTAGGTGTTCCTTAAATATCAATTTTCATTTCTTTCACTGAAAGTGAATAAATAAATGACAAGATGAACCCTGAATCAAACAATGGAAGAAAGAAACTTATATGAAGTTTTTTGAACTAAGCTTGTTGCTCTATTCAATTATCAAATAGCTTTTGTATTTATTCTAATTGTTGATTAAATACTTAATTAAGGTCTTACTATGTTCCAGGGCTGCTAGGTGTGCTAGGTTATGGGGTACAGTGGCAAGCAAGACAAACATAGTCCTTGACCTTGTGGAGCTTTTTAAAAATTTTTCTTAGCCTTTATTTCTTTCCTTCCTTCTTACTTTCCTTCCTTCCTCCTTCTTCCTTCCTCCTTCCTTCCTTCCTTCCTTCCTTCCTTCCTTCCTTTCCTTCCTTCTTTCCTTCCTTCCTTCCTTCTTTCCTCCCTTCCTCTCTTTCTTTCTCTCACACTTTCTCTCTCTCTACCAGTGAAATTTTTATGTGAGTTCATGCTTTAGTAAGCAAGATTGAGATGATGTTTGGAATCTTATGGAAAGTAATAAACACAAAGACAGAGAAAATCATGGTGAAATTATGGAGGTGGGAAGTTTTCCTTTCTTTATCCTTTTTTTCTTTTATGATGAAAGAGTTCATGATAAGAATATTATTTTTGTAGATGCTCGCTCTTACATAGACAGAATGCAAGGGGAATACTTGTTGTATCGAAGCATTAATTACAACCATGTGGGATAATAGCCTGTCATGAAAATAATTCTGTTATGGGTGGGATGTGCCCTCCTGGAAGCTGACCGCTTTCCTTTCTGCAGAGATGTAGCCAGTGACTATTTGCAAGTGTATATATTCTACGGCTGCTCTAAACAACTGGTAACCGAGGCCATGAAGGGGCAAGAGCTTTTCATAAATAGAAAAGCAAATGTATATTTGTCGGCATTGCTCTCCTCTCCTTTGTTTTATCCTCTTTCCAAAAATAAAGCACATTGTTCCCAGGGAGTGGAATTTGAAGTGGCAGCTGTCTGCCTGGCTGACTCCTTCCCAAAGAGCAGCGCCCAAGGAGGTAACGAGGGTTAACTTGAGTTTGTGCTGTCCTCTATCGACACTGAGATTCAAGCTGCCAAAATAGCTGCATTCACAGGGTGTGTCATGCTGAGCCAAAAGTGCCCCTCGCTCACACTTGTACAAGCGATGCACGAGCTTTGTCGGTACCTGTGTCCTTGGGCTCTACACAAGTTTTGATCTTTGGAAAGCTTCCCCTCAAATAGTGCCATTTGCAAGGAGTAGTAGAGCACTTGTAGTGGTCAAATGTGGGCTGATAGTCACGTCCCTGAGTCTGGGCCAACAACGTCTCAAATGAAGTTTGATTTTGATTACATTATTGTTTGTGTGCCCATTAACTTGTGCAGCTAGCCAATATTAGAAAGGTGGACATGAGCACCATACTATGCTGGAGGGCTGGTTTTAAGACTACTTAGGATTCACTAGATAACGACTCAGGGTTGCTGATCTAAAGTCGTTTGCCCAGGACAAGGAACATTTTATTAAGGAAAAATCTGTTGGCAAAATTCAGATGTATAATCAAGGCTTCTGGAATTGAATTAAATTGATGTGACCCGATTCAACAAACGTTGGCAAAATTCAGGTGTGTAATGAAGCTTTCTGGAATTGAGTTAAATTGATAGACCTGATTCAATGAACTTTGGTGTAGTTAGTATGCCAAGATATCTGTGTGATATAATCTATCTTTTCTTCAAGTGACCTTTTGTTTCAGTGTTTTATGTTAGTAAGGATATGTTGGAGGGATAGTGTGTGTATAATCCCAGGAGCAATGGTCTCGATGGTGGGAGAAATGTTTCTTAGAGCTGGCATTACAGCTTGGAAGAAACCCTTCCCAGCCACATTCTGCAATCTGACAGGGACCAAATGTGCCAGAGTTGTGGTATTGAGATAAAATGACAATAAGATATCTCTCTACCATAAAAAGGCACTTACGGGTTGATTGGCAACCCCCCAAAGGTAGATATATCTTTGCATATGTAATTAAAATCATTCTGGATTATCCAAGTGGGCCTAAATCTAATGACAGGTGTCCTTATAAGAGACACATAGGAAGAGACACACAGAGGGAAGAGAGAAAGACCTTATGAAGATGGAGGCAGATTGGAGCTATGCAGCCACGGACCATGGAATGCCTGCAGCCCCCAGAAGCTGGAAGAGGCAAGGAAGGATTCTCTTCTAGAGCCTTTGGAGGGAATGTGACCCTTGATTTTAGACTTCAGACCTCCAGAACTGTGAAGGAATACATTTCTGTTGAATTAAGCTACCAACTTTGTCATAATTTGTGACATTAGTTCTAGGAAACTAATACAGGGAAGAAGCTAGCAATTTACACTAGAAATCCATAGTTAGAAGCTAGCTTTCTGAGTTTGGGCCTTTATAATTCATTTGTTCACTCTCTTCACAAACACACAACTCAGGGCTCTGTGCTGGGCACTGTTCTTGGTGCTGAGTAAACAAAGACAAGTAAGGCTCAGGCCGGCCCTTCAGGGAGCTCACCAATGCAAGAGAAGCAATAACAACCCAACAAAGAGAAAAAGACCCTCAGAAGTGTGCCCCCATGGGAGCACAAAGCAAGGCTGGGTGTCTCTGTGTGTTTTTTGGAGAGATCAGTAGTTTACAAAACAATGGCACATGCTTTAAAGTACAATGTGCTCAAAACCGTGGGAAATCTGCTTCCACAGAAAGCACTTCTGCGGGGTGAGCTATGATTTCTCTACCTTAACCTTAGACTCACTTAAAAAAAAGAAAGACAGTGGCTCATAATTTATGGGGCCCACGTGGAAGAAAACAAAAAGGTCCTTTCTTGAGAGGCTGTGTGTGGAGTTTATGTGCAAAGTTCCCTCTGACGTTGCCAGCCCTGGTTTTGAATCCTTTTGAGCTGGAGACTGTAAGTGTTGGTGGTGAATGGTGGGGGAAATAGAGTGGAGCAGGAGAAGGGTGAGTTCTGCCAGAGGCATCCCCTTCAAAAGCTGGGCCTGAGCTGGATGTGTAGTGAAACTTCCCAGAGATGCTGTTTTGTCTCTCAGAGTTGTTCAAATACAGTCACTCATTTATTCATTTATGGAACACTGATTTACTCTTGTGAGATTAACAGGGTGGTTCTGTATTAAGGGTTGAGATGGGATGGCACTTTACTGGAAGGCTATTTTCTATCAAGAAAATTCTATCAGGAGCTGACTGGTCATAAGGGCACAAAGGCACAGACCTCGATGCTGAGGATCAATGTAAGGCCATGTATGTTTGGCCCTAAATACAAACTGTAGAGACATACACAGCAATAAAATGGGGAGGTCATTAAGGGCCAGCATGATCAGGAAAGGCTTTCTGGAGAATGAGTGGCTCAAGGTAAGTGATGAAACATGGGTGGGATTTAACCAGATGAGAGAAATGGAGGTTGAATATATCTTTGTCCCTCTCTCTGTCCCTCCCTCCCTCCCTTCCTTAAGGCTGGAGTAAGAAGAGGATAGCATGCCCAAATGTCTACCATAAAAAAGGATTGTCATCTAGGAGAGAGGGCAAAACTTGTATATTAGATGGGAAAGCAAATTCTGGTTTGAAAAAAAAGTCTTGGGATACAAAATTATATAAGTTTTTTAAAAGTAGAAAATGTAATTTGTGGCCAGATTGTAAAAGCCTTGAGCACCTTGTTCAGGTTTTTGTATGTTATCCTAAAAGCAGATGAGCTACTTTTTTTTTTCCTCTTAAGGAGATTAAATCTATTTTCTGTCCTAAAACTAATAATGCTCATTACCTGAAATAAAAGGATTATGAAAAAGAAGAAAAATATATCACCAGTAATCTTCCCTTAAATAAATAATCAGTCAACATTTTTTCTCTATGTAATTTTTAAAATAGTTGTAGAAATCACATATAGACAATTTTATATCTTGCTTTTTAATCTTACTATTATGACACAAGCATTTCTTGATGTTATTTCAGATCTTCAGGAACACAGTTTTCCATGCCTGCATCTAGAAGATGTACATGAATTTACTTAATCTTTCCCCTATGGTTGAATATTTGATTTACTAAAATTTTTCATTACTATAAATCATGCCGGAATGAACTTCTTTGTGTAATAATGTTCTTCCATATTTATGATTATTTCCTTTGGCTAGATCCCTGGTTGGGGAATCACTGAATCAAAGGGCATGAACATCTCTAAGGTTCTTTGAACATTCTGCCAAATTGCTTCCTTGTGGGTTGTTGAGCTTTGGAAGTACATGATGAAAGATGAGTCTCATAGCTGAGGACAGGCAGGGCCAGGCCAGAGAGAAAGAGCATTCCAAACATTCTAGCAGGAAGAGACATTCCGGAGTCACCGAAGCTGCAGCCCCGGTGATATGCTGTCCTGATATGAAAGCATTGCTGGTGGCCCCTGCCGTTTTTAGAAAGCCAGTTTTGAATTCTTCCTTACAAGGACAGTTGTGCTCCAGACACACTGGCCTTTCCTTCTCTTCTTGGAGCATACCAAGCTTACTTCTACCACAGGGCTTTTGCATTTACTGTGTTCCTCTCCTAGGAATGCTTTTCCCTCAGAACTTGTTCATGATGGACCTTCTTATTCATGTCTCACTCAAATGTCGAATGCTCAGAGAGGCCATTTCTGACGACCTGCTCTGAGGAAGAAAACATCCTTGGCCTCCAGCTACTTCTATCAAGTAGATTTCATTCATAATACTTATTATTCCTACCCAATGTCAATGTTCAAGAGCTCTTTGTAGAATGATTGAATTAAAGCATTTGCTCATTCATTTCATCTACAAATATTTTCTGAGGGCTACTTAAAACTATTCCCATTGCTTTTAAGATAAAGAGCAATACATTTAACATAGCCGATAGAAAGGTTTCCAAAACTGGGCTCTACCCAATCTCTCCTTTCTTATCTCGACTCACGTTCTACCTTAGTCTCTGCACTTCAGCCATACTTTCTTTATGTACTTGAATGTGCCATATTTCTTATCGACTCAGAGCCTTTGCACAACCTGTTCTCTCTACCTAGAACATACTTCTTATTTTTACCTCATCAGCTCCTACTCATCTATGAGATCTCAGACCAATGGCACTTTCTCAGAAAGCTTTCCTGACCTCTCATGTTGACCAAGCTCTTCTCTTTGTGGGAGCTAATCTCCAAAGATGCCCGCCCCCCGCATCTTTAATTAATCGCATCTCCTAGCAATCCTGCATTTTGTAGTTTTCTCTTTTTGACTCTACTCCAGCCTGTGACTCTTTTTTTTTTTTTTTTTGATTGATGGAATGTGACAGAATGCTGTGAGAAGCCCAAGCCATGTGGAGAGGCCATGGGTAAATACTCTTGTCACAAGGCCCAATTGAGAGCCAGCATCAAGTGACAATCATGTGAATAAACCACCTTGGACACCTAGCTCAGGTGAACCTTCCTATGACTTCACCTACAACTGCCATCTGACTGCAGCTGTACAACTGTTTCAAGCACCTGGCTAAGCCAGGTCAGTCCACAGAACCAAGAGAGACAAAAATAAATGTTCGTGGTAAACCATCAAGTTTTACAATTATTCTTTACATAGAAACGGATAACTGAAATGTGCTTACAGCATTTTAGTCCTCATAGCATGTCACCCGCCTCCTTCACTGTACTCATCACAGCTGTAACTATGTATTTCTTGCTCGATTATTTAATTAATGATTCTCCTCCTTAGTAGTCTATAAGCTTTATGAGGGTTAAGGCCACATTGACCATGTCTTTTTGTTTGTTTTGTCTTTTTGGCTCACCATTTCTAGTGGACAATTGTTATTTCACAGCCACCAAGAAATGTTTGGGGATCCTGCCATGGTATTAGTTTCAGGAGAGGCAGGGTTAAGAAAGCTGGAAAGTCAGATGTTCCTTCTTTGGTCCCTGACAGCCAGGGCACAATGTATGCCCTGCATCTAGCCAATTGGATGCTCCTGTTTGAATCTGGAGCTAGTGATGCAGAGAAACTGGAGAGTTCAGGATTCCTTCTAGTGGCTGTGGTAGTAGCATCTAGTGTCCAGTGGTGGCAGCCTTGAGGCCCTAACCATTTCTTCTGAGGCATAACTTTAGTTGTGCTTCACCTACTCAGCTTCCTTTAGTTCCCGCCCATCAACAAGTTGGTCCTCCAAACTTGCTGGTGATCCTCTGGGCCACTTGCTATCCCTCCAGACATTTTCATTTCTGCTTAAGGGAGCTATGGTTGCTTTTTGTTGTGTACAACTGAGGACGCTTACCAGTTACATAGTACCCAGCATGGTAACAAAGGCGTGAAAGGAATTTGATAAGTACTGTTACAGGAATGGATATGTGCCAGGAATCCAGGAGGACATCAAGGATTTCAGGATAAATAAAGCTCTAATTCAGAGGAGCTTATATTTTACTAAGTTATACATAAGCAAAAACAGGAATTACAGGTAAGTGCTACAAGAGTCATAGGCACAAAATTATGAGAACAAACTATACCTAGAAGGGGTAGGGGAAGGGATCTCCTTGACTTATATCAGTGACTACAATTAAATTAACAATAAATGTTTATTTATTGAATGGATAAATAAATAAATGTAATGTTGAAGTAATGTATATGAAAAAACTTTGGCAATTGTTAAGTGCTACATAAATAACAAGTATTATCCTTAGACTAATGCTTGATTTCTGTATTAGTTAAGACTATTTATGTTGCAAATATCAGAAAACCCAAGTCGAACTGGCTTAAGTAAAAAGACAATTGATTGACTCATAGAACAGAAAAAGCCAGGGAGAATAATAACTTCAGGTGTTCAATTGTTGTTATCAAGGCCTCTTTCTTCTCTTTGATCTTATCTTCATTGCCTTCATTTTTGGGTTCTCCCAACAGCAGGGTTTCCAGACATTCAAGGCTTCCCTGTTTCAGTTCATGCTCAGAAGAAACAAACAAACAGGAAACTATTCCTTGGGTTTGCATTGATTAGACAAGATTGGCCTAACTTGGCTGATATGCCCTTCTCTAAATCAATCACTGATGGAGGGGGCTATATAAGATGCTTGCATTGTCCAGACCTGGTTCACGGTCCTATCCCTGAAAGTGGGGTAGAGGTCAGCCCTGCTGCAGCCACTAGTGGTTAGGACAATGGCACTGGATGCAGACTACTTGGTTTTGTAAATTTTGCTCCTACCACTTAACAGCGAAGAGCATGTTTCTTTCTATCTTAGCTGACACATCTCCGAAGAGGGGATAATGATAGTACTGACATCATAGAGGTGATATAAGGATTGAATGAATTAATACATGCGAAAAGCTTAGACCAGTACCTGGCACATAGTGAGAGCTTACTGCCCATTAGTTACCATACTTAGCTATTATTGCATGGACCAAGAATGGCTCGCAAAGGAAATTCATGGAACTGTTACCAGAAGAGGGTATGAATGAATGCTCGAAAGGCAAAAACAACAAACGTCTGCTACACTCCATCCCCATGCGCTAACCAACAAACCACTAGAGGTGAGCGGCCACTTAGCTCTTGGAGGAAGCCAGCTGAGACTCACGGTTGCTTCCTGGTGTCAGTCCTGTTGCCCCAGGAGAAATTCCAAAGCACAATCTTACGATCTGATTAACGGGCAGCAGGGCTGAATCTCCTTGGCAATCGATCCTTGTTTTTTTGTTTTTTTTGTTTTTTTTTCCCGGGCTTTACCTTGGGGGCAGTCTTAGAAAATCCATGCCCTGGCCAGCCTGAGTGCGTATTAAACCATTTCAAAACTTTGGAAGAGGAAGTCTGCTTGCTTAATGTGTAATTTAGCTGAAAGAACTGGAACAACTTGCATTTTGGTATGTTCCTCATTTTGTAAATGAATGTTATTTTCGTAATGGACCATAATGGCTCCCTGAGAGTTATTCTAATCTGTCATATTAATGTGGATGGTGGTGCTTTAATACGAGTTGACTTTTGACTCCTTGGGTGTGCATCATGGTTGCATGGCTGCTCATACACCAAATCATCAGCCAATCTTCTTCTTGTGAATTAATAATTCTTATTTCACTACTTTCATGGAATGAGCAAGAACACGAATAATATATTGAGAAACCCAAAGCTACCTCCTTGGCTTGAAGTGACAAAGGACTGGTTTTAAAGCCCCTACAAAATTCTGGTTGAAGAAGCATAATGTCTGCATTGTCTAAATTTGTCTGAAGTCTCTATGTCTTCATCATTCTTTACATCTCTCTGGTAACAGACTGGAGAGATGATCCAGACTTCCAATTTTCCCCAGTTTAATTTGTTTCAAGATAAGGGCGTTCACACCACAAAATGACTGGATAAGAAGGACATTCACAGTCAAGAATTCCTAGAGAGCACCTCTGGCAGAGAAGTGGTTTTGCACTGGATTCCTGGAAAGAAAACAAACTCTTTTAAAATTTTTCTCATAAGAGTGCTGGAAATTTTGCAGACCCCTCTGTGCTTAGAGTCCAACATCAGTGTTTGGGGATATCTAGTTGGTGGCTGTGATGATCGATAGCTCTAACTCACCCTTGCCTCTGCCCCAGACACAGCAAGACCCCAGGCTTCCTTTGATCTCTGTGCAGCATTCCATGAGTTCTAAGCTCACTTCTAGACCGTAACCATTAGCTCCTCTATTTCCCCAGTGCCCAGTCCTCCCTCCTCTCAATCTCCAGTGACTCATGCTTTCCCAAGTCTTGTTCTCAAGGACACTTCTCATCATCTCCTGCCTGTCCTCTTGCCTCCCACCTCAGTCTTATCCTCCTATAAGGCAACCACTTGTTGTCTATATTCTGAGGAAGACCTGATGGCTGTGTTAATACGTGAAGCTCTATGTTAATTTCTTGGTTTGGGATGCATTTCTTGGTTTGGGTCACACAATTCTCCCCTCAACAACCTTGTTGCTGAGCAGTCCTCAGGTGCTGCTCCATGGGTTCCCATCTGAACTTGACAATCTCACTAGTTTTGCAATTTGAGGTTACTTCACCTCTCTGAGCCTCGGTGCCCTCATCTGTGAAATGGACATGATCACCTATATTCCAGAGGACTTTTTAGGAAAATTAAATGATCATGTCAGTAACACACTTAGCACACTGTTTGGCACACAACACTCCAGTAAATGTTTACCTTTGTCGTGTCAGAAATCATAATGGCAGACAGGAGGTAGATGTGTCTTGCCTGTGGAGGACACTGGTGCCTATTCTTCTCTTTCTCTAAGCTCCCTGGGACCCGCGCCTGTCTCTTTCTTTTCCTTCCTTGTTCCCCAGGCTCTCGTCTCCTCCTTTTCCAATCCCACCCACAACTCTGAGAGGATGGAAGAGAATAGACTTGTTTATTTTGAGACTAAATTCAACATTGACCCTTAGAAAAAAAAACCTCTGCAATACGCTCTATTGCCACATAAGCGCCACATTTAAACAAAGCCTTTCGGACTGAACCGAAAATTACCGTCCCGCTGGGAGGCATAAACTGGAGGGGCTGCCCGTGTGAAAGCGGGGCGCGCAGCAGCTGGCAGGGCTGTATCTGTGGGGAGGAGAAGCCCAGCTCCTGGCTTTATGCATTGATTTCGTTTGGAAAATTGTGCCCCCTTTTTCCTTGCATAGACAGGGAAAACAATAGCAATCTGTTAAAATGTCGGAGGACAGGAAAGCAATGACTATTATGGATTGAAATCAATAAGAGCTCCATTCAGCTACCAGTTAGAGAATTCTACTGGGGTTCACATGAAATAGCCTGAACATGGCATGTGGATGTGACTGCAAAATAACTCCTCAAACCTCCCCCCCCCCCAAAAAAAAACTAACACCCAAGCAAACAAAAATACAAACGACAGTGGAACTGAGAAATTTCCCTTTGACTGGGTCATGATAATGTTAATACTGATAAAAGCAGTCATTTATTGAACACATTATGTACTAGGCACAGAGTTCAGTGTGAGCTTTCTGTATTTGAATTCATTTAATCCTCACGACTAGCCTCTGAGGTAGGTACTATATTTATTTATTTATGCCTTTTTTAAAGAGTAGTTTTAGGTTCACAGCAAAATTGAGAGGAAAGTACAGAGATTTCCCATTTACCCCCTGCTCCCACACTTGCTCAGGCTCCCCCATTATTAATGCTCCTATCAGAGTGGGTAGGTACTATTTTTATCCTTATTTTTACAGATGAGGACATTGAGGCACAGAGAGGTTCAGTAACTCCTCTGAAGTCACACAGTTGGTGGTTTGAAACCTAGCATTCTGGCTCCCAAGCCCATATACTTAATTCCCACCTTGTATGCCTTGCTCTGTATAAGATGCACTTAGCTGATGACTGAGCAAAAATATATGAAATTGCACAGATTTCTCCAATGGACCTGCCACTATGTTTCTTTGGGTATGCTACAGTTATTTGCATGCTTGTCTGTTATCTTCTGAGAGATTGTAAAATCCTTAAGGACCTTTCCATTTCAGTGTCCCCTTCAGGCCTGTACACTGTGCCTGGCACATAGAAAGGGCTTGATATATGCTTGTTGAGCTGAGAACAGGTAGATGCTAAATGAGGTGAAGCTGACTGTAAACATGCACTAGACATTCAGAGAAGATAGAGATTAGCAAGGAACAGAGAGACTGGAGAAAGGTCTGTGGAAGAGAAAGGAAGTGAGGTCGGCCTTGAAATTTTGGATAGAGAAAAGGTTGAAGATAGGTGCTCAGGGTGAGGAAACCCCATGGGCAAAGTGCACAGTAAGAAGGAAGATGGTGTGGCAGATGCTAATATGGAGATCTGGTCAACCAGGGTGAGCACTGAAACTTGGTACAGTTGGCCATTGCCTGGGTTGGCAGAAGTTTTTGAACTGGGAGAAATGTGAAGAAGGCAGTACTTTTTGGAGCCTGGGGGGCCAGTATGGCTCAGAGGTTAAGTGCTCTGAGTATTGAGGTCAAAGCCAAACTCAGCCATTATTCAGTTATGAGACCTTGTGCAAGTCTCCAGGTGTATGTACCTGGAGTACCTGGAGTACTCAGTACCTGAGTGCTGAGAGGATTAAATGAGATAATAAGTAGACAATGCCTGATGTTGTCTCACAGTCAATGGTGTCAACTACCATTATCTATTGGAAGCCTTGAAGTGGAGGATGGACTGGAATGGAGAGACTGAGTGAGCAAGGTGCAAATTCGAAGGCTATGGCAATCACAACGAAAACAATAATAAATTCTGGTGTTTGTGGAACTTTACATTTAGGCTTCTTGTCACATACTAACTCAGGGAGGTGGAGGATGTTCCTGTGATTGCACAGGAGTGATCGCCTGCTTTGGTTTCACGTGCACTCTGACTTCCAAGCCCACTTTCCCTCACCATTTCCTGATGATGCAGATCCAGATGGACAGTCAGGAGGAGGGGATTTTACTAGAGCAAACATCCTTGGGCTGAAAATTGGGGGGGGGGGCATTAGCTAAGTGCCCGGACTTTCTGGATGCCTCTTCTAATTCCTTCTGTCTTTTGAGAAACACACAATCCTCCCCCATCTCTCTCCTCGGAGAGATTCTGCCAAAACCACACACCCTTTTGTCTCTCTAGAATCACATCTTCTCTTTATCCTCATTAACTGAGAGGCATTGTGTCAAGCTCAACTTTCTGTAGCTTTTTAGTATTTTTGTGTGTTTTTTTTTTTGCCATTTCCAAGCAAATTTATAACAGGGATTTAAAAAATTTTATTTATCTATCTATCTATCTATCTATCTATCTATCTATTTATTTATTTATTTATATTTCTAGGACTAGAAGGTAAGCTTCATAATGCCAAGGACTTTGTCTTATTCACCATTTGTTCTCTTTACCTAGAATAATGACTGGCACAGAGTAGGGGCTCAATAAACATTTGTTGAATGATGAATATAATTCTTCAAACTACACATATCCCTGGGAATTTCACAGCGCTGGCACATATCCGGATACTGGTAGCTAGTATTATTATTGAAGTAAATGTGCTTGTTCTCTCAACCCCATTTCTTATATACATAGCTTCCGTTCAACAGCTAGACTGTCCATTCTTTACACTCGGTGTCCTGGGGTCTTTAGAATCTTTTATGTCTTCTTTCTGAGTTTTGTAAGGGGTGTTGTATGGAATAGGTGCTCAGTCAATGCTAAGAGGTTGATTTGTTGGTGTGGTGTGCGTGTCTTCGTGTGTACACGTGTATATACGTGTGCAGGTGGACACGAGTGTGCTTTCCATGCCAGCCCTCCTTCTGTGGATCTGGAGGATGTGTGAAGTTAGTCAGAGTGGCTGGAACTCAGAACTCTTGGGTTCTCTTCCTATGATTCATGGGCATTCTGGAGAAGTCTGTGAAGCCCTTGAACTGCGGTGAAGCCTGGTACTTAAAAAGAAGGATGACTTCGTTCCTCGTTCCCTTTTGTACATTTTTCCACTTGCACACAGTCTCCTCCAGGAAATTTTGGATCTTTAACCACCTTTAGAACAAGACATTATTAGTATTTTTTTCTGGCTCTGTGTGTGTGTGTGTGTGTGTGTGTGTGTGTGTGTGTGTGTGTGTGTGTAAGCTGTCTACTAGCTAAGCATTTGTTCATAACATTTCATTCATTCATTCATTCATTCATTCATTTTGACTCACTTACTCTGCCCCTACTATGTGGCAGGCGCTACAGAGATGAGAAGCATCTGTGCCCTTGAGGAGCTCCTGGGATGGGGAGACCAACAAGGGCTTGGGAGCAGAGATCTGGTAGAGTGGTACGTGAGGGTTGGAGAAGAAGAAGGTCAGGAGTCAGGGAAGATTTCCGTAGGCTGGAGTACTCTCTGAATGAGGACATATTGCAGACATTATTTCATTCACTCCTCACTAATCTATGAGGTAAGTGCTATTACCCCTGTTTTTGTGTGACCTTGGATGAATTACTTAACCTCCATAAGTCTCAGTTTCCTCGTCTGTGAAATGGGATCTGTAAAATCTCAGAAAGTTGTGGTGAGGATTATATGTTTCCAAACATATTTAAGGTACTTGGCAACATACTAAATCAGAGTTACTAGGTGGACTCATGGATGTTGTTGTCATAACAACGAGGAGATGAGGCCTGGAGAGGATGAATGACTTGCCCAAATTCCGTAGAGTGTTAGTACTAGGATTTGGATCCTGTGCTCTCAAGGACAGGCCATACTGCCTTGCATATCTGCTTGGGAGTTTGGAATGGGTTTGGAGAATTTTTCCTGGACAGAAAGCTGTATTTCTGAAAGCTTTTCAGCAGGGATGTGAGAGGTGGTGAGGCACATCATACTTCTTTTCTATAACCCCATTCATAGTAGATACTCTAGTCACCTGGTCAACCTCTGAAACAGACATGGTCACTACCTTCCATTGTTTCCAAACGTTGTAGCTCTTGCTCTCAAGTCTTTCCTTTCTTTTAAATTACCAGGGAATTACCTAGAATGGAAACCACAAAGCCAGTAGAGGACTTAGGATTCTCACTGTGAAGCTCCTGGGTGGCAAAAAACAAAGAAGTCATTCCTAGGGGAGGCGTAGGGGAAGGAAAGAAAAGAGGAGAAAAGAAAAATAAAAAACAGTCCATTTCTGGCTCTGATGCTGTTAGCTGAAATAATTTTTTCCCTCTGTACAGAGTCACCACCCAGCTCTCCTTGGAGCCACCTCCCGGGGCAGTTGTAAGGAGCCCTGATAAAGATTTATGTGGTTTGTTTTCTTTCCCTAGGCCTTTGAAGATCAACAGAGGAGGTAATGTTTATGGTTGGTTGGTTAACCCTACAGCCCTCTAGGGTCTCCTTCTACGACCCCCAGGCTGATTCTCAAGGCAGGAGGCAGCAGGCCATGGTTGCCCCATCTGGGGAACTGGCTGTCTAAAGGCCAGGGTTGGAGAGAATTTCAAACCCAATAGTTCTGGAGGCTTTGCTCACCACAACGGCGTCATCACAACAGAACGCCCCCACCATCTTCGGAATAGAACTAATTCATCCCACAGGGGAGTGAACTCTAGAAGAATAGCGTCAAGAGGGAAAAAAGGCTAGGGGTGATGCTTGTAAGGCTGGGTTAAGCAGGACATGCATAGACCTGGCTCTGAAATTGTTAATTCTGTTCAGGTGAAAGAATTGTCTAGGGTTCTTTGCTGTGAGGGACGTTACAGGAAGATATGTATATATTTAAAAAATAAATGAATCTCTGCTTTATTTTTTTTAACTCTAATATTTTCCTGGCACTGCTGGTTAGAATTACTTGTCTGGGTGTCTTGAACTCCATTTCTGAGACCTAGCTAAAAACCGTGGACAGCTGGCGGGAAGTAGACACCTTGGAGATTCGAAATATTTGGTATGCCTTTCCGACCTTATTAAAAAACAAATCCATTTTTTTTCACATGTTCCTCCACATCCTAGGATAGCTATTAAGAGAACATTGGAAAAACATGTTTTTTGGAATTACATTGGTCAATGGTCAGGGGAAGAGAGGGCTTCAGTTTTTTTGCCTTATCCAGGAAACTATATGGATTTGTGGCTCCGAATGCGCCATTTCTATTCAGGAACCAAGGAACTAGCAGTGGACTCATTAGATTCCTCCTCTGAGCAACAGTGGGATTCATTTGAGAACTTAAGCTCAGAGGAAATGTCTATTCATACATTGATTCACTTTTGTCAACAAAAGGGCCACAAGCTACTCAATAAATTTGTAAGTCATCTCTAAGATCTGACAATTGTATTAAGAATATTCATCCCCAGTTTTTATGGCTGAAAAAACTGAGGCATGGTGAGACTGAATAACTAGATCACGCCACATTTCTGATTTTTCATTTCTCCAGGTTGCTTTCCCCAGAACCTATGGTGGAATAATCTTAAACTTAGGAACCAGAAAGACCTGAGTTCAAATCCTGTATCTTCTACCTTCCTTGGGTAAGGTCTTAGGTAGTTATTTAATTTATTTAAGCCTCAGTTTGTTCATCTGTAGAATGGAGATCAAACAACAATAACAACTTTACCAGGATTGTAGTGAGAATGAAAACAGAAGAGGTGTTCAGAGCCCTTTATGAATAGGTTCTCCATATGTAGCATGAATATTGGCATTTTCAGGTCAAAGTCATAATCCTTTGCTCTGGTCTTGGGGCCTGAAAGGAGTGTTTCAAGTTCACAGAGGAGCCTAATTGGTCTTTCAAAAGGTTCAGATCCTGCTTTGGGTACCGTGCTCTCTGTGTTGGGCAGAGGTGGTCTTGAGAGCAGTCAGCTTTGGTTTCTCTACCAGGAGGTAGAAATATTTAACATAACACGGTGACCTCATCAGGGGCATACCAGATGCTATCATCCATAAACAGCCATTTATTCAAGCCAACCAGGCCCCACATGCCACAGGTAAGCTGGGGAAAGAGAGATTGAATTGTTCAGTTCTGCAGGAGTGGAGGTCGAACAGAAAAGCAACACAACCCTTACTCATAACTTCCAATTGCAACAAGTGTTTTTTTTTTTTTTTTTTTTTTTTAAAGCAGGTTAAACAGGTTTTCCACAGAAAGGTACAGAACAGACCCAAACCAGGACAATGACTAAATTTTCTTTCATAGACTCGTCTTCCCCCGCATGTCCCCAAACTCTCTCCTCATCTTAACCCACCATGCCCCCTACCCCACATTTTAGCAACCATCACTGCTCTTGCTTCCCATCCCTGAAAAAAACGTATAAGGCACAAATTAAGCAGACTCAACCGCATAAAGGCACTCTCTTCCCAAATGAGCAAAAATATTCCCACTTAAAAATGTATATAAAATGTTTATGAAATGAGGGAGGAGATTTAGCAGTTATTGTAGGAGCTGCCAAATGTATGTTAGAGCACCTCTGATGGTTTTCTTTGCAATTGCCATTTAAAATATGTAGACATGTTCTTGCTCCCTCCCTGGAAGGCCCCCCACTCCCCACCCCAGGCCCAGCTGCACATGCACAGAAGAACCCACATATATATGCATGCACCCTCTGACTGAGGAATCCAGCAAAACACGGCTGTTCTTTATAGGCTGGTGAGCTTGTTGTTTTAGTCTGTTGTTTTCATTTCGGTGCACCTGCACCCCTAGCCGAAGCCCCCTGCCACACTGCCCCTGCCTTGGCCAACAACACGGGGATGTGTGTTTCTGAATAAGCCATACATTATTCAATTTGGTTTCCTCAGGAATTTGGTAGGAAAACTCTGGATCCCAGTGAATTGAGCTTAATTGGATCCTTCAGGTCCTGAGCATGTTTCACCTGCCTTGAGTTTGTTCTCTGGGACTTTCCAGTCCCCATCAGTCCCCTCCTCCTCTCCTCCTCCCATCCTCCCCCCACCCCCCACTCTATGAGCTGCATGTATGATGCAGCTGAAGTCTCTACCCTTAGTAGGAGCAAGGCAATGAACTGAGTTTGTGGGTGGTAAGAACAGCCTAGGTTGCCTGACATTCTGGTGGCTGAAAAGGGGGCAGAGAGAGTGGGCTCCAAGCTTCTGATTGAAGAAGAGCTACTCCATGTATTTGATGACCAGTGGCTACAGAATCCTATTTGTGAATGCTAGGTAACCTTGTCAATATGGTACAAATTATCAATAACAGCAGGGGGAATGCTGACTGCTGCATCTTGGGCTTTGAAGAGTTTACTGTGCTCTTGGTGAAATCCAGGGCCAATGATGTCTTAAATCCAATTTCCATTTGGTGGGTCTCTAAATCGTGTCAGAGATGGCATTGCAAAAACAAAGCCATGGATTTTTCCTGGTAAAGGCAACCAATCTAGACCCAAATAAGTAAGACTCAGAAAAATTATCTCAGGGTTGTCTTGCCTTAGTGTAAAGGTGACCTTACTTTCTTAGACGGAGAAAGGAGTGAAGGTCAGAAAGTCCATGGTGACTGGTCAGAATATGAATAATAATGAAGAATATGGTGTCTAAGCTCATCCTCAGGCATCCAGTGTAGACAACACCTTTATAGTATCCCTGAGAAGTGGTGGTCCCTCCTTCTGATTGAGCCCAGGGAACTCACTGCTCTAGTTTCACATGCACAATTCATTCTACTGTTAGACAACTCTGACAATTCGATTTTTTTTTCCTGTTATGATCACATTAGTCTCCTTGCCAGATCCATCTTTCAGTCATTATATTAGTTATCTATTGCTGCATAACAAATTACTTCAAAATTCAGCAGCTTAAAGACAACAAATATTTATTATCTCAAAGAATTTCTGAGGGTCAAGAATCCAGGAGCAGTTCCACTGAGTGGTTCTGGCTCAGAGTATTTCATGAAGTTGTAGTCAAGTCTGTAGTCAAGGCTACGTCATCTGAGCTTTGACTGGCTGTTGCGAGGTTTGTTTGCAAGACAACTCACTCACATGACTGTTGGCAGAAGGCCTCAGTTCACTGCTGCTTGTTGGTAGGAGGCCTACATTCCTCATCAGGTAGACCTCTCCATAGGTCTGTCTGAGTGTCCTCATGGCACGGCAGCCTGGCTTCTTCCAGAGCAGGTGACCCAAGAGAGAGAAAGCAAGGTAGAATCTGCAATGCCTTTTATGACCTAGTCATGGAAGTCACACATTGTTACTTCTGCCATAATCTATTGAAGTGTCACTAAATGCAGCACACTTTCAAGATGAGGGAAGTTAGCCTCCACCTTTTGAAGAGAAACGTATAGGAGAATTTGTGGACATATTTTAAAACTCCTATAGTCGTACTTCTCCTGAATGATACTATAGAAAATAAGTCTATTTAATTATTACAGTATCCCTCCAGATATTTGATTGTGGCTATCATATCTTAACATCTCTGGCTGAATATCTTCAATTCCTTTGACTATGCCATGCATGACTTGGTATGTATTTCCCTACTATCCTTGTAAAGTATGCCAATGAAGCTGATACATGGTACCTTGGAATGAGCATAAGACTAAAAATATGAATATAGAAGACTATGTCATTGTTAGAGCTCATGAACTCATGCTTAGTACAGTGCTTGGCACATAGTAGGTATTCAGTTATGTTTGCTATTGAAAAAATGAACAAATGGATGGATGGATTTATTTGTATTAAAATACCCGGAGACTAATTTAGTTTACTTTTTTTGATCTTTTTCTTTTTAATAGCTTTTTGTACGTTGACTTAATTCGAGCTTATTAAATCAAATGCCTAAATTAACTTTTTAAAGCAATCCTTTGCCCAACTAAGATTCTCCCATTTTGTTCTTGGATGTTCTTAACCTAAATGTGCAACACTAATCTCTATCAAATGACCTCTGCTGGTCAAGATTATTCTGAATCATGAGCTATTATCTAGTGTAAGCTACTTTTCATAGATTTATATTGTTCAAAAATCTAATCTAGGAGTTGTATACACTAGTAATTGACTATTGCTTCTTTAGGCTACCAAGTCATTTCATCTGTATATATTTGCTCTGCCAGCAGGGCTCCTGATTTCCTGTCTCTCCTTCTTATTGGTCTCTGCATGTAATCAGCATTCCCTCAAATGGCACACCACCCATAACTAACTCGTTTTAATTGCACTTAAATCTAAGCCATCCTGCACAGATGTGGCTCTCTCTCTCTTGGTAAAGACCTTTAGAAAGGAAGATTCCACTGCCTCCCACAGGCACCCATTTCCAGAGTCCACCATCTGGAGGGTAGGGAGAAAAGAGTGGGGAGAATGATATATTGGCAGAATAATTGGGGTGGAAAGGATTAATTTTGGCTTTTTTTAGCAGAGACAAAAGTCTTTTTAGGGTATGAGTGGGCGGAGGGAGATGTGGAGGTGGGGAGGATTGGTCTCAACTGAAGTCTTAACATCCAGTGGAGGTGGCCATTTAGAAAACCAATGTAGGTAGTACAGAGTGGAGTCATTCCACACAGATGTCAGTGTCTGGGGTCAGTTAAAGGACTGCATTTGGGTGAACTCAAAATCATAGGGGCATTTTCTTTGCTCAAATCAGACTTGGTAAAATTCTGGTCTCAATTTATTTTTAAAATTGATTTACTTTATTATTGTTTTAAATTGCAAAAAATAAGGTTCTCTTTTTATCAAATCAAATAATCCAGAGGTGTGCAAAAATGTTAATAATATCTCCCTTCCCTCTTCTAGTCCAAACTCGGAAGTTACAGCTTAAGTTTCTGTCCATATTTATTTCTATGTGTATATATACAGCATACATATGTATTAATAGGATTTTAAAAAATTACTTACAGTAGGCTGAATAATAAGATACATTTTACTCTCTTACCCTCCCTCTCCTCTCTCCCTTTCTTCTTTTTTCCCTTCTTTCTCAACCTATCCTGGATCTTTCCAGGTCAATATTCATGGCTGTTACTCACTCTTCTATAATAGTAGTATAGTTACAGCATAATTTCTCCAACTATTCCTGGACTTGTGGGTACTCAGGTTGTTTCCATTTAGTTGTGCCACAACTAGCAAAGCTGCAATAAAGCATCTTGTACAAATATCCTTATCTATTGGTGCTTTTATCTCTACTAGATAGATTTCCCAAAGTGGGATTTTGGTTTTACTCGGTAGAATGTTTTACATTCTTTTATTCTGGCTAATGGTGTAATAAATAATGTAATGTTCTCTCTCCCTTAAACCAACTTTCTAAGCTATTATTTTATTTGGTTCATGTAGAAGCTGATTTCCCAAAGTGGCAATATGACTGAAGTAAAACCCAAGAGAATGCATCTATTCACTCTTTGTGGTGAGGTGTAGGGTGGGCTAATTTATATGGGCCTGGTTTTGAAGTTGGTCTATGTGTTGTTGGTGAGTGTATGTGAATGTATAAATGTGTGTGTCTGCGTGTGTTCTAAGTGACTCAGCTGAAATGCAAGGAGTCACCATGTCTAAATACCATTCCACGTTAAATAAAATAAATGAATTTCAATACTGAGGTGTGATATAGTAGAGAACGCATAGGATTTAAAGTTAGAAGATCTGGGTCTGAATTTCCTGGTTCTCTACCTACTACCTATATTTTCTTGGAGTTGATATCTTAATAAGAAAAATGGCCATCATCTCAGTGCCTACCTTATAGGTTGTGAGAATTAATAGAGAGCTCACATTGTAAGTCATACAACTTCCTATATGTGGTTTAAATTTATTTAATGCAAGCAAAACACTCCAGAGCAAAATGTTGCTCTTTGTAACAAACAACAAATAAACACATCAAGAGTCCACCAACACTGTGTACTGGAGGGGTCTTCCAGAGACCCAAGAGGACAGATCCTAGCAGTAAACAAAACCTAGAGAAGGGCTGACCGGATTGAATGGAAGATACCAGAGTCTTACAATCAAGACTGTACTTTAAAATAGCCACAAACAAAAAGCTGCTCAAGCATTTTCTGCGTTTGAGGACACAGATGTCACCTGGCTTACCAGAAACTCTTTTGGAGTGTTGATCTGGTTTTAGAGTTGGGTGCAAAGATTCTTTCTGATAGACTGAAGCTGTTGGCTGCAGTCCTGTGCTGAGCGCCCATGATACTTCACAGGTGTTTTGTTCTTTCACTAAGGCAACCAATTTGATGGTATCCTGGGACTTTCTTGGTTTTAAAACAGAAAGTCCAGTGTGCTCAATCTTGGATACATTGCATGGCCTTGCTCGCTCTGGGATCACTCGCTCTGGGGAAAGCCAGCTGCCATGCTGTGAGGACACTATGGAAAGGTCTACTCTGTGAGGAACTGAGGCCTCCTACACCTTGATCTTTATCCCTGAGTGGCTACAACTGTTTAAAGAAAAGATGTCATGTTATAAAAAAAAATTGCCCTCCATCCCTCACTCCCTGGGAGGTTATTCTTGATTTTTTTAAGGTTGCAATTCTCAAACTTTGCTTTTATGGAATATTGATGTTCTGTGAAGTGGAAACAGGGTGTTTTTTTCATTAAAATTAAATAATAGCTACTTTTCCCAATTAGCAGAAATGAAAAAATTAAAAAGGAAGTAGAATTTTATTAATTTTCTGTCCTCCATTTAAATGACTTATCACTTGCCTATAATCCTATGATTTTTAAATATATAATAAAATGATATTTTAAATTAAAAATATATAATGGATATCATGGTATACCATAAAAACTGACTTCCAATGGTCTTCATGATATAGAGTAAACTTTAGAGCTATATTTAAAGGATTATCTTGAGGGCATGTTATGTAGGGATCCTTCGGAAAGTTATAGAAAGGGAGATCATTGTCCCAGTTTTCTAGGGACAGTCCCTGGTAAGCCAGTGACGCCAAGGTCTGTCCAGCTATTGAAAGTGTTCCAGTTTGGATTTACATTATATTTTCGTCTTGTTATGGGGGACCTTGTAAGAGAAAAAAAAATTTCTCTTTTTTTGGCTAACATTTGCTACATACATGCCAGGCATTAATTTGACTACTTTCTATGCATTTTCTCATTTAACCCTTACTGACCATTGGTATGCATTATTAGAGATAAAGAACCCACGTCCCAGAAAGTTTACATAATTTTCAGACATTCAAGAAACTAGTTAGTAGCAGAGTCGGGATTAGAACCTGTGTCTGGCAAACCCTAGGGCCTGTGTGCTTAGCCAATGCATACTTGTCTTCATCCTTCTGTATTAGCAAGTGGTCTGAGATATTGGACTTGAGTCCCAGCTGCCTGAAATCCTCAAGAATTCCAAGGAAGCAGATGTAACCTCAAGTGGCCAGTGGGGCTTCCTTCTGGGGAAGCTGTGTTCCTTGGGTAGGGAAAATGAGGTGTCTGTACTCATCTGAGTATTTCAGATAACCCCAAGAGACGCCTTGTCCATTCCCCATTAGTAGAGTTGCCTGTTTACAGGCATACTGAGATTTTTTTTTTTCCAAATTAAAGTATAACAAATTTGCTAAGCCTTCGTCCCACATAGCCCTGCCAGTTGGGTGTTTTGGGGAGGGGGGGCGGGTAGATAGAATGAAGTGTGAGTCCAGTGGCCTGCCCTGGGGTGAGAGGAGAAAAGAGCAGATCTGTGTGCGTCCTAGCAGCCGGCAGCTCTCCCTCTGCTGTGGCCTGTTCTGGGACTGTGGGCCAAAGGAGCCTTGGAATTACTTAGACCTGCCTCTGTGCCTTTAGCTGTCCGGGTAAAAACATCACCTCTCTGGAGGCCTGTGCTGGAGCACAAACCCATGTATTGTCTGGCCCCTGGCAGGCTGGTCTGTGGAGGGGACACTCTAAGAGCTCTATTTTAATCTTTTGGAGCTGGGCCAGGGTAGGAATTCAGCTGCCAGCACCAGGATCCCCACCCCCATGCTCTTACCCCAGCCCCTATACTGCTACCCCTCCTCCTGGTTTCGTTCGCTCTGACCTCCCATCATGAGAGGTGCTGGTGTTCTTTTTTTCTCCCTTTCTCTTTTTTAAACTACCAGGGCCCTTTCATTGATTTGACCTCCCAAAGTGAGGCAGACCAGGGCTCCTCAGTGGGCTACTTGGGGCTCAGAGCTGGCATGAGGCCAACCCTTGAATCCTGAGATTTACCTCCAGATGTGTGTGCCTCTGTGCTTATGTGGACGGACGTGTGTGTTTGTGTTGTGTGTGTGTGTGTGTTGCAGGGGGTGAATATGAGTGTGTTGGTGCATCTATGTGTGTTTTTTGTATCTCTATGACTTTTCTCTCTATGTGAAGAAAATGATGAGGTGGGAAAATTGAGGGGAGGAGAGGATAGGAGAAGAGTGGGTGGCTCAAATCTATAAACCTCCTCTTTTTCCTCTGCCAACAATACTCCCTGAGTCCAAGTCAGATAATTTCAGCTGTCTCTCCAACTGAGTCTTCCTGTGCCTCCCCCGAATCACCTGAATGAATGAATCTTGTGGAGAGACCACGTGGTATAAAGGGTATGGGACTCCTTGAATTCCAATCTCAGCTCTGCCATTTGCTGGTCATATGATATTGGGCATGGGATTTCCTTTCTTTTTAGCCTCAGTTTCCCAATCTGTAAAAGGTAAATGGTAATGTTATCAACTTTCACAGAAAGTAGGAAGTAAAAGATTAAATGGCACTCAAAAGATGAGCCATAATGTCAGCTCCTTTCCAGTCTACCTATCCTTTCCTGGGAATAAGCCCTAAGGCAACAGTGGGGCTTGGTCCCTGACCCTGGAGAAGAAGACCCCAGCTGAGAAGGAGGGAGGAGCTGTGTTCTTCCTGAAGGGCCAGGAAGGGACAGTGGGTGTGGACTTCTCTGTCCCACCCGGAATCTCCCATTTTCTCTCATCCCCATCCTTCTGGCCTCTGCCAATGATGTGCATTTTCCCCTCTGCCCTGGCCTCCCAAACTGACTCATTACCTCGACAGGGTAGCAACTTCCAAAACAAAACTTTTTCAACCAAGGAAAATATAACTATGGGGAGGAAAACATTTCAATATCAGGCCTCTTGGGACCTGAGGAAATGTACTGAATGTTTGTCAGAGAATGATGCTGTCCTAACATCACAGACTTCACCGAGGGTAGAGGGAGAACAATGCCTGGCTCTTGGCTCCAGCCAAGCCAGAATGGCCTGTGTAAGGTGCAAGCTGATGCTCAAGTTGCTCCAAACTTGCAAGAATCAAAGGTGTATCCAATATTGTGCCTCAAAGCAGGCCCCCCTGTAGTATGATAAACGTGCCACATAAAAGGAGACCCATGCTCGCTCCCATACCAATCTCTCATCTTCCCTTCCACCCCAAAGGAAATGCCCATTGAAATCTTGCTGTCTGGCAAAGGGCCTGCCTGCTTGCTTAATACCTGGATTTTTGGAAATGGCCAATGGAGCACATTCCACAATAATAGTGCTCTCTGGAATTGTACAATGTTTCGACCCTGGGAAAGAGATCTCAGGGTAACGATTGGGCAGGACCTAAGAGAACAGCAGGTGGGTGAAACCGACACCAAGTCAGTATGCCAAGGGAGAGGTCCAAGGGATATTCCAGATCCCATCTACTGGGATTCCACAAAGGCATTAACATCCAGGAATCGGGGAACTGCGATAAACAGAACTGTTTTCTGAGAGATAGTGAGGCAGAAGGAGAAATTTTGGAGGGATGGGGGCACAATATTGGGAAGAAAGGTTAAACATGGATTTGTCAGTTACTTTTTTCCTTCACTCTCCTTTAGTGACTATAGACTCAATGCCATCTCCTACTTATCTTCTACCACCTACCCTACCCTATAAGAGCAATGACAGCACAAAACATTTCAATAAAACAGAAACGCATTGAAAAGAATCTCTATTCCTCCCTGATAGGTACTCAAGGAAAGTATTCTAGACTATGGAGTTTCAAAGATGGAAAAGATTCTGCACATCTGATGATGTCTTCATCTGGAAGTTAAGAGAAGAAAAGTGTCTCATTTGCCATCACAGAGCACCTGACCTTGAGCTAGAACATGGACTTCACAAGAAAGGGTCTGTGTGATTTGTTGTCTTGTTTGGCTTCATTTGTGATCATTATCCATTCTTATATTTAAATGTGCCTTGCATATCTGTCTATGCAGGGTTTCTGTTACAAAGAGAGAGCTACTATCAGTTAATTTGGGCATTGTTTTTCCATTCTAAGAACGTAAGTCAATGACACATGACACCCTGGGTCCTAGAAATCATTTTATTGAGCCTTAAGCTCCTGATCTGTGAAAGAGAGCTAAGTTTTTGTTCTGATCACAGGGCTGTTTGTCAAGTTCAAATAAGATGGTGCTTGTGAAAGTGTTTTATAAACATGTAGGAGATTGCAGTTATTAAAAACTTAATGGGGGAAAATGATGTGCATAAAAGTGGCCTTATTGGGCACTGGGACAAGACTTTTGCAGGTTTTCTGGGTACTCAGGGGGTGCAGCTGGGATAGGTGATTTTCATATCAATCTCCATGGTGCTCAATCACTGGGCATGCTATCCTGACATTCAGATAACTGCTGGCTCTCTGGAAGTGCATCCTGTACCAAAAGAAAGAGCAGACTTATCCTTAGGCTCTTTGCTTCCTTCTGGGGGCTGACCTCAATCAAATAATTCTGGGAATGGTGTATGGGGTGGGTGGTGGAACTTTTCAGAAAGTCCTAAAGAAATCCTTTCAAAGTATCCTGAAGGGACAGACAGATTGAGCTTCATCTGAGCTATTTTAGAGAGCCTCACGCTGGTGGGTATTTGGAAAGGCTTTTGAATCTACTTCTTTATGGAGAAGTTAAGCAATTTATAGGAATTAACTTGATTTGAAGTGATCTCTTCATCAGTTTATCACCCAGTTAACAGATATTTGTGCCAGGAGCTATGAAATGTTTTGGGAAGATAATGGCCACACACACACACACTTAGAGCATCTAATATAGTTTAGTGTATACCTAACTCCTAACTTCCTTTAACCTGTATCTAATACCAACCCCTTTTGTGGCCTATAGCTTAATGTAATGATTGACAGAACAGGTATTATTATTATATTATTATTGACAAAACAAGGAGTCTGATGTAAACGTGAGAATACCATATGCTATCTGAAAATACATTTTTCACATTCAATAAATCATTACAAAGGTCTAACATATTTGACAGATAAAACCGAGCAAGAGAATTTCCATATAAGTTTTTTTTTTTCTGTCTGATAGCCACTACAAATCAATAAAGAACTCCTGGTTTAAATTTACCCAATTTCCTAACATGATTTTAAAAATTACTATTAAAAGGAGAAGAAATTATTTCTTGTTGGCAGATGGAAATACTGGGTACCCCTTGACATAACTTATCAAGCACTAAGCATTCAATGAAGGCATACTTCTTACTTAGCAGCTTGAAATTGAAAGGCCTCTGCTTACTCTATACTCCATTCTCTCCCGCTCCCAATACCTTCCCAGGAATGTTCATAGAAGGAAGGGGATATTAAAGAGCAATGCTATCTGTTTGGTTTGAAAAAGAAGGTAAACTTTTATTTGAAGACAAAATTAGGAAAAGAAAGTAATAGTTTACCTAGAAAGATGACAATTTACATAAGGAAAACAGCACACATTTGGCCAGGACAAAAAACCAAAAACCAAAAAAACAAAAAAAACAAAAACAAAAATCCAACCCTCTGAGAATGTCAGGAAAGCCGATCACAAACATGCCAATAAAAAGTTGAATTGTGGAGTGGTGGTGGTGGTGGTGGTGGTGTGTGCGTATGCATATGTGTGTGTGTGTGCGTATGCATATGTGTGTGTTTATTTAAAAGAATTCTGTAAAATGGCATAAGACAAATACATGATCCGAAGCAGCATATTTCCTGCCCTTGGTAATTCAGGAGAAACTTTGTGCAGGTTCCTGGGTTGAAGTAATCATCTCTTTGTAGTGTTCTCAAACACAGAAGAAATCTCATTTCTTAACCAGAGGGAGCAAAGGTAAGGGAGGAGCTTTGTGGATGTGGAAATAAAAGGATAGAGAAATAGATATAGGACAGCACATGCGGAAATGCACTGCAGCCCCTTAAACATGCATGCAGTGAAGGAAGGAGCAAGGTTAAGATGTCCAAGTTCTTGGGTGCAACTTGGTGAGAGTATTTGCAATGGCAGCCTGCTGCTTTATTTTCAATACTCTGCAATGACCAAGAGAAAGAATCCAAATGCTATTGATCAATCAAAGGTCAATTGGGCAGACTTTTCTGATAATTGTCAAAATGATATCCCAAGTAGTAACTCTTCCAAAGTTTCAGCGAGAGATTTTAAAAGCTCATGCTGAAAAACGTCTCTATTGGGAACTGGAAAAACCATCAGGTAAGCCAAATGCTGACAATTCTATTAGTTTATTATTTACTTGACATTTCTTTGTACTGAACACAAAGGGCTTGGAAATTGTCCTTTAAATAGCAAAAGATCTTATGAAGAATCAAACATATTTTTGACTTCTTTACCCTTGAACTAGATTTCAACAACATCAGGTTAGATATAAAGTATATTCATATTAGTTGATGCTTATGAAATACTCATTCCCTCTGATAGTGAAGATTTCTTCTGTTGACAATTAAGTGGGTAGGAAATTATCAAAAATACTTGACATTACAAAAATTATCTTAACTCTTGTTAGCCTCTGACCTCTTGTTATACTCTTGTAATAAATTGGTAGGTTGAAGAGACATGCATTTCACTAGCGTTGTTTTCGATTGAGAATACTGGCCATTTACAATATATCTTTTTAAAATTTTCAAATAGTTTGCAAAAGTACATACTACAAAATATTATTGTTCAAGATTGAAAGTCACATTTAACACACCATACATGACTCATCTGTACATTTACAGAGGCTTAAAGCACACAAAATTGTGCAGATAACATACCAAAGTCTAAACTTTTATATACACTCGTTTGCATACATAGCAACAAGATACAATAAATTCTGAATGAATAACCAATAATCAGCCAAATTACTATGTACATGTTAGGCAGGAAGCAATTAAACATTGACTAATAGAATGTTACTTAAATTACTTTTTCTATGAGATGCCCCTCCCCCATTACACACACTCACACACACACACTTTTTAAATTCTTCTCCCATCACAGACATTAAATTGATGTTTGTGACCACATACATGGGAAATCCCCAAACATCTGGTTTGTTACACAGCAAGAAGCAACACAGAAACTCAGAGCGACTTAACACAACTATTTGCAAACTTGGTTTTTATAAATTAGCTATTGGATGGTGGTTCCTGTGAAGGCATACTCAGACTTCCATGTTGCAGACTGAAGGAAGAGGAGCAAAGAGCATTGACTGACAGATTCATAACATTTGCCACTACATTAAAAGTAGAATTTTGCTAAAATTAAAAATGTATATGTATATATATATCTGGAGGGAAAAGAATCTAGGATAATATTTTAAAAAAGAACAAACCTACTTCCTTTATCAAAATAGAATATTTTCACAGTCTACCTATCTGGCTGTTAAACAAAACCAACTGTCTTTTTAAATAACCATTTTACAATTTCATTATTAATGGAAATAGAAGAAATTATTGAAAAAAAAAAACCAAAACCCAGATACAACTACTGTGTGCAGATGTGGTGGAAAAACCAGAGACCTGAAATATGGCAAAATCAGAGCTTCATAAACAGTCAATGGATTTTTCTAAAAATACTTTTTGCTAATGGCAAAGTTCAACACCTCAGAAAAACTCTGAATTAAGATCTTAGAATAAGTTTCCAAACTGTACAACATAGTTTCAAATACACTACCCTTGTTGTTTGTAAGGCCGCACTGAAGTTTAGCTTAACAGTCATGAGCCATGTGTTTGAACATCTTGTGAGAGGTGACCTGTAAAGAAACAAGTTTTTTCCTTGTTCACCCTGCTACCTGTGAAGAGGTATCATTGCTTTCCAAATAATTCCTTTAAAAATTTCCTTAAAGGTATGACCAGGAAAAAAAGTTCAGATTTGCTATATTGAATCATCTGGAAAAATATTTAGACTTTATAAAGTGAAAAATATAGCACTTTCAATTCTCCAAGAGTGTTCTCTTGTTAATCTATTACTACCCTCTCTAACTGGTATGTTATAGTTCAATAAACAAATACACCAAGAGATGCACACTCTGCTATAGCTCTGCTAATACAAAATTGAGAGAGCTGTAGAATAATGGCATCATCTTCCTAACAAGTATCAACTTTAAGAAGCCAGTGAGTTCTGTGTGTTGTTGACGTAACTGGGGAACTTACATACACTGCGGACCCCTTAACAACTTGAGCTGATAGTTCTCCAAGAGAAAGTGAGTACATCTTGGGTGGAGCATGAAGAGCAAGAAGATGCTGAGGACTTGGGTTTTTCCGGTGTGTCTGTCCACTTGTCTAAAATTGTCTTCAAGTGAAGGCCTCAGTGATCACTGGGGTGCACGTTTGTGTGGCAGGATAACAATGAATGAGAGGCCAGTCCTCTTTTCCACTTATCTGGCATGATCTCCTGGCAAGGATCAGGTTGATGTTTGCCAGGTGGCTCCTGGACAAGGTCTTTTTAGGGGAGTACAACAAGGCTTCAGTCATTGCTTTTTATAAAGTGCTTTGGGATCCTTCAGAAATGGGGGCTGGAGTAATATTATTACTAACTGGCTTCAACTTTCAAACCAAATGGAACAAGTTTCTCCAGTGTAATTATTGCTTTGAGCATTACTGAATGTTTTTTAAAAACAGAATGGGTCTCATCTTTAAGTATTCACTTCTAAAGATATCCACTCCCTAGAGTGAATGTTTTTAATTACTGTCTCCTAGGTACTCTCACCAATTAAGAGGATGTGATAGCTTTGTAAATGGTTGCAAGCATATATACCGGTGACTTGTATTTTCCAGGCTGTCCTCCTTTTTGTATAGACAGCACGTGTGAAATCGAAGATGCCTGGCCCAACATGTACTCTGTTGGCCTAGCTGAGGAGACAGGCTCCTGTCTCTTCTAAGATATTCAAGATGTATGGTAATGATGGCTGCACTCACATCAGATTGTGAGCTTCTTATGACCTGGGAATGTGTTTTATACTTGATTATTTTGTTCTCTATGGAACTTAGAATAGAGACAGATATGGGAGGCCTCAGTCAATGAGTTTTGAGTGTTTTAACAAATGATGAGAGCTGAATAACATAGGTGAAAATTAAGCATGTTAGGTAAACCATGGAAAAGAAGACCTGGGATTGGCAAGTTTCATCCAGAGACTCCCAAGTTGGACTAAAAAGAATAAAAGACAAAAGCCCATCATATCCTAAACCAAACAAAGCCAATAAGACAAAACAAAATAAAACAAACAGAAAAAATACACTGTAAAGTTTCTATAATGAGAAGACTGGTCAAATGAATAAAGAACTGTGAATTAGAGAACATAATTGTCTCTTACAAAATGTATTAATTTAAACTAGGCTCACAAGATGTTGCAATGTGTTGGTACCGGTGGAGGTAACCTACTGGAACAAATAGCTAACTACTGAGGCTATAACATCTACTTTTATATAGGAATATTATTAGGAAAATACATTTTCAGGTTGATTAAGTGTGCCCATTGAAATCTAATGTGCATGATTTATTTCACGGGCATGCATCTCTTTTCCACATAGAAGGTGAAGAAATAACCCTATGTCTGAATATAAATTAGTAAGTTTGGATTTAATGCAATTTGACTTCATGAGTCATTATTTGGTCCAGCATGCTAGAACATGCTGACCAAATGAGGGGGTCAGTCTCTGCTTTTGCTGCCTGTCAAATGCTTCCCATCTAATTCACAGTCACAAACTTCCTTCCTTGCCACCAGAAAGGTCGTGATCAGAGAATTATTTGGTTTCTTCATTTCTGACCATTTCTGACCATTCCAGCATCTCATCTCACACTTATTCAACATATGCAACATATTATTAGAAATAAGTGCAGAACTGACTGCAGATGACTCTGTCATTTTTGTTATTAAAGAAGAGACATGTGGTATATAATTTTTAATGACATTTCACCCAAATTTTCTTTTTAATTATTAGCTTAGATGTCTATTATATGAAATTTGTATTTTCTATCAACAAGGAGCTTTGTGATATTGAAATTCTGTTAGGTGAAGATTGAGAAAAAGAATTGAATTTGGAATTAGAAGTAGATAGATGATCTGCAAACTAGGTAAGTAGCTTATAGACAATTCCCAATTCCCAATGGGAGAGTTTGCTATAAAGAGAATGGTTCTGGGTTCCGACCCTAACTTTGAGACTAAACTAGCTCTTTGACCTTGAGCAAGTCACTTAACCTCTCTGAGCCTTAATTGCCTTATCTGTAACTGCAAGGACTTAGACTAATTTTATGGTCCCTTCTAGCTCTAACACTCTATACACAGAATTCACTCACAAGAAAACTGCCTTTTAAAATCCTCCCAGGCAATGGAAAAGGAGCTGCAGTGATTCTGATCAAGATTTTTTAGGAGGTTCATTGAGTATAAAATCTCTTAAAAAAATAAAGACTGAGCTCTGGGCTTTAGTTTTCTAATGACCATAGGCCATGGGCCAAATCTGTACCTTTCCGCCAGGGTAATTATTTATGTTTAAATCGAATGTTTTAAAAATGGAAGGGATCGGAATAACATTGTGAACAGGAGACTTTGTATGAACTCCCATGAGGACAAATGGTAGAACTGTGAGGATAGGAGTAAGGCCATAAAGAGCAATATTTAACCAAAATGCCTATGAAGCAGAAAAGGACCATTTAGAATATCAGCGAAATGAATGGGTCTTGGCTCCAAGAAATGAGTGAAGGTTCATGTTTTTTTGGATATGCAGTGAAATTTCTCTTGATTTGGGTTTCTCCTTTGTGAGAAAGGCAGGTGGGAGGCAATGACACCAAAGCAGGATTTTCAGGTGTATTTGAGCACAGCCTCAGAACCACTGGCAGGGACTTCTATAAGAAAGATTTTCCCTGTGGCCAATGGGCCAGATAATTTCTAGGGTAAAACTGACTTTAGAAGGGGTGGCTTAAAAAGGGGACAGCTGCAACCTAAGCCTTGGACAATCTGTCCTGTGATCTGTGATATGGGGGGTGAGATGTTCCTGTGACTGTAAGGACTCCATCACTGCCTGGCCATATCTGAAGGGCAATTTCTTATTCAATGACAGTTCCATCACCTAAGAAATCTGGAGCAGATTCATTATCATTTTCAGAGACACAGCCCCATGGACTTATTTTAGGACTGTAAAGGAACTTCATTTTTGCTCATCTCTCTCCCTCCTCTTGTTTTGTCTGTACTCCAGGCTTTCACTTAACTCAGCTGTCTTCTTGCATTCTAGAATAATATATGACCCATTTTCATGCTCGAATGGGAGTTGAGTGTGCAGGAAGGGCTGCTTCCTGCCCTATTCTACCTTTGCAAGACAGAGCCAGAGAGAAACACCCCCTACTCTACTTTTGTTTCTGGTGGCTTCCACACAGCCCTAAGTGAAGAAAAGGCCTGTCCAAGGCCTCTTTAATCAGATCAGTGCTGATGGATAAATTGGATTTGGTGAGCCCCTGAGAACCCTGCATTTTGGAATGACTTGGTTTAGCCGACAAGGTACCCAGGACAAGTCCACTTGACCCTGTGCCCTAGAGACACAACCTGGGCTTCTTTTCCCCAAATTCTTCGAAAGGTTTGGAACGGAGAGAAAGATGATGCTAATCTTATTTTCATCTGTAGAACTCCTTCTGTCAACTACAAATTCATGAAAAAGCCCTAAATCCGGGGGTCAGATTACAAAGCCAGCTGCAGAACTAGGGGTTGGCTCCTTGGGCTACCCTACCTCAATACAGGGACAGGTGCCACCAACAGGGTGGCATGTTTGAATTGTTATGTCCAGGACTCCACATTGACGCAAAAACTCCTCTATGCCTTTTGTAGGCTGAACTGGGAAGGGCGCTGGCAACTCTCCCCTCTAACTCTACTCTTAGAAAAAGAGAGCCTTAAACCTATAAACTATGGATTTTTAACATTCAAACCATTTGAAAATGGATGGGGACATGGTGGGGGAAAGCTGGGTGACAGAAAATACAAACACTTGCGGTGAAACAGTGGACAGCCAGTTATGGGCCTCCCTAAAGCATGCTGCTGAGTATTTCTGAAACCGGGGATGCAGTCGGACTCTCGGGACTCATCTCTGGGTGGGTGGGGCTGGGCAGGCTGGAATGGCCTTCAGGGGGCGGGCTCAAACCCACCCAGGGCTTTGTGTCCACCAGAGCCTCAGGGTAAGGCTCCACGTAGATGCGGTGTGAAGGCCTTGGGTCCTGGAGGCTGCTCTTCCGCTCCTCAGGGAGGCTCGCAGCATGGGCCAGAACCAGGCCGCGGGGCCCATCGGGGGAAGGTCTGAGCCGCTCGGCCTCCCCGGGATGCTGGGCCAGATCACAGGCCCGGGACAGGTGCTGCGTGTACACCCCCTCAGACAGCGACAGCGACAGCGACTGCGTCTCGCTGTGCATGCGCAGCCAGCGGTGGTGGCGGCTGAAGCCGCCGTAATGCTGGTGCTTGGCCGCCTTCCGCTTCCCCAGGAAGCCCAGCGGCGGCCGCGCGCCCGGGGCCGTCTTGGCGTGGTTCTTGGGTACCAAGCCCGTGAGGGTAAGACCGTGGATTAATTCGGCACATGAGTGGTCCGTATCTGGTCTCGGAACCCGGCCCTGGGGGTCCTGACCCAGGACCAACGGAGTCTTCATGTCATGTACCTGCAAGACATCGGGGGCACTGCCGCTTAGGCCGCTTAGCGTCTGTTGGGCTATGTCATGTGACGACAGGTAGACCAGGTCCAGGTCTCGGGGGCTCAGGGCGTCACTGGAGTCGTAGTCGCTGTCGGTGGGGAGGAAGACTTCTGAGCAGCCTTCTTCATCAGAGCAGGGCTGTGAATCTGCAAGGCCAGAGACTGAGGTTAGAAAAAAGAAAACCTCTTAGCCAAGGCATGCTTCATGGGTGTAGAGTCGGTGTGGTTGAGACCCCCCACCTCTCCCCTGCCTAGAAGGGCCTTGTGCTTCATCTAATGATCTGCTCTCACCTGTTGAAATTATTAATTTTTGAACAAGGGACTCCACATTTTTGTTTTGCATAGGGCTCTGTAAGTTATGTGGTGAATTCTGTTCTTAGCTTAAGGGGAAGGAAGGAGAGAAACTTTAAATAGGTCCAACCCGGACAGCAGCAGAGGGGAACCTGTTCTCATTCCCCACATATGAATTTATTATTCACTGGGCATGTGTAGAGAGGATGAAACAGGAAACAAAGATGGGTGTTATTCATTTATTCTTTTTCTGTTCTTATTTCAGAGGTGATTTTTGCATTTGATAAAGTAGCAGGAACTTAAAAGGGGGAAGAAAGAAGAGGCACTATGGTGGCTGAAGTTAGGGAAACCTGGTCTCAAATCCTATCTGGGTCCTGGGAAAGTTTCTTTGAACTTCAGTTTTCTATTTGTGAAATGGAGATGCTAATAGAACTTCTTACTTAGGGTGACGGTAAAAAATAAACCGATTATATAAACATGTTTTCAGGTGTTTAAAAAGAAAACAAAAGTAAGGCCTGAGCAAAAAACACCAGAAGTAAAATCAGAGGCAAAAACAAGCCTCAAAGTGCATGCCATAACGACCATCAGCGATCCAGAAGTTCAGTTCTATAGATATTATTTGGAACTTAATGTACTAGTTATTTATATCCTTTTACCCAGTCAAGTTGTACATTTCTGTAGGGCAAGGACTGTCTTAAAATTCTTTGCATTTTCCGCAGAACTCAGCCCATAGTAGGTACTTAGTAAATACATGCTAATTTTGAAAACATGCTAGTGCTCTTAGAAAGAATGAGAAATATCTATAAATCTGATACAATCCAAATTAAAAAAAAAATCTCCATAGGATTTTAAAATGGAATTTAGTAAATTGTTTTTTTAATTCATCTGGAAGAGAAAATTTAGGAGAATAGCCAAACTTTTTTTTTTTTTAAGAATATGGAAGAGCCTGATTTACCAGATATCAAAAGTTACTCTAGAGCTTAAAACTTTATAATATTGGTGTACAGATAGACAGGTGGATCTAGGACAGAAAAAGTCCAGAAACAATCTTATTTTGTGTGATAATTTAATATATGGTAAAGATAACATTTCAAAATAGGGGAGTGAATAGATTCAGTATACAGTATTGGGAAAATTAGTTATCCCTTTAGCAAAAATAATTAGAGAAAGTCCTACCTCATACCATATATAAAAATAAATTCCATGCAGTTTATATATAACAAACAAATCCTACAGGTATTAGAAGACAGTACATTTTTAATTTTAGGCCAGGAAGGTCTTTCTAAGAAAAATAGGTCAGAAGAGAAGTGATTGATAAATTTGACTACATCAAAGTTCAATATTTTGTAAAGCAAATGATACCACAACAAATAGAAAGGTAAGTGATAAATTGGAAGAAAATAGTTATAGCATGCATAACAAAAGATTAATATCCAGAACATATAAAGAACTCCTAGAAGGCACTAAGAAAACAATCCAGATGGGCAGAAGCTAACCAACACTTCAAAGAATAATTAATACAAATTGCCAATAAACAAAATAAAGAATTCAACCTAGATAGACTATATTTACTAACTAGATGGTAATTAGGAAAATGCAAGTCAAAACAACACTGAGGCGTCTTTTGCCTGTCAGATTTGCTAAAAAGAAAAAGCAATAATGTCATGTGTTGGTGATGTATGGGAATTCAGGGACACTCATATAATGATGGTGGAATATAAACTGGTACAGCTCTTTAGATAGAAGTTAGGTGCAAAATATTGAAATTGTGCATATCCTTTGTCCCAGCAAGTCCTTTTTTAGAGATCTGTGTTTGAGAGATTGTCACTATGTGTCCTTGGAGACATGTACAAGTTGTTTTCTGCAGCATGATTTATAATAGTGAAAAACTAGAAATAACCTTGTGACTGAGACTGCTGTAAAAGGAAGACTTAGAGTCACAGAAGCACTATGAAAAGAAAAATAGTTTAAGAAAAAAAACAGGTTACTTGCAAAGTTCTGTAAGGTAGTTCAAATTCAGGACTGGCTTGCTTATTAAAACAGGTATTAAAAACACAAGTTTACAGGATCATAGTCTGTTCATGGTAAAAGTCATATGATTATTATAAGAATATTGCAAACTTCAGGGAAAAAATTTGCTAAGGATTCAGTAATTTACACAAACAGGATTAAGTTTTCTATTTTAGAGATAAGAACCAGGTACAAACTTCTTTTTTTTAAAATACTTATTTGTTTTTTCAGCATTAGGGTATGAAGTACTTTTTTTCCCCCTCTCTTTTTCCTGTCTGTAGAAGATAATGTGAGTGCTTTCATTGGCGGGGCAAGATTTAAGTTTTGTTCTCTCACTGCTGGCTGCTACCCAATATTTATTATCCTTTTTTAGTTACAAAATCTTAAATTTCATTTGAGATAGCAGTGCACTCATGTTAGACCACATATTTTTTTCAGATTCCCTTGCAGCTAGGCATGGCCATATAACCAAGTTTTGGCCAATGAGGTAGAACTGAAAGTTATATGAAATTTCTGTAAGGCTGCATAGCTGGGGAGGTAGGCCATCTTGTTTTTCCCCTTTCCTTCCAGTTGCCTTACCAAGGCGTGTTTGGCTGGGTTCATAAGGGCAACCTTGGAAAAAAGAAGCCATGTGTTAGATGATGGAGTTGAAAAATGGAGCGTGGTCTGATGACCATGGTGTTTGCATACCAACCTTGAATTGTCTAGCTAATCTTCTTTTACATAAGAGAGAAATAAAGCACCTTGCGTTTATGACAATCTTATTTAGGTTTTCTGTTTTTAGATTTTCTGTAATATGGATCCAACTAATTCTAACTGATGCAAACCTAAATGCCCATTATTAGCAAAATGGTTTAAAAATTTGGGCACATCCATACTATGGGATATTATCTAGTAGCTACAAAGAATGAGATCAATTTATATATTGTTCTTTAAATAATGGCTACCAAAAAGAACTCCCTTTTCTACTTTTTGGCGAGGGGAGTTTACCAATCTGTTCAAGGTTTCTCTCAAACATAGCCTTTTTTAGAAAGCATCCCCCAACGGTCCCAGAAAATATTGCTCACCAGAAAGTATTGCTCACTTGTCTGCACATCTGTAGCCCTTTTTGCTTCTATAATCCTTTGACACCTAGCCTGTACATATTTGTATTAGAAATCTTTTTTTTTTAAGGGCAAATATAACATCCTGATTGCCTTGTTAGACCAGCGCTTTCTTTGGGGAAAAAATATTTAAGATATTTTTGGGCAAAAATATTTAATTCATCCTCATTCAACAATGAAGATTCTATTTTGCCTGAACTTCTGTTCTTACAGAAACACTGGGTTATGCTTGGTACCTGAGTGACCGTAAAACTAAGAAATTATCTGTCTCCAGGGAGTTTACTGTTTTAGTGGAGGTATAGGGGATACATGCATCTATGAGACTGTGGAAGAACATATATTTTGTAAGAGAAGTTTAGCAAATAAGATGCAGGTTTATAGGGAAGAGATCACATTTTATTGGGACAGGGTTGATAAAATACTCTATCATCTCTTTTTTTCCTCTCCACTCATTTGTCTCTTATTCTCTGTTAATATTCGTTTATTTCTTTATCTACTTTCAAAAAGTGTTTGGGGCAGCTTTTAATAATAAATGTGCAAACAATGATGAGGATTAAAAACCAGAGAGGAAGAGGAAACAATACAAATAGACCTATTTCACAAAATATGTGAACAGAAATGGAATTTTGAGAAAATGAGGCTACAGAAGTTACCTGCCAGCAATTGCACTCTTAGGAATTTATCCTAGAAAAATTAGGGCTTCTTTTCATGCAAGAATTCATACATGAATGTTCAAAGCAGTTTTATTCGTATTAATCTGAAACTGGAAACTACTCAAATGTCCTTTAGTGGATGATTGCTTTAGACAAACCGTGGTACATCTATACTATGGAATACTACTCATCAATATAAGTGAAGAATTCCATTTATGTAACGTTTTTGAAATAGTTATAGAGATGAACAGATTAGTAGTAGCCAGGGGTAGGGCTAGGGAGATGGATAAGACTATAAAGGGCTAACAGAGGGAGTTTTGTGGTGATGGTACTGTTGGATATCTTGATTATGATGGTGATTACCCAAGGCAACATATATGATACAATTGCATAAAGTTACACAAGTGAGCCTATGTGCTTGTATACATGTGTATGTGTGTTCGTGCATGTGTACACACAAGTATATGTGTAACTGGTGAAATCTGGATAAACTCTATGGATTGTATCAGGTTCTTGGTTTTGATATTGTACAAGAGCTGTGTAAGATGTTAACACAGAGGAGGGGTCGGGGAAGGGTACCTGGGATTATTGTATGTCTTTCCAAACTTCTTTTTCTGTAATTATTTCAAAATATATGGTTAAAAGAGGGAATTTAATTTTTTAAAAGGTGGGGTAGAGCCAGAGAAGAGTAGTGAATGTCTAGATGACAAATTTGTACCTAATTTTCTAGCCAGTGGATAGTGAAGAATTCTGAGGAAGTGATTGACAAGATGAGAGCTGTGATTTAGGGTAATTATGGAGCAGGTAGGGTGTACAATGAACTAGATAAGGAAGAAACAGACAGCAGGGAGGCCAGCTAGGAGGCTGTGGTCTAAGCTATGTTCCTTTAATATATATCTTTTCCAGGTTGCAAGGCTGAGCAAGAATGGAGGGTATGTGGAGGAAAATAGAAGCCCAGGAAAGTCATTCATTCAAAGATGTGTATTGAGCACCTATTTTGTGCTAGATAGACACAGTCCCTGCTTTCAAGCAGCTCATAGAGGGTAGCTTAGACAACAAATACATAAGATTAATTTCAAGTAGTGCAAAGTTCTATGAAGAAAATGAAACAGATTTAGAAAGAAGGTTCTTTTGATAAGATAGTGAGGGGAGGAGTAGAAAAGGGAGTTTAAGTGAGATCTCAGTGATCAGAAGAAACCAGGTATTTGAAAGTTTTAGGGAATATTGTTCCAGACAACTTGGAGAAGCAAGTGCAAAAGCCCCGAAGTGACTAGTAGGTTTGAAGCATCAATGCCTGGAAGACAGGAGTAACATTCAGCCAGAGGAGTTAAATTGCAATAAGCTTGGGCAGTAGAAAAGATGGTAAATTTAATTTGGGGCAGGTTGAGCTTGAGACACTGGCTAAAACATCCTGGAGGAGATGGAATGAGAGCCTGGTGGGGTAGTAAGGTTAAGGAAAGATTTTTATGGGTAAAGAAGGAACCATTATAGAGGAACCATTAGAACTGTTAAAGATGAGTGATAGGTTGATGGATATAATGAGGGGTGATCACTTGCGAGCACCAGTGCTCACACTGGTCTTTAGTGAAAAAAAATAGAAGGACATGGTTAGGGAAGAAGACAAATATAAAGTGATTTTCAACTTAAAATAGAGAACTTGATAAAGGCTTGGGATAAATGACTTTGATACTCTTAAAACAAGTTTTAGCCACCACTTTTCCCAAATTTTAGTGGGGGAAAAAATAGCACTATATGTAACAGAGTCTCAGAACTGTTGGTTGTTTTTAATGGTGGCAGTGGTAGGTGACATAAGGGTGATGAGGAAGAGAGGTTAACTGAAGATTTGAAATTGGGCTGGAAATAAGACCCATGCAAAGCAATAATAATTGACTTTAGTTGAACTTCTATATCTGACCACTCTTGTCTATTCAGCTGTCCACATGTAGTTATTTGTGTCCATAATAGTAATAATACCTGATATTTATTTAGTACTATGAGTCAGCCATTATGATAAGTGCTCTATGTGCTTTTTCTTATTTAATGCTTACAATAATTCCCATTTGCAGATAAGAATTCTGAAACTTAGGCTTATTAAAATTTTCAGTTCATATACCTGATTAAGTAGGAGAGTAGGAACCCACATGCAGATTGGTCTCACTCCAAAGACCTGTTATACTGCCATTCACCTTAGTATTTCCATGGCTTTCTGTGGAAGTTTCCTGAGGCTGGGATCCGGTTCATCTAATCTGCTTGGTGCAGTACCCACACAAAGCTATATTAATTAAGCTCTTAGTAAGGTCTTGTTGACACTGGTGCTGCTAGAGAATCATGTTAGATCTTGTGTTAGTTTCCTGTGGCTGCTGTATCAAATTACTACACACTGGGTGGCTTAAAACAACAGAAATTAATTCTCTCACAGCTCTGGAAGGCAGAAGTCTGAAATCAAGGTGTCAGCAAGGCTGTACCTTGTAGGCTCTAGGGGAGAATATTTTCTTGCCTCTTTCAGCTTCTGGTGGCTGATGGCCTTCCTTGTTCCTGCATCACTCAAATCTGCTTCTGTCTTCATGTGGATTCTCTTCTGTTCTTTATAAGGACACTTGTCATTGGATTTCAGGTCCACCCGGATAATCCAGAATGATCTCATCTTAAGGCTCTTAATTACACCTGCAAAGACCTTTTTTTCCAAGTAAGGTCACATTCACAGGTTCTGAGGGTTAGGATATGAACATAATTTTGGGGGGGGCACCATTTAACTCACTGGAAGTCTAATAGTAAAAATGACTATAACTAGAAGCAACTGCTGAGGAGTTTACGACGCTTTCTTCTCCTTCTAGGCCATAGTGAGGTCAAGCACTCTGTAGAGCAGTTTACACTTTGACCTCAACATACAAATAGACTAAAGAGTATATAAAGGTATACTTTAAAGCAGGGGTCCCAATCCCATAGGCCACGAACCTGTAGCAGTTGTGGCCTGTTAGGAACCGAGCTGCACAGTAGTTGGTGAGCGGTGGGCAAGCGAAGCTTCATTTGTATTTGCAGCTGCTCTTCATTGCTAGCATCACCACCTCAGCTCTATCTCAGATCATCAGGTATTAGATTCTCATAGGAGAACTGGTCCCTAGTGCCAGAGAAGTTGGGGAACCACTTCTTTAAAGGGTTGACATTCTAATATTTCAATAGATCACCATATCTTAAGACTCAGTCTCTTAGGAAGAGCCTGTGCTGATTTCCTCAGGTAGAGTTAGGTTGCTCAGTTCTCTCGGCTTTTATAGCATTTTATTTATATCTCTGTTACTGCATTTATCAAGGTTTATTATAAATGATTCATTTGCATGTTTATCTCCCTCACTGAACTATGAACTCCAGAGAACATGCATTGTCTTATTCATCTTTGCTTAGTAAATGTTGAAGAAGTTATTGAAGTGAAGGAATGGACTGAAGGAGGAGTCAAGCAAAGGGACATGTAGAATCTTCTGCATTTCCCAGATATCTAATCAGAACTTGGACATATGAGCAGGCTGTGAGGACCTCCTAAGTAGACTGTGACTGAATCATCATTGTATTATTAGTTTCTTGTTCCATATCTGGTACACAGAAAGCTTTCATAAAGTACATTGAATTGAGTTGAAACTGAAACGAATATTGAAATTTGGGAGCATAAAGAGTGATGAAATTTGACTGCTCCTTAAAAAACAATACTGAAAGCAGCCTGAAAAGATCTAATATACTTTGCCATGGAAATTCCTGAAAACAAACACCTAAATCATTTTGCTTTGTATTTGGTGACACTTGACTTAGTGAGTCAGCCCAGTTGTAGCAGAAGGAACAATTGTCTTAAAATTAGACAAATCTGGGCTGAAGTCCTGTGTTGCTTCTTGCTATGTATATGATCTTGAGCAAATCATTTAGCTCCTGAACAATTCTTCATCCGTAGCATGCAGGTAATTATATTGCCTATTTTCCATTGGTGCTATGAGGGTTAAATTACTTTGTTAAAAATGCTTTAAGTGCCTTACAAGCATGTATTGATATTAAGATCCTCTCTATCCTTAAATCAGGAATAACTAGAAACATATCAAGAGGTGACTCAAAATGCAAACCAGTAATCAGATAAACTTCACGATTTTGCTGTGAGAACGCTGTTAATAGAGAACAGTAATCTCTTGTGTGGCGTTTTGTGTTGGTGGTGATCTACTCCGGAACTGTATTTCCCAACCTAGATTTAGCACTGAATAGTAAATGACGTAACTTCTTTACTGTAGTTCCCAGGAGCAAGGGAGATAGGATATAAATCAAGAAAAGGGCAAGTTATAGCTGTAGTAACCCAGGAATGATATGAAAAAGGGCTTGGGTATGGAGCAGTAAATAAAATCTTGTAGGTTCACGGACCCACACTTGGGTAACATTGCTCTAGTGGGAATCTAAATATTTGCCTTCCATGGTGGTTATATTATTTTATTATCAGACTTAGTGGAACCTATTGCTTAGAATGGGATACCTCTCCCAGAACAAGCTGGGAAAATCTCCAGGATGCCAACCAGGGCACCAAGGAGAGTTTCCAGGGACTTAGGCCACGGCCACTCCCTCCCTTCCTGGAAAAGAATGCAAAGTGCAGCTTCCATCTCCAGATCCAGGCATATGCTCCATTAAGCATTGGAGGCACCTTGCCCAGTTGTTCTTTTAATAAACCTGGTTGTGCTCCTCAATTTCCCTTAGAGGGCCCACTGGGCAGGCTAGCACTGTTAGAACTTTGAGCTTCCCTCTGGTTGACCCAGGAGCTGTTTGATGAAAGTTTTGCCCATACTATTAGTGCTGGCTTAGGAAGCCTGGCTTTTGCCATTGTAATGGGTGTCGTAACTCCTGGTCTCTGTGGATCATGCCAACAACACCAGAGTATAGTTGATGTGGATTTTGAGGGTATGTTGGGGATATGACATTTCAGGAAAGAATAATTGATTTAAAGTTATTGTTTTTCTCTTAAAAGGGCATGGCAAGACACAAAGAAGGGAATAATAAGTAGTACTTGCCCTGAAAATATATCTTCATATTTTTAATTTATTACTGTCCAAATTTGTATTTCTTCTTTGCTTCATTGACTCTATCTCCACTGTGTTTAAGTAGAATTTAAATAATTTATATATATAGAATTTTAATAAATCTCTCATCAGGCTTGGGTAGAACCTCAGGGGTTTGTTCACCTTCTAATTTCCCAAGAGAAAGAACATCTTCAGATTGCTGTTGATTTTTCAAGCTGTTTAGTTTATGCCATTGTGTTCTTAACATCATCTGGGAAAAGGTTACCAGGAAGATGTACATTTGGAAGCTCACGATAATCTTTAAATGCATCTGAAGGAAAGAACGCCCCCTTCTCCTCTGTTGCCTCACCCATGCGTCACTAGGAGAAATAGCAGTATTGGAAAAAAAATTACTGCTGCCTGTGACCACTATACCCACAGAAAAGGAGTGGGAGAGAAAATACTCATGCGATGGACCAAATCATTCCACCCCCTGCCTTGAGCTGCCTTTTCTAGGAGCCAACTTTCCCCCTTGGGTCCTTGGGAGATGCTTAATTTTAATTGACTCAGAGGAGTTCTACTTCATGTTTGAAAACCACACAGAAATGGGAAGTAAGCTAAAGAGTTCCACCCCCCCCCCCCTTTGGCAGATACACACAAGCAAATCCAAGGTGCTCAACAGCCTTAAAACAGAATCTTGGGCTGGCACCAGAGGCTAGGCTTATGATAGGCTCTGTATTTCCAATAGGTTCCTCAGAAGTTAGGCAAACCCTACCTATACAGAATGAAATTGTGTTGTGAACTTTGCCCTGTGAACAAACAGTGGGGATGTCCCTCTAAATTGGATTCTTTTCCTCTTCATAAATGGTTTCCAAACAATTAAAAGGAGCAGATTTCATTGCTCTGAAGTGTTTGTTTTTGTGAGAGGATAGGACACTGTTTCTCCCAGCTCTTAGCAGTTTCCCTGCCACTGGGCTCCATTTTTCATTTGCTGCTCTCCACGTCTTTGTGTTTCATAGCCCATGGAATTTTGGCTTCAGAGAAATAAATGGACCCAAGAGAGAGTTATATTTTAAGAAATGGAATGATGATCACTCACATTTTTTAAGTTAATAATAAAATCTGAATGTAATTGGCCAGATACTCCAGCAAGGAGTGTGTATAACCCATCATCTGGCCAGTGTGAGAGTTTGGCACTTCTGTGGCACAGGAGAGGCCACCCTCACATACCCAGGACCCACTTAGGACCCTGTGCCCAAGAGAAGATTAAACTGGGAAAGTTGTGTGAGCAGAGAAGGCACACAAAGGCTGTGAAGGTAGAAGCAGAATTGAAGAATTGTTTGTCAAATTATGTGAATTGTGGAGTGACAGAGGGGATATCTGCCCTGTCTTGAAAAAATGCCTTTTCAATTCTTTACCTCTCTGGCTACTGCTCTCTCTCCCTCTTCTCTTTCACAGCCAAGATTTTGTGAAGAGTGTATCCTTACAGGTCCTACTTCTTTACCTCCCACTTACTCCTTGATCTACTTCTGCTTAGTTTGTCTCCTCTTTATAAACTGCTATCATCAAGATAACTGATGACTTCCTTGTTCAAAACAAGACAAAACAAAACAAAACAACAGAAGCTTTTCAGTTTTATTTAACCCCTCACCATCATTTGACATGCTTTAATTTCTGTGACATTTTCTTTTTTAGTATTCTTCCTTTGGTTTTTCCTTAGTCTATGAAGTCTTACTGTTCCATTCTTCAGGGATCCTTCCAGAGTCTCTTCTTTTTATACCTACTCTCTCTAGGGAATCCCAAACATTTTTGTAGCTACATCATTCATATGTCAACAGTTCTTAAATCTGTATAAGTCCACATTATTTTCCTGAGCTGTAGACCCTATGCATCCTATTTTCTCTTTTTCTTTTTATGTGGAATATCCCTAAACTAACTCAAATTCAACATGCCCAACTGCCTAAGCTTATTTTTCTTCCTGTCTAACCTTGTTTTTGGTAAATGGTATCATGATATCCGAGGCAGTTAAGGCAGAAAACTTGATATCTCCTCAGTTAATAGCATCCTAATCCATCTCCCTGTTTCCAGTATTGTCCCCCTATACGTATAACAGCCAGATTTGATTTTAAAGAGTAATTCACATTATATCAATCCTTGATTAAAAGTTTCCAGTGGCTTTTCATCACAAGTAGAATTAAATCCAAATTTCTTACCATTGCCCCTGCTGATCTGGCTCCTGCCTTTCTCTCTACTCTCTCTCTCTCTCTCTCTCTCTCTCTCTCTCTCTCTCTCTCTCTCTCTCTCTCTCTCTCTCTCTCACGCACACACACACACACACACAACTACCTCTTTGTTCACTCTGCTCCATTGACTTTGGCCTTCTTTCCATCCCTCGCCCACCTCAGGGCCTTTTTGTTTTGTTGCCTAGAATATTCCAACCCCAGATCTTTGCATTACTGACTCCTTTTTCCGTGGTTGGTTTAAATGTAACTTCACAGACAAATCTCTGCTGATCATCCTAGTGAACTCAACACTCTCCCTGCCTACCCTGTTTGCTGTTTTGTATTATACATGGGCATTTTCACTATCTGAAATTATCTTACGTTTTCATTATTTGTCACTCTTTTTAGAATGTAAGTTCTATGGGAGCAGAGATTTTGCTTCGTTTATCAGTATATTCCTGTTACCTCAAAGAGTGCCTAGAACATGGTGGGTAACCAATAAAGATTTTGTTAAGTGAAAAATAAAAAAAAGGAGTGAACAATGTACTTGGATCCTGAGTACAGCCAGATTGCTTGCAGCTCCCTGAAGTACAACATAGTTGCATATTCTGTCTCCTTGGTCTGTAATACTCTCCTCTTTCCTCTTTTTTTTTTTTTTTTTGGCTCAACTCCTACTTATTTTTTAGTGCTTGACTTTGTCACCTCCTTTGGGAAGCTCTCTTTGCTCTTGTGAGTTTATGGTTAACACCTTCAATAGACTCAATAGTACCCTATACATAGCCTCATCAGAGCAGATATGCAATTATCATGAAGTTTTTTTTTGTTAATGCATTAGAATAACTTCTGGCAGGGATGGTATTTTAGCCTAGTGAGAATCTATAAAAATACAGTTGAGAAATTGTACTTAAAGAATTCTTTTATTGAATTATTTGGTAAATCATAGAATCCTTTGGTAATATAAATTAGCTGTCTCTCTCTTCTTCTACTTGCCCAGCTATGATTTTTAGACTTTGAAGTTTTTGAAACATAGGAGCATACACAGACTTATAGAAAAGGCTCATATCTTCACTAAAGAAGAATGATAATATTAAATATATGTACGATTTATTAAATGCTATGTATCTGACATAGATTCTCTAATCTATAAGTAACTTTTCAAGGTGTGACTGTTATTCTAATTTTATGTATGTGAAAACCAGACTCTGATACAGTAGTATGTTCAAGCTCATCTAGCGAGTAAAACAAAGCTGAGATTTGAATCCAGGTCTCTGATTTCTAAACCCAAGCTCTTTCTACTACACCATGCTGCCCCCTATGGGACAAGCCTACATTTCAGTACTGCTTATTAAAAATATCAATTAATATTGTAAAGCTTTCAAAATGGAACTCTTACAAGTTAAAATCAAGAAAGATGCTTTGAATGCCATTATTTTAATAGTCTCACCATGTCCTAGGCAAGAGCATTTATATTGTCTTTGACGAGTATGTTCTCTCTTTGTTATAAGCATAAAGGTGTTTGTAGCCATGTGTATTAATCCAGCCATGTTTTTGTGGTTAGCATTTGCCATGTAAATTCAAACGTGTTTCCAAAGAGTGAAGGTGACTTGTTAAATATCTCGTCTAGCTTGTTATCTCTTGCTTCTTGTATCCAAGGAGATGCCAACCTACTTATTTGCTCTAAGGCTTTGGATTCTAGTTCATCCACGGTTTCTCTCTTTTCTACCTCCCATGCCAGGACATTGGTGCCATGTAGGTGGGAAATTTGCCCTGAACTCTTACTCAGTCTGAACGTACTTCCTGCCTCATTCCCATCAGCCCCTATTTACTAGAGTCTGGGCCTGTTTTCCTTCCTTACCTGCTTTGGCCAGATTCCCTCAGCTAACTTGGCTCACATCTGGCATCGCAGCAGTCTCCAATCTACACTTCTGAAGCTTCATCCCTACTCTGTGTTCTTTTGTATCTTGGGAGCTTGGGATGGAACTGGACGGAATCTTTCTTATCCCTAAATGGAGTTGATCTCAGATTATTGCCTTAGTTTTTCTACCCCTTACCATTCCAGTTTTGTTCTCTCTATGCTTTTAGACTCTTACCACTGAGCAATGTTTCCAACTCCTTGCTGGGACCAATGCCTAAGCACAAAAGAACCTCATCAGTGAAGAAAGGACCAAGAATCTGGTGATCAAAATACATAACTTTAGATCTTATTGCTTACCACTCACTGCCTTTCTTCTGTGCATCTCTGGGGACGGGGATGGGGATGGAAGACAGTCTATATGTGATGATGTAGAGCTGATCTTCTTTAGGTTTTGCTCATCTGAGGGGTTTATCAGCTTAGGGATGTATAAGCCAGAAAGTGGTTGTTTGTATCTTGCATATTGTAGAGCATCCATGATCCATCTCATTTCACGCCAGACTTCATCTATTTGCTTTGGAATAAAATGGTAAAAGACATTAAGTTAATATCCAACTGGTGTTAAAAAGGAATACGTTTCCTTGAGAGTCTAAGATGATACATTTTCCACAGTATTGGTTTTGAGCAAGAGTAAATCTTTTCAACATGTTTGCTAAGTCAGAAAATACCTCTCCTTTATAATTGCTGTGTCTTACATATTTTTACCTGAGAGGCTATGTCATTTAGTGCAAGTAATAGAAGACCTGGATTCATGCTAGGATCTACCACTTATTATATCTGAAATAACCTTTGGCAAGTCACCTGATCTCTCTGAGCCTTCAGTGCCTTATTTGTGAAATGTGGACAAAACATCTCCCCTTTTATGCCTCACAGGACTGCTATGATAATTGGGTGAAATGATGAATTTGAAAATGCTTTGTAAAACTGCATGGTATATTTCTTACATATATGAAGTGTTATTAATTCTAAGTATATAATGAAATATTCCTCATTAGGTTATAGTGGGGAAGGCATATGATAAAGTCTGAAGTTCAGAATATGTACTTGAGGGAAAAAATGTAGTTTTAGTTCTATGTAAACTAGAAAAACAGCATTATGGGAATATTTTGCTAAGCAGAAATTCTTGGACCTATTTAATAGAAAAAATATGTATTAAACTTATTACTTTCTTACATATAAAATAAGTGCTTCTAAAGTACAAAATAGGTTAAAGCTTACTCCTGAGTAATTTAATATCTTATGTTTTTAAGGTAGCCCATTTTTGATTGTAACTTTTTGATTTCTGAGTTACGAAAGTGATTTTAACATTTTCATTATAAAGTACAATAGTCATTTCTCTGAAGCCTATTAGTGTAAAAGTCACTCGTATTTTTGTGTCTACATCTGTAGATGATAGATATTCTTCCAGATCTTAACAGACACTGGCCATGAACTTTCTGATTATTCTGACTCTTTTCAAGGAGGAGCTGCTAGTAACATTTTTTTTTTTTCGTGGGAATGGTGATATCTAATTTCACTGGGTGCCTTAGGTAAGCCATTAACTTCATCAGGCCCATTTAGTCAACTATGAAAAGAGGGGGTTGGACTGGATGATATCTAAAGTCCCTTCTAACTCTGATGCTTTAATAGTCAAAAACATTTGGAAAGTTGACATCACTCAATGTCCAAGTGGGTGTTCATTGTATGAATATGGCAAGGTTAAGTTCTCTCTGATTGTAGAATTTTCAAAGACAAGGAACTCCTCAGTGTTCTATTTTATTTTCAAAATCCTTCTTTGAGCCTTAATCTGTACTTAACAAATACTCTTTAAAGAATATCCACACCTGATGCTCCCAACAAACACAGACAGTCTGCCGTATTCAAGATGGTAGGCAAGCTAGAGTGAATTAGTAAATGGCACTGTGTGGTTGATAGCTATTTTCCCTTGCTTTCTAGTTCTCCTCTGTCCTGAAGAACAAGACTTGGCAGAGTATTCAGGGCTGGTAATGAAAGCAAGAGATTGAACTTTAGGCTTTGTTAGGCAGTGAATTGGGCAGGAGGTTCAGCAGTGGGCAGGCCCATGAGGAGGCACTGAGAATTGTAAAGGGAGAAATCTAAATGAAGTTCGGGGAGTAAATGGGGATTTACCCAAAATGGGGATTCCAGGTAAGACTCGGACAAATTTTCTTGATAGATTGTTGCTCTCTCATCCGCCTTTTATTTGTTCGACTTTATGCAACATACTCTTGTCTCAGGGTTATATTAAAGGCACCATAGGACTGTGGACAGCTTTTAGAGTATCTGCCAAGGACAGGCACTGTGCTTTTGTATCTTTCACTCTTGGCCGTGCAAAGTAAAGTAGATACTTAATAAATGATTGCTCAGTGAATGAATGAGTGAATGAATGAGTAGTTACCTAATTCCTTAGATCTCTACTCTCGAATAGAATTATTAATAGGATTAAATAAGGTAATGGAGATGAATGTACATAATAAACTGTACATTGTTATAACATTTTCGGTTGTTACACTGACAGTCATTATTGTAGTAGGCTGAATGTGGCCTCGCAAAAGGTATGTCCAACCCCGGTCCCTGGAACTTGTGAATATGACCTTATATGATAAAAGGGTAGATATTACCTTGCATGGCAAAAGATGTAATTAGGGATTTTGAGAGGAGGAGTTTATCTTGGATTATCCAGGTGGACCCTAATTCTAATGACATATGTCCTCACAGAGACATTCTTATAAGAGTGAGGAAGAAGATTTGGCAGACTCAAGAAAATAAGGCAATGTGATCACAAAAGCAGAAATTGAAGTGATGTGGCCACAGTCAAGGAATGCCAACAGCCACCAGAAGCTGGAAGAAGCAGAGAACCGATTCTCCTCTAGAGCCCAGGGAGAGTGTGGCCTTGCTGACACCTTGATTTCAGATTTCTGGCCTCCAGAACTGTAAGAATAAATTTCTGTTGTTTTAAACCACTGAGTTTGTGGTAATTTGTTACAGCAGCCTTGGGAAACTAATATGATTATTAATAGTAATCCACTTGTTCTCTTTGGATAAGATAGTTTAAACCTTATTGCTGAGGATGGATAGCAAGATTTAGTGTAGAAATTTTTAAAATTATTTGTAGAATGCTTATTTATTAATTTTACTCAGCGATGAAGTGAAAAGGGTATTAACGGAAGAAAAATTTAAAACATAGGTACAGGCAGGCCTGTGGACTGAGTTTAAGAGACTTAGCTAAGTAGTTCTAAAAAGAGTACAATTTTCACCCATTTTACCTTATACTGTTGATCTAAAAATAACTGACAACATAATCCCCCTGATTTTAAGGTCCAAATTCAGCTTCTAAAGACTTGCTGACACATTTTTAAAAAGAAAGACCATGAACTCCCTAGGTCTGTTGGTTAAAAGTTTTGCATCCATTTCTCACCCTGTCCTTTAAAAATTTCGGTTTTCATCCCATAAATTACACCCCTTTCTCTGTACTCAGGCAAGATAATATTTTTATTAAAATGTAAAGGTGATTGGTTTTCTCACAGCACAGTTACAAGGTGCTTGAGGGGATGATAGATTGGTTATATTTAATGAGCTGTGTTTCTATTACAGCTTAGGAGCATTTGAAGCATTACAGTATATAAATTATAGTCTAATTGCCCTTTAGGCTTTAGCAGCTCAAACCATGCCGAGCTCCACGTCTCTGCACTTTGACATTTCTGCTGTGTGTGCTGTCTATAAAGCCTGTATACCTTATCTATGATTTTCTACACCTCCCCTGTTCAGCCCTCCCCCTTTCTGGCTGCACTCCTTGGCTTCTTTTCCTCACTGTATTTACATAGACTCCCTTGCTCTTTACAATGTTTGGTTTGTGTAGTAACTTCAACACTGTCTTAGATCTGGAATCATACAAATGCTCTTGTGGCTGGTGGTTGCCTCTGCAGGTTATGGTGTGTGGTGGGCCAAGCTGTGAATGCCAATGGGTGAGTGACTGCAGCTGGTTTTTATTCAGAGAGAGAGAGAGAGAGAGAGAGAGAGAGAGAGAGAGAGAGAGAGAGAGAGAGAAAGAAGAGAGAAAAAGACAGACAGACGGATCTAACATAGGTAAGGGATTAGGTGACATTGCATTATCTTCAGTCAGTGAAGTTATCCATGTTGTATGGAGCGAGGCAGTCCACTAAAGACTATGGGTGCAGGGAGGTGGTCTGGTTTAATCCTGGCCAAGAAGTGATCTTTTGGAACCCTTTGGGAATTGGCTTTTATCCAAGTATATGTGTACCTGGCTGGATGGAAGGGAGAGTGTGTAGAGAGCCTCTCAAGTTACCTGCTTTGGGAGACCAGAGGAGGTAGAACTTTGAAGAAATCCTGGCCTGGCCTGCCTTTATCCATCTCACTTAATGGTGTGATGAAAGGGAAGGAGAAAAAGGCAGTGGAGCCCTAGGCTGGGTGAAAAAGAAAGGGGCAAGGGTAGTCATCAGGGAGGAATAATGAAGCCAGGGACTCCTGGAGAGGTTTGAGACTGTGATAGACTGAAGAAATCCAACTTTCTCGTTGGAGGAACATGCTGAATTCAGGGAGGCTTAAGTGGAATAAAGCATGAACACAAATTAAGGCGTGGTTAAAAAAGTGCTTCTCTAAAAACATTTATGGTTGTTAAAGAAGTCATGCATTGTTAGAGCCAATGAAGCCCTTAGAAGTCATCAGTCCAATCCTTTCCTTTTACATATGAGGAAATTGAGGCCCCTGGAGGTCAAATGAATTGTCCGATTCTCCAAGGTTTATCAGTAGAAGATGCCAGACTAGAAATGTATGCTCACTGACTTCCGGTTATTCTTATTCTTACTGTGCTCCACTGTCCCTTATAGTGGATGCAAAAGATAAGCCAGTCTTTCATATTCTCCTCAAGCTTTAGTCTTCATTTTCCCATCCCTTCCCCCTATTTGTGGTCCACTTTTACTGGAAATAAAATATATGATCTACATGTCTCGAGGGTCTAAATATTATGTTCTCAGGTCAAGAGAGAAGTAACTTCTTAGAAGGTTTATTTCTTTAGTTTGAGAAGTCACCTAAGATATCTCATTTGCAGGGGGAGAAATAGGATTGGATTTATCTGATCACCGCTTTGCAAGTATATTACAATATCTTCTTCCTGAATACTTAATAAACCTGAAATCTTGCATATTCATGTTTCAAAGCATTTTCCCTTATTAGTGACTGAATGAATAAATGAATATATAATTTATTATGTAGTTGTATGCAGGCATTTTGCCAGGTACTTTACACGCATTATCTTCTTGAATTCCTTCAGTAACACTGTGAGCTAGTACTATTATCATCATCCCTATTTTATAGATGAGATTGGAAGTTAGACAAATTTATTTGACCAGTTTATAGCATTTCCTTATCTTAGGTCCTTATAACTTCTTCCCTCGATGGTTGTTATAGCTTTGTATCTGGTTTCCCTGCCTTTCGTCTTCTCCTTAAATCTGGGAATGATATGCAAATTATGTAGTAAGTATGGCCAGTGAGAATGAATGTTTGCTATAAACAACCAGTATGGCCATACCAGTATGCATGGGAGGACTATCCCCCACTTGAATCTATCTTAAACAGCTATGAGAACCTGTTACTTATTTTCTCCAAAACTTTGGCCGGGTTCCTATTACCTACAGAATAAACTGCAAAGTTCTTATCGTGGCCTTTAATAAAGTCCTTGTGATCTTGTTGCTACTTTCATTCTTGCCCAATTTCTTACTACTGACCTTCACTCAATTTATGCCCCAACCAATCCTGGCTACTCATCATTACCCAGATACTATTTTTCTGCTCTTCCTGCCTTATCTATTTATAGTTTCTTTTTGGATTCTCCCCTGTCCATTTCTCCTCACTATAGTGTATCCTTCTAGGCCCAGCTCAGACCTCAGATATCAGTTACATCCTCTATGGCAACTGTTTTTATACCCACAGATGTAAGTACATCTTTATTTCTTTGTGTCGACACAGAATTTATATTTTCAAGTTCTCTTTTGGTACTGAACTCATTTAACAAATAGTATTAATACACATTTCTTGTCTACCCTAATGGATTTTAAACTCTTTAAGGTCAGGGAGCATGTCTAATTCACCTCTGTATCTCCCTTAGAGTGCCTCTAACACCTGGGTGTTCAACAAATATTTATGAAATTGAACCGAATATATATCATAATGATATTTGTCATGGGGCTATTGCTATTATACTCATTTTGTGAACTGGGTAACACTAGGCAGAAAGGTCATAAGATTTGTCCAAGGGATTTATAGGAACTTGCAGACCAGATTCAAATTCTCTTGATGGCTAGTCAGAACTGCTCTATCACAAGACCCTGAGGTCATCTTTCAGATAAGACCATGGACAGGGAACACGTTTTCTAACCTCTGTAGCCACAGATTAAAGTGTCAGCTCTGCAAGAACGCAGTTCAAACCGTGAGGACTCTTAAGTCTAAGTTGATTTGGGTTAACATGAACTAGTGGGTCATTTTCTTTTCTTTTTCTCCGGAATATTGAGTTAATTAATACAATGTTTCTTTCTGTTGGATTTATCAGTGGGCTATCAGGTAAGAATAATGTTCTGATCACTCCTTCTGGCAGAGATTTTTCTTTTCATATGGGAAACCACTACTTCCTGCCACAGTGGCTAATGCAGCTCTTCGTAACACTGATTTATCTGTAGCCGTTTCTTAAGGCTTTGTTTAAAAACTCACATCTCCCTGAGCTCTGGATTTTAACTAAATCAACAGGCTACTTGTACACTGTGGTCTTTAAATTAGCCTAGATTGCTGTTCTTCTCATGTTTATTTCTAATCCCTTCCATGCTGTCCTTTGCTTCTTTCCTTTACTTCAGAAGAAACAAACCATTACCTGAATGAAATCTAAAACTTGCTGGTGTCTTTGTTTGGCAGCTGCAACCTCGCTGTCTGAGATCGCTTCCCTCAGGGACTGTTGGGTATTCAGAGAATCCAGCTCCACAACAGCAGAAAGGCGGCAATACAGACTAATAAATTTCTCCCTGTAGCTGCAAAAATGAACTGGAAAGCGGACAAGCAAAATAAAACATGTTAAGATCTGGTATCAAAATAGAGAAATTCATACCTCAGAGAAAACAAGCTGAATGAAAACATGATTTATTAATCCTATCAGTGGAAAATATTAAGCCATAAATAAATTATAAATGTTCTCTTAAGGGGCCAGTTGTCTGGCTTTAGTCAGACAGTATTCCTTTTAAGGTTTACCAAGTCCTGGAAAGGTATGGGGAAGTGGGGTTTGCTTAAGCTGCAGTTTATGATGTTCATCCCCTAAAGTTGGGGCTGAATATATATAAATATATATTCATATGTATTTATGTACTAGGAAAATAAGTTTATCACTTTAAAGAAAAAAAATGCCAAGTAGCGATTTGAAACTTAGTTTTGATACTCATGTCTGATTTATAGTGTATATCCTGTGTGCTCCTTTCTAAGGCCAGAAGTCCCAGACCATAAGACATTCTTTTCTCAGGGTGTCTTTTGTCTGGCTGAAAACCTTCCCTAAGAACTTCATATGATGGGTTTTGATCCTCTTCCTGCCTTTCTGCTCCTCAGCTCCTCTGGAGGGATGATAGAACTGATGCCTTGACGGGCCATTTTTGTCTTCAGCAGACTTGACCTTCCTCTCTCAAAAGTTAGTGGAGAAAAGACAGAGGAATGTGGGACTCAGCCTTTGGCGTAGACAACCTGAGGTGGTCAGATTCTCTATGCTTCTCTGGTTGGCTGTGATTATGTACCATAACTTCAGACTTTAGTGGGATGAGGAAAGCATCCTGATTCAGACTAGTGTAGTACCGTTTTTCCTGGTCATCATTGAATTAGGAGATTTACTCTCTAGGAACTTCACTCTGTGTACGTCTGACCCATCCCAGTGCATTCCATGCTTTGGAAATAGGGCTGGAATAACTCAGCACATATGTGGAAACATATTTTTATTCTGGCTCTTTGGTGAGGAAGTCGAGGAAGAATATATTATTACTACCCTTAGGCCTCTTTGCTGTTGATTCCTGAAACCTAGACCTGGCCATTTAGGGGAGCTCAAACCACACTGCCTTAAAAATGGGGCATCTGGTCATCCCTACACGGCGATGGGGAAGGTTCACTCCTCGGCGTGTTGAGAGATTTCCCTGGCCCTGCAGTTCCCATCTTAGCACTGGCTGCTTCCTTGCTTGAGTTCCTCTCAGGACGAAGCTCAGGTGTGTAGAAGGGTGACCTGCTCTGTTTACATTTCCTCATGTGGAAGGATTTGAATATATCTCCAATCGTATCTTCCATCATGCAACCACCCTTTTGTTCTCCACCTCTGCCGGCTTTGAGCCTAAGCTTTGGTCAAGCTGAACTTATTACAAGTTCTTTTGCACTAACCATGCTTTTAAACATGCCTTTTCCTTGTCCTCAAAACCCTTATCTACCTTCAGGTCAGCTTCTTCTAATACTTATTAATGTCTTCTCAGTGCAATCTTCACTGACATCTCTTCCCCTCTAGGCAGAATTAGTTTCTCTCTCCTTTGTGCTCCTAGGGTACTAGTTTCTAAATGTATCAGGACCCTTATCCTGCTTTACTGTAATTGTGTCTACTTGACTGCCTTGATATTAGACGGTAATTTCTTTGAGGACAAGAACCATGGCTCCAATTAATTTTTACTTTTTCAAAACCTGGAACATTATGGCTTTCTTAATTCATGTTTGTTGACTGAACAACAAAATGCAGCCCCTGATGTGAAGAGGGCATACCTTTCCTCCAAAGTTTCCTCTTTCCCTCTGTTACCTCTCTTCTCACTGTGCTCTTGAAAGGTGTATTTCAGGTCTGTGATATTTACTGGCAGTCTACAGGAAAGAGTCACCATTACATTGTAGCTTACTCTTGACCCTTGTAGCTCCTTGAATGTGTCTTTATGCCTTTCAAGGAGGGATTATATCCTGTTAGCACTTGACAGATGTCCTCTCTTGGCTGGAGAGTGAAGAGAGTGAAGTGTCTCACAGCCTGCCTTTCCAAACTAAGTTGTTAAAAAAAAAAAAAAAAGATCAGCTTTTTTCCTTTTTCTAAAATATGACTTGGAAGATAGGGAGTGGGACTGAAGAATTTCTTTCAAAGAAGCGCTATCGGTCTTATCTAAATTATAAAACACGAGGGTGTCCACAACTTTCTTTTGTTGTGTCTCTTTGCTGTGGGAGTTTTGGATCAGTGGGTGGTTTCTGCCCATGCCATTCACCACAGTGAGCTATGAGGACTTTTCAACTACAAACTTCACTTTCCTGTTCTAGTGGTTTTTATCCAGAGCCATTAATGTTGCTTTAACAAATGTTACTTTAACATAGTCTTTTGTGGTTTAGCAATGATACATTTGGTAGCCATCACTGAGGAGGGAAGGATAGACTGGAAGTTTCTAATTATTTTCTAATGTGAATCACATGCATTTTATAGACAAAATAGTATAAGGGTACATAATGCATTATCTGAACACATGAATTGTTAGTAATTTACAAACAAAGATTAATTTTCTGTGGTGTTTTCTCTTTTTTCTATATACGATAGTGACATGACTAAAATGCAGTTGACATCAACACTAGAAGTCAGATTAGGAGTATAGTACAGTGGAATGTACTCGGGCTTAGGTATCAGACAGAACTGGGTTAGAATCATAGTTCTGCCACTTACTACCCGCATGGTAGTGGGTGTGTGACCTCTGGGAGCCTCGGTTTTCTCCTATCTGAGACAGGGATAATAATGCCAACCTAGGATTAAATAATATATATAAAGTGCCAAAACAGCACATGGCCCATATCAGATCCAAAATAAATGTTCACACCCCCACCCCTGTCCCTAGGAAGAATGAGGCATTTACTAGTTAGAATATTAGAATAGGACTGAGATTAAAGTATTCTTCCTAAAGATCTCTATTCAAAGTCCTAAGCAGTCTGGGTCATATAGCCTAGTTTGGAAGCTAAGGAATCAACAAGATTACATCCTAGGGTCAGTTTTAGTTCCATGATTCTTTGCCAAGGTGTCAGAAAGAACCTGGGCACAAGATGCCCTTCTAATGATTTTTGGTAGTAAATGAGTTGACAGTTGGAATTCAGGAATGGTATCCTAAATCGTGAAAAATGGGCATTAGAAATGAGGGTTGAGAGGATGCCATTTTTTGTAAGCCCGTGGCCTGGATTCCATTAGGCTCAATGCCTGGATATCCCACAGGCACCTCAAAACTCATCATCTGTCAGATTGAACTCATCATCTCTCCCCTCCCCCAAACCTGTTCCTCCCCTAGTAGTTCCTATTTTGGTAGATGGCAACATTATCCATCTCAGCACCCTATTCAGACTCTCTGGCTCCTCCATCTTGCTCTTCAGCCACATTAAATCAATCATAAAATTCTATTGATTTGAACTCCTAAATTTCTCTTGCCTATGCTTTCTCTTCTAAAACTCTACTATATGGCAGCCTTGGTTAGGGTTCTTATCATTGACCACGGGGACTACTTTCTTAACTGTTTCATTGCTCTAGTCGCACTTTTTTTTTTTTCTTTTTGGTTGTCCTGCAATCTATTTTCCAAAGAACTGTTAAAAACCAATAAACCATATTATTCCTTTTCTTAAAATCTTTTAATGACTACCCATTGCCTATAGGACAAAACCTAGCCCTTCTTAGGATGGCATAAGTAGCTCTTCGTGATTTTTGACCTTTTTAATTTTTAGTTTCATCTCCTGTCATTATTCCTTAGATACTTTAAGCATCTGTCACAATGAGCTACTAAGAATGTACTTAATTGGGTTGCATTTTCCCAGGTCTCGAAGCCTTTGTGCACATCTGTTTAAAATGTTTTTTTTTTTCTCTGCTCTGCCTTTTCTTTCCTTTTCTAAATGTTTGTTTATCCTTCAAGGCCTATTCAAATATTATCTCCGTAAGAAAGGATTTGGTATCTTTCCTCTAAAATTCAACAGCCTATATTTTACAGCAATGCTTTCATTGTTTTGGGACTGTTGATATAGATATCTGTATCCTCTACAGGGTTCTAGGTTTCTGGTGGGCAGATTGTGTCTTATTAATATCTGTATGTCCAGCCCTAGCACAGTACTTAGCATATATTGGAAACTCAGTACATGTTTGCTGAACAAAGGATGTAGTCAAGCACTGAAATATGAAATATATACCAGGCTTCAAACTGTTTTTTAAAAATTTCTCAGTTTTTAAATCTTGCTAGTCCAATTAATATGAATCATAGAGCCAAGGAAATCAATAAAAATCAACTTTCCTTATCATAGGCCTGCTGTCAGTTGTGACTGCCCACAGAGTCAGGTCAGGATGACCTCCTCAGTGCAGGCTAGGCAAATCCTCAAGAGGCCGCTCCCAGGACAGTTCCTAAGGGCTCATGCTAATACTTTTTCTTTTGTTTCTGGAACCATATAAATAGTGACCCTGGTCAGCCCCCAGGCACTTGTTTTTTACTCCTGAGGACTGCTATCCTTCTTTTATCCAAAGGGTGGGGGAGCGTCAGCCCTCAGGCTACGGATGGGGAGTAGATCTGAACTGTATGTACTAGGTTGCCTTAGCTCAACCCTGCTCACAACACCCTCCTAGGTGATAGTTTCCTCCACAGGTAATCCTGTGAAGGAACACCTTATGGGTTTGCCCCAGCCTAGTGTTTCTTCCAGGACACCGAGGGCTAAGCTCCTTTATCATTTTGTCTTTGCTAGAACTAGTTCGTGCTGGAATACGCAGTTTTCCATAGCTGGTTAGCAAGTTATTTATTATTCACTCAGGCCACTGGCAGGAACATGGTCAGTTTGCTAAATCTCAAGTACTTCCATTGGTACAGGGATGACTTATACAAGTCAAACTGAAATGTGGTGTAACGTATTCCCATAATTTGAATTTTTTCTAGTCTTATTAGAATTTCCTACGTTGTTAATACAATGTTTTTGCATTCTGACTGAATTTCCAACAACCCTTTCTTAGAAATGCTTAGTGTATGTGTTGATTCTTTACTCTGAACCTATCTATGGAAGAAAGAAATTTCTACTTATCAGAAACAAGTAAAAATTACTTAGCATTTTTCTTAGAGAGGCTTCGGCCCACTATAGCAAGCTCTTAGAAGTTCCTATAGAAGGTTATTAAATGCTTAGTGGGCTGATGTCTAATGGAGGAAGGGACGATAATCTCTCTCTTGGAAAGCTCTGATTACTTGGGGATAAGGTAGTTTGTCATGATTCTCATTAATATTTTTAAAATTGTTGCTGGTGGTACTGAAGTTCAATAAGCATTGTAGTAGAGTGTATTAATTTCTTGCTACTGGCAACATTTCCTCCCAATCCCTAGAAAAGACTAATAGAATTGTGTATGCTAACGGAACCAAACCCAACCAAGTGGTCTTTCTGGAAACTTACATGGTCCACATTAATCAGCAGGATCACCAGTGATATGGTAACAAAGGCGAACCACGAGTGTAAGAAGGTATATTTTACTCTAGAAAAAAATATCTTAAAATCAACAACTATTGAGACCCGGGCTTTGACCTATGGCCTGGTTTTCATAGATAAAGGATAGTATCTGATGGTCTTACATTGCTTTTAGTATTAAGAAGAGTAAGACAGGTCAAAGAGATAGGAACTGTTGGATTCTACTAATATGCTAACCACATTCCTAGTTCTGTAAGTTACTAATGTCGTGCTCTCTGTGTTCTTGGCAGTACTACTTTAAGTATGGTCCTTGGATCGGCAGCATTAGTATCAGCTGAGAGCTTTTTAGAAATGGAAATTATCCAGTCCCTCTCTCAGATCTATTGACTCAGTATCTCTGAGATGGAGTTCCAGGGATCTGTTTTATTAACAAGCTCTCATAGTGATTCTTGTATATATTAAAGTTTGAGAAGCACTATTCTAGAGTGTCATATCCTAAAGTCTGTTTTCTGTGGTTTTTTAATAGGTGCCGTGTTAAAAATGGTTCTAGTCATTGTCAAATGTATTTGGGAAATGCTGACTGAAATAAAGTTAAGCTTTTTAAATTTTCTTTTTCTTTTCTTTTTTTTTTTTCGTGGGGGGACTACCAAATTTTGCAGAGCTTTTAATATGTTACTCTACTGCTCACAATTCTTCATTGGATTCCCAACACACTCAAAAGTAAAATCCAAAGTCCTTATTGTGTCCTATGAAGCCCTGTATGATCTGTCCCTCGTTTTCTCTCTGATCTCATTTCTTATCTCTCTTGCTCTTGTACACTCCACTCCACTTATACTGATCTCTTAGCCAAGCACACTTACTTTAAAGACTTTGCACTTGCTGTTCCCATGGCATGGAAATCTCAGATCTCTGCTCAAGTGTATCTTTTACAGAGAAGTGTTCCTAGGTCATTCTACACAAAATTGCAGCTCCTGTCACTTCACTCCAGTCCCTTACCTTGATTTATTTTCTTCAAAGCTCTCACTACTATGTGACATTTACAATATTATTATTTGTAGATTGGTTTACTATTTGTCTCCCCCACTAGAATGTAAACTCCATGAAGAGTTTGTTTATTGTTGATTTTTCATTTCAGTACCTAGAATAAGTGCCTGGCACATAGTAGTTATTTAATAAATATTTATTGATGAATTAATGAGCAAATGAGTGGAGAGAGGAAATTGTAGAACAGAGAGTAACATCAGTGGGATAAAGTGTGGCTTTATCCCAGTGGGAATAGTGCATGGGCCTCCCAGAAATCAGACTAGAGAAGAAACTTGCGGGGCTTAGTCATTCAGAGTCTTGGGAGTCATATATTATTATGATCGATACCAAATCATTGATTGTTCCCCCCAAGACCATTGAGGCATAGGGAAAATTTTATGTATTTTTGCTGGTAATAGTGGAACAGTAATGACTGTTTCACATAGAATAGACTCCCAGTTAGCTTTCCAAAGAAGTATTTTCTCAGTTCTTTTCCCTGTTAATTATCAGTATTTATCCCTGAGAAATGTTATCAATAAACATTGGTTAAATTTCTGTATTTAGCACCAAACTTTCTCTCCTGCATTTCTATTGCCAATTAAACATGTCTACTCAGATGTTAAATTAGCACCTTCAGATTCAAGCTGTTCAGAGCTAAAAACATCACTTCTTCTCTAAACCATTTTCCTCTCTGACTTCCTTACTTCTTATAATGGCAGCAATAGTCTTACAGTATTTGAGGCTGAAAACCATGGGCATACTCTTGAAGTCTCTAGACTTCACCTTTTCTCAAACAGTTGCCCAATCTTGATTACTCCCAGTGTTTCTTTCATCAATATTTGTTTCCTTTTTTGTTTGTTTGTTTCTACCCTGACACTGGGCTATTCTAATAACCTCTGAACTATTCCCCCACTACCCTGCTTTAAATCCATCTTAAACAGATTCCTTAGTCTGACTCTTAAGATACTGCCCAGTATGGCCACAAATTGTTTGTATAGCATTATGTCCACTATTTCCTCATATCACTTCTCTGATCTAGCCAAACTGAACCACTTATTCTTTTCCTAACTCTTTCTACGTTCTTCTATTCTGATGTCTTTGCTCATTCTGCTCCCCACAAGAAAGTTTTTCTTATTAACCATGTTTATTAACATCCTGTCCACTCATTCTTTAACACCCACATCAAATATCCTCTCTTCCAAGGCAGCTTTCTGATATCTTTGTTGAAAAAATGTGCTTTCTTATCTTATTTTAATATCACTTAATTCTATGATTTTGGCACATTCTACCTCATTCAGTAATAATTTATATTCTTTTACTCCTACCACTGTGCTGAAAGCCCTTTGAGGCCAGAGCTTTTGTCTTAATCATCTCTGAATTCTCACATCAGGCACCTTATATATGTACTTATTAACGTGAATTGAAATACCTTGATTCAAACTGTATTTAATAACAGAAGTACAGTCTTTGGGTAGGGAACTCTTTAAATGGTCATATGTACATCCAGGCCTCTTAGGAGTGGTATGGCCAATCATTTGACACAGAGAAGGTACACATAGGTTAAGTGATTGCCAGTGCCATACAATTGGGTACCCAGGACTCTTAAATCCTAGTCTACAAGTCTGATTTAGGCTTCTCTTAGTAACTCTCTCTCCTCTGGAAAATAATAATTGCTGTTCATCAGCTTTAGGGCATCTGAACCACTCAGAGCAAGGAAAACTGAGAAGCTTAATTCATTTATCCTCAGAGGATAAATTCAGATTCAGATGCCCACGTCTCAAAATGAGAGATCAGGCAGTTGCCTTGTCTGCTTCTAAATCTGGTGTCAGCGGAGCATTCCAAAGAGAGTGCCTCCATTCCACCCACCCGGTCACTCACCCTCACACAAGTCCTACAATCTATTTGGACTGATGGAACTCTTGCTAATTGCCTTTTATTGGCTTGTTACAAGAGGAAGCATGGAGAAGAGACAAAGCCTCCCTATTCACATTCTCAGTGGGCAGCAGGGGTCTCTGCAAAAATAGGGAAACTGGGGCCCAGGCTATTCATTTCTGAAAGTCAGGACAAGATCTTCCATTATTCAGAATCTCACATTATAATCACAGTGTTGCATCCTGGGAAACCCTGTCAACGTCTCAAATGTTCTGCTAGAATTTTAGTCTATTTAATATCAGACTCTATTTAATAAATCAGTGCTATTTAAGGTTAGACATTTTTTTTTCCTCCAAAGTGATATACACTCTACATTTTAACTTCAGGTTTTTTTTTTTTTAACCAGTTGGTGGGGGGCAGGGGAGAAAAGTGCTTTTCATGAAAACATCAGTTCTTGTATTTATGTTTTAAGAAAGCAAAGGGGAGGCAAGAACTGCAGCCTGATAACTGAACTTTCTGTTTAGAATTCCCTCCTCTCCATTGGGCCTTAGCTAGGTTTCAATAATTATTGCTCAGGCACATAGTCTTGGAGCTTTGCTTTCTCTCAGACTTGTACACAGTTCTAGGAAAGGTTGTTGCCAAAGCCATCATGTGATTTATTGACCCTCCACTGGGACAAGGGGGAACAGATATAACTTTGTGATTTTATTATAAGGAGGCTGGGTTAATATTTCTAGGTGAAACAAGCTACTATACCAAGTTCAAACATCTGAAGAGGGAGGTTAAGAAACCCTGAGTGTGGGGTGTAAGGATTATTCTGTCCTGGGGCTGTACAGACGTCGTCTGAGGCAGGGAGCAGGAGAAGAAAGGACACATTGTGACCCATTTCCAACACCTCCTGTGTGTAGAGGCGGAAGTTCCTTGCCTGCAGAGGGACACGCGCGGAGGAAAAATAGGAGAGTTACAACATGGCACTTACATAAACAACACCAAACTGGCATAAAACATCTAACAAAATTACACGACTTCAAGCTTGGAATTTTTATACAACATAAATATTAGGGTTCAGCCCATTTAATAATGCTATATAAAATCAAGATTTAAGGCAGTAATGTTCCACATAAACTCTGAAAACAACATTTATGCTTCTTATAAAAGCAGAAAATGATTACATTCTGTGGGCTTTTCAAAATGAAGAATATAATTACATGAAGCAACAAAAATGGATTGAATTAAAAATCCACTAGTTTCAATTTAAGTTGGTTAAGGGGGAAAAATGTAGTTTCTGGCCAAAGACTGAGAAAATTTTACAAGAATCCGAAAAAAAAAAAAAAGTCGTATGCACTCGTAGGCAGTTAGACAGTCTTCCCCCAACATGTGTATGTAGCCCAAGAGTCACCAATGAAATATGAGCTGCTTCAAACCTGGTAAGCCCAAGAAACCCTTCAATAGTATCTACTGTCACAAGTAGACCTGTTTTGGTTTTTTTCCCCTCCTGAGTCCACGGCCACCCCTGGAATAATCCAATTGTTCCCCTAGTGTCTTTATGGCATCTTGTGCAATTTATTCTTTGCCAGTGTTGGCTGTTTGGGACTAGCTTTGCAGTGTTAACTTAGAAGCAGAACAATACACCAATGGAAGAACACTCTTGGAGTCTCTAATCTGTCCCCTGCCTCCATGAGTAAGAGGACAATACATGGTTGTCTCTGTTACTTAAAAATAGACAGTTACTCGTGTAATGGTCTTCCAAGTTTACAGGCTCAACTTCGTTCATTTTGTGTGTGTACATAGAGACAGCGTGCACATGAGTATGTTTTGGGCGGGAGGGGAAGGTAAACATAGGCAAAAAAAAAAAAAGAATAAAGAATTCAAGCTAATGTTACATCATGTTAACTTACTGGACAGAGCTTAATAAATGTTTACTGTTTTCTTCTATACCAACAGTTTTTCTTAAAATTGCTTGTTAGTGGATGTGAGTCTCACATTTCAATCTAGATAAGATAATAATTTTGGCAGTTAATTCTCTGTGGAAACAGCGTGGCATAACCTTGGCCATTGCTATAGATTATACTACCACTGGTCTTCTGCTCTTAGATACATCATTTGTATATCTAACTATACACTTATTTGTTTATTTTCCTTGCTTTGTGCTATCCTGAAGCTAAGACTTGGTGTCTTTCAAGGTGGGCTAGCCAGTGATTTTTTCTTGCTTGACCAGACCATAGTAAGCTGGGGTCTAGAAACCTTGGGAGAGGTCAACACAGAGGAGCTGGAGAAAAAGAGCAGAAATGCAGTCTGTGTCTACTTATAGGTATCAAATTCAAAATATGCTTATATGTGCAAAGTGGCATTTAAATCAATGGAAATGAACATATTTACCTCTTGAATTTTATGCCACAATGCAGTTTTATGCCACAATGGAAGATAAATATGGTAAGGACTAGTACCTGTTGTAGAGGTATATTGATCTGCTTAAGGAGAGCTTTCACTGCCATCTGGAGCTCATAGAAGAACAATTGCATGGGGCAGTCAGAAGTATGATCCACACTTTCCATAGATTCAGAGCCAGAAAGCTTTTGGATCCATTCCCACTCCTCTCTGTATGTTGAGTCAAGTTAAAATTAGAAATATAACAAAAGTTCAGAACACAGCTCAGAACATTTTTAGCATATATGTCCAGAACCTGGATAACCAATTTTTGGTGGTTAAAACTTGATGCAACTCATGATATTTGGACTTTTAGCCACCCAAATGGAGTTTAAAATTAGCTTTTTCTAATTTAAGCTTAGTTCACCTATCCAACCACATATATATCAGAACGGCAGGTCTAATGTATATCAGTCAGTTTTTGAGATTGGAGCTTTTACATATTTTGTAATAATTTCCTGATTGTTTTCATTTTTATTTCCCCGAAGATCCTCTGTAAGTTCTAAGACCCTACAGTTTGCCACAGGGGCATCTGCTGGTTAATTCAGCAGTCGGGTAACCACAGCAGTCTGGTCCAACTCAGGCAACAAACCACATGGCACATTTCAACTCTGGCCTGTTGTAATCGTGGGGACTATTTTGGTTTCTTTCCCTTCCAAAAGCTTGAGGAGAATCATAAACAGGAACAACAGGCAATTCCAATAAAAGGAACCAGGGGACACACATCACTACTTCCATCCTTCCAAACCAGTCATATGCATCTTTATTCTGCATGCTCTATAATCCTTCCTAATGAAGTTCTCCAAATGTCATGCGGAAGGGAAGGGAAAGAATGGTGGTGGGAGGAAAGCACATCTGGTTTGTTCCCCAAGGGCTGCTCTTCAAAAGGTAAAATGCCTCTTGGGTAACATTGTTCCCACAGGTATTTTACTACAAGTCTCTAAACACATTTAGTTGGCCTGGTTTCTCCTCCAAACTCTTCAGGAGCAGGCTTGAGAGAAAGGAAAGCCCTCCTCTCTGGGGATGGAAACAGAGGAGGTGCTAACATATGTTCCCACTCTCATGAAAACCCTCTGAGGGCTCTTCCCAATGGGTTATACCAGCCTGGGCTCCAATCTGTGGGTCAGAAAATGAAATCGATTGTGACATGAGCTGTTCATCAGAAAACATTCCCTTTTAACTGACTACGCTCTTAGAAGTTTCTGTTTTCAAGATATCTGTTTCATTTCAGTTTCCACACTGGAAAAGACGATGGAAAATCTACCCTTTTCCCTCCCAATAAGAGAGAGAGAGAGAGAGAGAGAGAGAGAGAGAGAGAGAGAGAGAGAGAGAAAACAAATTAAATTGTACTTCACTCTGGGCATACTGTTGGCTTTGTAAATAACTGAAATCTTTTAGAACCTACTTGGAACTATTTCTTTTCTCCCATCACTGATATTGAGCTAAATGCGGGAGTTTTGACTAGCACAAGTATACACAAACCTGAAGGAACACATTGCTAAGTTAACATCTGTAATTAAATTAGAAAATACATTACTGATAGGAATACTATAACATATATACCACTAACTAATGAGTTTGATCTCTAAGGATGAGGAAGATGGAGCTGGCAGAGTGGAAGCTACTGGAATCTCTTTTAAAAATGAAACTTGGATCTTTGGCAAAGGGAAATTAGTTGGTATAATCACTAAAAGATAGAGTCTAAACCTTTAAGACACAAATCTAGAAAATGGATGAAAGTAACCATTGCTGAGTCAACCCACAAATGAGCTGTTTAACCCCTTGGGAAGGACTGAGATAACTAATGTTGATTGTAGAAGTGACCACCAGATGGCAGACTTAAAGCCTAGGTAGGTGTAGTTGATAAGTGAAAGAGAGAATATGGCAGCTAGTGAGTTCTTTGAATGGATCATTGTCATTATCATCTCCTTTATTGTCCTCAACTAAGTATTTAAAAAACATTGTGAGACATTATAGTTAATAAACTTGCCACTTTAGGGACAAAATTTTAAACGACCAAATTAGAGTCTCCTTGGGTTATGCAAAGACATAGGTATAAGGAAAATTTGGGGATCTTATTTGTATTCTGAAGCCTGACAAACTCTGGAGAGTTCTTTTTCTTATCTACTCTTTTCTTAAAAAATTTTTTTTCATGTTGAGCACAATTCAGTCTATATATAGTAGACTTTCAGAGGCCTGCTAGAGGACTAGTTGTAAAGCTGAGCCAGATTACCAAGATTGGGCAACTTTCCCAAAGCTAACAGGGTAATTCACCGTAATGCCAAACCATAGAGCAGTTTCCAGAAGCTCAGGCCTTGTTACTTCTTTTTCTTCCCTAGAGAATCATAAAGAGTGTAAAAAACATACAAAGTCCTCAGGCCAGGGGGTTAGGAGTGGGGAGAATGAGGGTAGAGAGGGTTCTTTAAGATTCAGGGGAAATCAATCGCTCTACCAGAATCTATATCCACAGTGATATTAAAAAAAGTAATAATGACGTATTAGGTTGTGAAGAAAAGATATTGGAAATAGCAGTGTTAAAAAAAGAGTATCTATTCATCAACCAGTTGGGCATCAGTGGTCGCACCATGAATAATACAGAGGGGAAAGTGAGAGGATGGTGCCCCCTTAAATGGGCCAGGTCCTTTCGCCAGCACCATAGCCCTCCCTCTCCTAATGGTTAGAATGCAGATCTGCCTCTGTCCCAATTGCTGCCCCTGAGGCATCTCAGCAAGAAACTACACTGAGAAGTAACATCTTCCAACATATCAAACCCATCACTCGAGCCAGATTGTTCATCACAAGAAAATCCAAACTCCTCAAAACTTACTTGGAAATGTTATTGTTTTCACGGATCTTCACATGGCAGAGAATGTTGGGCAACTTTTGGGTAACGAGAACTTTGATCTGATCCACAGAGCTACACAGCTTTAGGTAGCCCAGATATAATCCAGGAGATAGCCGCTGATGGCTCCTTTTGTGATATGAGAGAATATCCTGTAGGGTGAAAAAAACCAAAAACCAAAACAAAACAACACTTTAAAAAGCAATATCAAACTTTTTTGTTTCTTAGGTGTCATGAATTAAAGGAGATGTAGCTAAATAAGTAGGTGAGAATCCTCGGTACCACAAGGAGGTTCGGGACAGTAAGCCTTCCCCTTAGGAAAAATTATCCTCCAAGTCAGGTGATCAGTCACTAATATATTCTGCATGCTGATTTCCTTCAGATTTCTGAACTGCGGTAGATGTGTGGGGTGTAATTGGGAATGGGCTGCTGGTGGTTGAGGCAGGTACTAAGAAAAATAGAATTTATAATTTCTGTCCTTTGAGAGCTTATTGTGTAGCTGGGGGAAAACAGAAATCTCCAAGTGTAAAAGCTGACAAAGCAGTTCCGGAAGCCTCATTATTTCAGGATAATTGGTATCAGGAAAAGTCTATTTTAAATGACACCATTTAAAATAGATCAACATTTTATAGTAAGTAGAAAAAGAGATTTAATTGATTCTTTATCTTGAATGAAACAATATAACAGCAATAGATTTATTTATCTTATTAACATTTAAGTTATAGTTATTCTCTAATTTTGAGAATGAAGAGAGAGAGTCAAGTATTGATTTTTTTTTTTTTGGCTTAAGTTTTTAGACTACACTATATAAAAGCGGAAATGCTATTCCTAATGCTGTTTGACTTTCACAATGTGATCATGAAGAGGATAAGTTTTGCAAGAGTATTTAAAAATTTCGTATTTTTTTTCTGGTATTTAAAAACTTTGATATTTGAGTCATTCTCTAATAACATCCTGGCTCATTTTATGCTCTTTGATTGATTGTTAACCGATTTATCACTGCTAGCTTCTCAGATGTGACTAGCCTTGCATGTAACTTGATTAGGTCTCCATGTCATCTTTTTCAGCTTTGCAAAATTCTGTGTCTTTTACAAGATTTTAAAATTTACCTGGTAATAGATTTGCATTTAATTTGCATTGTATTGTCACATCACAATATTCCACAGGCAGCAGAGACCAAATAAAGTTGTATAACAGGAAGTGCCAACCTAGTTAAACACAGAGGGGTATTTGAATGGAGTCCTGTTTTACATGTGGTCAGTTCTCTAGTGAACTATTTACGTTGCAACTTTGCTTCTCTCTATGACTGCAAGATATTCAGATAATTCAGAACAATTGGAAATAAAGTCTACTCCCCTTCCCTGCCCCCAGAGTTAGGAGTTATGAGTCAGGTAACTGGTCATAAGGGAAGGATTTTTATAGACCAGATTTAGATTGGTTTTCAGTGTGGGGTGGGGGGAGGTGGGTAAAAAAGAGGGAATCAACTCTACCACTAAATGTAAGGAAGGCAAAAAGGAAGAGAAAAGCAAACATTATAGTTGTACAGAATTCTATATGGAACAGAGAGGTATGGAAGGCTTCCTTGACCACTATACTCTGAAGGAGTGATCTCTCCTCTAGAATTAATGATTTACACATCTAATATATGCTTTTGTGTGTTGTCTCCTTTGTTCCATCATTTATCAAACGTACTGAATAACAGGCACTATCAGTGACTAGGGTTTCAGGTAACCTGATATGATCACTACTTTTGAATAGGTCAAGAAGATGAGTAAACAAATGATCACAATATACTGAAATCAGTTTTATAATAGAGACAGTGTAGGCACACAGAAGTGTAGTACTTATCTTTTTCACCTTTTATGCTCTTTTCTTGAGCTAGTCTATGAAGTTAATGGTGTTGCTGTGTTTTTTTTTTTTATTATTGCTTTTTGTCCTAGTACTTAGTACTACTTCTGTGTATAATAGGTATACAATCTGCAGAAAAGCAAAGGCTAAGTAACTTTAATATATTTGGCAAAAAAAAAAAAAAGAAGAAAACGAAAAAAATTGATTTCATGATCAAGAAGGAAGAAATTCTTATTAATATCAGAAGATCGATAAGACTTAACTTTTTAATGTCTTCTAGCCCGTCTCTTCAGAACAAATCATAGGTAAGTAGCTGACTAGAAGAAATTCAGTCAAAGTGAAATTTTGAGAAATGAACGGGTATTCAAAGAGAAACAATTAATGAAAGGAGGAAAACCACTCGGCTCATTTCCATTAGTCTTCCTGATCCAGTAGTTCTTGAAGTATTCAGATCAGCAGAATTTGATGATATGCACCCTAGGGGTACTTTCCGTACAAGCAGATGTGGCCACAAACCCTCAGGTCATTATTTTTGAGTAGTGATGGAGAACTAGAAAGTCCCTAAGGACTAGAAAAGGGCAAATATGCCTATCTTTGAAACAGGAAGGGGAGAAACACAAGATGACTCTAGTAATTAAAGACCACCAACTTATTGATCTTTGGGAAATATGAGAAAGAACCATCAAACAATCAATTTGCAGTCACTCAGGAAATCCTGAGACATTAAATAGGAGTCAACATCATTTTGTGAAGGGCAAATCATACAGACAATTTTAATTTCTAACAGCAAAAGAACAGGATCCACGGACCAGGGAGAAGTCTCTAGTGTAATCTGTTTCACTAGATAATCTGAGAAAAAGTAGAATCTTTACCATATTACTTTAATAAGGTGTATATCTAAGTTGAAGATTTGTTAATGATGGAAATGTGTTGGAATAGTAGACATATTGAGTGATGGCCCAGTAGGGACTGGTCCTGAGGGCCAGTCTTTTCAGCTTATTTATTGACATTCCAGACAAAGAAATGAAGAATGTGTGTATCAAATTTGTGGGACCCAAATTTGATGTGGTTTTGATTTTCTGGAAAATAGTAACAAAGCTCCGAATGACCCTATGCATTGGAAAAATAAGCCTATCATAATTAGGGTTGAAATTTAATAAGAAAATGTGCTTGTAAAGACCCAAACCCAAGTACAAGTATAGGATGGGTTTGAGCATAAGAGAAAAAACATGTGGGGGTCAGAATGACCACAAATAGAATGTGAGTTGGGAACATACTGTGGTTATGTGAAAACCAGCACCATTCTGAGATGGAGTAATTTACTCTTTCATTCAATTTTTTAAAAAGACTATTACTGAGCATCTACTATGTGTTTTTCTGTCTTTACATAGTCATTTTATCCTTCATTAGTAAGAATGTTTTGGAGCCTGAGAAATGCATGAGCAGAGAAAGGAGCTGTTCCCTTCACATAATCTGAGGTACACCAGAGAGGCCTCCCAAACCAAATCCAATGCTTGTGGGTTTCTATATTGCCTGATTTGATTTCTAACCCACATTTCTAGCATCTACTTCCACTATAGCCCTTTTGCATCTCTTATTTCCAGTCAAAGTGGATCCCTTTTTCATTCCACAGTACATGTCCTAATCTCTTTTTTGAGTTGTTTGTTGGTTCATGAATTCACCCATTCTGCCAACTTTTATTGAGCATTGACTATATATGTCAAACATTGTGCTAGGATTTTAGTGACATCAAGATGAATAAGACATTATCCTTCCCTTAATGGAACTCACATTTCAGTATGTGAGAGAGACATGTAAGCAAGTTTTTCTAACCTATAACCCAGTGTGATAAAGGCCATAAAAAAAATATGTAAGGTCTGTTGTGGACCCAAAGGAGGGTGAGATTTACTCTTCTAGCTTCTGCTTCATTTCTTTTACATGCCCCCTATTTAATTCTATTTAAATCCTTCTCTTCCCTTCCCCTCCCTCCCTCTCTCCATCCCTCCCTCCATCCTCCCCTCCCTTCCTTCCTCCCTTCCTCACTCTCTTCCTTCCTTCCTTCCTTCTTCCCTCCCTCCCATCCTCCTCCCTTCTTCCCTCTCTTCTTTCCCTCTCTCCCCTTCTCCTTTTTTCCCTCCCTCCCTCGATCTTTCCCTCCTTCATCTCTCTCTCTCTCTTTTTTCCTCCACTGGTGAACTTAACTTATCCTTCATGGCTCAGCCAAATGTCACCTCTTCCACAACGCCTTCCTGGATATTTCCAGGTAGAATTAAAAGCTGCTTTGTCTGTTTCCATAGTACGCTGTTTGTACTGCTATCAGGCTCTGGTTTAATTCTGCCTTGTATTACCTTGATTTGTTTACAAGTCTGTCTCCCTCTCTTGACTGAACTCCTTGAGACCAGGGACCTTGACTTATTCATTTGTTTTTCCTATAGCACCTAGAAGAGTTCCTGGCACTTATTTGGTGCCAAAATAATGTTTATTAAATATGAAGTGAGAAGCCCAAAGGTAGTGGGGTCTGGGGCTGGGCCCCTGGGAGAAAATATGCCGTGCTGGTGCAGTAATTAGGAAGGGTATACCTAGTCGCTCTTCATTGATCAGATATCCTAAGAGCTTGTTAGAAGAATGATAAATAGTTGCTTTTCCAATAACTACAGGGCTTTTGTTTTGTCAGATAGAGGATGCAAGCTGAATTGTCTAGGGATGCAGAGGTCATAAAATGGTGGCTGGTGATCTTTGTGGGCCAGCCAAAGATCACATGGACTGCAAAGAATTTAAATTTTCTGAATTATTTTCTAACTTTAAAAGTAAAGAGATTTTATTCAAAACTCCGAACTTCCAACTTTTCTCTAACAATTGGAAAACATTTCAGCATGGGACTACTTTCTTTCACTGCTATTAGCTGGGGCTAAATAGGGCTGTTCTTTAGATGTGACAAGGGATTTCGATTACTATAGTCTCTATTCTCTTTTTTTTTAATTGAGATATAATTCACATACTATAAAATTCCCCTTTTAATGTATGAAATTCTGTGTTTTTTAAAATTATAGTCACAAGGTTGTGCAACTATCATCACTATCTAATTTCAGACTATTTTTATCACTCTAAAAAGAAAACCCTGCCTTCATTAGCTATCATTCTCAATCCCTCTTCTGTCTGCCCCTGAAGCCACTCATCCACTTTCTGTCTCTACGGATTTGCTTATTCTGGACATTTTATGCAAATGGAGTCACACAGTATGTAGCAATTTGTGTCTGGCTTCTTCCACTTAGCATAATGTTTTCAAGGTTCATTCCTGTGGTTGCATGGATCAGTAATTCATTTTTATGGCTGAGTAATATTCCATTATATGGATATGCTACTTTTGTTTATCCATTTATCAGTTGTTGGACATTTGAGTGTTTCTGCTCTTTGATCACTGTGAAGAATACTTCAGTGAACATCAGTGAACAAGTTTATGTGTGAAATCAATTGTTTCTTATATCCAGCCCACTTGACTCATTTCCATCAGTCTTCCTGGTTCTGGTAGTTTTTGATCCCCGTGTCAGAGGCTGCTTGGAGGTAGAGGGAACAATAATGTGCTGAAAAAAAAAAAAGCAGATAAAAGCCAGACAAGATAGTAGGTCCTGGGAACCTCAGGTGTAAGAAGAAGATACTGGGTCCCTGAAGGTGATGAGAAATGCCTAAGGAGAAGAGAAGGAAAGCAGAGATGGGAGGAGATAGAAGAGAAACTTCACTGCAGCATCTCTAGGGTCATATTTTAAAAAAGAATCCAGAGAAAAGGAAGCAGAGGGTGTGTAAAGCAGCATGGTAGAATGGGAAAGTACAGGCTAGGAGTCAGAAAACTTTGGTCCTTGAACCTCCTGTGTTGCTTTGTGCTGATATGACCTTGGTGAGTTATTTTTCCTGAAATCCATAGCTTCATTTATGAATTGGACACGATAAAATTACCCAGTCAATCTCACTTTTTTGTTGTGAGGATCAGATGATATCATTAATATAACAGTGTTATAAACTTGAAAGCATAGTACAAATGTGAGAGATTAATCTTCAGAGAAAATGACCTGTGAAGCTTCCAGTTATTGAAATGACCCCTGAAAATCATGGTCAGAGTAACTTAGCACCTGAGAGGGGCCTCCTATTGGAAATAATCTCATTGTCAATTAGTTTGCGTAGAGACATGCTGACTTATCCATAATAATTCTATTTTCCTTTCCAGGAAAGTGTGGGAAGGATTTCTCTCTCTTCCGAATATATGAGAGGGGCCTGTTATGAAGGTCTAGGACTTGAGAGGGTCAGGAATTTGAGAGGGTTAGACCCTGGAGTTTCCTTGGGGGCCCTAGGGATTAACAGATTAGTTATGGGCCCAGATTTTGTTAAAACCCTTATCTGTTTTGAAAACCTCATTGTGGGTCATAGTTCTCATAGAACCTTTCCTTGGTTCTTAGGGAAAGGTAGAGGAAGGGATGAAATACTCCAAGGGATGATTAAGCCAGTACCTGTGGTTCCCTGGGAGACTAGGGATGAGGAGGAGATGGGCCGTGTATGTTCTGAGGATTTTTGCTTGGATTTTTCTGAGTAGAAAAATAATAAGAATCACTAATATTTATTGAGCACTCACTTTGTGTTTCATATATTAACTCATTTAATCTTCATTAGAACCCTATGAAGTAGGATTTTTTTTTTGCAAAGAAATGAGAAATTAAGTAACTCGCCCTAGTCACATAACTAGGAAGAGTAGTCAGGAATTATACCCAGTCTGCCTGACCTAACGTGGTGCCTCCGAATGTGATGCGATAAAGCAGAAAGAAGCCCGAGCTTCTAATCAGAGGGCTTGGTGGTCATCATTCTATTGACCCTGAGAAAAGAAAGTGGTTTGTGGCTTGGAATTGTGGGAATTACCCAGCTGGCTTTGGGCAACCACCAAGACCTATCTCTACTTTCATATTGAGTTAGTAGGGCCAACTCCTGACATACTTAATTTTAAGTCTAGGAGTGATTGGATACCAGCCCTAGTAGTTTTATCCTCCATTTCCTCTCCAGTGTAAGACCTATATGGGAAGTGGAGGAGAGCGAAAAAGTAGGAGAGAAAAGAAAGGAGAGTGGGGGTGGGTAGGAATGACATCAAGCAGGAATGTGCCAGTCAGCGGGGGTAAATTTTCCACTTGGATCTGTGTGGAAACCTGATCTTGCCTCTATTTTTGGTCTCCTTTTTCTAACAACCTTTCGCCAGATTGGAATTTTTCTGCACCTGTAACACATATTTAATGTAATAAGTCTAGGAGAAACCAGGTATTATATCATGCTGAGGCCTGTGCTGTGTTTCTAGGAGAGAAGGTAGCCCAGACCCCAGTTTATCCCTATAGGGGATTAGTGTATTAGTCACCCTGTAAAAGCTCAATTTATTATGATTTTTTAAATGTTTCTTTTAGCACTTGCTTATAAAAGGTGAAGAGGGGAGCCACGAATGTGTCTGTGCTCCCTGCCCCCACCTCCTTCACACACACACACACACACACACACACACACACACACACACCCTCTATTAATTTCATATGAACTTAAATTCCATAAAATCAAATCCAGAGGCTTTGACCAATTAGTTTACCTTTGCTTCATTGGACTTGGTCTTGGTTTGGGCTGGTGCAACTAATGGAAAGGTAACATTATTGTACTAGCAACCTCTCAGTGGAGAATGAAAATAAGTCAGTGGGCCAGTGGCTTAGCTGTTTAGGGTGCTTATGGGGGCTACTGGGCCAAGGATTGGATTTGGCTTGTTTGTGTAGAGTTGAGCCCTTTCGCTCCCGTTACTCCTGATGGGCTCTCTTGTGGACATATGCCACTGGTTGCACAGGGCTCAAGACAGATGTTTCTGCCATTTTTGCCACCTAACTGGAGAGTTCTATAGAACTCATCCCTATCCCTGGATTTAAAAAAGAAAGAAAAAGAGACAGCTTGAAGCCCATGTTCACATCAGAACATGTGAGGCAGTGTGGTGGCATGGAGAGAGCCCTGGACTCAGGAGCAGATGTGGGATTGTATCCTGGTTCTGCCATCCAGGCTAAGAGTATGAATCTAAGATGCCTGAATTTTGAATGTTGGTGGCTATTCAGTTCTCAGGTGAGTCTTACATCTTTCATTTTATCTCTCATCCCTCACTTGCTAAAATCCTAACTCCTGCCCTGGAATATAATACAATGTAGCAGAAAGAAGCCTTCTTCCAATCAGAAGATCTGAATTCAAGTTTCAGCTCTGCCATTTCCTAGCTGTGTGATCAGTGGCAAATCCAAGTTTGGTAGGGCCTGAAACTAATACAATTTTGGTTCTTTCCTTTAGAAGAAAATAATACAAAATTATAAATGTGAAATTGCCAGGGCCTTGGAAAGGGCTTTGTAAGTAAAGAGCTGAATGATGCTGAAGCTTCATTAGCTTCACTAAATCTGCTTTTGTGTTTGGCCGTATGTCACATAATCTGTTTGAGCCACAGTTATTTCATTCCTAAAATGAAATTAATCATGTCTCTCTATCTGAAGGGAGTACTGTAAGGAACGAGCAAGAGTAAATATGTATAAGTGTTTTTTTTTCAACACACACAGGTATATATACACACATACAAATACATAAATATATATAGTCTAGACATGTATTATTATTATAGTCTATGCAGGTCTTGGTTTAACTTTTTGATTATACTATCTGTAGATCCCTACTCAAACATTTCTCTCAATATTTCCCATTGGTTCATTGGTCAGGGGCGTTTTCAAGATGTCCACTACCTGTATTTCTTGATGAATTCCGGATCTGGAGAGTGATAAAAAAATGCTTCTGAATCTTTCCAATGGGTGGAGTACAAACAGTGGCACATCCTTGGACCTTTTTCATTCCATCACTGCATATGTAAATGGCTACTGGTGTATTTCATTAGAGCTTCAATAAGTGTGCTTAGAACTTTAAATAATTAGGAAATTGAAAAGACTACATACCTGGATGGTTATCAGTAAAATGTCTAAGGCTGTTGGCTCCTCAGGTGTTGACAGAGACTTCCTCTGGCTTTGCAGCTTTGAGATCTGCATCCATTTGCCATTAAAAAATGAATAGAGCATCTCCACCTCTCTGATAGTGACTATGAGGATATTTCCATGCCGGTCTTTAATGGGCTCATAGTAAACTCTTCCCAGGTTGTGTGTTCCAAGTAAATTCTAGAAACAAATAGATTCCTGGTAGCTCAGATGATGTGCAAACAAAACGATATAACTGCAACAAAAGACACTGTGAATAACTGTGTGATGTTTCTAAGTGTTTGTTTTTAGCAGACTTAAGCCTAGAATATGTGGCGTGATAGAAATGTACTTAACAGAAGCTCGAAGAAAATGTCTTCACCATAAGCCTGCAAAGATTATAGCAAGAGGCACAAAAATTATGTTTTTTTAAGCAAATTCAATATCTGTAAATATCTCTTACCCACATAGACACACCAGCACATAAACCTCGGTTACCAGCACTTGAAGAGAATCCCAGATGTTTTAAAGAAAAATGCCTGATATTTCAAATATGCTACTTGTGGAGTTTTCAAGAGATCTACAGTACGCTGGTATGAAGTGGGGTTGTTTAAAATGAAGAAGTGAATTGACAATGCAGCACATTGTACAGGCCCCCAAATGACTACACATTCCCTTCAAGATACTTTAATTGGGAAATTGGCCTGATTTAACTTATCAGCATTTCAGGGAGTTTTGTTTATTTAAAACTTTGTTAAAATTGTTTGTGAGCTAGGTCAACAAAGGCAGACAATACTTTTAGAAAAGTAGGAAGGGAAGGGTGCCACATTAAATGTGGAGGGGCCCAGGTAGATGTTATTAAAATAAACAATTTCACAAATATGAGCATTTGAAGTGCACCTAGAACACGGGGTGAATAAGATAAATACCCTTTTACTCTGAATATCTATGGTTTTTTAAAATTGCAAATCATCTCAGGGCTTATAGCTGTTATTTTTGTGAGCTTACATAAATGCTGATGAGATAACCTGTTAACAGGAGAGCAAAAGCACTGGACTGTCCCCTCACAGGTAGTTTTTTTTTTTTTAATTCACAATGACAAGACACATAAAGAAGAAATTTCATAAATAATTATTGACATATAAAAATGCATTTGGCAAGATTACTGTTTTTAAAACTGGCCTAATCACTCAGTCAGATTATTCCCTTCCAATAACTGACTTCTCAATCATGGACAAGTAATTGAGTAAGGCTTTTAATCCAGCCCTCTGTAGGACTCCAGTTTTATATAAAACAGTTTGCTGCAAAGTAATATTGACCAATAGCAGTGGTATGCCTGTAAACTGGCTGTCAAAAAAAAGGTGGTGGTGGGGCTGACTTATAGTATATGCCAGTTTCTATGGTGTAAATACTACCCCATAGGGCGATTTCAAGCTACTAGGTGTTTGACAATAGACTTTCAAAATTCCTGAATATTTAACAGGTGGCTGTCTTGAGTTGGTATAAGTTGGGTCTAGCACACCACTGCTGTTAGCCTTTAGTTATATGGTGTTGAATTTCAGGGCTGGCTGCTGTTTGTTAATTCTTAGACTTCTGCAAAATTATTTACTCTCTTTGGCCTTGAGTTTCATTATCTAAGATTAAAGGTCTTTACAGTGCAGATATCCCTTATTCTAATCCTTATCTTGTATAGTGTTTGGGGGAATAACTCAAGTGATGCGTGAGAAAGTATTTTGTAAACTCTCAAGTTTGATACAAGTAGAGTATGGGCTTTCTTTACTGCTTTAATTGGAAACCCACCCTGACTTACACTTACTCATTTTCAAGACTCAGCCCAGGTTTCACTTTCTTTGGGAGGACTCTCCCAACTCTAAGGTAGAATTTGCCATCTTCTCTTTTGTTTCCTGTTGCTTCCTGTACAAATTTGTATCTCAGCATGACTCTGGCCTTCCTGAATATTGATGCATATATTATGAGATCATGGTTGTTTCATTACTGTGTTTCTGGGTTCCTTGCACAGTGCCTGGCACGTAGTAAGAACTCAATACCTTTTTGTTGACTGAATTAAAATATCATCATTATGACACTGGAAAATATGACTCACTTTGGACGAAAGCTGGTGGGTAGACATTGAATGAGGTGGTAATTTTATTTAAGCAGAGTTGTTATCAGTAGTTCACCATTAGCTTTGGATATGGTGACTAATGGACTTAACAAGAAAGCACTTAAAAGTCTTCCTGAAATTCTTTATTGATATCAAATTGGGTTGGATAGCTAGCTCTGGGAAGCACCCAGTTTAAAAGCAGAATGTCCTTGTGAAAATAAATTGCAATTATGTTTCAAGGGGGCAAATTTGAGGTTTTCTAGAGCCTAAAGGAAAAACATTCCATGTTAATACCTGTCATGCTTTGCAATCAAGGTTGGGGGATCTGGGAACCTACAAGGTAAAGAGGGGTAAAAGTCACCTGGTGGCTCACAGGTATGCATCTAGGTTATAAGCAGAACAAATCACAGGGCCCTAGAAATCAATGAGCCCTAGAAAGACGCACAATAGAGACCTTTAGTCAGTTTGGGATGGCATGGGAAGTGAAAGGAAGTCCAGAATAGAGATATGAAGGCCTGGAAAAGAAGAGTAAAAATTTGGGGACACCTTTCCCCCACCTGGAAAAATGAAAAAGACATAGTAATAGTAATCATAAATCGTTACCTGGCTTTTTACTTACTAACACTCATTTCTAAAAGTTATGGAGGAGGAAAGTTTAATGTAACCAAATCTACAATGTCAGATTATTACCGTATTTTGAGGATAAGGAGTTTGGATACCTCTTAATGTAAGAGCAATGCATACTTCTACCTTTTGGGGCCTCTGTCAATTTCCTACGAGTAGGGAAAAACTATGTGGGGTCTTGGCCATTTACACAAGCTTTCTTATTTTATTTTTATCCAAATGTTGGCAGATATTTGACTCATCTCTTGCCTAGATAATATTAATTAATTCATCCTTTACCTTCTTTCAAGTAAATGTAAGGCCACTTCTAAATAGGTTCCAAATGATACAGAATAAAATTAACATTTTCTTTTTTAACTATAATATGGATAATTTCTTCTATTTAAAATTTTTTGTCTGCTTTTGTAAATGAACACAATAAGGTGAAGTATGAGGAAGAATGCAGTTATACAGAATGGAGTTATATAGATTTGGATTCATATCCAGACTGTTACAATTTCCTATTTGTGTGACCTTTTTAGGCCTCAGTTTTATCATCCGTTAAATTAACATCAATAATAATATTTTCCCATCAAGATATGGTAAAGATGAAATGAGATACTGTTTGTAAAGCACTTGGCACAGTGCCTGACACCTATTCTCTTAAATAAATGAAGTGTTGTTTCATGATTATTATTTATCATTATGTATTAAGGGACCTCACTATTGAGCGGAAACTGGAAAATAAGTCACAGGATGCACAGTGGTTGTTATGGACTGTAATGAAGTAAGTCAAGGTGCTGTGGAAACAGAAGAGGGGGAGAAAGATGACGATGAAGGCCTTTTTGTGCCATGGCAAAATGGGCTACTCTTGAAAGATGATGAGTAAGGGAATGACTTGGTCAGAATCTTTTGTTGGCTACTGTGGCAGAAGTGTGGAGAATGGATTGGAGGGTGTTAAGACTGGAAGCAGGAGGGTGACTTTGGAGGCTTTTGATGTTAATTGGAGCAATCAGGTGGTGGTAGTGATGCTGGAAAGGGGAGGAGTCTAAAGCAAGATATACAGGAGGTGAATCAACAGAATTTATCTGTGGCCGATGCAAATCAAGCTATTTAAGGAGGCATTTTTACTTTCCTAGGAACGTTGTAAAAATGTTAAATTAGTAATAAAGAGACCTAAAATATTAAGTGAGCATCAGTTTTCCCCAAATAATTTTTCTTCCTCTTCTGAAAAGTGTTTCTGTGCCTTGTCTCCCCCACTCCCCAAAAGGTGGTTTCGGTATTTCCAGACATTTTCATTTTGATGAACAGCAAACAGTTTAGGCAATAGGTCCTATTAAGAAAGCTGAAAGTGATTCCTGTGATTTAGGCAGGCCAACAGAAATGTGAAGGAGAGAAGGGAATTCATAACAGTTCTCTGGCCTTTGATGCGCACCATAAGGGGTAACTATTTATTGAGTACTAAGGTGCTAGTCACCATGTAGGGCTGGAGAGCTATCCAGGTGGCAACTATAGTAATGAATTACATTTCTGTGACCATTTTCCCTTTGGCTAGATAAAGTTCCCTTAAGTGTGATCTTTGGGGTACAGGGGTTGGATTGACAAGTATATTTATTTATCCAACCAGTATTTAACTGAGGGTCTGCCACATGCCACACATGGAGGATGTAGTGGTAACCAAGATAGATACATTCCTTGAACTCAGGGACTCATGGTCCAAGTGGGTCACTAACCAAATAAGGATACAAATAATTAACTAATGGGATTATGATCACCATTCTGAATGAAGAATTCAAGGTACTATGAGAGTGATTCACTTAATCAGGAGATCACAGAAAGGCTCCCTGAGAAAGTATAACAATTAAGCTGTGATCTGAAGGATATGTAGGAATTAGCAAGGCAAAGAGGTAGAAGAGCAGTATTCAAAGCAGAGGATATGAGCTAGCAAAGGAGACTGAGAAAGACAGGCCAGAAAGTTGGGAAAATCTGGAAATTATGGAGTCATGAAAGCCAAGGAATGTGGCAGTTAGAAAAAGGAGAGTGGGACTAGGTGTATCAAATGCTGCTAGGATGTCAATTGTGAAGAGGATTTAAAAATGTCCATTGGATATATTGAAACTGAAGTAATTGGCAGAGATGGATCCAGGTTTTGTAGGGGCCTGCACCGTATAATTTTGCTTTAAGACAAAGAATGCAAAATTACAAATATAAAAATTATGTGTAAAACTGAATACTTATTTAGAATGAGAAAAGAAGTCTTTCCAAATACTGGAGTATTTGGAACTCCTGGTCACCTTGCCCCCTGAGATTTCTTTAGGCAGTTTACTAGAAATGCTCCCAGATTACAACCCAACTTCCCTTCTCTACCTAAAATAATCTATGACTCCCACTCATAGGGGCTCATGCAAGTGAGGGGCCCTAAAGTCCAAGCTTTATGAACATCATCTGCCTCTAATTGCTGATGGACTGAGAGGGCAGTTTGGTAGGCATGATGGTAGCAAAAGTCAGGAAGAAGACTTAGAACTCAATGGAAAGTGAGGAAGTAAATGGAGGCGAATGTAGGCAATGCTTTCAAGAAGTTTGGGTGAAAGAAAGAGAAGAGAGAGAGGGTTTGGTAGCTGAAAGGGCGCGTGGGAGTCAGAAGGAATTTGAGGGGAGGTTAAACTGGAGACACCTGAGCATATTTAAATAAGATGGGAGGGAAGAACTGGGATCCAGAGCACATGTGGTGGGAGAAGTTTGTGGTAGGAGAAGTGAGATTTAACTGTTGGGATAAGATAGAAGAAAGAGAAAGTCAATGCAACGAGGCTTTTAAATTTGGTGATAGAAGAATAATTAATTCCTGCTTGTTTTCTTAATGAATTATACAGTGAAGTCATCACCTGATGTGGGGATGGAGAAAGTATGGGGAAAGGGAAAGGATGTGGGAGAATAAAGAAGGTTTTAAATAGTTGCCTGATAGTTTGGGAAAATGCATTTAGTAGAGAAATGGAATGTGATCACTAGGTAACATTCCATGTGGGAATTGTAGTAATGAATTTAACATAAAACCAGTCAAATCCCCCTTTCTTATGATTTTTCTATAGCAATGTGCAACTACTTCAGTATAGACATGTTGGATTCGTCCAGGCTTGGGATTTTTCCAAATAAACGATATGGAGGGGAACAGTAGCCAGAAATTTAGAATATTTTCAAGGGAATGATTATGATGGGCCAAGGAATCTAAGCTAGACAAGGAGGGAAATTACCTCAGAATGGGGCAGATGTATTATGAAAAGTAATGGGGCCAATACATTGAGGGCCAAGGAAATCCAAGAGCTCTTGCAATGAGAATAGGTAAGTAGGGAACACTGACCATCGTGGCTTCCCTCTAGCCCTTCAGCATCTAACTGCACTGGCAGCCTGATCCTTCTCATGTTACTGATAGCAGATGAAAGTATCCTAGGAAGCCACAAATAAACATACAATCAAGAGCCCTATTTGAAACCCTAAGGTAGTTCAGTCTGCGATCCAAGCATGTCTGGTCTATAATGTGGGCTAATGGGAGACTCCAATAAGGGATCTGAGCCTTCTGGGAAAGAACTTTATTCTAATGGAGGAGCAGTTCAAGGTATAGTGGATTGGTCCAACTCAAGCTGGTCAGTGATGAGATGAAGGGGTACTTCGCATTCAGCACAGTAAATCATGGCCCAGGTCCAAGACCTTTTTTCTTGAGTTGAAGGAGAAGATCCTGCAGTCAAAAGTGATTTTCTGTTTGCTAAAATACCTGAGGCCACTGAGGACACAAGGCAGTAAACGGCTTGTGTAATGGAGTATATAGCACAGAAGGGGTAAGAGCTACTTTTCAGAATTGATTATCATAGCAGCACAATAATTATTATTATTATTGCAGGAAGTCAAATTATTATTATGTGGATCAAGGACTGAAGTTCCTCTAATTGCAGGTAGAGGGTAGAGCCATAGAATTATTTTTTTTGTTTGTTTGTTATTATGACCCTATTTTTATGCCTTGGCTGGGATGGCCTGGCCAAACACAGCTTACATAGGTTCCTGTTATGCATATTTCTGGGGTCGATGTAACTGATAGTTTTGTAGGTAGATACCCATTACTGTTAAAGGTTCGGACACCTCTTAAAGTCCCCAATTCTATGTAGCAGCGAATACCAGAAAACAATGAAAGGAAAACCCAGAAGATCTTGGTTAGAATTCAGTGTTATTTCTAGGGAGAACTCTGTAACCTAAAAAGATTCTTGTAGGGCTGGGAGAATGGGATGAAGGGTTAAAGAAGTACAAATTAGTAGTTGATAGCTGGGCGTAGGGATGGGGAGCATGGCAGAAGGAATGTAGTTAGCATTACTACGATGGCTAGGTGGAGGGCCAGGGGAGGGAGGGAGCAATTGTCGGATCGTTTTATGAAGTATATAGATGTCTAACCAATGTACTGTATACTTGAAACTAATTTAAACCAATAAATTTATTCTTGTAGGGAGTAGGGACCTGATTAGGTTAACAGTACGGAAGGATGAAGAAATTCAGGATTAAAGGTAAACTTTTAAGAGGCTTTTTGTTTTGGTTTGTTTTAAGTAAGCAAAAATATATGCAAATGTCTGGGCTTTACCAAAACCATCAAGTCAAGAAACACCTCAAAATACCTGCTGTCTCTTTCTCCATCTCCATACACTCATAAATGCACAGGATGCCAGAACTGCAAGTGTCCTTCAGCAATCTAGTCAAATTCCTCTTATTTTGCAAGTGATGAAACTGAGGCCCAGAAAGGAGAAATGAGTTGACTTACTAATATCAAATCCAGAACTGAAGTCTCCTCACCCCTTGTTTAGGGAGTCACTCCTAGACTCTTCGAGAGAGAACCCTGCTCCTCTTCCAGGAGACTTCCAACAGCACTGTTTCCCTACATGAGCAGGTGTGCGGCTCAAACTGTCTAGGGATCTGAAAGAGGAAGGAGCCCACCTTTTCCTTTCCAAGTGGGATTGGGGCTGAACTGACCGAGTTTTTCTCAAATTTTTGTGAAGGTCTGTGTTGAAACCTGGCCCCTCACCTGTAGCTGGGCTGTCGCTGCAAGCATCTTCTGCCGAGTTTGCAGTACTGTGGATGAGGACATGGAGATAGGTATGCTTTGCCTCAACCACCTTATATCTTCCCACATACAAGACAGCTGCAAAAGAAGTCACGAGGTCACATCATCGTCCAAGCCAGTACATGATTTAGGTTGTGGCATCAAAGCACAGCAGGGAGAAGGAAACCTGACCCCTGATGTTTGTTCTCCAGTCCATTTTCAGATACACGCGAAACAACTTTTTGATCTCTGTCCAATTGGAAAAAGATCTGAATGTTAATGAAACAGTCAGATCCACATTTTAGTCTTTGCCAAATGATCCCATAACTCAGAGTAGCGAAGACACAATCTGACAGGATGCAAGCTTCTTTGCTTTGAAAATATAGCATAGACGATATTTTGGCATTTTGTATGACACAGGACATCTCAGGGCTGAAAGAGACCTTTGACTCCCACCCCAAAACTTTGATCACTGGAGACCCCTCAACTAAGGTTTCAGAGATTTATGTGCAGTAACATTGGTGCAAAGTGGACGAAAATGAAATCAGAACTCAGAATACCTTTGTGAACCACAGAAAATCTTGTGTAATGGAACTGGTGTGAGAGTCATCTATTTCAACAATCGGTATTTGATCTTCATTGGTGACTAACATGTTGTCTTTGTAATAAAATATAACAGCTATGTAGAGTCCCCTAAAAAAAAAAGCAAAATAAAAATTGTTCTCAACTGCCTTCCTCTACCAAGCCTGAATCATGGGAAAAAATATTTTTGACATGAAAAAGATAATATAAAATATAACCAGGAGCACAATCTTGCTATGTATGAAAAATTTACTAAACTAGAACTCAGAAAATTATCATCTTGTTTAAATTCTCAGAAAAAAGTGAACTTCATATTTTTAAATGCAATATACATTTATTTATCTAAAATTTTAAAATTATAATTAGCATATAGTATTATATGAGTTTCAGGTACATAACATAGTTATTCAATATTTATGTAATTTATGAAATGATCGCCATGATAAATTTAGTAACTATCTGTTACCATACAAAGTTATTATGATACTATTGTTTTATTTTTCTATGCTGTACTACTACTCAGTTATAAAATAAATGAAATCTTGCCATTTGCAACAACGTGGGACCTAGAAGTTATGCTAAGTGAAATAAGTCAGACACAGAAGGACAAATACCATGTGGTCTCACTTATATAGAATTTAAAAAACAAAACAAAAACAGCAATAGACCCACAGAAACAGAGATCAACTAATGATTGCCAGAGGGGTGGGGAGTGGGGTAGAGTGGGTGAACAAGGTAAAGGGGAATGAGAGGTATGAATTTCATACTCTTTTAATAACAAAAAAGAATTTTCTACCAAGTTACCACTCAGAACCAAAAACAGCTGATTCCTGAGAAGTTAAGACTTCCTGGGAAAACTACATAGGACTCACCGTTTCAAGGTCTTCACAAACTTGTTGGAGGAATGGAACAGGTGTTTCAGGCTCCTTGACACTGACTGCTTGCGGCCCGTGGTTTGTAATTTTGAACTTTCTGGAACACAGGAAAAATGCTGTATAAATTCCATTGGCAGAACAACACTCCCAGCACCTTCTTCCCTTTCTCTCCCCTGTTCCCTCAGTGTCACTCATCCTCAGGTTCATGTAGGGAGTCAGCACATTCATTCCCACAAGAAGCTTTTGTATCTTGATATGCCAGTGGTTAACTCTTTAAAAATGTTAGTGATAAATAACATTTAGAACTTCAGGGGAAGCTACTTAGGTGTTTTGTTTATCTTCTACATAACAGCAATTTATTATAAAGTGGGATAAAAAGAAATGGAGTCAATTCTGTTGCCCTCCCCCTGTCTCCCCACATTGCCTTTTAATATCTATACACTTCTCCATGCTGGCAAATCTCTTCTTATTACTCTACATATTTCATTAATTTTTTAAGTTATGAAATTGATATAAGCACATTACAGAAGATCTGGAGAACAGAAAAAAAGAAGAAACTTCACCTATTTCATCCTACCTCTCTAGTATACCACTGGTAGAATTCTGGGAAAGTTTTTTCCAGTGTATTTGTTGGCTTACAAAAAATAGTTTTAGGCATAGGTATGATTATTATCTTTATTATTCAGAAAAAATGAGACAGACAGATTAAGTGGATCATCTAAGATAAAAAAAAAATCCAGTACCTGGAAAAACTGAGATATTTTTTCACTGAGTAAGTATTTATTAGGACACTACTATGTGCAAGGTTCTGTCACTAATAGCGGTGAGAAAATCATCCATTGCATTTGTTCAACTCTTCTGTTCACAACCTGGAGCTCTCTCTGATAAAACAGTGCTCCATGGAGCTGAAGTAGATGATCACTGATTTCAATTTTCAAATGCAATGAAGGGAAGCTGATGTTGTTGGGGTCATCATCAAGCTCCCGATAGACATGTCATTGGGATGAGAACTGGTCCAGATCAGTGCTGTTAGGCATGGACTCCCGTGTGATAGCCCATGGCTCAGGCCTGGTATGGCTCTGCCCATGATATTATAGGAGCAGTTGTGAATGAGCTGACTGACACAAGCATTCTTGCCAGCTTTAAGCTTGTGCTGGTAATGATTGTTCCTGGCAGAACAAAGTAAAAGCATTTTTTTCAGACTTGAACATGAATTTGGCTGGTCATATCCCGCTTGAAAATTATGCTGCTGGGACTTCCGGTTAAAGGCAGCATATTGAACATATTCATTACATACCACTCTCTCCCAAAACTTCACTAAAAAGATTTTTTAAAAATCTATAAAGTCAAAGACATAAATCTTTAAAGACAAAGAGATGGAAAAGGAGACAAAAGCAAGTGAATTTTGGTAGCTGGAAAGCAGATGGACAGATGGATTTAGCAGACTTGAGGAAGATGAATCCTAAGCCAGCAGTAGAGAAAGCTGAGAAGTAACCTGACTCACCCCTTGGGCACCATATACTGTTGAAAGTGGGAGTGAATGTGGAGCTAAAATTGGGGGGATGTATTGAAGTCTGTTTAAAAAGTAGTTCAACTTCTATATATCCTTCCCTACTCAGCAGAGGTGGACAAATACTCCTCCCTCACTCTAGAAGAAAGCTTGTGGCTTATCCTCTGGAAAACAAAAAGATCTCTGGAGTAGGAGACACGGGTACAGTTAAAAAGGGGAAGAGGTGGTATGTACTCAGGTTAATAAAATGAAAGTTTCCGTATAGAATATTTCCTCATTGGGCTCTCGGAACACTGGTACTCAAACACTTATACCCTCCAGGCAGGACTCTGGAAGAAACTTCTCTGGAAACTCTGACTGAACTAAGAGAATATGCCTAAAGATTCTGACATTGGCTTCATTGCTTTCCTAAAGATAAGGCCATGCCAGATCACCTGACAATGAAGCCTGTAAGTAAAGTGCCCTGTCCATGTGTTCAGAGCTTCCCAACAGCTATTGAGTTCCTTTCCCTTAAATCTGAGCAAACATCCAAGGATCACCAGGCTGTTGTGAAAAGCAAGTAACAAAAAAGGCCAAAAACAAACAAAAGGCAATTTAGAGGAGAGACTATGCTGAGAAAAGAAAATATAAAATGAAACAAAACCTATCATTAATAGCCTGAGAGATGAAAAAAAGACATTGTGTTCTTGTAAAAAAGATAGGAGTCTGTAAGAGAAACACTTAGAGAACAAAAGCAAGCACTGACAATTAAAATATATATTATCAAAGTCTGAAAACCCCAATAGAAAACCTAGAAAATAAAGTTGGGAAAACCTCCAAATAAATAGAGCAAAAGGACATGAAGATGGAACGCAGAAAGGGGTTGGGCGGGGGCAGGAAGGAAAAAGAAAAGGGCTAGTCTACGAGGTTCAACATTTGAATAAGAGTTTTTGTACGAGAGCAGAGTAAAAGAAGGGAAAGAAATAATTAAAGAAATAATTTAAGAAAATATTTTGTAATTGAAGGGTATATATTTCTATCTTACCAAGTACGTAGCATAACAGACAAAAATAGAGCCACATGAAGGTACATAACAGTGACATTTTAGAATACAGATGTTAAAAAGAAAACCTAAAACCTTCAAAAGTAGTAGAAAAAGATGTTTCATATAAAACTTTTGGAATCAGAATGGCATCGGACCTCTCAGCACTGAGAGATTGAAGACAATGAAGCAATACCTTCAAAGTCTGAAGGAAAACTATTTCAATTGAGAATTCTATACTTCAAACCCTTAAGTAAGTGTTAAGTAGAGTAAATACATCTTTAGACATTCAGTGTGTCCAGAAATTAGCTTCCAGGTATCCTCTTGGGAAGCTACTAGAGGAAAGGCTCCACTGAAAAAAATGAGAGACTAACCCAAGAAAAAGGAAGACATGGGATAAAAAGAAGAAATTTAATATTGGAGAGTGGGAAGAAGAGTCTTCAATATGGTGGTGAAAGGAGATCCTAGGGTGACAGCTGTGCACCAGACAGGAAGCAGCCAGTAATCAGTCTAGGATGAAGGTCAGAGGGCTCCATGAGAAGTTTCTTTAACAAGGTGCAGTTGAAACAATACTAATGTATCTGATTGTATTGAGAGAAAATCGATTCGATTGGAGAATAGGTTGGGGATTAATTAGTTAAAACCACATAGAAAAATAAGAAAATACAGTAAAAGATGATTAACTGTAGGGAAGACAAAAAGTTATCCAGGAAAGAAAAATAATAGAATTTACATGATCATTATAATGTAACAGGTTATTGACCTTTAAAATTATGAATATGTTAGGAAGATAAGGGGGTAGGAAATGTATGTGCATATAAGAGGGTAGATAGGGTAAAAAAGAAAATCATCATCTTCCGTAGTGAGATAATGCCTATAATCGAAAAAAATGAAGTTAGCAATATAAACATCGTATTTAGAGATATGGAGAAAATATCAAAAGAATTGGCTGAGAGAATTGAGCCTTTGGGGAGTAGAAAATGGAGAATGGGAGAAATTGCTTCTTTAAAATAATAAAACTCTTTTAAGTGCTTTACTTATTTTAAGCTATTCAACCCTTTGCGATGGCTGACAGTATATAAATTCTAATCTGCATTTTACAGGTGAGCAAAGTGAGGTATCGAATAGGAACTTGCTCGAGGTCACAGCTAGTACATGTCCAGCCTGGATTTGACCCCAGGTAGTCTCGCTTCAGACTATAATCACATATAACTTAAATAAATGAAAATTAAGCTAAACAAATTAGACTACAAAATAAAAAGAGAAAAACGAGAAATGCCACTACCAGTTGGGAAAGGGGCCTGTGCAAATGTTAAACATTCCATGTCTCCTTCACTTTGGGCACATGGTAGAATTTTACTTCTTGAAGCCCTTGTGGTTGGGTGGGGCCCTGTGACTATTTTTGCCCAATGAGTTTTGAGTGTAAATTACATATAAACCCTTCCCCATATGGGACAGACCTTCGGGAATTTCTTTTCCTTTTCCCATGGGTGCTGGAAAATATTTCTAGAAAAAGGATGATGACAACATAGAAAGGCAGCTCTCAGCTGCCCAGTGGTAGATACAGCATATGGGAGAAATACATATTTTGGGGGAGATTTGATTAGTGCAGAATGGTATCCCCAGGTTGACTGATACAAAGTCTTAACTCACATTTATCCTAAAAACTGTGGCTTCTATTCTGCCTCTGCTTAATTCAGGGCTCTGGATCAATCGTTCATTTTCTGGACTCTGAATGCAGTAGGTCTTTAGCTTTTAAGTGCTTGGAGCATAGGGAGTTTATTTTATTCATACTGGTACGTCTAGCACCTGACACATAATAGGCAGTATTTTAATTCATGTTTGCCAGTTGAAAAACTGGATGTTAGTGAAATTCACTACTATTGATTACTGCTTTGGTGAACACAGTTGGCTTCTTTACAGTTTGTTATGAATGCCAGCCCATTTACCTTACAAACAATAAAGGCTGCTCAACATCTCCACTGAATTTTCTTCCCAGTACTGAACATGCAGATTAGCTGGAGCCAAAATACAGAAATTAATGTGGGTTTTGGTACCTCCCATGCAGGGCTTTGGTAGGAGAAACTTTTTATTATTATGTCTGCATTTGAAATACGCTGTGTATTTATTGCGTACTCCAGGTCATTACAATGGAGTCAATGATTACACTTTGATCCTGGGACATATCAGTAAAGTACTGAGGATTCTTTATCTGAAAGAAAAATGGGAGAAAAATAAGCTAGAATTTGCAAAGTGCCTATATTATGCCGGTTGAGTTTAATCCATAACTTAATTTAATCCTCATAACAATCCTGAAAGATAAATACTATTTTATCGATATTTTCTGGTAGGCAAGGTATGACTCAGAGGTTAAATGCTTTTCTCAAGGACACTTGACTAGTAAGTGGTAGAACTAGGACTCAAAATTATTTTTTTATACTTATAAAAATTTTAAAGGTTTCTCTCTTCAGTAAACCACATAGTGTCTCAATTGAGTATTTTAAATAACAGATTTATAGTTTTTATATGCAGTACTAAATTATCCATCATTTATTATTTTAGAATTAAAGATATTTATGTTAAATTATTTTAGAATCATTTTTGTGAAGGTCATTTCTTTTATCCTGGCATATTATAAGTCAACATTTCCCAAAGTTTGTGTCTTGGAACACTAATTATCTGAAAAATGTTTTACAATGGCCAAATAAATTTGGAAAAGGCTTGCTTAACCAAATTCAAAATGTCTCTTTATTAGAGTCTTTAACATTTTAATGTCTATTTTACTCTTCCAAGGGAGGGATGTATAATTCACCATTCTCTAAACTTACTTGACCAGAGACTCTTTTTTAACTGAACATCCTATAGGACTTACTGTTCTTTGGAACACATTTTGGGTACTGTTTATGTGTCCAGAGTACATTTCAATATAAAAAATATTCCTCCTTTTTGAGAAGTTCTACCTTATGTTTTACTTAAATATTTCCTTATATTGTATTTATATTTATATCCCTGTGTGTGTGGGGAAGCATGAACATGATAAAAGTTGAATGGAAACCATAGAAAAACTGGGCTGTCTAGACAATCATTTCTTGATTATTGGATAGTAGTTCAATAGTAATGGGGAGAGCTTCTAAATCCTCAGATAATATATATATATATATATATATATATATATATAATATATATATATATATAATATAAAATCCCTCATTCTACGAGTAGTTTTAGCTTACCCCTCTGATAAAGACCAAACACAATATGGCTTATGAATTTCAAAAAGTATCTATCCAATAGCTTTATTATATTTACCTGCCACATAGGAACCAGTGGGCAGGGGAATGAAGGAGAGGCAGGAAAGGACAAAGGCAGTGAGGCAAGAAATCTATCGTTGAAACTAAGAGATAGTAGCTGAGTTTTGAGTAGGTGTAAAGGTAATGATACTTTAGCAAAAAGTTGTTCCCAATTACTGTATGACAACAAAGCCCTGGCTATAGCTAGAAATGAGGACAAGTATTTGCAAGAAAATAATGTTCTTCTAGGTGATACCTGGTCTAGTAAATAGACCCTGGATAACAGAACTGAGTGCACATTTTTTGGTGTGGAATATCAAAGGCGCTGGTCTGAGTAAAGCTTTCCTGGATATCTTGGAATGAAATCTCACTTGGGGTTCCTCCTTAAGTTTCTTCAATGCATATTTACATCTCCTAATGAGCACTCATTAGTAGAACATATCTTGCAAACACTTGTCCTTTTATCTAGCTATAGCCAAAATTTCTAAAGTGCTTTGTTGCCATAGTTTACAGTAATTGGGAACAACTTTTTGCTAATGTTAAGTATGATGTTTTTTCACCTAGTCAAAATTCAGCTAGCATCTCTTAGTTTTAGATTTCTTACCTCGCTGGTCCAGCAGTGCTCTGAATCTAGAGAATGCAATGCAGTTGGCGATCGGATGGATGAAGGAGCGTGGAAAATGAAAACTTTATGGAGGCTTTAATTCTCCAAATAAAACTAAGTGCCTGTTCCACGAATCATTACACAGATCAGAAACCTGACCCTGTCCCATTTGAACAGCCCAAGTAAAAGAGAAGCTTTCAAAAGCTTCTCAGATTTTCTGGGCATAGTTGCCTAAGGTCTAGAGAAAGTATGTTCTACTTTCTCTTGAGCAGTGGTACAGGAATATTAAAATGCAGGGTGAGATTAAAGTCCAGGACCCAGTCCTAATGTAAGGATGGGAGACAAAATGAGGTATGATGAGAAGACTGGATTTGAAGACAAAACGTAGGTTGGTATCTTGATTCTGTCTTTTCTTGGCATTGTGACCTTGGTCAACTCACTTAGCCTTAGTGATAATTGCCAAAATGAGGATGAAAAGGAGATATTACATGTGAAATTGTATGTAAACTTTACTGTGAATGTACATAAAGATTTTAATATTATTGTTGCTGTTATAATTGGTTGAGCTTCCTTAGAGATGCTCACAGAATTTTCTTTGGAGGGGAAAAGTTTTAGGGTGAATATCCCAAAGACCTAGCACACTGAGGAGTTTTGGGAAGGGATAATTCAAAGGGAAGGGAACCAATGGCAGCTGCTGTTTTTCTTGTGTTTATTTTCAAACTGTCATAGAGAGAGAGGGTGAGAGAGAAAGCGAGGAAGGGGAGGAAGGAGAGAAAAGTCTCTTTTGAAGGGTTAAAACAAGATAGTACTGTAAAGTGATTCCAGATGTACAAATATTAATATCTCTCTCTCCCTGATGAATGAGAAGGTATGACCCAGTTAGGAAACTGCTAAAATTACCGGCGCCACTGAGACCTCAGTTGATGGCCCAGCGCAGATTTTTATCCTTACCCCGGCAACTGTAATGCTGATGAAGGGCTCGGACCTGCTGTAGCAGACCTTCCAAAACTTCACTCTGTCCCTTGTGTCTGGGCTCTCTGTCGTCATAGTCTTTCCAGTCTATTGAACAAAAGAAACAAATAGTGAAGTTTTAAAGCAGGGGAGGCCTCTTCCCTGCCTTGCCTCAGGAGCCGAGTTTTGCTCATGCTACCCACAGACTCCATGGATAAGCACCCAACACTTGCTCAGCTAGCAGGCAATGCCAAGGGTTTGGAAGCTGCCATTGTTCGGGGCACTGTGCAAAACAGTAATTGTGGTTGATTTCTTGTGTTGGGAAGTTTTAGGGTAAGAGAAAATGGTAACTGAAAGCCAAAAGAAAATGGGGAACTTGGGAGTCCAGTTTCCCCTCCCCCAGCTCTTTACCCTCCTTTTCAGTATCTCGTGTCCTAATCAGTTCCCCTGCCACCTCTCCACCCAGCACCCCAAGTCTCAACTGGATTTCCACAGTAGGAAAGAAAGGGGTGGGAATGTGCAGACTAGATGAAATCCACAGTCCCAATGCTTTTATTGTAGGTTTCACACTTTTGGCCAAATTGACATTTCTTTCCAAGGAAAGAGCCCATGTCAGATGCCAAGAAATGGAAATCTACATTTTGCTCTAATGAATGTCTGCTTTGGTTAGCTGGCACAGCAACTCCTGCACATACTCTGAGCCACCAACCACCCTGTCTGCTCAGTCTCTAAATATACAGTATTAGCTTACATGGCAAATTTAAATTGCAATACCCACTGAGATTTTTCTCCCCCTTCTATTTTCATTCCATTTGGCAATAATGATATCAAGAGTAATAACCCGTATGGGACTAATGTCAAGACTGTAATTCTGCTGTCTCCAACTCTGGTTTTTTTTTTTTTTTTTTAGCAGGTCGGTCAGTCATTTCATAGTCCATCCCGTCTTCCCTCTATTTTCTTTCCCCCAGTTTTACTTTCTGAACCTTTCGAAAGCAACAACTTCAGGCGCTTCTTGGTTGAAATGCTTTCTCTAAAAATGCTAGCCATTCTTTCCTAGAAAAGTTAGTTCACGAGTGTATCAGAGGCTTAAATTCTAGTTGAATTAGTTTCAAATTCCCTCCCTCCTTCCAGATTTATTTTAAAATATGGAATCTCCCTTGTTTAGAAACTTAAGCAGATGCCATATAGTTAAAGTTAGGTAAAAGCCTTCCACAGTGGTCCATCCAAGGCCAGGTTGTACAGCACAGTTAGGAAGAACACAAGTTCTGGACTCAGATAAACTTGAGTGTGAATCCTGCCTCTTCCAATTCCTCGCTCAGTGCCTGTAAAGCAAGTTACTTTACAGGCACTGAGGAGGGGCCTCTTCTCCACACTATGAGAAATGAGCATAGTATCTATCTTGCAGTATTTTTGTGAGGATTCAATGAGAGGACTATGAAGGCTCATGGAAGGTGTTATATAAAGTAATAACTTAAAAAGGGAATTCATTGATGGAAAGTTAACTCCCTGAGTAGTAAGTATGGAAATGTCATTTCTTGCCCTATTGGAGGATTCCCTAGGAAGAAGGAGGCCTCAGAGATTTTCTGATCCTTCCTGCTTCTCACCCTCCTCCAGGTATCCTTCTCCATTTTACCTCTCTGAAGACTGAAACCCAGTTCTCTTTACTCAGCTCATCAGTGGCATAGGCAGGACTATAACATAGTCCCATGACCCTCTATATTATATGCATTTCCTTATACTGTGGGCATGTTTGTTTCTTTGTTTTGGGAAGGAGGATTAGAGCTTGGTTGGAGTCTGTGCAGTGTGGCTTAGTTGTGGTCTACTGCAGAGGCCAGGAATTGGCATAGGTGCCTTCTGCAGACTCTGGTCCTTGTGGGCAGGAACCATGACTTAATTTCTCTTTGCCTCAGGTTTCTTATCTGTAAGTGAGTTTTTGAATCTTTTTTTTTTAGGAAATTTCAAAGAAATAATGTAAGTAAAGCACCAGTCTGGATACGTAGGAGATACTCATTAAATGTCGTGAGGCATTGTGACTGGAGGCATGATTGTGTCAGGTAGGATGAACTAAGAAAGGGCTTTTATTGAGAAATCTGGAAATGTTTGAGGAGATGAACGCCAAGTGGCCCTTGGACTATCTATAATGTCCCTGGTATCTGGGCTCACTGAGATAAACACTGCTCTCAAGGATTCCCAAAGGCCATTAGGAGTTTGTTCTCCTAGTTGGATAAATGCCTCTGAAATACTCATGATAAGATGAACAACGTTACTTGCTTAAGACTCTTGGGTGGCTGAATTACTACCTGGCCCTGAACATGCTAATACATTCTAATGAGTGTTAATACTGCCATCAATGCAAGGGGAGATGAAATGGACCTGGCTGTTTTAGCTAAGCCCTATTACTTCAGAGGCCAGCTTGAGCTGATGACTTTATGATACATTAGAAAATTGCTAATGCTAAATTGCAGCCCAAGTGAACACTGGACACGATGCCAAGGTTTTTGGAAAGAATGAGTTTTTCTCATAGATGTTTGGAAGGTTCTGACGACTATATAAAATAGGAGACTTTGGGGATGAGGGAGAAAATTGAAAATATATTAAGAAATCAGGAACCTGACAGGAATAAACTTAGTGTGGTAGGAAAAGAGCAGATTGTGCCACATAATACAGTTCACTGTTCTGGTAATGAGACACTTCAATTACAACACAATGCAGAGCTTACATTCACGGGCGATATCAGCGCTTTCCTGATCGTAACTCAGACAAGCCTGTCTGGGTCCTTTTCTCTTATTATGTACCATACCATATAACATAAGTCTATAAAAACACATTAAGGCCTTTTGTAAAAATATTTTTAAAAAAGTTTTATAGCTTACTGGAACATATTACCCAATTTCCAATTACTCTGTCATGTTAGAATACATTGTCTTCTAGTAAATATTTGAATACTGATCTGTTACATCACAATGTCATACTCTGTTTATAAATAGGACCAGAGTTTTTATATTGTTCTCTCCAAGTGATATGGCATGTCTGCAGCCACTACAACGGCGTGTTTGCATTTCAGTTCTTTGCCAGATACCTCTATTAATTCATTGTGCTGTTTTGGAAAGTGTCGTCGCTATTTGCTATGTTAATTACCAAGAAATAAGCGACTCTTCCCAGTCTTGGACAACTGTTCTTGTCATTCTGGAGAGAGCTTTTCAAATCGGCTATGAGGAAGAGTTCTGAATAGATTATGGATTTTGTAGAACTGGAACATCTGATGTTTATTAGTAAATGTATCCATGCGTGGAGCAGAATTTGCGAGGGCTATGCATTTGGAGTGGGTTTCCCAGTACCCTACCTTTAGGTCAGCTGAGACTAGCATTTTTAATTTAATTTAATTTTTTTTTTTTGCTTTTCTGTCCCTTCTATCTCTCCATCTCCAACTATACTTTTTTTTTCTTTTTCTTTTTGGAATGAGATTGGTTCCCTTAGTATCTTAGTCTTGCAATATTCCCAATTTGTATTTCTGACAAGTCTTCAATAAGAAAGATGTCCAAATAAGACTGGACTAATTAAATTGTCAACTGCTAGAGGATTTAGGAGCCTTAGAGATCTCTGGCGTTGATGGTCTAGGGCTCTATATGACCTGGTGTAGCCATCTGAATCTACCAGAGGTGGGAGGTAGGAATGGTTCCCTGGATCTGCCTGATAGCAGGGCACTAGTTACCACAGCACGGTCTTGAGCAGTTTAGGCTTGAATCTTGGCTCAGCCACATATCAGAGTCTAATTATTAGAGGAGTAGGGTTTGGACCTGACGTCAGAGCTTGCTGACTTGGTGATGTTGGGCTCTTTGTATGTATGTGCCTCTCTGTTAATAGTTCCCTTGTCAGTAAAATGGGTTAATAATAAAAATCATCTCAATAGGTTTGTTATGAAGATTAAATGAGTTAATCCATGAAAAATACTTAGATTAAACATGCAGCATATAATGAGTCTTATTTAAATGTTAGTTCTGATGTTGCTAGTAATGTAGATGATAATGATGGTGATGCTTACCCATAAAACAGAAACAATGATGAATGACTGTTGTGAGGATTTAGTGAGACACTGAATATGAACGCCCAAAGTATACCACCACCTGATTCATGGTTGGTCCTGGGTAAAGGACCAACTTGAAAAATACATAAATACACAAAAAGGAAACCAAAGAGCCCATAATCTCAAAACCTAAATATCTACTATTAAATTTGGATAATTATATGCAGACATTCCTGCCTAATTATAGTCAAGCTTACTATAGTCAAGTTTAATTGTTATGCAAAAAAAAATTTTTTTTTTTTACATAAAGCTTATATTGTAAGAATTTCTTCTATACAATAAATGGTTTTACAAAACACCATTATTAGTGGTTACATTTTGTTCTACAGTATGGATACTATATCATACTTTATTTAATCTTTAAGTTAATATTGGATATTTGCTGTCTTTTCTACACATGATATTTCACCATATCAATATATTGCTGCACTGTGCATATTTGTACATAAGTGTTTGTCTGCCTCTATTTCCTTAGGTTAGATTGCTATATGTGTAATTATTAGGGGATAAAGAAAAATGAACACTCTTATGGCAGTTGCTATATATGGCAAATTGTGTTCCTTCCAGAAAAGATGTAGCAGTTTGCACTCTCACAAGAAGCATGCTATACCATTTTTAACTATCACATTAGTGAAGATGTAAAAAAAAAAAAAAATTGCCATCCAGAGCAACAGGCTCATTAGGCAGAAAAATCCATCATATGGCATGTCTGGAGATATATATATATATATTGGTTGTATAAAATCTGGTTAATAGAGAGTTACCAAATACATCAGGGCATAAACTATCTCAGATAATTAGAAGAGGCTTTTGCTGGTTTTTTTTTCAGTTACCACTACAAATATTATAGGTTATATTTGTGGCAGAGTATAGCAGAGTGCCTGTTAGCAAGAAAGCTTTTCTTCTGACAGAATGTAAGCAAGATTTGCTAGATTCCTGATGAGGAAGCGGGTATGAGAGATAAAATGAACTGCATGTACTCTGGGCCAGCCAGTCCTGCTGCGTCATTTCACTACATCCCCATGAAAGCCATGTGAAAGGATTTGATTGGACCCATTCTACAGATGTTGAATTGAGACTCAGAGATTTTAAGTAACTTTTGAAGGCCATGCAGCTACTAAAAGGTATAATGGGCATCAAATTTGGTCTCGCTGGTTACACCTTCTCTCTCCTTTCATTCCACTGAGTTGCCTTCCAGGGGAACATTTCTACAGAGGAATCGTTCATTATGTGTCCCAGATGCTACCATGAGTTAGTCCCGAGAAGTGGGGAGAGGGAATGGCAGTGACATCCCAAGGATGGAGCTGGAGTTGGAGCCTGTTGCCAGGCTCGAGAGAGTTCACCGCCACGACCTACTAGAGGGAGAGGCACATGCCGGTGTCGTAGTCTGAGCAGGTCCCCATCCTTTCATGTTATAAGCTGAGACTTGAACGAAATACTGTTGGCCCTGCAAAGTATCAAAATAGAGAGAATGAAGCATCAGGAATTTTATTTAATCACTTTTACCCTAGAAGCAGATTCCTGTGTCTGATTATCTCATTTGTCCCTTGGGAATATATTATGCTGCTACCCATACTTTACCTTTCTAGCTTTTCTTGACTGTTATGTTTACATATGACAATAAATTTTGGGGGTACCCTCTCAAGTTTCTTTGTGCTTTCTTTTTTTCCAAAATGGAAAATTATAAGTACTTTTTCTGACCCCTCCAAACAATTATACACAAGTTTTTAAAAGTCACAGTTTTGTAAGGTTTACCAAAAAGATTAATTTCTCACCCTCACCTCTTTCTTCTTATCGTCCCCTCCCCAGAGGCAAACACCATCACCGTTTTTAGCTGATCAACTTGCTTTATAAAATTAACCAGCCAGAAAAAATATCTTTCCACATTAGTACTTTAAATGTCTACATCATTCTTTTAGTGGCTGCATAGTACCTCACTGTGGGCAAATACAGTCATTTATTTAACCAATCTCTTATTGGTGGACATTTAGATTGTTTCCATACTTTTGCTGCAATAAATAATGCTGCAATACATTTTTAACTCAGCCATTCAAACTTCTGAAAAATTATTGAATGTTATTTCAATTTTAAAACAATTATTAAAACAATGGCTTACATTCTTTAATGTTTTATGGTATTATGAACTAAGGAGTTATTTTTGTTTGCTTATAATCTTTTAAATTGTTTTTTATGGTTTTATGTTTTCGCTTTGAGGAATTTTTTTTCCTGGTGAACTCAAAGGGGCGTTTTAGAAACCAGTATTTGATAAAACATTGCTTGCAAAAATTGTAAAATGACGACGTTAAAAAAGAAACCTTTGTAGAGCCTTTGCTAGAGGTTCAATAATATTGGCCTTACCATATTATAAAGTTAAATTTTTTAACATTAAAATGGGTTTTTACATACCTTAAGATTATGGAGGTTGTGTAGAAGTGTAAATCTACTTCTAGGCTTTTATGTGATTAGGATAGTGTCTGTGTTGTTCTCATTGGACAACCAAGTGGAAAAACTTAATCCCTATAAAAATTAGTTCAAATATTAGAGAAACTCTCTATGGAGAGCTTTCCGTTTTTATCACCATATCACTTTTTCTTTTAAGCAATGAAAATTCCTTAGGGTTCTCTTCTGGCGCTCTTCCATCATGTGAGCTATAGGGTCGGGATCAGTCTTCTGCCGATAGTATCTCCGGGGGCCACCCATTCAGGGGTTTGTTTGTTTTGGTAATCCACAGTTTTGGCCCCTGGTATAGACGTGTGATTAGGACTAAAAGTCAAGATTCTGTGGTGGTGACCCAACCACCAAGAATGCTGTTAAAATAAGCTGGTTCAAACTTGAAGAGATGCAACCTAATGCAGCTTTTTAATGCTGGGTTTCAGGATTCTACTTTACAGAAAACTGTTTTAATTGACTAACCTTTCAGTAAAACAACAAAAATTCCTCCTCTACTTCTCATGTATAAAGGTCCTGATATGGTAATTATTTGAATTGGGCCAAAAAACAAAAACAAAAACAAAAAACAAACAAACAAAAAAACCCAGGTTGTATTTAAGTTTACTTAAAAAAGCTTTTCGATTAAAAAAAGATTTTGTGATCTAGTTTTGTTGCATTTTAATTGCAGAAATATAGGGTTTGTTTCAGTTTGAACTGATTTGCTAGGTGTTTTTATATTTTGCGTTTCATATGTTTATGTGGTTTATAGTTCTACAGATAATTAACATTTAAGTTTAGATTGGTTAAACAAATAAGCAGTTTGTTCCAGTTTTTCATTCACAGTTTAAATTGGTTCAGGTTACTGAGAAATGTAGTGCCACCATATAGTTTCTTTTCTGTGAAAGCAGATTTAGACAGATTTTTTTTTTTTTTAATCAAGGGTAAAGGATTTCTCTCAGGAAATTGTGTGACTCCGATTGATGACTGATCTCAACCAGGCTGTGGGGGTGAGGGTTAGATGGGGCTGTTATTTTTACCATCAGACAGGGAGTCAAAATTGGATCTCTCAGAGCCTTTGATCCCCCTGAAGATTAGACTGTGATCCAGAAAGCAGCAGCTTTCAAGGCTTGCATGAGGCCGGTCTTTTTCTGATCTCCGTAGAACATGGCAGCTTACAAAGTGGTTCATGCTGTCTGCTCACTCCTTTGTGGAGTTCAGATTATGGATACCAGACATATCATACTTAACGAGTGGCAGTTGTTGCCAGAGGACTGGGTGTTGGCTGTTGCTTCCAGAATAGGCACTTGCTACCAAAATCTCAGCATAAACATCGGGTGCAGGGAAGTGAGAAGTCTAATGCGAGGAATTGGCATTTACCGTTGTAAGCCCTGTAATTGTGCATCTCAGAGTCTGCAGGTTTTCCATGATGATTTCTCCAGCCAAAGGACAAAAGTCTTTAGATATGCTCCATTCCACTGGGTTGGGGCCAGGGGAGAAAGAGTGAGAGATTAATTGATTCAGTCATCTTTTCAGGAGCATATAATCTCTCTTAAAAATAGTAGATTTACCCTCTTTTGCTAACATTCTCCTTGAGATGACAAGTCAGTTTCCAAGTTCACAATTATTTTTTAAAACTGGAACATTAAAAAGTAATTATTCAACAGTGATTAGTATACTTTAAATATGTATGTGTGTGCATGTCTGTACACATACCCATACACACTCACATGCTCACGTATGTTACACATAAAAGTTCATTGTATATTCAAGGTAAATTATTTAATGTATATAAGAAGAAAAGGGTTCATTAGGACATTACCTTCTATTCACCCCCAAGTCTGGTTTCTGCTTCCCATTTTACTGAAAGTACTACTTCAAGGTCCGAGTGACATTCTCATCTCAAATAAAGAAGACTCTTTGCATTTCCATCCATATAATTTGACACCTTTTCCTTCTGGAATTAATCTGTTTCTTTAGTGTCTCTTGTGCTGCTGCCCGGCTCTCTTTCTCCTTCTGATATCATGTTCCAGGCTTTTTTCACTGACTTCTCTCAGCCCAAGGATTTAGGATTTGTGGCTGACCTCTTCAATGCTTCCTCTACAACTGACACCCAAAGTGAGTGTTTATTCACAGTTAAATCTAACACCCAAATTCTAACACCCCATTTTACTATGAGATATGTCGTTTCATAACATTTTCCATTGGTTAAAAAGTTATGATCAGGAAAGATAAATTTTGCATCATCAGTAAAAAGTCTTTAGTGACAGTTTACACAGCAGGATTTAAGGCAATCCTAAATGAATGAGGAGCTTAAGTCACATGGAAGACAAGGCCTGCACATTTCTAAACCTTGTGATGATAAGCTATAGGCCTTAAATTTAAATTATATTCTCTATGACACTTAAATATTATAAAATTAAGCCAAGCCATCCCTGAATTCTGCTGCTCTCCTGACATCACACAATCCCTCTGCTTTAGAATTGTTGCCCTTGCATCCTCTGCCTTTCTTCATTTTTCTCCTGGGAATCTACTTTGCTCTCCTCACTCTCTAAAAATTGCTCTCCTGAAATTCGTAGTGCTCTAATCATCTTCAACAGCCTCTCCTCAGGAAATCCTGCCACGTTGACATCCCTTACTTTTTGCATCCTTCTTTTCCCTTGGTTTTAGTTGCACTCCGTCTTCTGCTTCTTCTATCTCTTGACTCCCTCTTTCCAGGCTCTCCTTGGTTTCTTCTTTTCTTCTTCCTCCGATGTGATGTTCCTTGAGGGTCTGACTCTTTTTTTTTTTAACTCCACATACTTGACCCAAGTAGTGACCTTATCCACGTTTATGTCTCCAACTATGACTCTTGAAACTGTAATTTTGGGTATAGCCTCTTTCTGGAACTTAACTTCCTCCTATAAATCTTTATTCCACTTGAGTATCCCCTAAGTACTTCTCTTTGCCAGAATACCTTTCTTTTCTCATTTCCTCAATTTTAGTTCATGGCATTGCCTCACATCCAATCACTCAACCCCAAATCTCAGAGCATCCTTACCTCCTCTTTTTCCCCATCAATTTATACTCAGTCAATTACTAAACCCAGTAGGTTCTACTTTTAAAATGTCTCCTATAAGTTTCTCTCTCCCCCTCACACTGAAATTACTCTAGAGCAGGTCTTCATAATCATAAGGATCAACTATGCAAATGACCTTTTAATAGGCTTGATAAATCAACCGATCAACTCTATTAATTGATTTTCCTGTTCATCAACTCATCCTCATATACAATCCTCTTATGATAACTTGAATTAAGTTTAAAAATACAGCTTTAATTGTTTCATTTCTCCACTTAAAATCTTCACAGTGCATAGAAAATAAAATGAAATCTTAACAAGGCATTCAAGGACCTTCATAATCTGGTCTTAACCTTACTCTATTATCCTCATCTTCTGCCATCTCCCAAAGCGAAGTCCTTGTTATATAAGTCCCTGTTACCTGATTATTGTGTGTACTTTTCTGCCTCTGTGCCTTTTGCTCATCTTTCAACCTGTGCTTGGTGAAACTCTACCAATCCTTTAAGATTTAGCAAAGCCAATTCTAAATTCCTCAGAATAATTAATTAAACACACCTGTTTCTGTGCTCCCAAAGCCCTTTATTCATATAAAAACAGGATTTATTACGCACATATTATGCTTTATGGTTTGTGTCTCTTTCTCTTGTTAGATTGTGAGAAACTTGAGGATAGGAAAAGTGTCATTCATTTTTCTCCTCTTTAATTCATAGATCTATGTGCTTGGTGCATAGAAAGTGCTTACTAAATCTTTTACACACACACACACACACACACACACACACACACACATCCAGAATAGACTAGTTTTTCCAACTTGGAGATCTTTTTCTTCCATGTGAATCTTCTTCTCTAGTCTGTTGACCTTTGAAGCTCTCAGGCATATTGTAAAATCCAATTAGGATTGAATGAGTCTAATGATTAAGGTTATATGTTAACTTTCAATCAGGCTTATACCTCTTTATAAATATATATTCTAACACACACATATATACACAAACATATGTATGCATGTATATCCTAATATATATGTTATATACATGTATGTAATTTTTTTCCAAAATGTTTTACTCTACTTATTATGAGCTACTAGTTCTTGAAGAAGTCAAGCCTCTGAAAGTCAGATTGGAGAATGATGTTGCATATAATTCCAGCTAAAGAAAAAAAGCAATCATCGAGGGAATTATCACAAACAAAACAAAATGAAAATCAGTAGCAAATGTTCAATGACATCTAGCAAGAGCAAAGAATACAGCAAAATTCTAGAAACAAACATATCCTTGGTTGCCTTTGAGACACGCATGGTTGACTGATGTGGTGGGGCTCCAAACTCAAGGTTGAGAATCAAGAACTTTTTATTCCAGGCTAAGAATTCAGGATGATGTCTCAAGAGAACAGCTAGAGATCAATGGGAACGGCACCAGATCATCTGGCAAGTGATTAGTGCAAAGTTTCTCCAAGATACACTCTTTAAAATTTCTGAAGAAACAACAGTTTATTTATGAATAAAAGCTATTTTTGTTCTATTGAAATATGTTTTACAAAGCATCTTTCAGATGGGAAAGAGGAACTCACTTTTTGAAAAACAACACACAAAAAATCCATAGAAGCAGTCTTATAGGAGATGTGGTCCTGCTCTGGGAGTTAATAGAATGTTTTAAACATTTAAGTCTAATTAGATCTGATAACACATCTAGAGTTCAAAGAGGGAAGGGACTAGGGAAAGAAGATTCATAGAAGGAGAAATTCTCCATGTTGGATGGACAATCTATTCTGGGACAACCAATAGTCTTTTTCCTCTATGTGCTTTCCTGGGTCGGTAGACTTTCTGACATGTAAAAGGAGCTTCTGGCCATTTAAAGAACGTGGGAGGGAAACAGAGTGAGCAGGAGTCACTTTCAGAGCCAGCTGGGAATTCTAAGAAGTCAAGTTAGAATGGTCTTTCTGGAAAGTTATGTGTAGGTAGTTTAAAGACTTAATATTAAAGCCATGAGAAAATCACATATAAGCCTGCTCTAAATCCCTGAAGGGCTGGAGCCATGTAGCTGAAGTTTAAAACTTATAAGACTTCTAATTTTAAGATAAAGATCAGGGCAACTGTTTTTACTTAGGTCTGGGAAATAGAAGCAGGGTTTAGTCGTGCAAAGGCTCATAGCAGTTGAACATTAGCAAGAAAGCTACCAGACAAAACCTAGGTGTTACTATTTCTTAAAATTTGGCTCTGGCTCAAACCGTGATTCATTATATTTATATCAAATCACTTTGAATATAAATGTAGCCTTTGTTATTTTAACAAATATTCTGTTTTTATCTTAGCTTTAGAAATGTAGAATCATTTGAGCAGGAGAATTCTAGCTGAACGTCACCATTTTCCTGATGACAGCGACGTGAACCAAAGGCCAAAGTATAAGAAAAAGAACTCCTAAAGGTCTGACTTTGTCACCTTAAGTCTATAATGTGAAGAAAAATTCACAGAATCAGCGGGAGAAAAGTAGAAAATTAATGACTAGAAGTGTTAGGATGCATAAGCAGAGAACTTAGTCTAAAGCACAGGTAAATGTCAAGCCTCATGTTGTGACTATGTGATTATTGAACCCTGTTTTAGCTGGTTACACTTTTAAGTTTCAGGCCAGCTCTTTGAAAGATGAAGACTATACAAAGGTAAAGGCATAAAGAAATAACTCCACAACAAGGTTCAACTAATTTCTATTTAATTGATTTAAAAAAAAAAAAAAACCCAAAGCTGCTCTCGTTCAGGTTCTCTCTAAAGTCTCTAATGCCTCAAAGCCCAGAGTTATTTTATCTTGTTCACACATCAGGAAGAGCATACTGTAAAATTTACCCTCTTGCTTCTTGCCCACCCCACCCAAACCCTCCACTCTAGCTTCACCCGCCACTTGACCTCAGATCCATTGCTCATGCTGTTTTATCTTGGTTCACTGTCCTCTGTCCCCAGATCAATTTCTTTTAGTCAACAGGTCTGGTACAGGACCTTTCCTATCTGTAGCTTTTCCTGGGTTCCCATGGGAAGCCCTTTTGCCAATTTTTCCATAGCAATTTTGATATGTCTTACATTGCACTTGCTTTCTTGCTTTGTGTTTATTTTTTAAGACATCTGTCTCCTCTGTAGTTTACAAGCTCTTTGAGGGCAGGGACCATGCAGGATTAATACCGGTTTCCCAAGCACCTACCATAGCACCTAGCCCAGTACAGGTGGCTCAGTAAATGTTGGGTGAATTGAATACTTGATTCTTCACTTTCGAATGCTAAAACCGAAGGTAGACAGAAATCTGATGCTGGTACATATAGAATAAGAAAATAGTATCAGAATAGAAAAAAATACAGTCAAAAGAGAACAGAAGATTCTTGAGCTGCCCAGTAAATGGTGGAAATGGAGCTTAACTCTTGGCCTCCAGATTCCCAGCATCCCAGACTTTTCACTTACCCATACTGTCTCTCAGGAACCAAAAAAATAAAGGTTTATTTCCTGTTCCCTATCAGCATTTCTATGGAGCCAAAACAGCATTTTTACTGGCCACACTCACCCCGGCGCCTTAGCTAATGAACGGAATTTGGCTAGACTGCCCAGCCCAGCACCAGAGCATTATGAAATCTTCCTCTGATCCATCTAATTGTGCAGTTTCTAACCTTTTGGCCAACCATAGCACAAGAAGAAGAAAGAGGGATAGAGGGACGTGCCGAGAAACCCAGAGAGGGATCAAATATAGTCATTTCTAGAGATGAGAAGATGTATCTTGCTGAAGCATGAACCCACTCAACACTTGTGGGTTTTAAATTGGGAACTGACGTGAAAACTCTGGATCTGGGAATTCTGTTTAGCTCTGGCAAAATACGAGGTCGGAGCTGCTCGCATTTTTTATTTTAAATTCCCTTGGTAGTCCTAGGAGCAGGGGCATACATTACATTCAAACAAGAATCTTTATTGTTTGCATAGCACACAGTCTCTAGTTAATTAGAAAAACATTTTTTTCCCCCAAATTAAATTTCCCTAGAAAAACAATGATTTAAATTAAGGGCAAAAAGGCTTTTTTTTTTTTTTTTTTTGACATTTGTAAAGCCTTCCTGCATCCACTAGTTCTAGAAGATTCAAAGCAAAGTTGGAATTGGAATATATTCATTTATTTCTTGTCAGATCTGCTGTCCACACAAATATTATGTGCCTATCTGTACACATTGTGTACTGTTTTAGTTTTGCTTGCCATATGGTAGTGACACACAGATTCAGACAGGGGGATGGATGTCTAAATATTAAGGTTTGTGAAAAGTACATAAGCATACAAATAACCACAGAAAAAGTCATCTCCACAGTCTGATCCTGTTGCTTATTTATTTCCCTCTTAATAGTTCATCCTATGTCTCTTACATAAAATTATTCTTTTTCTTGATCCCATTGGCTTTCTAAATGAAAGGTATTATCATTTTTATGATTCTTACTACTACTAACAGTGCTTTCTCTCTTTCCAAGAGAGAAATGGTTTTGAATGAATACCAGTCTTCAGAGGACCAGTTGCTGCTAGGCTAATGTCTGCATTGAGATTCTTGGAGCTTCACCTCTCATGTACTTAACTCTGGCCACTTAACCAGGAATACCTTCAAACCAAACTTCCTTCAGTAATGTCTATAGTTTGAGGATGAGAAAATCTGAATAACCTGCACGAGTGGAGTTATTGGAGGCATTAGTAATCCCCAAGCCCCAGAGCATATAGAAGTCACTTTTTTCTTACATTTCTAGGATCTCTTACCTTAGTAGATGTACCTGTTTTTTTTTTTTTTCTGGAACATTAAACTAAAAGTTGGGAAAAGTGTCAGATGTGTCACAAAGCAGAGTACAAAATATACTTCTTATGTCACATCTGAGACTAGGCAGTATGATAGGGTGGCTTTTAGAGGCAGCACGAATAGGGAGATTGGGCCAATCCACATTTAGATGGGATAAATACAATGGGGCACTGGAGTTGATTCCTGTGGCTCGCAAGAGCTGAATGTTAAAATTTCAGGAATTTTGCAAGCTAGTGGTTAACACAGCCATTATCAAAAATTAAATAGTCTAAAAGTCTACTGTATACTTGAAACTAATAATAAAATGAAATTTAAAAAACCTACACAGTAATACTAAATTTTCAAGGTCATTTTGGAGACTAGGTAAAATATAGTGTTTGTCACCAGTTTCTGCATAATAAATGGTATCTGATGTTATTAATATTTTTGTTTTATTATATTTAAACTTCCTAAGTAATAAAAAATAAAAATTATCACTCTAATGAAACTATGAATAGCCTGAGAGAACAATAGGAACTTAAAATTCTAATTTTAAGAAACTTTAAATACTGGAGAAAATAAATACAGGAAAAGAAAAAAAATTAAATTGTATAAACTGAAAGTTAAATAAATAATATTAAAGATAAAGACAGTAAATACTCAAAACTCATCACTCCCTATTTTTACTACATTTTATTATTAATTATACTCTTGAGGTTATTGTAGCTACATGGCGGATAGAGTATATAGTGGTGTACTACTGTGCATCTCTTCCCGATCTGTTTAGTGACATTACGTTGGTAGCTTGAAATTGGTCATGGTGGGAATACTTGCACCATAGAAATCAGCAAATGCTATAAACCAGGGCTTGATTTTTCATTTTGTCGACTGTCTAGACCAGGTATCAGCAAACTGTAGTTTCATAAGACATATCTGGCCTGAGGTCTGGTTTTGTATGGCCCGCGTGCTAAGGATGGTTTTGGTTTTTACATTTTTAAAGGATTAAAAAAAAAGATACACACGCATTCACACAGCACAAAGAATATGTGACAGAGACTATATATAGCCCACAAAGCCTAATGTATTTACTATCTGGCCCTTTACAGGAGAAATTTGCTGACCACTGGTCTAGACTTAAGAAAGTGATGGAGAAAATATTAATAATGCAGATTAAAGTCAAAAGTTTCTGTGGCTGTTGTATTGTGAGTAGCACAAAAATATTGAAAATATTCTAATACTTGAAAACTATTACTTGATTCAACAAAGAATGTCATTGACCGAGTAAAGTTCCAACTTAAGTCTTTGTTGTTTCATTTTTGTTTTACTTCCTTAAAGCAAATGAAAATATCAAACAACATTTACATGGGAACTATACTTATCCATTATTTGCAGCTATAGGTTGGCTGCAGATTCAAGAGTTTGATAAAAATAAACAAAAGCATTTTGGGAGAATCAATAGGCTACAAGGAATTTACAAAAAGTGGATATATTTTATTATTATCATTTGTAAATTGTGTGCTACATATCCTTTCTATAAATAAAATTTATAAAAGATATGTGCGTGTGTGTGTGTTTTAACCAGAGAGCCAGTTGTTAAACATTTACCACCATACCACTGGAGAAATACTTGTAAATGCTTGGTGATTTGAGTATTTACTGTCTTTGTCTTTAACATAATATCTGTAATATAATAACATGATATTACATACCATTTTCCTCCTTATAACTCTAATGAATTAAACTCCTCGAGGGCAGGACCCATGCCATATTGATTTTTGGACACCTACCTCAATCTTGTAGAAGTACAAAGGAGGGGCTCAGTCTGACCTATGTGTGGACATTGATAAGCGGGGGACCATCCTCATAGTTCCTTTTTGCTCTCTGTGATCTACAAAATAAGGACCGTAAGGGTGGGCATATCTTCACTAGCAGGTACAGCGTCCGAGGAGTGTAGATTTCTCATGCATAATTTAAGTGACATTCTGTTAACCAGGATGCAAGAATGAGGTGTGTAAATCCCTTTGGAAGGCAGGAATGGCACAGTGAAGGAATCTCGGGCAGAAGTTCAGTTACCAAGCCCTAACCATCTGCCCAGTGTCTAGGCCCCAGGCACTGAGTAATACAAGTATCCAGGTTCCCTGCATCAGTCAGTTCTCTTCGCTTAAGCCAGGGCTGGCCCAGAATTTGGCATAGCACAGCCTGCAGGGTGGGAGTCTGTGGACTTGATTGCAGCAAGGATGGCAGACCAAGAGAAACCTGAATGTTCAGACCAAGAGAAACCTGAATGTTGATTGTATGTATGGCAGTCCACTACTTTGATGACCTGAAGGAACTCCATGCCTAAACAGGATTATCTGGACTTCGTTATTATATTCTTTCTTATATTTTATTATTGTATGTTATTATTATATTTCATTTCATAATTATCTGGACTTTATGAATAGGTACTTTTTGGACACTATGGATTGAAAATAGAGACTTCAGTCATTAATTTAGGTAGACTTCTTAATTTCCCTTTTTCCTTGAAACACTGCCATATCCTTGAGTTAAATGTCCTGATAGATTTTCACTTATTTTAGAACTACTTTTTAAGAGAAATTGTCCAGAGAATAATTTTTGTTCATTAAAAAATATAAGCTTTTTAAAAGCTGCGATGGATAAAGCTGAACAATGGCAGGGACTCAAACCAAGTGACAATTAGAGATCTGAAGGCTGGGACTTCTGCTCTACAACTCCTCCTCCAAGAATAAGCAGCATCTGACATCTCCTCCGTGGGGTAAGAGCTGTCTACTGGCAAAGCTTCCTGGGATGCTGAGATTTTTGTTCTGTTTGGTTTCCAGCAGACTGATGCCCTTCTTGCCCACAGGGAGAGAGCTCTGGCAAGCTATTTTACATTTCTAAAGGATACCAAGCAGGGAAGCACAGGATCAGCTGTCTGATTTATACACACGAGGTCCAAGATATGTGGCCAATTCACAGCTTTTTAAACCCTGTTGGGTCCTCATGGAATTAAAATAACCAGCCACAGGGGCAAAAGCAAAAACATTCCAACTTTCCTGCCAGATGACAAGACTTCATTCAGAGAAAGGCACTCTAACTATTTGGCTTTTCTTTCATTCTACTACACCCATTTTTAACATAATCATTTTCCTCCTTATAACTCTAATGAATTAAACTCCTTGAGGACAGGACCCATGCCATATTGATTTTTGGATACCCACCCCACTCTCTTGTAGAAGTGTGAAGGAGGGGCTCAGATCAGTGGGTCTGACTTAGGCGTGGATATTGAAAGGCGGGGGACAATCCTCATAGTTCCATTTTGCTCCCTGTGATCTACAAAATAAGGACTCCTTAGCTAGTTATTTAACTTAATTTCTGAGCATTATTTCTCAGTACTCTCTGCATTTACTCTGTCCTCCAGGGAAGGAAAACTAACCCTTAATGGAAATCAACCAGGTTTTTTTTTTTTCCTCAACAATATTCCTGCAGTATAGGCTAAGTCATTCATTCAGTAATTTTAGCAGTGGTAATTTTAACAAGTGGTAGAACTAGGAATTAAAGGCAGCTCTATGTGAATCTAAAACTCACATATAACTTCTTACAGAGGCTGGGATAAAATCCTCAATCCTCACTCCTCACCCTGGCCTACATGAACCTGGATGATCTGGGCCTTTTTCATCTTCTAACTTCAGTTTCATCATGCTCACTTGTTCTCTCTTTCTCTGATTTTTAGATTCTTGAACATGTCAGACTCCTTCCTCTCTCTCCCCTACTGTTCATTGTGCCAGAAATGTTCTTCCTTCGTTCTGACTTTCATGTCATTAATTCTCTCTTCCTTTTCCCTCAGCAATCAATGTAAACGTCCCTTCTGCACATAAGCCTTCTCTGATCCCAGGAGAACATTATGTCCCTGTTATATCTCTTGGAGCAACAAATATTGTTCCCTTGTAGCACAATAATTAGCCACTAGTGAATTATTTCTTTAATCCTGTAAGCTCTACAGGGACAGTGACTGTATATACTGTAACAGCTAGCATATGCGATCATATAGTAGGTGAACTGAGTTGATGTTAGATATTGATCAGCTAGGTTGTGGGGACATGGAGAGGCAAGTGACATGGTCCCTGGCCTCGAGAAACTTACAGTTTAATATTATGACCCATTTTTACAGACGAAGACAGGAAGTTTAGAGAGTTCAAGTTGTCTTAGACCAAAGTTCTTTCCCTATCACCATGCAAACTTTCAAGAGACAAGTCGTCTCTCCAGCTTGATGCCTCAACCATCTCCTCCTGTCAAAAACTTACTTAAGTGAAAGGCTCAGGCTCCGCCAACTCCAGGTTATTCTGTCTGATTCTTAGAATAATTGTATTTTATATTATGAAGATTCATGCATGTATACTTTCAACTCTACCTGCACAATATATTATAAATTGGCCTCCTAATTTTTTAAAGACTCCACTACTGTCACCCTCATCTAAGCTACTGCTGTTTGACATTGGTGCTCCTGCAGTATTTTTAGAGCTGAACTAGTCTCTCTGACCCTGTTGATCACCCCACCGATCCACCAGACTGATCAAGCCAGAATGATCTCTTCAAAGCATAAATAGTATCACAATGCTTTCCTTCATTGAAACCTTCAAAGTGAATTTAGAATAAAATCCAAACTCCTAAACATGGTCTGCAAAAGGGCTTGGTAAGCTGAGACCTGTAGCCCAAATCCAGCCTACTGCCTGTTTTTGTGCATTGGTTTCCACATTGAAAAAAATCGAAATATTCTGTACCATGTGAAAATTACATGAAATTCAAATTTCAGTGTCTATAAATAAAACCTAATTGGAACACAGCCCCACTCATTCTTTTACATTTGTCTCGATGACAGAACAGAAGAGTTGCAATAGAGACCATATGGCCCAGAAAGCCTGAAATATTTACTGTCTGACCCTTTATAGGAAGAGCTTGCAGAACCCTAGCCTACAAGGAGTTGTGATCTGGCTCTTGCCTAATTCTTTGTGTGCCCTTGTCCTACTATTCCACATATTTGCTTCATCAGCACTTTCGGTTTCTCTAATTTACCAAGTTATTTCTACCAAGTTTATCCTTCTTCTCACTCTAAGGCATTATCCTATTATTTTATTTTTAGCATTTATCATAATCTGAAATTGTCTTGTTTATTCATTAGTTTCCTTGTTTACTCAAGAAAATGCGAGCTCCATGATCATGCCTGTTTTTCCCCCCACTGTATTCCCAGGGCCTAGGAGAGGATCTGCACATCGTAGGCTTGCAGACAACCTGTGTTTAATAAGCATTTTATCTTCCCTGTAAGATCTTCAGGGCGGACACTATATCTGACTCTATTTTGCATCCCTCCTAGTTGGCCAACAGCATGCCTTTCATGGAGTAATAGTCCAAAAACAGCTGTTGAATGAATATAATGTCAGTCCCTTCCTCTTCCTTGGATACTTATTGCCAGCTGGATCCCAAGAATCAATAATGTTTACAGCATTTTTTTCACCTCATCTACACTCCATTGTCTGAGAGTACATCGTAAGGAGGGGACATGGATTCAGCGTATTAATCAAAGAACAGTTGCTATGGGTACCTTAGGTGCCCCAATAAAGGATATTTCTAGTTGATTCAAAGTTAGGCCAGGTATTTTCAGATCATGGGAAAGAACTATTGGCAAAGGGTGGGGTTGGCACTTTTTTAAGAAAATTGCTCTATTTTTTTAAAAAGGCTGTAGATTACCTTTTAAATATGGCATATGTAAAATGTTACAAAAGATAAAAGTAAAAAGAAATCCTGAATTAAATAAAAACAGATAATTGTTTATAGAAAGCTAATATTTAGTAATTTTCAGAGGACACTAAGAAATACCCGTTAATATTTATTGGGACATTGTGCTTTATTTTTAAATATTTGCTTTATCCTCATAACAACCCTGTAGGGTGGTAATATTTTCCTCATTTTACAGATGAGGAAACTAAGACTCAAAACTTTTAAACAACTAGATCAAGGCCACAAGTTTATCAATGCAGAATCTGAATTTATACCCTGTTTGGTCTGCTTCCCAAGCCCATACAGGAAGAAAGTGATAAGTGGACTAGTAGCCATGTTGTAGTCTTTTAAGCTAGAGAAAGCTCCAACTGTGAAAAGTTTGCAGAAACTATTTGCAATATTTGACTTCTAGCTTAAGGAGCAGGCTCCTGGTTGGCACCTCTGTCCCTTTTCCCCAAGGACCAGAGCTGTCTCCAATACTGTGATTTCATTATTGCAATTTCAACAGAGAGGGGTTTGGGGGTCGTGATCACTGAGCAGGACAGGGGATTGTACTGACGCTGGGGGACTGTGAGTCTCATGAAGGTGTTCTGTATTTTCATGTCATCTACGTGGGGCTGTGGTAGCCAAGATAAGTACTGATTAAAAAAAAAAAACAGCAACATAAACAGTCACAGAAGTCGTGTGTATATAATTTGGCACATAATTTGACCCTGATTCATGTTATGTAACCTCGCTGATGCCAAGTCTTCCTCCTCTTCCTCTCCTTCCAGTGGCCTACTTTGAGCCCTCCCAGACATGAGCCCTGAATAAGGCTCATATCTTTTTTTTTTCACCTGTTTCTCTCTTCTCTGGCTAGAGACACTGAAGCTAAGGGGAGAGATAGGATGCACAACCTGGGAACAAACCAACTCCAAGCAGGATCCCCCATGATCGAAAGGAATTTTTGGGAGACTATACATACATACACATACGCATAGGTCCACATACATACATAGGAAAGGAAGGGAGGCAGGGAGGTTAGGGAGGGGACCACCTTGGGAGCAGCCAGCCATAGTCCTCCTCCCTTTGTGTCTCACCAAGGGGAATGTGCTGTTTGGGGTACTTCCTTTCTGTATTTGCTTTCACATTCTACTGTAAATTACTCAACAAGGTGCCTTATTGATCTTGAAAAATCCAATCTTTAGATTTTCCCGTCAAGGCAGGAAGCCCTCCAGAGCTTCCCAGGGAGACAAAGAGCCCTGCTTTCTGCTCCCAGGCTCCGCTCCTGCGTCTATGTGGGTGATCCGACTGACACGCTGGGAGCACAAACCTCCATGTGCTCACATGGAGGTTCTTTACTTGGGGTCCAGGCATCCCAAATGGGCTTCAGGGGATCAAAGAAAATCCTTCATGTTGTAAACAACATATATGTATTTTTTCCCCCAGATCCCCATGAAAAGTCACACATCATCACAATGTACAATGTATATTGTAGCTGGGGCTATTCGAAGGGCCTAATTACTTTTCTTGGGATAGTGCAGTAGTTATCTCTATTTTGTTTGTTGTCTTTGGTAGCTACATTTTACTTATATGTGAGGTTTCCGTTTGCAACATTCACAGAACACACTGAATCTGCAATATATAATGTTGAGCATTTTCCAGCTCATAGATTTCAACTGGCAGATTAACTCAGGCCTTTTGTCTTGGTCCATGGGAGCAAATGGCACATAGTCCGATAAGGATGTCTTAAGTGAATGAATACAATAATTCATTTATAAAGACTTAACCAACTCACATTAAAAAGGAAGGAAAAAGGTGCTATTTTGCAACATTCAAAAGAGGTCACCCAATTGTGGAGAGCACGGAGGAAAGGAGCTCTTTCGATTTTGAAAAATCTTTTATCTATTACAAGATAACAAGGTAGAACAGGAAAGTCATTGGCCATATTTATATCTTAGGAGTAAGGTACTTGTTCCATTGATAGTAAGAAAAAAAATTACGTGGACTTCCTGGAGGGAAATACACACAATAGGTTCTCAATAAATATAGTTAAATTTATTGAATTTTGTATCTATTGGTTCCATGTCCAACCCTCAGATAATGCTGGTACATTTGAGATAAGAAATCAAATCCAGCCTTAAATCTAGTGCTGACTGGCTGACTGGTTTATCAGACTTTTCACTTATACCTTACCAGGGACCAGATTCTGTAAAGCACTGGTGATGAAAATATGAATAAAGCCTGATCCTAGCCCTCAAGACAGTTACAGTCTAGTGCGGGAGACAGACAAGTCAATGCAAGGTTAATGTACTACAATGAGAGCTAGGACAGAGGCAGGCTCAGGCAAGGGCACCCTGAACAATTCAGGGAGAAGGTGGCTAAGGATCGCTTTCAGGACAAACTGGCTGTTGGCAGAGTCCTGAAGGATGTGTAGGTTTGCCAAAGGGAGAGAGTGGTCAAAGGCATCCCAGTCAGAGGTTGCTGCTTGTGCAGTGCAACAGATTCATGGTGTGGTCGGGGAATTGCAAGGGGATTAGGGGGAACAGGAGAAGAGGTAAGGTGGGATGGGAATGTGACTTCAATCATAGACGAGATTCAACAGGGCGGCAGGAGCTCAGTGTCATGCTACCAAGTGCCACCATTATTTTGAAGGCATTTTTGGAGCTCCTCAAAGATTAGGCCATTATATGATCAGATTTACATTTTAGAAAGATCACTCTTATAACTTGTGTGAGAACAACTAGAGAGGGTCAAGGCCGTAGTCAGGGAGACTGGAGTGGCTATGGACTATTAATGCCATAGTCCATGTGAGGTGGGGGACCAGTTCAGGTTTGGCATTGTCTTCACCCTTTGCGAGGGGAGGAAACTGCCTGACTTCTTGTTACCCACCAAGAGTCTTTTCTATTCATCGAGGCATTCACAAGTCATTTTAAAAAATGTAAACTCAAATATTTGGCATCTCAAGCTCTCATAAGGACATGGTGAATACTGGAGTTCAACTACTTTTTTTTTTTTTTTTAAACTAAGAGCTATTAGCAACACTGTATACTTAAAAATTTCCAAATCAAATATCGTGGTCATATCAAAAACCATGCTCGCTTTCCAGGTGTATGTAACTGGTCTCAGCTTCGCTCCAAGTTCCATTGCAAACAGTAATAAAAACACTGACATCTCACTGCTCATTTAATATTTATGTAGCTGTCGCCATCTCAGTTTTACACATGCGAAACCTCAGAGTTGGTTGAATTTGAGGTGAGCTGAAATCCCCTTTGACAGTAGATTTTTTGGGGGATGCTTTCATCCTTAAGTAACCTTCAAAACAACACTCAGATAGTGGCAAGAGATCAAAGAAATGCTCTGTTACCACGGGGAGCTGCTGAAACTGGTATTTCCCCCACAAAAGTTCTCCCTTCGCTGAGAAGAAAGTAGATCAGCCTTATTAGGGATTGGAGCAAACGCTTCTCTATGGACAAGCAGACCTGACCCAGTCAGATGCACATTCACATTGTGGTTCTTCTGCAAGGAATCCGGGAGAGAGAAATGGGGGAAGAAGTAACAAAGGAAGGTGAGACTGTGGCTGGTACTTGTCTCCTTATCCTCACGGAAATCACATCTTACAGTTTCAAAACATTTTTAGTTTGCAATACCTTCTTCCACATTTTTCTCATTTGATTTTCACAACAACTCTGTTATGCATTTTTCTCATTTTTAGAGGTGAGATCACAGGCTCTGCAAGACTGAGTGTGCTGTCCAAGGCCACACACTGGGAATGAATGAGAGGGTCAGATTTCAAATCCATGTCTGTCTGGGCTCAAATCCAGTGCCTCTTTCCCTCATGGTTAAATGACACTGTAGCATGTATTGAAAGGTGAGGAAAACAGTAGCTGAAGAGAAGGAATCATATAGGTGCATGTTTATGAGTTTTGATTTTGAAAAAGTCTTAGAGATAACTCTTTTGAATTTTCAATAGCATTTAGATGAAGGTATAGTCCCATGGACCAGCTCTGTCCCATAATGAAGGGTAGGATGTTATGCCCCTGGTACACCCACCCACTTCCCTACAGGGTCCTGAAAAAACATGTTGCATCTAGATTTAAAAGGGTCGTGAGACCCATTCGTTTAATTGCAAAATTCTGGTAACCAAAGTTTCCGTATTGCTCACATTCTTCACCTTCAATGATAATAATTACTACATTTTAGTGAGACTTTCCAGTTTAAAAACACCATCATGCATTCACATTTTCACACATGAACCAATACTTTTTTTGAGCCTCTTTAGAATTGGAAGGCACAGTGCTGGGTGATGGGGATGTAAACTTAAATAAGACATCATATTTGCCCTAGGATTCAAAGACCAGCAGGCAGACGGATAAGGATACAGGCAATTATAGAAGATGTGGTGTGCCCTATAGCAGGCAGGAGAACATAGTGTTGTTGTTCCAAGGGCCACTGAAGTAGGCAGGGAGACACAGGATAAGGGAAGGTTTTGGAGTTTGAGTAGGATTTTATCACACAGAGAAGGGCATTCTGGGGAGAGAGACTGAGAGTTGAAAGAGTTGGGCATAATAAGGTAAAGGAAGGATATGAGGGCTGAGGGATGGGTTGATACGTGAAAGTTCTTGAATGCAATGCTGAGAGTTGATTTTTACCCTGTGGGAGCCAGTGAAGGATTATGAGCAGGAGAATGACATGATCAATTCACATTTTAATCAATGACCAGCGTTCATGTAAGGAGAGTCATGGGAGACATTTAAATCGTACTAGCTCTGCTAGGTTAGTTCTTACTCTTATATTTCAAGAAAGGGAGCTGATTTTGAGAGTGATTCAAAATCACGTCCTGACAGCCAGTAGGTACACGTATCACAATTCAGCTGTGTAAGTCCTGACTTCAATTCCTACATATACCACTTGCCTTTGTGACACATGTCCTCAAATCTCTCTCTCTCTTTTTTTCTGTAGAGCCTATGATTTATAACATATGAGGGTGGTCTGCCCAGCTCATTCGCCACCAACACTGTGCACAGATAACTTAGATTTCCCATGAAGGTCTGGCATATGAGAGCAGAGACCTTTCTACACAATTCTTTTTTTTTTATTTCTTTATTTTTTAAATCCTACTTTAACCCAGCCACCAAGATGAATCTCCTCAGAGCAATTGCTGGATGGTGTTGACAGATGCTTGAAACTATCTGACTGCAGCTGTGCTGACAGCAGACTCCAGAGAGCTCTGCTACCTGAACCGAGTGTTGCTTTCACCTTCCCAGGACGAGGCCAGGACTCTGGGAACCTGGGCAAGTGCAGTTCCAGGTGTGGCACTTGGTCTTTTTCATGGAGGAAAACCCGGTGGAGGACTCTCCTTCAGTCTCCTCAGTTCAGCTTTGCATCGCTAGACCTGCTGTGGAGCTCCAGCATTTCATTGCTAAATGAAAGCAAAACCTAGTGTCCGGGAGGAAGCTAAAAATCATTACATTGCTCTGTCTGTCCCCCTTTATGGAGCAGGTTCTTCCATTTTTTACTAGAAACTAAAAAACCTGCTGGAGTTGGGTCACAACTGAAATTGTTTCCAGCACCTTCGTGATCACCACTTGATAATTTATGTCGAATTGTTTTGAATGGTAAAGTCTCACGTCAAGGTGTTCACCATCCTCGCTGTTTAGAACTGTCCTGACCATTTTTTATTTCATTCAGTCTCAAAATGGAAAGTTATAAATACCTCAGGCTTCAGGGTTTTGATTTTTAAAAAGCATTTATAAATTGTAGATACTGACTATTTAGTTGTCTAAAAATTTGAGTAACATAAAATAGAAAAAATACTTGAAAATGTGTGTGTATATGGAAGTAAGGAGATTTGGCTAAATGCTGTCTGGGACTGGGGAATGTAAAAGTGAAAGTTTATTTATTTTAGTATTTACTGTATCAAAAAGTCTGGCATAAAACTGCACAGTCCAATAATTCTACTGAAAACTAATTTGCAAGTAAAAGCCAAGGAGACCCAATAAAACATTTGTTACAAATATAAGTACTGTATATTAGCAAGATGCAATCTCATCATGTTGCAAATAAATTTACTTTTAAAATGTATAATTTACCCATAAGTTATCTGACTAGTATTAGGAAATAAATGATTTATAAATGATGTGTGGATTTGTATAAAAAGGTTTCATTTTTCAGAAGACATTGGAACTATCTGATTTTTCTAAATGAACCCATTTCTCAGCCATTGAAAAGAATAAAAATACAGGTTTAAAAGTAGCAGATCTGATATCTTTCTTTAAAAAAAAAAAGAAGTGACGTTACATATAGAAAATATACAAATACTACAAAAAGTTACATTCCTCCTTAGCTAGCTTCCCAGAGGCAACCACTGACAACAGTTCTTGATTCTCCTTCCATATATTTTCCATATAGATAAAAATAGAGAATGTGCTCTGACAAATCAGACTGACATTCTCTTTCCTCATGAATAAAATGAGAGGGTATCTGGCTAATTGGGTTGTTAAATGACATAATGACATGAAAAATATTTGACAAACGAGAAGGATCTGTGAATATTAACTGACCATGGGGTCCTTAACCTAGAGATCATGGGCCGTTATAAAATCTAAGGCTTCAGAGTGTCTGTGAGAGTCCTGAGATTGTAGATTAAATATACTGGGTATATGTATAAATTCATTCTTTGGTTTATTTGTTCTGTGTTTTTCCTGAGCAGGCAAAACCATTGTGGCCATGAGCCATTCTAAGGAAGAATGATACCAAAGTGTTTTGGAGCCAATGTTCTAGAGCCTGAGTTCCATTTTCTTGAGGTTCTGCCCTCAAGATGCGCATCAAATGTATGAGTGGAAGAAGATGTGATGCACTTAAGAGTTGTCCTTGGGACTTTCTAACTCCCCTTTTCTGGATGTCTTTCTTCTGCTCGGGCCTTCGCCGAGAACGGTGTCTGCATGTTCCTCACTCAGTCACCCCATTCCTCTAAATAAGCCTACTTTCTGTCCCTTCCAAAATTATCTTCCTGCCTTCTTCCATTATCAAAACACTGAATTCAGGTGTCACAGGAGAAAGTTATACCTCTAATTAAAAATTAAACATACATTTATCTAATGATAAATTATGTCTAAGTATGAATGATGGCTAATTGCATAAAGACATGCCCTGAGGCTATTTATTTGTTTAAATTATTTATTTGTTTGTTTGTTTTACTTAAGGTATCTTTCTTTTTACATGAGGTAGTCAGAAGATGCACCATTGGATATTAATTTCTATTATAGACTTTCCAAGCTTGTTTTCTTTACTACGTATATATGCTGCTACACTCACATTGATAAATTCAGGGTCCTGCACAATTACCTACACCCTAAGTGTAATTTCACCTCTTTTGTACTCAAAAAAGTATATCAGAATGCAAGTGAGTGAGAGTAATATTACATAGATAACCTTGAGTTGTCCATAACGTTAAAAAAAGGAATTTTTTTGACAACTTCACTACTCTAATGTCAGTATCATAATTATTATTTAAACTATTTTCTGTAAACCTCGTAGCAGGTTTTTCTAGTCCTCTTCAAATTAAAGTGTATTATTCATTCCCTCATTCATTTTCCATGCATTCATTTGTCTATCCCGCCACCTATTTGTTCAGTCTATATGTTGGGAGAAGGTGAAAGGGCATGCCATACAGAGAGGACATGTGCATGGGCATGAAGGCATGAAATCATACGGTGAGTCCGAGGCAAGGTGGGCTCTCTGTGGTTTTAGCCTTAAAATGCAAGATGACAAGTGGTGGGAAATAAAGCTGGAAGGATACGTTGGGGCCAGGTTATGAAAAGATGATCTTCATTTTAAGGAGTATGGACCTGTTTAGTCATTACCACATAAGTCTGGTTATGCTCAAAGGGAACCCTCATAAAGAGCAAAATCAGACTCTTCAACTTAGGTTTGTTAAAATCATGACCAGAGTCCAGGAGAGGGAGGGCCAGTGGGCTATGACCACGCACTGAATGTTGGTTCTCAGGATCCACCTCAGTCAGAAGAGCAGGGATCTGAGGGCTGAGGTGTGACCCTCTGATGTCAGCAGAAGCAGCGAGGCTCTAAGAGCTCTCAGCATGCTACTCTAATCCCAGGGAGATCAGAGTTGAACAAGCTGCTCTTGTTGAGAATTCTCAACTTCTGCAAACTCAAGAAATCTCACCTCAGTTCTACAAATCGCTCAGATTATGGGCTAGGTGCATTAACCCCTGAAGTTCCTAGCCTAGGCTTCAGGTTTCCCTGTGGTTTCTGATGTTTTTCACTTGGGAAGTATACTGCCTGGGAAATAATAGTGAATTGGGAGCAAGAATCAAGGATTTTTATCTTGGCTCTGCCAAATAGTTTTGTGACCTTGAGCAAGTCCCTTCATCTGTCTGGGTCTCAGTTTCTTCGGTTTTAAAAGAATAGTTTGGGCCAGGTGATCTCTGCTCTTCTTTGGTTGTTAACTTCCAGAATCCTGGGGTTTTATTATTTATTATACGTATTTTATATGGCTTGTAGTGTTTTATGATTTTGTTTTTGCTTTTTAGATCTCATCACATCATCATTTTAAGTAAAACTTTTCTAAAATTGATTTTATTTATTATAGAAAAATATAAAATATTTTCTAAGAGATATGACCTTTTAACTTTTTATTTTACCCTTTTATCATTGTTTTACTCTCAATGCTTTTTTAAAAAAATGGCCATTTCTTCAGACGATTACAAAAAAAAATCCCAGTTCTTTTAAACTTTACTGGGTTTTGATTTTTCAGAATTAGATCATATAACATGAGAAAAAGATCCGGAAGACCAAATCTTTATCCTCTGATCTCAAAGAACATCAAATCAACACAAACACATTCTTTAGCTTTGTTAATTCCTTACTAAATAACAAAGAATTTACCACCACTGTGTCAAATAGAGTCTGCTGTTTAAACATGGAAGAATAATATCATCAAGAAAAGAAGTAGCTATCATTTAAACGAATACCACTAGAAACCCTTTAATGATGATCAAATAAATTTACGTGGAAATCTGGGGAGGTTTTGGCAAACTTTTTCTGCCAGGTTGTTAGAACTATCCAATTAAAATATAATACGCAAGAAATTAGATTATCTCTCTTTGAATAACAAAGCAGAGTACAAGGGTATATTTTGGTTCAATGAAAGTCATGTAGGAAAGATGAAGCCTGTAGGAAGTGCTCAATACTCTAAACCTTACTCCTTGGAGAAAGAAAATAACATGGACTTTGGAGAATTCTAATAGGTTCCCGCTTATAACAAGGAGATGTTTCAGGCAAAGAAAACGGATAGTCTTTGGTTTGGGGCTTCAATTCTCAAAACTGGCCCAGTTTTTCTCTGCTTACTGGTTATCATACTCTCAGTTATTTTCTTTTAAATTATGTATTATTGAACTAACTGTGGATTCATTTTTATGATTGAAAACAACAGAAACATTGCTTTCCTATTTTAGGAAGAAAACTGAGGCCAGTACTTTCTCAAGGTTACACAGCTTACAAATAGAGGAACTGGAAACAAACTCAAATGAATGAGGAAGGGAATTGTGATTGCTTGTGTTAAAAAAAAAATAGTACCTGTTCTTCCTTTAATAAATTTATATGTTAGAAAAATTAAGCATAATAAGAGTATTGAGGTTATGATTTAGTTATCTGGGGATAACTTGGCTTAATGAAGAAGAACCAGGGTCATAAAGGCTATTTGAGTCTCAGACATACTCGTGAACTTCTGGAAGACTCTCTCCTCATCACGGGGCCATTAGTGACCAGGATTTATTCAGACTGTACTAGGAACAGGCTTTTAAGTAAATGAAACTTTAAAATGAATTCTTCTTTTCGTAGGAACCTCTAAAATTGCAGGCATTCCCAAAATAATTTTGTAATCACTATATATGGGAATCACCCCATTCACAGGCTTTTTATAGAGCTGAAGAAAACATTTATTCAAAAAATAAGGAATATAACATTAACAGAGACAGAAATAAAATGAAAAAATTTGCTAATGATCAGTGGTACCAACAAATAGGTTTATTGTTTTATATTTCCTTCCACATTTAAGTCCATGATCCACTTTGCATTAATTTTCATACAAGGTTTGAAACTTAAGGTAAGGTCCTTTCATTCATTCATTCATTCATTCATTCAATCCTTTTGCCTGTAGATATCCAATCGTTCCTGCACCATTTGTTGAAAAGGTTATCTATCCTCAATTGAATTGTTTTTGCACCCTTTTCAAAAATCAGTTGGGCATATTTGTGTGGCTCTAATTCTGGGATTTCTTATGTTCCAATGATCTCTGGTGTCAATCCTTTCATCAATACTGCACTGTCTTGTTTATGGTAGACCAATCCCCCCATTTTATTCTGCTTTATTAGATTATAGCTATTTTAGTTCCTTTGCCTTTCAATATAAATTTTGAAAAGCATGTCTATATAAAAAAATCTTGCTTATACTTTGATAGGTAATTTTGCTAGGAATAGGATTCTGGGTTGACAATTATTTTTTTAGCACTTGGAAAATATTGTTCCACTTCTGTCTGAATTTCATGATTTCTGATGAGAAATACAACATCATTTGAATTGGTTTTCTCCTGTAAATCACGTGTTTTTTTTTTTCTTGTTGCATTTAAGGTTCTTCTCTGTTTTTAGTTTTCAGAAATTTGACTTGTGTTGTGTCTTGCTGTGGATTTCTTTTGTTCGATCCTGTTTGGAGTTTGCTTAGCTATTTGAATGTCTTTTGCCAATATTGGGGAGTTTTCAGTAATTATTTCTTTAAGTACTTTTTCAGCCCTGTCTTTCTCTTCTCTTTCTGGTATTCTAATGAAAGGAATGTTAGATATATTATTATCATCCACTGGTCTCTGAGGCTCTGTTTATTTTTTTTCAGTCTATTTTTTCTCCATTTTTCAAATTGGGTAGGGAATTTCTATTATTCTTTTAGTTCCCTGATTTTTTTCCCCCTTCATCCCTTTCATTCTGCTGTTAAGCATATCCACTGAGTTACTGTGTTCAGTTGTATAGTTTGAATTCAATTTTTCTTTTTACCTTCTATTTCTTGGTTTAGACTTTCTTTTATTTTGTTTAGGCTTTTTAATTTTTCATTTGTTCCAAGCAGGCTTGTAAGTGCCTGTTGAAACATTTTTATCACAGCTGCCGAATTCTAAGATCTCTGTTATCTTGATGTTGGCATCTATTGATTGTTTTCTTTCATTGAGTTTTAAACCATCCAGGTTCTTGCTTTTATGAAAGATTTTCGGTTGAAAGCTGGACAGTTTCATATTCTTTTTAAAAACTCGGGATATTTTTTAACACTTTTTTTGAGCTGGCTCTCTGACATCACTCCAGTGTTTTCAGTTGTATTTAAGCAGGAGGAATAGGAAAAAAATATGTATTCTATCTTCCTGTAAATTCAAGTAGTCTCTAGGTGAGATTTTAAGATTATTTCAGTCCAGCTACTTCCTTGGAATCTCACAGGATGCAGAGACAAACTGTAAGATGCAGATTTAAAATAAAAAAATTTTTAAAGCTTTTACCTTTTTATGTTTTTCAGTAACATGATCTCACGGCTTCCTCCTATCCCCCTCCTACTAATCATTTTTAATTCCTGTAGTCAAAACCTAGTCGGGAGGAGGAAAAGAAGCTTTTGTGTTTGTATCAAATTTAACCATCTCCACAGACTCTGCTGTGCTGTCTTTAGGAGCTGGTTACCTTTGTAACCATGAGGGGTGCCAGAACCATAGACGACGGCATAGTTTAGTTCTCTGTTTTGCACCTGGCATAAATATTTTTGAAGTAGGTAACAGAAATGAAAGTTTTTCCTAATCCAAATAATCTAACTTTAGTATCTGTGACTCCCTCTTTTGTTTCTTTTTCATGAAATCTGTGAGTTGAACGTAGTTTTTGAAAATAAAGAATTTGATTGCTCTCTTCCTCCACCACAAAGATAATTTAAGAGAGTATCCCTGCTGGGTCCACTTAAAAGCACCCATCATTTTCACAGCTGTCTTTATCCTAATCCATTAGCAATTTATGCCTTTGTTAATTTATAATAGGAACCAAGTTTAACTAGAATGTCCCAAAGAAAACAAATGGAGGAAATACGATTAAAAAGCATACATAGATGGAGAAAACTTTTTTAACATACATATATGATAATTTTCAGAAAGTGACCCAGAATATTTGATGAGCCAACTACTTGACCAATATAAGGAGTTTAAATATGTAACTATTTAGACTTAATAAAATACTCTCTTAGAAGGTTAATAATGAAAATAATTGCAGTAATTTCAGTCACTGAAGAAGGCACCCAGCCATTTTGTTGAAATTTTGCTCTGAGATTATTCCAGTCTGACTTATTTCTGAAACAGATGTACAGAGCTGAAATGATCTATAGTAAATATAGTTTTACATTCTTTGTAAAAGTGTTCTAAATTACTTTCTATCTTACTATTAGTTCCCTGATACTTCAGCAGTTCTGAGCTGGGAGTGGTTAAATTCTGCTTAATTCAAGCCTGTGTTTTAGAAGATAATTAGATATAAAAGATCTATGGATCATAAGTAAGTTCTGATGCACTATTGTGGAACAATGAAAGTCCGACTGTGTTTTAACATAAGTGGGAGTCTAATATGATATTCTGAGTGTGCTCTTTGGAGGAATACATATCCTGGCTTATCACTTACTAGCTGTGTGATGGTTAACTTCATAAATTTTCCTCATCTAAAAAAATGAAAAGAAGAATAGACCCTACCTCATAAGACTGTTGAGAGTATTAAATGAGATAAAACAGACAAAACATTTAGTTTAACAAATACTAAGAGCTCAGGAAAGATTTCCTACTATTACTGCTACCATTTCCACTACATTTCTCTCAGAAACCTATCTAAGGGATAGCACTTTGTTCATAGTGCCTGTTTAGTAGACTGTGTTTATTAGATACAATTTTTTTTTTACTGTAATAAGATAATTAAACCCTTTCTCCTTCTCATGCCCATGTCCAGGTTTGAAGGCAGATACTATTGGACAGCATTAGCCCATCTGTTTATTTTTGGAACCCCTGAGCTAGAGAATCATCCACATTTCCTCCCCCTTTTTTTTCCCTGGCCACATTTATTTAGTCCCATGCCAGAAACTTCTTGGGGGTAATTTAAATTAGCATCCATTACAGGTCAATCTAGAAAAGGTTGGTTATTTATTGTCAGGCAGATACATGAGCCTTGCCAGTTTCAGAAACCAGAGCTAAAGCGATCTTATAAAGTTCCAGTTAAATCAACACAGCGATGTGCTAGTCTCATAAATTTCCATATAATAATAAAAATAATGAAAAAATATTACCTCCGAAATGCTAAGTATTTTCCCACTCAAAACCTCATTTTAACTCTATAACTTATACTAAAGATCACACTGTACCTGCTCTTAGCCTTATAAGTCTTACAAAAGCCCTTGGCCAAAAGCAATAAAATTTGACCTGACCTAATCCTGGAGTCGCAATGGATAATGTGTGTATTTTTCATTCAATAATTTAATGTGGAAATTAACTGCATGTGTCACATATTCCCCATCTCAAAGAGAGAGCTTTTATGGTTCTAGTGTTACACAAAAATTAAATATGTAAACAGTCTTGTCATTTAAGACTCTTCACTTTCCTGATAGCTTAAATAAGCACTACAAAAGACTCCTTTGGAGAAATTTGTTATTTCATATAGTATGGGAGCCTGCTCCATGAAATTTACCCTCTATGGTCACAGAAATTATAGCAGCAGATATTTTTTTCTTTCTCCCTGAAAGATTTGAAATAACTTGCCCACTTTAGCTCACTGTATTATTCTCTATTTGTCAATACAGGAAAAACACTGTGGAAATTTACAGAAAAAAAATTGTTGTCTTTCTCCCTTCTTTCAATGTCTCTTGAGACTTTTCTATTCCTGAACATGGGGTGGCAAGTGTCTCTCTATCTGGTCTTACTTTTTCTGCAAATGTTAGCCCTTTAGAGTAGTCATCTTTGACATGTCTTTTCCATTGCTTTTCTTCTCTCGACTCACTATTTACTCTGTATCCCATGAACTTTATTTTTTTTCTTTTGATCATTTTATTAATTTTAATGTTTTGAACAGATGCACAGGGTTCAAAAATCAAGAAGTATAAAAGGTGACATAGCCATAAGTCTCCCTCAGTTCCTCATCTGCTATCTTCCCAGTTTCCAGCTTTGCTCTCCTGCTGTAGGTATCTACTGTTCTTAGTATCTTATGTATCTTTCTAGAGCTTCTTTTTCATTCTCAAGCAAATACGAATATAGACCTCTACATTTTACACAAAAGGTAGCATATTATATGTATTCTTCAAACATTTTTAAAACTTAATTTGTCTTAGAGATCTCTCCATATCAATACATAATGAGATTTCACATTCTTTCTTATAGCTGCTGTGTATAGATGTTTATGAACAATTTATTTTAACTACTTCTCTGTTGATATTCTGCTCTTATCAACTGCATGTGATGCAATTTACTCTTAAAAAACAATGCTAATATGAATAATCTGCTGCATAGTTTATTTTACACATCTGTAGGGTAAGTACCCCTAATAAGAATTACTAGGTCAAAGGTTATTTGCATTTGCAATTTTGATATTGCCAAACCGCCCTCCATAAGGGTCATAAAAATATTCTTCCCCCAGCATTACATGAGGGTGACTGATTCCTAGAGCTTAGTCTATAGAGTGTAAGTTAAACTTTTGGATTTTTGCCATTTTGAAAGGTGAAAAGTGATATATCAGGTTGGTTTGAAATTGTATTTCTTTTATAATGAGAGAAGTTGAACTTCTTTTTATATGCTTTTTATCTGTGTTTCTTTCTCTATGAACTAGCCTTCCCTCATTTTTTTCTTATAGATTTCAAAAGCTATTTATACATTAGAAAGATGAAGCTAGGCTTATTATATGAAATTTTATATTTTAATGTTGCTTACAGTTGTTTCTGCTGAAGATATTTTTAAAAACGAGGTTGAATTTATTCTAGATTTTGAATCATGGTTATAAAAGTCTTCTTTACTTTAAGGATTTTTCCCATGTTGTCTAGAGCTGCTTATGGATTTTTCCCTTTAATCCATTGTCCAATTATAATATGTCAATATCATGATCTTTATATTAAACTACTACTAATGATGATGGCATCATCTTAAATATAATAGCACATTATAATTTACAAAGCATTTTCACTTATATCACCTCACTTGTTTTGGCTTATAATATCACATGGACAGCAGAAACAGGTACTTTTGTCCTTATTTTATACATGAAGAAACTGAAGCCCTTAGATGAAATGTTTGACCCAAATCACACACTTAGCAAGTAGCGGCAGAGTGATGCCCTACCTCTTAGTTCTGTTTGTGACAGTTTGTGATTATATCTGCCAGAGATGTTCTCTGAATATCTCTCTCCACTAGAGATCTTGCCCATTCCCATTAAGTCTGCTATTGAGTCTAAGTCTGTGCAGGATCTTCAGCTTATCTAACCTTCTTTGGATTGAGAATAGACAAAATCATGAAATCACAGAATGCTAGAGCAGTGGAAGACCTGACAGATCACAGACTAACTTTGTCATTTTATAAAAAAGGAAACCAAAACTCAGAGAAGTTGTGACTTCTTTGCCCAAGGTTATACCATTTCTAAGTCAGGGCCAAGTCAGAACTCAGAGATAGATCATTTCATTTGGCTTAAAAATGAAGAGAAGGAGGAAAATGTGTCTGCTTAATTGAAACTAATTATCTCCATGTTTATAAGCACTCTAGGGGGGAAATGAGAGGCATGAATTCATTCATTCATTCATTCATTCATTTAACAAATAATAATGTACCATGTTGCTGAGCACTGCACAATGGATTAAAATTTATAATGGTGAACTAAATAGGCACAATCCCTGCCTTTACGGAGAATATAGTTTAGAAAGAGAAATAGATATCGAGCAAATAATATATGGCTAAAGATGTAATTACAAACTGGGAAAAAGACTATAAGGGGAACTTACAAATGCTCTGAAAGAATATAACAGGATGACCTACTTATATAGACTATAGAGTCTGGGAAACCTCCCACTGCTTCCCCCACCCCCACCGCTGCTCTGCCATGTTGTCCCTGAGGCATCTCTATGGAGACCTAAGATTCCATGGATCAGTTTGAAGACCATTGATCTAGTCCTATCCTTCATTTCTTCAGAGGAGAGAACTGAGACTTAAAAGGGAAATGTGACTTGCCCAAGGAGATCACCTAGCTAGTTAAAGTAGAACAAGACTAGGACTGCAGCCTCCTGAGTTTCTGTCTAAAGCCCCTTCCGCTGTATAATGTCCTCTTACTGCAGACCTATGCTCTGCTACCAAAATCTGCAACAAAACCATCCTTTACAAATCATGGGCTCCCAGGAGATTGTGGCACTTTGACTTAATTTATACCATGCCATAATCAACATGCTACGTAGAACAGACAAATCAAGATTTTGATAAACACTTGCCAAGATATTTTTAGAAAATTGTTTTCCTTGTACCGAAGAGTGGGATGAACTTCCCTAAACAAGAGCACAATTTTAGAATTTAAAGTACTTTGTAGAACAGCCTAAATTCTTCCTTTGTTGATGGACAACTTTTGTTGGCACTGAACAGTTTGACCTAAGTTCTCTTGAGAAGTTGTTTTTATCCATCAGTGTAATCCTTAGCACACATTTCATCAGAAGTGGAAATGGTTGATTAGAAGAGAAGAGATATAACCCCATTTAGTTAGATTCAGTTAATGTTTATACAGCATTTCCTGTGTGCCCTGTGCTCATCATTCATGGACGCTGTTAGATTTTAACACTTGGGCTGTGGGATTATGTAGGTGTGATTGATCTTCAACCTATTTAGAGATCACTTCTCATTGAAATTAGAGCTCCTTGACTCATTATACTTCCTTTCACTTTTCTTAATTTTATTTATTTTTTCTTTGGGAGTGAGGTGGACTGATAAAATTGGAGAATTTTAATATTATTTCCCATGTTTACATTTTCCTATTTCCAACTATGGACTCAAAATGATAGAAAAATCAAGACTGATTTTAAAAAAGGGAACAAACTAGGAGAACTCTTAAAGTAATATTCCGAAATGCAGGGAAAACTCTAAATACAGAGATGTTCATGACAATAGCATTTATAATATTAAAAAAATTGGAAGCAACTTGAATAGCCAACAATCAAGAAAGAGTAAAAGGCATATTGATATAGTCCATGCAATATTATGTATGGATTAAAACAGTGCTTCAAAACAAAAGTCATAACATGGGCTGTGAAGTGGAAAAGAAGGTAGTGTAACATAGTCATTAAGAGTAGAGACTCTGGGACTGATGACTAAGGTTAACTTGGACTCTGGCATGGCTGTAGTAAGTTCTTCTTTTTGTCTTGGGTTCCTCATTCACAAGGAGAGGATAATAGTCTGCCTATTCCATAAGGCTGTATAAGGTTTAGAAGAAGCACTGTTTATAAAACCTTGACTCGTGCCTAGCATGTGGTATGGATTTGACAGATGTTCACCATTATTATTAAATATATGGTCTCAACTTTATTATGGCTACATCAAAAAAAAATACATCTAGTTCCTTCAAGGAGTAGATTTCTTTGGGATATAGGACTAAGGGTGAGTGATTTATTTCTTTGCTTAAAATTTCTGTTCTTTGCAATGTTCTATAGTTATCATACAGATTTGCTTTTATCCTTCCATCCTCCTTCCGCCCCAGAAAATTTTCTGATCTTGCTGTCTTGCTCTGTCTCCAGGAGGCCACTATGAACTGCATCACCCAGGGCCCCTTGCCCTTAGACTTCTGGTTGGGTTCAGGTGGTGCTGCAGTCTGGCTGTGGGTGTGTCCCTTCACACAGCAACTCCTGACTGGTGCTCCTGTCTCAGCTTTTACCACTCTCCCCTCCAAGAGCAGGGGTAAAGACAGCTTCCCAAAGTTGCTTATCCTATGTGCCTTGCTATCTATTGCTACCTGTTGCCTGTTCACAAACTCTGCTCACCTCTTCTTAAAAGTTTAAGCTGAGCGTCCTTCTGTTTTCCTGCTGGGACCCTGGCAGATACAAGGAATATACATTCTATTTATAATTGGAAATTTAAAATTTAAGAATCACAAAAGACCACTCCCTTCTCCCAAAAGGAAGCACTCTTCACGGTGTGGAGAGGCCCCTCAGCTTCCAGACTTGAGGGTGACTATTTTCGTTTCATTTTTGAGCCCTCACATGAAATTAGGCTTCAGGGTAGAACACCTATTTCTTAGAAAAACACACTTTCTCCTGGAGAGAAATTCTAGAAAGCAGTCGCGGGCTATTGACAAACTATAATGCTGCAAAGGGGTCTGGCCAAGAAGGAATCATGAGAAAGTCTCTGAGGGAAGAAGGTAGCCCAGAAGCGGCTCATCATCTGCAGTACCAGCTGTGTGCCCCGTTAAGCAGTCAGAGACAGCTGCGCCTTGAGTATAGACCTGTCTCTGCGGCCACTGGAAACGCACCAGCCCCTGTGGCGTCTGGGCTCAGCAGCTGCCAGTCTCCCAGGGGGTAAGTGATACAGTTTGTTCAGTCCGGGGGTGGGGATGGCGGTGTGAGGTGGTGATGGGGCTGGTTGGGGGTGGCGGGGGGGGGGGTTTGGCACATCACCATGCACTACTCCACTGTTAAATCTCGATTGGCAGGCTGACTTTTCCCCAGGAGGAAGTGTGGGGAGGAATCTCACAGTTGCATGGCAATAAAGAGCTGCCTGGTGGGCCTCCTTCTCCGCCAAGAGGCTTCATGGCTCCAAAGTTCCGGAGGGGTGTGTGGGGGTGGGAGGGAGGAGGAAGAAATAAGCCACTCTACTCAGTACTGATGTGATCACCTCTGCAGAAATGTTCCAGTGGCAAGTATGTCAGAGACAGCAAGCTGGGGGGAGCCAGCACAGTGCAGAGGATGAAACTGAAGGCGAGGGTAGGGGGTCCTGGAAGAGAACTCTGGACTACTTATAAAGGAAGAGATGAGAGGTGAGAGTCAATAAAAGAAGGTGTTGGACAAAGCCTGTGAAAAACTCCAGCCTCAACACTTTGGGTCAACGACAGGCCTTATTTTCCTTATACTGTGAAGCGAATTTTGTGTTTAATTTCCCCACTAACCTCTAAGCCACATAAACAAGGGGACTGTGTTTATCATGTTTATTGTGACTCACAATGAATTAATTGAGTACCAACTATATATACGTTGAGCCCTGTGCCAAGTACTCGCAGTACAGAGATGAATTAAAAGTCCCTGCTCACCTGAGGCTTAACGGTCTGATGGGAGGTACAGATATTAAAAATATGACTGCACATTCACAGCATAGTTGCATGTTAGACTCACTTAGTAGTTCTTTAAAAATAGCTATGCTTGGGTCCTTACCCTGTAACGACTCAGATTTGATTGGTCTTGGAAGGGACCCTGGCACGGATCCTAGGCGATTCTAACGAGCAGCTTAGTTTGAGAATTCCTTTTAAAAATATTCTCAGGGTTTCATAAAACATTATTCCCATGAACATCTAGTGACAGTCAAATTAAATTTAGGAAATAATTTATTAGCTATATTAGATATTAAAGATTCTAAGAAGCTCTATAATAAATCTATTTACTTAAAAAATATACCATAGAAATAAAGATGTTTGTAAGCTGTGAACATTACTTTGAAGAAAAGGTGAAAGTCATGATAGAACTTATCATAAGGTTGATTTATATAAAATGCTTAGAAAATGCTTCTCTGAAGAGATGATTTTTAATAGAGAGCTGATCAGTCAGTGGGCGGGGCATGGGAGAGGTGCTGTTCCAGGCAGAAGGCTCATCACGTGCAAATATCCTGTGATAGGGTAAATGTTTTAAGACAGAAAGAAAGCCAATGTTCCTGGAATGCGGGAGGCGAAGTGGAAAAATGAAAAGAAAAGATTTCTGCCTTCAAGGAACTTGTACCTTAGGGAAAAACTCGCATATTCCAAAGACTCCTTATCACTTTATGGATCTATGGTTTTCCCAATATAACAGAAAGAAGAAGAAATCAGTGTCAGGAATAATCCTTCACCAGCTGATATAAAAACTCAGTTTCACATTTGTCCCTACATAACATATAATTTTTTAAAACAGTAGATATGCTTTTATAAGTACGTTGCCTTAGGCTAATATTAGCATTAGGTCATGTTTACTGAGAATAGAGTCTGGAAAATAAGGAGAAGTGACTTGGAGATTGGATCAAGATGCTAAACTGACACATATGCCTCCCATCCTTTTTCTCTCCAAGTCTTTTAAAAGGTAAACAAAATATTTTAAAATAATTAATTAGCTAGAAAACAAACAAAACAAGAGCCATAAATACTCATTTCTCTCCTCCTCATTTCCTCTTTAATCCTCTGTAACCACTAATACGTTCTCTGTTTCCATAATTTAGCTATTTCAAGAGTGTTATGTAAATGGAATAGTACACTAAGTTGTCTTTTTGGGTTGGCTTTTTCACTCAGTATAATTCTTTGGAGATTCATCCAGGTTACGTTTATCAATAATGTGTTCTTTTTCATTGCTAAGTAATATTCCATGGCATGAATGTACCACAGTTTGTTTCATTATTCACCAGTTCAAGGACATTTAACTTGTTTCCAGATTTTGGTTATTACAAAAAAAGCTGCTATAAACATTTGTGTACAGGTTTTTATGTAAACATAAGTTTTCCTTTCACTGGGATAAATACCCGTTAGTGTAATTGGTAGGGTGTATGGTAGCCGCATGTCTCGTTTTTAAAGAAACTTTTTATTTTTAGGAGGTCCTGTATTATTTTGCATTCCCACCAGCAATGTATGAGTGATCTGATTTCTCTGCATCTTGACCATTTGGTATTATTACTATTTAAAAAATTTTTTTGCTACTGTGATAGGCATGTAGTAATATTTTATTTTCATTGTAATATACACTTTCCTAATGCAAACCTAATAGTTATTATACAGTGGAACATGAGCAGAGAGCACTCTGGGAGGGAAAATATGAACTACTCGAGGAAAGTAGGTACTACTCTGAAAGGATCATTTGAAATGAATTTCGAATATGATAATGGCAAGTAGGGTGTGAAAAAAGGGTAATTAGAGATTGGAGAAAACATATAGGAAAGGAAAGACAATCATAGTACACTATTTGACTCTGTAATGTCAAAAACTTTCACACTCAGTCTAAACATTGTTGACTTAGCTAAAAATGGAAACATAATTATGTTGAAAGAATAAGGTAGTTGAGTATGGTATTATGAGATAGTTAAATTCTTTTCTGTTCTAGTTGTAATTGAATAGCTAAGACATGCAATTGATAAATCAAGAAATAGCCATAGGAGCATGTTAATTAAAGTAGACAGATAGCTATGAGACCTAAAGGAGTTAAAAGTGGCTGGCTTTGAGGAGAAAGGATTGGAAGAATGGAGCAAATAACTGTTGTTTTTTCATTATAAACTCTCAGAACAAATTTTTTTTTTTTTTTTTTAAATCTCATTCTTAGATTGCCTTGGACAAACCAAATTAAAAAATGTATAAAAAGAGATAGACTCAGATTCAGTCAATAAATTGACTATATACTCTTTATAAGAAATTAATGTATTACAAATGCCATGGAAAGGATGAAAATAAAGGGACGAAAAGACAGCAGGCAAATGGAAACATGTAGATAGCAATGTTAATTACAGACAAAATAGAAACTGAGGTAATAGCATTAAGCAAGACAAAGCAGCTTCTCAGATTTCAAAGTTCCAAGGACAAATATTTTAGAAAAGAACAGCAATTTAAACAACACACATATTCACACTTTTTACTCAAGGGAATTTATACATTTTTTTTTTCAAATACCAAATATAGTACATATACAACTGATTCATTGGTTAGCTACAAGTAAGAATTTAAAAAAATCAACAGGATAGAGTCTACATTTAAATGTTTTCTTATTATAATAAAATTAGAAATTAGCACTAAAAATCTAGTAAAAAAAAAAATAAGGCCACTTAGAAATTTAAAATGACTCATTTAAAAACTGGCTAAAGTGGAAATGAAATAAATTACAAATTATTTAGAAATAAATGAGAATTATTGCACTTCATTTTTACATTTTTTTTGGATATTTACAAAATAATAGGGGAAATTATAGCTTTAAATCCATAGATTATAAAACAGGAAAAATAAAGAAACAAGTAAATTAAGTTTTCAAATAAAAACATAACAGTAGGAAAGAATAAAATAAACCCACAGAAAGTAGTAGGATTGGCAAAACTAAAACCAGAAATTAATGAATAAAATAGAAGAAAGAAGTAGGTTTTATATATCACAAAAAAAATTAGTTCTCTAGACAAACCAATAAAATAGACAAATGTTCAACAATTCAAAAAGAAGGGCCCAAATACATGACTTCAGAAAAGGAGTCATACAGGAAATTTAAAAATTGTGTTCAGCACTATATCAATAATCATAATCCAAATGAAACTTTCTTAATTTGGTAAAAGGCCTACCAGAAACATGCTGTAGACATGTTTAATGGTAAAGTATTAGATGCATGTCGACAAATGTAGTTAAGAGAGGACACCTACTATCCAAGGTACCATTCACAATGTAGTGGGAACGAGAATTCACACCGATCCTAGTTAATGAAGTGAGATCCAAAAAAGAAAAATATTAGAAAGGAAGGGGAAAAACTGACCTTTCCTTGAAGATACTATGAAAAAAAATTTTTCATGACATGCAAGACAATCTACTAAAAAAAAGCTACTACTAAGAGGGTTCAACAAAGCAGCCAACTAAAGATTAAAAAAAAAAAGCAATAGCTCTTCTACTATCCTTTAATAGTCAATTAGAGAATATCTTTCAAAGAAAGTTCACTCATAATAGTCACAAAAACTGTAAAATATATCCAGCATGAAACTTAACAGGAAGTGTAGAAGATCCATATATAGAACATTATTATTGAACATTTAAAATTCAACTTAGGAGGATGTGATGGATGGGGAGTCTCCCCAAATTAATTTAGGAATATGAGGTTAGCCCAACAAGATTTTAAAAATGAAACGACAGGCCAATACTAAAATTCATTTAGAAGACAACATGTGTGCAAATTACTGAGACATTTTGAATGAAGAGTCACATGTTTCTTACTTTAAATCAAAAGCTAGGAATGATTACGTTTAGTGAGGAAGGCATGTTGAGAGTCAAGATAGGCTGAAAGCTGGGCTTCTTGTACCAGATAGCCACGTTGTGAACGCAAAGGAAAAGTTCTTGAAGGAAATTAAGAGTGCCACTCTAGTGAGCACAGGAATGATAAGAAAGTGAAACAGCTTTATTGCTTATCTGGAGAAAGTTTTAGTGGTCTCAATACAAGATCAAACCAGCCACAACATTCCCTTAAGCCTAATCCAGAGCAAGGCCCTAACTCTTCAATTCTGTGAAGGCTGAAAGAGAAGGAAGCTGCAGATGAAAAATTTGAAATTAGTAGAGCTTGGTTTGTGAGGTTTAAGGAAAGAGGTCATCTTCATGACATAAAAATGCAAGATAAAGCAGCAAGTGCTGACATAGAAGCTGCAATTAACCAGAAGACCTAGCTAAAATAACTAATAAAGTCGGATACACTAAACAACAGATTTTCAACATAGGCAAAACAGCCTTGCATTGGAAAAGATGCCATCTTGGACTTTTACAGCTAGAGAGAAGTCAAAGCTTCAAAGAACAGGATGACTGTCTTGTTAGGGGCTAATGCAACTGATGTCTTTAAGTTGAAACCAGTGCTTGTTTACTATTCCAAAAATCCTAGGGCCCTGAAGAAGTATGCTAATTCTAATCTGCCTATAATCTATAAATGGAACAACAAAGCCTGGATGATAGCACATCTGTTTACAACATGGTGTACTTAATATATTAACCCACTGTGGAGACCTACTGCTCAGAATAAAAGATTCCATTGAAAATATTACTGCTAATTGACAATGAATCTGGTCAGTCAAGAGCTCTTATGGAGATGGACAATGAAATTAACGTTCTTTTCATGGCTGCTAACGACATGCATTCTGTAGCCCATGGATCAAGGAGTAACTTTGACTTTAAAGTCTTATTATTTAAGAAATACATTTTGTAAAACTATAGCTGTCATAGACAGTGATTCTTCTGATGGACCCGGACAAAGTAAAATTGAAACCTTTGGAAAGGAGTCATCATTCTAAATGCTATTAGAACATTTGTGATTCATAGGAAGAGATCAAAATATCAACACTGGAGTTTGGCAGAAGTTGATTCCAATCCTTTTGGATGACTTTGAGGGGTTCAAGACTTCAGTGGAGGAAGTAACTGCAGATGTGGTGAAAACAGCAAGAGAACTAGAATTAGAAATGGAGCCTGAAGACGTGTCTAAATTTCTGCAATATCGTGCTAAAACTTTAACTAATGAGGAGTTGTTTCTTATAGGTGAGCAAAGAAGGTAGTTTCTTGAGATGGAATCTAGTCCTGGTGAGCACAATGTGAACATTGTTTGAATGACAATAAAGGATTTAGAATATTACATAAACTTAGTGGATAAAGCAGCAACAGGCTTTGAAAGGATTGACTCCAATTTCTAAAAAATCCTACTGTGGGTAAAATGCTATCAAACAGCATTGCACACTACAGCAAAATTGTTTGTGAAAGAAAGAGTTAATCACTATGCAAACTTCATTGTTGTCTTATTTTAAGAAATCATCATAGCCACCCCATCCTTCAGCAACCACCACCCTAATCAGTTATTAGCTATCAACATTGAGTCAAGACCTTCCACCAGCAAAAAGATATGACTCGCTGAAGGCTTAGATGATGGTTAGCATTTTTTAGCAATACAGTATTTTTAAATTAAGATATGTACCTTGTTTTTTAGACCTAATTTTATTGAACACTTAATAGACTACAGCATAGTGTAAACATAACTTTTATGTACATTGGGAAGCAAAAAAAAAAAAAAACCAAAACATTTGCTTGTGACTTGCTTTATTGTTGATATTTACTTTATTGCAGTGGTTCTGCAACTGAACCTGTACTATCTCCAAGGTATGCTTGTACATGGATTGCAATATTACATAATAGGAAAAAAAAAAGTGAAACAATCTATGTTCATGAGTAGAACGATTAAATATATTATAGTGCCTTTATCTAGAGAATAAGAATACTATACAACTATAAAAAGAATGAAGATCAAACATACTGACATAAAAAGATGTATATGATACATATAGTATATTGTTAAATTGAAAAAAATCTAGTTGTAGAATTGGACAAATAGTGTGATAATATTTATTTTTAGAATACACAAATAAAACTACATTTGTGTGTGTGCGTGTGTGTTGTGTGTGTGTGTGTGTGTGTACATGCATCAAGAAAGGATTTGTAAAAAAATACATTAAACTCATGACAGAGATTAACATGGTGGTAGGGATGAGATATTGGGGAAAGAGTAAATCTCGACTTTTTCTCTTATACAACCTGTACTGTATTGTTTGAGGGTTAAAATTTTTTCTCCCCAAAAAGAAAATGCAAAAAAAGCTATGCTTTAGAAAAACGTATCTTAGTGGAGAACGATTTTCAGGTGATTCACAAGATGGTTGGAAAGTAAACTGGCTGGATACTGACAACTCGGCAACCAGGGGAGGTACTCAGGGGGACTAAGGCCACAAAGGCTGTCACGGCTTAGTGTTGCCTTTCTCTCACTCTCACTGCCCTGCTATTTATCCCCACCATACATGTAGTCACTCAACCCACTTCTACACTTTTACTCGCAAGCAAAATATGTTAAGTCACTGAGTTTCATGTCCTCTGGCCATAACTTCTGCCTCTCCTAGTTGTTCTCATCTGCAAACTTTTGGCTTTACGTCTGTCCAGACAGGCTAAATGAGGTTATAAATCTTTTGTTTCATGGAATTATATCACTTCAATCTAGTAATGAGGGTAGCCACCTCATGCTTATGATGAGATTAATTTTCAATTAATTTAACATGGAAAATAATTATATTCTCTAATGCAGTGCATTCTTCTTGGTAGACAAATATCTTTCCAGCTACAAGGTGTAGGTGGAAAAAATAATAGAAGTCATAAAAATAATTTAAATAACTAAACAATGTTGCATCCAAGCCCCACAAATCAGGTTTTTCTTAACTCTTATGAAATGATGGCCCAAGTGATCAAGTCATCAAGTTTGCACTATCATTATAAATGATGAACCCTGAGGGTTTTAATGTACAAATGGTGGACTCTTCCTCCTAGAAGCCGTAATACTACCAGACACCTTCCTGGAATTCTTTGGTTTCCTCTCCTGAGAAAAGAGGTTGGAGGTTTGGTTGGTAGAAGCAACCAACTGGTCTCTGCAGAAGCAGATACACTACCAGCTCCTGAAAGGTCCGAAAATCTCCACGAGGAGGAACACTTTTTAATTAAAAAAAAATATGCACCAAATGATGAGCAGTTAAATAATTTGCTATTACAGCCTTTGTAGAAAGGAATTAGGGGTGGCAGTTTCTAATCAGTTAGGGAAACAAGACAGGAAAAAAGGTGGGGAAGGACACTGTCCAAACCAGGGTACTGCCCATCCACACTGGAGCACCTATTGCAGCATCTTGTAATTGGCAAACCTCAAATTGTGACCACTCCAAGGCCCGCTTTTTAAAAAGCCAGAAAATAATTCATCCTGTGGATGGTAAACAGATACTGTACTGCACCTGTTATGGGATACCTTCCTATCCATCCCAAACCTTGCAAAGAGCAGCAAAATAACTTTTGAAAATGTTTTCTCCTTTGGGCTGCAGAGAAATGACATATGTTCTACCAAATGAGAGCATCAGGCACATTATCCAAGGCAGTGAGGAGAGACTGTGGAATGAGAGTTCTGGCAATCAATCCAAAGCATCTGAAATAACTCTAGTTCTGCCTTGTAAACTATGAAAACTGGTGAGATGGGACCAAAAGAGGCAAGGGCTCATTAATTTAGTGGAGAAAACACCTAAAAACAGACAGTAGCTCTCTTAGCCCCATTTTCCTGCATTCAGGGGAGCGGTAGGCAGAAAAATCCAGTGGGTCTCACCCTGAACTGTTTCCAGAGTTTTATGCTGGAATTGACACCTTTCATATCCAAGTTGGGTGGCATCTGGCTTGGTAACCCCCGCCCCCACCCCGGGGCCTGCAGAAGACTTATAAAGAGATGCTCTTAAAAAGGTTTCTGAATATCAACAAACTCTTAAAAAACCAACATGTTGATGAGTTGAGTGTAAACAAGTGAGAAACAGGGTTCAGATTTTCTTTCAAACACTGGCTCATGCATGAAGGGGGAAAACAACCAGTTGTCAAAATAGGCCTGAGGTTTTGCTGAACCCAGAAATTCTGGAGAACAGTGTGAGATGTTTTTGCCAGACCCTAAATACTGCAGGGTTAAGCCTTCTCTCTAACCAATTAGATAATTGTCGTTTCATCCACAGATTTCTCAATTGTTTTTTCTTCTTTTATAAAGCAAAGAAAATAATTAGCCTTGTCTCAGGGTAAATTTCCGCTAATATTTCCATAATTAAATAATTACTTCAACTCTGAATTACAGACTGTCCTGTCTCTGGGTACAGTAGGCCGCCAGCTGTTTTAAATAACCCTTGAGAGTGGTCAGGTTAAGGACTCAATTTATGACCTTATAAATTAACATAAGGAAACCTACTCTGTAATGCAACAGACAATTCTATTTATAATGCTTAATTAATCTCCTCCAGTCAGTAACAGAACCCACTTGTGACCTTTCGTTTCAACCTTGCCCAAATGCAAGTCTCTTGAGATGAGACTTGTTTAATATGTGAATGCTGATAGAATTTTCTGACATTGTGGCCAAGTATTAACTAGCTGACAGTCTGGATAAATTAGCTCCTGATAGCTCACTAGTCAAACGTAAGAAGGAAATGTCAAGTTGGACAGCACTGATTAAAACCCCTTCATCAAAACTCTGAGTGGGAGAGATGTAGAAAGAGAGGAAAGTGCCCACGTCTGACATTGCCTGCGAACACTTGCTCTGAATTTCGGAAAGTCTTGGCAGATGAGACGACCAAGAGAAAGTGTCAGAACTGTATCAAAGGATGGCTGTGAGAGGTCATTCTGGGTGGCTTCTTTTATCTGTTGTTGCTCGTACTCTCAGGCTGCCTTCTCTTAGACCCAAAGTGATACCCAACTCAAGGTTGTCTTACCTAAGTAAGGTATTATAAACAGAGAATGGACTTCTCTAGAAGCACCTTAGGAAGCTACAGAGTGTGGGCAGAGTAATGTTGGCAGACATAGGACATAAGACGTTCTCCTGGCAACAAGCCCTGGGGGGAGAAAGGAAGCACAAACACTACCTTTTTTGTGGCCCAAGGGAGCAACAGTACACAAAAATTCTGCGTTGTGATCTGGCGTCTTGGAATACACTTGCAGAGCTTTATCAGTTTTTAGCACTGTTCAGGGTATTTCCATATATCCTCATGAATCAGGAAAAAGAGATTTCTTTCTTTTTTGTCCACCACATTCATAAGTCAACACAATGAGACACTTCTAGCTCTGCTGTGAGCCTTTAGACAAGTTTCTTAACATCACTGCCTTAGTTTCCTCATCTGCAAAATGGGAATCATAACAGTACTTACCTCATAAGGTTGTTGTGAAGCTTTAATAGAGTTAATATAAAGATTTTAAACAGTATCTGGCACATAGTAGGTGCCCTGTAAGCCTTAAGCCATCTCCAAAATATCTTTCTCCCTGGGCTCTCTCTTTCTTCTCCATTGCTGGTCGTCATGTCCTCTCTTCTGTATAGTTTCCTAATTCATCTCCTTATTCTAAATCCACACGTCTTCCAATACTTCATACATAGTGTTGCCACTTCAATCTTTCATTCCTCTGCTCTTATCCTTATTAGTGGCCTGCAGAGTTCATCAAATGAAGCCTAAAATCCTTAGTCTTTATTTCAAGCCTCACCGTACTCTTAATCTCCTGACCCTAATTTCACTCTAATCTTACATTTCCCTGCACCTTGTCATGAACCGTCTCCTTCCCTCCCTTGGGGCCACGCTATTCTCTCTTTCTTCAACACATTTCCCTTATTCTTCTCTACTTATCTTAGGATGTTCTTGCTTTTATACTTGTGCTCACTGTTCTCTTCACTTGGAGTTTACTTTATCTTCTGGTTCAAATTCTAGCTATCTTTGAAAGCTAGACCCAAATGCCACCACCACCACCTTGGGATCTTCCTGACCTCCAATGCTCTGTATCTGTTATTGTTGGTTAAAAAAAAATCCATAATGCTAGTTGCCTGCCATTACAGCTATCCATTTATATGCCCCGCTATTTATTATATTCCATATCTCAGCCTCTAAGCTCCTTGGATCCTGGCTGATTCTTCAGTGTGTACTACTCAGCCCTATACCCATCCCTATGATATGCACAGAGCAGGTCCTATGCAAACAGGCTTGGGATATTAATATTAATTGAGGGGCTTAGAATGACAGCCCGGTCTTACGGTTCATCCTTTCTGTGACTTATCTCAGTCACCTTATTGCTTTATTCATGAGTTCCTGTGGAACTATTTCAACTCCAAAAGTAAATGGGATGAAAAAACAGCCTATTAGCAGGAAAACAAACACAAAATGCACAACTGATTGCCGAACAATGGATTGTTTTTTAAGGAGCAATGAAAAAATATCTGGAGCCCAGTACCTTTATATCTGGTCACTACAGCTGCATTGACACTAAGAGGCTCTTGAAAGCTGACAGTGAGTGATGTGCTGCTGGTTACTGCGAGACAGACGCTGGTTGGCACCTCGGGGGCTCCTGGGACAGAGGAAAAACATAAGGATCTTAACATAGCAAATCCTTTTCAAACAATGTTCTTGCCATTTTGATGGATACCCTGAAACATATACTATGGAAACATTTGTTTGTAGAGCCTAATAGCTTTTGCTTTTGAACACTTTCATTAGAAGTTTCAATGGCCTTTATTTGTTGCCATCTTGGTCGTATTTGATCATTAGAACATCTTCTGAAGGGGTACATAATGCCAGTCAAGCCTTCCCAAAGTATTCTGGAGATTGGCTGGACCAGCAGAGGAGGCCAGAAAGTGTTAGCAGGAACCAACATGGAGACCATTACACTTCATAAAGTACTTGTAAATCATTTCACTGGAGACTTTTTGCAACCCCATTGTGTAGAAAGGGCAAGTATAGCAACCGCTCTTTTAGGATGAGAAAGCTGCAGCCCCAAAAGGCCAAATTACTCATTCGAGAACACAATGAAGACATAGCTAGGATGAAAGCCAATGGCTTTGGATGCCAGTATAGAATGTTTTGGATGCTCTTCCCAGTATAGAATGTTAACTTGCCTCACTCCCATGCTGCCTCCTATTACGTCAAGTAGAACTTTTCTAAGAAAGAATTCATGGGCAAATACCATGGCTACTAACTTTATTAAAAAGATTTCTGATGGTTTTGGTATTCCTTAACACCCAGAAGGTATTTTTTAATTTAGAAAATTACAAGGAAAATTATATCAAGTCTAAAAATACGACTTCTAATATTCACCTGTCCTGAATGAAGTACAATAGCAAATGCATTTATTAAAACAATTGCTTCTGTCTTTTATTTTTATTTTTTTAAAAAACAGCTAGCATATATCAGCTTGAAGAGATTAATATTAAAAGCAACCTTTCATTAATGTTGCTTAAGCTATTTTCAAGAAAAAGGATTAGACCCAGTTTTGGTACTTAGTATACAGTACTACTTCAGAAACAAGATTTTCACTGCCTTTGATCTTTAGCACAGCTAAGGTTCCCAGAGCAGAGGCAGATAATTTCCAAACTGATGAACTGTCCTTTCCCTTATATTTAAAATTAAATATATTTCTAAGTTTTCATTGTTTAAATAAGATTGCTTTTTGAATAAAAGTTTAGTGTTTCACAAGTGTTTGAATTTTATATATTTTTTATATCAGAGGCTGCACTAAGCAGAACCTTCCAGTGATAGTGATATTATCCAGAAACAAGGCTTTCTTCAATTAACAAAAAGAATTGGTAAAGGGAATGGAAGTGTAGACAGAAGCATAATTCATGCATTGATTGACGGTTCTCTGTAGCCTGTATTAATTGAAGGTCGGTTTATATAAGTACTACATAAAACACTGCAGTAGAGAGTTGAAAACAACTTAAACTTGAGCTTGAAGCAGAAACTGGACAAATAGGTAAACAAATATTTTTCCACCTCCACATCCCAAAATATAGCCACTTAGGGCATCAGACCATCCAGGTCATTGGGCATTAGTGCGTCGTGGTGGAAAGTGCTAGATGAGTGTGGCATGGTGGAGGGAGGCCAGCAGCACTGAAGCTTCATGGCTGTGGCCAGAGAACCTATCAAGAGCCAGAAAATCAAGCAAGACAAAAGATCCTTTTACAGCTTCTCAGAGCCCTTGCTCTAAATAGGCTGACAACGGCCATCCATGACTCCGTAGTTACAAAAAAATCAGTACAAGAAGGCCTGGCTCTCTCAAGTCAAAGTTTGGGCTATTTAAATGTAGAAGTCCTCTGCTTATACTCACGGGCATGTTCGAAGCCTGTTTTCATGCGTCTGTAGAGCCGATACCTCCACTCCCAAGCTTTCAGCTGTTTTTCTTTCTCTGTGTTGTCCAGACTGAATCCTTCATTCTCCACCTGAGCAGACAGTTCGCTCACCCTTTCCTGGGCTTCCTGCACCAGGGTGTTGAGGTGCATTGCTCGGCTTTCCAGGCTGACAACTGAAGGGAAAGAATTAGGATGACTCCTTTGTCTTTCTGGGGGAAATGCAGCTTCACCAGCAGGATATCTAAGAGTCTACTCTGTGTTTTGAAAAATACCTGGTGAAAGTGGGATCTATGTCTGTTAACATCTTGTTATGATAAGGTCTAATTAGTGACATTTATAACTAAGATTAAATGATAAATCTCTCAAATTAAGATATTCCCATTGCCCTCTGACCTTCTCATCACACACACCCCACATAGCTGCTTAGCACAGTTAATTAAAATTCCACCATCAAGTACCCATGAAGACCACTTCCAATGCAGATTGCACACATTTGTTTTTATGATCTTCCGAGGAACAAACACTTAAGGGCAAAAGCTCTGTAGGGCAAGGAAGGCCCTAGGAAAAATCATCATGAGGCAAGCCGTATTCTGCCAAAGTTGTTCATTTTTTTTTTTCCTTTGGTAGAACCCGATTCAAATTTTTTCATTATCACTTTCTGCCCAGCTTATAGACATTTTTGTATGTGTGTCTTAGTGGCATAATTCTCTTAGTATCAATCTATTTATTGCTATCAAAGTATTCTAATAATGCAGACATAGTAGGGCTAGTGAATTCTGATGGCTGGATGACTTGACATTGGTCTTTGGTTATGGTATGACTATAGGAAAGGTCTCCAGAGATGCCCAGGCCCAAGAGAGCAAGTTCTACTAGATCCTCTTGCCAAGACAGGTTATAAAGCATTTTTCTGTTTTGCCCAATGCATGATCATCTTTATTTGATTAACGCCATGTTGTTTGCCCAACCTGCCATTGTGTGAGTGAACATTCATGTCAATGAGAGATGGTTTCACATCTGTGTCGGCTGGGAGGCTGCTCTTGTGGTGGCTCTCATGCATGTGAGGGCCTGCCTAGGTGGTCACTAGGTCACTTCAGAGGAGCCCTTCTTGGTTAGTGATAAACAAGAGAAGACAGCCTCAGCATGGACCTGTGGTAGAGGGTCAAATAATGAAACAGATCAGAATAAGTTGGCAGATCTGTCGCCAATACATCGGACACTCTCTGTGACCAAAACAGTATTTCCCCCTAGTGGGTGGGAAAGAAATTCAGTCATTTCATTCTTCTAATTAAGGGGGAAAATATTATGAAGATAACTCAAGTGAAAATTTGTTAGCTCTATTTTGAAATGGAAATTAGGTGGTTATATATTCATATTCTCTGTGTTCATAGGCATGTTTGCATTAATTACAGGAAATGAATACTAATTTATTATTGCCCCTGCACACCATCAGTCTAAATTTATTTACAGATGAGGTCAATGAAAAATTAGTCAAGTCTTTTTTTCTTTTTCTTTCTTTCTTTCTTCTTTCTTTTTCAAGTCCCTGTTTAGAACACTCAGGACTGTGTTTTGCTGCAGATTTGTCATGGTTAATGAATGTTGCTGTAGCAGTCAATCATGTACTCTAAATACTGTCACACTTTTTTTTAAAGCCTCAGTCATGAGCCATGACAGAAAAATAAACAAATAAATATAAAGCTAAAAAACTCTTTCACTGAGCAGCTACACTATGCAGAATCCCCCGGGAAGGCTAAAGGAGGCCAGAATAAATGATAATATAAGTGCTGTGGACGTAGGGAAGCAATGATGGTGTATGAACACGGAGGTTCTGGAGAAAAAAAATACACATACACACACGCGGGCGCATACTCCAGTGGAAAAATTGGCAATATTAGTAGCCTCAAGGTGCAATTTCCTGGAGCAGTGAGATTGACAAGTCAGTACTAAATGCTGTTAATTTAACTAACTTCAGATTAATGGTAGAGTCTGCTATGACTGAAGCCCGCAAACACAGTCTCATTATAGCCTTGCTGGGAAGGTCCTAAATATAGGCATTGACAGTTTAAAACAAATTCGTATACATTTGTGTATTTTTAGACATAGGTTAGGCGTCAGAGTTTGTGTCACAGTTTTCAGGTTGATTAATTGACCCAGTAACTGCACCCTCTACCCACTCCCCCCTCCCTCTTCCAGTCCAAATTATAGAGAAAATGGGGGAATTGTCCTTGCTAGGTCATTCAGTGAGCTTTTTATTGTAAGCCTCGTGTTTGAATTGCATGCATGCGTCAACACTTGGGTGATAGACACATGATTTATAAAAATAAATTTTTCTAATACTATGAAATCCCCCCTATTAATTTTTATATCCACAACAGTTATTACTGGTGTGAATTCCAGGTGGCATTTCAGATGGACAGCTATGCTTGGCTCCGCCTGAAATTTTTCCTGCTTTCCCTAGCACATGTTTTGTTTCTAGACTTTTCCTTTCCTTCTAGGCTATAGGCTTGATGCTATTTGAATTGTAAGGGTGAAGGGTTCTACATCTTTAAGATAAAGCATTTTGCCTCTTCATAGACTAATGAGGAAGATCCACAGAATTTTATAGCCAGGTAAGTTTTCCACGATCATCTAGATCCCTACACTTCTCAAGCTGGGATATCTGTAGCATGGCGTAATATGGTGTTGGTGTTGGTGGGTGCAGAGAGCATCTCTGAAGCCACAGAATGAATATGTGCATCTTCCTGGAGCATCAAATTTTCTATGTAGATTTCGGTTAAAGCACATTACTTAGAAATTACAATGAATACTTCTATTACAGAGGAACATAAAAAAACTTCCCCCAAATCGAAGATTTTTTTTTCAAAAGGAAATGTTGTAAGAGAAATTTTTCTTTTTTTTTTTTTTTTTCTTTTCTCTCAGATTAAGTCCTCAGGTACCCTTGGGAATATCCTCACTTGCCTCTGTTAGAGGTAATTCCATGCAGGATTTGGAGAGGCACTGACTGAGCCAGTGGCTTCCAGCCATTTCACCAAGCAAAACTTTTATTATTTTTTTCCTATGGATTTTTTTTAATAGCTTAATAAAACACTCTTTTTTTGAAAGATTTTCTTTATTGACTACCAAATCAGTTGACTTATAAATTCATCATTTTCTCCCTATTATTAATGACCTATATAACTGCCAACAGAAGTATCTGTTCAGTATGAGATAATCAACCTAACAAACATGGTTAATATATTTTAAGCAAAAGCAAGTAAAAGTGATAATTATATTAGACTGCGTAGTTTTATCTTGAGTAATGAAGTGGTAGGTTAGGCTTTTTGACCCCTCTGGGAGCCCCATTTCTATTTTTGACACTCTAGGATGAGAACCTTTTCAAACTCCTTATTTTCAGATGAAGAAACTGAGACCCAGGGAAGCAGGATGATTATCCAAGATTTTCTTAAATACCTTAAAAAATGCAGTGAACTTGTTCTAAACCAAAAGGGGTGCAAATTAACCTATTATTTATGTATTACAGTTTTATAGTCCCTGTCTATTTGTCACAAGGTTGCTGAACTCATCATTTCGGTTGGCTGGCCAGTTGGTTGGACGTAGAAACTAGAAAGGCTATGTCTATTTTATGATTGACTTCCCTGCCCATCCACTTCTCTTATTCTTGGATCCATTCCCCTTTCACTTTCACACTCTGGATAGTTCTCCCTTAAGTCCAGAACTCCTGGATCCGTTTTCAAGGTTTTGTCTTTTCTCTCTTTTTGCAGTGGATCTCATCTCCAGCCAAGCAAATATCCCCCTGTGCAGCTATAGCCAGCACAATAGAGGGTCTGTGAGTGTGCTGAGCAGTCGGGCCGAGGCAAGACCACTCGGCAGCTCCTGAAATTGGCTTCATGCTATTGTGGTGTTTAATTATCAACAGCATTTCTACCACCCAGTGTTTCTGAGTGGGTATTTGTTATAAGACCTGCCTAGCTAATTAGCTACAGGGTGGGAGCACAGGGAGGGGCGGGCACTTGGTGTTCAAAGAATACAATTACAGTTACTGTTTAAATCCTGAGATAAGTAATGATCAGACTGAGTGGATTTTCTTCACCATCAGAATCTAACCTACAGTTCACCAACCACTTACTTACCTTACTATTTCTTAATTTCTTCCTTGCCCTGCAGTAAGTGAATTTGGGCCTTATTGATAATTGCTTAAAAGCTTGAAAATTTAATGAGGTAAAATGTAAACTAATTTAAATTTGTAATTGAGTCTTTTAAGGAACAATTCATTATCTTGCTTGAAAAACAAAATGAATACATTTGCCCATTACTAATGATGTGCCATTTTATAATTCAGCAGCAACTTTCTATGGTTATTAGAATTTTTTGTTTGTTTTTATTGATGGGAAAAATGAGGCATTGAGACAAGCATTTAATCTCAGTGTTCGAAGAATCCTTAAAACCACCTTAGGCACCTTTTCTATGGTGCCCCTGGTTGTGTGTGATTTCCTCCATGAACGGAACTGCAAGGTGGCCCAGTCTATTTCTCTTAATTTTAACTTAAAAGAGTTTAATTTAATTTTAAAGAGTTTCCTTATCGAGCTGAATCTACTCTTATTTTCAAAGTGGAGGTAAAGTGCTAAAAGGGATTTGGGGTCCTATAGATAGATCAGTGGTCTCCAACCTCTTTGACACCAGGGACGGGTGCTCCTATGAGAATCTAATGCCTGATGATCTGAGGTGGAGCTGAGGCGGTGATGCTAGCGCTGGGAGTGGCTGCAAATACAGATGAAGCTGCGTTCTTTCACCTGCCGCTCACCTGCTGTGTGGCCCGGTTCCTAACAGGCCCTGGACTGGTACCAGTCTGCGGCCCGGGGGTTGAGGACCCTGCTATAGATCAGGCTCTGCCCCTTATGAATGTATGACCCTAACCAGTTACACTGCTATCTTGAGTCCAAGTGTCTCATCTCTAAAAATGGCACAATAATAGCACCTGTCTCATAAGTTGTGATAAGTTGGTGATAGTCTTTACAGAGAAGGCTCTCAATTATTGGAGGTTTATATTGTTATAATGCCCCTCAGTCTGTGTTTGTTATGTTTTTTTTTTATATAAACAAAAAATAAATCAAATACTTGTTTTTATAAAATAGTGTTGTGGTATTAAAAAAAATAATTTTTGCCCTAGATAAAAATTTTATGTTCCAGGACCATTCAGAAAAATGTTATATACGAAAGGGTGTCAATTTCAACCCTATCTGTTATTTCAAAGGAGAAAACAAGGTCACTTAGGTATAAACCTTGCATTGTAAGCTAATATCCTCTGGGCAACAAAGAATAGCAGTTAATAAAATTTATCTTTGCTGATCATAAGTGACAACCTTCTAACAACCTCCCAACTGACTTGTTTTCAGGTAGGAACGTCAAAAGAAATGATATAGAGGTATTCCAATAATTAAATGTTTTTAATTCAAACATTCTCCTACCAGAAAAACTCAGATCATAAGTTTCAATTTACCTGTCTTGCTAAGGTTCGGGACTCAGAATTCACTTTGGCTTCACTTATTTCCAAGGACTTGAGAGTTCAGGTTCCAAAAATGTTTTAGAGATTTGGAGATTAAATGTTTCATTTTAATTACTGTGGCACTTTCTTCTCCCAGAACTCATTATACCCTGGACAGGGGGCGCTGGAATCTTTTTCTCTGCTTTTCCCCCAGCAGAATGTGGATTTACAAGCTCCATATTATATAGTTTAGGTTGTAATTGTGGTTCTTTCTTTAAGAAACCAGAGCCGCTGACACAGAGAGGAACTTTCTGCCTAAGTCTCCCAAACTCGAAGGGGCAAATGGACATTTTCTCTAAAACCAATAAGCAAAACACTTGAAGAAATTATTTAGGAAATACAAAGCAGATTACCCAATGATGTCACAGGGAGCTTAACTAAGAAATAAGGTATCTACATCTTCTGCTAATTTTTCAAGTGCTATCTGATAGAACTATAGTGTAAGCCACATTATTTTATATTTCCTAGTTGTGACATTAAAAAGCAAAAGGAAATAGGTGAAACTAAGTATAATTTATTTTAGTTAACTCAATAGATCCAAAATATTATTTCAATGTGTAATCAATATTAAATTAATAAGGAGAATATATATTGTATATATTACTGAAGGCTTGAAAATGTAGTGTAAATTTTACATTTAGAACACACATTTTGGATTGGACACATTTCAAATACCCAATACTCATATGTGGCTAGTGGTTCCTGTGTTGGACAGTGTAGCTTTAGAACATAATATTCTACGAACTTTAAAAAGTGCTTTTACAACACAAACTATACAACAGAAGGGTAAAATATTTAAATTATTTACTTACTAGAAACTCTTGGGTTATTTTATTTTGATTTTGAGAGTTATACTGGCCAATAATTTTTTGATCATTTATAGTATGCCAGGGAAATGTTTTAAAGCTATTATTACATTTAATTCTCAACAATCTTAGGTTTAGGGTGTCCAGCTTCCAAGAGTATCCCAGTGATCTCTGTCTCTTGGAATTCACACCCTTCTACACTATACCAGGTTTTGGTCTGTGTGATCAACAAGATTCAGGAGAAATGATAATATGTCATTTTTGAGATTAGGTTATAAAAGAGACTGTTGCTTCCAGCTTGGTTGGTCTCTCTCCCTCCTCACCCCGACCTCATCATTTGCCCTGAGAGACCCGTGCAACAAGGAACACAAGTCTCTTGTCAACAGTCATTCTGAGTAAGCTTTGGAAGTGGACCCTCTAGATCAGTCCAGACTTAAGAGGCTAGGAATGGTTGTATTGCAAGAATTTCAGGGTTGGGACCTAAGGTGAGTATGTGTGCACACGTGTGTGTGTTGGTGGTTATCAAAAATACCTTCTAACTTTATCTATAATCTTTTATTTTTTTTATGGGGAGAATATATTCTGTATTGTGTATATATTTAAAAATTAAAAAAGAAAAGAATGAAAAGATAATTATTAACTTGCAGAGCAGGTGACTAACTTAGGCTGTGGCTACCTGATGTTTAAATAATTATTTGGAAACATAAGAAAAGATCACTGAATGTTTAGTAAAATAATTTCCTTTGAAATAAAAAATATACATATACACTTAAAAAGAAGTAGACTTGGGATTCATTCAATTCAATTAAACTCATTCATTGGGTCTGTCCTGCTTGCTAGGGATATGGTGATTAATGAGGCAGACAAGTTCTGCTCACGTGGGAGTTTACATTTCTAACTTGGGGGAGACGGAAAATAAGTACGTAAAAACACTGAGAAAAATGTACAGTATAGTGCTATTGTGCTATGCAGAAAATTAAACTAAAGTGATGTGATGAAATTAAAATGAAAATAAAGTGACTTTAGCCTTTGGACTTGGTGGACAGAGAAAGCCTCTGTTGAAGATGTGACATTGAAGCAAAAAGAAGGGGTGGACCATGTAATGATCAAGATTTAAAGCACTCCAGCATTCCAAGAATAGGAAATAACAGACGTGAAGGCCCTCTGGTAAGACAGGGTGACAGACACATTGAAGGGACAGAATGGAGGCTGGTAGGGCTGGCATATCATGGTGAGGGGTGAGTGGGATGAGATGAGGTTTGAGGAGCAGGTTTGTAAGTCAGGGTGGGGGTTTGTATGCCTCTTTTAATGATGCAGATTAAAATATCTGGGGATCATTCTAGAGAGGTGCCTAAGGCTTGTTCTTTACATATTCCTAATGGCTGCAAATCTTTGTCCTTCGAGGTAGATTTGATTTCAGGAAACCTCTCTAAATCAAGTCTGGTGAACAGGGAGGGTGATGACGCTGGGCAATGCTGTTTTGGAACAAAAATCAGGTGTGACTCTAAGCAACGAGTCAGATTTTCTCATAAACTGGCTCTGAGGACAAATCCAAAAGTGTTTAGAGCAATGGCAGCACTGTTGGAGCAAGTATGGGGTCTCCCATGAGGACCATGTTAAAGGATAACATTCGTTTGGATTGTAGACTTGCTGGTGTGTTTGTTTACATAAAGCCAGCCTCATTAGTTTATAGTCACACCTCTCAGACGTGCCCTGAACCAGTCCCAGCACCGACACGAACCCCCGACTATTGCAGAACCCAGTGGTGCATCCTGACGAGTCTGCCAACATTGTGACGTAGGCGTCCGTGCCACACTCAAATGAGTTACTCTGCAATTTCATTTTACAAAGTAGCTGAACATAACTAATTCTGCGTGACATTTCCTAGTTCCATAGGCAATATCCGAGAGAAAGTGAGAGAGAGGAGAGGGTCTGGAGAGAAGGGAGAAATCTGCTCTAGGAAAAGGCAGAAAGACTGAAAGTGAGGAACATCCTACCGTTCTTACCTCCATATTATTAAACAGTATAAAAAAAATCAGTCAGGCTATATCTACAACCTAATTCTACAAACAGTGCCTGGAAAATAACAACAGCAACAACAACAAAAGGTACCTCAAAGCATAAACTGCTGGAGGACTTAAAGGTTTTCTCTACACACTGTGCATGTACTACATACAAAATGTATGTGTATATGTGTGCTAAAATTCAACATCCGCTATTCCCACCAGCTTAAGACAGGGCTTAAAATTAAAACTGAGCACCTACTATGTGCCAGGTACTAGGATCAAAAGACGAGACAAAAATCCATGTGAATGACCAGATTTGCACATGACAGGTATCCAAAAAGAACTAGCTTCTTTATGGTTACTGTTTACAGAGCCTACATAATGCTAAATAAATGGCAGCCTCAGAAAGGCAAGGACTTCACTGGTGATTCAGCAAATTCCTCCTGGAGACTGTTAAACTGTGATTTGAGGGTGGGGGCAGGATATGAGTTAGTCAGAATTAGGGTGGGGTTTATGACTTGAGACTCTCCCATATGGTGACGAGTCTTACTCAGGTAGCAGATGTTCAGCTGAGCAGGAGTCACGGTGACTGGGATACGAATGGATGAAACAAAGGCATAACCCCCAGGCGTCCTGTGGTGCCTCTGTACATTAGCTTTTAACTCCAGTCCTTTCAGATTCTGTGCCTATTTCCTGAGCTCAGCACATCAGTCTGAGAAGATGTTCTTGGGATTCTACTTTAATAAGGACTGATGTTTTCTTCTAGAAGGAACGAATACTACTTTGGGCTGCTTCCCTACAGGTGGGAGGAACAGCAAAAAGTTGCTGGATAAAGATAGTACATTCATCTAATGAACAGGTTGGGGTTCTGTGTATATTTAACCTTGGGACAGTAGACAAATTTGGGAGGCCACTTCTGGGATTTCCTCTATGAATAAGGAAATGTGCATGGTGAGTTTCAAGGTGTGTTTATGAAAAACACTTCCATGTAGTTCTATGATTGAGGGGTTAGAGACTGGAACACAGGTCTGACCAGTGGCTTAGGAGTTAAGATCCTAAACTCATCTGTGTCTTTGCATTCCTATTATAAAATGGGGAAGGTTACAGAGGACTTTCTTCTGAGTTGTATTGTGATCCCTGGTTGGCGTGGTGGAAAGAGTACTGGGCTAGTTTTCAGAAGGGAGCACACAGGGGAAGGGAGGACAGAAAACTAACCCTATTAGAAACCCTGCACTCCGCTGTGAAATACTTGACAGGCGTTAGAAGAGGAGCAGATGGAGAGTCAGGGAAGGAAGGATTTGAGCATCTGTGGTGTGATAGTCAGTGTGTTAATGTTTTTCCACAAATACCAAAGAATTTAATATGGAAGATCTAGGTTCAGTTCATTTCTCCACTGCTTATTAGCTTTGTAGCATTGGGTGAACTATTTGACTTTTCTTATTCTGGTTTCCTCATGGATTAGAATGAGGACAGTAACTCCCATTTCACAAGCCAGTTGTGAGGATCAAATGAGATGATGCAAGCAAAACCATTTTTGCAATGTGTAAAATACTTTAAGAACTTAAGACTTCGTCGATTTTTTTCTCTTATACCCTGCCTCTAGAGCTTCTGGGGAACAATATGTAGCAGGTGTTTGCTTATCTGGATCTGGCTGGCAAACTGGATCTTCTCATGGGCTACTCATACTCATGCACAGAAGCAATTCTATTTCTTTTGTACTTGATATACAAAGTGAATGAAAAATCCCTGAAAACAGATTGTGTTCTGTCCTGCCTCTCTCCAACAGGAGTGGTACCCAAGTGCTTAGAACAGAATAAAGAAATTCACCATAGAATTTTAGCAAACAACACACAGGGAAAGATGCAGGGCCCAGTGGCCATAGCCCTCTATATTGGTTGTTTGGAAGGGCAGTAAGTTTGCATGGAAGGATCCCAGATACTGGTTCCCACAGATGTGGCTCGAGTCCTTGGCATCCCTACTTATTTACTAGATGTGCAATGTTTTGGTCAGTCACTTGGCCTCTCAGAATAAAAAATTCGTCTTCAAAATGGAGCTAATAACATCATCTTGAAGGGCTAGTATGAGAACTGGAGATAATGTACGTGGAAACTTCATAGGTACTCAATCAATATTCCTTTGCCTTTTTTACACATGTGGGTGTAAATACATGGTGCTGTCTCTTTGACTTATTGGGTGGCCAAAATGACTCAGGTGTCATATTTTCTAGAGGTTTAAACCTGGGTTTATTTCTCATCTTCCTTTACAACTTTGTAATGTAATTGTGGTTATCATCCTAGAGAGAATCAGAAAAACCAGGGGTCATTTGAATAGATCTGCTTTTAGTTTAACCAGATATTTAGTACTTGGGTCCTTTTATGGAGATTTAATTATGCACAAAGGGGCTTGGGGAGATTGGGAGTCCTACTGGTTTCACAGAAAATGGAGAATTCTTTGTAGCCTCTCAGGTAAGTAGGACTAATGTTTCATCCAGCCCAGTGCAGGCAACATCTGGATGAATGGTCTCCTTGTTCCTATAGAATGGAGCTCAGTCTGCATTCTCTGTGTTCAAACCTCCGATCCTCCCTCCACTGCTCCCTCCCTGGATCTTTGGGACAGACATTATTGCAACATAAATTGGAAGGGAGCAAATAACCTTTTCGATTTCTTCCGTCCTTATTTGCCATCCCTGCAAATCTCTAGTTCCACTAAGAAGAAGCGGCACTTTGATGACCAAGCTCTGATTGAACAGCCCCAATCCTACTGAACCCAAATCCTCACTCTCTTGGACATGGATGTGGTGAGCTTAGCATTTTTTAAATAAAGAGTTTTCTGATACAAAGATCCACCTCTGTACCTAGTCTTTGGGTGGTGGGGGTTTATGAAATTTAGGAGCAGAGATGTGACCTCTAATTACATACTTGCTTGCTTCTCTTTCAGCCTTCTGAGTCTCACCACTTGGAAGTAAGTGAATCAGCATTAGTGAAACTAACAGTTTGATGAGTTTACTTTCTTCTTTCAGGAAACATAAAAACTGTGGCTCAGAGCCATTGTGGTCATTGGGTCAGAGAGTTTGCACCATGGGGAATGTGAGTGCCTCCCTCAGAATGTTGCTGTGAGGATTAAAGGAGTGAATTCACGTAAAGTGCTCAGAATAGAGCCTGGCACATGGTAAGGGATGTGTGATTTTATCCCATCTCCCCCTGGGCGGCATCTCCCATTGGCCCACGGCAACTCCCTTTGGCTAGCTCTACTTCAAAATACATCCAGAAAGAAGCCATTCACAAAAGACCATATTATATGATTCCATTTATACAAAATGTCCAGAATAGGAAAATCTATAGGAACAGAGGGTAGATTCGTGGTCGCCCTGGGCTGGGAGCACTGGGGAGGCTGGAGTGATAGCTAAAGGGTATGGGGTTTACTTTGGGATGATTTCAGTGGTCTAAAATTGATTGTGGTGATGGTTTCACAATTCTGTGCATATACTAGGAACCACTGAATTGTACACGTTAAGCGAGTGAATTGTGTGGTATGTGAATTATATCTCAACTAAGCAGTTAAATATATCCAGAATTCTACCCCTAATCACCATCAATGTTACTACCATGTTAGTCTAAGCGACTGGCATCTGTCTTCTGAATGACTAAAATAGACTCCTAACTGGTCTTCCCAATTTCACAGTGGCCCGATTACTGTCTGTTCTCCACAGAGCACTAGTGATGTTTTAAAATGTAAAGCGAAATACGTCATTCACTTGCTGAAACCACTCTACGGTCTCCCTATTCAGCTACAATCAGAGTGAAAACATCTTACTATGGTCGGCAAGATTCTGAATGAGCTGGTTGGTGACTTCTTCAGCGATCAATCACCCCTTTGTTCATTTTGCTTTGGCCACACTGCCTTCTTGTTCTTCAAATACGGCATTCTCACTCCTGCTCGCCACAGCACCTTTCTACGTGATATTCACTCTGCACAGAATCTGACCCCATATCTTCTCACATCTCATTCCATCAGGTAGGCTTTTCCTGCTCAACCCCATTTAAAATAGTTTCCACTCTATCAATCTCTAGCCACTCATTCATTTTATTTTCTTCATGGTATTTATCACTGTTTGAGTTTATATTTTAATTGATCCATTTATTTGCTTATTGGCAGTCTTCTCCACCAGAAAAAGTTCTGTGAGAACAGGGATTTTGTCTTGCTCACTCTCACATTCCTGGTACCCAGAACAGTGCCCTGTCCTCAGTGTTTATTGAATGAATGAATGGATGGATGAACAAATGAAGCCATTTTATTAATTATGGACACAAAGACACCAACACGCACATACTTATTCTTTTTCTATTTATACTTCCTATTCGATAGCCTCACTTGGAGTATTCACATTGGGTTATATTCTTAGGAGGATGTTCCTTCTGGGTTCTTTTTCAATACCACTCAGTATATTCTCTTTAGCATGTACTCACTGCTTAGAATGCTAAACACTATCATTATCTGCATGAAAGTCCATAAGGACATATAGAAGATTTCAGAGCCTGTGCTTAGTCAACCATTTGTGCTCCAAAGGTCAGCATTGGCTGTTTCAGTGACATAAAGCTGGGTCTAGCCTCGATACAGTACATGTTTTTGTTCTCAGGTTTACTTACAGTGTGGACTTTCTCTGGCCCCTGTTCTCAGAAGAATCCTAGCAATGGGCACGTTGTTGGTCATGATGGCAATGTCCAGAGGCGTCAACCCCTCACTGTTAGGTGTGTTGAGATCTAACTCTTCTGGTGTGTACTGATCCAGAAGGAGCTGCACAGCATCGATGTCTTGCTGTTCGACTGCTTCAAACACAGCTTCATTGCCCTGGAAGTTCTGGAGAAGAACAAAAGTGGGTTGGGACTGTTTCATAGACCAGCGCATCTTTGTGGCTTAGCTGTCTTGAATTTTAGAGATGGCTTTAGCACTGCGTACCCATTTATAAGTGTTGTAACTGCAATTCATCCCAAGGTCTCCAAAGTAAACACTGTGTGAACCCTCCCTCCATCATTCCTAATGGACATTGAACAAATATGTAGATTTGGTGCATTGAGAAAATACAGGAGAGCATGGCTAGTCTATAGATAAGAGCAAATATCAGCTTTAATCAAACCAGGCTTCTTTGGATACTGTTCAATAGGTTCTTAAAAGGTGTTCTATGAAGAAAGTAGCATGTGGCCAAATAAATTTGGTAAAATTGGATTAAGCTTAAGTTACTGCATTACTTTACTCTAAGACCTCTTAGGGTCTTTAATAATTTTAACGTGCAATTGTGACTCTCCAATAGGTGGGAGATATAACCTGTCTCAAATATCTGTTCATAGAACATATTTTTAATTGCATTTGTTTTAACTGTCCTTGGAATACTTTCTCCAGAACACAGTTTGGGAAATGCTGGCAGAGATAACACAGCATGGATAGTTTAAATTGTGATTAGCTTGAAATTAAGAGTACACTTTCTCTTCTTCAAGCTCACTCACTCCCCTTCCATCCCCATGTCTCTACTATTGCTTAGACCATTATCATCCCTTGCTTAAACCACAGCAATGAACCACCAATTGCTAGTCTTAGTCTCCTCCAGCCCATGCTCCATACTGATACAGGAGTAATGTTTCTAGAATTTACATTGCATGTCACTTCCGTATTTACGAATCTTTAATAGCTCCACACTGCCTGCAGGCTGACTCCCCAACTCATAGACTCCTTTTACTAACCTCTTCTCCTCAAATCAGAGCTGCAATCACTGAACACCTGGCATTTGTGAGCCCTCAAGTGAGGGCTCAAGAGGTTGTGTCAAGTGGTCATTTCAGTAGCTGGGTGGAAGATTGTTTTAGGGCCATAAAGAACCAGAAGTCAAATATTCATAAAGATAATACCCATTAAGACAGTATGGTTCCTTTGAAAAGTCCTTTCAGAGGATGATTAGTAAACAAAGGAGAAAAGCTGTGAAAATTCTCTCAAATACATATTTCTGTAGTTCATGGGAGAAGAGCAACACACATATACTATTTACACATCTATCTGGTATATTTTCTCCAAGAGTTTTGTGGTCTTTAAAAATGTTGAAATACCATTGGACTTGACCTAGCATAGGAATCGCCTGACTAAAATGTGGAATGGAAGGTCTTCAGTGACCAAATATTTAGGTTGGCAAGTTTTATTTTTAGTCTCATCAAAAATCGATTTTCCCTATCAAAAGCTGCAGGTTGGCTTAGCTGAATACATAACACATGATTGAAATCTGAAGAAAATACAAAGCTATTATGCAAATGCTTGTTTTGACAATATGGACCCAGGGAATAGAGTTCTTTTGGTGTGCAGCTCTGTATGCTACAGGACAATCTGCTGAGTGGAAAAATGTTTTGTCGATGATCTGCCAAACTGAAGAGCCTCTGATGCTCAGGCCATAACTCAGCTACAACCAAGCCCTCCAGAAGATGAGTTTGAAATGAAAAAACAAATAGAAAACAAATGAGTGCAAAGTTAAAATGCTGCCCTGTCCACAGTTGTGTGTTTGTTTGTGATTCTTAGTATGTCTAATTTTTCATGTGCCATATTTGCTCTCACTCTTAAGTCATTTCCTCCTCCATGCTTTTGTTGGCAAACTCTAGTATGCTTCTATCTGGAAAGGCTAGGGCTCATTTCTGTTTTAAGCTCAAACAAATGGTGCCATTACCCCTCTGCAGAAATACCCTTGCTGAGCATGGTAATATTATGCCCTCAGCTTTTACTGAGGGCCAGTATGAGAAACTGCCATATGAGAATGTTTGTAACATCACCAATTCTATTCTTTAGTCTCCATTACATAATTAATTGTGACATCTTATAAAAACCAGAGGATTTAGTCACAGAAAAATATTAATTTCTCCTTATAGACCAATATTCTTTCAGCTCTCAGCTAATGGGATGTTATAACCAATTGTTTCCCTTTCTGCTTTGACTGACTAGGAACTCAGAACAATGAAATGATAAACTTTAGGTACTATATTTGTCTAGGTTTTTGGTATATTTATTTTTCTTTCCACACCCCCATTTCTTTCTCTAGTTTTTTTCCATTCCTCCCTCCCTCACTTTCTCCCTTGCTTTCTCCCTCTACTTCTATCCCTATCTCTTGATTTATTTCCCATTATATGATACACATGCATTTTGGGCTTGGATTCTGTTTTGAATGCCTTTGGAAAGCACACGGGATATACATATAAATAAATAAAATATTGTTAAGTTGATCATTCGATATTTGAATGAACACTGGAGCTCTCAAATGCCCATTTAATCTCATGCTTCATATTTGTCAAACTGCTATTTTTTTTTGTTTCTTTGGTTTATTAGAGAAAGAAATACTAAGGGAAAAGAAAGGAAACGAAATGAAGAAAAATAATCTCACGCTCAACTCATACTTCAGCTAGCAAGATGGATATGTGCAGTTCCTACCTTACCTGATTTCCAGCGTTTATAAAATTGCTAATGTCAGGTTCTGAAGTAATGTCACCTTAGAATCTCCTTAAATCCAAACACAACTCAAACCGAGAAAAGAATAAAAAGTTTTATTACCACCGAGGTCTTTCTGAGACTCAGACGATCAGTTCTTGTTCTGAAATAGGCCTCGTCAAATGAAGAATGGCTCCCCTTCAGTTTTTCAGAGAGATTCCTGTACAGGCGTTTGGCAGCATTGGGAGATGATGGGGCGCTGTGTTTCTTTGACTGGGAAAGATGTAGATTCTGCATTTGTTGGGTCATTTTCACACGGCAATTCCTAGGAGGAGGGAAATATGATGTATCTATCATTTATACAACATAATTATAAGTTGATGCAAAATTTTATTATCTCCAATAACCATCTGAAATCTTAATAAAATATAGCTGGAAAGGACCTTAGAAATCATCAGATCCAGCTTTTTTCACGTAATAGATGAGAAAGCTGAAACCCAGGGAAGGGAAGCAGCTTGTTTATGACCACACAGCTAATTAGTGGCAGAAATGAAATGACAGCTTCCATTTACTGTATTAACATAATACGTTTATACACATATGACATGAGCTCTACTCAGAGTCTTTTGGTCTCTATTCTACTGGGAAGAAGCATCTCAATTCTATAACCCAGGGAGTCTGTCCAGTTCCTCTTGGGCATATGTAATTGGTATCTCTCTACTTACCTTCTAGATGCTGCCCTCTGTTGGGTATATTAGAGAATGGGATTGTTGCCTGCAGATCCTTCATCTCCTGAGATTTAAACTGTGTCTGTTTTCTGAGATCCAGTGGACCACCCGGTGACCAGAAGTTTGGGGGATTTAAACCCATAGGCCATCCCTGCTTACCTGCTACCACAGATAGTGTCCTCCAGGGCACTCACTACTGGGATTTCCTAAGTAGTACACGACCACTGTTCCACAAATCTCTAAACAGGTCCTAATAGCACACCTGAAGTCAGTTTCCTGGAGATTACCCACGCTATTTCGAAAGCCATCCATCATTATATTGGTACCGCTATCGAAATAGCAGTGCTACTACGGCTCTGGCTGCCTGGCATGCACATGTGTTTTGGATGAACAAATGCATGAATGAAATCACTGGCCAAGACAGTTATGTGCAAGGTGTCTCCACCTCCGGTGCAGCCTCTGGTACATTGAGCCCAGGTCTCTCTAGAGCATGTACTACCATCCCACCACCTCCCCTTAAAATCTCTAGTGGAGCCTTTCATTTGTAATGCTGCTATCACTGCTTAGCTGTGACCCTTAGGTCATCTCTAGTCCTTGAATTTTTAGAGCTTTATGGACCCCATAATATAATATTTAGAATCTCTTTTACTGACCAGACTTTTCACAGGACTGACTTTAATGCTTCCCCCATTCCTATGGGATAAAATCTAAATTCTTCAGCCTCTCATATAGGTGGCCTTGTCTCATACTGTACTTCTACATTTTATGTTTCAGTCTTTGTGACCTCCTTAGGGTTTCCTAGATAGCTCAAATGTATTCCTACCTCTGGATCTTTGTATGCTCTGCTCTGCATGTTCTGGAATTCCATCTGTGTCTTCATTGCCTTAGAAATGACTGTTGATCCTTAAAATTTATGCTTCAGTGGTCTCTGACATCCCTAGGCAAATTTACGCATTTCTTTCTTTATTCACTTAGTATATGTCGATTACAACAAATCTTTTATTGTATTACAACTGTCTCCCAGTGTCTATATACTTCTTAAAAATAAGGACTGCCAAGTATTAATTTTTATATCCCCAGCACTTAAAATGTGCCTTTTTAGGGTAAAATAAATATAACACAGATCAGAATATGAATTGCTACTTCTTCACCTACTGACTATATGATCTTGGACAAATTACTTAACATGTCTAAATCTCACTTTTCTCATTTATGAAATAGGGATAATAATAACTTCTAAATATTATAGTTTTAAGGATTTGATGGCATAATGCATGTGAAGAGCTTAAAGTATAAGACAGCTCATGGCAACTCTCATTTTTGTGATAGCAGATATATTCAATAGATACTTTAGAATAATGAATGCATATATGAGACTCTATTGCATGTAATATATTATGGGGCTATCCAGAAAGCTAATTTTCTCCCCATGCTTCTGAACTGGGTTTCACATCCACTAGCACTAATTAAGCTTGACTCTCTTGTACTTTAACAAATAGAGATCCATCTTCATTCCACTGTTGAATGTCTTTAGATACCTTTTAAGTCTTGCTTGCAGTTTTCTCCAATACAAAAAGACTTTCTAGTGATTTCCAAGGTGGCCAGACCTATTGGGTACTAATCATGTCCAACAGGCCCTATTCAGTCTTACCCAAATGATAATATTTACATTTGGAAGAATGATGTAAAACACTATAGTACTGTAGTGTGTATGTATGTGTAGATGTTTTTCATAAAACTTTAATAATCTTTTAATTTACACAAGGACAGAAATGGAAAGAGTGGGTGATTTGGTATCCTTCTCCTTTCATCTACAAATCCTTTACCTTTGACTCAGTAGCAACTACAGTATTTCCTCTCTGTTTATTCCCACGAAAATTCCAGATTGATATGCAAGCTGGCTCCCATGAAGATTGCCTTAAACTCTTTCTTTCTGCCTTCTGTCTGTAGCCTTTTCCTTCAACATTAATGCCCCAGTTCTTGCCATCTGTCTTGTCGACATCATTATCATTCCCAAAATAACTCTATATTCTTTTACAGTGCCCAGGAATCCAGTAAATAAATTCTTGTCGATTGATCGAATTCCAGTTACTTGCCTTATAACTGATGACACCTACCCACCCCTTTTGTCCTTGCTCATGTCCCATCTGTCCTCTTCAGTCAAAACAGGTTGACTTTCTCTGTCCCTTTGACTCCCTTCTCACATTTTCCCAGCTGTCTCTTCCTCCCAGGCTATTGTTTAGCATGTTTCTATTCTTCTAGATTTCCTCTATCACTATGTTTTATTTTCTACCTCTATATTTAAAGTTTTGTCTGATGAGAAATACTGAGGAAAACAGCTTTCTATGATCTGTTCTCATAAACATGCATGACCCTCCCAACTCACTGTGCTCTATTTTTTTTTTTTTTACCCTTATGGAAAGGGACAAGCATTTGAGAAACAGCTTTGGCTCTGGTATTTGGCAGACCCTAACTTGAATCATGATATTGTTATCTATAATCTATGTGATTTAGGACACTTTATATAAATTCTCTGGGTTTATTTAATCATATATAAAAAGAGTTCTTTCAGAGTTGAATAGTAAACAAATTAACAATGAAAGGTCCATATCCTATTTGGTGCATAGCAGCCACTCAATAAATAACAGTAATTATTAAGGTTATCTCAAGTGTTCTTCTCAAATCAGAGACACCAAAGTACACTGTAACAATTCAATCATTTTTTTGTTTGTTTTAAATGCTGTTTCGAAATCTAATTTTATGTGTTCATAATACTATTTAATTTTTATTTTGATAGAAAAAAACAAGTTGAGATATTTTAATTTGTATGTTTTCAGTAACTTAGAGTAAAACAGAAAGAGCAAGTAGGACTTCAAACTATTCAAAGGAAAAGAATGATAAGTTGAAAAACTGCAGAAAAAAAATAAGAAAAAAATAAGAAAACATTATAAATAGAAATAAAATAAAAATGAAGCAGTTGGGCTACAATTTAATATATTGTGAGCACAGTACATTCAAATGGTTTACTTCTCCTAGTAAAAGACAAACCTCTCCTTGAGAGCATTTAGATCTTGCTCCCCAGCACGTCATCAGTTTGGCTCAAATAAACTAAAAGGAAAAAAAAAAGAGAAAAAACCTCTCCAATTGATATTTTAACAAATTCATTTATAAGTCATAAACCTAAAATAAACGTGCCACAGAAATACAAGAATAATATGACAGTGGAGACAGCAAAGTAAGAACCAAAACTCCTATCACTAGCAAGAGTTGTCAGAATTAACTTTTTTCAGAACACTGGAAATTAAACAAAAGTTTGCAGCATTCCAAGAAGTGTTTATTGAAGAAAAGTGGCTGAATTCAGTAAGAACAGTGAGTTTTGTGGCATTTTTAACTTGTTTGATTCCCATCTTCCCCAGCTCTGTGGTAGTTATGAAGATCAACAGCCTACATTCGTAGTGTAAAAACAATAGTCTGGCAGCCATTGGTTGGAGTAGAATGATGATGCAGCTCCTTCAAAACTCCATTTTGAAAGAATTATCATTATTTGACTTGTCTGGTGGTTCCTTGGAAGACCCAACTCACAAGTCTTTTCTTTATTTGACCTGACTTGGAGCTTACCAAGTGAAAATAACCATTTCCTCTGGGGCATCTGTCAGAAACAAACATCAGCAATTGCTAATGTCACAGCTTCCTGAAATGCTGGTTTAAGAGTGAGGCAAAAACAGTAGACTAACCAAAAAGCTTAAAGGAAAAGCTGGGGAATGGGATGTCCATAGAGGATTGTGAAAAGCTCTGACACATTCCTGGGGATCTGTCAATCCACATGCATGCCCAGGGTTGGGAGTATTCATATGAAATATCTGAGAAGGTCTTAAGCTCTCTCTTGTCTCTGCTGGACTTTGAGGTTCTGTGCAAGCAAGAAGTGATAGCAAAGGCAGAGCTGTCAACTGCCTCGTGAGAACTGAAGGCTCACCTCAACACGCACACAGAGCCCCTCTGCAAAGACTGGGAGATTTTTTGGTTCTAGGCATTAGCTGACCACTAAGCTAACCAAGCAGAGACTTCAGTGGCCATATATGACAAAAAACACAGACTTTACAGATTTAGTTTTGAAAAAAAAAAATCACTAAACAAAAAACCCTGAGAAGGGGGGAGAATAATCGGATTTCTAGAGTTGCCACCTTATATTATTTAAGATGCCTACTTTTCGACAACAACAACAACAAAAAAGGAGACATGCAAAGAAACAAAAAAATATGTGCCATTCACTGGAGATGAAGCAATTGATAAACATTGCTCCTGAAGAAGCCCAAATGTTGAATTTATGAGACAAAATCTTTAAATTTGAAATCTTAAATATATTCAGGGAACTAAAAGAAACCATGTCTAAAGAAAAGAGGGAAATTATGAGAATGAAGTTTCACCAAATAGAGAATATCAATAAGAAGGTAAAATTTTAAAAATGAAGCCAGAATCAAATAGAAAATCTGGAATTGAAAAGTAAGTACAGTAACTAAAATTAAAAATTCACTAGAGGAGAGGGAAGAAAAAAAAGGCATAGATGATGGAGGCTCTGTGCATCCCTCTGGTAACCAAATCAAAGTTGTGACAGAAACGAGGAGCAGTAGCAAGGCAAAATCACCTGGGATCTAGATGAACAAGCCATACAACTAGGGAGAAATACAAGAAATCACCCTGCAAAGGCAGAAAGTAGGACGGGGCGAGGATGAAAGGCTGCCTGGTCTTGAGCGGCTGAGACAGAGGCTGAAGCAGTGGCAGACGCCTCTTAAAGGGGCCGTGTCCACGAGCAGATTTTCGTGGTGATGGACCTGCTGGCTCTGAGCACCAGTGCCTATTTAGCTGTGCGCAGGGGCATTAGAGACTTACAGGAAGACATTGTCGGAGTGAGGGCCAAGGCGAAACTCGCTCTATACAGGAGTGCTGGTGGTAGCCATTGTTCCTTGTTGGGCCCTCTTCACTCCCAGTGTGCCAGACACAGTGCCATAGCCGTGAAATCATCAGATTGGATAACAGAGGTTGCTCCATCCAGGTTTCCCTGAAACCCTGCCTCCCCCAACTCGCAGCACCCCACCCCCAACTCAAGCCACATCCAGGTGTATCCTCAGTGAGTCAGGTGCTCCTTGCTGAGCAGCCTAGACTCACACTGGAGGCAGCTGGCCTCGGTTTCTGGTGAGGCCTTTTGAGGCAACTATAAGCACAGCATCTGTGGATTGCCTGCTGAATCTTTACTAGCTCTGGAGGGAGGCTTGGACTAAGTTTGGCCTGTAGCTGAAGCCCTCTCAGGACTGTGCCACTGGACACCTACTTCACAAATCCACACTAATAAGACCAGGAGACTTAGAAGCTTTGCTAAGTACATAGAAACAGACAAAGAAAGACAGCCAAAATGGAAAGACAAAGAAGCAGAAACCACATGAGGGAATAGAACAGAGATCCAGATATAATGGAGTCAGGTAACCTAACAGATGCAGATCTCAAAACACTGGTTATAAAGATGCTCAATGAACTTTTAGGAAATGTATATAAATTCAGTGAGAATTTCAACAAGAGATAAAAAACATAAAAATGGAAATGGAAATTATAAAAGGGAACCAGTCTGAAATGAAGAACATATTATCTGAGATGAGAAGTATCTTACAGAATAGGAATAAACAAAGTGAATACAGAAAAGGATCAAATGCCCTATCTAGAGGATGGGAAAGCCAAGGACATGTAATCAGAATGTCAAGAGATAAGATGCCAAGACTATAAAAATAATTTAAGGAGCATATGGGACACTATTAAGGGTTCAAATATCCATCTGATCAGCGTAACTGAAGAAAATCAAGATGTTGATCAGCTTTTGAAGAAATAATGATGAAAAACTTCCCTAACCTGGCAATGGAAAGGGACATAAACCCCAGAAAGCTCAGAGAATCCAAAAGTTAGGGATCCAAACAGGTCCACACCAAGACACATCATAATTAAAATGCCAAAGGTTAAATACAAAGAATATTAAAAGCAGCAAGAGAAAAATAGATAATTACATATAAGGGAACATCCCATACGACTGACAGCTGATTTCTCAAAAGAAACTATGCAGGACAGAAGGCTTAGCAAAAATTATTCGACAGGATGAAGACTCAGGATATGCAACCAAGTATAATTTATCCAGCAAAACTATCATTTAGAGTTGAAGGGCAGATAAAGAGCTTCCCAGACAAAAATAAGCTAAAGGAATTTATCACCTCCTAGACAGAATTACAGGAAATGTCAGAGGGACTTCTTTAAGAAGAAAAATACAAGACTCACTTAGATTAAAAAACACACAGAGACTAAAAGGAAGAGGATACGAAAAGATTGCTTTGATGGACATAGAAGGTATTTAAGTCAGACAGAGAAATATAATCACTATATGATTTCACTTATATGCGGAATCTAAGTAATAAAAAGAACAACAAACTAATCAAAAACAGACTCACAAATATAATGGACACTTTGGTGATGGACAGAGGGGAGAGGAGTTTGGGGGGCTGGGAGAATGTGGTGAAGAGTTAAGAAGTAAAAATTAGTAGTTGATAGTTGGTCATGGGGATGGGGAGCACAGCATAGGGAATGCAGTTAGCATTAATATGTTGGCTAGGTGGAGGGTCAGCGGAGGGAGGGAGCAATTGGGGGAATAGTTTATGAACTATGTAGATGTCTAACCAGCATACTATATACTTGAAACCAATTACAATAAATAGATTTAAAAATTCACTGGAGGGGTTCAATATCAGATATAAGCAGGCAGAAGAAAAAAATCAGAAAACTTGAAGACAGATCAATTGAGATTATCCAGTTTCAAGAGCAAAAAGAAAAAAATGAGTATAATGAACAGAGTCTCAGGGTCTGTGGAATACCAACAAGTGTACCAGTGTACATATAATACAAGTCCCAGAAAAAAGGATGAGGAGAAAGAATATTTGAAGAAATAATGGCCAAACTTCCCCAAATTGATCAAAACAACCCACACATCCAAGAAGCTTAATAAATACCAAGAAGGATAAACTCAGAGATTCACACCTAGACACATCGTAATTAAATTATCAAAAGCTAAAGACAAAGAGAAAATCTTGGAAACACACAATAATAATATTCTGTACAAGGAATCCTCAAAAAGATTAACAGCAGATTTTTCACTAGAAAACCACAGAGTCCAGAAGGAAGTGGAATTACATATTTAAAATGCTGAAAGAAAAATACTGTCAAATGAGATTTTATTTATACAGCAAAGCTTACCCTTCAAAAATGAAGGCGAAATTAAGACATTCACAGATAAACAAAAACAGAGAATATGATAGCATATCTTGCCTACCAGAAATATTAAAAGGAGTCCTTCAGGCTGAAATAAAAGGACACTAGACAGTAACTTGAGTCCACATGAAGAAAGAAAGAGCATTGGTGAAGAAACTATGTTGGTAACTATAAAAGGTAGTATAAATATAAGACACTGTAAGTCTGTCTCTTATTTATAACTCTTTCTCCTTTCTGATTTAAAAGACAATGAAATGAAAACGAAAGTAAGGAAACAATTCCAGTTATGATGGCACATTAAAAAGATGAAAATACATAAAAATAAATGTAACAAAGAAGTGTAAAACATTAACTTCTCCTCAATTACTCTGTTTAATGTGGCATATGATTCCTGCTGGGAACTACTAATACATCATGTAATCCCTATAGGCACCCATAAGAGTGTCTTGAAAATGATAGCATAGTACTCTTTACATCTTTGTATTGAATTGAACTGGAAAAAAGAGACTCAATGTTGAATGAAATACATGATGGGTAAAACAGATGCTGGAGAAATGACAGGGAAATTGTTTTTGTTGTGTTAAGTTTGAGATGTCACTTCTCAGAGAGCCCTCCTTGGTAGCCAGTTTGGCTGATAAACTCCATAGTTTGAGATCTATAGTTATATTTTATTCCATTCTTTAACCTCAAGGTAATCATAGTGGTTTTAAGCACAGTTTTGCAAGTAGGAACTTTGATATTCAGGCTGATCTAACTTCAGGTTTTGGCTTTTGTATTTATTAACTGTATGATGTTTGGTAAGTTATTTAGCTTCCCTCAGTTTTAATTTCCTCATCATTAACAGTAGTCTTCATCTCAATTATAATAGTCATGTCTAAAAAGGTTAGTAGAGTTTTAAATGAGATAATGCATATCTGTTGTTTAGCAGAGTGTCTGAAATAAATAGATGCTTGATAAATATATTTTTTAACATTTATTTATTTCAGGCTCACTGTTCCCAGGCAACTACTGGTCCAGTTTCTGAAACTATACATTAGGTTTTATTTTCTAGAATTTTATACAAATGACATCATCACTATGTACTTTCCCACCCTCCCCCCAAATCTGCCTTCTTTCACTTAGCTTAATTATTTTGAGATTTATCCATATTGCTGTTTATCAATAGTGCTTTGTATTTTTATTGCTGAGTAGTATTGCACTGTAAGTATACTACTTACTAATCAATGTATAAGGTATCATTTTAATAAAAAAATGCAACTCTTGGGATTTGCTCTAAAGAAAGATGTTTCTTTTCTTTTCTTTTTTTTCTTTCTTCAGAGAGGTTTAGGGGGCCTGAGTTCTAAAGAGAAAGTGTCACAGATCTGTTACTGGAAGGTGGGCTGGTCTCTGCAACATGGCTATAGGATTAGACTTCAGGAGATAGTTAGCCAGGGGAGATACTCTATGGAAAGTTATTTCTATGGAAAAGTTATTTCTAAAATATGTGTGTGTATATAATATAATATATATATTATATGTATATATACATATAATACATATACATATAAATATACATATACATATAAAATACATATAATACATATAAATTATATACATATAATATATCTAATAATTTTTTTTATCCCCAAATCTTTAACAAAGGTCATGTTAAATGTTACAGGCTACCAAACTTTTAAGGAAGAAATAATACGAATTCTACACAAAACTCTTCCAAAAATTTGGCTTTAGTTCTGACACCAGCATTGCCATGATACCAAAAAGGCATTACAAGAAAAGAAAGCTATTACCTAATGTCTCTCATGAACATAGAAGCAAAAAATATCAACAACATGTTAGCAAAGAAAATCCAGTAATATACAAAAAGAATACTGCACATGATCAAGCAGAGTTTATTCTAGGAAAGCAAGATTAGTGTAACATTCAATCACTCATCAATGCAATTCACTACATTAACAGAATAAAGGGAAAGATAATAGGGTCATTTTAAAAAGAAAAAGCAGCATTTGACAAATTCAACATCCATTCATGATAAAAGAAAGGAGTATAGGGATTTTCTCAGGCTGACAAAAGATTCTGCAAAAATCTAAGCCAACATTACACTTAATGATTAAAGATCAAGTACTTCCTTCTAGGATCAGAAACAAGGCCAGAATGTCCACTCCTACTTTTTCTATTGTACTGGGCATCCTAGCCAGTGAAGTAAGGCAAGGAAAATAAAGAAGTAAGATTGGAAAGAAAGAAGTAAGACAGTCTTCATTTGCAGATGACATGAAAGTTCTGTAAAATAATCCAATCTACAAAATATACTTGTGAATAAATATAACGAAATATATACAAAACATGTATATTTAAAACTACATGACATTAAAAGATGAAATTTTAAAAGACCTGGATAAATAGAGAGATAGACCTTGTTCATGGATTGGATCAGATAAATTAGTATTGTAAAGGTGTCAGTTCTTGCAATTTGAGCTATAGATTCAGTACAATCCCAATAAAAATGCTGGCAGAAGTTTTAAAAAGAAATTTGTAATCTGATTCTAAAATTTTTATAAAAATGGAAAGGATCTAGAATAGCCAAAACAACTTTGAAAAAGAAAAACAAAGTTGGAAGACGTATACTACCTAATTTCAAGACTTGCTATAAAGCTATGGTAATCTGGGTATATTGGTGTAAGGATAGCTATATAGATAAATACGATGAAATAAAGACAGACATATAGATGAAGAAAACAGAATACAGAGCCCATAAATAGCCTGTATATATATAAACAATTGATTTTTGACAGAGGTGTCCAGGTAATTCACTAGGGAAAAAGAATTTTTTTCAACAAATAATGCTTGAACAATGGGATATCTCTATGCAAAAAAAAACAAAAAACCCCCAAACCAAAAATCCCTCAACCCCTACTTCATATCGTGTATACAAATTAACTTGAAATGAAATAGATCATACACCCAGCTTGCATAATATATAAAATTTCTAGGAAAAAAAATAGGAAGAGTATCTTTGTGATCTTGAATAAGACAATGATTTCTTAGAGGAGGCACACAAAACACAAACCATAAAATAAACTGGTCTTTATGAAAATTAAAAACTTCTGTTCTTTGACAGCCTGATTTCACTAAACTTTTGGAGGATGTGTGAATAATACACCTAGAGTCAAGCTGTAAGGAAAGAGTAAGCATCCTAGGGAAGCCAGGTCCAAAAAGTCAAGAATAACCTATGGAGAATGGAGCCTCCTCAGATTTACTTCAAAACCACCTGTTCCCTGGGCTTTGGCCATTTGCTCAAGTAACCATCATCCTTTCTCCTAACACCCACCAGCTGTCTCAAGTAAAGGGCAGGTTCTGGCATGGCCTCCATCATGCTTGCTTGTGACAGTAGCTGCAGCCAGCTCTAACCCAACCAGATCCATGGAGGGAGGCTCCAGCTTCACTCATGGCTACCCCGAGGGACCGGGTAACATATCTGGAAAATAAATAGGAAAAACTGGACCAATGAAAGAGAGGAGACTAGAAGTAGCCAGCAGATAATTTCCTATCCATTCTTCCCCTATGGACTGTTTTGAGGGCTTCTTGGAGGCAATCACATACAAACAAATGAGACGTGAAACCTTGCAGTTCGGTTACCACCTGTATTTGTTTTCCCTCCTTTCTTGACTCATTTCCCTTTTTCTTTCACTCCTGATGCCCATGGGTTGTACTCCAAGTACTTAATAGAACATCTTAATCAGTTTTGTCTCAGGGTTTGTTTTCACAGGCGAAGACAAAATGTAATAAAACCCTATGAGAAAGTCAGTACTGTTATATTCTCATTTTACAAACAAGGAAACTGAGGCCTGGGGAGGCTAGGTAACTTGTCCAAGATCCTGCAGCCAGTGAAATGGAGGAGGCAGGATTTGAACTGTGGCTCCAAACCCATGCTCTTAGCAACCCTGCTATTATTCTGCCTGAGGGAGCTTGGTCTGGCTGCCTGTCAGCTTTCTTCCTAGACCTTGATTCTGAAGACAAGATCTTGCCCTTATTATGAGTTCTGGCATGTCTAGAGTCCCCGTTTCATAGGAGATTGGTTGTGAGACTTTCTTATTGTATTTGTACTGTGAAAAAAGATCTAGGCCAGTTTAGATGAGGAGCAGTTATAAAACAAAGCATATTAGAAACAGGAGCTCTAGCCATTCGTGACAGCTGGGTAGACAGATACATTCATGCAAGGGAACATTTCTGACAGGGACAAGATTACTCTTCAGGCTGTGATGTGAACTAGGGACCTTCAGACTTCAACTTACTTGCCTGCCACTAGACAGAAAAGAAAGTATGACCACCATTCCTCTATTTCTCCTCACTTGCTATTAACATGACAGGTATGTCTTTGATTGCTAAAGTGTGGCCAATTCTATCATACTAGATGATATATAATAAGGTGGAAGCATCCTTTCCAGTTCCTGTGCATTAAAAATATATATATTTTAATTCTCGTGATAAATTTTGAAAGCTGTGACTTCACAGCAAGAATTGATTTTTTTTTGAAGTTTTAAAGCATGTTTATGAGAAAGAAGGTAGAAAGACAAGATTGATTCTGTACTTCAGTAAAGCCTTTGTAAGTTATGTATCCCATGATAGACCCTGGGGATTCAAAGGTGAATAAGACAGGTTTCCTCTTAGAGTGACCAACTATCTTGGTTTGCCAGGGTCTGAAGGGTTCCCAGGATGCAGGAATTAGAGTTAAAACTGGGAGAGTCCTGGGCACACTGAAACAAGTTGATTGTCCCGAGGAGCTCATAGGCTAAAAAAGAAGACAGTTAATGCAAGCGTATGTAGTTATGAAATAGTGTGATATGTGAAATTATGAATTAATAGTAATAGCTTTTACTTCTATAGTAATCTGTGAGCCACGAACTCTTTAGAATAATGCCTTTATATGTATCTGCTCACCAAATCCTGTAATGGTCCTGTGAAGAAAGGACTACTGTTATCCCCATTTTATGTTAGTAAGAAACTAAAGCACTAATAAGGGGCAGATCTGGGATTTACAGCCAGGCAACATGGGTCTATATCTGAGATCGTAACCTCTAAATGCCTAAGGCAAAGAGATAGCATGGAGGGGTGAGTGATTAACTTTGCAAGTGATAGGAGGTGGTCCTGAAAGAAGGGAGTGTGGGGAAATGGATTGGAGAAAGTGATCCCTGAGCAAGATTTTGAACAGTAAATGAGGAATCAACTAGCAGGAAGGAAAAAAAGGGCATCCAGGTATAACAGGTTAGGACATGGAGATGTGAAATGCCTCTGCATTGCTGGGAGACCGTGCCCACAGGTGTACATTTCACCCATCATTCCAAGGTCTGGGAAAGAAGCCTGGAGAGGTAGCAGGGCCAGGCCATCAAGGGCTTTGCATGTCATGATAAGGAGTACAAATGTCAACTTCACAATGGGGAAGCACTAGAGAACTTTAAAGAAAAGCTGAAACATATTTTTAGAGAATTACTCTAGTAGCATCCAAAGGGTAATTGGAAGGGAAGTGGGTGTGGTAGAACCAATGACTGAGTATGACCACGTATGGAACTCTTTAAAAACTCCCTGTGACTTCAACAACAGCATATGACAATGGGGATGGAAAGGGCTGGAGAGATTTAAAAAGTGAAAGAAGTTAAAAGGACCAAACTTGATTAGCGATTAGATGGAGGGGCTAAAGGAATCAGGGAACCTTCTATGAGCTTTGCTTGGTTGACGAGGTGCATAATGTTCCACCAGTAATTAAAAAAAAAAAAAAGGAATTCAGGAAGGAGAGTAGAGAAAGATAGTGATTTCAGCTTTCTACAGTGTGACTCTCAACGGTCTAGAGGAAATCTAGATGGTATAGTCTAATCCAAGCATTCTATAAAAAGAAGGAAATAGCTTGTCCTAAAGGCTCCTTAGTTTTCTGATCAAGAGTGAAATAATTATGAGGGAAGTTCTAGGAGACAGGTATGAAATAAATAGAAAACAATAGAACTAATATAATATTAATACAACATCCTTTGGGTTTCCCCTGAGATGGAAAACATTTAATACATTAATTTACAGTAAGGCACCAGTGGCTTAATTGATTAATTTTCCTAAAAATACTTTTACCTTATAAAAGACAGCAATACTTAACTGAATCCTTGATAAAAGAATTTCAGGTACCTTCATCTTAGAGATGGGGCAATATATATATATATATTTTTTTTGCGGGGTCAAATGAGCCTTTTAGAACTCCTCAAATTGTAGTACATTTTCAGCTGCTGATTTCATGTGCATATGTTTGGAAGTAATTTGAATAACTGAAAGTTGTCCTAAGTTCCATACATGTATTCTATTCACCCTTGAACTAACTCTCCCCAAATATTTGCATGTTTGTTTGTTTCAAAAATATCTTTCAGTATCTTGGCATCATAAGTTTAGAAAATCAGATATTACTGATCAATATGGAAAAAAGTTATTTATATGATCTATTCATTTGAATTTTAAGTTTTTTTTTTAACTGCCATTTTCTAGCCCTATTCTTCCCTTCTAATCTCTTAAGTGTGATCATGCTTCCTTCACGATGCTCTGTATCCCTTAGATGGCGGAAGGAGCATCCACCCCTTTATCCTCACATAAATAGTCATCTGTGGGTTTCTGATGCATGCTTTCTGGATTAAAGTGCATGAGCAGTGATCTTGATTACCTATTGTACCCTTTAACAAGAAAGCTTTAGGTAGTATCTCATGGATACGTTAATTGAGCTTAGCATGTCTTCTTTGAAACAACCAAGAATGGGTGGAATGGAAATCCAGGGAGAGTAAGGCAATTTCCCAAAAACACACCCTTAGTCTTAGCAGGCAACCAGCAGAAGTGCCCTGCCAACCCAACATCTCTAACCACTAGGCAATTCTGTCTCCTTGTTAGAATGCCATCATTTGTGAAACAGTCAAATCATGGGTGAATGACCCTGCTCTTGTGATTGAGGATTAAGTGGCCTGGGGATACTTTCCACTAGGCAAAAAACATCACCCATCTCTCAGATTTCCTAACTTTGTTTTTTATTTAGAGAAGCATGCTACTCACTGTTCTAACGTCATCCATCTTTGTCAGCACCCAAGGCCACAACTTCATCTGAATGGCCAGTGATATACTGCAGATAGAGTTCACCAAAGACATTAAACTCCGTATGACATGTGGACTCTGAGCCCACCAAAGATGGATTGATGCTGCCATAAAGTCTTGCAGGAGGCAGGCAAACAACAGACTAAGGAGACTTGGCGGTGGTGGTGGTGCTAGGAAAAGAAAGAGCTTTCTCCGTTCACCTTCCCCTTCAACAGAGGCTGGCGTACATACTATTTAGGAAATGAAGAAATCAAGTGAACATGGGGGTTTTAGGGGCCCAGCAGAGAAAAACTAGCCTAGATTATCAAGAATACTTTTAGCAGCCTTGGCTGGGCTAATGACCAGCATGAGTAACGGGATACTTAAGATATCGCAATTTGAATCTAGTGCACACTACTAGCCATGTATCTTCATGGCATAAAGAAAGGATTTAAGGAACATGGCTACAAAAGTGGCAGTGGATCGAGCAAGGGTCTGCTGGCAGCCCGTCCACTGCGTCTCCCTAGGCAGGTACCCTTAACATTAGTCATAGTGTTATTTATGGGCATGCTGAGCCAGGATGGACAGACAGCATGCTGGCATTCCACTCTGCATATCTAACCTGCAAACTGGATTTAAGACAGCAATATGTCTGGGTTTATATTTGGGATTATTGGCATGATGTGATCCATCTTTACCTGATCCAACAGGTATTTTATAGGTACTCAGGAACCCGATTAGAAAATGATCTTATACAACAAAAGAATAATTTATTTTTCATCATTAATGCTAATCAGTTATGCAGGCACATAATGTCCTTAAGCTTGCTGCAAACAAAATGCCCAGTTATCAGAAATGGGGCTTCCTCATCCCCATCCTTGCCTCTTCACATGCACGTGTATGTGCTGTTGCAGACCGCTGAGTATGTGTTTGTGTGCATTCTCCATGGACCGCCTGCAGCTAAGTTTGGAAGATGCAGGTTTTTTATATCATTTAAACCGCAGCAGCACACACACATTTTAAAAACCATCAGTGACTAAGAAAGCCCCGCATTCACGTGAAGAAAGAAAACAATAAATCCGACTTACCAGTTTAGGTTGTTTGAGGCAGAAGAGGAACAAGTTGTTGGTAATTGTCCAGTGCTTTCATTCAATAAATCACAGTGGCTTTGCTTTCTCCTGTGGCTCAGCCTCTGCGCAAAGCAGGCGAACCTCCTTCCTATTCTGTGTAAAGAATAAAATGCGAACGGGATCACTACAGGCAAAAGCCGAAGTCCATGATCACTAAGCTACTCTTAATGCAAAATAAAAGAGCAAATGATGTACAGGGAGAGAAAGGGAGAGGGAAACAGCTTGGCTCAGAAAGTAGGTGTATTTCTGGACTGCAGCCCCGGGAAGGCTTGATTTTTCAAGCTCTTGTGCATGTAGTAAAAGGATGCCATGACTTCAGTGTGTCTTTAGCCTATTGTATCTATGAGTTCCATTAAGAACAGAATGCAGGGACAAGCAGCTTCATGTCAAGCAAGACTGAATCGGACCTGACTGTCACTCAAAGATGAGCAAAGGGGCAGTGAGGCAGCCAGTTAGCTTTGCACTATACCAACTGCAGAGCAAGAAATACTGTCAGGCATTCAAGAGCCCATCCAGCAATCCGTGACTGCAAATGTTCTACATCTCTCCTGGGGCTAGTCACCCCCTTATTCCTACAGCTGCTTGGGACCAGAAGCCCACAGGTGGCAGCCACACCCCCTCAATTCAAGGCACCTATGCAATCCTTTACGAGCTCCCAGATGGAGCAAGGAGCACCTTGCTCTCAGTCCAGTCAGGGCTGCTCAACCAATGCTCAAGTTTTTGTCCAAGCAGCTTCCAAGAAAGTAGTCTGCAGACCGAGGACTTAGGACACCAAGAGGCTCAGTCTTAGGAGGAAGATTCCAGTGCTTCCTCCAAGCCAGCCACATGTGGGTGCCCCTGGCTACTTTCACGGCATTATGCTTCACGTGACTAAAAAGACACACAAGTGGATTTCCTAGAAAGCTGCTTATGTAGGCATTTTTCACATTTCCTTCTGTAATAAAATAGCAAATGACCTTCACAGGGAGAAATTGCTGATTGAGAGCACATATGAATACCACACACACGTTAGTGCACGTGCACGTATGCACACACACAGATACACACGTGTCCGTAGCGACAGCATTAAGAATCTAAAGCTCTATTCAGATTCTCTCTCTCTGCCAAATGAAAGCTTAGCTGCTGTGATGACTTCAGAAATAATTTTAGACCCTTCTAATAGACATTGTGGTCTGTTATTTATACCTGGAGGTGATTCAATTACCCAGATTTGAATGTGACTCTGTAGCAAATCGGGAAAAAAGTCTTGGTAATAAACAAGAGGGTAGAATGTTAATCTTTGATCTGGTGATGAATTAGAATCCTGGGAATGGCATCTTGTATTCCTGAAAACCTGCCCTTTTCTAGAGACATCTCACCTGGCAGCTTACTAGTTCCTGACAGGTGCTATTCTGGAGCTGGGATCTGAGTCAAGGCTTAGTGACTCACAAAACTTGGATATCTAAAGCAAGAGCTCAGTTTAGTTTTTCACAATTGTCTTACTTTTTCTTTCTCATATGAAAGCAGAATCTCTCTCTGGAACATATTTTCTCTTTCTCTTTTGGACTTATTTTTCCATGGAAGCTATGCTATGAATAATTTGGGAATATTCATGTGCTTAAGGTTGGTTCAGAAGACTATTTTTTAAAATAGGAGTCAGGCTAACTTTTCTCAGTTTAAGCCTAAATGACTGCGAGGTAGAACTTTACCCTGATCTGTAGAAAAACTTTGACTTTAGTGCAGATCTGCTTAAATAACATCTGCTGGCATAGGCCAGGTGACTCTGAGTAATTCTACTAAGGTTAGGGGCTGCCTCGTAGGGGTTATGAGTTCAGTATGCTTTTAAACCTAAAGGGATGATGCCTCCTGTAATAGGGGCATTGCCTCCTGGTGCTAATGCTCAAATCTGAGTCATTTCATAAACCCACATCCATTGCAGAGGAGATACATTCATTAATCCACATTTTAGCAGGCATTTATTAAGTACTTAGTAGATTAGATACACTGTGCCAAATACTTTAATGTTACCAAAAGCCGACTGATGAAATATAAAGTCTCTGAAATACTTTAGCAAAAATCTCCATAATCTGGCTCTGCCTACCTCTCATCTAATTTCTTGCCACCTTCTTACTCACCTTCCATGCTAACTTTTTGAATATCTTTCAATTCCTTGGACATGCCATACTCTCTTAATTTCAGAATTCTGCACATGATATTCTTCTGCTTGAATGTTCAGTCCTGTTGTCTAATTCATGTACAGTCTTAGAGTCTTGGCTTAAACCTCAGCTCTGAAGGATATATTTCTAGCCCCTGGGCTGTGAGGTTCCTTACTCTGTGGTTTTATAGCACCTTATACTCTCCCATCATTTTGTTGCACTTACTTGTTTAACATCAGTCATCCCCATCATACTGTAAGAGTTTAAGTGCAAAGTCTTTTTCTCAGTGTCTAGCAGAGTTCCTGACACACAGAAGGCAGTCAGTGAATATTTAGTCACTATTTTGTTGAAGTGTTTAGCATGTATTTGTTGAATGAATGAATAAACCATTTCAAAAAATAACGGGGGTCTGAGAATTGAAAGGGACCCCAAAGTTCATTTAGTGCATCTAATTTTTCTTGCCAAGTGGCCATCCATTGAAAGCTTTCCTCCTTCGATTACTCCTTCTTGACTAATCTCAGCCCATACTGATTACACACTTGCTTCGTTCCCCCACCCCAGCCCTTTTACAGCATGTTCTTGCTTTTTGTTCTCCAGCTGTTTCCTGGAGTTTGTCTCATCTCTATAAACTGGTATTCTGCATAATTCCTAGCATAAGCCTACAATTATTTGATGCTCGATGCATTCAACAGCAAACATTTGAACAGGTTTTAAGTGATCAGAGGCTTGCTTTAGGAAGATTATCCTGGTATGAGGGAAAGGATGGGTTGGACTGCCAGACCTCGACAAGACTCTAATACTGACCATGGCACGAAGATGGGATTTAAAAGCAGCCTTGCTTTTTCTTCCTTTCCCCCCGCCCCCTTTACCCCACCCTCCATATCATAATACCAGTGTTCTCATTTGGAACACTGAGAATGTTTGTTCCATACTCAGCACGTCCCCTCCACCCAATTCCACCCCCACAGTTGGTTCACTTGCTTGGATTATTTGTGAACCTGTCTCACTGATTAAAGTTCCTTTGAAGAGAGGGATTGCATTTAAATTATTTTCTATCTTTTTTCTTCCAGATCTTGCAGTTTGTATCTTCCAGATAGTAAGTGCTCAACAAATATTAACAAAGAAAAGCACTTACTCTATGCCAAGCATCTGATGAAGCATGGTGGTGAGGAGGGGTTACAAAGATGAATGAGACATCTTTTCAAAGATAAAAAAGATTTATTTAGTGAGAGAGATGCAACTTATTATAATACAGGGCAGAATTAAATAAGTGCCAAGAAAAAGTATGAGCAATGTGCTTAGGGAACACAAAAGAATTATTACTTCCTTCTGGATGCTTATGGAAGATTCACAGAGAAGGATGCATTTGAACTAGAGCTGGAGGAATGAAGATCCCTAGGGATTGAAAAGAAGAGGAGGAAATGAAGTCAATGCACAGAGTTCCTAGAATATTTGGGAAGTGACAATAGTCCATTCGGGCTGGAGCAAATGGTAATGGAGAGACAGAATGGAATTTAGTTCCCAAAAGTAGGCAGGGGCTAGACTGGGGAGGGTTCGAATGCTAAGTGAAAGAGTTTGGACTCTGTCCTGTATGTGATGGAGATTTGAGCAGGAGAATGTCAGTGTAGCTGATTAAGATCCCTCCAGTCTAGCCACTGTGGTCTGTGAACTGAAGTGGTAAGAACCCGGAAGCAGGAAGACATTGATGGGGGGGGGGGGCTGTGACAATGTAAATTAGGAGATGAATGCAGGAGGTAGATGTTTAGGACTTGTCAATGGTACAGATGGGAGCAGGGGAGGAAGTGAGAGAGCGTGAGAAAGAAGCCAACTTAAAGTTTTAACCTGTATAACGGCAGATGGTGACATCAGTCGATACCAGTACACAAACATAGAGATAATTTAGGCATTCACGTCATGGTCTGCGCACCTTTTGAAGATAGAGAAAAGAACTGGAGGCTGAGTTCTTGGAGCCACGTGAATGGCCTGGACTGCTTTGAAGAAGTCATTTAGTAGCAGCTAAAGAAGTCATTTTAGGCTGTGACAGATGACCTACCTCTGGCAACCCGCAGGGCCATTTGCAGGGGAACGTGTGTGAGATTCGTAAGAGAAAGGACTCCCAGGTTAAATGTGAGGATTTGCAGTTTCCCATCTCCGAGTTGTTCAGCTTAGTGGAAAGAACACTGGTTTAGGATGGGGAGTTTGAGTTTGAGTCCTGGAGTTGCTCCTCACCAGCTGTATGACCTTGGGCAAGTCATGAGGTCTCAGTTTTCACACTTGTAAAATGAGGGAGTTGGGCCAGTTAAATTCAAACGTCCCTTTTAGTTCACCGTTCTCTGATCTGTGAGGTGCAACATTTAGAATCTCAGAATACGTATGAAATTAGGTCAAAGCCCACCAACGTCAGAAGCTCCTAAAGTCCACTCTCTCCTACAAAATTATGCCCATATTGTGAGACTGTCCATATACCATTGCGAATGCTTGTCTGCCCTGCGGTTAGTTCTATGTGGTTTGTTTATAAGACATAAATTTAAATTGATCACTTTTTGATGACCATTTTCTAACGATTTTTCACTCTTTTTTCAGCAAAGTTGTTTTTTTTTTTTTTAGGGGGTGCCTTTTCAATGGAGTCTCAAAATTAAATTATGGGAAGAAAGCAGCGGTCCCTTACTGTGGTCAGCAGAGTCTGGCCAGCCTACTTCCGCTCCCTAATCTCCTGACCTTCCTTAGGGCGAGGCTGCTCAATCACGGCTCCAATTCTTTTTTTCAAAAATAAAATGTGCTACTTATCGAAAAGCTGCTAAAAAGGAGACAAAAAAATAGGAAAAGAAAACTAACACCCCAGGGTGTATCTGAACATGCTTATTATGTGTGAAGTTGTTAGTAATGAATGTGAAACTGTTCCTCCTCCTCCCTCTCAATTTCTAAGCCCCAAAGAAAAAAGAAAAGGGGGTGGGGGAGGGCGATGGCTATTCAATTCAAAGCAGACCTTTTCAAAAGGTGCAGACCGTTCATAGCCATGGTATTTCTTGATTATTTTGCTTAAAGCACCAGTTGACCTTTCAAACTAAAAGTAAAGGTCCCAAAATATCCTGAGAAACACTCTTTTGGCTTTTTTTTTTTTTCCTAAGTTTTGGAGACTAGACTCATGACATTCGAAAAGAGTCTTCAAAAAAAAATGGTTCGTATAACTTCTAGTGTGATTTGATGACAGAGTATTTATCTGAATGAATCATGTGAGATTTTTCCGGTGCTGCATTTTCGAGAACTGGAATTCTCTTAAGGAGGTTACAAACACTTCACTGACAGCTTTCCAAGAACGGCCTCATACTGCCTCTCGGCAGCCTCTCTCCGGGCTGTAGCACCGATGTGATAATCAGGGTCCCTGCTTCTGAAAAGTCTTCTTGTTCTGGCTGCCACCCTCCTTTCAGTCATCATTAGAATTCTCAAGCTATGAATCCCCTATTGTCTGTGTGAGCCTGGGATCCCCCACACCACGCGGAGGAAGGAATGTGAACCTCCTAGGTCTGGCTCTAAGTCTCAACCTTATCCAGCAGGTCACAAAGCCCCATTTATACACAGCTCCGAAGTTTTATCATAATTCTTTATCTGCGCAGCCCCATATATTCTCTAGGGCAGTCAGGACACATTCGGTAATGAAGCCCATTTATCCTCATTTTCTCAATTGGCACACTTAAAGTTCTAATATTTATGTTCACACTGTCCTAATTTTGGATGTCAAAGATACTATACTAGACAAGTAGCATTGCCAAAGGATAATTGAGCAGCTCAGAACAGTTCACCAGAGTCTGGATGGTGATGTGATTTGTCATATTACCTTCCAATCATTTCATCATGAATAGTTACTTTTTACTAGCTCAGTGGAAAAAAAATAATAAATGCTGCCACTGATCAAACACCTCCTGTGTGCCACGCAGCGCTATCACCGAATTCTCACACTCTACAAAGAGGATTACCCACTCTGTATCGATGCGGGAACTATGGTTCAGAGAAGTTGATTAACTTCTTTATGTGTGCTAAGGGGCTGAGATCATACTCAAACCCAGATCTCTGCAAAGTTCATGGCATTGGTGCCCACTCCTTTGCCTCTTACCAGCAAAACGATTTGTGAGTTGCTTTGAATTAGTATAACATAGTTATTTTTCATCACAAATATATGAAGAATTATGAACTTGAGACTGTTAAAATATTTTGGCCAACTGAGTAATGAAGTCTGCTCTGATAAGCATTTAGCACAATGTAGGGTGGGAGTAAGAATCTGTGGCATATATTTCACCTATCAATAGGTGGCAGCATTCACCTAAATCTCTCCAAAAGGAATTAGCATAGGTCACTTCTTGCTACCGTCCCCAAGGCCATCTGCATTCTTTGATGCACTGGATTTTTATGAAGAATAGCGCTTATAATAAATGGGTTGCTAACTGGATCTTGATCATGCCTCTGTATGGTAAGATTTAGACTGTCGTGGGGTCGTGGGGTGGGGGCGACTATGACCCATCACAGAGATGTCGGGACCTCTCCCCATTTACATTCAACTTGGTCATTTCTCTGGGAAGGTCTTTTATTTGCAGCTCAAAGCTCGAGATGATTTTTGCATCTTCACTTTAAGAGTATTATGCAGAATTCTCATGTAATTTAAAAATGAAATTGTTAATGCTCTAGGATTTGATAATTTATGCATTTACAATTCAGAGAAAGAGTTTACTCAGATCAAGACAATAAAGCAATTAGCAGACTGCATGGTTTAGACATGGTTTCAAACCCCAATGTACATGTACCCTTACCCATCAAACCATGTGAATCTTCACCAGGAAGCATGAAAAACTGAAGTTCATGAGGTAAGTAAATGTTCAACATACAAGTCAAAGTGGTCAAGCTAATGAGTCAAAGTACTGAAAGATAAATGACTGCTGAGTTTTAGGCAGACTCTTCCTCTTCCTCCCATTCTTATGTATTCTCTTCTTTTTTTTTTTTGTAAAGAAATATCAAAAAAAAATCTACACTTAAATGTATTAATACAAAATCCATTTCTGTTTTCCAGCTGCCAGTAAGAAAGAGTCTACCTAGAAGGGTTTATTTTTATAAAGTCAAGAACACAGATGCAATGGTAAGTAAAAGGATAAGTGAAAGATTCGTAGACCTATCTTAATGTTGGTCGGTTTCCATTTTTATTTGGGATACTTGGAACTGATCCTTATCAGTGATGACCAAGAATACTCGGAAATCAGATAAGATGGAGTGTCCTAACTTTCAGAACTAAGCAGCTGACTCAAGTAAGATTCTTAGGAAATCAGATTCTCTCAAAAGAATTTAGATTGGCTGGTGGGTGAAAGTCGAAGTCTTTGGAGACAACATATTAACTTTCTTTTTTTGGGGGGTCCCAAATAGAATGAGTGTCTCTTCTCTCATGGTAGTATCTATAACCATGTTAGCCCTCTCAGCACAGTTTCGCCTTGTTAGAATTACTTGGGGTTCTACTTTCCTTACTGCATTGTGAACTTTGTGAGGGCAGGACACAGGCCTCACTAACCTTTGACTTTGCCTCTCAGCTCAGTACATATATGTTTAATTGAACTGAATTAGAGAGAACTCAAAGGAGTGCATTTTATTCTTTTGTCCTTAGCTTTAAAGAAAGATGACAGCTTTGGTGTTGGATATTACACATGGGTCATATTTCTTGCTTCTCATCTAGTTCTTCCATTTCAGGACAGCATTGCTAAGTGGCTGTAGGCGGATCATGCCAAAGCCCATCCCACCCCTGGAACCATTAATTAACTAATTTTATGTCCTGGGCAGGGCCACCTTATTTTTGTAGAATGCCCCAGGCATATGAAGGTTAAATGCAGAGGCAGGCAAACAAGTCATTCATTACAAGGGACATTAAGTGACCCACATCTAGTGTATCATTTCAATCACTAATGTTTCCTGCCTTTGTGGTTTGGAGACCCAACCTGCACCAAAACGGTGAACACTACAATGCTGTTTCCTAATGGTAGCTATCATTGTTTCCCATATTAGGGCAAAGGTGAGCATAAGGGGAGACATTCATTTTCAAAGGCTTACGAAATTACATCCAACCTATTAAGCATATCAGGAGATACTGCCATGCTCGGGAAATGAATTACCCAGCTGAATATCACAAGCATAATGAAGTTGTCAGCAGCAACAGTGCAAATGTAGATTGTCTGATTATGTGTTCACTGTGCTAGCCATTCAGGCACACACTGGGGAGGAAATTGTTGTCATATTGTTCACCACATTCTCAGCTCCATCCTTAGCCATGGTGATAAACCTGATATCTCTAGAAGCACATGGAAAACAACAACAAACCTGAAAGAGCATCCTCTTATTTCTAGCATGGCTGCAGTCTCTCCTCTCCAGGGGCTCAAATCTGTCATCTCCTTTTTAAAAAATCACCATGACAAGAATGGTAAGTTTAGATTCTGTTCCTCCAAACAAACATTTCACAATGGGCTTCCTTGACCTTTGTCAACTTCAGAATAAGCAGGAGTTTAGCAAGGAAGGTTTAACTATGTGGGTGGGACTTGCGCCTTTCTTATGAGTCAAAGATGAAGGCAGGTTGAGTTGTTCCTTTCTGCAGAAGGATCTGACTAGGTGATATCTCTTGATATCAACTATAATCATCTTAATTTTTCCCTGGCTTTTTAAAGAAACACTTTTAGCTTTCTCTTTTATTAATTCAGGAGGTCAAACTAGATCTCAAAGGCCCCTTACGGCTCTGACATGCTGTGGTATCAAAAAGTTACTAAAGCACTTAGCTCAGAAAAGAGTATCTCTGCCACAAAGACAAAATGATTTATTTCTACCCAGCTACTTGGTTTGTATTGGAAATATGTTCTGATACTTCAGAACAAATACACCTGACCTTTCTTTCCCTAGAGTGCACAGAAATCTGCTTTAAGCATGTGTTATTTATCAGGAATATTTGCTTTTAAAAAAAAAACCCGATGTAGACGTGTCTTGTTCATTAATAGAATCCCATATCTATTAGAGTTTCCTTTGGATAAAGCCAAGAAGTTGTTTCTACTGGTGGAACCGGTGTTTTTTACTCACTTACCATATTGCACAGGAGCAGGTGATTACCCTGGTGGCCCCCACTCAGTGGGTAGTGATTTGCATGAGTGATTTGGGTAGTTTTGGTGGTCAGTCAAGCCGTAGAGAAAATTCTCCTCCTTCCACCCTCATTTATTATTTTTCTATTGAGTGCCAGCCAAAAGGAGTTCTCATAAGCTCTTCCAGGAACATTTCTGTTTGGAGTTTGCGTCCAGGTATAAGTTGAATTCTAGGCCCTAAGTCTGAATTTCAGAAATGTTCCTCTTTCCCTTGGTTAAGTGATAAATAAATAAATCTCCAAAGAGGCCTGCTCCCTTTTCCAGGTTTTCTTTCTCCGTTTTCTTTGCAGCCTGGGAGTTCCATAGACAATAATCATAGACGATAATTTGTCAGACTCCTGACAAATTGCCCACCTTCCTACCTCCACAAATATGTCACCCATTGACCAATGGTTTATCTCCATAACTACAAGACATCAAACCTTAGTATAGAAGAAAGAATCCTTTGTAATTAACCACAGTGAGATTCAAAATACTAAGGCGAAAGAGATGTGAAGAAGCTACTTGTATTTGCACATTCAAACATAATAGTGAAGACTTATACCTGTGTGATAGGATCCAGCAATTATAAAGGCAGTCTACACTGTCACTTAAACACTGAACTGTAAATGCCACTTTATCCATTAAAATTACCCTCAGCTGAAAGGAAAAACTTCTTTCTCCTAAAAATGCCAGATCGAGTTTGCTGTACAAATGTCAGAAGCATCTGACCTACAGCACACAGCAGCAAAAAAGCATTTAATGAACTGAAGAAGAAAGAATAACAGAGGGAGAAATAAAAAGAAAGTTAAAGAAGTTGTAATTATACTTTTTAAGAAGACTTTGAAGACTCATCTTGTTGAATTTTGGCCTCGTCCCTATTATTCCAGTCTTCCCCTTCCAGACATTGGCGCAGCCCTTTTATTTTCGGCCTAGCTCTTCCATCTTCAGACTTCTGTCCCACTTCTCCTTCTGTCCCAGACTCCGAACTCCCATGAAAGCAGACCCCGGAGGGGCCAACTGGGGTGCTCTGTCCACTTTGTAAGACTGCTCAGCAGAGTTTTTTCAATAACTGCATATGCCAATGTAATTCTTCTCTGGCATTGTTGGACCGACCGGATGCAGCGCAAGAGAGCAGGGCATTGAATGCAATTAGAAGCTCAATGGCTTATTTATCCATGATTTGGTGGGAAATCCAAGACTTTGCTCAGAGAGGATTAAAAGGACTGCAACAGGCGCCTTCCATCTGTGCTGCCACTCTAGCTAGGATAGTGTCTTCTTGATTTGAAAAGGCGGTCACAAAGTTTCACTTGGTTCTCAAATCCTCAACACTCGAAATCAGCGTATCAAATACTACCAGAGCTGGTTATTCATTCTCACTGCTCCTTCAGTAATTTATCTTTGGCATCAAGGAAAAGTAAGGATTTTCAATGACAGTTCAACTCCAAAATACATTTACTTCCCAGACTTAAAAATCACAAAACACACACTACATATTCACATCTCCTCTCAGATATATGAGAGAAAATCCAGCACTTAGGACCATTTACACTTCATCGACCAAATATTAATTTAGTGCAATGTGGCATATGGACAGCAGAAACTGTGGTTATTTTAACTGATTGAATTAAAACCAAATAGGCAGAAGGGAGTAACATGTAGCCCAGTGAAACACATTTGCCCTTGAGCAAGAGTTTATTTTGAGCTTGGCAACATTGAGTAGTTGAGACTGAGAGTAGATTCCTGCCCGAGATGGCATCAGGCATCGTACAAGGACCTCAAAGTTAGAGTGAAATGGTTTTGAGTTCTGTCTGAAAAAGAATCACTGTTGTTTTCAATTAACCTAAAATTATTCCCCATTTCCTTTCTCCGTGCCTATACATTTCTACTGCACCTTTGTCTACACTTGTCTAATAGGTCACGAGGTTCAGGGTGCTGTAGAACATTACAGATGAGGAAGCTGAGGGTGGGATCCATAGTAGAAAAAAGTCCAGTATATTGGAAATTAAATACTAGTTAAAATCAGGACATGTGAATAAAGTACTTGAGTTACTACTTGTTAGCTGTGAATCTTTGGCAAGTCATTTGACTTCTGTGTCTCAGTTTTCTCATCTATAAAATGGAATTAATAGTAGTCCCCTGCAGAAATTTGAATAGACACATCACAACAGAAGATGTACAAAATGGCCAATAAGTACATGAAAAGGTGCTCAATTTGATCAGTCATCAGAGAATTGCAAAATAAAGCCACATGCCAGTTTATACCCACTGGAATGGCCAACATCAAATGTTGGCGAAGATGCAGAACAACACACAGATGGTTGATGAGAATGTAAAATGGTATAATAACTTCGAAAAACTGGCAGTTTCTTACAAAGTTAAATATAATGTACCTTATGACTTAGAATTCTACCTTGGTTTTATGCCAAAAAGAAGAAAATAAATATCCACAAAAAGAATTGTACATTATAGCAGCTTTGGTCAAAATAGCCAATATGGAAACAGCCCAAATACCATCAGTAGGATAACAAATCAACAAATTGTGGTATTTTCACTCAATGGAATATTACTCAATAATAAAAAAAATGAATGAACTATGGAGACACATAACAATGTGACTCAAAAAGAAAACTAAAACATTATATTGAGCAAAAAGCCAGACACAATATCACACTTACTGCACAATTACATTTCTGTGAAGACCAAAAATTGGCAGAGCTGATCATAGTGGTGATAAAAATTAAAACAGTGGTTCCTTGGGACTGGCCGTGTTGGGATGTATGATTGGAGAGTGGTAGGAGGAAACTTTCAGGCATGCTGGAAATTTCTTTATTTGATTTAGGTGTTGCATAGAAGGAGCTATACAATTATTGAAACGTATCTAAACACTTAAAATCTATTTTTTATTTGTTACATATATTTTAAAAATGCCTGCCTTAGCTAGCTTACGGAGATATTGGAAGACTAAATGAGATATAAAGATTGAATGAGATTTAAATGCCACATAAATTTGAATTCTTGCCATTTGATAAAATCAAACATAGACTTGGGCTATGGGCAGGCATGTGGAGACGTGCATCTGGAGGCTGAGCCAGGATCCCAGGACTTGAACTCCAGCTGCAGCCCAAGGACTAAGGACTGGGCTCAGAGCTCCTTTCCACCTCAAGCCAGAGCTACTGCTAGCCCACGCAGTGTCATTGTGAGAAGCAGAAAAACAAACCTCTTCCTTTCTCCCCACATGGCATACGGCCTTGGGAACAGACATAGGCTGGATCTCAGCACCTTCTTACCCCTTGGGCCAGGTATGTTTGCGCCAGGAACAATCTGCACAGCTCTCTATGGGGCTCTCCTCAAGGCTTTTGTACATACTGTTCCATCTGCCCAAAACGTTTGTCCCTATTTTCACATTACTGTTTCTCTTTCATCCTTCAGATCTTGGCTTAATGTGCAATTAGCATTTCTTTACCTGGTCTTTATCAATCTCCTCTTTCTAGACTGTGTATTCCATAGAAGCAGGGAATCCATCTTTTGTTCACCATAGTACCCCCAAGGTGTAGAATAGTGCCTAGAACATAGTAAGTGCTCTACAAATATTTATCGAATGACAAAGGCAGAAGTTTGGGGAAATGTTTATCTAATACAATAAACAATAACATTTTACAAATGTGACTTTGATTGGCTATATGATTTCCGACTCGCTTTTCTGGAAATTTTTTTTTCAGGTCACCACAATTTATAATTTTAAGAACTTCGCTTTCAATTGATAGAATTGGAAGCAACATTAGTTGTTCACTCTTTTGAGGCAAATGCTAGATCACAATTACTTTTTGCTAATTTTTAATTTTGAGAGGATATTCCTGCTGATGTGATTATTACTGGACTTAAAAGTATTTTACAGGTTATAATAATATTTGGATACATTTTTGATAAGTAATTTTGAAATATACATTTTAGTACACTTATAGCTGATGATTGTTGCAGAAAACTTTCCCAAAAAGATTTAACTCTATACAAATTCATTTTGTGTAAAATTTTAAATGTAAATGTATACGATGACATTTTAATGTTTCCTCTGACATTTCCTGTAATTTGTGGAGGTTATATAAGAAATTAAAAGTGGCTTCATGATTTGTCTATAATTAAAAATGTTTCTTTATGTATTCTATCACTGTATCTTTAATTATGAGAAAGAGTAATTTGAAACTTGTCTTTCTCATTAATAATTGGTTCATCAAATGTTTCATATAAAAATAATATTTGTCTACAGCCATGCCACCTTGAACAAGCCCGATCCCATCTGATTTCAGAAGCTAAGCAGGGTCGGGCCTGGTTAGTACTTGGATGGGAGACCGCCTAGGAAGACCAGGTGCTATAGGTGTAAAAAATAAAAAAAAATAGGAGATTGTAAACTGACAGGGTCCTTGTGATCTGTGAGGTCGACCAAGGTTTGCCTCACCTTAAAAAAAAAAAAAAATTCTCTTCTGTTGAATGAAATGACCTTTAAACATAATTTTTATTTCTAGAAAAAGAACAAAATAACTTAAATCAAGCAGAAATGATAAGATAATAAAGAGCAGAAATAAATAAAATTGAAAATAAAAAATAGAGAAAATGATAAAAAAAAGGTCATGTATATATATGATGGAATATTACTTAAGCATAAAAAAAAGAATGAAATCTTGGCATCTGCAACAACATGGATGGACCTAGAAACTATTGTGCTGAGTGAAGTAAGTCAGACAGAGAGGCAAATATCATATGATTCCACTTATACATGGAATCTAGAGAACAGGATAAACAAACAACAGAAACAAGCTCATAGGTACAGAGAGCATTTTAATGGTTGCCGGATTATGAGGTAGAAGGATAGAGAAAGAGGGGAGGGGATTATGAGGTACAAATTGGTAGATACTAAATAGTCATGGGGATGTAGAGTATAGCATGGGGAATATAGTTGATAGTGTAATAAGTATAGATGGTGTCAGATGGGTACTGGATTTATCAGGGTGATCACTTCATAAGTTATATAAACGTGTAATCACTGTGTGGTACACTTGAAACTCATATAATATTTTATGTCAAATATGATTGAAAAAATAAAATATAAAAATTAAAAAAGAGAAAATCAATGAAATGAAGAGATAGTTCTTTGAAAAGATCAATAAAATTGATACCTCCATTAAGAGTATCAAAGGAAAAAGAAGATATAAATTATCAATATCAGGGATTAAAAGGGGATAGCATTATAGATATTAAAAAGATAATAAGGAAATATAATTAATAATTCTATAAATATAAATTTGATATCTTAGATAAAATAGACTATTTAAAAAAAATCATAGACTATCGCATTCATTCAATATGAAGTAGATCATTTGACTAGTCCTTTAACTATTAAGGAAATTGAGTTCATAATTTAAACACCCCTCCCCCCCCCAAAAAAAAATCCTCCACGTCCAGACAGCTTCAATGGAGAACTCTACCAAACGTTTAAAGAAGAATTAACACCAATTTTATATTATCTCTTTTGGAACATTGAAGAGGCAGGAACACATCCCAATTCATTTTATGAACCTAGTATTACCCTGACAACAAAACTAGAAAAATATAGTACCTAAAAAGAGAAAACCACACACCAATATATCTCATAAATGTTGTTGTAAAAGTCATTAACTGAATATTAGTAAATTGAATTCAGCAATCTTCAAAAAGAATTATACAACATGAACAAGGGGTGTCTATTCAAGGCCTGCAAGGTAGGTTCAATATTTGAAAATCAATCAATGTTAGTTCACTATACTAACAGACTGAAGAAGAAAACTCACATGATCATATCAATTGATGCAGAAAAAGCATCAGACAAAATTTAACACTCATTCATGATGATATCTCTCAGAAAAAGAATAGAGGAGGCATCCTCAGCTTGATAAAGAATATCTACCAAGAAACCTACAGCTAACATTATAGTAAAAGTTGAAAGATTGCTTTCTTCTCCTTAGATTAGGAGTAAGTAATGGATGTTAACTTTCGACACACTGTTCATGATGGTACTGAGAGTTCTAGGTAGTGTAGAAAACTAAATAAAAGAAATATAGATCAAAAAGGAAGAACTATAACTATCACTATTTGCAGACGAAATCATGTCTACATAGAAAATCTTAAAGCATCTATATAAAAAAAACCCTCCTGGAACTAATAAGTGAATTCAACAAGGTCACAGGATACAAGATGAACATACAAACATACAAACCTCAGTTGTATTTCTGCATATTAGCAATAAATATACGGTTACTAAATTTTAAAATGTAATATCATTTACAATTGCTCCAAAAAATGAAATCTAAGGTATAAATCTAAGAAAACAGGTACGAGATTTGTATGCTGATAACTACAAAACATTGATTTCAAGAAAATCAAAAAAGATCTTAATGGAGAGGCACTGTGTTCATGGATTGAAAAATTCAACATAGTAATTCCCTCTACCCCCAAGTTGAGATATAATTTTAATATAATTCCTATAAAAATCCCAGCAATATTTTTTGCGGATATGAAGGTTTTTCTAAAATAAAGAACTAGATGTCACTCCAATAATTTTAATAAAAATAAAATCACATAAGAATCTAGAATAACTAAAACAACTTTGAAAAAGAAAACTAAAGTGGGAGAAATCAGTCTACTTAATTTTAAGACTCATCATATAGCTACAGTAATTAAGACTGTGTAGTATTGGCAGAGATTTAGATAGATGGAACAGGATAGAGAATTCAGAAGTTAACCCATACAAATATGATCAACTGAATTCTTTTGACAAAGGCACAAAAGTAATCTAACAGAGGAAAGATAGCTCTTCAACGAGTTGTGCTGGAACAATTAGACGTCCATGGGCAAAAAAAAAAAAAAAAAGAACCTCGATCTAAGCCTCCATACCTTATACAAAAATTAATTCAAAATAAATCATGTTCTTAAATGGAAAACTTAAACTATAACACTTTTAGAAAAAAAAAAAACAGGAGAAATCAGGACCTAGGAATAGGCAATGTTCTTAAACTTAATGCCAAAAATAAACTTATAAAAGAAAAATTGATAAACTGGACTTTGTCACAAGGAACTTTTGCTTTATGAAATATTTTGTTAAGAAGCCAAAAAAGCAAGCTGAAGAATGAAAAAAAAATATTTGCAAACCACATGTCTGACAAAGACCTGGTATCTGAAATATATAAATAATTCTTAAAACCCAATAATTAGAAACCAAATATTCCAATTAGGAAATGGGTGAAAGACATGAAAATACATTTTACCAAAGAGGATATACAGATAGCAAATGAGTGACAAGCACATGAAATTATATTTAACATCATTAGCCATTAGGGGGATGCAGTTAAAATCACAATGAGATATCACTACAAACCTATCAGAATGGCTAAAATAAAAAATAATGACAGTACCAAATGCTGGTGAGGATGCAGAGAAAGTGGATCACTCATATATTGCTGATGGGAATGTATGATGGTATAGTTACTCTGAAAAAAGTTTGAGAATTTCTTAGAAAACTAAATATGCAGCTAACATATGTCACAGCACTACTAGGCATTTAGCACAGAGAAATTAAGACTAGTTTTCGGCACAAAAGTCTGTACACAAATGTTTATAGCAGCTTTATCCATAATAGCTCTAAACTGGAAACAACCCAGATATTCCTCCATGATGAATGGTTAAACAAACTATGGTATGTTCATATCGTGGACTATACTCCATAATTAGGACCAGACTTTTGAGACACACAACAAGCCGGATGAATTTCCAGAGAATTATGCTGAGTAAGAAAGCCAATCTTAAAAGGTTACAGACTATATTATTCCATTTATATAACATTTTTGAAAAAATTATCAAATGCAGAAGGATTCATGGTTGTCAGAGGTTAAGAAGGGAGTAGGAGCAGCAGGGAAGTGGGCATGGTTATAAAAGGGCAACAGGAAGGATCTTTGTTGTGAACAGAAATGTTCCATTTCTTGACTATATCAATATCAATATCCTGGTTGTGATCCAGTTATCACGAGATGTAAATGTTACCATTGGGGAAAACTGGGTAAAAGCACACAGGATCTCCCTGTGTCCTTTCTTAGAACAGCATGTGGATCTACAGTTACTCAAAATTAAAAGTTTAATTTAAAAAGTTGATCAGCTGTGAAAACAGCCTGCTTTAGTAGTCTGATGCTTAACCTCCTTTCAGTGTACCTCCCATTAGTGGCTCCGTGGAATGAAAACTACAGAGCATTAAGGAGTGGTTCTGGTAATGCCATAGCTATGTCTACCTGCATGGCAGCAGTCTGTAGCTGAGTGGCAGAGGTACAAACCATTTACTCCAGTGGCCTGGAGGTATGCTACCCGATTTGCCACTGCTTAACCAGGGTCTAATGCAATGCCTTGCACAAATCAATAAGTAGTGATCAAATGTAAAATCAAACAAAAAGACAATTCCAGAAATTTGCTAACTGTCCTGCCTTAGAGTTGGACTGTGTTGGTGTTCCTCAAATCTAATAGAATTATTGGCTCTCAGGTTCCCTAACAATGAAGTCTAAGGGAAAGATAAACTGACTTCTCTGAAAATCTGGCATTTGACTTAACTAGAAATCAAAGGAATTAGAAAGCCAAAGGAAGTCAAAGGACGTGACCTTGTATTGTAGACATAGGGGTTGTATATTATTTTGCTCCACAAATCCATTCCTAGCAAATTATTCTGTAGTTACCCACAAATGTGCAATACCTATGAATGAACAGTGTACATTTCATTGCAGTAGTGCTTTTGGTTGCCAAAAATTGGAATCAATCAAACTAGTCAAAGATTTAAAACCATAGCAATCCTTATAATGGAATACTATGCAGCATTAAAAAGGACCTGGTGTATATGTATTATTGATATAGAAAGATATTTAAGACATTTTAAAGAGCAAGTTCTAGAACAGTTTTAATTTTTTGTAAAAAAATGTAAATCTGTCTCCAGGTTTGGTAGTAGATACATAGAAAATATAGAAACATAAACTCTATGTTATTAATCTTAGGAGGGGTAGGATTATGAGGGACTTTAACTCACTACTCTATTTTTGTATATTCGAATAAGTTAATAATTTTTGTAATCAGACAAAGATGTTTTTCTTTTAAAGAAAGAGGGCGTGCTTTGGAGCTTGACAGATTAGTGTTTGAATTCTAGTACTATGCAAGTTTGGACAGGTTACTCAATCTCCCCAGTAAGTTACTTTAGAAGCTTCAGTTTCTTCATCTGTAAAATGGGGATAATGATACTTAGCTTCTTAAGTTATCATGTGAATTCAGTAAGGTGATATAAACATCTGATTCAGGGCCTGGCTCAAAGCAGTTAACATGCGGAGTTCATTTGTATGTGTTCGGCACTGCTTAGACTGTTGGAGAGTAGTAGGTTTCTGGCTGGCGTGTTGCTTATGACTTACTGATCATGTAAAACCTTGGTATTCATCAGGCCCTGTGGACACACTGAATTTCCAAGACTGGACAATTTCTATCAATTGTTTTCTGTTCTCACCCAAAATCCAAAATAAAAGCAATGTGCAGTCTCAGTACCCTGGTTTGGTATCATGCTCTTTGGACATGCCCATCTTTTACCCTGTATTCAGCCATCCAGGACCAGAATTTCATTGTTCCATTTCTATCAGAAGCTTAGTGATAGAAGTCCTTCAAAGCTCTGAATCTTCATCATTGAATGGATCCATCTCTTCTGTCCCTGGCCCCGTTTCAAGATGTCAGAGCCATCAAGACCTTCTTTGATTGGACTTCTTATTTGCAACTTTGTTTTAGATGATGAATGTCCACATGGCTTTTTGGTCTTTATGGCAGAGAAAGCCTCAGCTTGGGCCGTTATGTTACAGAGTTCTAATGCCATATAGTGAAAATGGAATGGGATAAGCCAGCCAAATGATTTTAAAGCGTTTTAGATTAATCCAAGCCATTACGGTTGATCTGACTGAAACTATTATATATGTCACACACTGTGACCCTTCATGACGGAAAGACCCAATCTAGTCTGGCAGTGGGCATGCTGCCAGAAAGAAGCCTGACCAACGTTTGACTCCAGTTGATGGCGGAAGAGGTGACATGGCTACAAACCTGGCTCTGGTGCAGGTCGAGCCACCCCAGATTTCCCTGTTATGGCTGAGATGGAGCGCCAGTGCACGCTACATTTCTGCCTGTGCTGTGACTATCTGGGGATTATGTGACTCCTTCCTGTGACAGAAAAGTAACTCTGGAAGACCGTCATCTTTAAAAACCTTTGTGAGATCACTTCCTATGACCATTAATACAAGCATGCAGACTCCTGTTTTCTCTCTCTCTCTAGGGATGATGTGGAAAACTAGATTAGGAAACGGTTTCTGTATTTTAGAATTAGTGGTCTCAATTCTTTTAGACTTCTTGTGTGCCTGAACTTCTGGTGCTGAGCTTCAGGATTTGACTAAGGTGGAGGGACCCAAATTCTAAGGAGATCTCCCAATACAGAAAGACAAAGGGGAGAGAGACTCAGCCTGGGCAAACAATCAAATATCTGAGGACTCTATCACAACACGCTGCCAATTATCGCCATCTGCCTGCATGTGAAATCGATCTTTCTTCTGCCTTCAGGGCCCTCCCTATAGGAACAGCAGTGGAAGATGCCATTTTTGCAAATGGACAGCTCATTGAGTTTGTATGTCTGACCCATCCATACTGACCTTGAGACTTTCAGTTTGATTCATTTTCTTTAAAAAAAACAATTTCCTGTGTCTAAGGGAAGGGAGAAAGGTTAAAAAATATCATTATAAAGGCTCCAAAGATTTTTGGGACATCAAATTGCTCTGACAAACCATTTTTATGAGTTAAGTGTAAAGGAAACAGAAACATACATATTAAATTTCCCTTAAAATACACATGGGCTTAAAAATTAAGGGGGAAAGAAGGACTTGGCATTGTGGGTTTTAGGCTTTGCCAAACCCCAGCTCCTGAGAAATAACTTGAGATGCTTGACAAACCCAAAAAGCAGCTGGTTTTGCCCTGTGCCCTTACGGAGCGACATCTACAGTGCTGTGATTGGAAACTCTGTAACTGAAATATGCTAATTAACACGCTCATGCTCTGAGTCTTCAAATTGCTACAAACAGTCCCTGTTTATCAAATTTCTCCCTAAAGACCCAGTCCTCCTTGAATTCTTGTATCCAGGCAAAAATCACAGATCAGCGTTATAATTCCCATTTCATGGATGAAAACATGGAGCTCAATGAAGTCTAAACTAGATGGTTGATGGCAGCTCTCTCAAGACAGAAAATTTACCCACATATACCCCACACCTGCCTTGAGAATAAAAGAGAATCATTGGTTCATTCAGTTCTATAATAGGTTCATAGACAGATGGCAAGTATAAACTTCTCATCAAGCACTGAGAATTCAGAGGTGCATGTGTGCACTTAACTATAGTATTCATTTATTCATTCATTCATTCACTCATACATTCAATAAACAAGAAGCTTAGGAGCACAAATGTACTACTGGAACCACAACGGAGAATAGACATAAAAGGAGCTAACATTTATTGGAGTTTACTATATGCCAGATTTTGTGCTGGCCTCTTACCATGCAGTATCTCATTTAATGCTCAATTGAACTCTAAGAGGTTGGTACTATGACCATCTCCATTTTACAGAAGAGGAAGGAGGCACAGGGAATTTAGTAATTATACCTAAGACTGACTAGGGAGGGCAGATCTAGGATTTAAAGCCAAGATGAATGTTAAAGACACTGGAATGCTGCCTTCAGGAACCCTAGAGTCTCTGGAGCAAGCTAAGACATAGTTAAATATAAATATAATAAAGAATGATAAATGTCCCAGAGACATTTAGAGCATGGAAGGATTACTTTCTACTGAGATTAGGAAGGCTTTGCGTAGAAGGCAGCTTGTACCTAAGATTTTAAAGGATGAGTAAGATTTGAATACCAGGGGAGAGATTAGAGTCATTTCTGCCCGGAGAACATCCCAGAGAGGAGGATGAGAGAAGGAAGCCCAGGGCACAACAGGACATGCAGGGAAATCACACCCAATGCTCTTTCAACAAAGGCAAATGCAGTTATGTACCATCAACCAAAAAAAAGAAAACAAATCCTCCAAAATAACAAATAGCTCAGGCAATTTCAACTGCCATTGCCTAGAAAATGAGGATTAAGATTAGAGGAAGAGTCTGTTATTTCCTCAGGAGGTTCTGACTCTCAGAACCTCTTGTGGTGTGACATCTTACAGTGAGTGCTAAGTGATTCTAAAAATGCAAGGTGTACATTTTTGTATAACACGACCCCTAACTATGTTAGCTAGTATTCAGGTGAATAACAGCCTGAATAATAGGGCTGTAGGAACAACAGTCTATTCTGGTGTTACTGAGATGGACTAATTTTGACTATATATGGTACTTACCTTATTTGCTGATTTTAGAACTTAATTCTCCTGGATAAATGCAAATCCACTATCTTTGCTTACTTTGTAAATGAACCCTTGAAATTAGAAGGGTCAAATTGTTCAAAATGCTTTGAGTTGATGTGGTAAAAAAAATCAATCCAAACGAAATACAAAATGCATGAAAATATATGCAGAAGCTAAAATTGTTACTAATTCATGAAAATATATTAACATCTAAATCTGTACAAAAGGAAATAGGGTGCTTTAAAAAACCCCCAACTATTTGTTCATTTATGACAATCCAAGCTAGAGACTTTTGACAGTTGCCAAAATTCTATTTGTTATTAATTGCAGGGGCCTCAAGACTAGGGTGGGAAAGTCAGTAGACAGCAGTGGGGCTGAGATGATTTATCAAAGAGAATATAGGAAGGTGACTTGTCAGAATAAAAAACTGAAAAAACAGCAAAGGTGCGTGCATAGTTAAGTCTTCAAGAAAATGTTAATATGGTATGAATTGACATAAAACACATGTAACGGAAATATTTGGTAACTTTGCTTCTACTTTTTTCTAAACATCACAGCAAGGTATGCTCATTTGAGAAAAAAGACTATATAAAAAACACAGAAGAGAAACAGGCAAAAACAAAACAAAACAAAACAAAAAATCATCCATAATCATAGCACAGGAGGAATCGCTTTATTACTTTGTGTATTTTTTCCCATCTGCATATATTTTACATATTTAATTGATCCATGCTCTGTATCAGCAGTTCTCAAACTTTAACACACATCAGATTCACCTGGCTATTAACACACATTACTGCAGGCTCACTCCCTAAGTCTCTGATTTAGTAGGTCTCAGTGGGACCTGGGATTGGCATTTCTAAGTTTATAGATAATGCTGCTCTGGCTGGTTCAGGGATCACACTCTGAGATCCACTGCTTTATACAGGGCTTGATTCTTGCTTATTTTCACTTCATATTGTATTAGGAGTATTAAAATAATTTGAAAATATCATTCTCACAGCTGCATAATATCTTATTACATGATTTGTTAACCACACCCTACTGCTGAGTAGTTTTGCATACACATTAATTGGAGGATGTCACATTTCTTGCAGAAAACACCACAAAGATGAGTAAGATGCACCTCTAGCCTTGAGACAGAAGCAAGCACACCTAAGGCTACGAGATGACACATTTACACGCTTGTGGTTACTTTAGGGTTCTAGAGGATCAGAATGCCCACACCACCGATAGGAATCAGCCTAAGTAAATCATTTTAGGTGTGCAGCAAGGAGCCCATCGGCCTCAGGAAGCTGCATCTCCCACAAGGCGGTTATCACTGACTCCTGAAATGGGCCGCTTGTTTCTTTAGAAAAACGTAGAAGGAGAGAATCAAGTCAAGAGTCTAGGCAATTGATGTTTGTTTGGATATGCAACCAGCTAAAAATCTTGTTCCAGAAGCTGCTTGATAAATTCATGGTTCCAGAGAAACCTCTGACGCTCCTGGTGAGCAGGCGCTTACCACAAACGGAATCACAGTGTGGAATGCTCTGGCCCTCCTGCCCTTTTCTCATCCTCAGCAAAGAGCAACAGAAACAGTTAAACTGCCAGCAGCTCCCAAACAGTGGTTTCCGCCCTCAGCGACTGCCAGCCCCCCACCACACACAGCCTCAGAGGTCTGGCTCTGAAGCTCCTCTCTGCCCAGACGCCATAACAATGAGAAAGGAAAACTGCGGCCACCGCAGATCTTCGAGGCCAACGGGACACAGGAGCCTCCGCCCTGTCAACAAACCCGTCACCGACGCCTGCGCCTTGCTTCTCATCCCTTACCTTTCCCGAAACAGTCGCAAAAAGCTAGGATTCTCTTTCTCACTCATTGGTTCACACTGTCCCTAAAGAAAATTGCCAATAAAGCTGCCTTTCATAGTGAGGAATCTCTGGGCACTTTGGTCCTTACTATTCACTGTGGGTGACCCCGGCGGAATAATTGTAACAATGAGACCAAATGTTGGTTGAACAGCGACATTTATTTATCAAGCACATTATAGATGTGTATCATCTAATTTAATCCTCGCATTAGCCTTAGGAGCTCAGTACTATTACTCTTCCCATTTTACCAATGAAGAAATAACTGGAGGACCCAAAGGTTAAACCATTTGCCCAGTGTCACTCAGCTTGCAAATAATGGAGGTGGATTTAAACCCGTATCTGACTCCAAGGCCCATCTTTACCACCATTCCAGTCAGCTTCTTATAAGATATATAATTTTGTTTAGTTTCCTGTTCATCAGACTCATCTAAATGCCAAAGAAGAAGGAATTACCAAGTGTGTGTGTGTGTGTGTGTGTGTGTGTGTGTGTGTGTGTGTACAATACTTAGTAGGAGATTGCTTGGGTAATCAAATCTCAGAGTAGAGAGAGGTTCTAGATTAGGAATCAGAGTATATATCTATGTATCTATATCTATCTATATCATCTATATCTATATATTTTTGTCTACCTCTATACCTATATGTGTATATCTATGTCCATGTAGCTCGCTCTCTCTCTCTCTCTATTTCTGTCTATCTACATTTCTATTTCTATCTCTAAATCCTGAGAGGGAGGGAGGGATGGAGGAGGGAGGGAGATAGAGAGAGTGAGGGAGGGAGGGTGTGTGTGTGTGTGTGGGGAGAGAGAGAGAGAAGAGAGAAGAGAGGAGAGAGAGAGAGAGAGAGAAATTTTCTTTTTATGTCATAGTAGGACTCAGATTTCTTAATGGAGAGTAGCGTAGCATTTCTCAAACATGAGTGTACATTGGTTATCTGGAGGGTTTGTTAAAATCCAGACTGCTGGGTCCTGCTTCCAGAGTTTCTGATTCAGACAGTCTGGGTAGGACCCAAGAATCTGCTTTTCTCATAGGTTCCCAGGTGATCCTGATACTGCTGATCTGGGGAGCATCCCTGAGAATGGCTGGGTAGAGGAACTGCTAGAGCTCTACACAGAGAAAGAAGAAGCCTCTGCCATGATGTTTTCAAGGATACTGTCTTTCTTCCCTGAATTCTACACCACTTTGTCTTTCCACTGAAATGATGGATGGGTAATGTGGTCAGAGAGGATGGATGAGCACCTAGAGAATTGGATCCACTCCCAAACTGTGTCTTCCATATTGTGACACAGAGGGTTTCCCAAGGAACGGCCGGGCAGTGGCACTTGAAGTCCCAAGGGTGGTCATCAACAGATGAAAGTCGGGAAGCCTGATGTTTTCCCATAGTCTCCTCTCTGTCAATAATGGGAAAAGATATTGGCTTCTTTGTCACTTGATGTATTTTGGAGATGGTCACAAACAAGCTTAGGCATTTTCTTTAACCATCCTAGAAATTGGACTTTTCTGCTACTGCTGGAAAGGTCATGCTCCCTTGCTAAAACCAAGGTTGTTTCTCAGATTTGCCCATCAAAATGCCCTGAAATGTCCCCCAGCCTCCGGGCTCCAGTCTTGTCCTGTGTGTGCCGCTCTGGAAGTTTCTTGCAGATCTGAGTAGAGGGAGTTTAGAGTCAGTGTTCACGCAGTAACGTTTTTATCTAAATTAACGGGTTGAGTTCTGTGGCAGAAAATTTCTGCTATTTCTGCCAGACTTGGGCTGTCCCTGAATGACACAGCCATGAACAAGCAGGTCAGGCCCTCGCTCTCATTTGAAATTCTTTATGTCTTGAGTTGCTTTGCCAAAGTGAGACGGCACGCATAATGCTGTAGGAGGCCGCACATTTTGTACTATCAAAGAATCAAATTCTCAAACTTCTACTCTGTCTCCCAGGATGGAGAAAGCCAGGCTAACTTCCAACCTTGCATTCTGAGAGTGAACCATAGGGCCAGAAAATGTCAGTCTGTTTTCTTCTTTGATAAGCTTCCTTGGCAAAGTGTGATGACCTGAATTACGATGTGGCCTGCGGCCCAAAAATCTTGATGTAGGCTTCTGAGTTTCCCTGCCTCGCGCTTCTCTTCGGGCAGTGGTGTCTGGCCCACAGGGCTGTAGATCGATCATTCTGTTTCCAGTGGCAATCACGCATCTCTTTATGATTATGGGTGCTACCGGAGGGAGGAAGACAACCACAGATAACCCCAAACAGAGCTAACTCAGAAGCCAATTCTACTGTTTGCTTTGGGAAGATATTATTCAGTTTCTTTATTTAGCTATTTTGCTTTTCTAGTTGAAAGCAAAACAAAATTTTATTCCTGAGTGCATATGGCCTCAAAGTAGAAGAGGTGGATCAACAATTTGCTAATTAGGGGAGAAAACAAAGCCTAGATTTTAAGGAAAACATGCGTGAATGTGTCTATAAAGGATGTTCCCCTTGCCGAAAGGATCTGCCAGGTGGCTAAACCACACCAAGAAATGTTCTGCCTAGAATGTTAAAAAGGGAGTTTGGAGAGCCTCCAGCACAAAGCCCTTCAGACAGTTCCCTGGAGCCCTACAGAGAGACAGAGGTCCTGGGACTACATGAAATGAATAAAGACCGGCTCTTACCCTCAATGAGCCCAAGTTCCAACAAATGGCTTAATGCATATTCAGTTATTCGTTTGAAAAGTATTTTTTGAACACTTGAAATGTGCCAAGGTGATTGTTTTGCTAATCAAATCTCAGAGTAGAAAGAGTCTCTAGATCAGAGATCAGAAGCCTCCTGGGTAGCAACATCTCTTCTGTGCTGTCTCTGGCAGGTCATCCTCTGACTTCTGACCACATCTTGAGGTGGGAAGTGAGCCGCTTTGTGAGGCAGCTTATCCCATTGGTCCACAGCAATTATGGCACAAAGATTCTCTTTGTACTATACTGAATCTGTGATCTGCCTTCTTATATCCTATCCTGAATGAAACCGATGTTTACTTGCAGCAATACTGTCTAACTCAATAACCCTGCTCACCAACATGAAGCCCACTCTCTCCCCCTAAAATAATCACACACAAATATACACATGCAAAACAAAAAAAAAGTTGTTGGGCTTGTTTTTGTTTCTGTGCTTGGCAATAGTGGTGGTGGTATATGTGTGACACACTGAGTTAAGAAGGTAGAGAAGAAGATGGGATGAACGTGTTTGGCCCAGTGGCTAACATAGTGCCTGGCACACAGCAGGGCTTCAGCAAATATTTGTCAAAGGAATGAGTGAATGGATGAATGATGATGAGTGGATAGAGTATAAATTGCTAACTAGATTATAAAATTTTTATGTTATGGACCCTGTCTCTTATACCTAGTAGCAAAGAGAGTACTCAGCTCATAAGTAGGGGTTCAAAAATAAGTAATTTCTGAATGAATAGATGGGTGCATGAAATTGAAAACCACTGAAATATAAGTGGGTATAAATAAATGATTATTGTAAAAACAAATGAATGAGTGAATGAATGAATGAATGAGGACGCTAAGGAGTGATGCTTCACTGAAGACAGCTATTCTGCTTCAACTGGAGGGACATCACCGTTCTAGTGGGTAGGTGAGAAAAGTATGACTCTATTTAATAGGGCTGTTAGTTGCCTTTTCTGCATGAGAAGCTCTTTCCCACTGTTGACTCAGCAGCCCAGGCAGTGTGCCTTTATCCTGCGGTCTTTTCTAACACGCTAGGGTTAGCTAGGTGAGATGGCAGTGTTTTAATTTGTTTTTTAATTAAACTCTGCTTTGCCTAGAGATTCTACATTTATTTGGTTTGCTTTCCAGTTGCTTTAGGGAATATGGATGTTAACTAGAAATGGGTACAGATGCTAAGAGAGAAGTTGTCTGATTTGGTAATAGAGAAAAGCCTGAAGAAAATGAACAACATGTATTGATGTCTGCACCCTTGTCCTCCTAGAACTACCCAGAGACCTGTCGAAGGCGCAGAAGAAGAGTGGACACTCCCATTTCTCCTAAGAAGCCCTCTTTTAGATCTGGACACTCTAGTAGAACAAGTCTGTTTCCCCTGGGCATCATTCTTAGCTTCTCAAAGCCACACTCTAAGAAGATGAGACCACACGTTGCTTTTGATCACATCACCTTTGTTCCCTGGAAAGCAGCCCTAAGACGGTACAGGACCAAGGGTACTGAAATTTCGTTTGTTTTTCCTCCTGTGACTGTTAGATCATAGGCCTCTGACTCAGTTCAGTTGTACTGCTCAGGAAATCAAGTGTTACTTTGTCCCAGCAGGAATCTGAGTCAGCTTCCACCTTGTTGGAAAGCACTGTGATTTCTGTGCCAGCAATGAAAAAGAAAACCAAGGAGGTACGATGATGTCCACTACTTAGCAATGTATGTTCTCAGCAACATGCTCCAAGATGCCACCTGATTGGCAATCCTGTACTACACAAAAAATGAAGAACAAAAAACTGGCAGCAGCTCCAGAGGAGATAAAGAATTTGTCACCAACGGTAAAAGAGTTCAATGCAGCCTAGTAGATTAAGTGACCTCTTAAGCTAATTATCTTCTGGTTCTTTGTTAAATTGAGGTTGTCAATTAATTTTTAAGGCAAGTATTAAGGCAAGAACTAAAAAGATACTTTAAAAAAAAAGTGAACAGACTAGGGAAGTTCAACAGATGTCTCTGGGCCAAGTGTCAAAAGTCACAGCCCTTCCTTGCTTCAAAGGAACCCTAGTGAATTTCTCAGTGGCCCGTGGAAAGAGCCAGTAGCATGCTGGGTGACCAGGCCATCTGCTGGCCCTGCTAGTAAATTCTAAGCCCTGCAGCCAAGGAGCATAGCCAAGTTGGGCAAGAAGTGAGGTCCATCCAAGGCCACTATAATAAGCAGCTGCCCGGTGTTCAGGTCAGCCCAGCTAGATGAAGCCAAGGTTAAGTTAGTTGGAATAAAATCAGGAACAGCACAATTAGGCCTTTAAATGTGCTTTGAGCTAGTACACATCTGGGCACCAGAAGGTCAGTTCTATCCAGTAGGATAGCCCATGTCCATTGACATGGTCTTGACCTGGGTTGATCTGTCCTACTTGATCTGCCCTACTTGGACATTACTAGTCACCTCAAGCAGGCACCTCCCAATCATATGAGTTTCCTCTGATGGTGTGAGAGTGAATCCACTCAAAATAGAAAATTTGATATAGTCAGTCAATGAATTACAACACCACCCAAGGCCTTTCCGGAGAGGAAATGGACGAGCAATTTAGGGAAATCTACAACAGATTCTGAAGAGACCTGGGAATAGGATCAAAGCACACACAGTTCCTTGAAATGTGACATTCTCCTATAGACATTGCCCCTAACAGTCTCAACAGCGTTCTCTCGGTCTGGTCATTTCTCAGGATGGAATGGGTTGAAATGATCTGGACTCTAATTTACAAACCGGAACTACTGCTTTTAAGAATTGAGGGGAACAGTTTTGAGATGTTAGTTTTACTTGCCTCCCTAAATTAGGTTGGAGGAATTTACATCTTCATGTTGAGTCAGTGTTCTCTGAGCGTTATAGATCTCACAGCCTGGAGACTGGAGACAGGCACCCATGAAAGCTTGTCTTCCTGTCATTAATTTAAATATTCGAGGAGGAAATGGGATCAGACATTGTTCAGGGAGTACTTTCGATATTAGATATTCCTCCAAATATTTGCACATCAGTAACGATTGAGGGAGAGGGGCTATTAGAAGGCATTGGTGCAATGACTAATGAGACTAGTTTTCATCAGCCTAAGCTGGACTATGAATAGAAAGTCGAATAGCTTTGCTCTGAGTTGCTAAGATATCCTTATTTAGAGGACCAGATAGACTCAGTTCTTTAATGGACCTTTTTAATATTTAGTTTGTGAGTCTCCCCAAATAGAAAAGGTGGTATAAGAAGAAAGCTCCAGGTTTGGCCACAACTTAAATGGTCTGATGAAACATAGCTCCAAATTCCAAAAAGAGAAAGTAAAAATTGCTATATCCAGGCAAACATAAATCTGATATAAAGAGATACGAGTTGTATGTATCTCTTAAATCAGTATTTCTTTGGGTGCTTCTGGCTTTTAAGAACTCTTTCAACACTGTTATCTTATAGTTATCCACAGAACATCCTTATCTCATAGATGCAGAAAATGTGTCACAAAGAGGCGAACAGATCTCCCTTGAGAGCTGTTTAAATTCCTGTTTAAATTGCTGGGTTAATGGTGTAGTTGGTGCTATAATTCTATACTGTTCTTGGTCCTGCCTGAAATCTTTGTTGGGACAAAAGCGCTGAGGGAAGAGTACAGAGAAAAAGATCGAGAGGAAGGGATCAAAAAGGAGGGATGAAGGATAAGAGTTAGGGAGGAAGAGAGGAGTTGAAGAAACAATGGAAAGGGGAGATGAGCAGAGAAGGAGAGAAAAGAAGAGAAGTTAAAACCCTCAGCCATGTTGGAGGAAGCTGCAACGGGCTGGGAGGTTAGGGATCAGCCACACAACTCACTAGCTGCATGCTGAAGCTGTCTGGATCTCAGTCTTCTCACCTGTGAAATGGGACTAGCTACATCTGCTCTGCCTTCCTCACAGGGTTTGCCAGATCGCAAGAGACCAAGTTTGAGAAGAAGGGGCTTTGGAAAACAGAGTGCTGTTCCATTCCAAGGCAGCACAGCAGCAGAAAGTCAGTTACGCTGTCCGGGAGTTCAGGGTTTGGGTTAGCCTGGAGAGTGGCTTGTAAGATGTTTGAACTCCCCATTGCTATGGAGTGAGGAGCACCGCCCTTTACAACAGGGCCAATATGGGCTTCGTTTATAAACAGTGAGGATTCCAAAGCAATCCCAGAAAGAGGAGGGTGAGTTGCCCTGGAGCCCAGCTCCAGGCGCCAGGAGAAATGGAGCTGTCTCCCTGCTTTTTTGATGCCGAGACAGCAACACTCAAAGCAGCCACAGGGCAAGTTTGATCGGGAACCAGCAAAGCAGAGAAAGAACTCGACTGAGATGCCCTGCCCTGCCGGCAGGCTTCCTGCTGCCATGAATGAGAACTGTACACTGCTGAGTAGCTGAAGGCTGGTCGTAAATTTTCAGTGCCCCTTGGGCTTTCTTATGAGTGAATCTGCTGTCCTTTTGGCCCTGGAGGCAGAATTGAGGCTTTATAGCCAGGCCCAAGTGATGCGACAGAAGAAACAGGAAAACTATTTCTGAATTTTAACAAAATGCCTTTTTCTCCAGATCTTCCAGACAGCTACTAGGACTATAACATGAGCCTCTCTCCTGTCCCCATGGCATAATTCTTAGATACTGTAAACACTGATTAACTTAGCCACTTCACTTGTCTCTCATTTACGACAAAATATCCTATCCAGCAGCCTTTGCCAGAAGCACACTGTGTTCTCTTGAAAGGATGAGAACAAAATCCAGGGCCTTTAAATGACTCAGGGTCCACCTTCACAGAACTGGATATAAAATAGCTACATTTCAACAGCATTTGAGGTAACTTGCTGAAAACCTCTCAATTATGTTAACCTTGTGCTTTCTGCCTAGCCACTGAAGGTTGGCCAGCTTTAAGATCATCGACCAGCAACACAGCCCGCTCTTCACAACAAAGCAGACCTTCATGTCACTAGCAAGCAGCCTTGTGAGCTAGAGATTTCATTGTTAGCCTGTATCTCATTCACTAATGTTTGCACAGAGGAGTTTGATAATTGGTTGCCCTTTGTAAGGTTTCTGCTTCAAACGGCTGCACAACATTTCTCTATGAGAAAAAGATCTAAGATGACTGGCTTGCAGGTGTGACTTGAGGATGGTTCCCCATGTACCACCTGGAGGCAGAGCATCTCTTGTTTGCCATGGTGGTCAGGACTAGCATGTACATTAAAGGTCAGGCTGTAAATAGGTTGTATCACCCTATTGGATCGCATGTCATCATTAAAATCAACTTCTTAACTTCTGCCTGGGTGCCAAAGATGTGTCAGGCACTGTTATAGGCCCTTTATGAACATTATTTAATTCCACGGCAGAAAGTGAACACGAGGTAGGCTCTATTGCCTTCATTCTAGGGAAAATGGAAACTCAGGGAAGATAAGCTCTTTGTCCAAAGCCACCAAGCTACAGAACCAGGACTCAAATGAAGGCTTGTCAGGTCCAAAGCTGGGCACAGGCCCCAGTGCTGAGATGCTTTTCCGTTAGCAGAGATTACTTGGTGATGTAACTGACTGCGCTAAATTCCAACTCTGTGACTCTGGGTAAGATATTTATCTGGTTGTGCTTCTTTTCTCACTTGTAACAAGGGAAGAGTAAAGCCTGCCTTATCTGCCTCACAGGATTATAGGATCGAATGTAAAGATTTGTAAAACTGCAACAAGACCCACAACTGTAAGGGATTATAGTAGCATTCCTGGTTAGAAAATCACTCCATGTCATAATATATCAAGGGGCTTATCCTTGGAAAATTTTGATAGAAAGAGGTAGCAAGGATGATGACATCTTGCCTATGGTTGGTGGGGTGCTTGGAGGAAGTGGCTGGTTATATTATATGTGGATCTATCTCTCTCATCTTACATGATCTTCTTACAGTGTGACTACACATCTCCCACTGAGGGGTGGGGGTCTGATGTTCTTTGGCCTTGGATCTTGGCAGAGGCTTGGAATTTCCTTGATCAGTGGAATATGGTGGAGGAATGCAACATGACTTGATGTTAAGTGAGCCTAGGTCATAAAAAGGACCAGCTTCCATCTGGTTTGGGTTCTTGTCCTTGGAACCATGCCACTATGTGGGGAGGAAGCCCCAGTCACATGGAAAGGCCACGTGTAAGTGCTCCATGCTATATACACAAATAGACCTCAAGTGACAACAGGCATCAGTCTCCAGATATGTGAACAAATGTACTTTCAGATAATTTCAGCCCTCAACCTTTGAATCTTCCAGCTGAGGCCCTAGACATTATGAAGCAGTGACAAGCTGCCCCCAATATGTATCTTGTCTGAATTCCTGAACCACAGAAACTATGATGGATAGATAATAAATGATTATCACTCTTTTAAGCCACCAAGTTTTCAAGATGATGCTGAGAGGCAGGAGATGTTGAGTCTGGCCAACCTGGAACTATAGGGATGGACTCTGCTCTGGGCCACAGGAAAATACTAACCAAGCAGGTCGAGTGGGGTGTTGGATGAATGACTTTTCACACTGGAATGCTTCTGAAAATGAAAGAGGGTGTTACTCAGAGTTACTTTGGGACGACAGGTATAGATGGGGATTTAGAGACTAGATTGACATCAGGAAGATCAGTAAGAGCTGATGAGGGTCCTGACCAGCTGGCTGATCACAGCAAGGGGACATTTAGGAAGGTCAGTTTGGAGATATAGACAGGGAAGTCTGTGTTTGTTACATTCCAGGTCACAAGGCTGGGGGCATGGGCAGGATTCTAGTCCCGAGTGGGGAGAGGGAGGCTCGATCTTAATGACAGAAAAGCTAAGAAGGAAAACACATTAGCATTATACTACTCCAGCTCTGAGAACTCTCTTAGCCAAGTATCCATTTTGTTTTAAGAAAATCAACTAAAAGTGGAATAAAGTCTACGGCCATGCTATCCTGAACAAGCTCGATCCCATCTGATCTCGGAAGCTAAGCAGGGTTGGGCCTGGTTAGTACTTGGATGGGAGACCACCTAGGAAGACCAGGTGCTATAGGCATAAAAAATAATAATAATAAAAAATAAGGGATTGTAAACTGAAGAGGTCCTCTCAATCTGTGAGGTCAACTAAGGGTTGCTTTGCCTAAAAAAAAAAATACATAAAAAAAATAAAAGTGGAATAAAGAAGGAGAGAGGCATAAAGGAGTCATCTGGAGTGTGTGTGTGCACCCCTGTGTGAAGGGGGAAAAGGGAGGGAGATCAGAAAGGGGGTAAAAGGCAGTTTTAGAGGAAGAATGTTTGGGAGCAGACCCGGGCTGGGGTGCTGGTAGCTTCTGACCTAAAGGCCTTAAAAATCACAGTTGTGGTAGGATGCCATCTCCAGCCCAGCAGCTCCAGGGAATGAATAAGCCTTGAGCAGCCTGTCCAGTCTCTGCTTCACACACTTTAAAGAATAGCAATTTGTTTGCAAGGGAAAGACCACACACAGTCCCCAACCACACCCCTGCTGTCACCCTAGATGACATTGGAATGGCTCAATTAAATTTTGTGAGAAGGGAACAGATTATAAGGACATCATAGTTGTAGATTTCTCCATGAGATGACTTAGTGAAGTAGTCAAAGATTCCTTTCTATCAAAAATAGTGTAATATTTATATAGTCACAGAATAAATAGAATTCTGACTTGAGCTTCATATTTTACATAGCTTATTCCAGGTAATTTGGGCTCTTTCTGGCATGCGTCTGACAATTAGGGCAATTGTTTCTCTTCTGGGATGTTGAGGGGGATTTGCCTGCCCTTCTTCCCTCATCTCACTACACTTGTCTCGATGAACTAAACAAAGTCTCTCTCTAGGCTGCCTGGAAATCTCACCTATGTCTGAACCCTTCACACTTCTGTATACCCGCATGCCAACGCCCCTGTCCGTTGACCAGGTTTGGGCTTTGTAACCTCCGTTGTTGCCTGGGACTCTTGTGCCATTGCCTCCAAATGTCTCTGACCACAGCTTACATCGAGAAACACTTTTTACATTGCGACCTGGCAAACACACACATCACATACGTACAACAGAAACGAAAATTTTACAGAATCTTATTAAGACTCACAGAGCGCCCTGCTTTGTACTCTGAGGGCTCCCATCCCATTCTATCCCAGGCTGTACTTTCCTGTTCTGGCTTCTCTATGGAGGGACATTTAATCAAGAGATAAATTGGAAATCATTAGCCCTGGTTGGATACTTTTTATACTTAAGAAGGTTGTGTGTTTATTTGTGAAGAAAAAGAGGGAAAATGAGAGATGTTATGAATGTGTTTGACATTGTATCTCCTAAGACAACTTGAAAAGTTGAGTTGTAATTGGACCTTTTATACTTTTTAGTATTCTAAGAATAGAATTTAAATCTATTCCTGGAATTTTACAAATCAATCTCTCTCTCCCTCTCTCTTTCATATACACAAACGTGTGTGTGTGCGTGCGTGTGCATTCAAGCACACCTTACCGCCCCCCCCCACACAATTTCCAGATCACTCTGAGAATTCTTATCAAATACCAGGCTATAGGGTATTTAGTTCCCTGATCAGAAGTGTCAAGATGTCCACTGCTGGGTGAGGAAACATAATCCATAGCATAGTCATGTTAAGGTGTCACCAGACTTTGATAGCTGAAAATAACATGAGATTATATCCTATTTTTGAAAGGGTTTGGTTTGTGGTGGTTAAAAGGAATAAGATCTAGCCATCTAAAAAGAGAAAAGAGTTCTCTGTAGGAAAAACCTGTGTAAAGGGAAAGGGATAAAGAGCTGAAGTTTAATGTAGGCATTAGATGCTCTGCTAACACTTCGAATATATTACTTTAATTGTTACAGTGACACCGGGAGGCCAGCATTCATTCATTGAGCCACATAGTCTACTAAATGCATGTGGCACCTACGATGTCTTAGGTATAGGGATTAATAGTGAGCAAAGCCCTTCATAAGCTTACACTCCAGCATTTGATGCACCTTTATGCCGAGTTAAGTGCTCTGAAGGAAAGGATCCTTGCGTTGGGTATAAAACCATCCAGTCAGTGGACTTGAATCTAGCTTGTGTTTCCCTGACAGAATGATTTTGGGGATGGGGTGGGTTGTGCAGGTAGCACTCTAGGCTTAATATCTAGCACAGGCGACATCCTCACGCTATATTCAGAGCTCCTAAAGAAGGCCAGTGTTGTCGGAGCAAGCCGTGTCAGCTCTAGAAACTTCTCTACATTAGCCCTTCACACACAAAGCTGGGTATAGTTAGAAAGAAGGAGGGTGAAGAGGAGTTTTCTCCTGGGTATTTGTGCCTGTGTTTCAGTGGGAACACTGTTCTTGGGACGTGTCATACAAACTAATGCTGCTCCTGCTTCTGGCGCTTTATGGAAGGGTGTGTGTGTGTGTGTGTGTGTGTGTGTGTGTGTATACGTAGGCAGAAAGGGGACTTTTTTTTGATGAACTTCTTAACTGAGACTTTGTTGTAAAATAATATACTTTAATCAGTTTTCAATCAGTTTCATCTTTTCAGTTTGTGTAGATGTTTTCATACTGTTTTGTGGTTATTAATTTGATTTACAGAATGTGATGTCTAGAGTCACATGTCTTAAACTTCTACTTTTTTTCTACTTCGATTCAAGGGTACCTCACTAAAATTACCAGTAATTGCCATAAATAAAGTGAATATGCCAATACTTTGCCAAAGTCCAAGATTCTATATATTTATGTAGAGACCAGTCTTGGTACCAGCCTTTTTCTCTGTCTTTTCTCTCTCTCTTTTTTTTTGCTAGCTAGCTAGAAGGTACTGTATTTGTTTGCTAAATTATGAAGTGAACTCATTGTATTGGAACCAATTGCATCAAATATCTAAATGAAAATGGGATATTCAGTGCCATATGATTGTTTAGCATCAGTTCAACATTATAGTCATCTCAAACTCATCTTTTTCTTGGAAGGCTTTAAAAATTAAAACACTTCGTAGTATTTGCATAACACTTTATATATAGTTTATAAAAATGTTGTTTTTAATTTTTGAGGTATATTTATAGACAGATCGTAAATATACAGTCTGATGAGTTTTAGCAAATGTTTAACAAACATATACACCCGTGTAACCCACACTGCAATCAGGTTAGAATATTTCAAGCACCCCAGAGAGTTCCAGTCTATTGCACACCCTCTCACCTCACACACACAGAGACAACCATTGTTCTGATTTTATCATTCTATAAATGCAATCATACTGTATGCATTCTATTGTGTCTGGCTTCTTTCACTCAACATGTTTTTGAGATTCATCCATGCTGTTGTTTGTATTAGTAGTTCACTCCCTGTTATTGCTGAGTATGAATATACCACAATTTGTTTATCTAAGCATCTGTTGATGGACATTTGGGTTATTTCCAGTTTGGGGCTCTTATGAATAAGGTTCCTATGAACATTTGTGTACAAGTTTTTGTATGGCCATATGTTTCCTTTTTTTTAGGTAAATAGGAGTGGAATTGTTGGGCCATAGGGTAGATATATGTTTAACTTTAAAATCAGTCATCAAACATCTAAAAATATAATTATGTCATTTTTTATTTCCATTATCAATTCTACAGCTTTGCCAGCATATGACACTATCAGTTTTTTTTTTTTTTAATTTCGGCCATTTGAATGTGTTTGAGGAGTTTTTATTTCAATTTCATTGTTTCATTTGTATTTCCTTGATGTCTAATGAGTTTGAGCAGGTTTTTTTTATGGGCTTACTAGTTATTTTTATATCTTTTGTGAAGTATTTGTTCAAGTATTTTGCCCATTTTAAAATTGTGCTGTTTGGCTTTTCATTATTGAGTTTTAGAAGCTCTTTATACTGAATACAAGTCTTATATAAAATGGATATTTTTTCCCAGTCTGTGGCTTGCCTATTTCTATTTTTTTAAAGGAGTTTTATGTTTTGTTGTTGTTGCTTTTTTTTTTAAATTTACCTTTTTTGTTAGTGCTTTTGGTATCCTGTTTAGGGAGTCTTTCTAAATATTTTAGCTTATATTTTCTTATAGAAGCTTTCTGGTTTCAGCTTATACATTTAAGTCTGTGATCTATGTAAATAACTTTTGTATTTGGTGTGAGGTAGGTGTTATGGTTGTTGCAGTACAAGAGATTTTCCTTTCCTGATGGAATGGTTTTGACACTTCTGTTGAAAATCAATTGATTGCGTAAGTGAGGGTCGAGCGTTAGACCATCTATTCTGTTTCAATGATTATTCACCTATTCTTACAGTACTACCATATGTCTGGATTACTGTAGCTTGATAATCTCAAGGCCTTCAACTTTGCTCTATTTTTTTTTTTTTTTGCAAGATTGCTTTGACTATTCTAGACCCTTTGCATTTCCATAAAAATTTAGAATCAATTTGTCAACTTTCACAGACAAGCCCACTGGGATGGTGAGTGTAATGAAGCTCTAGATAAGCTGTTAATAGCTTGAGTCTCACAAGAGAGAGGAACATACTGAAGCTCAGAGAGCGTGACATTTAGAATGCTAGAGCTGGCACAGACGTCGGATAAGTCAGAGTTTTCTGCAGTGGCTCTATAACCTCATTGCACAGTGGAATCACCTGGGGATCTTTAAACAACAAATATGTGGCTTCCATCCTGCGATATTCCAATTTAATTGGTCTGGCGTGCAACCTGGGCATCAGGATTTTTAAAAGCTCCCCTGATGATTCTAGTGTGCAGCAAACTTTGGGAACCACTGGTTTCGTGCTCAGATTTATAGATGTGGAAATTGAGGCCCAGAAATTATAAGTGAGTTGCCTAAGTTTACAGAACTTACAAATTGACTCACTCAAAACCCACTGCTCTTCACACAATGTCATTTTGGATGTTCAAGAAATTTATGTAAGCCTTACAAAACAACCGCCACCACAGCGCCCGACCAAAACCAAAGAGCTGCCGCTTTCCTGCCAGCAGAGAATGTTATTCAGCTCTTTGTGTCACACTGCACAAAGTTCTAAATATGCATTTCCTCAGGGAAGTAACAAAGGAAAGGAATAGAGAGAGGGGGGAGATGAAAAGAAATAGCACAGGCCCTAGGACCAGGTATGGTATTTTACCCCTGGATGCCAAGTCAAGAGCTATCTTTGCATTGTCGATTCTCAAACTCTCATAACAAAAGACTGGAGAAACACCATGAAGCCTGAGGTTCTTATGCTTCCTGGGTAAAAACACAGACTATCTGGTGATTTCACTAATTTCAATGTTAGCAGTTTCTATTTAAATTTCATTTAAAGAAAATTGCTTTTAAACATCATGGGGAAAAGAACATTGCTCAGCGTGCACATTTAGTTTCTCTCTCTATGGAATTCAACATCCTTTTGTTGCGAAAGTAGAAATTATAGGACAATGGGTGGAAAAAGCGATGTTATACAATTATTAGTTCTTAAAAGTGAGTATATTAGAATTTGTAGTGCCTTTCCCGCCCTCACCCCCACCCCCAGCATAAGATTTTTAAAGCTTGTTGAGGACAGAAACCACACTTTTCTTCCTTGGTATATTCTCATTAGCACAGTGCGCGGCACATAGAAGGCTGTCATTGATCGCTAAATTGAACTGTCCTACTGAAGAAGAAAAGCTAAGGGCCACATTCAAATGTCTCTAACAAAAGCCCCACAGCTTTTACTTTAACAATCAGACACTGTTCATTTCGAAGCTTTAAAAAAATCCACACTAAATAGATTTTTTTTTTACCTTTAAGCTTTATGTTAAACATCCTTCCAAATAAACATATAGTTTCATAATTTTTCTCATTTCAAGGCAGTTCAAGACAAAAGAGAATTGTTCAGTGTACTTACTCAGTTAGGAGATTTGGACTTTTCTAAATTGTTTATGATTATTTGTGTTTTGTCATAAAGCATAGCTCAAGCTGCCTATTGGTCATTAACTCCCAGAATTACTATTGCCAATAAATAACCCATTCTCTAGTTTTTGAAAGAGAACCAGTTTTTAAAATGTTGATGATGTGCCAAAGCATATCGAGAATCAGTCTGCAGATTCGTAAAGCAATATTTCTGAACTGCAGCTGTATGTGGGGTCCACCCTAAAAGCTGCCCTGTTTGGACTGGGCCACATGAAGAAAGAGGAGGCATGAGATCAGCGACATTCTGAAGTTTACTTTTGGGACAGTAGGGGATAAAATGAGACTACAAATAGACATTTCTTTCGTTATTTTTATCTCCCAGATTAGAAGAGAAAACCATGATGGAATAAACATGTACTTAATACCTAATTTGGGGTCTTTGGAAAACTCAGATCCGAGGAGGGAGGGGTGTCTGAGGCAGGGGGATGAAACAGCAGGGAACGAAAGGTTCCTTGGGAGCCATCTTGCCAGAACCTGAATTGTATTTCACTGTCATTATCTTTAAGAGTGCTAGAGACATTGGCAAAGATGCATGTAGACGAGATAAGGCTTCAGCATGAGATACGAGCTGCCGTGATCATTTTGATATTGCTGTGGGTGGGTAATTCAAAGGGGCTTTTATTGGGAATCGCTTTAAAAAAGTCATTGATACATAATAACAGTTTATTTATCCCTTGCTCTTTGTTCAATAAATGATTACTTTCTTAAGGAAGCAAAAGTTTTGCAAGCTCCCCTTATCAGATGTGCTGACACACAGAGTGCGTATCGTCCCTGGCTCTTATTGGTACAGTGGTGTGTTGGAAAGTGTGAGGACGCCACTCACAGTGACACCTCTGTCTCATGTTATTAGCAGCACTACAGGTCATATGATTCAGTATTTTCTTCCATAAAAATGTACCTACTCTGTGAGCTTGCAGGACTTAATCAACTCACTCTATCATGTCCTTGGATCTACCATTGGGCTAAAAATATTAGTCTATGGCAGTGAGCCAGATTTTTAAAACTCAGACTCTGAAAGATTGCAAACTCAGTTCTAAAGCACTGTAGGCTTTGGAGTAGCCATATTTGGGTTTGAGTCTCATCCTGTTATCGTGAGATTTTGGATATAATTCTTTGAACTTTAATGTCATCCTCTGTAAAATGGAGATGTGAATACTTGCTTCTTAAGGCTGCTGTGAAGATTACATTAGAAAATGTACACACAGCATTCAGGACAATGCCTAGCATATAGTTGTTGTTGTTGTTGTTATTATATCATCATCATTATTCTACTACCATAGATAATTCTGTAGGCCAATTAATATATAAGAAATGGTCTGAAATAAAAACAAAGAACTTAGAAGATCGATATCTTGCTAGTTAAACTTGTAGAATTTAGAATTGTAAATTCTTATATTTCTTATTAACAAAGTTTATCTAGCAAGTGCTTAGTTATCACTTAAGAATGAGATCAAAATTACTTTAATTATTACTATTCAAATTGTTACTGGATATTGCATGACAATATTGATTAATATTGTATAACAATCAAGATTAAGTGAAAAATGTGACCTTTTGATTTTTAGGAATAAAAAAAATCATGGAATTGACTCCTGAATTTAGATTTGTTCCTGGGTAATTTCAAGAAGAGAATTTACAGTTGTTTATAAACAAATCTTCAAACAAAAACTGGCAGTGGGGATTGGCCCGAATAGCTCCTACAGTCTATATCATTTCTGTAGCTGGAATTTTAGGAGTTCACGTGTGATGGTTAACTTTATGTGCCAACTTGACTGAGCTAAGGGATACCAAGATAGCTGGTAAGACATTATTTCTGGTGTGTCTGTGAGGATGTTTCTGGAAGAGATTAGCATTGGAATCAGCAGACTGAGTGAAGAAGACGGCCTTCCCCAATGCCAGTGGCATCAATCATCCAACATGTTAGGTGCTCCAATAGAGTAACAAGGTGGAGGAAGGGCGAATTTGCTCTCCGCTTTAGCTCGAACACATATCTTTTCCTGTCCTAGGACATTGGCGCTCCTGATTCTTGGGACTTTGGACTCAAACTAAGACCTGCACCACTGGTTTCCCTCGGTCTTAGGCCTTCGGGTTTGGATTAGAACTCCCACTGCCAGCTTTCCTGGGCCTTCAACTTGCAGACGGTGGAATCATGTGAGCTAATCCCTCATAATATGTCTCTTTCTATGCATCTCTATATATCCTATTGGTTCTGTTTCTCTGGAGAACCCCGATTCATACCAGGGGTAACTCACAAATATTACTGCCATGGTACACAGAATGTACATTTTTTGAGAAGCCTCCTTTCCCTCAAATAAACATCGAAAGTGAATATGCCACAATTTAAGGAAAATGGAGTGAATTTAGGGCTTTGTCAGCAAAAAAATTGCCTCACATGAAGCATGAAAGCATAACTTATGATTAAGTCAAAATATACAATGGATAAGAAAGAATTTGGAGGGGGAGATAAGCTGTTAAAATAATGGGTATAAATGTTTTGTGAGTTAAGAAATAGAAATAAACTCTCATAACATTCACTTTCTTGATAATCAGCTGAAAATTTCAATTTGACATGGGATTAAATCCTCTGCTATGAAAGAATGATCTTTCTTACTTTAGTTGTCTCACTATCATGCATTACACTCAACTTTAGATATGAGATTTGCAATCGTAAGCAACCTTTCCGGTGGATGAGTAGGAATGGTGATTATATAGTACATGAGGAGAAGGTGACAACGTCCCATTCATGTTCCAAAATGGCTGATAGCTACTGGGAACCAAGGAGTTGCAGAACTGGCTCCTAAGAGGTTTCATGCTTTAGTGCAATTAATTCTCACAACCACCTTATGGAGTAGAGACTGTTGTTTTTCCCATTTACAGATGAGAAAAGTGAAGCTTAGTGAATTAAGTGATATCTTCAAAGGTACATTGTTCAGAGATGAGATTTGAACCTAGGCTTGTCTGCCCTCCAAATCCCGTAAATCCTTATGTTCTTAACCATGAGTTCATTAAGCCACAAGCCAGAATGAAGTCTGCTCCTTGGCCTGAAGGAATGGATGCATCTATCCTGAATGAATACAATTAAGTGGAGAGCCAGTGCTGAGGGAATAACCTAGGCAAACTGCCAGCCCCACAGGGACTAAAGTGAGATTATCTTTGGGTCAGAGATTTGGGGGCTTTGTCAAGCTCTTCACTGCTTCTGCTAGCGTCAGACAGATGGGAGACTGCATTTGAACTACTCTCTGCGGTGTGATCTTGGAACAGTCAAATAAGCTCTCTGAGCCTGTTTCTTATCTATAAAAATTGGTTAATAAGAGCCCTGCCGATAGTAGAGTTCCTTTTGCTGCTCAGTACCCATTGCCTCTTCTCCTGTTTAAAGGGTCCCAAATTTCCTTTAGGGTTCTGCCTTCTCTCTTAATCTCAGTTTATATGCTTTGGATGCTGTTGTATGTGACTAAGATCTGGCCAGTAAGAGTGTTATAATACCTTGGCTATAGAAATGTGACCTAGTGAGATGCAGGGAGACTGGCCCAGGCTCTTGGGCAGCCATTCATTGTTGAGGATGAAGCAAACATAGAGGAAGTCAGAGTCAAGAAATAGAAAAAGTATCATTTGGGATCCTGAATCAAGCTGTTCCTGAGCCATATTCATCCCAGGTCTTTTCAGTTAAATGAGTCTGTTGGGGGGTATTATAGTTGAAAATGTCCTAATTGTAGTATGTACTTGCTGTGCAGATAAAAGATGGTTTTACATAAACATTTAACAAAATATCTGGCATATATTAAAAATACAACAATATTAGTATTTAAATTTTTTTCAGAGTCTAAGCCTATACTTCGGGAACTTAATTACTTTTATATTTTTAGTTTTTTTCCTTTATATATTTTTAAACTTTCCTTTGGGCTTTAGTAATATTCTTTATTTAACAATCTAGTGTTGTAGCTAATAAAAATGAAAAAATTCAGCCTAATTAGTAATCATATGTGTAAATAAAAAATGAGATTGATTATCTGGTTAAAATACATAATTGTATTGCAGTCCTGAAATCCACTTAACAATACTATAAAAAAATCCCTTAAAATGTCCACTGTTTTTAATCCGGAAATTTATTTCTTATACTCTCTATTATGAAAACTACATAAAATTCAGGCAAAGATCTGTGTATTACAATATTATTAACAATAGTGAAAAATTGGAAAGAAAGCCTAAGTATTTTTTCTTTCTTTCCTTTTCTTTTTCTTTCTTTCTTTTTTTTTTAATTCAAAAGATACCCTACAGGGAAAAGCCTAAGTATTGAATAACAGGGGAATGGTAAAGAAAATCATGAGCCAGTCATGGAACTGAATATTGTATATCTATGAAATAAAGATATTTATGAAAAGTTGCTTAAAACAAAGAAAATGAACATGTATAAGGTTAAACAAAAAAGGAATACTGAAATGTACACATAATAAGAATTTAGTCATATAAATATTTTACGTGTATTATATCATGTAAACACAGGAAAAAACGAAGGAGTACACCAAATCATCATTTGTCGGAGAGATTCAGAGTGCAGACCTGTGCGACACGCTCTGTAGGAGTTAGAATGTGCTGCCTTTTGTGTCACAGTGGTGACTCGGGCTGTTAAGATGCATTAACAGCCATATCTAGAAAAAATATTTGGGCTGTTGAACCAGGGGCCCAGTCCAGGCATCATCTATCAGTTCTCCTTGATAGATGGAGACTTAAAGGAAACAAACCGAAGAACGTTTTCCCAGACAGGCAGGGTGAAGTAGGGAATTAGGATCCCTTCTACATGGTAAGTCCATTCACCCTTTGCATTTCCCTCCTTCAGCCTCCATTTAAAACTGTAACTGTTAGATCGGTGGGTGAAGACATTCCCCAGGTCACTGCAGTCTGGGGAAGAACCTACTCTAATCCTGTAACAAAGCCATGTTTCTCTGGTTCATCATCAGAATTTTTTCTATACTCTTCCCTATAACAACAGCTATCATTTATTGAAAACTCTTTTTATATCAGATCTGGTGTTTGGTACTTTATACATTTTATATAACTCCCTGAGTTAGATATTATTATCCTCATATTACACAAGAGGAAACAGGCTCAGGGAGTGTAAGTGACTTGCCCAAAGGCACTTGGCTAGTGAACGTGGGCTCTGCTTTACCTGGCTTCAGTTGCTTCTCCACGAACCACTCTGGTCATTTGCAGGTACCAGCTTCCAACTTGTCTCTATAGCACCAAAGCCTTCCAGCACTTCAGAGGTTTGGCCCAGAAGTTGCTCTGTTTTAAGTTCCTCTGCCTTTCATGCTCTCCATCACAGCCTTTGCCCCAAGAGGCAGATGTTTGAGAGCAATGGATTGATGCCACCTTATCTAGACAGAAACAACGCTCTTCTAGGGCTCCTTGCTTCTACTGCTCAAGGACCAGGAGGCATCCCCCTAGCTTGTTGAAGTTATATGCAACTCCAGGTTGAAATAGTTGTTAAGGGTATTCATTCATTCATTCATTCATTCACTCACTCGACAAATACTTATTGAGATACACCCTATATCAGGTACTATTCTAGGCACTGGCAATTTCGAGGTGAATCAGGAAGAATGGTCCCTAACCTCCTAGAACTTATGCTCTGGTAGGGGTCAAAAGAAATAATCACAGAAACAAGGACACAAGACAATTTCAGGGGGCGGTTAGTGCTAGAAAAAAAATTAAACATGAAAGAGCAAGTTAAGGGGGAAGTGCTACTGGAGCTGGAGTGATAAGGAAAGAAACCTTTGAAAGAAGAAACAAATAATGAGCTCAAGTCAACCATACAACTGTCTGAAGGAAGAACAGTCAGGTTGAGGGAAGAGCAGATGCAAAGATGCTGAGGTTGAAACGAGTTACACATGTTCAAGTTAGAGAACAGCAGCTGTTCGGCGAGAACGGAGTGAATGAGGATAAGCAGCAGGTGCTGAGAGTGGAGGGGCAGGTGAGGCTCGGTCATGAGGAATATTCCAGCCATGGCAAGCAATCTATATTTTATTCAAAATGCTCCAGCAAGCCACTGCTGGTTTCTAAGCCAAGCAGGGGTAAGCTATGATTTCTGTTTTAAATTGTTACTCTGGTTTCTCAAGAGAGAAATCTGGGCTTTATGGGGTCAAGAGGGGAAGCAGAGCCATCAGCCAGGGGTCTATTGCAGGGAAGGGGATGATGGTGGCGAGGACTCCCTGCCTGGTGAGCAGGACTCGTTCTTTTTCCTGGGGTGGCCATCTCCTTCTGAGCCAGCAGTTCTGTAGTTTTTCTCTCTTTCTTGTATCTTTGGAAACTGGCAGAACTCAGAAAACCCTCTACCTCAAGTCTATAGCCCTGTCTGCCTCTTGCTGGCATTTGTGGCAATCACATGGGTATCGCTCGGGGCAAACTGCTCTGTCTCGTTTCTTTGGGTTCCCCCGGTGCAGCCCCACTGCCATGGAGCCCGGAAGACTCTGCTAAGCAGAGATGGCCCTCTGGGTCTCTAAGAAGCCTGGAGCCTGCACGTCCACTAGGCTTTGTGGATGCCCTACTGTTTAAATGTGCTCAACTCAAGCGTGGGCATACCAGTTAAAAAAACAAAACAAAAACAAAAAACAACACCGCCCCCCGCTCCAAGAAAAAAACCAACAACAACTTTCGATGGCTCATTAAAATGGCAGGAAGGAAGACTCCAAAATATTTTTGGACACCAGATAGCTCTTCCTAAACAGAGTTTGATGAGTTAAGTGTAAATGAATCAGAACATGTGCATTGGATTTCTCTTCGCAGGCACTTTGGTTTAAAAATGAAAGGCAGGGATTAGGGGAATGAGGGAAAGCATGGCTCAGTTTTGCAAAGGCCTGAATGAGAGCTTCACAGAATGGAGGGCCCCAAACGTGGTGAGAATTTCCCCTGCCCTAATTTCTTTCATCCACCGTGAGAGCTACTTGATATATGTGGCATTTTGCTACATTTTCCTTGCAGGCACTATGTTCCTGGTATTCCTTGTTTCTTTGCCAAAGGCCTTATTATGCTGTGGGTTAAAACTATGCATCACCAAAGCCCCTTTGACTTAAACATCCTAAGAAGTTCACAGACTTTGTTCTCATGGGATCCAGGTTTTTGATGGCAAGAAATGACTGTCTTTTCGGCTGTGCTGCAGCTTCACAGAGTTGAGAGAGGGCATTATCTTGACACCATTTGGGAACTCATACCAGCTCCGCGACCTTGAGCAAGCCAGTAATTTCATCTCAACCTTAGCTTTCTCTTCCATAAAATGGGGACAACTCCTTATCTTGTTTTCTAGAGTTTTTTGGGGAGCTGTGTACATTGCAGAGCTCGTTTAAATAAAGTGGTTGATTATAATGAATGTGCCACGAGGTTGTGAATCACTTTAAAATGGTACATACAACATATCTAGAAGTGAAATGTGGTAGAGGGGGCAATGAGATGAAACTGTGTTCTCTTCTTTCTCTTATGCTGAGAGGGGTGAGGATGTAATTTAAGTTGAATAATTAGGGACAAATTCAAAAACAGCATCTCTTCCTGCCCATACTATATGGCTGTCCATGACTTAGAATCCTAGAATTTTAGAGCTTGGAGAACCTCTTGTTAATATCTTTATTTCACAATTGAGAAATCTGAGGCCCAAAGAGGGAAATGACAGGCCCAAGTTCACATAATTACCTTTCTAAAAATTCTATGATGACTGTGGCTGGGAGAATAAGGTCCATTCTTAGCATTCGGAACATCACAAGGAATGGGGCTCAGTTATTTGCAGAGCACTTTCTGAGCATCTTGTATTTTTAATTAAAAAAAAAAAAATTCTCCGGAGCTTAGCACAGGTCCTGATGTGCAACAGATATTCAATAAAATTTTGCAGAATGAGTAAATGAACGACAAGTATGAGGTAGGATGGGGAGGAACATACGGTCTAGCTGTGGAGACAAGATATAGATGAAAAAAAACTTGAAGCATTTCAAGTGAGAGCAAAGTGATATAATGCAAATAATTCTAAATAGGATAAAATAAAACTTTTTCTGAAGAAAAACAGATTTTTTTTGACTGAATGGGGTAATACACATCTCCTGAAACAAGCAAGACATATATTGGTATTCATGTGGTAAACCTGTCATGTTTTTCTGCCGTTAAGCCCTCCTGAGTAAGTGGCCTATGAGTCAAGCTGGCAATCACTCTTGGGTAACACTCTGATTTCAGCTCTTGGTACAGGGACGGACACTCTGTAAACAGGGCCAGCCACAGCACTTCCATGTTATCTGGTATATGGACAATAGTGGGAGAGAGAGGGTAATTCTTCCTCTGGGATTTTTAGTCTGCAGCATGTCAGCATGGAGTAGTCAATGGCCGTCTTTCTCAACATGCAGAAAGATATTAAGAACGATGGCAAGAGACAGTCAGAGGTGGAGCCAAGAGAAGAAAAAAGTTGCACATGTAATGACTGAATTTAAGTCCCTGGATTCAGCCAGCCTTAGGTCCACCCTTGGACTTCCAGTGACATGAGCCAATAAACGATTTTTCTCCAAAAGGGTTTCCGTCACTTTTATTTTAAAATATTGAACACAATTGGCAAGGAGCTCTGTATGTAGGCTTGTTAATTTCGGGTGGGGGAAGCTATGTAAGTTGATGAAGATGAATGGATGAATTGTAAAAGCCTGTGGTATTTGGAGGACCTCACGTCTGAGGGCGGAGTTTAGGGTTGAGTGCTAAATCATAAGGGAGAGTGGGCAGTTACCTCTGGTCTTATCTGGGAAGCAGGAATGACCACGCTTCCACCTCCATACTGACCCAACAGCACCTCTACTTGCTGGCCTCGGGACCTGGAAGATTTACCACTATGTGGATTAAGTAGAAGTTCTTGAAATGTGTTCTTCTGACTAACATTTAAAAGGACTGTGGGTTCAAATACATTTATTTTCTTCACTTCAGGACATTTTGGATACAACTCCTAATATTCTTTGAGAATCTCCAAGAGGCAGTTGGAGTATAAGATAAATATTTCCTAATCTTTTTTGTACAAATAACTTTTTAGTTTTGTTTTCCTTTGATTGGAGCAGCCTCTCATAAAACATCCTTTGCTCAGCCTTGAGTTAAAGCATCATTTCCCCAGAAGACCCCTGCAAAGAAACATATTGCTTGGGGAAAGTAACATATTATTTTAACCTCTCTTCCTTACACAAAACATTGGAGATACAGAGGTGAGACGAGTGGATACACATGGCTCAGAGATCAAGAACAGAGTATTGAGGAGAAAGAAAAAACAGCATTGGACCAGTTCAGAAAGTGAGATAAGGGAGGTGATGATAACTGAGAGAAAAACTAGACCCTTTCCTAAATTAAGGAAATATTCCTTTAATACTCTTGAGCCCAAATGACTTTTGTGGCTCTAATTACCTCTTAAAAGCAAGCAAAATAGTTTATGGGAATATTTTCTTTTTCCTTTTTAGCACTAAACTCTAAGAAAAAATTGATGACATGGCTCCTTATTTAAGAGGCATTAAATAACATAATGGATGGTCTTCAACAGCAAATTTATAAAAGACTCAGAAACATCCTTCACATGGCTGTTTCATCTATTAATGTTCATCAAAAACCAAGGACACAGTATTAAATGGCAGCTCTTTGTAGGAATATCTATAGTAAACTCAGGTCATGTCGCCTGACACATTACTTAGTGATCTTAATTCACATAGGGATATATAGGGCACCTAACAAGTTAATCCTGTGGAAGCCATCAATATATACAGTCTACTCTGTTAGAACCTTAGTTAACTACTAGTGGAAAAGCTGAGACTAGGGTATGTTGGGCAGGGTCATTTAGAAAGTAGGGGGAGAAAACAATAGGAAGAGGGAGTGAAGGGGAAGGCAGGTTGGAAGGGCTCAATGGAAGCAGCATTCAGACTATTCAGACTCGTGATGATTCAGCAAGGATGCATCTTGCAGGCCATAGAATTAAATTCAAATGAGGGCAAAGTTTCCACAAAATAGATGGCCTCACACAGTGCTGATATAGGAGGCCTGAGGGCCTAAATCAGAAATTGAAGAAGTATATAACCTAGGGTTCAAAATGATGGTTATTTCCAAATGGAGGAGAACTCCAATGCTCAGATAAATGGTGTTATTTACAAATAACTCAAGCACAATCGAAAAATGTCAAGAAAACCAGACCTCATTGTCCACTGATTTAAAAAGTTCTATACTCTGATCTTTCCGGAGAAAAGCCAATAACCTGACACTCCTTCTGGTAACACCTATTTTCATGTGTTCCTGCCTCATCAAATACTGTGCCCTTTAATTAGTTACTTGGCACATATGGTCTTACACTTGGCCTTCAGGCTGTGACAGTCCTACTCAGGTTCCTAAATCCCTAGCCACAGCCTTAAAATTCAGATTTTATTAAACATTGCACCATTTGTCAAATCTTGGGTTTCTTTTCAAAATATCAGGGAATCTTTAATTCCCATAAAACCTATGAATTATATCAATATTTTTTATAATATTAAACTAACACAGAAAGAAAGACATGGAACAGAGAAAGAGGCAACAGAAACTGCTCAGAAGATGGCTATGGTTTAGATGCGGATATCATAGGAAAATGCCAGAAAGTATATAATGATAGGGCTGGGCTGGAGCTTGAGGGCCAGGGGAGGGTTCTGGGGAGGGCAATGCTGTTTACTCCCTAAAAAAAGTCTTTGGAGAGGGGAGAGAAGAGTACTAAGAGGTTTTACGAGTCCCAAACGAGAAGAACCATAGAAGATAGACTCTGAGTCATGGAAGGGAATTTTGAGGTCATCTCATTAATTGCCCAGCATAGTCACTTACAAATGAGAAAACTGAAGCCCACGTTGACTATCATTTCTCTAAGATCAGATAGTGGCAGACCTAAGGTCAGAGTCTAACTGTCTAGACTCCCAGCTCAGTGTTGCATTTGCCACATGGTGCTACAAGTATGGAGAGAGATGTTCTGCTATTTGGAGACCTGGGTTGACTTTGAGGGGTCTGAAGCGCACAGGGGAAATGGGATATGCTTGGGAAATTACCCCAAATCAACAGAAAGACGGGGAGAAGTGTGTATGTAGACTGCAAACTTTTTGGAATTTGCTTCCAGTGTCCTAAGGAGCCCCTGGGAACGAATGGCAGGAAAACCCTAAGAATCCTCTGTTTGGGAGGTATAAGAGGCAGAGGAGGCTCAAGATGCATGAAAAATGCCTGTGCCCGGCCAGGCAGGCCTGCAGCCCGCAGACTGACTGTTCACATTTCAGGGAAAGGATAGTGATGTCGACGGAATACTTCTTCAGAGAAGAGGCTCCACATATTGAATAAGTAACATCATTCAGCTTCTTCCCAGACAACACGAATCTGCTGCGGTCACTCTGTGGCTTTCTCTTTATGTGTTTGACCGACATTTACCCACTCTCTCACAGAAGAGATGTTCTTTTCCCAGAGTGCCCCAGCATCTTTCTATGGATATAATTTGTGATATGATTTGTGGACAGCTCCTGTGGGAACCAGGGTCCCTGTCACTACCTCTAGAGAGACTCCAAAATTGCCTGGCTGGAGGTGGGGAAAATTCCCACAAAATACTTTCTCTCCTCTTTTCCTTGCTCTCTTTGATCTTTTACAAAATGTAATGTCACACAATGGTAGCCTCGGAGGTCAGATGTCATTGTTGGTCCCTCCGAGGAGTCTTTAAGTTGAGAACTGTTGGCAGCCCTTTGGGATGGAGGCTAAGGTACAACAACAGGTATCAGAGGGACTATGACAAATGAGAATGGTGTCAAGAGAGCCTGTTCAAATAAACAGTTGGATGCTTGGAAGTACAGCCTGAAGACCTCAGATCTTTCTCTCTCCTCTGTTTTTTTTCCCCCCAAAACAGAAGATTAAGTTTGCTGTGAACATGAGCTGATGAAAAGAATTCAAATAGTGCTTTGAATAGGACCCCAGTCAGACCCACAGGAGAGCTACAAATTGCTTTTGGAGACACCAGTCTCCCTTTACAGAAAGTTAGCATAAAGCCCACATATCTTCTTTCTATAAGGTACTAACTTGTAAATTAACCTTTAATGGTGTATAAATGATGTTCTGAAAGAACTGCTTATGCAGCTATATTTATGATCTAGAAAATTGCAAATATTTACAAGATTATAGGTGTTAATGGTCTGTCAAAAATGTTTGTATATTGTACATACATTAAACCCCAGTTTCAGACCACCCTGGTATAAAAGACCACCACTCTCTAGTCCCATATAGTGTTTCACTTTGATTCCATATATGCCAATCCCTATAATTAGCCTGTTCCCTAATATAGATCAAGTCCACTTTATAGGGAATTCTCCCAATAGTTTTCATTTAGTTTAAATCCAGTACCCAGGCCACCTATGTAAACTGTTTGCTAAATGGCCCAGGATGGCCAATCGATCTTATGTCAGCCCTTCAGAGGCTCCTGGGCAATGGCCTGTGAACTTGACCGTCTTGTTTCGGAGCGGGCCCCACCGCAGGGCCTAAGTGCCTCTGTTTTGATTGCTTTCCTGAAATAAAATTAAGCATATATGCATGCTCCCATGACTCGGCCTCTCTGCTGAGGTTTGGTGACTCAAGCTCTAAATGTACATAAGCCACAGACACAATTCATTTCAAAGAACAGCTTATTGTTACGACAGCACCTTAACCTAGGTGCCTGACGACGGAAAAGGACATCGAGCAGAAGGGGACAATCTCCTTTCTCCTGTAATTGTTAATCTTATCGCGGCTCCTTTCTCTGGATGATCTAATTGTGTTACTGTTCCATGACGGGTGTGGCAGGAAAAAAAATAAAAAGGGTCACAGGTTGTTTTGAAATGGTTATTCCATTCTAGTTTATTATCTCATTTGCACATTTTCATTAATGTCAAGCTGTTTCCACGGCTGTCTCTAGATGATCTGTCTCCTGAGGCATTTGCCAGAGCTGTGTCTGCTGCTTAGGAATTTAGAGAGCACGCTTATTTTCCAATATTACGAAAGGAACTGTCTTCCCACCTATCCTGATACAAACACGCAGGAATAGGTTTTGCCAAAGTCCTGATGTGACAAGATTAACTTCTGAATTTTGATATAGATTTTCAAATAATCACTCCTCCTATTGCACTCCCCTACCCCATTCTCAAAAACAGAGCAGGGAAATAAGCCCTGTAACGAGCCCTGACGACACATACTTAATTCTTTAGGCTTGAACCCATTGAGTCTCTGCGGAGGTCTTAAATGGAGCCTACAGAATGGCCCCAGGCCCCAGATGAGGAGCAGAATGCCCTCAAAGTGAAGCAGAGAGACTCGTGACTGTTCCAAGGCATTGCACGCTCTGTTGGGGAGAGTGTCTCCACTGGTGCTCTTCTGCCTCTCTCTGACATGATTCTTTCTACCTGCCTAGTGTTTGGGAAAGTTTTGTTTAAATGATATTTGATTGATCCTTGCAGGGCTCAGACCTAGAGATTCCACAGTAGCTGTTCTAGAAATCTCTCCACCTTGAAATGTCTGTCAGACCTGTTAGGCGAAGGATTCCCTGTCTGGGATCCTGGCTCTTTGGAGACCCACACAAAAAGAAATGGGCTTCTTTGAGATATTTCCAATATGGCAGACACACACTGGAGTTACAGAAGTAACTGGGTTCAGACTGTGAAGGACGACTAAAATATAGTTGTTTTTGAGAACTCAGATTCTATCAACTCAATGTGTTAATGTTAGTTTTCCTACACTGGCAGTTTTTGATTAATAACACGATGCTGAAATTGCTTTTCAATAATTGCATCTAGTGTATGGACCATATGCTTCAAAATATGGAATCTGAGAGGAGAGCAAAATAACAAGTTTCATGGAGGTGAAAGTGGGAAACCACTGGTTTAGGGGCTCCATGTGGGCTGCAGAGCACAAGGTCACCGTTTGTATCACTTAAGTGCTGAACGAGAAACCGAAAGTAAACACAAAACGCAAATTCCAGTTAGGAACAGATTCCAATCTTGTTCAATTGCCTTTTACGTTTATCTAGGAAGACAAATGCTCAACAGCCAAACGCATTATATTTACATGCTCTCAAAATAGGGAAATTGGTTAGCTTTCTAACTCAGGAGGTGATTCTCTTTAAGTTGGACACATAATTAAGAAGCAGCCTGGGCACAAGGCAGGTGAGGATGGACCCTGGCTGCTCCACAGTGTTGTTTAAGAGAGAGGGACCTGGCATAGTCACATAAATAGCCATGTGTCTACTCCCCCCGGTGAGGCTGGCAGGGGCTGGGAGGGATTCATCTATTGTTTCAAACCTTTAAAAAAAAATTTTTTTTTGACTGTTATGGGTTTGGCAAAACCCCAGACATACTTTACCAAGTGCTTTTTTCCTTCATTTTTTAATCCCATGTGTATTCCAAATGTAATCCGTATGTTACTGATTCATTTACACTTAACTCATCAAAAATGCTGGTTGGGATGAATTAGTTGATGGATGCCCAAAGAGAAGCATGGTCCCCCTTTAAAGTAGATGTTAGGAACCTTTTCCCTACTCCACCCGTTTGCCAAATGTAGTTCAAAGTGAATCAGCAGCCCCACCCCCACCGATTTTTAATAACATGAGAAAAGGCTATTCCAAGGAGCACTAAATTTGGAGAAATTCTTCATTCCACTCTCCCTCATTTAAAAATCCTTGTGTATTTTAAGGGAAATCTAATCCATATGCTTCTGATTCATTTACACTTAAATCATTAAAATGTTGTTTTGAACGAGCCACTTGGTGAACGGAAATGAGTATGAGCCTTGTTTTATTATTATTTCTTCAAGTTCTTTTCTGCAAAACAGGAAGTCACATTGGGAAAGTCGAATACCCAAAAGTTTAAATTTGGGATGATAATTCTTAGGCCACTGTGGTTTGGATAAATCTATTTCTGGTTATCCTCACACGAAACCCAGTGTAGCGCTCTGCTTGGATGTATTCTCCTAATTGCATGTAATCAACTAAATTGCACTGGTGAATAAGTTACTTCCTTGAAGCAATTTGAATGGAGTGTGTGTGAATGTATGTGAAAGTGTGTGTGTGTGTGTGTGTGTGTGTGTGAATTACTAAATCTTTTGTACTCTAAACATACCTGGCAAGATGGGGCTGAAAAGGAATTGCATGCTGAGAAACAGGGAGAGAATCGACATGAAACAATTTACGTATTTGCCACAAGCATTAACAGGAAACACACAGGATATAGTCTTCTTCAATTAGTCCTAGTTAAAGGCTAGTGAAGATCACTGAACTAGTGTCATCGTGCTCCCTGACAAAGTAGAGGAGCAAATTGTTATCTCCTTTATCTGGATAATAGATGCCAGTGGACTTCACTCTCTTTAAAAAAAAAAAAAAATCCTTTTTTTCTTTCTTTCCTGAATCTCATGGTAAAAATTACACTGGACGCACTTAACTACTGCAACCTTTTCATTTTACAGAGAAGAAAACAAGTCCAAAAGGTAGTGACAAAACTGGACTAGGACATAGAAAATTTGACTCCTGATGTCAAATCGTAGCATAGTGGTTAAAAATGAGGACTTAAGTGTGTCTGCATATTCACTCCACTGTTCAGTAGTTGGTGGTTTAGGCCTGTTACTAACCTTGCTGTATCTCTGTCCCTTCAAAGCTGGGGATAATAACAGTATCAGTACTATAAAGCTGTTGTGAAGATTACATGAGCTACTCCATGTAACACTGTCCACATATAATAAGCACTCAACGAATAATAGCTATATGCTTTCTACTCCTCTATATAGTTACCCTATATGCTTATATTTTGGAAATATCATCAGGGCAAAGAGATATGGCTACCATTTGAGGAATAAGAGACCAGTGGTAGCTCCAGTGGGCCAGATAATTTGTTCTGAACTCCTCTCTCTTCACTGGCCCTTTATTCCAAATCCTGCCGAGTGGTGGACAGGCTCCATGTGTACCTAGCTTTGGAGCAGAAAGCACACGGGTCAGTGCCTTCCCGATGTGGAACACTGAGCAAAACCCTCACATCCTGTGAGACTGTGAGGGCAAAATGGAGACAACGTAGAGGGAAAAACCATTATATTAATGTTGCTATTATTTTCACATCTATAGCCTACTGTTGTCTTTAACATATGATTTTCAAGCCACAGGAGGGCATTATTATTTCCAGTTTGGTCCATGGATTATGAAGTTCCTAAAAGTCCACCTATCAGGCAAAGTCATCTGAATCTCAGTAGAACTGTGAGATGGAGATTTCATGGCAAGTAAAAACGCTATATCATTTTCATAAAATCATCATGTGCAAGTGGACAGAGGCAAGGAGGAGTTAACTCTGTAAACCCTTACCCGGCTCTTCCGTTTGAATTCTAAATGTCCAGAAGAGAACTTTAGCAGCAACAATCTGCCACAGAAGCAGGTGTGAGTGTCCAGATTTTTTCATAGCTCGGATTGAGGAATTGCCACGAGGTTTCAGGTAGCGTTTGTATAGGAATAAGGCGAGCACTGACAGAGCACTGTTGGAAGGGAGGGTTGGTGGGGAGCAAGCGGAGGAAGGTCAGGTAACCAGCGCATTTCTGCTTTGGTCCCAGAATTCCCTCTGGGAGCTCTGAAGGCTGCTCGAGAAAACCTATGGCAACCTGTTTTCTAGATCCAGGGTGACACATCCTTTAATATTAATTTCTTAAATTGTCCAAAGGAAACTCTGGCTATGCCTGTTTCCATGATGCCAAACATCTGGATGAAGGTTGGGGGGCAGGAGTCCTTAGAATAATCCTGTGTCCTCATTTGCTTGAGGCCTGGAGGGTCAGTGACTATGAGTAGATTGGCAAGGTTTCTGAAGAGGCCATTGTCCTGGGAGAGAAGTTGGGAATCAAAGCGGAGGGTTTTACACACTGTTGGAAAATGCTCCCACTGTGTCATCTGGGTGTCTGCAGGCACTGAGCCTGTGGGACTTACCCAGTTTTTCCAGTTATGAGCAAGAGAGAGACTCAGTGTTTAAGGGCCAGTGAATCAATCAGTCATGCAGCAAGTTGCATTAATGAGGCCCCATTGTTTGCAGCTCCATTTGCAGCCGGAGGCAAGGAACAGAGGAATCCTGGAGGTCCTTATCGGCTCCAGGATTCAAGGTCTCTGACCATTATCATAGCCTTCTTGTGCCAGCATTCCTTAGTGGGAAATGATATCTCTGTACCAGGACCACAGCCTCATCACCATAATCGTCATCACCATCATCATAAACTACCATCAACACAAAGCTATTGAATACTTATTATATCTAGGCACCAAACCAACGGCCTTAAGTTATCTTTTCATTATTCTACAATAACACTTTGAAGTCCATACCATCACAATCTCCTTTTTATAAAGCAGTAACCCAAGGTTAACTGAGTTGAGTCACCGAGATAGCAAGTAACGGATCTAGGACTTGACCTCAAAGCCTAGGACACCGATCAGGATGTAGTTAGGTAATACAGGGCTAACTTGAATGAATGAATAACTAAACAAATAATTACAAAGGCCCATTCCGACTTGACTCACTTCAGTGACTCTTGGTAATTTTGGAAGATAGTATTGTTCGCCAAAAGAGATAGACTTAGGTTTGAATTCCAGATTCGTCACAAATAATTACAAAGGCCCACTCCGACTTGACTCACTTCAGTGACTCTTGGTAATTTTGGAAGATAGGATAGTTTGCCAAAAGAGCTAGACTTAGGTTGAATTCCAGATTCGTCACTTTCTAGATGTGTGGCCTTAGGCAGGTAATTATTTTTCAGCTTAATCTTGTATGTATAAAATAGGGATAATAGTAACCATTCTGTAGAGTTATTGTTAATGTTCTTTGATATAATACGTAATGTGCCCAGTTCATGGTTGGTCCTTAATCCATGTTACACATTATTTTTAAATATTTTAAACATTGACATTAATTGATAATTGCATGTAGACTAAAACTATTCTTCGGGGAAGAAACTATGGGCCAGGTGACAGTCAGCGGGAGCTGGCCTCATTTTCTGCCCTCTTATCTCCTCATTCTTGGAACTTCAGAATGTGAGCTTCCCCTTCTTCTGCTCTTCACTCCAGTTCACAGCCTCAAACAATTCTCTACCATGAAAAAGCAAACCCCATGAATCCCAGCCTCCTTCTGTAAGGCTAGAGATCTAGAGGAAAGACCTGGGCTAGGAGAAGCTAAAAGGAATACTACATTGTTCTTATTTTGTAATTTGTAAGAGGAATTACTTCCTTGCAAGCTCACAAATAATGAGTTAAAATCAATTCTTCTCTACTGACCAATAAGATGGCTTGTCTTGGGTCTTTGAAAATGTTTTCATTCATCTTTTCTAACTCTCCCCAGGCTGTTCTCAGACTAACTCTAGTACTGGTAATGTACATTGCTGGACAATGAAGGAATTTAGAATGGAAATAGCCACTCTTTGAGCAGGTCTCAGCTCATGGCACATTCTTTCTTGAGGCCGAATTATTATTATCTACTAATTTGTCTCCATAGTATATTTGCAGTTCTTACATAATAATAATAATAATTCTCATTATTAAAATATGGAGGCTTAACAAGTAATGAGAAATTATAACCAAGGTACCCAAGCATTTTAGACTTGATTGTACTGAATGTCTGAAATTTAACAAGCTGTGTTAAAAGTTGTGTGATATACAATAGTCCAGTGAAAACTGACCCATTTATAAAGCATGATCGGGTTACACTTACCACACTGATCTTCCTGCTTTGTAAACAGGTTACTTTTTCACTAGGATCACAGATAGATTAAATTTCCATTAAAGAGTAGCCACTTCTAAATTTATACAATTAATTTTGACTTCCTTGGGGGACCAGAGAAAAGGTAGAAATGTACTCTTCTCTTTTTACAAGTCTGTTTCTTACAAGGAGTAGCCCCTTCCACACCGCCTCAGCCTAAACGGAGTAGCGGAGAGGTCCTCTTCTGGGGCAAATGTCTGTGCGTGGTGGTCTGTGCTCAGAGAGAGCTGAATCCTGCATCATCCCAGGTGTTTGGACCTGTGCTGTGACTCAAAAACAGGAAGCCCGAGAAAAGCCGGATTTACTTCCCACCTCCTCTACCCTCTCTGTACCCTAACCAGTGTGCTTCCCAGTATATTCTACAGTTCGGCGCTCAGCAGTCTTTACCAAAACACCATCAACACAGAGCTGGTATAGAAGAGAATCATTCAATCAAATGCCCATGGTCGAGGGTAGGCTAGAACCCAAGACTTACTTTCCCTGCTGCCTTTCGCCCCCAATCTCACACCCTCCTGTAGGTGTCCAGTATCTTTCACTGTTCACTCTTCCTCTCCCTGGTCCTCTCTGATAGTGTCATTTAAGCCTTAGTGTTAATGGATTTCAGAGGCAGGATCTGGTGGCTGGAGGCAGGATGTTCAGAAAGTGGTGAAGGAGCAGGGTCCTCTGTACCTGAGAGTTGCCATTTATTTGCAGCTAGAGCCACAAGATTGGATTCCTCCCTGCCAGAGTACAGTTCCCCCAATCTTTTACTGGTCTCCTTCCCCAACATCTCTTCTCCCCTCTTCTGGGATATGAGGGACCCAGGGCTCATGCTCTCAGTGTCCTCTCTTTATCTTTGTCTCATAAGGTTCCACCCCAGAGCTCTGAGACCAGTGGTCTTGGATCTGGCCTGGACATTGGGCTTTTTTAAAGTCCCCCTGGTGATGTGTAGTGTGAATCTCCTTTACGAGGAACCACACGGGTGTCATTTCCCCAGGGAAATCAGACTGTGCAGGCTGGAGGAAACGGATACTGGAGATGTAGCAGTCCCTCCTCCATGGAGACATGTTCAAGACCCCCAGCAGATGCCTGAAACCACACATGGTACCAGACCTCTACCATGTCTTTGCCTACATATACATACCTATGATAAAGTTTAATTTATAAAATTAGGCACGGGGAAAAACGAACAATAATAACTAATAAAATAGAACAATTACAACAATATATTGTAATAAAAGTTACGTGAACGTGGTCTCTTTCTCTCAAAATATTTTATTATATCAGAGTCACCTTTTCATTTCAAGGAAGCACTTTACAGCTCCTTTTTGGCATATGTGAATTGCCAGTATCACTGCTCTTGTGCTGTGGGGACATTATTAAGTAAAAGAAATGTTACCTTGAATACAAGCCCTGGGATGCCGCAACAGTTGGTCTGAAGACCAGGGCAGCTACTAAGTGACTAAATGGGCAGGCAACATATACAGCGTAGAGACACTGGACGAAGGGACCATTCATGTCCCAGGTGGGAAGAAGCAGGACTGCTCGAGATTTCATCACACTACCCAGAACAGTGTGCAAGTTAACACTTGGAAATTGCGTATTTCTGGACTTACTCCTTTAACTTCAGATCGTGGGTGACCGTGGGAAACAAACTGTGGGAAGCGAACGCTCGGAGCAGGGGGCACCAGTGACTGGATGACCAAGGGGAGGGGAGGACCTGGCCGTCCTGGCTGTGGAGGAAAAGCGTAATCACTCACATGAGCTGATTACACTAAACACCCTTGGGGCGATTGCACGTGCCGATGACGTAGTAAGAGATCTGGTGTTACTTTCACTTGAGAGAAACACTAACTTTGTTTTGCTTCACTGATGCTTGGGCTCCTGTTGGCCACGTAGCACTGTCACAGAACTTTAAAATAGCTGAAAATACTCACACCTTGCTCTCTTTTGGGTACCAAAGTGCCTTGAATGTTATAAATCACCAATTATCTGCGCTCATGGTGGGCATGGGGCGGTGGTTCAGGAATCCTAAAATGCTGAAGGATTATTTTATTTGTTTTGATTGTTCTGAACAATTTCTTGGCTCATATTCAGATGAAATGTTTTAATTTTCATAATAAACTACTGGTTCAGCATTAGAAAAATTTTTCAAAAATACTGAATTATCTCTTCTCTAAGTCCTTGAAGAATCTCTGACCTTGAATGTTCCCTTATTAAAAACTCAGTTTTAAGAAATAATATTCAATAAGGCCTGCCCAGAAGATGTGAAGATAACATGAAACTGCTCAGAATAGTCTGGGCTCATAGTGAGAACCCAGTCATGGTAAATCGTTTGTTATTCCTCCAGGTGTCCCAAATGTTACATCTAGAGGAAGCTTGGCCTCACTGTGCTGTATGCCTGGACCTCTCAGCAGATGCTTTTACTGTCCTGGGCACTGCATTCATCTGGCCTCCATGAAGAATGATTTAAAGACCAGCCTTTTGAAATTTACTGTTGAATTGATAGTAGCAATGCATTTTCTGAGGACCCACAGGAGAAATTTCATTGAGGCCAAGAGCAGTTGTATTTCTCCTGAGAATCTAGATTTTTTTTTTCATGTAAAAACTTTAATTTTTAAATAGGTTTAGGTTCACAGCAAAATTGAGAGGAAAGTACAGAGATTTCCCATATATCCCCTGTCCCCACACACGAAAAGTCTCCCCCTTTATCAACATCAGGCACCAGAGAGGTACGTTTGTTACAACTGATGAATCTACATTGACACATCATAATCACCCAAATCCATAGTTCACATTAGGGTTCATTCTTGGTATTGTATATTCTATGGATTTGGACAAATGTACAATGACACGTATCCATTATTACGGTATCATACAGAGTTATTTTCACTGCCCTAAAAATCCTTTGTTCTTCAACTATTCATCCCTTCTCTTCTCCCATAGTTATCCCTTCTCCCTTCCCTATGTCCTAGCAATCATTGATCTTTTGACTATCTCCATAGTTTTGCCTTTTTCAGTATGTCATACAGAAGCATACAGTATGTATCCTTTTTAGATTCTAGGTTGTTTTCTCTGATGCGTACCATGAATTTTGTTCCCATCTTTACTCAGCTGCTGAGGAATACAGCATTAATTTGTGACCCATTTTTAGTAACCATGTAGAACCTTATGGATGCATTTAGTTAGATTACCAAAGTAACCTCTTGTTTCACCTAATTTTTTCTTATCTCATCTTTCTTACTCCATATTCCCTCAATTATTTTTTGTTTTACTATACTGCATGTATTACAATTTATAAAATAAACTTTGAAGGAGGAGGAAAGCAAACAAGCAAACAAATAAATGCAGTTGGCCTGGAATACAATTAAATAATTTTTTTTTTTTTTTGCAGATTTACTACTCTAATGTTTTTTTTAGTGAAAAGAGCATAACAACAAGAGTTCCATTCTTAGTATCGTCAATGGTTAGCTGTGTAACTCTAGAGAAGCTACTTTATCTCTCAGGACTTCTGTTTCTCTGCCTGTAAAGAAATGAAAATACATGATTTTTAAAGTCTCTTTCACTGGTGACAACCTCGGATATTGGCATTCTCTAAGCAACCCATAAAGATACTGAATGCCAGATGGAAGCCAGCTTGTGAGCCTATGTTCTGTGATTATGCTACAGAGCATACAATTCACAATGGGATACCTGACAGCTAACTGCCTTGAGCCAACTTGGTACCTTTCCCCAAGGATTTTATAATAGATATTTCTGAAATTCATTCTCAGTATCCCAAAGAGTGGCCATATAGTAAGCATTTAATAAAAATTTATTGAGTAAACAAATGAAGAGATAAGTGAATAACACATTCTTGAATAGCTTCTCAAATTTTGGATTTTTTTCCTTTTAAATGAATGTTATTTTGTTTATCAAAACAACATCTATATACATAAAGATTGCTACATACATACAAGTGTTATTATTTATTCAGTATACAGATATTTCTTGATGGGCATATGGATTCCTAGTCCCCTTACTATACCTTTGTGGTACATCCCCCCTCTCTAGAAGGGAAATACTTCTTTCTAATGATTTATGATACTTTGGAAAAAAATATTTCCAGTTATTTTTCCTAATTAGCACCTAAACATCTAGCTATTCATTTTATGACAATTAAAATTAAATTGCGGAAACTTCATGGTGTGAAAAACTCATTATTTTTATTGGTAGCAACTTTTTAATAAGTAATTCTTTCTTTTGTTTGTGTCTGAGGGGATGCTTCATATCTTTTACTAGATCTTAAAGGGGCTCATAACTCAATACAAAAAGGTATAGACCACTGATTTAGAAACAGATTTGTAACTCAAGTCCAGCACTATTGGCACTCACTTTATAAGCTATCTTTACCTGTTGCTTTGTTTTTCTATTTTTAGTTTTCTAATGTTCACATTCCAGGAATCACTTCATGGACCTACAAGATCTCTTTCTACAGAAGTTAGGAGGGCCAGTTACTTTATTTTTTTTTTTAAATTATCTTGATAGAATATGCATTTTCATGTTAGCTTTCAAGCTTCATCCTTGGTGGAAGTTAAAATAAATGAGATGAGGTCAAGTGGGTAGTCGTTAACATCAAAACAATAAGTGGAAATGAAAACCTGGCAGTTCTGACATGAATGGTTAATCTGAAAATTTGGACATCAGAAAGAAAACCTTTGGGGTAGGAAGAGATTTATCCTCTCTGCTAATTGCAAAACAAAAGTCTTGGAGGATATAAATGCAACGAAGTCAAATGTTGGCTTAACTACAATGAAAACTGCCCTAGAAACAGAAGCTTCACCCACAGACACAAATCGCCCACATATACTTTCTTTCTTTCTTTTTTTACATACACTTTCATATGATTTCATTTATTACTTTACTTTCTGTGTCACAGGTCGTGCTTTTAGGAGCACCTCTCATAAGTTACAGTTGAAACATTATTTTATACTATTGCAGAACCATGCAAAGCTCCCAATTAATGAAATACTGAATAAACAAATTTGTCTTTATTTTAAAAAATGATTAATTTTTTTTTATTAACAAGACTGTATATGGCTCTAGTTATGACTTTTTTTTTTTGGACATTAATAAATAAAATGATGTGTCAGGTTTAGTTTGCCCTCCAACTTTCCTGCATGAAAAAAAAGTGTTCATATTGTTCAAAAGTAATAAAGTTTCAAGTGATAATCAATGATGGCTATACTATTTTAAATATATGATCATACATAATTGTCTATTGTATTTAGAAGGGAAACTCTGGGCTTCATATCATATATTTATACAGTGATCAAAACTGTAAAAGCAGCACTGAGGGGAGGCTAAGCAAGCAGGAGGTTAATCAACTGTTGGCTTGTCGAAGACAGATAACTCACGAGGGTATGCTTTTCCCCTTTCACTTGAGAAGAGCTGTAACATGATGTATAGATCTAGTTTATGTGGCATATTCCAACCAGATGCTTTAAGAAAAGATACTCTGTGGGGAGAGCTGGTACTGATTCACTATTTCAAATAATAATACCTAGGGCACACTCCTAATCAATTCTGCCATTCTTTTTCATGAGTTGGGACTTGACTTCAAGGGCATCTGAACTACTGTTTCAATAGACTGTAGTTCGCATGTAAGGTGAAACTTATTCACCATGCGTTTTGGAGCAGGGGAATATAGCAGAGGGTCTGCGGAATGTTGTAAGTAGGGATAGCTCAACACTGCCTGGATCCTAAGTGAAGAGTAAAACTGGGTGCTTTAAAGCCCAAATTTTCAGAGGAAATAGCGAATGGAATATTCTTGGGTTGTCATTTCTGCTCCATTTTTATGAGCAAATGGGCCTTTTGTTTGTATGGAGATTGCGGGGGGCAGGTAGGGGAGGCTAAGCAAGTGGGGCTCCATGTCCTAAGCCTTGTTTCATTCACTGTACAAATATATACAGTAAAACTATTTCACAGAATTTTTTTCCTTAGAAAAAATGCTAAAATGGTGTAGCAGAAAATCCAGAAGCACTGGAAGCTGCCCTAGTTATTAAATCTCAATAAGTGCAGTGGGACTATTGGCTTTCCATGTGGAAAAAAGTAAAATCCCTTTTCTCATTTATCTCTATATGAAAACTAACAGACCCACTGCTCTTACTGAACAACCCATCCTTCCTCACCCATGCCTAATCACCTCCTCTTTTATTTACCAGGGTCATCAAGGGTCCCTTTTGGGAATCTGTCTCCTACCCTAGTGTCTATTTGTCTATCCTTGTGATAATATGTACTATCACAATGACTAGTTTTATATAAGTCTAGCTATCTGTTCATGGCAAGTTGGCCCAATGTTTGTCCTTTTCAGAATTGTCTTGGCTATTTGGGTACATTTGTTCTTCCAGGTGGAGTTTAGAATCAATTTGTCAAGTTCCATTAATAATCATGTTGGTATTTTGATTGGATTTCCTTTGAATTTATAGATTAGGAGATAATTCACATTTTTGCAATGTTGAGACGTTTGGTGCATGAACATGATCTATCTGGCCATTCACCACATTACTCTGAGGTCTTTCGACAACCTCTGCTTGTGAAATCTCAAAGGTTAGGATGATCTCAGCTACAGGTGAGTTACTGGCTTATGATACCCTGAGCTGTTCTAGCCAGACTGTATGTGGCTGGGAATTTTCAGCTCCACTCCATGCTGTCCCCACCTCATTGTCTCCCTGCTCGCCTTGGTCCTAGTCTCCCCAGTGGGACTGAGCTGCACCATCCACAGTGTTAACTTGCTTGATAATGCATCTTTCTGCTCTCCTTTCTGTGGCTCACTTTCTCACTCTCACTCATGTTTCCTGTGATCGCCTCCTTATGAACCATGTGTGCTTTCATCCTCACCACGGGGTCTGCTTCCGGGAAATCCTTGACAGATATTAAATGACTTCCAAGCCAAATGTAATAAATCTACTTCACAGAACCTAAAAGGAAGAAAACTCCACCTGTGGTAACCACAGGGTAGGGTCATTTGGGAGAAGCGCATGGGTGCTCAGGCTTGATAGATGTTTGAATTCTAAGTTGCCATTTTTTCACTATATATAGCCTCCATAAACCTCTGTCTTCCACCTATGTGAAAATACTAATTTAAGCCTCATAACATTGTTCTGATTATTAAATGGCATGTTAAATCTTATATTCCTTCTACAAATCTTTATTTCTCCAGGCATAACTTCTGTAAGGAACAAAGTTAAATAACTGGCACAGACTGGTGTGCAATACATTGAAACTACGGTTATTACTGTACACGGACAAATGAGAGGCAGAACAAATCTTGGAGACCTTGGGACACTTGGTGACATATGGGAGTAGGGACATGCGTCTGTCATTGGTATTGTACAACAGGGCTCTTTGCGCTCTGTATCACAGGGTGAGCCTTTGAAGGCATATAAACCTGGGTTCAAATACCCAGTGTATTAGCTGAATGACCTGGTAAATTCCTCCGGGGCTATTGGTGGGAATGGTGATCATGATGTCTACCTGTGGTGAGGAGCCAGTGAGATAATGGACATAAAGTCCAGGCCTTCAGCAAAGTTACTTTAACATTTCCCTTCCTACATAAATCTAAAAGCAACAAACAAACATGACAAACAAATAGAGACTCTTGGACATGGATAGTGGATTAGTGGTTGCCAGAGGGAGGGGGGCAGAGGGGAGATAACAGGGGTAAAAAGGGTCAAATATTTGGTGATGGAAGGAAATCTAACTCTGGGTGGTGAACACACAATGCAATATATATGCAACATCCTGTTGAATCATACACTTGAAATTTATTGGATTTTGTTGATCAATGTCACTCCAATAATGTTTAATTAAAAAAAAAAAAGAAAAATGTAAAAAAAATGTCCCTTCCTGGTTGCTGCCTACTGAGTACAATGCATCGCTTTCTCCTGACATGATACCATGTTCCATCCAAAGGTATTTAGAAAAGTCTGGTGGACACCTGTTCTGTCCAATTCTTCAGTATTAACAGTGGTTAATACAGAATACTGCTTTTCTATACATTTAATATAGGGAACAGTCAGAACCCTGCTATCCATTATCTAAGAAGTTTTCTAGAATGGAGCTTTAGAACAAACATATCGAGGCCAAATTTGAAGGCAGGGGGATGAAATAATTCTATTCAGTCTTAATAAACAATCTTACGAAGAAGACAATTAAGTGTGGAAGAAAGAATATGAGTTTTAGAGTCAGATAGACTTGATTTTAATTGTAGTTCTGCCATTTTCTAGTTACATGTGATCGTGGGCAGAAACTTCATAACCGACCTTTAGTTTCTTCAGTAAAATGCTGAAACAATCACATTTTGCAGTGTTATTAATAAGATTAAATCAAGTAATTAGGAAAATACATGTGTATAAAATGCCTGACACATAATTAATACTCAATAACAGTAAATGGTAATAACTGCTATTACGTAGCTAGTGTATAACTGAAATATTTACTCTAGCCTTTCCTCACCTAAGGCTGCTAGTCTAAGGTATAGAATATTTGTGGGAAATTTGTGTTTTACTTCCAATACCTGTAGTGCTCAACTTTTATAAGTTTAACTTTTAAATGACCTGCATTTTTGTATATTATATACGAAAATCCCTAAATTTCCTTTCCTGTACCAAATTCAGACCTGGGCCTCAGCTTACCAAAGAGCCGATTCAAGTTTTCTTTACGTGGTGCTGTTTGCCAATGAGTTTCAGCAGCGGTGCCGTGGTTGTCTGCAAAGCAGCATTTATCTGTCATTTAGCTGAGTAGCTTATTGTATTTTCTCTTGGAATTTTATAAACATGAACCGAAATGAAAAACAGATACGATTCTAGCGATAAGCACAGATTTAAGAAGGAAACCATTCTACACATTGAAAGTAGCAGATCTTTAACTTTGGTTTGATGTTCTATTGACTTAAGCTGGTTTAATTGTATATTCTAAGGTGAAGAAAATTAAACAGAACTCTGGAATGAGTAATTGACATTTGAAGCTTGCGCCTAAAAGGCAAGGTGTAAGTGGGGCTTTTTATAATATTAAGTTTTACTAATGGAAGCTTCATTATAATACATATGACCACCTTTCAACATTCATGTGTTAGACTGTGGCATAATGTTTAGTGATGTATGCACATCAATAGGAAGCTGCCTGCACTTCTCAAAAGTCTAATTGAAAATGGGAATTTCCTCTGTTTCTTTATGGAATTATGACAACTCACATGGTGACTCTGATCACGTCAGCTAAATTGAAGTTCTGATTAGCAATTCCTCATTTTGTTTCATAAAAATTGTAACATTTATTATTAATTAACTATTTGTGTAGTAGACTAAGTTCTCCAAAGCATCAGCTCCACCAATGTAAAAATACACAAAGACTTTATAAAGAAAATAATAAGAAAACAAATGGGTCCAATAAACACAGCTGGGCAACTTTGTAACATAGCCAGTAACTTGGGCTACAGAGGTGGGTTAGGGGCTGACTGATGCTATTATGTCTCTGTAGGAATTTGATCCCTTTGAAATTGGTTTCTTAGAGGTAGAACAGATAAAAGGTCTCAGTTCAACCTTCACTGGGGCCACTGCCCATGATGCTGTGAATGAGGTAGGTTTGCTCCAAAGACCCAAGTTAGGAAGCAGACCCCCCTCTGGGCTCCCTATATTCCAAGTTATATTTCCAAAGCAGTTTGGGAATCACCTTGTAAGCACTACTTTTTTCCTCTTCTGATTGGAGGTGATGGTGGTGGTGTGGAATACAGAAAGGGACCACACTGACCACAATTCCTCTTTTGGGATGAATAATATATTCTTCTCAACAAGCGGTGCTATCTTGACAGCAGGACCATTTTAAGCTGATTCAGGGGAAGAGACCCGTCTGCTTTGTTCTAACTGACCTTTAGCAGGTCAATGTTGCCTGGCTTCTCTTTTTAATAAATTGCAACAAAGCTCTCCCATTAAAAGAATCCATAAAAAACGACTTAGTGCTGTAGCAAAACTACAAAAACCAGTTAACTAGCATAGCTCTTACAGGTTTGGTTGAAATTTCAGAATAAAAGTAGGATTCTCCAGTTTTCGTAGAGAAGTGCTTTTCTCTTGATAGTGCCTCTTAGCCCGCACTCCTATTTAGTTTTCATTTAATTGACGTAATTGAAAGGGACTTGGATATGTTCTCCTTAAAAACACTGTAAATAAAGTGACTTATCTTGTTACCGATAAAATGGTATTGCTTTAAGTGTTCGCTATCAGCTTTAACATGTTACTGACAAAATTTAAGTATCACCATGGAGTCACAGTCCATACGGATTTAGGTTTTAAAGCTGACATGCAAAAGTTACTAATTGTCAAAATTACCAGCGAAAATTCATCCAGTCACCCATAAACTACACTGTGGAACCATCTTTTAGTAAGTCCACAACAACCAGTGTAGCAGGAAAGGTCACTATTTACTATAGTAATTATCTTGTGTTTAGGAGCCATGATGTTTAAAAAAAAAAAAAAAGGCATCTTTAGATACTAGAATCACTCTCCACTTGATGAGACCTTTACCCCTTAGAGTCATAAAGTGCATGAAATCAATGACCTAAGGGCCCAGCAGCTTCAGGCCTCCCAATAACTCTTGTGCCTGGCAAAGGCTCACTGAGTGGGAAGGTGGGGAACATTTCTCAAATGATTGAGCTGTTATTTTATTTTGCTTTTTGCTGAATATTATACAGTTAAATTTGCAGATTGCAAAAAAAATGGACCATTGAGAATATAAAATACAAACAGTCCTTTTTTGGAACTATACCCAGCAAATTTCAAGAGGCTATAGACAAGTAAAAAATTAGCAAATGTTTGGCAATTCAGATATTTGGGAATCTTAGGGAGCTTGATCTCTTTACTCTTCACTCCCTGCCAGTACTCTTGTTAGAACTATAGATCTAACCATTCTACTTAGGTCCTCTGGACCCAGAAATGTTCGGCTCTCTCCTGGTGGCTGCATGCAGTCGGTCCGCATTCATGAAACGACTCAGCATCTAATTTAGGTATAACCCCCCACCCCCAAACCCCCAAAGAAAATAACAATGTAAAGATGAGTGGTAATACTACACACTCATTCAACTTTTTCAGGACCTGGTATTGAAAAAGTCTCTCTGAGCCAAGTAATTCCATTTTGCCCTTAGGCTGCTGGGCCCTAAAGGTTTGGGAGCTCTTATGATGCAATGACTCAGAGTCATTGAGAGAGTCTTCTCTGGGCACATGACTTTGGGTGCTAAGCACACAGGGAAGGAGGCTGAGAAATCTTGATAAGATACCAAACCAGGAAAAATGATTAAAGATGATCTTTCCTCAATTTGGGGCACAAGTTATGAAAGAAGGTGTTACTCTTTTCCATCCTCACCTCATCCTCTTCTCATCCTCTCCTCTGGAATACGATTAGCTATTTAAGTACACGGGGATTGTCTGTTTTTATTCACGTATTATATCTTCAACTAGCATACCTAAGGCAGTGTCTGACAAATAGTACGCGTGTGATACACACTTTAAAAATGAATATGTGGACGTGTACAGATTATGGAGGAGAGCCGATCATGTGCACAGTCGTTTAAGTCGCCATTCCATTCCTGCCACACTGCCATGTTATGTGTGTGCCACTCAGAACCCCCTTCCAAACAGCATTTCTCTTCCTGCTTTCTTAGCTATCACCTCCGCCCCATTCCCATCTTTCAGGATGGCCAACGGCTGAACTCTGGGGCCAAGTGACCTCATCACAGTACAATGAAGTTTCATTGGACTGAAAATATAGTCAAGGGCACTGAATTACAGAACATGATAATTATATCGGTTTTAAGTTTTAATAAAAAAAATAACATTCTTAAATATCCCTATATGCAATTGGAGATTAAAACTGTAATTCCAGATTTAAGATTTATGAATGAATGTATAATCCTTAACTATAATCAGTCAGTCTATACATCTGAGAGCTTCTTGAGGTATCTATCATGTTCTAGTAAGCCACACCCAAATAACATCATAGTTTCTAATCTTTGTCCAACTATATCAGAGAGTATGTCACCTCAGATCAGGATGTGTCCCTATTTTGCCACTGTTGTGCTCCTTCTCACAGTACTGGATCCTCTTTCTTTCCTGTCTTTGATTGGTGAGTGCCCAGATGGCGACATTAACTCACTGTATGATCCCTTCCAGTTGATTTGGATTGTCTTATTGGCCCTCAGCCTCCTTGTTTGAGCTTTGCATCTTATTAACCTCATTCCCATTGCCACAAAGTATCTGGCTTAGAACTTGACCTCATTCACTGGACAGTGGCTCTTATGTCCTGTCCCTGCTCACTGACCTCTTAGCTTTGAACCTCTGCTGTCTGAATCACTTAAGATTCTGGAAGATGGTCATTTGAGTCTGTTCCATCTGAATATGACACAATAGCGTTTAGAGGAAAAAAGATAAAATGAAAAGATTCAACTGGTTACCACCCATCAAATTCGGAGGTCTGGTTGCAAAACTCCCAAGATAGGTTAATAATGATTATCAGTTACATTAGCACTTTCCATTGTTTGGCTTATTTCACTCAACATTGTTTGAGATTTATTCATGTGTTTGTGTGCTTGTAGACTCTACATTCTCATTGCTGTATACTATTTCACTGTGAATACATTGTAATGCATTTGTGTTGGGTACACACATCAGAATGAAACCGCTAAATTATAGTATATGCGTATGTTCATTTGTAGTAGATAAAGCCAGTTTTCCAAAGTCATTGTACCAAATGTCTCATCTACCAGCAATGTGTGTGAATACAGTCACTCTACATCCTCACTAACACTCAGTATTTTCTGTCTCTTGTTATAGTTATTTGGTGGATGTCATTCTCTTATCTTTATTTTTCCAGTATCCAAGTATCTGGGGTATATGATAGAAGCTCCTTGGAGGCACTTTAAACTGGTATCTCTTCATGATCTGGCAGTTAGATTTTATAGTGTCTTTTATATAGCATTGAGTCTCTCTCTCGGTCTGCCTCTCTCCTTTTAAAAGACAAAATGCTTCGTAAATCAGGAATAAAGGTACTTTAGTCATTTTAAGATTATTTTAGCCTTAAAATTAAATTAACACGAAGACACAATAATCTGGTGCTTCTTTTTAAAATTAACTCTAAAATAATAAATAGACCGAATTCTAAAACATACTCTAGCTCTGAGACTTTACAGATTACACTGTACCAACAAATTGTTCAATAATTTCTATAATGGCCATTGATGAAAAGCAATAATAGCTGACCTTAAAGCAACCTCTATGTTTGCTTTGATGCCTTAAAATCCCCTTTAACCCCACTGTAGGGTAAAGGCTACTCAATCCTACATGCACAATGGCCCCTGGTTTCATGTGTGTAATCATGGACATAACCAAGAGATATATATATATATATTCAGTATCTTCATGGGTCTTTCAGAACTGGGAAAACATATTAATTCACATGTAAAAAACAGAGACTTATGAGTATATATTCAATTATTAAATAAGATGCTCTTATTATAATTGCTAGAGTCATTAATAATATTATTGCACTGTATTATAAATTTTTGTTTGTTTCCCATTCTAGACATAAGTCTCCATGAAGTGGAGTCTGCACCAATCTCCTATATTACTGTATTTTCAATGATAGTATACAGCCTGTATAATACAGCTTTTAATAAATATTTATGAGATTAAATTGATAAAAGACAGAGTTAGAATAAGTAGCCAGGGAAAATGATTAAAATTTTGGTAGACAGAAAAGAAAAGGAGGGTTCTCTGGGCAGAGAGCTTGAACCAGCTTTATACTAGTATTTCCTTTTATTGTTATATTCCTATGTACTTTTTATAATTCACATAATTATCTTACTTCATTCCCTCAGAAAACCATACACTTTTATGGGACACAATGAAATAAATCAAGTGTTCAAAAGATATAGCTTTGTTCACAAACAAAATAATTAACAAATAAATTAGAAAAACAAAGAGAAAAGTGGAGTGATGAAGCCCTCTATCTGAGTTTCAGACTGGAATCAAGACAAGGAAGGACTAGAATCAGAGATGGTTAGGAGTTCGGCACCTGTAGTTTACTGGGGATTCCAAATGCTTGCTATCAAGTGGGAATCTGAAGCTAGCCTCACTGCTTAAAATCAGGAGGTAACATGGGTCTTCCCAGCTTGTCAAAGGAGGACAAAAAGGTTGTCACCTGTTGCCCGGAGTACAATTGTGGCCTAGGGAGGCTGGAAAACACACTCAGCTTTGTAAAAAGTAACTGAACCAAATGTCTCTGCTTGGGGGCTTGGACCTTGTGTATTTCAATATCACCATGGAGCAGGAGCATAAGTCCCTGTTAAAGATTTGGCTGGACTGGGAGTCCTGGGTGGGGGGCTGAGTAGAGGCAACAGTACAACCTTTAGATAAAGAGGGATGAAGAGAATAGGATGGAAGAAGGGAGAGAAACAGAGGAAGGTCTCAAATAAAAATAAATGGACATTAAAGCACAAGGAAACAATGCAAGACACATGTAAAGAAGAAAATAATGACAAAAAAAGAGAAAACTATAGGGCATTCTCCTAAGTGAACATAAATGAAAAAAATTTAAATAGAATATTTGCAAATTGAATATCAATGTATTTCTAAAGACCACTATAGAGTACAGTATGTCAGGAATGCAATGATGGTTCAACATCAGAAAATCCATGAACATAACGTATCATATAAATAAAGGAACACAACCATATTCTTATCTCAACAGATGCAAAAAATATACTTGATAAATTTTAACACACAATTTTTTTTCCTTTCTCTCTCTCTCTCTCTCTCTCTCTCTCTCTCTCTCTCTCTCTCTCTCTCTCTTTCTCTCTCTTTCTTTTTAAAGCCATTAGCTACAGATCACGGAACCAGATATTTCCAACTGAGAATCTCCATTCATATGCTAGGTGGTGGCCTACCAAGTAATGAAGACCTTAGCCATGTAGGTTTATGAAACTGGTGTTTGGAATTGATGTGGAGTCCCCAAGTGGGAAATGGAGCTAAAATGTCCTCTCCTCAAAGTCTGTGCTTGCCATTTTGGGCCACATGCAATCTGAGGAGTAGAAGGACCTGGTATACAGAAGTAAGAGACACCATGAAGCCCCGGAGAGAAGAGAACATCCCTGGTTCTTGATATCCAACCATTTTGATGGAGATTTCCAATTCAAATTAGTGTGAAGTCCAGCTAAACTTTATTTCCTATTTATGGATTTCATTAAACGAAATCTCCACTCTCTTTTAACTTGAGCTTCTGAACTTGTCTCCTAAGAACTTGTTTAGAAAAGATATAATGATAGAATCTTTAAGTTATTAATCAATACTAAAGGTGAAAGGCTTCTGAAGACCTAAGAGATAGTTTTTGATCTTTGGTAAGACTCTAAAATAGATTTTAAAAATAATTTTTAATGGGAAAAAATTAACTTGTAAACATTCGCTGCCATATTCCAATCTCTTCCTCCCACTTCTTCCCACTGCTATCTAAAGATAAAGGGCCAATGTTACACCACAGATGGCTTGTACCAGTTTGTAAGGGGAAATTATTAGACTTTCAGGAATTTGTTAGCTATTTGTTAAATACAGCCATTCTTAAAAAGCAAATTATATAAACTTACAACGAAATACCGTGCATTAAAAACAAAGGGAAAAAAACTTAAAATTCATCACTTCTTACTTGTTCTACAATATTTTACTGTTACCTATGCTTCTGAGATTCTTTGCATCTACTGTATTCATATGGTGGAAATACCATATAAAATTACTACACATCCCTTGCTAATCCCATGTTCAGTGATATCATGTTGGTTGCTTGAAACGCCCATGGTAGAAGTATCTACATCACATAAATCCATAAACATTACAAATCTTGATTTATTATCTTGTTGATTGTCTGGAATGGAAAAAGTGATGTAGCAAAAATGAGTGTTGTCTACATAGCTGTTATATTGCAAATAGTACAGAAACTTGAGGGAATAGTTCATAGAATTAAAAAACTATTATCTAACTCAGTAAAGAAGTTGTTCATGTTATTGGTGAATGAGTGGATCTGTCTCATACATCTTTGCTGCTTCACTTTTGTCTTACTCATTAATATAAATAAAAATGTCAACCATGTTTATATGTAAACTACATTTACTCATTAGTGGCTAGGGATACAGGAGTTCAGCAAAAATCAGTGAAAGTATTCTATGAGTTGGCTATATGAAACTTACAAGAAATGGTATTATATATTTTATTATTTTTAAATTTATGCTACACCATTATAGCAGTAAAATTTACTACACACATATATTATTTGTTTGTTTGTTTATTTCCCTACAAGTAGCCTGGAAGGGCCACATTGAAATTACCTAGGAGATAAAACTGTGGGAGACAGAAGATAATAGACTAGTAATTTATTAATTCTGGAGAATTAGGAATGATTAGGAGCCAAGAGGTGAGGAACAAAGCAACACAAGCTAGGCTTTTGTTATATACAGCAGGAGAAAGAGAGACGGGCAAGATTTCTGAGCAGCTACAAAAGAAAATCTTTTGTATATTTTGCTATGAAATGTAGTATAATTTCCCTTTGACAGACTTTAGTAAAAATTTACATTGTTTTCACTTCTTTAAATGTTTGTATTTCTTTTGAATGTATACCTAAACTTAGATGGGCCATGAAGCAGTTGAATTATATTTAAGTTACATAAGCATATTGGTAAAATTATTACTTGGATTCAATATTGGTTCACTATGAACAAATTATGCCAAACTTGCCTTTGTTCTTCTTAGGATAGGGTAGTTACCCTAGTATATCTTGAGAATAATAATAAAAACACCAACAATACAACTATTATGACTATTAATTATTGTTTTATATTAATTATTGTTTTTATATTATATTATTCTGTATTCTTTACATGGATTAATTCACTTACTCATTACAACAACCTTATGAGGCAGGAACAAATCATTTAATATCATCGCTTTACATATCAGGAAACAGACCCAGAGAAGTGGAGTAAATTGCTCTAAAGCCCATAGCTAGAAAAGTCCAGTAAGATTAGAATCTGGGCAATCTAGCTCTAAAGGTTGCACTGTTATTGTGTTAATGGTGCTAATACTACAAAATTGCTAAGCATTAGCAATAGGGTTTAACAGTCATCTTGTTCTTAGTTTCTAAGAACTAACATCACTGATTTCACTGACGTCAATCTAAATAAAGATAGCTCTCTGTCACGGTGTTGGAAAGCTGCCTGTATCTGATTTCATTAACCGATTTCATAAAAACATTTATTGAGCATCTGGTTGTTCAACAGAATGTCACAGACATTTCAGGAGAGACAAAGATGAATAAAACATGATTCTACCTTTGAGGAGCTTAAAATACAAATATTCACTTTTTTTTTTTATCAGTCTCTTGAATGAAGTCAGGAGGTGAATCAAATATGTCATAAAACTGGGACAGGATTTCAAATAATTCAAATTCAAAAAGCTCCTAATATCCTGAAACTAATGAGTGTCACAGGGATGCATGTCAAGGTTTATGCTGTATTCAAAACCAAGTGCATAAACATAAGACTGGGGGGGGGGGAACCTGCTTTTATAGCAGCTTTTTTATAATGTATCTAGAGGTTTTAGGATTATCCTCAGGACTGAAGTGTCATTAAAATTTGTGACGTGCTCTTAGGTGATAGTAATGGCAATAGCATTTCCAGAATGGAGCTTTGTGTCTTCCTGTGGGCGCTCTGCAACAGTCGGCCGCCTTGGCTGTGTTCTTTTCGGTTCCGGCTGTAGCATTTTAGGAGGGACATTGAAAAATGTGACTGGGACACATGGGAAAGGATAACTAAACCAAGTCATATGAAGAATGGCCGAAGGGATGTTTAGCCTGGAGAAGGAAGACTCAGAGAGTATATGGGATTAGATTCCAAAATATTTGGAGGGTTGTCATGTGTGAGAAGGATTCAACTTCTGAGCTGCTCCAGAAGGTAAAACCAACACAAACCACCTGAATGTTATCTCAGGTGAGCAAAAGAAAGTTCAAAGTGTTGAACTATTATTAAAAGTTGGATTGGGCTTCCATGGGCTACAGAAAGGGATCCTAGAGAGGGTGTTGTGAGGAGGATGGTTTGGGGTGGGCTGCTGAACTGCCTCATGTTGAAAGCATCTTCTAAAATTAAAATCCCATTATTTATAATGGCATAACACAAACAATTCCCTTAATCTTCAAAATAACGCACAGAGGAAGACCATATTTTCCCCTAAACACGCGAAAATTATACAATTAACATGAGTAGCAATTATCTCACATTCCTGGTAGAAGCAAAAGAAATGGTACATTTAGGTCATGAAAAGAGAAGAAAGAAGTGGCCTGGACAATTGCCTTTATGCATAGAAAGCCTGGGAACTACAGGCATAAATCCTGGGAATCTACTCCGTAGAGAACAAGGAGCTGTTTTGATATAAGGCACAGAGAATGAATATGAACGGAGAATGAATACAAGGTTTGCGCTGGATGCAACTTTAAATCCTTCAGCACAATGCCTCACAGCCGTAAAAAAGCAAACACAAGTCAGCAAAGCCTTTCCAGAGGTGATGAACAGAAACAGAACAAAGCACTCTTGCCTAGATAAATGCAACCCTGGAGCATTGCCTCTGCAGTGCTGGCCACAGACCTCCCTCTGCAAAAAGCATTCAGCCCTGGGGAAGGAAGAGGAAAAAATCAACCAGAAAAAAAAAAAAAAACGAGAGTAAAAATTCTGGCACGTGGATCTTCAGGTAATTTACACACACCAAATTAATGTAATTGGCAAGCGGACACCTGGAGTACTTAGAGAGAATCCCACCAAGGCCAGAAGAAGCCGAAGGGAGCCAGAACAAGAGACTGCTCTCGGCTTTCTGAATACAGGAAAAAGGAAGAAAGAGATTGAGAATGCAATCCAGACAAAGCTTGGTGAAGAGTCAACAGTTACGGAGGACAGATCTTCGCCTAGCCGACGAAAGCCTCAGATAAAATCCCAACCGCACCACACAGTTTATTAAAAGTTGTTTCTTTCCCACTAACCAACCAGCTTCCACTAATCTCGAGCATTCTTTTTGACTTATTTCATTAACATTTCCTTCTTTTTTTGGAGTGGTCAGAGCCCCAGGGAAATCTCTCTCTCCTCCTCCGCGCCCCCACCCCCAACCAGTGGGGCATTGAATGAGAGCCAGAGTGTTGTCTGTGTAAAGAGAAATTGCAAAACCACAAATTGCAGAAAACAGTTACTGCCAAAAATCGAAAGGAACACACAATATCACCATGCCTCTTAAAAAGCAATTGCGCATTTTACAGGCCTCTGGATAATTCAGGTTTGTTTGGCAACTTTCTCACCCATACCACCCAGAAGACAATTCTCTTCTATCAGATGCAGTGGTCCTAAAGAAAATGTGTGGTTGAAAAAAAATGAAATATGTGGGTTCAAGCCTTTCCAGAGGCCCAATTTGACCCAATATAGCTCTATGTTCTTCTATTGTATAGTATTGATTTTAAGGGCCAAAGTTTGCCCTCAGAGTTCCAGGGACTCTCACTAAAACAGAGCAAGCCTCCGATCATCTAATGATTCCTTAAACAAACAAAATCTTTCTGAAACGTTATTGTCTGTGATTATCACGGCAATCCTTTGATGGAACAGGAAAAATGTTTTCCTTTTGCCTCCTGCCTCCCTCAATAAAGATACTTAGACACGGAGGGGTTAACTAACATTCTCAAAATCATACCATTTCTGAGGGAGTGATGTGGGGCTCACAAATGAGCCTTCTGATTTGGAGTCCTGAGCTCTTTTCCATCGCCCGCCCTTTTTCTCCACAGGGGCATATCTATGTCTTCCTGACTTGGCTAAGGCTGTCCTCCATCAGTGGTGCTGCGATGTTACGTGGCGCGTACACATTTCCAGGTCCTTTACTTGGAAAAGCCTCTTGCCACTCGCTGCTGATCGAGGCCTGCCTGAATGGAGCGCTGATTAGGTTGTTTCCCATTTGCATTGGTTGTATAATGCAATCATCGTTAGGGACACAATGTCAGCTCCAGAAGGGCTGATCCAGTCTGGCTGCCAAAATGAACCCAAATCACAACTGCCTGGTGATTTTAATGTGTTTCCACAACTTCATGGGTCAGACCAACTTTCTACTAGTTGCTCGGAGATGACATAAAAAGGTGTGTAGACCCATTTTGTTTGGATGCTATAAAATCCTAGTGCAAACTTTCTTCTCAGAATATTAGTAATAAATAGATCCCAACCACTTTGTATGCCCTGGAAATGTGAAAACAAAGTGATCACAAATTCACCCCTCAAAGGTGAAATAGCTGGCCTCCGCTGTGGGCACCATCCCCGCCACCAAATCTGGTATTTACAAGGTGCTTCAACTGAATTTTGACAAAGAGATCTTGAGGTAATTGTCATGTATGTGTTTATAGTTGCATATTTGCATATAATGATTTTACATGTTGCCTTAAACTGTTCTTCATCTAATTTTCATCAGGAACGAACACCAACTGTCTTTTAGTGTTTAAAATTAAATCATTAAAAAGCAGTGGTAAACCTAAATAAGCAGAAACAGTGTGATAATGAGCTACCAAATATGAATATACATGAAAGTAAACACAGGCAGTTTCTCCCGAATGGTTTCTACGTTCAAAAGAAAAAATAGAGTCAAAAGGTAACATTTGTGCAAATAAAATGCTCGTGATAACACTGCTCATAAAATCTAACATGACTTTCTTGGTAAAAGCTGCTTAAAATATTCATAACATGCAGGTGTCTTGATAACGCAATAAAGACTAAAGCAATATAATACAGAGGTTGACATTTAAAATATTCCAGTGAATGTGTAATTGACATAAAATTCGAATGGTTTTAAGGGTGACTATTTCTTGCGCTAAATGTTTGAATATTTGCTGTATAGCACTGGGATCAATTTTTCTAGAGAGAAACAGAAAACATCATCCAGGAAATCAGTAAAAAGTTTTTCTAAGTTGTTCTTGCAGTTCAGCTGAACACATAGTTTTTTTTTTTCCTTAGGGACTGAATGTTTCTCAAAAGAGAATTTATTAGAACACGTCTAATAAGTGTAATTCCAGTGAGACCTTTATGTTCTCCTGGGTCCGACAGTGCCTAGCTAAACGCTTCAGCGACTGCTGAGACGCATTCTCCATTGAGAATTCTGTATGAGCCAGGAGCTGAGAGTTGATGTATATTCCCTGGCCTACCTGGCTCATCCTTCTTCTACTGTGCAGTCATCACCTCTTGCTTAGCTGTAGTGACAAGCAACTCACTACCTTTTAAACTGCTTTTGAGTAACTAGAATCTTTATATTGAATCTAAATTTTTCCCAGGTTTTTTTGAATTGGGTATTATCGGTTTTTCCAAAGACATATGGAACTTCCTATTTTTTTGAATAAAATTGTTATAAACTTCATTTTATTAAAAAGAAAAAAAAAACCACATTCTGATCCTAATTCCTGATCATTTCCAATCATTTAGGCAAAACTCTAAAATGTTCAGAACTCCCAGGTCAGACCTGATATAATTTTATTTAGTCCTTAGAACAGAGGGAGTTTACAATTTGGGTATGGACCCTGGGAGTGCCAAGAGTAAAGAAACAATACACAGGAGATTTATTCTAGAAAGAACTCTGATTTACAGAGCGGCCTCAATGCAGTACACACAGGAAGGAATTATTAAGATAACTACCATGCTGTTAAACGTGAAACAGTCTGCGACCGTGAGGAATGACTGGGCAAAGAGTAATAAATTAGTCTGCCCTGGAAGAACCTGAATATTCAAATGTTTGGTGTCATATGGTTATAATGTCTAAAAGAATATTGCCTAATTTTTTCCTCTGCACTTTTTTTTTTCTGGCTTTTTAGATGCAATATAAGTCACAGCCGCAATCAAGTTCCGTCTGCTTCCCAGACGGCTTATAAAATGCTCCACAAAGCTATACAAATCAATTGTGTGAAATGTTAGTTCAAATTGTGGCCGCATTCATTGAGCCAGACTTTCAAAGTGTAACAACGTGAGATGGGAGCCTTAAAGATTAGGACGTTTTAGGAATTATAGCTGAAAAGTAGATACTGTTTCAAGGAGGAAATGTACTTACATTTTGCTGCAAGTGAAATGCCTGTCTTTAAAGAGGAGCCTCTGAAACAAAGCGAGAAAAAAAAATGTGTTAAATAAAATGTACAGTAACCAATTCAAAATGAAAAAGGCATTGAATTGCCTTTGAAGGTATAGCCACTGACTGAAAAAAAAAAAATGAGGTCTAGAGATGAAAACATTTATTGGAAAACTTCTTGGAGATACAAGAGATTTAGCCCAGACAGAAAACATGTAAGTTCACTGCCGTATCTCATTTCATGCTGAACTTCCTGCCCCTGAATATCCTAGAATTTCGAGATCAGTCCATGCTCACTTTGTCTCCCAGGTCTGATCCTGGTGAGAGAAATAAGAGGAGTCTAGTGCCCAGTTTAATGGCTTAAATTCATCATTCTCTTGCTTCTGGTTTACACTGACTTTGCACCTTGTTCTCTTAGGCTCAGTTCTGACACATTGTTCTATTAAATGAAACTCCTTCTAAAAATTATGATTTTCTCAATTCATGCTTATTGTGATAAGTGGACAAGTTTCTTTTCCAAGAAATAAAGAGCTTTTCTGGGGAGTAGTGGGGATGGGGAGAGGACTAAAAATGATGCCAGTTTTCTCTTTATTCAAGATGGCAGTGAAAGGAGAGAAACAATTAGACTGTGTCTGTGTTTAAAAGGAGTTTGCCAATTGTGCAGGCAATTATTCAGTGTGGCAGCCCACCAGACGATTCAGCTTGCTTCCAAGCCCATTTCTATCAGAAGTGGGGGTTATATCCGAAGGGCTGCTTTTCAGGGTAGTAGATTTAACTGAGGCTGTCAGGTAAGTCCCCATGATTGATGTGAACTACCTGTATTCTGAGATTCAGATGGTTCCATTCATCTCCAAGACTGAACACTCAAGTCATGGTGTCCTCGGACCTACGGACAGATCTTGCCAGGCCACCCACATGGATCTGGATAAGTCAGGTCAGTCACTTCAGTGAATAATATTTTTCCAAGTTCTGCCATTTTTAGTAATAATGTGACTTTGGCAAATTGCTAGAAATAATGATAGTGGCTATTTCAAAGAATGTTGTAAGGGTTAAGTAAGATAATACATGTAAAATAGTGGTATAAGGCTGGCTCTCAGTGGGGACTTGATAAATGCTTCTTGGTCTTGTTACTGCTATTTTTATGATTACTATCAGAAGGCCAATTTGGAAAACCAAGTAAGAAATGATAAGTCCGTGAAATTGGAGCTAGGAAGATAACGGTGGAGACATATCTCCATAAGATATCTCTGTTCTTGGCAGTCAAAACCATAACGTTTTCCCAAAATTCTCTTCCAGGCTGCCTTCCTCCAATCTTCACTCTTCTTACTGCTGAGTATAACTGAGATCAACATCCCACAGAAAAATCCCTAAACATGTTAGCAAGCCACTTTGTTGCTCATTTACAATCTGCAGAGATGGCGGCGGGTGGGGCTCCTAGCTTTACAAACTGCTAAATTATTGAACTGCTGGGCCCAGGAAAAAAAGAGATAATTCTTCTTTCAGACTGCTTTACACAAGTTCTTTACTCAATACATTTTTGTTGAGCTGACTTTTTTAGATGGATCCTATGATGTGACTCAATGAGATGGAACATGCGTCACTGGCTGAAAGAAATTGGGGACATTGCTCTGACCACCCACCGCCTGACATACATTTATTTTCCTCCAGATTTCACCCCTCCAGACAAACATGTGAACTGAAATTGTGTCCCCTTCATCTTCTTTGAGGAACTTGTTGCTGGAAAACAAATTTAGAGTACTCCCACCTCCCGCTACACTGCCTCAGATAACAGGTTCTTCCTTAGCCATGAAAGTATTACGTATTACAAAGGAAACTGTTACGTCATAGGTTCACTGGACAAGAGCTCTTCATTAAGGCAACTGTTTCATAGCAATATCATTGATTAATTTCAAAACTATTTAGAGCTGTCCTTGAGACTGTACGATGTAGCTACCTAATGCAGGGGCACCAATCCTTTTTCTTGGGGTACATAATAAATACAACCATCAAGACCAATGTGGAGGTGAGGTTTGACAGGCCACAAAGGCACATTAAAAACTCACCTTTGCTTTTCTAAGCCTATTCCCACATTAGAAAAAAAAAAACCCTGAATTCTTAGAGGAGAAAGTCCTTAAAATTATTAATTAATTCATTTACTAAATGTTTACCAAGTGCCTGAGATGCGCAAGACACTGTGCAAGGCCATGATAATACATTCTCTGCCCTCAGGATAATGTCTGTCTTCTTGGAGAGAGAACTAGATGATTTTGAGGGAGCACGTGATGGTGCAATGCAAAATTATAAGGTAGTCAGGGAGGAGGGAAGGTGGTCTTTGATGTTCCAATCTAGAAAGAGAAATCAGGGAAGTAAAACTGAGGAAGTGTTGGGAAGATACCTGAAGAAAAATTCATATTTAATAATAACAGCTAACACTGATGACTGCTTAATGAAGCATAAAAAGGGGTGAACATCTTGCCCAATACCCTAGCCCCATTTTCCAGAGGTAATTACTATCAGTAGTGTTACGGTATCATTCTGAATGTTATGAAAACACACATACATAAACATTTATACATCTACATATATGTATACATTGTTAAACTTTTTTCAGCAAAAAACAAGGTCATGCTATATAATTTTCTATTATATGCTTTTATTCTCTTAATATTTTTGTGGACATATACTCCAAATCAGTATATGCAAATGTTCTCATCTTTTTAAGTGACTAAATATAAATGCATTTATGGACATGCCTTGTTTATATAATCAATCTCATATTGATGAACATTCAAGTTGCTTGTGATTTTTTGCTATGACGGTGAGCTTGCAACGAAAAAGCATTTCGAATATTTGTTTTTAGACTCATGCTCTTATATTGTAGGGTAGTTCTTAGAATTAGGAGCACTTTATATAATAGGTATATGCAGCTTAATATTATATAGAGAGTCTAAATCACTCTTCAGGAAGGTTGAACCTATTCACTCTCTACCAACGACAGGACTCATCCTTCATATGTGTCTTTTACTTTGCACTCATAATTTCTATCTCTTTGAGGTTTTCCTCTTCATGTGATAATTCTTCCATCTGAGCTTCAAAATACTTAATTCAGTTTTCAGCAATGTTTTTGAGTTCCAAGAACTTTTTTTTTTCTCTTGGATTATTCCTTTATAATAACTTCTCTAGTCTCCCCAGGAATTTACATAATTTTTTTAGAGTTCTTTTTATTTCCTCCTTTAAGAATACTTCACAAAGGGCCACCTGTTCTGATTATGTCATTTTTTTCCTCTTTCAAACTGCTGAGTCACCTTTAATGTTTTGTGCATTTTCTCTCTCCACTGTTCCCTGTCTGCACCATTCAGATTTCCTGACCCATAATATAGGAGGGGTCCTCAGCTCATATGCAAGTAGGTTGTTGGGGACTCCTAAGAAATAGTTGGTCTGCAAGTGGTGAGAGGTAAAGAACCTTTTCCTGGTGAATGGGCTGGTAGGCTAGGGCTCTTTGAGAGGTATGGGAGAGGCCTCCAAGTTCTCAGCCTCCTCCTGGCAAAGGAAGAGTATAAGAGTTCTTTTGAAGTTATATACAATTGACGTGTTCTTTACTTATGGTCTTCTCAAAAACAGACACTAAGCAACAGCAACAATCCAAAAATGACTCCCAAAACAACAAAGAAATTTCTATGCTTCAGCCAGGTGACATGCCAGACCATGCACAGAGTCTCATCTATCAAGGATAAGGACATTAAGAATTCGCATAAGCATAACACCCTCAGGAAGCGTGTCAATAATATTATGAGTTTATTGTCTTGCAAATGGGAATATTTTGGCAAAATAATTTTATTGTACACACTATTCAAATATGCTCATTTCAAATATGCTCATTATCAATAATGAATGTAGATGGTCTTTTTTTGGCTAATATGTATTTATTTATCAAATATATATCGATATTTAAAATATGTTCTAGGTGTTAGACATATAACACTGGCAAAAACATGGTGATTATTTTATCACTAAGGTGTTTGCAGTGTCTATTGCATGAGATACTTATTCCAGGGAGGGGTAACATCCCAAGTTATGTGAATGCTTCTTGCCAAACATTTTGAGAAACAGGTTTGTAGGTTAATGGCCTAGAGAGGATCAGCTAGAGAAGTGACATCAGAATCGACATTCCAAGATGAATAAATGTGAGCTAGAAGAGGTGTGAAAAGGCATTCTCGGCAGAACAGCATGTGCAAAGGCACCGGGCAGGGCATAACCCAGGTAACACTAAGGAACTCAAAATAGCTAGACCAAAGAATTCCACATGAAAACGTGGCCAGACATGTGGAGAGAGATAAGAAAGAGTCAGTCAGATCATTCTATCCAGATAAAGAGTTGAATTTTATTCCGAAAGCTAAGAAGGGTATTTAAAGGTTTCTAAAATAGGGGAGAGGTGTGAATGGTTTTTTTTTTTTTTTGCCAAAAACATCACCCTGGTAGCAGTATAGCTATGGATTGCTGGAGGTTAGCTTGGAAAAGAAATGAGTAGTTAGGAGGAGTTATTGACCTAATCCAAATATTGGTGTCAAGGGACTGAACTAAAGGAGAAAGGTTAGGTAGGTAGAGAGAGAGAAGGAGAAAGAGGGGAGGGGGGATTAGGGGATTTTGGGGGGACTGGGTAGGTGGCATAAGTCATTTAGAGAGATGTGAAATACGGAGGAGACAAAAGGTTTGGACTGAACCTAATGACTCTAAGAGGTGGAATTTGGGTGAGAAGGAATGAAAGCCTGAGGGGAAACTGTAGCCAACATTAGAGGTGTGAATTTGAAGAGCTGTTGGAAGGTGTAACTTAAGATCCCAACAGGTAAATTTGTTAGAGATGAGAGCAGTGCTAGGAGCCTAGAGGTCATGTAATCATTCCTCAGGAAACACTATCTTACTAGAAGTTCTATACCCCAAATACCCTCAACTGACAAAATGAGTATGAATTAATTTTAAACAAACATAACACAGTGAAAAAAGTATTATTTAAAACCCAAACAGGCTGGCTTCTTCTGCCTTCTGCAGAGGGAGGAACTTATTTATATCAGTGGGGAAATACGTCTCCAGTCAGGGCTTCTCAGTCGTGGCACTAGTAACATTTGGGGTGGGATAATTCTTTCTTGTACAGACTGTCCTGTGCATTCTAGGATGTTTAGCAGCATCCCTGGCCTCTACACACTAGGTGACAGTATTACCCACCCCCCTACCACTCAGTTGTGACAACTAAAACGTCTCCAAACACAGCCATTGTCCCGAGGTGCACTATTGCGATCTGCCCTCCTGTTAGTCCCCCGTTGAGAGTCTCTGCTCTGAGCTTTCCCTTTGACAGAATGTGGTGGAATTTGGAAGAACTCTATTAATTCCTTTGTGCCACTACTGGGTGAAACCCAGAGGAGATGGCCTTTTGTTAGTAGAATATATTAATGAGTATTTGCAAGTGCACAGTTAGCCTGGACCTTGAATAGATGGTGTGGGAGAAATTCTCCTATAGAAGAAAGTGAGAGGAAGTGAATTCGCAGAGTAAAGTGAAGGGAGCTTGTTGAGCAGCAGGGAGGCTGATCTCTTACAGAAAGGAGAGCAGTGAGAAATTCCTGATGGCCGGAGGAGGTAGAGGCCTTTGATTACAGGAATGCTTAATATGCAATCCTAAACTATTTACTGCCCTGCAGTCCAAGACTCCTCCATTGTCCTAAAGTCCTAAGGGAGGACCTCAAGCCAGTTGTGGCTGTGAGAATGTTATCTCCCAGGAATTTGCAGAGATTTTTCAGTGTGGGGCTTAAAGCTTTTAAGCTTTGTCACTATCCCCACCATTGTCACCTTCTACTCTTTCTTCATATGTTTTCCTTTTTCTTCCTTTTCTTTCACATCTACAGTAAAAACTTTCATTTTTTTTTGAGGTTAATTCCTTTGACTGGAATTACCAGGAAGTTCAATTTCCCTGTGGTTCACTGAATTTCTGAAGCGGCATGAGGCCAATGATGCCCTTTAAGCTGGACTGCGCAGAGCTGACGCGGAGAGCGACATCACTGACAACGTGGGATCTTCTCGCCTGATGTCTCTCTTCATGGGTTAACAAATCGGAGGTCCAGAGGACCACGATGCTTTGTTTTAGGAACAGAGTTAGATCTTTTGGCTCTTAGTTCTGTGCTTTTTTTTTTTTTTTTTGCAGAGTACACTGTTTAGGAAATCACTTCTCTCTGATTAGCTGACACTAGTATCTAGAAAAATCTCTGGTTTTTGAGTTACCATCTTCAAGGAAATAACCCTGCTAGAATAAAACAAAGCAAAACAAAACATAAACAAGAAAATAACAACTCCCTCCCCCCCGCCGCCCTCCCCCTTGCTCCAAACAATAAAAACTACTTAGCTAAGGCTTTACTCCCAGGATGCCTCAAAGCTCCACTTATACTCAAATCTTGCCTCTATGACATTATTAAAATACTATCTGGCTCAGAATATTTTCTACTTTAAAACACATCTTTTCAAATTTCTATCTCTGTCAGCTGACAATAGAGACTCATAAAACCCTTTCATATCTTATAGGCTACTGTCCAAACCTTATAATTAAATCATAAATTTCTAAGGATTAATTATTCAAATGTCAAAGAGATGTTTTTGGCAAGAAACAAAGAATCTTTCAAATCTGCTATAGATAATAGCCAATCAATGGTCAGTATTTACATATCTAGCTATCGATTTTAACGAAACATTCCTTTGAAGTTGCTTATAAAAATTATGAAGTTTGTATGCATAAAATGTGAAAATCATACTGAAGTTCTGTCCCAAAAGGTGACCTCAATTGATGTCACTATAACATTTCCAAAGGAGAGCAATGGCTCAAATTCTTTATCAATCAGAACATGAACTCAGACAAATTCTTATTCATCATTTTATCTTTGTCAGTGTCTAGTAGAACACATAGCAGCTTTTCAATAGGCAATAGTTAAATGGATAAACCTCCAGGCTTCCCCAGCAACAATATCTGTTCACCCAGCAGCCTGCCACACCATACTGCCTCTATCACCCACACCTGTGTCCAGGACCAACTATAGAATTTGTGAGGCTCAATGCAAAAATGAAAAGGCAGGGCCTTCTTGTTCTAAAATGATTGAGAACTCCAAGATGGTGATCATGGACCAGTAAACTGAGCACAGTGTCCTGTGTGATGTCAGGGATATGCCATGGAACTGGCCTTGTCTGTGCCCATCTAGCTCCCTAGACTTCTGATTTCCTTTATGCACGCTAACCACCTTCTGTGCCAAGTGAAAATCCACACTTCAGCTGCCCTTAGCCCCCCTTTTCTATCTCAGTCAGACCCTTTCTTCTTAGGTCCATGCCCTACCATCTTCCTTGTCTTTGTCTCTTTCCCTGTGATTTCTGGACCCCTGTTCTAAGGTGAGCGAACTCACCTCTGTCTTCACCTTCTCAATTTACCTCCTCACCTGAATGGAAACTAGGCCTTCCCACCTGTGCTGACCTCTACAGCAGAGGCCACTATTTATTCTGCTTCCAAAGTATGCCTGCAAAAAGAGGCAGGATTCAAACTGCCCTTGATCCCTAGTGGCCCCTTCAGACCATTCGTGATGTTGCTCTTGCCCACATACTTGCTTGCACCCCACTTTCCACATCCTGCCCTCTATCATCCACTGCTCTCCCCAGCTCTCTTCTACTTCCCTCTGACTGCAGCCTGCAGCTCCCAGCTTTCCTCTTCTCTTCCACCTTCTTGGTAATTGTATTGTCCGTCCTGATGACCCACTTGGCTCTCTGGTCTCTCAGTTCAGTGACTGCCACAAGGCTGCTGGTCTTTGCTTCCACTCACTCCAGTCAGTCACTGACGTACTTCAAATTGCATATTACCTGGAATTGCTCCACTTACGAGATGTATTTTCTAATCATTGGACAGCTTAGAAAACGTGAAAAGCAAAACAAACAACAAGAAAACAAATCAACCAATCAACCAACCACCCAACCAGCCTGCCAACCAGCCAGCCAGCCAGCCAACCAAAAACCGCAGTTCTATCACTCAAAGACATCACTGTTAGAATGTTAACTACTCCTTCCCCAGTCTTTTTTCTATGCCTAGAAAACCGAAATGATGAGTTTGGATGAGTCCTATCCACAAAAATAAAGGGTCTGAGCTCGGAAGCTAAGCAGGGTCGGGCTTGGTTAGTATTTACATGGGAGACCACCTAGGAAGACCAGGTGCTATAGGCGTTAAAAAAATAATAAATAAAGGGTATTGATTTTATCTAGGGTAACAGGGTACGGGTATTTGCCAGGGAGTGCTATTTAAGTGGAAAGCTGAAAGCTGGGGTGGAGCAGCTCATTGGAGGGGAACGGGAAAGATCATCGCAGGCAGAAGGCATGGCTTGCACAAAGGTCCTGAGGTAAGGAAGAGCATGTCTTGTTTGAGGACCTAAAAGAAAGCCATCAAGTAAGAACAGGGTGAGATGAATTTTCTGGGTTCAAATCCTACATTATTTACTTCAGCCTCAACTTCCTCTTCTGTAAACTGGAGATCATATTAGCCTTCCCTAGGATTTCTGGAAAGATTAACTGTGCTCCCATATGAAAAGCACTTAAAATAGCACCTGGCCCATAGACAAGCTTTCTTAAAACAGAAGAAAGATGTAGACAGTCTAAATAGTCAATGTGGAGGAGAAACATCTCTTCAGTCTCCTGTGTCCTCCTGGAAGAGGAGGTAGCTACACTCACACTCATGAAGGACAGAGATTGGAGTGAGCATGTCAGTCTTCTCCTCTTTACAGGATGAGCTTGACTTCCTAGTCTGCAGGAAGGTAGAAATCCACTGGGCCATGTCTCCATAGCAGAGAAGTTTCCTTATTTCAGGCCACTGCTCTTGTGCATGCAGAGTTCTGGGTCCTTCTGTAAATGCTGCCAGTCAGATGTGTGCTCCCTCAGGTCCAGCTGTGACTGGATAGGTGAGTCATATGAGCCTGACACTGGGCTCCAGTCTCTTCGATTCAGAGAAAGGTAGTGGGAAGCCCTGAGCTGGCTTCTCCAGTGAGGTTTCCCAGTTACCCTGTATTTTGAATTTATTGGATAACTCCCCAGCTATCAATCGAGTTGATACTATGATACTCATTTAGTGAAGAAGAGGGGCAAAAGGTTAGAATCCTGACCCTCAACAAGTTAGTGCACTATCTAGAAACCTTAAAGTTAAATAGAAACATTTCGAGAGCAAAGAACTCAGAGTGGGAGCTTAGATCTTGGTACAGCTATTGCAATTGGCTTTAGCACGAATGGGCAGTGCCAGTCTTCATTTCTGACTTGCTTCAGTGACGTCAGCTTGCAGGAAATGCGCTGCTGAGGCAGATGTTTGATAATTTGAACTTTGAGTAGAAAAAAAAAAAAATCCAGCTAGATTCCATCCAGAGTAGAGTGAATGAGAGTGAGTGGTTTTGGCCACTAGGTTTAATGCTATGCACTGGGAACACTAGTTTAACTGATCCAACATGGGATCCTTTTACCTTGTTTGGAATTGCACAGGCCCAAAGGGGTGCTGTGGAAGGACTAAATTTCTGGTTTCTATAGCTTACCCACAGGCTCTTGGGGCTCCCTGCCAATAGTTTCAAATTGGCTTTTTTCATAAAGCTTATTTCTTAAATAAGATATGATTTCTTAAATCCATATCTAATTATGAGATGCGTGTAAGGAATCCTGACCCAGACAGCAGTTAAAGAGTTCATTATCTCCTGGCATTCAGCTAGGAAGTATATTTAAAGGGCTGTTTTCTTGAACTATCTGTTTCTGAGATAGATTTGCTTAGAGAGTTAAGAATGGAATTGGTTGAAAACATAGGCTTTGATCTTGCATTTAGAATGAGAGCTCTTAGAAATGCAAGAAAAATGAAGGACGATGCTATGATTAAGTGCAAGGAAAGGAGTTATTTCTTTAGGAGAAGTGCTGAGATTTAAGATGGTAGGTTGGATAGATATGAACCTGAAGTGTTTTAAATGCTATTAAAGCTGGAGTTTGAAAAGAGGCATGAGCGAGGCTTAAAGAAATCCAACAGAAAATTATAGAAATAAAAAAAGGAGACTAATGTCCCTTACGATGCCTAGATGTGGGAGACTATTAGGAAGCTGCTGGATGAAGGGACAGAAGAGCCATACTGGATGGCTACGTGACATTTGAATAAGACCATGAAGGATAACTAGGAAGCTGAGGTGGAACCCTTCAGAGATTGTCATTAGTGCCAAAAAATACAGTTAATGCATCAATGAAGCCAGGTCCAGGGGATTGCCATGAGGAACAGTATGTGTTAGTCCTTGAACAGACAGTTCAGGGAGTATGACCTAACCAGCCTTAGGTGAACTGCACCCCAACCCCTAGGGGAACATTTGCAGCACCTGGAGAGATTTTTGGATTGTCATGATTTGGGGAGAGGAGACTACAGGTTGCTAAACATCCTACAAGGCACAGAACAGCCCCACAGCAAAGAATTATTTAGTCTGAAATGCCAATGGTGCTGAGACTGAGAAACTGCCTTAAGGAAAAACAGGCTGGGCTACAATATTTGAGTCCAGATGGAGTCAGATGTGGAGCTGATGGGTAGAATTATCCACCTGGGAGAACTAGACATGGACAAGATTTGTTTGAACTATGGATATTTTGGCAGCTTCTGAAATTGCTGACTTCACATCTCTTATTAAGGAAGTTCTCAAAGGATCAAATCTGGAATAATAACATGAAGAAAATAAATGAATGGGGCTGAAAGCAATGAGAAAGAGAAAGGAGGGAAGGCACTGTGACCCGACCAAGGGTAGCACCCACATATTAAAAAGGTAGGGAGCCAAGTTAGGACACATGTTATGCTTTTAAAAAGATCTGAGTTTGCCTGAAAAGAGTGGTGAATGAAAGGAAACACTAGAGGCATTTGTTAGTGCAATAGGATGCAGGTGGCACAGATGAATGTTCACGCTACCAATGAAGTACCATAATTTGCTCAAGGTCTGGGGATTTGAAAACCAAGGAAAGGCAAGTCTGGGGATAAGAACGCATGGTGAAAGATGTACTTCCACCTGAGCATGGAAGCTGCATTTCTATCATCAAGAGCTGTAGTGGGAGGATCTGTTGAGATCAAGTGCCCACTGAGATAAATATGCAAGCAAAGGAGTTACATCATTCAGAGATAGGTCAACAGCACTGGTTCTCAAACTCACATGCATTAGAATAATCTGGAGAGTTGTTAAAACTCAGATTTCTGGGTCCCGCCCCCAGAGTTTGTGATATAATAGACCTGTGTGGAGCTTGAAAATTTGCATTTCTAACAAGCTCCCAGGAGCTGCGCTGGTGCTGCATATTTAGAAAACCATTGGTCTACAGAATTCCAGTGTAGGAAGCAAAGACAGGAGCCTCTGCCTCCTGGGATCCTATGATGGATGGAGAAATACAATAAGTAGAGCAAGACAGTGAGACTCTAGGAAAGGCACAAGCATGAATCTTGCTTAGATAAGTGCCTCTCCCTCTTTAACACCCTGCTACTAGCAGAAGGGGAAGCTACCATTGCATAGAGCCCATCCAGGATCGCATTGGGGAGAGGGGCAAATGTCAGGCTCAAGCCTAGAATGGAAAAAAAAGGATTAAAATATGCAGCCTAGAACCAAGCCACAACGAGACCTGGAGATGAGGACCACCACTGAAATTTTTAATTTTGCAACTACAGGAGTGTCTCAAATGCCATCTCTGAGAGAGGAAACAGGATGCACGGGCAGATTCCCTTCTTCCTCCTTGCCTTGGAGGGTACCGGAAGCACAAGATTGCAGTGACTCCCTCACATCTCTTGGCACAAAATTTCTACACTCAATTGTTTATGCTCCCAAGTCATGGATTCCAGGCAGGCATTCTTACAAAGCTGAATCCAAGAACCTTTAAATTTCCTCCAAATTTTTCTGTCAGTTCTTCCCAGATAGCATTTCATATTCTGCTATGACCCATGGCTGATAACTACAATGTGGGCCAGGTACTTTGCATCCCATTTGCCTCTTTATTGTTCTCTGTGCATATTTTCTATTAGGAGGGATTGAGTAGTCAGATTGAAGCACCAAACTCCATCCTATACTTCTCAAGTCCAGTAAGATACGGTTCAACTAAACAATGATACATCTACCTACAAAGGGACTATCATGTAACTTTCTGAAGAGTTGTAATTACATGAAAGAATTGTTTATGGTATAATGGTAAGTATAAATAAAACAACAAAATTGAATACATAGTATCACAATTTTTTGAAAGCAAACAGCAGATAAAATACTATTCACAGATAAAACTATAGAAAAAATGCATAAAAATGTTTATTGGGGCTATTTTTAAGTAGTGAGAATTTTCTTCAAAGTTTTTCATTTACTTGAATGTCAGATACAACAGAAATAACAAACTTTATTAATTTTAAGTATTTTAATGTGTCATCATTAGAAAGTCATGGGGACTCTTAGTTCTTGACAACAGGAAAAAGAAGACAGGTAAACAAACTTTGAAATAGCAGTGGTGTGGGTGGAGATGTGCTTTGAGGTGGCTGAGAAACTTGTGACTGGAGAGAGGATTTATGATGAGAAGGTTACTCCTCTGACAGCACAGGTGTTGTTAACTAAGGGACTCAGCGATGTCTTGATATTTCAGAACTAGCATAGATTTGATGTACAGTAATAAAAAAAATGTGAAGCAAAGCTGGGCTGATACTGCTAACCAACTGCAGAAGTGTGAAAGAAAGTTTTAACACTCTATACGTAAATGAAAATCTTCAAAGTTGGGATTCCTTTAATGAACACCACATGGGAAAATAGGATGAATTGGCTATGGAAAAAAAAATCAGAAACCTCCCTTTGAAAGAATGGCTATAGTATCAATTTCCATTAACAATGAGAAATATAAATACATTGTCAAAAATGTGTAATGTCAAATGAATTGAAAAAATTTTTAGCTTTCTTTCAATTGATTAGAATAAGTTTTAAGTTTTAATTTAAGCATCAAGAGGAATGATGTAAATGGTTTATGAGCAGCTTTGTAGAAGTAGAAGTGATAAAAATTGCAAACAGATGACATGTAAATAAATATTTGCATCAACTAGTACAAATATTTAAAAGTGCTGACAACTCCCAATTAACTTGTTTTAATTGGTTCATATAGAAAATAATTTTTGACAATTGTACTTGGCCAATTAACACTTCAGTAGCTCAGCTAAGGCCTTTCATCTTAAGAGTGCTTTTGGGGACAAGTCTCCTGGGTAGTCACCCCTTTGCACCTTGGAGGAATAAACTCTTTATTCAGCCATGAAAATAAAGTGGTTTGTGAGAGCCTCCTTCTGTAGCCAAAGACATCTTGGTCCAGGAGAATGGAGCCAGAAAAGGTGTAATATTAAATTGTCAAAACAAGTGGTGCTGGGATAGTGGGTAGAGACGAGAGAAAGGGACAAAGCTCACAGAGTGTTGGATATCGGCTTTGAAGTGTCTACGTTATGACAGTGGTTTCCAATAGGTTATGTATAATCATAAATAGTGCCTGGTTTTCTGAGAGGGTCAGCTTGTGTATCATTTCAGGGAAAAAATAGGCAGAGTCTGAAAGCTCACTCATTTCTTGCTCTTCTCCCTCCCCATTCATATCTCACTACCACATTTCTTTGATAGTTATATACTTTTATTTAAAAATTAGATATTCCTTGGCTCAATTGTGCCTATCTTGTATTCTAAACCAATATCAATTTTTATTGTGCCCCACAGTACTCACTCATGCTCTTTGCCAAATATTTCTCACTCTCCACCTTCTAAGCACATGGACGATTGCCTTCCTGGCTCCTTTGTGGACGAATAAGGTCATATGACTAGTTCTAGTTTCAGCAGTTTTATCCCTGCGAAAACAATTCCCTCTATTAAATTCTCTGTGTTAAGAATTCTAGAGCAGTTTTTCCTTGCTCCTGGCCAGTATGGATAAAACATTAAGTCATCACTATCAGCGATGTATAGAGAATTAGATACTCTGGTTAGCTAAAGTTTTGTTTTTCACAAGTAACTTTAGATTAACCAAAGCACTCAGTAATTCTTAACACTTGTGGCAAATTTTTGTACAATGTGTAAATATATTTTCATAGCTTAGTAATTTAATCAACAAATATTTATTAAAGGTATGTTATATGTCTGGCACTGTATTGGACATACACCTTTCATGGAGTTGACAGTTTGGTAAGGAAGGCAGACATTGATTGAATAATCACACACAGAGATGTGTATTTGCAATGGTGATGAGGGACGAGGAGGAGGGTATGGAACTCTATGACAGCATATGATAAGAGGTTTCCTTAGAGATGAGGAAGCAGAGATCTGAAGGATGAGCAGGTGTCAACTAGTAAAAGAGGAAAGGGAGAGTTTTCTGGGTAGAGGAAAAGCATGTGTAAAGGCCTGATAGTGGGAAGAAGGATGTGAGTTTGAGGAACAGAGAAAGTACTGGTATGTAGGATGTTATAGTTTTCATTGAGGATTGTTTACAAAGAGCAATGGGATGCCATTGAAGGCATTTAGGCAACAGTAGTGGTGGGAAGGTTGCGATGTGTGTGACACGACCTGGTGTACATTTAGGAAGGGTTACTCTTGAGGAGGCAAAGAAATTGGATTGTGGGAGCCCCATGGTGGATGCAGAGGTAGACTCATTAGGCGGTGGCTGCAGCAGTCCATCCCACATGTTGGGGCTACTATGGAGAGATGCAAGAAGTAGTATAGCACATATGACAGAAGCTAATCTCTTTTGTAATGCTTCAGAATCTTCTGATTCCAGATTACCACTATGACTAGCTTCCTTAGATGAGACTGTAGCTATAAATGACTGAGATGGTTTCAGATTAGTAGTTTTCCTCCTCTTCATCAAAGAAAAATGTGGAAATCATTACTTGTAATGTTACTTTCTATATAAGTGTGCACCTATACATTCTCAGGTAACCTATACCTGGACACAGGACTGAAGTAATGTGTACATATAATGTTAAAGCAGGAGGGAACATTGACCTTGGAGTCTGTCTAGCCCAGTGGTGTTCAGTGCTTCACAGAGTTTCATAAGTGGCCACTCAGATGGGCAAGGAGAAATTGAACTGACATCCTGGACCTTGTCTACCTTCAACCATGATAGTTCTGTCTTTATCTGCATTAGATATTGGAGTTGTGTGTAATATTTCATTATAAATGACTTCACCACTAAAAACGTTTGATAGCACTTCTATTCTAGCTGTCTGTTTTATAGATGAAGAAAATGAGGCCCCAGAAAGTAAAATGACTCGCTCCTGTTCAAACAGCCAATTAGTGGTAGAGTCTAAATTAGATCCGGGGTCTTCATGGCTCTTTCTAATAACAGTAGTAAAGTGATATATTCACTTATCTTTTAGATTTTAAAAAAATTTCAGTTCTGAAAACCTGGAGAAGTAGCTGTACTTTTTCTTTTCCTTGGATGCTTTAGTACTGAATAGAACCACACACCTGTTCCTTTATTTAAATTCAAAACTTTTTGCAGTTCATGTGTTACAGTAATGCTCAATAATAATATTTTGATCTCCTAGCCATCATTCATTGCTTTTTAAAAATTCATTCAAAAAACATACATTAAATGCCTAGGATATGTCAGCCACTACTAGGTTCTGGGGATATGAAGTACCACGTGAACACATAATTATAACAGAATCTAAAGGAACATATATGCACAGAGCTGTGAGATCACAGAGGTGAGCTTGGCTTAATTGGTTTAGTAACTGGAACCGACACCGGGTTTGCTAGATTTATTAACTAAAAACGCAGGGCATCCAGTTAGATTTCAATTTCAAATAAACAACAACAAAAAAATTTATTTTTACTGTAAGTGTGTCCCAAATATTTTATAGGACATACTTACAGTAAAAACGTATTTGTTGTTTATCTGAAATTTCAAACTTAACTGGGTGTCCTGTATTTTATTTGGCCATCTTAGCTGGTGCAGCTGGGCTGACTAGTTCCATGGGGTCAGTGTGGGAAAGTTACCAACACATCAAGAGATGCTGGAATTCATTAAGGAGAGTTGAGCAAAAATGCCAGGAAAAGTGAGAATATTCGGGGGGTAGGATTGGGGAGAGAGGTGCATCAAAGTTGGGGGATCAAAACTGAATTTGCACTTTCATATTGTTATGGAAGTTCAAGCCAATTTAATGAAAACCAGAACAGAAATGAGTATAACCTTTGCCTATTGGGAAAGAGAAAATAATCACTATTTTCAGGAAATATCTTCTCAAAGGAAAAAAAAAAAAACCATGAGAATCAGCAGAAAAAAATATTGGAATTGATGAGAGTTTAGTAGATCATTAAGTATGAAATAAACATTAAAAAGTTAGTAGCTTTCTTCTGTAACAGCAATAACCACAAAAATATAATAAATTGCATTTGGAATACCATCCAAAAAAAAAAACAAAACAAAAAAAACAATGAAGCAACTACAAGTAAACTATAAAACTATGAAATGTGCTGAACTTATATATATAAAAAAAACTTTAACACTGTCGGAGACATAAAAAGAGATGAAAAGGTGGAACTCATGCCATATTCCTATACAAAAAAAAAACCCAAACAAAACAAATAGTGTGGAGGCATCAATTTTCTCAAAGCTTATTTTTAGGATTAATGAAATCATAACCAAGATGTATGTAGGGTATATATGGAACTTCAAAAATGATGCTAACATTTACCCAGAAGAATAAACTAATAACAATTGCTAGAGAAACTTAAGAGGAAGTGTTAACAAAGGGGGTAGCTAAACCTACCTGACACTGGAACATTCTAAACGCCGTCTTCCTTCCATTGCAGTTGCATTTAGGAAGGAATAAGCAGAGAAGACAAGAATGGAGCGCCCAGACACAGACGCTGGTGTCTAAAATACCTACTCATACCACGTGAAAGAAAACATGGATGGCGGGGAAGAGAAGGATTTCTCAAAAAAAGGTGCTAGAGACTTGGTATCTATTTTCATCTCATAGGAAACACTTATTTCTAGATGCATTAAAGAGTTGGTTATATGAGAAACAGAACAAACAGAACAAAATCAGGGCAAATATTTGTCTGATCTTTGGGCTCAAATTATTTTCCCCGTGGTTTAAAGGACTTTGAGCCATGTGAATCCAGCCAATCAGAAGACTTCAGGATTGCCTTGTAGAGTGCTGACTGCAGAGGAGGGCGCACATGTGCGCTCGGAGGAAGACCACTGGAAAAATCCCGAGCACAGGTTTCAGGAGTCTGACTAAAGCCTGGCAGCTAGGGAAACAGAGAAGGATATGGAAACTAACTGTAAGTAGCCTCCTGAGGAATCTGCTCTGTGTACTATTGTGTCTAGACACAAAGAAATATGCTAGGGATATCTCTGTTAGATGGTTCGTAAATGGTTTTTTCTTTTTTTTAGTAAAACCTATTTTTATTATTCCCACATACAAGACCTCCCCACAATTCAGGTCTTTTAAACTCCATGCCTAGCATAATCAAATTCAGTGTTCCCCACTTTCTATGTTTTCTTTTCTCAGTCTCTGGAAATACGATATAACTAAGTTTCACTGTAATCGATAAAATATTGTAGTGTGTGTGTGGAATCAGATATGTCTGTGTTTTTATAAAAGCACATTAGAGAGGGACAGGAACGGGACAGAACAAGGCAGACTTGTTCATGCTTTTTAATATAGATAGCTGTGCAAAACAGCACGATCTGTCATAAAACGAAACCTAATATTCGAAAATGAGATTGCAGCCTCAACACGTTTAAATGGTTTTCCTGGGAGACAAATCTTCTTTCATTTGAACAAACACACACAAGTGCTTTTTACAGAGTACTAGGAAATACCCAGCCGTAAGGCTGTGCCAGAGAAGTAAGAACGGCTGGCCACCAGCTCGCCTAACTGCTTCCGACACAATTCTAATCAAGCCACACTTGGACCTGCTTGCAATAGAATTTCGAAGTGTCAGATTAGAAAAGGGAGTTTGTATGATACAACGTGCATAGCCTGCTGCTCAGCCACAACTTCTTTCCAAAGTATTTAATGTTCTATTAGGCACCAGGGCAGCGATGATGGCTCCAAATGAACAAAGGCAACAGGGCTCTTCATCTCAGAATTGAAAGGCACTTGATACAGTCTGACTGGATTTGACTCTGATTAAAATGTAAGGTCCCACACTTTGCTCGCTAGGAAAGTTCCTCAACTGGGTACATGGAGGAAATAATCATTCTTTACATTTATATGTCCCCTAAATGGAGTCATGATTACAAATTTTGGATGCCCTTACTCAATGCCACCTTTTTCTTGTTAAGTATCATTTTTATTTTAATAAGAGATAGTATTAAAATATCGAGGGAGGAACTAAAAATCTAATGTGATGTATCTACATACTATTTGTAGGCAACATTTGAGCATTTCTTTTCTTCTCTTTATTTTGTTTAGATGTTTATGGAAACGTCCATCAATAGAGATATATGCCCTGTTTTGAATGGAAGCCAATAGAATAACATGCTGAGTGAGTCATTCTGAGTCTGGCTGCTGTCACAAACCCTATAGTCTATTTGATCGAGAGAAAGAAATAGGCTCAGAATTATTCTTTTTGCTTTAACGTGGAAGCATCCATTTCCTTCTGGGTCCTGGGCTTTCATACAGGACCAGTTGTTTAAGTGAAAATTGGGGGTTTGACAGGAGACAAAAGATTGTAGATAATGACACAACTGAAATAAGGAAATTAGAGATGGAGTCCAAGAAATAGGAGGCAGGAGGGGCTGCGTTTTCCTCTGGTACCATGACTATGTAAAATAAAATCCTCTAAAACACACTCATCTCACAAATATTTATCAGGGGCTTATCCGCAGGAGCTAGGTAGATCCTTGAAAGCACGCAGAGGAACTAGACACAACCTTTAAGGAACGCAGAGTCTAGTGATGGAGAAAAATGTGATTACCATATTACGAGTCAGTTTTTAACATTCAAAGTGATAAACACTCTGTATTGTGTGCTAAGAGGGCACCCAACTTCCTGGGAGAGCCTAGGAAGAGGCCAATCTAGATGGCAGAATCTGAAGGCCAAAGGAATATTAGCATTCTCAGGGTAAGCTGTTGAAACGTGTTGATGAAATATTCTTTCTTATACAAAAATAAAGGCTAAGAGATGTAACTCATGGACCTGCTTCTAAGCTTCTAAACCATTTACTTCAATCTCTCTCCACTCTCTCATTATGAAATGTCTTTAGCTGAGGGGGCAGAGATGGACAATAAGAAAGAGAGGGAAGGAGAGTTGGTTTATAGTGCTGAGTCTTATCACTTTTATTTATGCATGATAAAGCAGAAAGTAATCCCAGCTGTGATAGGCTGAATAATGGCTGCCCAAAGATGTCCAGGCTTGAATTTCTGGAACCTGTGAATGTGGTTACCTTCCATGGTAAAAGAGACTTTGCAGATGTGGTTAAATTAAGGATCTTGAGATGGCCAGGTTATGCTGGATTATGCAGTGTAATCACAAGGGTCTCTATAGGAGGCGGGAAGATATAGTAGGAGATGTGATAATGGAAGTGAGTGATGCGAGCAAGGGTCCACGAGCCAAGGAATGCAGGCGCCATTAGAAGCTGACAAAGGCCAGCTCCCAGAAGAAGCGCAGCCCTGCTGACACCTTGATTTTAGACTTTTGACATCTAGAACTGTAAGAGAATTTGTATTATATTAAGTCACAAAGTTTGTGGCATTTTGTGACAGTCACAATAGGAAACTAATACACTAGGCTCTATATTAATATGGGCAGAAAAAAATGGTCTCAAAGTCAGTGACTTCTTAGGAAGTCTCAAAAGCCACAATCACATCAGTTTGATGTGACTTTTAATGACACCTTCCAGAAGTAGAACACTACACACCAGTCCTCGTTTTTCATGTGTGTTTTAAGAGGACACAGCTAGGCTGTGTCAGAGCTGGGCTGTACGAGATCTTAGTTCCGGCTTTCATCCTGGTGTAGACCATTTCTTTGACATCTAGAAAGCCATTTCTGGTGTCAACTCTTTTTCTTCTGCATGAAGTGGCCGTAGAGATTTTTGCTCAAATTCAGACCACTGCCACCATGCACCGCAGTGGACAAAGTAGATGCTCTGGGCCAGAACATTTCTGGATATGCTGACTGACTCCTAGTAGCTCCACAATTTGGACAAACCACTTAACCTCTCCTGAACAGTAAAATGGGATAAGAGCACAGATCATTCCTGACTCACCTGGTTGTTGAGGATCAAACGTATAATATATGTGAAAGGCTTTATAAATTCTATAATGCTATTCAGATGTGAAGAATTACTACTTTTATACGCTCAAAAAGGCTGGCACAGCCCCTTCCCAGGTGACTAAAAAGCATATGTGATTTTATTTGCTCCAATAATTTTATTCTTATTAGTACTTGTTCAGTACACTTCGTGGGTATGCACAATGCACAAAGCATTTATTCTTCTTCTGGCTACAGTAACTACACACTCCTCTCCCTCCAAACTTACCCTTGTAAAAACAAATAAGACTTGTAAAACAAAACAAAAGCAAAAAAGGGGGATGGTGGGTGGCATCAGTCATGAGAACTGTATGTCATCGAAAGTGCTCACCTGTCACTTTGCAAATGAGTTAGTTGCTCTGGAGAGTGGACAGTCAATTCTTTTAACTGAACAATTCCCTAAACACACAGGTCTATTGCTCTTTCTTCTCTCTCTCTCTCTCTTTCTCTCTTTTTTCACTTTAATTTTTAACGTAGTTTCCTAACTCTCCACTTCAAGAGGTAAATACAATTCTGGCAGAGTCTTGGCCTAATTTAGTTTATTAGGGCTTTTACTACAAGTTTTTAAGCACTCACTGATTTTCAAAAACATATTAAAATGGCCATGGCCAATCTCGTAGATTGGTACAAGCCCACATTTCCCAAACGACTTAATAGTCTGCAGCTTGTGCCAGACAGAGAATGATTTCACCATCCTCTTTCCCACAACCTAAAGGCTGGACATTGTTTTTTAACTTTGTGGTAGGAGGAAGCAGTTAGCTTTGCCATGCTGGTCTCCTCCCTAGAACTCCCTCCTACAAGTTTTATAGGTTCCACTGTCCTGGAGGGCACATTAAGTCCCCAAAGAACTTCTTTGTAGGCCATTTCTGGGACTACCAGTCCTACGCCAGCCCATTTCTGGAAGGTGGAGCTCTGAGGAATTTTTCCAAAGTTTGGTATTTGGGGCAGGAGGATTGAGAAGGCTATGGAGACCCCGTCCTGTGGCAAAATAATTAAAACTGGGATTTGAGTCTTTAAATCTTTTCCCTTTTTTCTTTCTCCATACCTCTTCCAATTGCCAATGGTAAATTCAGTAAACATTTATGTAGAACAAAATAAATGAATGAATGAATATTTGAGCATCTTCTAATGCTAGGCTCAGCGGTGAAAGCTGGATTGTGTAGGTGAACTCACAATCTAGTGAGGAATAATCAAATTGATATGTATGTACTATATAACCCCCTGGGGTGACAACTGGGATTACAGTTTTGGTCAGGTCCCAAGGTGGTGCAAAGGAGACAGTTCATTACATGGACAGAGACTGAGGCAAACAAAGAAGGCCGATTCCTCATAGCAGGACAAATTCTGCTAAACAAACACTGTGCCTGAGATTCGCGTTACATTTCTTACTTGAAGATTGTTATTTGATTTTCATATGGTAAGCTCTGCACAGCTCGAGAGCTACTGTTTGCCTGGTGGTCTATGGAAGACAGCACAACACTTGGGTATTCTGGGGTAACAGTGGGGGAGGGGGCTGGTTCACGTTCTGGTACCAGCAGTAAACACACATGGGATAAGTCATTTCATTGATAAACTGAAACAAAGAACACAGGATCTGCCAACCTCTTAGGGCTGATCTATGGATCAAATGAGATCATGAGGCCTACACTTTTATGATAATGTTTGAAAATTTTCTAAAATGACATTGAAGTACAAAAGAGTATGTGTATGTCCCTTAATTATAAGCTACAAATATAGCGAAGTGGTTTTGAATACTCAAATCGAAGTTACTGTTTATGGTTTTCCATGTAGATTATGTATGCATATAAACACATATAAATATACTTACATATGTGACATATACATACATATGCCTATAGAACGTTTGTTTATTGATTCTAAGAAGAGAAAGGAAAACCTGAGAAAGCAGAAGGCCTGAGCACTGGGAATTCCATTTGACTGGTCTGCAGCTGTAATGGATGGTTAGAAATTCATTCCAGGAGCCGCAGCCTAGCGATCAGCTATTTCTGCGTCATCCTGGTAAGTCATCTTATCTCCCCACTTTAAGCCTCAATTTCATCATCTGTGAAATATATACAGTGCCTTGAAAAGATGAAATGACATATGTAATGTACCTTGTAATGACATAATATATATAAAGTACTTTGTAAAGCACTTAGTACGTGTTCAATAACTGGGAGCTGTACTGTTATTGTGGGAATTTGCTTTTTTTTTTTTTTCAAACTTTGAGAAAAATCTCTATTTCAGAGACCAGGATACAACAAGAATGCTGAAAAGATGTAGGAACAGGCTCTAAAACTTTCCAGATAAAACGACATTCATGTAGAAAAGGTGAAAATCCTTCGCTACGTTTTGCTAGAGATATGCTATCAACATTATACGGAATTAGCATTATTTTTTAATAATAACAAAAAGCATCACTCATCCCTTAGACTAAAACAGCCAACCAGGCTCCAAGAAAGCATATATTATGTTAGCGAACTGGAATAGAAACTCCTTTGCAAGCTGCTCTAATAAAGAGCCCTTAACGTACTATATATAATGTGGAACAGCAAATTTTGTAGTTAATGAACCCAGGAGCTAAAGCCAATGGCGTGGCTTAAAAATCGGTGCTCATTCCTCGATGCTACAAGGTAAATCAGCATCAAGTCCTCTGTCGTGAAACTTTCAATAAAGAACCGATTATATAAGGCATTAAGCCTTTCTCTAATTACAGCTATAAATATAGATAATCAAGTCATTTTGAGAACTAAAATCAATTTCACTGTTTATGCTCTTGCCATGCTATATATTTAGCTGTTGACTTTTAACTTGAAGACATAAGCAGCTGGTGAAAAATATCCTTAGAATACTAATTACGTTGTCATGGGGGATACGAATAAATGTTGCCTGTAGGAGCGTTAATAAGGATTGAAAACAGTATAATTGTTTTACCAACTAAAACACTATATGCAGAGAGAACCTATGATTTCATTTCATAAATTAAGTGTTAACTACTTTTCTCTGGCTACTTTCAAAAGTGTCATCTCTAAAATAAAGTTCTCTTTAAGTGCTTAGTTGCATGTGCCGCTCTGGGCCTCAGGTCGAGCTTTTTGCCCTGAATCACAGGGTTTGCACATATGGGTTACAAGAAGAGATATGAGTGGGATTACAGAGGAGACTGAATCTTCTGACCCAATCACAAGCATGAGGACCACAGATAAGCTCATTCACCTAGTCACAGGCGGTACAAAGATAGTAGTCCTGCTAAAGTTAGCTGTCTATTCTACTTACAAGTCTAGGAGACAGGAAGTGACTGTGCCTCCTAGAAAAATGTGGTTTAATGAACTATCAAAGGGAGCACCTTCCTCTCTTGGAGAATGTCAAATAAAGGATAGAAGGAGGATCCGAAAGAGGTCCCACCAACACTCCACATATGAGAAGGACTGAAGACTACTCGAGTCCTCCATTAATTACTTTTTCCTCTGTGAATCTATGGTTTTTTCTCTTTCTCCTTAAATTCATATACAACTATTCAGTCACACAAAAAATATTTATTTATTGAACACCTTCTCTGGTCAGGCATCAAGCTATGGGATGAGCTCAGTCTACCGGTTTTCATATGATGGAGTACACAACGAATGCTTCCTGACTAGAAGGGAAGTCGCTCTCATCTCCAGACTGGGGAGCAAGGAAGGAACATTATTCAGCTTAGTAAGTCTGTACTAAGCACTAGATTCTGGACTGAGTGCCTTATAAATGATTTCATTTATTCCTCAGGGAATTCCCACGTATGCAGGTAACTCAATTTTACAGATGAAGCAACTAAGATTTAGACTGGTTAAGTGACTTGCCCAGGGTCACACAGTTTTTGAGAAGCAGAGCAGGTTATAATCCAAGTCTCAGATGGCTTTTCTTCTTAACATTCAGCTTCTTTCAGGTCTCTGTGTTTTCCTAAACTAGTCGAGTGGCCGAACCAAACCCCATTCTTCTGTCCCTACAGATGGCTCTCAACTCAACTTTTGCCTGTTTTTTACCCTTTGCACTTTGGAAAATGTGTTCTCTTCTTCAGGTTGTCAGGGCCACTGAGTGCAGCATTTAAATAGGCCAGGGACTCCTCAATCAGCACCCAGAGAGCAAACGTGGCCTGCGGGAGTCTATCCTGTTGCTTCTGGTTAAGGAAATAAGAGGGTTTGCTTCCCACTCCCCTGTGTTACTCAAGGCTCCAAAAGTGTTAATAGGATGTCTCTCTAATTTGTCTTCTCATTTCCTTGGCCTAGAGTGTCCTAAAGTATGTTTTAAGGGACACTTATGATCAAGGAACCTATGTTCAAATAGGCTTGGGAAATGCTAAGTTATCCCCACCCCCAACCCCCTCATGATTCATGATGCTCATTAGCATATAAAAAGCTCTGAGAAGTTCTGCAACAAAAGGCAAATACAACATATTATCTTTCTTCAACCCATACCCTTCTACTAAACTCTATGCCCTCTGGTATGCCTTTCCCACCTACTCTTGAGGTTCCCCAACCCTGCCCTCAGCAAGCTTGATTTGGGAGAAGTCCAGAGAATTTTATGCACTTTCTTAAGTATAACTTATAAGTAACTTGCAGGCAACCCTAATAACCAATTGCTGAATTAACAGACAAACTTTAAATTTGAATCTACGTCAGCACTCGATTCAGAAATCCAGAAGCTAAACTGTGTTCATACCAGTGTAGGGGTTAAACACACACACACACACACACACACACACACACACACTTTTCCTCCCACTTTCTAAGTTCTTTTAGCTGGGCTAATAATCAAATTAACAGAGACAGATTAACAGGAGAAAATCAAATGTTTAATACATGAGCATGAGGAGTTCACAGAAGCATAAAAATTCCAAAGACAATGAGGCTACATTGGGTATATATGACATTTTGGATAGAGGAGGAAAGAGGGGGAAGGAGTATTAGATTTCAGAAGTGGGAATGGGTGATTAACAGGAATATGAGGAAGACAGGGACACAGGTGGCAGGAGAATTCTTGCTAGGCCCCTCAGAAACAATGGGGCACAGTGGGTATTTGCCTAAAGGGGCCTGCCTGATGTCCTCTTATTTACCTTACTTATTTCAAATTAGGCTAAGGCAGCATTCATCAATTTCCTTTCTGAAGCAGGTTTCTTTGACTTTCTTGGGCAGGAAAGGGAGGAGGTCAAAGGTTCCTTCTGAGTCTTTTGTTTTTAAATAAACAGCTTAAAATCAATATCCCAAAAAGCAGCCTTAGGGTGGCAAAATTTCAGTCCCCTTCACTAGCAAAATTAGCTTCTGTTGTCAAGTATTTATATTGATAACTTTATATATTCAATGGTACAGTTTATACTAGGGTGTGCTTAAAGAAATGTCCTCCAAATAATAGCTTTATTTTAAATTTTAAAGAAGCCTTGCTAGTTCTTTTGGTGTCCTGAACAATCACACTATACCTAATGCAAACTACTGGTCTTATCAGGATTTATCTCAGGCCTAATTTACCTAAGTCTGCATCTTTTCCTTTGAAGGCACCTGTAACCTTTTTGGGTCTTTTAACTTGGTTACATCAAAGTGTGTGAGGACCTGCAGGGGACTGATGAATGCCCTCCTGCCATCCCCAAGAGACCAGTTATCAGCTAATGTTGCGGACTGGTTACATTGACACACTGGAAAAATTTATAAATAGGAATTTCTTTAGTAGTTATTCTGTGTTTATAATCAATTCCTTTGTGACTTTCCTTAAGTGACAATGAAAGACCAAGTAAATCATGAACCTAACCGGAAAATACTGTCTTGGAAGTAACTTAAATATTAATAACATGCTGAAAAAAAATTTTCAGCAGCCCAAAAACAAAAGCAAAAACAAAACTTGTCCTGGCAGTTATGATAAAATTAGGACCTTATGCAGTTATAGAAAATGACACCAACATTGCAGAAAATAATAGCTTCACATTTTTTCCCTGACGTTGAAAACATCATGTACTGCAACCTATAAAAGGCACACGTGTTCTTAAATGAATGTTATATTGGACTTTTATCTTGTAAGGCAGTTACTGATTGCAGCAAATAAGTCTAAACAGAACACTGGGGTTACCCACGGGGGGCATGAGGACCAGCTAGCCAGAAGAGAGAAATTAATTGTAAGCAGATTGTGAAAAACAATTTGTAATCTCCTTTTCTAGGGGAGATGGCCCAGGAATCGCCAACTTATCCTTGGCTCTTATCTCTGGGAAGCCCAATTAAGCCCAAAGTCTGATGGCTTTCCACATCGTACATGTCCATCATGAAAGGACAGAAACACATTCCCATGCTGGGAGACTAGAACTCCAGCTGGGTTGTGGAGCAGAAGCTGAACCCACACAGTGGCCCGTGGCCATGCCCCCTTGAACGTGGGCCCCATTGAGCTTGGCAAGGTGACGGAGCTCTGGCACAGATCTGTGGTTGATGGGGATCTCCTTGGGGAAACCAAACTAAACTGCTGAGTGCGAGTCAATGGTGGCCAGTCACTGGAATTGACGTTGTCATTTCTCCTAGGGCTGTGGGGAAATGTGTGTTTTTCTACAGTCAAAGAGGGCAAGGGTGGCCTGAGTTCCCGGAAACTCTGACCTGCTCTTCTTCAAATTACCTGGCTTGCTTGTTTTGCTCAAGGAGTGGTAGGGTTGAGGTGGTTTTATTTAGGGGAATATCATGTGTTCCCACCGGGGCAAGAGGTGTTGTATCCTGAGAGAATCCATATTTCAAATGATAGTGAATCTTTTCTCCTATAATATATAATCACAGCTAAGGCAATGACCTTATGGGAAAATAAAACAGATTTTGAGCACATAGATTTTTCCAGCTCTATCCTCTGCCTCTGCACTCTGCCAAGATCTCTGACTCTCATCTCAGAGAAGTATGTTCCTACATATAAGGCAGGCGATCTAGTTCAAGGCCTCATTCACACACCACACAGTCTTGAGAAAGTGCTTTGGGTGCCGTGGGCCAAACTCCCCCTTCTCATGTCTGTCATCTAATGTCTTCTGAGGGCCAATGGTGTTCAAAATATGGGATGAAGATAGACTTTGACACAGTGGCCACAAAGAATGGTTAAGATATTTTGCTTTGACAGAGGAAGACAAATATCATATGATTTCACTTATATGTGAGATCTAAAACACAAACAAACAAAACAAACAAACTCATAGATACAGAGAACGAATTGAGGGCTGCCAGATGGGAGGCGGGTAGGGGAGAAGGGTGAAAATGGGGAAGGGATTAAGATGTACAAATTGCCAGTTATGAAAACAGTCCCAGGGTTGTAAAGTACAGCACAGGGAATATGGTCGACAAAAATTTAGTAACTATATATGGTGTCAGGTGGGTACAAGACTTATCGAGGTGATCACCGTGCAAGGAACATAAATGTCCAATCATTATGTTGTACACCTGAAACTAATATAATATCGTATGTCAATGGTAACTAAAAAATATTTTTAAAGAATTTTTATCATTATGTTAGAAAAAAAAAAAAGAGACCTTCTGCTTTGCTATAAATGGAGTTCTCTTAACTCCTTGTGTGCATTGAACGGGTTCCAACATATAACAAACACTCCAGTCCCATGCATTCCCAAGTGCATATCCATCAAATCCAAACTTTAAACTTGAATAAATATATCTGTCTTACAAAGTCCAAGGTATTTATTGCAGGGATCACCCACTTCAGGAATTTAAACAATGTTCAGACCAAGGAAAAATATCTTACCAGGGGCTTTAAACTCCTTTTCCCCTTTCTGCAGCTGGCTAGCAGAGCCTGGCATGAGAGCCAGTGAACCAAGCAATCCCCACTCTCCTTCCCTCAGTCCTGGCTCCCTGGTCTCTTTAACCCCTCTCTGCCCAACCACATGTATTTGCATCATTTATAGAAAAAATGTGGTGGGTGGGTTGGTGCCAAGCTGGCTGGAGCCTCCCAGGGGGACTCACAGCAGAGCGGTAAGAACCAACCCCCACCCCACCACCACACACCACACGCTTCCCCACCCCCGTCACGTCACACCCTGCAAAAATCAAATAAATTGATTTAAATGAAAAGATCATACAAAGGTATTTTCTTGTCTCTCCTCCTCCTGCCCCACCCCACATGCTATCTAATAATAGGCTATTAATTCCAGCCATTTCAGACTGTCTGAAGCATAGTGTGTAAGCTGTGGCTGCATCAATCAGAGTTGTGTGTCTAGTTATTTCAAGCATTCCCTGTTGGCATAAAGAAAGGCTGGTTTGTCCGCTGCGGCCCGACTGCAGCTGAGATCTCCAGTGACTGATAACTGAATACATGAGCTAAAAACTTCTGTAGCTGGAGCAGCAGGAGCAGGCATAGCCCAGTGACCAGAGGAGGGAGGGAGAGTCTGGAGCTGGAGCCTGGAAGGTGGGGGAAAGGTAGAGATGAACGGTGACAAGGTATTTTATCTAATGAAGGTACACGGGGATCTGGGCTTCATTCTCTGTGACCCTTGCCGATTGGCCTGGTTGAGCCTGACTTCATGAGCTGGGTTGCCCTCCCTTGATGGAGACCCACGGCACCCTGCAACATGCCCAGTGAATTCCCCACCACTGCACAGCACCCAAGTCGTGGAACCATTATCTTCTTGATACCACAAAGTCTCAGCACCGAATTTAATGTAAAATAGCTGTGAGGGGGCAGTGTCTTAACTCTCAACCAGTTACGTCCACGTTATTTTTTTTGTAAACCTCCCTTCTTGTAAAAATCTTAAATGTCTAGAAGTTAAAGCTTCTCTCCTATCATATCTTTAGCGCCCTTTTCAGACTAAAAATGACAACATGAAGGACAAAAAAATTATGGAACATATATATTTTGACATCTTTCTTCGTGTAGCTAGAATACTGCAAACATGAGGAGACCCCAGTTTTTCTTAGAGAATGATAGAAAGTAGTCTGGGTCTAAAAACTGGAAATACTTGTTTAATATAAATGTGATACAGATTATCTTTCTCTTATTATTCTTCACCTTAAAAGGTAGGTTAGGGTTGTCAAGGCATAGGAGAAATGATGGCACACGGAGAGATAATTAACTCCCTCCCACTTAACAGTAAAAATAAAAAGGTCCACTTAAGCTTACGTGCCTTATAGATTTACTTTGACCCGAGTAAAACCCACCCCTGCCACCACCTGCTAAATCCCTTGGGTAAAGCCTGGCTTTCAAACATGGACAGTCAGTCTGGGGTGAGGGAAGGATGAAGGGGAAGAGTCAACTGGGGATCAATCTTTGTTAATCCTTGTTCTCTGACTTGGGCGTAAATGAATAGATTTGAGTGGGGAGCTGAGAGTCCCTGGAGGCTTCTTTGGGCAAAATCTCAGCACGGAGATGCAGGTCTTGTACACTGTCTAATTATAGCACCCTTATTAGGAACGAACAGCTGATCCACATGGCAGAAAGCAACCGTGAACCACCAAGGATGATGGTAAGTAGGGTAGGTGCTGTCCCAAGGGCACAGGGACACTCACAAGGAGGGTAATGCCAAATGGCAGCAGGCCTAGCCAAGAGGCCTCAAGCAAGTCACTAAAAAGACTGCTGGCTTAGGAGGCTTGGAGGCCAACTTTATCAACCTCTTCTCCCTCCTCTAGTCCAGCTGTCCCGGAACATGCTGCCTTGTGCGCCTGCTGGGGAGTCCCTGGCTGAGCTACCAGAAGGCTCTGCAGACAAGTGTCACTGGAAGGCTGAGAGGGTATGCAAGCCTTTGAAGGAGTGCTGGCAAAGGACTGCTACCCTGTGGGCATCTGGCTCTCTGGCCAGCCCAGGAAATGGACAAGGGAAGGGTAAACAGAAGACAGCTTCTAGGCAAAGAATGCAGCTCCTCCCTTCCCGACTGCACTGCACACGGTGTCAGGCTGACCTAAGGGTTCTTAGAAGGCAGCAATTGCACCATAGCATGATGAGTACAGAGAGCCTGGCAGGTGACACAGAGAGACAGTGGCTCACTTACTCTTTCGCAGGACTCGAGGGTGTAAGGGAAAGGAAAGAAGGAATCTACCTTGGCAAAGAAGGAGCATTTGTAGCAGGTTGTGGAGAATGCCAGCCAGGTAATTAATTTGGGGATAAGAATCTCTGTAGTGGGTCCCAGAAATCTGTATCATGTTCTCCAGGTAATTCTTAGATATTCATTCATTTACCAAATATTTATTGAGCACCTTCTCTGAGCGAGGCAATGTCCTGGGTACTGGAGATAAGAGCGGTAAGGAAAACAGACAAAAATGCTTGTCCTGCTGGCATTTATACTCTACTTGGAGAAGACAGTGAAGTATATGGCAAGTTAGAAAGTGCTGAGTTCCAAGGGGGAATATAAGGTATAGAAGTACAGATATCTGTACAGTATAAGATAAGGTGTTAGGAAGGTCAAGGAAATCCTCATGAACAAAGTGATGGTTAAGCAAATGGTGAGGAAGTGAGCCATGCCAATAGGAACAAGCAGAGGAACAAGAAAGAACAAGAAGGAACAAGAAGGAACAAGCAGAGCAAAGGCCGAAGGCAGGAATGCTCATGAGTAACAGGTAGCAACATGGCAGGGTCCGGGAGCCATGAGGAGGGTTGCAGGTGAGAACCAATAGGTAGCAGAGGGCCAGATTCACAGGCACACTCACATTTGAGAACACTATGCTAAAACTGGGCTCTTTTGGATAGAGCTAGTTGATAACACATTGACTAATTTCCATCCTGTCCTGGTGAAGAACCCAGTTTCACTGATTTTATTCGGGTCAATTAAAGGCCCAGGAAATGATCAACATTCATAATTGGAATCCTTGCTCTAGGCCAGGCTCTGGGCCACATTCTGGTTATATAAAACCCAAATGAGGCAGCTCCTGCCCCATAAGACCTTTTATCACAGTGGCAAGGACGAAAAACTAATCACATAGTGGAGCGTTCGCCAAGAGCTAAAAGTGTGTTGCAGACAGCAGATGCTGTTAAGCTTGCGGAGGAAGGAGCTGTCGTCCCTCTTGGTTGGCCTGGTTATAGCCACTTCCTGAAATGGGCCTTGCCCGACTGGCAGTATTAGGTGCCAGGTGGTGCCTTTAAGACAGCGTGGGACGGGGCCAGCTGAGAAAGTACTCCCTCTCACGCACTCTCCGGAAACCCCAGATGGTCTTGCCCAGCCAAACAGTTTGTCCCAGCAAATGGGCCCCATGCTCCTGTCGCCACCTCCTTGGCAGCTCCCTCGGTTCCTAATCTTGGGCTTGGTCTCTGGTCATGGTGGAGTTGGCCTCCACCATGTCCTGCTCTTGGGTTCTTACTGCCACCTCCTAGCACTGACCTCGAAGTCTTCCGTGGCCCTGCCTTTCAATCAGACTGAGTTTGTCACCTGTTTGCTGCTTCCATGTCTTGAATCTGCTGTATACAGTTCTTCTGGCACCATGTATTGATGTAATAATTAAGATGATAACTAAGAATCAGATAAGCAAAAGGGTGGAAGGAAGACACTGCTTACTATCGAGGATACAGGGGAAGGAAGCTCCAGGAGTTTTCGAAGGAATGAAGAATATACATTCTTCCTAAAGTTGAAAAGTAAATGAAGGAATGGTGTGTTGTGGTCTATTCATTCTCTCAAATCAGATAGATGTGGTTTTAAAACCAAGTTCTACTATCTTTAGGTATCAGGTCAGGGGCTAAGAGTTGCTTAATCACATTAAGAGTTATTTTTCTCACTTGTAAAATAAGAATAATGCTTACCTTTCAGGACAGTGACAAGTATAGATAAACTAGATAATCAGATAAAATGCCAAGCATATGACAAGAACATAGGAAGCATGCTCTTAAAACCAAAGTCATTTTTGTTTTTGCTATTGCTATAGACTGAATACTCATGCTCCCTCCACCCCATTCCCTAGAGGCTGAGTCTCTAGGTGGTGATTAGGTCATGAGCACAGAGCTCTCTCGAATGGAATTAATGCCATTATAAGAGACCCCAGAGAGCTCCCTGACCGCCCCTCGTACCATGTGAGGACACAGTGAAAAGATGGCTGTCTATGAACTGGGAAGCACATCCTCACCAGTCACCAAATCTGCCTGCACCTCAGTCTGACACCTCCCAGCCTCTGGAACTATGAGAAATAAATTTCTGTTGTCTATAAGCCATCAAGCCTATGGTAACTGGTTACAGCAGCCTGAATGGTCTAGGTCAGCTATTATTGTTGTTCTTGGTAGTAACAAGTGAAAAAAGATGCTGGGGGTCCAAATCTGGAAGGTCTTGATCAATGAAGTTAAATCTCAGAGTGACAAATAAGCAAAACCAGGGCAGAGACCTCCCCACCCCCTTGGCTCATTTACTAGCTCTGTCTCCTAGGAGTGTCCTCTTTAAGACCTCAGTGTTAGTCTGGGTAGAGAGTGCATTTCATACTCAGTCCTCCCGCTGTTTCCTGTCTTCTCATCCATGCTGGCATCTGTGCCTGGACAATCTTAATGGGTCCGTGTGAAAACCCAGACTTGGGGTGATGTGACTCAGTTGTGGACAATCTCTTGTTTCAGAGACTTGGTCTGTTCTCAGAGGGAGGCCGAAATGAAGAAAATAACTTTTCCTTGGCAGTTTCCAGCTTTTGGATTTTTTCCCCTTTTGTTCACCAGCGCTGTTTATGGAAAATGAATCATGCAATTCATTTACACACAAATGGAGAGTTAGTGTGGGGATAAACAACACAACTTCCTGCAATGTCACTGGCTGCTCACCGCACTGCTGTTCTAACCACTGCTGTTACAAGACGGTTGGTTATAAGGTGCTGCTAAGGTCAGAGGGAAAACCAGGCTCCTGGCCTGTCGTCCGCTGGGCTAAGTAATACTCGAGACAGGATTCTGTCTGCACATGGCTCTTCCCTGGCATGAATCAAAATTAATCATCCCAGTTTCTCTAACTCTAGTCCCTCACCCCCACCAAAAAGAGACCAAGTACAAAGGCCAGGGGAGGAGGACATAAGACTATGCCTTGAGGTATTTCTTTTTTCAAATGGAGATATCCAGCGAAGCCCCAGAGGCCAGTTCTCATGAAGGGCATTTCAGAGACTTTGCGTGAACTTCTTGCTCCTCAGAATCTGATTCTTGGGGTCCAGCCCTCACAACACTTGGTTCCCAGGAACTCCTCCTACTCTCCATTCCCTTCCAGCCACAGAGGATAAGTTAAGAAGCTATTCTTATTTCCAGGAGGTTATATCAACATGAGGAAACAGGGATGGGTGTGTGGTGGTGATGCGGCAGGTAACTAGAGATATAAATATGGGGACATTAGATGTTCTAGGGCATCTCACTGAGACTGGTCTTATACAAATCCTTCTATCTGTTATGACCCACCCGGCTCTGACATCCTGTCTGCCTCCTGCAGACTTTGTCACTTGCTCCTTTATGTTCATATAGCTCCTACAGCTCCTTCTGTATCTGTACTGGTGATAAACTGCTTAGGTATTTCTCTCCCCCTTTGGGCAGGTGGCCTTGTATGAACAGGGAGCTTGTCTTACACTGCTTGGGATACTTGATGGTCCCTGGAATATAGTAGGAGTTCCATAGATGTTGGTTGAGTGAATGAATAAGCATTTTCACTAATCATTATTTTCTTTGACTTGCAAGATCATTTTTAAAGATACTTCCATTTTAGTTTTTCAAGCTGGAGCAAAGAAGGCGCACAAATTCCAGTCTCAAAACAGGGGCAAACTCTCAGGAGCCAGGGTGGGGGCCTGAAAGGTTTTGTCTCCTTAGCATGGCTGACGTCAATCTACATGGATTTTCCAGATTGGCCTGACTGGGGTCTTTCTCCTATAAACACAGTCCCTGCACTCTAAGCTTCCTAATAGATCATTAGATTGACCAAAATCCATCAGCTGACTCGCTAAGAACTACTGAGGACTGCCTCAGGGTACAGCCTGCTCTGCTGCTGCCTCCCAGCAGAAGCATCTTCAGGGGTCACCACTAAGGCTGCCTACAAGACACACACCTGCCACTAGAGCAGGGACCAAAGGGTGGCTCCTCTCGGCATCCATTTGTGATGATCACCCTCAAGGTGAGTCCTCAGCGTGGCTTGGCAATGGCCCCAGGGATCTCCAGGAAGCCTGCTCTGCCACTCTAGTCAATGATCATTTCACCTTTCTGCTCTTCTCAAATCTCCTGCTCATCCTACAACCTTCTTTTTCCTCCTCACTTTTTCCTCCTCACCTCATCCTTCATAAAGAAATGAGAAACTCGCAAAGAGAAACTCTTTTCTCCCGCCAGGTCCACAAACCTCCCTTACCCTGCTCCTTTCCTTCTGTCACAAAGGAAAGCGCAACCCTCCCCTGATACAAAGCCAGGCCACCACATGTTGTCCCATTGCCTCTCCTCAAGAGCCATTACTTATTTACACTTCCTCTTGCATATCCAACCCGCCCCCCACCCTTTCTCCTGGATAACTCCCTGTAATATTGAAGCAGGCTCTGTTGTTACCCTATTAAAACAAAAACCAAATAAGACTCCCTTGAGATCACTATCCCACAAAAGTAACCATCTATTTATTTTTCTTCACAGCAAAAAATCTAAAAACAATTGTCTGCAGCCTGCTATCTCCTCTTATCCATTTACTACTCAAACTCTCCAACCTCTGCGCCCTACAGAAGAAGTACTCTGGCCAGTAGAACAGATGATTGTGATTTATGCACAAATAGAGAAGTAGTTTGCAGTTAATCATTAGAGAAATGACAGTAACTTGGACCAGGAGGGTCACAGTGAAGAGAACATGAGAAGCAGATTAACTCTGAGTAGATTTTGAGGGTGTGGCCACATGCATTTGCCGAAAGACTGGATAAAAGATATAAGAGTCCAAGATGTCTCCAAGGTTTCCAGGCACTCCCACTGGAAGACTGTGCTGTCATTTATGGACACAAAGCAAACTACAGGGGGCAGACTTTTGGAGAATGCTGTCTCCCCTTCTGTACTATAAGCTCCATGAGGGTGGCTGTGGTTTTTCACATTTTCACCCCTGTTTCCCAAACACCCAGCCCAGTGGGCTCTCAGGACTTATCAGTTTCATAAATGAATAAATCTTAATATATAATGGTATTAGTTTCAGTTAGGATATTTTTTGGCTGGAAGTAATTATATACATTGATTCAAATTAGCTTTAAAAAAATAAGCAGTTTATTATCTCACAAAACAGGGGGAGCAAGCTCCAAGGCTGAGGGATTCATCTTCGTATCTCTCTGCTCCTCAGCCCCAGTCACATTCAGCCAACCACAGGAAAAGGAGGCAGCATCACTCTCTGTTGTCCTCTCTCTTTCTCTCAAGAGTAAGAAAATCTTCCCCACAAGACACACAGCATACTTCCCCCCTTGTTTCTTGGGGCAAATGAGGGTTAAAAACTCCTTCCTGTGCCAGCCAGGGGAAAGGAGGCATCTTCCTTTGAATGACTCAGGCCCTCCTCTGGAGCTGGTGTGGGGACATTTTGACCCAGCTGCCTGGTTACAAAATAATGAAGAGGATTAGTGAACCAAGTCTGGATTTTTTTTGGAAAGGAATAAGAGAAATTGATGCTGGTATAAAACCAATATCATCACGCTGACAAGATGCCTCGTAATAGTACTAATGAAATATAAACTTATTAATAAGTTTTATGAATTCTGAAAGTGTTTGTAAAGAAACAAACAAAAAACCCCAAACAAAAACAAACTAAGGAAAACAAAAGCAAGTACTTTGATGCCTCTGTATGTTCTAAATATAACAATTATCCAAAAATGTTAAGTTGGTCTTGTAATTGATTATTACTCTATAACCACAAAAATACATTTCCTGTGAATTTAAGATAGCTTATGAAAAATAACTGCAAATTTTTTAGTAAAGTTATGTAGTAAATATTTCTTTAGTAGTATGTGCAAAGACTTGATTTTGATATGGAAAAGGAATAACAGCATATATACAACTTGTCCCAGTTCATAAGGGAACAAAGGGGAAAGGCACTAACAATTGCTGAAGGCCTGTCCTATATGCTTGGTGAGGCTGTTACATTTAATTCTCCCAAGAGTCCTACAACACAGTCATTATTATCTTTATCGACATTTCTAATGATCAGCAATGTCTGGATCACCCTCTTTCTGAGATCATGGAAGGCTACACTTCCCACTGAGGTTGGGTCTGTGGCTAGACGTCACATAGGCCACTTCTGTGTTGGGTATTAATTGCTAATGTAAGAACATCCAGTCTCTTCCCTTATCACACTGAGAATTCCATGTGTTTCAGGTGACATGGCTGCAAGATGGTGCAGTCTCCATCCCCTTGGGTCCCTGAATGACTTTATGGAGCAAAGTTTCTTGTTTGCCTGCAATGGATATATAGCACAAGAGAGAAAGAAACTTAGAGACTTTGGAATTGTTACTGCATCATATTGTAGTTTATCCTAATATAGAAGATACGGAGGAGTTAGGTGACTCACCTGAACTCACCAAAAGCGGAAGAGTAAGTCTATGAACACAGGTTTAGTTGGGCTCTGAAGCTTACACTACTTTACCACACCATGCTGGCTTCCAAATTAGGTGAAATTCTTGTCACAAAACTGGGACTCAATAATGTTTTATCTATTATTATTGATAATGATAACCTACATGTTTTTATTATGTTTTTAATATTTGAGTCACAGTTTTCAAAATTTTTGTATGTAAAATATTTTGTGTGTGTATATGTGTGTATATAGATATATGAGTTAAATGAGAATATATAATGTATATGAGTTAAACTAGAATATACATTCTCTAATGTATATTTATATATGTATTATACAATATATAATATATAAATATATTTATAAATTTATACATTTATAAATATATTTATATGTAAATACTATATTTAACTCTAAGCTCATTCAATTCACTAAGCTCATCAGGTAGTAAATGTCTCTCTATATGTCTGCTCCTTCCTTTCTTCCTTCTGTTAAACAAATAATTACTGATTTTCCAGGACATGCCAAGCACTGTGTTAGTTGCTGGGTATGCAGTGGAGGTGGCCCAAGAATTAGGTTCAATGATTTACCTATGGACTCACAACACCTACCTAGTAGAACTAGAATTTGAACACAGGTTGTCTGTTTTTAAATTACAGGAGTTCATAGCTTAGTAGAGGGCTAAGAGAGCTACACAAAATACAGAAGTCAAAAAGGTCAGAGAGGTGGTATACCATTTGTCCTCAATATATTCTTATAATTGAGTGAAAAACTGGTTATGGGGATTCAAGAGTGGAGGGCACGATCACTACCAGCTAGAGTTACTGGCAAAGTTTTCGTGAAAGAGTGGAGCTCACTGAGGGTTGTAGGATGGGTAGGGTTTTGACTGAAGACTGTGACATGAAAAGGCTTTCCAGAAGCCTAGAATGTTCCAAATGCATTTGAAAAAAAGTGTTCAAAATATTTTTGGCCACAGCATGGGCTTTGCATTGTGAGCATGGGGTGAGTAAGATGGAAAGAAGACTGTAGAACTGTGCAATTTTAGAGCAGAAAGCAATCTCAGAGATCATCCCATCCAGGGAGGCCAATGGGCTTTGATCTCAAGGGTTAATGCTGATCTATTCGAAGTGACTGCATGGATGATTCTGAGGCTCATTAGTGCTCAGGGAGGAAAAGCCAAGGATTAGTGAAAGATGAATTCCAAGGGCACTATGGGAAAAAATGGCACCCGAATGCCACTCATCTGGCAGCTCTGATCTTGTCCAATCACTTCATCTCAATTCAAGGGATGTATGACCCAGGGTCACGAAGCTCGATTCCAGCACAATCAGAACTAGAACAAAGACTGACCAATTTTTTTTCTTGTGCTTTTTTCCTCCACACTAGGCATCAGATTCTGGAAGACCTGATGTATCTGATTTCTTACATAGGTGAAAGGGAAGCTCTGATATTTTTCAGTATTGCATTGAAATAAATGTGAGAGTGTGCTTGGCAGATTGACATGTGAAAGGCAGAGGCAAGGAAAGAGTTAGAATTCTGAGGAAGAATTAGGAATCGTGAAATAGAGCCTGAAATTAGGGCAATGGAGGGAAAAAGGAGGGATGAGTATGATTACAACAGAGGATAAAGAATTCTTGTTGTTATTAACAATAGTGACAATGCTGTTCATAAACAGGATCAGATCGCTGTTCTAGAAAGTGATGTTGAAAAGAACATTTCCCCAGAGAAAGCCAGACTAATCCCATGTTTAAACAATCCTTGGATACTGTATTCCAGGCTGAAGTTAGCTGTTTCTCTGAGTGCCAAATACCCATATGAAAATTAAAAAAATGAGTCCAAAACCTGAATGTTTGGGCTATATGACGCCAAGCGTCCCACACAGCTGATTCAGAGGCAACAAAAGGGCATGTGGAGCTGGCTGCTGGCACCGGCATTGTATAGATTCCAGTAGGACTCTGAAAAGTTTGGGTATGTAAAACACGTTACCAAGGCAACACTCATTTGTATCTTTTTGGCAAATCTACTTCACTTGACAAGGAGATGAGATAGGAAACACCCTATCTCATTGAAATAAAATCCTGCTTAGAAAAGTGAGCGGTCTATATAATAGCAGTCTACATAATACAGAATAACAGTGTACATAATAACGACAATGTCATGAACGCTCACTTTCTGGGTAATTTTGGAATATTTTCTAAAAAAGTATTTGTAATTGTTAAGTCATAAACTTGATAATACGCAATGGAATAGAAAGAAACAAATGCCATGTGACTTTGGGGGAACTCTGCCTTTAGGTTTACTCATCTTTAAAATGCTTAAACAGAATAAAAAGTGCATAGTAGGTACTCAAGCAATATATATTTTCATTCCATCATGTGATACAGAACTTAAAAGTTCATAAGGCAGTTTGAGTGAACCCCATTTCATGTGATGAAAATCAAGTCAGTTTGGCTCAGAAATATTAACTAACTGCCCAGTGCCACCCAACTAGCAAACAGTGAAGACCAAGTTTGAACCTCTGTCTTTTGGCTCTAAGTCTAGTGTACTTTTCACTACACCAAAATAATGAACATATTATGTATATTGCCATTTCTTCTTAGCAGGCTATAATTTTGGCAGTCCATACTGGATTTATTTTCCACTGTGGCTTGTGCAATAGCTACCACCATTGAGTATTTTTAACTGACAGAACAGATTTTTATCGAGAAATAAATTGACATATTATCCTGAGAAATGGGCTAAACTTTGCAATATGAGATCCCAAGTACAACTTGGGGATCACAGACTATTTTCAATTTGGAATCGGGGTGCTGGGGCATTTGTACATATTAGAGGGACTTTGGGACTACTTTCAAATAAAGAAGCATTTAGAACTTTCAGATTGTTAATATTAAGAAAGCTATGTCTTTGATTGTTCTTTTTCATTTAATAATTCACTTGTTCATTTACTCATTTGTCTAACCATTAAACATTTATCATGTGTCAGGTACCCTACTAGGGGCTGGAGAATAAGTGGACTGATATATACAGTTCCCACCCACAAGGAGCTCACAGTTTGGGTAGAAACAGATAAACCCACCATGAATTATGAATTATGATACAGCATACGAATAGATTCAGTGCAGATGGTCAGGGTACTATGGGATGTTGAGGAGAAGCATCTGAGGCTAAGAAGCAGGAAAGTGGGCAGGGAAGGATTCTCAGAGGATCTGCCATTTGGGCTGAGATTCAAAACACGATCAGAAGTTATCAGGTTTTATAAGTGGGTGAGGCACATTGGCGGTCTTTCCAGAAGGAAGGAGCAGCAGATGCAAGGCACAGAGGGTGGGAAAGCGTAGTGAGCAGAGAGAGTAGTGGAGGGGAATAAAAAGATGTTGGTGGAGAACAGATTATGAGAAAACTTGGAATCCAATTTTTACTGTTTGCTACATGTGGAGGAATACATTTACACCAAAGTCATGCCAGCTACTGATGATGGGTCTGTGATTATGTGTAGAAACACCAGCACACATATACCCCACAAAACATCACATTATGCTTATATACACTGGGGAAAGAATAATCAACAAAAGCTGTTTTAAATTTCTAGATGGTTTTCTCTTTAGAGATAGAAGTTAGTGCCTTCGATCACGTAGCTTATTTGTTTGTTTGGCTTCCCTTCTCAGTCCAGTGGCTTCATGTTCACCGAAGGCACTGCAAGTGAAGAAGGCAGGCAGACGCTTAGGCACAGCGGGCCAGACAAAGTCGCATCAATATCCAGGCCTCACGGCACTGCAGTGCCTCTCACTCCTACAAAGACATAAACAGTACAAACTACTTCTAAACTTTCAGGAACAAACTACCTCTTAGTTCCTTGGTCAGTGGAGTACATATTTCCAAGGAAACATAGGTATGGAGGATGAGTCTAGCAAACATGGACATTGGTCATGGAAGATCATAAATGTGTTAAGAAAATGTGAATCATGGGATCATAAACTCTGAGAGTTGACAGTTTTAGGGAGAAAGTTAAATAGGCTAGGATCCAGCCAGGGCTTTCTGCATCACTACCTGGATATTATTTACTTCATGTATTGCTCAAGGTTGGGCAGCATCAGGACTAAACAGTGGCCAGAGTCAAAGAGAAAATCTGTATGTGTAGTGGAGGTAATATTGAGTCATTTCTGCTTGGCTCTGCTCTTAGAAAAATCTCAGAAATTTTTTATAGGGAAAATTGGCATCTCAGATACAAAGTGCTTACCAGTTCTTGTTTGTCAATATCCAAAAAAAAAAAAAAGGCCTTTATTTTTTCAGTATTAGAAAGCTAAGCTTTATAATGGCACTTAATTTTTTTTTCCTAAAGATATGTTTATGGGATTACAGAAGTACCTAAAAGCAACTCTACAGTTAAGGAGCAAAACTATTTTTAAAAGAAAAGCAATAGAGGGCAGAAAACCTTTTTATCTCTCTTCTGATTAGTTATACCAGCAAATTTGGAACATCAAAGATCTCTGCAGAGCTTGGCGAATAATTACATCATTTTCACTAAAACATGCTATAAACACAGTGGGTATTTGTCCATTGATACATCCACTCATTTGATTAATTCAATAAATTAGTGTGCTTACAGCATGCAGTTATGGGCTGAATTGTCAAATTCCTACATTGAAGTCCTAACTCCCTAACTCTCAGTACTTTAGAATGCACTTGTATTTGGAGATAGGGTGTTCAAAGAGGTAATCAAATTAAAATGAGGTCACAAGGGTGGGCCCTAATCAGAGATAACGGGTTTCCTTGTAAGAGGAGGAAATCTGGACACAGACACGTGCAGCGGGAAGGCAGTGTGAAGATACAAGGAGGAGATGACCGCCTACAAACCAAGAAGAGAACTGGAACAGATACTTCCCTCACAGCCCTCAAAAGGAACAACCCTGCCAGCATCCTGATCTTGGACCTCTAGCCTCCAGAACTGCGAGACAGTAAATTTCTGTTGTTGAAGCCATTTGGTCTGCTCTGTTACGGCAGACCTAGGACACTGATAACAACACGCATATGTATTGTATCTAGATAATAGTAAGTTTATAACACGAACATTTATTTTCTGCCATCTGTTCCTTTTTACTTTGGTCGCAGCATCCTGACTTCCTTTAGAATGACTTCTCGTAATTTTATGTACTCTTGGTGAACTGCGAATAAGACCCCCACCCTACACCTGGGAGTGGGGTGGACCTGTGACTTAAGTGAAGTCAATTAGATTCTTTCCTGGGACTTTGACTCTTAAGTGGAGCAAAGATGAAAACAATGATAGAAGCTTATTTATGGTGCTGACCAATGAGGCTGCTAAATAGTGTCCACTACACAGAACAGTGTTGTGGCCTGAATCCTGCAGTTTTGCATTTGGACTTAGTATTCTCGTGGAATCTGAGAACGGCCTCACATCTTTTAATAAATTCCTTTATCATAACTTAGGAAGACTCATTTCTAAGGTTTGCAAGCAATTATTCTTCTAATTCAGTTCATGCAATTTTTTTCTATTAAAATATAAAAGAAAGGTTAATAAACTTTTTATTTAAAACCCTTTCCTTGCTTAGTTCTCTTTTATTCTCCTATGCTGGTTTTATGCATTCATTCATTGTTCAGTAAATGTTTCCTAAGAACACACCATGTGTCAGAATTTGTGTTAGGCGATTTTATCAAGTTAGAAGCCTGAAGATGTTCTGTGTCATGTGGGGAATTTGAAGTTAGATATTACACATATTATCAAATTGCATCTATATAGAGTGTACATACATTCACATCAGCTGCTCAAATTAAGTGGAAAACCCCATCTAAACATAAGGAATTTTAAATCAGAAAGTATTTATTTAGTATCTACTGTATACAAAGGTTCATATCAAATAAAATTAGCAGTTAACAAAGCTCTATATTGATTACCGAATTTTAAGAAAATGAGAAAAGTCATTCTGAATCCTCTTAATCCTGACAATTTGCCAGTAAAAGAGTATTTGTTGGGTTTACACCATACAATATACTTTAATGCCCGATCGCATTTAATTCTCCCAGCAAACTTCTGAAGTAGTTACTGTTATAATCCTCATTTTACAGAGGTGGAAACTGAGGCTGAGAAACTTCTCTTTATTGTCCTTCAAGTGGCTCACGGATGCCTCTAACGCCATTTGCCTTTTGCCACCACTCAACTATTAGAGGTCAAAAGAACCCCCTTATCCCCTCAAAATAGCTAATGAAACAGAACAGTATCACACCCCAAGATGCCAGGGGCTGCAGTTAGAGTGTGTGTGCCATGTGCCACTGTCTCATGTCCTCTCTGGGGGTTTAGCACTTCATTTAATTTGATAATTCCTTCCTCGTATCCAAGACATCATAACTGTCTCATATCTAAGCCTGGGGTGTGAGCATTGACAGCACAGTACCAAGACTAGAATTTCAGAATAAATCAGTGTGCATCTTCCATGGAATTCATTGCAGTGGGATGTTGTACTTACTTTTTGGCTCCTAGACTCGTTTAATGGAGGCCAATCGGCAGCTCCCATCTCTTATAAAAGTTTCCAGTAGACAAAACATGAGAGCTCTGCTTCACTTTTTTTTTTTTTTCTGGGATCCTTTATCTCCTATGAGTATCAGTAATCAACGTGGCATTTACTAGCTTGGCAAATGAATAAACCTTTCCTTTCCCACAAGTTCAAGTTGTAGGCATCAAACTCTCCTAAAGTTTCCATAGCAAACAGGCAGCTGCTTGTGAGAGAGAGAAAGAGTGAGAGAGAGAGAGGGAGGAAGAGAGGAGAAAAGAAAATAGGAGAGAAAGAAAGAGAAATCTTCAAGGGAAAATAGTGTAACAAGGACCACACTGATCCTACATTAGCTTCGTAGTGACTTGCAGAGTTTGTAATTTTTATCATTTACCTTTCTCTCCACTACGCCAATTCCTCAGGGAGGGTTCATTTTTTATTCATTCTGAAAGTTTACCATCAATCATCGTCTTAAAGAGCTTGCCAGAAACTTGGACAGAGCCTCATAATAAAATTGCAGAGACAGAGGACTAATTGATTTCTATAAATAATGTTTAGCTGTAAAGATATGAAAGGTGGTTAGAACCACATGTATTAATCTCCCTTTTGCTCCATCTGTGTCTGCAAAAGCAGACTGTACCTTGACAAAGTACCCTGACTATTTTGCCCAGCAAACACACAGCAGGAGATTAACACCAGATGGCCCACCCCTCCCGACTCTTTGCCCTTCCCTCCCACACTGCCCCCACCTCCTCTGGCCAAATCTTCTAATTATTCCTCTCCCCCTGGTCCTCAGTTTATATCTCATAATTTAACATTTTTATTCCATCACCATTCTTGCTCTGACAACACGCCGAGAGGCCGACAGCCCCCCATTTCTTTCTGTGTTTCCACATTTTTGTACAACAAACAAAAATACAACCCAGACCCCAAATGCCAAAGCTTTTCATCAGACTGCAGGACTGACAATGTTCAAGAAAAACACTAACTACTGGTGCTAAAGTATTATTAATGTGTGTGTCTTGGAAAGAGGGAGGTTAGGGAGAACTCGCTTCAAGGGACGCTCTCACGCACTGCTAGCTTTAATCACATTGTGCAGAAACCCAGCGGTGTCAACATTATATAAAACGAAACAAAATTATATCTGGGGATGTAAGTGCTTGCTAGACAAAGACAATGCTATAAATCTCGTATCTATTTAAGAGTTGTTGAAGAGATGTTGAGAACTCGCAGAAGCACCATCTGCTCAGGTCAACTGCGATATGCTGAAATACAAAGAGAACTAGGGACAGGGCAGGGCTGTGTGACAGACGCCCAATTCTAAATTATGAATATTAGATCGCTGTATCTCCAAAGCTGATTCATAAGGGCGTCATCTTAGCTGGTTCAGTCAATCAGCTGGTTCTAATCCCAACTAAACACAACACAAAATGTCATACTTAGCACTGAATACCATTTTTTCTGGCTATAAATCGAAAACAAAATAAATTACTACGTTCACTTGGGAAACAGAAAAATTGTCACGCTAGACAGAACCCAACAAAATTGGCATATTTTTCTCCTCTCTTTTTCTTTTTAGTTTTTTTCTTTGGGGGTGGGGGGGGTTGGCTAGACTGCTCCTGTAGTTTCCATAGAGAAGAGTAGTAGGGAATCTTTTTAATGGGGCAATGCAAATGACGAAATTGTTTTAAATAAAGTTGTTCCATATTAGTTTACTTCTGATTGCATTCAATATTCCTGATGATTATCATACTTGAAATATGCTCATAATTTTAAAAGCTTTCACAGATACTTTTCTGTAGCTTTTTTATGAGATCAAACTTTCTCAAAGCTTTTATTTTGGGGACAGGGGGAGTGTATGCTGTATTTTATAATTTTAAGTCTCAGTAAGTAAAGTTAACCATACTTGTAAAAAATCATTTATTTTTAGCATGGGCTCCTTCTGTGCATTCCTGTCCTCTCCACATGCTGTTTAGTTGTCTGTCTTCACCTCCGTAAGTCAGTTCCCTCAATTCACGCAGTAGTTTCTGATTTTAATGGTAAGCACCAAGAAGGTAGGAGCTGCTCTGGTTTTATTTTGCCTGGAACCCCAGTGGCTTAATGAAGACTACTAGCCCTGCTCCCAGCCAGCACTGTTTTGGATTTTCAGGGTTTTGTTATAGTTTCATTAATCATTCCTGCAAAGGCCCTAACATCATCTAAGCACCAATATGGAAGAAGACAAAAAGAAAGAACAGTTGATTGAGCCTAGGAAGTGTTCCTTTTTCCCTTAAAATGTCATGGGTGGGCAGGGCATGACCATGTTGAAATTGAGCTATCATGCTACTTGCTATCACAGTTATTAAAAATGCTTCTAGGAATTAGGCAAGATAACTCCTAATTCCTAGGTGCTTGTGTGGGGGAGTTGCTTGATCTCTGAATTAGTAAGGGTGTCAAGATACTGCATGGCTGATTCAACCCCTGAGTCCCTGGTGTTCAAATGGCTGAAGCATTTTGAGCAAGTGAAAAGTTAGCACATCTGTTCATTGGATCAGTGGAAGGAGCCTACCGAGCTTTGAAACAGCATGGCCGATGGGTCTGGTGAATTATTCAGCATTCCAAAAAGCTGGGGTGTTCTCTGTGTAGGCTGGTTGGAAAGTTAAGAGTGCCAAGAAATACATGGTACTGTATTTATATTACCTGGAGTTGAAGAACTGTGTAACCCAGTTTCCACTGCTGACGGCAACAGACTGAAGTCTAAAACCCAGAGTCCGGAGGATAAAGCTCAAGCTTGGATTTTATGTCCAATCAAGTGAAGCTGACATTGCTTTTTAACCTATAGGATTACACTTACAAATGTGCACTCAGACACAAGATTAAAATCTTGAAATAGGTAAATGATCACGTGTTGGGACTGAACGCACAGTAGGTTTATAGCAGTAGAGGCGTAGAAGAAGGATCTACTTAAATATCAGCGGGAACACAGAGATCACAAAGAATGAAGCCAATCTATGGCCTTCCTGAGTACCAGGCGAAGAAATAGTCCCTAGCAAGACATCATAGTCCCTCCCACTTCTCTGTAGTCTTGAGAGAGAAAGAGGAGCCTCCAGATAGGCCCAAGAGAAATTTGGAAGCTTGGTGTTTAAGAATAAAGAAGCATTGTATCTCAGTGATGATCACCCAGGGGCATAAGGTGATGGAGTCTGGCAGCTCCCAGATAGATATCTCCCAAACAGACCCAATCATCAGTGCACATCAAAATGAGATGGTCAGATAAAACTGCTACATCTGTCTTTCTTGGGCCCTTAAGTTTCCTTTTTACCTTAATTTTAGAAATAGCCGAAGGCAAGGATTTAGTATTCCTTTTCTCCCCATCCAAGCCTCTTTGGCCAGAGTCCTCATCCTCTCCCTTTCCTGTCTCCTTTGGTGACCAGTGCACCTCTGCTGGCTCCCAGGAGCTGAGGTCACTTGCTGCGTTATTCCAACAGGACTGTGCATCCAAGAAAATCTCTCAGTCTTGTTGTTTTGGAGACCTGGAGAAGGCGTCCCCATCCTAGCTGGAGACTATAGTAAGCCAACTATAGCAAGCCATTCCAGTTACGGGAGCAGAATGGTACAGAACCAGAATCAGCAAACTTCGTAAATAGCCAGTGAGCAAATATTTTAGCATTTGTAGGCCACAAGCTTTGCTGCAACGACTCAACTCTGCCATCCTGGCACTAAAGCAGCCATAGTCAGTATGTAAATGAACATGCACAGCTGTGTTCCAATGAAATGTTATTTAGAAAAACGGGGCAAGCTGGATTCGGCCTATGGAGCCACAGTTTACTGACCCTGGTATAGAAGGAAGATAGTGGGCAGGAATAAAGAACCTGGTCTCCCAGTCACAGCCCTGATCTTAATGAGCTGTATGACTTGGGGCAAGTCACCTCGTTTCTTCCTTTGCCACCTCTCACTCCTTCCAAAAGAAGTATGCCCCAGAGAGAGAAATGTGTGAGACTGGCCACGTGCCTGACATCTTCGGTTGTCTTGCTCATTTGTGGGGAGCAGTGCAAAGGCCAGGGGATTTTTTTTTTTTTTGCAATAATGACCATCACTTTGAACATCTGCTGTGAGATAACATCTCTCTTCCATCATCACCATTCATCAAGGCAGGTAATATGATCCCTCTTTAATAGATGAGGAAATAGAGATCAAGGATGTTAAATAGCTTGCCCAAGATACAAAGGGATAAAGTCAGAATTCAAATCCAGGTCCATCCAACCACACCCAATTTTCCCACACATCATATGGCTTCCCATGTAGGCTGCTTCGTTTTCCATCTCTCTCTGTAACCATTTTGCAGGTATTATCTCTGGTATGTTATTCTCTACATAGTTGCTAGAGTGATCAGATATTATCACTTCCACGTGAAAATCTGTCCAATGGTTTCCCGTAAGATTTTGGGGCAGAGTAAAACCATTCCAATTAAGTGAGCAGAATCATGCAGACCCAGAGTCCTTACTACGGCTTATGAGGCCCGGTGATCTGAGCTATCTCACTTCAACCCTCTGACGTCTCCTGCTTCACTTACGCTGTTCTAGCCCCAGACCCCTTGCTTTGTCTTAAACATGTGAACCAGACTCCCACATCAAGATCTTTGAACTTGTGGTTCTCCAACCCGGAATGCTGCTCTCTCAGTATCAGCATGGCTCATTCCCTCACTTGACACCTCAACTTAAATGTTACCTCTTCAAAGAGGACTTTCCTGACCACTCTTATCGAAAAAAACACCACCAACCTGTCATTCACTCTCTCCTTACAATGCTTCAGTTTCTTTGCAGCACTTATCATACTAGGCAATAATCATGTTTCTCTGTCTTTTTGTCTTATTATTCTCTCTTAAATTGTGAGGACAAAGAATTTGTCTTGCTCCCTGATAAAGGATGCTTGACTTGGTAGGCTTTCAATAACTATCTGTTGATTATTGAGTAAATGAAAGAATATATTAGAATAAGGCAACACTGTGTGACTGGCTTAGGATCAGTCGCTCACCACTCTGAGGGTTGTGATTCAAATCAATCAGCAGTGAGAAGCCTTGTCTCCCAGATCCCCTGTAGGAAGGATAGTTTGCTTGCCTTTCAGGAGAGATCAGGGTATTACTTTCTCTCATCCTTAGAAAGTGCACTATATAGGAGAAGTGGTGCCAAACTAGGAAAGATGAGTCTCACAACTCTGAAAGTCAGAGGGTCCAGAGTTTCCCAGCTTCCGATCTGAGCAAGTTCCTGCTCTACCTCTTCCACCGTCTGCACCATCCTTCTCTGCAGGGGCTGTTCCTGACCAGACTGCACCCCTCCCCAAATCCTCTTCTTCTCAGGCTTGAGGGAAGCATGAACAAGATTTCATATAAGTACTTTCAGTGAAGAAACACCATTCTCATCCAAACCCTATCATTGATGGATGTAGAAACGGAGGGTCACAGAACTGAAATATGTTGGCCAACGTCCCACTGCTGATTAATGTCATACCCAGTCTAAAGCCTGTCTCCTGATGACAAGACTGGTCTTAGCTCCACCCTTCATGCTACAAAGGGTAAAAGCCAATAACAGTCTAGGCTGCTCATTGAAGAATCAATTCAATTCTACAAACATTGATGGAGTGTCCCAAATGTGCCTGGCCCTGTGATTGGTTAGAATCTGTGGTGAACAATGAAAATAGTAGCATCCCTGTCTCCAAAGAGTTTACTGAAAGTTTGAACACAGAATGAAAAAATGAGACTGTTTTTTGGTATTGAAATACTGAATAATAGGTGCATGTATTAATCAGCTTAACCTCAAAGAGAGTCTTAAAGCACCTTCTCAGAGAGAGAGAAAGGAGGAGGAGGAGGAGGAGGAAGGAAGAAAGACAGGTAGAGAAAAGAAAAAGAAAGGAAAAATAAATGGTGCTCTGGTTTCTTCCTTTAATCCCTTACTTGCCTATATCTTGCTTCTCTCAAAGACCCTAAGCTGGAGGGTCCCTCTCCAGAAGATTTTCAACACAGCTCTCATTTGCTCTGAAGTCCTAGGGTGAAAAGAAAGAGTTGAATTGTTTCTCCCACTCAGTATTCCCTATCTTTCCCTCTGTCCAGACTTCAATAAACCTGCATTATGGTAGAAAGTTTTGATTACTATTAATCCAATCAATAATAAACATTCCCTCCATCAACCAAAGGCACATTTGAGGTCTTCTGGACCAACTGGGTTAGTGACAGGGCTTTGAATACCCACACAACCCACAGGATCAGTAGGAGGACGTGTCAATCAGTTCCAACAGTGACTAACCTTGGCTCAGACATTCGGAGATGACCTCCTACAAGAAAAGTTCACTCTGGACATTATGAATGTTTACAAATCTTTCTTCTCTATGATCACAACAATAGAGCCCCCAAAAAAATGAAAGGGAAGGGGGGCGGGGAAGAGAGAGAGAGCGAGCGAGCACGGGGCGGCCACACTGGCAGAAATACGGTTGACATTAACACGGAAACAAGCAATTCCTGATTTCCTTGTGTTTATGTAAGTAAAAAGCCAAGGATAATAAAGAAACCAGAAAACAAGGTAAAAACTTGCCTGCAGAAGCCTCTTTCCTTCCATCTCGCCCTATTCTCCCACCTCCCAAAAGATAAATACATACTTTTCAGTCTCAAACTACTGACATCAGGACTTGCCTGTGTACAGAAACGAAACCAGCTTTCCCTCCGCCTGAGCCCGGACGCTCATCAGCTCGAGCCCAGGTTCACTCACCCACTCTCCCCACATTTTCCTGCCTGTTGCATGCAAGACAATTGTCTTCAAACACCAATTGCCAGATATTCAGAACTGTTGTTTTCCTACCCTGGTTAGAGGAGACGCCTCCATGAGAGACCCGGGGTGAGCTCTTGAGTTGAAAGAAAACCTGGGGGTGGAGGGAAACCCCTTCTCTGAACCTCCACACAGTTCCCGTTGCCAAGGGAACCCCTGCTTTGTCCAGGGAGGCTAAGAATGGCCGCCTCTCCCACGGCTTGGCTCCAGGAGTGGCCAAATTGCAGTGCAGGGTCCAGAGCTAGAGGGAGGGGAAATGCCGCACACGCTTCGTACAAAGCAATCACTTTGAAAGAATGAAAGATGATGAAAAATAGAATCTTAGGGAATGCCTGGTGGGATGGGAGTTAGTTCATTGATAAGGCTGTGATCAGATTCGAGTTGGCTTTTGTCCCCAGGAATGGGATTCAAATTTATATCTCAGAATAGTGAAAAGGGCAGAGAGAGGGAGACTGGGAGATGATGGTAAGGTTGAGAGGGGGTGTGTCTTGGCTCCCGTCAGTGGATGATGAACATTAATTAGATAAACAATGATTGAGTTAATATGCTTGGTTAATATGCTTTGGACCGGGTTATTCTGGTGACTGGATTGGTTGAGGAGCTGTTTCCTAGAAGTCTGGTGGGGCCTGGCAGGGAGAGGATGCTATCATTTTGATCGTCAAGAATGTTTTCATTTATCCTGCATTTTAGGGGCTGGGGCTAACTTTCCTTTTCAGAGTAAATTCTCTTAGGGAACATGCCAAAGCAGACACATTGTGTACAGGCTTATTTTTAAACCCATCTGTCAAAGGTAGAACAGGCCTCGACTTCTAGCTAGTGCCTGGCACAGTATAAATGCTCAATGAAACACTTGCTGTTTAAATGGTTGTTGAAGGACAACTTGTTTCCAGTACTTCGTCTTTCCAGCACAGTAGGAGGATGGAAGGTAGGATTCTTGACAGACAGAGCAGCTGAGGTTCAGAGGACGTGGCTTACCTGTGGACCCATGGCTGAATGGCAGCAGAGGAGAGACTGTAGCCCAGAGCCCACTACCTTTGATCATGATATCTAATTGCCTTATTAAAATAGAAAACTCAAAGGAACTCTTTATCCAAATGCAGCTGTACAGTAGGAGAAAATGGCAAAAAAAAAAGAGAAACTGTGACAGGTTACCTCTGCACCTGGTCTGGATGACACAGGAGGTGAGATTGTTCACACTGAGTTACATTAAAGTACCAAGAAAAATTTACACACACACACACACACACACACACACACACACACACACACATTTCCTGCAAGATGGTGAGATTTTTGTATTACTCATCTTCTAAGACTTACCTCTGACATCAGTTGCTCCAGGAACTTCCCATCACTATCCCCCCAAATAAATGGTGCTCTGGCTTCTTCCTTTTATCCCCTACTCCTTTTACCCCTTACTTTTATGTCCAGCTTCCACAGCACTTTTTAAGGATCCTCCTCATAATACTTATCCCACTGATTTATTTCGTCATTAGTGTCTGTGTGTATGATCATAGGGATGGCCCTCTCCCTGCAAGGAAAGGCGCCATGCTTCATTCCTTTTTTGTCTCTTAACAATCTAATAAGATGACTATTACGTAGTAGATGCATGATATATACTCAAGAATTGAAGATCAATGAGTTCATTTGCAAGTGTTTTATTGAGTGTCAACTCTATTAGGCCCCAGGGAGGATTCATGAGATGTTGAAGATGTATCTGTTTACTCTGATAAGTTTAAGATCTATGTAAGATAAAGGACTTGGTCCTTAAATATTACTTAAGCTTATTTTAGTAAATGCAGCTGAGAGTAACAGAGTAATGCATTTATTTAATGGACAAAATCCAGCTAGCTCTCTCAGTGGTTTTGTCTGTCAGATTGTGGCTGTAAAATTCCAGGAGCCCTAAGCTGCAAAAGGGCCTAATTAGGTTTGCAGGGTCCATGCTTATTTCTTCTTGTCAATACCCTGGGTTTTTTTTTTTTTTTAGCCTGTCTCCTTTAAAGAAACCCTAGGTTAGTGCACATTACCTAGTGTTTCCCATCATGACACTTTCCACACTCTATAATGCTATTTCTCTTTTATAAAAACACTAATCTAAATCCATCAAAATTCACTATCAAAATGCACAAGTTATAACTGGTGCATAACCACAAAAACAGCATTTTGGACATTCTTATCAGTTTGGGATATGTGGGTCCAGGTTTCCCCTCACTCTCTCTCTAGGGAATGTTGACACTACATATTTTGCCTGTCTGACAGCAGTAACTCGTCAACCTGGGGAAGGTTCCAACCAAAGGAGCAGGGTCCTGCCCTCACTTCACCTTCACGATGGAAACAGTAGATAAAAAGTGCTAGATGTCAAAGAGAGTAAAAGAGGACTAATGCCTTCAGGTCACCTGAAGGTCACAGATGAAGACGGAGGCCCAGAGCTGCATACTGAGTGAGCTGAGATGGGACTAGACAATAGGCCTAGAAACACTCAACAATGCCTTCCTGAGTGGTCTCCCAAGCTCAGGTCCTTCTCTCCTCCAGCATACCTCCCTCGTGCTCCAGAGTGATCTCTCCAGGCTGATCATTCCATCTGGACATGCCACATCTATCCATTGCTGTAAACTCAAGTCCAATCTCAAGTCCAGGCTTTCTATGACCTGCCCTTCCCAACTTTGCCTTAGAAACTCCATTTGCTTTCCCAGGTCTCACCTCCTTTCTAAAATACTCTGGGAGGTTATTTCATTTCACCTCATTCTTTCTCCTGCATTTTCCTTTGCTAAAATGTGATTCAAGTGATGGCAATGTCACTGGTAATGCCCCCAAATCACTTGTGAGACCACTTTGCTTGTGCCAGGGACCTATGAATAAGGCATTGTGGAATGAGGGTTTTGGTAGAAGGAGGCTAACCTGGGATTATATTATGCTTTACTGAAAGGAAAGGGTGATATCTTGATGTTCAACATTCATCATGAGGGGCTGTGCATTTTGGGGAGAGAGTATAATGAGAAAACCTAAAGGAAGGGGGAAGGAATTAGAATTTAGCTGTACCTACCACTTAAGTATATTCATACTTTCTGAGTATGAACTAACTTCTATTTGAGCCGATACCATTACTATACATTGGATCTCAAAGTTGGAAGCCAATAGGGGCCAGATAAGTGAGGTAAATGAGGGTGGTAGGCTTGTATCAGGCAATAGGGAGTGGTGGAGACTGTGCTAAAATAGAGACAAAATGCTATGTGTAAAGGGAACAGTAGTAGCTTAGCTCTAGATGCTTACTGACACGTGGAAGAGCTTTTTAATTTTTAAAGAGAATCTGGAAATGTGGAAATATTTCCAATTTAAGATGTATGAAAGTCTCCAATTTAAGAATGTTGATTTAAAATGTTTGTGTAGGGAAAGCAAAATATAATGGTGAGCCATAATTAGGTCATGGGCTGCCACTCTATGACCTCTGCCCTATATGGAACTTTTCAGAGTGTGTGCGTAGGCATCTGCAGGCATGGGTATACAGTCGTCATCAATAACCCAGACCACAAAACTCATGTAAAACTATCACAGGGTAGCAGGGTAGAGCTATAAATGGTCTCAACATGCTACTCAGTGAAACAGAAGGTTCTATAGTGCTTGGATATAAATGAATGAAAAACAAAATATCGGAAGACATAACTCCTCAGGAGGTGTGGCTTTGTTTGAACTGGCGATGTGATTCAACAGTGTTCCCGCCCAACTCTGGGAGCTGGACACCTCCAGTGGTGGACTTCCCTGATCCTCCTATAGCACTGGAAAGTTGGACTTGTTAGGTGTGAAATGAGGGAGTGTCACTATGGCGAGTAAGATGCCGTGCCAGGCGTAGACACATGCATGACTCAGCACAGGTTCTTTTTCTCAGTGGTCTCAAACTGACTTTCCCCCAGCTCTTAGCCAGCATAAATTCAAAGCTTCGAATCTGGGAGGGGCTGGCAATGGTGAAGTCCCCTTCTCTGAGGAAAACCTTTCTTCACCAGTGAACACCTGTAGAGACACTGGTGTTACCACAAGTGGCCCAACTATTTACAATGGCTGCCCTGCCTCTAGCTTTCCTTGCTTAACCTTGAGAAGAAAACCACCCCTGCCTTTTGAATTCTTTTTTGTCAAAAATCTCCTTCTTTCTCATGGTTATGATACTGTGACCATATATCCCCAATATGTGTCTTCATGTCCCTTTCAATTCTTTCTTTCCCTTTGGTTGTTACTCAAAGCTCACCAATTATTTTTCTACAAAGTTGACTCGTCCTGAGACACCATTTCGTATTTCCACAGACACCATCCTTATCTAGGTGCTCACATTCCAAATCCCTATTGCTACTCATGGCCTCCAAAGAAGGTTTTTCTTGCTTTCAGTCTCTCCCCACCTGCCCACAGCATAATTTCCATCCTGTATCCCCATCCCCATTATTTATTATCTTAAATTAAAATACCCAAACATGACCTTAAAAGACTGTTTTTTCATCACTGCCTCCATGTAGAACCTATCCAGTTACTTTCAGGCAATGGAAAGAGAATGAATTTTGGAATCACACAGACCCAAGTTTACATCTTGGCTTTGCCATTTGCTCCCTGTATGATCTGAACAAATTACATAACTTCACTTGACTTCAGTTACCTCATCTTAAAATCAGGATAAATAATATCTACCTTGTACAGTCGACAGAATCATATAAGCTAAAGTAAGGTATATCATTGTAAGTACATGGGAGTGGTCATTAAGATTACTCTCCAAATACAGCATTAGAGGGAGGAAGTAAAAAGGTGTTTGCATCTGTCAGTAAGATGACAGATATGTCAAAATAATCTGAAGCAAGCAAAATAAATTATGAAAATTTGTACAGTTCTATGTGTTCTACCGTAGTTCAATTTTTTAAAGTTATCAAGGGAGAAAATAAAAACATTTCTATTAAGTTCCAGCAATTTTGTCCCTTGAACATTTTAGCTTATGTTACCTATGTTCTCCAACACAGACATGTAGCTTCCATCTAAGAAGGTCCTTGCAAGTCAACTGGATCATGCCCAACCTTATGGATTTCACATGAAACATGGACTGTCATAGTGCCATTAAGCACAGAAGAGTGGAGATGTGTGAGTACTCTGAGGTCAAACAGACCTGAATGTGAACCTTAACTCCATCAGGGTCCTCCCTGTGGGACTGGGAGCAGGATACCCAATCTCTCTCAAAATTAGGAGAACCATGGTATTCGTGTAGGGAGCATCAGATTAGTGGCTCATCCAAAGGGCTTCGCCTATTGTAACTGTGTGACGTGTTACCTCTCATTCTCTTCCCATTTCTTAAGTGAACTCAAAGTTTATATCCTCTAGGAGAGTTCTTTGATCAAGCTTTTCTGATGCTAACTACTGTTTTACTTTATCCTCTCAGGAAAAGGGATCTTAAAATTTCTAATTTAAGAGTTACAAAGAAGAGTTTCTGAGTTAGACAGATTTGGTTTAGGGATCTGGTTTCAATACTAACTAGCTGTGTCATCTGGCCAAGTCTCAGTTTCTTTATCTCTAAGCTAGGAGTAATAAGTCTCCCTCCTTTAGAGGGCCCTTGTGAAGATTCAATGAGATAATATAGGCAAAGTGTTTAGAACAGGTCCTGGCAAAGAGAAAGGATCGAACAAAATTAGCTGCTCTTGGTAAGGAAGAAAGTACCATAAGTGGAAAGAGGATGGGAGTTTGGTCTCACCTTGACAAAAATAAGTTGTATGACCTTGGTCCATTCATATACCTCTCTATTTCCATATACAGAAAATGGAAGCCATACCACCTGCCTTACATTCAAGAATTTCATGAATATAAAATAATGTCATGGATGTGAAGATTCTCTGAAAAATGAGTAGTACAAGTTTTGTACATCTGCTAGCAAAAAGTTATTTGTTTTCAACTCCTTTTGTATGTGTGTTTGCATGTGTGTCTGGAATCTTCTGGAAGGCAGGGAGGGATCCTTCATTCTCTTGTACCCATTCCATGGTTTCTAATTTAATTCTGTTGCCTGCTCAGTAGACATTCTGTGCTTGTCCTGCACCCATGTCTGCCTTGTAGAACAGGCCAGAATAAAAGCACCGACCCTTTACGTGTGGGCAGTGTTTCTGCCAAGGCAAAGATTCAGCTCCTAGGTCCGAGGGCCTGAGCTGCCCCAAGGAGAGGGGAAAGATTAAGCATCTGTAATAAATGTTCTCCAGGCAGTGAGGGAAAAATCGCCTAACACTCTTGCGGCTTTTAGAAAAAAAGAGTAAGAGAGAAGAAGGAGGAAAAAGAAAACCCTGAGCTTTAAACAAGTGGCCGAGCTGTTTGTCATCTGTAAAATGAGGCGATGGAAAAGCACGAAAGGGCAGTGGTCACTGGGTCTGCTTCAGGGATTCGTGCCTCAGACGTCTGCTTCAATGCTCCTGAGCTGTCCATCTGCAATTTCTTTTTCTTTAACAAAAACAGAGAACTCTCACTGGGCTGAAGTTTCCCACCTGGCTCAGGAGTTTTCAGACCTGGCCTAGGTGGTCTCTAAGTAAATATTTTCATCCTCGCTCACTCACCTCCTCCTGAGGAAAAAAAAATCATCTCTTTGCTCAACTGGAGAAGAAAGTACCCAAACCAAACAACAGATTATTTGCACCATTGGAACCCTCATTCCAGGGACTCCCCGGAGGGCATGTGGTTTAAATCAGAGTGTCTAGGCTACTTGTCCATCTTCTAGATTAACATGGACCCGCCGAGGAAGTTTGGATGTGTGCCAAGGCACTTTGGTGCCTGTGCCGATTGGCACAGGGACTCTTGCTACTGTCCAATAGTTCTAGAAATCCACCTGCAGGCAAAAAATTTAAAAACAGCCTAAACTAAAGTGCAAACGATATTGCATCCTTGACTCCTTACGTGGAGACCAAGCCCTTTGTGATCTCTCCATAGCTAGCAAATTCAGTGGAAATCCTCCTGCTGCAAAGCTAATTCCAGGGGCTCTTTCTTTCTGCATTCAGTTGATTGGGCTCAGGAGTTTTTTTCAGAAAACATTTCAGTGTTCCTCCATTTGTGCCAGGTGCTGTGCCAGCATGTAAGGAACTAAAGGTGGCCACTAACTCTGTCTTCCAGGAGCTCACAGCTCTTATGATGATAAAAATCCAGATATGCAATTATAAAAATATTACTTTCCTAGGGTTGCTGTAGCAAATTATCACAAACTGGGTGACTTAAAAACAACAGAGATTTGTTCTCACAGTTCTGAAGGTCAGAAGTCTGAAATTCAGGCATCAGTAAATTTGTTTCCTTCTGGAGGCTCTGAAAGAGAATCCATTCCTCTCTCTCCTATCTTCTGGTGGCTACGGGAAATGCATGGTGTTCTTGGCTGTAGTTGTATCACCTTGTTCACTGCCTCTGTCTTCACATGACCTTCCTGCTGTGTCTCTATTTCAAATCTCCTCTCCTTTCCAAATCCACTGGATTTGGGCCCATGCTAAATCCAGGATGACCTCATCCCTGGATTCTCAACTACATCTGCAAAGACCCTATTTCCACATAAGGTCATGTTCATCGGTATGTGAGTTAAGACATGGACATATCTTTTTGGGGATGGAATTCAATGTGCTACAAAGACCAAATGTGCTAAGTGCTATAAAAATAGAGGTAAGCACAGAACATTAATGAAACAAAGAGGGGAATCATCTAATGCACCTGGGGCGAGTCAGGGACTGTTTTTAGAACAGGTGATTCTCTAGGGGAGTTTCAGAGGAGGTTGGAATCTGCCTACAGGAAGAGCTGCTTGTGTGAAGGTTTAGAGGTTTCAAAGTATCCTATGGGAATGACGCCTTCTTTGGCACTTGAATGTTGATGGGCTCCCTAGATCCTCTCATTGCTTACCCCTCCTCCTCATCACTACGTGTGTGCCATGACAAGAAACAGCAGTATGCATAAGCACTCTGGCTGGAATTCGAGATAGCACAGCCCTAGCCCACTGTGCAAGGAGACTCTTACCTTGGTCCTACATCCTAATCTCCCTTGCCTTCCTTCTCATTCATTATAGGACTTCTGTATTCCCCTTTTCTTCCTGCAAATCCCAGCTTGGTATACCAACTACACGTTCATTCACATTCCTTAGTGAGTGTCATCTGTCTCAAGATCCAAATGCATTCCAGGACTGGTGATCAGACCCTGTCTCTGGGCTGACCAATTACAAAAAAAAAAAAAAAAAAAAAAAGGTGTTGGATTGGGAAATCTCAAGAAGTTTGTGTGAATGGGGTGAATGGGGTGAATGGGGTGAATGGGATGAATGGGGTGGAGGGGGTACAACTTCATGATGGAGAGGTAGACAGGAGACAGATTATGCAGAATCTGCAAAAGCAGGTATGCTACAGTGAAAAACAAACTGGATAAGGCATGTTAAAGCCAAATAGCCCTCACCCATATGTAAAAATCAGGAAGAACATGCCATTTGGGACCATCTTGATTCTTAAGGAGTTAATCCTTCAGCACTGGCAAATAAAGGCAAAAATGGACAACAGGAAAACCTGAAGGACGGAGACCCTTCCTGAGGTGTGACTACCTGTTGTTAGGGCTAGAATTTTCTAGGGCCTTAATTTCATTCTGGAACTCTGTCTACAGTTGGGCTAACTCTTTAGGTATAAGGGACAGATGAATAAAGTTTTTATGCAGTGTCCTTTGAAGCCTATTGCTGGTTTATAAAGGTTATGTGCTTCCAAAAGTATCTCCTATTGGGCCAGAGGAATGATCTACATCTAATAGAGTAAACTTGGTCAATCGCTAACCTTGACATAAACTTTGGGAGACAATCCAGTAAGGATGTGTTCAACTTGTCATTTCCATCCACTTGGTAGAGTTATCAGAGCAGCATCTATGTGGCTTCTTCTTTGACTTTCATGAAACCGCCTGAGATCATAAAATAAGACCCAGCAACACCTGGTCTTAAAGAATGGGGGAGTGTGCCGTGGGAATGGTAATGCTTTTCTGGTAAAAATATCAGAGCTTTTTTGTTGTGAAACAGTTCATGGGTTTGTGGACATTAAATACTTCCACACTTAAGCAGATAACACAGCACAGGAATGGAGATTTGTATGGAATACAAACTGCACTGGAACCATTCATTTACTCAAAGAAAGCTTTTCCCCCACCACACCCTGATAAATGTTTTTCAAATAGTCCTTTATCCAAAATAGCCCACCACTCCAAGAACACTATATGGCTGATTCAGAAGGCCACATCCCATGCATTCTTGTTGCCATTCCAAATTCATTATTTATGTGTGGCTTTGGATGGTCTTCAGAAGATTTGTTGAAGCATTCACACCAGTTCAATCCAAAACTTCACTCTTTTGCTAGACTATTCTTTATGTGACAGCTCTGGCATCCTGAATCATTTTAGAGTCAAATGTCAGGCACATGACCTCCCAGAGAAAAAAAAATGGAGGGAAAACAGCCAGCAGCCCCCAATCCTCAACTACTCCTTCTGAAAGGCTCTATGGTATTCCATATTAGAGGCTTGGAAAACAACCATATGACTGTCAGCAAACTGCAGGAATTGTACTGGCAAGATTGGCTTGCGGTGGCTCTGTCTACAGATTGTGTTTCTTGTCTGCCTGCCAAGACCCACTGTCCCTGATAAATGTAGCACTCAAAGATGGCCAGTAAGAGAGGTGGATTGAACCCTACAAATAAACCCTCTGGAGAAGATCAGTGAGGCCAGACCTAGAAATAAAGCAAAGATGGTGGATTGAGAATTAGAGAATCCAGGGGTTCACTTTTGGAAAATCAGGACCATATCAGTGCATAATCATTACTTGCATATTTCCAATAGGTAAGACCACTAGTAGGAATTACGGGGATACAAAGACATACAAAGCTTTGCCCTCCATAAGCTTTCAGTCTATGTGGGTAGCTAAGAGACATCCTTTGGGGAACATAAAGTGACAACATAATTTAATAAATGGAGTAGATGTGGGGTCATTTCTATAATATGTTAATGTTGAGCATAGGGGAAGGGCTACCTTTCAATTTGGAATAGCTAGAGAATATACAATACTTATTTATTTAACATCTTACAGCACTTACTAGTTCTGTGTGCCTTAACTAACACTAACTCATTAAATCTTCCTCACAGTCCAATGATGTAGGTACTGTTAGCATTCTCATTTTTTTTTAGATGAGAAACAGAAAGATTAAGTAGCCTGCTCAAATTCACGCAGCTAGTAAACAAGAGAGCTGAGATTCAAAACCTCATGGGGGGAAAGAACTTAGGTTGGACTTTGAAGCTAGGTTAGAATTTTATAGGCACAAAGATCAGAAGGCCCTTTAGCTGCTGGGATGGCAGGCCATTGGTGAGGAAGGGAATGCCATGATGAAAGATGCACACTTCTCACTTTTGGATGGTTGATCTTATGGTAAAACTCAGGGGACATTGGAAAGGAAGGCAGAGAAACAAGTTAAAAGACCATGGAATGAACTAGCCAATGCCTCCTTTAGGTCTTGGCTATGAAAATGGAAATGAATGGACAAATTCAAAAGAATCTATAAATAAGGAACTGATACAAATTAATGACAAGTGTATATGAGAGAAAAAGATGTAGGAAATCAAAGACTTCTCTCAAGTTTTAACCTAAAAAAATGGTGGTTCCATTGACAAAATTAGGGAAGAAGAATCATTTTGAGTTTGAGATGTTTGTAGAGTTATCAGAGTGCATCTTCTAAATACATGCATCCATCAACCAATTGCCTAAGTGGGACTTGAGCTTAGAAAAGTGGAGGCTTGAACTTATAGACTTAGGAATGATTAGTACAAATGTGAGTAGTTACAAGTACTCCAAAGGAAGATGAACAGAAGAGCAGAGATTAAAAACTGAACCTCTAGTTGACTGAGGAAGTAAATTAAATAATAAAGAAAGAGGCTGGCTTCAATCCAAGCTGGAGTACCACCTGAGCTGTGTCAAGGATGACACATCCAAGGAACAGACTGGTAGGCACCAGGGTCCTGCTAAAGTAAATTCTGCTTTGCAGGGTCAGCTCCTGCACAACAGCTCTTCCACTATCGTCACGGTCCAGTCCTCAAAACAAAACAGCCTGAGGGTCAGCCCCTTCCATTGACATTCAAACATCAACCAAGGCTCAGCTAAAACAGGAGGGCACACACAACCCATTCAAGGTACACACCTGGAACACCTGGCTCAGGTGACAAAGAAGACTGTGCTATTCTACTAAGACTGGGAGATATAGCAGCCCTACATAATACATAGAAACAAACAGGGAGGCAGCCAAAATGGGGAGACAAAGAGATATGTCTCAAATGAAAGAACAGAACAAAGTTCCAGAAAAAGAACTAAAAATGGAGACAAGCAATCTAACCAATGTAGAGTTCAAAACACTGGTTATAAGGATGCTCACTAGTCTTAGTAAGAACTTCAACAAAAAGAAAGAAACATAAAAATGGAGATAGAAAACACAAAAGAAAATCAGTCAGAAATGAAGACTATAATAATTAAAATACATTACAGGGAATCAACAGATTAGATGATGCAGAACATCGAATCAGTGATTTGGAAGATAAGGTAGCAGAAAACACCCAATCAGAACAGCAACAAGAAAAAATAATCAAAAAAATGAGGATAGTTTAAGGGGCCTCTGGGACAACATCAAATGTACCAACATTCACATCATAGGGGTACCAGAAAGAGAACAGAGAGACTGAAAACCTATTTGAAGAAATAATGATGGAAAACTTCCCTAACCTGGTGAAGGAAATAGACATGCAAGCCCAGGAAGGGCAGAGTCCCAATATGATTAACCCAAAGAGGCCCACACCAAGACACATCATAATGAAAATGCCAAAGGTTGAAGACAAAAGAGAATTTTAAAAGCAGCAACAGAAAAGCAATTAGTTATCTAATAGGGAGCTCCCATGAGACTGTCAGCTGATTTCTCAACAGAAACTTTACAGGCCAGAAGGGATGGCAGGAAATATATAAAAAGGATAAAAAACAAGGTCCTATAACCAAGATTACTTTACTCAGCAAAGCTATCATTTAGAATCAAAGGACAGATAAGAGCTTTCCAGACAAGAAAAAGCTAAAGAAGTTCATCATCACCAAGCTAGTAATACAGGAAATGTTAAGAAGAAGAAAAAAAGAAAAAAAGAAAAGAAATAAGAATAATAAAATGACAATAACTACATATCTAGCAACAATTACTTTAAATGTAAATAGATTAAATGCTTCAATCAGAAGATAGGGTTGCTGAATGGCTAAGAAAACAAGACCCTTACATATGTTGCCTACAAGAGATACACTTCAGATCAAAAGACACACACAGACTGAAAGCAGAGATGGAAAAAGATATTTCATGGAAATGGAAATTAAAAAAAAGCTAGGATAGCTTATACCAGACAAAATAGACTTTAAAACAAAGGCAACAACAAGAAACAAAGAAAGACCCAGTAATTCCACTTCTGGGTATTTACTGGAATAAACCCAAAACATGAAGGGACATGTGAATATATATGTTCATTGTAGCATTATTTATAATAGCCAAGACATGGAATTAACCTAAGTGTCCATCAATAGATGAATGGATAAAGAAGAGATGGCATATATATATATATATATATATATATATAATATATATATATATATATATACACACAATGGAATATTATGCAGCCATAAAAAAGAATAAAATCTTGCTATCTGCAACAGCATGGATGGACCTAGAGGGTATTGTGCTGGATAAAGTAAGTTAACAGAGAAAGACAAATGCCATATGATTTCACTTACATGTGGAATTTAAAGAACAAGATAAACAAAACAAAAACAAACTCATACAGAGAACATTTTAATGGCTGCCAGATGGGAGGGGGATAATGGAGGTGGGTGAAAAGTGGGAAGGGATTAAGAGGTACAAATTGGTATTTACAAAACAGTCATGGGGATGTAAAGTATAGCATGGGGATATAGTCAATAATATTGTAATAATTATGTATGGTGTCATATGGTACTAGATTTATTGGTGATTACTTTGTAAGTCACATGAATGTCTAATCACTATGTTGTACACCTGAAACTAACATAATACTGTATGTCAACTATAAATGGAAAATAAAAAATTATTAAAAAAAGAAATTTAAAAGTACTTTTTGTGGTGGACTCTTAATTTATCAACATAGTAAATTTTAGCTCAAAGGTGAATGAAGTTATCATGCCATGACTTGTTTTTAATGAAAAATGTGGGTTCTTGGTGATCATTTCACTCTTTCAAAAAATTCTTGTGATTGCTTTTCTTTCTCCCCAAATTTTGAACCTATAATTTAACAATCTTTTCTAGAATTTTGTCAAGGAGTTTAATATAAATTTAAGTAAGGAATTAAGTTTTAGTGAATTTGAATATCTCTGGTCACTAGTCCTCTGAGAACTTTCCCATTCACTGTATCATCTCAAAGATATACAATAGACGGCTAATAGGATATACTGATATACATTTTCAGCATAAAAACATTTCAGATATAACTTTTCAAGGCCTAAAAACCTGAAACTGAACTACAGGTGCCTAACTGTTCTCTCTCAATCTTAACTTGAATTTCCTTCTTTATATTGTTTATTTTTTTGGATATGAAGCTAATTCTTCCTAGAAAGCCTAAAAATCTAATAAAAACCAAGTGTCCTTCCTCTCTCTATTATTCAGCAATGCAGTTCAGTTTGACAACTGTTTGTTAAATGCCTACTATGACAGGTTTTGGTGACATGAAGATCTTACCTAAGATTCACTTAGTTCTAGTTTTCAGCTTTTGCAGCAGCCAGAAAATAAATGGCACTAAAATTGTATCTTCTAATTCAAATCCATTTTTTGAATGGATTCTCTTTAGATCTAAATGTAGAAAGCATGCCTTCCCACACTCTGCTCCCCCACCCCAAACACACACACTGTATACCCACATGGTTTCACGGACTGCCCAATCTCTTTTGTTCCCATGCGATTGTTTTCAACTGAAAAACCAGAATGCCAACTATTGGCATTCCTCAAACTTTGGAATCCCTATCAACTTTAGAAGTCTTCTAGATGTAGGCTTATTTCTATCTATTCTCTGAATTTCCTGATGCCTTGAGTACATGTTTATAAATCCTCACTGTAATCTCCAAACTCTTTGAGATGGTTCTCTCAAAAATCCTGTTAATTTAATATCACTTTGAAGAACAGTATTAAGTATAAGGGCAATTTTTTCCTCTACTTTCTAAAAGATGAAATTTTCAATGAGGTAAATGATTATGTGATAGCCTCATTTTAATGGAATTGGAACTTCTGGTGAATTTATGGAGAGAAAAAGTCCCTCATCATATTGAGATCACCTATTAAATACAAATCTGTATTAAAAAACAATTTGTGTTATGAAAATATCATCTTCAAACACTATCTAGCTGGGCCACTTATAGTATAATGCTACCAAAATTGAACTTTGCATTCCCTTTTTCTTTATCGCAATTGAAATGCTTTTTACTTTGCTTCCCTTCTCAGATCTATAAACTTTTTGTACAGGTGTATGATTCCATTTTATACAAGCCTAATTTTTTTTCTTGTCCTTGATACGCAAACTGCCACTCAGTTCCTCCAACTGGGATTTAAAAAAAAAAAAAGGTTTACAACATGTGAGCAGGAACAGCTACAAGCCAGCATTGAGCAAGAAAGGCTTAAATGGATAGATTGGAAGTTTCTAAAAGGGCTCATCAAGGCTGTAATAATGAAAGGGAAGCTCTGGAAAGGCATACGCCTCATGAATAACTTCAGCAGCCCGAAACTGATCCTACTTAAGCATGCTGTCACTGTGTTTTTAGAGTCAGGTCACCTAAGGGGATAAATTCAGCCACAAACTTCCATGGTCTGTATCCAAAGTAAGGGTCATGTCTTCTGCTGGAGAACCCACTCCATTCTCAACCCTCCAGGATTTTTATTTATATCTCCATGGCACCTACGAATATATCCAGCCTGCTGGATTTTAAATATTTCATTTTCATATCTCTTCTCTCTACCAGATTATAACTTCTGGAGGATGGAAACTGTGTCTGATTCATCTTTGCATTTCTACCACCTACCAAATAGTTGATGTTTCTTGAATAAATGGTCTGGTTTCCTTTGTGGGCACAGTTGTAGTGGATCTCAGGTAAGTATGTCTGGATGAATCAAGAATGACACTATTCTTTCAAAGGAAAAGAATTCTTATGTTTGTGACTTAGCCAGGCAAGAATTCTGGTCACAGAGATCTCACATTTAAATATATTTATTCGGATGGGGATAATATTTTTCTTTTGCCTTTTCTCCAAAAGTTAATTTATTGTTTATTCTACTCATAGGTTTCACCGGGCAAGTAGAGAAACATCTAGGAGGTTGCATATGTCTTTCATGTATCTTAGCATCTCAAGTTCAATTGCTATCTCCTCTATTCTGTAGTTTGGCATATAAGTGTCACCTAAAAAATACTGGGAATCTTTGCCCTTGTTCTGTTGCTATGCCAGACATGGCATCTTCTACATAATTCTGTTTTGCAGTATTTGGACAGTTTTTTCCTCTCTCTGACAAAAATCCTATTTCAACTCTGTTGATCAGCTCAGAATCATCTGCCAAATACATTCTTCCCAGTCTCTGTGAAGTGTACCCAGATCTTAGTCAGGTATCATAGGCCACAGTCCAGGAAACTAATGTCCTCTCTTCAATACCATCCTTACCCATCATGCCTCATATCCTTTCTTTTCCAAATACATGACATTCAACTAGAAGAAGAGATGAAAACATCACCTATATCTTGAGACTCCCTGTACAGTTTTCCATCCAGAACCTGAAGGTCTCTGGAGACCCACACCCTGTTCATTCTCATAGGAATCTGAAGAAGGGGGTAGTGAATCATGGAGTTCAGGGGTCTTATCTGGCATATTGTCACATGCCCCCCACTGTGCCGGTGCCTCTGAAGGGCACAGTCCAGACTCTACTTAACAGATTATTTCCTCTGAGAGTGGTAATAGGGTTCTCCCATGTGATGATTCCCTCAAATCTCTTCTAGTGTTCTAATGACATAGGATGGTATGTGCATTCTCTTTCTTTTCCTTCCTTCCTTCCTTCCTTCCTTCCTTCCTTCCTTCCTTCCTTCCTTTCCTTTCTCTTTCGTTCTCTCTCTCTCTCTCCCCCCCCTCCTTCCCTCCCTCCCTCCCTTCCTTCCTTTCTTTTCCTTTAAATCAAATGTCTTATAGCATGCTTCACCACAAGACTTTCTTAGTGGAGTTTCTCCTTCTCTTCTCATTCATATAACTTTGACATCTATTTCCATTCACAACTTTAGCATATTTTTTCTATCTGGTTGCTTTCTCCCTGAATTATTTTTTCTATTCCTATTATGTTCATTGTCTAATAAACTGGAATACAACAAGGTGATCCTCAAACTTTTCTTGACATTTTTAGCAGTCACTGAAGCTTGAATAGAGAGCAAACAACACTCTTAATCAATAACCTTAGGGAAAGAGAAACACAAAATAGATTCTGAAGGTCAGAAAGTTCCAATCAATTTGAATCACTTCTCAGCTTCGAGAAGAAAGAGTATCTCTGGGTCAAAGGGAACAAATGTTTTCAAGCCTCACTGATTGACACAAGTTAATCTCATTCATTTTCTCTTAAAAATAATCTACATATTTGAGAATCTTTGTCTAGTTTCTCAGTAGCTGGTATTGAAATATTAGAAGAGCAACAGTAAGCTTCAAGATGTTGTAGAAAGAACATCAGGCAAGAAATCTAGAAAGAACGGGGTTTTAACACATATGCCACCATTATGTGGTTTGGGCTATTCATTTGAATTCTGAATTTCATTTCTTGGTCTATTACTGAGGCAGAAAATAGTTACTGCTTTTCACTGGGTATTTGTGAGGGTCAGATATACATACATGCACACATAGATGTATGTATACATGTATAAACACACACACTTCACAAATTGTGTCGTGCTGCACAAATAATGCATTTTAGGTAATTATCATAGCATTTTAAAGCTAGCTAGGCAGCCTACAGCCCTTATAAAAATAACAAACTAGAATAAACAATCTTAGACTCTGATTTTTATAGCAAAGTTGGCTATCTGAGACTGAGCAGGTCACTCATCCTGTTTAAGAAAAACCCCCATGTGAAATAGGATGATGAGAATCCCTGGCTTTCCTCCAGGAAGTTCTACTCCCTGCCCTGAGGCTCCACCCCTTCCCCTGATAAATGATAACAGGAAGATTCATTCTTCAGGAAGCGGGGCACCCCTACTCACTTTTCAACATACAACCTACCCTAAGAGTCCATCTAGACAACACATCAGAAGATGAAACAGTAACACCAAAATCTAGGTGAAATGTATCCTATGTAACAGTTGATTGAGATGGAGGTAGAAGAAATTGACATTTCATTTCACTAGGGTATTTTATAATTGGCTATACAATTTTATACTCTAGTATTTTATAATAGGGTATAAAATAACTTGAAGTAGAATCTAATTTCCTCTCAGCTTATAGTTCTGAGAGCCACACCATCATTTGTTAATTAACTAATTTCCTACCTACAATTCTTTTATTATACAGTTTAGCCAGGACCACGGATTAATCACAGTTCACATTGACAAAGCTTGAGAGTCAAGGGGAAAAGAACATTGATGGGTATATCCTCAGGTCTGTGACATGGGGTTACAAAGCAATGCTATGAAACCCAGAGCCAAAATCTGTGAGCACAAAGGAGAGTGTGGAGATATGCGTGCGTGCACGCACACAGACACATGCACACATGTGCGCGCGCACATGCAAGTGTATACACTCCAAATGGCATCAGGGCCGAGAACAAATACACTTTGCTATTTCACTTTCAAAGCTGTCATTTTGCAATAGACCAGAACAAAGAAAAATGCATGGGAGAAGGAAGTGCAACAATGGTTTTATTGCTTTTGTTTGAAGTCATCCACGGTGAACTTGATTTTAATTTAACTGCAAAGTTAGTTACACTGGGGGGTCACATGCAAGGCAAGACACTCAGCAATCACCTTTCGTCATGTGAAAATCTATGAGCTCATGTACTTGCAGAAAGGCTGTTTTCTTAGTTTTTCACCTGGAAGAAACTAAGCAACCCAAGGATACACAGTGACAAAATGATCTGACATTTTCTTTATTTCCTCAGCAGATGTCAGAGACATCTGCTTTTCAGGGCCAATATCTAGGAAGGTAAGTCCAAAAACTCTTTTCTAATGGTCTCTTGCATGGAAATAGAATTTCCTTCCTTTTTTTTTTGTACCTGGCCTTTGCACCAATACCGTGATTTTAAGGGAAACAATTATGAACTAGCATCCTCACAACCTTTCCCAACGACCTCTGTCACCTATGGTATATTGATGTGTTGTTCTAATTTTAGGAAAACCCATTAGAGAGGGGCCTTGCTTTGTGAAATTGCATTGTAAATTGAAAAATTATGAGTAAATATTGGTAGACTGAGTCTTTTCTGAAATGCACTTGAAAACTCATTACAGTGGAGCCTTTACAGTTGCAAGAGGTACACTCTGAGAGCTGGGGGCCACAGAGGCTGCACAGGTGAGCACTGCCCATCACCAAGACATCCTCAAAGTGACTGAAATATGCAGTAGGGGAAGGTGGCAGCCCACCCTGAGAGTGCCAGAAGACCCTAAAGTTGCTTTAATTAAATATTTCCTCATTTACTGAATGGGGAGAGTAAATGTTTCCTCATTAAGATGATTAAAAGATATCTTTATATGAATTGAGAACAACAAAACTGGAAGAGATGGAGTTTACCATCTGCACTGAGTGAGCAGCTTCTGCACAGCTCAGGAGATTTAAATTAAAAAGCAATGACAAACTACCTATCATGGGTCACTTGCAAATAGCCAACTGTGAAGAGCAAACAAAGCTGCAACTCTCTTACATCAAAAATGATCCATGGTTATGCTTTTTCATCTGAGGGGTGATGCAATTGGATTCTTTAAGTTAGAATACACATTTGTAGATTCCAGGATTATAATTTGTATTATCAGAGAAGTCTTCACATGAGCAAAGATTCATCATAGCATTTTCCTAGTAGTGACTTTCCCGCCTAATTTTAAATCCCTTTAAATCATGTGTAGAACCACCACTGCAGTGAACTCTTGCTATATCCCTGTTCTCGAGGGACATGCTATTGATCATACAATGAGGTATTTCTGGACCCTTTGGTAATTAATGCCCTTGGAACAGGCCCAAGATTGGAGTCCACTGAAATAGGTCCAGCTCTAGGAGAGACTAGTGTATTTTGTAAAAAGAGATACATGGCTAGAGTCGGAGATTAAGATTTTTCAATCTAACTGAAGCAATGAAGGTAGCTTCAGAGATTTCAAATTCAGTGACCTTATCTGTTCTATGCACTTTTATTTGGACAGTCCTCAGACCTAAACGCAGCTATGGACTATTTCGAGAGCTACTTCTAGAAACGTCCTGAAAGCCTACATTTATACATGTCAAGGCTATACAGACGCCGTTTATCTCAGGACATAGGGAACAAGATAATAAATGGCATTATGGATGGTAAATTGGGAGTCACTATCTTATGCTCTAGGTATCAACACTGACAAAATGTTCAGTTGCAAAGTGAAAACTTCCTTCTGTCCTTTATCTGTCTGAAATTTTTGGACAATTTTCTCCACAGACTCCTCAGTTCTTTGGTGTCATGTAGATTGAACCTTTATAGAACAGAGCTGGGTTCATTTTAACCTCACCTTTCTCTGCCTCAGGTGCCATATTGAATTTGAGATAGATGCTTTTTATGAAAATGTCATCTTTTAAATAGCTCATAAAAAGAAGAAGAAGAAGAAGAAAACCGGGGTTAGAAGTCTGACAAACACCCAGATCAGCCAGCTAAACCTGATTCAATCCAAGGTTTGACAAGTCGCTATACAGAAAAGCAGTCTTTTGGAGGCAAAACTGCTTGCCAGCATGCACATCAACTCTGGGGGAAGGCAAAACACCAGCTGCTGGAATGCTCTCTCAGGCTGCATCTCCAAGAAGGACTCTTCAGTCTCAGCAAAGTGAACTTTCCTCTGCCTAATCAAAATGACACTTGTTGGCCTACTGAAATATCCCCCAACCCAGAAAGCCCGCACCATTTTTCATGGCTAACCTCTGCCCAGGGAGAAGTCAATAAAGAAACAAAATGCAAATAAATTAGCATTCATCACTGCTGATCTAGTATAAATATTTATAAGGGAAAGATGCAGCGATTTCAAGTGATACCATGATCCCGGCCTCACATAAACAGTTAAAAACAGCCATACTTGTGAGATTGCACTTTGCATTTTTTTTTCCATTTCACATCACCATAATCACCTAATAAATATTTAAATGGACCCATTTGCTGTAACTATAAAAGAACCGTGTAAACTTGTTGTCATCTAGACACATTAGCCATGGTGGAGTCAATGAATTTCAACAGTCACTTAATATTGCAGCCACTAGCTACCTTAAAACTGCCAGCGACGACGGCCTGCCAGGAAGCTACTGTAACAGCCCTGCTCACTAACTCCCGAGCAAGACACGAGCTTCATTTGAATGCGAGCTTTGCCGCTCTAATTAGGCCTGGGAGAAGTTTAACAACCATCCTACAGTCTTGCTGCTGACAAATATAAAAATAAAGCCTTGTTCGAATTAGCAATGTGAAGTGAGAAGGTCTAGAAGCACCAACTGTCTGACCGGCCCTGGAACAGCTCTAATCTATAGTGAGGTTATTTTGGTTCATAAACTGCTAGTATGTTACCTGCAGGAGGTCCCCCCTGTAAAATGAATTATAGTAAGCTATATGTGATAATTAACCATGCATTAGCAAATATCTTGAAACAGGGAGGCTCTGTTTTCTCTGTATTTTGACTAATAAAAGCATGAATTTGTTCAACAAATGATCATTTAGGTTGTGGAATTCTAAGCATATTGGAAGGACACAGTGAGTAATACAACATTGTGCTGGTCTAAGGGTTTCCTTACCCAAACAGGCTGCTTAATAGGCTGGCTCCATACTATGATGCTATTCACAGACCTAAAAACCACAGCGTTGAGAAGACAAATACAATATACATTTAAAATAATATGAACCTTGTGCTCTTATTTACTTTAAAATCACCCTATATGTGACAATTAAAAAAAAATAAACACGGGGAAAGTTCTATATCAGAAAACAACCTTGTATTTCATTTAAGATAATTTAAAAACAACCGCCATAACTTTGCAACAATTAAAAAAAATATATATATATATGCATATATAATTGTACTTCTTTTTACATAGTGGATGTCTAAGAATTTTCTTCAGAAGTTTTCAAACATGCTCTGTAAATAAAAATTCAAACCACAACACTGAAAACCCCACTATTTTCCTAATTATTTAGTTCATCATCTAAAAAGATATACCGAGTATAGCTGGTGGGTATCAATGACTTGGAAAGAAGTGTTTTGAGTGCGGATTGTGGGGGAAGGCAGGGGCTTGGCTCTGGGAGATTGATGAGAAGGGGTGTCATCTCCAACCGTCAGGGCAGTCAGTGAGGACAGGAGTCCAGGTGTTTCCAACATCATAGGAAGCTGTGAACAGAAGCTGCCAGCAAGGGGAGATGACGGTAATGCATTAAAATTCATAGACTTTCCCCTTGTCCCACAGGACATTGATTGCTTTTTTATAAAAAGGAATATACCTTCCTTCTTTCCCCTCCTCGTCTTCTAACCTTGCAGTTAAAATGCATATTTATACGTAGTATATATAAACACATGCACACATACTTACACAGATCTAAAAATAATCCAGACAGACCACTAAGGCAGATTTTATCCCAAATATGTGACCAATAGTCCTGCTTTAAATAGTCTATCCAAATCCATCAATAAGTTGAGGTTATCCCTTCTAAGCAGTTTCAAGAGTTTATATGTTTATTCCAAAACTGTTTCTATGGGATATTAATAGATGTTATGCTAAATGGGTTCTGTGGTCAGATATATATGAGAATCTCTTGATTAAGTAAAGTGACACAGGTTTCTTTACTACAGGACTGCTCAGAACCTTTACTACCACCTTGGGAAATACTGGCCCAGTGTAAACATTAGATACACATAGCTAGTTCTCATTGGAAAGAGTATCTAGTTTTATGAAAAGTTTCCTAATGATGTGAAGAGATGAAAAGAGATGTTGATCTGGAAGATTTACTGATGACTGTCCCTCTGCCTACCTGATCCTCCAAGGAACAGGTAGGCGGAGGGACAGTCATCAGGAAATCTTCCAGGACAGAAGTCCCTATATTCAATGAGAAAACATCCAATCCTAATGGGGGCCGGGGGCTTCCTTAGTTTGGCCAAGGGGTTTATCCTCTTGATAATCAAAACATTCTTTGGTCACAAGCCATTCAACCACTTCAGGTTCTCAGGAAAATCACAAGGCAAACATGTTTTGTCACCTCAGCAAAGGACCCTTCTTTCCTTTCCATGTTGAGTCAAAGCATTTTTACTCTTAACACTGAGCACCTACCAGGAAGTAACAGGTAGGTGAGTAGCCGTTAGCCTCCATGAGGGAAGTGAAAACACATCCCCACTACACACGTTTCTAGTTCAGGCCATCCTTGTATCCAGGCTTGATGTGTGAGGATTGCTTCTTTGAGTGACAGCTCTCTCTTTTAACCGCCCAATATACTGAGGTGATTAGAGTGCAGACTATAACATGCCAACCAGAACAAAAATCTGCAAATACAGTGAAGATCCAGGAGGGAAAGCGGAAGGATGCTGGTGTTAAAACAAACTGCAGACGTTCTTCTGTGAAGTTTTGGGACTTGGCTGTTTGGGTAGGAACATGGAGAGACTCACTGAAAGGAGGATAAGCATGGATCCTCTTGGCACCAACCAATATCTTTGGAGGCTGATGGCATAGTAGTTAGCCCCATTACCAGTTCCTCAGTTCTTCCCTCTCTCCATAAACATACTTGGCTGAAAATTTTAAGAATTTTAGTGTGTGTCCTTGAGTAAGATTGGAATTGTATTTGTAGGCGATTGGAAGTTCTCGGTGCTGGTTTCAAGCTTTTGGAAAGTGTTTGTGGGAGCCTGAGACTATGTGAGAAAATAATGTATTAAAAAAGCTGGTTCTGAGTTGTGTTCCCTTGTCTACCGGAAAAAGCCCAGGCTTAGAATCAATCAGACAGACCCGGGTTCAAATCCTGCCTCTGCCGGATGTTAGGGCAATGGATTTAGACTTCTTGAGCCTCAATTTCCTAAGCTATAACATCGTGAGAACAAGATAATGCATGCAATGTGCTGGGCACACAGTAAGAGTTGAGGAAATAATGGTTATCTCTTATCTCCTGTCTAATGCTGACCAAAAGACAGACATACTCCACAATTACAGCCTTGTGCTATGAGACAGTCAGGACTTAGGTTCCATGCACCTATTAAGAGGTAGAAAAATCTCAGAGTAACAGCTGCTCTTTCTGAGCATTTATAATAGATGTGCCAAGGCTTTGTGTAAGGCCATTTTTTTTTTTTTTGGTCTGCATTTATCCTATTTAATCATAACAACCTCCCTATGATCTGGAGAATCAATTTCTAGTTAACAAAATTCAAAGATAAAAAAAGAAAAGAAAACAAAACAAAACAAAAAACGAGTCTCCGGTGATAGAGTGGTTTCTTTCACCCCATGCCGCAGCCAGCAGGACCGATCTGAAAGCCCTGTGCTGTTTCTGCACTGTTTATTCCTCAGAATGGTGTTACTGACTGGGCTTGGGAGCGAGTGCTAAGAGTGCCCCTTTTGGTTCCCGAAAGCCTTACAGCCCATCCGGGAGAATTAGGTGTGAAGCCTCCTTAGGCTCTTTGCAAGCGCATTCAGGGTTATTTGTGTCTTGTACTGTTGTGTCCCCTGGTCGGTCTGTATGTGGCTTTTACATTCCTTAATAAAGTAATAGACATGAAAGAATTCTGTGGCTGACGCCAGCAGCCACAGAGAACACCAAGTCTAAAGTCAGCTAAAGGTAAACATATGGAGCCATCCAAGGAATGTAGCAATAAAAATTGGAACATATGACGGAGCCTCCCCTCCCCCCCCCTATTTTTCTGGAATAATTGTGTCAAGGAGGGGAGAAGAAGCAGCTCTTCCCAGACAGCAAGTCTTCATTGTGATCTGCTGTCCTCTGGCAGGGGGAGCCAGTCAAAGAATCTTTCAAGAAATAGTTAGCTCTTTTTTTTTCCCCCTGACTGAGTGTTCAACTACCAAAAATCTCTCAAATCAAATCCAAAGACAATTATTTATTTTCCAGACTTAATTTAATAGCAAAAACACCCCTGGAGGACTGAATGTGGTATTTGACTTTTATTTGGGCCACTCTGGGCATCACCAGCGGCTGTATTCTCCAAAGTGTGACTTTGCAGGGAGCACCGTGGCCCACAGAACTATCCAGGGGCGCTGGCTGCGGTCCCCATTGCCCTCACAACAGCGGCCCTGGGGGCCTGGCCAGAGACAGCACATAAATAATGCTTCTCAGTGCAAGATTGACTCCGTATTTCTTCTCCATGGCTCTTGCTCTTCATTCTCATAGAGGGAAAACATGACCCCAGTCTGTCCCCAGACCACCTTCCCAGCCTCGTCTGACACTACACTGGCCCCACCATGTTCTGCCCCTGTCGTGGGGGATTAATTGATGCTTCCCGCTCTTATCCTGCTTTTGCTCCTGCCATGCTGTTACCTCTGCCTGAAGCATCTTCATCTCCATCTATTGCATTCAATTTTCAAATATGTGCTATGGAGTCTGAGTGTCAGATTCAAGTCCTGACTTCATTACTTATTACCTATATGTTCTGGAGAAAGTGAGCTGGCTTCTCTGTGCCTTTTTGTATGTTTCTTGATCTGTAAAATGGAAACTATATGGGACCAACTTACTTTCAGGGCTACGATGAGGATGAAATGAGCACACGGTAAGCACTCAATAACTTTCAGATATTATTAGAATCATTATTAATCCCACTATGGAAATTCTACTTACCCTTCAAGAGACACATAAACCTCATTTCTTCCATGAGACCTCAAGAGGGTCTCTTCTTTCCTCCCTTCTTTTTATTCAATTATTCAATTGTTCTTCCAACTCTTAGGTCTTCCTTCCTTCATTATGCTATTTATTTGTCTGACTTGAAATAATTTCATTCCATTAACAGCCATTTATTAACCACATACAATGTGCAAAACACATGGCTGGAGATACCACAGTATGGATAACCACAAGGCATGGCTGAAAGTGTTAAATGCTATGAAACATATCCAAAAAAAGGTGTCGTTAGGCAGGGAGGAGTCTAGAGGAAGGAGAGGTCAGTGCAAGCTGAAGTAATCAGGAAACACGTTAAGGAAAAGATGGTGTTTATAGTGGATCCTTCAGACTTTGAGTAAAGATGGGGAAGAGGGTAGGGAAGGGCAAAGGTAGGGAGACAAGTGACAAGTGGTTTGGACCTGTCTTTCTAACAAGGATGTTAGTCCCAGGAAGTCAAGGACCATTTCTGAAACTATGTCACCTTGCCATTAGTCATAGCCAGGCCAGGAAAGGGAACCAAGAGCAGCAAGGAGTAAAGGCCAAGGAGACTGACCATATGGGGAGAAAATGGATGGTCCCTTGAGGGTGGGACTGGTAAGGGTAAACCATTAATCCCAAAGCAGAGCTTGGCACTCTAGAACATTCCAGGCAGTGTTCTAATGTATGTAGTCCAGTCCAAGGGCCAAGGTTGAGTGAATATCCTTGAGTGGCAAGTCCAGCAGAAGTAAAGGGAATTTTCCTGAGCCTCTTATTGGAATAATAGAAAGTGGGTTCTGCTCTGGGTCAGTAGTTGGACAAAAGAGTTTGGGTGGGTTTAGGACTCCCCCCAGTTGCTCTAGCCCCAGGGACTTTGGATGGCAGTGGGCTGAGTAAACCAGTTCCTTGGAGCAGGGATGTTTGGGCCTCTACTGCGCCCCAGTGCCAGGGGCCGCATTTGTAGGTCACCATACTGAGTCTCTGGGAAGCTGCAGCTTGAATGTGCATGTGAACTATAGTGGTGCATAACAGAAGAAGCTAAGGCTTTCGAGTTATCAGCCCTGGACTGAGCTCATTAGCTCTGTGACTGAGCAAATTATCCACTACTCTCAGACTCGGTGCTTTCATTTGTCAAATGTAGCAATTCATACACATTACATTAGGATCAGAAGAAATAATTATGTAAATGGTTTAGAATATGGTTCACAAACCAGAATTATTTGAATCACCTCGGAACCTGTTAGAAATGCGACCTCAGATCCCACTCCAGATCTGCTGAATCAGAATCTGAATTTTAACTAGGTGATTCATATGCACCTTAGAATTTGTTAAATACTGGACTAGGAGAGCATATGACTAGTGTACCTGCTGTTGTTTTCATTGCTCTGTGAACCCCAGGCCTACTAGGCACCAGGTGTGATTAATTCCAACCCAGATTCAGAACAGAAGAGATGCGTTCAGAGGGGTTCTTACTGGTGGAAGGTCTGAATGTGACCAACATAAATTCTTGCAGACTTTCAGTGACTTGCACAGTGCTTTATGCAACAACCACGCACTCACACACATAACGCACACTGGGCTTTCTGGAAAAGCCAAATTTGAATTTGTCAATTTATGAGCAGTGAGGTCTCTCTCTTTATGCCTGATCATTCCTAGCCTTTTCTCTCATTCCCTTGGTTTCCAGCTGAGCACACCTTGCACTTTCACACTTTTAAATTACTTTCTACTCAGTATATTGGTAGCTGTCTTGAATCTCACTGGATAAAGGCCCGCACTCGCCGCTATTGTAAAAATTCTCTGTCTTGCTGGGAAATCCAGGAGAGGCTCTGCCCTAAACCAGCAGAGCATTGGTCACTGAGTACCTACCTTCCCTTTCTGCTCCAGCAAACGAAAGGTTCTGGCATATCACCTTCCTATCCCACCTCCAACCATCCACAGACCAATCCATTGAAATTCCATTTTGTGCAGTATTAGCTCCAATGCCCCTGAGGTGCTCAGGGCAAGAGGTGTGAGACAGGTATCCTAGAGTCCCCTGATTGAAGATGCAGCCGCCCTAGAGCACATGATACAGGTGGAAAGAGTTAAGCCTGGGCTTTGAATGCAACTTGTGGATTTAGCACCAACTAAATCTTGGACCACATATTTAGCCACTTATTGTGTGACCCTGAGGGAGTTACCTATCCTGCTCAAGCCTCAGTTTCCCTGTGTATAAATCATTATACAGGATTCAATGATATCATCCAAGTAAAATGCTTAGTATAGTTCCTGGCACATAATGAGTACTCAATAAATGTTTGCTATTAATATTAGGCTCACCTTATACAAAGAGGTTACTCTCTGCCCTCCTTTTCCCATTTAATAAGCAAACAGACAGCTCAGACTTGGAATGGAGTTCTGGTGAGCTCCACCCTAATGGAAGCCAAGTGGTGCCTCATAATCCCTGAAAAAACAACAGGTAACCTCCAAACTACACACCCAAAGGAGCCAAGACCAATGCTGTAGTGCCCATTAGTCCCCGTCTGGCTTTCTATAGGAAATATGACCTCTTTTTTTTTCAGTGACTATAATTTGTGGATTAATTAGACTATTTGATTTTCTTTCTCTTTCTTTCTGATGGCCAGAGGGCCTCATTAGCACCTCCATTTGCATTTGGTCAGGGAAGGAAGAAGCAGTGGTAAGTTCCAATAGTATGAAGCAGAAGAGAGTGGAGGACGAACTAAGTTTTCTCTCTGGAATCCTGAGTTTGAGATGTGGATGCGGTAAGCAGTTTATCTATTCACATATCATATGTTAATTGAATCCCTGTTGTATACACAGTCTGCTTCTAGTCATTTCAGGGGGTAGAAGCAGCAAACTACATGTGGGAGCAACAACAAATAGACATAGAACAATAAATCCACAATATGAAAGTAAAACGGCAATGACAAAGCAGATCTCACTCACTTTTCCTATCTGAGTTTTAGTTTCCTCATTTATAAAATGAAGAATTTACAGTATAGTAAGATTACAGACTTTCGGGGTTGTAAGGGACCATAGAGGCCTTCTGTGCCAATATTAGTTTTTCTAAGAAAATAATGGCCTATCAGAAGTTGATACACCTACAGAGACCGGACTCCTACTACCTTAAGAGATACCTCATAATCACGGAGATTATATTTTACTGAAAATCTATCTCCCTATAACTTTCTCACGTTGGTATTATTTCTGAAAGCTGGCCAGTTTTCGGAAAACTGGTCTATTAAATGGCCAAGCCTGATCTCCAGCTGGTAGATCTAGTAAGGCTGTGTCAATTGTGTAGCTAAAACACTTCTGTGCCAGTGATAAATAAGCAGTGACCAACTTACCTCCTCCAGAGTTCCCGCTACTACCCCAATATCCTGGCAACTTCTAGATGAACCTCCCTAACTTTCCCACGATCCAGAAACTGAGGGTTTAATGCCTAGTTCAGCAAGAAGGTCCTCTAGGGCTTTCCTCCAGCCCTGTAGACGATATCCCTTCTGACTGGCCCTTGTTTGTGCTGTACCAATTGTTAATATTTTCATGTCACCCTAGTGAACTGTTACTTTACTCTCTGGGCCAAACAGACTAAACCAAAGTGTTTGGAGACAACTGTCCAAAATACTAACTCTGAATAGTCACAGACTCTGCCCCTCTCCCCCCACACACACTTTTTTGGCACTCTCCCTCTGAATGTGTGCCATTTGGCTACTATCCATCTTTGGCGTGACATTGCTGGTGGAGGCTGAGAATGGAGCAGAAGTCCCTTTGCCCCATATGACAGATACTTTAGCAATAGAGCGAAGATAATATCAACTTTAAGAGGCTTATCAGATATGAAATTCTAAGAAATTAAAGATAGCCAAATACAAGCATTACATGACTAATGTCTGGTTCAGGATTAAGTGCTACTAAGTGCTCTTAGCTCATAGGAGTGCAGATCATTAACAGCTAGGGTACCGGTTCCCTGGAGGATGCTCTACGTGAGAGCTTGAGGAGGAGCAGAAGAAAATGATTACAGGTGGGAGAAACTACAGGAACAAGAGAGAAAAAGCAAAAACATTCCTAGGGTGGCTTTGAAGAAAAGTGAGTAAAACACACCATTTGGAATAAGATCTTAAAGGACACAGGGAGAAATTGAAGAGGTGAAGGGGTGACGTGGGAGTGCGATCTGGATACTATGTTCCAAGTAGTGTGGAGTCACAGAGATTTTCAGTTGGGTAGGGATATGGCCAAGAGCAGATCCAAGAAGAATAATCGTTATTGCTCTGACAAAGGAACTAGTGGGGCGAGGACAGTGGTTAAAGTGTGAGGGAAATGGGAGAGAAAAAGAGAAATTCAATAAGCATTAAAAAGTTGGAATAAGTGTGGATGGATGACTAAATGGATGATAGTAGTGGGAAGGAATAGGGTAAGGTTTACGTGAATAAAGTTATAATTTTGACTGTAGGGGACTGGAAAAAGAAATAGCACACTGAGAGGAACAGGACATTCAAGAGGGGAAGACTGATAAAAGCAAGTTAATACACAAAGCTCCCGAATTCAATGTGATGGTACAATCCTCTTGAGAGGTGTCAAGAAGACAGAATTGTGAAGCAAATAGTACATTCTAGGAAGTTCTGTATCAGAGTAAATTACTCATTTTATCAATTATCTTTCTGCTTTTCTTTCATTTTCATGCTGTTACTCGATTGGACTGGGGTAATCAAGTGAGAGTACTTCCTGAGGTAGGAGGGTCCTAGGGGCTGGATTCTATTGGAAATGGCATATCCTAGATGTCAAAGGTCATTAGAAGAATTCTAATAGGAATCAAGGTCAATGCCAGGAAGAAAAAGCCATGAGTCAAGTCCAAAAAGTGATGAGGATGGGGAAATCTGGTTTGTGGAAGAGTGGAATGGAGTGAGATGTAGAAATGCATTAAGTTAGGCAGTGTAAGCTCAAGGCTGTGAATGGCAGGTCGATGCTGGGGAACTTCTTTTTATGGAATGATGACAGTGATTAAAAGAGTAGATGATTAAAAATACAGCTGAGTAACGTGATAAAGATGCTAAACCTGTGTTGAAAGAATGAATACACGTTGATGATGGAAGGATGCAGCATTATTTGAGAATTAGGTTTAGAGACAGGAAACCTAGGTAGCTATTTGAAGCTTAAATTAATGGATAAAACATCTTGCCAGCAGTGAAAACACGAGAAAGAAGGATCTGATACAAATCGCACAGCTGTGTGGAGTAAAAAAGTAAGCGCTACCATTTATCGGGAGCTAAGTGCCAGGCGTGATGATGGCTTTTCATATGCGATTTCTCATTGTTGCAGCAATCCTGAAAAGTAAGATGAGGGAACCAAAGCTTAGAGTGATGAAATAACTCAATCTACGAGTGACAGTTCCAGAATACACGTAGTTCATGCTTTTCTGTTTACTCCATACTTAGTAAAACTTTCAGCATTCGCTCAAATCTATGCACAAAGGGTTCAGGCAAAATTTTAAAAGTATGGTTAAACTTAGGAGCATAGGTTATTATTCTCATTTTTACTAAATTCATACCAACAGCATTTAGACATGTTTTAGCTACTTCTATCACAGACCAAATGAAACATGGCAAACGTGCTTTCCTTGCTTGTCACTGACCATCTCTGGATTCTTCTACACCAAGCTTCTTAAGAGAGTTGTGACCTCTCTGCCTTCATTTCATCATCTTCTGCTGGCCTGGTGAACTCTCTACACACCACTGCACCACAGAGCTTTCTGGAAGGTCACCAGTGACTACCAGGATTCCCAATCCGAAGCACCTTCACCCTCTATGACCTCTCAGTGACATTCAGAACTGTCGAAAGCTCTCTTCCTTGAAATGCACTTCTCTTTGGGCTTTGGGCACTTTACAAACTCTTGTTTCTCTTCTCACCTACTTGGCTACTATTTTACTGTCTCATCTCTCTTTATCTTACTTTTAAATGTCAAAGTTTCTCAAGGTCCAGTCTTAAAAGGTCTTCTCATATCACTTTTTTATACTTCCCCTAGGCACTTGCACCCATGATTTCAATTACAATATATGCGGCTCCCAAATTTATATGTCTAGTTCTGAACTCCAGATCCATATAACCAAGTGTTTATTACAGATCCCTGTGGATCAACATGTTCAAAAGATATCTTTATCTTTTCCCATCTACCTCTTCCAGCTCTCCTAACCTCCATGTTCCTTATCTCAGGAGATAACCCGACTGTCCTCCAGTTGCCAACGATTGAAACCTTTCCCTGCATCACTTTCCATATCAAATTAATCAATCATTTGATTTTTTCCCCCCCGTAAGTATCTCTAAAATCAATAGATTATAAGTTCCTTTAGGACAGAAATGAAATCTCTTTTGCTCATAGCAGTAAACTCAGTACACCACCACATGGTGCCTAGCTAATGCTCAATAAACATTTGCGGACTAAACAAACAAATGAATAAATGATAAAATCTGTTCACTTCTTACCATTACCACTACTGCTCTTCCAGTACAAGCCACCATTATGTCTCAGCTGGACTACCCATCTCAGAGGGTTGCTGAGGGATTCAATGTATGTTAATACACGTAAAACACTTGAGCGGTGTCTGGCAAAGTGCAAGTCCTCAACAAATGCCAGCTGTCGTTGTTAGTATCAAAAAAGTGGCAGCAGCAGTAGTAGTATGAATACTGATAAAGGATACAAGTAAATACGTTGTCACAGAGTCTAAGGCATAAATTCATCTATTTGGTTTTATAACAGAGATATTTTCATGCAAATCAGGTGTTCCAAAAAGTATTTGAAAACTAAAGGATTTTGTGGAGAAACTAAAACCGTCATACATTGCTGGTGGGAATACACGTTTGTGTGGCCACTTTGGAAACAATTTGGCAAACGGTTCCTCAAAGGGTTCAACAGAGTTACCTTATGATCCAGCAATTTCATTCCTAGGTACACGTCCAAGAGAAATGAAAACATATGGCTTCACAAAAACTCGTATATGAATATTCATAGTAGCATTATTCATGATGGTCAAAAGGTGGAAACAATCCAAATGTCCACCAATTGATAAATGCATTAAAAATGTGATATATCCACATAACGAAATATTCAACAATAAAAAGGATTGAAACATGCAATGACATAAATGAACCTTGAAAACATTATGCTAAATAAAAGGAGCCAGTCACGAAAGACTGCACATCGCATAATCCCATTTATAGAAAATGTGCAGAACAGGCGAAGCTATAGAGACAGAAAGTAGGTTAGCCAGCTTGCCAGGGCTGGGGAATTGGAGGAAATGAAAGTGACTATAAAAGGGCATGGGGTTTAATTTGAGGGTGATGAAAATATTTAAAAACTGTTTGTGGTGATGGTTGTACAACTTTGTGAACATACTAAAAACGTTGGATATTACACGTTAAATGGGTGAATTGTGTGGTATATGAAATATATCTGAAAAAAGTTAAAGGACTACAGGACAAGGGAGGAGTCTGAGAAAACTGCTGTCCTGGGACACCCTCTGACTCAGGGCTATTCCTCTTCTCCTGGCATCTCTACGTGATTGTGAGTTTTACGTCTGATATGGATCTCACAGGGTAAAATTAAGGGGTCGCTGAAGTGCATTTCTGTCTAAGAGCTCTAGGGGAAAATCTGTTTCCTTGCATTTTCCAGTTTACAGAGGCTGCTCGCACCCCACATCTCCAAAGCTGACAAAGGCAAGTGAGTGCTCACATTACTGACCATGCTTGTGTCATTTCTCCTTCTCTGATGGATTCTTCTGCCTCCCTCCTCAACTTTTAAGGACCTTTGAGATGACAGTTGTTCCATCTGGATAATTTAGGTTAATCTCCCATCTTTAGTAAGATCTGCTGATTAGCAATCTTGTTCATCTGCAAATTTAACTCCTTCTTACCATATTCTGTGAATTAGAGCATGGACATCTTTGGGGAGAGAGTATTCAAATAGCTTTAATTTCAAATAGCTTTCCAAATGTGAGTATTAATTTCCCCATCCCTCGCACAATGTGTAAAAGTAACAATTTCCTAACATCCTCGTTGGCACTTAGTGTTATAATTCTTCTAAATTTCTGTTAATCTGGTAGATGAAAAAATGAACTAGTCTTGGCTCATAGTAGTTCCCAAAATTCCTTTTACTGAATAAATGAATGAATGTTGTTTTAAGTTTTATTTCCTCAATAGCCAAGTTGAGTATCTTTTCATATATACATTAACCATTTGTATTTCCTTTTCTGTATATTACCTGCTTTTTATTTTTGCCTATTTTTCCTTTGAGGTATCATTTCCTTATTAATGTGCAGGGATTCTTAATTTTTTGTTGTTGTTATTATCCAAAATCAGAAACAAAAAATAAAGAGCTGTTTCTGCAGACCCATTCCTCATTATATTTTTCTCTATTCACCTAATTGGCCAAGAACACTGCAGGAAATATGAATAGGAGGCAACATGGACATGTAGCTGGAGGTTTGCAGGTCCTGAGTTTGACTCTGTGGCTTGGGCAGCTGTGTGATCTTAGGTAGGTCAATTCTCTTTGGGTCTGTTTTTCATCCATACAATGAAATTTTTGTACTCTATAACCTCTAAGACCCCTTCTTGTACTGATAGCCAATTAATTAGTCACAGTCAGGAAACAATTCATCATTTCTCTCTGGTTAACCGGATCCTGCTCTACAAAGAGTCAATGAGCTTCCCACTCATATCTCTCCCAGGCATGTATCCATCTGACCTGCTCATGTGTCACTTAGTCACTACTCAGAGACTGTCTTTCCCGGTGGGCATGTGACTGTCTCTCTTTAATTTATAGTAACAGTAATAACTATTGTCATTATTATTTTAGCTAACATTTATAGAACCCAACATTTATTTCCCAGGGACTGTGCCAAAGATTAAATGTGCAGTGTCTCACTACAAGAGTTCTATGAGGAGGGTAACATCAGGGTTCCCTTTTCACAGATGAGAATGTTGAGATACACTGACGCTGTAATGTGTCCAAGGTCCCACCGTCGATATCTTCATATGCACTTGAAGCTTGTGTGCCTGGCTCCACCAGCTTGATTTCTATACACTGTATGCCAAGCTAAATAGGACCCTGTCCATGTTTTTATCTTGCTTTCTTTTAACGTAATTAGCATTGCCTCGTTAAACAAGTCAACCTTTTAGTGTGTGTGCAGTTCTGAGCTTAAACTCCCTAATATTCTTCTGTTTTGAGGGTTTGACGCAGTTCTCACTTGTGGATTTGGCTTAGACTGAGGATTCATTATGCAAAATGCTGGAAGGTAAGGTTAGGTCCACCTCACTCCTAACCAGGGAGTGAAATACATGCAAATAACATCAGATATGGTGTGTGATTTTCTACCTGTAAGATGGGCAAAAATGAAGTTAGGGAGCCAGCAGTGATGAAGGTGACACACACGTTAAGTGTGAGCTAGCATAGCACTTTCTGAGGGCAAGGTGACAACGTCTTTGACAGTATCAGTTTAAACTGCATATGTAGATTATTTTAGTTAATTCCCCTCTCCACCTTACAGAATGCTATATCTACAGAGATACCACAGAAATACACACACACATATGTGTGTAATATATATATATGCATATATGTGTAATATGTATATAAAACACACACACTACACACATTGGTGCATGTTTGTGTCTACATTGGACACATGCTTGTAATCGTGAAGAAATGAAGACAATCTAAACTCTTGCAATAGGAGAAATAAATTCATAGTAATTACAGAATGAAATACCGTGCAATAGTTTGAAAGAATTAAGTATACCTATACATACTGGTATAGAAAAGATCTCTGCAACATATTCTTCAGTAAAAAAACAAAAGCTAGTTGCAGGCCAAAATATATAGTATGGTTCTATCTACAAGTTTAAAATAATCCTATGTTGTCACGTGCATTTATTTTTATATATAACCTGTTTGTATATTCCTGAACATTTTTAGAAAAAAAGTTATCTGCAGGATATGTGTCAGTTAGTGGAGGTTATTTCTTGAAAGGAAAGGGATAGATCTGGCGGGGGTTAAAAAAATTCCCCTTCTTACTTTGTATACATTTGTTCTGCATGGCTATTTTATAATTATGCATTACTTCAGTAAATAAAAATAATAATAAAATAGGAGGAAAAAAAGGACTAGGGGCTGTAGAAAATTGATTTTCATCAAAACCAGACTAGTTCTTCATATTGATGATTCACATAAACAGTAAATCAGATGAAAGTAGCAACCACAGCAAAACTGCTGTCTTCACCATCCCAGAAGGAGGCCATCTTCGGGAAGTTAACTCCCTCGGGAATAAACTTGCACTGTTTAGTTCATGAGCAAGCTCTAAAATTATATAATGAAAAACCTTTCTTGGATTGGTAAAAATTCTTTCTAGTTATTATAAAAGATGCTAGCCTACTTGTAATAGCAATTGCCCTAAATGCCTGTATAATTTATACAACACTATAACCATTTTTTTTTTTTTTGCATCAAATAACTCCTGCATGAATGAATTTAATCTCTGAGGCAAAGACAATTTAATCTGTAGTTAACCGCTTGAGGGTTTTGCCATGCACTTAAGTCAAATAGATATCCCACACCCACACCCTTGATTCAGACCATCGGCTGCTCTCCGATTACCATTCTTATCCTGGTTCAGCGGGCTGTGCCGCTGGAGGAGCAGCCCTCCTGCTCAAAATGATTTCAAGCACTCTTCAGATTCAGCGGAGGAAACTCAATGAGTCATGCCCGCTGGGGCTCTACCATCTTTTCAGCCTCACAGGCCCTCTTTCATGATGCCTAGAGCAGAACCAAAGGTATTTCTCTTTGTGTTAGAGAAACATTTCCCTCTTGATCTACTTTCTTTGCTTGTCTGTTTATTTTTCCTCCTGTCTACATTTGTATCAAGAGATTTATTCCTAATAATCCAGCTTTTCAACAACAAATCATTTTTGCCAGTGAAGAGAAGTTTTGGCTTACATATTACTTTTAGGTATGTCACATGCAGCCTCAGCAAAAAGTAACATGGTCTCATTCTGAAGAGAGAAGGACATGCCCAGGTGCACGGGAGAGGCTGTGAGCTGCGACTAAGCAGCGTTGGAGTAGGTCTGATGGACACAGAACTGGTGGAGACTCGGGGAGCAGCTCACCAGCCTCTTTGTAGACCAGGGTCCAGTTAACCAGAGAGAAACTGTGGGGAGCTGGAGAATGTTCAACAAGCCAGGAACCAGATTTTGGATTCCCTCCAAGTTGAAGAAAGGAAGAAAATGGATTCTCAGTTAAGTCTGAACGGCCAACGGCCAGACTGCCAAGGACAGGGGGCGTGGGACCAGACAAATGAGACCAGGAGCTAACCCAAATCCTGAGGAAGAAGGCAGACTTACCACTAGCAGCCCCGGGGTGGTCAGTTGGAGAACCAAAGCCTCCAGGCTTCTCCCAAGCCTCCAGCGTGAGGCTGCTCAGTTCTGTTTAGGCTCCTCACCATGGTTCCCAACCAGGAACTGGGAGCTCTGTGCTTTCTGTGCAAACACAGCCGCCACAGTGGCAGGTCAGGGTGAGCCACTCGACTGGTCATTGTGTATGCAGGTGGCATACCTTCTGCTATGACTGTCCTGACAGGAGGTGAGGAATCTGACCTTTACGCTGGGATTTCTTTCCCCTTCCTTCCCTGGGGAACGGACTAGGGCCAGTACTTTGTTGCCTGCAGCATGGTTTGAAGGAAAGAGTTCAAAGCAGGTGTCAGTAGACCCAGATCTTAGTCTTGACCATTCATTCATTTGTTCATTTGTTCATTCATTCAACATATATTTATTGAGTGCCTATGATATACCATGCACTAGGCCCTGTGGTCATAAGGTGAACAAAAGAGAGAAAGACAACTGAATTTGCAACCCAGTAGGGAGACAGACATCAATCAACTAATCAAAGTAAGTACATAATCACTAATTGCGATGTGTGTTAAAGGAAAGGCTGCAGAGTGAAGAGCAGTTATTTGAATGGGGGCAGAGGAGGGAATACCTAGTCTGAGAAGTCAGGAAGGTTTCCCTGGGAAGTGAAAAAATAATAAGAATGAGCTAGATAAAGGAAGGGAGCATTCTAAGCAGAAGGAACAGCAAGTGTGATGATGAGGTAAGGGAGATGGTCCGGGATGTTTAGGGGAGAAGCCCCAAGTGATTACAACATGAGAGTAAGGGGCAGACTAGCTTAATCTGAGGTTGAAGTGTTGGGCAGGGATTGGCGAGGAAATTACAATTAGCTTACAATATTGTTAATAAGAACATTTCCTTACAAAAAAGCACCACAGGCTAATCAACCTCTACTGGCCTTTAATATAAAGAAAAGTTCAAACAGGTGGAAATTCTGTATTCCTATAATGGGGCTGTTGGTGGAGCTATTTTAATCCATAATTCTTTGTTCTCCCCAGGGTGGCCAGCCCTAAATTTGCATCCTGATATTCACAGTCTCCAAATAGCGAACCTTCTTATTAGCCAGACACCATACCTCTTCAACACTTTATATGCATTATTGCATTTACTCCTCAAGTTCAACCTTTCTGCTGTTCTGATTACGGACTTGCATTGCTAAATCAGTGATTCTCAAACAGGGGTAATTTTGTCCCCTACCCCGTCCTGGGACATTTGGAAGTGCCTGCAGATATCTTTGGCTGTTCCAATGGGGCAGTGGAGGAGTGCTACTGGCATCGAATTAGCACAGGCTATGGATGTTGCTAAATATCCTAGAATGCACAAAACAGCCCCATAACAAAGAATTGTCTGGCCTCACATGTCAATCGTGCTGTGGAAAACTTGGTCTAAATGGAGCCCCATCAGCCTGTATCTCTGAGTAATCACAATGAGCAAATCCCATCTGCTGGTGGGCACTGAACACTAGCTTGAGTGAACAGCAAATCTTTTTTGTACTGAGACACTGAGAAATGCAAGATGCTTCTTACGCCAACAAAAGCTCCTGACCCCAGCATCCATCCTGACTAGTATAGTGGTATATACAATGATTACTCCATTTTATAAATAGGGAATCTGAGACTCCGAGATGCCAAGTAAGTTGCCTGAGGCCACACAGCTAGGCAAAGCTGGGACTTGAACTCAACCTATTTGGACCCACAGCTTATATATTAACCACTCTACAAATGTTAGTCATTAAGGATCCTGTTTATAGACTCCAGGAGAAAATAGGGTCTTCACTGAGAGCCACTACACCCCTCCAGGGGAAGAAGGTAGCTCTTATTTGTCTGAAAGCTATTTGTTGAGGAAATTCAAAAAGATGTTGAGAAACAGGTTTAGCTTATAAAGGAAGATACTATCTCAAATTTTGAATATTTTGCTTTTGTTCCCCATACTTCCTTGTACGTACATGAACTTTTTTCCAGTCCTAATTCTAGTACCTGGGAGACATCCCATTACTTCTTAAAAAAAAAAATTAGGATTATTAGGCCCTGTTTATTTTCAATGACTCTAGAGTTTGAATTTCAATGTCGGTTCTGCCTTGCACTAGCTAGATTATTACCTTGCTTAGGTTCTCCATGACTCAGTTTCCTCATTTATAAAATTAGATGGAATAGTTAACAGTACTATTCTCGCGGTTGTCAGGGGAATTTGAACATCTATTTGCAGTGATTAGCACATAGTACACATGACACAAACATTTATTAAACAAATTAAGTTTGTTGGTGAAGGGATGGAATGAGAAAAAAAGAGTGAAAAGATCTAGATGCCATCTAGGACAACTCAATGTTCTAAGCATGTGTCAAAGTGCTATGGGAACACAGTTGCAGTTAATCTATTTGATTGCAGGGAGGATGGGAAAATGAGAGAAAACTATTCAAAGGAGCTACTACCTGGACCAAGTCTAGGGAAAGAGCAAGAGTTACCAGGTGGGCACAGTACAATAGGACACTTAGGCAACATGGGGTATTCCCTGAGGTGACTAGCTCAGATGTGTGATAACAGAGAACACTAATAATCTTTTTGGGGATCTGATAATGAAGAATTTTCACTGTTGCTTAGAAGTTTCATAAAAAATTCCTTAAATAAAGCCCCTTAAAAATAGAGAAAACAGAGCCAGGCACTGAGTCTGTGGGTCACCGGAGAAGGCAATGGATCATTTGTTCTGCGTTCACTCAGTTACCACCTTACATGACATGCTCTTGCAAAATTCATTGTTATGACTCTTTGAAAACCAATGAAAAAAAATTTTAAATGGTCATTAGCCATTTACCTTCTTTTGGGAATATGGGTGGAGTGCTTTGGACAAGATCTGAAGCCACCAAGCCAGAGGGGCAGAATCCCCAGCCTCCATTTATTCCTTATACTCTTGGGCATCCTCAGTCCTAAGACTTTGAGTAACTGATGGCTGATCCTATAAGCCTGGCTCCCTGCTCCGTGCTCCCAGCGCAGCCAGCACCCAGGCTCCAAGGTTTTTTCAGCAGCCGAGCTACCCTCTGCCAAGGCTTCTGAGGTGAGAGGAAGCCATTGCCTGCCAAATTTGATCCAGAAATGAGGTACTTGATCCCTAACATTGAAGTAAAGGAGAACTTTGCTCCTGGATTTTATTTTGGTTCTTTTCTTTGGACCAGAGCCTGAGGCACATGCAAAATCAAGGTTTCACATGATGTTCTTGGGGACAGCCTAAGAGCAAAGTGATATTTTTAACTGTAAAAAATCTCTCGGCTTCATCTCTCTCCAATGGATTCCTGGGAAAATGTGCACTGCTTCAGCTACCCAAGAAGGGCCCCCAATAATAATCAGTTATACTAAAATATAACTGGCATTTTTATCTCACTTTGTACATTCTCCAGTGTTCTCCCTTGAATTTTCTATTTACTCCTCAACAAAACCAGAGATAGAAGTTGGTAGGATTAGATGGCCTTCAAGATGAGATTTTTGAGGAACAGCAAATATGATTAATCCTGAGTGAGAAGATGAGGGAACTGAGGTGCCAAAAAGGAAATACTTCGCAAAGTCTCATGGTTAAATTATGACCGTTCTGGAATCAGAAATTGGGGTTTAAGATTCAAATAATCTATAGAAGCTTCTAAAATAAAATGAACTTATTGATTAATTTGGTGTTATCATTATCTAGCAGTTAAATCAATCCACAAGCCTCTATATCATGTGTAATCAAAAAATTGCAAATTAAAACAATAGGATACCATTATACACCTATGAGGAAGGGCCAAATTCCAGAAAACTGATGACACCAAATGCTGATGAGGACATGGAGCAATAAGAACACTTGTTATTGCTGGAGGGAATGCAAAATGATACGGCCATTGTGGAAGACAATTTGGCAGTTTCTTTAAAAACTGAATATACTCTTACCATGTGATCTCGCAATTGTACTCCTTGGTATTTCCCAAATGGGTTGAAAACTCATGACTACACAAAAAATCTGCACAAAGATGTTTATAGAAGCTTTATTTATAATTGCTAAAACTAGGAAGCAACCAAGATGTCCTTCAGTAGGCAAATAAATGAACTGTAGTGCATTCAGACAATGGACTATTACCCAGTGCTAAAATAAATGAGCTATCAATTCATGAAAAGACATAAAGCAATCTTAAAAGCATATTACTGAGTAGAAGAATCCAATCTGAAAAGGCTACATACTTTATGAATTCAACAATATGACACTCTGGAAAAAACAAAACTATAGAGTAAAAAGATCAGTGGTTGCTAGGAGTTGGGGGAGTGAGGGATGGATAGGAAGAACACAGAGGATTTTAGGGCGGTGAAATTACTCTGCATGATATTATGATGATGGATATGTGTCATTATTACATTTGCTAAAACCCAAAGTATGTACAACACCAAGAGTGATCCCTAATGTAAACTATGGACTTTGGGAGATAATGATGTGTCAATGTAGATTTATTAATTTTAACAAATGCACCACTCTGGTGGGGATGTTGATAGTGAAGGAGGCTATGCATGCTCAGGGACATTGGGTATATGGGGAACCTGTATCTTCCCTCTAATATTGCTGTGAACCTAAAATTACTCTAAAAAATAAAGTTTATTTTAAAAATGATAGAGAATAGAAAAGAATCTATTGTAATGTCTTGCACTTCATAAAGGCAATTATATTTTCGAGAAATATTGTTTCCTGTGTGAGTATATATAAAATTCTTATCTTACTGTGGGTTGCAGTAAAATTTAAACAAAACCAGGTTATATGATTTCTAAATTCCCTTTCGACTCTAGCCCTTTCATTCTACTAATGTGCCCAGAAGAAGAAAAATGAGCATCCTCAGAACCAATAGTGCTCCCATCAGAGGCTCTCAATGGTTTTTTCTGTGCATGGCTTATTTTATATTGGAGCCACTTCAGAGGATATTTACAATTGCTAAGCAATTTACAATTGCTGAACAGCTGATCTATTTCCTCTGCCAAAAATATCCCTCTTTCCCACCCCATCTCCTCTCCCCTTTGTATACCTGGTGAATTCCCATGTATCCTTGAAGATTCATTTCTAATATCACTTCATCTATGCAAATTTCCCTGTGGAACCAGGAAGAAAGGGCTGCTAATTTCCTGGGTATGCCCCACAAGTATATGCATACCCCTCCATGAGCTCTTCTGGTTTTATTTTAGGCAGATGTTTACACGTTTTCTTTTCCCTCTAGACGATGACCTCTTTGAGAACAGGAGCTGTTTATTTTCTTTCCATATCATCAGCCTGGACATAGAGTTTGGAGCAAAGCAGATACTTGATTATGCTGGTTGAATCCGACTGGATTCTCTTTTTAGCATATTGTACATCTGCTGAGCAATTCAGGAGAAGGAATCGTTTTCATCTCGTGGAAGGACCAGCCTCTGCAATGGGACTGGGCAGAGCCCTGTCACCTGTCTCTCAGTGAGTCCCTGGGTTGTCACTGCAAAGGACAAGCTGCACGATGCTCTACAGTCTTCCGGCAGCAGATGTTCTCTGGGGTAGTCTCTGTTCCACTTCCTGACAGTTCCTTCATTTTATAATGGAACTGTGCCTTTGGCTTCAGTTTTTCGTGACTTAATAACCAGAAACTGCCATTGACCAGGTCCTGTGCCTTTGATCTTGCTCAGCTCTGCACCACTCTGCTCTGCTAGGGATGTGGCCTGCAGAATTTTGGGATGGACAGTCCATGCAAAGGCACAGCATGGCAACAATAAAATTCTTTTTTATGTCACACATTTCCTGAATTGCCTCACTGTCTCCTTCAGTACTGATTCACTTTACAAAGGCTAATGAAATTCGCATTTTTGTTCATTTTACAGATTTCCAGATGCACACAGTACCCGAGATCATTAAAAAAAAAAAGCCCTATTAAAGGGCTCATGTTGTTAACTACCAAATAGCGATGCTCATTTGCATATTTTGGTGTGCAATATTTATGTAATATTTAATTCTCAAACACATGTTTTTCCCAGAGCTTGGATTTACCTCCACCTAAACCAAATTCTCTTCTTAGGACTCATGGTCAAGTTATATAGTATTAGAACTATAGCGCCATTAACTCAGTGATTCTCAAATTCTGCCTGTACACCCACATCATATATAAAACTTCGAAAGACAGATTCCTGGGACCTCACTTCCCAGATACCAGAGGATGGCTGGGATGAGCTCAGGTATCTGCATTTTTCAGAAGCTCCCCAAATGAGTCTAATGCTTGTTCAGGTTTGAGAACCACTGCTTTATATGACTTCATCAGATAATAAAATATTCCATATTCTAAGCAGTTTACCTATCTATTCATCCCTCCTCTTCACATTATTCTACAATTTAATTTATTAAATGAAAGCAGAAGGTAGTGAACATCATTAGCCTTTACATTTACGATGAAGGCTATCTCGATTATTAAGTTTTACGCTATAGTCCAGTGATGCTTGCACACATACCTGACTGTATGATTTGTTGTTTGCCCCAGATATCTGACTTATACCTTTTCAGTGTTTCTTCTTCTCAATTTATGTCCCAGGAAACTGACTTGGTGTGGTGGCGTGAGGGAAGGAGGAGGCGCATTACTATGTGTTAATATGCACAGACTTTTTGATGAGTTCTTCTTTTGTATGTAACTTTGATGACGCTTTGCTAGAATATGGAGTTTGATGCCTTTTTCAAGGGCTGGAGGTGGATTCCGGGGGCACTTGTTGGTGATGAATGCAAACATTGGCCTGTAAGGGATTGTAAGTGGCTGACATGGAAATAGACTCTTTCAAAATTAGATTCTAATCGATATACCTAAATGCTAAATGTTTCTGTTGCTTCTAAAACTTTAGTATGAAGGAGCAACTAGGTTGCTTGTTTAAAATTTAGATTTTATAGCCCCACCTCCAGAGTGTGACTCATTAGGTCTCAGGGTAGGGCCCGGAATCTGCATTTTTAAATGGCTCTCCAGGTATTCAAATGCAGATGGTTGATCAATCAGTGCTTTTTAAACTATTTCTGGTGAACAACCAATTTTATTTTTGTATCCCAATCTTCCACTGACCAACACCTGGTCTCTCAGCTCAGGAGATTCATAATACACTGTACCAATTGACTCTATTATAACTGGTTTACATCTTATTCCATGAGAAACAGTATGTTAGTTTCAGGTGTACAACACAGTGATTGGACACTTATATACCTTACAATGTGATCACCACACTAAGTTGAGTAACAATCTGTCACCATGTCAAGTTATTACGATATTACTGACTATATTCCCTGTGCTGTATATTACATCTTTATGGCTTATTTTATAACTGGAAGTTTGTACTTATTTCCCTTCATTTTTTCACCCATCCCCCAACATCCTCCCCTCTGGCAATCATCAGTTTGTTCTCTGTTTCTACAGAGTTTATTTTTGTTTTTCCAAACATTTACTTTTGAGGACAGGCACGGGTCCATGACCACACTTTTTTAAACCTTGGTAGTCCTAGGAGGCCCAATAATAATGGTTTTGAGAGAAATGAATATCTAATTGGTTAAAGTGTATGTTGATGAGGAGGCAAGTTTGGGGGCAAGTGGTCTGGTTCTAGGCGAAAGGAAGAATTCATCTGTGACAGATTCCTTTTCTATACGGTGAAGGAGTAGGGAGGAAGGAACTGTGAGAAGACAACCGTACAGAGCTCTCTCTAAAGAGTTTCGTGTTCTTAATCCAGGAGGACCCAGGTAGGATCCAAACCAAGGTGGGAGCTGGGGGAGCCTCGCCTGACAGGTTGGTCAAACCCCAAGCTTTGGGAATTGGGATGGACTGAGGATGAGGCTGAGGCTAAGGCTAAGATCCTAACTGGAAAACTGGGTTTGCTGAAGGAAAGAGAGATCTGAAGACTACTAACTTTTCATTACTCCACTGCCTCCTAGGATCTCCTCTCTCACTAGGTGATCGCAAAAACATTGGGATTAGCTTTAGAAACAGAATGTCAAGATTTATCATTACAGCGGCTATTTACTATCACTGCTTATTTAAAATAATTATCATGTGGTTCACTAGATGTATCTCAGAGTAACTTTGATTACCACACTGAAGCATCTCTTTATGCTACATTTTCTCATGTAACACAGTTGTCCACAACCTAAGAGGAAATGCTGTCTCCAAATACAATGTGTTTCCATGGGCGATGCTCACTGACTGGCTCTGGGAGATTCCTCGTACTCCATTTCATCAACTGATATGATCACCAAAGAAGTTGACTAGCACGGACACCCAACCTCATTGTAGACTCCTTCTATAATCTCATTTTTCCATATTTGCTTGGCTTGCAAATCCTATTACGACTTCCTTAATGTCCCTTGTACCTGTCCCATCTTCTCTGTTTATCACCACTGTCTTCATTAGAGTTTCTTCTCTTCTTTCTAAAATATTGCTCTAGACAATAAACCAATCTCCCTCTTCAGCTCTTGCCTCCCTTATCTATCTTCCATACAGCCCAGACAGGTGAAATGACCCAGTCGCTCTCCACTTCTATCCATCCACTTGGTACTGTTCTATGACATCGTACACAGGCTGGAGGCCCAATCTCTGAGCACAGTGGGACCCTTCATGACCTGACCTTGTGTTGCCTCTCAAGCAGCATCCCCACCCCTTCTCAGCCCACTACGTTCCAGCCATGCAGAACTATTTGCACTTTTCTGAGTGGAGCAAATACTTTTCTCAATTTTGTTGACCATCTACCAGGAACCACCCTCTCATTCTGTGTGGTGAATTTTTAGTCACCCTTTAAGGCTGGGTTCCAGTGTTTCTTCCTGTGTACTTATTAGATTGTTGCAGTAATGTGTCTATATTTCTCGATTCTCCAGTAGACCACAGCAAATGGGGACTGGGTTTAATCAAACTTTGCATCTCTAGAATATAACACTGGTGGCATAACACCAGTAGACACTTAATTCACACTAGCTGAACACCATTGGAAGGAAGCATCATGGAAGAACTATGAGCCAGATTCATGGATCAGGAAGAGAGAAAAGACAGAAGGCTTAGAATTTCAAATATAACAACTCATCCCAATCTAAAATCACTGTTCATTTGAGATTTTCAAAATGTGCTAAATGAAACATTGTCGAAGGAATAAAGCCAGAAAATTAAGTCCTTAAGTAACTTGTGATCTGATCACCCTCTTCCTGTGTTCTTTAAGCGAAAGGCTCAGTTGTGTCCTGTTTGACTAACAAGCCTCAGCATTTAAAAAAGAAACTGCTTTTCTTCCCACTTAATCCATTGCTCATAAAAAGGCCCTCCTGGGGTAAGAAAATTGCTGCACAAGAAAAAACAGCACGTCACTTTTGAGTTGCGACAAGGTAAGACCATCCATCTGCTACTATTCCTTTTCCAAACCTGCTGGGTAAATTGCAAAATGGCAAAGAACATCTTGGCAGGTGTGGACAGGCTGGAAAGCAGCAGCTCTTTCCTTTTCACCTCGGGGTCATGTGAGCTTAGTGCTGTTTAATGCAGATGTAACTGGAAAGACAGTTTGTCCTTCTCTTCCCTGCATCCATCACCCAACACCCACACCCACACATACCTTATGACCTCTAGAGATTTACTCTGGACAGTAGCAGAAGAGATATATTTATCGCTACTTTTCTGATTATAGAGATGGGGTGAGGTGAGAGGTTTGCTATGAGGTGTTAAAGAATAAATTCTAATTTCAAAGCTGCTGCTGGTTTTTTTTTTTTTTTTAATGCAGTTAAAAGTGAAACCCTTCATTCATTTATTCAATAGTTATTTAGAGAGATTTCACCTAGAGCCATGTACTTTCCCAGGCTCTGGAGATATATCAATTAATAAAACAAAGTCCCCACCCTTATGGAGTTTATATTATAGAGTGGGAGACAGACAATAAATAATTAAACTGAAAAGTATATTGTATGTCAGATAGTGCTAAGTGCTATGAGGAACAGTTAAGCTGGATAATGTAATGGAGATAAAGGGTGGTGTGAGGGGTGTGTGTACGTGTGTGTGTGTGTCCACGTACTCACACACAGGAAGAAGAAAGGCCACCTCTCTAAGTATATGAAATCTGAGCAGAAACTGTATTAGTTTCCTGTGACTGCTGTGAAAAATTATGACAAACTGGGTTGCTTGAAATAACAGAAATTTATTGTCTCAAAATTAAGGTTTCAATGGGTCCATCTTCCCCTCAAGACTCTAGGGAAGAATCTGTTCTTTTCCAGCTTCTGGTGACTATCACCATTATTGTGACCATATCACTCTGATTCCTGCCCCATGGTCATATGGCCTCTTTTTCTGTGTGCATCTAAGTTCTCTCTTCCTCTGCCACACAGAGATATTTGTGATACATTTAGGGGTTACCCAGATAATCCAGGATGACTCCTCTTTTCAAGATCCTTAACAAATACATATCTTTTTTCTGTATAAGGTAACATTCACAGATTCTGAGGGGGAGGGAGCATCATTTACCCCACTATAGAGACCCAAATAGTATAAGGAACAAACTGGAAATCTGGGGGGATAGTGTTTCAGTCAGAGGACAGCAAGTGCAAGGGCTCTGAGCCTGGAGCATGCCTTTCCTGCTACAGGAAAAGCAAAACAGCCAGTGTGGCTGGACTGGAGAGAGGGGGTGAGGCCAAGGGTGTGCAGTGGTGAAGACCACGTAGAGGTGGAAAAGACTTCTGTCTCTATGCTGAGATGAGACGCCATGGAAGAAATTGAGCACAAGAATGATATAATCTGACCTGCACATCATATGAGGATGCTGCTTAGGCCAGGGGAGGAGGGGCAGTGAGATTCAAGTAACAGGCCATCAATGGGCTTTGAGAGATGCATAGGTATGCCTAGAACAAGCTTTTGGTGGGCATGCACTACAATTCTCTAGTAAGAAAGAAATAGGCATTAGGAGGTTACAAGCTGGTGGCAGCAGGGGGTGAGGGGGGTGGACAGTACAGGGAAGTTCAGTAAGAGGAAGGCAAGCTGGGATCTAAGGCAGGGTGGGGGCAGTGGGAATGACCAGAAAGAAATTCTTCGTGGTAGGTAAAGGCCCATGGATTTTTAGGGCAGGGCTCTCTCATCTTCAGTTTTAAGGGTTCCCTACACTATTTCTATAATCCCCTTCCACTGTCTCAACAAATCTTCTGTAGAGATCAGCTGCCAAACATACCAACCTTGGGTTAGGGATCCTCTGGATGAAAGCAGTCCTGACTGCTCAAAATGCATCATGACTATTGTTTGGAATCTGAACCAAAGTTGGGTTAATATGAATTCAAATTTCACTTCCTGGACCATTTGGAGTGGGCACAGAAGGGCAGAAGATACTGAGAAATGAGAGGTATCCAACCCTCTAGAGCATGGGATAATAATGTTTCAGTCCTAGGTCAGACCCTTGCATTGGATGATGGTACCTATTTTCCAGCTGAGTAGTAGGAGCTGTGCCCACCGGAAAAGTAGCTCATGGTAGCTGTGAAGAAAGGACAAATGTGGATCTCTCTTTATTGGGCATTTAGCACAGGCTAGGCTTTTTCTATAAATTTCCTTTAATTTAGAGCTAACTATAACCTTAGAAACAAAATATTATGGCCATTTTACAGGCAAGGAAACTGAGTTAATGCTCCAGGGTCATACAGCTAATAAACAGCAGGGTTGGGATTTGCTTTAAGCCTTTCTGATTCTAAGGAGCTTATGCTTTTTTCATTTACATCAGTCTGAAATCCTGAGGCCTGGCTAGGAAACTCTGGGCCATGGTAGTCTTACTTCCTTGGGTATCTAGTGACTTATGTCAGACATTCCACAGAGATAGCATTTTGGCTCATTAACCATCTCAGATGCCTTCCCATCCAGGTGCCCGTCCCTGGATCTCATAAGGAACTCAGTATCCAGGGCATAGGCCCTTCCTTCAGATGCAAAGCCTGGCTTCATTCTCTCTGGCCTTGCTAGCTCTCTAGGACACCTGTCAAAAGTAAGGATTTCAATAACCAGTTGGGTAGACTGGGAGATCAGTCCACCCTGATCTTTGGACTTGTCCTGATATTAGTTAATCAAAAGGTTGAAAATAGCTACACTGTTCTTAAAAAGGCCTATTTCTCTAAATTAGCAACGTTCCTTATCAATATCCAGATTAGATAAGTGTTGAGGAGATCCCTGTATTTAGCATGTGTATTCTCCTTTTACATAGTCCATGAATCTCTCTGAAGGGACAGTTTCTATAGGTCTATAATACGGTACCCCATCATGTTGTTCATTGGAGCTTGGAGCACCGTTTAACCCTCACTGCTATTTAAGGTGGCTCCAAATTCAGTTTTTGAACTAGAAAGTCTAATGATAGTAATGGTATCTTGCATTTTGCGTGCTTATTTCATTCTGAACACTATACGTACTATCTCACTTAGTCCTCACAATAATCACATAAAAATCCATGTAACAGGAAAGAAAACTGAGAAGTACCTAAGTACTTAAGTCACTTGTCCTTTATGTCACATGTGGTATACTATTACTATGCTAACAATTACTATGCTAACAAATGTCATGTTTTCTGTGCAAAAATTGTGCTATCAAAACCACGAGACTTAGGAGGAAGTTTGAGTTGGTCATGTATTAGTTTCCTAGGGTTTCTATAACAAAGTGCTACAAACTGAGTCTCACAGTTCTGGAGGCTAGAAGTCTGAAATCAAGGTGTTGGCATAGTTCCTTCTGAAGGCTGTAAAGTGAAACCCGCTCCATGCCCCTCTCCTAGCTTCTGGCGGTTTGCTGGCAATCTTTGGCATTTCTCGGCTTGGAGATGCCTCACCCTGGTCTCTGTCCTCATGTTCCCGTCGCATGCTCCCTGTGCTCCCAGTCTTCACAAAGTCTTCCCTCTGTGCACTGTCTGTCTTTGTGTCCAAATTTTTCCTTTTAATAAGGACACCAGTCAAACTGGGTTAGGGCCCACCCTAATGACCTTAACTTGATTACCTCTGCAAAGACCTTATTTCTGAATGAGGTCACTGTCTGAAATACTAGTAGTTAGGACAGAGGACACAATTCAACTCATAAGAGGGAACAACACTCAAAAACTTCGTCAGTGACACATTGAAATGAGAGGTGGGACACTAACAAAACAGTAGCATAGTTGTTTCACGCACATTAAATGGTTAAGAAATACATAAATACTACAATAAATATGGCATATAGTCTTAGAAAAGACTTACTTTTTACTTGTGGAAGTGGGCGTTGGAAGGGTTGAAGCTTGTGCAGTGGGGAGGGAAGGTTATTCTGACGTTGGATAGAAAGCTGTAACACTTCTTGGATGGGTGTGGCTCATAACATATGCAGTGGACTCAGGCAGTTGTTTGAAATGTGTATGTTTGGAGTATTCCTACATGGCAAGTTTGTATTCCTGGGTACAGTTTTCTGGATTCACCTCGTATTTTTGAGGAGGAAATTGTGTGTAAGCAAATGACAAATTTGTGTTATGCTCAAATTTTCACCTGAAAATGTCTTTGGAACAATTAACATATTCAAAACAAACATTCCATCAGAAGGGGCTGTAACTTGTCCAATGTCACAGCCACAGGTGAGAAGCTGGGTTTTAAGTCCAAGTAGATTGACACCACAGGCCAAGTCCTTAGTCACTAAACTGTCAAATTGTTTTGGCTGAAACAAATTAAGTAAAATATGTGACTTCATATCTTGTTATTGTGGTCATGGTGTGGTCATGCTCCCCAAGGTGGGCAGAATCCTAGGATGCTCCCCTACTCAAGATTCCTGCCCTGACTCTTAGGTCCATGAACATGGTAAGATATCACACTTGTGATGATGTCACCTAATGTGGCAAAAGGGATTTTGCAGATGTGATTAAAGTTACTAATTGGTTGGTTGACTTTGAATTAATCAAAAGAGGTGCTATCCACGTACACCTAATTTAATCACATGAGTCCTTTAAAAGCAGAATTTTCCCTGGCTGGATAAAGAAAGAGTCAAAGCATGAGAAGATTTGAAGTGCCTTTGCTGGCTTTAAAGTGGAGGGACTGCACACAAGGAACAGAGAAGAGTGGCCTCTGGGAGTTGTAAACAACCCTCCCAGCCAACAGCTGGCAAGGACACAGGGTCTTCAGTCTTACAAGAACATGGGACTGAACTCCACCAACAACCTGAATGAGCTTGATAGCAGATTCTTTCCCATACCCTCCAGACAAGATACCAGCTGGCCCAAACCTTGACTTTGGCCTTGAGATCCAATGCAGAAAACAGATTCTGACATACAGAACCATGAGCTAATAAATGAATGTTGTTTTAAGTTGTTAAATTTATGGTTGTTACACAGCTTAGAAAACCAACATGCTACATGCTACCTCACTCTCTGGGCCTACACTGTGATGCCAACGAGGAAAAAAAAAAAAAAAGGAAAGAGAGAAGTCCTTACTGGTTCTGCCCAGCAAGGCAGAGGAACAGTGTAGACCATTCCCAATTTGCATCAACCCCTCTCCCAGCCAGATTGGGCACTTGTACAGAAAGGCTGCATTACTGTTCTTTCATAAACATGCATTATGATAATGTTCTCTTTTGTCTTTTCTTCTTTCATGTATGTTGCTATAAGCTTTCAAGGTTAAGTAATATTTGGAAACATCATCAAAGTTGGTTGCCATCGATGGCATATTTCAATTTTAGTTCCAGAAATTTTCTAAGGTCGGGGTGGGGGGGTGGCTACCTTTCCACATATCCATATGCAATTTATGTATACATTGCAGAAGGATTATTAACCAATTAAAGTAGTTAATACATTTTTCTCTGGAGCCCTGATTGGAGTCATAATCCTCTCAAATAAGTGGGTTTCTTTCTTTCTTCTTCTTCTTCTTCTTTTTTTTCTTCCAAAAATTAACCCACATATCCTCTGGTTGCTTTAGTTAGGCCAATCCTAAGTATCTTTCTCTTTGGTTGAAGTAATTCAAATCTGGATGTTATCAACATGGAAAAATGAGCTTGTTCACAATTTGCTTCATAAGGAAGTCAGTGCTTTGAACACAGTGTTCACTTCCCTTCAGGGAACAACATCTTTTGATAAGTGGAAATATTTTCTCAACAAAGAACCTGCTGCTCCAGATTTGTTAAAACTGGTTCAACAATCTGTTTCCATTCCTGTGTCAAATGTTGGGGTAAAAAGAATGTTGAGTATTATGGGTAATTTGTGTTGAGTCAGTGACAAGTGAACAGAGCATATGTGTGTGTGTGGCGGGGTGTGTTTGAAAAAAAAAATGAGGTGTTTGAAAAGTAAATTTTAATTGATAAGTAAACCCTATTTATTTAAAATTTACACTATAATATCAACTGCATAATTTTACCCAGTCACTTTGCTATATCACACCCATAGTTTTATTTTGTTTTGCCATCTGATTATCACATTTTCACTGTGCCTGTCATTTCTGTTGAACCATTTGCCAACTTCTTTGCTGGATTGGTAAAGGCCTTTAATTATCGCTCCTCTTTTGAGTGCTACTATTATCTGAAGAGCTGAGTATTTTACTTACTTCAACAAACATTTTTTGAGGAGCTACTCCATTCCAAGCTCTGAACCAGCTGTCGGGGAGACAGGAATTAACAAGGCAGACTCTGCCCTGAAGATGCTCAGAGTGTATAAACGCAGTTCTCCAGTGTGTCCCAGGGAGGGAGACCCAGAATTCCTTACACTTGTTGCAAATACCACGAAGTATTGGCATAGCATGTTAAAATAAAGCAAACACTATACAATTTTATGATAAACCACACATGATTTTATATTAGAGTCAAGTGTGAACAAGTATTTGTGGGTATCAAAGACTTAAGAAAGAATAAAAGAAAAAAAAGAAGGAAAACCCAAGCACAGGGACAATTCTACACGTAATTTTTTTTCTGTAAATTGGAAAGGGCTGTTGCTATTTTAGTTTAACATGGTTTGGGGTCATTATTTTATTGGAAATTAGTATGTAAACAAGTGGATTATGGTGCATTAGAAGCCCTTATAATACTTTTTCTGCCTGGGTTTTTCTCCTCTTCCAAAATTTTCAGTTCTTTGCTATTGTACATAGGTTCGAAACTAAACTATTTATTCTCACCTGATATCCAGCCCTCCATATTCTGGCCCTCACCCTACAAAGTTTCCAATTTCACTCCCCCACATTCTCTGCTCTAGCTACTCTACTCTGAACTGAATCCCATACCCTATTCCCGCCCCCAACATGCCCAGTGCTCTCCTCCATGCCTTTTCCCAAGGCAATCCTTCTCTGGGAGCCCCATCTTATCAAGAAGAAAATCGAACTCAAATCCATGAATCTCCTCAGATATCCTCCTCCTTTCAACATTCCTATTTTTCCATTCATACTGTTTACACTTAGAAAACTCTTGTGGTAGCAGATGTCATTTATTAGCCAACATGTGCCTAGTACAACTCCATTATCACGCCCATAGTGGGATGAGGACACAGAGGCTTAAGGAGGTGCTGCTGAGGTGACCTGGATGGTAAACGGTAAAGCCACGGTTGGACTCCGGTCTCTCTGCTTCCAAACACAGTGCTACTGTATTACACCGTAGAGCCCGCCTTCACTGTCTTCATCTTCATGGGGATATAGGCATTCTATCATTGTGCCTTAACCTGGCAGATACTCAAAATACATCTATTGAACTGAATTGAATTTACATTAGAGGAAAGAAAAAAGATGATACCATGTACTCTAGCTCTTACCAGCAAAGTTTAAAATGATTGATACTATTCAAAATTGGTGAGTAGGTGAAAGAAAAATAAAATAAAAACTATTTTAGTTCATTGCTAATAGGAGTGATAATTAACATTCCCATTTTAGAACTGTCTATCAGAATAAAAATGTGCATGCCCTGACATGCAATTTCACTTTTAGAAATCTCTTCCGGGGAAATAATTAAAATCAGGTGCAAAGATATGAGAATGAGTCTATTTATCACACCATCATTTATGGTAGTGAAAACTTATAGGCAATCTAAGTGTTCATTAATAGGGAAATAGATGCATATATTAAGGTATGAGATATGATGGAGTATCATGTAGACATTAAATTAATATATACAAATATTGAATCATTATGTTGTACACCTAAAACTAATATAATGGCAAGTCAATTATACCTCAATAAAAAAAAGGTTAACATAAACACACTTGTGCAAAGACGGAAGGGTGTTCGCAATATATTGCTAAATTTACAAAAGCAAGTTTTAGCATAGTGATAGAGTATTGTCTTATTTTTCTCAAAACAGAAAAAAAACCCTTATTTTTCATCTCCCCCCAAATACATACTTTTCAAGATGTCAAGTGGAATTTTTTTTCTTCACAGATTAGTGGTTATGGTCCAAAGATGAGGACGAATTATATTAAGCACCCTACATGCTAAAGAGAGCCACCAGCAGCAGGTTGTGGTCATCTCTGTCTCAGCAGTGCTAGGAGAAGCCGGAACTGCCTTACTACCATTAGCTATCCTCCTCCTCTGTCTCCTCCTCCAGATAGATTAAGAAGAGTTGTTAAAAAGATTATTAGGCTTGTGAGGTATAGAGGGGTTGAAGTGAGAGCTTACTGTTCCTCTCCCCAAGGGGGGGGATGCACAAGGGAAGATGAAGCTCCAAAAGAGTCCCATCTTAAGATGACCAGTGTTTGCAAAAAGGGGAGATAAGGGTAATTTCCTTTATCAGATATCAGTCAGGAGAAAGCAGAACAAGACAGAGACAGATGGAGGGATTCATGCTTCTAGAGAGGGCTTGGGAGAGTAGATGAGAGTAGTGGTTACAGACAAGACCTATGTAGTAGTGAGGGATGGAGATGTAAAGAGAGCATATCATCATATCAGAGAAATGTGGGGTGATTGTCACCAGCTGGGAATCAAGTGGAAAAAGTGATCAGATACTTTAAGGGGCTGCTAATCTCTGGGAATCAAAATTCTGCCCACACTGCCTGTTGGAACCACTACCTATCCTCAGGGGGCTGATAGACACAGAGCTACATCACTAAGTTAGTCCGACCAAAGAGAGGAATGCAACCTCACCTGTGAAGTAAGGAGTTCTTAGCTTCTCTTCCTCTTACCTCCTCAACTGTGAAAGTTTTGTGACAAAGAAAGGAAGATGGAAAGGTATCTTGCAGCAAGGTTATATGTTCTCCTGAAGTACCTCATGCCACAGCTAGGGAGAAGGGAGGAGGAGAGCTTTAAATTGAGTTCGAAAGTAAAATTAAAAATGAAAACCAAACAAAAACAGGGCTGCATCTATCCATTTACCAGACTGAGACTTTTGATAACTTACAGTGGCTGAAAATTATGAAACTGGGCCAAGATGTTATTAAGGGAGCCTCTACCCAGAGGCAAAGTAAGAAAAACATAATCCAGTTAGAGATGGTTACTAGAATTAATAAAATCCTTCATGCCTATGCCTAAGGGATTGAGAGTCTTCAGTAAACTGGTTACACACACACACAGAGGTGTGTGCATGGAAAATGGTCTATAGTCTTGGACAGGGATTGGCAAACATTTCTGTAAAGAGCTTTGCAGACCATACAGGCTGTGTCATAACTACCCGACTCTGTCATTGTAGTGCCAAAGCAGCCACGGATTATATGAACACTAATGAGTGTGGTTGTGTTCCAATAAAACTTTATTTATAAAAACAAGCAGTGGGCTGGACCTGGTCCACAGCTATGGTTTACCAACATCTGGTCTGGAAGCATTCACCTTTGAGGAATGGAATGGGTGCTTCCATAAAAAGCAAACCCATTTGTTAATGGGCCAAGGAGATCCCTTTGAAAGCTTTTCCTGAAGAAGATGAGAATGAAAATGAAAACCACTGTCTAGAACGGGGGAACCCGTGTGTATTCCACTGATGTTAAACAGCACTGAAGGGCAAAGGGGGCAGTAGGTAGATAGAACTGAAGGCTGGGGGTTTCAGCAGGTGCTGAGCAGGCAGATGCCACCCAAACAAAGAAACCGTGACCTCTCTGGGAGGCAGCAAGGCATTTCAGTGGACTCCATGTTCTTGCTAAGGTCAGGCAAAGCAGATGTGGTCATTGTTCCCCATCATGAACTAGTCATTTCCCTACTAAACTGTGAGAGCCCTGTGTGGCCCACAGTGTGTCCCTCTCCAGGGTTTTAGGTCATATCAGTAGATTCAGCCGTGGCTAAGGTTTAGTAATTGCAGCATTCCCTATCGCAGACCCAGGAAATAAAGATATAAGATTAAATAGATCAGATATCAAACTGGCTTGCCTGGTACCATCCTTCTGACCCTTGGGCAAATTACTTAGCCTCCTGACCTTTTCCTCAGTGTCGGTAGTAGTAGCAGTAGCAATTGACACTAAAATATTTTCTAAATGACATTTTAGACATGTTATCTGTGATCCTTGTAAACTCCCTGTCAGATAAATATTGTTAATAATACCTAAAAGGGATATTATAATTCCCTTTGACAGAATTATTGTGAGGATCAGAGGTAATTCATGCTAAATTCCCACTATGGCAATTGACATGATGCAGAAGTTAAACGAATGGTAGTTATTGTATTAGTATGCTTTTTATTAATCAGCATTCAGGAACAGTGTGCACCAGATACTAGACATGGAGCTAGAACAGACAGCCATGTATCGTGGGCCTCTGTGACTCTTGATAATGCTTCTCTAGAACAATGTGCACATTTCCCTGTTGGAAAAGGAAGACGATATCTGTGGGCTGGACCAATGTCTATTGTTGTCTTAGAGAGTCAAGCCCACTGCCCAGGACAGGAACATCCTCAATATCTTGTTCAGGTAAGAAGCCCAAAGAACTGGATGAATTCTCTGGCTATCCCAAGAAGGAACTTAAATGGAGAAACCTGAACACGTACTGACAAATAGGGAGAGAGGCAAGGAGACAATGAAAATTCAAACTTGGAAACCGAAACTCTTTTACCAGTGGAGGCCAATCCAATTTCAATCCTAATAAATCAATTTATAAAAGCAAACTTTCTTTACTCTAGAGCTTCAGCTTACCTAAAGCCTTTGTGGTTCATAAGTCTATATACTCCTGTTTCCTATTGCCTTATGGGCTCTTCATTTGCTTTCTGTTGCATCTTCTAACAACTAATATCTCCTTCTCTGGTGCCTTAGATTTAAAACTCTCCAAGGTGAAGAATCTAGTTGGTCTGATATGTTCACTACTAGGAAAAGGTATTCTTCTAGGCCCTCAGAGCCTTCTTGCACCTTGAGCCAGAAATTTTCTCCTGGTAAACTAGCTGCCCCAAGGATGGGATTGGCAAGTGGCAAAGACCATGGGAACCTGAGCAGAAGGAACCACCTTGTATTGCTCCCTCAGCAGGGAGCTTTGAGTGGAACCAAATGGTACTGCTGCTTCATGAAAACCCTCTGAGTATCCACATGTGGTGGTCCCACAGAAGAAGAGAAAGAAGTTGCCAGCTGGTTGGCCTAAACTCATTTGTATCAGTTTCCTAAAGCTGTCATGACAAATTACTACAAACTTGTGGCTTACAATAACAGAAATTTATTTTATCACAGTTCTGGAAGCCAGAAGCCTGAAATCAAGGTATTGGCAGAGCTGTGCTCCTATTGAAGGCCGTGGAGGAAAATCCTTCCTGGACTTTTCCAGCTTCTGGTGGCTACAGGTGTTCCTTGGCTTATGGTTACATAACTGTCTCCATCTTTACGTGGCCTTCTCCTCTGTGGATCTCTTCTCTGTATGTGTCTTTAGAAGGATGTTTGTCATAGGATTTAGGGCCTACCTAGAAAATCCAGGATGATGTCATCGCAAGGTCTTTCATTTAGTTGCATCTGCAAGTCTCTTTTTTCAAAATAAGGTCACATTCATAGATCCTGGTAATCAGGATATGAATATCTCTTTTGCAAGTCAACATTCAACCCACTATGCCAAAGAAGGCTAAGACATACTATGAAATATTTAACATTAATCTAACCTCTAAACAGACTGCCACATGTTAGGAGCGCAACAAATATCTGTTGAATGAGGGAACAAATCAACACCTTTATTTTGCCAACTGAGAAACTGAGACCTAAAGCCATCTAGCTAAGATCACATATCAAGTCATGTCAAAGCCTGGAGTGAGCCCAGATTTTTTGTCCCTCAGTCTGAGGTTCCTGAAATTACAATAATCTCTTGCCTTATATTGCTGAATTACAAATGAGGATAACTGAGGCTCCAAGAGGCTTGTCTAAAGTCCTTCAATTGGCCTCGGTCTCCAGACTCCCAGGCTAAGCTGCTTCCACTTTATCCTACAATCCTAAAGGTTTTCTATCACCAGGCCTGGAAAATAAGTCTCAGGAAGTAAAATAAAGCTCCAGAAAAAAAAAGAAGACAGAGGATAGCATGTGATATATTTTACTAAGATTGAAAAACGTTGGATGATAGGATCATATTTTATTTCTCTATCTTTTCCTATAAATTCCCCAAATACACACTGTTAACAGATCAGGAAGGGCCAGGCCCTTACCCAGTGGAAAAACTTCTGAAGCATTGCTTGATATGCTCATATACATAGCCCGCCCATAGTTTGAGAAGCAAAGTCACCTTCAAACCTGAGGGCTCTCCCCACCTCTCAGAGTTGCTACAAAACACAGAGAACAGTGTGAGAGAAAAAACAAATGTGTTGTACAGGTATAATAATGTCTTTATTCACACAGCAACTTTTTTAGTTTTACTCTAAATGCCAAACCTAAAAACCAAAAAAGGAAAGAGGGAAGTTACACTCCCTAGGCATCACTGGTACCTGGTTGCCATGACAACACCTATTCGCTGCACATTCTGTTCATCTTTGTTTCCCTTTTTGCTACCGACCATGTGGGTCATTTGCCTTTTGGTGCCTCCCATTGATGAAATCTAACCAATACATGTCTTTGGATGGTGCCTACTAAAAAAATACATTGAGATATTTCACTAAAAGTCAAGCTTTCTTGCTTCTTTTGACACTTCATAAGTTATGACACTGCAGGGCCTGCAGGCTCTAATAGGCTTGGATCTAGTCTCTGATGACCCCTTCCATGGAGCCCAGGATCTCCAGGTTGTCATTTTTCCCACCTGGCTTCTCTCCTTTCTGATACCCATCTGAGGACTTTTTGTCAACTGGTATCAAACCAGTAAGGTTTACCCTAAGTATGCCATTGGCATTGCTGTCAGATGACTATTCAAGAGTAGGCAATGGTCTTCATGCTTAACTACACTAAAACTCTCTGAGGTGACCTCCACTAGCTAAGGGCCTATCTACTCCCTAATGCAGCTGAGCTTGAGTGTTGGGCTGGATTTTTCTCTAGCAACCACTTCTCTGAGCTTCTGTAATGCCAGAGGTTCCTGCTCCCTGGCTGCCTGTTTCTTCTTACTCCTGGACAGCTCCCCTTTCATACTCCGCTGCAAGTCAGAATATGGGAATCTAAAAATATCTCAGTCATCACTGCACTGACATAATGCTTCTGTTGTTCCAAGAGCAGATTCTTTGTCAAAAGAATAGTTTCAAGAGCCAGTTAGGTTAAGTTCACTACTAGATGTGAAATGACTGAGCTTTTTTTATTATTTATTTTTCTCTCTCCCTCTTTCTCTCTGGACATAGAATTGCTTTAAAAAAGGTCTGGTTATGGCAGAAGAGTAGGAGGGAACTTGGGCCATAATTCAACCTGGAATTATAAAACCTGTTTTGACTTGACATGTGCAAAAGGCACAGGTGCTTGGCATAGTGTCTGACACATAGTAGGTGCTCAGAATATATTGGAGGGAAGGCTGAGAGGTAGTAAGCTACCTAGTATATATGCTTTAGTTCTTCCATTGTGTTTAAGTGAACTTTACTATCTACGATGTGTAAAGCATTTTCCTAGGCTCAACTGAGTTTCTTTCGTTCATATGTGTCATTTATTCATTCCTAGAGTGCCGACTTCGCTTTCCTGCAACTGCCATTTGCATGTGTAATTTCAGCTTATAATCTCATCTCTCACCCAAATATTCTTCAAGAGCAAAGTGCTGCTCTCTTATCATTAGCAGTCATCACAATGTCATTGATATCTAAATGTGACAGAAAATCTCTTTCTCTGTTTCACATGGTATAATATTGGAATCTCTGTAATCACCCAAGAAAGAAAATTCTCCAGTAGCTTTTTCCATAGGCTAGAGTGATTCACATCCACTCAAATTTACCTAAACCCTGGAATGCTCTCTGTGACAGGTACAAGGGCATGCTGTCCTCAGATCGAGTTTACTGATGAATGATGCCAACTAACATCCAGAGAGTAACCATCAATCAGTGAGTCACTGTGTTGTGTCATCAGATCACGATCAAGACAGTCTCCCAAGAGCATAACACTTGGCATGTAACAGGCACTCAGCGAATGTTTCATGAGTGAATAAAAGAATGAATGAATGAACACGCAGAATGAAGGAGTAAACTGGGCACTGACTTTACAAGTAAAATGGAGACCTGAAAATTATTGGCTCCTGTTCCAACCATCAAACCAATCTCCTTCCCATCAGCAAATCTTTTTCTCTTTCAATGACCTAAATACACAGCTCTTTTGTTTTGCTTTTATATAATAAATCTGGAACTCTGACAAGGTTCAATGCCTCTCATTCTCTGGGGCAGAGGTTTGAGAGAAAATTCAGCAAGCTTCCTTCACTCTCTGACAACAGAGCCCATGCAGACTTGAAAACACCAAATCTTCCAGACAAAATCTGGAGAAGCAAGAGGGGAATTTTTTTGTTGTTGCTGTTGTTGTATTGGGAGAAAAAATGCAGGCCCAGCAGAAAGGCATCTTATTTTTCAGGGAGAAACCTGAAAAGTAAATTCAAGCTCTGCTATCTTCTTTCCTAGATAAAAATATTCAGTCAGATTCTAGAGTTCCAATTTTATTCTATGTTGGCTATAGAATTATAACACTTCCTCTTAATTTTGCTTCACACTTTATATTGGTCTTTTGGAAATTAATACATGTAATACACATTCACTGGACAAAATTCACACAAAATAGAAATACATACTAAATGGAAATCCCTTTCTCCCCTCTCCCCTCTACTGTTCAACTTCTAGCTCCCTGAGGAATAGATTCTGAGGTGGGGATTAAACTGAACGATGGTGACTCACAACTGCCCTCGGTCACCAGAGTCATGGAGGAGTGAAGGAAGCAGGATTTGGAAGAGGTAGAAGTTAAACTGTGACTCAGTTTCCATAAAGGCTTCAGATGGTTCCTAAGGGGAACTTGGGAGCTGAGGTGGACGGTCAGATGACCCTAAAAGGACGCATGGGCCTTTGTGCACCATCCCTTCCACCACTCACTGGATGTGAGTTGTCCCTCAACCCCTGCAGTAGGGAGTGTAAATTGGAGGCTGCAGTCTCCTCCATTAGAGGGTAGTTCCTGGGTGGGACTAAGCTATGAGCAACCAGTAGCTAACATTTCCATCATGTGAGAGCATACATGCCTTGTTTTTTCAGGGTAGAACTGGGTAGCACACTAAAGAAATACACGGTATTATTATCCTTCCCAAATCCACACTTTCTATGTCTCTACGAACACATACAACATACATGTACACACACACGTGCATGCACACAAACACACAAACAAGCAGCAGTATAGCATCACAGTTAAAGATGTAAGTTCTGTAGCCAACCCTGGAAATTTACTTAGTCTCTCTGGGCCTCAGCCGTCTCCTTGGTTAAAGCGGGGGATGGTGACAATAGTACCAACCATAGAGGATTAAATGGGTGAATTAATGTCAAGTTCTGAGCATGGAGCTTGACACATAGAAAGGTTTAGCTATTTGACTGTGCTGCTCAATAATTATCTTGGACAAGCTTCTCTGTTACTCATAACGATGTACTGCATTCCTTTTAGTCTCCGAATAGTATTCTTGAATACTGAATCCTGAATACTGAATGGTGTGGAGTTGCCATAATGTCTTCAACAATTCCTTTCTACTGGGTACTCAAATTATCTCTGATTCCTCATACAAGTCATGTAGCAGTGAACATCCTTGTATGCTTATCCTTATACACTTGGAGAACTGTCTATAAGATAGATTCCTGATAATGAAATGGTTAGTCAAAGATAAGCCTATTTAAATTTTGACAGGTACTATTAATTGGCCTCTGAAAAGACTGCATAATTCTAACTTGGACTTCAGCATCATGAGATGAGAATGTTCTCCCCAACCCTTCCTCCTCACCCATCATGCACCGACACTGGGTATTAAAAATCATTTATATTTTTGCAAGTCTAATAGGTGAATAAATGGATTTCCTTGTTTTAATTTGCATTTCAATCCGTCCTTGAGAAATGAAGCTTTTTTTGTTTCTTAGTCACGCATATATAGTTGTTCCTTGATTTACAATGGAGTCAAATCCTGGTAAACTCATCATAAATTGAAAAAATCATAAGTCAAAAATGTATTTAATACACCTAACTACCAAGCATCACAGCTTAGCCCGACCTACCTTAAACATGTTCAGAACACTTACAGTAGCCTATAGTTGGGCAAAATCATCTAACAGAAAGCTGATTTGAATATTTCATGTAATTTATTATGCATATTGCTTTCACATCATTGTAACGTCAAGAAATCGTTAAGTCAAATCATCATAAGTTGGGGACCATCTGTACCTGCGTTTAATGACATATTTTTGTGTTTATATATTATAAATAGGTTCTATAGCTCTCTTCACTTATCTTTTTACCTTTTCAGGTGCCTCTCAACTTACAAAGGTTAAATTTCCATGTACTCAACTCTGCTAGTCCTCTTTACAGTACCCAGATTTGGAGTTCTGCGCATGTAGGAGGTGCAAAAGGAGAACTATCACAAAGTCAGGTTCAGATGCAAAGCGCACTTTATCCTCAGAACTTCAAGTTCCTTTAACAGCCCCCAAATTCTCTATCAGCCTGCAGTAGGCAGCTTCTTTTTGAGTCAATCCTGTTTTCTTTTTTTAGCCAGGTCTGATTATTAAAATCTTAGACAATGTCTAGCCTACAATCTCATTCTCCCAGTATCTTTTGCATAGATCTTTTTCCCTCCTCTTCTTTCTGCTTCTGCTTCTTCTTTTCACTTCTTTTGACTATGCCCAGGTTGGAGGGATAACTGGGGCACAGGTCAGCCTCCAGGAGTGACAGTTTCTTGTGCCATCATCTGGCTTGTGGTCACTTCTCTGCCGGCTCCCACTCTGTTCTCATTTCCGTTTGGTCCTGGCACCAATGATATGGCTACATTGCTATGTCTGTTGTTGGGGCCAGGACAGTTGGGAGGTAGAAAGAATGTTCATATTTTCAAACTGGTACCGTGAATTGTGAGTGGTTCTGCTGGTGTGGGGGCATCTGAGGAGCGCATGGTTGTCAAGAACGTCAGTTCCTGCTGCCATCTGGCATGGAGGACCTCCCAGTGGCAGTCCCATCTCCTTTTGGCCCTTGCCAGGGGCACAGACACATTCTTTATTGGAAACATATCTGTGGCTCCTATCCCTCATATAAACTTCAAGCTTCATTAGCAGGTATTATAACAGTGAGCTGGCCTTCTTCTGTGATGCCCTAAGTGTCACAAGGAACTTGGACAGGGGTGCTTCTGCCTCTTCAGCCACTCTAAAACATGGTCCCATTATGTCCTGCTGGTGTAGTGTCCAAAGTGTGAGCCGTTTGTTATGTGTCTTATGAGGAGATGTGGACAAGGGAGAATTAACACCTCACCAACTGTGCTTTACTCAAGAAAAGGACTCTTCCTCTTCTCACCTACCTATAGAGATTTGGGGAGGTTGATGTGTCACAGTTCCGGAGAGACCCCTGCTTTGCAAACCTTGCAGAGGATGCAAACTCTACATTCCAAAGATCTATTTAGGCTACTTTTGTCTGTTAGCTCTACAATGCTTGCCCAGAATATCTGCGACCTTGAGACTCAGCAAGAGAAGACTGATGACGATAATAATGATAAAGATACAACTTATTGATAGTAATTGTTGGACATTTTCTGGATTTCTGCTTTTGGTATGACAGAGTAAGTGCCCAGTAGACCAGTCTCCACAAATAACATCTATATATTTTGGACAAAATATATAAAAAGCAAAATATATCCAAAGGATCTAGAGAGCCAACAAAAGCAGATTTGAGACAGGAGCTGAAATTTGGAAGTGATCAACAGAGGGTGAGTTTGCCTTTTAGTTGCAATTTTGTCTTGAGAGTGGGCCATAGTCATGGTGTGACACAGGCTGGCTAAAGGAATAAGGAAAAACTTGCCATCTTTCTGGTCTCAAAAATCAGAGACAGAACTGAAGGTGGCCATGGCCTCTGGAAAGCGAAGAAGGAAGTGCAGAAAAGGAGAATGACAGATTCAGGGAGCCCCAGCTTCTATAAGTCAAGTCTTTCTAAATCTGCTGGCTGACCCTGAATTACACAGACTGCAAACCACCCAGCTACAGGAAAAAAGAGTTGAACTGAGATACCTGAGTCCAAGCAAGTTACTGCCTGCTAAAAATCAAAACAAATAAACAAAAAAAACCCTAAACAAATAAACAAACAAAAAACATTCTTTGAGGAAATAGAACAGAATCCAGAATCTCCCAATCTAATGATGCAATGGCTAGAATAATCCATAATTTCTCTGTAGAGATAACAATTGCTTCTTAAGGGTTGTTGTGAGACTTAAACAAGATGATGTACCTAGTGCAATGTTTACAAAGTGCCTGGCACGTAGTTAATGGATGAGTCACAACTTGTAACTCCTGGGACCTAGAGAAGGTATCACAGGAAACACCACCAAGACATAAATGGAATAAAAACATGAAGTTAAAAAAGAAAGCACAACTATTATTACCAGTGCATTTAGGTTCCAGAACCTGGAGAGTAGGGAAGAGGTATAAACAGGGAAGGAGGTCAGCATTCAAATTAGTTGTCAAAGTTGCCAGTGAGTTAGGCAGAGAGGGGAGGAAAAGTTTTCAAGAAAGTATAAAAATGAGCCAAATGTGGAAACAGGAGGCCAAAGAGTACCAGGAAGGTAAAAACCAAATACAAGTATATGACATAGCAAGAATAAAGACAAGAGCAGGGCCAGCTATGAGGAAGAAGGGCAGAGCCAAGGATTTGAGAGATTTGGGAGATAGGTTTGGGTCAGGTTCACAGGCTGACCTTCCACAGGTTTCCCGTGTGATGATGTGGCACATTTTCTCTGTTTATAAAGAGTCCTCTAGCCCTGCAATCCCAACTTCTTTATTACTTTATCCTTTCAAGGGAAAGCACTGAAAAGGCTAATTCAAGGTTACCCTCAATGAGTAAAATGGCAAAGTCCAATGGTTGACCAATAGAGTGGGGATGGCTTGGCCTAATTCAGGACCAAGGCCACCACAAGGCAAAGTCTAACCTCTCTCCAATATGATCTACTCATGTCGAACAACAAAGTTATCGAAATAATTTGGTCTGTGTGGATGAATTTCCTTGGCTGGTTACTCCTGATCAGTGTTGATCAATGTTTTACTTCCATGTTGAAAAACAAAGCGATGCCACACAAATGCAGAATTTAGCAAAGATTATTTTGTTTCCATTGACTGCAACATTACAACCCTAGAGTTATCTCAGAAATCAAATCTTTCACTTGGGACTAATGAAATTCTTATTCATATAATGATAGGTACGTGACAAACTGAAGAGAAAAAGCTACCTGATGATGTTTACTCAACAGGATTTAGTTTTTTCTTGTCTCAATGCTTGTCTCAAATTACCTATCTAGTGTAATTGAGCAAGGATATGACTTTGATATGTGGCATTGACTTGAAAATTGCTCACTGTATCTTCATTGTTATAAGACTGAGGAGAAAATCCTACATCAGATTAATTCACACTAGACTCAAACTCAAGAGACTGCTTTTATAAACCAAGAGGACCTTGATCGTTTCCTGCCTTGCATAGCTTCTTTTAAGCAAGCCTCCAAGCACCAAAGGCAACTGAACACGCCGCTTTGAGGCAGCATGCTCAGGCTACTGGAGCTGCCCACCCCACTCTGCCTCATGCTTTGCTCTCTAATGCCAATTTATCTTAGCTTCAGAGTTTTGACCTGCCTTCCATTTTACTTCCTTGCTCTTCAGAATGGGCACTTTATACTGATTCTTTAGCTTGATCTCTCGTTCTCTTTGACTGTGATTTCTCTTCACCACAATGAATGTCCTGACTCTGTTGATGCCATGTAAATCTCTCCTCTTAATCAGCTTAGCCCAGCTCCTAGGATCTTCCATGAGCCACAGGCTCCCAAGGCCCCACTATCTCCACAATGGGTTTAGAGTGGGACCTGAAGAGCCTGATCTTTCAAAACGCACCTCTGAGGTTGCATTTATTTCCTTAGAGTGGTAGCTGAAGAGGTACATTAGAAGTTAGGTTGAAACCTCTTTGAATTACTTTGTCAGAGTCCTTGAACATTGTGGCAGAGACTGTTCTTTTGATAATGGTAATGATCTCCAGCCACAGAGGGATGGGATGGTATAATATGTTGTAGACATGTTTCTTTCTGAAGAATGAGGCACAAGAGGACTCTGCCTTATTATTACAATATATAGTGAAGAAAGTAGACCCTACCATCCCCTATGCATCATCTTCAGGCCCTCCGGGGATGCATATTGTGTTCATTATCAGTACAGCTGGCTTCGTGGACAGAGAATGTACTTGGAGCAAGATCAACCTGAGTTTCAAGTTTACCCTGCTCCTAAGACTAGGACTCAGCTTTCTCATGTATAAAATGGGCATATTGCCCAGTGTGTGTGTTGGTGTGTGTGTGTGTGCGCGCGCGCACGCATACGCGCACACGCTTGCACATGCACATGTGTATATATTATTACATTGTGTCAAGAAGTATTCTAATCACATTATAAGTGTTACTTCATTTGGTCTTTATAACAATACCATAAGGCAAGTACTATTGTTACCATTCCATTCTGCAGATGGAGAAACTGAAGCATGAATAATTCAAGCCGCTTTTGAAAGCCACACAGCTAGCAAGTGGCAAAGTCATGATCTCAATGTGGCAATGTGGCTTCAGAGTTGGTGCTCTCAGCCACTGCCCTCCACTGTCCCCTGTGGTACCTCCTCATAGTCAGTACTCAGCAAATGAGGGCAGTTGTAACAATAACAGCAATTATATCCTCACCACATATTGAAGGCAATCCCACAATGCGTTGTCAATTTATTAATCAACTAGCAAAATATATGCAAATGTGGCGAACACTTGCAAATGCAAATGTGCTTACAAAATGTGAAAAATAAATTAATCTTTTATTTTCCATGCACTTCTGCAATACCTCTCCCCCCTAGCAGCACACCTGGTGCCCCGTGGGTGTTGAACGAATGCTTGTTAATTTGTGTCTCACACTGTCTGATCATAGAACATAATGATATAAATACTACCATTAATATTACAATTGTCATGAATGAGAATTTCCTATTAAAGAACAAGAGCTTTTGGAACATGAGTGTTCAGAGGTCCAGGCTGAATGACCCTTCCAAAATCTAGTAAAGTTCTAAGTTCTGCAGCGGACATAGGACAGTCAGTTCAACCCTATAAGGACTGAGGGGTTTACTTCTGTCTTTGGGGACCATTTTCTGTAAATGTGAGAGGGCATTTTTGCCTCTCAGTCTTGTTCTGAAGTTTGCCCAATTCATAAATTTGACAAGGGAATAAAAAGCCACGCTTTCCCCACTGCCATTGGCTCTTGATACGGTCAGCCTTCAGAGTCCAGGTTACTCTTTGTTAGAGAAAACGTGCAGAACTAGGACCAAAATAATCACTAATGCACAGTGTACCAGGCCGCAGTGTTCCGGCTCCCTCTTCCCTTTCATGTTAAATTCGCTCCCTTAACTAAGTGGCCCTCTGCAGAGCCAGCCTTGTGACTAATGGGCCTTTGATCAGGTTTTGCTTCCTGATGGCTGTACATACAAATGAATGTTTATCCCAATTAAATAATGAACATCGATTCTTCCTACCCTCTGACTACGAAGTGTGCCCTCTTCTCAAAGTACCCCCATTGTTCTTAAGTCAAGGGTAATATCCTCTCATTTGGAAGATCTCTGCTTGGGGGCTGGAGCGTGTGTAATTTAGGACACTTTGGGGGAAAAGAGCAAGGGTCGAAGATGTTCAGGGAACAGATTTTCTAAAAGCTGCTAGCATGTTCCAATGTGGCAGGAAGGCTACAACAACTGCTAGTGTGTAAAGTCCTCCATATACGTTATTTCATTTTATCTTCGTATTACTCTTATCATTAGCTCCTTTGTACAGAGGAGGCAAATTAAGAATATGAGGTTCAGGGTCTAAGTGAGCTTCTGGAAGCTGTGTTGCTGGTCAGTGACTGAGTCACAGCTCAAACAGCCCAAACCAGGTTCTACGTGTCTCCGAAGTTTTATTTCCTCAATACCTTGGATGATCACTGACTTTTTCTCATACACTAAAAATAGTACTGGGTTTGCGCTCTGGGTAGTTTCCTGCTAGCTCTATGGCCTCAGTTAAGTTGCATATCCTTTCTGATCTGGAGTTCTTCATCTGCAAAGCAAGACCAAACAGCACCTGCTCTGCCAACCTGACCAAATTCTTGTGAATGGGATTTGCGCATGATAATGGGCTGTGCAAATGTACAGGATTATTACATGTGTATAAACAGCCTTTGTTAATCTGTTGCAGTCTCTGGGCCCCTCCAGATACTTTGTTTCTTCTCTTTCCTGACTCCAAAAGCAACACTTGGGTCGCTTCCCTAATAACAGCTTTTTTATTTTATTTTTTTCCATTATTAGGGACGATTCTGTCTTGAAGTTGGAACAAAAATGGCAATAGAACGTGCTTTCATGGGAATTTCAAATATTCTATTTTTCTTCAGGAAAGAAGAAATAGGAGCCAGCAGAATAGCAATTAAATCCATAGTTTAAAAACAAATGGTACTAAGGTACAGATGATATCATGCAATAGTTGGAATTTCTCCTGTTTTCTCAGGCCAGCAGAGTAGGGCAGCCCTCTGAAATCTCACACCAGCTGTTAGCATCTGTTTCAGGGGTTGCCACTCCCATGTGTCTCTGGCAAATTCCTTCTCCAACTCAAATCTGTTGTATTTAACTCCTAAAATAACTCAGGAAAGCATGAGGGGTCCTGGAGCTGCCTGAGCCATCCAGGGTTCATATGGTATCAGAGGGGTCTTGCTCCATGTGGCAGGTCCCTGGAATGGAGACTCACTGGTCACATAGCAGGAACCAGTAGCCGAGTCTATGTCCCAACAGATTATCCATCTGGCCCCTCCATTGCAGCTGGGTTGACACACTCCACAGGAGACAAAAGGAACTTGTGGCCTGCCTAATCAGCATCTCCTCTCATGGGCCACAAAATCTGTGCATTTTATCCAGAAAAGAGACTCATCAGGGGCATCAGATTGAGGCTAAATTACCGCTTGTAGCTGGCCATGAGGCACAACATCTAATCTATGACAAGTACACCCATCTTGAACCAGAGATTTCCTGGAGCTTAACCACCTACTACCATACCAGGAGGGAAGTATAGTGGTTCTGCAAAAAGTTATCATAGAATTACCATGCAACTCAGAAATTCCATTCCTAAGTATATACCCCCCAAATTTTAAAAAAGTAAACAAATCCTGACACAAATGTTCAAATACGCAATAGCCAAAATTGTGTGAAAACAACACAAATGTCCACCAATGGATGAATGGATGTACAAATTGTGGTATACCCACACAATGGAATATCATTCAGCCATAAAAAAGAATAAAGTACTGATACGTGTTACACCATGGGTGAAGGTTACAGATGAGAAGCCTTCCATAGTAATAAGTAAAACCAGACACATAAGAGTACATACGTTTTATATAAGTATATTGTATAGGAAGTAAAAAACCAATGGGCAAAATGAACTTACGCCGTTCAGAGAGGATACTGCTACCCTTGGAGATGCGTAGTTGACTGGAAGGGCTCATGCGGGCACTTCTAGGCTGCTGCACTGGTACCATTTTGTTTCTTGATCTAGTGTCGATGACGTGAGTGCACTCATATTGTGTGCTCTTTTTTAATGTATACTATATATTCAGTAAAAGTTTAAAACTAAGCCAAGGAAATAGGAGTGTAAAACTAATCAGTAAAATCAAAAGTTAGTCTGTTGAAAAGATTAATTAAAAAAGAAAAAGAAAGAGGGGAAAGGACTACGTTGTACAAACTGTCAGTTATAAAAACAGTCGCAAGCATGTAAAGTGCAGCGAAGGAAATACAGTCAGTAATGTGGTAATAACTACGTATGGTGTCAGATGGGCACTAGACTGACTTATTGGGGTGATCACTTCGTAAGTTTTTTAATGTTGTACACCTGAAATGAATATACTATGATAAATGTAAACTGTAACTGAAAAATATCTTTTAAATGTCAGAACAAAAAATGTACCACATTAATAAAGGACAGGGTATGGTCTAAAAAAAAAATGGAGAAAAGGCAAGTGAGTAATATTAGGAATAAGAAAAAACATAATTGCCAGTATAGATGGAGTTGCAAATTTACAGCAGAATACTATATACAGATTTAGTCCAATGGCCTTGAAAATCTTGATGAATACTTTCTAAGAAAACAACTAAAACTAAGAATTTAGGAGAGCGGCTGCCAATCAGAGTACTCTCCTGCTGTCTGGAGTCTAAACAATTGCTGAATTCATAACCCCTCTTCTCCTGTCAGCATCTGGAGGGGCCACGTCCACATGCACATGGTCTGACCAATTAGTGAATGGCTAGCGGCCACAAGGAATTGTAGGCCCCTTGTTTGGCAGAAACTATAAAACCTGCCACAGAAAGAAGGTGGTGGGAGTCACTGTGGTCAGAGTCTAAATCCATTTTTTATGAAACTGTAGAGCACTGGGCTGAGACTTTGTCTTGTTTGCCTGCTTGAGGCCAGGTGATGTCTAAGACTGGATGGCTCATACCTATTAAAAGATGCAACATTACATTGGGGATGGATATAGTACTTTTGTTGTAATAAATATTCTGTTATTTAAAGGTAAGAAGCCACTCTTTTCTTGACAGGTGCTTGGAAATGTGACTTTTGCTTTAAATAAGTTTTTAAAGAAACGTTAACTCGTGTTATGGAAGGGAAAGAATACAATAAATGTTAGGTTTAGGCAATAACCCATTAGCAGTTGGGCAGGATGTCATTGAGGGCGTTTTTTCTTTGGAAGCCCTAATTTGACTCCTGAAGGTTAAAGAAACTTCGAGTAAGAAGAAATGACCAAGAGGATCAGAAGGACCCAAGAGAACCAGAGTTTATGGGGCTGAACAACCTGGACTTTCCTGGTTACTTCAGAAAGGCAATTTTTGTGATGAAAACAAAAGTCAGTACAGAAATGGCTGGAGTAAAAGGGAGAAGGGGGCCTTTCCTTGGAGTGGTGGTGGTGGGGGTAGCTTTTGTGAAGTGTGGTAGTGTTATAAAGGTAGAGGATCAATGTGTCCAATCCCATCCACTGGGTCTTCCACTGATGAGGGAGGCAGGGGCGAACAGCAGACTGCTAGTATGACATTTCATACACCCCACTAGCAGATGGTCTTTTTTATTCCTGTATGGTATATGTGTTTGTGTGTTTTTTTTTTTTTTTTGTTTTTTTTTTTGAAGAGGTGCTCAGTTGGTTCGAGTAGCCGGTAAAGGTGGTCTGTTTATGCTTAGGAAGGAACTAAGCATATTTGTGGGCTAAAGAGAAGGCTCAGGCTGAAAATGATAAAAATACAAAAAAGAAAATGGAAATAACGGTGGAGCAAGATCCTAGACTCAGGAATATGAGAGACTGTGAACTGAAGGAGAAGGTCGGCTTTAGAAATGAGGCCAACTAACAGAAGGAGCATGACCTCTCTAGGGGGTTAAATAGTGGCCTCCAAAATGTATGTGCATTTCAAAACCCCCAGAACTTGTGAAGGTGAGCTTGTCTGGAAATAAGACCTCCGCAGATATAATTCATCTCTAGATGATCATCTTGGGTTTAGGGTGGGCCTTAAATCCAGTAACTGGTGTCTTCATGAGATAAAGGACAGGGAGAGCTGAGACCCACAACACAGAGGAGACGTATAGGGGAAAAGGCCATGTGAAGATGAGTGCAGAGACTAGAGTGCCTTTTACTTCTGTACTACAGTGAAAGGGAATATTCCTTGAGATATATCACAGTTTTGTTCACTTACAGAAAACCTTGCAGAACATGACAATTTCACAGAGTCTCATAAAGAGAGTGCTTCATCAGATCTAAGATTCTTGGTTCAAGTCTTAGGGAAGGGAAGAAGGAGGCCAAACTAATATCTGGTACAGGGTAGCAGAGACCTTGCATAAGGTGTAAGAAGGAAGAGGCATTGAGGAAGAGAGAAAAGTTCAGAGCAGCACTGTCCAATAGGAATGTAACATAAATCACAAATGCAAAGCACATATGCAATTTGTATAAGAAGTAAAAAGAGGTGAAAGCACTTAAGTGTCCATTGATGGAAGAATGGAAAATGTGCTATATACATACAACGGAACGTTACTTAGGTAAAAAGGAAAGAAATTCTGACACATGCTACAATGTGGATGAACCTTAAGGGGTATTACGCTTAGTGGAATAAGCCAGTCATAAAAGACAAATACTGCATGATTTCACTTACATGAGGTACCTAGAAATGAGAGTCAAATTTATAGAGACAGAACGTAGACGGGCGGCTACCACGGACTGAAGGAAGGAAAGAAGGGGGTTGTTTAATGGTATAGTGTCAGTTTTTCAAGATAAAAAGCGTTCTGGAGATTGGTTGCACAACAACATGAATTCACTTACACTACGGAACTGTATACTTAAAAATGGTTAAGATACTAAATTTTATCTTAAAAAAATATGTTTATTTTACCACAATTTTTAAAACGTAAAAGAAAAAAAACCACGTAAAATTAAATTTAGGAATATATTTTATTTAACCTATTATATCTAAAACATTATCATTTCAATATGTAATCAATACTAATTTATTGAGATATTCTACGTTTTTAAAATACTAAGCCGTTTTTACACTTATGGCACACTCCAATTTGAACTAGCTACACTTCAAGAGCTCAGCAGCCACAGGTGGCTGATGGCCATCACACAAAACAGTGCAGGTCTAGGGCACTGACCAAGGAGCGGCCTCAGCTGGAATTCTTGCTTTTCCTTACAAGGGCACCAGTGACTGGCCCCATGGTGCTATTTTTTCAGAGCCTTCTTCCTTTAGGAACTTGCCTTTGAGAACCAGGCATGGCCTGAGACCCAAGTTTTTTTGTGCAGCGTCATAAGCGAATAGTTCTAAAAGCCATCCCACAACCCTGTGTCAAGAGAGCCCACTGAGCCCACTTTCGCTTTCCCAGGGAAACCCTTTCTTGTGACTGGTCTGAGCCTCAATCCAGTGCGAACTTGTTGGTACATCACTGAGGTACGGTCGTAGATAACAGACTCGCTAGTTCTGTGACCTTGGACAAATTGTATAACATCTCAGGGCATCTTCCCTGGTGAAACTGAGATAAGGATGGTGGCCATCTTATAAGGTTATTCTGAGAATTAACTCAAAATGCATGCACAAAGCCTCAGTCAAAAGTGCATAGTAAACAGTGTTCGTCACTTCATTATAAAAATCATCATCATTGTCATTCTCATGATTACTGTAGTCCATTTTAGCGGTACAATAGTGTTCTAAAGTTCTTTTAGACTGTCATTCATTCCCCAGCTAATGTTAAATGAGGTGATGGTTCAGTGATTAAGAACACAGACTTGTAGACTGCTCAGGCTCAAACTGTGGTCCTGGTACTTTCAAGTGGCATGAAACTCTTTTCTCAATGCCTCCTCTTTATCCCCTGGCCTCAAACACATGGCTCCATCTATCCTGCAGCATAACTTCCTTGTGTCTCAATTTTTAAATTTGTAAAATGGGAATAATAATAGCACACACTGCATACGATTGCTGTGAGGATTAAATGCACTAATGTAGATGAAGCACCTGAAATATGTCCTGGCACTTAGCTAGCCTTAGGTAAGTGGAAGCTGTTATTACTGGGCAAAAGACTGGGGATGCAGCAATAAACAAAGCAGGAACTATAATTGCTCTCCCAGAGAATAATCTTGCAAGAAAGCTAGATCTTAAACCGATAAACTATAAAGATTGAGGAATGTTATCAAATGAGAAGTCTTCACTAGTGTCTTTTTAAACTAGTGTGCTACAATTTAAAAGCCTCTCGTCCTCTCCTTCACAGACAAAGCTTTATTTTCTAGCAAACTGTGAGCATGCCATTTCTCCTGATCTGTCTGTCATCTGAAGCAGCAAGGCTATCTTTCCTTCTCAGACCACTGCCCCATCACCTCTACTTGAATCCAGATGTACCAGTGGGCCATCAGTTTTGTAAATCAGTGCTCCTTCTATTAAGCCCTTGCAGACTGAAATATTGAATAACACTCCTAAAAAACCCACACCAATCACATCTGCTAATAAATGGTAGGAAAATCTTGCTCCCAAGATACTGTCATTTCCTACTTGACACAGGTCATGGCTGGCAAACGCATGCTGAGTTTCTGTGCGGCATCCACTGGGCACTCTTGGCCTTTGCACCAGTAATTACGGAATGAACAAAAGAGATTAGTACTGAAGCAATCTGTGGTGAGCTACACAGGAGGTCAGAATTGCACAGTTTAATCTCCAAATTGATGTGATACAAGAGAAGACGATATAAAAGAACAAATAAATTGTTGATAAAACTGTCCTCATAGGAAGCAGGAACTGAAAGGAAACATTCTACAGCTCTTATTCGGTAACAGTTGGCATGCAGCCCTGACTGACCTCCATCATTAAAGGCTGTGTATTTGGGAGAAGTACAGACAGCAGTGGAGACCCTAAAACATGCTTCTTTTTTCTCTCAATAAGCTTAGCTAGTCCTCACCTTCCCAAGGGCTCCCCCTCCTCCCCCTCCCACCCAATTATCAGGTCTCAGCCTCAAATACTGTCCAAGGAGTGTGTTCACCTCTATGCCAGCTCTGTCAGGGTCAGGGAGGAAAATGGATGGGCCTGAGGAACCTGTGTGATCAAGCCCCATGGTTTGAACAAAATTCTAGGCTGGCTTTCCCTCCTGTGTCCGCTGCTCATCTTTCTGGGGCACCCAGAATGGAGAGCATCTCCCCCTCCCTTATTCACCTCTTATAGAGATGGAAAGGGGAGGCTGCTGAACATGGCTTCCTCACGTGAGGCACTGGCAAAGTGAGGGAACCTGAGAAGCCTCAGGCTTGTCCAAGGGAGAATGATACTGCCCAGTTTAATTAGGACTCAGAAAGCCAGCTTAAACCAGCACCTTTTTATAACTCCTAATTTAGAGAGAGGTGGAGTGCGGGCGGGGGTGTTGTGAGAGAGAGAGAAGAAAAAGAATCTAATGTGCATGAAGCTCTAGATAAAAATAATATCAAAATGAATTGATATGTATCTAGACCATATTACTGATGGTTTTGGACAATAGAAATATGTTTCAGGGAACAGTTTGATAATAGGTAGGAAAAGCCACAAAAATGTTCATATGTTTTACCTCACTACTATCAACAGTGAAAATTCATCCTCCCTTCAATTTCTATTTTTTAAAAGAAAGGGAAATAAATAACACTGTTCAATGCACAGAAATATTCACAGTGGCATTACAATTATGGGAAAACTAGAAGCAATTTTAATAGCTGACAATTGCTAAACAGATTACAGCACATCCATTTAAGGGATTAATCCATTTCCTCCAGCCACAATTAAACATCTATGTGAAAGCTCTCCTGGAAGATGGGAAAGTATTTATGGAATAATACTGGGGGAAGAAGCAGAGAAAAGGAATACATCTAGACTGTGGTTCTTTTGTGTCGAAAAGGCATACTTGGAAAAAGACTGAGAGAGAGCATAAGAACCAGAGGTAGTAAAGGGGTAAGACTAGGAGAAAGTCTTCAAAACAAAACAAAACAAAACAAAACCGTGTAATGTTTCCATAATGCATTGTTACTAGTAATTGCAAAACAAATAACAACAAAGCATAGGCATCAAATTATTCATTTCGACTCATTTCTTTGGCTTTCCCAGGGTTGCTTAAATTAGAACCTCCCAACCAGTATACCAAAGCACGCCACTGTGCAATGGATGAGTTCCAGGTGGTGTGATGCCCTGAGTATTGAACCCTTTCCACTGGATTGGCCACTTGAGCACCCTAGCTAGCCACTCATCCCCAGCTTTGAGCAACCTCATCTGTTTAGCCTGAAGTGTCACAGTAGCAGAAAGGCTGGAAAGCAATGCCTCAGTGAGAGGATTTCCCGTGAAGCCCATCCCCTGGTTCATATTTCACCGCACACCCATAGCAACTTCTGCCTCCAAGCATCGGCTGACTGCTCTCCTCCCAGCCGGGTCCCAGCATGAAGTCTCTCAGACTCCCCCACCTTCATTATGCACAGCTGCTCAAAGCCTGCTCTTTGGATAAGCTAAGCGTCGCTCCCTGACTCCCTCCTTTACTCCCTTTCTCTACTCCTTCTTGAAAGATGAACTTGTGTGCATTTACTTCACATGCTCAAGCATCTAAATATTCGGCTTAACATGCTCAGCCACATCAAAGCTTCTAAAGAGAGAAGGAAGGGTGAGAAATAACCATGTCTTTTGATAACCAGAACACAACCAAGTTTATGACCAGGTGTACTTTTACTCAGCACATTATTTAGCATCAGTAAGAATAACCTAAAGGTACTAAGCAGCTCCCTACTCTAAGACGACCTGATGCCAGCTACAAAAGTGCTTTAAAGCAAAAAATTCTCTCCTGCCCCTTTTCAGCTTCCGTCTATCTGATGTTCACAGGAAATTCCAGGCTTAATTTTGAAAAGAAAAAGAGCCATTAAAAAACTTTTCCAAAGTTCAAGACGGCATCAATGCCGTCAGCCCTGAGAGACCTACTTATTTGCCCTGGGCTGAGAAGATGCACGAAACGATGCCCATGCTTTTCCATGCCAGGGCTGTGCTCATTGAACTCTTTTAACTGAGAAATTACACCTTGTGGGTTTGGTGCTGTTTACTACAGACAACTCAAGCTGAGAACCAAAGATACAAAAGTTGCCCTCGCCCCTTTGCGGCTAGTGGGATGTAAATGCCCCTGCAGAGGAACGGCCAGATGGCAGAGGAATGGAGACTCGCACAGCTGCAAGAGAAACTTGGGAAAGAAACCCCCTGGGAGAGTCCTCCCGCTCCGGAAAGCTCTCTTAGGCTGGGGCATCTTTCTGCCATGCAGTCCACTCTCAAGGATGAAGATGAGGGGAAAAAAAAGAAACTATTCCCCACCTGCTGCTCACATTTGTTAAGATCAGCAAGAAAATGCAAGTGTGTGTGGGCACACTCTTGGTCCTCCTTTGGAAGAAGAGAGCAGATCCCAAACGCACTTGTTATTTATGTAAACCATCCCTCCCACCCCCAGCTACAAAGCCCCAGCCCACACACGCAAGCTCACCTCCTGGCCAAGCCCCCTCCCCAGCATTCCTCTCCCAGCTGCCGAGAAATCATAAAATGCTACTCACATGTGGCAGCTTCAGCCTCCCTTTACCTCTCCCCAGCCTGTGCACGGGCTCTGGTCGCTGCTGCTGCTTCTGCTGCTTTTCCTGCTGCAAGTGAAACAAACCTTCATCGACAGAGATGGTTTTCCTCTGGGCTGCTTTGTCTGAGATTCCCCAGATGAACGCTGACTCGTTTATGTCATTATCCGAGTTCGATAGCTCCCCTAACACAGGCAGGGCTTTGGGGCTGTCATCTTCCACTGGCTGGGCTTCTGGTGAGAGAAACAACAGACCTGCAACTGACAACTGATCAACTGATCGCTTGAGAACACTCCAGGGGATGGCAACCCAAGACTACGAGGTAACACATTAGCTTGCAATGATACCACACACAGCCGTAGATCATCTGTCTTCTACTGGCACTGTGAGCCTAACCAAGTTGAAGGGACATTATTTATGAACTTAGAACTTCCAGAATGACTCCAGGTGAAGCCACATGGGCATTATAAAGTACAGTGTCATAGAAGGATTCTGCCACCCTTGGACGTGTTCCACATTGTTGAAATGGATAAGGGGGGTAATGTCATTTGGTGGTTAAAAGTTCAAGGTTTTAGACAGACCAAGGTTTATAGATGTTTATGTCAACTTAGATTCAAGTGTGAGCTCCATAATCTGTTAGCTGTATGAATCTGGGCAAAGTCCTTATCCTTTTGAGTGTGCAAATTAGGGAAAACAAACTCACTCTGAAGATGAGCTGCAAGAAGTAAGTGTGATGGTACGGACACACTGTAGAGTTCAATGCATAGCTGGCACCCCACAGGAGAAATAAAGATCCCCCGTCCTGTAGTAGTCTTTTGTTCACTTCGGGGACTCATCTCTTAATGAAGAACTTGATGATTGTACAATAAAATAGCAGGGTCATTCCAGTGGTCCATGTTGCTAATTGTCTCCTCAGAGGAAACAGAGTATGATACTTTACAAATCTGAGTAAGCCTCAAGTATATCAGCATGCTTGGGGGTCCATTTCTCAGAAATGAGTCACCAGGCAATCGAAGCCGCCCAGGAAGGAGAAGACACTGACTCTACTGCTTCCCTTAGAAATAGACTTGTAAGAACAGAATAGAAATCTACTTCCGCTATAGCTCTTTATTCAGGAGAACTGAAATTTCTCACGACCAACAGATTTTGACACACAAATTCTCAGTAGGGGCGTCTGTATTCATTTCAAAGAGTAAATAAGAGTGTGTCCAAGGGATGAGAAAATTCTACACCATTAATGCCTGAGTAGATCTCTGAGGCATCTAGTCCTAACTTCTCTTTTCCCAGTTGAGAGCATCGATGTTCAGGGCCTGGTCGTTACCAACTCGCCCTCCATTCCCCATCCCCTACAAAGCAGAAGATGAGAGCTTGAACGAATGCCAGCTACTATTTGGGGGAATTTCTACCATGTTGAGGTAGTTTCAGTGGAGCCAACAAAAACTAGACCCGGGGTTAGCAAATGTCTTTGCCCTGTCTATCATGCTCCCTCCTACCCTACAAAGAATATTAGGTGGAAAATACACTTTTAGGTCCAAAGCACATGCCACTGTACTCCAGGTGAATCAGGTGAATGAGCAAATGTTAAAGCCTGGACTAGAGCAGTTATTAATAAAGTCTTCTCCCATGAAGCTGATGTCCTTTTAAAATATGAAAGGAAGACAGGAGGAAAAGAAATAGTCAACTAAATCCCAGTTTCCTTCTAAGAGCTTAGAAAGTCTCAATAAAATCCCATAAAAATGGAAGGACCATATACTAAGGAACATGTGCAAATACTTGCACAGTGTCTGGTATAGTGTAAATGCTCAATGAATGTTAGTAATGAACAATAACCAATAAGAAGGGAGATAAAGGAATTGCTATCATTCAGCTCATAAATTGTACCAGCATTACATGAACATTTTACGTATATTGACTCATTCAGTTCTCCACAGGCAGTCTGTAAGCAAATCCTGACAGCACTACCTTTAAATATATCCAGAGTTTGACTACCTCTCATTTTCTCCATGGCTATTCACCTAGTCCAAGATACCATAATACCTTGCACGGGCCATTTCAGTAGCCTCTCAACAGTTCTGTATGCTTCCACCCCTGCCCTCCTGCAGTCTCTTGTCAATGCAGTGTGACCTTTTAAAACTAGGAGCCAGATCATACCACCCTCTGCTCAAAATGTTCCAAGCTTCCCATCTCGCTTAGGAAAAAAAGACCAATGTCCTTATTGGCCTCAAGGTCCTTAAAGGTTGGGCCCTTGCCTCCCCTCTTCTTACACCCCTGAGGCCATCTGCCATTATTCTCCCATTACTATTAATGCCCTAGACATAGAGCCTTCTTGCTACTTTTTGAACATACATGCGACCCACCCAGGGCCTTTGAACTTGCCGTTTTCTGTGCTAGGAGCACTGTAACCCCATACACCTACCTGCTTTATTTTTTCATTCCTTCCACCTACTTTTCAATGTCATTGTCTTAGTGACACCTTCCCTGATCACCGTAAAGTCACTCTCTTCTCAGCAGCCCCTTTCCCCCAACTCCATAATACTAACCACCAATAACACACTACCTGCTTCCTATTTTTTGTGCATGTTGTTTATCTCCCAAAGAATCTCTCTATGAGAATGTAAGCTTGGCGACAGAGGCTTTTAAAACTATTTCACTGCTGTATACTGCCTAGAGCAGAGCCTACACCAAGTAGGTTCTCATTAAATATTTCTCAATTGGTGGATGGAACTAAGAGGATAAAATCTCTTATCAAAGGTCAGAGTTGACACATGATATAGCGAGCCTTAAGCAGATATTTCTGCTTCCATATCCCTTATTCTTTCCAATGCACCAGCCGTGCCTCTATCAAAGTGTCATGCAAAACAAACCATTGCAGACTTACTGCCATGTTTTAATTTCTAGTGACTATTGGGACTTATGCTACATTTCAGTGACTTCAGGCTGCATGTCTGTCATTGTTTGCTAACATTTCTATCAACAAAATATTTTGTGAACTGCAAGTGTATTTTACCAAAGGGAAGAACAGCCACTTTATTTCTTTGAATAGATTTATTGAAATCAATGTTCTGGCTGAAATGAGAATTTTCCTTTTAAAATTTCTTTTGTGCACCAAATTATTTGGGGGGGGGGGAACAATGCACTGGAGAAATCGAATTTTTGAAACATATTTCAGAAGTGGTGTTTGAGTGCTACAGGGACCAGAGGCTCTGTGAATTACTTTCAACAATACGTGGGAAAATGAATTCACTTTTTGTTTGTAAGTTTTCATTTGGTACTCTGAGGATCGCTTAATGCAGAGAATCTTTCCATCAGAAAGACATGCTATCCTCACAGGCAGTATTCTAAGAGATCCTTCAGTGTGGAGAATGCTGGTGAAGTGGCAAAGATCTCTGGCTTAGGAGTAAATTCTAAGTTCCATTCCCAGTTCTGTCCCTGGCATATGGGCAACTTTGGGGAAAGTGCTTCAGTCCATTTGGTCCTCATTTCTTTATCTATATAAAGAGGTTGGACTAACTTATCTCTGTTATTTCTTTTAGGTTTAAATTTTTGTTAGACCATGGGTTCTATTTCCACTTGTGAGGGTAGATATGATGTAACTAAGTTTAAGCAAGCAAACTCTATTATAAGTAGACCAAAACAAACTGTTCTATCTCAGAATGCATGCATTCATTCATTCCCTCATTTAATGAGTACATATTATATCTGGCACTCTGTTACATGCTTGAGGATACAAAGAGGAGTAAAACACAGTCTTTGTATTAAAGGGGTTCATAAGCTAGTACAGGATATGATAAAACACACAGACAATTGCGATGCTGTGATGGTGGAGGAAACAGAGGAGGACGACCGCATTAAGCCTTGGACTTATAAAATGACTTTTTGGAGGAAGTGACCCTTGAGATGAAGCTTGAAAAATGAGAAGGAGTTGTCCAGGAGGAAAAAGCTAGAAAAGGATGAAATTGGTGATTCGGATGCAGAAAATAACACCTGTAAAAGAGAGAAACCTGCCAGGACTGGACCCTGTTTAACCAATTAAGATTTGGGAGTAGAAATCTGACTTTATATCTTATTTCTCCTGCTAGTCTCTTATCTTTCTTCATCACAAGGATAGGAAAAAGTAATATTTGGGTTTTAGAGGCTATTTAAAAGCACTGTATACAAAAGATGGCAAAGGAGTTGACTAAAGTCAAGGTCTGGAAACTACCCTTACATGTCTGTGCTAATACTGTCCTTGTGACCGGCCTTCTGTTATCTCCCACCCCTGATCCTCACTATGCTGCCGGATAAGTTACGTAGGTGTCCATGACCATTCCAAATGGACTGACATTCATCATGCAATGATGTTATGTGGCTGAATCGCTCTTGCATGAAGAAATGTTTTATGAGGAAGATTAGAGAGAACGGTGCCAGACATCCTGGGCCTGAGTCCTGGTTCAGACTTACTTTCTTCATCTGTAAAATGGAAGATAATAACAGTACTTATTTCAGAGGTTTGTGAATTAATTGAGGTAATCAATATAAATCTCTTAGCACAATGCCTGGCACAGGGGAAGAATCCGATAAATTCCAGTTGATTAATTCAGCCCTCTGCACTTTCTCAGAAATTTTAAACTAATTTAGTGTTAGGTCATTTGACTCAATGCACTCCTCATATTAAACTATGAAAACTGGAATTAAATTGTTAGATTTTAACTATGTTGCAGAAATCATTGCCCAAGCAATTGTTAAGCAATCTTATCAGCTCTCAACTTGCTAATTTTCAGTTACTGGGTGACTGGCAGCCAAGACTAAGACACACTCATGAGCTAAGACTAGGGTGAGATCTGCCATGGATGCTTCTTTCCTTAAAGTTACTTGATGTTTGCAAACCCTTTTCCATTTGGGCTTCTTAAGGGTGGGGATTTGTCTTCAATTTTATGTCCCTAGTGCTTAGCACAATGTGTGGCACTCACACATCCTTTGTGAAGACTTGCACTGGCCTGCCACGACTGATCCCACTTAGACCTTGTAGATATCCGATTGCATATGTCCACTGACTGTGCATCACTGCAGAGCTGCAGGGTAACTGGACATCTATGACGCCAAGTCACCATTATAGAAAGTGTGACCAGTGTAGCAAGATGGCACTTAGGTACATATCAAGACATTGGACCCTGAGCCCAGGTGTGTCATAGAAATGGAGCTTGCAAAGGCAGTTTTAGCAACCATTAGGGAATCTTGTTGAAGTTTCAGGATTTCATATTGGGGGGTTAAGAGACTTTGCATTACTTAGGTTTTTCAAGATCTAGTAGGAGCTCATGATGGGCAGGCAAAATCCCATAGTTACTGATTTAAGGACTAGGGAGAGACAAAGCCACACTTACTGAACAGTTCCCAGACTAATCTCTTCCAATATTCTTCCCAGAAAACATATTCTTTCAGTTAATTCCCATTAAATATAACTTTCATAAGATATAGATGTCAGATTGCTCATTGTCATCAAACTTTTAACCTAATACTCTACTAGACAACTTCAGATACTCAATACATTTTCATGGAATAACTAAAAGCATGCACAAAGGAATTTTTTTGTTCTCATAATTAAATAGGGGTCATTTTCTTCTGTCTCCCCAAGAAAGAAAATATGTTAAACAAAGCAGAGGCATCTTGATGATGCATTCTGGGAAGGAGGGGCCACTGGCTCTCAGATTTCAGGGCTGCTGTGTGGTGCCTCTACCATCATCAGAATGTCACGTTCTTGGTAACAGCATCCTCTGTGCTTCTCAAAAACATCCAGTGACAAACACAGAGCCTCTGCTCTCCCTAGGACCTGCAGAGGACAGAGGGGCCCCAGCTGAGAGAGACAGAACAAGCCCGTATTTCATAACAATTACTCTGGATTACCAGGAGAGGTGGCAAGAAAAACTATTAGCAAGTTGGTGGAAAGATTTATGGTTTGGCAGCTCAAAGGTGTGACAGGTTTCTCCTCTGATGAAAAATCACTTCTTTGGAGGTAGGAAAAGGGCAGGCACCCTGCTCAGCAGCTGGCAATCAAGTTAGCTTCACTTCTGAGCAACAATTAGTCTCAATCTAAAACTGTCTCTTCAACTACCTAGGACGAATAATTTCTTATTTCTCTCAGGGAACATTGCAGGATTCACAAAATTTAACATTCCACACTGTTCACATGCCATGGTCAATTCTCAGTCCTCATTTGACCTATCAATACATTTGACATTGCTGAATTACCTTTTCCTTCTTGTACCATTTCTTTCACTTTTAGGACCATTTTGATTTTCCTATTACTTCACCAGCCACTGTTTCTCAGTTTCCTATGTTAATTCCTTGTTTCTTCCCAGCGTTCTCTATTCTCCATTCACATCCACTCCCTCAGCATGCTCATCCAACCTCGGGCTGCCAAACACCATCTGAACCCTGTGGAATACACTCTTGACTTCAGTGTAGACCTCTGCCCTGAACTCTAGACTAATTTGTCTAATTGTCTACTCACTATCTCCATGTGGATGTTCAGTATGCATCTTCGATTTAACATGGCTTCAGCGAAATGTCTGACCCAGCTCCGCTCCCACTGCCCACTTCTTGAGCCACCATCGTCTTAGGTTTGTCAGATTCTGAATCTTGCAGTCATCCTGGTTTACTCATTTCTTTCATATCCCACATTTAACCCATCACTTACAATGGGCCTGGCTCTACTTGCAGAATCTATTCAGTACTGTGCCATAATGCCACCACCCTCGCCTCCTACACTGCTGCCCTTGGTCTAAGTTCCTAAGTGGGCTGTGAATGAGCCTCCTAATTGGGTCTCTGGTACCTACACAGCAAGAGGGAGGCTTTTAAAAAGTGATTCTGATTCTTAACATAAAATTGAAGCGATCCTTTTAAAATTTAAGTTCCAACTTTTGAATTACTCAGAATATAAGCAACAGTCCTGAGCTGACCTCAGGGTGGTACCAAAGCTGGTCCCTCTGACCCTATTGCCCACCACTCCTCTCCTTCCTACTCCACCCAACCATGCTGACCTCCTTTACCTTCCTTAAAAACTCACAGCGGGCACCCACCCCAGGGCTGAGGCGCTTGCTCTCTCCTCAGCTTAGAGCACTCTGCTCTGCCTATATACATGACTCACTCCCCTGCTCTCTGCAGATTTACCTTCCAATGTTCCCCACTCAGGGGACTCCATATCAAATAGCCTCTCTTCTCCTACAGCAGAAGAACCCAACTTACGCTTTTCTTTTCTGTAGAAAGAACTGAATGTGAGTGGGTAGGAGGGGAATGAAGAACAGAAGGAAAAAGAAAACTGCAGAGAAGGGGAGGAGTACACAACATTGCAAATATCATCCAATCACAACAGAAACCAGGAAGTGAGGAGGAAGAGGAGCTAACTTCATGATGGGTTTTGGATACACTAAGTACGGGGGCCTGGTAGAGCTCCAAAGTGGAAATGTCCAGTGGTCGGTTATTTTATAAGGTAAAATTTTTCAGATCACTATAGTACAGAAGAAACCTGGACAGTTTTGACTTGAAGGAAATGGGAGGAAGGAGTTGCGATCACAGTGCTGAGAATGATGGGAACCTGGAAGGCAGCCTTGTGGGCCAACTAGCTTCTGTTGGCGCTAGTCAACTCTGCCCAAAAGCAGCCATAAACGATATGTAAATGAGTGGGTGTGGCTTTGTTCTTACAAACCTTTACTCACAAAAACTGGCAGTGGACTGGATTGGACCCACCAGCCCCACTTGGCCAACCCCTACACTGGAATCAAGACAGATGCCCAATCCGGATTCTCTATGCTGATAAAGAGAAGCAGTGAGGTGAATAATTACAAATGAAAATACCCATAAACCTCACACTCCACTCACCTGATGTACGGCTTTGGAAAGAATTCCACTCTTCTGTGGCTGCTGATTTAGTTTTCTAATTATGTTTTGCTTGGGATGATATTGATATGGGCTTACAGTCTCTGAGCAGACCCCACTTGGGGCCAGGAGGAAGCCGAGGGTGTATGCAGAGAGCAAAGTGAGCAAAGCTGCCCCTGTATTAAAATTAGCCACAGGTAATTGAGAAAAGACTGTCTATAACCTGCCAGTGGGAATGAGAGTTGTCCCTGTGGGTGGCTGTATGTTTATTATATTTGAAAATGGTACCTCTTGCCTTCATTTTACATGGCTCCCAAAGGTCTGAGTGTAAGCAGGTGAAAGTCACAGGGGTAGGGAGGCCTCCAATGCGCTAAACAGGATGTCTTCCTGACTTGTATATTTGAGAGCAGGGGAACATACAGTGGTAGAGAGGATATGCATTGTGTCTGTTATGCATCAGGCACACTGTGAGCTGCTGTACAAATAATAACAGCTAATATTTATTGAGCACTTGCTCTTTACTAATTGGTTTACATGAGTGGTATTATTTAAACCTCGCAAAGACCCCACACACTAAGTGCTATTATTATACGGTTTTGACAGAGATTGAAATTAAATAACTTTACCAATATGACTTTCTCAAAGTCACAGAATCACTTAAAACAGGTAGTCTGACTCAACAATGCACACTTTTAAACATTTTGTGAAACTGGCCCCAAACTGTATTTCATACAAACCTCCTCATAGGGTAGTATTATTAGCTGCATTTTACAGGTGAAACCCTGAGTGAGTTTCTCACAGCTACACAGAAAGTCAGGGGCAGTCCCAGATCCAGGCCTGTCTGACTCCGAAGTCCATATTCCTTTCATTATTGTCCTGGGGACCTAGGCAGAGTCATTCACCCACCCAAGTCTCTGGGTCCCTCCTGCCAAGCTGAGCTAGCAGTATCTGTCCTGTTTACCTCCTAGGACTGATGGGAGCTCAAATAAATCTTACATTTTCAAAATGATTACTTTAAAACTGATAAAATGCTAAAAAAAACTATAACTTCTTGATTAGAGATATGAGTTTTGGAGTCTGATAAATCTGAATTTGGGTCCTGAATCTGTCCCGTGCCAACTAGGTGACCTCGGGAAAGTTCCTGAGCCTCTCTGGTTTTAGGTGTTTTTACCTGTAGAGTTAGTATAATAATAAGAGCTTATACCACAAGTTTGTTGTGGGGATAAAACGAGATAATGTTAGAGCGTGACACCTAGAGACCAAAACTGTGTCATTCCTTCTTAATTTTATATTGATTAGAGAAACTGAAATATACAGAGGGATTTGAATAGGGAATTAAGAACTCTGGGAGTATAATTACAATAGAAAAATTGCTCAGAAAAAGAGATGTGGGGTAGAGGTCATGTCACAACCTTGCCTACTGATCAGACCGCTCCTTTCTTCTTGTTCTAGATGTACCCAGAGCTGTGGTCATATGCATATGTTGGCAGACTCTATCAGATTCTACAAAAATGATCCCCCTGTGCCCTATTGAGTGATCTACTTGCATTGACTTAGAAAAGTATATAGCCATAAAGACTAGGTATAGAAGTTGCGACAAGCTGAGGAGTGACCGGCAAAATCCTGAACTTGGTTTCCCAAAGCTGGACAAAAGGAAGAGGCTCTAGACCCTTGCTTCTTGCCTCCTAGGCAGCTGGCAGCCTACCAAGGCATGAAAAAGAGCGACTGGGATTCCTGTTACTTAGGCAGGTGAAGTAATTAGTCTGAAGACAGGGACCATGACCTGGACAGTGTGCTCCAAAGTCTCTTTGTAGATCATTTCACTGGAATTTAGAACACATTCCACCAATACAGAAACAAGATGGTGGTTTGCATCCCAGGTCAGCTCTCACATGACCGTATAAGGAATGGTGACCTTGGAGTAATAAATGCATCATTAAGACTAATGGCGATTTCGGCCTTTGTTTCTTCAGGGAAATGCATTTTGTATCACACAGCAAGATAGGAACATGAAGGCCTAAGGAGAAGTTGAATCACCACCAGCAGCAACATCAGCCATGCAGTGCCATGCTTTAGGGAGGCAGGAAAATTAGAAGGTCAGAGAGCCTGAGACAATATTTAAGAAAGCACTAAATAGATGTAAGGCACTTTTCTTATTGCTGTTGTATGGTGATACCGATGGAGATTATTGGTGATAAGGACTATGACATTGACTTTCCACAGCAACCTTGGAAGCCATTTGTCACCCTGTGTGTTTTAAGAGGAGAGGGGAATGGTAATGTGGGATATTCTTCCCCCTTTTGAGGACTTTGGAAGAATTCCTTCTATATAAACCCTTTTATAGCACTGCTGTTGGGAGATTAGCATGTTTCTTATATGCAGCCTGTAATTCTAACAGCCCCCTTCATTTGGTATTGACTGTGTGCTAGGCATTGTGAGATATACATACATATATTTAAGTTTAAGTCCTTATAACAACCCAGAAAGGTAAATATTACCACTATCGTTTTACTGATGAGGAATTTTAGACAGCATCAGGTTTACTAACTAGACCAAGGCTACATAAGTAGTAAGTGATTGAGTTGGTATTAGAGCCCAAGTTATTTTACTTCAACACTACCTTTTTCCTACTACATCACAATCTGTTTCCTTAATCTTCTCTATTATATTTTCTTTCTATACAGGTCAATTGGAAGAGCCATTTGCCCTGTGCTGAATTTAAGAGACTGCTGAGTTTTGTTAAGCCTGGTTCTGTCTCTTTGACCAATTATGAAATGTCATCATACGGCCCCCACACACTCTCTTCCATCACAGACCTTGAAGAAAGGATTGCAACATGAGTGTGTTTTATGATAGTCCCTGGTGAAATTAGTGGCCTTGGATAAGGTTTCAGGATAATGCTTTAGGCCATTGTTCTATACCTACTTCCTTTACCAGCTGTCAATGTAGTTCATATCAAATTCTTCTTAATGGGAAGATCCATTACTACCACCACCTTGCCCCCACCAATACATACACGCATATTTTTACACTGGTTTCATATGATTCTTTATCAATTAGAACTTTTAGTTCACCTTATAATAGAGGAGAAAGAGATCCACACAGGAAAGTTAAAGAGGTGTAGTTTATAATGTAAAGGCTATGTCACTTCTGCCTCTGTTTTTGCAATGTGTGTCCCCTTGTTCTGAAAATTCCTAGAAAATTAATCAGTAAGTAAATCAATAAAATGAATGCTTCATTTCCTCCTATCCCAGAATGCTGCAGTTGCTAAAATTGTTTTCCTCTTTGCAAAGAAAAGCAGACAAGTCTCTCTCTATAAAGTGTGTGCATAATCACTAGCACGTGTACCTATTCTTCTAGCAATGTACCTATGTATCCCATTTTTCTATAAACATGTTCTGGTCAGAGTCTGGTTCTGTTCTGCCCGGAGGCACAACTTTTCCCGTGTGAATGCCATATTAGCCTCAGTTTCATGTAGCTCTCTATTTCGTGTGTTCTGATGTCCTTACTCACCATGTCTTGTATTGAAATATTTTGTTTGTTTTGGTTTTATTTTGTCTTAGTGTGCAGCATTTGTTATGAGTGATGAGCCAATAATAATATATTACGACCAACTAAAGTCCATAGTTCACTTTAGGTTTCACTCTTCATGTTGCACATTTTATAGGTTTTTTTTTTAATTAAGTATTGGGGTAACATTGTTTAATACAATTATATAATTTCAGGTGTACATTATCATTTGACATCTGTATATTCTATTGTGTGTTTACCACCCAAGGTCCAGTTTCCTTCAGCTACTATATATTTGATCCCCTTTACCCACTTCACCCTCCCCTCTCCCTTTATATTTGACCCCCTTTGCCCCAACTACCTCCCTCCGCCTCCCCACCCCACTAGTAATCCATGTCCATGAGTCTCTGTTTGTTTGCCCTGCTCATTTGTTGCTTTTAAGTTTATATCCCACATATAAGTGATATCATGTGATTTTCAACTTTTTCTGTCTGGCTTATTTATTTAGCTTAGCATGATTATCTCAAGGTCCATCCATGTTGTTGCAAATAGCAGTTATTTCATCTCTTCTTATGGCCGACTAATATTCCATTGTATATATGTACCACAGCTTCTTTAGCCAATCATTTATTATAGGACACTTCGGTTGCTTCCATGTCCTGGCTACTGTGAATTGAATAAGCTGCTATGAACATCGGTGTGCAAATATCTTTTCAGATATGGGTTTTTCAAGTCTTTGGAGTAAAATACCCAGTAGAGGGATTGCTGGATCATATAGTAGATCAATTCTTAGTTTTTTGAGGAATCTCCATACTGTTTCCCATAGTGGCTGTACCAATTTGCAGTCCCATCAGCAGAGTATGACGATTCCTTTTTCTCTGCGTCTTCTCCAGCATTTGTTATTACTTGTCCTGTTGATTATAGCTATTCTAACAGGTGTGAGATGGTATCTCATTGTGGTTTTGATTGGCATTTCCCTAATAGCTATCGCTGTTGAGCATATTTTCATATAGTTATTGGCCATCTGTATGTCCTCTAGGGAGAAGTGTCTGTTCAGGTCCTCTGCCCACTTTTTGATCGGATCATTTGTTTTTTTGTTGTTATTGAGTTGTATGAGTTCTTTGTGTATTTTGGATATTAGGCCCTTGTCAGAGGCATTGCTTGCAAATATATTTTCCCATATTCCATGTTCTTGGATTGGAAGAATCAAAATAGTTAAAATGACCTTATTACCTAGAGCATTGTACAGATTTAATGCAATCTCCATCAAAAGCCCATTGACTTTTTTTTTAAAAAAAGAAATAGAACAAAAAATCATCAGTTTTGTATGGATGCACAAAAGACCCCGAACTGCCAAAATCATCCTGAGAAAAAAGAACAAGGCTGGAGGCCTCACTTTGCCTGACTTCAAATTATACTACAAACAACAGTAATCAAACAGCATGGTATTGGCAGCAAAACAGATACACGGATCAGTGGAGCAGAATCGAGATTCCAGAAGAAACCATATTTAAATGGGCAAATAATTTTCGACAAAAAAGCAAAAAAACATACAGTGGAAAAAGGAAAACTTCTTCAATAAATGGTACTGAGAAAACTAGAAAGCTACATGCAAAAGAATGAAACTAGACTGCTGTCTAACACCACACACCAAAATTAATTCAAAATGGAGTAAGGACCTAAATAAAGACCTGGAACAATAAAATGCATAGAAGAAAACATAGAAACTAAACTCAAGGACCTTGGACTTAAAGAGGATTTTATAAATTTGACCTCAAAGGCAAGGGAAGGAAAAGCTAAAATAAATGAATGCGACTACATCCAACTAAAAAGCTTCTGCTCAGCAAAAGAAACCGTCAACAAGGTAAAAGAGAATCACCTGAATGGGAAAATATATTTGCAAGCAATCGCTCCAATAAGGACATTTTACGGGTTTTGACAAATGTTTTACGAAATGCATCCACCATTACAGTAGCATACAGAAGAATCATTTCACTGCTCTAAAAATCTTCTGAGCTCCACCTGTTCATTACTGCTCCCTCCCTCACCTCGGAAACCTGGCAACCACTGATCTTTACATTGTCTCCATAGTGCTGCCTTTTCCATAATGTCATGTAGTTGGAATCATGCAGTATGTAGCCTTTTCAAATCGACTTTGAAATAGTATTTTAACTTAAAATTCAGCAAAACTAGCCCTTGATTCACTAAGAGTGGTCTACTAATCCGCACTAATTTTGCAAGCTTTCTGAACAAGGCAGAATGGAGAGTATTGATTTTGCTGCTGCTGCTCCCAGTTTCTGGGTTGTTGCTGGAACATTTTGAAAGGTGAAGTGGTCTGGTATGGAGAATTGAGGCAATCATTTTCCCCAGTTCCACTCGCTCATTTGAGGCCTCCCCTTCCTGTCTGTTTTGTTTTTTTAAATTCATCCATCCATCCATCCCTGGCATTCCATTCTAATCCTACTGCAGTGTTCAATCTCACCATTCTGATTTGTCGAGTATGAATCTCGAAATTTTATGTGTCTCTGTAAAATGTAGTACTTTTGTTGTGTGAATGCTTTACATTTACTTAAATGGCACTGTGCTAAAGGTCTCATTTTGTTTTTATATTCTCTAGATGTTGCTAGTAAACACCTAGTTTGTTTCTTCTTCTACTATGCAGTAGCCAGACAGGCATTCTCCCTATAGATTTGCCTGGTCCTCATTTGCACCTAGGCTCTTTCCCCACCAGCAATGTGGTGATAAAAAAAAAAAAAAAAATTAGAAACTTTCACAATTTTGGATTTTAGAAACACTTTACAGTCATTGATTGCTCTTGCCTTAAAACCAACTTGAGTCTACAGCCATGCCACCCTGAACGTGCCTGATCTCCACTGATCTCGGAAGCTAAGCAGGGTCGGGCCTGGTTAATACTTGGATGGGAGACCACCTAGGAAGACCAGGTGCTGTAGGCATTAAACAACAACAACAAACAACTTGAAGGAGGACGCAGGAATTTAACAAATTCAAGAAATATATTCAAGTCCACAAACGCTTAAGGAAACAAATATATATTTTACTGAGGAGTCTGTGAAAAGACAGCGATGAGGATGAGTCACTTATCCCCTGCGTGTCCCTCTCTCGAGGTCCCCTCACAGCAACTCTGTCTGGGTCTCTTCCCTTTCTCATAGCCTCTACATTTATGTCCCTTTTCAAATGCAAAGTGAGTTAGCTTTCTGGATTTCCTCAATAAGCCTCTTCACTTTCCTTCCCCTGATCTGCAAAGAAAAGATCCTTGCTGTCTCCTTTCTAGTGTGTGTGTGTTGGAGGGTGGGATTACACTTGAAATTAGTTATGATTTTTACATGTTTTATATTTTAGCTTACCTGTAATAATAGAACTACACTAAAATTTTTAAAATGTAATGAGCACACAATTAGAAGGCATCTTCCCACTGGGCATCTGTGTTATTTGTGTCACTTTTGTCATGCTTTATATAAGTTAGCGTAGATTCTTCTCTAATCAACTCAATGACGAAAACGACATTAATTTCATCATGTGTATGTATTCTGGTCATAAGCATTCATTATGTGCCAAGCACTTTTATGTTCTGTGATTTGCATATGATATTTTATTTAATCCTTAGAATCCTCTGACATTTTTTAAATTCCATCTTGCAAATACAGAGCTATAGGCCCAGACTGGTGATACACGTTCTCGGTCACAGAAGCAGTGAACAAAGGAGCTCTGTCTGAAGACTTCCCTGCATACTGGTTAAAAAGTTTAAAGTAGAATAATCCATTAAGCAACGAGAAAAAGCACTCCATCTCCTTGATAGTCAATAGAATTTAGAAAAATGCACACACAGGATTTTGAGAGCCAAAGGGTATGTCCACCTTATAGGGTGTGGAGTTGTTATTGATAACTTGGGCAAGAAAATTCTTCCTCGGACAATACTGTCTCAAGCATCACTTGACATTTAGCCTCCCTGGAAACTGCCCACCAAGTGCTAATATGACTTTATTTACTGTGGCTTCTCAAAACATCGTTCACAGTTCCAATCCCTACCTCTCTCATATTCAGACGAGGAACCTGAGGCACAGGGAGATGGAATAACTAAGTCACGGAGGGTTTCAACTCTGCTGCACTTAGCATTCACCCCCAGGTGCTTTTTAAAACTGCAAATGCCCTGACCCTATCTCATACCAAATACATCAGAATATCTGGGGGTGATGGCAGGACACCGGCATTTAAAAAAAAAACCTCTCAGAGGGTTGAAATGACCGGCATAGTGGTTAAGAGCCTGGGCTCTGCAGTCATCTTCTCTAGGTTCAAACCTCAGTTCTGCCATTATTACTAGCTGTGCCACTCTGGGCAAGCTGCACCATATCTTCATGTCTCAGCTTTAAATGATAATGACAGCATTTACTTTCTAGGATTGTTGTCAGGATTACATGAATATATGGAAAAGTGGTTAGCAACTATTAATAGTAAATCCCAGTTGTTGCTGTCATCATCATCATCATCATCATCATCAGATTCTGTCCCCTCATCTTCTTAATAATGCTCCTTCCCCTAAGATGTTTCTTATTTTTGATTGTTTATTGACAAAATACAACTCTTTGGTCTGTAAACTCAGCCCTAAATGTTTGCGGGGGCTAGGAGAGAGAAGCAGGTACAAAAAGATCTCTATAGTGGGAGGAGTGGAGAAGTACTGAATTATTTTGGATATTACCAACCATCCCCAGTGGGAGAGAGGATTCAGTAAACTGCCCTATAAGAAAGACGAATCGCTGACATCTATCTGGAGAGAGTTGTTTTGTGGAGGACACAGCCTAAGGGTGTAGAAAGAACATGAACTTGGAAATCAGACCCAGGCTTCAAATGCTGGTTCTGCAGCTTCCTGGCTGTGTGATCTTAGTTTTAGGTATGCTACTTAAACTCTCGGAGTTTCAATTGTTTTGGTGAAAATAAAACAGCCTGCAATGAAGTATAATTGTGGGGACAAAATCAGATAATTTGGGGAATGCTCCTGGCACAGAGAAAATGCTCACCAAACCTTAGTTCCCTTCCTTCAAATGCTTCTCTGAGGCTGCTTCTCCCCTTGCTCTCACCGCCATGCCCTCCCTCTACCTTCACTCCTTTCCCAGCCACCTTGGAGGTTTGAAAACAGAGTGGAGTTTAAAGTGTACCATGTTGCACTAACAAATGTGCATGTATTGAAGTGGCTTAGGAGAACTGTGTAAGTGATAATGAGACTCTCCTGGATACCAGGAAGGAAAAGACAGGGATAAAAAAATTTGCATAACCCGTAAAAGCAATTTTGCTTCAAAAAGGTGGTGTGCTTTTTTTCTTTTTTTTTTTTTCTTATTTAACTCAGCTAGTCATTCCACTTCCAGTTTCCAGCTGGGCCCATTCTGTGCAACATTACGGGCTGTCATTTAAAGAGAACAGAAGAAGAATTTTAGACTTCAGCTCAGGAACCAAAACATAAGTCCTGGCAGAGACCATCACTGAGGACATTGAATTTGGAACTCAGAGTATGATAATGCCCAGGCCTTTGAGGGTGGGTATGAATTTGAAATTCAAGTACAGCAGTGCCATGAAGCTCAAGGCAATAGCAAATGATAACTGCGTGAATCCTCGGTATTTTGTTTCCAAATCTCTTTGTCCTGTAATATCTCATTTGATCCTCAAATAGTTCTAGGAAGACAGAGATTATCATCTTCATGGTTCAGACAGAGGTACTGAAACTTCAAGAAGTTAAACTTATTTGCCCCAGTCATGAAGTCCTACCAAATGACTTCAGATTTAACATTCAAATCTAATACAGCTTACTTTAATTCCTATTTTTAATATCCCCATTTATGAGAGCTTTATTAAACAGCATTGAAAAATGGTGCAGACATTGGTACCACTTTAATAAATATTTTCCCTTTTCTTTTCTGAAAAACACAGGAAAATCATACTTCTCTGGCTCTTGAAGTCATGACCATGTGACTTGCTTTAGCAAATAAAATGTGAGCAAAGTGATATGTGTCATATTCAGGCAAAAGTATTTAATTATCACTGAGAGCCTCTAGACAAAGACCCGGGAAACAATAGCCTGTAGACCAAATCTAGGCCACTACCTGTTTTTGTAAATAGATTTTAGTAGAGCACAGCCATCCTCATTTGTTTATGTATTACCTATGGCTGTTTCCACATACGTGGGCAGAGCTGGGTAGTTGCCACAAAGATATCCTGGCCTGCAATGTAAAATATTTACTATTTGTCCCTTTAAGAAAAAGTTTACCAACCCCTATTCTAGACAGTTCTTTTGTGCCAGGTCTACAGAGGAGTCTGAGTGCCCTGAAGATACAGGCAGGAGGTGGTGAAGGCTCCTTCGCACTGGATTGCTCAGCTGCTGTGGTAAGAACAGCTGGCCTAAAGAGTTGTCCAGACCCACCGTGACTTTGTGTGAGTTAAAAATAAGTCTTTGTTGTGTTAAGCAATCGGAATTTTAGACTTTTTTTAGTGTGATATAATCTGACCTTTCTTGACTGATACACAGGTTGAGTTAGTAAATGACGAGGATAAAGGCAAATATAATGATTAGAGACTGTTGCATCAGGAGGCATTGACAAGCTGGATACTGGGTGATGAAAACGGACATGGAAGGAGCGGATGGGTGTTCCTGCTTTGGGGGCTGGCATATCCTGTGATTTTAAAACAGAAAGTTCTGGGCCAGAGATTGTGAGCTAGTTTGCATTGTCACAGCTCTGCCTGCCAGATTTAAGGTCAAGGGAATTTCCAGGTGTAACTCATGGGTTAGAAATAGTCATGTTTCCTAAAAAAAGTTTTATAAATCAAATTTCTCCATAAAAATTTTGAGTGCTGATATATTCAGGATAAAATGGGTTCCCAGTTCTGAGCTGTTATGTAAGGTAACTCCGTGGGAATGTTCTGCTTCTTGGGGTTGGATGTTTAACTTCCCACAATGTCTGGTGCTCAATACTGACTGACAGGTTAACCCAGGTGTGTTTGAGGCTAATGTATCTTTGTTGGAAGACTGACCCCTCTGTACCAGATTTAGTTGGTATTTGAGTGTGATTCTCAGTGCAGAAAAATAAATAAGGGATGTGTTAGTCGGTCTTAGAATTCTTGTAAGTGAATAAAAAAACTCGCTCAACCAAAAAACGAGCATCTCTTTGACATCTAAGTTCAGCAAATTTCCAACTCGAAAAATTTTGTTGAGATACTAAAAATAGATTTCTATACAGATTAAAATAAATTCAGCAATTTTCCAGGGACACAGAACACCTGGAGGGAGGAATATTTTAAATAATAATGTGTTCTGTCTTATTGCACATAACATGTTTAGACCAAAAGGGCCAAGGACAAGGCAGGCCTTGAATGAAAGACCTTAGATGTATTCAGTGACAGTAGGAATGTGCACCATGGTTCTTAGAGGCATGGATTACTTGGTGGGTAAAACAAAAACATGTCTGACATAATTCATAGTAGCTCTTGGGCCATTCAACTTACTAGATTCATAATATCTACCTTCTCTTACAAACATTCCTACCCATTGTCCTGCCTCTAAAGTTGGTCCCAGAAACTTACGGTGTAGACAAGTGCAGAATAGTTGAGTGGAGGTAGAGGATATGACTATAGTTATTATAAAAGGCTTAGAGGGGGTGGTATAGAGAGGAGGAGAAATGAAATTGGCTCTAGGTGGATTTTAAAGAAGAGTGTTATCAAGCAATATAAATAGTGGTGATAGGGACCTTGAACAACAAAAATCAGGAACCCCACAGACAATCCCCTTTCCATACCTCCACTGGTTTTTAAAGAAACTGCTCCTCATTCCCTATCTTCCTAGAAGAAATTAGAAATGTTCCATTGAATGAATTTATATAACATGCATACATATTTAGAACATAACCAATCTTAATCTTAATAACTGAAAGCTGCAGGGAATAAAGTAATCACTTTGTGTCCTAAAAAACTCTTCTTCACAGAAAAAAAATTAGTAGCAAACATTTCAGAAGACATAGAGGAATAGGATTCTGCATACTACCAGGGAATATAACTGAAGACCCAAATTCTTGTCAAGAGAATAATTAAGATATCTTGCAAATATGGTGGCCTCGTTAACATTCTATTAAACTCAGTTTGCTATGAACAGAGGGCTGCTTTTCTTTTTATCCAATTAGGGTTATCTTCCTAATTATAATAGCACATCACAAATACCCTCTTTGGGTCAAAGAATGTTCTCCCTACTTTCTTAATATTTTATTAATCCACTTTCCTCTCCTGTGCCTAATCTGAGAGCCCAAAAATAGCTCATGCATTTAAACTTAGAGATTGCTGATATCAAACTATAAGTGCTGAAGCCAAGTGGGGAGCAGCCAGCCTCAGGAGGGTGGAATGAGTAGGCCAGGGCTTCCCATAGCACCCGCTTGTCTCATGACACAAGGCAATTCTTGAATTGCTTTGATTTGGGAGGGGCGGCGTCATGGGAGAGAGTATGCAGACTTCACTGCATACCTAATTTCATTAAAAAATGGGAAACCAAATACTTGGAGAGGAGATTAGAGTCAGGAGGGAAGATCTGGTTTCTATGACAACTAGAGGAGCATGCACACACATCATCACAGTGAGAGGTCTGAACTGGGGCAAGAGTGTTGATAGCTTCACCTAAGGCCTGTTATCAGGTTTTCCCTTACCTTCTGGTGCCTTTGTCAGTTGCCCTCTATCTCCCTAAAGTATTGGAATGAATGAGGACCATGTACCCTCCTGCTAACAGATAGGGATGGCCTGCCAATATCATTGGGCTTTTACTATTGCCAAGGGAGTTAGAAGATATGAGATTATTTACCAACTAAGCATCTGGATTACAGTCTCATGCTGTCACTTCTGTAACCACAGGGTTTTCCTTTTCTTACTCTTACCTCCTAAACACACACACACACACACACACACACACACACACACACTGAATCTCCTCTAGGGTTTCCAGTGATGTGTATCTATGGACAGTGGCACCTAAATACATCACCCCAACATGTATATCTTCCAGTATCCTTTGCAGGACATAATCAGTTCCTCACGGGGAAATGTTTTCAGATCTCAGCCTATTAAACCATGAAACCACTTTTCTGAGGCAGGTTATTTAATCAGCAATCCTCAATGCAGGCTGCACATGTGGTGGTTTTAAAAAAATGTTCTGATGACCAGATGCCATCTCTGAGTTTGATTTGGGATAGTGCCTAAGCATCAATACTTTTCAATACACATTCACTCAATGTTATTCTAAAGTGTAAGCAGAGTTGAGTACATTATAGTAATTCACTCAGCATCAATGTACTTATCACTATTCATGTGCTGGACATGGGGCTGGATCTTAGAGATCTGAAGATGAGTAAGGCACAGGAGTTCCCAGTCTACTGGTGGAAGACAGGTAGATGAATAGGTGCACGAAGTGTTGTGTGGGTCCTAGACTGGTCTGTATGAGTTAAGCAGGGATATATAAGTGCTTGGTTTTATTTACAAAGAGTCAAGAAATGGAAGACAAGATGATGCTAGATATCTATGTTAAAAGATGTATAGATATTTTATACATGGATGAGAGCAGAAAGATCATTCTGGATAGAAGTGTGACAAAGGGCACAGAGGCCATGATATGGAACTTAAAATAGCTGATATCACTGACATGTAGGTTTGAGTGGTCTTTTGTAGTGAGAGATTAATGAAATATAAGAGAGAGAAGAAAAGCTACAGATTAAAGTATGAACAGAAAAAGCACAAAAACTACAAAAAGAAAAAGAAAGAAAAGAAAGCAGCACAGGAGATATACAGGCATGGTATAAAGGTCTAACTGAAGTGTCACTGAAATCCCAAAAAAGAAGAAAGATAGAGAACAGAAAAGAAGAAATATCTGAAGAAACAATGACTGATATTTCTGAAACTGACAAAAAACCAAGCCACAGATTCAAGTATGAATTTCAAACAGAATAAATACAAATAAAATAAGTCTAAATCCAGAGTAAAAACTGTTGAAAGCTGAAAAAAGGAAAAAAATTAAAAACCAGCTTGAGAAAAAAGAAATACTATTTTCAAATGATGAAAAAATAAAAATGGCAGCTGATTCAACTGAAAATAGACATAATAACCCAGAAGCCTGAAGATCATGGAGTAATGTATGCCATTAGTTAGTTAAAAGAAAGGAACTGCCTAGCATCGACATCCTACGAAAGGAAATAATAAAGTTCTTCTAAGAGAAGACAAATGATCCTAATAGAAGGCAAAGAAATCCACAAGTAGGAAGAACAACAGAAAAGGCAAATATGTGAGTGAAAACTGCATAAAATATGTTAATGCATATCACAGAATTGTAAACATACATAGACTCAAAACACATGGCAATAAAAGCACATAAGTTTGTAGGGGCTCAGGTGCTACTGTAAATGGGGTTAATTTATTTAAAGTTTCTTGGTTTATCTGGAAATAACACTAATTTATGTTAGATATTAACAAATCAAGGCTATACGGTGCAATCTTAAAAGTAAATGCTAAGAGAATAGTGAAAGAAGGAAAGCTTACAAGCTAAGTGGAAAGCAGATGAAATAAAAAATTTAAAAATAAATGAGTATGCAAAAAAAGGAGAGAAAAGAAAAATGCCAAGATGGAACAAAGATGATAATAGATGTTAAATTTATCATAGAAAGATGATAAATTTATCTTTCTATGGTAAATTTAAACTCAAATATATCTGTAATTACATTAATTTTGAACTAAGTTTTCTATTTAAAAGACAAATATGACTGAACAGAATGAAGAAAGAGCCACTTTTATGCGGCTTATAAGAGAAACATCTTAAATATAAAGATAGAAAGCTTTGCAAATAAAAGGAATAATTTAGTTTTTAGGTATTTATCTAAGAAAAACAGAAACTTCTATTCACAAAAAGACTTGCACAAGGATGTCCATAGATGCTTTATTCATAACAGCCCCAAACTAGAAATGGTTCAGATGCCTGTTCAATAAGGGAATCGTCAGAGAACTATGCATGCATAATGGCACACTTTTTAGCAATAAAAAGGAACAAACCACTGATGTATGTAGTACACACACAGCACACACACACACACACAAATGAATAAATGAATCTCTAAAACATTATGTTAAAGAAATCAGACATAAAAGAATAAAGGAAAAATAAATAAATGATAATTTCAGTAAATGCAAAAATACTCAACAAAATTCAACATCCATTAATGATAAAAACTTTCAGTGAACTAAGAACAAAGGAAAATATCATTAATTTGATAAAGAATATCTACAGGAACCTACTGCAGTTAAAGGAGTTTATAATGAAAGCTTTCCCTCTGTTATGTGGAGCAAGACAAAATTATTTTCCTTCTATTCAATACACTACTAAAAGTTTTAGACAGCTAAAATAGGCTAGAGAATAAATATTATTAGAATCAGAGAATAACAAATTAAATAGTCCTTATTTGCAGATGGCCTAATTATGTATGTGGGACATACAAAAGAAACACTACCAGAATAAATTAATAAATTTTTCAAGGCTTTTAGATACATTATCAATATGCAAAAATGCATTGTATTTTTATATAATAGCAACAAACAATCAGAAAATGAAGTCCAAAACATTTCATTATTTATGATAGTATAAGATCAAATACTAGGAATAAATATAACAAAAGATGAGTAAGAATACTATAAGGACTGCTATACATTTTTGTTGAAAGAAAATAAAAGAGACAGAATAAAGGAGGATATACCATTTTCATGCATTGGAATATTTACTATTTTAATGACACCAATTTTACACAAATTGATCTATGGACTCAGTGCAATCTCAGTTGAAATCCTAAAAGGTTTTGTTTGCTTTTATAAGCTGATCCTAAAAATTCTCTTGGAAATACAAAGGACCAAGAATAGCCAAAATAATCTTGAAGCAAAAGAAGTAAGAAGAGTTATTATACATGAATTCAAGATTTATAGTAAAACCACAGCAATCAAGACAGTGTATACTACTAGTGCAAGGACCAACGAGTACGCCAGCGAAACAATACACAGACTCCAGAAATAGGACCACACATATATCAGTCCTCGATTCATGACAAAGATGGCACTGCAGAGTAGTCGGGAACAAAGATTTTTAAGTAAACGATGCAGTGTCAACTGGAAACGAGCGCGAAGAAGAAGATAAAATCTTAGCCCCTTTCTCATACCCCCAAAATAGATCCCAAAGTGTAGATCTAACTGTGCAAAGTAAAACGATAAAATTTCTAAACGAGAAAATAGAATATCTTCATGACCTTGGGATGGGGTAGATTTCTAAAGATAGACACCAAACTGTTAAAACTGTGAATTTCTAGAATTGTTACTAAAGATTTCAGTCAAAATAATAGAGAAAAATAATTCGCAAACCAAGCTAAGCAATCTACTACATTCTATCAATGTTTCAATTTGAATTTTTAAATTTAATTTTGATTTGTGGTTAATATGATTTATAGCACAATGTCTACAGTAGGTCCTGTGGTGGGGCTCAAGAATTTACAGTCTTAGCAAGTTCCCATGGAATGCTGCTGGTGTGGGGACTACATTTTGAGAACCACTGCTCATGCTAAACCACCAAGTTATCTTGTATTTACTCAGCCCCAGCTTGGTGTGAGACAGCTGCAAAGTAATTTCTTCCCAAACTCCCATATCGTAAATGAGGATATGTCCTCTCTACCTCGACTCCTCTCTGTCTTTAATTTCTTCCCATAGTCTCTTAGGGCTGGATAGGCTGGGTTTTGTTAGTGGTAATGGTTTTTTGTTTTGTTTTGTTTTGTTTTGTTTTGCTTTGTTTCTTTTCTTATCTATCTACCATTTCTGTAAGTATTGCTAAAGCCAGAAGAGCTTGGCCTTGGGTTTTCCATCTTTTTCTCATATACCACATCTTCAACACTACAAGAAAGCATTAGTGGTAAATGACATTCAAGGAAAAGAGATTAGCTTATTGATAAGAAAACTAAGTTAGTATTTTAAAACCTTATACTCACTTTAATAATAAAAATCATTTAAGGCAATATTGACAGTCTTTGAAAATCCTTTTCCTTTTAAATGGATCTGAACAATTCTCAAGTTTGAAAAACATAAAAGAATAAAAGGAAGAGCAAACTCAGAATGAGGCAAGAGCTAATAGGAATGCAGGGAAATAGGCGCAAAACCCTACCCTCTGTCTCCAGGGGAGGGGTTGGTAATTCAAGGTCAGATCCGAACAGTGGTAGAGTGGATTCTTTCTGAGCCAAGGAGTACCGAGAGTTTAAAGGGATGGCCATCCTGTGGGGACTCTGTTCTATCACGGAGGCACAGACCCGGTGCCAGTGCCAGGCATTGAGCTGAATGGCTCCATATGTTCTACACTGCTTAGGAACCAGAGAAGAGGAGCAGGACCTCCCACCCCAGAGACCTGGGGACTGTCACTAGCCAGGTGTGGAGCAAACCTCAGGCAGATGGCATCTGTTGAAGATTTTAAATGGGACCCTTTAAGGGCTAGCGCCCAGGAGGTGGGATAAGAGGATGTCCAGTACCTGTGAACCCCTCCCCCCAATAAGGCATCAAGTAGCAGCTGAGCTGATGGACAGGGTGTTCAGATGGAGTTGTCCCTCTATTATGGCCAGGGGTGGACCCTGACACCACTGACCCATTCTGACTCCCATCATCTCTGGGAAGGGCTGACCAACTTCCAGCTATGGGAAAGGAACATACATAGCAGGCAGCTGCAATGGGGGTGAGGATTGAGGGTGAGGATTGCCATGGGAAGTAGAGGGCCAAGAACGGATGTCAACTCTTCCTTCTGACATTACAGATCAGGAAGGACGCTCTGTCACTGAGAAATGAGAAATGTGAACTCATGTGCCTCCTTAATAGCCAGCTCCTCATTCCTGCGTGGCTATCATATAATGTGGCAATTAATTCCTTTCCTGTCTATTTCATAGGGCTGCATACTAATTCAAATACAATGCCACAGGTGAGAGCACTCACTAACCTACTAGGAAGGTGTGAGGCACTGGAGATAATCATGTTTACACCTTACGCCAGCTTTAATCCTTTGGCTCAAATAAGTACCAGAACAGAAAAACTGGAGCACTCAGGGGCTTTTCAATTGAATTCCACATCAGCGCCTCCACTGAGGCCTCCTACAGTCCTGTATTCAGTTTCCTCTTGAGTCAGATCCATCTCAAATCATTTCCTCTTTTTAAATGAGAGAACAAATTAATAATAGCGTTTTGGATTTAGGCATAGAAACCTGCTCATATTTTGTGTTTGGAGAGGGGTGGAGCGACACAACCCCTGGGCTTTTGTGTTAACATTGTGTATGGCTGTTTCCATAGGGTAAGACGCTTAGACTGGAGTCAAGTTTAGCTGATAAAGGAGAGTATTTGTGGGGAGTTACTGTACTTTAAGCAATTCCAGTGTCCTCTGTGAGCTGGCACTGTGCAAGGAGAGAGTTATGGACATGGAAACACAGTGCCCTGCTGTTGATCCTGACTTCCAGTCTTTAAACGGGGCAGACTCCCCATCCACCATGTCCCTGGAAGTCAACAAAAGTGACTTCTTGCCATACTCTGAAAATGTCCTGGTTTCTTACCATTTCATTTCTTCCTCTGCTGTTCACCTTTCTTCCTGTTTGTGTTTGGTTCTTGGCTTTTTGGCCTTATTACCTGTATTATTTCTGCATACACTCTTTGAACTTGATGACAGATAGGTTTGACTGGTGCATTTAGTTCTTGTTACCTTCCTTCCAGCCATGTACTATTTCTAGCTCTGCCACCTGGGACCCAGCCATGGCATTAGCCTACTTTGCTATTGCTGAAAAAGGCCTGTCTCGGTCTCCTACAGTGGGTGTGAGTTTACCAACAGAACCATTCAATCTAAGATCAAAATGAGTGTATCTAGGCCATAAGATGAAAACTGCCAACATATCAAATATCAGGCAAGAATTTTGGTAGAGAAAGTTCTGTTCCCTTGTTAGTCCATGGTTTAAATCTTGCTTCTGTTCAATACAACCACAGTTACTCTTCAACGACTGATAGACCATGGAGAGCTATTTCCAGCCTGGGTCCTCAAAGGAACTATAGAAATTCCAGAAGTATCGACGTTCAAGATTTCAAAAATTCTAATAAGAATTGGATGTGTATCTAAAATAAATCTGCCCAAGCAAACTGGAACTCAAGTTTACTTGCTTTCAATAGAGGAGATGTTATTTATTACTGATAAGCAATTAGAGGGTTATAGATAAGTGGGAAAAAAAATGAATGACTTATACTTTACTAAGTAAATACCATTTGAGAGCCAAAATGTCTCAAAATAGGAGACCATGGCAATTATGGTGGGAAGTCTTTTGGAATAAAAAGGTAGTAATCTGCTGACTAAATATCATGAGCAATATAGACAGTTGGGTCTTTTATGTGCAGCCACCAGAGTACTCTGGCTTTTTATGTGACCGATGACTAAAGAACTCTTTGGGGAACTTCTGATCCAGTGGCCATAATGGGAAATGTGAGCACTGTAAATTCTACCAATAGCATTTTAGGTAACCAGGTAAGAAATCCACTAAAATTCTATTTCTTTCCTAAGAAGATACCAAATAAGCTATCTTAAGCAGCAGGGTTGAATGATTTTTAAATAATTAATAAGTTTATTCCTAATTTCTATGTCATTTTGTCCCTAGTTTTAAGAAAGAGCAGATCCATGTATTTTAAATTTCTCACCTATAGATAAGTTTATTAATTTACAAGATGGGTTCACATAAATGGTTTTATTTAAAATCACTGCTGAGATGTAAAAAATTTTACCAGGTCCATTCTGGACATGAAAATACTGAAGTTGCAAGCAACGAAGTGGCTGGTTATATCAAGTAGGCACATAATGATTTCCTATTAAACATAACATTTTTTTAGCTTAAAGGCACCTTAGAATTTTGCTCCTGAAAGTAAATTTGGGCATTTTAGAATGATTTAAAGCTCTAATGATTTTGTTGAGGTTTCTAGAAAGATAGTTTCTAAATATGACTTGAGCTGGTTTAAAGAAAAGCAAGTAAAGAAAACAAAGAACATAAGGCTTTTCAAAAGGTAGGGGACATGTTTTTATTCTAGTATTTTATAAATGCCTCAGAAACATTAGTGTTCCATGATATGTTAATTGCTATTTTGGGGAAAAGAATTTTGAAGAGCAAAGAGTTTTAAAAAACACTGCTTACCATATGTTTTTATTAAAGATTAATGTATTAAAAGCTCTGAGTACTTCTGCAGTAAAGAAATTCAACTTTATCAACACTTTCCAAAATTACTTGACCATGGAAAGACTTTCTGTAATGGAATTCTTGTTACCAAAATGTGGCATTTATGTGTTCCAGCATAATGGTTGAGAATAATGTTTTAGCCAAATAAAAAGCAAACTAATATAATTACTATCTCTAAATTAACATCTCTAGATTACCGTAATTTCCAGTCATTAGATGGGCATAACCTCTTTGAATAAGGTATATTGAGGAATTTTCTGCCAGTACGGTTGCGTCGAAAGTCCTCAAGACCACCCCCAGTATTGATGATTCACTAGGAGGGCTCTTAGGATTCAGCATACAGCCATACTCACAGCTAAAATCCATTACAATGAAAGGATACAAAGCACCATCAGGAAAGAGAAAGACGCATGGGTCAAAATCCAGAGGAAACCAGGATAAGTAAGATTCTCCTCCCAGCGGAGTGACTGTGGATGCACTTAATTCTCCCAACGATAAGTTATGACAACACCTGTGAAATGCTGTCTACCAGGAAAACTCATTAGAGACTCAGTGCCCAGAGTTTTTAATGGAGGCTGATCATGTAAGTTCTCTCGTCCTAGCATGGAACCAAAATTCCAGACTCCCAGAAGAAAAGCAGGTGTTCAGCATAAGTCACATTGCTAGTACAAATAATTTAGGTGCAGAGAACCACTAATATCTGTTCCAGGTATGGTGGGTGGCCACCAGACAGCAGACAAGCTGATCTTGCAGATAGGACTTTGTAAGGATGATAGTCTCAGGCTTGCTATAACTCTTTCCTGATTAAAACGACTAAAATGTTGAATAAAATATAAAAACACATTTTAAAGTACATCATGCATTTGAAACAATAAGCAGAAATGTGCACTGACCAAAAATCAGGTGATACTAGGAACCTAGAAGGCAAGGAAGAAACAAAAGCGGCTTTTGTGCTGAAGGTTTCTGCTGGACCTAGCACAGTGAGAGCTTTCACTCTGACAACTGTACAGGCTGCAGGGAAAAGGAGGTAAAATCCAGGGCTCGCTCCAGATGCATTGCTTAGTAGAAGACTGCTATAAAATGTTAGCGCCTGAAAAGACTACATCTTCCTTGTTAAGATAAATGAGAAATAAACCCTGCTGAACAGAAAAGAACTACAGGAAAAACTTTCTGGTCCTTACCTTAGCATAGGATGAAAAGGAAAAAAATTCCTCTTCTTGAATTTGAAACCACAAGCCAGAATTCAGGCACGTTTGTAGTCCAAATTCAACCTATCTATGTGATATATAAAACCCTGAGTATATAATTGCATTTATAATTGGTACAGGTTGGTAGTGCTGCCAGGCAAGTAGCTAAAAAATACATAATTCTCTCTGGAAATACATGATTTCAATCTAGTCTTTAAAGTTAAATATCCCTAGATTAGTTCCAAGGAAAATGAGCAACTCACAGCCAAATATCACAAAAGACAGAGAAACAAAGCATTATGTGCATGTCAGCAGACATATAATAGTTGAATAAGACTCACAAATATTTTAGGCATTGGAATTATTGGGTACAGAAATATGTCTTATATTTAAAGGAACAAAAAAGAAGTTTGAAATAAGAACAAGAAATAAAAGACTTAAATATGACTAAGTATAATGGAAAGGGAGGCAAACCGAACTTTTAGAATTAAAGTTAAGAACTCAACAGAAAATTAGACACAGACAAGTGGAAGACTGGGGAATGAAAAGATACAAATAAATTATCCAAATGCAACACTGAGAAACAAGTGTTTGGAAAATGTGAATCTAACATTAATAGAAATGTAGATAAAGCAAGAAGTTAAATAAATATTTAAATTCGAATTCCAGAAAGAAGGGTCATTCCAGAAAGAATTTCAGAAAGAGAATGGGATAAAGGCAATATTTCAAAAGAAAATAATGGGTTAGAATTTTCCAGAATTGTTTAAAGAAACCAAGCTTCAGAATCAGGAATTGCAATAAATCAAGTACAATAACCTTCACAAAACAAAATGGAATGACAGAAATCAAAAGAAAAGAGGATCTAGTAAAAGCAACTACAATATAAAAATAAAAACATAACATCACATATTGTGTGCTACAGCAAAAGCAGAGGTAGAGGGAAATTTACAACATCGAGTAATTATATTAGAAGACATTTCCAATAATCAGTAGTGAGGTAAAATAAAATTTTCTAAACTACCAATGATTCAACCATGCTAGAGGAAAGACTGAATTATATTTGCTATTCTCTCTATGGAAAATAAATATTATATAATCATTGTCATATGAAAAAGGAGGGAGAAAAAAAAATAGCATAGATGTAGAGGCTCTGTTCATCCCTCTGGCGACCAAATCAAAGTTGTGACAAAAACAAGGAGCAGCAAGGAAAAATCACTTGAGATCTAAATGAACAAGCAATATAATAGGACAACTAGAGAGAAGTCCAAGAAAACACCCTGCATTGGCAGAAGGTAGGACCGGCAAGGACGCGGGGCTGCCTGTCCCTAGTGGCTGAGTGAGACTGAGGCGGAGGCAGCGGCAGACGCCTCTTAAAGGGGCCGCATCCACGAGCGGATTTTCACAGTAATGGACTGGCTTGCTCTGAGCACCAGTGCCTATTTGGCTATGTGCAGGGAGCACCAAACTTAGAGAGAGACATTGTCGGAGTGAGGGCTGAGACGACACTAGCTGGGTACGGAAGTGCCAAGCAGTATCCATTGTTCCCTATTGAGCCTTCCCCCCCTACCAATGCGCCTGACACAGCGCTGCCATAGCCATGACATCATCAAACTGGATAACAGAGATCGCTTGGCCCAGAGGATTCCCTGAAACCCTGCCTATCCCAACTCGCAGCCTCACCCAAGCCACATCCAGGTATATCCTCAGCGAATCAGGTGCTCCTTGCTGAGACTCACACTGGAGGCAGCTGGCCTCGGTTTCTGGTGTGGCCTTATGAGGCAACCATAAGCACAGCATCTGTGGATAGCTTGCTGAATCTTAATAGGTGATCCCGGAGGGATAGAGGCTTGGGCTAAGTTTGGCCTGCTGAACCCCTCACAGGACTGTGCCACTGGACACCTACTTCACAAATCCACACTAATAAGACTAGGAGACTTAGAAGCTTGCTTAGTACATAGAAACAGACACAGAAAGGCAGCCAAAATTGGAAAACAAAGAAGCAGAAACCATACGAGAGAAGAGAATAGAGATCCAGATATAATGGAGTCAAATAATCTAACAGATGCAGAGATCAAAACACTGACTATAAAGATGCTCACTGAACTTTTGGGAAATGTAGATAAATTCAGTGAGAACTTCAATAAAGAGATAAAAAACATAAAAATGGAAATGTAAATTATAAAAGGGAACCAGTCTGAAATGAAGCACATTATCTGAGATGAGAAGTATATTAAATGGAATTTAAAAAGTAAATAAAGAAGAGGATCAAATGCCTTATCTAGAGGACAGGAACCCAATCAGGACATTCAATCAGAATGGCAAGAAAAAAGATGCCAAGACTATAAAAATAACTTAAGGAGAATATGGGACACTATTAAGGGTCCAAATATTCATCTGATTGGCGTAACTGAAGAAATCAAGATGTTGAACAGCTGTTTGAAAAAATAATAATGGGAAACTTCCCTAACCTGGTGAAAAAATGGACATAAAACCCCAGGAAGCTCAGAGAATTCTAAAAACCAGGAACCCAAAAGGGCCCTCACCAAGACACACCATAATTAAAATGCCAAAGGTTAAATACAAAAAAGAATATTAAAATCAGCAAGAGAAAAACAAATAATTACATATAAGGGAATACCCATAAGACTGGCAGCTGATTTCTCAAAAGAAACTCTGCAGGACAGAAAGGCTTGGCACAAAACATTCGACATGATGAAGACCCAGGATATACAACCAAGAATAATTTATCCAGCAAAGCTATCATGTAGAGCTGGAGAACACATAAAGAGCTTCCTAGACAAAAATAAGCTAAAGGAATTTATCACCATCAAGCCAGCATTACAGGAAATGTTGGAGGGACATCTTTAAGAAGAAAAAACATGTGTCAAAGACAGGAATAAAGAATGGTAACAACTACATTCCTATCAATAAGTACCTTAAATGGAAAAGAATTAAGTGCTCCAGCCAAAAAATAGAGTGGCTGAAAAGATAAGAAAACAAGACCCCTACATATGAAAAGGAAGAGGATGGAAAAAGATATTGCTTTGATGGACCTAGAAGGTATTTAAGTCAGATAGAGAAAGATAAACACTATATTATTTCACTTATATGGAATCTAATGAATAAAAAGAACAAACTAAGCAAAAACAGACTCACAAATATAGTGGACAATTTGGCGATGGACAGAGGGGAGGAGGATTGGGGGGGCTGAGAGAATGGGGTGAAGAGCTAAAGAAGTACAAATTAGTAGTTGATGGATGGTCACGGGGATGGGGAGCACAGCATGGGAACACAGTTAGCATTAATATGTTGGTAAAGGGTCAGGGGAGGGAGGTAGCAACTGGGGGGATCGTTTTATGAACTATATAGATGTCTAACTAATGTACTATATACTTGAAACTAAATAAAAAATAATTTAAAAAATAAAACTAAACGTTCAAAGCAAAACAAAAATCATTGTTATATGAAAAGGTAATCGAAGAATATACTGCCAAAAATGAAGGAGAAATTATTGTAGAGACAGACTGGACAGTTGATTAATACAAATGTTATCATGATATACATGCTATTTATCAGAATTTTTAAGTTTATAATTTGTTATGAGTTCTGAATAAATATGAAATTGTCTACTTAATTTTGCACTTATAATTTTGTATTATTTTTCTTGAAGAACTCCTCTCCCCTCAAATTATATGAGCTTCAGGGTCTTTAAAGTTTGAACACACCCTTCACTAAAACAAGCTCTCCTCTTTAGAAATTATACACACTTATGTTTAATACTAACGGTCATATTACTATACAGCCACGAGGAGATAAGGCTGGCAAGCTGTGTTTCAAGAAGCTGGAGAGTATAGAATGAATACCTTGGTGAATTTACTATAGTTTCCACCTGACTTAGAGTCCTATAGGCTCAAACTTGATTTTATTAGTGCATCATGAACAGATCTCTCTCAGGCCATCTCACATTAGCTGAGTTCATGAGACTGATGTATATAATTAAGATGGCAATTAATTTATTTACAGGGTAAAATTACTGTCATAGGGCTCAGAAGTACTTGAAGACCATCTGTTGAGTACATTTTCTTTCTGTAGAAAACTGCATTGGTAGCCAACGTATTAATTTTTAATAAGAGATTTCTGATAGAAGAGCTAGAAATACCTGAGACTGTAGGGAGGGCATGTTTCCCCTGAAGGCAGATTTGCATGGAAATCCACATTCTAATCAGAAATTTACTTGATGAGCATGAAATCAAAACAGAGCTAGAATTGAATTTTTAATGACATCAGACTAAAACTCTGTTTTGTATGTTTTTGTCATGGGAATTTGCATATTCAAGGACCATTTGGCTACAAACCCCTATGTCCATTTCCACTTTAGGGATGGCCCTGTTTGTGAAATTGGAACTATCCAAAGTCTTATTGTTGAGGATACCTCCTCCATCAGTAGTTCTTAGATGTGACTTTCCTTTCCTCTAAGGTTTCATAGCTGGTCCCTTTCAACTGATAAATATCTGTAAAATGATCACATATCTGTAGTAAGATCTATTAAACATCCTAATGTTTTACTCTCAGAAAAGGATAGTTTGCTCTAAATATGGGACTGTTTCTCTAAGGAATGTTACTTACAGCATTATTTATTATCATTCAGCCCAAAAATGGCTTAATGTATGACAAAAAGGCCAGGACCAAGGATATTCTGGCTCACCTCTTCAATATATTATTATACAGTTAATAAGAGTCAACATAGCAGAAACCATATTGTCAAACATAGAATGCTTATGTTAAATATTAAGTGGGAAAAAAAAGGCACAATGTGAATGCCTAATGAAAACAATGAGGCAAACTTTTTAGACTTAGAATTGCAAATGGACAAGGAATGAGAGGAAAGATTTTCTTCTTTCATTAAGAGTTCTATTAATATGGTTATAATGCTATTTTGAAAGTTATGCAACCAAACCATTTTCTTAAATTTCTACGTCCTTCTAATACTTCTTTATTTGGTGGTATGAAACAGTGGTTATCTGAATTTCAAAGGTGTGAAACAAAGCTTCAAACTGTCTCAAGTATTTAGAAACTGGGTCTTCAGTGATACCCGTTCATTTGTTTATTAAATATTTTTAGTGAAGACCTACTATGGGTCCAGTACAGTTTCAGCCTGTATGTTGCAGATAAAAGAATGGACATTCTACTAAAGCAGAAAAAGGCAGATTTATTTAGTCCTAGAGGCAACTGATTGGAATAGATAGCAGAAAATTGCCAGAGGTAGAGAAACAAGACAAAGGACTTTGAAATGTGGCCATCAAGTGGTTAAAGTTTATTATTACATAAAGATGTTACAAGAAGTTTGACCTGGAATAAATGGAAAATCCAAGTCCCCAAAACCCAAAATAAAGACACTGTTTCAGTATAACTTCTCCAAATGTGGAGGCTGAGGTCTAATTACAAAGAATCTGAGCTAACAAAAGGATTGATCTGTTATCAAAACAAAACAAAAACCTGTTAAATATACAACCTGCATTTTTCAATATAGGTCTTAACCTATAGCCTTAACCAACAGTAAATGAAAAAATGTGGAGGCTTCACCTTGATTACTGGGAAACAACTCAACTGATCCTAAAATGCCACTTTCCCACCCTCAAATCCAATCATTCACGAATTTACAGGTTAGGCTACTTGAGCATCCACACTGTTTTTATCTGTGCCCACAGCCACCATCACCTTTTTACCAGGATTATTGCATCAGCCTCCCACCTAGCATCCCTGCCTGAAGTTTTAGGCTCAGATCCTTCTCCACCTAGCTATCAGAGTAAGTTCTCTTAAACACACCAGTGGCTTCCTATACCCTTAGGATAGGGAAGTTGTAAAAGGATGACTGACTTGGTCTTTTGTGAGCTGGCCCCTCCTATTTCTCCAGCCTTTTTTTTTTTTTTTTTAAATCCCCATGGCTGTGCCATGCTACTTCTTGCCTGTGGGTCTTTGCACTGCTGTTCTTTGCTAGCCTGGTACGTCTGGTACCTCATCTGTCTATGATACCTCACTTTTTCTGTGGCACAGTAATAATTATGTAGTATATTACAATCCCTGTACTTCCCTCTATCTCCCTCTAGACCACAATGCTGGTTAGGAACGCATCCCTCTCAGTAACTGCTCTATCCCCTATGTCATCGCTGTACCTTCCATAGACTAGGAGCTCATTGAATATCTGCTGAATTAATAAAGTGAGTGAGTGAACTCATTTACTATAGTGTGTTTCCAGAACAAAGGGACTACCATTTCCTGGGCATCTATTTTGTGTCATGTCTTATACCAGGGATCTTTCAGACATGATTTTATTAATTCTATACTGTGTGATGATGATAACATTCACCATTTACTAAAGACCCACAATGTGCTGGGTCCTATACTGCATGTTTTATAAACATTACCCTTACATTGCCTTCGTTTGCCTCCTTTTTTAATGAGTATTAATACAAAGTTGCCTGAAGTTACAAAGCTGGGTTCTCCTCCTGTTTCCACACCCCTCCCTGCAGTTCCCACATCAATGGTGCCGTGGTTCTACCTTTATCTTCTCTCTGTCCCCTTGAGTCTTCAGAACTGCAGTGGTCCCTTTCAAAATGTTACACTCAGAGACCACTCCATTCTGACAAAATCCTAGACTCAGAGGGAGATGGACTAAAAAAGGATCTGGGAGACCAGGTAAAACAACCCTCTCATCATCTGAACAGTGATTTTCCCCAAACCTCAGAGTTTCTTTTTAGCTGATCAAGGAAGGGTCTTCCCTCATACAGCTGTTATTTGTTAGGGGGACATGTTTAAACTTTCAGTAACGATACTGTTGGTAGCTAATATTTTCATAATAGTTATATGGTCTTCAAATTTTAATTTCATGACATTTCATGAGGAGGTTGTTAAAAATGTGGATAATGATTCCTTAGTTTGGGCGGCCGAGGAATGTGTTCTCTTATCTAGTACCTTTCGTGACTCTGAGCCAGGTGGCACAAGGGCCACACTTTGGGACACTGTTTTAACCACCCCATCCAGTGTAATCCTTACGGCATTTATTCAAACCAGCTGGCTGCAGTTTTCCTAGCAGGCTGTGGCCCTCCCTCCCAAAGGTGGGCTTTATGCCTCTCTGCTCTGTGCCCTGCAGCCTACGTCAAGCAAACCCTCCGGGGCCAGTCCTGGGTTTCAGGGGTCAGCACTTCTGACACTAGGTAAAAACATAGGTTATCTTAGGGCTGATCATGGATCTGACTTAGAAAGAAACACTGAGTCATGTTGCAGGACTAGGTGAGGCTGGAGGAGGAAGGTGGAGCAGCAGGTTAGGGGCAGAGGCTGCCGCAGGCAGGGGTGAGGAAAGCATGCTAAGGAAGAGATTTTGGGGTTCCTGGCCTGGCAGCAAATAAAGTATGGATGGGTGACACACTATGCCTCGTTTGAAACCCTTGGTGTATGTGCAAAAGGAGAAAGAAAAGGTGTGGGCATTTGTTTCCATTTCTCTAGTGCCTGTTGCAGGATCAGGCCACATAAGGCCGCTCGGTTGCTGTGATCGGTTCCCTCGGGGTGGCTAGCCCAAAACTCTGCACGCGCCAAGCCTTCCATCTCCTGATCATGTTCCATTGCATCCTTTTTTTAAGTAAGAGCAGCAGAAATTATGAACAAAAGAAAACACAGAGCGGTGAAGAGGGAAGACAGGCACCTGGGGTCAGAGGTGCAGGGAGAAGAAAATCAGCAGAGGATGCATCTGAGAGAGGTTCTACTCCTCTGTCTCCTGAGAAACAAGGGGATGGGAACAGCAGGACTGCCCCCGTCAGCCTCCAGCCTTGGGCTCCGTCAGTCTCCAGGGATGTTTAGGACGGAGATACTTGTCTCCTTTGGGCAGAGCGGAAGGTTGTTCCTTACTGAAGCCACTTGGCCCTGTGGGATCACCTCTCCATTTGGCACATTGCGGAGGTCCGGCCCCTGAAGGCCATCAGGAGCTAAGAGGGACTATAAAAATCAGGTGACAGGAGGCTCATGCCGTCTGTCCCTTTTCTTTCCCCAGTCACGTCAGAGACAGCAGGACAAGGCCAAACCTTTCAAGTGGCTCCTCCGCTCCTCGACCTGGCTTGCCCGCTTGAGGGGAAACAGCCCGGCATTGGGGATGCGCAGTTCTTGGTATCATTGTCCTGGTACCCACTGTTCTTTCTGGCTTCATCTGGGAGCTCTCCTCTTCCTTGCTTGAGTGTGCTCATCGCCTGTCTACAGTGCTCACAGAACGGGAGGCTGCTGCAGCCTTGGGGACGCAGAGTGCATGAAGCATCATGATGCTCACGAGGGCCCTAAGAGAGAGCTCTGTCCTCTGAGGGTGGGATGAGGTAGAGCAAGCATGCCTCCATCCTGGTCCCAGATAGCCCATCGGTGTAACAAGGCTGGCTGTGAGCAACCTGAGGGCTGGGACCCAAGCCTCATTCATTTACTCGAACTCCAGAATCTTCTGGGCTCATATACTAAATACTCAATTAATGTAGGCTAAAAATAATAGTTGATGAGGACAGTGAAATGTCGGGCAGGGAGAATGGATCCTGATGACAACATTACCATCCTAACGAACTCCCCTAATAGAGCCAAGGTCCTGAGGGTTGTTGCCCTCTCAGACACTGTACTAATCTCTTTACTGGAATTATCTTATTTACCACCAAGGCCATCCACTGAGGAAACACAGAGCTTAGGTAACTCCCTCCTATTCCTTGTCTGCAGGATGGGGACCCGAACAGCCCCATGTTAGAGCCCTCCACTCAGAAGGACTGTGCTAAACCACCGCAGTCACATCACAGGCTCCCGTGACTTCGCTCTTGAATAAATAAGTACAAGTTCAAATGGTACCGCAATTTAAAACTTTCTTGGGTGGAGCTATGTGTGTGACAGTCAATGCTTTTTCTCAAAAGTTTTCCCACCAATGAAAAATGTCTTTTGTAAAATTCCAATTGGAATGATGTTTGAGCTCATGACTATGAGTGAGGAGCTAGAGCAGAACATTTAGGAGGCGGTAGGGAGGGCAGGGCACTGAAGTCACCTCAATGCTCTAAGGGACAGCTATTGGGAACTTGCAATTTTTAAAAACAAAAGGAGGGCACTGGAGCCACATTCATGACTTCAAGAGTTTCATAAGTAGTTTACGCAATGCCGCCCCGAAGAGACCCTATCCCGTCTGGTCTCAGCAGCTAAGCAGGGTCAGGCCTGGTTAGTACTTGGATGGGAGACCACCTAGGAGACAAAGTGCCAAAGGTGTAAAAATTTAAAAAAATAAGGGGTTGTAAGATGACGAGGTCCTTGCAATTTGGGAGGTCAACCAAGGGTTGCCTCACCTAAAAAACAAAAAACAAACAAACAAATAATATATATTAGTTTGTTTGTTTGTTTGTTTAAAATCTCACACTGAATTCATATATATATATGTTTCATAAATAGATTGCTTCCCATGCCAGAGAAGATCCGGTCTCGATATTATTCTCCTGTGAATGCTGCCCTCAAAGGACATGGCTATTCTTCTTCTTCATCTGTCTTTATAGAAAGGAGAAAGGGGGGGGGGGACAAAATTGATGTTTACTTTAAAAGTCTGTATAAACAAAAATATCTCAATAGCAAAAGACACCTCCTCTCCCCTGCCACAGCCTCAGCACTTCTGTCAAGTCTTTAGCAGGCTAATTTTAACTCATGAGAAACCAAGCAAAATCTGACAGCAGGACTTTCAGTAGCTCAGCCTGAATGTCTTCAGAGCTGCAGGTGAATGAAGCAGACTCTCTCCAAAGCAGCCCTTTGGAGAGAGTCGCTCTCCAAATGCTGCTCTTCATTTTCTGGGAAAATTGGAGAATAAAAGTAAGAAAGACTTGAAACCTGATAAAATTACTTATAAGAAGCCTTGTGAGTCCTTTCGTCCAGGGAGAAGGCAGGGAGGGAGAGAAAATGTTCCACATCACATAGAAAATGAGGCCACCTATTTGTGAATTCAGTGTGAGATTTTCTGTGGGGGGATACTACGTGATAAGAACACTTGTCCTGGTTCCTCCAACTCAGAACTTGCCTAACCAAGGCCTCTTGCATCTCCGGCTTGCTATCTGTAGAGGGATTTGGAGTTGAGCAAAGGGTGGACTGGCTTTGAGTTAGAATCTTAGCATCTCTGCTACTTTGGTTGGTTATTTGGGACAATGCCTTTCTCTTGGAAAAACAGACAAGCCAAGAGACTTCCTCTGAAGTATAGGATGGCTTTACTATCTTCAACTTGTCCCATAGGAATGAGGGGAGCCTGTGCATGTCACATCTTAAGCTAGGTCTTACCTGGTGTTTTTTCCGCCTGGCTTCTTATGATTCAGCCATACTATCTCTCTGATCGGTACCTCGAATTCTGCTCGCATGCCATGATGCCCGCACATACTCTTTCCTCTGCCTGGGGAACAGACAAACCACTCCCAGCTTCCCCACCAACTCTGCCGGCTGATCTCTGACTCATCTCCTCCCTGTGGAAGCATTCCCCATCCACAGACCAGGCTTTTTATAGGCTCTTTTATATAGTATCTTAGATTTTCATTCGCAGCATGCTCTAGAGCTGTGATTTCATATTTAGTTGTATAATTATATGACTGTAAGCTCCACAAAAGCAGGATGTGTTTCTGGTTTGGTATTCCTGAAACCTCAGTTCTGCATTTGGCAAAAGCTCAATGACTAATAGTTGAACCACTACGTGACCTTAACTGAGCCTTGATTTCCTCCTTTGTAAAACTGTAACAATAATACCTGGCTCACAAGATTGTACCAAAATTAAATGTGGTAAAGTATACGGAAGTCTGTAAGTACCTAAGGTGGTCACCTTCCATTCATTTGCTAATTCCAAGCTGGTTTCCAGCCTCATTGCTCCAGTGGATCTGCTCTTTTTAAAATCACCAATGGCCTGATAATACTCACCAAATCCAATATTCCATTGTGTGCCCTATATTTCTTAGTGTTCTGCTAAGCAGACAGGGTCAGATGACTATATGGCCAGTGACACGTGTGCCAAGTCACTGTGTGTTTCTTTCAGACTGAGGTAGGGAATAGCTCATTCGTAGTATCTCTTCTTCTGTCCCATTAACCAGGGATGCTACAGGTTACAAGATGGAGGACCCTCTGTCACCCAGAGCCTCGAGTAACTAACTACATGAAACATCAACCCGCAAAAGTCATGTGACATATAATAAACCTTTGTTGTCTTAAGCCAATGGGGTTCTCAATAACTGGGATTAATTTGTTATTGCAGCATAACCTAGCTTTCCTAATGAATGCAGACCTTATCATACACCACTTCTGCATCATTTAGAATTCTTAGCATGCCATCCATTTTGAAATTATTTACATCTCTAGCTTCTGGAAGTAACTCTTCCCTAATTCTCCTTCCTCTCGGACACTCAGTAGCCTTGAATGCCTCCTCTACATCTACCCACGTTCTTTTAAAAGAGAGCTCCCCAGAGTTCTTTCTGTGGTTTCTATTTTCTCTTACTCTCCATGCTTTCCCTGAATTATTTTATCTAGGCTCATAGCTGCAACAATCAACTTTATTCTGACTCACTATAAATCTATATTGCTAAACAGTCCCTCTCTCCTGGACACCAGGCCCTTTGCTTCACTGCCCTTTGAACATCTTTCCTGGGTATTCCCACAAACATTTCAAACTAAGCACATCCAAGAGTAAATCTTTTCTTCCTGTAGTTTTCATTAGTCTAAACACCAGAATGTGCTTTCTAATACTCTTTTTGCTGCAACTGCCAGAAATCCATCTGAAACTGGTAAAAACAAAAGACATGTGCTGTTTAATATAATAACTAGGTTGTGAAGGGAATGGAGCTAGCTAAGGACTCTGGGAACCCAAATGTTGTCCCTATATCTGGATCTTTCTATGTCTAGAGCTCTTCTCTCCCTCTTCCTGTCTCTGTCTCTGACTCTGTCTCTATCTGTCTCTCTCTCCCTCTCTCTCTCTCTCTCTCTTTTCTTCCTCCCACTCTCTCCTCTCTCTATTTTATTTCTCTTTGTTACTTGTATTCTTCCTTCTTTGTAGTGGAGGAAGTGAGAACAGAAGGGCATGACCACCAACTCTTCTGGCTTAAAGATCCCAGGGAAAGAAGAAGGCTACTTTCTCCTGTATCTATATATAAAATATCAGAAAGAAACCCTGAGTGTTCCTTGGCAAATCACCGTACGTAGGGTTTTGGTGAAATAAGATGGTCAGAAACACATCATAAACTCTCCACTAGAGACAGAAAGCCTGGAGACTATAATTGGCAGGGGCTATGTAAGGACCACAAGGAGTAGAGAGTTTCTTCATTCATCATCCATTCACTCATTCAACAAATATTTATGGAGCCTATCCTAAATTCAATCCCCTTGGCTAGGAGCCTAAGAAATAGTGGTGAACAAGACTGAAAGAATCCCTGCCATTCTAGAGCATGCAATTTAGTGGAGAAGACAGTCATTAAACAAATGAATACAGAGATATAAGTAAACGTCACTGTGATAAGTGCTTTGAAGGAGAATTGGAAGACTAAAAAGAGGACAGGAAGTGATGTCAAGCTATTACCTGAAGAATAAGAAAGAAGGATCCCAGTACAAGGAGGAATAAGAGTGGTATATGCAGAGGAACGGAACTGGCAGATACTCTGAGACTGGAAGGAGAATGTATTTAGAGGAAGTGAAAAAAGATCTGTCCTGGGTCCTCCATCATGATGCTGTCTGAATAGCAAAAGAAGTTGGAGGAAAGCGGAAAGCAGAGGCCAGACTGACCAGACCTTGCAGTCATTATCAAGGAGTCTGGCATTTTTCCTATGAAATTAGCAAACCATCAAGACATTTTAATCTCTAGCACTGAAGAACAAAATTGAAAGCTTTTTGTATACCTATGCTGGCAAAGTGTCCTGGAGAACTTGGAAAGACTACAACTCTCCCAGTGAAAAGAGATTTTTCAACACAAATGGAGTCTACAGAGGAAGATTGAGAGCTGGTGAGCTACAGTGATTATGCAGACTTAGGTGTATATCCTGCTCCATCACTTATTGGATGTGACCTTAATCAAGTACTCAGTTCTCTTGAGTTCCATTTTCCTTCCCAGCATAATAGGGATGTTAAATTTATCAGTTAGGAAGCTTTAAGCTATAGATTGCAAAAACCCAATTTATCTGACTTGACACAGAAAATATATTATCTCACATAGCAGGAAGTTCTGAGGTAGGGCAAGTAGGGTTCGTGATTTAACAAAGTGACATTATCATGACTCCAGGGTTTCCCCACTCATTTTCTCCCTGTCACCCTGAGGGCTTGTCCAGCTCCACTCATTGTCATAAGAGAGCTGAAGTAGCTCTAGGCATTACACACAGATATGACAATGACCAGTAGGGGAAGAGAATCTATGCTTTCAGTGAAGAGAAGCTTCCCAGAAGTCCCTATGCAGCTTGTTCTTTATGCCTCATTGGCTAGAACTGTTCTACACACCTATGCCTAGGCCAGTCACTGGCAAGGGCAGTTGCATCACTATAAATGCTTTAGTTTCATCATGATTCCGCCTTTAGACTAGACTGTGGGCCACTTCACCTGCAGCATAAGACCAGAAAGAGAGGATAGACCAACTAAAATTGCTGAAAATGAGGAAGGTGGGGATGAATTGTTGTTGAGCAGGTAACAAAGCAGTGTCTAATACCTTAGTGTTTACATTTCAGGGTTATGGTCCATATTTGTGGTAATGCCTGTAATAAATGGTAGCTACTGCTATATTCAAACAAGTTCTTTGCAAACTCTTTAAATCTACCTGTACAATTACAAATCCATTTGCTAACCATTAAAAGAAATTCAAAAATCTCTTATTAACTAGCCCAATTTGAAGCACTATTCATAGTTAAACACAAATGAATGAAACTAAATAGTTTTCAAATATGCAGAATTAAAATTTTACCCCTATCCAGTCCATAATCTTCTGCTTCCTCAAGGTAAGTCAGAATGAGTTACATTTTACTATCTTTTTTTAGGTTAGTATCTGTTAAGCATATGGGCACCAGAGTTAGATAAGTCTCAGTTCAAATCCTGCCTCCATTACTTACGGTCAATGTTAAACTTTCCAATCCTCAGTTTTTTAATCTTTAACACAGGGATAATAATATTACAAGGATGGGAAAAATAAATAACAGTGTAAAAACTTGTGAAACATGTGTGTGTTTAGTAAATATTAGCTCCATTTGTTATCTAGCTCATATGTTGATCAAGAAGACAATCTGAGATAATGCACCTATAGCAATGGTACATGGTAAATACTTAATAAATAGCATCCATTGTGTTTGCCATATGCCAGAACAGTAGCTGCCTTTATTAATATCATGGAGTTTCTTCTACATTTTGATTGGTGGAACCATGCCACTCTAATCATGCTTCAGGTATTAATTTTTCAGACAAAACACATGGTTAGTGTTTCAAATTACTGACTACTCCCTTTAGGGCCTGTCATGTTACACTAAATGGTCTGGTGTGGTCATTCACCAAACTAATAATTAAATGCTGGAATTTTGCTAAAACAAGTTACAAGCAAAAGATATTGGTCTTAAGCCTATACCCAGAAATGGGTATTTTAGAAACTATATACTTCGTGCTTTTGAAAAGTTGACTTGTCCTTAATCTCCCCTAACTGCTCTTATTGATTGAATTCTTCCATCCGGTGGGCTCCCATTTCACGGTAAAAAGAGTAGTTTCTCTGTGTTTAATTCATAAACAACAACAATGACAACAATGACAAAATATCTTTCATAAGGGGTTTCAACGGACCCTGACATAATTAATATGATTCTGACATAAACTGCTTTAAATTACTGAGTAGAGAGAGCCTTTGTGGTGAAGAATAACACACTAGTTGTGCCAAAAGAAAAGTAAGAGTTTAAAAATGGGTTTTTAGAATGGAATTAAAGGAAGATGGGGTGGGGTGTTTGCTGGAAGAACTAAGGTCAATAATGGCTCTCCAGTTTCCAGTTGTGAGAGAGGTTGGTGCAGCCAGAATTAGAATTGAACTAAAGTTTCAGTCTGCTCTTCTTCTATTTTTGCACCTTCAAACTCCTCACTCAGCCATACTGCCCAGTGATGTCCTGGGAAGCAGCCACCGATCATTGAGATCTCATTACCAAGAGCTTCATGAAGGAATATTTGCCTGAAAGACTTCACTTAATAACATATTCAAGACAACAATACTAGAACAGATTGCCAGTTTCCTATAAGAGATTATTGGGACTAATCCCATCATGCCTTACATCCTAATTTGCCTCATTCACCATCAGAAGTCTAAGTCTCTCCTATAAGCTACCTATGGTCATCCCAAATTTCATCCTCATCTGCTCTGTAAATTTCATGACTTGAATCTGGTAGACAGCCTCCAGGACAACCTCCTGGTGATTCATGTCTTTGTGTAAATTCTCTTCTACACTGAATAGAGATGACTTGTATAACTAATAGGATGTTACAGATATGATGAAGTGTGACTTCCTAAGTCAGATTTAAAACAGGGGTTCTGAACCCCCAGCTGCAGACTGGTACTGGTCCATGGCCTGTTAGGAACTGGGCCACACAGCAGGAGGTGAGCAGTGAGTGACGCTTCATCTGTATTTGCAGCCGCTCTCCAGCGCTAGCATCACCACCTCAGCTCCATCTCAGATCATCAGGCATTAGATTCTCATAGGAGCACTGGTCCCTGGTGCCAAAAAGGTTGGGGATTGCTTATTTAAAAGATATTAAAACCTTCACTTTGCCCTCTTGGACGGCTTGCTTTGGGAGGAAGCTAGCTGGCATGTGAGGATATATAAGCAGTTCTATAGAGGGGCACAAAGGACAACAACTGAGGTTTTCTGCAAACAGCCAAGTTGAATGAGTCATCTTGGAAGCAGATCCCCCAGCCTCAGTCAAGTCTACAGATGGCTGTAGCCCTAGCTAACGTTTTGACTGCAACCAGAAAAGAAGCACTCAGCCAGAACCACCTAACCACCTAGGTAAGCCACTCCTGAATTCCTGGACTGCAGACATTGCAGATAATAAATATTTAATGTTTAAGCCATATGTTTTGGAGCACTTCGTCACAGAGTAATATATAACTAATACGCTACATCGGTACTCCCTTTCCCATCCTTCTCAAATCCTACTCCTTGATTCCTCAAGTTCCTAATTTATGATTAGTAATTCTAAAATCCTTGACTAAAGCCCTTTGTCTTGGTTGAAACTTGGTTTTCTCCATTTGGCATTGCTTCCCATGTGGCTCTGTAACAGGATACTTTCAGCTTCAAAAAGGAGAAAGACTCATAGTGGCTTATGCAATAAAGACATTTAATTATCTCACATAGCAAGAAGCCTAGAAAATGTTTTTGTTTTTTTTTTTTAATTTGGGGCCACATATCAGTGATGCCCAGGCTGTTTCAATCTTTTCACTCTGCTAACCTTAGCATATTGACATTGTGTCATGTTTATGTCCCATAGTCACACAATGGCTGCTATAACCCCAGGCATCATATTAACATCCAGAGCAAAATGAGGAAGGGAAGATAACAATGAATTCACCTCTCACAATCATCTTTTTGAAGAGACAAAAAATCTCCAGAAACCTCCAAGAAGACTTCCGCTTTCTAATATAGCAACTCCCTGGTATACTCTGTCCTCCACCATGTCTTTTTTTAAAGTACTTAATACTATTTGAAATATGTACTCATTTGTGTTTTTTTTTTTTGTCTGCTTCCCCTCATTATAATGTAAGTTCCATAAGAGCATGGCTTTTGTGTGTTTCGTTCATGGCTATATCCTCAGCACCCAGAACCATGCTGATGTACATGCAGGTGCTCAAATATATACTTTGTTGAATGCATGTCCTTTGGTCATAACCTTGCATACAAAGAAGGTTATACAAGAAATCATTGGAAGGGAAATGATATTGACTTTGTCATTGCAGACCAATAATTATTAACCCTCTGGTACTGGATACATGATTGAGATTTTAAGCAAAAAGGAAGAGATGGGGAATGGCTCTTAACCAAAGAACAACAACCTGACAAAAGTCTCCCAAGCAGAGACTGTTTTCCCACCTCCCCCAACCCCTACATATCTTAGGGTAGAGAGGTAATGTCAATACCCCCCCTGCTCCCCATTCCAACTTTCAAACTGTTACTCTCTTGCAACACCCTCTGTTTATTTGAGGTTTTCTCCCTGCAGATGAACTCTCCTGCTGCAACCGTTGATCTAGTCATACATCATATTGTAAAAAAATTAGTTCTGGTTCATATTCCTCCCCTTCATATAATTTTAGTCATCGTTCTTGCTGATTTCAACACGCATGTGGGTGATCTAATACCTACCCTCTTTGTTTCTCACCCTCAATTCTGAAGACCACTACCTCTATACCCAAAACACTTTTCCTCAACTTCTGTCTCCGATATCATGCCCTAGGCTTGCCATTACCAATAACATGCCGTCTCCTAATCATGACTGTAAGCATCTCATGTTTGATTGTCTCCTCCTGTGCTTTCAACATGCCTGCTCAAGTTCCTCACTAACAATAATTCTTCAGGCTCATGTCATCCAAGCCACTTGGCTCACCTCTGAAGAAATATCCTTCCTCCTATTGAGGGCTAGTCCTTTCCCACTTTCCCATATCTCTTCGACTTTGTGCCTTCACTCATCCTACACTATCAGCCTTGACCTCTCTATGAGTCATCCCCAGCAGCATTCCGACTCACTTTGTTATATTTCCTAGGCTGGCTTTTTCTTTTAACTCTAGTCCCAGCTTATTTTTCCTTTTTGGAAAGGCCTTGCTTAATCCTCCTATTTAAATAGCCCTCACTCCCTTTGTGGTCACTCCTGCTCCTATTACTTTATTTTGTTTTGTTTTTTTGAATAGTACTTATCCCTCTATATAATTGTCCTGTAGTTAATTTATTGTTTGTTGCTTATTGTCTTCCCTCACCTAACAGACCACAAATCCTGTGAGAGTAGAGATCTTGCTTATCGAATTCATAGGTCCATCTCCAGGGTAATGAAATGGTGCTGAAACGTTGTGGTGCTCAATAAACATCTGATGAAAAAACAAATAAATGGCACCTTCAATTCCCTCAAATAAAACACCCTTCTCTTGAACTCTCATATTCCTGTCACTCTTATTCCTTTCCTCCTCTCCCCTTCAGAAGCAATATTACAAAAATGTCATCGCAAACTTGTTTTCATTTCTTTGCCTCTACCTACACTAGACTGGCTTCCACTTCCATTTTAATACCTTCCTGGTCAGTACCAATAATAACCTCCTATTGCCAAATTCAGTGGCCAATTTTCAGTTGTTTTTCTTTAAAATCTACGTCAAAACAGTATTTCCATATGAAAACCACATCCATACTGGACAGTGTAGACGATATAACTATTTCATTGTTGCAGAGGGTTCAAGATCCCTCAGCAGCACTATAATCCTTGTGTTTGGCCCCTCCCTCCTAAGTTTTAGGCTATCTTCTCTATCTTTCTAAATTGTCTTTAGATGAATTTATCCATTCTTATTATTTTAAATGACATCTGCAAGCTGATGACTCAGTAATTATATCTCCTGTTCATACTACTCTTTTGAGCTCCAAATTCATCCAAACAATAGTCTACTTAATATCTCAAAACATGCATACCCAAAAAAAAACTCTAGATTTTCTCTCCAAATATGTTTACCTCCATAGATTTTATTGTCTAAGTAATAAGTTATGCCAGAAACTTGCAAATTGGCCTGATTCCTCCTTTGACTCACACAAGTCCTAGCTCTTCCTTCTCCATACCTTTTATGTATTTACTATATATTTACTGTACTATTTACTAAATTTACTATAAGACTGCATATTATATAGTATGTATATGTATATAAATATTATATATATATAATATGTGTAAAATATATACCATTACCCTCTCCCCACACATACATACCCATTATCACCTTGCTAGCATAAACCACCATCACAACTTGCCCACATAACCCATTATCACTTACTCTTCCTTTAAATATGTCATCATGGAGCAGCCAGAGTTACCTATTTCTAATCATCATCATCATCATCATCCATATTCATTTAATGACCTCAATTCCTTGTATGACCCACCCCTTCCTGTATATGCAACTTATCCCATGATGTTCTTCCCCAAAAGACTACTCTCCAGCTGAATAAGTTCCTTCTGCTCTTTCAACACATCAGGCTCTTTACTGTCCTGGGGCCTTCACATATTCTCTTCTCTGCCCAGAATGCCTTCTGCAAATTCTGTCTCTGGAGGGTTTCTCTACACCCCATTCCTCAGTTTAACTGCCTTCTCCTCACAGAGAACCTCTCAGACCACCCACTTTACCTAGTTTAGCCTATGAATTAATATAAATATAATAGATTATATATCATATTTAACATTTAATATCAAAGAAGACTCCCCAGCTATTCTTTCTCATGGTAGTACTATATATTACATATTTATTTGTTTATTTGCTAGTTATTACCTGTCTTCTGTACTTGAGGACAAATTCTGTGTCTATTTTATTTACTAATTTATATCCAACTCCAGCACGTAGCCAGGCCCTCAATAAATATTTACTAAATAAATAAATAGTGTGAAAAGAAGAGGTTTTTAGAAGGGAGGCAAATCTGGGTTTGACTCTTGCTCTACATTTTAATAATGTGAACTTGTACACATTTTAACTTTGTTTTTAGAATATCTATCTTATTTTTTAATTTCAGTATGGGATATATTTTTAAATATATTTTTACAATCTGAGCTCTAGTCTTTCAAGCTATAAAGTGGAGAATACTATACAGATTGTAAAATTGTTGTAAGCATTTGGAACATAATGTGTGCTCAATTATTTTCATATCCCTCACCCTCTCTGAAGATCATGGAGCTAGGGGTGGAGAAAACAAATGGAAATGAGGACAGCCAGGATCTCCCCTTTCCCTGAGAGCTAAGTAAAGTTGGTCCTGGGTGTGACCCAGATATCCTTGGAGGCAAGAATCACCCATCACCGGGGTGGAGCCATCCCTCAATGAATCTAAGTCAAGATATCACTCATTAAAAAGAGTTAGGCTCAGGAAAGGAAAATGAGAAAAATTTTGTTCAACTTATAGTCCAGAGTTGAACTACAGGTTAACCCTAGAAAAGTCTCTTTGTCTTTTAGAAGTTGGATTTCTGATCTGTAAAATAGGAATGATGGAACCTACATCTAAGTTTATTATTATGATTGAATGGAAAGAACCTTGTAGCATGCTTATCACAGTATCTGGAAAACACTTCCATATTTTTCAGATGTAAGTTTGCTTCTCTGTCCCCTCATAAGCATAAGGATAGGAGTATAGCTTAATTTTTACAATATTTCACTGTAAATTGGCAGTAAATGCTCTGAAGGTGATAGTGCATGAACTTTTAGGCCTATAATTCATTGCATCAGTTAAATGAGTGGCAGCAGTAACACCAACAATAATAATAACAATGACAACAATAATAACAATAATAATAATACTCCCTCTGTTCTCTGTATTTTTGTCAAAGCTTAAATAAGACTTTAACAGATACTTGACTTTCAGTTAAACAAGCGCCTAGACAATTTATTTTGTTAACTCAAGTTGTATGTCCATGTATTTTTCTGAATTCAGTGAATTTGCTACTACCACAACTGCTGGTGAAAATGACCAAATTTTGCCTCCATACTCCAAATTTAGCAATAGATCACAGCACTTAGATATTTCTTCAGGGAGTATTAATTGTAGGGGGAAAGTGATGGCATCTTATTTAGGTTGTCTAGAAAGTCAAAGAAAGATTATAATTTATAGTTACTATGGTAGCTAATTATACCTTCAAAGATATGCCAGTTGCTTTTAAAAAAAAGACTTTGATCATAGATGAGACCCTTTTTGGGGAATCAGAGAAAATAAGAAAGTGGATTTTGTGAATTTGCCATCTTGAAAGATGCCTGGATACCTTAACTGATTTTCTCCTTGGTAAAAGGTCAACTGAGATTGGTTTCCCCAAGGTGCTAAAGTTCATATCAAGGTTCGAATAGCATGGGGACAATATTGTTAAATGTTACCTGTGTATTTTCATCTGTACTCTCTATTTACCATATGGGTCTCTTTTATTCAGGGAGGTGGACATCATTCCTCAAATTCTGGCTTTCAAGCAAAAGGATCGGTCCAGGTTACACTAGGACAAGACAGATCTGAAGAATATGCCATTAGACAGTATTAGTTTTCCTGCCAAACACTTCTGCCACTACAGAAGTCTAGATAAAGATCTTCTGAGCTCAGGAGGTAAGAAGTGTGGGAGGAGAGAGAGAGTTAGAGCTGGGTTTGGAAGGCCCTTTACTATGTTTTATCCCTTTGGACTGAGTCCAAGTCCTGGGAGGGATCAATGAGAAAAGGGATTTGTGTTTGCCTCCGATTGGGGCCTGGGAAAATCAGCAAGGTCTAGGAAGACATAAGCTAGTCCCCCAAGTCTTGTATCATCTCAGAATGAAGGGAAAATATTTGAAAACCCTCTTGACAGAGTAGCAGAAGGCTAAAGGAGGGCAGTGTGGCCCCGGATGGATATTGAGAATGGTGCAGTTTTGACCAATGGCTGGAGAATATTGCAAAGCTGGACAGGTACCAATGACTGGTGACCAGATAATAATCTCTCCACTTCCTATGCCCCCATTTCTTTAGGTTTCTAAAATCTCTCCAAATTTAGATTTGCCAAAACGGGGAGTAAATTTTAATTTGAATGAGTTTAAATTAAATGCCTATAAAACCTCATTGATTAAGAGTACATTTTCATTTTATAAACTATGTAAATGTCTAACCAATGTACTATAAACTTGAAACTAATAATAAAATATAATTATAAAAAGACTATATTTTCTGTCATATGGAAACTAAGAAGGATTGTAGAAAAGTAACAAATTTCCTTTTTTGTTTGTTTGTTTGTTTTGCACACCTGGATGCATACCTACTGAGTAAGCATCAATCCTAGTGGGCCATTTATATCCATTAAAAAAATCCACAGCCCAAAGTTGTAACGTTCATCACATGACTTCAAAAAAATGTACAGGAGATCCAGGCAGCCCATCCTCATCCTCATTATCTATCCAGAGATACTTCCATAAAGCTGGGTTCTCTCATATCACATCCTAGCTAATGTTTCTGATGTGGGTATTGAAGGTTTAGAGAATAAAAACTAGATTTCTTAATGTCATCCAAAATTCTCAAAAATCAAACCCCATTTTACTATCTAGCCTTGTAGAAAACCCCTCAGAGTGGTTTAAAGTTCAACCACTAAGGTCCAACCACAAAGGAAGGACCCCATCTTGACCCTGTCATGAAATTTCACTATCTTCTGTCTTTCTTGATTTTGTTCCCGTACTTTGCCTCTACCCAACTCTTTCTTAACATTTCTAAGCATGGACTTTGGAATCTAATAGACATAGGTTCGAGGGTTCAAAATTTGATTCTTCCAGTGACTAGCAAGGCAACCCTCTCATGTCAACTTATATTAGATTCTAATGTATGGGGTGATTCTGAATTATATTTAGATAATAAGTTAAATATTAGTTAATGCATGGTACCTAGCACATGGTAATGCTTTAAAAGGGGTGGGGGTAATTATTCAAATTAACAGTCCAAAACAAATATTTCTTATTTAACGATAGCCATTTATTTATCTGGCTCACTAGGTAGGTCATGAGCTCCCTGGTGGCAAGAACACTGTCAAAATCTGTACTGTCTGTTGCTTACCAGGCATTCCGTAAATGGCAATGGAATACAAGTTTAGATTAGATTAGTACTCAAAGCTCAGTTTAAATTATCTGAGTTTTAACATACCTGACAAGTCCTCTTGGGCAGAGGTCCCCAACCCCTGGTACCAGTCTGTGGCCTGTTAGGAACAGGGCTGCACAGCAGGATGTGAGCAGCATTCAAGCAAATCTTCATCTGTATTTGCAGCCACTCTCCAGGGCAAGCATCACTGCCTCAGCTCCACCTCAGAACCTCCTCTAGGTTCTCATAGGAGCACTGGTCCTTGGTGCCAAAAAGATCAGGGTCTGCTGCTCTTGAGTACCGCAGGCATAATTAACAGCTCCTTTCTCTAGAAGCTGCTAATGCTTCCACAGGCCTTTTATTTCGATTTGGCTTGTTACATGTTGTTTACATGCTTTTCTTCCAATTATTTACATGTCACTTATTTAAACGGCGATAAAATATTAGATTCCTGAAAATGTATTTTCTTTATCTGGTTTGCTCAACCACCCTTTCTCAAACTTAAAACTAGCCCTAAAATTAAAAACAGAGCCTAATACATAATAAATGGTCCCTCAACATTTGCTAAGTTATGCTAAAAACCTCAAATCATCTTTCTTAGTGGTAGTGAGTCAATAACATCATGTCTGTACTTGAACAGTGAAGCAGGGCAGGGAAGTGGCAAATTGCTGTGCACAGCTGAGTAGAGTTGTCCTTGACCCCGCAGGACAGCTGGGCTCAACATGAGTGGAGAGCTTTCATTTTTGATCTTCAAGATAACATTTTAAAATATATAGAAAAAAAATGTTGAGATAATGTGCATACTTTCCTTTCAAACATGCCATGAATCTGAGGCCCTTGGATTAAGAATCACTAGACCTACTTACTAAATAAAGACAGTCAGGCTTTTGGAAAGCCAACAGAGAGGGATATAGAGCATGGAGCATGAATAAGAGTAAAACTTACTCCAGCAGAAACCAGCAAGAATTAGTCCAGAAGTCTCGGCCATTCGTCCCCAGTAGGCCAAACCACACTAACTTCAGTTTTCATCTTGCTTCCTATACCATTGCCAAGTATTACTCGTCCTAGCTATCTGATGTAAGTGGGTGGTAAACGAATATTTGATCCAGGATTTGTGATTTACAGGGCTACCTGCTCATGCTAGCATATAGCTATCTGAGATGGGGGTTTAGCAAGTTTGTTCGCATGGAAAATGCGCAACATAAATTAGCTGTGCAGAATAAAAAGGAAAAAAAAAATCGTACTACATTGTGCCTGGAATTATAACTGTCCTTTCACTGGGTCCTCTATAAATTCCATCAGGCTCAGGAAGAATTTGGTAGATATATCAATGTATTCTCCCTCGACCTTCCACCCCACAGTCATCTCTCTGAACACCCAACCTGATTCTTTCTGCACAAATTCTTATCTCGAACTGAGCCACCAGGGTTGTTTCATGATGTAAATGAAAGCATTTAGGACAGGGCCCTATGATGCCTGCCAGGATGATGAGAACTTTTTTCCAGAATCTGTCCCTGCAATCATCAGTGCTTTCCATAGGGGTAATGAAACTGGAAAGGCTGTTGGAAGAGAAAACTCTAGGCCCATGTGCATCCCAAGGGACTACAATGCCCTATAATAAAATTGTCACGTGGACCACATGTATGTGTTTGAGAAGAGGAGTGGTTAGCCCAGTCACATCACCTTGGTTTTAAGATTATATTAAAGTGTCTAATTCTGGGAAGATATGCAACATACAGCCTGAATATATAAGAGTACATCACTAATTTCAAATCAGTTAGCAAAAACTGTGTGAGCTTGTGTGTAAAAAGGTTATTGAGAACACCGTGTTTCATCTGTGCCTCAGTTTCCTCTACCACTGTATCTGGGAATACTTTTTTGGATGGCATAAATTGGATGGCAGAGGTTCAAAGTGGATGGGCTAAAGCAAAACTGTCAGACGTGCCCATAATAATGTTGAGAGAGGAAGTAGAAAGGGGATCAAATTGCGAGAAGAAAGGAGGGTCGAGGGAAAGAGATATACAGAACAACTCATAATTCTTTCTTCTTATTGCTCTTAAGCTCACCAAAGCTCATGGAGGGTGGATATTATTAAACATACATGTTGTCTGGAACCTCATCCATCCATGTGAGCACAGGGCTTATGACATTGGAAGAGGAGGTTCACACAAACAGTTCAGGAGCTCAGCATCCCATAGTAGCATGACCTCTGCTGCTCATGTTTAAGTTTGTTTTCATTTAGTTTCCCAGACCCACTGAGCAGAAAAGCTCCAAAAGGTGATGTGACCACAAAGAATATAGCACAGTCTGACTCACAAAGGATTTGATCTAGGAGGACAGCAACCAGGATTATCAGGGACTGCCAGGTTTCAGCTCACTCTTATATACTACTGACCAGGAGCCATGGCCACAAGGGCAGCCAAAGAGGAAACATGCTAAGTGGGGCTAGGAGAAAGACTTGTGATAATAATGTAAGGCCATACCTATAAGAGCTTAACTAGAACTTAGATATCACTGGGTGCAGGGCGACCATAATCTCTGATGGCCTGGGATAGCTCTCACATACACCAGTTGCTGTGGCATAATTATTAATAGCATCTCCTGTCATTTCCATGAATGTCTTGGTGTGGTTGACAAATTATCTAGTCACCTATTCATTTGGCAAATTGGAAATCTGAGGCCCAAAGAGGGAAGGGGAATTAATGGCAGTGGATACAGGATTTAGAATTGGTTATAGGTTGATCCGCTATGCCCAACAAGAAAAAAAGCAAAACAAACAAACACAACCCAATCTCCTCTGCCCATTCCGTTAAAGCTAGCTATTTTCTCTATCTACCTCCTTGACTAGATTGTAAACTCTTAAAGGTTAAAGTCTGTGTCTTAGCATCTTATTTCTCAATGTCAAGCACCTATCAGGCACTTAATAAATATTTATTGGACTGTTACATTTATTAACATACTTTTCACATACGTTATCCTATTTGATTCTCCATTGGCACTATATGGTGGATAATATCAAATAAAGATGAGAAAAATGAAAGTCTGGAATGTTAAACACTGAGGAAGGAATTTAATAGCAAAACCACTAAAATCCAGGTTTTCAATGCTTCTTTCCGTTACATTATAGTCAGTGTTAAAAGGAGTCTAAATGTAGAGGAAATGTTTGCTTAGAGGGATGGAGCCCAGAAGAGAAGGAAAATGTGGTAGCCAGAGAAACATCTTTGTGGGCTCAGAGACTGACTATTGGACCAGCAAAACTGTTTTCTGGGGCACTGTATTTCTTCCAATAGGCTGGTCCCTTCAAAAAAGGAAGCACATCATGTGCCTGTGGCTGGTGGGAAGCAGAGGTTTGGACACAGCCTGGGATGCTGCAAGGGCAGAGGTTCAAAGTGGATGGGCTAAAGCAGAACTGAATGGACCTACAGTGCAGCAGTTAGCGTGGGTCAGCTAACAAGGGTTTTCCCCTCACAAGGTCTTCCATAAGATGCACCAGGGCCCCATTCAAGAAAGGATCAAGCCTGGCATTTTCATAGCTGTTTACTTTTTTAAAAATTAAAGCTTAGCATTTTGAAAAAATGTATTTCTTGGAGACAAATATATTTTGGCCCAACCCACATCCCACTAGAACTCACCACACAAAGTTTCCAGTTCCATCCTCAGGCCACAGCACCACTGTACCATGAAGGGCGATATTTTATTTATTTAATTTCTATTTTTTAAAATTCTCCTGTTCTAGCTACTTTAGCAGCCAGTTGGTTTATATTCTTTTTTTTCTGGACATTGTCCCCTTTCCTTGCACTCATTAAGTACATGCATTGTTTGCTTACTTCCGTGAAAACTTTTTTTTTTTTCAATAATGAAATAAACTTTACCTGACTTGGAGCTATAAATGCCCCCAGGAATCGAGAGCCTCGTTGACTTCCTCCTGGCCCAAATGTCATCACCATTCAGTCGACCATAGGCCACCCTAAAAAGAAAAGATATGCACTCTTTTTCAGGTCAGAGGTCACCAATGGTAGAGAGGAAACTTTCCTCCCTCACCTCGAAGTGTCCAGTGTAAATTGCAGTTCTTTTTCCTCTCCCTGCCACCATTCCCCATAACTGTCTAGCAATCCAGTGTAGAATTATTAGAATAAACAAGAAAAGAATCCTAGTAAAATCTCACACCGTGACTCAAATTTCAATCTTCAACAACTGGTACTAAGAATTTTCCATCTTGAAGGGGACTAAGAACAGGGTCTCTGTGTTATTCCTCCTGGGCAGTAGAGGGCACTGTAGGCACACACTCAAAGAAGGCCTTTTTGTGCCTCAGGAATCTGGCCACAGATAATAGAAATAAACTGTGGTTGCTGTCCCCACAAGTGCATCATTCTTGTCAAGTGGTCCCCATGGTTCATCTGGTTGCCATGATTCCACGGAGGCAACAACAATGACAACAATAATAGCGGATTACTCATTCAATTATTTTCTTCTTTCAAAAGCAGTCCCCTTTGGTGGTGGTGAAGGATTCTGGGATACATGCAGACTTTCTCTCAAATCCCGAGCTAGCTATTTTCTAGTTGTGTGACCTGGTGACCTAACTTCTCTTGAGTCTAGGTTTCCTCATTTGGAAAGTGCATCATCGTAAGGATCAAGTGAGATACTGCAGATGGGTGCCTTCAGCATAGAAACATCAATCCACAGTAACGGCTGTTATTATACTAGTTTTGCATTGTAATCAGGTGTGTGGATGGCCATGCCCAAGCCCAGATTCTCTCGTGTTCTCGTTACATTCTCCTATTTAAGACTTTGCTTGCCCAAGTCACACTTTGGTACTAGGAACATTCTCATGAGAGGTGCAAGAGAAGTGCTGCAGGGCAGAGATGGCATCTCGTCATAGGAGGTAGTGATGACTCAGTTGGGCTTCTCAGGATTATTTTGAGAGGGCAGAGAATAATCCAAGCACAGGGATCCTCATTCTCATTGCAGGCTCAGAATTCAGAGTCAGCACGTAATCATGCGGTGTCTCACTAGGGATGATATTATGGGTATGCAGATTGTTAAACTGCAGATATTCTATAGAAAACTACAGCCAGAGGTCAAATCTGACCCCCTCTTTATTTTATAAATAAGGTTTTATTGGAATACATTCAAACAATATCTATTGTTTATGGCATCTCTCATACTACAGTGGTGGAGCTGAGTAGTTGCAATAGAAACCATATGGCTCTCAAAGTCTAAACTATTTATTACCTGGCTTTTACAGGAAAAAGTTTGCAAACTCCTATGCTTAGCCTTTGGACCTAATTAATACCTTGTACATACTAGATGCTCAATGGTAGATGCTCTTGTCAATGGATAAATTAATTAATGAATAAAGAAATGCTCAAATACCAATTCAAAATATTCAATGGTTAAAAAAAAAAAAACCCTTAAAAAGGGCAACTTGGTTTCCAGTTCCCACTTTGCCCTGGTTAGTTTGTGTGGCCCTAGATCAATCATTTCCTATATCTGTAACTCAGTTTCTGCCTCTATAAAATTGGAACCCTGGCCCATTTTACCAGGGCTGTAATGAAGAATAAAATGAAATCACAAATGTAAACCCATCTTGCCCATTTAGAAGCTAATCAACGTTAGAAGAAAAAGCAAGGAAAAGGAGAAATCCTTTGCTTCTGAATAAAATATCTGCCCTGTCACAGAGAAGTAAACAGAGTAATTCATACATTTAACTGGCAGATGCCATGGAAAAAGCTTCAAGGAGCATTCTACACAAAGACTCCCAGGCTAGTTTGTGTTCAAACAAACCAGACAGCCAGCCCACAGCCTGAGCCAGGAGCCAGATATTTCAGACACCATCAAGGCTATTCCACATGCGGCTGGAGTCAGGCCATAGGAAGTCCTTGGTGTCAGCTCTCTAGAACCTAGCGAGGCTCTAGCGTTTTCTTGATCCTGTGTAGACTACTACTCAGATAAGATACATGGAGAGAAAAAAGGGGGTCTCCCTTCATAAGGCTGCTGCTGTCCCAACTAAACAAGCACATACAGCTTTTTGAGAGCTGCCAGAAATAAAGTCTGCAGACCAACGTGCCTTTTGTTTCCATTTTCTTCTGGGGTGGGGTTGAGGTGGGGTGGGGAGGAGTCTATCATAATGTTGCCCTTGGGGGATGCGTTGCCACATCTCCAACCAGAATTCATTTTATAGTGTGTGGAGTTTTATGGACCAATTTAACATGGGAGAGGAGACGAGAAGGCTGATGTGTGAACTGAGTTGAAGAGTCATAAATTCAAAGGAAAATTATTCCAGATTTATAAGCCCCGCTTACCAGTGTCCAAGGGTAATAGCCACTGTTGTGGCAGGGGCTGGACTTCCAAAGTTATTTCAGGGGCCATTTCTAGGACAAGTACCTTTTCATTTCATTTGGATAGGTAAATATTTTTAAATGGGGTCTCCTAAAAATATTGGGATCCGGCCAAAGTCCCCAGATTGTAGGAACCCTGAACATCCAAATACTGTCTTTCCAGGACCGTTCATTCAAGCAGTCTAAAATCTGACAAAATGACTTACACTTTATCTGCATGGAATACAACGAGACTCACTGTTTGGTTTGAACTCGAGACCTGAAGAGATTTCTGAAATCTTTCTGATTATGAGCATTGGCTAGGACTTAACAAAGATAAATTCCAAAGTTCCCACATGGTATATAGAGCAGGAAAAAAAAAAAAAAAAAAAAAAAAGAATGTTTTGATGAAAATCCAAAACTTTATCTTATATATTTCTCTGTTTATAACAACAGCTCAGGAACCCTGTGTGGACATTTTTATAAAGCACTACATAAAGAACAAAAAAAAGGACTGAATAAGGCAGAATTGATCCAGCCATTGACATACACAGCAGACCTCTCTTCCTCATATTTCTAAACACCCAGAAAGAGACCTTCCAGGATTGTAAGAGCACTTGGAAAGGCCCAGAACATTACCCCCAACACACCCCTCCTCGGAATACCTGTTGCCTGTGACCGTGTACCTCTGGCTTTTCCAGGGTCCTTTCTTGTAGGCATCTGATTTCCGTGGAGTTTTCAACAACAGTCCCACCAGTTTCTCTAAACATAACATCCCTCAAATTTCCTACTCAAAATACAACATAATTAATATTTTCAAAAGCTACGAAAAGCCCTGTCCCTTCATGTTTGCTGGCTGCTGTTTGACAGTGTCTGGTGGCCCTCATTCAAAATGAATAGTAGAGCTGCTGAAAATCTAGACAGTAAGAAGACTCTTGCTGGTGTTACATAGCCTCAGGCCTGTCTTGGAAAACCCTGTGCCAAGGCCCTCTCTTTCCTAAATCCTTGGTTTTAGATTGTTCAAGAGCTGTGAAGAATATTTTGCCATAACCAGAGGCACAGAGTAATATTTTTAAAAAATATCAACATCTATCTTTGTGAATTCATGAATTTTTCATCTAAAGCCAAGTGAAATGTTTTTCTGTTTACCTGTGTTTAAGTTACAGGCTGGAGAACATTCAAAGAGCTTGAAATTCAAGCTGATGAGATAGACGAGAGGACAGGAATATAAGTGGCCACTGGCAGTCATTCAAAATAGGATGTTCACTGTATGATGTGTTGAGGTCCATTAAGAAACTGCAGAGAGAGTCAGTGGACTCCACAAATGAGGGTAAAAGCTCATAAGTAAATGGAAGTTGTGGGTAATGTCCTAGGTTTTAGGTTCTGTGGTTAATTCATGACCGTTCTTTGGCCATGCATGGCCAATGATGATAATGTGTCATGAAACAATAATTATTATTAATCCAACTTGGATTGATTCTTCTCTAAATAGGTTTAAAAAGGTGGTTGTGTTCATCTGAACTGAGTATTTACCAATGTCATTTATATATACTGTAAATATTTGCTTCTTTTAACTTTTCTTGTGGAGAATTTTACTAGACATAAATTTTACACTTTTATGCATAAATAAATCTGTTCATAAGAGATTCTGTTCATTTGAGCATAAATAAATCTCCTTGGTGGTATCCTTAGAAAAGCCTTCCCTATTGCAAGATTTTAATAACATTTTCCTATATTTGTCTTCTCCTATTCTTCTGTGTTTTGATCTTTTATTTGACATTTAACAAAGATCTATCGAGTACTTAACATGTGCCAGGCACTGTAAAAACAGTGAAGAATAACATGCAAAGTCTCACTCTCGGAGCTTTCATTTAATTGGAAAGACAGACAACAAGCTCTTTAACAGACAAATAGCACCTCAAAAGTGCTCATTTCTATGCAAGAAATAAAACAAGACAATGGGAAAGATGAGTTTATGTGTGGGTACTTTAGCTGTGAAGCTCAGAAATTGCCTCTAAAAGAACTGATGTCTAAAGAGACCTAACAGTGTGAAGAGTCAGACTTATAAAGATATGAGGAAGAGGGGCCTAGAGAGAGGTAACAGCCTGTGCTCAAGCTTTGAAGTGAAAGTGAATTACGCATGCTCAAGAGGCAAAGAGAGAGCCACTGTGACAGGTGAGGAGTGAATGAAGGATATAGGTCAGACAAAGACCAGATCAGAGAAGCCAGATGCTGGCTATTTTGTTTGAATTTCATTGTGATCATGTTGGGAAGTTTTCAGTAGAACTGATATTCACGTTAATATGTGAAGTGAATTACCTAAAATACATATCAGGGGCTCTTACTTCCAAGTAGGATGAAGTAGGCCACAGCAGACCAATGACTCCAATGCAGTAGAGAAAACAATAAATTATATTTTTAGATTATATTTTTAAGACATCGTAGAGATGTGGGAAAATAATGACTAGATAAGCTAAACTTTTATAAAAAAAAGGGTACCCAATGACTAATAAGCCTAAATATGGTTCTCCATATCAGTATTCATCAAAGAAATGAATACAGTGTTGATTATGACAATTATTAACATGTTAGTAGAAAAAATATGAACATTGGAGTAAAAAAATCCATATAGAATAAGGTAACATAACTCAGTAAGTAGTCAGATGCGATAAAAGATAATAACTATAAATGAAGCCATAACCTTTGACAAAAGGGAGTTTTTCTTGGGGTAAATGCATCGCTTTTTTGATCAGATGAAATGATCAGACAAAAAAAGTAGTCATGTTTCTGGTGTCAAATTCTATATTAAAAAGAGAGAATCTTTAGAATGTAATTTATTATTCGAGAAAAGCTTATGAAAGATCATACAGACATGTGATCTTTTTTGTTTAAAAAGAATAATCATCTAAAGTAGTTTGGGAGTAGAGTTCAAAGAACAAATAGGTCAGTCTACCAAGAGGGTTGCCAGGGCGGGGAACAAGTAGTGGCGATTTGAGCATGAAAAATGATTACTGTTATTTGGAACCAGTTCTGTAAAGGGTGATATGTCTATAATGATGCCCATCCCTCTACACCCCCTCAAAAAAACTAACATAAACGATCCTACAGAAATGTCATGTTCACTAAGGTGAGTCAATTTATTGGTGATTTCTTACCCAAAAAAAGGAGGAAAAAAAAACAAAAAAAAGCTCAATTTGTTTCATTGATATGGTACCATTGTCCTAAGCTCCTGGACTCATTCAGGTAATTAGTTGTCTAGTAAGAGTGATGGGAATTCCTTTTGTTTTCTGCCTATATTACAGAAATGGTTTTAATGCCTGAACCACTTGGGCTGAAACTAAATCGTAGATGGGAGGTGGAGTATAGGTGTAAACCTCAGGCAGGCCTGGGATTCTGACCTGCTCTTCGCTCAGTCTCACAGGGGACACTGAGGAAATGTTTTGAGCTTTTTGTGCAAGCTCACTTGTGTCTCATAAATGGGCAGGATTGTAACAAGAAGAGACCAGGGTTGGGGAGAGAGTATTTACAATTCAGCAAAAACAAGCTTTCTCAGACCTGGCAGGATCCTCACTAGGTGCAAATGGCAGCATCAGCCGATGGACTTCTCACGGAGAACACTGGGGAACACATGGAGCCTGTGGTTTTAGCTGGGGATCAGCTGTGTTGTCTCTTGTTTTGTGTAAAAAGCTCCAAATGAATGGCTTCCTCATCTTTTGTCATTAAAAACACTACATCCTTCAATCGTGTCTGTTGGTGTTTTTCTATTAGCCATATCAAAGTCTTGGGGCAAATGTGTAGAGTCTTATATGTTTTGCCATTGTGAATAATTTCTACTCTGTTGCATTTTTGAACTGGTTATATTGATATAAATTGTTTATATAAATATATAAATATGTATGATAATTTAATATGCAGCTATACTCTCTATATATGTTGTGTGTGTGTATATATATATATATGCATTCCAGATAAATACGATAATTTCTTATACAATTATATGTAGACATATTACATATATACATAGTATAACATGTATTATATATGTGTATGTATATATATACAAATACATAATATGGACTCCAGATGCTTGCTAAATTATTTTACATTGGATAAATTTTAAGTAGAATGCCTCTAGACTTTTAGACATATACTATGTATAAAATTCACAATCTTTTATAATATTAAACATTTTTATTGTCTTTTTGTGTTATCATGTTGGCTAGACTATCCAGAACACTTTTGAATAAAAGAAGTGAGTTTCTTGTGAATTTATTAATAATAAAAATTGCTTACATTTTCAAATACACTATATTAGCTACATGTTTAGTGTTTTACTTATAATGAAAATATGAAATGGCCTAGCATAGATTATAGCATGCAGTGCTTTAATATTTGATTGAGCTATGTAATTCTGAATAAGAGGATTTCTTATGAAGATTTTATAAAATAGGAAAGCTAATTTGAGGTCATCTGGTTGATTCAAGGGATAGACATTAGGAGTTTGAAGCAATTCCAATTTTTTTTTTCACTCTACTTCTTTAAGTAAAGCTACTCTTAGGCTTCAAAAGCAAAGACATTTATTTATGTTTTAAAATTATATCCAGGCTTATTATATTAACAATGATGATTTATTCTTTATCTAAGAAAGTGATACAGGCAATCTACTCTCAGAGAATAATTAACTTTGCATTTCTGAAAAATAAGTTGGGTCAGGTCAGGTAACCCACCTGTCCATTTCACCTCAGGACTAGAAGCTAACAGAATCCATGTTGTAGAATCCCAGGACCATAGCACGTTAGAGCCGGAAGGCACTTTTGTGAACACCTCATCCCATTGCCTTGTTTTCAAGTGTGGATAGAAACTGGTGCCAACAGACTCATCCTAAACCCCACTGCTAGCGATTATGTCTCTGTTGAAGGAGCAGAATTCAAGGAGAGGCATGAAGATGAAAGACACGCCTCTTAGTTCATTAGCACAATGTCACAATTAACTGAGTTTCATCAAGGAGGCTTCTTTAATGCTAAAAGAATAGAATGACACTGGGGGAACTATTCTAAATAATATATTTTAAGGATACCAACGTTTGAAAATCTCTGGGTATGTGTTTATTTGTAAATAGCCACAGGATCGCTATCATTTCCCTCCCCCATTGCTTATCTATAACCAATTAGTTTTCAAAAACCCTTCAAAGCAGCTTAAGCACTTTCTAGCTTTATATACATTTGCATGGGAATCATCTCCAAATCCACAGTCTTCGAGCCCAATGTATATAAACCCTTTTCTCTCCACTCCTCCTTTAAAGGTCTCACTATCCAGGTAAGGATGTTTTATGATGTGACCAGAGGAAAGCTAAACTTCATTTCATTCCAAGGAGTTCAGTTTGAATCATCTGTATCCATACTCTTGCCAAACTGTTGATAAGAAAATTCAGATGCATCGATAAATTAATGTAAAGGGTCTGCTGGCCATCGATTCCTTTATATTTTCTAAGTTCTATTCCTGTATCATCTTTAGAACCAAGAGGCTATGTACCTGGACTGAGGTAGTCCATGCTGAGTATCTGGTAATTCCATCATCCAATTATCTTAAGACTTCAGGGTGTAAACACCTAGTTCATGTCTCGTGTTTCCTCAACTATGGCAGTTTTCTTAAATTCTTTACTTATTTGATTTTCTTTGCTTGTCTGTGTATACCTGAACAGTGACTTTCCCTCTAGAATATCCCTATAGCTTCCTAGATTCAAAGTTTCTGAATGTCCTAAATGACAATGACCTTTATTGCCCCCTCAATTTCAACCATTCCTTCCCATGTTATAGCAATCAGACATATTTTTGGCTGCAAGTACAAAATCAACCAACCCCTGATCCACACCCCCCCAAAAAAACCCCCATAAAACAAAAATTCTGACTTCCTGTGGCTTACACAAGAAAGGTTTAGTTTTTTCTCATAATAAGCAATGTAAAAGTATGTGCTCAAGGGTGAAGCAGTTTGTCATCAAGGACCCAATGTCTTTCAGCCTCTCTATTCCCCCATCCTCAACATGTTAGCTTATCAACTTATGTTGTCAAAATGTTATCTGCATCTCCAGGTATCACACCTGGATTCAAGGTAGGAAAAGGGCATGCCACATCAATTGCATCCATCCCATTAGGTCAGAAAAGTAAAGCTTTTCCAAAATCCTGAGCAGATTATACCTAGGACTCTTTGACAGTAACTGTGTCATATGCCCTCTCCTAAAAGTAAAGGATTCTAGGAATATTGCTTCCCTGAACAATGTAAGAGTCCACATATCTTATTAAGAACCAATCAAAACCTTATCTTATACCCTATCTAGGCACCTGAGCCCTGCCATCCTGTCTCCCCCTCAGCAGATGATTAAGCCAATGAACATCTGCAGGTTCTAAAGACATAGGATGTATAGTGGGATAAAATGTTTAAATATGGGGGCATCTATAACTAGTCCCTTCCTCACTCGTCTGTTAACTTGGAGAAATGAGTGAAGGAAATGAATAAGAAAAGCCAAAAACTATGGTATACATAGCTTCTTGCCAAGAATGGTAAGAGAACAAGAGTAACTACAGTTTCTAGAGAACTCTATCTTATGCCTCAATAGTACCTTTAGATGCAAATTTTGCCCTAAAAATTAGGAAAGTTTCTGATAATGTTATATAATTCCAAGTTGCCCAAAGAATAAATTATTAGTTTTATTCTTGTGATTTAAACTTTATTTTTTTTATATGAAACTACCTGCCTTGAGTTGCAGTTCAACGTTTAATATGCCATTACATACTCTGTATTCAAAACTTTAATTTTGCAGTTCATCTTTATTGTCTGAGAGGCAATTATTTAATTTTCAGGTCTAAAATGTTTCAGGGTGTTGAAAAACATGGAGACCCTAAGCTTGTGTCTATAGTGTTCAATATATATAAGAGTCCCAAACAAAAACATTTTAGAGTGTAGTTACAAACTTGTAAAATGTTCTAAATGAAGGAAACAGAAAGATCATTGCAAATCAAAATGATTCAGGCAATGTAAATGAGTGATGTCACAAGAAAAGGATGACTTGCAACAAACTAGAAAATGATATATACTAACCAAATAAAAATGTTATTCCAATCAAACAAAACATGGTAGATTGGGCCTATTGGCTGTTGATCCCTCATTCTAAACCTTAGGAATGTGATGGGAGGTACCTGGGGTTTCACAGAATGTAGCCACTGGGGCCACAGACTTAGTCCATGTCTCCTGTGGTCCCCTTTAGTTCATACTTTGTTCTAGCACCACGCTTCATGTTTACAGGTTGTCCAATGTCACTAGAAAACAGGAAGAACTTTGAGGACCTATTATGTACTAATACCTTTTATATAGGTTATTATTGCTTTTAATCATCAACATACTTTTGAGATTGTTATTAGTAGCCTCATGTTTCCGGTGAGACAGCAATGTTAAATAACTTGTCTGAGGTTGACCTATGAAGGTGTGGGAAACTCCATTAAGTGTGGGTTTGAACCCAAGTCTGTCTAGCTTTGAAATTTGTGTTTTTTGATGATATTGTACTGCTTCTATGAACTACACCTCACATCCAGGCCATGTAAGTAATTGAAGTAGTGCCTCCAAGAAGCAACTATTGTGCATTATGTTAGATATGGGATTAAACACATATCAAGAATGGCTTTCACTATAATGAATCCTGGCAATAATGGTGAAAAAGACAAAGGATGCTGGATATTGCTGGTGCTGCTTCTTTTCATTCACATACTTAATCCTCATCTTTCTTAACCTATTAGCTGTATTATACACGGCTGATTGCGCCTCCCTGCAGTGTTCCTGAAACACTTTATTTGCTTTCTGGACAATCTATCTTTGTCGTTCTCCCACCTCATCACTCTAAACAGTGGACTGAGACACGGTTCGGTCCTTGCTCCTCTTCTTGGCTTTATCAAAATGCCATTTACAGGAAGATGACTTTCACATTCATATTTCCGGACCTCACCCCCTTCCTGCCGTCGGGCTGGTAGACCTCCAGGATCCCTATCTGAAATCTCTTGGTATAGATGTACTTTGGAATGCATTGTCTTCAGATTTTATAAATTTATGTACATATGTTGTATGTTACAGAATATCTCCCCAGTGAGATTTGGGGCAGCATTCAAAATTCAAATACACTAATGCTTCTTCAGGAAAACATAACTGTTCACACCAGATTAGATGAACAACCACTACAAATCATCTCATAGCAATTAAATCAAGTTTGCTGTTGAATGAGAAATACAATCCCTCTCCCCATTTTCTTTGTCCATCCTTGCCCTGTTTTATTTTCCTCCATAGCACCTATCAGCACTTGACATATGATATAGTGTTTGTTCATTTGTTTAAGGAAACCCAGTGTAAATTCCATGGAACAAAGGCTTTGGTGTTAGTTCTCAGTGCTGTCTCCAATAACTACTATAGGACCTGATGTATAGTTGGTGCTCATAATTACTTCGTGAAGGAATCAATGAATTCTCAAATTCAGAAGGAGATGACCAAACAAAACACTTTCCTTTTGCTTGATTCTGCTGGAGAATCACTGAATGCCTAACCCTCACAAGTTCAATGTTGCAGCTTACCCTTTCCTGTTACCTTCATTGCTTTAAGAAATGTTGGTCAGAACTCCAAGGCCCCTTGAATATTTACTAATGATATCCCTAGGCTCATTTTTTAAATGAGTAACCTGAAGTCAGAGAGGCTAGCTCCTGGTTACCAGAGATCAATCTCTAGCAGAATTAAGAACAGAACCCAGGCTCAAGAGATCTTTCACGTCATTTCCCTCAAAACTCCACAGATATATAAAGTATTCATGGAATGTTGAGTGGCTCTGAAATTTTAATAACCTGGCTTATTGGACTATTATAAGAAACCTGTAACCTTTTTGTCACTAAGTAATGAATTTTGTTTTTATAAGAAATAGGGAACTTAATTCTTTTAGACCATAAAATATCCTTTACATTTCTTCTGAGGGAAGGGCACTTCAATTTGTAAAAGGTTTTAAAGTAAATGTATATTGATCAGATCTGGATAGTGTTGTTGTATTTCAGGATACTAAACTTGGAAATAATGCCATTTCCAAGTCATTATTGTTGTTATATAAAGCTATATGTTATATATATTCTTAAATATTTATTATAGTTAACCAACCACTGTACACATCAGATCCTGCACACCACTATATATTATACATATACTATATAGTAATACAGTACATGTAAATATATAGTATATATTATACAGTATATAATACTATATATTATATACCATATACTATATACCATTAAAAATAAATATATATATTATTATATATATACATATAAAACCAAAATGCAGAATGTTCTTGCTCTCTCACTTATCAACAACATGAGCTTTAAAAAGTCACTTAATAACATTTCTCTTAGTAATATTTTTGGATATAGCTCCCCGGGCAAGAGAACAAAGAAAAAAATATGAATGAGACCACATCAAATTAAAAAGTTTTTGCACAACAAAGGAAACCATCAACAAAACAAAAGACAGCCTACTGTCTTTTTGAATGGAAGAAGATCTTAGCTAATGATACATGCAATAAGGGGTTAATATCCAATATATAAAAAGTCATACAAATTAACACCCCCAAAACCCCACAAATAATCTGATTAGCAATGAACAGGACCTAAATAAACATTTCTCCGAAGAGGACATATGGATGGCCAATAGGCATATGAAAAAATGCTCAACATCACTAATCATCAGAGAAATGCAAAATAAAACCACAAGGAGATATCTATCACCTCACACCTGTTATGATAAATCAGTAAACAAATGTTGATGAGGATGTGAAGAAAATGGAACCCTCATGCATTGTGGGATTGCAAATTAGTGCAGCCACTACGGAAAACAGTATTAGAGGTTTCCCAAAAATTAAAAACAGAACTACCTTACGACCCAGCAATTCCACTTCTGGGCATTTACTGAAGAAATTCAAGACACTAATTGAAAAGATATATGTATTTCTATGTTCACTGAAGCATTATTTGTAATAGCCAAGATATGGAAGCAAACTAATTGCCCATCAACAGACTATTAGATAAAGAAGATGTGACACAGATATACAATAGAATATTACTCAGCCATAAAAAATAAAAAAATCTTACCATTTGCAACAACATGGATGGACCTAGAGGTTATTATGCTAAGTTAAATAATTCAGACAGAGAAAGGCAAATACCATATGATTTGACTTATATGTAGAATCTAAAATAACAAAACAAACAAACAAACAAACAGAAGACTTGTAGATACAGAGATCAAACTGATGGTTGCCAGATGGGAGGGGAGTAGTGGGCTGGGTGAAAAACATGAAGGGATTGAGGAGTACAAATTGGCAGTTACAAAACAGTCACAGAGGTGTAAAGTACAGCATAGGGAATATAGTCAATAATATTGCAATAAGTATGTATGGTGCCAGGTGAGTACTAAACTAATCAGGGGGATCATTTCATAAGCTATATAAATTTCTAACCACTATGCTATACACCTGAAACTAATACAATATTGAATGTCAACTGTAATTAAAAAAAAAATAATAATTTTTTAAAATAAATTAAAAAGTACTCCTCTGTACCTCTTTTATTATGGGAGAAATAATATTAATAACTGTGATATTTGCTGTCTTTATCTCAATGGCTTATTACAAATTAAAATATAATATTAATCCTAATTTTGTACTATGAGATGTAGTTTAATGAATCTAATATAAAATATTAAATGTAAGTATTATGTACCACTTAAAATCACAGACTATGAATCAGACTGCCCAACTGAAATTATGGTTCTTCCACTTACTAGTTGTGTGACCTAGGGCAATCTGCTTAACCTCTCTGAGACTTATTTTCCTCATCTATAAAACAGGAATTATAATAGTATCTATATCTCTTATGGTTGTTTGAGGTTTGAATCTATCAATGTATGTAAAATGCTAGAACAGTACCTGACACTTCACATATGCTCAGTGTTACTATAATGCTATTAAGAAACCACTGTTATAGATAGGGTTATAGATATACAGCTAGACATACATGCATAGTCATACACACAGAGCTATAAAGTATTGCATTTATGTGGTTACATATAGATGTAGAAAAAGTTCATAGCTACATAGCCAGTAAACTCAGTAGCTCTGTTATTTTTATTGCTTCTTAATGGAATGTACTTCTTCCACAGAGTACATGGGAAATATGGAGAGTGTGGTTCCAGCAATCTACTATAGTTAAGTTCGTATTGCAAATCCCTTAAGTATCACAACCTTTTCCATATTGTTAAAATTTAGTTCTTACAAATGCAGCCACTGCTTCAGCAGAATGTAGCAGCTGCCCAACAGGTGTTGAGAAATATGAGAAACGGGGGGAAAACTATAATTCCCAGAAGGGAATGGATTATCTTTTAATGCTTTATTGAGGAAAAAAAGGAGGCAAAGTAGCATAAAGCAAGTTAGTACTGTGCCTCAAAAATGAGTTACACATTAGAAATGGAGGCAAAACAAAAGATTTACCCTTTTCTGTGAGCTGAACTTTTCCATTGCTATAGACTAGTAGGAAACTCACTTTGTTCTTAGCATTGGATGGGAAGTTTACAATCTCCCTTGTCATTAATGTAAACCATCATGACAGGAAGTTCTGCATTTGCTGTGAGTCTCTCCTGTTGTGAGTCAATACAATGTTGGTGCTTGCTTACTTAAGGCACAGAGCAGAGGTGGAAACATCTTTCCTTTCCTTGGAGAAACATTATTTGATGTCTTGTTCAATTTAATTGGATACTTTTCTGTAGTTATTGTGTTTTAGGATTTCCTTCTAGATCTTTAGCTATTTTGACTCTCAGAGCTTTATTCATGATATATTTGATGACTGATCATATCAGTTATTTAATCTAGAATATTTTGGATTCTGTGTGCCCAGCATTGAGCTAGATACTATTGAGACTATAAAAGAAATATATGGCTCTCATGGTATATAAAACTTCGATGGAGATTTATATATGTTAAAATCTAGAGCAAAGCAAGAGAATATATAATAGACAACTTGACTAGTTGCCTGTCTTCCTTGCCAGAATTCAATATGTCTTCTTCGGCATTATACCTAGTACCTATCTATCAGGGTACCTACCTGTATCACAGCAGGCACTCAAATATTTTTAAAATAAATGAATGGGTAAAGGAATGTGATTTAACATGCTAGTAACTATAACTATAAATTACACTACTAAAATTTAAACTAAAATCACTCACTAGTCTAAATAATATAAAATAAAGAAAACAATTATGACAGTGATTGGCTAAATGCTCTTCAAATCTACTTCCTCTCGTTTACAGCCATGCCACCCTGAACGTGCCCAATCTCATCTGATCTCGAAAGCTAAGCAGGGTTGGGTCTGGTTAGTATTTGGATGGGAGACTACCTAGGAATACCAGATGCTATAGGCGTTAATATATTAAAAAAATCTACTTCCTCTCCCTTCTGGGTGCATAACAGGACTGCCTCTCCCAGCATCCTTTGCATTATGCAGAGTCATGTGACTGAGTTTTGGCCAATGACACGTGTGCAGAACTCTTATATACCACTTTCAGGCAGACGCCAAAAACCTCCTTTGAAATGTTTCATGCATTACTTCCTTTATGTGCCTAGTGGATGCTGAGGAACGTCTGGAAGCCTTTGAAATCCTAGTAGATGACATGAGCCTAGGTCCCTAAATAAACTGTGTGGAGCAGAACAAGAATGGTGACATTAGGTTGTGACATGAATGAGAAAAATACTTTTATTTTTTAATTCATTGCAACCTTAGTCTCTGCTGACCCATACCACGGTATAAATAAAAGATACAGAGAGCAGCATTATTTATAATAAAGAAAAAGTAGAAGGAATTTAAATGTTCACCTACAAATGAGTTTAAGAGTATAAATTTGCTCATAATAACCTGTCCATTAAAAATGATGGCTGTCAGTATTTTGCTGCAGGGGAAGAAAATGCTACCAGTTTAATATAAAAATCAGACTGCAATATGTAAAATCTTATATAAGTTAAAAATACTTGTAAAATTAAACCACAGGAAGTGAATATATCACAATGTCAAATATATTTGTATTAAAACATGGATTTATGATTGATTTCCCTTTTTAAAAAAAATTTTCCCCAATAATATGATGGTACCTTTGCTTTGTGATTTAAAAACAATACAAAAAAGTTATTTTAAAAATTGAAGTTAATTTCAAATGATAACTATACAAATCATAGATGTTTTTCTTGGTCTGAAATGGAGGGATCAACTTTTACCAGAGGGTCAGAGAAAGCTTTGCAGGAAGGATGCAATTATTATGGATCTGGACAGAAGAACGGACTGACTTAGCAGAGAGAAGCTAAGTGTGTGACGAGGTAGGAATGAAAGGTTTGGGAATATGAAGAGATTCTGAAACTGCCTAAAAATCTCAAGATAGGGAACCCTTTGGGGCATGCTGAGAGCTACTCTTTTTTGTCTCTGGGTGCCAATGTTCCATCCTTTCTGCAAAATCACGATTCTTTCCACCAGTACGTCACATGCTTGGGCCTGCTCTCCTGGGAGTAGAGATCAACTTGCATAGGTTGCATTTATCTGTCAGCCTCCCTTGTAGGGTCTGGGTCAATTCAGAGGCCAAACACAAGTGCTATTGTATAAGTAGGCTAAGATATTCGCCTCAGACCACATACCTGATCTAATAGAACCTTTGGATCCAGACTCAGTTCTCTCAGCATTTTCCTTATGCTTCGACTGTCTAGACTTTCAGCTGGAAGTAGCATGTGACAGACTCAGAGTCTGTCTTAAAAACAACAACAACAAAAAACCTCACAGCTTCGAAGGAATGAGGTGAACATGGAAAATTAAAGAAAACCATTAACTTGAGTCTTCATTCTGTGGCATGGGTAAGATTAGAGACTGAAAAACTCTCACAATAGCCTTTTACAGCAGGCACTGTCTTCTCTGTCTTACAGAGCAGACACCTGAGGCTCAAAGAGGCTAAGTGATTTTTCCAAGGTCACACAGCAAGAAAGAAGCACAGAGACTGGACTGAAATCTGAGCCAGTCTAATTTCATTTTCTGGGAAGTTCTGATTGAAGCCAAATATAATTCATGATATTACAGAAAATGAGTAGAGATGGGTTATTACGTAAGTTCAAAAGGTATTCCAAAGGTGGGACTAGTAGCAGGATATGAAACAAAGGGACAATATTTTTTTGTTGTTTTAAATAGATGGATATTTGGGGAAGAGTCTTAGTTTCAAAACAAAGTCCTTGGTTTGTGGATTAGTTGGGGAGGGCTTTGGGGCAGCTGCCCAGCATTAGCTGGAAATAGCCAAGCCAGGCTCGAATGAATCTCAAGCTTCCCCTTTCTATTTGCAAAGGCTGGGTATGCCTTTGAAACTCAGGCTTCTAAAGCCCATTTCTCTGCACACCTGGAAATAAGCTTGTCAGAGGCAGACAGTCAAGATGTGTTTAGCTACCTCTTCACAAGCAAGCATTTTAAAAGGTGCTTCTTATCCATTCAGGCCCCTCAAAAATGACAGGAGCCTGCACATTTCCATAGTTACCGAATCAGCAATTGGAGTCTCCATCAATTTCCTCTTCTGTTAGACACTGAAGAAGAGGATGCAGCACAGCAGGTGAGTTGAAAGCCTTTCTCTGCCTACTCCCAACCCAGCCCTCTGTCCTATTAGGACCTTAAAGCCACCTATTTATAGAGACAAAAATAAACCATGAATTACCTAGAACAATAGGACTGGTATCTCAAAACAGAGAGCACAGCCTCATCAATCAACCAGTAGAAGGGTCAGAACAGCTGAGGACCAGCATGGGTGTAGCTAGTCATTTATATGCTCTTTCAGAAACACAGGTTAATGGTGCCCCCCACTGTACCCAGATATGCACTGATTCCACTCTTCACTACCTGATTAAGTTCAAACTCCCTAGTTTAACATAAAACGCTCCTCCTTCAACTATAAGACTTATCCTGAGTGTTCCCTCCTCCAAGAAGTCTTCCTAGCTCTATCAGATCGTTTACTTGTGCTCACTTACAACACATTTTCTTTTGCTCAAGTACAAAATGCTATGTCTTACTAATCCTTTTTTTATCTTTTGTAGTGGAGCATCCCACATGATATACTGTAGGCAGGCAATTAAATTTGAGTGAGGTATGACTTCACCTCTCAGTGCTACCTATCTCAGCATTTCTAGCTAATCTAGACCATTCCTAGAAAGCGTTCTACATACAAAGATCTCTGTGCCTTTCTGGACCCTCTTCACTTTGCCTGGAACACCGTCAGCCCTCCACTCCCCAGGCTACAATTCTGCCTGAAGAAATCGCAGCCATCTTGCACTTCAGCATAAGTGCTGCCGTATATCTGAAGCTTTCTATGAATCTCCATCGCTGACCTCATTGCCCTTGATCTCAGGTCCCAAATTCTTTCAGGGGTTCTGGTTGGCCCAATGTGTCTGTCTCACCCACAGACTGCAGGAACCTCTAGGGCACGAACCAAGTCCTGCCCACCTTTGCGTTCTGCATTCTCCATGTAGCAGATGCTTAATACTCTATGAGAAAGTAAATAATAAAATGACCAGCATCACTCAAAATAAGCTTAAAATGACTTGCCTCTGGCTCCCCAAAGAAATACTGCTTGAATCCTCTACCCACATCATTAAGCAATGAGACCTTGTTTTGACAGCTCACTTTACTTCTCACACTGAGATGCAAACTGCAAGCAGCAGCTTGAGGAGGATGGTAACTGTGGTGAGTGATGCTTTCTCCACCCAGGATGAAGGCAGGACTGGTTTTAAAGGAGCTGCCGTTTGGAGCAGCAACCTAAGATCCATCACTACCCTTGTCCTTGCCAAGCTGTCAGTAGAGTTTTTGTTTCCCATCTGCCTATGAGAAAAATATGATTTTCTCCTTAGACCTACCTTGGGCTAACATGATTGAAAGCAGAGTAAGGAGGAAAGAAAAAAGGAAAAGTAGGAAAAATTAGCAAAAAGGGGAAAATACATTTCCCCAAACCTTCAGCTTGACAGAGTAAACTGAAGCAGGAGTTTGGGTTTCAATTGGGCTTGTACTTTAATTACTACTAAGCTACCACGTGATCTTGGGAACATTATTTAATCTTCCTAAACCTCTGCTTCTTTATTTGAAAAGGGTTGGATTGGGGATTAAATGAAATGATACATGTTTTAAATAAAAAGCACTAAGCAGAGTCTAAGAAGATGCTCAGTAAGTGTATATTTTTGTCATCATCAAGTTGCCAGGAGGAAGGACTTAGACCATTGTATCATGGTTGTCTTTGTGACCTAAGTCAGTCTCCCTGGAAGCAGACTCCAAGGCGAGATTTGTGAGTGAGTAAATGAAAAAGGGAGTGTTCCAGAGAAACCAGCAAAGAACTGGGGAGGCAGGTCAGGGAAGGCGAAGAAGCCAAGCCAGCATGGCATTTTAGGCAAAGTCTCGCTTCAGCCTTCACGGGGACCCTGGAGTGTAAATTACACCTCTGCTCAGAGGATGCCCCAACTCTGGACAAGGAGGTTGTGCTTCATACTTTCTCATCTGCAGGCACTGGCTAAAGTCACCCAAGGGGGACACACATTCCCAGGTACTCTGGTTCTTGAAGTGTGAGCAAAACAGCTCCTATGGACATCTTCCAAAGAGAGTAAGAGGTTCGGGCCTTAGAAGCAAAGCAGGCACAAGCCAGAGGAGTGGCATCTAGAGACAGTAAGAGGGATCCGAGGACAGATGGATGGGTCACGTCTACGTCCACCACACTTAGAATGAGACACTTCTAAGCATTTCCTCATTCATCACCTAGTTGATCCTCACCACATCCCTGGTAAGAGCTCCCAGGGGACCAACCTGAAACTGAACAGCTGTGAGATGGGCCCACGAGGAAGGCCCTGTTGTCCGTACCTGCCCTTGTTCTCAGAGCTGCTTGAGCAGCTTCTGCTGCAGTTATGATGGGAAGACTCCGCCCTTCACTAATTCCAAGGAAGTCAATGGAGAAGCAGCCAGCACAGAGCTAATAGTCCCAACATACTTTTTACTTCCTCGAAAGACTTTTGTTTTTATTATTTTATTTTATATTTTATTTTAGACAGTTCTGGAAGACTGGCCTTAAGGAAAGGCAGAACCAGCAACAGTGCCAACAGTGAGAGCAAGATGGAGAAAAAAGCCAGCAAGCCAAACGCTGGACTATGGAGCAGGGCTTCTCAACCGGGACAGCACATTAGCAGCAGCTAAGGAGGCTTCAAAGTCCCCATGCTCAGGCTGCAGCCAGAACCATTAAGTGAGGATGTCTGTGGTGAAATCTAGGTGTCAGTAATTGCTAAAGCTCCCAGTGATTCCAATGTGCTGACAAGTGTGAAAATTTCTGAGCTAAAGAGAGCTGCTAACCAGTCAAAGCGTCTGTAGCTGTTACGTAAGGATGGGGACTGGAATGTAAAAAAAAAAAAAGACCGCAGGTAACGGAGGTCCTCTCTGTCATACATCCCACGTGTCCATCTGAAGGAGTAAGCTCTACTGCCAGGATTTGGTAAGGGCGGAAATGTGCTTAGGGAGGCTTCACAGTGGAAAACATACTAGAGCTGATCTTAAAGGATGAGTAAGAATTTGAGAAGTGAACGATAAGGAAATAAAATGTATATGGCACAGAGGAAAAATAAAAGACACTGTGTTCCAGGATATGTAAATGACTTGGTATAGAGATTCCAGTAGGTGGGAGGTATTAGGAAATGAGGTTGAGGGGATATGGAGAGTGTGGCATAGGGTCTGTGCATTTGGACCCGTCAGCCATGGAGAGCACACATGTGACAGCCTAGGAAATATCAGCCCGTGCCTGTTCCCCGGCCCTCCATTCCGGGAAGATGGACAAGAAGTAGAAGGAGTTGTTCATCAGTGACAGCATATCTCTGCTTCCTAAACACACACACACACACACACGCACGCACACGAAATACACACATCGTCGCTTATTAAAATCCATCCAAACATAATGCCAAGCCCCAATCTTCTGCAAAATTCCCAGGGTTTTGTGTACTCAATGGCCATTTCCATGTCCAAATTCCTCTTTCTGCCGAAACCAAAATCTCATTTCATCTCACCCCTCCCCGCCCCGGGTTGTTCTTTTTCTTTGGATTGGTACCAGTGTAGATGAGGATTTTGATTTCCACCAGAATCTTTCATGCCAGGCCTTTGTGTGTTTAGCAGACTTTTTGAAAATTGAGATGATGAAGGGTATTTACATGACAGAAAAGCAAATAAGTTAAAATGAGAGTTTAGACATTTTTGCTTCAAAAGTTTTTGGGTTTCCACAGAGAATTTCTTGCTGGTCATATTGCTCTAAAGTTGCAGCCTCCTGCTCTGTAGCTCTGTCACGTCCCCACCTACCCCCCCCCCCCCGCCCTACATACACACTTTTATGCTTTTCTCATCTTAATTCCCTAACCTAATTATGCAGAAAATTTCAGCTCTTCTGAACTCTCCACCCTCTATTGGGTTCTAGGCTTATTTTTAAAAATACTGGCTCATCAAAGTGCCTGCTAAAACAAAAGTTCACCCACCCTCAGACTCATCCTTTGTTAGCACAGAAGAAATGGAAGAAGCTTTGAGATTTCTGTCTCTCCTTCTCCCACTTGAAGGAAAAAGTATAGAGACTTATTTCTCCACTGATTAAAGTTATGGTACCCCACTTATTAGAAGGCAGTAGTAACTACGGTTTCTGTTTTAAATAACTTTTCTTTCAATTTCATTCAATAACAAATACCTTACTATCCATAGAGAGGTTCCCTGACTTGCCCACAAGCCTAACATGACAAAGGAAAGGAAACACGCGTAGAGCACCTACTAACCTATATAGGTTAATTGAATCTGTTCTAGTCCAATTTTTAAAATTATTATTTCAGATAAGTGAGAAAACAAAGAGATTCAAATTACATCCTAAGGGATATCCAATTATTATGCCATAGCTACACATTTTAAATTGTTCAGCTTTCTTCTAATTCTTTTTACGGACGTTGAATGCAGATGTTACCTTTTCTCAATCACTCATGAGGCATTCAACAAAGTTGCCAAAGATAGTCAAGAGTTTCTATGTGTCCCACATCTGATTTTCCATATTGTTAATATCTATATCAGTATGCATATTTGTTGCAACTGATGAACCAATCAATATTGGTACATTATTAATAATAAAATTCATGCTTTACTCAGATTTTTATCTAAAGTCTTTTATTAATTTTACCACATGTCTTTGTCCTGTCTCAAGATCTCATCCAGGATACAGTACACTTAGATGTTATGACTCTTTAGGCTCCTCTAGATTGTGATAGTTTCCCAAGCTTTCATTGTTTTTTGATGAGCTTGAGTTTTGAGGAATACTGATCAGGCATTTTGTATAATGTCTGCCAATTTGAGTTTGGTCTTTTTCTTATGTTATACGGGGATTATGGTTTGGGAGGAGAAAGAACACAGAAATAAAGCTCCATCCTCATTATATCATATCAAGGGTACACAACTCATCAACATGACTTATTACTGTTGGTGTCAGCCTTGATCACTTGGCTGAGGTAGTGTTTATCAGGTTTCTCCACTGTAAAGTTACTCCCTTCCCTTTCCATACTGTATTCTTTGGAAGTTCGAAGTAGAGCACTGAGATGAGAACTGTAAAAAAATATAAGAAATAACACATAGACCTTCAAGTTACCTCAAGTCTAGCTTGAAGAAATCACACATACACACGCACACGCGCACACACACACGTGTGCTTATATTACAGAAATGATTATTTAATGGGTAAGTGGTATGAAACAGTCAATCTTTAAATCACATCCCATTATCACATCTAGCTTCTAGCACTGGTAGACATGTTTGTTCTGGTAGTAGAGAAGTGAAATTTATTTCATCACTCCTTTGGGGGATATTTTGGTAGGATAGAAGAATATATATTTGGTAATAAAGATTCCTTTAAGAAAATAACCTCTCAATTATCCTGAGATTTGATCCAATAAACATTTTTTTTAAGTGTCTCCCCTGTGCAACATACTATTCCAGGTGTCGTGAGAGGGATGGTAGGAAAGGTCGCAAAGATTCCTAACACCTGTCCGGAGCTCATTTCATAAAAGAGTAGAGATTTGTGCCCAAACTGTTATAATAGCAGGAACAGAAAGCTTAGAGACCTTAAGCTAAAGTCAGCTAGTGCTCTGGGGACCTGAGGAATAACAGATATGAATCTAACTAAGAGCAGAGAGATTAAGAAAGATTTCCTGGAGAAAGATAAGATTTGACATGAGTCTTGAAAACTAGACATGATTTCATTTAAAAGAACTGGTTCAAGCTAAGGAAACACCAGGAGCAAACACCTAAAGGCATGAGAATCATAGGAATACTTCAGGAATAGAAAACGAGCTGGAATGGGTGACCCAGAATTCACCTGTGTGTGGGGATGTAGGCATTGGTAAATATTAAGGGTGGAGCATTCATGGAGACCAGATAGTAGAAGGCCTTGAACACCTTGCCAATAAGTCTAGACTTGATTCCTTAGGTCACAGGAAGCACGTCTAAGTGTGGGAGTGGTCTGACAAGCACTGTGCTTGAAGAGAAGTAGTCTGGACTACACTCAAAGGACAATCGCCCAGGTGGGGTAAAACAGATTAACAGCAAGGACATTTAGGAGACCACCCATTGGTATGGTTAATGTTGGTAGATATTGGAGGTAATACAAAAATTAAGTAAACTAAGTCATTTACTTAAGGGAGATCTTCCATAAACCAGTACATGATATAATGAATCTTGGGTCATTCTAAGTTTTCTGTAGTAAGAGTCAGCATAATCTCTTAACTCTTTTGTTTTTTATGCTTTGTAATATCTTTTTGAGGTAGATCTTCTCCATCTGCATTTTCTAGATTGAAAAAAAAAAAATGAGGCTACGAGAAGCTGAAATATTAGTGCAGGGCCACACAGTGAGCAAGTAATGGAGCTTGGGTTGAACTGTTCATCCTGAGTGACTAAGAGGCTGACCTCTCAGGACATTTCTGCGTCAGAGCTAAGTTTATAGATGGTTCTCATTGTGTCCATTATGAACATCTATTTATGGATCACCCAGAGAAAAATGTGTAATATCAGGCTGACTTCACCCTGCCACCCAGATCCAGCTGTCCTGGTCCTGGAGTACCCCCAGCTGGTGTCTACCCAGGGAACAAAAGCTCACTTCAATATTAGCCCAAGTCAAACCTAATTAGAAAGGCAAAATGCACTCTCAGCCTTCCAGCTCATGTTGGTGGTACATGCCAAGCAGAATTTTCCCTGTGTTTTCTGCTACTTTGGTTTTCTCAGTTCTAGTTCTGATCACGCTGGGTGATGCTCTGTCTAAAAATGGACCCATTTTCCTATTTTGTTTCAAGTGAAAATTCTCCATGGATTATCAAATAATAGTTCTATCTTTAACTTTGTGCTGGAGCTGCTGCATCAGGAAACTTGATACATTGATTTGAAAGACATTTAGTGAATGTATAACTTGTGCCAACCTACAGGGGATAAAGATGACGAAGGAAGAGTCCTTACACTCAAGGAAATACAACCTAGAAGGTAACATATGATTTATATTCAAATAACTGGAAAACCTAGTTATCCTAATACTAACTCAGGCCATCTGATGTCTATTTTATGATAAGTCTTGCCAAAGTGCCTGGTGTGGACCAGGCAAATTTGGCTTTGTTGATGTTTTGGATGGGACAATTCTTTGTTGGGGTGGAGGAGGGAGCTGTCCTGTGCACTGTAGGATGTTTAGTAGCATCCTTGGCCTTCCCCCCAAGTTGTGACAACCAAAAAATATCCCCCAACATTCTCAAATGTCTCCTGGAATACCCAATTAAAAAGTATGGTTTACTCTATGCAATTCCTGTCCTCAGAGGTGACCATCACTATCATTGTGGCTAACATTTATTGAACCTCACTATCCTTGCTTAGGAAGACTCTGCGCTAAGTATGTCATGCATTATCTCAACTCTTGATAACACAGAGAGATAAATATTATGATAACCTTGTTTTAGATGGAAGAAATTACAATCTAGTAAGGTTAAGAAACAATATAAGTCATAAAGCTAGTATAAGATACAGCCAGGATTTACAACCAGGCTGAGATGGTCTAAAAGTTATTGTATGAGACTGCCCTCCTCAAATGCAACTAGCCATTTAATATATGGAAAGATGGCAGCTATATATTGAAAACTCATGAGGGCCAGGCACACTGAGGCCAACTTTTCATATGTAATACCAAATTTAATCCTCATTAGAAGCCACCATTTTATTCCCATTTGACTGGTTTAGGAAACAGGTTCAGACAAAGGACGTGACTTTTCCCAAGGTTCCGATGCTCATACGTGGTAAGGTCTGCATCCAAACCTGTCTGGCTGGCTCCAGAAAAAAAGACCCCTACTTCTCACAAGCCTCTCCATCCACCACCCACACAAAGCACAACCTACAGTCTCATCCCAAGTAAACCTGCAAAATGGATTCTTAAGGCCAAGTATCCACAGCCCTGCCTTGAACATCCTTAACTTCACTCCCCCAGCTTCTGCCCCAGCTTCCACAGCAATTCTAGCTCATTGAAGGGGGTCGGTAATCTATTTCAACAGCCTCCTGGACACTGCATACCCGATTCCAACCCAAAATAAGTATGTGGGTGTTTGGTGAGTGTTTTTTCTCACTGGGAGGCCCCGCACATCAGAGTGTGGATTTTGGTTTCAAGTCTTTCCTACCTTTTGGCCAACTCTTCTCTCACCTACTCACTGGCACTGGGCAGTCCCGCCTCCCTTCAGCCTCACTCTTTGCCAAACCCTGACTCTGGCTGAGAAACAGAAGGCTGCATGCTGCCCTCCTTGGATGTCGCCCTCTTTGGGTTCCATGAATAAGCCAGCAGGAATGCTTCAAGAAAGCAAAGCCATCATTTTTCCACCAAAGGGGAAAAAAATACACAACACTTTCATGGTTGTGCCCGAGTGAAAACACCCCAGGCCTCCTGCGTGGTTTGGTCCCTGAGCTCAAAATGTGCACCAAATAGGACTTCAGAGGTGAAATCATTCTGTCTTTCAATTCCTCTGTGTTTACCACTGGGACACTGGGGGAGAACATCGGACTCAGATGCAAAAGTGGTTTTTGACCAACAGTCATCACCCACATCAATGGGAATTAAACTCACATAAAAATGAATAAAAAGGCAGCAAGTGGCCTTAATAAGGAAGAGACAACTCTTCCCACCACAAAATCCTTGTCATTTAATTACAAATGAGAGTCCATCAGGGGCTGAGCTTCCTTTCTGGGCCTGAGGGCTAAGAGGTCCAGGAAATAAGCGTGTGTGGCTGTCAGCACGTCTTCTAACCCTTTGATTGATTCTTTAAGCACAAAAGCTCATAAGAACAGTGGAGAGAATCTTTGAGCGGTCAAAAGGAAAAGAGATGAGTGTGTTTATGTGGACACTGGCCCTCGTGTAGAAACTGGCAAATTTGCAAACACCCCATGCTACCGTCAAAGTGGATGGGATATGACCAGACTTAAAGGAAAACTTGATTAAGTGTTCAAAATCACTGAAGCATGTATGAAATACACATTGCCCTCAGCTTTAAAAAATACGAGTTAAAAACAATTGAGAAGCGGAGGCGTAAAATAGAAAGAACATTGACTTTAAAAATCAGTAAAACTGATTAGAATGCAGCCTAATCACTTGAGCAAACAGTGGTCTACAACTGAAGAATGCAATTGTAAAAATTTATTCAGAAAAAAGGAGATTTAAAAATCTATTTAAAATAATCCTGGCAAAACATATATATAATACACACACCTAGATCTAGATCTGTATATAGAAAATATATCTATATATAGAAATATATCTATATTTCTATATATAGATCTAGATCTAGATCTAGATATATTTAACCTTTCGAAGCACTGAATTATGGCGTTATAAACATCTGAGCTAATCTTACCTTATGAATTTAAGGCATCTTGGCCCAAGCCGAGGGCCATTTTCTACAAAAGATAATACTAAGGTGCAGAAGAACTTACTATTTATCCAAAGGCACACTAAGAAGTGGCAGGTTGAGGATTTCAACCTAGTTCTCTGACCTTTGCTCTTTCCGTACTGCCAGGTGACTTTCTGCATGGAGTGTTCATTATATCTTTCTTAACTGAGAGGACTCACCTGGGTAGTGCTAGTTCTGATGCTGTGTGTGGGCTGAAAGTTCATCGCTCAAGTGAGAATGCTAAGCATTGTTTGGATTTGCCGTCCTTGCTTGAATGCTCAAATAATTTTATACAAACCTGTAATTACCCCTTTCCTTATTTATCAGAAACAAAGAGAGTTGGCATCAAACTAGAAGTTAATCTTTTTTATGTGAACCAAAAGAGTCAGTGAACTCGGAATGAGAACTAGGTTTAGCTGTTGACTCTGTCGCTATCTCCTGCGTGAACACCAGAATCGCAGCCTTGCACAGGCCCAGAGGTACCATTCCCTCTATATTCCGTGTCCTGGAACACAGATCCAGGACGTGCCATTTGCATGGACGATGATGGGAATGGTGTCCCCTGCAGTTCTGCACTGCAGAAGCCCTGGCAATTCTGAGCAAGTCAGTAAATCTTTCTAAGTCTGTTTCCTCTTTAATGGCAAGAATGATTTTGTTTACTTTTTGAGTATTAAATGAGATCATGAGTGTATAAACTTCCTAGCATAGGACAGTCTGACTATACAGTTCCTGACACAGCACCTGAACCATTGCTGCTTTATGAATATAAAGTCACTTTGAATCAAATTGAAAAACTCATCATTCTTTAAAAACAAATTAAAAAATTAGTCTAGTATATAGTCTCTCACTTGTAGGCCCTCAATGTACTAGGACAAACACATGGGAAGAATTGCATGGGTGGGATGCTGCAATAGGTATCTTTGGAAGCCAAAGCACAGAATGAGAGTGTGGTCTTTTTGGATGGAAAGTAAGGCTATAGCTGGAGAAGGTGGGGGGAAATACATAGCAGGTGGGCGGGGTGTGGCCCAAAGACAAAGTTTGAGTTCTCAACGCCTCTCTAAAGCTTGAGAGTGATGGAACTTTAAGGAAAACGCTATCCCGTTGTTTTTTTCATGAAGGTGAGACCTTAGCCCACAGTTGGCAGTTGGCTCTCACTGGTGGGATGAGTGCCTTCCAACACACTCACATTCTCGGGGATGTGCTTGACAGTTATCCTGCATACAAGATGGTTGCTCCTTATGGACCTAAGAAGCCAGCTCAGAGAAGTGAGGGTGAATAATTAAGATGGATCTTTACAAAGGTAATGACTCATCTGGGGCTGGTAATTTGGGAGATGGCCCTTGGGGAGGACAATCCTCTTTTAACCAAATTAGGCTGCAGAAGTAAATGCAAAAGAGGAATAACAGTAGGCAAAATGCCTTTTGTATTACAAGAGGAAGACAAGTGGGTTCTCCACTGAGTCATAAGCAAAGGCTTCCATTAACCAGCTCATTCACTCCTGAAGAAGATCCAGGGACTGAACGGCAGTGATGGACACTGAGATGCAGTCCCGCCTGCTCTGACTCAAAGCACTCCCCTATCTTTTACTAAGCCCCATAAAATGAGTCGTGTCACTTCCTTTGGTGACGACCGCGTTATAGTATCGCCTTTTATTGGCACGCCGCTTGGACACTTATAATGAGTTTTCACATGATGACTGAAGAAAGGCTAGAAGAAAAGTAGCTAGCATATGCTGCATTACTGCTGTGTGCCAGGGACTACATTAGAGGATTCACAGATATCTCATTTCACCCACACAGATCTAGGTGGAAGTATCATCATGACTCCCATTTTAACGATGCAGGAACTGAGGGACAGAGTTTAGTGGCTTTTTAGAGAGAGGTTCTGGATTTGAACTCAGGTCTCTTTCCACTACAGTACACTGCCATCCACCTACAATATCATTAAATCCCTCAGCAGCCTTACAAAGTAGAAGTTATTAGCTTTATTTTCCATTTGGGAAAGCTAAGACCCAGAAAAGTCCCCCAGGTCACATTGCAGGTAAGAAGCTTAGGACTCGAATCTAGGTTTTCTGACACCATGTGTTATGCTCATTTCATTACACCACAGCTGTTCTGATATATTATAAGACACCTTGGCACATACAGAACAGAGAATTCCCCAATATTGCCTCCGTAAAAATGCATGTACACACACACTCATGCGTGCGCGCACGTGCACGCACGCACACACACACACACACACACACACACACACAGAAAGGAACATGCTACATCAAGATACCCAGAAGAAAAGAAACTACCAGTAAAACTGATTGCTAGACTCCAAAATTTGTTGGAATCCTTTGAAATCATAGGTTACGAGGGCCATTCCCGAAAATGAAGTAAAGCAGCTGATGGCAGGAAATGAGGAGCTCTTGTCCAATGTAGTTATTTCATTCTCATGAAATGCAATGCGTTCCATCTAGGTCAGCAGCTTGCGCAACTAGCTGCAGGCAGAGGAAGAGGAAGTCAGGCATGGGCCGGCCCCTCTGAGAGTGCCAGGATCCCAGTGATAAGCTTGGCACGCAAGGCTGTGCTTTCGTTAGGGAAGCCAGGCACAAGGAAGATGATCGGTAGCCACAGAAGCCCCGGATGTCATTCCCACATTACCACTCTCTCCAGAGCAGGAGACAGTCCATTCCGTGCTGTAGTCTCCTTCTTGGGAAAGCTGTTTTCCCACATGGCTGTCAGTCCACATATAGGCAAACTTCTCTTAAGTGACAGAAGTAGTTTAGAGCCTCTTAAGTCACCGGCTCAAAAAAGGAAGTGGAAGAAAATCTTCATGACTGTCAAGAGACCTGATATTGTTGTCAGAGTAGACCTGAGTTCAAATCCCATCTCCTCCTCCTTCTAGCATTGTATGTACATATAACCTTGGGCAAACAAATTTATCTTCCCTAGCCACAGATATTTTTTCTATAAAATTGACATACTATTTCAGAACCTACAGAGGAAAGGAAATGGTTTTTGTTTGTTTGTGTCTTAAAAATGTTTAAGAGACCAGACAAATAATTGAGGCTTAAAACATTCTTGTGATTAATTCATGACAACTCTGCCAAGTATATACCACTATGCCTATTTTACAGATGAGGATCAACACCAAGTTGTTGTTCATTTCAAAACTAGACCTCCAGGAAGCATCACTTAGGGGTCCATACATGTGCATGCTCATGGGAGCTGATGTTGGTGGCAAGGTCACTGGAGGCAAAAGAAAGAAGCAGTAAAAGCCTGAAAGTAAAAGGGCATAAAGCATATTGCAAGCGTCTATAGTCCCAATATTAGCCAGATGCATGGCTAATAAAGGAGAATTATTATTACTAGTATGTATTTATCAAATTTAAGACCAAATCTCAGTGTAAAGAGAGACACAGTGCCAGTCGCTTAAAGGTAGAGAGGCAGGAGAGAAAGCAGAACACATTTTCACTGAGCATTTACTACGTTAGACACTATTCTAGGCACTTTAGGTGAATTATCATCTTTAACTCTATAATAATTCTGTAATGGTAATGAGACTACTAATTGCTCCCCTCATTATTCATATTCCCCTAATACTTTTAGAAATAGAACTCCTCCGATTTTTAGAGTATCACAAGTTTCTCAGGCTTCCTTCCCTGGCGGCTTACTGTTGCCATGTGACCATGTTCTACCAGAGGGAATATAAACTTAACTGCTATGTGCAACTTCTACAATACCTTCTTAAAAGGAAATTGCTCGCATTTCACTTTTTCTTCTTCCTTCATCCCATGAACTGGAATGAGGATATGGTGTTGGTGCACCAGCTTTGATTATGTGAACGAAGACCACACCCTCAGCAAAAAATCTCACTAGGGATAATTTCGTTCCCCTAGGAGACAATGACAGTGTGTAAAGATACTTTGGGTTGCACAACTGGGGAAAGGATGCTACTGGCATCTAGTAAGTAGATACCAGGGTTGCTGCTAAACATCCTACAAGGTATGAGACTATTTCCCCGACCCCCACCCTGCCTCCTCTATCACAGCATATCTATTCTGTGTGCAAATGTCATCTTCTTATTCACAGATGTTCTCTGAAGTCAGCTATATGGCTGTCTGGCTCATCTTTCTCTTTATTTTGAGGAGATCTTAATGTTTAGAATTAACATACAATTTCCATCCTGACAGTGATGTGTGTCACAGCCCTTAGAGAGACAATGTCAGCCCACAGCTTCCTTTTCACCTCCTGTAACTTACATGGGATCACAGGAAGTGAAATGATTAATGTTGACCAGGGTAGGGTCCTCCCAGTCAGTGGCTGTGACCACTGGAGTCTTAGGGTAACATAAAACCTGCAGAATTACAGAGTTCTTCACAGACCTCATGATGCCAGCCTTCATCACACAGCACAGTGTGGGGTCTAGAAATGATTTTACATGAGTCAGTTCTCACAGGGTTTATGTAGGTTCAGTACCATACAAAGCAACATCTTTCATAATCCTTTCCTCACACAGCACTGTTCTGTCTTTGCCAACCCATTTCTTAAAATAGGCAGTAGGATATGATCCATAGCACAGAAAGGAGCCAGCCTATAAATTTATCTTCTTTTAATCAGGGTTTTCATCCACCGATATGACTTTCTCCACTGGGGCTCTTAGTATCTTGTGATATGTGACACCTTCTGTGAGCAGCGGAAAAGTCCCCAGGTGGATAACTCACCTACCATCTCAGCTCCAGACTATCTCTTAGATTTGCACGGGCCCTTCCCAAGCTCCAAACACTAACATTACATATATTCTAAGAATCAGAATCAGAATGCTTCATTCAACCATGATAAGAATCAGCTAAATGCACTAAAATAAAATGGGAATCAGGATGTCATAGGGTGGCAGTTTAAGCCAAAACCGTATTCTAAGCCGAAAACATATATTAAGAATCAAAGAAAGAACGAATGCAAGCAAGGTGTAGAGAATGCCTATAGCATGTGTTGGGGGCTCCACAGAAGAGTACTTGGAGAAGGGCAGAAGGAGCAAAGGAAGCGAGATCACTCTGTCTTAGAGAAACCTATGTTCTAACACAACAGAGTAAAAATACAGCCACAAGATTGTGTAATGCTAATCACTGATAATTTTATAATTTATAAAAAGCTTTCACTTTCTTAATCTCAATTAATCTTCACAACAACCATTTGAGGTAGGTGTTCTTGTGATCCCCATTTTTAGGATGTGACAAGATCAGTATTATCTAGTGGTTAGTTACTAGGTATCATCAGCATCATCTAGATTCAGCCTCTTGTGCTGCTGACCTGACTTGGAGAGGCGGGAGTGTCCTATGTTTTAGACTGCGTCTGCTTGTGCCATTCTCAACTTGGGCCTCAGCTTCCTTTCTCTCAGGTCACCACTTAACTCTGGAAACTGTTCCCTCTTTATACAGCACTTATAACTCTTTGTGGGCCCCAGTGGGAAACAGTCAGAGGTGGCAGCAGTCCGCGTGGAACAGGCTACCACTCTTCAATTCCATGTCCTTTATTCTACATTCCACTGACACAGGCTGTATGGGACCTATTAAGCTTTGCTGAAAGTTTAGGGAAATTGTAGCACCTATGGCACCATTGTTAATAATTATATGTAAATATTACACATGGTTTTCCCTGAAATTTCTTCACTACCCAGTTACTAGAAATTTCTCACTGGTTATTCTGCACTAGTTCAATGTTCCCAGTGTATAATCTAGCCTCTTTCTTATGTTGTTATCTCTATACCATACTGGGGAAAATATACATGGCTACCTGCAAAACCTACCTACAGGCTATTACAGGTTACCATAGAGCAAGGAGTCCCATGAACATTACAGAGATGCAGAACAGATGACTGATCTCAGGAAATAGCTAATGGAGAAAGGGAGTTGGAAGACCCAAAGCTTGAAAACTATCCAAGAGAAATTAGCAAATCCTGATGCTATACAGAGCATCACTTTTTTTTCTGAACTTAGGTAAAAGTATTAAAATGGCTAAGTCACTAAAAACTGAGAAAATTTCTTGGGGAAAGAAGATGCCATGAAGCCTATATACACAGCCAGAATCCACACAGAATGAAAGTCGGCCTGTCATCTCTCTTCTTTTCAAGATGATTTTCTTTCATGGGCATGTCTGCCCTGCTTTCTCAAGATCTCCCAAGACTGTTGGTAAATAAAACTGTCGGGTCTTATCTCTCAGAAATCATTTTGGTAAATGAGAAAAATTCAATCAATATCCTGAAAAAAAAAACTAATCTTGTTAATGAAAATTATTATCATTGAGAGAAATGTAACATAATAACTCAGCAATAATGAGCCAGAATTTAAACTCAAGTCTGTTTTATTCAAAATCTCACACTCCTTTCTCTGAATTAATCTGACATTCAATGATATACCATAAAACACTGTACCCACTCTTATATCTGAGGTATCTTCATATTATTGGCTCAGAAATAATACTATAGGAGAAAAGTTTCTTGAACCGACTGCTTTTAGAAGTTGGAAAAAAATATTTGACCAGTTTAGGACATATTGAAACCACTGGAAATTCATTTTTTAAATTCTTATGATTTTGTATTGGTTGACTTCTGGAAAATAAAAATTTTGTTCTAAGACTAAAGTTGTATGTGGGTATGCACACACATGCATGCGTGTGTGTACATGCACCTTAAAGAGTATCTCAGGCATCAAAATATTTTTATTTTTTAGATATAGATTAATTTAAAATATATAAATCGACTTTTAGGTTGTAGATTCAGGAAGCACAATCAAAGCTCAGGCATCCCAAACAGCAGCTCTGCCCCCAGCCTTTTGTTTTCTGAAAAGCCTCCTTGTATGAGTACATACAAATCATTTTTTAATGTTGAATTAGTAGGATAAGTTCTCAAATATTTGTTGATAGACCCACTATTAATTAATAGTGTTGGTGCTGTGGTTTGTTGATTCAGTGGCTATATCCGCTCTATAAAGCTGTTGCTACCTGGATGACAAGGCTGATGAGACATTAAACTGTGCCTTTCCAAGACTAATTGTTCATTTTTAACAGCTCCTTAAAAATAATAATGGCTAACATTTATTGAGCATGTATTATGTGTCAGATACTATGTTCAGACTTTATATACATTGTCCCATCCCATAAAAACTTCATGAGGTAGTTATTATTTGTCTCATTTTAATGATGAGAAGATGAAAGCATAGATATACCTATAGGTGGTAAAGCTGGGAGACCTCTTGCTTAACTACTAACTTGATGAGTTGAGAATTTTAAGGAGGGCTATTGTATTTTAGGTATTTTAGTTTAAGAACTGAGAATCAATAAAAATCAAAGGTGCACTCTCATGGTTTTCTGAGTGGCAGAAGTAAGTTTTCACGGACTTTAACAATTGCATGTTCCTTTCCTTACAGATTCTTCATTTTAAATGACTGAATTATTGTTCATGCAAATTATGTTAATCTTGCTGTATTAATGAATGTTTTGACTTAGTGGAAATGTTTTGAAGGAAAGAGAAAGGAGAGAGGAGAGCAAGCAAATGAGCGAGCATGAGAGAGAGACAGAGACAGAGAGAGAAACAAACAGCAGGTTATCTATAAAGGAAGAAAAGTCACATTGGTCTCAGACTTCCCCTCCACAACACTGCATACTAGAAGATGATGGAACACTGTTCAATGAGATGAGGGAATTCCAAGTCCAGCCAAACTATCACTGTGAGGATGAAATAAAAGCAAGGCTCCAAATATTATTGCCAATACATTTTTCCCCCAGAGGAAGTTTCTTGAAGGTTTAAATGAAGAGAGAAAATGAGATGCATAGAATAGTAACTCTAACTCAGGAAAGTAATAAAGGAAAGTCCCAAGATGAATGCTGCTTATCAAACCCGGAGAGAAAGCACTTCTTCAGAGTTGAGCAGGAGGAGTCTGAGAGGGATAGAACTAGAGCAAAGGGAGACTTCAAAGATTTGATGGCATCCTTGAAATAAAGGTGAAAATACTCTAGGGATACAATAAACATACATCATACAAGAGGGTGGGGGATTAGACACAAGATAAAAGGTGAAAGGCTATAAAAGGACATACGATCATAGCACATTACTTGGCTTTTCAGTGAATAATATTTAGATGGTCAAAACAATGAAAACAATGATGACATTTCAATTTTAGAATCAATATATAAACAAGGCATGAAGACTCATTATACTTACAGAGTAGATGTAAATATGATCAGTCTGCCAATTTAAATGTAAATTTAGAGAAGACAGACCTAGGATATGGAAGAAGGGCATAATAAGATGTACAGGGGAATAGAAGGAAAGAGATGTTAATATCCTAATCTTATTAAGTGAGGGGTCTAGAGGAAATATCTGTATTAAATACAACAAAGAAAAGTAAATATATTATTGAATCTTAAAAGTTAACTATTTAAAGACTTGAAAGAGTGGTTAACTATTTTACTGAATGAAATGGCACTGGGGATAATTTAAGTAAGCTGATTTCTCATTTATCGTAGCAAGAAATTAATAGATAGCATCTAAATTTAATAACCCAGAGGAAAATATTATAAGTATATGTTTAAAGATAGAGAAGTAACCATAATAAGAGCTACAAACATGAGAGAGGAGAGAGAGAGAGAGAGAGAGAGAGAGAGAGAGAGAGAGAGAGAGTGTGTGAGTGTTGCCTTTAAGAAACAGAAGTAGAGCTGAGGAGAATAAGTCATGGGACAAGCTTTTCAATAGAAGCTCTTCTATATTTTGGAAAGAAACAAATATGGTACTATGAGGCAAAAAAGGTAAGTTAATTCATTGATTTCAAGAAACACCAGGAATGTATGGCACAAATAAGATGTAAACATGGATATGTTCCGTAGTTAGAAAACTGACACTGGGCAGATTGCCCACTTGGGAACAGAAGCTGAAACAGAAAGAAGTAGGAGTCGTTGGTTAGCTGTCATTTAGAACCAGTGTAAAGAAGTCACGTATCGAAATGAAGGTATTCTCCATCAAGGTCACATGGGACCTAGCCCTGGTGGAGAACTTAGAAGAGTTGGTGAAAAAGCCAAGCATGGCACAGATGGCAAGATGGAGTAATGACAGAGTTGTGTGCTTCAGCTTCAGGCCAGAATTTTAGTTCTCTCTCTTCCTCTCACTGGCTCTGTGACCTTGGACAAGCTACTTACCCTCATCTCCTCAGTTTCTTCATCTCTAAAACAGTGATAATAATGCAAATTTCATGGAGGTATTATGAGGATTGAACGTGGTAAACAACATAGAGAACCCAATAAGATAACTGCCACAGATGGTCCTTAATAAATGTTCCTATTCCTTTCTTCTTCCCCCATTTCCAATTGCTAGGTTATTTTTAAACAATAAACTGATGAAAATGTGTCCTGCAAACCAAATAGACCTGAAGCATGAATCAAGGTGGGTACAAAAGACCTGTACCCAGATAATGCCAAGCAAGTCATGAGATTATAAATCAGTTCAAGATGGTCTGAAGTCAAAGGAGAGATCTTAAAACCAGATAGAAATTCGAGAAAAGGGCCTACAGGGGTAGGACAATTGCTGGAAAGAAGCAAATAACATCCGGAGACCCCACAGCTGGGACTAATATCAGGCACACCGGGTTTTAGGAGGTAACTGGCACCCTTTGCAAGCCACGTAGCAGAGTTAACTCAAACCTACCTTAGACAGGTCTAGTACACAGCATGAAAATGATTGAAAAGAGGAAGAGGGGAAGAGCTGGGGGCCGTAGGATCTTAAAACTATAAGGACTTCACATGGATAGGCATCTGGATGAAGGGCTTGGCTTGGCAGAAAATTAGAGGCATCAGCAATGACTATAAGAGCCAAGGGGAGGCTGAGTCAACAGTGTCATTGAGCCAAGGTCATCAGCAGAGGATGATCACAGAATGTACAGTGATGGGTCTAGGCCAGTGCAGTCCCAAGGAGTAGCAGGTGGGTGGTATGCTCATGAAAATAATCAAATAAGTCATAGGAGGAGAAAGGAGCCATGTATCATCATATCTATATCCAACTGTGGCATGAGAAAATTTATCACCTCGCTTTATTGTCATTATTATCATCGCTACCCCAGATGAACTATAAAGGGAAATTGTGTCCTTGTGAGAGAATCACACTTCTGTTAAGGGCAACAGCCTTTGAAGAGGCCGAGGCTATGGAATCAATTTGAACCAAGGATGAAGATTAAAAAGAGCACTGTGGAAAAGTTCAGGCTTATATCTCAAACAACAAGAAAAAGGGAATCCTCAGTTTTCAAATGTCTCCTAGAAGATTGCAGAAAAGGAACTGGATTTAGGAGAGATGGAAGAAAGAGATAGGCTTCGTGGTAGGCTGCTGGCACACTGGGGGCACTGTATTTCTGAGTATATAAGAGGAATTCTGATCTCATTGGAAAGAGTCAAGTGTGGTCGGGGCTACTTAGTGGTAAAATAGGTTCCAGCCAGGCTATAACCATCTTTCTAAAATTTTGTTCTTAATTCAGGCTTCACATTCTTAGGGAAACCATTTCTGATCCCACAATCTGGATAAGTTTCTATCACGGGAGAACATAAGAGCCTGAAGGGAGCTCTCTGGATCAATGAAGCAAAGCATTTAATTCTTTCTCCTAAGAGGGCACTAATCATAGTCCAGCACGAAAGGCTCTGGACTCCCAAAGTGAAACAATTGTCCCTGTACACACAAAACTGTTCTCCTTTGATGACAGAAAAAGAGATAGCCATGCAGATTTTCCACAAAAGATAGAAGAGACGGGAGGCCTATAATTACCCTTCCCTGAAGGTGGAATATTTTGATCATTAAATTATGCTGTCTGGGATATTTTTAAATTTCTCAGTTAAAACGCTTTCTTAGCGAGCTGTGCCATTCTGGAAAGACACAGAGGTGAGGTCACAAATAAGAAAGACAAACAAGTCTTCTTCTCTGGGATTCATCAGGCATCGTGAAGGAGTCGACTCTAGTACCAAGCGAATATCCTGTTACTAAGTAGGTCTTGGCCCTTCATGATTAAGAAAAGAATATTATGCAGAGCTGATGATCCAGGAACGTGGCTGGGGCTAGAGCTGTATTTGTTAGTATGACTCAGTACACCAAACATGTCTTACTTAGCTGGACCCATCCAAAAGAAGAAAGGAAATACACACACACACACACACACACACACACACACACACACACACACACCCCACCGCATCACACCACACACATACCCCTCTCAAGAGGCCACCCACAGGCAGTGATGGATTTCCAAGACCCAAATTAACTGCCTTGGAATTCAATTAAAATGCTCTTTATTGCTAAAAGCTTGGGGTGTGTGAATTGGGCGTCACTCTGCTTCCCAGAGTTGTTGAGAGAGAAGGATGTCCCCAAGGGCCAAGGGGGCTCAGCCAAGTCTGGAAAAGGTACAGGCTGGACACTGAAATAAAAGCTGTGCTATTAAGAAGTGGTTGATTCTCAATCAGACTGGGATGCTCCCTAGAATACTGGAAATATCCAAGATTTCTCAAGATGCTGGGAATTGAGATATATAACGGACATCAAAGTGACAGAAAAGAGATATATAGAAAAATTGAAAGGTATTAAATTTATTCACGAAAATAATACTAGACAATAATTATTGACTTCAAATATTTAAAAGTCTTCTGAAAGTTGGGTGCTGAGTTAGATGGCTGAGGTTCAAATCATGGACATCCTGGACCCAGAAGACTGAGATTAAGAGATCTCTTCCGCACTGGGCAAAGGTGAAGAATCAAAACAGGAGAACAGCCAGGAATTTGTTACTTGGAGCGCAAAGAAATGTGAAACCAAAAATGAAATCCAAATGATGAGGTCAGTCCAAATTGCAAAGGGGAGTCAGAGACTAAGTACAGCACATTTGTAGGGTGGCGATAAATCCCAATTTCTCGGGGACAATTCCATTTTATCCCTATTGTCTCAACTCAGTTTACCATTTGTTTTGGAGTTTCCATTTTTAACCAAGTGTTATTGTTAATATTTGCATTAAAATAAGTTAGGACAGATTTGAAGAACTACACTTCATACTTGCAGCTCTGTGAGGCTCTCATTTGTAAATGTATGAGATGTATGGGCACCATAGTTCTCAATTTAACCCATGACTATGTCTGAAACCCAACCAATAATAACCCATCTCTCTTTCCCAAATATTTTTTGGTTCTCCAAAAGATTGTCAGAAAATGATTTGCATGCTTGTAGCTCACTTTGGAAGTGAATGAAAACACAGTAAATGAGTAGCAACATCAAACAAGACTGGGAAAGCAGCAGTAAAGGGTGCAGAATCAAGCCAGCTGCCTTTGAAGGCAAATGAAGCTCAACAGAGCTGGACGAACTCTGGGAGCCAGTGTAAAAGTCTTGCCTCCTGGTTTTCCCACCTATTGTGTGAGATAGCTGAGATGTTTATACTTTGACTTTGATCAGTCATTGGTGAGAAATTTTTCCAAGGAGCATTAATTCACTAGCACTTATATGCTGTACTACAGACAATAAACCAAGTTTGGCAATTAAAAAAAAAAAAATCAAGGAAAAAAGTGCAGGCACGTGCTGCTACTATACATCAAAGAGATAAAGGCACCAGCAGCATCTCAAGCAATCCTGCTCTTGCACTACTCATATCCAAATGACATTCATCATCTTTATCTTTATCTGCTCTAGATTTCCCTTCTCCTGAACCGGAACCTCTGTTAGCCTAAGCTGTTTCCCTGGTAGGATAACTAGACTTTCATTCCTGAGATGACTGAACTCCTGGTTTCACCTTTGCCAGGCCACGGCTATTGTAGTACACAAAAATAGTTTCCTCTGGACGTGGAATTACCAATGGGTGTCTCAGTGAATCCCTTGACTTTCAGATATTACCCTCTTTGGCTCCCTTATATGTAACAACCCAATATCCTCATGATAATCACGGTCAGTTACCTCTGGCAATATCATTATTTACTTGTTGGTCTATTGGCATGAGAAGCCCAAAACTACCAAGCATGAGTCATGATTTTAGGATTACTGAAATGTTTGCTGTGTCGCCCTGTAGAAGTATCCACTTTCTGGAAACTAGAAGCTTTAGGCCAGCAGGTCTAAATTTGAGGGGTTAGTGAGCACACATTACCTAAGTAAGTCACTGGGAGTGATGGCAAGAGGGACCAAACCTACTATTACCCTTTGGTTTCCAGAGCTATATCCATAAGGTGCTCAGCACCATAAAATGACCATTGATTCAAAATATAGACCATACCTTGAAGGACAGTACCCAATTCTGATGCCTCTAGGAAAAAAATCCAGTATTTTATCAGGCTGCTAGCCTCTGAGTCATAGTTTATGAAAGGCTCAATGGATCTCAAGATCATATGCCCTTGTGGATTTCTTGGTCAAAGTCAGCATCAAAATTGACTTGAGGCAATCAAACTAGAGCAGCCCTTGGCCCTATCTACATGTGGCCTACAAGCAGAGGATTTTTTTTTTACACTTTCAAAGAATTGTAAAAACAGAAACATGTGACAGACTGTATGTAGCTCAAAAGTTTAAAGTATTTACTTTCAGACTCTTTACAAAAGAATTTGCCTCCCCTAAACTGGATCCCTAACTGCTAATCTTTGTTTGTTTGTTTTAAAGGCAGAAAAACACTAATTTCTACTAAATAAAATCTCATATGGAATCAAATTCAAATATAAAACAAATATAAAACAAAATAAAAAAATAAAACAAGTAGAATTGCTCTTGCTGAAAGGATAGGAGATTTTCATGGCTGGCTTAGAATCCTGTTCACTCAGCTTCCCTCTCATTCTTCTAAGGCCAAGTTAACTCTTCAGAATCTTTGGGCTCAACAGAACATGGATGAAAATGAGTTTAGAAGGTCTCTAAACTCTCCAGTGTTAATATTCTGATATTGTTTTTTCATATTGTCCAATGCTGCTAAAGAACTTGCTGGCCTCCCAAGAGCTGAATTTTGTTTAGTAATATAGTCCAGTAATTATTAACATGTCCCAAAGGCATGAAAAACCGCAGAGCTCCAACGAAGTCACAGAACTGTGAGCAAAGAAAGATCTTTGCCCCTTCCCCCACACGTTTCTATTAGCTTCCTGAAAGTATCAATTTCATGCCTGAAATCAGCCTTCCTGAAGCTGAAACTAACCCCCAGATGGGAATGCTAACCCCTTATCAGAGGCAGGGTTGGCTTTGGGCTAGGATAGTCTTTTCAGTTTGGGAGGGTTGCTTTTTTAAGATGAGAAATAAGGTTGTGCTTATGCTTTTCTGAAGAATTTGAAAACACAGAAATTAAGTCAAATGGGCAATTCTTCCTGAGCTATGTAACATTTCATTCCTTGCCAAAACCAGAGACAAATATCATTTCCCTGTTTCACTGGGACCTTCCGTGTTCATTCTAAGGGGATAAGTTGTGTAACCCCTGAGAGTTATACAAAGGTTGGTTCACAGTCTTTCTAGCTTATTGTTTGCAGAATGTGCCTCTGAGGTAATGGCCTATAAACCATAATACGCCCAATGAGCCAAAGCCTCTTCTTCCTGAAATCCGGAAGGGAATGAGGTGGAACTGATCCTTCTTTCCAGGCCTGTTTCACATCCTGGAGATTCTAATGCTCTCCCAAGATCCCACAAATTCACAAGGGTCTTAATTTTCGTGATTACCTATGGCTCTGACTTCCTACCTCTATTCAACTCTCATTCTCTACTCTGCCCCAGGGCATTGTCAAAAACAACAGAACTGCAAATAGTGCAGCCAAGCATGGATTTCTCTCTTACTCCTTTCTGAACTATCAGTGTTTGCTTTACGCATTTTAGAAGCTCTCCTATTGGGTGCATACATGTTTAGGATTTTTATGTTTTCTTGGAAAATTAAATCCTCTATTACCTAATGATTTCTTTTATTTCTGTTAGTATTCCTTGCTCTGAATTCTACTTTGTATATTTTTAAAATTAATATAGTTATTCCACTCTTTTGTTAGTGTCTGCATGGTGTATCTTTTTGCAGCCCTTTATTTTCAATCTATTTATATCATGTTTAAATTGAGTTTCTTGTAGACAGCATAGAGTTGGGTTTTATTTCTCACTCAATTCTGACAATCTCTACATTTTAATTTCTGTGTTTAGATGATTCACATTTAATATATCAGTGTGGTTAAGATTAAATCTACTGTCTTATTAGCTCTTTTCTATTTAATTTACTTGTTTTTTTCTTTTTGTTTCTCTATGGCGTCTCTTGGGTTTACTGAACGTTCTTTATGATTTGATTTTATCTCCTCTCTTGGCTTATTTCTATCATTTCACTTAAATTTTATGTGGTTACTCTAGGGTTTACAGTATAAGTAAACCACTTTAATCACAGTCTACCTTCAAAAATAAGTCATTTTATGTGTATAGAAACAGTCTATATTCCTTCCTTTTATTCTTGCTTCATTGATGTCATAATATAACTTTTACATTTGCTATAAACACAAAATACATTGCTTCTTTTCTGGCTTTAAATAGTTAACTTTGAAATCAACTAAATATTAGCGGAAATCAATTTCATTTTACCTTTATTTTTACTATTTTCAAGACTCTTCATTATTTTGCATTGATCCAAGTTTCTGTTTCATACCACATTTGCTCTGCCTGCAGAAAAACATCCTTAACATTTTTTTTATAGAGTAAGAGTCAAACTGAATTCTCTCAGATTTTATTTGTTTGGTTAAGTCTTTACATCTGTTTGAAGTCATGGTTCTGAAAAGTAGTCTGTTGTAATGCTTATCTTTTTCATCTGTATGTGATGTTTTTTCCTTTGGCTATCTTGAAGATTTTCTGTTTTTGTGTTAAATATGATATGAATGACTGGTGTGTGTGTGTGTGTTTAGTAATGGGTAATTACTGCTTGGTACATCTGAGCTTCTTGGATTTTTGGTTTGGTGTCTGTCATTAATCTTGGAGTGTTATAATTACAAATGTTGGGTTTGATGTTGCTATGTTCACTCTCAGGGCACGCAGGCTTTTAAAAACTTCAGCTTCTTCTGGTGATATCTTGTTGTGTAGTGTGGGCTAGTTTGTAAAGGGTATATCTCCATGTCTCCCCTGCCATCTGGTTCAGGTCTTCTTTTTGCCTCAGAGAAGATCTCCACTCTTAAGTTCCTCTTCTTCCTTCCCTCATCAGTATTTCATTATTACTTGTTACGAGACCCTTGTTAGCCTGGTAGTGGTGGGGAAGGGTATTTCTCTAAAAGACTGATTAAGCTCAGTCTTTTGGCAGGCACAATATTCCAGAGTCTCAAAAATGTGCCCTCATCCTCCTCTAGCTGTAGCCTGTAACCTATACTACTCTGCTTTTTCTTCAGGTATAGAGGTTTTATTTCTGTTCCCGTCTCCCAACTGCTGTAGATTTTCACCAACACCCTAAAGGCAATGACTTTTGTTGTCAATTAGACTTTTGTCCTGTAGTGGGAGAGGAGAAAAGGGTCTCAGTGGAGTTTAATGACCTTCCATTATTGGCTTCTCTTCCCTTCCCCCACATCTGTACCTTAAGGGACACTTTCATTGGACTCTCTTCAGTCTTTTCTGTGAGCACCCAGTGAAGTTCATGAAGAAACACCTTGAAGAAAATTCAGAACCCTCCCCCCAGTTTCTGTATAATAATAGAGGCCTCATGATCTCCTCCTGGTGTCCTATTACAACTCAGTGCTAGCATCCATCTACCACTGCTGACATGTCTCTCATATTTGGGGGCCAGCTGAATGCTCCTATAATGTCAAGAAAAGCTATGAACTTATCTGGCTTTGTTATGGTTAGGTTGAGAGTGATTTTCTTTTCAGCTCTCATGAAGTCAAATACTTTAATGCTTATCTATAGATCAGTTCTTTGAAGTATAAAACAGGGAAGTAGGTGCTGAATAGACCTGTGTATTGGTAGACTGGTGGGGGTTGGAGGATGTACGGAAACAGATGATAAAGCAGAGGCGGGGTGAAAACTTGCTGGTGTGTCATGTTCAATTCAGTGTAGGTCCACTTAGCTGAGGAGAAATAATGAGGATGTGGATGATAATGGTGGTGATGATTAATGATGATGATATCAAATAAGATAATGGGGTATTAAATGATATCTTTACTTTCTATATTTTTTATTCTCCACCACACTCTTGCCTTTCCCATCTTTAGACAATGGCATTTAATGCCTTAAGGACAGAATGCAAATTTTATTAAAATCACAGTATTTTTGGCTTCTGAATTTTGCGAGGGACCAAAGGTAAGGAAAAGATTTAGAGTAGGCAGAACCAATTTTGTCCATTCCTGAAATGAGATAAAATTAGCCTGGGCTGGAGGAGGGAAGCCCATTCAGAGGGAAGCATGAGAACAGAGATGCAGGTATTCAGAGAAATGGGCCCTGTCCCTTGCTTCCTTCATTCAAGCTTTCAACTCAGCCTAGAGGTAGAACAGAAACCCCAAGTGTCTTTGTGATTTCAAAACTAAGAAAACTCGTTTCTCCCTTTCTGGGTGGGGTCTAGGAAAGCAGTGGGGCCTCAGAGCACCTCTACCCCATCCCCACATCCCAGCAAGGCCCAGGAGAAGTAGAATAGGAATGGCACATTGGATTGAGGCAGAGTCCCAGAGTTCCCATCTATCCCAGTGAGACTCTGGAAGAGGTGGAACGGTTAGTTTCCTCTGCCCCCTAGGAAACCACAGAGGAAGGCGCTCAGACAAATCCAATGCATTTTCCTTGGTTCAGAGTAATTCAGGACAGCAGCTGATTTTCTCCTGAATCCCCAAGGGTGGCAAGGAAGCAGATGACACAGAGTAGAACTGAAGTGATCTTACGGTTTGAAATTTACAGCACTGATCTGCTTGGATTCATGACTGAAGGCCAGTCCCAATTCTAATCTAGGTGGATATCAGTGTAGACAGTTAATGACCTAATGACCTATACCTAATGAGGTATCTCCAAACAGCATACTGCGTCACTTCACAGGTAACCTAGAAAGCAGATGTACCCTGAAGAAAAGGAGGTTGGATAGCAACTAAATTGACTTGATTTATTTTGTGTCATGTGGTAGAATATGTACTCTTATGACAAACTAAGTCATATAAAAAAAATAAATTACAGTTCTTGCCAACTGATTCTTTCCACCAAGATTCTTACCTGTTAAACTTTTAATAGCATTATTTATAGTACTTCAACTATATTTGAGGCATCCAGCTAAGCACATTATTTACATCATCCTATTTATCTCAACAAACCTGTAAGATAGATCCTATTATCATCTGCTTTTCAAGGATAAAAGAACTGTGGTTTAGTAAGGTTAAATGAATTGCCCAAGATTCCACAGCTAGTAAGTAGCAGGGCTGGAACTCAACACAGGTCTTTACAAGCACAAATCTCATACTCTAAACTGCTAGAACGTAATAACTATACAGGGTCAAAGAGAGGTTTTCTTTTCTTTCTGAGGTGTAGAGTATAAAAATATGTTCCCTGTAATTCCATCTATAACATATTTCTAACTTATTTGGTCTGCCTGGAAACAAAACTGTCACTTCAATTAGTATCCTTTTGGATAAAATTATTGAGTTATAAACAAATGCCTTACAGGGATGCATAATACTCAATATCATTGAGTATCATTGCTAAGAAGAAATTTTTAGATCATCAGAGGTTCTCTATTCCAGGAGCATTAGCATCATCTGGGAAATTAAGAGAAATGCAAATTCTCTGGCCTAAATCCAGACTTAGTGAGTCATAACTCTGGACTACAGGTCGGTATTTTAACAAGCCCTCCAGCTCATTCTGATATAAAGTTTGAGAACCACTATTCTAGCTACTGTCGTGCATATGATATTTAAGATCTACCGTGCACCAGGATTTGTATGTGTCAAGGGATGAGCATGAAAAGACTGGTAAGGTTCAGATCATGTTAAAGGATTGGAGCTTTAAGTAAAAGTGGGTGGGGCCTGAGGCTTAAAGGAGGGCAAGACATCATTTGATTGTAATTTTACTATTCATTAATGTACTTATCCGTTCACTCATCCACCAGTATTTATGAGGTTGAGGCTCTGCGCTACGAAACTGAGACATCACTCTATAAGGTTAGATGAAGAAGAATTACAGCTTGTGAGGCTAAAAAAAAAAAAAGGCTTATTATAATGGGTCAGTGGAAGATAGCAAGAGCTTGAAGGACATGGCAGTGGGACAATGGATTTACTATTTACTAGGAGATACTTGAAATATTATACGCATTTCTCTAAAGCTCCATTGGCACCTAATTTGGTATGAGAAGGTGGATTAAAGCTAAAAAGGACCCCTGGATAACCAAATTAGCCAAATGGGTTGAGCTAGATCGGAAATGCGGAAGGAGGAACACATGGGATGATGAAGTGACCATATACCACATGGTATGAAAGATTTACCCCAGTTGCAATGAATGTCATGATCTCTAATGGGGCCCCATAGTGACTTGAATCAGTGCAGAAGGTAACAAAATTTATTGACAATGTTTTTGATGGCTAGAAAAAAAATTACCCTTACATTAAACTGAAATACTGACTCTCTAGCTTCTACTCACCAGTCTTATTTTGACTAGCAACTCAGAATAAATCTAATTTGGAGAGTCCTCATAGCTAAATTCTCACAGAAATGTCTGTAAACAAGTGTTTATGTCTCTAATCCGACTGACTTCCACTATTGTCTGCCTTCATTTCTGAGGGTCTATAATTTGGCAATGATTCTTCACACCCTAATGATTCTTGTTTTCATTTAGTTCTTGACAGTCTTAATGATTAAAAAACTGAACATTTATATGTATCAAGAAAGCTTGTTGTTACGAAATTTTAGAAACAACTTTTTGAAAAGTGAGTCATCACCCCATTCTCTAGCCATTTTGTAAACTCCTTTTTTTTTTAATCAGGCTTAAAATTAACAAATAAACACAAAAACAAAATCAGTATGCTGCCGCTCACTGAATTGTTGGCTAATTCCTCATCCTTTGGCTCCCTAACATATATTTCTCTTAGGTTTTTATTTATACCCAGAGGTCTGTGTCTTACTGACTTAAAAATATCATTACCACAAATTTTCCTCATAAAACAGCACAGTGCAGACCTCAAGGCACCAATTATCCTTCTATCCCTAACATCATTTTTACTATACTTGTCTTCCCTCGGCTAGAGTGAACCCAACAGTTAAAGGTCTGCCCTTCACTTTATCTCAGATCTATGGGTTGTTCCACGTTTAAACGTCAATCATTGCTGTCTTCTTGTTCTGGGGAGGCTATTGTTAATATTCAACAGGATATATATCTGAAAAATGCCTTGCCTCTAGTGTTTTTTCTTCTTTTAAAAATTATTCTGATATTAATATTGACACATACTCATAGGAGAAAATTTGCAAAATGAAGAACAGCACAAAGGAAAATATCAAGATTGCCCATAACCCCAACACAAAGAGAAATAACTAAGTACATTTTCTTCCTGAATTTCTCATATACATATATTTTTACTGATATAACAACCTTATTTTCTACTTTTTTACTTTATACGAAACCATATTTTTGCATGTCACTTGAAATTCTTTTTAAACATTATTTTTAATAGTCAAAAAAAATCTGTCATATGAATATGTCAACTCCTAGCTTAACAGATCCCAAATTTCTGGTCATTTAATTAGTTTCCAGTGTTCTGGAAATCACAAATAATGCTGTACTAAAAATCTTGGTGCATGAAATTTGTTTATCTTTTGGATGGAAAAGTACAGATTCCCAGAACTTCTGATCTGAAGGAAATAAACTTTTTAAAGCATACATTAATTTCTGTTCCCTTTTTTCTGTACATTTTTATGGCACTATTTTCTGTACATTTTTATACCACACACAGGTATCTGTTTTTCCTTTTTAATTTCACATTACAGTGATATTTTTCTGTTTTACTTACAAGTTCCCTGAATGTTGGACGTTTTATTTTTGATGACATTTTTATGAAAATCCCTGTGCATAAATTTGGTTACATCTTTATTATTTCCATAAGATAAAAATAACATGGGTAGACTACTTTTCAGTAATTGAACTTATACATGTTGTATGGCATTCTCATTGTTTTTACTAGTTTTACAATTCCTGAAGAAACTGGACATTTTTCATGAATTTTTGGTGTATCTTTTCCTTTTCTAATTTTTTTTACTTCAATTAAAACATGGTTCCTGGTTGTCAGAACACATAGAACATTTATATTCTTTTCCACAGCTATGCAGCTAACTCTTTGCGTGGATACAGTTGATTCAACTCTGCCTCTGTGGGCTGACATTAGTTTCTACTTTTTTGATATTTCAATTACTTTAGCAATGAAATCATTATATATACATACATATGTACATGTTTTTTACATTTCTGCTAATTAATGTTTCTAGAGTGAGATTACTAGATCAAAAGGCTTATGCATTTATAACTTTGATTTATAACTTTAGAGGCAAGGCATCCTCTAAAAGTGCAACAAAATGCACCTCACCATGAGTCCCTGAGAGCAACCATTTCCCCACACACTCACTGACAAAGGACTATTAAAACGGTTTTTTAAAGGTCCATCTAATAATAAAACTAATAAGAACAGCTAATTGTTATCATTTCTATTTCCCTAATTGTCGATTTTATTATCCTTTCTTAGGAACACTAACTATCCTTTTATATTTCCTTATCTGTTAATGTCATGATTATACTTCATGCCTAAATTTTTTGTGTGGATTGTTATTATTTTGCATTGATTTGTAAGAACACTCAAATACACACACACACACACACACACACACACACACACAAATTCCCAGTCTATTGCTTTTTGAAAAAATTACTTATTTACAATACCCTTCACTAGATAAAAGTTTTAAACTTTCATGCAGTTGAAACTGTCCATTTTTTTACTTAAAGTTTCTACTATTGAATTATGTGCAGCAGAGATCTCCCCTTTCCAAGATTATATGACTTGTGTCTGTACTTCATTACAGCACTTTTATAGATCTAGTTTTATATTTTATACTGAAATACTTATATGTGTGCACGTATAAAATAGAGATCTAACTTTGTTCTCCTCCAAATGTTTGGCCAATTTTCCCCCATATAACATATTGAATAATCCATCTTTCCCCCCACTGCTAATTATATCTATATTTGTATATATGCTTGGATCTTTTAATAGGCTCTCTCCTTTTATTCACTAATCTATTCATCTATTTGTGTATTCTTGATGCTCCTTTAAATAACAAAAGCTTTGTAGAACATTTAAAGTCTGACTGGGCAAGTCCTAATGCTAGATCTTCTGTTTCAAAATGTTTTTGCTACATCTATCAATGAATGCTAAAATTAATGAGGCAAAAGTTAAAGCAGAAATAGGATATTTGCATAGTCTCAAAATACCTCCTCCAAAATATTTAGTAATGACAAAGGAGAAATAAATTTATAGTGGGGGGTTCTGGCAGATAGCATGTAACCAAGTGATCAAAGTTAACATTACTGGCAATACGTCAATATCACATACCCTCCAATATGATCCACGGAGGGCAAATCACCTCTGAAGCATGTAATGAACAACCTCAATCTAATCCCAAGAAAATATCGGACAAACTTCAGTTGAGGAACATTCTAGAATATAAGTGACAAGTACTCTACAAAGTGCCACAGTTACAAAGGATAAGGAAAGATTGAGGAACTATCATATATCGGAGAAAACTAAGGAGATATAACAACTAAATGCAAATGTGGAATCCAGAAACAGCAAAAGGACTTTAGTGGAAATACTGGTGAAATCTGAACACATTCTGAAAGTGTGGTTAACAGAATTACAGCAAGTTCAATTTAGCAGTTTTGGTAATTGTCTTATGGCTATATAAGATGTTAACATAAGAGAAAACTGGGTGAAGCTATACATAAGGACTTTCATTGGATTTAGGGTCCATCCCCTAATCTAGTATGATTTCACCTCAATCCTTATGTTAATTATATCTGCAAAAGCCCCACTTCCAAATAAAGTCACCTTTGGAGGTCCTAGGTGGACATGAATTTTGGGTGGGACACTAAGCACTCCAACACACAGGGATTTTATCTTCTTAATTGTAGTAGTCCAAGTACCTAGGAGAGTGTCTGGCAAATATTTGCTAAATGTTGAAAAACTTATTTGGAGCTGAGTATTGGCTGCTCCCTATACAGAGTGTTCTGTCTATGGACCTCCTTTTATGGCCTCGGTCACTCACTGATATCATCTGCTGAGCCTTACAGGCTATGGGTTAGGACCATATTCATCAGCTTTAAAGTCCTGCTCACTTTTTTCCCCAACGAAATCGGGATCAAAAATGAAGGGCAGTGGAGAGGGGAACAGTGCATTCAAGAACATAGGAGGGGCAGTGTAAACGCCTGGAATCAGACCCTGGCTCTGCCACTAAATCATTGTGGGTCCCACCCACTCCAGTTTCTCCATCCGTAAAGGGGGGAATAATAGTGTCTGACACTCTGTTGTGAAGATTTAAAGAAGTAGATACACGCAAAGTACAGTACAGAGCAACCTGCTACAAAAATGTTAGCTATTTTCCAAACGTCTTGGTGCCCAAGGTCAAAAGTTCTTAACATACCAGACCTCCAGGAATACAATAGATTTTGTTCTCTTCTAAGACTTTGAGATACTCTCACATGCTCCAACCAATATGTACATTTTAAATGAAGACCACGCCAGCCTGTTCCTTGTAATCACCTCCAAACGAGAAATGAATTTTACTTTTAAACTAAATATTTAATCATATTATGACTATATTTTAATTACTCTAGGAAATGGTTTTTATATAAAGAAACCACAAAGTGAATTGCTTGGCTAATGTATTTGTATCTCCGGCTTGAGATTTTCTCCTATTACATATTTCAGCGTCACACCTTTTTTTTTCTTCGCACTCCCAATTTGCTCATTATAAGCCTTAAAAGCAATTTGGTAGAGACTGAAAGGAAGGAGAAAAGAATAATATTTGAGTCCCGGCATCCTGTTAAACAATTTTTCATTTGATGCTATAAAATGTGTATTATTATTCTCATTTTACAAATGAATAAAGATGAAAAGTTTATTCATTTTACAAATGAATAAAGAGAAGTAACTTGCAAAAAGTTAAGCAAACATTGTGTGACGAAGCTTTTCTTTGAAATGGTCTGACCCCAAAATCTCTTATATTCATTCTATAGCACTATGTCCAGTGGTTATGAGATAGTATAGAAGATAGAATTACACACACACACTCATACACACCAGCATGCCATTTTGCCCTGGGAATTTGGCCCATTTGATGCAACTCCTGTTTTTAAGTTGACGTCAACTATTTGCCTGATATTTAAATAAAACTAAGAAAATACAGAAAAGGTTAGAATGATAGCTTTGGCCATGTTGATTTTGCAAAGAAGATAGTGCTCATTTGGGATTAGCACTGTTTCTCAAGGTGAAACTAAGCTATGTCTCATGTTCCGAGAGCTGTATTGCAGAAGCAATATTAATTTTAATAGGACATATTGGCACATACTATTATGTAAATATGTTCTGAATCACTACTTTAAAAGAAAACAATCTAATTTTCTTCTCCCTACTCTTCTTCTTAATTTTCTCCTTGCTGGAAACAAATGAGCTAATATTGAACATAGAAAGGAATCAGAAAAAAAAGGAAACTAGAACCATGGCTTTTCAACCTTCCAATTACACGAACCAAACTATCGGACCAAAAATAAGCAATGTAATCAATATGAAATAGCTAAGAACTTACTAGTGCTGGGAGAGCTGTCTGCAAATTATGTCCTGTGAAAAGCTGTTAATATTTATTCCTTAAGGCCTATCAAAGAGGGCAGACTAGGGATACCAGATGAGGATTGCTACGACTGAGTCCTTATTATTTACAGATGTATATTTGTATCTAATGGAAGTACATGATTAATGAAAATGTCTCTGTCCAGCAATAAAACAGGCTGCCTTGGGATGTCACCAATGTCCAGCCCCCTGGTTGCAAATGTCCTGGAGGGGAAGGAGATACTCTGTGAATGTTACTCGAGGCCAAAAAGATCTCTGAGATATTTTTCCAGTTCTAAGAGTCTATAATTAACACATCTGGTGGAAGACAAGATGACATAGGAACTTCCTGGCACAACTATCTATGCCAGCTTTTATTTTATCACTCCATTTGCAACATCAACCAATTGACCCTAGTGATTTGATTCCTTCAACTATTAACTCTCTAGATTAGGGACCTGCAAACTACAGCCCACAAGCCACGTCTTGCTGGCCACCTGTTTTGGTACAGCCTACCAGCCAAGAATGGTTTTTACATTTTCAAATAGAAGAAAATCAAAAGAAGAAGACCATTTCATGTGAAAAGTATATGAAATCCAATGTCCAGTATTCATAAGTAGAGTTTCACTGGAACACAGCCACACTCATTTGCTCATGTATTGTCTGTAGCTGCTCTCGTGTTACAACAGAAGAGTTGAATAGTTGTGACAGATACTTGATAGCCTGCAAAGCTGAAAATATTCATCTAGCCCTTCACAAAAACATGTTGCTGACCCTTTCTTTAGAATGTAAACTTCTAAGAGCAAGAGCTATGGTCTTTGCTATTTATCCTTGTAGCCCCAATATTTGGCACATAGTGGCTTCGGTGTTATAGTTGTTGAATGAATAAATGAATAAAAGATGATGGTGTTCAGAATTAAGAAAAAGTCATAAAATATGCTTATAAATAATTTCTTCTTCTGGAGACTAACAGAGATATCCATCCTTCTTCCCCCCCAAAAAAGCATGTGAATAAGAGACTCAACTAGGGCTAACACGAGGCATAATGCAACCATACAGCATAATGTTTACCTTCTATTCTGATTGGCCTGGGCCATACCTTACCAGTCACTAACAATTTTGGAAACTACCCTTAGACACACTACAAGTTATTACCTTAAAAACCTATGACTTATTCAGACTTTGTCAACTTCTGAAATACCCTGAGAAACTTAGTCTTTTCTTATCTTAATCAGTTGGCTATTTTAATGTTCCCTGGAGGAATAATTGTGGTGAATTATTCTCTTCTATCAACACAGAGAAAAAGCCAGCTCAGCAATTCGGAGACATTTGCTGCAGGTTAGATAAACGTCAACACCTTGCTCCTCCTTCTGTACAAAGAGAACATTAATACACTAAGTCACATTTTAAAAAAGTCTCTCAAACGTTTCATCAGGAACATTTCAGAAACCCATTTTAGAATGCTAAAATTTGTTAAAGGTGCTTATGCTGATTCTCATTTCCCCATCCCACTTTTTTTAACTATTAGCTGCACAGTACTAATTACCCAGCTGGCACTTCTTGCAGCAGAAAGTTCCAAGTTGCCTCCCCAGTTTGAAGCTGTCAGGAGAAAGGCTGCAGACTTGAATTTCCTCCTACAGCTTCAAGCCCTAATTAAAGCAATAAATATGGTTCCCTCCTGAGGGAGAAGTAGGCAGGGAGGAAAAATCTTCCAATCCAATAGTCCCACAATGTAGTTGTAGGATTTAAATTCCAATTCACATAGGACAGAGGAAGAACCTGTACACAGACAGGAGCGGAAAAAGAAGCAGCTGGTGGGGAGCAGAGGGAGGGAGAACAGCCCCAATCACAAAGCCAGAGCAGAGAGTCGATGGGATGTCCTCTGAGAGGCAGGGGGACATGTTCCATACATTTTCTCATTTCTCATTAGCTGGGACCAGCCTGATAGAATTTAGAATTACAAAAATCTCAACAATCATGTGGATCACAAGACAGTTTATGGAATGGGCCACACAAGTTTATGTGTTTGTTTCATAATCAGTATATTTTTATTTTGAAGAAGAAAAATGGCTAGTAAAGTTCTTGAAAAGTTATTATATAACCACTATAGATAATTTTAGTTATGGAGAACAGTGCAAAGAAGAAAGTTCCTATATCATCTTGTCTTCCACCAAGAAATACCTATCGTTAGCAGGGGAAAATCATTTCAGATGTCATTTTTATATATAAATAAGCTGATCTTAAACCTTGAAAATAGGAACATGCTCTGATATTTTTGCATAAAAGCCTTTACTCTAACTTGACTTTAATAGAAAGAAAAAAGTACAAAGTAATCTTATATCTTATTTCCAAAAATAGCTCTGTAAGGCTGATGAAAGATATCATGAAAACTATTAACAGTTGGTGTCATTGTGTCTTTGATATTTTTAAAATAAATTTCAATTTTTATCTTATTAATTGATTCTATCAAAGACTATCCACCTACCTCCTCTTACCTCCTCTAACTGCTTCTTCAATTGTTAAAGCAATTTTATTATCTTTATCATTATTTTATTATATTTTGTCACATGCGTAATCTGTTTTATAAATATAATTTACATAATTGTTCATAGTAGTTTTAGATTTAAAGGATTCCATATATACCACTAATATTTTTACTGTGGTTTCTTCAGTTCTAATTTAAATTTTTTTGCTTCATGCTTTTTATTAGCTGAATTTGTCACCAAGCACATGTGTGTGTTTGTGATAGGAAGAGCTATTGGGTGCTGAAACGCTTTGTGTTTGAGTATATCTAATTGTTGTCATATGTTTGAAATACATCTTGGCTTGCTTCATTATTCTTGGTGACATCCTCAGAACTCTGTAGATGACTTTGGCAGTCTAGTGCTGTCACAGGAAAGAGTAATGTCAATCTGATTTCCCTTTCTTGACTCCTAAAGGCATTTGAGTTTGTCACACCTGACTTGGTCCAGTTCCTTCCTTATAAAAAAAATACTGAAGCCAAATAATTTCAATATAGATTCCCACTGGTAGTGCATAAAAAGTTAATCTTTGCCATTCTGATGAATAAAGAAAATCATGTAACACTATGTTATATGACATAATGGTCCATAACATCATGTCTTGGTTTAACTTGCACATCTTTGATTCCTAGGATGGGTTGAACATCTTTTTACAAGATTAGTTGATAACTGACTGTGTTGGTTTCACAAAATTTAGCAGAAGTCCATCTGGTCATACGCACATAAATCATACATATAAGTGAATATGATAAAAATGTAGCTGAATCAATTTAAGGAAGCTACTGTATGAAGGTTAGGATGCCATGTTAACCTGATGAGATCATTCTGACCCTTACAGGAAGTCTTTGGGTTTTGTTAGCAGCTAAATATATATTATACTAATGGTATTTCAAATGGAAGAATTACAGGATATTCTAATGCAGTGGATTTTAAACAGCTAAATTCTTTTTTAAGCAAAAATTTTTATATTAAAACCTAATAAATAAAACAAACAAAATGAACCCACTTTAAATAAAATGAAATAGGGTGGAGAGGTAGATAGAATTCAGCCTGTATTTCCTCTTTCTGATTCCCAGGTGACTTGGAAAACTACACAACTCTATGGTTCACAGTTTAAAACCTAACAAAAATGACATGATGATTTTATACTTTAAACTTGTTTCTGCTTGGAACACAGAACAAGGATAGATAAATTATTCAGAACATGTTCTCTGACCACAGTGGAATAAAGTAAACATTAAAAACAAACAGATCACTAGAAAATTACCACTCTGATAAATTAGTAATAGACGTCTAAATAATCCAATGGTCAAAGATGAAATAACAGAGAATATTAAAAAGTATTTTGAACTTAATAAGGATAAAAGTCCAGCCATCAAGCTGTATGAAATATAGCTAAAGTTGTGCTAAGGGTGAAATGTACGGTCTTAAAGTACACATATCAGAAAATGTGACAGGCTGAAAATCAATACCAAGGTATCCAACCCAGGGAGCTGAAGAAAGAAATTAACCCCAAGAAGGGGGAAAAAAGAAAATCATAAAAATAATGTGAACAAATTAATAAAAATAAATTAATACAAAAATTTTTTTTAAGTGGTTCTTAGAACAGACAAAGCAATTAATAGACTTCTAGGAAAGCTGATCGAAAAAGAGACATGAGAAATTCCTGAATATGAGAGATTGAGGATATCACTACAGATGTTATAGATATTGATGAATAATAAAAGGATAGTGTTAACTTAATGTGAATAAGTTTGAGAATTTCAGTCAAATTGATGCATTTCGAGAAATCTCCTAATTTCCAGAACTGAACCAAGAAGAAATATAAGATATAAATAATCTCATACATATTAAGTAAATTGAATCTAGAATTTAAATCCCTTCCATTATATTATCTCAAAGCCTAGAAGTCTTTATCAGCGAATTCTTCCTCACATTTAAGGAAGTAACAGCAATTTCTCACACTCTCTTCCAGAGATTAGAGGAAAAAAAGTGTTTGGGTGTGGGAGTGAATGAGAAAATTCTCATCTAAATTTATGAAGCCTGCATAACTTGATATTAAAACTTGACAGGTTTTACAAAATATATTGGATTTAAAAGCCAATAGCTCTAATGAAAATAAATGCAAATATCCTAATCTAAATATTAGCAATTTTAATTCAGCAATATATAGAAAAATAATATTTTATAGTTAACTGGGGTTTCACTCCAAGAATGTAAGTGTATCAGTTATTATATATTGGGACAATAATGCAGTATAACAAACCATCCTAAAACTCAATGGCTCAAAACAATAATCATCTGTTTAGCCTACAAGTGTGCAAGTGGGCTTTGTAGTTCTACTCTTGGCTGGCTTCCTCAATTATCTCTAAAAACTGCCAGTGGGAGTGTAGATCAGAAAAAACTCTTTGGAATTATCTACTAATGCTTACCACATGCATACTCTGAATTAGCAATTCCACACTTAAGTATGTACAGAAGGAAATGCATATAAATGTGTCTCAAAAAAATGTGCAAGATTGTTCATAGCTGTACTATCAGTAACAGTTATAACATGCAAATTATCAACAAACCCATCAAGTGTGGGATAAATACATAAATTATGCATACTCATATAAGAGAATTTTATTTAACAACAAAAGAATTGTTATAAGCAATGATACCTTTTGTTGAACAAGAAAGCCAGAACTTCCCCCACCACGAAAAAGAAGTATTATTTCATTTATGTTAAGTTCTAAAACATGAAAAATTATTCTATGAATTTAGCAGTCAGATTAGCAGTTACCCTTTAAGACTATTACTGGGAGGGGATATTAAGGAGACTTGTGATTTACTCATAATATTCTGTTTCTTTATCTGGGGTCTGGTAACATAAATGTGTTTAGTGTGTGGAAATTTGAGTTGTGCACCTACATGTGCTTCTCTGCGTTATGCTCAGTTTTTAAATATAATTTTAAGTAGTTCGAAATATATAGAAAATACAGAATATAGAAGTATATTACATAGTAAATACAGAAAAAGATGCCATTAAGGATTGAAATGGCAAAGCACTGAGTGAAGAAAAACATTATACATATGTATCTCAGATGTATACATCTCTTAAAGGATGTCTAAATAGTCTTTATTTGTCTACATATGCCTAAAATATATAAATAACTCCCACAAATCAAAAGAAAAAGACAACACCTCTTTCAAATGTGCCAAAAACTTAAACAGGCCCTTTTATGTGTCTCTGGTAGGAGTAAAAATTGGTACAAAATTTTGGAATACTGTGTAGCACTATTTAGTAAAGATGATACATGCATACCCTGTGACTAGCAATTCCACTCATAGACATATGCCAGTCAGAAATGTTCTGGTTTTTGTATGTAAAACATACAAGAATGTTCCTAGGAAAAATGGGTTAACAAAAACATGTCTTTTAATAGTAGAAGTGCTCAATAATCTATGGTATATTTAAATAATAAATATATTTAGTGATAAGAAGGAACAACTATTACTTAAAGCAAGAACACAGATACATTTCACTAACATGATACTGAGCAAAAGAAGCTAAAGGAAAATAATATATTCTGCATTAGTCCACGTATATGAAGTTAAGAAAACAGACACAGCTAATTAACAGCATTAGAAGTGTGAGTGGTGGTTACTTTTAAGGAAAGGTCATGATAGAGAATGATAAGGCTGTCTATGGGTGCTGTCTACATAGGTGTTTTTATCATGCTGTGTACAATTTCCTGCACATAGGCTGTGTTTCAATAAGTTTTTTTCCTGAAAAGTAAACAGTTGTGTAAGACAAACACAAAACAAAAACAACGCCAACAAAAAAAGACCCTAAACACATAAAAAGACAAGCCATAAACTATGAGGTAATATAATACATAACATAATATTGACCACAGTTTAATAACCACAACATATGAAGAAATCTTCCAAATTAATAAGAAAAAACAACTACTCCTCTAAAAATGTGCCAAATATGTAAACAGTTAATTCACAGAAGGCAATTGAAGGGGCCAAAAACATCTTAAAGAATAGTCAATCTCCCTGGCTTATTAGAGAAATGTAAATTAATGCCATAATTAGATACTTTTTTATATTTATCATATTGGCAATAACGTGACAATGATAAGTGAATGCTGAATGAAGACATGGAGCAAAGAGAAGTTCCATAAATTGCTGGTGTTTTAGCCAGCTCAGGATGCTATAACAAAACACTATGGACTAGATGGCAACAACACACATTTATTTCTCACAATTCTGGAGGCCAGAAGTCCAAGATCGAGCCTGCTTCCTGGCTTACAGACAGTCACCATCTCTGTGTGCTCACATCACCTCTTCTTTGTGTGGTGTAGAGAGTTTTCACATCTCTTCCTCTCTTATGAGGACACGAATCCCTTCATGAGGGCCCTACCTTCATGATCTCACCTAAACCAAATTACCTCCCCAAAGGCCCTACCTCCAAATACTATTCCAGCTATTATACTGGGAGTTAGGGCTTCAACACATGAATTTTCAGCCCATAACATCTGGTGGGAAGATAAACTGGTACAACCACTTACCGAAGAGCAATTTGACAATATCTAGCAAAGTTAAAGATGTCTGGCTTTCTTTTGTTCACTTAGCAGTTTCACTTTAAGATGAATAACTCTACAGAAATACTTGCACATGGGTAGAAAAAACATAAAATGATTTCAAATACCATAGGAATAAATGATGTAAACAGCCACAATGTTAATCAGTAGGAGAATGGACAAATTAATTATGGTATGGTAAATTCATTCTGCAACACAATAAATAGGGTCCAAATATTCGGCCAGGTAAAATGAGGGGCTAAGTGATGAGGTCTCAAAGTTCCTGGGACCCACTGTCTAAGTTAGAGGTATATGATGGGATTGTCTTTTCCAGTTTAAATATCAGTGAGAGGGTTTCTAGGTACTAAGTGTGAAAAGGAATTCCGGTAGTGTGGTTACAATACCAAGATCTTCCCAGTTATTTGTCACCTTTTATGAGGACCATATTCAAGGAAATTAGGCTGGAAAGATACTAGAGATAAAAGGATACATTCTGGTCTTATTCTCCAAAGATAAATTCCATTATACCTGAACTTTACACTTACACCAAGATTTCGGTGTATATTAATTCAACAGCATACCACAAAACAATTAAACTAGAGCTATAACTGTTAACATGGAAATATCTCAAAAACATTAAGGTAAGTGAAAATACAAATTTCAAAACAATACATACAGTTTGATATAATTCAACTCAAATTCCCCAACTAGTAGAATAATATAGGTAGTTTATTTGTTGGTACATATGTAACAAAGTCTAAAACAGTGATGGAAAGATAGAACAGCTTCAGAATTGTTGCTACCTTTGTCAGAGAGGGAAATGAGATCAGCATAGTGCATAAAGAAATTTTCAATTGGAGTTTATTACATGTTGCTTCCTTTAAAAAATCAGAAATCAATATGGCAAATGTTAATGTTTGTTCATGCAGATGGTGAATATATCTGGGTACATTATATCATTTTGCATGGTTAAACTATTTTGCAATAAAAAACATAATGAGAAAAGAAAAGAAAACCATTGCTTTGATCTAACATTCTCCCTCATTGCATCATGAAAGAAACTGAGAACCAAGGAAGTATGAAGTGTTTCCACAGCTTGTATTCTATTTTCTATCATTCTTTGAGGAGTGAGGTATCCATTATTGTGAGCAAAGTCACTGAAATTTAAACATATATGTTAGATTTTCCCTCTATCAAAAAATAAATAAGGAAGGAAGGAAAGAAGGAAGGAAGGAAGAAGGAAGGAAGGAAGGAAGGAAAGGAAGGAAGGAAGGAAGGAAATAAATGAAGGAAGGAAGGAAGGAAGGAAGGAAGGAAGGAAGGAAGGAAGGAAGAAGGAAAGAAGGAAGGAAGGAAACAGTGCTATGGAATAAACATTGCAGTGTGATTAGCTTTCTAATATCTGGCTCCATGTGACTAGCTAAGAGCTTGATAAGGTCACCTTACATATGACTTCTGTGATCTATGTGAGCTAATCTGAAAGCTCTATTTTAGAAAGCTTCTAAAGGATCTTAAACTCTCTGAAGCTATTTGTGAAATTCTGAATATCCTGGAAAAGGGTCCATCAATAACAGTGATGATAAGAGTCTCAAAGATGTTCATGATTCAGCAACAATTACAATCACCACGCCAAACAAATGTTTGTCATTCCAAACAATCAGATTTTTAAGAAAAAATAATTTAAAATAGTACCTAAGGGCTCTTGAAGCACAGGACATTCAGAGCTCCTTCCCTGTGCCCCAGTTCATTTTCATAAAATAGTGAAGCTTTTTCACATCAGCAATGGTCTAGTAGTTAAGAAGACATAGGTTTCTAAATCTGGCCAATCACTGAAATCACCTGGAGAGCTTTTAAAACTAAGGAAATTCTGAATCAGCAGGGTTAGGTACAATGATATGTATTAAAACAAACAAACAAACAACAAAAACAACAACCTCTCTTTTCCAGTCAAGTTTTAGAATCACTAAATTAGAACATGATGTTAATCAGGCTGGCTTATGTTGCTGATTCACTAGGGTCAATGAATTTCATACAGACAAAAACCTGTGACCAACAGTAACAAATTGTATCCGTAAAAGCTTTCCTGCCATTAAATGCTTTTATATGCAGGAGAAAAACAGAGACCAGGTATAAAGTGAAAGTGTGTGAGCATAATTCATTACTCCTATTGGAAAAGCACCTCAAATTTATGTCCCACTGAAGGCATATGACAGAATCATCACTTATAAAAAGACCACTGACAGGGCCTACAACTTGGTTAGGTCTTTGCATAAATGCTAGAATGGAGATTGGCATGCAAACTATATATAACTGCAGTTTTTAAACCTCTATTTTGGAGTTCTCATATAAACTTTGTGAAACTGGGAAAGAATCTTCAAAATACACAATCGCCTGTAATATAAAGGTCCTAAACCAATATAAATGATGAATAAAAACACAGAACAGAATATTTAAGCAAAGTATGCATTTTACAAGCAGCTACTATTTATTGGGTGCTCACTGTATAACAAGAAGTTTGATAAGTACTATGTCCGTGATTTTGTTTAATCTTCCAAAAAGCCACACTCTTTTGAGCCAAATACTGTGTCTCTCTCTTATTTTACAGATGAGCAAACAGACTGAGATATTAAAGTATTGTACTTGATCAGGATTACCAACTAATTATGATCTACATAATTCTGGAGCAAGGTTGCATTATGATGAGGCCCTAAGTACTTCTTTGTGGGCACATTTCTCAACAAACATTAAAGGTTATATTTTACAGCTGCCTTTGGTATAAAAGCAAATAGAACCTAAGCTAGATTCTATTTACTTTTTTTCTCTTGTGATAAATCTCTAGCCAAACTGACCAAGAAATAAGAAGAAAAAACTATAGGTTCTTACAGAAACTAAAAAGAATAAAGGAATATAACAAATAACTCTATGCCCATAAATTCAACAATGTGCATTAAATAGATCAATTCTTAGAAAGACCCAAACTGCTGAAATCACTCAAGGAGAAATAGATAATCTATATAGCCCCATATTTATCAAGAAGATTGAACCTAGAGTTAAAAACCCTCCAGCAAAGAAAGAGATAGCCTCAGATGGTTTCATAAGCTAATTCCATCACACATTTAAGGAGGAAATAGGATTAATTCTATAAAATCTCTTCCAGAAAACAGAATAGAAAAGAACACCTCCAAATTCATTTAATGAGACCAGAATTACACTGATACCAAAACAGACAAAGACACTACAAGAAGAGAAAAATCATGGATCACATTCCCTCATAAACATGGATACAATAATTCTTAGCAAAATAACTAGTAGATCAAATTAAATCAAAATATTAGTCTTATATGGTATAAGTCTCACACACTGTCATGTTTTAAACAAATATCTTTTAAAGAAACAACAAAAATAAATAATGAATAGTCTTCTGTACTTATCCACTTATTTACCATTTTTGGTACTTTTCCATTCTTTCTTTAGATCCAAGTTTCCAAGTTGTTTCATTTTAGTTCTACCTGAAAAACTTTCTTTGGCACATCTTGTAGTGCATATATCTACTGACACTAAATTCTCTCAGCTTTTATTTATCAGAAGATGTCTTTATTTTACTTTCATGTATAAAATGTATTTCCACTGGATATGAATTCTAAATTGACAGTTCTTTTTTATTTCTTGTTATACCAATTTGAAATTGTCATTCCATTGTATTTTGGCTTGCATTATTTCTGAGAAGAATTAGCTACTAATTTTATTGTTCACCCATATGTAATGTCTCACCACACACACACACACTCCTATCCCTCAAGTCATTTAGCATTTTTCTCTTCATTTTTCTTGTAGATTTTTTCTCTGGTTTTCAGAAGAGTTTCAATATGTTACGCACAAGTATGGTTTTCAGTACATTTATCCTGCTTAGGATTTGCTAGCTTTTAATATTTATGATTTGGTATTTTTCATTAAATTTTAGATAGTATTATATATCAAATTTCATGTCCTTTTTTCAGTCATTATTCTGCCTGATTCTTTTTCTAGGACAATGATTACTTGTACATTGTACTGTTTGATATTTTCTGGGACTCTGATTATACGTTAGGAAGTATATTATACTTCCTAAAATTTTCTCACAGAGAAATGATATTTTGTTATGTTTTTGTTTGTCTTTTCTCTCTGTTCTTCATTTTGGGTATTTTTTTAAAAAAGAACTGTCATAAAACTCACTGATCCTTTTTACTATAGTGTTCACTCTGCTGTTTCATCCATCTAATGTTTTTATAGTTTAACATTTAATGTTTTGATTTATAATCTTTTGGAGTTAATTTTTATATAAAGTGCAAATTATTGTTACAGTTTATGTTTTTTATCTACATGTAATTGTTTCAACATAATTTTCCTCCACCGAGTTGTTTTTGTAACTTTGTCAAAAATCATTTGGTGATATTTGTGTGAGTCTATTTCTGAACTCTATAGTCTATTCTATATATTTGACCCTCCACCAAAACTATACTGTCTTGATTAATATAATAATATGTAAGTCTTAAAACCAAGTAGTAGATTCCTCCAACTTTATTCTCTTTTGTCAATTCTATGTAGACATTTTAGAATCAGCTTGTCTATATCTGCAAACATCTTGCTGGAATTTTTACAGTATTATCTATATACTCGGGGAGAATTGACATCTTTACTGCGTTCTTTCCAACCATAAACTCACCATGTCCCTCCATTTATTTAGGTTTGCTTTTATTTCCTCATTTAGTGTTTTGCAGTTTCCAGAATGTGTATTCTCTACATATTTTGTTAGACTTAAATGTTTTTTTTCTTTGTTCAGGGCTACTGTCAACCTAATTATGTTTTAAATTTTTGTTTCATATTGTTAATGCTAGTATACAGAACTATATGAAAAGAAAATTCGAAAAAATCTTCACAATAGTTCCCAAAAGAATAAAATATTTAAGAATAAACTTAACAAAGAAGATGAAAGACTTGTACACTAAAAACTACAAAGTATTAATGAAAAGAATTTTAAAAGACGCAAATGTAATATTCCATGTTCATGGATTACATTACTTAATTGACATTGCCAAAATACCTATACTATCCAAAGTGACCTACAAATTCAATGCAATTCTTATAAAAATCTCAATGACATTCTTACAGAAATTACAGCACTATTCACAATAGCCAAGATGTGAACACAACTTTAATGTCCATTGACAGATAAGATGTAATATATACATACAATGGAACACTATTTGGCTTTTAAAAAGAGGAAAATTCTGCAATATGCACCAACATGTTTGAACTCCGAGGACATTATACTGAAATAGCCAGTCATAGAAAGGCAACTACTAAGATTCCACTTACATGAGGAATCTAAAATTGTCAAATTCATAGAATCAAAGAGTGAAATAGTGATTATCAGGGACTGGGGGAAAGGGAAGTGGGGGAGTTACTAACTAATAGACAAAGTTTCAGCTATAAAGATAAATAAATTCTAGAGATTTGCCATAAAACACTGTAACTACAGCTAACAATATAACACTGTTATATATAACAATATATACACTTAAAAACGTAAGATAGTAAATCTCACTTTGTGTTTTTACCACAATATAATAAAATTTTTTTAAGTTAAATTGAAAACAAAAATAACCTATGTATTGTCACTGTAGAGTGGATTTTATGGTAAAGTTTATTAAATTGAAAGACAAGTTAAAAAACTATGTTTGATATTTGTGTTGATATTGTATCCCATGACCTTATTAAACTTACTTATTAGTTCTGAGACTCGAACTTTTTTTTCTTGTAGATTCCTTGGTATTTTTTAATGAAGACAACCATGTAACCAATAAATAAGGACAAAATTTATTTCTTCCTTTCCAGTTGGCTTGCCTTTTATTTCCTTTTCTCGCCTTATTGCACTGGCTAAGACTCCCAAGGTCATGTTAAGTGGTGATACAGACATCCTCCCTCTTTCCCAGCCCTGTAGGAAGCAGTTAGTCTTTTATCATTCAGTATGAAGTTAGCTCTAGCTTGTTCTGTAGACATCCTTTAACAGCTCGAAGAAGTTCTCTTTTATTCCTATTCCTTGTTGAGAGTTCTAATCCTAAATGGGTATTGAATTTTGTTATTTTTTTTCTTTTTTGCATCAACTGATTTGATCATGTAGTCTTTCTTATTTAAATTCTTTATGTAAGCTAATTAACATAAACTTTACTATAAACTAAAATCTAACTGTAATATATTACATTATATTGACAGATATTTTAAAATTTTGAACCAATCTTGCATTCCTAGAATAAACTCTTCTTGGTTATGGTATATTTTTTATTTATGGACTTAATTTATTACTTTTTTTTTTCCTTTGGAGAATTTTTCTACCAATGATGATGAGAGGTATTGGTTTGTGTTGGGTTTCTAGTTAGTTTGTTTTTTGATACTATCTGTGCCAGGTTTTAGTGTTAGGGTAACCCTAGTCTCATAAAATGAGTTGAGTTTTTCATCCTTGTCTATTGCCTAGAGGATACTGTGTCAAATTAGTGCTATTTCTTCTTTAAATGTTTGGTGGAATTTGTCAGTAAACCATCGGACATGGAGATTTCCTTTATAGCCATTTAATATATATTTAAATTTAACTACTGTATATTCCAGCTCTAGAATTTATATTTTTGTTCTTCTTTGGGAAGATAGTTCCTAAATCTTCCCTAGAGGTTCTTTGCCTATTCATTTACTTTCTTCATCTTTTCCTATACATCCTCATTTACGATTAAAATAATATATATGAAGTCCTTATCTACTTATTGCAGTGTCTGATTCATCTGTAAGTCAGTTTCTGTTGAATTTTTTGATAATGGATATTACTGTCTGGCTTTTTACATGATTCATAATATGTTTTTGTATGAAATTATATATGAATTACAGTGGAGATTAAGTTATACTCTTGTGGGGGGGGGGTTAAGAAGAATTTGAATTAGGGGCCTTGCCCATAAGAGATGTCTTCTTTTGACCTATTTATAGAGGAGGGTAAACTACTTTTTGTTAAACATCTGTTCTTCTTATCATCCTGCAATGAGCCTTTGAAGCCCCCAAGGTATATTGCCTCATCCCCACAAGGTATATTGCCTCACAAGATACCTTATGTACCTCAATTCCCTCTTTCCATCTCTGACTCTCTCATGTATGCAGGGTTCCCATACATATGTGTGTATTAAATTTGGTTATTTTCTCTTGCTAATCCATTTTATGTCTATTTGATTATTAGGCCAGCCAGAAGAACCTTGAGGGTAGAAGAAAGTTTGTTCCTCCCCCACAGTTGGCACTGTGAGAAGGATAAACTCACTGGCAGAAACCCCGGACTTTCCCATGAGGCTGCTGCGGATGAGGAGATCCTGGGGTGTTTGACAGAGGCTGGCAGAAGGTAAGGATTCTTACCATGTCGGCACACTCCCAGATCTCTATCTACAGTATCCGGTGGAAGCAAAAGTGGTAAAAATCTTTTTCTCTCTTCTAAATTTAGATTAGCAGGAGAAAATATTTGTGAAGCTAGCTTCTTGGGCTAGCAACTCTTGGTTAAAAGATGTATTAAATGTCATTTTCTCTTGTTAATCTGTCTCATGTCTATTTGATTATTAGAGCAGCCAGAAGAACTTCGAGGTTAGAGGAAAGTTTGTTCCTGTCCAACACTCCTATTTTATTTGGTTTATCTCAGAGAATGTGAACTCTTTTCTATGTATGATTGCTAAAGAAGAGAAGGTGATCATTTACATTTTACCATGTGGTAAATTGATCTAGGAGTGATCCCCAGCATAGAAAGTTGAATACATTTCTCGTTAGCTCAACTCTCAACTTCTGGCTCTGATGTTACAGGTACTGCTGATTAAGGAGGGGGTTGGGTTGCAGTATCACCTTTGGATTAAGTGGTCTGAGGCTGACTTCAAAGCCCAGAAGAGTGCTTGCGAGAGTACAAGTTCTTTCCAGTTTTTGGCCCTGCCTTTGTTGCCGTTGTTGCAGCAAAAATGGGGGATGATTATTGAGAGAATCATAATTTCAAGCAAATTATTAGTTCAAGTGGAATTTTCCTGATTCTATTCTGTTGCATCTTCTCCCATCACTGACATTTGCTCCACAAGTTTTTCTGGACCCAATAAAGGTAAAGCTTGCTTCTATAAGCTGCCACAACTTGCTGCTCATGCGGTACATACTGTCTCTTTGTAAATTAGTTCAAGGCTTCCTTACATACATTCCTCAATAGTCTGATAGGTAATGTTATGGTTACGTTTATGTGTCGACTTGACTGGTCTACAGGGTATCCACATATTTGGTCAAATATTATTCTGGGTGTGTCTGGGTTGGTGTTTTTGGATGAGATGAGCATTTGAAACTGCGGATTGAGTAAAGCATATTACCCGTCCTAATGTGAGTGGCCCTCATCCAATTACTGAAGGTCTGAATAGAAGCAAAAGGCTGACTTTCCCTCAAGAAAGTGGAAACTTCTCCTGCTTGACTGCTTTGAGCTGGGATATCAGTATTTTCTGGCCTTTGGACTCAAACTGAAACTTTGGCTTTTCTTGCGTTTCAAGACTGCTGCTGACTTTCACACTGGAACCACATATCAGCTCTCCTGGGTCTCCAGCTTGCCAACTGCAGCTCTTGGGCCTTCTCAGCCTCCAAAATCACATGAGCCAATTCCATATACATAATTCCCTCTCCTTCTCTTTATATATCCGTATCTACATCTACATACATCTATACTGAAGGCTTAAAAGAACATACAAATAGAGAAATGATGAATAGATAATAATATAAAAAGTAGATTCATATTTGAATTACCATGCCAAATTGGATCCCAATTAGTGATCAAAACTGTGCGAGTTTCAAAGCCACATTTATAGGGATATTTAACAGAGAGAAGAACTGGAAAAGTGAGAGCTACTTTCAAAGGATTGTAGAATTGTTCTCATATATTAGATTTGTTCTTTCTTGTTCTAGAGAGCAGAACTAGAGCCAGAAAGCAAAAATCTAGGGCCAATTTTCGCCTCAATTAATTCATTCAATCAATATGCTTTAAAAAGCTGGTACATGAAAGACACTGTTCTTGACACAAAATATGTCGATGAACAAAGAAGACTAAATTATTCTTCCCTGGCTAGCAAGGTAAATCTAAGGGGAAAATCTTAAAAAAAAAAAAAAAAAAAAAAAAGGAAGGAAGGAAATAGCCGAACTGTCAAAAGTGGAAAAGTGACTCTTAAGTAACTGAATCCCATGGTAGAATTTTGATAATTGTTGAGCATATGTTTTGAGGAGTTTCTAAATAAAAAGAGAGTTGTATCGGATGACTTCGAAGTTTCTTCTCACTGCAGGATGTTCTGAAGTCTGACAATGCAAATGATCTATAGGCAATATCATAAACTTTGCTTTAAGCATCACTGAGAATTAGAATGAGTTAATTTCTTCCTTGGATGTCGAAAGCTCAGGTAACTGTTATCACTTTCAACCAGCCACTGGATGTCAATAATTAGGTTTCGACCTCTAGTTGTGCCACTTCCACATCCTAATGTCTTAGCTAAAAACTATGTTCTCATTCCTTGACTCTAATTCTAAATTTGGTCTCCTTTACACTTTATCTATGTCACTTTCTACTTTTCCTGCATAGCGCTCATCTCAGTTCATAGTTACACTCTCTCTGTGTGTGATTCTGTGCATAGTTTATATCTCCACTAATCTACAAGCTTCATGAGAGTAGGAACTGTGTCTTTTCTTCACCACTTTGTACGAAGGACCAAGCTCAGGCCCTGACACATGATAAAGTTCAATAAATATTTATCTGGTGGTGAACAATGACCTAACTGAGTAGGATGCCTGGAAAGCAGGAATTGTTCATCTCTGAGTGATCAAGGATGTCGAGTGACTGACAGGTTGGGAGAAGCCACAGAGAAAGGAGGAATGTCCCAATGGTTGGGTCTTTTTATAGATCTCTCTCTATTCTTGAATACCTAGAACTCTAGAATGCCAGAGCTAAGAACTTATCTAATACTCCATTTGACAGAGAAGAAACCTTGAACATATGATGAGAAACAGGCTGTGAACATGCATGAGTCCATGGATACACAGAGAATACTTTAAGAGCTACTTTCAGAAATATTTTGGACAACACAGGCACAAACAAACAAGAACAACTCTCAAATTCACGCACAGCTGTTGATCCAAAAGCAGCTAAAGACGAGAGAGTGGGTGTGTGGGGGGATGGGGAATGTGGAGCCAGTGACCTCCACTGGAGGCCCAGCTCCCCACGTGCACAGTCCCCAGTGGCTGGGGTGCTGAAGGAGCCTGTGGGGCCTGCTGGTGCAGAGCTGAAATGCTGACAGCTCTCTGATTGCAATGGTCACCACAGTAACTTTCCAAAACCTCCCACAGTCGATGTGGGGGAGGGGAAACCCCAAATCCCAAATATAATTTAATTTCCAGAGTAAACACTTTCATGTAAAAATGGCCAAGGCTTTCCTCGAGGCAAAGCAGCTCTCTTCGGCATTACCACACTGCCCCCTTGAGCATTCTTCCGAAACCCTGCACGGAGGTGGCTCCAACTACAGTGAATGTCAGAAGAAACTGTCCACAGAGCCGGGATACAGACGAGCGAGAGGTAACAATCTAGAAGCATAAATGAGACGAAAGAGGCTTAAGTGGCTTCTGTCTCTCAAGTGAGCTGAATGAGAATAACCAAAACATTGTTAGAAATGTCCAACCGATCTTGAAGTACCTATGAGCAAAGTGCACTATAAGTGGTCAAAATCAGGCATAGCCACCAGGGATCTAGGAGCTAAAAGAGTAAATGGCTCTAACCACCTCTCCTAAGATCCTGCTCTGAGTCCCAGCTTGGCATAATAATGGTAAAATGGGTCAGCACTTTTAAAGTGTTTACTACATGTCAGTGGCTGTGCTAAGCCCATTAATATATTTTTTCTTAATTAAGCCTCATAACAACTGTCAGGTGGAAGGTACTATATTCTGGATTTTACAGAGAACAAGACAGAGACTATGGAAACTTAAGTAATTTTTCCATAACTATGTGATCAGTAAATGGCTGAACAGGAATTTTAGCTGAGATATGTGGGTTATGTGTTGATATCAGGAAGAACCCAGATGTTAGTTCTGCCCCTGTCAGAACTACAACTTTGGGATGGTTACTTCTGTCTTTAGATCATCCATTTCTCTTCTGCAAAATGAAGGGACTGCATAGACCACCTCTAAGGATTAAAACTCTAAGCTTCTATGAAGCTGTAGCATTGACAGCTTAACAAGAAGTGGTTCAATAAAGATTAGCAAGTCACTTAAAAGACTGAAAAGAGACATGAGATAGGAAGGTTCTGAGGGGCAGTGGTGCAGAATGGAGGTCAGCTTTGCACAGGGCACAGTAATGGGGAACCCAGAGTCTGGGAAAATCAGATGTGAGATGATGGCCTGAAGAGAGGAACTGGGTTCAGACTGTGTCCTGTATCACAGATTCTACCTGCATCCTAATTTGGACACATAGTGGCGCACAGGTTTGTTAGCTGCTCCATCTTAGATCAAAGACAAAATATTCTGCCATGATCCACCCATTCCATTTATAGAACAGTATCCGTTCTGAATGGAGTTCATTTGAAGACAGTGGGGATGCAGCATTTAAAAACTTTGGCAGTAAATGAAATTGGAAAGCCATTTATCTTTTCCCCCCTCAAATCTATCTGTCTCCTGCAAGGCTGTGGAGAAGACAGTAGGTCCCTGTAACTGTTCATAATGAACTGCTGTGCTTGGAAGATTGTTTCTTATAATAATAATAGTTATGACTTATTGAGTCCCAACTGTCACTAACATTAGTTACATGATTGCCAAGAAGCTGCCAAGTTTTCATTCCTCTTTTTATGGATATTGCAATATTTGACACTTTCAGTGCTTCAATTAAATTCAGTGCTTCAACACACATACACACACACACACACACACACACACACACACGCACTTCGATCCACTCTATATGCTGGACACTACGGTCCTATTGTAAAAGCTGGGATATGAGTTCATTTCAACTTTGCTCTCAAAACTTCTTGGTCTATAGCATAAGGGAACAAAAAGAGCAACTATTATATCACAAGCTGGAAAGGGCCATGAGTGAGCTCTGCAGGGTGCTGTAAGGCTCACAATCCAACCTGGCCTGAAGGGAAAAAAAAAAAAATTAGGAAAACTATCAAGAGGAAGTGACAGCTCCAGTCCAGTAGGTGAGAGTGGGAAGGATGTTCTAGGCAAAGGAACTATAATGAGCAAAGACACTGCTACATGGAACTGCGTGATTTATTCAGGGAATTGCAAAAGTTGTTCTCGCAGCTGGGAGGATGCCTAAGGGAGAGCAAGAAAAGATAAATTTGGAGAAGTGGGCTGGGGATGGATCAAAAGGACTTTGAAGTATTTTATAAGCCTAAATTTATTTCATCTTAAAGGAATTTTATCCTGAAGGAATTTGGAAGCCACTGAAGGATTTCATGCAGTACAATCATCTTTAAATATAATAAGAAAATATTTCAAAGGCCTCAGTGCCCAAGACCTCAAATAAACAAGACTGAGACTAAAAGCAATAAGATAATATGATGATGAGATTTAATAATATAATTAGAATTTTTTAGACTGTTGACAATTTCTGGGTTTTATTATTGTAGGATGGGACATGTAATAGAATCTGTACTTGATTTTCAATATGTTTTTACAGGGTGATGATAGTATCTATGAATCAGCTCTCGGGTTTAGAACACTCTCTTACAAACAACAAATAATTCCGTCTTCTTTGTATCTTCTCCACTTTGACAGTACATGGTCACACCACGTGCACTTTCCAGGGCCATAAATGAGATGATTTATGTTTCCCTCTTTGCCGTTAGCTGGTCTGCAATCAAAAAAATTCTGCTCAGGATTATAGACAGGGTGAGCCCTTCTTTCACCGGCCCTATCTATGAAATTCCAGTTTCATGCTCCGGTTTTCATTTGAAAACAAAAGCCACTAAAAAATATCTTTGAAGAGTCTGAAATCCATAAAAAGGAGAGCAACATAAGATGAAAATAGAACCGGAAACTTATTTGTTCTTTCCCTTGAGCTCTTGTGCAGACAAGGAATTATGATGCAACCTCACTGGCCAACCATAAATTGTCCAATTTCTTCACGCCTCCAAGCTGACGCCAACCTGTCATCAGGCTCTGGTCTTGATCTTTCCAGTCTGGTTCTTCACTTTTTAAACTAAAGCCTGACTCTTTACAGTCTTTTTCTGATTAACTTAGGATCTGGCTTTTCTCAGTCAAACTTCTGCCCATTCAAGAACTGATCTAACAATGCAGGGTTTCCTGGGACTTCCAGAAACTCAATGAAAATCAGGCAATGGAAAAACTACATAATTTAAACCAAACAGTTCCCATTTGCTCTGAGATTTAGGAGCCACTCCTGGATAATATTCACTCATACTTACTCAAGTGTCACTTCACTGGGGACTTTCCTGACCACCTTATTTAAATATGCAACCTGCCCCCACCTCCATCCACTTGCTCCGCCCTAAGTCTTCTGTACCTACTTATTGTAACTTATTTATTTTAGTTGTTGCATATTGTCTGACCCATATGTGTATGTGTGTGTGTGTGTGTGTACATATAGAAAGAAATGTATAAAGACACACATGCACATTCACTCACACCTATATTTCCAGAAAGACAACTAGCTAGATAGGTAAACAGAGATGAAGATACGGATAGGTAGGGAGGTACGTAAGTAGGTAGAGACACATTTGTGTGTACATGAGTGTGTAGGAGAGATATAGTGAAAAATAGAAAACGATAAAACAGAGTCAGCCAGAATGAGAATCATGTTGTGTATGCTTCTAGACACAATGGTTTATGTACAAATAATAGCATATTTAATCTAACAGTTACTTATTTGGAATCAAAGAAGAGCATTTGGAATTGGAACTCTTTGAGGCAATTTAGGCTTGTCTCTGATGCTCATTATTGAGACCTCACCGAGGATATCAGGCTGACATCCAGAACCATTTATCCTTAGAGCAGCATCTAAAAACCACAGACCCTGTAATCAGTCTTACTTGGAGAAGTGAAATAGAAAACTAGATGGCTCTTCTTAGTGGTGGTACCAAGGGGTGGCTTGGGGGAGTTTTACCACACCCCTCTGTCACACTAACCCAGTAGAAATAGAATTTAAGTAAAAACCATGTGAGACTTTGAATATTCTGGGACATCTCCATGTTTACCCAGTCCCACCCCAGCCTTCTCACCAGATGGCTACCCTAAATCCTATATGGAAATTTTAGAACCACAATGCTCCTCTTTCCCTGAAAGATCCACAATCTACAATCTAGTCTCCACTCTGGCAGCCTCTGGAGTATCAATGGCTCAAGTGCTGCAATAATCAAGTGCTTTGGAATCTTTAATGCTGAAAGGAGGCACCATTTCAGTGGATTTCACTCTAGAAATCTCCATGCACTATGATTGCAAGTCTTTTTCTCTTACATACGCGCACACACACACACACACACACACACACACACAGCCAATTATCAGTTACTTTTCTCTGGCCTTAGTGAGCACTTCTTAGCGTTGCTTCTGGTGGTTATGGATTCATTTGGAATCATTATCTACATGGAGGCAGAGCCCTGCTTATGCAACTGTGGATTGGAATTATATAAGCTTTTTTATTTTTTTCAAGTAAAGGTGCACAAAGGTAGAGTTTATTCCATTTTCCCCCTAGGAATCTACATATTCATGTTGTGTGCAATGAGTATGTTGCTATGGTAATAATTATGGCTTTATATTAAGTAGCAAGAAAATCAGCAGCAAAAAGCTGGTTTTATTTATCATTCAGTCACACTCCCTCCTTCCCCCTGCAGTCCCTACGCTCTGAAGTCTGCCAGAATTCCTTGCTGCAAATACAATTTAGCTATGACCCTGACCCGAGTGGCCACTTTTGGCAATTGTGGGTAGTGCAAAATAAACCAAAGTCTGTTAAGTCACTGCTTTCACTCTTTGTTCATACAGTTAAAAGGACATGTGACAAAAGAAAAAAAAACACAGTCGAGAAAGGTTTCGGTTCCATCCATGCTCAGTTGTAGATGCTCTTTGTGAATTTATGTCTTTTTTTCTAAACCAGGAGCCTCAGCTTCCTTCTCAGCAGGATGACAGTGTCAGACCAAATGCTTTCCAGGTTCCCTCCAGCCCTAACATTCTGTACGCTGCAGTCAAAACAGCACAGCCTGCAGAAACAGACCTGGGTTTTAATCCTGGATAGATACCATTTATAAACTCTGGCGAGTTCACCTCTCTATGCTGGTTTTCCTTATCTTCAAAATGTTTTTAAATTACTAGTTGTTTTCCAGGTTGTGATAGCGTCTGGGATGATGTATTCAAAGCACTTGGTCCACATTAGATATTTAACAAAGGGCACCCACCATTTGTTATATGTTTATTTAGCCACTTTTCATTCAACAAATACCACTTAGGATCTGTGAGGTCCTGGGCTACAACAGCAAACAAAAAGCCAGTGCTAAGGCATCCCTCATGGAGCTTACGATCTAGTGGGGGAAAGAGAAGTTCGAGACAAATGCAAAATTGCTATGGAAATAAGTGCTAATATGGGGCTATTAGGAGAGCTCATACTGATCTGAGATGCTGTTAGAGCATTTGACCTGCTCAGGAAAGTCAGAAGGGACTCCCTGAAGAAGTGAATTCTGAACAGAGAGGTAAAGTAGGAATATAAGTTAAGGAGGTGAAGAGAATAGGGCAGAGTGCTCTAAGCGGAGGTTGACAGCAGAGACAAAGCCCTGCGGCCGGAGGAGTTTGATGCAGTCAGTAGCCTCAGAAAATTCACTGTGACTGGAGCAGGGAGAGCTTCAAACCACTTGCTTCAAAGGTTTCAATTATAAATAAGATATAAATACATTATAAATAAACTCCATCAAAATCTAATCTTAAAGTTTTTGATAAGGTTGTATGTGTGAAGGATTCGAAGGCTCAAAATATCTTATGTTCCAGGATAGCCTGGAGCTAGAAGTCTTAATCCAAAGATATAATCTACAGAGTGGAAGTTTCAGGCAACAGCAAGCAGGAAGCAGGGTCTTTTGGTGGGTGGGGAATGTTCTAACTTCTTCTAAAATCATATTGTATAAGAGGAGTCCAAAATTGTTCTGTGGTCCTCAAACTTGGGCGTGCATTAGAGTCATACTTGTTAAAATACAGAGATCTGGGATCACCCCTAAGTTTATGATCTGGTAGGTCTGGGGTGGGACACAAGAGTTCACCTTTCTAACAGCATCCCAGGTTATGTTGATGCTCCTGGTCAGGGGATCACACTTTGTGAACTACTAATTTTGAAGTCTGGCATTACTTAAGAAAACAGTGCCAGCTGGTGTATCAGAGTGGGGGGTCCTCAAGCAATCCACTTCTCAGTATCAAAGGATACTTACTCTACATGGACAAACACTGTAGATCAATTGTTCATTAAAAAAGAAACAAAACATTTGAAGAAATTTAGAGGAGGTATGTAGAAGGCACAATTTAAGCTCCTTCTCTGATTGTTACTATAAAAATAAAAAATCTTAGAGACTCCTTGTGGTGTTCACAAAACAGCACTGGCTTCCAAGTTTATAAATATGTCTTTGGGTCTCAGGCTTCACGTCTATCCAATGAAGGTGTTATTTTATCTCCCAGGTCCCTCTTGGCTCTAATATCCTCGGATCCATGATTTTCCTCAGCCTTTGATTCTGAAACTCTCTGAGTGATTTTTCCTATGAGAACACATCTTAACACCATCTCTAACCACCTCAGTCCCCACCCTGCTGAGGAGAAGAGTGGCAGTCAGCATGGAGCATGCAGTGCCAGAGCTATATTCTCTGGGGAACACATGACAGAAAAGTAGAAACAAGGAGAAATCTTCCCAGAGGGGAACAACTGTCCCTTCAAACTCCTACACCACTTCCACTGGATTGTGATGAAGCTGTTACAGCCATTTCGAGCCCCTGTAGCACTCAACTTATCTGATAGTATGGATCAAAATACGGGGGTGATTGTAAATCATGCTCCAAAGGCCTGGACCTAGCAGAACACAGCAATAACTGATATCTAGCAAAACTTGGTTAGCCTGCCAAACATATCCATCACAGAATATTCCCTTGTGTCCAGACAGCTCAGGCAAGACATAATTTGATGGAAGCGTGAATAAGCCATTCTTATTAGGAATTACACACAGCAGTCCTGAAAGGCCTAGAAGCAGAATCCATCGTATAAATTTAGAAAACACACTGAGGATGAGTCAACAGACATTCATTCAGCCAGGCAATCCTGTGTTTGGAAGAACTGCAAACAAAAACACAACACAAATATGCCTGGAGGAAAGAGACTTTTAAGAACTGGGATTGGAATAAAGAAGATAAGAACAATTTGCTATGTGAGTTCTTCACTCCAAATCTTCCTGGACTGGAAATTTCTGTTCTTCTTTCCCTCTTCAAATGTCTTGAGGCAGTGACCATTTCAGAGGAAGAACAAGTCTGGATGTTGAAAATAAATAGAATGAATAATAATAGTGTAGAGTCCTAAACACTAGAAAAACCACATGTGATTAAGACGCGGCCTTTGTCCTCAAGGATCTCTCATCCTTATTTGAGAGACATTTAAAAATATTAACTCCAATATAATGACAGAACTATTACAGTGTGTGATAAATGCAGAGAGGAAAGAGCAACCCGACCTCACCGGCATGTTTCTGACTTGATGGCAATGTCTAAGGAAAAGGGCTTACAATATTCCTTCTGTAACCGAGCTCACCCAGCTGGCTGCTGGAGAGGGAGGGACTGCTGGGATATTGCTGGGTCTCAGGCTGAAGTTCTGTGTCACTGGGGAAGTTTTTCTAAGAACTGAGTATGAGCAAATGCTAGACATTTCATTCTGAGGCTTGTACATTTATTCTGAGAGAAGACCACACATCGGATGCACCAGAATTACCTGGGATATTTGTTAACAACTCAGAATTTTGGCCCCCTCCTTTAATCCAAAGAATTTAAATGTCTAGGAGAATGACAAAAAAGTGAGAGGTAGAAGGGGGAGCAAATAATTATGAATATCTATCTCCATTGACCCCACAGCTGCATCATCTGTGTCAAGAAAGCCAGATGCAGTGTAGGGACAAGAATTTGCAGTGTTCCTCCTCTTTACCCTCTCAAAGATAATAAAGAAAAATACGTACTGTTAGACAATAAAGAATAAATATGCACTGTTTTCCATTATGAATTTTAATAGCATGACTGTTTGAGGTATGAAATGTATAAAAATAGGCATTGTAAGACACAGACCCCTATGTACAGTTAAAGTCATTAATCTGAAACACATTAGAGAAAAATAGGTTTATGTGTACTGTGACTGTCCAAGAGGCTGCGTATCAATTAAATTCAGCTATAGATAACAAAATCACTCTTGTCATTTTAATTAGCAAGGGATGTGATACAGGGAGTCAGGAACTTACAAACTTGCTGGTACACTAGCAAAGCAAGCTCCATGCTGGGCCTGCAGAAATGATTTTCAGAACCACAGCAGAAAACAGGTTTGCTAAGGGAACCCAGCCACAGCCAGGAAGCCGTGCGCGTTCAGGAAGTCGCCACCGTAACTATATACCAGGCCAGTTAAATGGATGCCTACCTGCCCACTTCCCTCAGTTCCAGATTCACATCTTGTGCGAGTGCACCTTACTGCGCACTAAATCACATCTGGAATACTAGTGCAAAGAGTTCTGGAAATACAGTGTTTAGGTAGTAAACTTGAAATCTGTTGGAACAGACGATGAGTGAAACAGGACTCATACACAGCATTCCTGAAGTTATTTCAGGACACAACCATTTTCTTAAGAAGCATCTTGAGAGACAGTGTTCCAGGGAACACGCTTTTGGAAATGCTGACTTAGTTCTGCTTTCTCACTGATGAGGAAGGAAACTGATGCCCAAAGAGGTTGGCTGCTTGGCTGACACCATCCAATGCACAGCAGCAGAGCAGGAATGGGGCCGGGTCTTCCCGCTCCTGGTTGTCTAGCCTTGCTGCTTACACCTCTCTCTGCAGCCTTTTCCTCCATCCCCAAGGCTCCTGCCAAAACGGACCATTTGGAAAGCGGTTCTTTAGAACCAAAAGCAAAAAAAAAAAGGCTCTTAAGGAAGCATGAACTGAACTCCTAAATTATGCAACAATAGAGCAAGTTAATAAGCTCTTCCGAACCTCCAATTAAGTACGAGGATAATTATACCCTGGAGTTAGGAGAGCAGCTGAGACTGGGAGTATTACAGGAACTGTCAGTAACTGAGTTACTCTTTAAATCTAGTGTTTCATCCTTGCTCCTTCTGGGGGAGAAAGAGAAGGCAAAGAAGAAAGTCATTGGGTCTCAGCTCTCTATAATAAAGTGAGTTCTTCTCCTGTTTTGGCTGAAAGGAAGAAGCCCGCTGCTCTTGCCCTGCAAACTAGACCAGAAGAGAAGGTGCTCACAGCTGACAAGAACACATCTGCCTTTGTACAATCAGTTTTGACCTCAAGCTTTTAACCCACTCATTTTCATAGTCCAATTTTTCTCCTACAGGGCGGTCCTACTGCTGCCTCCTAACAGCCAGCCTGAATGGGCTCATGTTGTCCCAGAAACCTTTCATTGTGGCACCCATCCCCCCATTTATTGAGATTCTTGGTCTTTCTCTGCTCAGCACTTGCAAATGTGTTTTTGCACTGTTTCCTTTATTCTGATTTAATTATACCATGTGTTATCCTACAGTGCAATTGTAGTCCTAAGATACCTCTGATTATTAAAAATAAAAGCAATTGTTTCAGTGGTGGAAAGGAAAGCCTCTGTCAAATTTGCAATAACCATGTTATTTTTCCCATCAGAATTCGAAATTTCATCAACCAAGTTTCATTTTTAAGATGACTTGTGCAATTTCATGTTGCAAGCTGCAAATGATAAATTGATCGAATCTGACAAAAACAAAGCTGAAAAAAAAAAAGTAATCATAAAATCAGACCCAAACCAACATGTTCCCAGTCTATCGACAAAAACTGCATCGCAGATAACTGTCAATAACAACAACAAAAAGAAGTAGTAACAAGGAAGAAGTCAACCATTCAGGCGCAGCCACAAAACTTTACACCCTGTGATTCTCAACCTAACGCCAACTGTACAATCAAACTCCTTGGAGCTTTGAAAACTCCTGTGCCCAGACTGAAGCCCAGATCAACTGAATTCAGATCTCTGGGTCAATCAACAGTTTTAAAGCTTTCTAAGGATTTCCCAACAGTAATTTGTGATCCCCAAAACTTGTGATCACAAATTATTATCAATACCAGTTCAAGTAATGACAAGTCTTACATTTAATTCAACATGTTATATCTATTTGGTATTATAAAAACACAGACAGTAGGAGACATGCCTGAAATACTTTACAAGTATTAAACATTTAGAAAAAAAAAGCAATTTCACATCTCATTTAATCTTCCCATTAGCCCCCTGACTTATGGTCCTGCTTTATAGGTGAGAAAGCTGAAGCTCGGGAAAACTTAAGAGCGCATTATATGATATAGAAAGAAGTGGGAAAACCTTTCGTCTTTTCCCAGAGGGGCAGAATGAAGTAAATTTAAGAACACTGCATGCTTCCTCTATAGCTCTAACTCCTGATCCCGGTAACGTCTCTTCTAATGCAGAACCTTCTGATTGTGAAGCAGAGCCAGGGTTCTGCCACCTTCTCAGTAAGTCCTGCTGGGGCATGTCTAGATCTCTTTAAAATGTAGGTGTGTCGGTTAGCTAAAGCCATGTAACAAGCCACTCCAAAGTTCAGTACCTTAAAATAATAAGTATTTATTAATGCACACCATGCCAGCAACTGGGCATTTTTGCTGCTCTGCGCCAGGCCTAGCTGAATGCAGCTGAACTCATGCTTCTGTGGTCAGCTGGTGGGTGGGCAAGGGGGCTGGCTGAATGCTGACCTAGGATGGCCTCATCCAGATATCTGATGTTGGCTGAGATGACCCGTACTTCACATCTCTCATGATTCGGCAGTCTGGGACTTATTGTCATGGTGGCTGAGCAAGAGAGTGACAGAAGCATTTAAATCCTCTGGAGGCCTTTCTGTATTTGACTTCCCAAGAGAAGTTACACTTTAACTCAGATTCAAGGGGTAGAGAAATAGAGTTTGTCTTTTCAGTGAGAAAAAGTGCAAAGCCAAATTGCAAAAAGCCTGATATAAGGAGCAATGTAGCATCCTGGCCATTTTTCCTGCAATTTCCCAGAGTGGGATATTTAGCATCTGTTGTATATCAGTCAGCTTAGTTACACTGAATATTATAACAAACAATCCCAGAATTGAAGTGGTTCTTTTTTTGTTCACAACCCAGTCCAGTAAAGGCTGGTGTGTTTTGGAGAGAGAAGAATCTCTGCTCCAAGTAGTTTTTCAAGGCCCCAGATTTTATTCCCACCTTCTTCTAGACCCTCAGAGCTACCCTTTGAATAGACCATATGTAACCCTCAAGTGAAACAGGAAGAGCACAGGATCACACAGGAGTTTTCAGCAGTCAGACCTGGCTTATGTTCTTTCCATTGGCCTGGACTTGGCTCAGATTTTATTGACTATCTAACTGCAAAGGGAAGTTTCTTTAGAGCTAAGGAAGAAAATGAAATGTTTGTCTTTATTGTCTTTATTTTTTAGGCTTCAACCCCAGTTCCAAGGCAACAACAGTTCCATTCTATATCCCATCCAGCAAATTCAGTGGTTTTTCCTCTACACACCAAAGGGATTGCTAATGCTGTGCTTAGATCATCTTTTTTTTTCTTTTCTTGACTTTTTCAGCCTTCAGAGATGTTTACCTTCATGAGACATTCAATTTCTTCTCAGGAGGGAGTATAAGGGGATAAAATGAATGCCCCAGAGTCACTATCTGTTTCTGGCAGATCTGCTCTAGGCGTGGTCTTATTTATGCACTGAAAACTGCCAACCCCTTACACTCATGTACATCTGTGTCATTCTTGAATTAGTACATGTGCCGGAGGAGGCCATGTGAAGCTATACTGGACTCAGTTCCTTATTTGGCAGAGGGAGAACCTGCCACCTACTCCACACTCAGTGATCCTTCGCTACACTGTACCATCGTGCTGTCCTGCTTACCAAGCCACACAAGCTCCCCAAACTATGACACCAGATACAGTGGGTGCAAACTCCACCTCTGCCACTTTTAGTTAACCATGTGGCCTGTGGGCCAAACTTTCTGAACCTCGGTTTCCTCATCTTTCGTGTTGGAATGATCTTACCTTAGCGTGATATAATGAGGGCTACCTTAACTGTAAAGCACCTAGTAGAAGGTATGCAATCAATAACAGTATTTCTCATCTTCCTTTTTCAGCCTCGTCCCCAGGTACCATGTGAGTACAACAGGGAGAGGAGAAACCTGTGTGAGACTGAACAGGGCTTTTGTAAGTGATGCTTCGATGAAGAGACAAGGCTTGTGGACAGATGCAGAGGGAGATGCTACAGAACTCGGTCTCTGGGAATGAATGTGTGAACATGTGTTCGGAAAGGTGGAGTCACATTTTTTAAAAGCTTATTTTTCACTGTTTCAATGAAGTGTTAAAAACAAAAGCAGACATATAGAAAGAGAGGTTTAGGATTTAAGATGAGTACACTCATTTTTCTCACAGCTGTGACGAGCAGGATTTTTTTTACCATAGTACCTTCATTCAGAAGCTTGCCCAGATGTCACCTCCATCTCAGAGCCTAAGAAACCATTCTAAACTGTCAGAAGATGACACTGACTTTGTAGTAAAAAGATGACTCACCCTCCCCTGGAAGCCAGGTGTTAAATCATCACTAGATGGCAGTAACATCTAACACTTAATTCTCTGTGAACTCATCAAACCGTTTCAAACCTTTGTTTTTTTCAGCATTTATTCAACACAAAATAGAAGCAGCCTTAAGCTTGCCTCATCTTTATTTTGCACTTGAGTTGGAAAGTCAGAGAATTTTAAAAGAAGGGAATGGCTATTCCTCAATCTATAAGCAACAGGTTTCTCACTGAGCTCTTAGGGCTCAAATTAAGAGATTTCAACCCGACTCTGGACAATGGATGAAAAGATTAGAATCTAGTACTCTCTGAACTTGACAAAGAGTTATATTTTAGACCAATCAATCTTTTTCTTAAACAAGAAAAAAAGGACATTAAAAGAAAAAAAATGAAGAAAAATGTGTGTACTTAGAAAAGTAACCACTTTCCTGAGGTAAGAGCCATCTGGTCCTCTAAACAAGCTTTTTCTTAACTTCACTTTCACTTTCTCTCCCAATTCCTCCCTTTCACCTCCAAATTCATCTGTACACCCAATGTTGGATTTTTTTCAAGAAACCGTTAGAGTGGGGATGAAAGGAAAATGTAGAAATATTGAAAGGGACTGGCGATCATATGAATTCTATGTCAAACTCTGGATATACCAAAGAGTGGGGCTGTGGAACCCAGAATATTTCAAGAGGGGTTGAATGAGGCCTTGAGTTAGTCCCAGAGAACTTTCAGGTCACTCCTGGCTCCAAAGCCTTAACATCCTTCAAGAAATTGGGGTAAATATGAAACCCAGGTTGGCCTCTCTCTGTGATCTGGAACCAGGAGATTTCAAGAATGTCCAACAGCCAATCATCGTTTACACAAAAAGCTTACCTCTCTACCATGAAGTACCTGCAATTCCAGAGCATCACTGCGTGAGACTTGAACCTTAGAAACTTTGCATTGATGCCTATAGTACTATCAGATGAGCTGTTAATGAAGCAGTAGTTAACCTGAGACATGCAATCTGAGGTAGAACAAGGGATAGTTCCAGAGGTGCTAGAGGCCCAGTTTCATCCAGCAAGTGGAGCCTAAAATCAGTCTGATGGACACTGACCACACTCATCGGCCAGGTAGAGACATTTTCCAAGCTCTTACTCTAAGCAAGAAGACCCAGGTCAGTAACTGGATCACTGGAGCTAGAATCTCCAGAATCTGGACTATTGGGCTAAACAAGTAAAGTGGTTGGACATCTAGACCGTGGTTCCATTCTGTTGACTGGGTGATATAGGGGAAGAAGACAGCAGAAGGGAGCTGCAACCCAAACTTACCCAATCCCTCACAGTAATCGATACTGCCAGTAGATGTGAGATCTAATTAGTTAGCAGCAAGCAGTGTGGGAGTCCCTCAGTCATCTGGGGTCACTGAGTCCTGAGTCTGAGCATAATATAATACCAGCCTGAAATGGGAGTCATGCTGCATTAGCTATCTCCATCAGAAACTGAGCCTGCAGCTGGAGAGCATTAGCAGAACCAGCTGTGACCAGCTGGGGATGCAGAAACTGAAAGCGAGGCTAGGGCTAATGCAGCACATTGAAAAAGTTGTAACTCTTAACATGTCCACAGAAGCTCTCTTGATAATAGCCTGGACTGGAATCCACTAAAAATAACATTTCCTATCACGAAATATTAATACACAACTCTGACACATAGAAATGGAAGGGGAGACTGGGACCATCCTTTTGCCTTGAAGTAAAAATCCAAAGTTGCTGGTTCTTTCATTAACTTCTAATTAATATCTTTACTTTCAAATTTTGCTTCCTTCATAAATAAAAAATATATGATGAGAAGACAAGAAGGAATATGATATCCACAGAGGAAACTTTAGCTCCATATTGATGTAAGCACTTTCCAATCTCTATTTTTTAGTTATTTTGGCGGGGGGTGGGGAGGGCACTGCAAAGGATAAATGAATGAATTTGTTTCTCCTTAGAAAATTTAACTTTGGGCATAAGATATCATATTACTGGTAAAGACAACATATGCCATCAGAAATGGAGATTAATTGTAAAAGTTATAAGCAAAATAGAATATTTGTAGTACTAGGGTAAAAATTCTAACAGTATCATAGCTACTTATAGGAGAAAAAATTAAATTATACCCCTTTGACCAACTCAGCAATTGACTTTTAAAAACTTCAGTAATTTAACATTGTATCTCCAAAATAAAAAGGCGAATTATCCATTAGAATGTAAACTCCAGGAGGGCAGGGAATTTTGTATTATTTACTCTTGTCTTTCTAAGGCCTACGACATAGTGAACAGTCAGCAAATATTGCAAATAAATGAATTAATTCAGGGCTTATGAGAGAAACCAATTTTAAAGCATTATATCTGTTTATCTACAGCCTTATGCCCATTTCAGTGTCTCAACAAGGGCTCCACTGTTGCCTTGTCTTCATCATTGCCTTCCTCTTCCTCCCCTCACTCAATCATGGAGCATCTGGGTTTACTGAAAGCAAGAGAAGGGAGCTCAGATTCTGAGAATCCCATTCAATTCTTCTCTGATTCTAAAAAGTCCAGTAGAAAAACCAAATTGTGAGAGTGAGGCCACAAAAATTCTTGAGAATACTTCACAATGTACAGAATAAGGTATGGGGGGCAGCCATGGAACGACACAATTCCCCTTCCAGCCTCTGCTCTCGATCACGAGGAGCAGAATGGAAGGATATATTAATTCCCATTAGGACTTGTATTGTTACTTCGGTTGATTTTCATCTTTTTTCTCAAAAACCCTGTGATAACCATGTTCATACCCCCACGGAAATGTTTCTATTGACAAAGGGAGCTGTTGTGCCACTTCCCACACAAAAGTAACCATGCCTGTGGCTTTTAGACTTGGATCATTGTAGGCTGTTTGGTCACCTTTGTCCAAGATCGAAGGGGCACAGTCAAGGTACCGATTCCGCCAAACTCAGTCAAACATCCTGTAATGCTTTCCAGCATTAGGAATTTGACAATATCCCAAGCACATTTGGCTTTGGTTCTCCTTTTCCCCTTAATTGCTGAGCCCAAACAGAAAATGTAATCCATCTGCTTCAGACGCATTTTCCCAAAACTCATCCAAATTTTCCTTGGTGAGGGCTATTTGACGTCTTTGTCTTCGTGGGCCTAACACCTTCCTTCTCACGTTTTATTTCTTGGAACTAGGAAGCAGACAGAGCCAAGAGTAACAGGACTCAGTTTCAAACACAAAACATAATCTGTAAGATCAGGTGCTGGGAGTGGAGGTCAAGAGTCTCACTCCCAGAATTACAGCTGTGACACATCCAAGGGGGAAATTAAGGGAGTCTCTAGAACAAATGTGTCCTTAGAAGGCCAAAGAACTCAGCTAGCTGAGGATAGAGCCCTCTCCACCTCATATGCAGCAGCAACTGGCAGCCAACACCTCGCCACTGTTCCACGGTGAGAAAGTTGGAAGCAGAGGCTTCACTAGCGCCTGCCGTTTGCGCGCTGGTCATATTGTGACCGCTGGGCTTAGAACACAAGAAGGCTCCCAAGATTCACCTCAGACCTTTAAACAAGACCCTGAAACTCAAAATGAGGCAAAATCCTAACTTCTTACTAACGTGGTGCTTACGTTTTTCCATTGTAAATAAAGAGAATAAACCTTCCTGGTCTATTTATTGTGAGACTTAGGTAAGACCGTAGAGCTTAGCACAGGGCCTGGCACTTGGAAAGCGCTCAATTAATGACAATTATGTACTGTTATTATTTTTTTATAACAGCTTTATTGCAAGATAATCATACAATCATATACACCACACAATTTACATATTTAAAGTGTATACTTCAATGGCTTTTGGTATGTTCACAGAGCTGTGCAACCATCGCCACAGTTTTAGAACATTTTATCATCCCCAAAAGAATATTCCTACCCATCAGCCTCCCCATAACCCCCCAAATGTAGAGCACCACTAATCTACTCTTTGTCTCTGTGGATTGGTCTATTCTAGACATTTCGTACAAAAGGAATGATATAATATACCGTGATTTTTGAGTTATTTAACTTGGCATAATGTTGTCATGATTCATCCATGTTGTAGCATGTATCAGCACTTCATTTCTCTTTATTATTGAATACTACTTTATTATATGAATATACTACATGTATTCATTCATCAATTATTAGGAATTTGGGTTCTCCCCATTATTTGGCTATTATAAATAATGCTGCTATGAACATTCATGTACAAGTCTGTGTGTGGACCTACATTTTCGCATCTCTTGGGTATATGCCTAGGAGAGGAATTCCTGGGTCATATGTTAACTCTATGTTTCACCTTCTGAGGAAATGCTAGATGCTTTCTAAAGTGGCTATAGCATTTCATACTCCTTTCAGCAGAGAATGGGACTCCAACTTTTCTATCTCTTCACCAACACTTGTTATTGTCTATCTCTGTCATTGTAGCCATTCTAGTGGCTATAAAGGAGTATCTCATTATGGTTTTAATTTGCATTTCCCTGATGGCTAATGATGCTCAGCATCTCTGATTTACTTATTGGCCACCTGTATATCTTCTTTGGATGAAGAACTATTCATATTTTATTCTATTTTTAATTGGGTTTTTGTCTTATTATTACTAAGTTGTAGGTGTTTATATATTTTAGATGCAAGCCCCTTATTATATATAAAATTTGAAAATATTTTCTCCCATTCTGTAGGCTGTCTTTACACTTCCTTGATAGTGTCCTTTGAAGCAGAAAAGTTATTAATTTTGATGAAGCCCAGTTTATCTGGTATTGTTGCTGTTGTTGTGTGGCCTGTGCTCTTGCTGGTATCTAAGAAATCATTATCCAATTAATATCATGAAGATTTCCCCCTATGTTTTCTTCTGAGCATTTTATAGTTTGAACTCTTACATTTAAGTCTGTGATCCATTTTGAGTTGTTTTGCACATGGTGTGAGGTAGGCATACAACTTCATTCTTTTGCATGTGAATATCCAGTTGTCCCAGTATTGTTTGTTGAAAAGATTATACTTTCTCCATTGAATTTTTTGGCACCCTCTGTGGAAAAGCAATGAGTTGTTGATGAGAAGGTTTATTTCTGACTCTCAATTCTAATTCATTGATCTATATGTTTATCCTCATGCAGTACCACATTGTCTTAATTGTTGTAGATTTGTAGTGAGTTTTGAAATCAGAGGCTGTGCATATGCCAACTTTTTTCTTTTTCAAGATTGTTTTTCTATGTACAGAATCATGTCATCTGCAAATAAAGATAGGTTCACTTATTCCCTTCCAATCTGGATGCCTTTTACTTCTTTTTCTTGCCTAACTGCCCTACTTAGAACCTCCAGGACTATTTTTGAATAGAAGTGGCAAGAGCGGAAGACCTTGTCTTTCGCTTGATCTTAGGAGGAAAGCTTCCATGTTTCACCATTAAGAATGAAGTTAGCTGTACACTGTTCATGGGTGTTCTTTATCAGGTTGCGGAAATTCTCTTCTATTTCTAATTTGTTGAGTGTTTTTATCATGAAAGGGTGTTATTGTTATTACACGAAAATGCAGCTGTTCTCTTTTTTCCCTTTTTTCCTCTCTTTTTTCCCTTTGTTGATTTCTTTCCAGAGCCTGGTAGGACACAAGGACGACATCAGGAAAGAGGAAGCTACGGCTGCTGTGCATCCATTCCCTGAAGTGCCCTATGAGCAGCATCTGCTACCTCCTCCCTCCTGCCTGCACTCCTGACCTAGTGGTGCCCTTGTTGTTCTGGCACAAGCTGCATCCCTCCCACTTTGATCTGCTTCGCTGGCCTACTGTCTCCTGGTTCTGGATCCCTGACATCCTGTCACTCTTCTTTAGGTTCAGATCCCTTTTCTACCTCTTTCCAGGTGTCCTAGACTGCTTTGGCAGCAACTGGTGTTTGGAAAACTAAAAGCTGTTTTCCAGCCAATAGAGTTTCCTTTTCACTCCTGTACCCAGTTTGATTCCACAAATATTTCATGAGAACTTTTTAATGCCAGGCATTGTGCTTGTTTAATTTTGATAACACTCATAATAACCTCACCATGTTGTTTAGTTTGGTCCCATTTAGCTCCATGTGGCTAATTTGTCTGAGGTTATATTACATGGTAAGTGGACAAGCCAGAATTTGATTACAGATCTGTCTTTGGAGCAAAAGAGAAAAATATGCATATAGTTGTAATCACTAAAATAGAACTGAGGGCATCAGTTTCCGTGTTGCAATATCCAGGAAGAGCTAGGAAAGTGGTACATCTCATTTCAAATACAAGGCTTCCATTGCTCTTACCTTTGCCAAACTGTCCAGCCTCATCTTCCAAAATACACATGCTCACCCAGCCAAGATATGCCAAACCACACCATACTATCTCTGTTGCTGTACTTTTTCATATGCTAGTATCTCTGCCTCAAAAAAAAAAAAAAAAAAAGTTTCTTCTACTTCAATGCCAATTTCTAGATGCCTGGCCAACTCTTATTACTACTTCAAGACCCAATTACAGAAATCACTTTCCCTGCCAAGTCTTTATGACCCATTCAAGCTGTGCTCCATTATATTCCATACATACATATGTCATCGTACCCACTACATTTACATTCTCCCCTCTCTCTCCCACAAGCAATCACCAATAAATCATGAATGTCTTCAAGGTAGGGGCCATGGTTAGTTCTCCCCTGTCTCCCAGTACTCTGGCAGTTCCTGACCCAACATTTCTTGAATAACTAACTGAACCTTTAGGATGAGCTCCTGTTGACAGATGCCCTCTCTGGTAGATCTAAACGACTTCTCTACCCAAATAGATTAACAGCTGGGACAATTTCTTGTTCTCTTCCATGACGGAGAATCTGAATCCTACACCAAGGGGCTCAAGCCTGTGAAACTTGGATTTAAAACAGCAAAACTACCTTTCTACTCTGCAAAACATAACTCACAATACCCAGGTCACCATGAGGCAGACCTCAGGAAAGATGATAATCCAAAAGAAGAAACCAAGGGCTTCACTTAAACACAAGGCAAGAGCACACTGATGTGCTTAGGTACTTTTTGACATTGGGACCTGATGTCAGTGCCAGAGACCACCTTTAGTTTAAAAAGCACAAGCCACCCATTTCTTTAGCTAACATCTTTTTGCTAATAAAGAAAATGATAATTTCACTTCTGACTCAAGGTCATCTCAGTTTAAAAAAAAAAAAAGCCAGCTGCAAGAAGACATTTCTGGGCTATTTGCAGCAACCCTGAGAGCACAGCTTTAACACAACCACCTTTTGCTTTCTCCTCCAAGAGAGGACTGTGAGGTCAGACCCAGAATGACAATGCCTAAAAGCACCCCCTCCAAAAGGCTCTTGTTATGAACTCTTGCCAATTTTGCTCCAAGCCCTGGCACATCTTAGACTGAAGGCACACATGTTATTTTCATTTAAGCATGAATGCTGAACCACTGAGTTTTTGTTTTTTTTTTTTTTTCCTGGGCTTTCTGTTAACTGTCTACAAAATGTGGTTTTAAGAAATATTACTCCTGGTCATTTATCTAACAGACCTTACTGTGATCTGCAAGCTCCATCCTTCTTGCCGCTTTCACATTCTATTAAAATGGGATCTTTTAATAGGAAATTTACTCAGACGGGGGAGTTCATTTGAGGTTGAAACTGTAAAGTGGCCAATTATCTCTCAGCCATTGGTTGCATATGATCTTTACCCCAAGCTTTGGAAATAAAGACAACATTTAGCAAACGTTATGCTCCAAAGCTAATGTTTTGGAAAGAATAACAGCATGTTGGGAATAAATTACATGGTCTTTAGTGCATTTTAGTGTTATTGCCTGTTAACATGCAGTGCGGTGTGCCAACTCATGAGAGAACTCCAGTCTTCTAAGGAATCGATTTCTGAATCGTTGAGCTTATGGCGTCCATGTTGTATCACTGAACAGACTGGGAATACAGGGGGCCATGTCTGTGGGAGCTGACCTCAGGGAAACGATGAATCATAGGTTGTCCTTCCATTCTGATAATATCCAGACTTTAGCACACTCTCAGTAATGGCACTGAGGCTTTTCATCTAGGACTATCCAGTTTCCCACTTCATACATTATGTTGATCCTAAGACTAGGCAATCTAAAATACTTAATACAAGTAATTAATTTAACCTTGCTTAAAGACCTACTACGTACAAGGCCTTTTGCCAGGCCTGTTAGAAGAATAGTAGGATGCTTTAAAAGATCTTTAATTCCATTTCTATGTGATGCCCAGAATAGGTAAATTTATAGAGACAAAAAATAGATGAGTGGTTTCCTAGAACTAGGAGAACTGGGCGGGGGTAAGGGGGAATTGCGGAGTGCTGGTTTAAAGGATGGGGGTTCCTTTTGGGAGTAATGAAAATGTTCTAAAATCGATTGCTGTGAGGGTTGCACAACTCTGTGCATATACTAAAAGCCCCTGAACCATCATGTTAAATGGGCAAGTTGTATGGTATGTGAGTGATACCTCAATAAAGCTGTTAAAGAAAAACAAACAAACAAACCCTACCCTCAAAAAGAGAGAAGAGATGTTAATAATTTCAGGTATAAAACACGAAGAACCAAAGACAGGTAACCACAGACGCCAAGGGAGATCCAAAACAGCTTCACTTCCTCCCAGCTTTGCAGGATTTCCTTTCTCCCGAAATGGTCACAATCTCTCTTTGCACATGTTTAGATCTTGAAGGGTGGGTAAGAGGGGCTTTCAGGAGCGGGAAGACAGCTTCTAATAAGTGAATGGAAACGAAACCTATGGGAAGATGGCAAAAGGTATCCTGGGAGCAGAAACATCAGACTTGAGCCTCTGGCTGAAAGCAAAGCGTTTCATTTAAAGGGGAAAGGAGGGAAGGATATTTTCCTTTGGGCTGAGATGTAGCTGCTGTTAGTGTAGCCTCTCCATTCAAAAGACGGTTTCACCAGAAGAGCACCATCCCCATCCCCACCCTTGTCAGCCTTCCGGCTCCTGGGGCAAAGGGCGCTGGGATCAGGGCCACACTCAAAGTAAATCGCCAGGGACTACCCCTGTCGCAATTTGCAAGCCTAAATACTGCCCCATGCACAAACAACACAAACCTAGTTTTCATGCTTAAATGATTTATCATTACTGACGTGGGCTTATTTTATTTAAAAAGGTCCATCACCACCTTCACCTTCATAGCACCCCTCTGCCACCACTGTTTGTTTGTTCTCCCAATTTCTGATAGTCAAAGGCAAAACTATTGGGTATATTTAATATAAATAATTCCAAATAATTTCAAGTGTGAAAATACTCTAAACTTTTAAAATACTTGGTATATTTTAAATGATGAATTGCTTTTGTAAGCCATATTAAACTTTCAAGCAGCATTAAGTATATGCATTTTAAAGAAAAAGTTCATCAAGGGATTATTCTACAGGGCTGTGGTCCTGAGTTCCAGGTTTGGTCTCCTCGGTAACTACGACCTCTGCTTCAGCACTCTGACAATAAAAATTTGCCCCTGTTTTATGCTGCTCTTAGTCTCTACATTGCTTGTAATTGGAACAAAGGCTCAGCTGAGGGCTGAGTTAAAGAGATGGTGGAGCCAGGGACAATGAGCTCAATTCTCTTCTCCTCTTAGAAGTGGCTGTGATTGAGTGATAGTTTTGCCAGTTCCATACTGGAGATCTTTAAATCTTGTCAGTCACACTAAGTGAGTGACGTGGTGCCACTCCTGCTCCTTTGATTTTCATTTCCCTGGAAGAAGCAGCGAGAAAGAGCTCCCTTCTCCCGTGCACGCCACCATCCACCTTTCATGACAATGCAGGCATTGGCTTTGGGAAGCAGCCAAATTTCTGGTGTGGGACTTGAACCCCTGGCCTCACAGGCAAAGGTAATGATGCTACCAGCTGAGTGACACAGACCTATTTCCTGAGTCAATGACTAAACAGATCCAAAGGTATGCAAAGCATTTCTTTCCCCCCACCTCGCCCAGACTGGCATGGCTGCTGGCACAGCCAGAGGTGCCCTCCCCTGGGAGCAGCCACTGGGCTATGGCCAAGCCTCCGGAGTGCAGGGCTGTTTGTCAGCTTGTTAGTGCATTTCTTCACCTTTGGTTTTTCTAACTTGAAAATAACTGGAATAAAAACTCACTTGAATGAACAGGTTTTATCCTCTTTTTTTCCTTCTCCCTTCTATCTAACAGATGTTTTATTTTTAATGGGAGCTACTGATCACGACACAGTAGATGGATTTACATTCCCCTCCATTTTCAGGTCTTCTTCACCTTCTAGAATGGATATAAACAAGCTCACACTCTAGAATGAAGATAAAAAGAACAGGCTATCAATGAAAAGAAGAAAAAAGTAATAGGTCTGGATCATCTATACATTGAGTTCTCTTCTGACAAGAAATATCTTTAAGAAAAAAATGTTTTTAATAAGTATGGATTGGACAACATAGAAAAACACTCTCATCTATGATGACAGTCACATAAAAATGGACAATATACAAGCAAAGACCAGCAGGGATCATAAAAATCTAAGCAAATGTGAATTTTTTTTATTATTATTAAACTTCTTCTAATGTTGTTAGAGTATTGTTCAAATATATTTTTTTTAATGAGAGGGGAAAGGAAAACCGTGTAACAAATAATACACACACACACACAACATCCCTGCTGCTTTTTAGTTTGATATGTAACTAGCTGGGTATAAAACTAATCCTCAACCTGACATTCCTTTTCTTTCTCCCTTTCTCCCTTTCTTCCTTGCCAGGCATTACTCTGTTCTCAGGCATTCTGAGAGTGGCTTCCACTCTTAGCATTCACTCTGACTGCCCACTCTCGTCACGGGGAGGATTGCTAACTGCCACCACTGCAAGAGGACACATGCCTCACTCTCATCTAGAAGGCATGTTTGAGAACGGTAAGTAGACACGTCCTTCTCATATCTCAATGACAGGGCTGTAGGTTCCCAAAGCTTTGGCAAGGCATGTACATCTTCTTCCCAGTTCACTCCCAATAAGATGGGATGAGAAGAACTTACTGACACAGGTAACTGGCCTCACATCCTGACCTCCAGGCCAGGTAAGAATGCATCTCAGGAGTCTGTCTGCAATGTCCCTATGTCAGCCTCAGTACATGGAGATAACAGTTGAGAACTGTGACTTTGGTTGAATGGGTTCCACTAGCAATGTGGGCAGTCTAACCTATTTTTTTCAAAGTGCTTGTCTCAAACTCTCTGTTTTCTCTCTAAAGATCCAAGGCAGGAGAAGCCTTCATTCCAGGACTCTCGCATTGTATGTTTGTATATCATTGTTATAACAAACTATAGTGACAAAACGCCTGGGCTCAAATCTGGTTGCCATCATTTGTTAGCTTGGACTAATGATTTAAAATCTCTGAGCATCATTTTTCTTATTTGTAACATGGGAGAAATATGAGTGTTTACTTCATATAATTGTGAGGATGAAATGAAATGATGCTTGTAAAGTATCCCCACAGTGTCTAGCACATAATGAGAACTCACTAAATGTTAGCAATGATGTTTGCTAGTATTACCATCATCTTTATTATATTGCCCCTCCATTCTTCACTTATCCACCTCAAAGTGAGCTAGAAGCACCTTGATGCAGTGACAAAGGCAGGGAACCTGGAATCAGGTTTCTTACATTCTACTAGCTGAAAGACCTTTGGCAAGTTACTTTGCACATTTGAATTTACTTCTGCATTGGTAAAAAACAGATAGTGACACTTAACCCATAGGGCTCCTGGGTAGATCCAATGTAATTAGATATAGGAAAATGCTTGATGCATACTAAGTGCTTACTAAATAACGGTTAAATCAGGACTTAGGCTTGGGTCACTTACCCAGTTTTCCTGTAGCTAGGTTTGCAACTAGAGGAGAAGGCATCGCACCTCTCCTATGCTGGTTCCAGCAAAGAGCAGTAGGACAGGGAGCCAAAGCATTAGCGAGCTTTTGGCAGACACTGGACAAGGAGCGTAATCACAAGACCACCGTGCAGAACTTTGACAACTGAATGTGCAACTTATGCTATTCGAGCTGGAATATCACCCAAGTGTGTTTTGGAACCGCACTGACCACAACCAGCTGGACTGGGAAAGTAAAGCTGTCCAGCCAAAGGTTTTATTATTTTTATTTAAACGTGTGAATCATCAGACGAGCAACCCTTTCCAGCCAGGTGCTGTAGTCAGATTCCACACAGCATCTACTTCTTTGACAGCACAAGTACCCATGAAAAATTGTTTTGGGCCTCATCTCAGGGGTCAGCGTCTTAGTGGTTTAAGCACTAAGTGTCCTTGGAATATCACCTAAACCCTCTGAGATTCAGTTTCCTTGTGCATGAAAGAGGATAATAATAGGAAATACTGGATAGGTTGTTGTCAGGATGAAACAAAATGTGTGAAAAGTATTTAGAATAGAGCATGATACAGAGTAAATATGAAATGTGTGTTTGCTATAGTGATAATTATTACTGTACTAAGGCCTTTGAGACTTTCAAAAGGCATCACGTTCTCACCTCTGCTCTAATCAGCTTATATTCTTTTTGAAGAAAAGGTGTTATATATAACAAATGAAGTAATGATACACAGCTGTTTGGAATACATGACAACTGAGCAAGATCCCTTTTGTCTTGGTGGCTAGAAATAATTCTATGCTGGAGAAAATATTGGAACTAAGTCTTACGGGAAATCGAAAAATCAAAGTAATGGATAGAAGAGAAAGAACATTACTGGGTGGGTAAATAGCTTGGTTAAAACCATCCAGTCTTCCCTGGCAATGCCTGGCTTGCCTCTTGCAGCTTGCTTGTAACTCTATACAACAAAAGAATTATCTAAGGTTTTCAGAATTTGCTTAAACTGCCTGATTTCACTTGCTTCATGTATCAATCCTTGTTTTCATTCTGCTGACCTCTTAGTCATTAATTCTCAGGGCCTAGGTATTGTTTTATCCTAGCCTTGTCCCATTAAGTCACACATGGTTTGATCTTTTTGTTTTTTATCTCAGTTTCTCTCCTGTTCATAGTTTCCTCTCATGGAAAGCATCCCAGAAGGTTAATCCATGTCTCTGGAACCCCTTTTCCAAATACTACATCCACAGGGAGCCCCTACAAGTTTCATGAATAGGACGTGGGTAAGCTGTCATAGACCCTGTCATGTTTTAGGGACAATGAGTAGATCAGGTTTACAACTGTGATTAAGGCACTAGAAGGTCATAAAAGCTTATTATGGTCACACTCAAGAAGGAGCATCCTAGAAGCATAGACCATTCAGTGGGGCAGTCCCCATGCCCCTAGTTGTGCCAGTGGATGGGAAAACCGGGGCTCTGGATTTTATAGATAGGTAGATAGATACTCCCTATTCCCAGAGTCTTTAATGACTCTCATGCAGGTTCTATCGTTGGTTTGCTCAGTCTTCCCAGGACTTAATTACAATGACTTTGCTTTCTGTATTGGGTAATGTCATATCTATGCTAACCAGAAGGTAAATTTTCAGGTAGTAACAGCTTCATGGTACACACACACACACACACACACACACACACACACACACATGTTTTTGGTTTTTTCTATATATCTACAAAGTTAAGCTCTGTACTTGGTGTGTATGGAGAAAACGTACACACAACATGTAAGAATAATAACAAATGCAAAAACAAAAACATTCTGGAAGTGCTCTGATTTTGAAAAACAACCTGAAGTCAGAAGTTGTAGGTTCTTGTTCTGGTTCTGGTTCTGCAACTTACTAGCTGAGACATCTGGGTGTTATAAAATTTTCTAAACTTCCTTCCCTATCTATAATAGATTATGAAACAAATCCTGCATACTCTAAAGAGAATCATCATGTCAAGAGACGACAAATGTTAAATCACATCTAGAGAAACTTTTCAAATAAAGGAAATATAAGACTGAATTCAGTCTCAATTTAAGGAGTTTTTGTTTAAGAAAAAAAAAAGGCTCATTTGTGGGAGGAGAAAAAAAAGGACAACCACTAAAAGAAGATTTGATTCTAAATGTTATTTTTTATGTTAGAATACTATGTTCTTATTTGGAGACAGAGAAGAAAAAAAAGTAAAGTGTTATTTTATGGTCTTTTATGGAGGGGACTAGTGATGTAGTATTTATGACTGGGTTTTTGCGGTCTTTGCATTGCCTAGATGTTTCTTGGACACCACTCTTCACCAGATATTGAAGGAAAATGTGTTGAAGTAGTTGCCCAATACTGAATTGGCTCAAGTCTATTAGTCTTAGCTGAACTCTTAGTAACTATACATTAAAGTTGCCAGGGAAAAGAAGTACATTCCTTTGTTTTCTTTGAGGAAGTGTAAGCTCTGATTCATTCCAGGAATGACCTCCCAGGGTCCTTCATTCTTCCCTTCTCTTCAGGCCCCTTCCTGTAGGACATTTTATTCCCCACTCAAGGAGGCAGGATTCAGATCCAGCGCAATGCTATTCAGAGCTTTGGACAGAGAGAAACGATTGCAACTTGCTGGCTACTGTGAATGATTTGGAAGGATGAGCTAACACCTAAATTTTGTGAGCCTTGGGTTAACATGACTCTTTTTTGGTCACTTGCACTCCTCATAATTACGGTAAAGCATAAGGTGTCTAGTGACCAGTGCTGGAAAATGAACCATAACCTAGTGAGTGCCTGTTACTTGCCAAACTCTTCTAGGCCTTTTCGGTTAATCCATTTGATCTTTACAACAATTCCTGAGACAAGTACTGCTACCTCCTTTTTATGGATAAGTAAACTCAAGAGTTAAATAATTTGCCTAACACCACGTGGCTAAGTGGCAAGGATGCTTCTCAGAGATGAGGTTAATCCAAGTTCTGACAGAGGGGAGATGTATCACTTGAGGAGCAAGAAAGGTATTTTTTGGATCAGATTTGGCAATACATACGTGAAAGAGCCTGGACCAGAAAACCAACTATTGAGATTCCAAAATATGTTTTAATGTTTATGGTTTTTGTGACATTGGACAAATCACTTCACAAATCTAGGTTTTAGTTCTCTACCTCATAAGATTGTTGGAAATAATAAATATGTAATATATGTAAAGAAGCTATCACAAGACCAAGAACATAGGAAGTACTTAATAAATTGCAGTTACCATCACCATCATCATTATTAAAGCCATTATTTTCACTCACAGTGTAATTACCATTGACACTAATATGTATATTATCACTCTTAGCATTTTAAGAGGATATAAGATAATGGATATGAAATGCTTTGTACCACAAAAAAATTAGAAGTGATTTTAAAGTGTTGAAATTTATTTTAAATTTGAAGGATTTGAAAATACAATTTTCAAATGTAATAAATGAAATGTAAGGTAACTTCTGTGTACTTCACAATTGTCTTGACTCTCATCTTAACCAGTCTTAACTTCTGAGAATGCTGAAAGATGATTTAAAGTGAAAAAACAAACATTTCACCAATCTCCTCAGTTCATGATGTTTACATTTATAAAGGCCAGCTATATACTTATTGCTCAGTTAATCACAGGCTCCATGTAGAAGCTTTAACAAGAAAGTCAGTTGAATCTCCCACAGTGCATTTCGTTGAAAAGGATGGGGTATCGGTCAGAGATTTACTGCCTTATAAATGACAAGGTTCTCTTAAATCTATGAATAGGGAAAAAGCAATAAAGATTCAAGGATTCTCTTTGCGCCCAGAGGAGATGGGAAGGGGAAGAAGCGAGTCTATCTTCAACCATAATTGTACATATGGTTCTGCTACATACATCCGTCTTGCCAAGCCCCACGAGAGGAAGGAACAGAGATTAAGACTCCCCAGAAAGCTGATGGCTAGTTTCTACAAGGAGCAATCTCTGAGTTGAATTAGCTCCATACACACTTCTGAGAAATCAGCCCTTAATGAACACAGCTGCTACAAACTCAGTCTTTTCAAGTAGCAGTCGTGGTGCTGTGCTGATGCTGATGACGAAAAATCACCATAACCCATCAGCATGATTTTGCTGTTCAAAGGATTAGACTATTGTTCACGGCTTATTTTTGCAGCCTCCATTCTGGCCTAACTCTGCATCAAAGGAGACTTCAGAAAATCAAGAAGAGACTGCTACCATCAAAATCACTGTTCCCCTCACAGCTATTTTTTCACATGTTCTGATATATTTGCTTTCCTATACATGGGTATAAATTTCATTTTCAATACAGGGAAAAGTGTAGCAAATGCACCCTGCATCAGTAGCAGAGTAGCATTCATCCATGACCTGTGTGGGGTTTAGGAACAGGAAAGGTCAATACTTCTCAGACTCAGCTGAGGAATCACTGTCTCTTCCACAAACCTATTTTTTTATGATAAAGCTGACAGCATTTTCCTGTTCTTTAAAATATACGTATTGAAGGAGACTATTTTATACTACTTATACAAACACAAACACTATAATCCACACTCCTATCCAAAACTCAGAGTTTATTAACATGTTCCTGTCCAGTCCCCAGGTTTAGGTAGACTTCCTTCCTTAGACCCCACTGCTTTCATTAGGTGTAAAAAAGTCCATCTGAGACATGAGATAACTCTCAAGTCCTGAGGGAAGTCATCTTCACAGGGTAGGGTGCTGTTTCCTACCTCTTCTGCGGAACAGAATAATTGACTGGAGTCCACTCCAGGCATAGGTAGAATGTTATTTCTAATTACATAATAACTGAATAAACAGTGGTTGAGATCCAGTAGTGGGGTCAGGTTTACCAACAGGCTGTATCTCAAATAGGCAACCTACCTGGCAAATAGTCATGTGATGAGGGGGCTGGAGTTCTTTACTGCTTCTGTATAGTTCCTGAGCTTTCAGGTGGTAGTTCTCAGGCAGTGATATACTGGTAAGTGTTTATCAACTAGCTCCCCCTCAAAAAAAAAAAAAGGTCCTCATCTGTAGCATTTGCCAATTTCTGTTATGTACATATTCCTATCACAGATGATTTTTAAGCTACCACCACATTGTTACTGAACTTAGAGTTGGAAAGAAATGCACACAAAAGGCTCTTGTGAGATTGTATGTGTATATATTTTTTGTTTTTCTCCATGTATGTGTGATATTGAAAGGCAGAGGAACAGTTTCACATTTTTCACAAATTGTAAATACTCTGTGAATGTCAAAATCATCCACATGGATCCCTCTTCTTTTCTGTACGTTTTGAAGGCTGGTGTTCTTCAGCCTTTCCCCTTGAGCAAATACTGCCCATGCGGTGCATGAAATTCTGCCCATATTCTGATGAATCTCAAGTTTATATCTCCATCTGAGAACACTCATGTGGGCTTCATCCCCTTACTTCAAACACTTTATAGAACACCTCTCTCTAGATATCTTCCATGCAACTAAAGCTTAGCATGCCCAATACTGAAATCATCATCTTCCTTTTTTCCTCACCACTATCACCTTACTTTTCTGCTTCTACTTCATCTTCATTAACGATGGTTGCCTTCTCAGGTCCCTATCTTAAGCTACAAACTTTAGAAAGTCATCCTCTATTCTTCTATCGTAAACCCCACATAATTCATCAAGTCCTATACAAACAGGAGTATATATAATATATAATATTTTATACAGAGCTTTTAAATCTATTTAGTATATAATACTTAAATATACTCCCTTATCTCCCACTTACACTAAATTAAGATTGCCCTAATTTAGGACTTATGATTTTTCACCTAGACTTTTCCAACATCCTGCTAATTCAGGGAAGGCAAATACTTAACTTTTGCCTGCTGCCACTTTCTCTTCTTTTCCTTCTTATACTCACTACAGGCATCATTTCTTTCTTATTGGAGAATTTCCTGATGAGTCCAGATGCTGTTTTAAAACCTTCCTTCACACAGCATTCCATAGAGACACTACCAGAGTTGGTAAGCAAATTAAAACCCATTTCTCATCTCCTCTCTCTCTTTCTTTACCAGATGGTATATAGATAGTAATACCGATTGTGCCACCAGAGACATATCACTAAGGGAAATCTGATTGTCACTTCTGTGTTTAAAAATCCAGGAGAGTTTGATTACAAAAAAACAATAGATCACTGGTGGAGTATATAAGGTTTTTTACAATCTATCATGGAAATTTTCACATTTATTTACTATTATTAACATAAATACTTTAAACTGTCATGGCTATACATCTATCATATTTCTGCAATTTGAAGGTCTTTCATTCTTCCTTTGCTCATGCCGTTTTTTTCTTCCTAAAATTCCCTTCCCCATTCACTACAGGCCTATTCAATCCCTACTAACTCTTATCCTTTCCTAAACTTGTCTGGCAGAATTAACTGCTCCTTCTGCTGAATCTGCAGAACATTTTTTTTTAACCTTTAATACAGTATATAATACTCTTCATTAATGTGCTTTTAATTGTTTACACGTATGTCTCAGAGATTATTCCAGGTAAAAACTATGTCCTAATTCAGTGCATAATGTCTAGCAGGTGTTCAATTAACATATGTTAAAAGAATAAATACAGTGTATGACCCTCCTTTCTCTTTAGAATGTTTGCCTGTTTCCCTTTAGCCATTAATTCAACAAATACATTCTTTTATATCATTATGTGTTAGTCATTGAGTAACATCCATGACAGAAATCTGTAATTTCTGCCAAAGCATCACTCTATCTACAGCAACAGGAACCAAGTGAGAACCACTTTAAGTAGCTTTTACGCAAACATTTCAATCTGTCATGCTCCCTTCCATGGGTGAAGGAACTGTAAATGAAGTATTTGGCTCTCAGAGAGTTATGGCACAATTCTTGGCTCACTTTGATAAATATTGATCTTGTATAAATTACTCAGGAGAGGCAGTCGATGGTTCTCTGAGCAACACACACAACCCCACTCCCCTTTATGCAAAGACATAAATCATTTATGAATAGAGCCCCACATGCTCTATGAATAAGTCCCTTGGATTCCAAGATGACTGATACTCAAGTATTTTTCTCATTTGAGTGCAGACCTAAATTTAAGCAAGCAGTCAGACTACATGAAGTTACAATGCCCTTTTGTTCACAGTAAGGTGAGAGATGCATAATAGGCTTTCAAGAGTAAACATCGCATGTTTCAAAATAAACACCATTAAATGTGACTGCACATTTGTGACTTTAATAAAGCTGATGGCAAGGGGATAGCTCTTTAGAAATATCTCATGTCACGTTCATTCAATTTTAAGTTTTAATCACTGGTGAAAAGAGGAGGGTCAGTGTATGTTTGTGTGTGGAGTTGTGGAGAATTAGTGTTCTTTGACTACAGTTGAACCAAGGCTTTGGTTTCATCTGGAAAGTTGTGAATAGCACAATAAGGGGTCTGTGTGTGGTGAGGAGTCATTAAAATAAAGAACCAAAGGGCAGCAAACATTGGTTTTCAGGGATTCTTGTGGTTGGATTAATAATGAGAGTGTTTAACCTCTGGGGACTTCATCGCTGAAGGGCCAGGCGGGAGGATAAAGAGACATACTGACAAATTGCTTTGTGGTCTCCTGGCAGGAGCTGGAATTTGTCATTAGAGCTCACACAAAGGTTCAAAATGCTGAAACTTCTTGGGAAAAATAAAGGAATGTGACTTATGCTTTTTGGTACCTTTATTGATGTGACTTTCCTCACCTTGTTTTCTAACCTCCAATTCCAACTTTTTCACTTTCTGTGCATTTCTGTTCATTTCTTTCACAATTTAAGTTACATATAACCCATGACCCAAGACATCCTATTTTGGGGAATTGATGGACAGAAATATTTTAATGAGGGCTTGGAGATATATAAACAGGAGAATTATTGCAGAATTATTTATAAAGGTGAAAATGGAGAAACCACCTAAATACCCACAATAGGAGACTGATTAAAGAAATTGTGAAACATTCCTACAAAGGAAGGAAATGCAAACAGTTAAAAAGGTGGTAGGTAAATATAAATATGCCAGATAGAAGGCTGTCCAAATTGTATGGAGGTTTAAAAACAAAGGGGGGTGGGGAGCAGGGAAGGGAGGCTATAGATTGGTATTTTTGTATGACTCCTTTTAAAAGAAATAAAACAAAACCACTATATCATGTATATATACACAGATATGGTTTATGATGGTTATATCTTAGGAATATAATTAGAGCAAGAGGGGAGGGAACTTTTACTTCTTACATTAATATGTGTCTATTAGTTGAATTTATTATATTGCATAAGGGTTATTGTTTGCTTTGGTTTTGGTAACTGAATTTTTTTTTTTTAATAAAAAGCCTATTTGTCTTTTAGATCCAAGCCCACATATCATCTTATCTTGGAGTGGATTCTCCCACTTTAGCATACAGTAGAATTTTGTACCAGTTTTCTAATACTTGCTGCATACTGTTGCAACATTATGGGGAGAGCACTTAATTTGACATCCAAAGGCTAGAATTCAAATCCAATTCTACCACTTTCTAGCTGTCGAGTGATCTTGGGAAATTATATAACTGCTAAGCCTAAATTTTCCTTTCTGCAAAATGAAAGAAACAATGCTATATCCACAGGATCCTCAGGATTTGCAAAATGTGAGCCACTAATGAACTGATCATTTCCGTGCTTATCTGGTGCATCCTGTGACATTTCATCCTACTGCATCATGAATTCATTCAACAGATACAGGTCGAGCACAGTGTCAGACACTGTGCTAAGCTCTAGGGATTTAACAGTGAACAGGAAAGATGGCATCTTCTCCCACATGAAACTTACGATTAAGTGAAAAAAATCACATAACTAATCACCTAACAGTGTAGTAAGTGTTATAACAGGAGAATAGAAAACTCTTCTTGCAGGAAGTGATATTTTCAGCTCAGACCTGCAGGATGAGTAAGCTTTACCAGGTAAAGAAGATAGAGGGGATCTGAAGAGTGTATCAAGTAAAGGAAAAAGGGATGAGTGAGAGTGTAGAGCCCTGAGAATACAAAATCCAGCTTGGCTGGAACTTAAAGTGTGAGGAGACAGGGGTACATATGAGATGAGGTCTTGCACCTCCCTGACATGACCTCTTATCTTCCCTGAGTGTTGCTGATCCTCCTAAATAATCAGTGGGGACTCACAATATCACAGAAGGTTAGAATTTAAATGTCTTCCAGGCAACCATAACTCAGCAGCCACTGGAGTATAAAAGAGTCTGAGGTTTAGAAAGCTAGCATCTTCTTAATACTTATCCAGAGACCAGGTAGGCCCCAGCATACATGAATCTATTCTACCTCCTTTGGAGCTAGGACACAAGACAGAAGAATGCTATAAACTAGGTAATGTGAGAGATGGAAGGAATGGAGAGAGAAAAGAGATGGGGAGATCCATTTTTTGTTTGTTTGGAGCAGGGGTATGTCAGGCATTGGTTAAATACATCAACTCAGCCATATACTTGGTGCAATTAAAGGCATAGAGTCAGAGAGAGGGGATGTATAAAGCATCCAAAACCCTGTTGCTTAAAATCAATAAGTTTATAACCATAAAGAAACCTCTGATGTTAAGACAAACATGAAATAAAAGATGTACTGCACGTGAGCAATATAATACAAAGTCCAAAAATCATAGAATTGCAGTGCTCAAAAAGGCTTCTGAAATCAGCTGGCTATCGCTCTTATTTCATGGAGAAAGAAACAGATGCCCAAAGACGATGAGTTCTAGTCATTCATCCACGCAGCCATCCATTAGTTATCTCTAAGAAGTGCCTACCAGGTGTCCCCAGGCCTATCCATTGAGAGTAGAAAGATGGAAGAGCATTTTTCTCTGGCTACATGGTGCTTACTATCTAGTAGCAAACTATTTAAGATATTTTGAGATGTGACATGATATAGTGAAACATCATGAGAAAAGCTGGAGGAAAGGATTAAAGAAGCTTTCACTGGAGGACGTAGCATAAAAGTTGTTCTCGAAGGAAGCACAGGGCTTTTGCAGGTTCAAAAGGGAAGATAACACCGCAAACAGAGCAATCAGGACACAAAGACAATGGCATAAACACACTAAATGAAGACAGGAATTAGCAATAAAGCATTTACAAAGCAGCAGAAATTTCAGACCACCGGGTCAGGATATGAATGACACTTCCTTAACATCAATCCCATATCAAACAAAAAGAAACTTGAAGGTGATACATGAATTCATATCTTCTAATATCATGTTTGCTGAACAAAAGCATCGAGTAATACGTTATGGATGTAAGGTTTCAAGGAATTTATTTTTGTAAGGGTAAAAAAAGAAAAAAAGCATGAATGGACATTAACCACTTAATTCAGATTTATAAGGAAGAAAATAATGGTTATGTGCAAGGTAGAAGAGTGAATAAAGTGACAGAAGTGGGGCAGATGCCTTTTAAATATGCTAAGTGATTACGTACATAATTTTATTTAGTTTTCATAATAATTTGGGGTATGAATATCATCACCCACCCCATTTTAAGGATGAGAAATATTGAGGCTCAGCAACATTAAGTGATTTGTGAGCACAGAGCCATTAGGCGCTCGCTCAGAGCTTGAGTCCTAGCCGTCCCCAATGACAGTATTCCTTTAAGCATGTGACAATTTCTCCCAGGTACCCTGAGAGAAAGAGGCTCTGGTATCCTGAAGCTCATAAAAAGCAAATAAAGCAATCCATAGTTTAAAAGAGGAATATGCACAATAACATGGCTGAGGAATATAAAAGAAATATAGCTTGTGAAGGATAGACAGATTTCCCCCAACATTTTATTATGAAAATTTTCAAATACATAGAATAACTGAAAGAACTGTACAGTGAACACCTGTCTACCCACCACCTATATTCTACAATAAATACTACAATTAAGCACTTTTTTGCTTTGTCAAGATAGCTGCTTTTTTAAAAAGTAAAATTCTGACTATATAGAATCGCTAGCAATTATAAGCATATTATAAGCCTACAAGTAATTATAAAATATAAATACTATATACCCTAAGTTCCATGAGGTCAAGAACCATGTTTGTTTGTTTATCTCTGTATAGCCAACACCCTCCTTGGCTCTCAGCACAGAGTTGGCCCTTCATAAATCTTTACTGAATGAATGAATGACATAATCCCAGTGAGTAAAAAATGGGCTTCAGCTAAAGAAGCTAATGTAGTATGATCTCTGATAAGCTAATGATAGAGCAGAAAATGTTCTACAGATGGAAAGACCCACAATTCACCAGAGACAAATATATCAGAGGATTGTCAATTTGGTAAAGACAAGAACAAACTGAAGCCAGCCTTTCTGCACATCCTGACACACACTACAAAAGGGTGTGGAGAGGTTAAAATAACATAGTAAAACTCATTGGAGATTAGTACGAAGCCTTTCATTTTGGTTAGTGATCAATTACACAAGTAGAGGATAGGGAAGCTGCTGCTTGGCAGAGTTTGTATATTTAAAATTTGAAGTGGGGTGGAAAGGAAATTGGTTGTTATGGGCCAATAGTATAAATATGTGGTTTTAAAAGATAAACCAGACATAGTATTCACAGGAAAAAAAAAAAAAATATAATATAATTATATATATATATTATAATATATATATATTATATATTATAAGAAGTAAAGCCTCACTGTGGTCTGATTATTCCTTTCAACACTGGAAGCCATAACAGAGTTATTGAATAAACTCTAGTGTGTCTACAAGAGTAGAGGGAGGAGTTTTTAGTGATAAGGGGTTAGAAATTATGGTAGATCAGAATCATTAACGGAAGTAGGGGTATAATATGTAGCGTGGTGACTACAGTTAACACTGCTGTCTGATATATAGGAAGGCTGTTAGGAGAGTAAGAGACTGAGAATTCTCATCACAAGGAGAAATGTATTTTTTTTTTTCTTTTCACTGTGTCTATGTGAGATGATGGATGTTGGCTGAAACTGCTGTGGTGACCATGTCACAATAATATGTAAACCAAACATCGCTATGTACTACACTTAAACTTGTACAGTGATGTATGTCAATTATTTATCAATAAAAACCAAAAAAAAAAAAAAGGGACTTGGGATGGTTAGACAAAGAAGGAGAGAATAAGGGAGAATATGATAGTGATCTTCAAATATTTAACTGACAGAAAAGGAAGTAGAGATGGTAGCTAGGCTACATATACATACACATCTATCTATATGAAATATAGTCATATTTTATATATTTTAATATATGTAAACTATACACACATGCATAAGGATTAAAACATAAATACATGCATAAGGATTAAAACAAGGATTGTAACATTGTAACATAAGAACTGTTACACTTCATGGTCCAAAAACAAACAAAACAAATGAGCTAAAACTGCAAAAACGCTGGAGGCCAGGACTCACGTAGAAGAATGCAGTTGTAAAAGATGTGAACAAAAAGGGGTGATCCAGGTTCAGAGGCGTCTACCTCTGGTATCTCTAGTGAAAGAAGGAGAGTAGCCTGGCCGATTCGCCACTACCACACAGACGTGCGCACACGCACCAGAAATAGAGGAATGTGCCTTGAGATGAGAATGGTGAACATGGAAGCTGCACAAGACAGATAGGGTAATTCCTAGGTGCTGGTGATGCAAGAGACCATCCCTAGAGGCATGGCTGATGGAATCACGGGCCCTACCACCCCTCTGGAAACTGGGCGGAGAGTGAGGCACAGGAATAGCTCTCACACCTCCTCCTCTGCAAGCAGAAAGCTGAGCTTGCAATCTCAACTACAGAGAAGAGCACAAAACGTAAAGAAATACCAAGCATTCAACAAAAGTCTTTGACATAAAAAAAAGACAATAAATTCAATAAACAGAACTTATTCTCAAGGAAATAGTTAAAGAGCAGTTAGAACGAGGCTTGTGAAAAAGAAATAGATATGTTCTTTATTATTTCTGAGAGTAAAGCTAAAGCCAATAGATGAAAATAGCAGGAGTTAGACTTTAGCACAGTCTGAAGTAAGAACTTTTCATATAATTACGTTCATTCAACACTTGCTATCAGCAGAGACACAGAAGCTCTAGTTTGACTCCATCCTATATGGCATTTTAATCAGATTATCAGTTAAAGATATCAAAATAGAGCAGCTTGGGGGAGAGGGGAGAAAGCTTAGCCAGCAGACTAAAATTGATTGGCCTAGATACCAGAGAACAGGAATAAATGACCCTAGAACCACTAGGCCTGGCATATAGTAGTAGCCCTACAATAAAGTTATTTATCAAATAAACTTAAGCACTATCAGGGTAAATACATGTCCATCTTATGCAGACATGATTAAGTGTTTGTGCTGATACACGGTATTCATTAATTTTCATTCTAGAAGGAAAGCCAGCTAAAAGATAAATATATAATGTACATAGTGATCATTTCCATGATGAAAAATACAGATGAGTAAGGGGACAGAAAATAATGTGTAATCAATCTTGTTGTTTGCTTTCTTTTGTTTTAAAGGTGAGAGACTACTTTAGAGAGGGAAACATCTGAGCAGAGACCTAAATAAAGTGAGGCAGTGTACGAGTTATCTATCACTGTGTAACAAATTACCCCAGAACTTAAAACAACATTAATGGTCTCATGGTTTCAATGTGTCTGGAGCCTGGTCCTCTGGCTCAGTGTCTCTCACAAGGCTACAATACAGTCAAGGGCTCCCCTGGGATTGCAGTCATTGTAAAGCCCAGCAGTGGAGGATCTGCTTCCAATCTCACTCCGGGTGGTTGGAAGGATTCAGTTCCTCCCAGCCTGTTGGACTGAGGGTCTCAGTTCCTGACTTGGCTGTTGGCCAAGAGGCCACTCTCTGTTCTTTGTCATATCAGCCTCTCCACTGAGCCACTCATGAATGGCAACTTGTTTTATCAGAGCAAGTGAGAAGAGCCAGAGAGAGAAAGTTAGCAGGAGCAAAGTCACAATCTTTTATAACCTATCTTGATGTGGCATCCCTATCACTTGCTATTCTTTAGAGCAAGTCTATTCTGTTCTGTTCTTTAGAAGTGAGTCTCTAGGTTCAGCTCACACACAGGCGAGGGGATTATGCAATGGCCTGAGCACCAGGAGATGGGGTCACTGAGAGCATGTCAGAAAGCCGCCTACGATAGGCAGTGTGCTGTAGACTGATCTGGGGAAAAGCATTCCAGAGGTTAGGAACAGCAAATGCAAAGACCAAGACATGTTTGAGGAACAGAGAAAAAGCTGGAGAGGACTAAGAAAAAGAGGAGCGAGAGCTTGAAAAGAGACTGGGATCAGATCCTTGGTCCCATGGAACTTTTTAGGTATCAGTAATTTGGATTTGATTGAGTGTGATGGAGGGGTTTGAGTAGAGGAGGTTAAATTAACCTTCCTTTTATGAAATTATAATGACAAGCAATGGTGCAGGTTTTGTTGTTGTTTATTTGTTCTGATTTATTTTTAATGACCTTTCTAAGGGGAAGTTGACAATCCTGTATTAGTTGTTCTCTAAATTAATGATCTATAAGGAGATAGTTCAAAATCACAAATTTTTTTTAGGATTTGAGCTCCCTTACATTGTTTGGGAAGAAGGATTAGTTGATTTATCATTTTATTATTAATTATTATTTTATTATTATTCATTGTAATCAATTGAGCTTGTTCCACTTTAACCTCAGGCAAAAGGCAGGGGAAACAAGGAGTTGGGATGAGCAGCAATAGGGTGAATGTGATCCTGGCTGTGTATGTGGAGCCACTGGAGAAGGTTTCCCGTAGCCCATGGATATTCGGGGAGTGGAGGTCTACTTCCTCCCAGAGAATAAACACACTTAAATTGCTGATTCCTTCTCCGAATTATCTGGGTCAGTTAATCCCAGCACAGGGCTGTCAGCTGAGCTCTTCTCTGGCCAAGCCGCTCTGCTTTGAAATTCTCCCCCAGGCTACCTCGCCCAATGATGTCAGAGGGGCGAGTGCCTGCCAGACACCCCTCCCTCACAAGATGATGTGCAAGGGGAAATGCACACTGTCTTTGCTCAGGAAACATCTGGTTGATCCGCCAGTCCTCAAGCGGGTCGCTGGCTGTTTTATAAGTTAGTGGAACAGAATAGGATGGGAAGACATTGAGCTTCAGTGATTACTCAACCTCGCCAGCAAATTAGAAACTAAAATGAGATGTGAGGAAACGGCCTCCCTGGCAGGTCCTCTCCAGGGACTCAGCACCATTGCTGCGCAGTCACATTTCCTAGCTTGTAATGGAAAACGAATGCTGTTTACAAGAGCTTAAAGTAGCTGAAATGGGAACATGAGCCAAGCGGTGTCGTGGAGGGTGAACTCCTACTTGGAAGCTTTCAGCAGTCCAGTAATTATTCAATACCAGGCCTGAAATATAGGCTCCTAATGAAGAATATTATTCACTTTCCCTTGGAAAATGAAACACAACATTCATTGGTAAGCAAAATCCATGGCCACTTAAAAACAGATCCAGCCCCTCATAAGCTGTTTGACATAAAACAAAAGTTGCTGTATGTCCTTCACTGAGTTCTAAGTACCGGTTTTGTCCAGCTTGGCTTCCACTGGCTTTTTCTCAGTTTATGAACCACTAGAGAGGAATCAGGTAAAATAGATAGGAGAAAATGGATTTGGTGTGCTGCCCCCACCCCCACCAATCTCCATATCTGTCCCTAGGGTAATACAGGTTTTCCCAACTTTCAGGGTTTTGGTTTGCAAATGAAAAGGTCTCTTCTAGTCCTACTTTGCCTCCTGCCCTCTCCCCTCCCCAAGTTAAATCAATAATACCCTTCCAGTGTGTGGACTTTAAGAAGGTCAGTATAAGTCCTCCAAACATGTTGAATCAGAATTGTAAAGCAGAAAAATTTTAATAAAATAAACCAAAATAACGATAATAATAAATAACTGAAAGACAACAATTCTAGCTCTAAAAATTTCTAAAAATTCACTTGTTCTCAAAGTTCACTCTTTGATGAGAATTGGGTGGAACAAAAGATTACATGTAAATGTTTTGTACCCGTACCTTTAGGGCACTGTGGGCAAATTGAGATCATGGGGCTATAGGGCTGTTGCTACAAAACTGAGGCACTCATTCCTTCAGCAGATAGTTTTGAGTATTTTTTGTGTGTGTTCTCTATCTTGAGAAGATAGTTGGGAACAAGACAAAGTTCCATGCTCTTCTGGAGTCTATACATGAACAAGGATGAGAATGAAATCTAATGTGTATCAAGTGCTTATCCTGTGCCTGGGATTTAATAAGTGGTCAATAAATATTAGCTATCATTAGCTATTATAACCCCAATTGCACATATTTATCTGCCTCCCACTCTCCTACCTCCCTGCTTTGCCTCAGGCTGTTACATTTACCTATGAAGAAAATCTTCCTCCGGTTTTGTCAAATTTCTGCCCAATCAAGATTTATCATGAGGAATTCATTCATATGATCATGCAGGCTGAAAACTCCAAAAACTTCATTTAAAAGTTTTATCTTACTTAACATCTGTTTAATTGACTTGTCTTTTAACAATTATGTTTAGATTACTCATGAAAATGTTTCATGAAACATTAAACAACTAACCATCATCAAGTTATCTTTCTTCCTGATAAATTCTCCAATAGAGATAACATGAGCATGACTTTTAGTAAACCTAGGTAGAATAAAAACATTATATTTAATGCTAATAACACTAAATTTAATGCTTAAAATGCTGTTTTAATTAAACCAACAAAACCGAAATAGCTTTTATTTACTAAAGATTATCTCATATCATGTGATCTTGGAAAACATTTGGGTTAGTTTCTGTATTTCTGAAAGTATACTTGATTTATATGATGGCTGTTTATCTTTAAGTCAATTAAATAGAACTCTTTACAAATAAATTTTGACAATACCATCAGAGGCACAAAAAAAAAATCATACATCTATAACATACATATGTAGATGTACATAAGCATAAACACAGAGATTTATCATTTCATTTAAAAATTTTAGCCATGAGACCATTATGATAATACAAAACTCACTAGTTTATTTAAAAAAAAAAAAAAGTAGGATCCAAATTGTGTTTCTGGAATATGGAATACGATAAGTTTACCTGCTCAGATAGCTTTTTACTGATATTTGTGAAATACCATAGGTCTTTTTTTTCCCCCTCCTTCTGATAAGGTTCCTAGTGAAGACCAGGAAGAATACCTACATTTCAAAAGGCACAGAAAAAGAATGCATGTTCCACCAAAGAGGACTTTTGTGCCCCAAATCCAGATCTTTTTACAATACCTGCAAGCCTTTTGAGATAAATAGGGGAGGTTTGGGAATTGGTAAAAAGAAAAAGTAGGCTTTGAATTGTTTCAAGACCAAGATCTGCATTTCTGTCCTTAAAAAGACTCAATTTGTAAAAAAAAAAAAAAAAAAAAAAAAAAAAGTATAGTTGTTTGATTTCTCAAAGCACTGGTCGCAACTGGAATGATATGGAGACTGTCATCCATCCAGCTATGTTATTGTCAATTTGCTTCTTTATATTCAGGGAGAAGATCTTCAGGTAAGATGAAAGTTAAGAGAGTCCCATGTTCTAGACTGAGAGCTGTGTGTCTTAGGAATGTTTCATTAAATCCTTCCACAAAGGCTTCAGAACATTTTTCTTTCCCTCTGGGTACATAGCTTCATTTTAGCTTAGGAGGGAAAAAGGTTTCTATTACGTTCTATCAGCTTCCAATCTGACCAGCCTCTGACCATAGAGCTACTTTAAAAAAAAACAAAAAAACAAAAAACAAAATCCTTTTGACTATCTTGTCAGGTTTCAGCTGGACAAACAGTAAATATTCCCAGCAATACTGAATACTGAACAATCTCATGGGGACAAGTGGCATTCTCAAAGAAGAGTGCAAAAGATAGTACCCTCTCAGGATCCAGAACCACTTCCAGAAATAACCAAAATAAAGACTCAGATAATTCCCCTGGGAACTGGCAACAGTTTATAGAACTCTGGCTGCAAATGAGGTGCAACTCACATTTCAGTCCAGCCATATTTTGGGAGCTCCCAATCTGGCTTTTGCCAACCCAAGTTCTCAGGACACAAAACGAGACAAAATAAGGGGGAAATAGCTCTCCCTGTGAGAGAAAATATGGACAACCAGTCCATATCCACAAGTCAAAACCACAAGTCACAATTCAAAGATCAGATTCTCATGAATGTTTTTAGCCTGCCAATCTGAATGGGAAGGCAAAGTGAATTTTCACTTTCCTTTAATGACGAAGCATCACCACACATAGAGATACACAGAGATAGCGATAGGAAAGCTGACTCTGGTAAGAATTCTCACCTTTTATCGGCTTCTGCCAGTTTTCTCAGGGTCCATCTGTAGGCTCTGATGTGAATGGGGTGTCCCAGCAGGTCTCATCCTAGTCGCCAGAAACTGCAGAAGAGAAAAAGAAATTTTCTTCCTACCTTTCATGGTGAGCGTTTGGCTGAGACCCCCTTTTTCTCTAGGGCACCTCAAAAATGGTTAAAATTATTTATAAGTTAAAAGCTCTCCGCTGTGGCCACTGTAACTCGAGATTATCGTTATTAAGGTTAGCCTATTTGTTCAGCCTTAAAACAAAATTTTACTCACCTGAGGCCTCACAGCGGAACCAGTTCAGCTTAAGCTGGGCCCAGTTCGATCCCAGACCTAGTCTGCTTTCTAATTTGGACCCAGACCAATGCAGGCCCAGTCCTATTCCTAAAGGGCCCCAATCCAACTCCAGAATCAATCCAGTATCTGAGTCGAACATAGTCCGACCCCGGATTCAGTCCGGATTTTAAATCGGACCCCGGATTCAGTTCCGTTTTTAAATCGGACCCTAGCTGACCTTAAACACTGTCTAGTTTCTAACTCGGACCCAGTTTGACCACGGACCGGGGCCCGTTTCTAAGTCGGGCCCAGTCAGAGTTCCGCCAGTTTTCGGACCCAGTCTATAAAAAGAAGTAAAGTGAAGGCTCCTAAGGTAGGAACTGCAGAGCTAGGATCGGAGAGGGGCTCACCCACCGCCTCCAGGGGCAGCGAGAAAGCTTGGAGCTCAAGGGGCTCATCAGGTACTTACGCCCGGGTGCTCTCAGCTCCGAGGAGCCTTTTGGAGTCTCCTTCGGGTTCCTCTTCTGACACCAGAGCTGTTAAAAGACAAATTCAGGCATATTCAAAATTTCAAGAGTTTATCTGAGCAAAAATTGAATTGAATCAGGCAGCATCCACTCTAACAGGTAGAAAGGAAATCTCGAGGAGCTATTCTAAATGAACAACTTTTATAGGCAGAAGGCAGTGGGAACGAGAAAGTTAACGAGGCAAAATTAAAAAATGGGTTGGTCATTTTCCTTTAGGAGACGGTAAGAGCCTATCAGGCAGATTACCTAACTAGCGCTGATTAGGATATTTCTGATCAACTGCTTTAAGATTTCTCGGAAAGCCTACACTGTAATTAAGTCTTTGGTAACGTAGCACTTAGCATAGATAATACCACTTGGGGCCTGTTGTCTTGTTTTTAACAAGCAGTTAGCCACAAACTCCTAAAATATTATGTGTTCCCCCCCCCCATATAATGGTTATCACATTCCCTAATTATCCTAAACTATGCACATATTTCATGTCCTCTAGATTGCCAATTCTGTAGTGGAAGAATCGTTCTACCTTTATGAACTCCACTTCCTAGCACTGAACTTGTCATCGTGTAGAGAACAGTCATTCACATAACATGCTGTATAGTCCTTGTTCTGTTATTATATAATATGAAATGGAGCACATATTAAGTGTATCCAGAGACACAAAAATACATATAAATAGATTAGCAATATAAATAATTTTTCTGAAGCCTTCCTGTTTTGCTGGTTCTAAACTCTGAAAACCTAAACAGACAATGTCTTTCTATCTTCTCAAGCAAAAAATAAAATAAAATCTTCCTTGTAGCTGGGGAAGAATATGGAAAAAGAAACTTAGAAGAAAGCAGCCCTGCTTACATTTTTTTATAGGTCTTTTCTTTTTCTTTCCCATTTCTAGCTCCTGAAATGGCTCTGCTCTGATGGGCTGTGTGATACAGTCACACTGGAAGAGTATGTTGTACACCTGTGTGATACAGTCACACTGGAAGAGTATGTATGTAGGCATGTGCATGGATGTTCCCTACCCTTTTTTCCTGGTTAAACTTCAGAGGCTGATGCTCCGCTTTGGAAACCAGATTTGAGTGTAGGCTACTCTGCATGTTGCCTGACTGTGTAAGCACCTGGAATAGTAAGTACCCTCATGATGAAGTTGGACGGACTGTTAGAGAGGATGGAGTACCATGGGGAAAAATGAGCAGCTGTTAAGAATGAATAAATCTTATCAGGTCACACTCCTCAGCTTAAAATCCTTTGACGCTTACTGGTGTTTTGTGAAAAGCCTAAAATCTCTGCCATAGCTCTCAGAATCTCCCGTGGCTTGACTGCCTCCTACTTCAGGCATGTATGAGATTGCTCTCCTTCACCTCATTGCTCCAGCCATACTTCTTTTGGTAGTTCCTCAGACCTGACTGTTCTCCCACCTGAGGGGTTTTGTGCAAATGATTCCTTCCGAGTAGAACAGTTTTCTTCCTCAGCTTTCACCCAGCCTACTCCAAACTTGGTTAGTGCTTCCGGTTTTACAGCCTCTAGCACCTTTTACTGAATGAATAAATGACTTAGAGAAGGTTGCCCTTTCTCAAAACTCATCACCCTTCCAACAGCTTGTCTACTCTGTCTTCTTCACTCATCCCAGGAACCACCATTCCTATCCCCTTGCCAGATGGACTCTAGGCTCTGGAGAAATATCTGTGAAGTGATTACATGTCTCAAAGCTTTTAAAGATAATTCCCTGAGCCAACTGGGTGGTGCTACCAGAAACATGAGAACTGAATGGGCTCTTCCTGCTTTGTCTCTCCCAAATCCAGCTGGGAAATCAGGACGTTTGAAGAGCAGGCATTATAGATGGGATTCTGGGTGAGGAATCTCAGCCAGGAAGCCAGGCCAGGACTCTCACTGTGAAATAGGAACATTTTCAAGGGAAGTGACCCTCTGCTGGAACTCCTAAGTTCCAAGGTGGTCATTAACTTTGAATTGTTATACAATATAAATAATTTGCCTGTGGAAAAAATTTAGCACTGACAGTAGTGCTACTTTTTTCATTAAAATCCTGAAATCCTGACTAATCTCAGCTGGACTCAATCCAGACTGCACCATTTCTGAAACTTTAAAATATAACCTGTAGCCACCCCAGCAAAGACAGGCTTTAACAAAGACAGGAGCCTAGTACTTTAAAGGAAGGACCAATGGGAACATGGGGAATCCAGACCCCCCAAAATGATGACTTAGGGAAATAAGTTGGGTTTAGTTTTCTGAATATGTGTCATTTGGTCAATCTTCTTTAAATCATTTATTCACTCATTCAATTACCACTTAAGTGTCTACTATATATCATCCTAGAGGGCAATAATCAAAGTGAAATAACTGTTTCTACCCACAAAGATCTTATTATCTATTCAGAGACACAGACGTGGGAAAAATAAGGGAATGACAATATATTTTTAACTTTCAAATTCCAAATGACACATCCAGCCCCTGTGAAAAGGTATACTCTGAAGAGTCGGGTGCAACTTCTAAAGCACCAGTTCTATATTGTTTGTGCCTCTGGCTCCAAGGTTTTGTTTCCCATATAACCTCACAATTCAATGCTATACAAGGCTGTCTTCTCTAAATTAGCAGGCATAAATGCAAGAGCCTTAACTCCATTAATTATAGCAAACTTTGTGATTTTCTTCTAACCGCCTTACCTAGAAACTCAACATTCTTAGTATTCTCAGAGTTCTTAGCAAATTATCAAACGCCATTTAAAAGTATGGTTTGCATGACATGTCATGTTGATTCTCTGCCCAAAGACTAGAGTCTTAGTGCTTGTGTTTCAATGACTCTACGTAAAATTCCAACTTGATCTTTAGAACATGCAGCATTTAAGTTAGTTTATCTAAAATTAAACTTCAGCTATATTACTGATAATAATATTTTAATGATAAGTTTATGAAGTATACACTTGGTTGCATAAGTCTATCCACATGACAATGACTGGGGTGGGAATATGCACATGTTCTAGACTCATGAGATGGTGTGGGATTAATGAAAAGAAATCCTGTGTTTTTTTGTTTGTTTGTTTTTGTTTTTTTGTGGAGGGGGGGAGGGGTGCGGGAAGCTCAGCAGGAGCCTGGGAAGATACAGGCCTACCTTTTGCTGTTAGCAGCAGTCCTGCCACCATAAAGAGCCCTATGTCAAAGATAACTTGAAGAAAAAGAGAGCTGAATTCTAATGTCAGTTTGAGCACCTGTATCAACCCCTACCCAAGGCCACCTCTACACCTTGGCCTTGCACGCATGTGAGCCTGAAATTCTTTTTTATGTTCAAGTCTGTGAGTTAGGCTTGATGTGACCTGTAAATACAAAAGATCAAACTGATTCATTCTCACAAAAGGAACAAAGTAGGAAGGAAACTGCAGACAGGACAAATGTAAGCCACTCTGTATTTATTCGGTATTTAACACACATGCCTTCCCAGAGAGAAAATATACAATCTGAGGTATCCCATTTTAATAAATCCCCTGCTCTGGCTTTACATCCCGAATTTCTATGCCCATTAATCAAGGTTTGGTACTGTCACACACGCACAATAACTAAAATTTTTCCCTGAGATCATCAAGGCTATGCCACAGCATATCTTGCCCTACCAAAATTCAGGAGAAAACACAGGAAACTAGAAGTCATCTGGTGATGGAGGAGGCAGGCAACTTAGGTAGAATTCCTGAGAAAAAAGTGTAGAGTCAACCTAGCCACTAATTAATATTTCCCTGATGTGGACTCTCCAAACATTCTATAAGGGAAACACCTTATTGCATGTAAAGACACTTTATCACAATGCTGTGTGCAAAGCATCTTGGCTGGTGCTAACTACCAGCACCATCTTGATGCCTCAGTTGCCAATAAAATGCAGAGCTAGTGAGGTATGGACAGCCCTTCCCCAGTGGCATACAGGAAAGAGAAAAACATGTTATTCACATTATGTACCTGGTCAGGCCTAGAATGTTTTACAGAGTGGTTTGAAATCAAAACAGCATGTGATCCTCCATGAGCAGGAATAGGAAGAGACTTTTTGAATTATCACTTCAAATCCCAGCCAAATCAAGTCACCAAAGCTTAAGGCAAATGGATATCCACATAGTCTTCCAGTCTTGGTGCACTGAGATTCAACTCTGCTGGGAATGCAATTTCCAGCAACCCCACCTGAGTTGCAAGAAACCACATTCTGAGCAGGATCCAGTGTGCTAGGATCAGTCATTCTTACATTTTGTTGTCACTCCTCTACCCACCCATCCCCCTAAAATGGCACAATGGAATGATTGTGTTCCTTACTGAGGACTTCCCTTTTTAAAAAAAACAAGCAGAAGTTTCCCTAATGTGACCCATTTTCTATAGTAGAAGAAGGCAGCCGGTCCTGGGGTGGGGAGAGTGGGAAAGGAAGCCGGGCGTCAGGCACACGCACGGTCGGGGCCGATATGCTAGAGAGTATGCCAGCCTCTGAAGACGGAAAAGCGAAAGGAAGGCTGAGCGTCCATGGGGTGTGGCGCTTCTGGAGACATTATTCCATGGACACAAGGTTCCCAGTTGCCTTTCTTAGTTTTTCTTGAGGTAGGTCTCACAGGCTTTGGCCATGTCTTTCAAGAAGTTAGGAACTCCGTTCTGCAAAGCAAAGCAGACTGTCATTTCTAGGGCTTCATAGCAATCACTCCTGAGTCTTTGGGATGTGGCTATGGTAAACCAAGATGACTTTTGGAATGATAGAAGGCAGTAGGACCTTGGGCTGGATTTCAACAGAATGCTGCCTCAAGTAATGACAAAAGATAAGATCTAGGGAGGAGGTGAGAGTAGAGGACAGAGGCCACTGTCACAAGACAGTCTTAATATTTTGGTATTTGCTAGTAAAAAGTTAAGACATTTCTGAGACACCATTTCTTGGAAAGAAAAAGAAAAACAGGAGATGGGATTGGGCCGCGTTGTTCAATTCTTCTTCCAAAGAAATGAGAGAAAGGACTTGCTTTAGAGAATTAGAAAATGGTAAGAATTTGGGGGCAAGAGGAAGGATATATTATCATTTAGTTAGTGTTGGGCATCACGTAAGGCTTCTCCCAAACATTGTCTTATTTACCCCCACTCTATGAGGTAGGTAATATCCATCTCCATTGGGAAAAACTTGATGGCGTCCATAGATTACACAGTTAGAGCAGGGCCAGGACTCAAACTTGCACGGGTTTGACCCAAAACCTGTGTGCTTTCTCGCTTTCCCAGGGAATCTGTTGAGCCCTCCAGCCAGTAAGCAGGACTTGTACAAAGCAGGCTGAATGGTCCCCATGCACCCAGGCTCCTAGGCAGTCTTGAGTGATCTGGGCTACCACTGTAATTCCCTTCCCTTACAGTACAACAAGACAAAACAACAATAACAGACCTGGAGGCTTTCCATAGGCTTGGAGACAGCCGGTCGTCTCCTGAGCCAGGTCAGCCTGTCTTACCCCATAAGCAGATACAGGGTCCAAAGGCACCACTGTTCCTACAAGGAGCATGCTATTCTCTCGAGGTTCCAGAGAGTGATCCTGGCGGGGTCTCGGGGCGCCAGCAGGGAGGGGCTGGCATTCCAGCTAAGGATTCTTTGTCTTTTGTCCCAGCCTCATCCTGGGTGTTGGCAACCCAGTCCGAACCGTGGTCACTCAACCAAGCCGCTTCATAAAAGAACCTCATTAGGCTTGAGACAGCGTGTCTCTTCAGCCTGACAGCCCCATGGGCTAAGTCAACATTTGTCAAACACACTTCCCCCTCCTGCCTCCTGGGATCTTACCTTGGCGACCCAGTTAATGAGCCAGGACGGAATTTGGCCACCTGGGTTATCGAGGTAATACATAAAAACTAGAGGGGAAAAGAAAAGACAATTCAGAAGGGGAAAACATGTTAGAAAGATACAGCAACAAATCCTGCAAACCTTCCCCCTTTCGATTCAGACCCAGAAAGTAAGGAGGGCGGTAACACATAATTCAGGTGGGCTTCTCTCGTCTGCCTTCTCTTTGGGGATATTTATATACAAATATTTTTTAAAACATAGCCACAGGTACATTTTGCTGCTATTTATTAAAAGTCTAGCAAGTGCTAGACATTTGGGATATAGTCTCTTATTTAATTAATTCTCTCACTCATTATCCTAGCAATCCGAAGGAGCTGGTGAAATTCAGCCCCAGAATATAAATGATAAAATGGGGACTCAGAAGTTAGTTGACATGTCAAGGTGACAGATCTAACCAGCATCAGATTTTGCCTCAGACGCAAGACCACACATTCCAGCAGGACAGGTGGCCACATGCCCAGCTCTCCACCCCCAGCTCTTCTTGTAGTTTGAATTCAAGGTGGGCAGGCCCTGAGTCTCTGAGCTTTTGCTGGGCAGGAGCTGTGTCCCTGAGATAGTCCTGCCAGCTCTTCGCCCACCCACAGGTCCAGTGGCAATGAACCCACACAACCAGCCTGAAGTCATTTCTAAGCCTGATTGACATTCTGATTTTATCTGGACAATGAAAGAGTCAGTAAAGGATGAAGTGAATTAGATTTAAACATCCACCTTGCACCCTAGCCGAGTTTCTAGGACAAATTGAGCCTTACCCCAGGTGTCCATCCCTAGGTCGTTCTGCACCTCTACCCATTCTCTGATCTCCGGTAACAAGCATCACGCATTTACATGCCTCACAGTCACCGTGGCCTTCACACGGGCGGCCCTGGCCAGTGCACCAACATGAGCCCTGGCTTTACCTTTGCTCCCCTTCTTGCCATCGCTCTCGATTGCCAGGCTCTGCTTGTACCCCTTCACCCGGATCACGCCTGACCTCTCGGCGAACTGTGGTGCAGAGGTGCTCTGAGCCAGGACCACATGGATCTTCCGTCCTTCCATGTCCAGATCTCGCCGCTCCCGGATGTAGACATACTGCACCACCAGTCAAGGCATGACATCAATGCCAGCATTTCAGATGGGCAGAAGGAAAGCCCTACGAGCTCTACAAGCCTGAAGCAAAGGGAGGGGATTCTGTCCTTCCCACTTGGCATTTCTACCTACATATACGGTACTTCAGTTACCTGCCCTGTTTCCCTACCTGCACCGCTGGACTGTGCTTCCTACCACCTGGTATTCTGTGAATGACAGCATGATACTTTTAATTAGTGGGGAAGCCACTCCTCATCTCTCCAAGACGGTTCTGGGAGATATCAGAGGATTGGTCACCCACAAGCTGTGTGGTTCTGGGTTAGTTACTCAACTTCCCTGAGACTCAGTTTCCCTGTGCAGGAAAGGGGAGTAAACATAGTCCAGAAGATATGCTTGGCGGGGCATTACAGAAAGACAAGCAGGATAAGTACTCGATAAACAATGAGGTCACTCGCTTTGTCTTGCCCTCCTCCAAAGCTCTAATACTGACCTCTGTACACAGAGGACAGTCCAGCAATGTTATAACTGGTACTCATAGGAAGACACACGAATACCTGAATATTTAGCAGGCAGAGGTCCTCTCTAGGTTAACACTGGTTCACCAAGAATAACAGAATCATTTCATCTCAGCAAACACAGAATAACCACTATGTCTATGGCACTATTCTAGGAAGATAACCCTAAGAAACAACAAGTCACCACCTGTTGAGCCCTCACAATGTAATGAACATTATGTGCTTTACATACAGCATTACTTTTGATTCTGACAAAGTCCTTGTGAGTTCAGTATATGCATCCCCATATTACAGTTGACAAAATTACATCAAAGATGTAAAGAAACTTACCCAAGATCCCATAGCCCAGCTGAAGTAATGAAACCTGAATTTGAACCCAGATGTGGCTTCAAAACCTAGTTAGGCTTTCATAGCTGGACAGAGTTCACCATTTTGTGCATTATACTTTCAAATGGCAGAATTTTAAGTTTAATGCTAGAAGGAATTAAAAGCCTAAGGCAGTAAAAAAAAAAGTCACTCTCAATAGAACACAGTTACACTTACTGTAACAGCAACAACCACAGCCCCATGACACCTCAGAGTCTACACCCACAGCTGTCCCACCCTTCACTCAGGCACCCTGCAGGGTGGTCTATTACCCCCACTCTCTATGTACTGATAGGAAAGTTCTTAAATGTTTTAGGGGAAAATAATGTTGCTTTGGCTCTGGTTTTCCTCTCTCCCACATCACAGCAAATACTGTCCTACTTTCTCCCGCAGTTTACTCAGCTCATGTGATAGACATCACCTGACACTCCGCTGATAAAAAATTAACTTGACATATTGATTAAAATATTGAAGGGTTAGAAGGTCCAGTGTGCCATAGCTGAGGCCCAGAGATGTGAAAGGTCTTTTCCAAGGTCACATGGCAAACCAGAAAATGGGCACACACTCAACCTGGGCTCTTTCCTCTAAAACTAATTTTTTTTTTTCAATCACTGTACTATTATCATTCTCAAAAATTTAACAACCCTTGTTAGAGAGATATATACGCATATATAAAGACTAAGAAACTCATTATGGGATTGTGTGACATTGGAAAGCCAATGAAATAAAAGGTTAAGGAGTCCCAAGTGTCACTCCTAAAAATACCTACCTAGCAGTGTCCCTAGCAGTGAGGTAAGAGAGGTAGGATCATGGCTTGGTCAAGACTTCTATCTCTGGAGACAACTGGACCTGGGTTCCGACCCACCTTTTCCACCCACCATCTGTGTGAACCTGAGCAAAGTTGTGAACTTCTCTTTGCCTCAGTTTTCTTAACTGTGAAGTGGGAGTGATGATGCCTACCTCACACAGTTGTTGGTAGGATTAGAGAAAACCACATAAAATCTAAGAGAGTAAGTAATCCACCAGTTGCTGAGCTGTATGCAAACTATCTAGCAGTGTGTGGGAATTGTACCAAGAGATAAACCCCTATAGAGTTTATAATCTAGTTGGGGCCAGGGTAAACACAGATACTTAGACACAAAAACACATACAAACAATACACATAAAATACACCTACATTCTCCCTCTCTTTCTAGGGAATAATTGTTCAGAACATACAAACTTATAGAATGTTAGAGCTAAAAAAGATCCCAGCAGTCACCTAATTTCAGTGATTTCCAAAATATATTTTTTAATCCACAAGACTCTCTGCTAAAACGATCTTATATAGAAATTCAGTGTGTAAAACACCCAGCTGCTGTGATTAAAGAAGACAGTGAAGGATAAAATACACTGCCTATCAGTCATCCTACCCCAGCCTGCCCACCCAGCAAATTTCCATCCCACCCTCCCATGCTAGTCCTAAGCAAGCTTCTCGGAACCTTAGAGTGCCAGCTATAGCTCCCCACATTTCCATTCAACTGCTTCATATCATAAATGAGGAGATTGAGGGGAAGAAGCATATACCCAGTGTCCAGAGCCAGTAGTTAGGGAGGGATCACTGTGGGTTCAATAAAACACGAAGGGGAATAAAAGAGCTGGAATTGTGGGGGCCTGAGTTCCAGTTCCCTCTCTGCCACTAACCACCTATATGTATGTCTCTGTCACTTTACATCTTTATTGATTGAGGGAGTGTATCAAACATTCTTCATCAAAAGTTCTTGCCAGGTCTCCAATTCTGTGGCTTAATAATTTTAAGCCCTAAGAAAGCTCTCAGTAAAGTATGAGCTTCCCTCCAATGACCACAATTATAGATGCTCCACGTGGTCAGGCCCAGAAATCACACTCCGAGGTCTCCTTAAAGCCACATAAGGAGCAATACCTTTAACAGAAGCTTCTGCAAGAATCAGAGACAACGTTGTCCACACCTGCTTGGATATACTACCATCAGGCGATGGGTATGGGGCACAGCAGCACTTAGAAAGCTGATTGATGAAACACCTTGAGAAAGGATACATCCCTGTTGGACATGGGGAAAGGGTATGCCACTTCCCAGTAGACCACACTCTTGCCATCACATTCTTTTTCATAGAGCTCTAAGGAGAAAAAAAGAAGTAAGGCATCTGGAAGCCTCTTTGGCTTCAATTAATAAGAAGCTTACGTACGATGACCTTGTAGTGTATGATAAACCACTGATGCATAAGGCACAGAATTCTAGAAAAAGCCAGGCAGATTCATTACCACTGAAAGCTTGTTGCCTAGGTGCACAGTCCAGTAGATATAAAACACAGTAAAAATGAAAGACCCCAACAAAAATTTGTCTATCTCATAACATAAGTTTCTCTGATAGAGTGCAACACAACACAATCAGGCATCCAAAAATAAAATTTCAGGTTTTAAAATCAGGGTAACCACCAGATGTCACTAGAGTACCAATAGTTTTGCTTTTGAGCCGTTTCTTCCCTCTAGAGTTTAGGCCAGTACAGCTGGCCCCAGACTGAGTCACTAGTCTAGTGTAGTTAGCTGCAAAATGACGGTGTCTTTCCTAAACAGCTAGAAAATGGCATAACAGTGGCTTCTCTCCTGTGTTTCTTTACACTATTCCACAACTACAGTAACCAAATCTCCTTAACATTCCATCATGCTATTGTGTGCAGGTATCAGCCAAATCTTGGAGGGAGATAACAAAGGACTTTGATGACATGCATACTCTCCAACCCCAAGCTGTGCAGTGAGCTTCTCCTTAAGCCAAGGCTGCTGAAGTAACCAAGAGAGTCCCTTGAGGAGATGCTGATGGGGAAAATGCATTAAATTAATTCAGCTTTTAAAAGAAAATATATTAGAAGTAGACCATGGATTAAAGAGCTTATCGGCCCACTGATGCCACAAGAGGCTGAGACACCTGTTGTTTTTGCATGCTCAGCACTGACTCTCCTTCAGGGCCTTACCCTTCCCCTCCTTCTTGGCTATGTGGTTTAAGCAGAACTGTCTCAGTGGTAGTTTCGGGACTGGGGAAATGAGCAAGACATGGCCATGGGGATTAGTTCAGAGGTAGTGCCCCTGGGCCAGCATCTTAGCTTGCCACCCCAGCAGGTTTAGGCTGAAAAGTGGTTATTAAAGGCTCACAGGTAGCTCACAGGATATCCAGGAGGACCAGAGCTAGGTTTAGAACCTGAGGATTGTTCCGGAGAAGCCAATCTGCTGCTGCCACCGAACTAGACACCATAGTGTGACCTGTTGATGCTGGGTACAAAACATCAGATCTCTGTAACTATTTACCCCAAGTCAGATGCTTAGCTGTGACCATAACCAGAAAATGGATTCTGCATGCCACCTGCTTCCTCATGTTACTCTTCCCAAACTGAAGCCACATGTGCATCTTATAGGCAACTTCTGTATCACATGACTGAACCGTGGCTGCTAGGGAGACTGGGACAGTCTGGTTTCACCCTTGGATGGGTGAGCATCATAATTCCTCCCAGATAGGAAGGGTATTTGAAAAAACTAAGTGATGCAAAACCATGACAAATGTCCACCGGAAATAGGCACATGGTCCATGCTTGCTGAGCCAACAAAAACCAATCCTGGGGCTCTGGCTGCCATCAGTAGGAAAGTGGAATTCTTGTTCTGGCTTCTCTGGGGTTACTTATATCAGAGTCCTCAACTCCCAGGCTGTCGATCGGTACCAGTTGGTGAACCGGGCCACACAGCAGGAGGTGAGCAGCAGGCAAGCAAGAGAAGCTGAATTTTATTTGCAGCCTCCCCGGTCTAGTAGCACGCCGTCAGCTCCACGTCAGACCATTAGGCATTAGATTCTCATAGGCGCACCGTTCTCTGGTGCCAAAAAAGGTTGGGGACCACTGATTTATAATTTAGGCCTGGATCTTCTGATGGCTATCTTTACTATGACATAGGAATCTGCCTGAGAATTAGGTCAACACAGAAGAAAACAGAGTCAAGAGATGAAGTAATTATTTAAGTATTAGATGCAACTGTCTTAGAAGCCAGAGACCCATGGAGTTTCTAATGCCTTGAACCAGTAAACTCTTTTTCCTTTTCTTACACTAGCATTTGTTAGCTTTTGGTTACTTGCACCCAAGAGTTCTGAGTATAGCAAGGGTCTTTCAGAGGTTATGTGCCCCTTGGCAACTGCAGTTCTATACCACTGTGACTGAGATGGCAGAGGCCAACCCCACCTCTAGTGGCAGGAAGGTCCCATATTTAATGTCTTTCATAACTATCCATCACTTATGGTGTGAAATCTAAGACTGCAGGATGGTAGCCAGTCTAGGCCCTTAGGGATGTGAACCCCCTCCTCACCCTAGCTCCAGATTCTGCTATCAAGTAGCTCATGGTTTTGAACACTGTTTCATGCTGTTTCGTGCTCTCCTGACTTTACTTCATGCTGTTCCCTGGGCCTGGAATGCCCTAGCACCACTCATCCCTTTACCCTCTCACCTCCTCACATATATGGATTCTTTTTGTTTATAAAACTTTGATTCAACTTCTGAAGCAAAGCTTAGCCGCCACCTCCTCTAGGAAGCCTTCCATGAGACCTAGGTATATAGGATGGCAACCAACTTACAGAGAGAAGTAGCCCTAAGAGCAAACTGGAGAGTATGCAAGGAGCCAGTCCTAGGAATTACATAGGCACAGTTCAGCCCAGCACTTAAGACTTCTATGCCAAAATTAAAAATGGAACATAACATACAATTTAAACCTACTGCTTTATACTGGGTAGGATAAATAACAATACAGTCTACTTTCTAATTGACTTTTTGAAAATAGCAGGTGTTACTCACCATTAACATACTGGTCCCACTGTTTTCTGTAGTCTAAGTCCATGTAGACATCTGCAAGCAGAGCTGGTGGGCAATCCTCCAGGACACCAAAGACTTTATACTCATAAAGTCCAGTCTTCTGTAGAAACAGAACAGGCAGTAACAATCTATTGATTCCCAAACTGAGAGAGCTGGGTTACACAGCATATGAAAAGCAGCCGAGGATGGCATTCATGCAACACCATTTACTTAGCACCTCCCTGTGATCTTGGTGATACAATGGTGAAAAAGCAGATGAGGCCCTGCTCTCATGGGTCTTGAATTCACCTAGATGCATCAGTGGTGGTGGTAGCTATAACCAGTATCCAGCTAGTTTAAGTAGGAAACAAAAGGGGTTATGTGATAATTGGTGCTTGATTTGGGGGAGGGAGTTTTACATAATCGGAAGGTCAGGTAAGACCTCTATGAGGGATGACATTTATCAGAACATCTTGTTTTAAATATTAAAAGGAACCATTCATGGGAAGGTGGGGAAAATCCATTCCTGGAGGGGAAGGCCCTCTGACTGATAGATCAGCATGCCCTAAGAGCAAAAATCAGGGAGTCTGAAGAACTATAGATGGGGGAGTGGTAGAAGCTGAGTGAGGTCAGAGAGGTAGTGGGGCTGGGCCCCAAAGGGATTTGTAACCCAGGGTAAAGGTTAACTATTTTGTTCTTGCTGCTATAGAAAAATCGATGGCTTCAAACAAGGGATGACTTCAAACATGGCATGACTTCCAAAGGATGATTCTTGCCACTTGGTAAAAACAGATCATAAGGGAGCAAGTAGATGGTTTAGAATACCAGCACAATAGTCCTGATAAGAGATGATAGTGATTTGAACAGGGGGTAACAAGGATGATGGAGAGAAGTCAGTGACTTAGGGATATCTTTTGAAAGTAATGTTGGCAGGAATTGCTGACAGATTGGCTGTGGGGAAAGAGAAAGCAAAGAATTGAGGCTCTCAGAACCTTTGTTTAAACAACCAGGGAAATGAGTTAGGAAAAAACTTGGGGGAAGAGGTGACTGCTGGGCTGTGGGGTAATCAAGGGCTTGACTTCTGAGTTAGAGATGCTTATTAAACATCCAAGTGGGGGATGTCATACAGGCAACTAACATTCAGGAGACAGGTGCTTACTATTTTAAATAATCATGGGGCATAATGAAACCTAACATTGTTTTATCAATTCTGAGACAGAATTTTTCAGCAACTGCTTTGTTTTATATATAAAGGACTTGTTGTATAAAGGACTAAAAAGGAGGAGAAACATCATTTTCAGGTCATATTACCTCCTTTAACTCAGAAAAAGATCATTGTTAGAGAAGATAGTGACAATGTATACATACACACATTTACAGCCACACGTTTTAATTAACTTTGGAAGGCAATTAGCTCCTTGTTCAGCAATATTGGGGCTCCATTTTCTATACATATTGAGCAAAAGAGGTAATTATGTCTTGAGGTAATTATCTCTCCAACCTTTAATGAGTTATCCTAGGTTTTTAAGATAAACTGTTTCCTTAAACTGGTTCCCTTCCCCTCCTGAATGTAGTACCAGCTCTAGTGACCTCAGTCGTATACATATCACAGATAAGAAAACAGAAGCCCTCTACGAAGAGAAAAATAGAACATGTGATTTGCGTGCATACAGAAGAATGAACTATTGTGACGACTTCCTTTATACACTCCCTCTGAGGCAGAACTGAGAAATGCCAGAACTCCAGAGAAACAAAATGCTCCATAACACCTTTCCTTGCCTATCGATAAAATGTTCTTTTCAAGTGCAGACAGCCCCACCCAAATTCTTGGATCTAAGTTCATTTTCAATCATTATTTCTTTTAAAAAAGGATCTAGGCAAACATGCTCATGGTTTTATTTTGTCTTTTAAACAATAAAGCGAACTTTTTAATAATTATAGAAATAATTCATATTCATATGGGAAAATTGGAAAATGTCAAAAAGAATAAAGAAAATAAAAATGGCATGTAACCCCATAATTCATAAATATCTACTGGTAATATCTGACATACTTCTTTTAAGTAAACTAATACCTTCTATATGTTACAAAATGAGAATAATATGCTATAAACAGCTTGTATTCTTATTTTTAACAATATTACATTGAAGCTATAGAGAGAGAGATCACACCTAATTTAATTATTTTCTTAGGTTATTTCCATTTCCAAATATTTTTACAAATAAAAATAAAAATATTGCTGAAATAACCTATTTTTCGCATGAACCACCTTGGTCCATAATTCCAATTTTTTTGTTAGCAAAGCTTCTTTTGAGATAAATCATATGGTAAAGAGTATTAACATTTTAAGGGTCTTTATACTTTTTATAAACCTTTAAGAAAGTTTGTACCAATTTATACTCTTAACCAGTGAGCATCTCACCAGGATTGGGTGCCAGTGTTTGCACAAACAATTTGATAAGAAAAGGCATAAGTCTTAGCTTAGTTTGGACAAAGTTTTTATTATTGATTGATCTCTTCAAAGTCAGAGATATAAACTCTCTGCAACATTTGTTGCAGATAATTTTCTAAGCTTACTAACATTTCAATAATTTATTTCAAATATCTTAAGAGATTTTCTTGGCTTTTCCTAAAGCTCCTCCAGAAAACCATGACTTAGAATGGCTACATTTACTTATCGCACTATAAAACACATTGTATACTTGTCTAGTGCTCCACTTATAAGACATTTGATTTCCTATACATCAGATTGTAGAAGAATTATTCAATAGTATGGAATCAGTCAAGATCTTATATAGAATATAATTACCAGAAGATGCAGATAATACTCCTTTCTTTTGTGCTAAAAGAATCCCTATGGTGAATATAGTTAATAATCTTATAATAATGATGTAAGGTGTCAGATGGGTTTTGGACTTATCGGGGTGATCAGTTCATAAGTTATACAAGTGTCTAATCACTATGTTGTATACCTGAAACTGATATAATATTGTATGTCAAGTGTACTTGAAGAAATTTTTGATTATTTAAAAAAACAAACAAAACCAAAATAAACAAAAATTAAAAAGACACCCATCACGGTTAAAAAAAAAGAAGAAGAAGAGCCCTATAGCAATGTACACAGCTAGAGGCAGCCATATGACAAACACCTTCTTCCTTTTCTAAATATGAATATTTGGAGCTGCAGCAGCTATTTTGTGATGAAGAGGTAACAAACACAAGAAGACAGAGTGAAAAGACTCAAAGAGTTTTATTGGCATTATTGATTGGTAAACCAATGCCAGCAACTATTGACCTCTGAACTACTTGTTAAGTAAAAAAACTAAACCTCTCTTAAAGTCATTCTTAGTCTAGTTTTCTGTTACTTGCAGCTAAGAGTAATCCTAACTGATTCAAGTGATCCTTCCTGACAATAAATTTGACTTGAGTCCTGTGATCTGGGAAAACAGTGGAGGTTCAGAAATCCTCCTACCTTTGTGTTCCAAAAAAGAACTTATTGTAAAGAACCAACATTCCCCAACATGAATTAGGTAAGACTCACAGATCCCCCTGCCCCATTTACCTATGACAAGGCCAGACACAGACCCACTAAGTCAGGGGTCCCCAACCCCGAATAGCAGTTTGTGGCCTGTTAGGAACTTGGCCTTACAGCAGGAGGTGAGCAGTGGGCTAACAAGTGAAGGTTCATTTGTATTTGCAGCTGTTCCCCAGCGCTAGCATCACCACTTCAGCTCCACCTCAGACTATTAGGCATTAGATTCTCATAGGAGCACTGGCCCCTGATGCCGAAAAGGCTGGAGACCGCTGCTCTAGACCCTTTCTTTGCCTCATAAATGATTAGCTGAACTGTTTTACTCCACTGATCAATCAAAACAAAATGCTGTTAACCAGACTGGTTAAGCTTCTTTCCTTCTTCTAGGCCCCTAAGCTTTAGACTACTCTCAGCCTGAGCCAGCATACAACCCCTCCTGATAACAGACTAGCCTCATGGTGAAATAGTCTCTGATCTCCTATCCAGTCATGATGACACCTTTCATCTCACTTCCCCACATCTGGTTTCTACAAAAGAAAAAAACTCTTTGCCTAACTCTTGAGACACTCACAGTCCTTAACGGTCAAAGGTTCTCCCTATTACAACAATCCCTTCCTCCACTTTGTAAAAATCCTTTTGAATGAAAGTCTCTCCTTTCTAAGTCTTGATTTGTTTTTTCTTTGACATTACTCTGAAGTAGAAAAGTAGATTGACAGAATAGTGCTCATAAGATTTATGAATATTTACAATTATGTATAAATTCATTAAAACAGTACAGAAGTACATAAGCATTGTTAAGATGCATTGCCAAGGAAGGGAAGAGATAATGGAAACTGTAAATGAACATTAAATACAGGTATTTTTAGTTTTGCACAGAGATATCTAAAACTCCATACATTCTGTTATAAAAAGTGCCATCTCCTTCCACTAAGTAACCCAGAAAAAAATTATAAACTTGCTGGAACTCACTACATTCCGGCCCTGAGCAGAAATCAGGCATAGGCTGGCTTTTCAATGGAACGTGCTTCCTTTGGACCTGTCAGCAATCACTGCAAAAGCCATGTAGTCTGCATTTGAAGTTTTCCATCACTTTGACCTGCTATAAATGATTCCAATAATACCAGTAATTGTTTCTCTATGCACAGTACAGTTTCCAGTTTCATATTCATTATCTCATGTAATCTTTAACATAGCCCTGTGATGTAGATGGGAACACTAGTGTTTACCCCCATTTTAGGTGAAGAAAGCTCAGAGAGGCTAAATTACTTACCTGAGTCCTACAGCTACTATACTTGGGGCAACCAGAAAGGCAACACCAGTCACTTCTACTTTCCACAACGTCTCCTTATTTAGCTCTTCTCAGTCTGCATGTTTTCTCCAAACCATTGTTCCAAACCACAAGTCAATGATTAAGTTAAAGAGAAACCATGACATAAAACCTTAGAGCCAGAAGGGGCCTTAGACCCTTGATGTAAAAGATGTCAGTGACTTGCCAAGGGTCAGCAGATACACTGTGGGGGGTAAAGCCTGGATGGGAACCTGTTCCTTCAGGGCCCCAAGACAGTGTGCCTGCCCGAGACCACCCAGGAAGGACATCCCGCTGAGATGTCCCCCTGAATCCCTAATCCTGGTATTTGTCCAACAGGCCTCCAACTACCAGAAGAAGTATTTTTTAGATGCTGCTTCTGGAGGGTTCAGATAACAACGGAGGCAAAGGGAAGAATGGAGAAAGGATGAATGCTGTCACTTCCAAAGGACTAGGGCTTTGTTTTCTTTCTTTGTATTGTTCCAAAAAGTCATCTCAAAAACCTCGTAACCAGAAAATACTGCCTGGTGGATACGGCAAGAGAGAGCCACAGCCCAGGTAGGGTCTAAACTCTTCCTCCGGCTTGCCAGCTTTGCTTTCCTCAGCAGCACAGCAGGTCTAGTAAGAGTTTCTACTGAAGGGAACAATTATGAGGATTAAATTAGATAATACATCTAAAGTTCTTAGTGTGATGCCTAGAACATAAAAAGTACTTTGTATTAGATATCATTTTCATTAATAAAGTTGGAATGCTTAGCTCCTTTTTCCAGATTGAAGAACTCAGGATTCAGAACTATAACATAATACACATTTTGAGGGAAACTAACATCTATGGAGTATCTGCTCTAAGCTGGCACCGTGCTTGGTGATTAATATTCTCACTAACCCTGTGATGTAAGCATGTTATTATCTCCATTTTATAAATGCAGAAATGGAGGTGGGTGGAGGCATGGTTTGGCAACTTGCTAAATTACGGAATGTGCTAATCTTTGAGATGTTCTGTTATTCTGGATAACCTGTTTACACATCTAGCTGTGTAGACAAGTGGCTATCCAAATACATGAAAGGAAACTATTCAATTTCTTTTCAATTTAATTTATAGGGTTAAAATATTTTGAGAAACATTACTACCAATAATGAAACATTTATTTATCCTAATAAAATCTGGAAGAGCTCATATATGTTCATATATGAAAAATATCAAAATGCGATGTTTGCATTTGATACTGCAATTCCCAGAGAGAGGCAATCCCTAGTGGACCCCCTTCCCCCTATGCATCCTCTCACTCATTCTCTTCAATTTATGGTTATTTTCTGCATTTACATCACTAACTACAAGATAGCCTGATGAGTCACATTTCTCTAATCCTGTAAATGCACAGTGAATTTTCTTTGCCTCTCACAGAAAAGCTCATTGCCATTCCTCAGAGGAACAGGAAGCCTTCCCGATCAATGACTGTGGAAGCTCTCCAACTCCAGCCACTCTGGCAAGTTACAGACTTAGATTGTATAAAAAGTAAGCATTTTTCACCCAAGAGAATCCATTCTAATGGCAGGAGTCAAAGCTGCAGCTGCCACTGGGAAGTGTGTACCAAGACCATATGAAGAAAGACAGTTGACAAAATGGGATCTAATCTTTTAGATTTCTCTGTGAAAACATGGTAGGTTCAATCCCTTAGGACTGTAGATAGCTAGGTAAAATAGTAATGATAGCCGATACTGAATATCAGACACTGGGCTAAGTGCTTCACAATCTACACGATGATAATATGAGATATAGACCATCAGTAAACCCATTTTTTAGACAAAAAAAAACTGAACCTCAAAGAAGTTTTGAGAAACAGCAGGAAAAGGTAAATCTATAGAGATAGGAGGTAGATTGGTGGTTGTCTGGGACTGGGAGTGGGAACAGGGAGTGACTGCAAATGGGCAAGAGGTTTCTTTCAGGGGGGTGACACAAATGTTCTAAAATTAGATTGTGGTGAAGGTTACATAACTCCATAAATTTACTAAAAATCATTGAATTGTACTTAAAATGAGTGAATTGCATAGTATATAAATGATACTCAAAAAAGTTCATATAAAGGATACCCCAATAAATAAAAAGAGAGGCTATGAAATTCACCCAGGGTCACACAACTAATAATGGTCGAACATGGACATAAAAACAAGTGATTTTATAGCGGAGTTCATGATCTGTGATATTCCCTCCAAACTGTCTCTGACCTCTCCAAACAGATTGTTAGAGTGCATATAGCTATAGTTAGCATGACCATATAATTACTGGGATCCAGTGAAAGACACAAAGCTAGGCTTATACCTGTACACAAAAGTTGGGGTCCTGCTCACCCTCTCCTCGTTCCTCCAAGTCTAAATCTTAGGACCAGCATTCTCATGCTGCTTTATACCACATGTTCCTCTGAGAGAGAAGTAAGGAAGAGAACTGAGGCTCTAACATAGCTATCCAGTTGTGTATGCTCAAGAGAGATGGAAAAGGGGGGGGGGCGGGTAGAAGCGAGCACTGGCCTTGGTCTGTGGCAGGAAGTAGAATGGCACCCAGAGATGCTGAGCTTTAAGGCATGGTAGCCTTACCCACTAGTGAAACATGGCTCAGGAAGTGTCCGGATTTCAATAAGGCATCTACCAATCACACTGCTAACTGCTCCTCCCTTAGGAGAGAGACAAGGGTGCAAGAAGGGAGCGGAATGGTCCTGTGATCCTGCAGTAAAGGAGCTCACTGTACAAATCGGATTATGATCCCACTTGGGGAATGGCAGTGGAAGCTTCTCACACACTGAGGTAAATCTGTTCTCATGGGAGTTAAATCTGTGCTTCCCTTCTGAAAGGCCAAACTTTCTCTCAGCCCAGCCTGGATAGATTTTTCCAGTAATGCCAGGCTTTTAGTATTTTAGTAGGTCAACAGCACAGAAAAAGCGGTCCCTGGGAAAGTACTGTCTGTTCCTCACCAAACTCTTTGATTAGAAGACCTATCAAAGGAGAAAGGCACAATGTAGGCAGTTTCTTCTCATAGTGCCAGACATTTAGATTTAAAAAACATAACAAGTTCAAGACATCAGCCAGATCTTTTCATTTACTTGGGTTTAAACATTGGGTCCAACATTTACTTGGGTCTAAACTGAAGATGTAAGCCTCTGCGCACAGGTTTCATACTGTCTATTTAGTATGCTGTGGTGTCTGTTGACACGGTAACAGAGCCCAGAGCTCCAGCAAGACCTGACTGCAGATCACTGGGACGACTTTTGTAAGTGACCCACCTCCCTTCTCTGCTCGGGGAACTTCTCAGCCAGCACTGCTCAAGGGACCACATTCACTCCCAAGAGGCCACTAAACTAAAAATCAGGCCGATGAGCCCTGAACAATGCTTTTGTCTTGAGATACTCTTTTCCTCTCACTGTTATCTTTCCATTGCTTCTCACCTCTAGGGCACTCTCCTGCTTGTCAATGTCAAAACCCCCCTGAGCACCATGCTAGATGCTCCCCAAATGTCAGTGGTTCTCAAAGAATGGCCCCTGGACCAGGAGCTTCCACATCGCTTGGAAACTGGTTAAAAATAAAATGCAAATGATGATGATGGCAGTGATGTGACGATGATGCAAACTCTCTTGTCGCACACCAGACCTACTGAATCAGAAACTCTGAGGGAAGGGTATCCACTCTGAACTTAACAGGTCCCGCAGGGGATTCTGATTATGATCAAGTTTGATCACGTATCATGTCACTCAATGATTGCTGAGAGGACCAGAATCCTGACAGGTAACTATTATTCTTGTTTTGCAAATGAAGAAGCTGAGATTTCAAAATGAAAAAGTATCCGACCAATATCACCCAGATGGTAAGTGGGGTTTGGCCTCCAACCCTCCCTGGCCACCCTCCCACCTCAGCTTCATCTCAGTCCTGTGGTCTTCTGGCTCTTCCTGAAAAGCTCAGCCTAGCTGGGACTTTGCACTCAGTGTTCCCTCTACTGAGTGGTTGAAACCCCAGCATGCTCATTTGAATCTCCTGGGAAGCTTTAACATAAAAAAATAAATAAATATAAAATAAAATAAATATTATGAATCATTTCAAACAAACACAAACGTAGAGAGAACAGAATAATTAACCTCTATCAGAACTGTGAGCTTTTCAACAGAACCACCCAATTCGGGACCCCAGATCAATTAAATCTGAGACTCTAGGGTGGGGTTTGGTGACAGCCTTGGACTTGAGCTTTCAGTAACAATCTCTAGTACATTCCACTCCCAGATATTTACAAGATGCAATCTCTCACTTCATTTTTCTCTCTCCTCATGGAGGGGCTTTCCAAACTTCCTTATTAAAACACATCACGTCACCCCTAGCTACTCTGCCATATACCATCTCTCTTTCCCTTTACCCCGCTTTAACCTTCTTCATGGCATTTTTCAGCCAACATTTCATTATACACTATGGGTTTATTCTCAGCAGTGAATGCAGTTAATTTTTTTTAAAAGAAGCTCATTTATTGAAGCAGCAGCTCCATTGTCCCACTCCCTGCTTGTCCCTAGTGCCTGTGAGGGCAGCAGCACATAGCAGGCATTTGATGAATATCTTCTGAATGGATGAATGGATGACACTGGTACAGAATAGAGATTTTAACTCAAGACTATCTATCTCCAAAGCTAATGCTGGCAGCTTTGGCCTAGTTTTGCTTAGCCTCCAGAAAGAGAATATAGTTCTTGCCTTGAAGCAGACCGTACATTTGGTACAGAGTTTATCCAAGTAGTTACCAGTTACGAGGTCTTGTGTGGCTCACTTAACAACTCTAGGTCTTATTTCTATCTATGAAATAGGAAAATCAGCCTGTCTCTGCCTATTTTCCAGATTTGTTTAGAGGCGTAATGAAACGTACCTATGACAGTATTTAGAAATAAGAAGACCATGTGAAGGCAAGTTATTATCATTACAACCTGGGGAGGAAAAAAGAAGAGAGGAAGGAAACAGAGTGGATAAGGAAAGTAGAAAAAATAAGTGAAAAAAAAAAAATGGTGTCAGAATGGTTTCAAAGAAATTTTCTACGTTTAAAATTCTGTGATTTAAGAGAAAAATAGAAAATTAAAAAGAAAATAAATGACAAAATATTGTATGTCAAAAGCTGCCATCTGTCCAAGAAAATAATCCAGAATTATTTGTTTACTAAAAAAGCTACACCTATTTTACTCATAAAATGTAATCTAGTTGGTGTATTGAAAACTTTTTCAAGCACTTTTGACACTTACTTCAGTCTTTTCAAAACATATAATAACAACGTCATTATAGCATCATTTAGATCATGAGCACAGCTCACCATAGACCAATCACAGACAGATATAGATGGTCCAGACACTCAGGAGGTTATTCCAGAGGGACTCACCGGCCTGGTGGACTGAATAAAAGCCACTGTAAAGTCTGTGTACCCTGAGAAGGAAGGATGTCTGATTCTTCCTATCCTGTAGATTCCACGTGGTACCCCCGATAAAGTAGTTAATGTGTTTTGTATTCAAGTCGTGTTGGACTGGCTTGATCATGATCAGGGTATTGAACCACTGAATATGCCCCTGATCCAGGTCAGGGTAAAAACTTCGATGAAGAGGGCCCCTTTTGCATAGGCACTACATGTAACCTTACTGCTGCAAAATCGGGCAATCCAGGAAGACTTATCAGAATATCTGTCTCACTTTCCCCTTATAGGTCTTACACATGCCAAGGAACTAGTGTAATTAATAAGAAAATGGGGAAAGATAGAGGGGCGAATCGGGAATCCACCCCAGCAGAGTGGAAGTCTTTAGATGGTTATTAAGAAATAGGATGAATGAAGCAGATATTGATGGAGTTGAAGCAAAGGTTTCAATGCAGCATTATCCAGAGTTAGGTGGATCAATGGCACCCCCAAAATTAAAGGGTACAAACAAGTTCAACCTATTTATCCCATTTGGAGGAATTTTAAAAGTCAGAGGGCAAGACAGCAATGAGAAACTTCACCTGGAATCTCCTGAGGTACCAGTCAGGTAGGTTACTCAAGATGAAGACTGGCAGAGGGGCCAGGTTCTTCTGGTTTGACCCCAGTTGGAACCTGGGGGAACCAAGGACATACGCACCTATGTGGGTGAAATGGTGTTGGGCAGGGGTGGGGGGTGCAGTGGAATGGCAGAAAATACAAGATTCATTGTGGATTAAATAATACTGGCCCACAAGACACAAAGGGGCTTTAGAGGAGATAGGTGAGGGACTGGGCATAGTGTGGAACAAGCGGAATTCACTTTTGATAAACAATAGTATTCAGAAGAAAGGATTGACTAACTAGAGATTAGAAGGAATTCTGTTCCAGGAGGAAGGTAAAGGAAGGGAGTCAATCTGGAAAATGAAATGAGGCTTTAGCAAAGTGGGTCATGCAGCAAATAATGCTGGATAATGCTGGAGGCTTGCATCCTAGGAAAGGGCTTGTACCTTGACCCAATAGGCCCTCTTGACATTTTAATACAGATGGAGATCGAAGTGGCCATGGGGCATTACCCTCCATCCTAGCTGCTGAAACTCAAGGGCACATCTACGGGAAATTTATGGCGCTCCTAACTTGTGAAAGCTCTCTTATGGAGAACACTTATAATTCACATCAGTGTACCATGACTGTCCACATTCCAGAACAGGTTGAAATAAGATAAATAGTATGGTTGATAGGGATAGGAACTGTTCCAAAAACCACTCACATCCCTACCACAGGAGGCAGGGGGCCCTGCTACATAATAATACACATAGGAAATAATACACCATACAAAGCCTAATCATTTTGTAACAGCTCACAGGCAATGGAGGTCATGAGATAAAAAGCACAAAAGCAGACAAGCTCAAGTCCATGGGATGTGGGTGGGGTGAAGTGGTCTGGAGGACAGAAGCTGCGTGGATGAGTCATGGGAGAGAAAGCTAGAAATGTTGAGATAAGACCAACCTAGTTCAGTACAGTCCCTCTGGCTTCAGTTGCCTCTTTTCACAGAGGCAATGCAGGAGCATATGTATGGCATAGGCCTGGAGCTAGAAAGCCGAGTTCTCATCCAAGTTCAAATCCTGAACAAGACCTTTCCCTATATTCATCTCCATACAGGTAAAAACATGATAATGATAATACCTTGCATTAGGGTTGATGTGAGGACTGAGTAAGTCACTACTTGCAAAACTTAAGCGTGCCTGAAACGTAGGAAAGTTTGCAATGTGTTAGCAATAGTTATTACTAATTCTGAAATCAATAGTGCCACTGAAATGGGACTGATAAGATCACAGCCTCTCGGGGGTTTGATTGGGCTGTAAAGTGTAGGATGGAAGACCGGGAAACTAGTTAAGAAATCACTGCAATCCTCAGTGAGTGGTGCCAACCAAAATGGCAAGCATATAGAAAAGTAAAGGCAAGGAAAATGGGCCAGATGTCAGATATATCTGACAAAACATGGCAAATGCCTAGATGTGACTGGTAAGGAAAATGGCAAAGTCAGAGAGAAGATAAATGGATTTTGTCTGAAAACCTGTCCATTTTTGCACCCAAGTAACTGTTGAAATGACACTAGGAAATGAATTATCTGCTCTAGACTGTGAACTTCTTGTTCATTTTACCATATCCCATACACACATTCAGAGTTCCTGCTTGGTCCTCTGCCAAGAAACAGTCTATTTCACTTACCTTGCCTAAAGGCGACTTTTAACCTACTTGCTGTGACCTATTATCACAAAGAGCAACAGATGACAGACCTCCAGTGCAATATAATCCTCCTACCTGGCTGGCTACCTGATTCCAAAGACCTCCAGGAATGCCTGGAGACTTGCTTAATAATCAACTACCTTCCTCCTAGCTTTTCAATCTATCTTTCTCCTGAAGCTTTAGACTAAAATTATTAAGTACAACTTACAAGGATGGGGCAGCAACCAAAAAAAAAGCAAGTCACTAAAATGACTAGAGATGATAGTGGGTAACGTCTCAGCAACACTCTTCTCCACATACATCAGCCACCCTGCACATTCAGTCTCTTCTCCGCCTATATTCAAACCCTAGATTACTTCCCACATACACACACCCACCCGGGAGGGGGAAATGGCATCCACCCGGGAGGGGGAAATCCATGACCTTGCAAGCAAGTGCGTGGGACTAAGAATCACCCGACCCACGTTTTAACTTTTAAAAAATTTTTCTAACAAACCACATCTCCCGTCGGGCCTCATAGGGCTGAATTCGGATGACCTCCCAACTCCCCGCACAGGACAAAGTCTGCCGGGAGCACCGCCCCTGCGCTCGCTCCTCCCAGCTCCAGAAGACCCGCCCCGGTGCTGGCTTCCGCTGCAGCAGCCTCTCACTGGCCACAGGGAGGTTAGCCCCGGACCGCTGCAACCCTGCGGTCCTCCAGCAGGCCGGCAGCTACCTGGTCTAGAAGTCGGTAGAGGCTGATGCCCAAGGTCTCCAACAGCAGTTCCCAGCCGGCCAGGTTGGGCTGCTGGAGCTCAGCGCAGGCCTTCAGGAACTGCTCATCCGAGAAGCCACCGGCCTTACGGGCCATCCTTCCGCAGCCCTCGGTCCTCCGCCTGCAGGGGAGGCAGCGGACAGGTTTGGCTTGTTGTGGGTTCGGGAGCGGGGGTAGACGCTGGCCCAGCGTGACTGGCAAGGAAGAGAGTAGGGATAGAGGGGAAGGCGTGACTTATGGGGAGGAGACTAAGGAGAGGCGGAGCCAGGGAGAGGCGGGCCTAGAGAGGTGGGCGGAGCTGAACAAGAGATGAGGGGGCATGGAAAGAAGTAAAAAGAGAAAATTAGACTTGGTTTGTGGAAAGGTGGAGGGGCTAGGGAGGTAGGGAGACTTCCTGACAGGCGGAAGGAAGGAGGAAACACTAGTGTCATTTCAAAAGCACCTCAGTAGCCCTTCCCATACTCCTCCCCACCTCATACCCTCCAAACCTGCTTGGTGGTCTCTCCTTTACATTATCTGAAAAAGATAGCAAAAGACTTTGAGAAGTTTGGTAGACTTGAGAGGTGAGATAGACAACGCAGAAGTGCTTGAAAGTCTCAGGGGTCAGGTGCTAGAACTATATCTCAATATAATTTCGATTTTTTTTCTGTTATGCATTTTAAACATTCTGAGAAGGTGTCCATGGGATTCACCAGAAGGTCAAAGAGGTCCATGGCACCGAAGGAATTAAGAAACCTAACCTGTAATGGCTCTACAAGGTAATTGCCACTCTGAAGAGTGAAAGATGATCTAAAAGTTATTGTGGTCTCCACTGAGGATTTCGGCAGCTTGCATAATTTAGCTCTTTTGCAACTCAAAGATGCTTTTGTTCCCTCAGGTCCCTTGGGTATTACTATATATTTCTTACCACCAGACTGTACTTGGCTTTGAATAAAGTAGGTAATTTAAGCACCAAAACAATATAACACCACAAGTGCCAATAAATTCTGGAAACCTGTGTTTCCTAATCTGTAAAGTGGGGTAAGAATTGTGCAACTAGTTAGAATTAAGGAGGCGACTATGTGAAAAAAACATAAAACATGTTTGCACAGTGCCTATCAAAGTAAACGTTCAGTAAAAATTACTACTCGTTTACATTACTATATTGAAATGCTTCTCCTGTACATAAAAGAAAGACTTGAAGTTGATGGCAAACTATGTTTCGCCAATTTCTAAGAAGAGAATGAAGTCCGATTTGGCAGCACAGATAAATTACTGCTTTATTCAACACAATGCTGCTTATGTTTTGTTTTACTAGGATAGGAAGAGAGATGTGGTATTTTCTTGGGTTAAATGCATAAAAGATTAAAGACATACCTTCCTACTGTTTTTATAAAGCTTTTATAAAAAACTATATTATCTCATCTTTATAAAAACTATATTATATTTAAAATTGAATTGCTTGAAAAAGCAATTTATCAAAAATCATGGGTAATGAGGTACTTTCAGATATCTTCGAGGAATCCTATTAAAAGGTGTGTTTTAATAAAACTGTACTTTTACCACTATCTAGCAACAGATTAATGAAGACAAGCATGAGAGATAAATGGCATTATATAAGATATAAGGCAGGAAATGTAAATTGTATTTATTGCATGTGTTTAAAAGTATGTTCACCTACTAAACTCAAAAGGTAAATACCTATATATTTGAGTATGTTGAGACCTACACGCATGTTTATTTTATTACAGTTAATAAAGGAAAGAATCATATTAGGAAATAGTTTTTATTTTGTGCAAAGGTCTAGAAAAGTCTTAGAAATAGGTCTAAGAAGCCTGTTCTTCTTTAGGACTTGTCTATGATAATAGACCAGCCAGTTTCCTTTCTGAAAAACACTCTCTAGAGGAATTTACAGCAACATACCAGCTGAAGCTGAAGCGTCTGGCCTCAAACATAGAAATGCTATATAAAATATATCAAAAATAGCCTTAAATACATAATTTACCTGAAAATAAAGGAATAGTAATCTGGTAATCATTCTAGATTTCTGCAATTTAGTAAAAAAAAAAATTGTAATTGATATATAGATTAAAAGCAAAGCAAAAGTGACAAAATATAAACAATTAATGAACTTAGGTGAAGAGTAGGTACATTTTTATTGTTTTATTTCTTCAAGTTTTATGTATATTTGCAATTATTCAAAATAAAAATTTAAAGAAAACTCAGATGTATGGATTTATGGGTGACATAACTAAAATATAATTACTTAGTAATTATAGATGTAACAGTATGAAAAATATACACAAGTAAATCCTAAACAAAAGAAAGCTGGTGTGGCTCTAAAAATATCAGACAAAATAGACTTTAAGGCAAGAAAAAAATTAACAGAAAGAAGTTTATGAGTTAATGATAAAAGACACAACTTTTCAGGAATTCTGAATTCTTAATGTATAGTCATTTCACTACACAATCCCAAATATGTAAGGCAAAAATTGCCATCAGTACAAGGTGAAGTGAGCAAATTCATAAGCACAGTAGAACATTTTAGGGCTCTTTTTTAGGAAATGGATTGATCAAGCAGACAAAAAATTGGTAACTATGTGGATGACCCGAGTGTATAATTCACATGCTTGATCTAAAGGGCATATACAGAACCCCATACCCAATAACATCGATGATCCTATAAATCACAAAGGATGCTTTCAACAAACACAAAAGAATCTGTATTATTCTTAGGTGACAAGGCTAACAGAAAGAAAGGAAGAAAGGAAGAAAGGAAGAAAGAGAGAGAGAGGGAGGGAGGGAGGGAAGGAAGGAAGGAAGAAAGGAAGGAAGGAAAGAAGGAAGGAAGGAAGGAAGAAAGGAAGAGAAGGGAGGAAGAAAAGAAAGAAAGAGATAAGAAAATAACCATTCCTGCACCCCATATATTTGAAAACTACAAAACAAAGCAAATACACGCTTACTCCAGGAACCTCTTCAGGAATTAATTCCCTGTATCAAATTCCTTTTTGTTTAAAATACCTAGAGAGTTGTTTTTCCACTTACTCCTGACTGATGTCATATTCATGGATTAGGATACTTAATATTTTAATGATGACCAATTCAATTCAAACTATAAATCCAATGAAGTTTAAATAGAAGTCCTTAAGGGTGTTCAAGGGATGTGACATACCAGTTCTAAAACTTACAGGAAATATGTAGGGATCAAGTAATTTGAAAAGTAGAAAAGTAATTTTTAAAAGTGTGGCAGTGGGTGGGGAGTGGAAACCTGCCCTATCAGATATTAGGGATTATAATAAAATAGTGTGATATTGACCCAGGTCTAGGAAAACATAATAATAAAACAATAAAACAGCTTTTTGTCTGGAAACAAATCCACATATATATTGAAGTAACATGTAAGGAAGACAGGACAATTTAAAAAACAGTATTGGTATGACTGACTATCCTTATACAAAAATGAGATCCCTATATCACATTATACACAACTATAAATTCCAGATGTATAAAAAAACTAATTGTGTAAAGCGAAAGTTGAAAATTGTAGAATATAACAGTAACCTTTATGATCTAAGAGTTTTAAAAAAAAGATTTCTTAAAGACATAAAACATCACAAACTATAAAATAAAACTGTTGTGTACATTAAAAACAAGAACTCCTATTCAATCACACACCATAGATAAATTAACAACAACATAGAAGACATTTGTTACCAACATGGCCAACAAAGGATCAATATGGACAACATATCTAAAACTCCTAGAAATCAATAAGAAAAACTAAAAAAAAATGCAATTGAAAATACAAACAGTAAAAAAACCCAAATGGCATATAAACATATGAAAAGCTGTTCAACTTCCATAGTAATTGGGGAAAATGCAAAATAAATTATACCATTTCATTTACATAAAATTAGCAAAAAACTTAAAAATTAAGTGTTGGGAAATAAAAGCTCTGATATAAAATGTTCTAGTTAAAATATAAACAACAGTTTGAAAAACAACTTGAAAAGACCTATTAAATTTGAGGATACACATATTATCGTGCCTGGTAGGCCCGTTTTTTTTTTTATGGCAGCAGCATGGTTTATTAAACTATGCCTCAGTACAGGTGCTCTGGCTTGCCCATGGTGCTCTTGATGTATAAAGCCCGGATATTCTGCCAGTTCTCTTTGAGCAATGACACCAGAAAATTGACAGCTAAGTGGATGTTGTACACAAGCTCATTATCTGTCATCTTCACGTGGCCAATAGCCACTGCCAGACACAGTACCTTCTTCATCTGGAACTTGATTGTGGACTTTACTTCATTGACTTCGGCCACCATCTTCTCCTTGTGGGTCAGCAAGGACAGGAACTTGTCTGCCTTATTCAGGCCTGGGCCCAGGATTCAAGGGATCTGCTTGATCAGAGACGATGAAGCCCAAAATGCATCATGCTTCTTGGTCAGCTTCTTGACCAGTTTCTTATTCTTGTTGAGTTTCTTCAGCACCTCAGTGTCCATATGATAGAACATCCACAGCCTTGGCCTTGTCACAGTGCTGCTTGAGTCCCATGATGACACGTGCCGAAAAACCATGAGACCCAGCAGGTCCACTTTTATATATATAACTGAGAGAACAGCTAATTACGCATAAGGAAGTACATTGTTTTAGTGGCAAAACACTGAAAACAGCATAAATATCCACCAACCACAGAGTAAACAAGTGAGTCATGGTATATTCATTACATAGCTTTTGAAATTAAAAAAAAAAGAAATCTACTCGTGTACCATGTATAAATCTTGAGAACACTGTTAAATGAAGAAAGCAAGTTGCAGAAGGATGCATAAAGATACTTTGTAGTGTTGATGGACTATACATATGCCCCGAAAACATAAAACCGTGAATGGGAAGGATTCATATTAACTTTAACAGTAGAAATAACATTTTATTTATTTAAAAAATTGTGAAGCAAATAAGGCATAATACGAATGTATAGACTGGGTAGTGGGTTCATGTATGTTATATTATTCTCTGAACTTTTCTGTATATTTGTAATTTAAAATAATTCTAATAAAAGTATAATACTATAATTGCCAGTAAAAATAGCAGAAGTAAAAGAAAAACCCCATTCGGGAATACTATAAAAATGAATAAATGAATAAATGAATATTCACAAACGCCTGACTTTGCACAGAGAATATACATAGATTATGATTGATCGGTGTTGTTTTTTTTTAAATTGGGGGTACCCAAAGCCTATCTGTTCTTATTTACCAGCAAACGCTAGTAGACACCAAGCAACTGAGAAGTGAATGAAATACATAGTATGATAGATAAAACATCAGAGTAAAGATCAGAATTTCTCACTTTCCCTAGGGGTGTTTTTCACAATACAGAACTAATTCAGTTTTGCAGATTCCCGAGATAGAGTTGTGGTCCCCGAAACTAGCTTTGCAATCTGAGTTCTAGTCATTTTAAAAACCGTGCAAATTACTTTTCATTTGAAAAGCTGTTTACTCAACAGTGACATGATAATAGGATAATAGGATAAAAATGATATTACCTCTCTCAAGGATTTGCTGCAAGGAAACCATAGATACCACAAATAAAAGCACTCAGTAGCCTGCAAGTGAACACGTATGGAATGCATGATTTCTATAGGCATTTTTAAATTTTACACCTGAGTTGATTTTAATCTGTTTTGGTGGCCGTCCAAATCAGTTCGGTTCTATTCCAGTCAGCCTGTACTGTTGAATGTCTGCTCCTATTAAAATGCTCAAGAATTTTAGCTTGCTAGGGCAATGGAGATGCAAAAGAGGGTGATTTCACTGTTGTTTATAAGCTCCAAAGCTTCTAAAATAATAACCTGTAAATTGGTTAATAATAGTTTAAACCTGCTAAGTACTTATTAGGAACCAGAAACTATGCTAAGTGTTTTCATTTAATCCTCACAATACCACTCTGAAATCAGTTCTATTATAATCTCCAGATTTTACGTGAAGAAAGTGAAGTTTGGAGAAGTGAAGTAACTTAGCAAAGGTCACATGGGTAGGTAAAAGGCAGAGCTGAGGTTTGGAGCCAGTTCTGTTAGATTCTAGAGCCTGCTGACTCCTGTCCTGGTTGGTAACTTATTACCAATGTAGGATCTATAGTCATGAAGCTGTAAACCTAACTTCTAACCCAATTATACGTGTAAAGGGTTTCACTCTTAAAAGACTTTTTATCAACAATTATAGGCATAAAATTATAAAATTTAATGCTTTAAAAGGATTGATATTGCATTTAGTTTATTATCTCATTTATTTATTCATGTAGTCATTTATTTGATAGATACTTATTAATCATTGAGCAATATTTATCAAACAAGTGACTACATTAATAGATAAAAGAATAAATTAAAGGCAATATTTGAACCTCCCTTACATATGAGATTTTATGTTATGGCCATAACAGCTATTATAGGGTACAAAGATACATCAGATGCAAATTCTTATTCTTAGCTTGCCATCTACATGAATAGAATTAGAGAAATTATTTTACTCATGTTTATATATTATCTAATCCACCACTTTTATAAATGAGAGAATCGAGGCACAAAATGATGCCTTGGATAATAGCTTGGTTATTCAGTTAGTCAAACCATGTTGTCACAGATTTATAAAGACCAAGGGTCCCTGGTATATTTCACCTGCTAATATAAATAACATAATACATGCAAATGAGGTGTTAGAAAAGATGAGTTTATAGTTTTTCCTGTTGAGACATATAATTTACATGAACTTTATTAAATGAAATTGACAGTTCAGAAAACTAGGTTTGTTTGGATCTTGGAAAAGGATCAGAGAATAAAGTCATCATCCACCTTCCTCCCAGTAAGGGGATTCCAGAGAGAGCTGGAAGTATTGTATTACAAGTCCCTTCCGCTGCCTGCTGCCCTGACTCATCACCGCAGGGAATCTGAGTTCAGCACTAGGGCATTTCAGACCAAGAGTCTAAGGTTTCCCTTGGGCTGTGATCCCAGACTGCAAAGCTGCACCCTCCTATTAATCAGCATAAATATCTGTGCCTTTTTTTCTGTACACCTGGAATCCTCCCTTATAGTGGAGTTCTCAAATTTGGATCCGAGGCCTGGCTGTCTTCCTCTGGGAATGTAACTATTCGCCTCGTGACTTTAGCTGACTTAATTTAGAACCAGTTCCACCTGGGTAAAGGACTCATCGGGTCCCTTTACTCACTATCTCACTAGGGTTGTGTGTCCACGAGATTTCTTTGGAAGTCTGAAAAACTTTCAATGATACTCCTCTCTTTCCTTTAAACCCTATTTATAATTTGTCAACAGTTTTTGCTATTTTTACTGCTTACATAGCTTGGATATGTTTACTTCTATCTGCCCTGGCCATTCCAGCCGAAGCCACCATCACTGTTCCAATTTCCCAGTGCCCCTATAACCAGATGGTCTTCCTGCTGGAGAGACAGAGAGAGCTGTACTACAGTACTGAATGCTGAGTTGATCCTATCACTCTCCTCCTTGCAACAGTTCACTGGCTTCATATTGCATTCAACAACATTCGATGTCACCCTAGCCTTCAGAGTCCTATGGCATCTGACTGGCCCTTCCCACATCTCCATTCCCAGCTTCCTCACCCTTCTCTTGCTCACTAGACTCCAGCCTACTGCTCTACTGTTTATAGGCCATGCTGTGTTTCCTCACCTCAGAAACATGGCCCGTGCTCTTTTCTCTACCTCAACTGCTCTCCCCAAGCTCTTCACTGATTCTCATCCTTCACGTATCAGCCTGAATCTTCCTTCCACAGACTCTCCTCCCTCAGCTTCTTTTATTTGCTACCTTTTGTTTCTTTTTTCCTGTATAAAATGTATTGCCACTTGTGATTGGACCTGTGCCCCAGCATGGGCAGGAAGAAAACAATAAAAAGTAAACAAATAAATGTGAATTACTTTCCAGGACTGATCTTGATCTGTAATTAATTGAGCATCTGTCTCCTCCATCAGAGCATAAATTCAAGAGCAAAGACCTGTTTGTCCATCTCACCCCTGTCTCCCCAGTTACTAACACACATCTGACACATAAATGTCTGTTGAGTGAATCAATATATGAATTCTGTTGGAAACCACTATATATGCATATATATAGGTATGTATATAAATATATGGATATATACATACATATGTATTCATATATAGATATATATACAAAATACATATACATATATGTATATATATATACATATATATGTATATATACATATATACATATATACACATATATAGTGGTTTTCAGAGGAATTCTTATATTAATTCACTGTATATACATATATGAATACATACATATATATACATACATATTTATTTATTTATTTATTTATTTATTTATTTATGTCAACTAGCTGCCGCCATGCTAAATTCTTTTGGTTAGTTCCATTAGCTTTTAAATTGATCTCCTCAGTTTTCTACATAGACAATCACATTGTTGGGAGAGATAAAAAAGATAAGTCCACCATAGCTTTTGCAGTAGCTATACCAATTATTTTCCTTCCCCATGTTATTATTTGGGCTGAAACAGTGGTTTTCAACATGTGTGAGGAGGTGCCTCTGGCTCCCTCTGGGGGGGAGGATAAACTAGCAGGTAGAGCTCTACCTAAACAAGAACCAAGCTTTCATTGGTTTTCTTCATTAGGGCTCTGAAAAAGTTAATGAAGGGAAAGGTGTTCTATTGCTAAAAATAAACTTGAAAATCACTGAGCTAGACCTTCTGTGACACATTCATAGATACCCAGAAAGTAAATATTACAAATAGGATTCAGATCCAGTCTTTCTAATCCTAGCCATTTCTCATAACTACTAAGGTAAATAAGGTTGTATATGAGGAGATTTTAAAATAGTTTTTCTCCTGTAGTAATTTAAATGTAAACGAATTGTACTTTTCAAAAAACAGCTGCAATAATATCTCTTATCCCACATCATCTCTTATGATATGACTTTCATACTCATCTCACCAAGAGGAAGAGCCTATGTCCCTTCATCTTGAATCAGGGTGGGCTTCTGACCACATCACAAGTGAGGTTCTGGAACTTCCAAGACCAAGTCATAGAAGACGGTACAGCTTCCTGTTTCTCTCAGGATCCAGACACCGTGACATGAGGAAGCCCAAGCAGCCTGTGAAGAAGATCCCTCGGAAAGGACATAAGGCCCCTGATCCACAGCCGTGGCTGAGCTCCCAGCTGGAAGTTAGCTTAACTTGCCAGCCATGTCAGTGAGTTATCTTGAAAGTAGATCCTCTAGCCCACCCCAGCTAACACAACACAGAGCAGAGATGAGCTGACCTTACTGAGCCCTGCCTAAATTGCAAATTTACAAGCAAAATAAATAATAGTTGTTGTTTGAAGCCACTAAGATTTGGGGTGGCTTGTTATGCAGCAATAGATAACTAAAACAGAAGACACATCCTATATGCCTGTCTTATAAAAGAGGAAAAAGTAGAAAGAAAAAGAAAATAAAATCCTACTAATGGTTAGGTTTTTGAATGCACGTATCATATGTGTTAGTATCAAGAAGAAAACAATTATCCCTGACTTTCCCTGTGTAAAATAAAAAAAAATAATTATGTATTGCCTCTCACTAACTTCTGTTATCTCATGGTTTTGCTTTTATTATTTTGGAATGAAAATCTGAACTAGTATTATCATAGTTTACAACATATTTTTTCTTCTTTTTACATTTGCAAAATGTTTTAAAGGAGTGATTTCATTACTCACTTTCAGTACTTATAAACTATATCTTCACTATCCTTGTGTTCTCAATTTGAATTTATTTTTTCAGAGTTCTATAAATGTTGAGGATTGGAATTTTACTTTAGAGAGAATAGCTTGACTTGTGTTCTTCTCTAGAATATATGTTTCCTCTTCAAAGCCTCAATTCTTACAAAAAGTTTGACTTCTCTTTTGTAGTCAGAATTTTGCCTGCACCTACCTATACTTGTGTTTTTATTTTCGTAAACCTTTTAAAAGCTTCAATATCCAATACTTCTTTAGCTCAAGCGTTTCTTCTGCTGCTGCTTTTAGTTTTGCTGTGTGCTCTTGGTCCCATTTCCTGAGCTGCAATTACTAATTTGCACAGACTACACCTTTTGGACTCCTTATTTCTTACCTCTTTCTCTCATTATTTTCAATTATTATTTTTCTATGAGTCTTGAGAGAACTCTCCAGTTTATCCTCAGCTTCGCTAATTAAAGTTTTCTGGTATAAAATAGGACAATCATTCCTTCCCTGGGAATTGAACAGGCAAATACAGTTCTAATTTTCACCCAGTCTTTCCAGACCTCAAATTTTTCCTTCTTCAGAACTGTCAGCTCTCATTTTGGAGATGAAATGTCATCTTGACTCTTATTGACCAAAAGATTCTCAATCTTTAAAATGTTTGCTATTTACTTATGGTAGGTATGTTTTTATGCCAGTTAGTAAATAAGGATAAGAAGTGTAGGACATGGAAAGGGGCAGGAGAAATAATTGGCAATATATTGCAGTCTTGAGTACTGGTGTATCATTTTTAGCCCCCAATATTAATTATGGAGTATTATTAATATTGGTTCTAGCTCCTGACATTTTTCCATGGAGAATATGAGACAAAAGAGGAAACATCTTTAAAAAATAGCAATGAGAAAAGATACAAGCAGATTAAATGTGTCCCTTTTAAATATATAAAGATATTATGGGACATTCTTGCAATGGAACACCCTTTTCTGATGGTCCATTTATTGATGTAGGAACGTGTTTAAATATATGGATAGTGCTAAAAACAAGTTTGTTAAAGTTGTATACAGCATGATCTGATTTTTGTAAGAAAAAAACACATTACATAGAAAAAGTTTGAAGATTCGGCAAAATGTTGACAGTTCTGGGACAGGAGGGCAGCTTCCTGTTGTTGAGTTAGGTAGAAAGGTCAGCTGCTGGAGCCTGATAAGTTTCACAAGAACATCTGCCGAAGGGTACCACTGATAGCCATCAAGGAGTCTTGGGAGGCAGACCAGCAACAAGAGACTTTTCTTATACCGACTCACTCAATATTAAACCAGCTGGAATCCAGAACCTGCTACATGCTGCCTGACACAGGAACCTGGCTGACCAGTCATGCAGCCAGACCATAAAGAACCTGCAGAACAAAGAAAAATTCCTGTAGAGATTACTAACGACTATGTACCCATACCTTCCATACTTGCACCATGGAAGGAAAACAAAGACTTTAAGCAGTACCTTGTATCAGTTAAAGATAAACCCAACCATTCTTTTCATTCTTTACTCCCTATACTCAGCAATTGTTTATAGAAATAAAAATGTATATAAGCCCAGCTCTTTAATGCTCAAAGTCTTGTTCTCTGACTTTGAGAGGAGACCATATTTTGTCTATGGAGGGTTATTCCTTCTCTAATAAACTTTCCTTTGTCTTTAATTGCTCTAGAAATCTTTCCTGCACAGAGCCAAGGACCCTCTCTGGGCATAGGGTTTGAGTCCCCACTCAAAAGGATTGGCCCCATTCTGCACAAATTCTATTAAAAGTGGAGTTAACATCTGATTTATTTCCTACTTATGTCTATCTATAATATGACTAAGTTTTTCTGATGTCATTAAAAAGAAAAAAGGAGGATACCACGATTCCTTAAAGTGGTCATTTGTGTGTTATTAACTTTCAGTCACAGAATGGGGAACATTGTGATCTTTTTGTCCAAGATGGTTAAACCTAATATAAGACAGACTTGCTGTCAGTAGAGGGCGCAGAGGAGAGATCAAAGGAAGTGAAGTGAAAAAGCTGCTATATAGCTGGGTTGGAAGGTTTCATAACATAAAGGTTCTTTTGATATTCTTTTCACTCATTTATCCAAGAAAAATTCACAAAGATCATCGATGCATAATTGCAGCTTGGCCATCACTCATATTGCAAAATATTTGGCATTATCTAGAGAGTCAAAACATGTACTTTTACTGGGTCAAGGGGACGAAAAATAATTGAATGACTATTATTTTATGCCAGGTGCCCACATATATTTTATATACTGTAGTCTCTTGTGTAAAATGTATTTTGATAAGTTTCATCAGACATTGTAGCCAGATTAACACATAAAGCTTTGACTAAAAACAAGTCGACAAAGTTTAGAGATACTGAGAAAATCTCACAGCTATAGATCACTTTTTAGTTTGTTAAACAATTTTAGATTTATAATTTCATCTGATTATCATTTCAGATTTCAATTTCATTTCATACAACATCCTATGAAATACATTCTCCTTTTGAAGATGAAGAAATAAACAGGTGAGGTGGTTTATGGAAAGTGTCAAAGTCAGAGAGTCTCTCATCCAGGCCTTTGTGTCTGGGCACGCTGATTTCACCATGTTGTTGCTTTAACAATTGGAAACTACAGACATAAATAACACCTTGGCCCCACTAAAGAGCCACACAATATGGGTAATAGTTAATACCAAAACAAATCAAAGAATTTGGGTCCTTCATTTTTTTGCACAGGATTTGACATTTTAATTCACATCTCTGGTTCCTGGATTAATGAATCTAAATTTGGAGGTTTCCGAATGTCAATTTGGAGGCATGCACTCAAATGAGAAAAATAAAAACTATAATGAGAGTATATCCTGTTTTTTGTTTTTATCCTAAAGAACTCTCTCTTTTAAAAGACAATCATGGTTGTAGATGACAATGGTCTTTTTTTCTTTAAAGTCCTTGTTCAGCGAAACAAAAGTTTGAAATCCTATGTCAGTTTCCCGCCTACCCATTTTACTTTCTTACTAATCTGAGCCCTGCCAAAAAGCACTGGTTTTGATCAGCAATGAACAACCCTAGACTCTCAGGCTACAGCAAGCAGGCTGCCAAAAGCTTCTCAACATCCTTTGGGTAAACTAATAAACAGGTGCATCCACAGTGCAAGTTCCCCAAAACTCTCAAACAGAAAAATTTTAGTGGCTAATGAGCAGTGCGAATTTTCTCAGTGTTCTTACAAAAAAAAAAAAAAAAAAAAAAAAAAAAAAAAAAAGTCTCTTGGGGGTAAAAAAAACCCTTTTCATCACTCTAAACCATGTGTTGCTGTTAAAATAGGTACACAAAATTCACTGTTTTAAAACATCTATCACCTTAAAACCTGTATTGAAAGAAAATTATTACTTTAAGCTTAAAGAGAAGATCATTAAGTATAAGAAAAGGTGGAAAACAAAGATTAGCACTGGTGCACTAAAAAAGTAACAGAATAATTCAGATTGGCTTTTAGAGATGGTCAGAGACTGTAAAGAGAATAGTAATGAGTGGGTCACTTCACCTGTTCAGGCTTTAGTGTACTCAAGTTTAAAATAAAAACTAGCTAAACTAGATAGTTTTCAGGCCCTCTGGCAGACCTCAAAGTAGAAGTGTCTAGGAGGTTTTGACTCATTTGTACAAAATTTTGCAGCTGAAGTGCTTTTGCAGCCAACATGTTCAGGGCAAGAAGTGGTTAACGGGAAAGCCCGGGCCAGCTGCAGCTGGAGGGGAGGAACGTGGCACCACAGAGCATCACAGCTCACTCCTAAGGAACAGGGGTCCTTCTCAGCAGAGCTCAATCTGGAAAAAGGAGGGAGGGAGCTAAATAAACCAGCCTACCACAGTGCTGGGAGACACAGAGGCAGCAGTGATGAACTGCCCTGATTGTAAAAGGAATGCATAAAGCAGGTAAAGGGAGGGAGGGAGAGAGGGGAAAGGGGAGGGAAGGGAGAGGGGAAGAGAGACTCTCCTTGAAGATACTAAGTAACTGGAGCGGGATTCCATAGAGTGTATTAGAGGGAGGAAAAATCTTCTTTACCAAGAGTGGACCAGACGCCCTACAAACACTGACTTCTGAGCAGTTGCAGATGCGAAATCTACTAATTTCCTATCACTTATACTAAAGGTCAAGAAACAAGGAAATGCCCATCCCAGCAGACAGCAGAAAAGAACCAGAATGGAATAGGATACAAAGAATGAGATGTGAGTCTCTTGAGGACACAGAACATCAGACAGGCCTGGAGCAGAGAAGGCTTTCTGAAGCCTGTTTGAGTCTGAGGCCTGTTTGAGTCTCTCTCAGGCCCATGGAGGCTTAACTGAGGTTGGGAGTAGAGTATTTGTCCTTTAAGATTCCCTAGATATCGATTGGCGTTATGCTTAAGATAACTGTTCAGTATTGTATTAGTCTCATTCCATATTGTAAGTTCAATCATTGCAACAAGATATTTTTGTAATTATAATGTTTTGCTAAAGTAACCCTCCCGACATTGTTATGGAGATTATATTTTTGGGTAGATCTGAGCTTTCAATGCCAACTGGACTTTGTGCCCAGAGAATGCCAACACGACACACAATGGCAGCCTCCCTTAGGACATGTTGTCTTAACCAGGCTTCATTTGTACTTTACGATTTCTCGTACCAGCTCTCATTCCAAATCCACGTAACAGCCGAAAGAGGCAAGGCTGGTGTTATCCCCATTTGCCAAAGGAAGAAAACTGAGGCATGGAGATGCTGACTGATGTGTCCACAGTCACATTTTAAGCAGTAGAGCCAATAGAGATAAGCTAAAATCTAGGTCTTCTGACATGTAGTACCTCAAGGAAATGTGTGTCATACGCATCTGGTGCTAACGCTTTGGCACAGGGGACACAAGGATTAATTTTATATGTCCCTGGTCTTGAGAAGGTCTCAGAATATTAGAGAAGGTAAACAAGCAAACAGCTACATTCCAGATTATTTGGTGAGAGCCGTGATATATGCATAGAGAAGTGGTTTCAACCAAGTAAAATGTTGCCCCCCAGGGGACATTTGGCAATGACTGAAGACATTTTTGGTTCTTACAACTGGGGGGTTGCTACTGGCATATAGTGGGTAGAAGCCAGAGATGCTGCTAAACATCCTTTAATGAACAGGCCAGCCCACCACAACAAAGAATCATCCATACACAATGGAATATTATTCAGCTATAAAAAAGAAGGAAATTCTGCCATTTGCAACAACATGAATGGAACTTGAGAGCATTATGCTAAGTCAAAGAAAAACAAATACCATATGATCTCAGTTACATGTGGAATCTAAAAACAAACAAATGAACAAAAGACCACACCCTACATCCAGGGAACAGATTGACAGTTGCCAGAGGCAGGGAGATGGGGGATGGGTGAAGCAGGTGAAGGAAGACAAAGGGTATACACACTTCCAGTTATAAAATAAATAAGTCCTGTGGATATAATACACAGCATGGTGACTATAGTTAATAATCCTGTATTGTATATTTAAAAGATGTTAAAAGAGTAGATCTTGAAAGTTTGCATCACAAGAAAAAATGCATAATTATATATGGAAAAAGTAAATAGACTTGTGGTGTTCATTCATAATATATAAAATATTGAATCATTATGTCGTATACCTAAAACTAACATAATACTGTTCATCAATTATATCTCAATAAAAAGAATAAGCCAGCCCAAAATGTTCAAAGTGCCCAGTTGCAAAACGTGGAATACAAAACCATGGAAAACGTGGGGACATAGCTGAAGGGGACTCAGGCCTGCCTTTTCTGAAGAAGGGGGAGGACGTATGGAGGAAGTAGTGAAGCTTGAGGTAGTCAGGAAGGATGAGTGGATGTCATCTTGAGTATCCAAGAATAGGAGCCGGCAAGGTGTGAGAAACTGGAAATAGTGTTTTGTATTTGTAATGTGTAATTTGACCCAAGCTAGAGCGGAGGCTGGTGGGGAAGGAAGAGGCAGCTCCTGGGGAATCTTGTATGTAAGGCATGGGTTCCAGACCCTCAGTGAAGGGAAAGCACTGATGGGTTTTAGCCAGAGGAGAGGTATAATTAGACTCACATACTCGATGGCTTGCTATATTAGATTGAACAGAAGATTTCAAACTTCATTTGGGATGCAGATAAAAAAAAGCAGACTTATGACCTTCCAACACGTACACACACACACCACACACACACACACACACACACCCGAATATCCTGATGCAGTAATGCAGTAGGTCTGGGGTGGAGCCCAGAAATCTGTATATTTTTACAAGTCTTCCGTGCAATTCTGATGCACGTATTTCAAATCCTCACTGGTGCACAGATCTTATTTGACATTGTAAGATTGTGATCCCACTACAAGAAAAGAAAAAGACATTTTGGAACGAGAGGACTATATAGACACATCCTTTTCTCTGCTCTAATCCATAATGTGAGAGTCTGAACTGGGTGCAATAGAGGAAGCTGCTGCATTAATTAATACACGTCACACAGCTGCACGGCTGTTCCTTTTAGGATTGAGCGGCCTGGGAGGAGAGAAGCACTGAGGAAATGCACACTCCATGTGACAAGAGCACACCCTTTTGGCAGCCTCTGGATCTCAACTGCTTCTACAAAACCGGTCCAAATTCTCCATCCCAAAGCCTTGTTGGTACAGTGGTACCTGCTTCCTGTTCCCAGAGAGACTCACCCTTGGGCTTTCCTATCAGTCTTCCCTGAAGTTGGCTGCCCCTGTGCCCTGTCACATAAAACTGTGAACTGAGGTCTCGGACTTACGTCACGTCATGTCAGTCACAGCAGAGGAGGGCTCCACAAGTGAGAATTTTGGCCCCTGCTGCTCCACTTCCAAATTCAATTTGCCATTTATGATTTGATTGATCTCCCTGGACACCTCACACTCCTTAGTACCTGGCTTTGGATCCGCAAGAGTGCAAATTAGTGTGCTAACACGACAAAGCTAGAATTTCTGGTTGGAATGGAAGAAAACCTTTGCACTGTATTCAGTCTCTGAGCCAGACGCCTGTGATTCTCTTCACAGGGAAATAGATGAATATCCACAGTAAGAGGTCAATGGCGCTGCTGACAGATGCTGCCCCGGGATTTTTTTTTTTTTTAAAGAGGCTTTCTATAGCTGTCCTGGTAGTTTGTGTCATCGTGTTAGCTATTCCCCCAAGTTGTCTTGTCTAAGTTCTCTGATACTATGAGCCCAAATAGGATTTTTAAAAATAGAATAAAAGGAAAGACTAGTAAAGGCTCTACAAACAAGACCCTGAGAACTGACAGATGGGAATCTGAGAGGTTGGAAGGCCACAAAGAGGAAAGAAGATTGAAACCCAAGTTTCCTGACTTTCAGTTCATGGCTGTTTTCATTGCACAGCCAGAGTGGAGAGTCAGAAATGTTAATTTTGTTGTGGAAGTGATCCAAAACCTTACCCTGTGACCCTAGGAAAAAAAATCAAATCATATCAGTGCTATATAGAAAATTTTCCAAACTAAGTTTAACTTAGAAAATAAATAGCAAGAAATAAGTCCAGGGAGAGGATTTCCCCTGAGACTATCAAGTCCATCAAATTGGAAGTCATCCAGCATTACCAATGGCAGATTTACTGACCAGGTGCAAGTGGCCAGTGAAGTTCAAAGTGGACTTGATGCCTCTCAGTGTGTACGATGGAAGAAACATCATGGTCTCATTTTGTGCCATGCACTGCCTTGGGATTGTTAGTTTAAGCAAGTTTTACAATTGTTTTTACAAAGACAATAATGCCTAGTTCCGGTACAGTTTACTTAAGTAAACAAGAAAGAGAAATCAAGGTACCATCTCCTTTGTGAGCAAGACTTTAAAATTTTTATCTAAAGAAAGATAACAAGAGATCCGTTTTCTGCATTGACATGATCAACATAAGTTCATAAGTAAATAGTTCTATTTTGAACTCAGTTCAGCTGGGCAAATGGTTCTATTTCCTAATATTCACCCGTGTCATGGCCATCAACGACTTTTTCAGTAGATAAAAATGCTTCTAGTTTCTTGAGCCGGTCCGATTCTCAATCAGTGGACCACTATAGAGATTCTGTGGCAGGGTGATTGCATGTTTTTTTTTTTCTGGCAACATGATCATTTCAAACCTAAGGGATTATTTTGGGGTGAGTAGAAACTCGTAATGACTGACAGAAAGTATGCACATAATCTGAACACAGACACAAAGGTGCATAGGGAATAGGAAGTAAACTTCGGACTCAAACAGGTTTTGGTTTTAGTCCTGGGCTCCCCCATTTTCTAATGGTGACTTTCAAAGTCAGGTCCCTTAATCTCTTCATTTGTATAATAGAACTATTGGCACCTACCTCTTGAATTATTTGTGGGTTGGAATGAAATAATAAATCTATCAAAGGTGTATAGCATAAAGTAAATACCCGAGAAATATTTATGTTTATTATTGGGTTGAAACGTGGCTAAATGGATATTTAATAAAATTGAATAATTAATATACTTACACAAATATCTGAATGCTTTGAAATAATTCATCTGAATAATGATCCAAGTTTTCAAGTTTATATCTGATTTCAGTGTAGAGTAATTCTTTTTTTTTTATTTGTCCATTTATTTGTCAAAGACTTTCTAGAAATACACACACAATTGCTGATATTATCTTTCAGGACCTGATGGGAGACTTTCCAGCCAACATTATCTTGGTAAACCACAATATGAAGGCTTGCTTATATTGCATGAGGCCCAAAACATTACATTTCTAAGGAAATCCATAGTGGACTTGGACTGCTTTTTTTCTCTTTAAAGCATTAACTCATGGGGCAACATAAAATTAGTTCTTGGCAAAGCAAAGGCTGTTTTTCAACATGCAAAGTGGGGAAATTGGACCTTTCTATATGTCTTCTTACATATGAGTAGTACTTGGAGTAGTGATCAATAGGAGGAAAAAATATTTTTATTCCCCCAAAACATCTCTGGGGTGTTTTTTCATTCTAGGCACTATATAGAAACAATTGCATAGGTATATTCTTGTTTTCAACAAATTTCAATTTGAACTTTAAATTAAATCAAAAAATTCTTGGCACATAATCAGTACAATCAAAGGCTGAAATTGAAATTCTTAAAATATTTATGTTCTTACCTCTGCAAAAATTTAGCAATCTCAAATCACGTGTGTATATTGCATGTGTGTGCAATTGTGTACATACGTGTAGAATGAAGTGAATTATAATTCATAATTTTAGTGGAAAATTCATCTGTGAGCCTATGACAGTAATATTTGGCAACTCAGACAATGCTTCTTGCAAATTAGCAGTCAGATGGGAATGAACTTTCTCTAGTATTTGCCTCTCCACTGGAGAAGCGGATACCTATGCTAACAAAATCAAGTGCATAACATCACCCATACCTGCTCATTGCCCTGGCCTTCTGTATCTGCTGACAATATCACTAAGCTATCAATCACTTCATCTTGAAAAACTGACCAAGCCCTCTTCCTTAATGATATTCATTGCCAAGTTTTGCAGATTTGTAGTGACTTAACACCTGCATGCATTTCCCAATATCAGGCCCCTAGTGCTTCTCACCTGGACAATTATGAATGTTTCCTAACTGGTATCCCAGTCACATTTTCTGCCTTCCTAGTTTTGACTTGTCCTAGTGCATCCCAACACTCTAATTCCAGGCTACTTTTGATAATGCACAGAGCTGACTAAGTCATCCTGCTCAAAAAACACACTGCTTTCAAGATAGAGTCCAAATTCAACCTATGGTGAGACAATAATCTTACCATAAATCATTTCCAGTCTTATTTTGACTGCTCTGCCTGACCCGTGCTCTCTAAAATTCAGCCATTTAGGTTATTCAAAGCTGTCTGCAGAAGACTGGCCCTTTTCTGAGCTATGTTTAGATACAGGCTGTCCCTTCCACCTAGAATCACCTTCTCTCCTCCACTTGAGGAGACTGTTGAATGCCAGTCTGCCACGAAGCTTTCCCTCCTACCTAGACCAGAATGGATTTAATCTTCCCTGGGCCTCCCATAGCAGTTTGTTATTTCCTCTAAGCAAAAAATAAATGCCCACAATGGCAGCCCATTAGCTTTCCTAGACTGTAAGCTCCTGAGAGCTGAGATCTGCTTGTTTACTGGTTTGTGGTCTGCTCAGCGAGAGCACTGAACAAGTTCCTGGCACCAGAAGGAGTACAGTAACTCTCAGTAGACCGAAACGTCCTGAAAGCCAAGGAATGGCCTGGGTGATTCCTGAGATGCCCTGGCTGTCATGATACTTTCCACAGACTCCACTGGTACCAGGTCTGGATCTCAATCTTACCCAAATCTGCTTAGTAACACAGTTTTACTTTTATGCCCAGATGTCTATGAGGCACCACACACGGTTCAATCATCCTAGAAACAATAAATACCTTTTCTAAACCTAGCAAGAATGTCATTTTCACCCCAAGAAAGTGGGATTCAGGCTAAAGTTAGGGTATTCCTAATAATACTTCATCTAGTAAATAACAAGGGACAGAGTCCTCATGGCACAACATAGGAGAAGAGGCACCTGGACTTCAATCCTGGCTTTGCCTCTTTCCCGAGCAGTGGTTCCCAGACAACTACTTAAGCCTACTGAGTTTTAGCTTCTTCATAAGTAAAAATAAAGCAAAAATATTTGAGACAGGGTCTGTATCACGGGTAGTGCACAGTAGATGCTTAATAATTGTTACACAGATCCTTTCCTCTCTAAACTGAGAATATGATGTGGAATCAATCAAGAATAAGGAGCCCAGGCTCTGGTATTAAACCTGGAAAGAGTGAAATCCTCTGCACCTCCATTTCTTTTTCCAAAAAATGGAGATAGCAAAAATACTTGTGAAAATATATTTGACATTCTTTTTACCCCAGCACAGGGCTTCAAATCTATGGTTTCAGCCATATTTTCTATTGCACCCACCATTTGAAGACCAGTGAGTGGTACACAGCTAAAAAAAAAAAAAATGGCTGAACAGGTCAGAAGACATAATCTGCTGTATGAATACGCAACAAAGAAAAGCTAACTGACTCTCACAGGATGTTTTAGATTAATAATTTTTTAGAAAATTTTACAGGTTGCAGGGTGGTTTCAAATCTCCAGCCCCAGATGGATGTCGAAGCCTAGAAATGATGTGTTCATTAGGAGTGGATTGGGATCGCACAATGTGCACATCATTTTATGGACAGGACAAGCAACATTGTCGTCAGAGGCTAATACAAGATCGCTTCTGTAAAAAGGCAGTAAACTATACTATTAGGTATCAGAGGGGTGGCAAAGGGGTAAGGTCATGGTTGTCCCTACCCTGCCCTTCCCAGGAAAAGGCAAGTACAGTGGGTTTCCTTCAACCCTGAATATAAGACCCACAACCCACTGACCCTGGTGATATGTACTTGTCTTGGGAAAGTGTCAGCCTCGTTTGCTATTGCTCTTTACCTTTGAGCTTCTTCATCTTAGGTCTCCAATTCTGTAAATATAAAAAGATTGTGCAAGATACAAGGGAGTGTATCAGGATCATAGCAGATTCAGCATACACTTGGATTTTGAAACAAGAAAATCAACCCTCTCATCTGTGGCCAGAATGACAGTTCTTGCAAAAACAAGAGATGATTTACTCAGCGCGCTCTAAGATCCCACTGTCAGCTTTTAATTTCGGCAACTCTGGTTTTTTTGTTTTTTGTTTTTTTTTTTCATATCTATGTGATCTTTCATAGTGACTCAGAACAAAATGGGTAAGAAAATGGTGACCAGGGTTCGCCTTAAAGATGGATGTTTTTCTTTCTATAGCCACACGGATTTTATGAGTTTCTGGTACCAGGAAATCAACCAGAAAATAGTCAAATATATTTATATGTAAGGCATACCCATTGTTCCTCTTGGTACTGTCAGATCTCCCTCTTTAATGTTCTAGCTCTCAAAGAAAAGCGCCTTGGGGTGGTGTGGAAGGGAAGCAATCACGATCTGTTATCCAAAATGAGCACACAGGCAGAGATCATTTTCCCTAATGTCCATGATTTCAGAACATAAATGCAGACACACCCTTAAAGAAGCACTGGAAAGGAGAAAAACTGGCCAGCTTCCCAAATCTCACTGAATCCAATTGGACTGAGGGATGGCCGAGATCAAAGGCATGTGGCGATTTAACAGAGGGCCGAGAGGAACTGGCATCTTCAGGGCTGCTGGAAATTAGCCAACTGAACCACACACACCAAGCAAAAGCGAACTGAAAGTAAATATGTACGAGTAATAGAATGCACATGGATTTGCTCTTCACAAAACACAATTTGTGAGTTCCCCAAGGAGCAATTTCTGGGTCTTCCACAGCATACACTCCATGGCAAAATCAGAATGCCCCCTTTTTGAACTCAGAGACCGAAACTTTGGCTTCTGCAGGAGGGAAACAGTCCAAATCTCCTTTTTACCATGGTATTCACCATCTTCCCTGCCCTCCTCCCCTTCTATTGCACCTCACCTGAAAAAACTTTGTTTCTTCTGGTCTTGTTGCTAAGTAAAGTGACATTTTTCAAATTTGAGGGACTTCTCTCTGGAACAGCAAGTGTTCCTAGCTCTGCTGTTTATGGTGCCTCAGTCCCTCCGAGATGTGATTCTCCAGTATACCACCATTCCGTCGTGTCTTTCCATCCTCTGATGAAAGGCGCTGATAAGACCCCTCCTCTGAGTTTAAGAATAGGGTCCATCAGGGCGCCAAATGCCTTTTCACCATTAAGCCTTTCTTCCTTTCTTCCTCTTATGCCTTGCATGTTACCTTGAAAGAGATTAGTTTACCTTCCTACTCCCCCCTGCACACAAAAGCCCACAACCACCTCGCAGTATAGAACAAAGGTTCAAAATCTTTTCTGCAGGTTCGCAGAGGGATAGAATCAGGATGAGGGCTTTGGATAGAAAAACCCTTAAATGAAAGCCTGAATGAGGATACAAAGGAGGGCATTCTTTTTACATTTGGTTCCCTTTTTAAAAATATGGATCACATTCCCATAAGGGGAAACATGGGACAAAATACAGCAGCATTTAAAGGATTTCCTCTCACCAACTTTTCTCCAGTCCCTTAATTGTGTTTAAGCCTGTGAGTACTTTGTTTACAGTCCCTAGGGCTGTGATTTGCATCTCCCTCTCAGGGTTGCTGCTGGCTGGAGCTGGCAGCTGTCTCAGTCCTACTCTGGCTGGGAAAGGTAAGGATCTTTGCTTTGCTCTTTGAAAGATCTGGGAGAGAAATGCTGAATGCTATGGAGGAGTGGAGTAAGCGGGGAAGGTAATAGATTTAATTAATGCATTGGAAGCTTTCTGAAAAGTTCTCCAAATTTAAAGGAATCCCCTGGAGTCATGTGTTTTAAAAAGAACTAGAAAGATTTCCTCTTTCTTCTGAAAGAAGGCTTGCAGAAAGATTTGTTGCATTGTGAATGAGATTTTGCATTGGGGGAGGGCAGGTGTCCCTTAAGGAATTCCCAGGGGTGTTAAATATCTTACAGGCACAGAATGGAAGAAGGAAAAAAATCGTTCAAAGGTATCAGGTATTAATTATCGTGATTTTTTTTTTAAATTTCAATTTGAAGAGGTAAACAGTTAAAACTGCATGTGTCCGTGGGTATAATGATATCTATTTTTCATGTACAATTTCTGTTTTATCTACTTCTTCGTACTTATCAATGCAAATCACCAATAATCTACTTAAGACTCTAGGGATGTGCATCTATCTGTGTATCTAGGCAGATGTCCACTCTTTGTGGAAAAGAATTAGAGTGACTATGACACCTGAAGCCTGAGAGCTTTGTTATTCGGAGAAGTCATGACAGGCCTGCCCTGAGCTCCTGGCGCACAGATTCACTCACTGTCTTTATGGATTCAGCCGCGGGCTCACCACGGGAGCCTCTGGCTTCTCTCCGAAAGAAGTTAATTCATGTACTTGTGACTTTGGTCATAGGGGAACATGATTTAGCAAGATGAGGTGATATTACAAACTTCAGTGGGCTTATTGGATTTTTTTTTGCGGGGTGGGGGAAGCAGCCGTGCTAGGAAGTAGAGAGGAATTGCCCCAAAGGCCACAGTTCGCAGGTGAGAGGACTGCCACTCTTGTCGGGAGATTCTCAAGAACCTTCCATTTCTGCAGCCAGTGACTGCCAGTATCTCCAATTTCCCAGGGCAATGTTGGCCAGTTGCTGAAGTGCCCTGGTTCTAAGTATCCTTTATCTTCAACAGCAAGCTACAGCACTCCTCCTGGATGATGGTTGTGTTCCTTGACCCCCACCTTTCAAAAGTGTGTGGATGGTGGCCAAATACTCATTCTCCTCAGCAGGCTGCCCCTCCCCACCCCACTCAGCCAGGCTTCAGAGACTTTTCAATTTTATTTTTCAAAATGAAGAAGCCCTCTCTCTGGCTTTCATTCTAGAATCAAAAGGACCTCTGATCCTTCTCCCTTTATGACAAAATTATCAAGGTATTTTTACTGGACAAGGCTGGAAAGAGCAGGCTTTGGTACAGGAGAGGTGAGATGCCAGGGAACATCCAAACCCTCTGTGAGCAGTTAGAGAAACCTAACAGCCTGAGAGAAAGAAAAATAAATCTTTTCCAAGACTTAATTGATTTGTAGGTTTGCCGTACCAGTTACAAAACAGTTATTAAAACTTGTATAGATGGAAAAATAGAGGACGGATAACATTTAGCTACGGAAGCATAGGGACCAACTTATAATGGTCTCCCGTATCATCTCATTTTCCCCCTCAAAAAGACAATCTGGGAATTTAAAATTTCAATGCTTGTCTAATAAAATATAAACCTAAAAGGCCATTTGGGAAGAGGGAGTGAGAAATAGATCTTCAGCTTTATTGTTTGAGAGGGTGATATGTCAGGCTGTGTATGTTTGAATGTTTAAAACACCTTGATCCACTTTAAGGGATCAGCCAGGAGCTAGAATGAAGATCTATCTACATTTAACAAGCTCCCTATGTGCTTTTTGTGCTGATTAAAGACTCGAGTTCTGACCAAGGGGTCCCTCTTTCTGTGTGACCTTTGTCAGATTACTTAACCTCTCTGAGCCTCATTTATAAACTATTAATAAGCTCAGTTATAAACTCTTTTGTAAACTAGTGAGAATTAATGTTAATGAGAGCACATTGCCTGTATATATAGTGACAGCGATGATGATGGTGATGATATGATTGTAGCACTGCCAAAGTTACCTTCTAGACAAGTAGTAAGTAATTGTGTTTCCATCAAGATCACTGGTTTTCTCTCTTAACACACAAAAACATTTGTACCTCCCACCTCATTCCTAAATGAATTAACATCAAACAAGGGGGTGGGGTGGGTAAGTTTCAGATGGCCAGCCTACACATATACATAAAGAATACTAGGGAAAGCTAGGAACGTGGATTTTTGCTGGCTTAGAGGCTGAATTCAGCTGCCCAAGGACTTCACAGCTGTTCCTTCCACCCTAAAGTGTCTGTCCCTGTCAGCTCTGTCCCCTCAGCTGGGTTTGCAAAGCTGACTCGGGGATTTTCTTATGAAAATGCCTGATGGGCGGGAGGACGATCTGGTTGTTGGCTGGGGGAAAAAATGAGTAATGCAAAGCAGTCTATTCGGTAAATGCTGCAAGAGAAATAAAAGTAAAAGCTGGCTCCTGTCTCTGGGGACTGTAGAATGATTCTGACTTATCATGTCACTGAACGGAGTTGGGGGAAGCCAAAACTCCGAAATCTGCTGGCAAGGAAAAGACTGAAGGAAAAAAAAAAAAAAAAGACAGGGAGGGGCAATCAGAGTGGGAGGAAATAAAGAGAGAGGGAGGGAAAGACAAGCGTCATTTAGGAACCGAGGTAGAGAGAAAGAAAGAACTCCAGGATCTAAAGCGGACTCTACAGTTCAGCATTTTTGTATCTTTTCTTTTCCCCAGAGGAGATTCCCGTCCTGTCATTTTATTGACAGACGGTGCCGTTACAGGCTCTTTTCCCAGAAGCTGTGACCAGGGGAAGCTGAAACCCTGCAGTTTCTTCCCTTCCAAGCCGCGTGGTGTCCCTGGTCATGGATTGCTTCTCTGTGAGGTAAGTAAGTCGTTTGGGGATAAGAAGTTCACGTTCAGATGAAGTCTCAGCTTTGGGGTGAAGATTTCCTCTTTCAGACATAATCTCAAATATCCTTTAACTGGCCTACCAGTATTTAGGGTATCACTGGACAGCAGTGATTAATTGGGTGCCTAGAAATTACACGCAAATAGGCAGCTCTAATATGTGGCTTCATCGCACCCGGAGTGATAGTTCAACCTCGCAGGGCAGGAGAGAACTTGTGAGGTTTGATTTGGGCTTGAATTAGTTTTCAGTGGATGCTTATTATGTTCAAAGTATTAATCTCATTGAAATAGCCTTAAGTATCTTCCTTTAAACTCTTTCAGTAACTACAGTTGCTCAACTCTTTAGCTGCTAGATTGCTTCTCCAGGACAAAGGTGAATGACTTAACGTGTCTGAGTTACAGACAAGAATCTTCACTGATTTCTCATAGACAGCATTCCAACCAGATGCTTTGGATGGAGAGTCTCCGGTTTTGTCCAGCAATGTTCAGGTTCAAAATATTTAGAAAGGTACATTGCAACAAGTCTTTTAACACGAGGGCATGAGGACAAATGAACTTGTAAAACTTTACTGAAAATCTAGCATGATTATTTTTTTCAACATGTTATAGTACACATAATATCAAAATCCTGGTTGAGTTTAATAAAAAATGTGTGCATTGACAGCTAGTTACTAGTTGATCTTATCTTTCTTTAATGTAAAAAGCGTAAAATTATATCCTACAAGTTGTTAAATTTTTTTCTTAATTTTTCCCTTTCCATTCTTTTCAAATGGATTAGAGGATATTGCCATATTTTAGATCCACAAATCCTAGACTAATTGTCACTGAATTTTTGCTGAACTGTGTTCACACCGTGGTCCCATACACATTACACTGTGTTTAATAATTACAAAGTAGAGACTTATTGACTGTGGAATTGACGTAGAAGAACATCATTAATATGCTGGTTTCTGGTCTTGACATCATTTGGTGGGCGGTGAATGGGTGATAGTTTGGAAAGAAGGCATGTCGTGCCCGGAAACATTGGCAGAGTCTAAGTTGCTGTGAGTCGAGGAACAAACTGTGCAAAGAATTGTTGACAATGTAGTCTCCTCTTGCATGAGGCCATTTTTGGATGAAGATTGAGGCTTTTCTCTGTGTTTGGAGGAAAGAGAAGCAATAGACGAAGTGGAAAGTCTAGTAAGACATTTGTAGACCACCGGGGTATATTAAAAACTGCAAAGTGCTTCCCACTTTTTATCTCTTCCCTTTCTTTATGGTTATCTGCTTTATCTTGCTTTTTGCCCAATGCAGGGAGAATGCAAAAGATGATACGGTTGCTTTTCACCTGCATTGTGCATCCTGGAAAAGAACACAGTGGTGTTTCCTTAGCTTTTGACCTGTTCTTGCAGGGCTCGCCCTGATGCAGTAAGCTGACTGATATCTCCTGTCTTCTCCTCCAGAGCTTCCATCCTGGTGAGCCCCCCCCAAGTCTAGTCTGTGAGCGCAGCCAGGAAACACCACTGTCAAAATGACTGAAGAGCCCATCAAGGAGATCCTTGGAACTCCAAAGACTCCCAAGCCAGGGACAATGGAGAAGAATGCCAAGAGCGAAGTTGTGTTCACCACGGTCCCCATGGTCACTGAGATCCAGCTGATGGCCGCTACCGGGGGTGCTGAGCTCTCTTGCTACCGCTGCGTCATCCCCTTCGCTGTGGTGGTCCTCATCGCCGGGACAGTGGTCACTGCAGTGGCTTACAGCTTCAATTCCCATGGCTCCGTCATCTCCATCTTTGGCCTGGTCCTTCTGTCATTGGGACTTTTTTTGTTAGCCTCCAGTGCCTTGTGCTGGAAGGTGAGACAGAGGAACAAGAAAACCAAGAGACGGGAGAGTCAGACGGCTCTTGTGGTGAATCGGAGAAGCCTGTTTGCTTAGGACTAAATGAGACCAAATGGGGTATGTGGGGCCTCAAAAGCCAACTCCCCCTCTGTCAGCCAGTTCACCCAGAATTCTTGTGGGCAAGAACGGACTTGGCATTGGAGCAGACTGGAGGAACGGGGGGTGGACTGATGGCAGGAGGGTAGACGGGGTTCTCATCTGTGAGGAATGACTTGTATCTTTTTTAATGACAAACTTAACTCTAAGGGCTATTTCTAAGACTGAAAATTCAGCTGTTTCTCTACATTAAACATTTTAGGGGTCATGGGAGGTGTGCTGCATTAGAAAACACTTGGTTCACCTTGGAAAGTAGCCAAGAAAAAATGAGAAAATAATCCAACAGTTCTGGCACACCAGTGACCTGCCTCCAAAAGAAATAATCCACACGACTGAGAAGTTATATCATAAAAAAATGATCTGCCGAGAGTCTAAATTGTCTTGGACTTTGCATATTTCTATGAAATTCTCTGGTCATTTCTTTTTTTCAATAAGTTGGTTCTCTGGCATCTGTTTTATTTTTCACTTTCAGTAACTCATAACTGGTGGTACTTTTTCTTGAAGAATAAACTAATATGTTTTATGTTTTAACATTGGACGATTTTAGATGATTATAATGATGTGTCAGAAGTGGGGAAAAAAAGGTAAAAGGTATAGCTACTAGATGACATGGGGAGGGGATTAAATTAATATTGAAATAATCCGATATAGCATTTTTCATGATTTTTATAGAAAAGTTCGATGTGCATTTTGTGTGTGTGCGTGTGGAATAATACATACTCGTTGCTGCTGAGACTCTGAAGCGGGCATTTCTGTTGCAGTTGTTTTTATTGTGGTCTGCTTTGCTCATCGTCCCCTGCCTCACCTGCAGTGTCGCAACTACATGTCTCTCAAACGGGCATGTTGTTTCTTCCTAACTAAGCTAGATTTTAATTTTTATCATGCGATTTTTCTATGACCCTAAAGAGTATCGTTAATTGTGTTTATTCTAAAAGATTTCTCTATTGTTACTATTAGGAAAGCAGTGCCTGAGGTCAGGAACTTTATGTGTTGTTAAATGTGTTTTACATATTTATTGAATCAGCCATTCGTTGTTTGCTTAACATAGTTTTGAGCACCAACTACATGCCAGGCGTTGGGTAGATTCTTAGGCTGCTTTGCTGAGTTAGTTCTAATACAATGCAAATAAGGTTACCGCTTCAATTCCATGGACATCAAGCTATTCCACACACAGCTAGCTAGGACTCTATCCCAGAACTCTAGCCAGAAATATTTCTGGTCTCTGCAGGTTAGACCACATTATTTAGAGCAGGAAGATAGTGAGGTATGAAGTCTTTTTATACCTTGGAAAAACAAAGCAAAACAAACAAACAAAAAAGCCTAGCATAGCGTTTTAGATGAAAGGCATTCTATCAAGGAATTTAATTAAATATGGCAGACCCCTGGCACTGACTGCTCCCTGTGCTCAGGCAGTTTTGTTAAGGGGAGATACATTGATGGCCTAGTTTCTCCTGGCTTTGAAGGTCGGACTGTAAAAATCTGGAGTCATTGATTACAGTAGAGTACCCCACAATTATCTTGAGCACATGAAGATCAACACTGCTCTGGACAAAATACAAGTATGGCATTGTGTTTATTTCTATAGGAGGGAGTCTCTACTTTGACCTGACTCTTTTCTGTTCAAAGATATTCAAAGGCTCCTTACTGCTTGATGAAGACATTTCTCAGGCACGTGTTCAAGGTTCTCCACAGTCTGATCCAAATAGATGTATCCAGCTTTTACTCTCACTCCAACTCCAAAAACTCCTTATGAGTTATCCAGACCAGACTATTTACCATTCCTGGATCAGGCTTCGGTTTTCCTGCCTCCATGTCTCTTCGTACTTCTGTTTTTCTCTCCTCCGGAATTCCATCTTTTCCCTCTCCATCTCAATATGTCCAAATCCTGCTTCTCATTAGAGCCCCAGCTTAAATGCAACCTCTTCCTAAAAGCCTTCCCTTTTATCTGAAAGTAACTGCCCCTTATTCTCTGATGGCACCTTTTGTTTTCTACCATGTTGGTGACATCAGTGGTTTATCCTCTTCCAAAGCTCCTTAGAAGTTCATAATGTATCTTTATCTCTTTTTATCCTGTGATGCCTAATAAAATGTCTTGCACAGAGTAGGTACTCAATAAGTTTGTGAAATTAACTGAAGAATGAAAAATCAGGACATGAGTAGTTTATTCAGAATTAGAGTCCCTTTATTTTAATCTCTGAAAAGAAAATACTTTAGTTCTCAACTCTCCCAAAATAGGTCATCCTACTCTGCCCTGCTTCTGCTGTAAAACCAGGTCTAGGTGAGTATTTACTACACTTGTACTTCTCCAGCCATGCCTACCCTTCAAAATGCCTGAAAAGTAAACTAACAAATTATTTCAGGCCACCAGGGGGCCTCATACGGCTACCTGAGTCCCAGAAGAAACACCATGGAATGACCTAAATTGAATGACTGACATGGGATCATATCTAGAGACAGAAATGTTTCTTCTGGATGTGAGCACTCAGAGGAGGGCCCCACTGAGCCCACCCCTACCCTCCTCCTAAAGCTACTTCAAAGTGTCTACTTTTGGGTTCTCCTAACAAGTGTGGGAAAGACTTCCCCTGTCTAGGGAGCTACAGTCACATTAAAATGCATACACTCTTGCAAAGAGATTGTCCTATGCATGAAGATAGTCCTAGCCAAACCCAGACTTGAATTATGATACTGCAATCATCTCTTAACACATGTCTTTACTGGGTAAGGGTTGTCTTTACAAATGGTTTTATTATATAGCAATAAGCAGATGTTTAATGCATGCATAAGTATGATACAGGCATAAATGTATTAAAAAGATAACCTGGCCCCATCCTGGAGCATCAGAAACTAGCTGTATTCCAGCAGGACTTTTTCTAAACCCCACACATCCCAGAATGCACAGGAACAACTTTAAAACTCATCCTGTGCAGCAGGTCTCTGTCCAGGTGAGAACCACAGCCATCCAGGTAATTCTGCTCTTCCCACCTCACTGTCTTAGTTAACCTAGGGAGTCTTGCCCAGAAGGTGGTCAAGCTCAGGTAGATTGTACAAGTGACAAGAGGATAAGTCCATGAGAGCCAGGTCACAAATCCTCAAACTTAGCTCTTTGTACCACTCTCCACCTAAGAGAGAGAGACAGAGAGACAGAGAGAGACAGAGAGATACGGGTCTCCTGGAAAGTACTATGGTTTTGAACTTGGAAAATCTGGTTATGAATCCCAGCCCTCCTGTTAAAAAAGGGAGGTGATCTTGAGAAGTGAAGCCTCATCTTTAAAATAAGGTTAACTTGTAAGAAACGATTTTGTAAATTATGAAGTACTACATAATTACAAAATTGCTATGTATTATAGCTAATGTTGACTTCAGCTTTTTTCTCTATTCATTGTCCCATTTAGCATCAAGCACTGCCCCTCCCCCCGCCCCCGTTTTAGTTAAATGGCTTTAATCAGTCACTTGGTTTAACCTTGACATTATCCACAAGGCTTTCTAGACCCAAGATAATCTGGGGAAAGCACCTGTTCCAAAGATGAGTCATAACTTACATTTCCTTAATATTGTTAAAATTTTCAGTGCTTCCACATACACTGGAGTCATTGTAAAAGTATATACAATGTGGAAATTCCATTAGGTGCCCTCAACAACAACAACAACAAAGATCAGGAGAGTGAGAAATCCTTCTCTTCACCCACGCTCACCCCCACCCTATCACCTCCCATTGCCATTCAAGCCAATCTTGTTCCAGGCCACGCCACAGAAAGGAAGACCAGGGCAGAAATTTAAAGAGAAACAAAAGAAGTAAATTTGGTCCCTGGCTTTTGAACTTCCAAGGTCATCCTAATGATACGAGGCTTATCTAAGGAATTTCAAGGGTAATTTGTTTATATTTGATTTTTACATTATTCCCTGACTTCAGTACATAATCTTGTTTACAATACTACTCAGATGTACCTGATGTCACCCATATTCACCACACCTTGAGTCTAGAAGTGCAAGAGTCCACAACTCTGCAGAGAAGCAAACTGTAGTTCAGAAAGCGTAAGTGACTTATTCAATCAAGGTCTCAAAGCAAGTGAGACCTAGAGCCAGTGCCAGTATGCTGACCAGATATTATAATTATCCCAGATTTATGACTAGTTATAACCGATATCATTTCCAGGATATCTCTATAGGAAAAGGAGATGATAAAGGTATTCTAGACCCACGTTTGAAATTTTCTTTTAAAAGTATAATATGTAGAGAGAAAAGTGTATAGCTCAAAAAATTTGACAAACAAACCTGTAAATCTAACATGCAGATGAGGAAATCAAATATTGCTGTCCTCCAAAAACCCTCCTTGAATCCACTTCCAGTAGCTATCTTTTTTTTGGGTGGAGGGGGGGGACCACTATCCTCACCTCTAACACATAGAGTTGTTTTACCTATTTTTTTTTTAAACTTTATATAAATGGAATCATATGCTATGTAGTCTTTGTGCCTGGCTTCTTTTAGGAAATATTGTGTTTGTGAGGTACATCTATATCGTTGCATATAATTATAAATGGTTCACTCTCATTGCTGTGTAGAATTCCATCGTATAAATAACCGGCATTTATTCATCCTGTCTACTGTCGATAAATATTTGGATAGCTCCTAGTTTCTAACTATTAATAATAGTCCTTATGGTTGCCAGCCTTGCGGCCCCCAGCGATCCCTGCCTTGTGGTAGTTGCCCACTTCCTACATCATCTCAGCGTTGGTTTGTGTGACCAATAGAATATAGCAGAAGTGATGATATGTTACTTCTGAGATTAAGTTCTAAAGAAACTGAGGCTTTAATCTTGGTGTTCTCTCTCTCTCTCTCCACTTCCTCTGGGAGGAAGCCATCTGCCATATCCTGAGGACATAAATCATGGAGATGCCCATGTGGTGAGGAACTAAGGCCTCTAATGAACAGCCAGAGAGGATCTGAGACCTTCCAGCATCTATCTGAGTGAATAATTTGGAAGTGGACTCTTCTAATGACTGTCCCCAGCTGACAGCTTGACTGAAACCTCAATGAGATACCCTCAGCTTAGAATCACATACCAAGAGCCATATTATATGACTTTTGTGGGCTCCAAACACCTTTGTCTTCATATGCTTTTTCTCCACAAAAAAAGAAAGAAAGGAAGGAAGGAAGGAAGGAAGGAAAGGAAGGAAGAGAAGAGAAGAAAGAAAGAAAGAAAGAAAGAAAGAAAGAGAAGAAAGAAAAGAAAGAAAGAAAGAAAGAAAAGAAAGAAAGAAAGAGAAGAAAGAAAGAGAAAGAGAAAGAAAGAAAGAAAGAAAGAAAGAAAGAAAAAAGAAAGAAAGAAAAAGAAAGAAAGAGAAAGAAAGAAAGAAAAGACGTATTTCACTTATTACAAGAAGGAAATTATACTGACAAGCATTGTGGGCTCTAGACATTGCACATACTGTGTCTGATGGGTAAATTGGCCCTTTATTCAGCTTAGTCAGTCACAGATACCTGACCCTCAAAACCTGTGGGATAATAAATGTTTGCTGTTTTAAGTTTCTAAGTTTTGGAGTAATTTGTTATTCAGTAATATATAACTAATATTGTGCTATTATGAAATTTCTTCTATGTGATTTTTGGTATACACGTTTTTGTGGAGTACAGACCTAGGAGTGGAATTCCTGGGTTAAAGGATAGGGATGTGTTCAGCTTCACTGCCAGATAGTTTTCAAAACTGGTTGAATGAATTCATTCTCCTCCCAGCACTACAAGAAAGAACTGGATGCATTACATCTACATCGATTTAAAAAATATTTTCCATTTTAGTCATCCTGTTTGGTGTAACACTTGTTTTTAAAGAATATATTAAGAAATGGGTGCAATGCCAGAGCTCAGGCTGTGATTGGGAGGAGCAGGCTAGAGATAGGAGAAAAAATTAGAGTGGAAAAACAAGGTTTAGATTTGGGCCTTGAAGAAGGAAAGCAGCAACAGATAAACTCTTGGGGAAGTACTCTGGAAACAAGGAAACCAGACTAGAGACTGGGAGTTTGGCTCACAGTGGTGACAGCAGCATTATGCTCCAAACATTAGGCTCTGAGTTTTGCATGAATGATCTCATTTGATTCTCACAACAGGGAAGTAGGTAGTACTACTGTCTTCATTTTACAGATAAGGAAGCTGAGTCACAGATTAAGACAACTAATTAAGATCACACAGCTAGTAGAGTAGGAGCTGAATTCAAACTCTTGAACCCAGCTGCTTAACCATTATCCTATACTCCCTGGTACACTGTAAGCTTTCAATACTTGGTTCTTGAACAAATGTCTCAAGCAGAAGCTGAGCAACACAGGGCCGTGAGTCCAGGCTAGAGCTAGAGTGAGTCAAAAGTTTTAAGAAACCAGGACTAAAAACATAGACGCCTACTGAATCACTTGCCATCTGAAGCCAGGTCTTCTTATCATAACCTCCACATATTTGTAGCATTTTACAAATATCAAGATGCTCCTTTTAGTGAATATGGGACTGACTGAGGACGCCCTGGCCATTTTCTGCCGTGCTCTCATCCTTAGCCTTTTTGAGTTTCCTTTGTGGAAAATACAAGACTCCAGTCTGCAACTGGAGTCAGGTGTGACAGAACTGCATAGCACAGAAACTTAACACACTTTGGGGGAAATCAAAGGAGGCTTCTGCATGTGGTGACTTGATAAGATCAGGAGAGGTATAGGAGATAGCCATGTAAAGGGAGTAAGGAGGAGCGATCAGGAATACTCCTAGGGGAAACACCATGAGTAAATACTGAAAGGTCTTGGAGAAAGCTAGTTTTCGACCTTTTCACTTCACTGATTGTTGTGAGGCAAGAACGAAATAACCTGTTAAGGGGATTTATCAATTGCAAAATTCTGTCCAAGCACAGAGGCTCAGTAATTCCAATATCCATAGAGCTCAAACTTATGACTAGAGAATCAAATATTTAGGTTCTAATCAAGCAGAAATACTTCAATCTATGACCACTATGGGATCATGAATACGAAATATTTATCATAACTAAAATCGTCCTCCTCATTATAACAATAACTCTCTTCCCTGAAGGTAGTGTAGCACTGTGGTTAAAGACTTGAACTCTAGAGACAAACTATTTCAACTTGAAATTCAGCTTTACAACTTACTAGCTGTGTGTCTCTGTACAAGTCAATTTCTTCATGCCTCAGTTTCCTCATCAACAAAACAGGAAGAGTAATGGTATACCTCACAGGTATATAGTAGTAATTGAGTTAATAGATATAAAGTGCTTTCTGTCGGTGACTGGTACCCAATATATTAGGTAGCACTAGTATCTAAAAGTTAATTTTGAAGCATATCTGACATGCTTTGAGTGAGTTTGTGTGACAAATAAAACCAAAGAAGCCACAAGAAAGTCAGTTTAAATGGGATATTAGTAGAAAAACATGAGTGAAATTGTAAACACTGAGAGAAAATGAGTTGACAGAGAAATTTTCATATGATCCTATCTGGCAGGAACATATCCCTTCTAAATGCACGTACATACCAAAGTTTCATTTTCTCAGTCAGAAGTTGGTCATGTTCAGTGTATCCATATCCAAATTTACATATCTCGTAAATAACCCTGATACTATTGAGTTCCCTGATAGAGGGCCAGTTAACATCTGCATGGTGCTTTGATAAAGACATAGCATTTTCACCTGCATTGCTTTACTAACTCTTTTCAGAAGCTCTATGAAATACTATCTTCATTCTTAGATGAAGAAACTAAGGCTTGACAGGTTAAATGGCTTGCTTGTGATCGAAAGGTTATACATGACAGACTCACACCCAGATCCAGGTCTTCTGCCTTTCCATTCCATCTTGCCACTGCCTCACTAACCCAGGCCTTGTAGATTCCTCCAGAATGCCCTCCCTCGGGATTCTATGCTCCCTGGCCATACAGCTAAAGATGTTTCAACAAGTCTTAAATTTGGTTATACATATAGCAATACTTTATTGTTCTTCCTGATTGGACATAGACATTTTAAAAAGTCAAGGTGGTAAGTTGAGATTTTCATCAACACCTGAAATAAGGTGTATAGTTTTAAATCATACAGAAAATATAACATGATTATACAATGCACATTTTTCTCTAACCAGCTCTTGTTGCTTTTGAGGGTTTTTGCTTTGTTTTAAAATATTAGAAGCTTGCATCTCAATAGAGCTTATGTCTCAATCAAGAGATAGTCTTGCTCAGTGGCCTATCCAAGAGCTGACTCCATCAGACTCACCTAGAAGGTCTATAATGACCAGAATTCTCAGGTGCTGACTCCAGAGATTCTGGTTCAGTGGATTCAAAGTGGGACCCAGGATCTGCATTTAAAAGCGAAAACAAACAATATATCCAGGAAATGCAAATTAATAATCACGATGATGCTTTTTTATTTCTCAATAGATTCACAATAAAGTAGAAGATTAAGTAATGTAGTATTATTGGTAAGTGAGAGGAACCAGGTAATACGGCCATATTTTATTAAAACTTAAATGTGTGTGCTTTATATTCCAGCTTTCACTTCTGAAAACTTATCTGAAAGTCATAGGTGTAATAGTACAAGAATATTTATTTCTGCATTTTCACCATTTGTACACACATACACAAAAACAACCTTTGAATGAATTATAGTGAATTTATATTACATATGCTATGTAGCTAATAAAAAAATGAGGCAGATTGGAATGTACTAATAATAATTTGGAAGGGTATCGGAAATACATTATGTGAAAAAGCAAGTTTTCAACTAGTATTATATTCAATTAATATATATAATACCAATCTTATAAAAATAAATTAGAAATGTGTTTGGGCTTGTTTAAGCAAGGAAAAATTATAAAAGAACATACAGTGAATCATTAAGAGCATTAACATCATTGGAGTGTTACTTCAAGGGAAAAAGGGCAATGTTTTTTAGACTCCTCTATACATTTGAATTGTTATAATGAACTATAGTTACCTTTAAAGGACATAGAACAAGAGGGAGAAAGAAAGTTGTACTTGGAGAAACATTACAAATAAAGAGCTAACATTGATTCTGGTATGTAGCAATATTAGGGAATTGTTGTTTCGGGCCACCTCCCTTCTGAGATGGGGTTCCTCTCCATTCATTCATTCATTCATTCACTTGCTCACTCATTTGTCCAATAGTCACAGAGCACATACAATATGTTAAGCACATTCAGGTAATAGAAATCAAGCAGTAAAAAGAAACTGTTTTGCAATTACATTAAGATACATCTGGCTACAATAGTTTAGGCATAATTCTATAAGAGCAATAAAAGCCTAAAGGGTAAACTTCTCAATCTATTAACCTCATATATTTGAACTGATTTCAGTACCTCTGGTATTAGGACAGAATGGGAACAAAATGCTTACAGTCATTTGGAATAAATATCCATTAGTCCTAATTGTCAAAGTAATAGGGTGTAACATACCCATTAGTGTCCTAATTGTCAAAGTAATGGAGGGTAACATACTTTCTATCAGTTTCCCCTTCCTTTCTAAGTTAATCACAGATTTTCATAGGCTATAGCATTGTGTGTGTTTGGTCTCTTTGCATTAGTTGTGTTACAACACTGGTAAATTAGTGAATCAGTAATCATTGAGACTATTCGCTCTGGGGGCAGCCACATCCTCCAAATCCCTTTGCCGAGGGACCGTGAGGACTAGCAGAGAGAACCCAAATAGGGGGTGTTGAGAAAGTCCTTTGTGTTGTTCTAACAAGGAACAGATGACCCAGTGTTTAGTCACATGGATCTGACACCACTGCTCTCGGGTTCTCAAGCATGTTCATTGGGAAGTGTAGACCTTGTCCAAAAAAAATAGAATTACACTTTTGCTCCATTTCAGCCTCCTATCGAGAAAAGCAAACACAGATGATTTTCCATTTCAAGTTCAAATACAGAACGGATTGCTTCTTGTTTTGCTTGACAGGGGTAGTTAATGAGAGGTTGGAGGCTGGCAGCCTGCCAGTCATAAACCAGTTGTGATCACACTGTTGTATGAACCCAGAAAAAGAAATAGAAAAGAAAGAAGGGATAGAGCCGGAAAAACTGTAAGTTTGGAAAAGGCATGACTGACCATTGGTATTTCAAGTGTCCGGGACAGGTTGCCTTTATGTGTGTAGAGTGGCTAGTCTGGAGAGAAGAGGCATATTTAGAGGCAAGACTTGTGTTGCTTCACTCCTCCGCAACTAGACTCTATAATAAAAGTGCTTGCATCAGAGGAAGGCTGACAACACATTTTCTCACTTTCACGGTTCTAACTTAATCATGGCAGGAAGCTTTTCTGCTAAGGGGAGAACAAGTTGCGTCACTAGGAACATCTGACTCCAGGATCTAGTGTCAATCACTCTGTCATTAAAAATTCTAAGGTGTCCCCTTACAATGCAAAGTCTTTGCCTGAGTGACCATTAAGAGGAAACACATAGCATGATAAATAATTGAACAGGTGGATTAAAGAAGCGTCTTTCCTGTGCAAGATGAGAGGGTTGATTGACAGTTGTAAATCCAGCCTCTTTGGCCATCTTCCTTCACAGGGTTCTAGCCAGTTGGAATGCTCTTTATTTTTTTTCACTTTGCCTTTCTTGGGTGTTCAAGGAGACTCCTTGGCCTCACAGAATCAGATAAGCTGCAGAGAAAGGCACATCTCAGGGGAAGTTCCTGAGAGCAGTTTTCAAGGGACACCTGCCAGTGACTGATGTCGTAGGGAACTGCCTGCTGAGTGGAATCGTATTTTGGATGTGGTTTGTGTGGGACGAACACTGCTATGGATCGGATGGCAAGTCTGTCTTCTTGTATGATTTAAAGAAATGCCCTGTTTGATTTGCCGGTGTCAGAACACCTGTGAAGCACCATTTGAGGCTTACCTTCTATACAGGGTTTTACATTTGGATTTAAAGTGTATATCCTTTCCAAACCAACGATATAAAGTCTCCCAAAAGGGGACACAGGTGCTGACCTACTGTGTCATTCATAGCAGCCTAAACAGCTTTGTCTATTATGTCCTGGACATATTTAACACCAGAGAGTTTGTGATTCCTCCAATTAGTAACTGCCCACCAATAGATGCTTTTTCAATAGAGGAGGAAGGAGAGAGGGAGGAGAGAGGGAGAGAGAGAGAGAGAGGAGAGAGAGAGAGAGAGAGAGGAGAGAGAGAAGAGAGAGAGGGGAGGAGAGGAGGGGGAGAGAAAGAATGAAGAAAGAGAAAAAGAATATAGCAACTTTTGCAAACAAGCCACCACCTAGCTTCTATTTGCAGCCCAGCGGCAGTGGAAATAAAACCCTGCTTGGAACTCCCGCTACCTTGGCATATCTTTAAATGGTTACGAAAGGGTCTGAGCATTCAGGCTGGCAAGGCCCAAGATTCTTGGGTCATTCTGTGGATAGTACTGGAGATTCACCAAGCAGACAGACCCCTGCTTCACCAAGCTAGGCCAAGGAGAGAAGATGATACATGTTGGGTTAATGAGAAAGGCAGAGGAAGCAGATGACCCAACTAAGTGATTCTTATCTTCTAAAACAGAAAAGTTAACCACACCAGAATTGTGTGGAGACAGAATTTGAAGACCAAATAGTAAAAAAAAAAAAAAAAAAAAAGTTAATAAGAAAAAATTTCAAACACATACTAAAACAAGAGAGAATGGTATAATGAACCCCCAGGAACCCTCACCCAGCTTTAATAATTGGCACCTTTTGGTTCATGGTACCCTACCACCCACCCTGCCCCCACCTACTCCCATTTACCACCAGGTTATTTGGGAGTAAATTCCAGGCAGCATGCAACAGATGATTTAAAAGTCTAATTTTTTAAAGGTTTATGACTTGGCTGTAGGTTAGTTAGCAAAGTTAAATAGTACAGAAGACCAATTAAGATAATTCATTTTGGATATATATTTGAAGAAAAGTTTGAAACAAACTCCCTGAACTTTGACATTAACAAAAAATTGGCTTTTTTTGTTTTGTAAAACAAAAAAAAATATTAGTTTTGTAAAACTTTTCTTGGTGGTGCTGTCTAATGGCTAGACAGTGGATTATTTGCAGATAAACAGCAACCTATGGTCTTGCAGAAGGTGGATTTTTGGAGAAACAAGAGAGGAGTGTAATCGAGAAGGGTGCTGACCCCAAGAATGGGTGCAAAATGCAGTGTGTGACAGTCTGCAGCCAAAGCTGTTCTTTGATCTTCATCCTTCAGACCTTATTATTAACCTCCCCTGAGGGCTGCCCTTCCCCTCCTCACATACTTGATCCAATCCGGAATTACAAAAGAGCAAGGAGGCCTGGGGTGAATATACTAACTTCTCCAGGCATCTCTATTGCTCATCTTCTAGGCTGTACTTCATCTACATAAGGGGGAGAATGTTTTGAACAAGACTTTCAAAGCACAGTGGCAATTCATTTTCAATGTGCATAGTATATGCAAATACAGATTTAGCAAAGACATAAATTATAATGTTGCTTAAGAAGTTCTTTTTTAATTGTGTAAGGACTTATCACAGGTTTAACCCTTTGCAGCATCTAACTTCCCCTGTATATTCAATCACATATTGATAAATGAAAACTAAGCTTATATATATTTCAGGATCAAGTACATTCAATTCAGTAGATTTTTAAGATCCTATTATATACAAAGCACTGTTGTATGTAAATGCTGAAGGAAATAAAAGTTGAATAAAATATCGTCACTGGGATCAAGGAGTTTGCAATATAACAGGATTCTTAAGGCAAGTATATACATGGCCACAATGCCACAATAAAAAAAAAATACGAAAGAAAGAAAGAAAAAGAAAGAAAGAAAGAAAGAAAGAAAGAAAGAAAGAAAGAAAGTGAGTGTGACAAAAAAAAATGCTATTATTTTTATCAGAATGTGATGAAGACACGAAGGAGGGAAATGTCACTTTGATTAAGATGGGGGAATGAATCCTAAAAGGCTTTGAAGCTTGAGCAGTGTTTTTAATTAGAGAAATTGGAGTTGAGGGGAAGAAAGTATTTCAGGAAGCAGGAAAAATGAAAGAAGAAGGAAAAATGAAAGAAAAGGAAACTATGTGAGAACAAGTGGGACATGTTCAGGGAAATGCACACAGACCACCATGGGCATGTAGGTCCCCTTTAGGGAGAAAGGGGCAGGATAGGATTTAAAAGGCGAGTTGATTCTATCAAGGTAAATAACAAAGAACCTCTGAGGAAGTTAAATGCACAAAACCTGAAGCAAGATTACCATATCCTAGCTTTCAATCTTGAATAATCTGAGCTGCACAATTTTGAATAAATCACTGAGACCTTAAACTTGAAAGTCTCTGTCTATAAAATCCGGATATGAGCAGTGTCCATCTCTGGTTATTGTTGTCTCATTACCTTATCAGTGGGGTTCAATGAGGTTTTCCAAGATTGTGCAGGAGAGGCAAAGCCATTGTAGTTCACGGAGTTCTGGGTTGGGAAGGAGGTGGGGGGGGGAGGGATGCAGCCATTTCATCCGAGTTATCTTGAGGTGAGATGATCCCAGATAGTCAGAAGGCTGGAACTGCTCAAGATAAGAAACAGGTTCCTCTGAAAGACTGCTATCTGTTGCTGGCAGGACAGCAGAGCTTTGCCCGGTTGGAAAGCATGCTTGCGATCCCAAAGAGGCTCAGCAGCAGCAGCGTCTTGTGTTGACTTTGCTGGGAGGGTCACCTGCAGGTTAACTGCTGGAAAGGGACCATGTTCTGAGTGGTTATGGCAGGACCCTCCCATTTTCAGTTAGTTTGCCTTATGACACAGCAAGCAAGCCCTGTCTTCATTACACACCCAGGGCCTAGATTCCAATGGAAAGAGTCTTAAAAGTGGAAAGAAAAAGGGGTGAGGGAGCGTGTGAGATGTGACGTGACCTGAAAGCACTGGGATGGACAGGTCACCTCTCTGCTCCCTCCTCTTCCCAGGGTTATAAGTGCCTTTCCTCCTGGAAGGGGTGGAGTGAGAGTTGATGCCAATTTAATGGGTCACAACTGGGTGTCTCTCCCTTCCTGAAAGGCCTGGCAAACATCTCTCCTACGATTGTGATTCAGAAGAAAGTATTCACAAGGATGACTATCTAATCGGGAATTAGCCTTGGTTCATGAGGCAGGCATTAGGGGACTCTTAAAAAGTCTAATGGAAAAAAAAAAGGCCCAAATCAGGAAATAATGCCAGTAATCACACCCTGAATGCCTATTATACACAAACACTATTATGACTTGGAGCAATTATTTGTAAACAATCATCAAATAAAATTGAGAGATATTTATCTTGAACACCTACTCCATTAAAGATACTGCCAGTTTCTTCTACTTGATTTCCTTCCTTCAAGTCATTGCACTGTTTAGTCTAATTTTTACAAATTATGATCTAGGGACCATCTGATTCCAAATTCCCTGGGGCAATGGTTAAAAGCCAAGATTTCTGAGTACCACATTAGATCTACAGCATCAGAATCTACACAGGGTGAAACACAGGAACCGGAATTTAAAGTCCAATTTTATTAGGGAAATTTTAAGCATATTCAAAAGCAAAGAGAAAATATAGTGACTTACTATGTACTTATCACTCAGCTTTAATAATTATCAACCTATGGCCAATCTTACTTGATTAATACCCTCCTTCACCCCAGATTATTTTAAAGCAAGTAACAGATATCACATTGTTTCATCTGTAAATATTCCAGTGTATCTCTAAATGATAGACTTTTTAAAAACCTAAATACACTAAAAATTAATGATATTTCCTTTGTTTCAAACATCTAGTCAGCATTTACATTTCCCAGGTTATCTCCCAATTTTTTGAATCAAAAACCAAATAACTTCCCCACATTGCAATTGGCTGATATGCTTTTGGCCTTCTTTTTCCTCCTCTATCACTCTTTCTACCACCATTACCCCCACTTCTTATTTGTTAAAGAGATTGATTTGTTTGTCCTATAGTTTCCCACAATCTGTACTTTGCTGGTTATAACTTTGTGATATCAGTTAACATGTCCTTTGTCCCCTGTATTTTCTTTAATTTATATAATAATATATAATACTTAATTTTACAATTTATTATATATTTTACTTACTTGAATTTTATTATTTACTTATTAATAATTATATAATAATCACAAATAATTTTTCTTATCATTTAAATGTAAAGACTTGATCAGATTCAGATTATGTTTTTGGCATGAATACTTCGTAGATGATAGGAGGTATTGAGCACTTCCATCTGGAGACACTAAATGTCTGGTTGTATTTTTATAATATTAGTAGCTATTAATGAACATTGCTCAGTTCCATTAACTCATTTGGGATGCTGGTTCTTTTTTTCAAAGCAATCAAGGTGGACTTTACACACATTAAAACTCAAAGATTTTGCTCTAGTCTTGTCTCCATGCTTCTGGTAGATTTGTCTTATAAAAAGCAGATATACCCTCTAGTAAACTCTTCTAATGAAACCAGATCGAGGCCAAGCCAGATAATCCTTTGGTGTGTGGGAAGACTATATTAGTGTTGTATTTGTTACTTTTTAAAGTTAAATATAAAATTAATTGTATTTATACTTCATATATGAATCCATCATAATACTGTGTAAGATTTATAAGTACATATATATTGGGGGGAAGTTCAAAAATTTTTTATGGAATGTGCTATGAAGAAGGTTTGAAGACTGGCCTAGAGGATATAGGCCACGTCATTGAACTTGTCAGATAGGAATCACTTCCCCAGTTTTATTTCCCACCACCCTCTTTCCCCTCACATCCTGTGTTGTAGTCATATTAACCTTCAGCTCTTGTTCAATACTGCCAAGTTCTTTGACACCTCCCTGCCATTGCTCATCCTCACACTGTGGCTGTATTGTCCTTCCTACCTGACAGGTTCCCTGTATTGAAGCTTACCACAGGTGAGAACTTTTCCCTTCATGCCCTGATGAACATAGTACATATCACCATCTTGGCTTTTATCCTTTTGAAATGTAATTGTTCTTTATATATTTGTCTTTCACTGTACATGACATTTCAAATGAGGAAAGGAGCTGTGCCTTTTGTCTGTGTAAAGCCTAGTCCAGGATCTGGTTCACAGGTTGTACTTATAAAATGTTAGAATGATCAAAAAAGGGGAAGTCTGAGCTGGATATAGAAAAGCAGACAGAAGCAAGAAAGGCATTCTACACACAGAATTAGCATAGCAAAGAGACAATGGTGAAAGCAACAAGGCATGTTTGGGGACATATAAGTTAAGACTCTCGGTATTGACAGCAACAGAAGCCATCTCTGTCTATAAGAAGGACACTGGAAATGTACTAGAATAATATTAGTGGCTTACAAAATCATCAAAAAGCTGGAGGACCAGGTTTAGAAAAAGGTAGGAATCGAGTGTATTCCCAAGAGATGAGAAACAAGAAATGATAGTTTTTTAGCAAAAAGAATCTGGCTAGGATGCTACTACAACTGCCAGAGGACTCAGCCAATGCCACCATCATCTCTTAAATGAATTTCAACTGCTCCACCATCTTTACATCTCTCACTCAGCAGTCATCATCCTGAATGGGAGCATCTGATTGGCTAAGCCTAAGTCGGTGTTCATAACATGGAAGCAGAGTGGGGAGATGATGTATTTGATCCTCATCCCATCGGGAAAATATAATGATAGGATTCTCCCCAAAATAAGAAGGTAAAGTTGTTGACTTGCTGGACAGCCAAAAAGGAAAGTACAATTTAATACTTACAGAGTAAGTAAACTAGGTTGATATTAAAGCAAATAATTTTTCCAGGGGAATGGTCAGTGATAAGACTAGCAATATCAGTAGAAACCAAGTCGTACAGTTCCTCACATAATTTCCAGGCAAAAATTATTTAGTATTTGTGCTGTCGCCAAAGGGGGAGCTATCGAAGTTTTATCTGTAGAGGAGTAACCTTATGAAAGGAATTATTTGGATAATTAAGGTTATTCCTTTTGGAAGGCTGGATTAGATGAGAAGACACTACAGAACGGGGGTTTGGTTAATGAGTATTTGCACTAATTGTGATTCCAGAGATTAGACATTAATCCACAGTCTAGAAAAGCTGAGTTGGCAAGAGCATTCGAGATCTTGCTCTTTGGCATATACCATCAGTTTGGCTTAAACAAACTCATAAAAGTTAAAGACAAAAGTTGAGTTGGATCCTTGTATATCAAAGATAAAAGCAGATACTATGTCTGGATCAGGAGCCAAGCATTGCAGACAGGAAAAAAGAGTGAAAGGGAGATGGGCAGCTAGGGTTAGAAAGTCTCCAAGGAATTTTGCTGCTCTCTGCATCTGTTATTTCTAATTTAGACCCGAGTGCTTATACCTGAGGATACTTTGAAGGCAACTCATGGACTCTGCCAGGTATCAGTGGAGGATGACACAAGGGTTGGATAGAACAATGTAATAAATGGTAGACTGATAGTATTAAGAAAAATATGGAGGAAAATGACAAAAAATGGTGACTTCCTTCAGTCTAGGTACATTGAGTTTGAGGTACTAGAAAAACTTCTGTGTAGAGATGTCTGCAGGAAATTTGAAATTCAAGTCTCTAGCTTAAGAAAGAGTAGGGGATTTTAGGAAAGGTGTCTGAAGAAACTAAAATTTATATTAAATCTCTACTATGAGCCAGGCACTGTCACATATTTGCTCTTATTTAGCCCTTGTGTAAACCGTTAGCAAGGTGATACAATCCCTCACATATCATAGGTGAGGACCCTGAGCATCTGACATTGTCTTTCTCCAAGTTCATACAACCACTATGTGGTGTAGCCAATAATCAAACCTAAATACTCTGGCTGCTAGATTCTTTATACATTTTAAAATCATATTTTAACTGCATCTGGATGTTGACTGTGATAATAAACTGATGGAGAGATAGGAGAAAATAAAAAACACCAAATCTAACCAATGTACTGTATACTTGAAACCAATAATAAAATAAAATTAAAAAAAAAAAGAATAAAAGTAAGCCAAAGCCACACAAATAGTAAGGTGACTGGTTTAGTTGACAGAATATAAGCTGGGAAACTAGAAATAATTCTTAAATATATGTAGGCTAGCATTCATAAGAAAAAATGAGTCAGAGGATTCAAGCAAAAGATTATTTACCATCTCAGAATTCAGAAATTTCTTAAACTTCTATTTTAGTTCTGCATAAATGATGGAATTTTTCTATGCATGCTCTTACAGTGAGAAAGGCTAACTTTTCACAAATTACTATTACCAAGATTTTTATAATTACTTCTTTAGAAGGTAGAATTTTTCTAAATGGGGGAGGGGGAGAAATTATGAAATAGAACAGTGGAATGGGAAGAGTTCATGTTCATTTCACTCATTAACAGGGGCATAATTTTGACTTTTTAAAAAATTTGAGCACGTACGGAATAACATCAGTCCCAAATACTTATCAGATACATTGGCCATCTCTGTCACCCACACTTGCTTAACCTCCTATACTCTAGCTACTGAAACTGCTCCCTAAGTCATTAAAATTCTTCTCATTGCAAAATCCAGTGGCTTCCCCATTTTCCATCTTCTCCAATGTCTTTCTCTGTAACAGTATTGAATAAAAATATTACAAGTATTTGGGAAGATAGAACCAACAGGGCTTTTGAGATGGAAGAGGAAAAACTTAAACTTGAGTCTATGGCCATGCTACTCTGAACAAGCCCGATCCCGTCTGATTTCGGAAGCTAAGCAGGGTTGGGCCTGGTTAGTACTTGGATGGAGACCACCTAGGAAGAACAAGTGCTGCAGGCATAAAAAATAAAAAAATAAGAGATTGTAAACTGACAAGGTCCTTGCAATCTGTGAGGTCAACCAAGGGTTGCCTCACCTAAAAAAAACAAAAACAAAAAAGAGAGAGAGAGAGAATTAAACTGGGAACCCAGACTCCTGGCTTGGAAACTGGATGGATGGCGGTGCCATCCACAAAGGTGGGTGGGGCCGAGTCAGGACGGGCAAATGAGGACTTCAGCTGGAAAAAGTGAGCCATGTGTACACACTTTATCTTCTTGAGTAAATCAGAAGCTTCTTGAGGGTAGCAAGGTCATAGAAATTTTTTAATCTCCTTGTATCCAAATATTTAAATCTCTTTCAACATTCTCTCTCTCTGGTATATTTTAGAAAAGTTCTTTGGTCTCAGATTTACTTCCACCAAGACTGTTAGGACCAGTGTTCTGTTGATGATAATGCTATTAGTGTAGCAAGACTCTCAGTTGATAAAGAGGAACATAGAAAGTCTTTAAATCCTAATATTCCCAGAAGTCTTTAAAGGTGAAATAAAATTTACTGCAGAGTTGTTATAGTAAAAGGGGAATTACAAAGTAGGAGAAACCAACTTCAAATTTAAGGTTAAATATGACCATTTTTATAAAAACGATGCAAGAGACCAAGATAATTTAAAACCATGACAGGGAAAGCTCTTCATGGGCATAAGCTCTACTCTTTAGCTAGCCTGACTTTCCGGTGCCAAGATTGGCCCTTTCTCTCAGAGAGAGTTGCTTTTGTATGAAAACTTTTCATCACAAACAACCCCACTTTTTAGAGATCCTCCACCCTTTTCCCAAGGAGGTGATTATTTAGCATCTCTGTTCCAAACACAACAGCATAACACAGAAACTTACAGCAATTCTTCAAAGTCTCATTTACTTCCCCTGCCTAGGGGAGAGGAAGGGAGAATAAAGGAGATGATAGGTACTCTGGCAAGACAGTCCAAGGATGGGCTTTTCTATTCTAATAGAATGAATATCCAAAGGTGAACTTTGGTACTCTAAGTGTAGTCCCTTTTGATAGATCCCTAACAGTGCAATATCCAGATATGTTTTTCTCTCTCTTCCTAGTTTCTAAGCAAATAAATACTGGTTCAAAGACATTTATAAAAATAAGCATTAATATCTTTAAAAATGTAGCCTAGACCTGAATATAAGATCTGAAATAATCAATTGCATAGAAGAAAACATAGGAACTAAACTCATGGACTTGCAGAGGATTTTATGAATTTGACCTCAAAGGCAAGGGAAGTAAAAGCAAAAATAAATGAATGAATGGGATTATATCAAACTAAAAAGCTTCAGCACAGCCGAAGAAACCATCGATAAGGCAAAGAGACAACCTTGCAAATGGGAAAATATATTTGCAAGCAATGTCTCTGATAAGGGTCTAATAACCAAAATATACAAAGAACTCATATGACTCTATAACAACAACAACAACAACAACAACAACAACAACAACAAACAGTCCAATTAAAAGAAATGGGCAGAGGACCTGAACAGACACTTCTCCCAAGAGGACATACAAATGGCCAACAAACATATGAAAAGATGCTCAACTTCACTAGCTGTTAGGGAAATACAAATCAAAACCACAATGAGATACCATTTCACACCTGTTAGAATAGCTGTTACAAACAGGAAAAGAAATAACAAATGTTGGAGAGGATGCAGAGAAAAAGGAACCCTCATACACTCCTGGTGGGACTGCAAATTGGTACAGCCACTATAGAAAACAGTATGGAGGTTCCTCAAAACAACAAGAATTGATCTACCATATGATCCAGCAATCCCTCTACTGGGAATTTACCCACAAAGACTTGAAAACATATATCCGAAAAGATAATTGCACACCAATGTTCATAGCAGCATTATTCAGTGACCAGGACATGGAAGCAACTGAAGTGTCCTACGATAGATGATTGGCTAAAGGAGCTGTGGAATATTACTCAGCCATAAGAAGAGATGAAATACTGCCATTTGTGACAACATGGATTGGATCCTGAGATAATCATGCTAAGCAAAATAAGCTGGACAGAAAAAGTTGAACACCACATGATATCACTTATATGTGGCTATAAACCTAAAAGTAACAAATGAACAATACAAACAGAGACTCAGGGACATGGACAATGGACTAGTGGTTACCAGAAGGAAGGGGAAAAGGAGGGAAATAGATGGAGTAAAAGGGGTCAAATACATAGTGACAGAAAGAAATCTATGGGCAGTGAACACACAATGCAATATATATATGACCTACTGTCGAATTGTACACTTGAAACTTATTGGATTTTGTTAATCGATGTCACCATAATAAATTAAAAATAACAATAATTATTAAAACAATCAAAATAAAATTAGAATAAAAATACAGACACAAATATAGTCTAGAGCCTTATTAAGAGAATGAAACATTTTCCTATGTAGAACATAATCTTCAAAGACCTAATCAGCAAGGGGAGGGTATTTTATACATACAAAGATGAATCAATCCTTTTGTTCACCCCTTTTTGTAAATCTCATACAAAGGCAGTAAGAGGGTTTATTAGCCTCAAATTCAAGTAATCTCCCCTACCACACCTGTGGGCAGGATGGAAGTGGTGATGGGGATACAGGGAATAATTGGCTCTTCTAGTTTGTTCCTTTGCACTAATGATATGGCACCGGGAAGATAGGCTTAGTCTTTAACGGTGGAAGCCACAATAGATGTAAGCCATTTAGATACTGGTCAGCTTGGACTACATAATTCTATCTCAAAATAATTTCCATCTGGATCTGTAGGACATCTGTGTTAAGTCAATCTAGCTCCCTCAGTAACCATGCTGGTTCCTGGGAATATTCTAAAGATTTCTGCAAATGCTTCCCAAATTGGAGCAGGACTCAGAGCAGGAAATGATGATGATGATTTAGCATCCAGTGAGAGCCCAAGATAAAATAGATGTTGACCTCGGTCCCTAGTTTGCTATTTTCCCCAAAGTCACTTTTTCAGACTGCCATCCGGTGAGCCAGGCCCCTCTCATCTGGCTCTGCTTCTCCAGAATTGGAAAGAGTGCAACTCTCCCTCCCTCAGAGTTGGCGTCTTTTCCTGTGTCTCCTTCCTGTGTGTTGCCATGGCATTCGCATATGCCTCCATCTCAAAACTAGCCGCACCATAGTACAGTTTACCCACTTGTGTGTCTGTCTTCCTCGCTCACCTGTGAGCTCCAGGAGGGCAGGGAATTCTCAGCATTTTGCACTCCTTCCCATGCTCCTTTCCTTATCCGTACAGTGGGAGGAATATGTTAGACACTCAGTAATGCTCCGTTGAATGGACCGTATGTGATAGCTCAGGGTTGTTTTCAACTGCTCAGCCTGAGGCAATAGACAAGGAGCATTAAATGACATTTGTCCTTTTAACTCAGTTTTTTTGGGGAAAAGTCAGAAGCATTTTGAAAAATCAGATATTTTTACAAGCTCTGTTCAAAAAGAGTAATTGATCTAAATTTAAAATCTGACTCTAAATTTTCCTGGAACATCTATTAAAAGCTGTGATCATTTTTGCTTTTTCCCATTTCACCCTTTCAGAATCAGATTACTAAATTGCCCTGAGACTTTTTTGCTAAAGTACTCGAAAGCCCTCATGCTCCCTTATTCTCATGCTCCCCAATGGCACTTGTCCTTCCCTTAGGCCCTTAAGGACAGGTCATTGGTTTGGGAACAGAGGCATGAGGAAGCACTTAGAACCCTGGAGCCCGACTAGGGAGTTGCTTATACCAGCTGAAACAATCACAGGATCCAGACTGGAGACAGGAGAAAAAAAAAAAAAAACCAACTCCGTCCCATTCAGCTGGCTCTCCATTCAGCCTGGGGTGGTGGAGGGTGGCTCAGTTCGTGAATCTAGTTAGCAGCAGCATTCCTGGAAAACTGGCCCATTACAGAGCTTTCTCGTGAACTTCATCCACCTGTCATGCTGGGCCTTGGAGGGGAGCCAGGAAAGGCAGGAAATAATAGGCTGCAGGATACCGGTGTGTGTCAGTGGCCCCGACCCTCCCATTCCTGAACACAGATGAGCTAGAAGCCTGGAGGCCTCACTGTGATGAGCTTAGGAGGCCTCAGAAAGACTCGATGAGGGAGGGGCAGGCCCAGAAGGGATAATGGAGCTTTTAAACTCACATGTGGGCTGCTCTTTGGGATTGCTGCATCACCTCTGCAGGGAAATAGCCCTGGCTCTTGCTCAGACAGGTCTCTTTGTTCTCTCTGACCTCATCCTGCACGCAGAAGGCTGAGCCTCAGTTCCAAAGGACAATGTCTGGGTCCTTCCCACCGCCACATCTCCCCACCCCTTGGCCTTTCTAGTCGGTCAGAGAGCTGGTTACAATGACATCAACTGGCTAGAATTACATAAAACTTCCCTTTTCAACTCCCAGACTCCTGGATCCATATTTTGTTTTGTTTTTAATTTCCAAATGATTTCCCTTTGCCCAGCTGGGTTTCCCCCCTCCTCACCCCTATCTCCGTCAATTTTCATTTCCTATTTTCCATTAGCAGGATACAGGCAATGAGGGGGAAGAAACTTGAGTTCTCAAGGAGCTGTAACTCATAAAGATAACCAACACTGGGCAACTTGGAAATACTTTACTCCAAAAGCAAGTAACCCTTAGGTGCTGGTGGGGTCATATTAAAAAGCAGCATCAACCTTCTGTTTGGGGGAGAAAGAAGTTTCAGACAGTTCCTCTTCCTTATGAGTCTTCTCACAGTCAGTTACAACTGCAGGTGATGAAGGTGGGGAAAAATAGGTATTTACTTGTACTTCTGGGCTCTAGGGATGGACTCTAGGGATAGGTGTTGTTTAGAGATTTGAAATTAGCAAGACCACGGCCAGAGTGTCTCAAATTCTAACAGGTCTATGAGTCGCCAGGAGATTTTAAGAAGCTATTGCTTGGGAGAGGGCCGAGAGTCTGCATTTCTAACAAGTTCCCAGGTGATATCAATGCAGCTGGTTCTCAGACCCCACTTGGAGTAGCGAGGTACTTGGCTTTCCGGAGAGTCATCCCGAAGAAACATGAATATAAAGCTATATTGGGGCAGGAAGTTTTCATTTAAGAAGGAGGATTGTGTAATGGAAAGAGGACTAATTAGGAGCAAGGAAACCGGGGCTGTATTCCAAGTTATGCAACAAGTGAACTGGGTACATTTGGATAAGCTATAACCTCTCTGAGCTACAGTAAAAGAAGGAGGTTACACTAGGTTAGATAATCCTCAAACTTTTCCTACAGTTCATGTGTGTAGAAAGGTTTTGTCCACTAAGGACATCACAAACAACAGAATCACCCATATGGTCTTAAATTAGACAAGTGAATAATTTCAATTTATTCTTTTTAAACTTAGGAAATTTATAAAGTCATAAACGGAAACACCCATGTGGAAACCTCTGGATTTGATGGTGTCCAAGGTCCCTTCTTAACAGTGATACCCTATGATCTCACTGATGAGCATAAAAGGAAAAGAGACGTAAATTTTCATTGTGTATAAAGTACAAATCTCTATCAGCAAAGGTTAGTTTCATGCTGGATATGTCACTGAGGAAAGGAATTGAATCTCTTTCTGTGAAAATCATTAGGAGAGGACAGAGAAACATCAAGCTAAACTGTTAAAAGGATGTTTCTGCCAAAGAGCAGGAGAATGACTGTGTGGTTATGCATGTTCTAAGTGCCACCTGTCTCGTGTTTCTCAGTTACAGACCCAGCAGGAGACAGAGAACTCACTCAGATCAGGATAACTTCAGGAGAATCCATAAAGTGTCCATCAGTGGATATAGATGGGCTTCCTCAGAGAAAGTAACCATCCAAGGCTCAAAGGTGTGTCAGGAGAAGCAGTTAGGGAATCCCAGAAGGATTCTGCTCTACTTATTCAATTCACAGCCCTTGCCCCACAACGTTGCATTGGCACCTTTGTCGTGAATTAGATGGCTATGTATTTCCTATGTGGGTCAATTTCTGGATTTTTTTTCAGGTTGTAATTTTTCTATCCTTGTTTCAATATCACTTTTTAAAATTCCTATAGCTTTACAATACGTAGTAGTACACGTCCTCCAATTAGGTTCTACTTAAAGACAGTTCTTCTTGACCCTTTGCATTCAATATATTTTTGCATAAGCTTGAAAGTTCCACAAAAACATGTGTTGGAATTCTAATCAGAATTGTTTAGAATTTATGGGTTAATTCGGGGAGAAGTCACAATATTGAATCATTCAATCCATGCTTACCTTATGTGCTTACATTTATTTAGGTCTTTAATTCACTTCCGTCAAGTCCCTTTCAGGTTTTTTCAAATCAAGGTTATACTGTCTTCATAAAATGAGCTGAGAAATGTTCCGTCTTTATTGCTTCATTGGAAAAATTCTGGTTATTCTCCACATCTTTTTTGTAGTGTTTGTTTTCCTTTTATCTTTAAATTATACTGAGTTCTATCTAGTGCTATTTGATGATGGCTCCCAAGGTATTATTTCAGTCAATTAAAAAAAAATTTTATAGCATCCCTATGCTATAAAATGTTTAGTAAAGTTCTTTCTGCTTTCACATTCTCATTGTTCTAAACAAAGAATATTACTTTGATTGCTTATGGAGTGTGATTTGCTTGGGAATACTGTTAGCTATGTCTGTGAGCTATAGCTGCATGTAAGGTGATATGTTCTTTAACATTTATGTTATAAAACTTCTTTATAGGCTTCATATTGATTTTATCCTATTTTCTCAGTATGAAAGAGGAATTGTTTATCTGCCAATCATCCATCTATCTATCTATCTATCTATCTATCTATCTATCTATCTAATCTATCTATCTAATCTATCTATCTGTTTTTTCTCACTGTCTTACCTGAAAACTCTCCAACCTTAAGCTAATACACTAGTTCACTATGAATTTCTATTCCTAGTTCAGTAATTAAAATGCCATTTAAAATTGGTAATGTTATTGTTATTCTTCAAAGTTTTGGCCTTCACATTTTCCTTTCAGAACCATGTTTTATTTTAGTTTAAATCTGCTCCATTTACTCTCTGACAACTTATAAAAGCAAAAGTTTACTTCTTTAGCTCATTCTTTGCTCATAATTTAACATATCTTTCTTGACTATCAAAAGTTTGCTTAATCTTCAACTGCTTTTGCCAATTTGCCAAACTTTCAAAAAATCAATGAGAATGGCAAGGTCTTTTATATGTCACTAGTTCTGTTACATATATGTTACATAAATCCTGTCAGTTCTGCTTTTTTTCTTTTTTAATAAGTAGATTCAAGTTTATTGGAAATTTGAATAAAATAAATACCTTTCAATTTGGTCTCTTTTACAAACTATTTTTTTAATACTTGACCTTCAGAAATTTCTCATTGCTTACTTCTGACTTTCTCTCTCTTTTCCCACATGTACTTGACATATCTTTCCATCACCATCCTCATTGTAGTGTTCAAGAAAGAGTCTATATTCTTAATAACATCTCTTTCATTCTCTTTGGTGGCATACTAATTCTTTTTTTAAAAATTTTATCGAGATATAATTAATGTATAACATAGTGCACATTTAAATAGAACATCATGACTCCTCCTATTTTACTGCCAAGATCATAAAATTTCCAATGAATTCTTCAGCTTTGATTCACCTTTCAAATATAGGTTATGTGGTTTTATACATATCTCTTCTCCCACCATGCCTAAGAGTAATAGCTTCTTTTACCACTTATTAGTGTAAAGTACCCCTGTTTTTTTTGAACTCCTTTCTTTTTAAGGTATTAAGTGTCTCTCTTTATAGCTATCCTCGTATGTTACACTAAACTTACATTCAGTATTTCTTCTCTCAGTGCCTTTGCTCTCATTTCTTATGAACTGTTATCTGATTGGCAAATCCTGACTTGACGTTGGACTTGTACCCATCTCCATGTAATTTTAACTAGTGCTTTAATGCTTCTTTTGAATTCTTTTCCTCACATCCTCCTACTTGACTTCTACCATCCATTGGATTTATCTGAGATTCAATGTTTCTTTTCTATTAGATTAACATTCTCTTCTTCTGGGTCTTGGTTCTAATTACATTGAATCAGAGATTCAGTGGGGAGCCTGGACAACCAGGTTTAGAAACAGGGGAGGAACTATCAACTATCAAGGTGCTGTTGAAATGAATGAGGTCCAGTCTTTTTCTCAGCCTTTTGTCTATCCACGCAAGATTTAAGATTCTAAGAGATAGAATCTGATTGGCCAAGCCTAGGTATCATGGAAATTTGAGAAAGGATCTAGTAGAAATAGCCTCTAGCTTCCATACAAGAAAGGAAAGGCATGATTTCTACATTTACAATCCAATGAAGATCATATATAATAGGAATGAGTGATTCTCCAACAGTAGATTGTTGTGTTGTCAAGAAGGAGAATGAACAGGAAGGGAGGTTATGGCTAGTGAACAACAGCAGCAGCAATAAAAATGTTCCGAGTACGGGCTTTGAGTCTCCTATCTTCTCTTTCTTTTTCAAATCAAGATAGATGCTCTCCATCCAGTTGGGCAAGCATTACTAGCTCAGTTCTTTTAATTCCCCTCTCTTGAATGCTTGACACTAGATACTGTGCACCTGCCAGTACATTGGAAAGAACAGAGATTTGTGACCCGATAAAGGTTGTTTAAGCCTCCTGAGCCTCGTTTTTATCACCCACAAAATTGGGACATGTTTCATATGCCTTTGTGGAGATTATTAATGGTAAGATACAGTGCTTCACACATAATAGTGATCCAACAAAATGTTGGTTTCCCCTCTCCACCTCTTCTTTAGCAATCTCCTGGATGTTTTCACATTCATCAAGGCCATTATTCATAATCTCCTTCCACGAAAAGCCCTGCCAAGGCCTTGTTCTCCACGTCATACATGTTTTCCATTCTTACCCTTTCTACACAGATTATTTACTTGGCATGCCTCTGGCTGTCAGTTCTACCAGCTAAAACTTCTCCGTCCCTAATGGAAACAACACAGCAGGTGTATCCTCTCCTGTCACCATGCTACTGCTCATGTATTTTTTAATCCAAATCTCAAATCCATCTGTTAAATTTACCATGTGCACCCCTCACATTACCTAAGTGGCTTGTGGTCTTTCATAAAGTTACATGATGCTCTCAGTACTATTGCCCTCTTTTCTTCTGAAATGAGCTCCAAATTAAGTTTGGTTTCTCCTTCCTGGGGCTCTTTAGAAACTTCTTACCTAGGAACTGGAATATTGAAAATATGCCTATCTTCTTCAAAAATAAATTCATTGTCAGAATCGGTATCATGCATTTATCTCCAGCTAGGCTATAGAGCAGAAGATACCTTGGCATAAACTCCTGATAATAATAAATGGATTTTAGTGTCTATTAATTGGTAGGAGCACTTTGGTTATCACAGAAATGTTCCTGCGCTCCAACTGCTTACAGTCTAGTGAGGTATGAGAGACATATACAAACAGGTTGATTACGGTGTGATAAGTGGGAACACAGGGTTGGTGCGAGACTGGCAAGGAGGTTGAAACTGGATCATGAGGATGAGTGGAGGTGAACTGGACGAAGATATGGGGAAAGGTGATCTGAAGGAAGAATGTGTGCAATAACACAGTATTAAGAAATAGCACAGTCCGGTTAGGAAATTGTGAGTAATCCAGTGAGTCTTTAGTGCAGAGGGTTAGGGTTTGAATGAGAAAGCTCAAGCTGATAGGGCAAAGGTTAGTAAACTAAGGCCCGCAGGAGAGCCGCCTGCCTTTCTAAGTCAAGTTTAATGGGAACACAGCCATACCTAGTTATTTACCTAGTTACTTACATATTGTCAGTGGCTGTTTTCCTGCTATGATGGCAGAGTTGAGTAGTTACCACAGAGACTATTTGGCCTTCAGAGCAGGACATATTTACTATCTGGCCTTGTACAGAAAATGTTTGTCAACCACTAGCGCAGGATATGAAACAGCTGAGCATGATGATCTTGAAAGCTACACTAAAGGATCTAGACATCATTCAGAAGAGCAATGGGAAGGCCGATGCAGGATTTTAAGCAAGGAAATGACAGAATTACCAGATCCTGTTTTAGGAGCATCACTTTGTTACATATGCAGAATGGGTTGGAGGGGGCAAATTTGAAGGAAGGGTAGCAGCTGGGAATCTATTGCAATAATCCAAAAGAGATTGTGACGGTTGTGACCCGTGAACTAATTAATGTATGGCCAGAACTGTGATAGAAGATATTTATGGAAGCCTATAATAGTGGCATTCTCTTTTCTTAGATTTTCCTTCTGTGACCTCTCTTCTTTTATTTCTCCCTTCATGTATCCTCCACATTTTTTTAAATGAAGTTTATGGGGTAACATTGGTCAATACAATTATATAATTTTCAGGTGTACATTACAATTTGACACCTGTATATTCTATTGTGAGATTACCACCCAAAGTCCAGTTTCCTTCAGCTACCATATATTTAAGCCCCTTTACCCACTTCACCCTTCCCCTACTCCCCTATATTTGACCCCCTTTATCCCATCAACCTCCCTCCTCCTCCCCCACCCCCTACCCTCTGGTAACCACTAGTCCATTGTCCATGTCCCTAAGTTTCTGTTTGTCCTGTTCATTTGTTGCTTTTAGGTTTATATCCCACATATAAGTGATATCATGTGATTTTCTACTTTTTCTGTCTGGCTTATATCGCTTAGCATGATTATCTCGAGGTCCATCCATTTGTTGTCACAAATGACAGCATTTCATCTCTTCTTATGGCTGAGTAATATTCCATTGTATACATGTACCACAGTTTCTTTAGCCAATCTTCTATTGTAGGACACTTCAGTTGCTTCCATGTCCTGGCCACCATGAAGAATGCTGCTATGAACATCAGCGTGCAAAATATCTTTTTGGATATGGGTTTTCAAGTCTTTGGGGTAAATACCCAATAGAGGGATTGCTGGATCAAATGGTAGATCAATTCTTAGTGTTTTGAGGAATCTCCATAGTGTTTTCCATAGTGGTTGTACCAGTTTGCAGTCCTACCAGGAGTGTATGAGGGTTCCTTTTTTTCTGTATCCTCTCCAACATTTGTTATTTCTTGTCCTGTTGATAACAGCTATTCTAACAGGTGTGAGATGCTATCTCATTATGGTTTTTGATTTGCATTTCCCTAACAGCTAGTGAAGTTGAGCATCTTTTCATATATTTGTTGGCCATTTGTATGTCCTCTAGGGAGAAGTATCTATTCAGGTCCTCTGCCCATTATTTGACTAGACCAAAATTTAACTCAAAATGGATAAAGGACCTGCATGTAAGATCTGAAACAATAAAATGCATATAAGAACATATGAACTCAACTCAAGGACCTTGGACTTAAAGAGGATTTTATGAATTTGACCTCAAAGGCAAGGGAAGTAAAAGCAAAAATGAATGGGACTACATCAAACTAAAAAGCTTCTGCTCAGCAAATGAAACCATTAACAAGGTAAAGAGACAACCATCTGAATGGGAAAATATATTTGCAAGCAATGCCTCTAATAAGGGCCTAATATCCAAAATATACAAAGAACTCATATGACTCAATAACAACAAAACAACAAATTATCCACATTTGATACAATGCCCCTTGTCAAAGTCAAGCAGGCAAAAACTTCAAGAATCTGTGTGTGTAAATTTTTATAGCTGTGTTCTTACTCTTGTGGTGTTTCTCTTCCCAAATCCAAACCACGGCATTATGACCACAGAAGCCGTCACGATTTTCCTTCTCATCCTTCTCATCTTAGTCTGTCTACATGGGCCACTGCAACTGTTTCTGGAATCTCTCTGTATTTCACAGCTCACCAGAAGCATCATGTTGCTGCTGCCCCAGCATGCACCATCCACCATTATGTTCAAATTTTTGAAGTTTGAAAGACTGTCTTCATTATCTTAGTAATAGTGTATGATGAGACTGAATAATGTAAGATGAGACAGGTTAAGTTACTTATGCAAAGCTGTAGCAAATCAGTAGAAAACCAGGTTTCCAATTCTTTACCTTGGACTCTTTCTGGTTCACTACATCTAACAGCTGTAAATTTCTGTCCCAATTTAGGAGATAAAATAGCAGTCACCATTTCTGCTCTGTGATCCTACCCAATCTGATCACTTGAAAGAAGTTTGTAAATAACCATGTAGCTGTCCCAGCTACCTGACTATAAATAGATAATTTTCTTAAGAAATTCCACTGACTAGATCAATTGCTTCCTGATGCTGAGATCCAACTGGTAGTGTTAGAAACCATCTAGAAAACAATTATGAAATAAAGGAGAGGTTAATACCGAGGCTAAAAGTAAAAATTTCAGGTGATATTTTAGCTTTGAAATATAAAAAGTTAGGTATTTTATGATTTTCATTTCATATTGTTTTGGTTTTTAAATATCCAAGTTTCCTGATTAAATCACTCACCTCACAATATAAAGGTCTCATAACCCTTTTGTAACCCACAAAAATGTCATGTTTATCAATATCATTTCACAGCAATTTCAATATTTTACCTCTGCTACAAAAGAGTACAGGTGACACTCTAAAGCCAGATACTATCATTTTTATAGCACTGAGTTTGATAAAATGATGTGGATATTGCTGAAAAGCTTGATTCCTTCTAGTCAGTTCCAATAAAGATCTGTGAGGGACAACCACCAACTCTGGTTGCCAAGGGCAACCAGGCTGCCAAGGGCATGATCACCAGGAACAGGCGCCTAAGGGCCTTGATCTGGTTATGGTCTGTCTAAAGAGGCACAGTCTAATACGGCAGCCACTTGCCACATGTGGCTATTCAATTTAAATAACTTAAAATTAAATAAAATTTAAAATTAAAAAAAAAGACAAGAGATAACAAGTGTTGGCAAGGATGTGGAGAAAAGGGGACCTTTGTACACTGTTGATACAAATGTAAATTGATGCAGCCACTATGGAAAGCAGTATGGAATTTCCTCAAAAAATTAAAAATAGGACTACTATACAATCTAGCAATTCCACTTCTGGGCATTTATCTGAAGGAAAAGAAAAATCACTATCTTGAAGAGATATCTGCAACCCCACGTTCACTGCAGCTCATTACAATAGCCAAGACATATGAACAACCTAAGTGTCTATCAACGGATGAATTGATAAAGAATATGTGGTATGTACACATACAATAGAATATTATATGGCCATGAAGAAGAAGGAATCCTGCCATTTGGGACAATATAGATGGATCTTGAAGGCATTATGCTGTCAGACAGAGAAAAACAAATACTATATGATCTCACTTATATGTGGAATCTAAATTAAAATGAACTTACAGAAACAGAAAGTTGCCAGAGGTGGGGATAAGAAGCAGGGAAAATAGAGAAATGTGGTCAAAAGTATGAATTTCCAGTCATAAGAAAAGTAAGTTCTGGAATGTAATGTACGGCATGTGACTATAGTTATCTATATGATATTATATATTTGAAAGCTGCTAAGAGAATAGATCTTAAAGTTCTTATCCCAAGAAAAAATTTTGTCACCATGTAAGGTGATGGATGTTTACAAAACTTATCATGGTAATTGTAAGTTTATATCATTATGCTATAAACCTAAAACTAAAAAAAAAAATTATGTCAATTATATCTCAAAAAACTGGATAAAAATTAAATAAAATTAAAAAATTTATTCTTAAGTGATTTTATAATTTTTGTCAAAAAAAAAAATCCATTCCTTAGTTGCACTGGCAACATTCTAAGTATTCAATGACCACATGTGTCTTGAACGGGCAAATGTAGAACATTTCTCTCATTGCAGAAAGTTCTCTTGGACAGTCTTGTTAGAGAAAGGTAGGATAGAGAAATTAAATCAAGAATTCTTCAGGGAGAGAAACCTTTAGTAGTCTTGGTCACAGCACAAAAAAGCACGGCGCAGTGGTTGGGAAGAAATATGAATGCTATTCTAGTTTCAGCCTATTAGAAGCTGTGTGGTTTAAACAAATTGCTTAAGCTCTCTTCCTTGTCTTCCTTCTCTATAAAATGTATTGATTGATGTGATTTTGCTGTAAGTCTATTTTGAGGATCAAATGAGACCTTGTACGCAAAGGGATCTTAGCATGATGCCTGGCACATGGTATGTGTTCAAAATATAATAGTGATGGTTCTGAAGGTGATGTCATTTTACCTAATAATTACCACATGCTAAGATTATTCTGTCTAGGATATTGGACTTACTTTTGAGTTCAGAAGACCTATAAAGGGTCCCAGGAATCTTGGAATTTTAAAAAATGAGATGATTATTGGGGCAGCAGTAAAGAGAAACTAATGGTTGATAAGCTCAGTATCAGAAAGGATTTCAATCAGCTGTAAGCACCAGAAAACCCAACTAACCTGTGACTTAAACTAGTAAAGTTTTCTTTTTTGGCAGGGCGGGGGTGGGGGGGAGGGGAGGGTCAAGGAAATTGCACTGACCAAAACTCCTAGCTTTCTGCTCCACCATCTCTAGTGTATGGCTTTCATTCTTACAGCTACAGTATATGCCAACAGCTGCTTTTCCATATTCCTGGAAAGATAAGATGAGGTTCACCTTTTTATTAAGGAAAGGGTGCCTCCACTTCCACCTCCTCCAACATATCATTGATCAGAAGAACTTTGTGTCACCCTAGCAGTGAAGAAAGCAAGAAGAGAGATTTTTTGTTTGTGTGCTTCAGAGTAAACCACATGAGGTTGTCTATATATGAGCATTTTTTATGGCAAAGAGGCAATTTCACATAGTTTGACCTTAGAGTTAAACACACTGCTATCCTTGACAAAATTGGGGTTCTGCAGGAAAGAAAGAAGGAGAGCTTAGACATTGGGCAGGCAACTCACTAAGCTAGTCTGCCACTAGACCCCACATCACACCAGGTACCTTAAAGTGTTGCAGCCCCTGAAGGCAATTTTTACATCATGTCTGAGAGAAGAGACTAAAAATTACTCAGTAGAAAGTTGCAGAACTAAAATGGAAAGCTAGATTTTATTGTTTCAAAGTCCATGTACATCTCTTCATTTTCTCAAGAAGAAATGATGAAAAAGCTCCTTTATAAACAACACAAAGTTAAAAGAAAACAAAGGGTTTCATCATGACATAGTATGTGTTGCACAACAACGTTTAAATCAGCCACAGATGTGTGATTCTTTTATCAGATTATAAGAGGTATCACAACTCTGATACCTCTGGGATGAAACGAGATTGCACATAGTGGAAGGGAAATATATTGGCTCATTTTGTTAGAATTTAATTCAATTTCCATGCCTGCCTCCTTCCCTCATGGGAGAATGATGATCTGGTTTGATGTTGAAAGGACTAGGCAAAACAAGCTTATTGAAAGACAATATTAAAAAAGAGGTGGTGTCAGATTTTTTGTTTTGGTTTGCTTTGCTTTTTTTACTTAATGGATTTTTTTTTTCCAAAGGAAGAAACTTGGACGTTACAGAAAATAAAATCACAGAATTAAAAATGCCTTGTCTAAATAATATAACTCTATCTGAGTTATTGAATTCTCATAAAACATATTTTTTCACTCCTGTGGTTTTATTATTTTATTATTCCCCAGTTTTTTTTTTCTCTAGCTCTTTTTTGAGATCCTACCCTACGTATTCAGCTGTCTATTGGGTATCTCACTGGAATACTTCACAGGGTATCTATATGTCAATGGATCTAAAAGTGGCTTCATGATCTTTCTTCTGAACAAAACAAAACATTCTACTCCTAGCACATTTCCTTTTAGTAAATGACAACACCAATCACCCAGTTGCTTAGACCCAAAGCCATCCTTGAATCTTCCCATTCCTTCATTCCCTTCATCTCCAATCAATCCCCAAAGTCTGTCAATACAACTCCCTAACATCCAAGTACAGATGTGAACTCAGCAAGTGAGAATGCAATTCTAGTTCTCAAGGTAGAGATGAGGACTGGAAATACCAGTATCTAAATGGCTTACGTCTATTGCTGCTTCCATGGACTGGAAATACCAATGTGGGAATCATTGGATATAAGGTGGATAAGCCATGAAAGTGAATCAGATCGCCTGGGCATTGGATACAGAAGGCTTTTGACCATCCCTCAGGCATGCCAGCATTCAAAGGGCAAGCAGAGAATGAATAGCTGGGGAAAGACATTGTAGGGCAACCAGTAAAATGAGAGAGTGTGGTATCACAGAAGACAAGGGAAGAAAGGTTTCCAAGAAGGGAGAGATGAACTGAATGCTGACAGAAGTAGAATAAGATGGAGACAGAAGTAACCACTGAACTAGGCAACATAGAGGATTTTGTGACTTTGACAAACTCAGGTTAGTGGAGTCATAGGGGCAAAAGTGGGTTATGGAAATAATAAGGGTGAAGTAGAGTAGAGCATTAATAGAGATAAATGACTTTATAGTTTTGCTGTGGAGTGGAAGAGTTAAACAAAATCATAATTGAAAGGGGGTTTGAAGGGAAAAGATGTTTTCATTCTATTTTAAGATGGAAGGCACTTCAAAATGTCTGTACACTGATGGGAAGGGTCCATAAGAGAAAGAAAATTTGATAAGGTAGGCTGTGGGGTATATGAGAATTCTGTACCATTATTCCAATTCTTCTGTAAATCTAAAATCATTCTAAAATGAAAGGTTTACTTTGGTGAGGGGAGGATGAAGCAGAAGAGAGAGAGCTTTCAAGACCTAAATCCTTAAATAGGGGCTGTTCTTCACAGCTTAAGTGGAGGAGGGTAGAGTTGGCTGTCAGTGAATATTATTCACTTATTAGTAACAGATTGACTTTTGTTACATTTTAGGGTATACAAAACTTACATATATTCATTTACTTGTATCATTATAATCTTGGAAGGAAGTTATTGTGATGCTCACTTCATAAGATAAGGAAACTGAGGTTCAGAAGAGCAAAGCCCTAACTGAGAACAACACTCCCCATCAGCCCAAGGAAACGGGAGGGCAAAGGCCAGGTTTTCCACACCTATTTGCCTGGCATGTGTTTGAGCATATTGGTTTTGTCAGGTTTAATTCAAATAAGGCGTTACATCAGTGTTTAAAGTTGGGCCTCAATTTCCTCTTCTGCAGAATGAAGGATATAACAAAGCACATTTCGGGGCCCTTTGGAGCTAGAGTGTCCTGATTTTTAGTTTTGTTCAATAATAAGAGTGAGAAAGACTGGGAGTGTCTGCCATGGAGATAAACATGTGGGCAGCAGAGAGAGTGATCTGAGTTCTCCATAACATATTTGTCTACCACGCATCACTTGGAGGGTCTGTTTAAGCAACATGTACTGTGTTGAAATCTTCCATGTTGCTCCATGAGGTGTTGACAGCATCATCTTTGCTCTTCTGCATGTGTTTAGTGATTGTGAATAAAGATGCAATAATGCTGATTCAGCCTCTTTTGCCTCTTCCCAAGAAACCTCATGAAAAATAAATCAAAACTCCATATCTACAAATGAGAGATCATTTTGAGAGCAACCCACAAGTTCTCTTAGTTATCCAATTTCTTTTTTTTAGGCCCTTATTCACTTTCTAGTCTTATTATAAATCTGAAAATGAAAAATTTGGGAGAAGCCCCCCCAAAGATAACAATTACATTTCTAAAACATTTTAGGTTCACACCTATCAGGCAGTATAAATGCCTTATTAATTCAAGTCAATTCAATAAGCCTGCATTGAGAGTCTGCTAATATACTAGCCCTTACCCTGGACATTGGGAATAGAAAGTCGAGGAGATAGAGTCAAAAGGCACTCAAAAGATTCAACCTATCAGCCTAATCTGAAGATTAGTTGTTCAATGTAGAAACAGCATTATCATGCCTAATAATCTCAACAAAGGTACTATGATGATACAGTCAATTATCTTCTTTCTGATTCTTTTACTTGCCAGCATGCCCTCAAGATCCATCTTGCCCACAGACTTCCAATCAAGTTGGGCCAGTGGAAAGCACAGCAAGAAATGAGAAGCTGGGTGAATGTGGGGTCAAGATATTCATTCCCATGGCTCCCCACCTGCAGAGTCACTGTTGGTTGACAGTATCCTCCAGCTGTCAGGTGGCCCTTTCCACACAGCTCCCTGCCTTAGGTCTTCATGACCACTTTCTTCCTCTGCCCCTTTGGGTTTAGGAGTGAGTTAACAACCCCTATATTATTAGCCCTGAGTACCTGCAATTCATTCCTGATGAATAACTTGCTACTGTTGCCAATGACTTTGTATATAGTTCCTTGATTCAACTCTCAATGACCTCAAGGGATGTGCCCTCTTTATTATAAGCTGAGGCCCCTTAAGGGTGAGCCTCTTGAGATGTGTGAGAGAGCCAGAGCAATGAAATCAGAAGGTCCTAAGTTCCATCTCTGGCTTTGCTACCCACCGGGGCATGAAGCAGCCAAGTTAATTACCTTATTTAAATCTGAGTTTTCTCATTTGTAACATGGAGATGAAAAACATCTATCTCATTGATTTCTTGTAAATATCAAGTGAATAATGAGTGGGTAAGACACAGCTGCATGACTTCTGTAGAAAGCCTTTCTGGGTATTGCCAACTGGAGTTGACCTCTCATTCCACTCAACTCCTTGGACTCTTTGTTTACATTCTTGGCATGATTCATATTTTGCCTTATATTTCAAATACTGAATGTAATATTCAATGTCTTATATTTACAAATATTGAATATTAATAGTAGGACTGTTATAAATGATATAAATAGATAATATGTATCTAATATATATTTAGAGAGAGAGGGCTCTTCCTTTTCAAAATTAAAATAGTAGCTTCATTACTTTGTATTGTTAAAGTAAAGCATGTTCCTATCAAAAAAATTAAAGTAGTAGAAAGGAATATAAATATCACCAAAATATAAATATCATTACACAAAAATGACCAATGTTAACATTTGGATACAAATGTCAAATTAAAATGTATACCTGAAAATTATGTAATTGTATTAACCAATGTTACCTCAAAAAAGTTAATTAAAAAGAAGAATTGAAAAAAAAATACATTTGGAGAAACAGCCTCCTCTATGTCTTTCTATGCATCTGTATAGATGCACACACGCACCATATCCCTCCCACATACATACACACACATGCAATTTTATACAAATGGATCTTAACCATCATGATATTTTGCCTGGTCCTGTACTTGAAACTGCTTTGAATTAGTCTATAAATATATGGCAATCGTTTCAACTAAGCCAAACGTCTCCCTTCTTGTGATGCTATATTGTTTGAAAGAAAGAAGAGATTCTTTCATCTTAACTTGTTAGTGGGGTCACCATAAATTATTTACAGCGCTTCAAGGCCCTTTTCGCCAAAGCAAAAAACCAGTTTCCTTTTCAATCTGGAGTTCATCGAAGAGTCCATATTCTATCTATGGGTTGTGCTACAATGTAATTGAACATTGGTGTCCCCTCTGTAATTTTACACTCAGTATCTGCGCTCACCCCACTGTGAGCCTGCATGCCAAGGTCCTCAGAAGCTGAAGATTCAGACCTAACATAGGCCCAAGGAGCCGCAAAGCTCTCCCCACAACTTCATTTCTGATTTCCCCACTTTCTCTCTGCCTCCCCTTCTGAGTTCCTGCAGCCTTGTCAGGTCTGCACCATGCCATACTCTAATTCTGAAACTCTGTCCTTTCCCTCCTTTCCACAAGAAATCTAATTACAATAGTGTTATATTTAACAAGTTCAGCAGAACATGGGAATGTCCCAGAAGCGTGAATCACTTTGCCTGCCTGTCATTCTTCGCCAGATCTTTGGCTAGCACTTTCCTGCTTTGCTGCCTCTCACCTCCCACGCTCCCAACACGTGGCTGCTACCCATACATGCTGCCCACTGGAAGGTGTGTTCTAAGCTCCCTCTCCTGACCTAACTCCACTACTTCTCTCATAAGAAGACTCACCAGGTCAGCTCACCTTCTTTAGACCGGAAGCCAGTTAACCATGTGTCTTACATTATTGTAAGCTCATCACCCTTTAAACGAGTCCTATTAGAGTTCTCTCTTTGCAGAGGCCTCCCATTCTCTTTCCCTACCTACGAAATGATTCTCTTAAAGCTGAAATGCTTCCAGGAAGCCTATTGGTGTTTTTGTTTTTTTCCCTTGGTCCTTCTTCTTCCTCCTTGGTTAGCGGTATCTGCTTTCTACTCTCAACCACTTCCTCATAGATGGCATTCACCATGCCCTTGGCCAACCTTTCTGGGTTGTGCAGGTCATTCAGGTCTATGAATATTTAACTCCTGGGGCACTGTGCCTTTTCTCTGTTATGACCGAAACCATGCTACCCTTTCACTCTCTTTTACTCCTTTTTCTCCTAATCTGCCCTTGCACAAACTGATGCTTCTGATGCTGTGGTCTCGCTCACCATCTTTCCACATGCTTTCTATGTCTGATCACAGAGAGAAGCACATTTATTCTTCACACACCCAGGCCATGGAAACAGAGAATAAATTCTCATTACTGTTTTATAGATGAGAAAAAAAAATCACTAATTAAATCAGCAAATGAATAACAGGTTCAGGGATCAGATCTCTCTTCCTGTCTTATTTCCTTTGCCTTTTCCTCCTTCCTTTCGTCCCTCCTTCAAACAAATACTCATTGGACTTAACTCTGAATCAGGTACTGGGGATAAAATGGAAAGTAAAATAGGCATGGTCCTGGCCCTCACATGATACAAAGAGAGGTGCGTGCTTTGACAGAGGACAACAGTGTGCTTTGACAGAGAATGATAGGGAGACATGATTTTGTGAAAGGAATCTTTCCAGAACTGAGACCCAAAACAGAATTTCTCCACATACACACACATTTGAGAACCACTGACCTAAAGTATAAATATGTTAACAGCAATGGATGGAAGGAGTGTTTTGGGCAGAAGGGACAGTATGTGAAAGGTCCTGAGGCCAAGAGCAGCATGGAAAGTCCGAAAGACCATAAGAATCTCGGTGGCTTAATGCACAGAATGAGAACAGAGGGGTCAACATGAGGCTCAGAGTGAGCTGGGGCCAGATCACTTTCTGGTTTCTTCCTTACATACCAGGATATCATGCACAAGCAAATATCTTTGCTGTATTAAAATGTATAGTATTATATATGAGCTAAGTCAAAATTTCTCCTTGGAAATTTTTATTGGGTTACAAGGTAGCCATTTTAAGTTCAGATATCATGTATTTTCTATTTCCAAAGAATTCTTATGAAGAATATTGTAAGAACTCCACATGTCGTCATGAACTTTCACTGTGTGTGTTTATTACTTTCTAATTATAAAAGTAATAAGAGGTCATTGTAAATCATTTAAAAATCTAGAATGGCAACTTCTCTATATTTTTTATATTTTGCATTCTTCTGTTTTACCATTTCTTGGCAGAGTATTGCAATTATTTGTTCAAATAAACTTCTACTCCATCAGATCATGAGTTTCCTAAGATTCGGATTGATTCTATACATATTTATATCCCCACAGTGCCTAGTATAGTAGAGGGTACCTAACAGGAATTCCACAAACTATTTTTGAGGTGACTACATGACTGGATAAGTGAAATGGAAAATAACCCTAAGATGTAAAATGCTATTTCTAATGATAATTTGGATTGGAGGAGGAAATTTGAGGGGCAATAAGATCATACAGAAGATTAAAAAAATACAGCAGAGAGAGGAAGAGATCAAAATAAGGAAACAATAGGGGTAATGAAAAGGAGAAAGGAAAAAACAGATTGAGAAATTTCTGTGGGGGAGTGACTACTTGAATGTAAAGAGTGAAAAAGAGAAAATAGATGAAAAAGGTCATGGTACTTTGAGCTTAGACAACTGCGTGTATTTGTCTTATTAAGGTATTGGGAAAACTTGGGATAGAGGAATAGATTATTCTCATCTCAGCATGTCAAATTTGTAGTGACTGAGAAATATCCAATTAAAGATGTTGAGAATATGCATGTGAAGTTTAAAAGAGAGATGGGAAATAGAGGGAGGTGATTGTCTCTGTTCAAATAGTCCTTTTAGCATAATTCCATTGATCTCTCCACGAAGAAATTATCAGTGTCTGTTTCCACTCTAAACTTTAAGGTCCTTAAAGTCAGACACCTTGTCTTCTTTATAGCCCCAGTGCCTAGCTCATAAAAGTTGCTTGATGACTGATCATTGAATTTATGAATGGCCGTTGAACTCTGGGAGCCATGGGCCAAAAATAGGTATTTGCTGAAGCCATGGGAGGAGTGAGAGTTTCACAATGACTGAGGAGACTAGGAAGAAATCTCCTGCAACACTGACACCAACAAAGGAGGAAAAGAATCAGAGACAGAAAGAGCCAGAAGGGAATGCTTTCCAAGATTCAAAGAAAGCAAGGAGTTTTAAAGAGGAGACTTTGGTAGTGTTAATGCCTTTGAGATCATATGAAAGAGGGACCTAACCCACTGGTTTGACATTTGCAAATTAGGAAGTCATTGATGACTTGAGCAAGAACAATTATTGTGAGATGATTTTAGTGAATTCAGAATGAAACAGATAAGTAAATACGTATAATGAACGTACACTAATGTTTTAGAAATTTATTAAAAATGTAAGAAATAATAGCTAGGAAGAGAAATGATATTAAAGGAAGCTTTAAAAACACTCTAATTAAACATATTCATAAGTTGAGGGGAGGAACCAATATTAAAGAAGCTGAAGATACAAGCAGGGAAGTCCGTAGAACAGTACTACATTTCTACACTATGAGGATTTATTGAAAGTATGTCATACGTATGTACATACACACACATGTGTGTATGTCACATATAGATGTATCTACTAGCAATCTAATATTTTTCTAGAAACTCTATTTTGTTTGTGTATTGGCTCATACCCACCAAAATAATTGAATTGCTAAATCACAAGCTAGAGTCACTGAGATGTCTTTTAGTGTCGTGTTGTTGGAGAAAGCCAGATCACTTCACAGACTTTAATGAGACTTACTGCTAACGAAAACATTTCTCATTTTTGCGTCACCCTTTCTTGTTTCTTGTAGCAATGAGAGATTCCCAAGGAGAAGCTGACAATATGATCATCACTGAGCCCTGTTTCAACATGATCACGAATAACAGCCCATTTTATTGCTTACATCACCCAGCAAAAGAGCATGTCTATTGGGATTTGAGATTATTATTAATTTCAGTGACTTTCAAAATACTATTAGGAATAATATTGTTTACACTAGGATCATGAAAGTCTTCAAATTGGTCTCTACTTCATCTTAAACCTTACATTTCATCATTTGTCTGTAAGTTTATTCCACAATATTTTGAAAGAATTGACTAACTGTAGCCAATGTTTATATATTGCTAAACTCTTCCAGAATGTGTTTTAAATCTGGTGTTATAGATAATCAGCCAGCTTGAAGCAAAATGACATTTGAGAGCTTCTTTTATAATGCACTGAATAACATCAAAAGCTTATCTAATTAATACTACTATGGTAAATATTTTTATAAATGATTTTTAGCTCTCCTTTTGTGATCCAGGATAAGTTAGTAAGGTAAGGTCAAAATATTCTCTGGCGTTGACCTAATTGGATGTCTTTTCCATTTCTCTCTCTTCTGGGTAATAGGGTTATTTTCCAACAATGTTTTGTTCTGTTGGCTCAAAAGTAAATAACATTAAGCTTTTTACCATTTTGATTTGTTCCAGATATTACATCTTATTTGAAATGACAGGACTAATTTCTTTAACAGAATAAAGTTTCTTTAACAGAATAACAGAATCAGGTTGGTTTATTCTGTTTCAAGTTTAAAAAATATTGTGTACTCTTTTATTCCCAATATGCAGTGACTAGACCCATTGCTTAACTTTTAATTCTGAACTGGAGCATAAGTTCTTCTGGAACAAAAGTACAATGAGTTTCAATAGAACTTTTAGCCAATTTAGGATGACAGAACCGAGCTTTCCATAACCAGCCTGTACCATAATATCCATCATTAATTTTAAATAGTTAACACAATATAGAAACTTCTCCTCAGCTACAGAGACCACAGGGCTAGCACAGTAAAAAGGTACCAGAGGTGAAATTTTAGCTCTTAGTGAACCAGAAATTAAAACACCCACAAAACCATAATCTAATCAACCTGCACGCTTGGTCAGACTTTAGAATAATCAGACCTGTCGTTGCTACACAAAAGGCTGCTGTTAAATGTCAATCTTTCTATCACCAACAGGAAAGTCTACTTCCAATGTGTTTACAAGCCCAGCTTTGGAAAATCTGGTCCTAATCCCAGACTAACTTCCTCTGTGATAATTGCTAACATAACAGTACAACACAGTGACCCTTATTTCAGAACTCCATCGTCTACCCAGCTGCCTCCTTTAGAGGGGCTTCCATTTGTGCAGATGCCAAAGGCTGTGCTTCTTGGGACCCAAATCAATTTATATGGCTTCCCTCCCCAGATGAAGTAATAAATTATTCCTTGGACCCAAAGTCCTCATTCCCTAGTCTACATTGCACCTGGAAAATATTGAAATAATTTTGTTCTGATAAAACAACTGTAAGAAAACTGGATTCTGAAGTTAGAACATTTGTGAAGAAGTGAGCTAAGGAAAATTAAGCAAGCTAGCCAGTGAGATCCTTGCCTCCCTAGCTTGGAAGCAAGGGTTTGCAGTAAACATGAAGAGGGAATGAATTGTGATAAAGGAGTTATCTTTGAGAATGTTTCCTTTTGCACACTGTGCGAACATTTTTCAGAGCATTAACTGAAGGGAAAGCTGGAAGGAATTTTTCTTGTCTAGTCTCATCAAACCATAAATTTCTTGACATTAAAACTGTCACATTTCCTCAATTGCTAACACAATTCCTGACCAATAGCAGGTGACCAACGTGTTACCTAATGACTCTTAAGGAGCAGAAGTTTAGGACACTGAAATTCTAAATACTTTCTAGAATCTGAGGAAATTTTCAAATTTAATGTCATTTGTGTTTTAAATTGCTGGTTCCAGTATAACTGTATACATACAGTTGACGAGTGAGTTAGTTGATGGTATCATAAATTACGTATTTCTGGTTTTATCATCCAAGGACAGGAAAAATCCATTTTCTTACTCTAGAAAATGCTTTCTTGTAGGTTCAAATACGTCCCATTGGATTGTGACTTAAGTCTGAAGAAGCTGATAGAAAGAGCCAGACAAAACTGACTGTGATGGTTAATTGTATTTGTTAACTTGGAGGGTGTTTTTTTTAATGAAATTAATATTTGAATCAGTAGACTTTGAATAAAGTAGATTGCTCTCTATATATAAAATGGGTGGGCCATGTCTAATCTGTTGAAAGCCTTAACATAACAAGAACTGACCTTCTCTGAGCAAAAAGGAATTCTGGAGCAACAATTTTCAGCCTTGAACTTCAACACTGGCTCCTCCCTGGATCTTCGATTTGCCAGCTCACTCTGCAGATTTTGGACTTGCCAGACTCCATAATCGTGTGAGCCAATCCTCAAAAATAAATCTCTTTATATATACACATTTTCTTGGTTCTGCTTTTCTGTTGATCTCTAAAAAAATACACAGATCAATAGGCATATTACAATCTATCATCCCCAAAACCTGTGGTCCATTTTCCCCTAGAACATTATGCAGGAAGATTCACAGCATTGTTTGTCTACACAATAATCTCACTTCTTTATTGAGTATAGAGTAATATTAAATAAAGGGTGTCCTCATGGTCATGCTATCTAAACAAAGTAATGGACTAGGTGTCAGGAGACCTTGGTTTCAATTACAGCTCTGTCTCATGCTGTCTGTGATATTTACCCACTTGCACCTCAGTTTCTTCCCTGTACAATGAGGGGTGAGAGAAGCAGAGAACTTAGAGCCTGTGGGGCTTCAGGACATCTGTGGACCTCTTGCAATTATATGCAAACATGCACATGCTTATCTTTCTGACAAGACGGTTTGTAACTTTCAAAAGTTTCAGCGAACTGCAAAGAGGTTACAGTCCTTCGGACTTGTAATGGTCATGGCTTTTTTTAGTTCTGAAGTATCATAATCCTCTTTTATCAACTGCAGGTGGTTAGTAGCATATATATCATATATATGGTATATATGTGTATATATGGCATACATACGGTATATATATGTGGCTGTATTTTAATTTAAATGAAATTAGGTTTTACATATATACATATATTTGTTTTCAGTATCATATGCAAATATGAACTCTATGATTCATATGGGCTGGTGGTTTGTGTGGTAACAAATACTATGAAGATTTAGAAAAATCGTGGATAAAAATTTGGTTCCTGACAGAGAAGTATGATAGTTAAAAGAAAGAACAACTTGGGAATATCTATCTTATAAATTCTCCCCTGGGTCTATACCTCAAAGGCAAACTCTAGGTCTGGGAACTCAGGAGGCATAACCCTGAGTGAGAGACTGCCAAGTCAAGAATAATAGCATTTGTGGGGAGACCTGTCTTGCCAGGGACACAGTACTGTGAAGTTAAGATGGATCTAGGGAGACTCTTGTTTGTCTGTGCTAGCTGCGGGGAGGGGAAAGGAGGGGAGCAGGGGAGAAATTTCTAGCTCGAAAGGAGAGAAAGGTTACTGGAAGGGGTGACCGATAGTATGGACTAGGAAACTGAAATGGAGATGAAGGTAAACCTGTTGCAGCAGCAACCGGAGCTGAGGTGAGCAATAAGCCCAGGCATGTCATTACTCGTGGAGGGCAGTTACAGCCTGATATTTCCACACACTGTAGTAAAATGGCCACCTGACCATCTGGCTCAGGACACATCAGGGAGGAGTCACTTGGGGGCAGGGCGATATTCCCAGAAGCATTGCCTCTGAAAAATGAACCCTTAATGGGCTGGATGACAGCAAACACAGGAAGTTACTCAAATAGCAGCAAAAATGATCAAAGAAATGTGGTGGTAGAAGAACTTGTTGCATCCCAAATGTTTCCAGCATTGGTTTTCCTAATAGTTGACATTCTTGTACTCGTTAGCACCCAACGATATTATTCACTGTCACTTTAGTTTCCATTTTATACTAGAAATTATGCATTTTGGATCGTTCATTGGAGTCTACAAATGGAGGACCAAATTGGAACATTTATGTCTAACATCTTTTCACATTCCTGAGGTGCAAAGTCAGGCTAGTACCAGAAAGCTACTACTTTTAATAGTGTCTCATTTCTAACACTGGTCTGAGCTTCTAGTCATAAAAGTTACTTATCCCGCCCCCCCCCCCCCCCCCCACACACACCTGGGAGAGGAAAGCAGGGTTTACTGACATAACTCCCCATTGGTTCTGGAGCAGTCGTGATATTGCAAGCTTATTTAAAGAGAAATGGGAAAACAATCCTGTTCCGTCCCAAAGATGTCCAGGCATAATGACAATGATAAAGGCTTCTCTGTTAATCTTCTTGTGTAATAATTTATGAAGAGTATTTATGAAGAGTGTAATTTGTAAAGGGCTACAAGGTATGAATATCAGAGCTGTCTGTCACCAATGCTCTCTAGGCATCATCACCCAAAGAATTTAGAATTCAAATACTTTAGAAAGAAGAGACTAGACTGGCTTATTTTACTATTGAGAGTATTAGGAAGAGTGTTTGTTTTCTATCTTCATTCACTTCTTCAGAGAGAAACTCCCTCACGAGAAATAACATGTGTTTTCTAGTACAAGTCATTTGCCTTAACTTTTTATTCCATTTTCCCTTAGTGAAAATCATCTTTGAGCCCCATCCCTGTCTCCACGCTCTTGGCAGAAGTAAAGGCCAAGGCTATAAATGACCCCCCTCATGTAGGTCTGGCTTGGGCCGGAGCAATGGGAACAATCCATAATCAACAGGGACAAAAACCAAGTCTGATGACAAGAAAGCAATCTACCAACTTGTGGTTCTTTCCCCAGATGAATTCCTGAGTTTGGTTTTCCATTCCCAGAGGCTTCTGTTTTTCATAGAACAGAGAGGCTGATGTTCATTTATCTCCTACGAAGGACTCAGTGGAACCAGAGCTGTGGTCTGGGGAACAGAATAGGTAGTGAAAGAACATTCTCAGAAGAATGAGGATTATTTTTTATCTATTCCTGTTGCCCCTCCTCCACTGATGACTCCACTTTTAGTAAACACTGGTCATATTTCCATCTCAGAGCCAGCTTCGGGGACTGTCAGCACTCTTGTGGTTAACGCTGGAATTTGGTTTCTATAAAAATTGGAGTGAGTCTTCTGAGAGTGTCTCATTAGAAATCCAGCCCCCGAAACAACCTCAATGCAGAATTTCAGCTTATTCGAACTTGGCTCTGAAGTATATTCAGAAGCCTGTATTCAGAAAAACTAGCTTTTTTTTTTCCCAGTGAACATTTAGTTTTTAACTTCCAAATCTTCTAAGATTCTTCTTCCTCATGCACACACTGCAGAGGGAAGGAGCTCAGCATTTTCTGGAGCCAGTGGGTGGTGTCCATGAGAGATGGGCTACTGAGGCAGGAGCCAGAGACTGGGTGGCTGGAAAGAGAGGGTGGAACCAGCCATACATGGTCCCAGGGTGAGATCTGAACAGAAATCACGTCCCTCTCTCTGCTTGGAAGTTTTTCAAGGCCACTTGTACTATCCATTAATCAAAGAGGATAACATTTGTTATTGTGGGGATAATGCCTACAGTTTTATGGCAATGTCATAACAAAGGGGACCAAAAAAAAAAATCAAGGGGTTGAAAAAACTTTTGGGGTCTAGAATCTTCATTTTTGTAGGTAGAACTCTGAGACACAGTGAGGGAAGGTGGCTGGCCCAAAGACTCCGCAGTGGAAAATAAGGATTAGATCACAGGTTGTCAGACTCTCTCCAGGCTCCACGTGCTCTCTTCTAAGGCCCTCCCAGGGACTGCCATGGGGCTCCCAGTGGTTTCTGCTCTTCTTCTCCACGGAGAGAGGAGCTGTTAGCAGGGTTGCTAGAGGAATGTCTCAGGGCTCAGATTCACGTGTCCTGAAAGAATACACCCTTCCTTCTCAGACATAAGGTATCACTGGACTCTGATCAAGAAGGAGGCGAGTCTAGATTAAAAGGTCTTGTTCCAACCTCTGCTAAAGTTCAGCTCTAAGGGAAAGAGCGAGGGAAAAGGGAAGAGGAGGAAGTTGCAAGTAGGAGGGAGAGAAGGAAATGTTAAGAGGAGGCGAAGAGATGGTGCACTGAGGAGAAAAAAACAAAGGGAAGGAAGCCATGGAAAGAGGATTACTAAGTAAGAACTAGAATTGAGTTTATTTTTGTGCTATGGTCAGAATTCCAAAGCTGAGAATCACATGAAATTAGTTGTGTGCTCCAAGGAGCAAAAACAGACTCTGGATTCATTGCATCCCGGGATACCATCTGCAACCTGAGCAGTCAGGAGAACCGAGTCCTTGCCCTCTGAATGCTGAGGAGGAAGTGGAGAGGGTGCTCTCATTTCTTGTCTTTCCACAGACCCCTCTCTGGATACTCTAGAAATTGTATGAAGGGTGCTTCCTGCTTTTGATCCAAACCCAACCATACAGGCATGGATTTTCTTCAGCACTTTTCAGCCAGAAACTCCACCAAGAGATCTCCAAGCCTCTTAAACAGATGCAAATGTTAATGTCCTTTGTACAGCCAGAGGCTGCCCCCAGCTTTGCTTTGCCGAAGTCTGTGGGTGCCTTTGAACTCCAAATGAATTCCAGATCTCAAGTGAGTGTTGTGAGTGGCAGCATTCAACCAGAAATGTTTGAGGCTGCTTGAAGAAAAATAGCTCCAGAGACTTAAGTAGCTGCCTGCTACTCTCCCTGATTCTTACCATAGTTTGCCCTCTGGCTCTTGAATACACAGTGCTAGTGAGCAGGGATGCCAGCCTGAGACCCTGACCACCTCTGGATTCTGATGCATCTGTGAGCACTGTGCTCACTCCTGGGAGGGCCCCACCATGGATCTATTTGCTTGCAGGCTGGAGAGGATCTGTGGGGAAACACGAGGGAGACAGACAGATGGGCTCTACCAGAAACAAAGTCCCAGTGTCCAAAGGGGCTTTGTGAGTACAGCTCCATTTCTGTAATTTGGACACTTTCCCTGTGAAGAGAGACTCTACGAGTAGTAAAACAAAACAAAACTGAGAGAACTGTTTATATTAAAAACTGCTTTGGTAAGTTTCTAGTGAACCGTAAAGCACAAGAGGAGGGGAGTGTTCCTTTCTCAGTGAGAACACAGATGGGGTTGGGAAGGCTGCATGTGAAGTCCTAATATTACGATCCCAGATTTTAAACCTCAGAGTAAAGTCCAATGTGACAGGCTACCTTGACATCTGGTGAAATCAGAACAGATCGCTGCCTATGTGTTTTGGGTCTAACGGTCCATTTTGGATTTACTTACTTGAGTCTTTTCAAGTTCCTGGTAGTTCTAATAAAGTCTGGAGAGATACTGCACATATCATTAACTAGCTATTTCATTTGATTAGTCATTAAGAAAAAGAATCTGTCCTCAGAAGGAAAACTTCTCTCAGGATATGAGATTTTCAACATAAAAATTAATGAAAATGACTAGAAAAGTTCTTAATGAGCCGCTAGATAATATTTATAACTATCAGAGACAAGGAAAAGGTTCATTTCAGAAGAACTAGCCATAGGTAAATTGCCAGATAAGACCTACCCACCTAATAAAACACAGTTCAGTGCTAGAGTAATGGTTATCTTTATTTAAATGCACGAGTCTAAACTGAATTAGTCTTAAAATATATTTTTAAAGTTTTGTAAGCTGAATTAAAAACATTCTGAGAATTTTTTAAATGACATAAAAACAAACTAATAAAAAGTAAAGAAAGCGTTTTAGTTGGTGAAAGTACTAATCGGCTACAAGAAATGGACACTTCAGTAGGAACATAAGCAAGAAAAAGTAAAAATGACCAACAAACATGGGGGAAAAAATCAATTTCATTAAGAATCAAAAGAGATGTGATTTTAAACAATGAGCCACTTTTTTTTTTTTGTCCTACAAGCAAATTGGCAAAATTTATATGAGAGACTACGATGTTTGGAAATAAAACTTCAGAGATGAGCAAATTCTGAATGATAAAAAGATTCACAGGGTGTAGCCACGGGAGGCACTTTTCCACCAAAAAATCCTTAAAGACAGAGAACAATAAATACTCAGCTTGGGGGCCTGGAGGCATAGTCTTTGAAGTAGCTGTCCATACAGTTGCATTCTACTTTATACTCTGCATATCTTTATTTTAATGGACATATTGTACATCCAAAATTTTTAAATAATGTTTCCAGTTCAGGTATATATATATTTTTTTCTGCTTTTTTTCCTTAGCAGCTTTATGTAAGCCCTGGCACACCATGGAGTACCTTAGAAAAAAATATGTGAATAGGGGTCTAGGTTATTGGGATCATCCAGAATGATAGCAGAACTTCGGGTAGAAAGCGAGCCAGATGCCCCAAATCAATGAATAAGAGGAAAGGGTCAGAAAGTTGGTATCTGGAGGTATAGAGGAAGTACAAATGATGGTGAAGCTGGATGCATGACAAGCATGGACTTTGACCCCACGCTCCTTCCTCACCTGAGGTACAAAGGGAAACAGACAGCCTCTATTTGGGGAAGTGATGTTTTTAAGAGGAATCAGGAATCTCTTGGAGATTGATAGGATGTTCAAGAAAGGTATGCAAATAGAGGAATATAAAATGAAGAATTTCTCAACTGTGTTTAAGACTATATTTCATGATAGCTCATTAGATCAGTTAAGGGCAGAATTATTTATCTAAAACCAGCTGATTTTAGAGTAAGACTGACATCTCTGTACTTAACGATGGTCCAGCAAAGGGAAAATGTCTGAAGAGAAGATTTTCCCTCCCCTCATAGGAAGTGAGTTGAAGGAATATGTACAAGAACACTGAGAATAATCTGGAGTTTCTCTGGCACACAAACAGATGGAAAAAGCCTAATCCCAAACTCTATGCCAGATAGCATGAATGCGATCATTTTGGGCTGGAAAAAATATTTATCTCAGTCATAAAACACCCCAAAAGAGTACCTGCAGAATATGTAACTTTACATATATGCAACTTCCTGGTGTACCATCCAAGATAAACTAGTTGTTTAGATCTATCCTAGTATTCTAAACTCCTACATTAACTGCATTTTTGGAGGAATCTCAAACTTATAGTACCTCAAATAGGCTTATTCCCCCAAGAACCTAATTCTTCAATACTCCAACTCACATATGTACATACACACATGGGATATATAAACACACAGATCCTATTGGTTTTCTTTCTCTGAAGAACCTGATTAATACATGTGATGTTAAGTGTCCCATTTGCCTTCCTGATCCCCAAGAATGGGTAAGGATCAAGGAACAGGATATTTATTTATCCCCCATTCTGGAGGGTAGAGGGTAAAAGTCAAACTGTTGAAAACTTGGGCTATCTTTGTTATATTCTTACAATTCCACGAGTTGAAATGCATTCTTGGTCTTTAGAAATCTGTTAAATTGCTTCTTTTTCCTGGAGCACCCACACTACTGACATGTCAACCATTCCTTTTCCAAGAAGGCAAGAGGGAGGCTCAGGGGATACGAAAACACTAAGATCTAGGTTACTAAGGCAAAAATATTCTCACAGCTTAGTTCACATAAATAGAATTATGTATAAACAAAGGCAATATAAAATCCTTAAGGTACAAGTCAAAAATAAAATAGTTGCTACATCCCTGTTTTATGCCATTGGAAATAATGTAACGCATCATGAATCTTTTTTTGCTGAATACCTTGATTCTTTTGGTATTACCATGAATATATGAACTTGTGTCTTGTTCAGCTATCAATGAGTTAGCTGAAAAAATAATTGCCGTGTGTTGGATTTAGGAATGCTCCAGTGTTCCCAAGATGAACCAAGAAAGCAAAGAAGAAACAATCTTTGAACAGCAGGAAGATGCACCAAAGGTAGGTGAATCTGGAATTTCCCAAGGAAGGGTCCTCCTTAATCCTTCTGCCTTAGGAGGAACGTCACATTGACATCAGGGACTGGAAGGAAACAGCTGGGAGAGGTGACAAGGGGAAAAAACTGTGAGATGTTAAATATCATCTTTATCCCAGGTGCTTACACGTACATTCGATTTTTGATCTGCATAACCACCTGAGGTAGGTATTACCTCTATTTTTATAGATGAGGATGTAGACACAGAAAGGTAAAAACTCTTATCTAAGGTAAACACTCTTATCTAAGATTGCATAGTTGGTAAATGGCAAAGCTGGGGCTCAAACACCTCAATGCCATTTTCATTTACTTGTCTAAATTCTTCCTCCCTAAGGAGAAACAGGGAGACCCACTCAGACCATAAGTGTATCTCAGGGAGGAAGCCACCTTATGGGGGTCCTTTACTTGAAGCTAGAGGTAACACTAATGTCAGGGAAATACAAAGAACAGAGAATAAAGGTGGAAGCAAAGGTCAGATAGGGCGATAGGGCAGGTCTCCAAACCTGAGAAGGGTAGGAAGCAGATAGAAGCCAGAGTAAATATGTAGGTTTAAGAAGTACAGGGGACCAGAGCCAAGGGAAGGAGAAGCAGGCTGTTCTTGTATGAATATTTGCAAAGATCCTTTAGCCACAGTTGGCTTTCTTATTTCTATACCTCCTAACTCCCACCAGTGTGATGTGTGAGGTCAGCCATGTTTAACTTTCTAGGGGTTGGTTCTTTTTTTTTTTTTTTAAATCACTTACTCATTTCATTAAATTCCTACTCCTTCCAGGAACATGCAAAGATGTAAATTTTCAGGGGTGGAATTCCAAGGGATTTATCACTCAGCAGCTTAGCTAATAGTATGCAGGATCAGATATCGAGCAGCAACTATTCAGCTATAGATACGTGCTTCCTGTGTTTGAAAAAGGTAAGGAAATTGTTCATTCATTCTACAAATATTTATAGAGGATGCAAAAATGGAAAAAGGCCATCATGGAAGGTCAGATAAATACTGGAGAAGTTCAGAGGGGGAAGCTGGCATTTGAGCTGAGATTAAAATCCACGTAAACGTGTGTGTGTGTGCGCGCGCGCGTGTGTTCAATTCCTTCTTATAGGACTGATATTTGCACTGATCACACTGCATTATAATTATCCAATTAAACTAAAAGCTCCTAAAGGGCAAGGACTAAACTCTATCATGATAATCCATGGCTAGTAGTACAATACATTTAACAAATAGCCATTGAATTTTAATTTTGTAATCAGACCCAGAGTTTGGAAATCATAATTCCAGTTAGAAAATCCAGCCCCAGGATTTGCAATTCACAGTTAAGACTCTATGTAAAAAGATAAGGTTTGTGAAAGGGTTTGTGTAAGCTGCCTGAGCAGAATTTACAACATGTTTTTTTTTTTTTAACTACCTATAGAATTGAATACAGTGCTACACATATGGGGAAAATTAAAAAGCATTTGCTTAAAACAGTCAAATGATCTGACTTGCAGTAAAACGTGAATTAGTATGACTTCAGAAAAGATTTTCATCACACTCTTGTCATTTCTTTCATCATATTCCCTAATCCTAAATGAAAAGAAAAAGAAAAAGGAGAATGTGTGGACTGTGTCTACACAAGGCTTCAGATTGGCTTTCTTTGACAAAGCTGCAAATACTGCATGGACGATCTGCATGCGAGAACCAGATGTCTCATTTCGATTTTTCCAGTAGAAACGAGCCTGGAAGCTTTGAGAAATGCATTACATGTATTCGAATTGGCATACACTTAGAATGTTAAGAAAAATGCAAAGGGCAGTGGATCCACTTGAAGGGGTACAAATAACAACAAAGAAGGGTTAGGCAGCTAAAGCCAGGACTAGAAGGATCTAGAGAATATGGAAGCTATAAAGAGTCCAATATTAGAGGAACAGATAAGCACCTGATTTCAATAAATATTGCTTGAGACCATCTCACGCACCATTTGTTAAAAAAGTAACTTCTGCACTCATTACTTATTTAATCTTCACAACAGCTATATGGAGAAACTAATGAAACCCCCTTCTGCAAAGAAGGAAATGGAAGCTCAAAGAGGCTAAACTGACTTGCCCAGGTACCCACAGCTAGCAACCCTCTGCACCAGGATTCAAGCCCAGGTCCTTGTGGCTCCTGATCAACATTCTAAACCAGACAAGGCAGAAAGGAGCAGGCAGTTTCCTGGTGTCAATATGAGGCTCCGGAGTCAGCAAGACCAGCCAATCTGGCAAGAAAAATCAAGGGGAGCTTGTTATAGGGGCCACTGAAGAGAGTATTGAGGACTCGCAGATATTCAGTCCTTGAGGCCTTTAGGTAAACCTTAAACCCTGAACACTAGGCAGGGCAGAGATGCCACAGGCCTGGTAAAGTGCTAATGTGGGTTTACCTGTTGGAGTCCTGGTCATCTTGATTTTAAACAAATGCTGAGTCCAGATGTAGAAGAGTTGATTTAAGAGTAAAAAAGAGCCAAGCTCCAAAGAGAAGTCAAATGGTCTGTTTTATCTCACTGTTTGCAGACTTAAGAATGAGTCATCATAATAAATAAGTAAGTAAATAAGTAAGTAAGTAAGTAGGTAGGTAGGTAGGTAGGTAGATAGATAGATAGATAGATAGATAGATAGATAGATAGATAGATAGATAGATAGATAGCATAATTTTTCTCTCTCAAAAAGAATGTGAGACCGTTTGAGCAGAAAAAAATCCTTTGGGAATGAGATGGGAAAGCTGAGTTGATGAGGCTGTAAAAAAACAGTATTTAGCTCCCTGAAATAGAGAAGGGCTATGGGTCACTGTTGTTTAGCCCTGGGACTAAGAAATGGCTTATTGTACAACATTCAGTGAGCATTTTCTCTGAAGGAAGTATGCTATAAAGGTGTCAAATGACAGTGATTGGTCTCTGGGGAGAGGTTTGTTATGCTCGAATTGTGTTACTTAAAAACTGATTGAGGAATAGAAGGTAAGGTTCTGCTCCAAACCATTGGGACCTAGAGAGGTTCTGATTCTACTCCAAGAAGGATATACCGGGAATAAAATTTCCTTGGATTTGTGTGGTTCTCTATGTCTTCAAGGCGCATTCCTACTTATGATGTTCTTGATAATTCTTGTTACTTGGGAAAGGCAAAGTATTATTATTCTCCCCCTTCTTTTTAGATAAAAAGACAGTGGCTTTTTTTTAGGTAAAAGAAGAGGGAGGAGAATGACTTTCCAACAGAACTAACATGAGGTGGGGGCTGCTGTACATATCATTATCACCATCATCACCATCATCATTATCTCTTACTGATCATGTCACACTCAGTGCCAAGCACTGTGCTAAGCACTTGACCAATATTATCTTATTTAATCTTCAACTTATTCTAAGAAGTAGGTACTATTATGATCTCCATTTCGATATTGAGGCTTGCAAAGATGAAGCATCTTATTCAAAGTCCCGTGCCAGAAAATGACAGAGCTGGGATTTGAACCTCAACTCTGATTTCAGATTTATACTCCCATCCACTGTGTTCTACTTCCCTCTCCTCCCTACCCCTATGAGGTAGGCACTACGACTCTCCCTATTTTACTCATGAGAAGACTGAGGCACAGAAAGATTAATAATTTCCCCAAGGATAAATGGTAGAGACTGGCGATAGGCAGTCTCTGTTCTGGAGGAATGTTCTGGAGGTGCAGCTAAAACACCAAGAAGGAGCATTAGGCAGGGCGATAAAATGCACACATTATGCCCAGGCTGGAGATACCTCCTAGGAAACAGCTGAGGAAAAACAGAATAACAACAGCCAGGCATTTGGGAATGAGCGAATCCCCTATAAAAAGTTCACTATAAGCCTCCCTGTAGCCTAAGAGGATGGTGCATGAACCAATGTACAGTAGCTAAAAGAAACGATGATCAAAGGCATGTCAGGACTTGAGGGAATTTGAAAGACAAGGAGAGAGACTGCAGCTGTAGGTTGTCTGGAACACATACTCAAGGCACTATGCTAGAACCAGGGAGCAAGTGTGGTACGGTCTTGGCTGTCATTTCCAGGAACCGATCCCTATTCCCCAAAGGTATACATGCAATATTCTCTTTTAAACTTGAGAGTCACAAGGAAGCAGCCATCAGCCTCCTGGGGGCATATCCTGGCCCTTCCAATGACATCATCCACACAAGTGATGATACGGAGCTCTGTGTGGCGAGCTCTAGTCTGGGTCACAAGAGAATGTCCCAGAGTATGAGACATTTACCTGTTGACAATGCTCTGAGCTCACATGCTTGGTCTTCGTTTTCCTCCTCTCCTCCAAGGCTGTATTTCTTCTGAGGGAACTTGACATCTCTATTCTGACAAAATGTCCTGAGCAGGAGGTGAAGACAGACCATAGCTCTCTAGCTGCCATTTATTTGAGACTGGCTGCCTGTTTGTTTGAACAAGAAGTCCAGTTCTTTTTCCTCCTGAACCAAGGATGCAAAGCTTTTCTATAATTTGAACATTGTTTTATTAATAGCCAAAACCTTTATTTCTCTCCTGACTTATAGCTGATGACCCTCTTGATATCATTTAAGTAAATATAGGAAGATATATTTTAATGTGTGATCTAAGTTTGAACTCAGAAGGATACAGAAAAAATTGGAATGGTAGGAGAATGGCAAGAATATCACCATATTTTGGCTAGTATGTTTCTATGCTAATGGACTGAACTAAATGTGGTATAGACACAGACTTCAATGAAAGCTCACCCTTTCTGAGCTATTTATTAGCTTTGTAACCTTGGGTAGATCACGTAACTTTCCTGAATCAGTTTCCTCATCTATAAAAGTGAAGACTGAAAAGTGAGTTTACAGTGTTTTTGTATTTTTACAGTGTGAACCATATGCATGACATATTAGCTGAACTCTCAGGCTATAATTTTACTTTTATAATTATTAGTGTTTTTATATGTATTATCTCCTATTTAGATGAAAATAACTTAATTGCTTGATAGTGTACAGAGGGATTCACACACATTCAATTGATTCTTACAGCAACTCTGATAGATAGGACAGGAAGGTGTTATTCTATTTTAGAAACAAAGAAGTGAGACTCAAGATTTCAGCAATTTTCCTAAGCTTACACAGCTAATGTGGTAGAAGGGAATGCAAACCTGGCACTTCTGATTTATAGAGGCCATGTTCCCAGGTCAGATGCTGGCTAACTGTAAGGGCTTCGACTTGCACTAACGCAGGACTACTGCTTCATCTTTGAATCCACTTCTCTTCCCACTCCCATTCCCAAGGCCTAGCACCATCCTTTGTGCATTGTTGGCTCTTTGCATTTATTTTCTGAATTCATTTATCCATTCATTTGCTCAATTATTTAATATTTATTGAATGTATATATGCTAGGCATTCTCCTAGGTGCTAAGTTACCATGAAAAAATATAGATTTGATTGTCCCTACAAGGAACTTATAGTGGAGGAAAGAAGGAAAGAAGAAAGGAGGGAGGGGGAAGAGAAAGCAAGCTGGTCATAGATATTCTTTATTTTTTGGTATGGATAAAATACAAAGGATTAGGTCCAGCCTAGGTCATTCTCCATAGTAGTGCCCACAAAGTTCTTGGCCCTAACCTAAGAGTAATATTCTTATCAATACTTTAAAGATTTCCTAAAGATAATTTATTGTAGGCTTTCTGGATTGCCAGGGAGGAAATGTGAAGGTGTGTCTGACCTAGCTGTGGAATTTCACATAATGGATTGTAGTAAGTCATGGGAAGATTGGTAACTTCACTTTCTGTTACTTTCTTCATCTAGATGAGAGAACTGTTTATTTAGGAATATTCTCCTAGCCTTTGGCTTAGAAACAAGCCATGAATTTTGGTTCCTCATAGAATACTTCAGTGTGTGTGTGTGTGTGTGTGTGTGCCTTTTCTTTTTAGTATAGACTCATGGACACTTTCCCTGAAAATCAATCCTGAGTTATGTATCAATGTTCCCAATTCATTTTAGTTACATGAAGTTTAACAACTCTGAATAATATATATATATTGGCATGGTGATTTCATTCAGTAGCAAGGGAAGGGAAAAAATAGCACATTCTCTACCCTCTGTTTTGTCCACTATTTATCCTCAGTCCAGGACATAGAAGCCTTCAATCAATAAATGTTGAATGAGTGTATGAATAAATTATGTTAGGGAAATACTATGACTCTATCTATTTTCCTTAAATTAACCAGATTACCAATTAGGAAATTGACTTCCTACATTTCATGAAAATATTTATGAAAATAAAATTAAGAATCGAATTCTTTATGCATGTTACAGGTAAATAACTCATGCTGTTCATACTTTCTCCTGATGGTGTATAAATCTACAGCAGTGACCATAGGCATGGAAAATTGCCACGTGGTCTTGCAGTTCTTTGTGATGTCGTTTTTCTATTTTCTACTGCACCTCTCGGAAAAAGATTACATCATCATTAGATACTCTTGTTAATGTAAATTACAAGAACAAATCCTTAAATAATTTTGATAAATAAAAGATGTAATGGCAAACCAATACCAAAAGATTTATGAGCTGTAATTCATTTTGTTTCTTAACTAGGTTTTGTAAGAAAAAATCTACAAGAAGAAAAATTTTAAAAGATCTTTCAGTTCTAGAATCTTTCCATTTTGACTCATTCTCTGAATAGGTGTTTGTTAATATTTTGAGGAAATTGGAAATTTCTCTAAGAGTTAGGAACCCTCTCCCCAGAAGAATGCATTTCAGATAAAAATTTGCATGTGACCTCCCAGGGATAAATCCTGTGTGCATCTCAGATGTCCAGGTCCACGCCTTTCCCTTGATACAGCAGCAACAACAAAACTGGCAAACAGAGAGGAGGTTGCCCACGTGAATTTGTGGGAAACCACCCATTTAAGCTTCAGGCTCCCACTAACTGCTGTCATCCCACAGGATCTTTCATTATGGAGACTCCGAAAATACAACATTTCCAACTGAACAATTTTAACAAATGGTTCCCAAGAATTCCTATAAAATATGGCTATGAAAACTGGCCCCAAGACTCTACCCTGGTTGGCAAGTGAGCCTCAGAGTGCTCGGGTTAGCCAGGGGTGAATAACAATGTCAGCTCTGGTTTGCTGAGCACGTAAAATGTGCCAGCTGGCACTTGCGAAAACACTTTATGAAGTAGGTTCTATTTGCATCATTTTACAGAGAAGAAATGAGGCTTGAAAAGTAAAATGACTTGCCTCAGGTCACCCACCGGACATTCAGACCCAGGTCTTTTGACTCTGCTGGCGACAATGAGTATGGGTTACCCAGAGGAATGGAGGTGCAACCTATAGAGATTTTCTATTGAAGACGAAAGAACACTTTGCTAAATCCTGCTTGGGGCTGAAAATCGATCTTTTTAAAATAATTTCATTGAGATACAATTCTCATATCATATAATTCATCCACTGAAAGTATATACTTTAATGGTTTTTAGTATATTAAGAGACATGAACAACCATTGTCGCAGTCAATTTTAGAACATTTTCATCCCTGTCTCTAAAAAAATCCCCATCATCTCCCTGTTCCCAGACTTAAACAACAACAAATCTACTTTTAGTCTCTATAGATTTTCCTATTCTGGACTTTTATATGAAAGGAATCATGTAATATTGGACTTCTGTGACTGTTTGCTTTAACATAGCATAGTGCTTTCAAGGCTCACCCAAGTTGTTATCATGTATTAGTACTTCATTCATTTTCATGGCCAAATAGTATTCTACTGTATGGATACACCACATGTTTATCTGTCCATCTATTGATGAACTTTTGGGTTGTTTTCACCTTTTAGCTATTATGAACAAGGCTACTATAAACATTTGTAACAGGTTTTTTTTTTTGTGAACATATGCTTTCATTTCTCTTGGTATATGCCTAGGGTGGAGTTGCTGGATCATATGATCACTTTATATTTAAACATTTGAAGAACTTCTAGGCTGTTTCCAAAGCGCTACACCATTTTACATTCCCACCAGCAGTGTATGAGAGTTCCTAACCTTCCATGAGACATATAATCTTTGTCATGATATTCCTCCTTAGTGACTTCCTGAGATGAGTGGACTCTGATACGTAGCCCTCATGCCTTTGTGTTAAACAGTGACAATCTTAACTTCGAATTCCCTCCTTTTCTTAGTCTGTTAGGACCTAATATTGTTTTAATAGTGCTTTTTATGCTTTGTTTCCTTTTAGTTTTGTGGTGGCATTAAAACTCACAAAAAAAATTCACACACACATAAACATATACAGATTCTTAAAAGTCAGCCAATGCTACTGCTTAGAAGCTTTGTTGCACATCTCCAAATTTTGTTTCTGCCCATCTCCAATCAGCAATGAGAACCCAAAAATGTAAGTGAGTTATATTAATGTAAAACTTATAGTCTCTAAAGCATTTACTTACTGGTGTCCATAGGTTCTGCCACTTTAAGTGAAATAAAGTATAACAAAACCAATTTTCAAGTTGATTAATTGATAATAAGCAAGAGTTAAGTTCCTATGGCATCTCATCAATGTTATAACAAAATGACATTATTTGAGGATCTTCTATATTTAGACATCCTTCCTTTTGACTCTCTCTAGTTGTTTATTATGTAGGGTTTGACACTGGAGATGCATATCTCAAATATACAAGTGAAGACAAATTTTGGTACTTGCTTTTGGGGTACCCTCTGCTCTGCTCCACTCAAGTAAAAAATTTGTCTCCAAGTAAACAAAATTTTTTGCATATACATTCTTGTCTTTTTCTTTTTTATAATTTGTGTTTGAATTTTTAAATCACTTTTGCACATCCGATAAATATTTATGCATTAGATCTTGAGCACCCAGGGGGGAACAAAACAGACAATAATTTTGTCCTCATAGAGTTTACATCCTAAGTTCTCTGGTATAATTCATGTGTTTTTGCTGTTATTGCTAGAACATTTGTATCTGCTATATTGTGGCTGGGACACCTCTGGGTATCTCTCATTCCTGTTCTTTATTTACAAACCACTTCTTTGTGGTCTGATATACCTAAGGACCACAAGCCAACTTTCTCACTTTTCCTACGTGGCTTCGGTTTCTTTTCCTGACTGTTAAGCACAGAAGTGCTAGTAATGTAATATCAATTTATATTCATATTCTCTCTTCCAATTATATCTTGGTTGGTTTATATATTCACACATTTATTTCAAAAAGGAATTGGGACTTCTTACAGATATAATAAAATATGTTTAACCAGTAACATCAAATAAAACAGTGGTTAGGCACTAACAAAGAAAGGAAACCCACAGCTTAGGAATTTGCAGATACTGATCACAAAACTTTTCTCTGAATTCACACTGGCTTACAACATCATCAAAAAAATCTTATAGCCCACAAGGTACCAAGTCCTTTGCCTAGTATCATATTTTGTCTATGAAAAGCTTTTCTCTCTCTCTCTCTCTCTCTCTCTCTCTCTCTCTCTCTCTCTCATTTGTTTCCCTTTCTCCTTTGGCATGCTCCGTGGTTTCTTTTCCTGACCTTTTGGGAACATTTCTGCATTGTTCCTTAGGAGACCTCTTCTTTAAACCATTCTTTAAACCTCAGGTAGATGCTACATATTTTCAGTCATATCCAGGATCTATTATTCTTGGTGCTGTAGTTGAAAGAGCCATGTTTTGGAGTCACAGAGACTGAGTTTAACTCCAGATCTGCCTGTGAGGATAGCTGTGTCCTTGGGTAAGGCATTTGTTTCTCTGCGTCTGCTTCCTTACCTATAAAATGGAGGTAATGGCATTCTACAGGCTTTGTTTGATGTTCAAATGGGAGAGTATATGTGATAGGCAGAAAATAATGCCCTCTTCCCTCCCTCCAAATAAGTCTATGTCCTAATCCCAAGAACCTGTGAATATGTTAGGTTACATGACAAAGGAAAATTGATTGCTGTAAAATTAAGGCTGCTAACCAGTTGATTCTGTGATGGGATATCATTCTAGATTATCTGGGTGGACTCAATGTGATCATAAGGGTCCTCATAAGTGGAAAAAGGATATAGAAGAGTCAGCATCAGAGTGATGTGATATGAGAAAGATTGGACCAAACATTGCTGGCTTTCAAGAAGGGGGCCACAAGCCAAGAAGTGCAGGTAGCCTCTAGTTAGTAGAGAAGGCAAGAAACAGATTCTCCCCTAGAGTGTCCAGAAAGGAATGCATCCCTGCCAAAACCTTGATTTTAGCCCAGTGAGGCCCATTTTGTATTTCTGACTGCAAGAGCTATAATTAAAAAAAAAAGTTTGTATTATTTTGAACCACAACCCATGTGGTAATTTGTTACAGCAGCAATAGGAAACTGGAGTAGACAGAATAATTACCCTCTCCCAAAGATGTTCGCATCCCAATTCCTGGAACCTACGAACATATTACCTTAGATCAAAGGAGACTTTGCAGGTGTGATTAAGGATCTTGAGATGGGGAGATTACTTTGGATTACCCATTGGGTTCACTGTAATAACGCCAATCCTTATAAAAGGCAGGAGGACCAAGTCAGAGAAAGATATGGCAATAGAGACAGAGGTCAGAATGGTGAAAGGTCACAAGCCAAAGAATGCAGGAAACCTCCAACAAGTTGAAAAGGGCAAGAAAACAGATTCTCCCTAGGGCCTCCAGAAAGGAACGCATTCCTGACAGCACCAAGTTTATCCCAGTGAGACCTTTTTTTGGGACTTCTGACCTCTAGAACTGTAAGATAATAAATTTTTGTTGTTTTAAGCCACTACATTTGTGACAATTTGTTACAGTAACAATAGGAAACTGATAAAATATATATCCCCTTTTCCATTTAACTATCACCCTTAACCTTCCTGTTTCATCAAGCTTGTCCAGTTCTTCTCCCTTAGATCATTGAATTCTGTAGTCAAAAAACTGTCCTGTTTTCTAAAGTGCATCACTCCCAGGGAGCCAGGCTTCCCAGGGACAAGCCTCTTCACTGACAATCAGGCCATGGTTTTCACATTTGGAACTATGGGCTCTGGCCTTAATCAAGTTTAGCCTTTGATGACTCGCCATCTTTATCCTCTTTGCTCCCTTTGTTGCCTTACACAAATTGTGGAAAGAAGAAAGACTCTAGATTATCAGATTATTTCTTGGCACAATTTTTATTCATTCTTTTAAAGATCATCACCTTTTCTCCTTGTCACCTCTTGGACACTTTGGAATGTGCCTTTAGGGCAAAGCTTTTTGTCTTGCTTGATATTTCTTTCTTCTCTCATCATCTAGAACTTGCCAACGGATATGTTTCATTGAATTTATGATTTTCAATATTTAGCCTCACAGTTTTTCACCTTCATCTCTTTCTTTTTTCTTTTTTCTTTTCTGTTTACTACCATGCGTATCTGTTTTTGTTCTTCAGAGACTTTGGCATTTTTTTTTCTACTCACTTGAGAGCTTCCTTTATCCCACCAGAAAATTCCCCACTTATAACGAGGAAAGAGACCACAGATGCCATACTCTCCATTTCATACATTTGCATTATTTTCTGCCTATGCCTTCAGGATTTTATGAGATCCCATAGACCTCTACAAAATTTCTCAGCTTTTGAGAAATTAAAATGAATCACTGCATGATCAGAGATTATAGTGCCTTTCACTTTCCCTATCACAACCTTAGTTGGCCATGCACAATGAAAATTCTATTGGATGACTTGCCAAGTAGCAAATACAAATTCGTATTACTTAATCCTTCTTTACTATAAGCAAATTAGAAAAATTTTCAGTGTATAAGCCTTAAAAATATTTTCTATCCAACTAGGACCCTAAGATTCAATATTTAAATATGATTTTCTTTGGTTTTGTCTACTATTCTTTCCCTGTACTTCTACTTTCTGAATGTAGTGACTCTGAACTTGCCCTGTGTCTCTTTTAAGTCTTGGTGGCTTGAGTACCAGGACAAAACACCCCAGCTCTATGCATCTAGATCCCATCCCAGCAGTGACCTGTCTGTCCAGATATTTTCTATACCTTGCTAACCTTGCCTGGGAGGAAATCTGAATATTTTACAATTGCTTCCTCTCTTGTATCTGTTCAACTTATTTCATGCTCTTCTTCTGTGTTTCTATCTTGAGACTTGGCTTAGGTCTGTATTTCACTATTAGATATTATATTTTCTAATATTCCCTTTACTTCTAAGCACACCTCATACTCTCTGGACTATACATTCTAAAGAGTAGGCAACAAACAAGAGATAGTCAGTTTGAGACACATGGTCACTGAGATGAATAAACACTGATGTGCTTTCTGGCAACTAGGCAAGAACACCAAGTAACTGCTAAATGAAAATAGTTAGTGTTCCTTTTACTCAGGAATAAACAAGGCCTCCCTGTCTTTTCCCTTCAATGCTCACATCTGCAGCTGTCAGCAAACATCCCCCTCTGATGAACATGGGAGGATGGGGGGAGTCTCAGGACTTTGCTTATTTTCAGGATTCTGCTTCTCCTGGTCTTATTTTATCTCCACCAGGTTCCAAAGAATCTGAGTGTCTCCACCAACATGCTCCTCCCTCCTTCTAAGTTACATCATCTATGGCTGCTCACCATCACCGCCACTCCCGACGATTACTAGGGTTCAAGTCATCTTCTCATGCTTACCATACGCCTATACTGATAAACTCACTTCATCCACACACCTCCAGAGAGAAGGAAGAAGAGAAAAGCAACATGACCTACCCAAGACTTTTCAACCAGTGAGTAGCAGAGCTGAGATTAGAACTCTGCTTTCCTCACTAATGACTCTATGCTCTTTCCACTAAGTTATGTTTGTTTGTTTGTTTTTCACATGTTTTGTTTTAAAATAGGGTATTTTAGCCAAGAAAACTGTGCTGGATATCTTCCATTATCCCATCAGGGAAGTTTCTCCACCTTCTGGGAGGCTACAGGGAGCCTTTACCTTTGCCCTTGTCCTTTGGCTTCCTATTAGGTTCAGCCAATGGGGACCCCGGCTGGAGGTGAAGGGTGACAAAAAATGGGGTCAGAGTAGTCACATCACTATGCCCTTGTCACTGGGTCAGGGGGCTAGTCATTGTGTGCCTCCACTCAAGATCTCAGTTCCCATTCAGCATCTCTCTCCCACAGCTCTCTGAGCTCAGGTAACCACCCTCTCCTCTTACCCTGTTTGATCTAGAGATGAAGCAGCTCTCAGCTGTCATTAGCTCTTGCCCATTTCCCCAGCCTCTACTCATTTCCCGTAACTCTCCCCACCATCTTGTAAATAGTCATTTCATTAAATTTCCTCAGGTGCTCCCATTGAGGGTGTCCCCTGCTTTCTACTAGACCCAGGATTGATATAGAAGGCTTGTGAAGGAGTGTCTCTGTCTATTCCTGTCAGCCACAAGGCCTCTTTCTTCTAAACTCTTTCATTCTCCTCAAATTTGCTAATGGGCATACTTTACATCTTGCAAAATATATCTGCTGTGGTGGAGCTCCTGGGAAATGAGCAGTACCCACAGCAACCCATTCTCCCTTACCTTGAGATGACTCATTGAACCTCTGTGGGGGAATTCCACTAAAGTCAAGGACGAAATACCATCCCCACACTTAAGGTATAGAATGGGCCTTCGTGGACCGGATCCTTACTTCAGTGTAGCAGAAAATTGGTGGATTAGTAAAGGAAGACCCTTCTGGGCCTGTTCTTGAGAAAGCTCACACTGATCCTCTACCAACACAAGCCCTTTCAAGTCCCTTTCTCAGAAAGGGACATGGCTTGTTACTGTGGCCAGCATGAGTACATGATCTGCGGGGTCTCTTTCAGGGTGGTCTCTGTGGTATGTGATTCCCAGGCACATCCCACTACCACAGTAAATGCCTTTAAAATGCCCTAAAGGAATGTCTCCAATGACCAACCAGTGGTCTCAGGGGACCTATGGGATGCTCTTAGGCATAGTGGTCAACATCTTCATCCCACCATCGTCCAGGGCCACATCTTTCTCCTCCCCATACTGTGTCTAAGCCACTTAGAATCTTCGTGCTAAATGCATCTCCAGGCAATCCAGGGCCCATCAAAGTACAAGGCTTGATTATGCCAGTCAGTCATGATCGTGACACACTCTTTGAAAAAACTCTGCTACGAGACAGTTACCTGGTTTGGCCATTCAGGCCCAGATAATCCCAGTGTTATTGTTATTCTCTGAAAAACTGCTCTAACTTCCCAAAGCTTTTCCAAGTCTTCTATTTCCTTAGATCCATCTTGCAAATCTATACTGTTGGCAGGACAGCTACCGTTATCCTGTTTTCACAGAGATGAGGAAACTGAGATCATTATTTAAGTTCTCAGAGCTAGCTGTTGGCAGGACTGGAATTAGAAATTCGGTCTTCTTATGTCCCTGCCTTCCTGTTCCCTTTTTTCTACTACATCTACCGATATGCATAGCTTATCAATGTTCTCATTGAAAGTGCCTGACAGTATTCTTGTTCTTATTACCATTATAGGAAATTACAAATCAATTGTGCAAATAGTAAGCTTTGGATTAAGGTAAAAATTTTATTTACACGCATTTTACCATTGGAAAGACAAAAATATTGTGGTTAGAGTTTCAAAGTGACCCACAAAACAATAACGTAGTAGAGGAAGCTATACCAGCTATGAACTCTAGCACTGAACTCTAAATTTTACTATAATCTACCTCGTTCACCTAGAGTTCAGAATAACCCCATTGAGCTTGGAGCTTTCTCAGAGGGCCTATAGATTCACCCAGGATTAATTGTCTCTATGCCACAGTCAAGGAGAGGGGTGTCACAGAAGCTTTTCTAAGTTCTGGTTTTTACTAAGTCAAGTTAACATAAGTGGATAAATAGCCTCCTTAAGTCAGGTTCAAGCTTCTTTCTTTGAATACTCCCACCCACAAGGCTGTGGGTACTGTGTCCTGACACTAAGTGACCGAGAAATAAAGAAGCCTCATTGCCATTGGTTGTATCCCCTTCTGCAATGGAGCAAAAAGAGATCAAATGATAATGGAACTGGCACCTCCTCTACAGATACTGAGTGTAGATGATCTATGCATGAGCTGTGAGAGGAAAGAAAGAAATCGTGCCCATTTACCACCCTTTATTTTTTCATTTGATCATATCACCACTAGAGAGGTGAAATTCAAGCACAGGCTCTACACAGTCCCCAGCCTTCACAATCCCTTGGAACCCCAAGAGTTGGGGAGAATCCCAACTAATCTTCTCTCAATAGCAGTACCAACCATGGGAGAATAGCCCTTCAATATTCTGACTGTCAACGATGTACCCAGTATTGTCCTAAGCCCTGAACCACAGGTAAATGAAATTCAATCTCCATCCTCAAAGAACGTATTTTCAAGATGGAGCATCAGATAGCAAAATATAATAAAGAGAAAAGAAATGCATTTTTTAACCAAACCTGCCTTCCTAGGTTGTTACCTAGAAACTCACTTCTCCCTTATTATTTTTTTTCCTTCTGGGTACCTCGATTGACATGCTTGAGAAAAAGTGGTCATGGATTTAAGATGAGGAAAAGGAGGTGTGGCAGGACCCAACATAATAGGGGAAAATAAGTTACATTTCTTAGAATTAATCTCAGAGGGCAGAGGTGAGGAGACAAGAGAGGCGAGGCAGGGCAGGGCAGGGTGAGGAGCTTAGTGAAGCTGACTGTGCTTGGAGCACAGCGTAGGGAAGCAGCCTCTTGAAAACATCTCCAGAGGGGCAGTGGCCTGAGGCCGTTTTTTGGAACTGAGATGTCTAAATGTTCATTTTGGGCATTGTACCACTGCAATGTAAACTCCCTCTGCTCCCCCTTCCAGTAAAACTCCCCCCCCACTCTGCATAAACTGCCTGTGTGAGTGGGGGTTTTATAAATATATAAAAAAAGGACTGCCATTTCCTGTCTGGGCTGAGGTGATGAAGAACTGCCCCCTCCCCACACTACACACACACACACACACACACACACACACACACACACTGGATGGCACTCACAAGCCAAGGATGCAGTCATCTGAGCCTAGTGTGACCTTCATTTGTGGAAACCCTGGGGACAGGGATGTGTGGTCTGGACTTCTACCAAGCACAGAATTGGAAGTTCAAAAAGATTGTTCAAGTTCTTAAGGGGAAAGTGACCTTTGTCATCTCTGCTGTTTGAAAGACTAGACAAAGAAACTAAAGCAACGAGAGAGGGGGAACAGGGCTGAGCGGGCTTCACAGAGAAGGGAAAATTTAAGCAGAGTTTGAACAGTGATAATTTTACTGGAATGGGAAGGAAAGGAGGGTAGAAGAAATAAGGGTGTTCTAGGTAGCAGTAATAGCGTATGCCAGGGTTTCTTTCTCCACCTGGGCACTACTGACATTTTGACCTGGATAATTCCTTATTGTAAGGGGCAGTCCTGCGTGGTATTAGATATTTAGATGTTTTCCTGGATTTTACTCACAAATACCAGTAACACTCCCCCATCATTGTTACAATAAAAAAAGTCTCTAGATATTACCAGGTGTCCCCTGAGGGGTAAGGCACATGGTGTATTTGGGGGCCTGAAATTCCATGAGGCTAAAGGGCAGTGTCCATAGACACCAGTGGATATGGTAAGACAAAAATAAGACTGCCTAATAATTTGTGGTCAGGTGGTAGGAGGAGGCTCATTTCTTGCTATGTATTTGATATTGCTCTGTATGCCCTGACAATTCATATGGGAATTTTAAGCATAGAGGGCACAGTCCAGTCCAAGTTTCAAAAATACAAAGAAGTGATATTAATAATGACTTGGGAGGCAGAGCCTGGGATCAGAGAATTCAATTACACGGCTGATATGACTGATAAGAAAATGAACACATCTGCCCTGCGTCATTGTTGCTCTGTCTACAGGCTAGTCCATGATTCTTATCCTAAGGACTCTCGCTTAGGCCCAGCTAAGCATGCCTGGCCTTGACAAGGAACTAGTAGCTTGTTCTTCTGAAGGCTAAGAACACCTGCAGCTTTCCCCCTTATTTTAGCAACAATTTTGAAGCAGCCAGAAGCTTACACCCAGAAGCCCTTTCAACTGTTTGTTGTGTTGTTGCTAACGGAGCTTGAGGTCTAAAAGGGGTTCCTAGGACGTGTTGACTAGTTATCCACTACCCAGGGAGCCAGGGACACAGTGTGCGCATAGGGGCTGCTTGGCTTAAGAGCCATGGTGAGAACTGGTGGTTATTTAAAGCCTACAACAGCAGTGTCAATGTCGCTTTGACATTTTTTTTTTTTTAAAGATGTTTTAAGGGGCCGGGAGTAATGGCTGGCTGATTTGTGCACTTAGCCTTACTAATTTGGGATTTGGGCTGGAATTATAAACAGCTGTTGTGACATCTCTAGATTCTTAGGCAAAAATGGGGGTGACTTAGGGAATCTGCCTCTGGCCTGTTAGGATTTTGGCAGCTGAATTTTCTCCTTTGGGAATGAGACCCCTTGAGAAGTCGACTCAGAATTTCTATTACATTTGGGACAAATGAAATGCCCTTGATTGCGAAGAATATATGTCTTTAAGGAATATGTATTGAATGTCTACTATGGCCCAAGCAATGAAGAGAGCTTACTAAAACTCCCCAAATTTTATAAATTCCAAAGACAATCATTTCCAAATATGGTACCCAAAGGAATCCATTTCTTCATTTGCTCATTCACTCATTTAATCAGCTATGTGTAGGCCACATTTTCTGTGCAGGCACAATAGTTCTAGGTATACAGCAAAGGAAATGTATATTCCCTGGCCTAGAGAAGTTTATAGGCTGGACTAATAAACCAAGGGCATAAAAGGACTTTTATAGCATGAGATATGGACTATAATGGATCTGTCTCATATGTACAGTAGATAAGAGCATAGAGCAGATGTTCCTACACTCTTCCTGGGAATTAAGAACAGTTTTCCAGAACATCATTTGCTCACTGAGAGCTGACGCCAGGTCTATTTTTATGTACAACTATGTCCATAGTGCTTAGTACAGTGCCTCTCCCATAGAGGGCACTCGAATAATTTTTGAATGAATGAATGAATGAGGCAGTGATTATGCTGACATGTGGAGGCTCCATATGCTCCACAAGATACCCAACCTAGAGTCCATCTGAATCTTTGGGTGGCCATGAGTATCAGCAGAGGTAACTTAAAAAATGCCAAGACCCTTAATTTTTCTAATAAGTTCAGAATACAGTGAGCTACCAAGCTATTCATATGATTGTTGCCTCTGAAATAATTCTGTAAGGCAATGTAATTCTCATTTTGATGTTATTTCAAGCAAAAGACCATTTTCCTTGATTGGCTTTTTTTTTTTTTTTTTTTTTTTAGAAATCAAGCCTAGAAATAAACCATGTAATTCCTCAAAGCACTTGAGGTAAGGTCTGGGCATTATTCCCTTTGCTGTGATTGCATCGAATGTTCGAGGTCCTTTGCAGTAAAACTCTGCTTAAAGTATAACACATCCTAATCCTTGTCACAGAAAAGCTCTAACACCATGAAACTACAGGGACTGGCAGTTATGAAGGTATGGGGATCTTCTTTTTTTTTTTTTCATTTTAACTCCAGGCAAATTTCTCTTCTTTGAGTTTCAGCTCCCTTTTCTACCCTGCCTCAAAATTACAGTCCCGGTGGGGATCAAATGAGATTAGGACTGTGAATGCTTTGTGGGGGGCTAAATGTTGTACAAATGCTCAACTCGACACCTTTATTGAGTGTTCCACTGCACTAATTGAGGAAGAACAATGACAAGAACAAGACCCCACTTACTAGCTATTCAGAAAGACATGCATGAAAACAGATACCTATAATACCTGGCAGAGTGGAACAAGTTCCATAATTCTGAAAGACCTTTTAAAACCTTGAATGAGACTGTTGAGAAAAAGCCCTAAATGACTTAAATTAAAAATACTTCCTTTTAGTGTTCTATTGCTGTGTAACAAATTACCACCAATTTAGTGACTTAAAACAGTCATTTCACAATTTAAAACTTATCTCCAATTTCTGTAGGTCAAAAGTCCAGGCATAGAAAGTCTAGAAATCCAGAACCCCTGAGTGGGTTCTCCGTTCAAGGTCTACCAGGCTGAAATGAAAATGTCGCCTGGGCTATGTTCTCATCTGGAGCCCATGGTCCTCTGCTCTGGCTCACTTTGTTACTGGCAGAATTCTGTTCCTTGATCCTGGCTCAGCGGCAACTCTCAAAGGCTTCTCTTAGGTCCTATAAGTCATTCTCACATCACTGCCATTTTTAAAGTCAGAAACAACAACAAAAACATCCCCCCACGTTGGATTGCTTTCATCAGGAAGATCTGTCTTTTTAGGGCAAACCTGATTAGGTCAGCTCCACTAAAGATAATCTCCCTTTCTTAAGGTTAATTGTGCCGTATAAGATAATCAGACCATAAGAGTACTTTCCCATCATATTCATAAGCCCCAATCACACTCACGGGAAGGGAGTTATACAGAAAGTGTACACCAAGGGGGAGGAATCTTGAGACTATCTTAGAATTTTGCCTATCACATACCACTAGCTACTCTCATCAAAATCTCCTAAAGCCTTAGGATGGACTCCTTTCTGTCACTAATGCTGTAGTAGCATCTGTCCGTCCTGTCCGGTGGCCTGGTTTTCACTGGGTCATAAGGGTGACCCTGAGGGTGTACTAAGGGTCTAATGCAGGTATAGTATCTTTCTGCATATCGTCTCATTAGTTCTCACAGCAACCTGAACAGTAGTACATATTTTTCAGGTGTTTTTATGATTGAGAACTGAGGCTTAGTCCTCAGAAAACATAGAGCTAGGGAGACTTGGAACTAGGGATTATTCCCAGCTCTGTCTTCATGCTCATTCTGCTTCTGCCATACAATACTGGAATTTGCCATGGCTAAAACACCTGGGCATCCAGGAACACCTGTCCTCTACTCACTCTTCCTCCGAAACTGCTCATGCCTTCTTCCCATGATGTAGAGATAGTCCCAATTACAAATATATAGTTCCAATGTGAGTTCATGTCTTTGATGTTGATTCTGAACATTTCTTTACCACATTCAGAATTCAGAGAGCTTGATGAGAAAATAGAAGAAAGTTCTCATTTCTCTTTGGAGATTGATAGTATTTATATTCCAGAAAAAGTACTTATACCCACTGCATATAAAAGGGTCATTAATATTCTCTCACCAGTACATGTAGATTTCCTCGGATACCCCTTCTGAGAGATGACTCTTTTGAAAGCTGCAGGAGCTCCCTATGGTGCTGCTAGGTTCACACACACCTTCCTTCACACAATAGAATTTGGGATCATTCCTTCCTTCCTTTGACATATTTTTCTGCTTGTGATTATCTGAGATTGTAAGGAATTGAAATCTTTATAAAGAAATATAGAGCCATTATTTAAATGAGCTAATATCAGTGTGTTATTATATCTTAGTATTATCCAGAGAGGGTCATCTGACTTAGTGTTTCCCAACCTTTCCCTGATCCTTTTCATATCATGGCAAACATAGTACATGATAAGATGTGGATGGCAAGCTGGGGTAATTAGATGAGTCTGTTCAAAGTAGGAGGCCACTGCCTTGGGCTCAGAGTACTCTCAGATTATTTCAGCCTTGAGGACTGAAGAAGATAGTATGTCCACTTACCTATGGCCCATGTGCCACACGGACACACCAGTCGGGAAGCTCTCTTCAACTTAGTGGAAAATGGTTAACCAGTAATTGAGTATTATCAAGTGTTCAATTGAATAACTTTCTACTGAGTATTTATAATGTATCCAATACTGACTCCGGGTCTAAGAATATAAGCGTGAATAAAAAGATTGCTATTGCCCTCAAATAATCCACAGATTAGTGTCTAAAAACATATACTTCCTTATGAGAATAGAAAACCTTTTTCATCTCTTGTGTGAATGTATCTGGTAGATAATGGGTACCTGAACTAGTTGAGAAGGCTTCCAAGGCCTCTGGGTGCAGAAGGGGAAAAAATACGATCACTTAACAATATTTGCCATACGGAGAAATAGGAAAAGTAGCATAAGCGTGCAAGCCACATACTTGCCAACCCCTGTTCCTTTTATTGCAGTACGGGATTAAGAGTCCAACCCAGGTTCTACTTTCAATTGTGACATATTATTCATATGACTATATGGTGTTTTCATTACCCTCCCTAGTAATCACCATTGTGTTAGTAATCAACAGAGGTGATTTACGCAAGTTACTTTCAAGTCAATCGCTACAGCACTTAAAAACAATGGCTTTGAATGGAGTTATTTCCTGGGAGAATGCTAAATGTTTCCGAGTTCAGATATCCAAGGAAAGGCGGTGCCCTGTATGTAAGGGAAGAGAATAAAAAGTTTTCTGGCAGCTGGACCAAGATAAAGTGTTCAAGTAAGTGCCATAGTGGCCTGGGAGTGAATGGGAGTAACTCGCTGTTTCCTGCCTAGAATTGTACTGTTGGATGCATTCAGCTGCCTCACGCAGCGCACTTTTAATTACTGATATAAATCCTGATAGAGTCCTCAAGAGATCAGAAATAACCTTTAGCTATTCTGTCTGCAAACAATAGCAGGACTGCAAAGGAAAGGTAGCTAGTGCAAGTGATTCCAAGGGAATTCCTTTACATCCTATTTATTGCCTAAAACTCACACCCTTGAGCTGGTTGTCCAAACTGGGTTCCATCTCAAGATCTTTAACTTACAAGGGCAGATTCTAAAGTTCCATATTTCAATAGACTAAAAGCTGGACCTAAAGCCTTGGAGGTGATGGAAGGAAAGGTTGGACCGGAGAGTGGACAGAGCCGTGGTTTGAACTACAATTGAAGAAGTAGAAGGAAATTGCCCTTTAAGTAGAACACACTCTCCCAGGTGCTTTAGATCTGATTCTAAATGTAAACAAAACAAAACCTTTTCAACACGGATGAGTGGCTTTGGGAGGCGCTCACAAATGTGGGCCAAGGAAGGAGGACAGCACCTGTTGCTCATAGTGGCGTAAGAGCCCTAAAAGGCAGTTCTCAGATGCACCATGTGAAGAGAGACTCAAGTCAGAAAGAAATGGATTTCCTGAAATCTATACAACGATCTAAACAGGGTGAGGTGAAAAAGGAAATTCAGGTTTGCAGATAAAAATGACAGGGACCCATAAGAGCCCAAGCCAGATCTTTTCACCTCTCATTATTCCAGACATGACTCCTAGAATTGCAACCAACACCAGAGATGGCCTACTCATCCCCATGTGCCCATGAGAGAAATTTGATAAGTATTGGGTCTTGCCAATTTAAATCTTTTGAATGAGGCTGTAACTTTCTTACAGGGAATGATGAAATGAATAAATAAACATGCTTATTTCATGAACTAAGTCAAACTCACTTTCCCATTGCATTTGACCTGGAGTGGTTAAAATTTATTCTATGGAAAACATTGGTAGAGATTGAATTTATTATTTTCTTCCCAAGGGGCTAATTCTTTAAAAATAAAAACAACCAAAAAAAAAAAAAGGCAAACTAATTTTAGAGGGAAAAGAGTGTGTGGGAAGAAGAATGTGAGCATTATATTTCTTTGGAGCCGCTTCTCCTCTGCTTTAGCCAAGACCCATAAAGTTGCCTTTCATTTTAAGTAGGAATCACAAAGCAAGTTCACTCCCATCTATCATCAGTTTCAGAGGGTCATCTGTTTATGAAAAGAGTTTATTAACTGGATATAATTGGATTCTCTTAAGAAACATGGTAAACTCAACTTAGGAACTCTCTGTCCATTTATGTAATCTGTGATATGAATTATGGTAAACAAAAACTCTAACTCTACATTGTCAGTAGACAAAAGATTTGAACTATTACCCTTTGAAAATAAAATAAAAACATCCCCTTCCTTAGGCATAGAAATTTGCAGGATACCAACGCCTTTATAAATTCCATCATGTGTAATCTCAGCATGATCCCTGTAATACAAACTGGGGCTCAGTCAGGCTAAATGACTATTCAAGGTACAGAAGTTCCACTAAAGCTAGAACTTTAATTTTTTGGACCCAAAATCTGGAGATTTTTCCACCAAACCGGAGAGGTCTGCAGAAATGTTTACAATCCCACCCTCCCTCTCCCTGAGAATACGATCAATGAATGAAGTTGGTATCATGACCATTTTTTATTTATTCTATACAAATTGGAACTTGATCCCTTCAGGTAAAAATTAAATGTGAATTGAAGAGCTGATCTCCATCTAACTGAGAGCAGAAAGAGAAATTTTAATTTAACTTACAGTGGCAGGGAATGCAAATCATAAGGCAGAGGGGCCTGAGCACAGACAGAGTGCTGAGAGCACGGACCTTTGCAGGATGGATGGCAGCTGAAGCCACAGAATGGGACATCCAGCAAAATGGAATACATTTACTCTTCAGGTTTGGAAGACTTGGATAGTAACCCATGCAGAAATTTGCAGGAACAATTTTGGTCCTTTCAGTTATTATAGACATTCTGGTGCAGAGTAGCACGCCAACATGAGTGGGTAAGAAGACCAACTTCATGTCCTCTCTTACTCTTGGTCTCTGGAGGGATAGGTTCAAATGCTCTTCAGAACCACAGGCCTTCATTCTCCGTATCTTCAGGGGATGCATATCTAATACTCAGGCATGGAAGGGAAGGCAAGGAGACAGGAAGAGAGAGCTGACAGCCAGCTGGGAGAGTGGGAACTCGTCACTTCATAGGTTTATTAGGTGCAAGCCTCCTTTGAAGAACTGCAGGAGCTTGCCCCCAGAGAGCCCATCTCTCTTGCGACCAAGGTCTGGAGGGGATCAGTGGTGGCAGGACTCAGCCTACTGGGAGTCAGTTATGAGTTTCCCTTGTTCCCAGGCTGGGTAGGGACAAACCAAAAGATCACTTGCAACTCTAATACTTCTCTAGGGGAACCTAGGAATTATCTCCATCCCAGTCGTGACAAACCTGGGATCAGGTCCTAGATACAAATATCAAACCATCTCTTCCCATAACTTCGAATATTACCTATATGCTCATAACTCTAAAATCTTTATCTTCAGTCCAGACCCTTCTCTAGAGGTCAGCAAACTTTTCCTGTAAAGGGTCAGATAAATTCTCTATTGTACAGTCCTCTTTAACTACCCTTTAAAACTATAAAAACTATTCTTAAACTGGCTCTGGGCCAGATTTGGCCCTCAGGTCATACTTTGTTGACTGTTGCTCCAGGTCACTCTCTATATTCATTTCTCCCTCTTGCTTCTACCACCTGACACATTTTTTCCCTCCCCAATAGCAGCAAATCTTCAAGACTGAGAGCAACATGATTTTAAGAGAAACTGAACATCATGCAGGGACATGAGAAATAAAATTGAGTGTTTTGTATTAGTTATCTATTTCCATGAAGCAAATAGCCCCAAAATTTGTGGCTTCAAACACGAACCAATATTTATCATTATCTTCCCCAACAGTTTTTGTGGGGCAGGGATTCAGAATTGGCTTAGCTGGGCAGTGCTGGCTCAGAGTCTTTCAAGAAATTGCTGTCAAAATATCGAGCAGCTCCTAAGATTTATATGGAAATACAAAACATCTAGAATAGACAAAACAGTTTGAAGAAGAACAAAGTTGTAAGAATTACACATCCTAATTCCAAAACATACTATAAAGCTATAGTTATCAAGAGCAGTGTGGTACCATACCAGAAATAAGTCCTTAGATTTACAGTTAATTGATCTTTGACATAGGTGCGGGGCAGTTTGTTGTGGGAAAGGTAGCTTGTTCAAGACATGATGCTGAGAAAATTAAACTTAGACCCTCACCGCACACAATACACAAAAGTTAATTCAAAATAGATTCTAGATATAAATATAAGAGCTAAAACAGGACATTTAGAAGAAAATGGAAGAGGAAATCTTCAGGACTTGGAGATAAGCAAACATTTTATAGATATAACACTAAAAAAAATATTCTTTAAAAGGGAAAAAAAGATAAATTAGACCTCATCAAAATTCAAAACTTTGGCACTGGGAAAGACAATGACAATGAAAAGACAAGCAATAGACTAAGAGAAAATATTTGCAAAACACTTATTTGGTAAAAGACTTGCATCAAGAATTTATAAAGAACACTTAGAACTCAGCAAGACAAATGACCCAATCATAAAATGGATCAAAAGATAGGAACAGATAAATTTCCCAAAGAAGACATAAAGTGACTAATACACACAGGAAAAAATACTCAACATCATTGGTCGCTAAAGTAATGCAAATTAAAACCACAATGAGATACTATTTCATATTCACTAAAATACCTATAATAAATAAAACACGCAATAACAAATGTTGGCAAAAATGTGGAGAAACAAGAACATTCATACATTGCTGGTGGGGATGGAAAATGGTATAAGCATTATGGAAAACAGCTTTGGTAGTTTTTCAAACAGATACACAGACATCATATTCAGTTTCACTCCTAAGTGTATTCCCAAGAGTAGAAACAGATATACACACAGACTTGCATGTGAATGTTTAAAGCAGTTTTAGTCACAACAGCCAAAAAAAGCAAACAACCCGAATATTTATTAACTAGCAAAATAAAATGTGTTGGAAACATACAATGGAATATTATTCAGCAAAGAAAAAGGAACAAACTATTAATACATGCTATGTATGACACAGATGAACCTCAAAAACACTATGCTAAATGAAAGAAAACAGACCACATATATGATTCATTTATATTAAGTGTCCAGAAGAGGTGAATTTATAGAGGGAGAAAGTAGATTACTGGTTGCCCAGGGCTGGTTTGATTTTCTGATATGTAAAATATTCTCCAATCATGTTATAACTGGGTAGGGCTTCAGTCATTAGAAAGCTGAAATGAGACTAGAGGATTCACTTTCACGGAGTCTTACCCTCTTGGCTGGCAAATTGGTGCTGGTTGTTGGTGTGAGTCCTCAGCTCCTGCAAAAATCCTCTCCGAAAGGCTGCTCGAGTGCCTTCACAGCATAGCAGCTGCCTTCTCCTACAGCAAGTTACCCAAAAGAGATAGAATCAGACATCCTCTAGCCTTTCTATGACCTTACCGCAGAAGTGGAGCTACAGTGTTCAAACTAAGAAATCAAGAAATAACGCTCAGTTGGACTGATTTTCTTGACTGACCCAAACTTTCTCTGGAGGCATTTGCCAAAATTACATCCGGTCTATTCTAATGGTGGCATCACTGAAATGAACATGAAGCCCACCCCCACCCCTATCCAAGGGACTATAGTAAAAAAAAAAAAAAATGAAAAAATGAAACTCTTTAGTTTGTGTTTCTTAAAACAACTCTCTTTGTTCTAGTCTTGTATTTCATTGTCTCATCTACATAAATCAATTATAAAAGCTAAATGTTTCTAAAGTAAATAAATTGGAGCCACTGATCATGAGCCATGCTTTGAGTAACAAGGCTCTATACTATCACTCCGCCCCATACCACACCACCATTCTCCACTGCAAGGGTCCCAAACAAACTTTATCCACTGAATTCTTAAAAATAGACCTCTTGAGAGACAGAGGCGGTAAGGTGCATGCCACCTCCAGCAACCGCACCAAAATTGTAACCAAACTACAGAGCAACCAGTATATGGAGTCACCAGAGGTCTGGCTGCACAGAAGCCCTACAAGTAGATCACATCAAATAACAGGTCACCTCAAAACGGTAGGAGGGGCAGAGATGGGAAATAGCCCAGTCCCACAACCACGTGTGTCTATCAAGAATCAGGAGGGCTATCTTGGCTACAGAGCCCACTCCCCCACCTGAGGAGTGAGGGGTCCGGCAGCACACAGGGCTCCCCAGCCCAAGGTTCAGGTACTGAGAAGTGCCCACAATCTCTGGCTGTGAAAACCAGCGGAGGTAGGTAGCGGCTGAGTGAGATGGAGGGCTGTGGAGGCAGAGACCCTCCTCTTAAAGGGCCCAAGCCCAACCTTATTTGCTGATGGACTTGCTCTCTCTGAGCTCCAGCACTGGAGCAGCTGCTCAAGGAGTACCAGGGATGTATGGGAAGGTGCTGAGTTATTGGGCTTCAGGGCGAGGGCTAGAGGGGCAGCCTGGCTACTGGACAGAGCTGCAGGCAGAAGTCATTGTTCCTTAGTTGAGCTCTCCTCACTCCCAATGGTGCAGACACAGGTGTCATCAACCTGCATAACACAGGTGACACCTCCCCCAACTTGTGGGCCTACCCAAGCTGCTTCCAGTGATTTATTCCATACAAATGGGGTGTCTTGGCTCTTGCTGTGAACTTTCATAAAATCTCTCAAAGGCTCACAAAACCCAAAGAAGCAACATCTGGCCTCAGTGTGCCCTGTACCTCTTCCTGAGAAGCTCCAAGCCCCATACCTATGGCAGCCGGTCTCAGTTTCTGATTTGGCCCCTTGAGGCATCTATAAGCCCAGCACAGGTGACAGCCATAGGTGGATTGCTTGGTGACTCTTACTAGGTGGCCTTGAATGTGCCCAGGCTGCTGCTGAACTTGGCCTGTAGCTGGGCTCCTCCCAGGTCTGTGCTAAGGGGCCCCTCAGCACACCTACTACATAAAGCCACTCTACTAAGACCAGGAGACTTAAGAGCCCTACCTAGTACATAGAAACAGACAAAGGGAGGCAGCCAAAATGGGAAGACAAAGAAGCACATCCCACCTGAAAGAATAAAACAAACTCCAGAAAAAGAATTCACCAAAATGAAGACAAGCAATATACCAGATACAGAGTTCAAAAAACTGGTTACAGGGATGCTCAGGGAACTTAGGGGAAGAGAAGATGAACTCAGTGAGAACTTTAACAAAGGTAAAAGAAAAATGAAGATATAGTAAAACATAATAGGCAGCCAGTCAGAAATGAATACAATATCTGAGATGAAGAGTACATTAGAGGAAATCAACAGAGTGGATGAAACAGAAGATTGAATGAGTGACATAGAGGATGAAGCAGCAGAGGACACCCGATCAGAATAGCAACAAGATAAAAGAATTTTTTAAAAATGAAGATAGTTTAAGAAGCCTCTAGGACAATATCAAATGTAACATTTGCATTATAGGGGTACCAGAAGAAGAGAGAGGAAGGAATTGAAAACCTATTTGAAGAAATAATGACGGAAAACTTCCCTGACCTGGTGATGGAAATAGATATACAACCCCAGGAAGTCCAGAAAGTCCCAACCAAGATGAATGCAAAGAGGCCACACCAAGACACATCATAATTCAAAAGCCAAAGGTTAAATTCAAAGAGAGAATCTTAAAAGCAGCAAGAGAAAAACAATTAGTTATATACAAGGGAATGCCCATAAGACTATCGGCTAATTTCTCAGCAGAAAAGTTACTGGCCAAAAAGGCTTAGCACAAAATATTCAAAGTGATGAAAACCCAGGACCTACAACCAAGATTACTTTACCCAGCAAAGTTATCATTTAGAATTGAAGGACAGATAGACCTTCTCAGACAAAAAAAGCTAAAGGAGCTCATCACTACCAAGCCGGTATTACAGGAAATGTTGGAGGGACTTCTTTAAGAAGAAAAAGATATATATCGAAAGTCTAAATAAAGAATGACATAACTATGTATCAATGAGTACTTCAAATGAAAAAAATTAAATACTCCAATCAAAAGATAGGGTGCCTGAATAAATAAGAAAACAAGACCCCTACATATGCTGCCTACAAGAGATTCACTACAGATGAAAAGACACTCACAGACTAAAAGTAAAGGGATGAAAAAAGATATTTCAAGATGGACCTAGAGGGTAGTGTGCCGAGTGAATAAGTCAGATAGAGGAAGACAAATGCCATATGAGTGCACGTAGGTAGAATCTAAAGAACAAAATAAACAGAAACAAACTCATAGATACAGAGAACATTTTTAAGGATTACCAGATGGGAAGGGGATTGGGGGGGTTGGTGCAAAAGCGGGAAGGGATTAAGAAATACAAATTGTTAGTTACAAAATAGTCATGGAGATAGAAAGTATAGCATAAGAAATATAGTTAATAATGTTGTAATTATGTGTGGTGTCAGAGGAGCACTAGATTTATTGGGGTGATCACTTTGTGAGTTACACAGATGTCTAATCACTATGTTGATTAGTATTGTATGCCAACTATGACTGAAAAATAAATTATTTTAAAAAACAGACCTCTTGGAAAGCCTGCTTCACCAAGTCATATACATGCCCAAACATTTCGGTGTAGAAGTAGTTAATATAAATTGAGTGCCTACTAAATACCAGAAACTGTGTGTGTGTGTGTGTGTGTGTGTGTGTGTGTGTGTGTAATTTTATATTAGTTTCGCACCCTAGTTATTAACAGTTTCATTTCATGGGAGCAAACTGAGGCTTAGGTATTAAATAATTTGTCAAGGTTGTGTGGCTAGCAAGTAGCAGAATTGGGTCTTGAACCCTAGAATTCTGCGTACAGATTCATGCATAATTGTTACTACACTATTCTGAATTCCAGTGGAGGGACACAGATTATGCTCAAACTAAATCCCAAGGACAAGGATGGAGCCACGCTGGTTTGCGGTGGTTGTTCATCCCCAATATTGAATAATGCAGTCGACTTATTAGCCAGGAGAAGAGAGCACGAAATGTAGTTGTCAAGGTTTTATGACCTTCTTATAAGCACCGTGAGACTCCCAAGCAAACTATTAGATTTTTAGTGACATTGAAAAATTGGAGATGTGATCAACATGACAAAACAGGGAGAATGAGGAATAAACTTTAAATAGAAAAATATTCTAAAAATTAAAAGTCAGATAATCGTATATAACAAGAGATGGCAAACTATCAGCTATAAGCCAAATACGACCTACCATATAATTTTTTAAACTAAAACTTTATTGTAACGCAACCGTGCCCATTGCCTATAGCTGTTTTTACTCTATTGCAGCAGAATTTAGTAGTTGCAACAGAAACCAAATGGCCTGCTAGTCTAAAATATTTACTATCTGGCTTTTTAAGAAAAGTTTGCCAACTTCTATATACACTTGTTAGAAGCAGTTTATAGGTATCCTGCTGCCCTGTCTGCTTAGAATAACAGGACATGTAGTGCATCAGGCAAGAAAACACCACAGAATACAGAAGGCAAGTAAGTGACTCTTCAATCTTTACAGGATATCGTGGATGCAAAGCAAGAAAGTGAGGAAATGGATTCTACCGTGGTCAAAAAAAGACTTTTGCTTAAACACGCCATGACAAACGTTGTAAGATCAAACGAGCAAATGTTGACCAGACAGGCTGCTGAGATATACACGTGCAGCTCCGGAAACGATGGGATGAAACCGGAGTGGCAGAGAACATTCCCGGTGGCTCACACAGCTAGTTGTGATTGTGTGGGGCTGTGGCCCCTTCCTAAAGAAACCCATGCAAACTTCAGGAAGGACAATATAAATAGAACAGAAGACAACAGTAAACAGGCTGTCATCAGTAATTCAACAAATATTTATGGAGTGAACCCAGCTATCATTTTGGCAATAACAAGCAGGAGCAGGAAGAAGAATAGCAGCAACATAGGGCTAAGCGCTGGTTTTTATCTGGTTTTTATCGCGTTTAACCCTTCTAATAATCCTACAGTTAAGTACTCTTGTTTTGTAGATGAGGAGATTGAGGCTCAGAAAGCTTACCCAGGTAGTCAGTGTTGAGACTAATTGGAAGATAAGGGTGCCAGGTTTCTGCTCAGGATGGGGACCAGTTAGAAAGTCACAGGTGCCACAAATCCCACCAGGACTGGCAGTAGAAGTAGGAGTCTCTAAGTGCCTCATCTGCTTCAGAACAGGCGTTGACAGACTCCCCAGCATGTCCAGGGTAAAAACCCTCCAATGGTTCTTTGCTTATGGAGATAATCACACTGGAGGTTTCAGTCCTTTTTTTGTGCATTTGTGCTTTTGAGCCTGAAAACCACAAAGGATGACATCTGGGCCCCTGAGGCCTAATGATAAATGACACCACCCATGGGCCTTGTGGAATTGTTGACATCTCCACTGATTACTGGGTGGGGCTCTTCGTAAGGGATGCATATAGGGCTGTGCTAAAAACCATCTTCCATTAAATTTTTCAATCACAGAACTCCTGCGATTCCCTAATCTAGGTGTCCTCTGCTAGGTGTCCACGTGGGAAGAGTTTGGCTTAATGGAGACAGAAAATAGATGTGATTTGACCAAGGTCAGACAGCTAATTAACAGCAGAATCTAGGCTAGACTCTCGATAAATTAACTCCAAGTCCAGATTGCCCCTTCCTCACACCACTGTATCACAGCTGGTTCTCTGGGGGAAAAGTAGGTCCATAAATAGCCAAATAAAGAGTATAACTAGTAAAAATAAAATCTTTGCTACATGCAACAAAAAATGCTTTTTTTCTTTCTTCTGTGTGTTTGGCTAAGCAAAAAGGGATTGTTGGAGAGCGAAGGAGAGAGTTGGAGAAAAGATGTTTTCTTTTCCTTAGGTGGTGAGAAGCGACACAGCCACTCAAAGCGGATTATGAGAGCCAATAGGTAGCATCTCTTCCTAACCTTATATTCAGCAACAAGCACATTGTTAGCTTGAAATAAGACACGGTGGGAGCTTTTACACCATGCAAATCAGCAAATGTTACAAATTAGGTTTCCCTCCCCAGTCCCCAGCCCCAACCCATTACTGGAAGTGAGTTCACCGAAGTATAAAACGTGACGCATCAGTGCCAAGGGTTGTATAGATTCCTCACCTGTCTGAGAAGTTACTGCAGCATCAGGCTACACTCCAAGTTCCCTTTCCCTTACCTCTTCCTTTCTTCTCTTGACTTTGGGTTGTACTGGGGAAATAAGTTGCCAAGATGGCTCTGGTACCAGTGGAAGATGCTGGGCTGGGGTCATACTTCTCCAGTTTATTGGGCATTGGAGTAAACTGGTAGCGAGTTAAACTGTAAAGTACGGGCACCCGCCCAGAGTTCCTGATTCAGGAAACCTGGGCTAGGGCCTGAAAACTGTCCTTTCTACAAGACCAGGTGATGCTATATTGTTCATCCAGGGAACACATTTTGAGAATCACCGGCCTGGTGCTTTTTGACTGGTCCCAGCTGAGTTGCATCTCATAGCTCTTAGACATCAATGTAATACACAGTTTGCACTGATTTAGTTTAAGCACAGCACAGGAATCCTTTACTTCTCTCTGAAACAATGGGAAGGAACATGGCTAGACCATCACAATTTGTTCCCTAAATACAAAGTCACTCCCACTTTTGACTTCATTATTCTGAGAAGCTGGAGAAACACACAAATGTATTTACAGGTACTTAGAGTTAATTCACCTAGGGTCTAGCTTAGATTCTGCTAATTGGATATCCAAAGCAATCTGGAGCTTTATACCACTCAAGCCAGTGGTCTAAGAGGATCCAAGACCCTCTTCATCCATTTCATGGGACGGCCTGCAATGGAAAGGCTCCCCTTTCAGGGGCCTCCTTAGTAAGTCAGAGGAGAGCTATTTGGCAAGAAGTCCCACAGCTACTTTCCGTAAAAAGTGGATTCTATAAAGTGAATTAGCTATAGGCTGCTTTGTAATCATTATTATTTTTACTGTTACCTAAAATTAACTGAAGTTCAGAGTGGAAAGAATTATGCTCATTGAATTTGATCTGTATAAATTATACATTGAGTTCTGACCCTAGCTATATTTTTGGATTTTATGAATTATCTGATAGCCATTTCTAAGACATATTATATGCTTTAGAATTTACAAGACTGTTCTTAAAATCACAATCTCTCTTTTTTAATGAAGAGTAATGGTTTTTTTCAGTTTTATTTGTTTGATTTCTACTTTGGGACATTCAGAAATTGTTGTCGGTTTTTCTTAACTCTTTCTCATGGCCCCTTGCTTCATCTCTGCCTTCGAGGGACCATGAATTGAAGCCATTTGAGTCCTATTAAAGGGAGATGTAGGTTTCACCAACGCCAATTCCAAGACATTCTGTTGATCAAATTACTTCCTTTATATACAATAAGAAACTCATAAATGAAGACGAAACAATGCCTCACAGGCGACTGTAATTTCATAGATCTCTTAAACAGAAGAGATAGGGAGTGCTTTTGCTTTAAGCTAAATGAAGTTACCCCATCATAAATTAATATGTTCCTGTGAACCCTTAGAAATATGAACTGTATTATAAATCATATACTGGATTTGTTGGCTTCAGAAAAAAATTGCTTATGAAAAAAGCATAGTAGGAATAGTTTCTCACATTTAAATGGTGCATTAAAGTTTTCCAGACACCTTTACCACTACTTCCTGCCATATACACCTTTAACTGTCTCTGCTCCAGTGCCATATTTCCTCATTTTAAAGATAAAGAATCTGAGGGTTCAAGAGGGAAACTGGTTTGCCAAGATGCCTAGTAACTTGGGAAGCATCGCCTGATTTTTCCTGAACCCTCGCTACTCAGCGTGTGGTACAAGCAGCATGCAGCACCTGGAAGTTTACTAAAAAGGCAGTCCTAGGTCCCACTACAGACTTTGTGAAACAGTAGCTGCTTTTAATGTGATCCCTCAGAGATTCGTGTGACACAAAGACTGAGAAACTCTGCTCCAAGTCATGCCACTCCACTCTGGTCAGAAGCAGGGTGGCCAAAGCTTTTCACATCCTCATGTTGGAGGTATCCAGACTCTGCCTCTAACCAGGCACAGGCTAGATAGAGCCTTCTTCAGTCTTCCTCCTGACTCCAGCAGCAGGAACTTCGCAATACCTCAGGCCCTGCAGACCCTCTCCCTGACACCTCGGCAGTTAGATCTTAAGCAGACACTGGGAATCGCTGTGTAAAGATATCCCTATGGGGATAGCAAATGAAACTGGGGAGGTGAGAGAGGGGGTACATCTCCTTAGAGCTGGGTAGGTATGAGGGAGGCCATGTCCATATGAGTTAAAACAGCTCTGCAAAATGATTCCCATCACTCATCTTCCTTCTTTACCCAAAGACCAGTGGTCAAAGCTACAGAGTACTGAGCTACATAGTGAGGCTTGGACCCTGCCTCCTGGAGTTCATTCAAAAGTGGATGAATTTCTCAGTGCAAAGACATAGCCTGACCGTAGGTCTGTTGTAATAAGCTTTACCATTTATTGAAATGCAGTGCATGTGCCACCGTGCAGATTACTTTCTGCTTGTTATGTCTGTGTCGAAGGTGTTGTTATCTCCATTTAACACACGAAAAATCTAAGGTAAAGTCATTTGTCCAAGATCTATAGCTAATGCCCAAATTTAATAGAAACCTAATCAGATTAATTTTATATCTTAGACTTTTCTCAGGCCTGATACACATCAAATAGTATGATAAAAGATTTCCATGGTAGGTACTATTTTTTTCTGAAAACAGTGAGATCTTCCTTTGAGAAGGGGTTTGGTTTTTTAGAGTCAGAAGGTCTCCATTTGCGTCCTAACTTTGTGCTTTCATACCCATGTGGCCTTGACAGTTCTCTTAACCAGCTATTTCATCTAAAAAATAGGAAAAATATCACCTTTCTCTGAAGGCTGTTGTAAAGCTTAAACAAAGAAACAATTCTGTGTGCATCTATCATAATCCCTGGCACATAAAAGGCACGAATTCATTAAGGCCTAATACATACAGTTTATACACTATTGGGACACATTTCTTACACACTCCCATGTTCCCTCTTCCAGCCTCCTCAACCGACTTCCAATGGCCTGACATAACATCTCCAGTTTCTTGATTTTAAGTTTAAAAAATTGATGGGCCTCTCCTACCCAAAGTACTCAGGCCGGGGACAAAAATCCTTGGTCCGGATGTTATGGTCCCCAAGCAACAGGGGTAATAAGATTCCCATACCACACAGGCAATATATAACTGGGGAAGTGGGGTGGGGGCGGGGAGGCAAATGAAGTACGAGCATAGTTCGAAAAAACAGACCTAGGTTAGCTCTGCCAGACATGTACACCAATTGTGTGGCCTCGAAAGGATGTAAAACTCTCTGTGGTTCAGATGCTTTGTCTCTAAGATAGAGGTAATAAGAGTACTTACCTTATAAGACTGTTGGAAGAATTAAATGAGATGTACCACATCTAAATGCTTAGCCTAGTGATTGACAAACCCAATAAATGTGTTTTTTTTCTGCGGTCAGTGAATGTGAAAGAAGGCAGGGGACCCGGACTGTAGTTGGCTCTGCCCGTCTCTGTGTGAGTTGTGAGGCTGCCTGGGCTCAGCGGCAGCCATGGCTGCTAGTTGCTTCCTCACTGTCTGGATGAGCCCTACGAGGCATGCTTCGTTTTTTCAGGTCAGAAATGCAAAAGTCTTTTGTCTACCCCCTGGATCTCCTCACGGAGATTAGCTCAAAAGGAACACTTAAATGTTTGCTCTGGGGGGGAAAGATACAGGTGGATTTCTGGTTAAATACAGCAGATTCAATACATATTTCCATTCTCTCTCAAAACTCCAATAAAATGATCTTAAAGAGGAAAAAAGTGAAAACTCACAAAGACATAGAGAACAGAAAAAAAACCCACTAGGTTAAAAATGTAAATATTTTTTAAATGTTAATATTTTTAAAAGATGAAAAAGGATAATTGCATGGTTAGACTTACGAGGGAGGAAATGCTGAAACCAAAGACTACTAAGGGAAATCAAAATGAAGCATTTTGGGATCATGAATTTCCAAAGAAACACAGGAATTTGAGATACGAGGTACCTCTGAGAGCAGAGTTGAGTGGAAAGCAGGATAAACTGATGGCTGTTCATGGAGCAGTCGGTTCCTCTCACCCTCGCCTTCTTCCCAAGCAACCAAGAGATTCCTCCTCGACCCAGACTGCACATTGGAGGCTTGCTCTCTGAAGAAGTAACCCACAGAAGCTCTGGCTGGAGACGTAAAGTGCAGACAAGAACAGGGTAAATTGCCACACTGAAAACCAAGCTATTAAAATGAATGTCTACATTCTGCGTGGTAATGTACTCCCTTCTTCTATTTCCCAGACCTCTGTTATATGGTCTTATTATAATTCTGGGGCAAGATTTGGATATTTCTTTTCCACAGAAACAGGCTGGCCCCAGACAAACACACCTACAGACACTGACATTGCATCTGATGAAAAGCTAGCCCAGGCCTGATCACTCTATGATGATGCCTAACATTCTTCTCTTGCACCCAGAGTTCTCTGTCAGCTTTTAAGTACTTTGCTTAGCTGAAGAATGCCAGATATTTGAAGAAAGTACCTAACTTGAAAGACAGCGATCAACAAATAAACTGAAGAGAAAGAATAGGAAAAAGGGGTAATTTCTATGAAACAGAAGAAAACTGAAAATAATGAACTATAATTTCCATCCTTAGAAGATAAGAAAAAATATTGTATACACAAATTAAGAACTGACTAGGTCAGAGAAGAATATATAGAAATAGATCAACAGAAAAAAAATTATTGTTAAGAGTCATATGAAGGTCTGGAAAAAAAAGTTGAAGAAATCTATAATCTAGAGAAAAAGTCAGAAATGAAAAAATGAGAGAGAAATATATGAAAATTAGAGGAGCACTAGATAGATTAAAGATGCCTAAAAGTTCTTTGTTATTCTACCCACTGAGAGGTACAGTCTAAATGTTGTCCCTTTCAAAGAGAGCTGGTCTTGGTGACCTGCTTAACAATAGAGTGTCGTAGATATAATATTCTGGGACATTCAAGGGTAGGTCAAAAGAAGCCTTAAAACTGCTATCCAGGCCCTCCTATGATACTACTCCAGAAACCCATATGCTGAGGAAGGCCGAGAAGCCCTATGGAGAGTCCCATGTGGAAAGTTACCAAGCCCCCCATTAATAGCCACCTCCAGCTTGCCAGCCCTGTGACTGAGCCACCTTGGAAGTGAGTCTCTTTGCAAATGCCCTAGTGGTGCCGCAGAAAGCAGAAATGAGGCCATCTCCCTCAAACCCTGCCCGAATTACAGACTTGTGAGCAAAATAAATAATTGCTATTTTTCTAAGCCACTTAGTTCTGAGATGGTTTGTTATATATCAATAGATAACTGGAACAAGGGCCAACATTTGACTGATAAGAACTTTTAGAAAGAGAGATGGGGGGAAAGAGAGAAAACAATAGAAGGAAGGAAAGTTTCAGAATAATAATACAAGAAAAATTCCCAGAACTGAGTCTCCAGATTTAAACCAAAAGAAAAACAAAATACTGAGTTCCTAACACAATGCATTAAAAATACCAATTGCAAGGGACCTCATCATAAAATTTCAGAATACTAGGGATAAAGAGAAAAATCCTAAAATTGTCCAAAGAGAAGGAAAAGAGAGGAGCAAAGCAGCCACATATAAATAGCAGAGATCAAATTGTTCTTAACAGCGGTGCTGGAAGCTGAAAGACGAAGCGATCCTTCCAAGCTGTTTGGAAAAAAAAATTTTTTTAACCCAGAATTCTATTCTCAATCAAAAAGTTAATCAATTGTGAGGCAAGAATAAAGACATATCTACATATCTATATGTGTACATATATATAGTTATATATAGATAGATATAGATATAGAGATAGATGATATAGATATAGATATAGATATAGATATAGATAGGTAGATGGACAGATGATAGATAGATAGATAGATAGATAGATAGATAGATAGATAGATATTAAAATGCATGGTCTCAAAGATTCATTCCACCAGAAAAGAGTAAGCCAAGATAAAGATGTTCTGGGCTCCTGGAAGCAGGGATCCCACACGGAGAGGTGCAGGAAGTCCCAGGAGGAAGATAAAGGGCAATCCCAGCTGTGCCAGCCGAGCAGCAGGCCCCGAGAGCAGAGCCAGCAACCCAGTTTGGAGAATGGAGGACTCCAGAGGGCGAGGGGTAGGTGGAATCAGCAAGTTCCCTGGTGGTCTGACCATATTCAAAGGAGTTTTGCAGTTCTGAAAATGATTTAGATTTCAATGAGTGATAGGTAGATAAAAAATTGTGCAATGATAAAAATGTTAAAGAAGCCATCAATCGTAAGAAAAGTAAAAAGTTATAGAAACATGTAAATAGTATATTCTACAGACTCAGCTATAATAGTGTTTGCATGATCATAATAATGTAAACAGACTAACCCAACATTGTGAAACTGTGATGTAATTATGTTGTGAGAATGTGAGAAAGAATGAAGGGCAGTTTGAGAGAGCTAGACTAGTCTTCCGCCATGGGAAAAAATCAGTAGCTAAGAAATCGAAAAATCAAGAGAAAGCAGCTTAGGCGCAGTATTTGAACATAGGGCAGCACATTTACACTTAGGCTTCTATGACTCATACCAGTCTTTTAGAGAGAGGATTTGTTTAGGAAGAGTGGGGCTAGGACTTGAGTAAGACACGTGAAGTGCCTATGCCCAAAATGGCAGTGCACAGCTCTGAGAGTGAGAGGCTCCTTACATTCTGCATGCAGCGGTAGGAGAGAACACTGGGTATCATAAAGGTGCTGATAAAAAATAAATAAAATGAAGAAAATGTAGAAAGATGAGAGGAAGCTCGGCTGTGTAGGATAGTGGACTGAATGAATGGATTGAATGGGGAACCTTAAATCAAACCCATACCGATGAGTAGGCTTTTGCAAGGCTGAGAAGAGAAAGGCATTCTAGGTTCAGCAAACACATGCGAAGGCACAAAGGCAGGTGTGTGAAGTTGAGGGAAATGAATGTAACTGCATGAAGGAGACAGCATGAGCAGAATTTAATGGGACGTTATTATTACGGATCACAGACTCTAAAGTACTGGATTGGATTCCTAATGTGTGGTTAGAGTCTTGAAAGAGAATTAGATTCTAAAACAAAAGAAACTAATTTAAGAACACTGGGCAGTTGATTGCCTTTCTCTCCAGGGCCTCAAAATGAAATCTACAAGCTTCAATTCCTCAGCATCACTGGCTTGATAGATAGTATTAGCCCACAGGGAACTTTGAGACACTCGGCAGAAAGGGTATTATTAGATGGGCCTAGGAGATGCTTCCACTCAGAACTGCTTAATATGAGTTCTATGAGTCCACAGAGTGGGGACAAGTGAGCGGACACCTGCTGAGGAGAGCTTTATCCCCTGACACAAGCTGTTAAGTGCCATGGGGCTTTCCCTGCTCCAAAGCCAGCTTCCCTTGAGTCCCTGGGAAATAGATCAGAAAGTTTAAGTGGAAGGTCCCAGAATTTGTGATGACTGAGATAGCATTGTGAAAGCAAACAGACATTTAGTCCAAGATCCTCTAAAGAAATGGTAGACAATGTTTTGTTTGCCTATTGACTGGCTTAGCATAATATTTTCTCAATCTTGGTCCCGTATCAATTTCGGACAGTATAATTGACAGCCGATGCAGGAGTACATTGTCTACAGGGCCAGCCAAGGAAATTGGGAGCTTGGTCAGTGGCTGTAAATATCCTCTTGGTATTTTGATTTGTTTACTCTGAAGTGCTCTCTCAGGGGCTGAGAGGGTTCTGGGACACACTGGCACCAGGTTTGCAGTGGGAAAGATCAGCTGCTGAGATAAGGGTTAGGGTCCGCCTTGAGACGTGCCATGAAAAAAAGATCTGATTTAGCCATTAAACCCTCGAAAGGGTGGTGAGTATGACTATAACAATGGGGTATTCAGAAGAACACTTGGTAGGCAGGAAAGGGATGTTCAAACACAAACGCAACAGAGGCGTAGGGGACTGAAATGTCACTCCCTCCTCTTTCAGGGACGCTGATTGAAGACTACAAAGTAGATTTCTACTTTCCACTACCCAAGAGATGGTAGAGACCAAACACAAAAGCCAGGGGACAGCAAAATCTGCTAAGGATTTGTTCCCCATGCAAATTCGGTCCTGGTCCACAGGATCCATGGTGGGTGGTCCTGGCCGAACTTGAGAGAATGAGCCCATTGATCTCTCTTGTTTTTAAGTGTCCTAATGGACTTGCGTACTGCAGGAGCAAGGTTGTTGGCAGAGAGAGGGAGGAGGGAGGAGGAAGGAGAGCGAGGAAGGAGGAAGGGAGGAAAGAGGGACACAGAGAGAAAGACAGACAGAGAGAATATTACATAAAGAAATATATAGAAAAATATACGTGCACAAACAACCTATGTAGGAGGAAAACACTGAAGAAACAATCACAAAGACTTATACAGGGTTCCAGAAAAATTTACACATCCCGAGTAGGCTGTCCACTAGAAGTCCAAACGATACTCTGAAACGAACTACACACACACACACACGCACACACACACACACACACGCACACACACACACACACACACACACACACACACACACAAAAGTAAATTAAAAAGATTCTTCGGTGTCTGCGATTCTTCAGTCTGAAAGCTCTTGTTTGTATTTAGTGTGGAGTGTTTTCCTTAAAGGATATCCTGTTTGAGATTAGTATTGGCTGGTTCCTCTTAACATCCTTAAAGAAATATCCAGGAAAAAAAGAAAAAAAACCTAAAGAAACCCCCACCCCTCCGAAAGCATGCCAAATGATTTTTCGAGAGGAAATGACGGACAGAGTTGCATGAACCAAGACAGATCCTCATCTCCTTCTGCAGGTCCCTGCTATCACCATACTCCTTAACAGCTTCCCAAAAGAACGAATCCTGATCCTACTAGTGGCATCATAGATGGAGACAGTGTGTCATTGGAACCATACCAACCTGAGACCAGTTCCTGGCTTGACTACTGGGTAACCTCAAATAAAGCCGTGCCTCAGTTTAAATGCCTTGTAAAATGAGGATAAATGTTTATCTCATAGGGCCACTGAAAGAATCGAATCAGCAAATGTATATTAAAGTACCCTACAGTTTATATAAAGAACTTTAACACAATTATTATGTATATTTTCCCCATCAGCCTCAAGATATCATATTTACTTCATAAAAATCAATTAATGAACAATTAAAAATGTTTGAAAATATTAATTTTTTGTGTGTAACTCAGCAAGTATATTCATTATATACTAGAAAAACAATGTTATCATTTTACTTGTTGTCAGGATTTAAGATGCCAAATTTCCAAACAATGTTATAATTACCTCTACTTTAAGCAACCACTCCAAAGTGATAAAATACCAAGTGCCCTTACCACCATGTGGGAAGTAGAAATTAAGAATGAGAGAGACAGATTTTATGTGCATCACTATTTTAAAGGGTCTCTCTCCTTCATGCCTCTTAAACTTGCCTTCTCATTCTTACCCTAGCCATTAAGTTAGACTTTCAACAGAGTTTATCTGGATTACTAGAGCAACCTTTCTGTTTTCTCTCTCTTCAGATTTACAAATCTCATTTGCACAGGAGTAAAGTAAAGTTAGACAATACGTTTATTTATTGTCTACCACCCCATTCCCTTCACCATTCCTCATGATATCTATGCTGAGTCTTATTTAATAACTTTCACTTCCCGCTGAGATTTTTGCCCGAAATGAACCTTTAAAACCCCTGCCAGGCATCCCCTGCTTTAGAGAGTATTTCCAGTACTCTGTGCCATCATCCATCTACTCCCAACTTCCAAAAGATGCCCATCCCATGTGATTTATAAGAGTCCGTGGATTTTTTTTTTATCATAGTGCTTGGCATTGCAATGGTTTATTTGCATATTTTCCCTATGATATATGAGTATCTTAAGGAGAGAAATTATGCCAAATATCTTTCTATGTTTCTGAGACCTAGCACAGTGCCTGCCATAGCATAGGTTTAGTGTATGTTCATTATGAATAAACAAATAGGCAAAAAAACAAATTCTGTGAGCTGAAGTGCATTGCCAAATGATGGCGGTTTGCTGGTCTGGAGATTTTAAAAATAAGGCCAGACAGTTTTTCTCTTAGTGTGCTATGAAACTTGGCAGGGGCAAGCAGGGCAGACTAGATGGTACCTGCACCCCATCTGACCTTCCTTCTCTGGGCCTGAAGCTGGAAAGTGATGGTGGGTGGGGAGAAATAATTTCTTTAGAAAGGGAGGAAACAGAGTGAAAGGAAAGTTGACTGTTGTACAGTTATCACACCTCCGGACTGTGACAGGCAACCTAAATATACATTTTTTTTTTGTCTTCACAATAATCACATGAGTTTCATGTTTTTTAATTCCTCTTTTACAAATAAAGAAACTGAAAATTGAGGAATTTAATTCACTTTGCAAGATCACATAATTTCTAAATGACGATGTCAGCATCTGAACCCAAATTCTCCCAGGTTCCTCTATCCATGCTTCTCCAAGTGGAGGATGAGTGATTGCACAGGTGAGTGGTGTGCAGGTTACACAAAGCAAGAAGGTGTACATATGGATGGCACAGCTTCCTGAGGCAATTTTATTTAAAGATTCATATTCAAAAAACACGAAGTTAAATACTTAGTTTGTATAAGTGTTTATAATAAAGAGAAGCTGCTAAGCACAATGCTGAGTGGAAGCGTCTCTTATGCCCGACTAATACCCTTTATGTCAAGTGTCGCAAGGCCCTGATGGGCCAATACTATCAACCCACTGACACGACAAATTAAAAGCCTCTAGAGAAAGGCAATCGACTGCAGAGTGTTCTTCCCCATTAGAAGCTCATTTTCTTGTCAAGAATCGAACCCCTTATTAAGACTCCAACCCAGCGTTTTAGAATCTACGATCCTTAAATGTTTTTGAATTTAGGGCTGATTGCTTTGGACTAGACCCCCTGGCTTCCGGGTTCTACACTCTCACACTCTGGGGTCATCAGAGCCACTGTGTGGAAATGTTTGGAGAAGCTCTGGACTGCTGTCAGGAAAGCAGCGGGTGCACGCCAAGAGTGAGAAGGAGGTCGATGACGCATCACCCTCCAGACCGTGGGACTGGTGTGGCAGAGGCTCCAGCTGTGACACACGTGGTCCAGGGAGGGAGAACAAAACAGCGGCAGCTCATCTGTGTACTTAGTAGCTTAAACCTGTCCAAGAAGACATTCCCGAGCCCTGAACACAGGATGTGTCCGCTTCCCGCCTGAGCAGCAGACTCCAGCTCAGGGATGTGCCGTTTTGCCAAGGAAGCTAAGCCAAGCCAGTGGTGCCGGGACCATTTGGAATGAGAATATTGAGGAGAAGAGTTTGCAGTGTCACTTTTCAACCTGAACTCAGATGCTCAGTTAGCAAATGATATTTTGCTGGAGTTCCTCCTCGATCTCTATTTCACTGGTCACTTAACCTTTGAACAGACTCTCAAATTGTCAAGGAAACCTAAGACTTGCATTCTAATTCACATCCAAAAAGCGTATGCCATATTTAGTCTACCTTAAGACACGAGTCTTTTTTCCCCACATTTTAGCATCTCTGATATTGCTATATCTCTTAAACTTGATGCGTCATAATCTAATGGGCCATGATTTTTTTCTTTCTTAGTGTCACATTAAATAATAATGTGTTTTATCATCAATGGCTTCTGGGATTCAGATATACATTGTGCTTTTATCACTGGGTTTCCATATAAACACTGTACCAGTATGTAAGTTTAATGAATTTGAAACATATAACCTGTTCAAACTTTTCTCATGAAATTATAAAATGAAGCACCATATATGAGAGAAGTAAAAGGGACTGTCCTGGCTGAGGCAGGGGTAGAGTTCTCTCCATATGAAAGTCCTTTGAGCATTCCCTGGTGTCCCCTGAGGCAACTCAGTAGCATTTGGCAGATCAAGTAGATAATAAATGGATGGAGGTATAAATACAAATATCAAAGTTGCTGATCTTATCATCTATGTCCATATCTACCTCCAGCTAAATGCCAAGAACATTAGGTAAATTACTACCTAGACTCATCAAGAGAAAATGTGAGAAGGAATAAGAATAGAAAAGTAACCATGAAGGGGGAAGATATAAAATAACTATAAGAAATATTTGCAAAGGTCTACACAAACACACTTTAAAACCTGGAAGAAATGGACTCTTTTCATGAAAAATAAAAACTGCCAAGATTGACAGGTTGTGAAAGTTGTCAAAGAGCACCAGTGTTTTTGAAATTTAAACCATTTGTCGTGCAGAGTGAGAACAAGATTCTGTATCATTATTATAGCCATCGTAATAATAACACAAATATCTGACAAAGGTAGCACTTAAGGCTCAATCTAACTAATGTATACCAATGTAAAAATTATGAAATAAATATTACAAAGAAAATTTAGCAGTACATTGTGTAATAATAATATATCAGGACCATCTGAGGCTTGCTCAGAAACCTAAGGATAGTTTAAACTGTTGAAAAAATGTGTTCTTACAAGTCACTACAGTTAGGGCCAAAAGGATAGACTCATTTCAATAGATGCTTAAAAATAATAATGGAAATAAGAGTATCTCAAATTATGCTACCTGCTTAATGATAAACTGTTATAATATTCCCATTAAAGGAAAAAAAAACAAACAAACAAAGCTGAGGATATTATGTAATTTCTTTCTCGAAATTCTTTTCAAGGCACAAAATGACACAAAAAATACTTTAGAAGTTAAACAAATGAGAGAAGGAAAATGAACTTTATTTATAAATGATGTGATTTATACTAGGAAAGTCTAAGAAAATCAACTAAAAAACAAGTTGTAAAAATAAGATAACTAAGCAACTGGTTGATAACAAAAAATCATTAGAAAACAATGGAAATTTAAAAATATAATTTACAATAGTAAATGACACATTAAAATAAGAATATATTTAATAAGAAATGTCTGAGACCTTTATTTTAAAATGATAAAGTTCATCTAAGGGACTTAGAAGACTGAAAGACCCCATGCTGAAAAAAAAATAGTTTTTGCTAAATTAATCTATAAATTCATTGGAATCCAATCAAATCCAATCACGTCACAGAAATGATTTATCTGGGTATTTTTTAAAATGTTTGAATCTTTCTTACACCTGGAATTTATTTTCTGGTAAGAATTAGGATAGGCATCTAGCTTTATTATTTTTCCTAAATAGGTCAGCAGTTATACTAAAGGTTTTGTAATAAATTACAACATGGGGTTTAGAAGTGGTTATATCTTATAAGCCTTGTAAATCACTTCTGAAGCAGCTTAAGTCCCTCATCACTTTCTTATGCTGCAGCCCCTGCCAAAGGATTACAGGATATCAGCTGCCCATCAAGAGTCGTGCATTGAGTATATCAGCCAAACCCGGGAGGCGGAGAAAATGCCACCTCATTCAGCTAATTTGTTGGATTCAGAATCATAAAGCATCAGAAATAGAACTCCTTAGACACAATCAGGTCAAGCTCAGTCTCCTGATTCACGTTCAGCCTGGGTCCAAACTGACTCAGAAACTACAAGTGCAATAGAGTAAGAATCATGACAAACAGGGTCTGACATTCTCAAAAACAATGAAAGCTCAGTTCTTCCATCTGCCCAGCTGTTTAGGAAACCACAACAGCAAATGACTACAAACACAAGTTATGACCTGGAGTGGTCACCGCCTTAGGGTCCAGAACAAACAAAGACAAGAGAGATCAGAGAGTCACAAGGATTAGGTCACTGGGCTCTGTGGTCCATGTGTCCCTCCTTAATGACCACAGAGATTTGTGGAGACTGACCATAAAATGTACTTCCCATGCTGCCCTAGTGATGTTAAGCCACCCCAGCCCGGGCCGCCTAACATGTGAATGGATTCATCACACTCATTCGGCTCAAACACTAGAGTCTCAACTATTTTGCCAACTCGTTTTCCCTTTCCAGACCTGATCCTGATCACCTTGGCTCAAAGCTCCTTCCTCCGTTTATGGAACCAGACTCTGCCCTCCAGCCTGGTGCTTGACCCAGGTTCTTGCGGGGAAGGAACAAATTTTCTTCTACCCTCAATGTTCTTTCTACAGGTCTAATAATCAAATAGACATGAGAGAGAGAGTAGCAAAATGACCACATTTCACACATACATATAGATCTGGGTATGCTGCACACACGAGACAGTCAGAGATCACACATGCACTTGCACAAGAGGTTCAGAGACAGAAGGGAAGAGGAGTACATAAGGCTTCCTGAACTAAGGGTGAGGTAAAGTGCCTTGGGGATCTAAAGGGCCATTGCAAAATGATAAGAAGCAGACGGTTAGTAAATAGAAGCTTGTCCTGTCTATATTATGGCTGATGATCTCTTTTTATGTATAGAGCCCCTAGTTCAAGTTCTTCTAGGGAACCTAAGGGAAGGGCATGAGTTTCTCTTGAGCCTAAAGCTAAAATTGCCCTGAGCTCAAAACAATTTGCATCCACAGAAGCACATCTTGGAGCAACTAGTTTTGAATGGCCACACTCTCTAGAATTTGCCTCCTACTTCTCGCCTCACACCTGCACGTGAGTTCACGCATGCCCCAAGGAACTCTCAACATATTTTCTGTCGACATGAGCCTGGTCTCCAAGACTATACCCTGGGAAAAGTCTGTCATGCTGCAGCAGTAGTGCGGCTCTCCCTTAGACCCAGTTCAGGTGGGCTGGGACATTTAAAGGTGGTTAGTGTTGAGCAGCGTAGGATATTATGAAGGCAATTTGGGGCCAACTTGTGAAGGGCCTTGAATGCTAAGAGGTTGAATTTTATCCTAAAGACACTGGGAGCTTTTAAAGATTTTTGAGAAGAAAGAAGCCTTGATCAAATCTGTCTATACTTTTCAAAGACCACCCTGGAGATGATGTGGGGAATGGACATGAGCGATACCAGAGAAAAAGCCATATCAATTCACAGAAGAGTAGAGTTACACAGGTTAATGTTGCTATAGGTCATGGCAGTGCAGATGGAGAAAAGTGAGCAAAATTCTGATAGTAGGAGAAGTGACTTTGACAGATAACAAATTGAGATGATTTGAAAAAGAGAGGAGGCTAGGTTGGTAGGTGTATTAGGTCTTGTTAATCCACCCCCCCCAAATTATGTTCACCCAGAACCTCAGAATGTGACCTGATTTGGAAATAGGGTCTTTGCAAATGTAATTAGTTAAGGATATATTGGGTTTTAGGTGGGCCCTAAATCCAATGACTGGTGTCCTTAGAAGAACAAGAGAGGACACAGAGACAAAAGAAGGCCATGCAAGACAGAGGTAGGCAGAGACTGAAGCTGTGTGGCCACAAGCCAAGGAAAGCTAGGAGCCACTAGAAGATGGAAGAGGGAAGAAGAGACTCTTATCTAGAGCCTTCAGAAAAGGCAGAGCCTTTCTGACATCTTGATTTTAAACTTCTAGCCTCAAGAATTGTGAGACTAAATTTCTGTGGTATCAAGACACCCAACTTGTCATGGCAATCCTAGAAAATCAACATGGCAGGGAGGGAAGGGGGAAGGATGGGAGTGAGCAATAGCTGGGAGCAGGGAGGGAAAAATAAAAATAGCTAACAGAGCACTTACCATTGGCAAAAGTATTGCATGAAGATCTTTATAGGTTAGTTTCATTTAATCTGTACAATAGCCCTATTGGATAGATATGGTTATTTTCTTTTTTCTAGATGATGTAACTGAGAAGTAATTAACTTATTCAAGGTTACACGACTAGTAACCCAATTCAAGATTTGAACCTGACTCCAAATCTCATGTTATACTTCCAGACGTGCAGGAGACAGAGGTTGGGTTAATAGGATTGTGTCAGTGAGCCCTGAATCAGAATCACAGATATTACATCTAAGAGATGTTTTTAGGATATATTATGAAATGGAAAAAGCTTTAGAACAAACACAGGCACTTGGGTTTGATTAAAAATGCAGTCAGAAGCCATTATCTTTTCCCATTACTATTTTACTCTATGTTCATTCTGTGAGATTAACCAGTTGCCTCAAGTCATTGTTCTTTACCCAGAGCAAGGGAGGAGGTGCGGCAGGCTTTGTGACATCAACAGGGGACAGTGTCTCTTACCACATGGGCCTCAGGATCTGGGTTCTAGAAAAAAAAACCTTCACTAAACAAAGCAAAATTGTTCACATCTGCAAACCATCCTCTTTGCCAAAATTCTGGTCAGTTTTGTTTTGTTTTATTTGTTTTGCTTTTTTGTTTTTTGCTGCAGACATACATACAAAGATAGAGTAAAATAAAGCAAATAAAATTAATCATAAGAGGTTAACTTGAGGTAAGGAAAAGCAGGTTGTGAATAGGGAAATGAGAGGAAAGGGGGAGGAAGTGATCTGATTGGCAATGCACTAAGTACATGACAGATGTGCACACAGAAATTCGCATGTGCCCATTAAATCATATGAGAACCCAATGCATAAACACAGGAGCATGTGTGTGCGTGCGTGCGTGCATGTACATGCACACACACAAAGACACACACATCTGCCTTTTTCTCTCTTCCCTGATGACTCCCTGACTAGTCCCAGGAGAGGGGTGTTTCCTGATGGATTTTACTTCTCTGAAGAAGAAAGGGCTCTGATCTCAGAGCCCAACCACTGGGATAGCTTAGGGGGAGGGTGGGAAGGGTGGAGGCTCAAGCTGAATCCCTGAGAACCTGGCAAGTTTATGTCCTCAAGTTCAGAACACTGAGCCCGCTGGGTTGTGCCTGGGAAAATTCTGAGTAACCCACTCTGAGTCAGCATGTGCATTTTTAAGTCAGGATAGAGTGAAAAGTTCGTTACTTTTGAAAAGCAAGAGAGGGAAGAGTTTGCCTCTTTCCACTAAGGGCTGACCAACAGCTGTCATTTTAATGGCAGTAACTGACAGGAACAGCTTGGTGGCATCATATTTAATGGGAAGAGACCAGCTCACCTCACACCCTGGTTGCTATGTACTGAGTTCTGAGGAGGCCATAACAAAGGCTAAGAGAGTCACAGCTCAGGGCTGAAGGAAACAGGGCCTGCCCCCAAAGAAGGGGGGCTTGCTTTTGTCCAGCCTTGTAGGAATTTAAGAGGTCTGCAGACTGGGATTTATGAAAGTGGCTCAGGAGTCAGTCAAAGCCCCTAGGAATTGCTTACATACTCTTCCCTCCAAGGAACTTCTCTAAGTAATTATTGAACTTGAGAGAATGTAATTAAAGAACCCAGGTCTCCTGTGGCCATATTTAGATATAGTGGAAGATTTTCTGGCATTTTTAAAATAGCATCAGCTTTCATTTTACCTCCTCTGGGAGTTCACTGACCCAACAGCAATTGGCAGTTCCTCTGAGGAGGATGAGAAATGAGCCACCTCGCTTTAGATGCAAATGAAAGCTGGAGCGGGTTTCATTATCCCTGAGGGAGAAAAGAAGCATATATTTCAAGAATAAACATGTGTGAGTTTAAGAAATCAGCAGACATATTTTCTTTGCTTCCCACCTCATACTCACCCCAAGAAGAGATAAACTGAAGACACGTGTTGCTGAGGCCTCACAGTAGGTGTAGCTGACTATAATAGTGCCGGGTCTACTGTAAAAGTCACTGTTGCTGAGTAAAGTGGTGGCCAAGTGCCTGCATCAGGGGGCTAACAAATCAAGTGACTTAAGGTCAAGAGATCCCCCAGGAGCCCTTCCTGCAGGAGAGGAGGCAACAGACATTTGTTGTGTCCCCAGCAAGTAGGCAGGGCACTGGAGTGTGGTAATAATAACACGCACACACACACACACACACACACACACACACACACACACACACACACACACACACACACACTAGCATTCAGAACGAACGCTGCAACGTCAAGGTCCTGGTTTCTCCACATCTGGAGGGTCACAATTTCCTTTAATGTCAAATCATACTTTTTCTACCTCCGATCCTACTGCTACAGGAAGCCCAGTCTTTTATCAGGTTCCTCACCCCAAGTGTTTCTGAGCATCCCTGAGGGATGTTGGGGTTGTCCCACAGGACCATCCTGCTTGTCCCTTGTCACTCGTTCAACCACCTGAGGCTGGATCTGCTTTTTGTAGAAGACTCTTGTTTAACATCACATTATCAGCTCCTCAAGTCTCATCACTCCAAGAATGGACATAGCTCTATCCCTTAATTACCCAAGTACAAGCAAGGCCACTCCAATGTACACTAATGTACACGTCACTGAAGGCATTGGGCTCTCACAGAATGGAATTGCTATAGGTAAAAAGGAAAGTAAACGCTAGATCATGGATATGGCTAGGCCCAGTGCCCACAATGTTCTCCATCCCCTCCTTTCTGGCTCCCCAGCACATTGCAAGGGGTCATTCACTTTCCCTCAGTGAGACTTGGATGGGCTACATCTCCCTTTCTTGGATACCAGACCCCAAAATCCACATATGCATGACCCCAAAGGAAAAGGGAACATTATCTCAGTAATGGGATTCCAAACACAATGAAGTTGACTTTTTACTTTATGTGCACAGCCACGTTACTGCGCCCCATAATCCAGAACAACCCATCGCAGAATAGAAAGGCAGGCTCAGCTCCAGTTCTCAGTTACAACAATAGCAATGGCAGGAATTATAATAGCAACTACGATTTATTGTCTACTCTATGCCAATGACGATGTTAACCACGCTATAATTTTCATATATTTATATGAGTTCTAATTTTGATATTGCTGTCAGCGTTAGATGTTGGTCCCATGCTATGGGTAAGAAAACTAAGGAGAAATACAGTAACTTGTCTAAGATCAACTCTTGGAAAAATGAGAAATAGGATTAGTATCAAGATACTTCAAGACACTGAGTGAGTTTGAAGGCTGACTCTTTTCCCCAAGGAAGAGAGAAAAACACCAAGAAAAATTGCCAGGAGACATGCTGTTAGGCTATTTCGTGCGGTGTATAGGAAGGCTTTGGCCCTTAACAGGAGGCAGGACTGCATACTGTGAGGGTACCATAGATAGGAACTCTGGGTGTTCTACACTCTCTCTTCTGTTATTGCTTTGGGCAAACGATTTCTGCCCTCACACCTGTGGCTCTCAGCTCTGGTCCAGGTGTTCCAGTAACATATACAAGGTGGTACACAAGATGTGCACTTGTGAGGTGCAATGAACAAACCAGTGGAGACTAATTTGAACAGAAATTCTTTACTCTTTTGCTTCCAAACTCCTGGGGCTGATTAATTTTTACACTGTAAGGATGCTTCTTCCTCCTGGACAAAGAATGAGGCCCTGACCTAGGGGCCAGAAGTAATTGATTGGCTTTCCACACCTGGCCTTCTCTTTTGTGGGGCTGAAGTCCCTAACCTGAGCTAATTAGGGCTGTTGCACTCTAAGGCCTACCTCTGTTTGACAAAATACCAATACCCCAAGTGAAAATGAGCCCACAAGCCAAAATAATAAGACATTTCAGAAGCATAACTATTACAAATGAAAATAACTTAGCAGGTTACATATCCCATCATAAGTAGAACTATTAGCACCAAAAATTGTTTGCCTAAAAAAATTAAGAGGAACAGAAGTTACTAGCAATCTGAAACAAAAACAAGACAGTATAAAAGAGACTAGAAGAAATATTAATATGAAAAGATACTAGTTAAAATACAGGATATAAATGAAATGAAATACCAAATACCAGAAAGAATTAGCTAAGGAATGGATAGCAAATTGAAAGACTGGATGGAGAAAAAGAAAATCCCAGAGAGAAGGATGAAAAGGCAAAGAAATAAAAAGAAAATCTAAGAGGTGACGAGGTAGGGGGAGTAGAAGTAGAAATAATAACATCAAAATAAAAGAACTCCCAGAAAGACTGAACAATAATGGATAGGAGGAAATACTTGAGGAATAATAGAAATAAATTTTTCTGAATGAAAGAGAAAAAGAAGGAAGTGGAAGAGGAGTAGAAGACTTTAGATTTAAAGGGCCAGAGAATTCCCAAGAGGAGATGTAAGGAAAAATTCATTCCACATTAGACATCTAATAAGAAAATGTGAGAATATCAAAAAACAAGGAGAAAATTTGAAAGCTCCTAGAAAAAAGGAACAGGTCCTGCATTAATAAGCAAAGATAAGATTAATTTCAGATGTTTCAATAGAAACACTAGAAATAGCCATTTTAAAAAAGGAATGAAAAATAAGACTAATATTTTCCAAAATATCAAGGAAGTGTCCAGAACCATAAAACCAAGAAGCTTATATTCACCCAAATTGTTATTTAAATATGAAGCTATGATAAAAATATTCTTAGACATCAAAACCCTCAGACTCTCACAAAAAGACTCTAACTGAAGACAAGTTTGTATTAAATACTTCTATTAGAGAATAGAAAATTCCAGGAGATAGTGTAAGATGTATACAAAGTAGCGGTCATCAAATATCTTAGTACATTTTGATGTTGCCATAAAAAGTAGCTACAAGCAAAGACAAATCATAACCCAGAATTAAAAGTCTAGATAGGTGGTTCTCTAAGTGTAGTGTCCGGACCAGCAGCTGTAGCAATCACCTCAGATTTTGTTAGAAATACAAATTCTCAGGTTCTGTCCTAGATCTGCTGAATCAGAAACTCTGGGTAAGGGGCCCAGCAAGCTGTGATTTAACAAGCTCTCCCAATGATTTGGATGCACCACTAAAGTTTGATAATATCTGATCTCAAAGTATGGTTTGTGGACCCCTGGAAATCCCTGGGATCCTTTCGAGGGATCCACAAGGGCAAAACAATTTTCATAATACTAAAATGCTATCACGAGTGTATAGAGGATTTTTCCAGAGGCTGTATGATCTATAAGATGAAAAGAAAAATGAATGTAGTAGCAAATATAAGAACCCAGCTGTCTTCTCTAAGGTAGACAAAAAGAGATTGGCAAAAGGTAAAATAATGCCACTCTTTTGCTTGGGAAAATGAAGTTATTTTCATAAAAATATGTTACCATGTGAAAGGTTTGCTATTATTAGTTTTCAATGAATTAATAAATATTTTTAATGTTCTCAGTCATAAATTTTAATGATATATTCTAATATATATAACTCCCATAAAAAAAAAAGTCTTTGGAGTTCCAAATATGTTTTCAAGTGTAAAGAAGTTCTGAGACTAAAAAGCTTGAACTATTGGTTTGGGTATTATCAATATCGTGGGAGAGTGAAAAATAGAAAACAAGGATAGGAGAATAAGCTAACATCTTGTAATAATGGGGTCCTATAGTGATAGTAATTCAAAGAAAAAGAAAAGAAAGGATCAAAAAGAAACTTAAATAGTGAAATAAAAACTTTGCTGGTTAAAGAAGGGTCCATATTATTAAAAACTACATCAAATAAACTAAATATTCCACTTAAAAGACAAAGATCGTCAGCATAGATAAACAAAATAGTACAAATATATGCTTTTTAAAAGAGACACGAGAACATGCTAATGCTGAAAATACAGAATAGGGAAAGATAAACCACGCAAACATTGACCAAAAGAAGCTGGCATGACTGGTAACATTGCCCTAGCCAGACTGAAGGACTATTAGTAATAAAGAGGGACATTTCTTAATGATAAAAAGTTCAACTTAACAGGAAGAGAAAACGATTTTTGATCTGTATGCACCTCGTAATTTAGCCTCAACCTATGGAAAGCCAAAATGGACAAGACTTACATGGAACATCTACAAATCCAAAAATACACTGGAAATTTGACAAAAAACACATATTGAAAAATATCAAAAGGTTGTAATAGTCTAAAATACATTCTTTGGACATAGTAGAATTAAGTTAGAAATATATAACAAAATTTCCATATGTTTGGAAATTGAACAATTCATTTCTCAATAATCAGTGGATCACAATAGAAATCACAATGAAAATTAGAAAAATATTTTGAAATAAAAACTAATGAAAATATATATCCAAAAAGGTATGACAAAATAGTCATATTAGAGGAAAACTCATAGCAATAAATGTATATATTAGAAAAGAATAAAAGTCTGAAAATCAACTAGTTAACAGTCAATTTCAATAAGTTAGTTTTTAAGAAAAGTTAAAGTATCCCAAAATTAAAAAAATTAAAGCCCCTCAAATTTAAAAAGGAATAATTTTTAAAGAATACAAGTTCATAATATAAGAAACAAAAAAAGCAATAGAGCTTCAACAAAGCCACAAACTTATTCATTAAAAAGATGTAATAAGATTGATAAATTCTTATCTAGATCAATAACAAAGGGAAAACATATCAATAACAAGAATGTAAAAGTGGGCATCATTACCAACAGCACAAATATTAAAAGGGCGATATAAAAAATATGATAAAAAATGTTATTGCTAACACATTAGAAAATTTAGGTAAAATGGACAAATTCCTAAAAATAAATATATTTATACCATATCAACCCATACAAGAAGTCGTAGTTTCCAAAACTAAACAAGAAATACAGAAAATATAAATAGTCCCATACACATTAAAGAAGCTGGATCTTATTTAATGAAAAAAATAAAACTTGAGGACCAAGTTAACTTCACTAGAGATTTCTTCCAAACATTTGAAGAAATAAAACTACTTTTAGCCAAACTTGTCTCGAGAATAGAAAAAAAGAGAACAATTCCAAACTCATTTTTTAAGCTAGTATGATCTTGATACTAAGTTCAATGCCTCAAGGCTTATAAAAAAGGAAGTGCATAGGAAGTCTCTTACTCATGAACATAGATGCAAACATTCTAAATAGAATGCTAGTATGCCAAATCCAGCAACAAATCCAGCAGCTACACAGAAAGAGTAACCAGATTGTGTTTAGTCCAGGTGCGCAAGTTTGGTTCATTCAAAAGTCAACCAATGCGATTCTCTAACTTAAGAGCACACACACACACACACACACACACACACAACACACACACACGTATATATATATATATATAAAGTCACCTTAATAGATGAAAAATATTGTCATAAAATTTAACAGTATTTTAATAACTTAAAAAATCTTTAGCAAACATTATTAATCTGATAATGGCAAGAATGAAAGAAGGAGATGGAGGAGAGAAGTAGGGAGAGGGGGGAGGAAGAACACTAGAAGGAAGGAAGGAAGGAAGGAAGGAAGGAAGGAAGGAAGGAAGGAAGGAAGGAAGGAAGGAAGAAGAGCATGAGTACTATACAGGAGGACGGGACAGAAAAGTGACTCAGAATGCTAGCTCTGCAGCAGTTTGGACCCTGGAGGCAGGAGAGACTCACTTGGGACAACAATCAGTTTTCCTGGCCTCCCTTTTTGTCTCTTTGGTTCATCTCCCTACAGAGAACTCAGGGTCACTTTGATGGAAGGTCAAGTAGCCTATTTATCTTTATACCTACAACTGCTTTGCACATAGTAGGCACATCATAAGTTTATTAGAGACAATAATTCTAGGAACCATAATCCCTAAAGCAGCACTAAAAAGCTGTATTATTCTTCCCCACCTCCTAATCATTGGAGTGGAATGTTTTCTGCAAACATCGAGATGATGAGAGTTAAATCTCTCATCAGAACGATAACGTGTTGACTTTACTCTTCCCTGTACCCATTAAATTAACTTAGCAATAATTTCCTGACTGGGGAAGTAATAGGATAGCTTCACTCTCCCAGGTTTCCTCCCAACTTTTTGGTGTGTTAGTGTGTGTTTTGTTCTTTCCCTTCTCCTCTTGTCCCTCTATCTGATTTGGCTGAGGATTATTTTTACTTTTTCCCATCATTCTCTTGCCTTCAGCACCTTGGAAATATGGATGAATGAAAGTTAAAATGAACACAAGGCTTAGTCCATGATTTGAAATGTTCATAGGCTGAAGTTTTGTGCCGGCATTGACATTAGATTTGATGAAAAATAACGAGTTTAAAATTAAAAGAGAATGTGATCCTAACATCCCCGTCCACCATAACTCTGGAAAAACACACAGCTTTTGTTTCTGATTCAAAATATTAATTTCCTACAGTGCTCCCAGGTTTGCAAATTCAGAGCTTCCTTGGGAAAACCCCCATAGCTCTGGGAAGCCACTTTACCCTATTTCAGTGAAGACAGCTCTTAAGCAAGCTGTGTAGAAAAATGAGAACAACAGAATATTTAAGTCCTGGTTGTTACATTATTTGTGCAATTTATGAACTCTTTTACCTGATTTAGATTTATATATAAGTATATAAATCATATAAATTATACTACATAATTATATTATAAAATTTACAAATTATTTTACATAATTATGATTCCTGAGCCACTCCAAAGGGCCTAATCCACTCAGCCCTTGACTCTGCTAAAATTGGATGTCTATATACTTTGAGAGAGAGACAGCAAATGGAAAAGTCCCTGTGGAAATGCCCTTTTCCAGTGGGAAGCCGGAAAGATTTCTGGATCATAGGAAGGCATCGCCACTTCTGGTTCCCCTTCCAGAGGACAGTCGGATAAGGGGACTTTTCTCCCAACTCCACTTGTTGAAATGATAACAAGGAAATACTTCGTGTCCCCTAGCCTTTGGTAGCTCCAAGTCCTGAAATCACTTTCATGACTGTACACTATTGGGACATTGGGAAACACATAGTTGCCTACTAGCTATTTAAAGGGGCAGCATGAAGACATCTCTCCGCTGCTCTCTTTGAGCTCTGTACCTTTGGGGTCAGATTCCTTGAGGACGAGAAGGAGGTTATGCAACATGTCGATGGACCCAAGTCAGAAGGAAGGAAAGCACACTGCTACAAATTCTTTGTCAGCCCTCTTTTTATTTTTTCCTCTCTTGGGACTTTTGCTACAACTTCCAATCCCTTCTTTCACAAAGGGAAGCCTAGTGTGTAGTGCAGGTTTTTAAAGATATAAGTAGCTCTTTCTTAAGTATACATTCTTATCTTCCAAGAGAAAAAAAAGAACACCAATTAAGCCCAGCTGGTGGTCCCTGCTGCCTCTTCATGGATCTGGCCTTACATGAGGGGTCTCAGGTATGGAGAAAGGAGGCCCATAACTCTGAGTGAAGAAGGGAGAGGAAGTTTGGTTTTCATGTAACAGGTACAGAGGGAATTTTGCAGCCATGATCCTTTGTGCAGTTGCTTTGTAGCAGATAGTACACTTGTTTTAGAGTAAAGGGATTTAGGGCTTTCCAAATGTTTGAGAGGTCTTGGAACATGACTCCTGCAGGCTACAGAATCAAGTTGTCTAGAAATAACACAAACAAAGATTATATAATCCCCATGCCACTTGGAAAAGGGATGTAGAAAGAAGAAAATGAGATAATATCGGTGAAGCACTTAGAAAGTGACAGGGTTAAGGACCTGTAATAGCGACAGTGATTGTCCCTATTGTGTAAATTTTATGTTTATTTTCCTATGCTGTTCCTCATCAGTGGTAACAAGGTCTCGCTATTTTGTCAATAGTGACTCTTCCAAAGTCATCAAGACACCTGACTTCTGTTATAATATCATTGTCCTCATTTCCTTGAGCATATTCATGGATTCATTCAACAAACATTGATTGACTACCTATTACATATCAGGCTAAGTACTAAATGGGAGGTTCAAAGATGGCCAAGATATGGCCCCTTTTCTTAAAGGGTTTTACGATCTAGATGGAGAAATAAACACATGACCAACCAACTCAAACGTAAAGCAGAGATAGAAAAGTAAACACACTAATAATGAAGCATAAGGTGAGGGGTCCGTACACAGTAGGGCAGCAGAGCTGCAGAAGGAGCAGCCAGTTGGAACTGGGAAGGAGCAGGGAAGGGAGTGAGAAAAGGCTTCTAGGAGCAGGGGAATCTTGCACCATTTTTAGAACCAGATGAGGACTCACTGTCCCCCAAGTCATTAAGGGAAAAGGGGAGAGGTCATTCCTGCAGCCTGTACAGAGGGGGCAAAGTCGCAGTGCCATGAGTCACCAAGAAGCGTTTGTACAACTGCAAGTAACGTGTGTGTGCGTGGAGCCAGGAAGGCAGAGTGTTCAGGCAGGGGGAGGGGAGGTGTAGGCTGGCGCCCGAGATCCTAAAGGACCTTGCTTGGCTATGCACCGCCAACCTCTCCGCAGCCAGACAAAGAGAGGGGACCAGCCAGATGCTACGGAGCAGCTTAAGGTGTGCGGTAACACGCACAATAAAGACAGAAACCCCATTCTACAGGCCTCCAGCGGAGGGAGGACACTGAACAGCCTGGAGAAACTCCAGCATGCAAGTCCAGTTCTAAAACTCAGGCACTTGGACTTTGTTTTTGCGGCAGAACGGGATTCAGAGAGCACACAGTGCTCAGTGTTGAAACTCCCTGTTTGGAAGGAAGAACAGTCGCACATCTGGGAAAGGTTAGGGTCAAACATATAAATGAGCGGAGTGGAGCACAGTCCTCTGACACTGTCTGTTACGTCAATCGCTGCTGGGTTTGGACAGAGGCGGCTCTCTTGTGCAGTAGTCAGGGACCCATTAACTTTGCCCAGAGCCCGAGTGTTTATGTGGAAAATGTGAGGCCAGGAAGTTTCTCCTAATTATGATTTGGAGGTTGCCAAGTAACTATTCTTTAACAGTTGGTTTCTGTCTTTCCCACCTTCCCAGCTCCACTCATTTCCTATTTTCTCTTTTGTAGAATTTCTCTCTCTTTCTCCCCCTCCCCTTTTCTTTATCTCTTTTTCTCACCCACCTCTCTCTGTCCCCCTCCTTTCCTCTCTCCTTCCTTCCTTCCCTCTCTCTTTCACTCACTCTTTAATAAAAAAAGGAACTATAGTTGTTTCTATATTTTCTCTGAGCTGCTTCTTCCCTCTACATTATAGGTCTTGCGGCTGATTCCTGCTGCCTCCTCGCCACCTCATGACTGAGGGCCCAATTCTCAGAGCACACGGTCATCTATAAAATAGTGTTTGCCTATCAACTTTTTTTCTTTCAAACTTCAGGGAGCAAGCTGCACTCTGCACAGGCATCATGGCTCCCCAAAGCCAAATCAGGAGACAGGAAATTAGGACAGCACCATCCCTTACCCTCTCAGGTGCCAATCAAATCTAAACAAACAAACAAACAAACAAACAAAAAAAGGATAACAGAAGCCCAAATATGTATGTAGAAAAGTACTCAAGATTTGGAATTTCCCCTTCTCTTCTTACCTTTGTCCCATTCCTAACACTTCCAAGGCCGTTATCATTCACCCCAAACAATAGCTTAAAGAACTAGCTGCCTGCTTATAACTATCATTATCCTATTTAATTCTGGGCCAGGGTGAAGTACCCAAATGCTTGCTCTATTGCCGGGGGCAGGGGTGGGGGTGGAGAAAATCATAACAGCCGTAAATAATGAGCAGTTACAAATGCAGATCATTCACTCTTTAGAATTATTGATAGCACATTTTAAGCCCAAGATTTTCTTTTGTATTTGCTCCACTGCTTTCCCCCACCACCCGCTGATCATTCTTCCTCTCTTAAGTACTTCTGAGAAGACTGAAGAAGGAAGAGAAGAACCAAAAAATGCTTGGAAAACACAAACTCATTTTAATATCAGCCTCGACCAAATATGAACTGAAAGTATTAGGAAAGAGAAAAGAATATACAGAGAGAGAGAGGTGTATACATAGATGCCTGGTACCTAATTTTTTAAAAAATGTACTTTGTATTGATATAACATTAATTGTAACATTTATTATTACATATTATAATTTAAATTTAAATGTTATATATTAAATCTTCAGTAAATAGCTTGATATATATGTAAAATGTATCAAGATGCTGAGAGAGATATCCTTATATTTATGTAACTATCATCTAGATCAAGATATAGGACATTTCCATCACCTAGACATTTCCTTCATGGCCCTTCCAGTCAATACATATCTCCCTCCACCAAAGATAACTACTATTCTAACTTCTATCACCATAAATAAGTTTTATCTGCCTTACTCATTATATAATTGAATCATGCAGTAGGTATTCTTTGATGTGGTTTCTTTTGCTCAACATAATGTTTGTGAGAGTTCCACTTACATTTAACAACACGCAGTTTATTCTTTTTCATTGCTGTGTAGTATTCCACTTATGGCTCTACCGCAATTAATTCATTGTACTGTTTAATCATTTAACTTTGAAAATATTATTTGCTTTGTAGGATTATCCAGACTACTCTTCTCCTTTAATCGGGTACTAATTAAATGACAGTATACTCGATACCTGTGATTTGTAGCCTTGGCTGTATATTATAATTACTTGAATAAATTTTTACCTTATTATGGCTTTTTATTATAGCATGATGCTCATGGGGATTATGGATACCTCTTTGGGAAGACATATCTCCCCAGAATTCCTAAGAAGATTAAAGGATACATTTATTTTAAGTGAGACCAGAGGATTTAAAATGTAATAGAATTATTCTATATGTACATAACATAGCACAGGTATGATTGATGATGACCATGATAATGATGATACTGATGATAGAAATTACAGGTTTAAGCTTCCTGTATACCATGCATCATGCTAAGCACCATATGAATGCACTAACTGGTTCACTATTGGAATCCCAGTACCTAGCATGATGGCTGACACATAGCAAGTGCTCAAAATATACTAAGTAAATTTCATTGGATCCCCACAACAATCCTTTGAAGTAGGTATCCTTATCTCTATTTTAGAGAAGAGGAAAACAGAATGTCAGAAAATTTTAAATTTGCCCAAAGTTACCTAGAATAAATATGAGAAATGGAGGGATCAAATTCCAAGTTTTAAGCACCCTACTAATTCATTTTTTGGGGGGTGAGATTTAAAGATATGGTGTTTCTAGCAGAGGGGTGAGAGTAGTGTTGATTCCAAATAGCAGCTTGAGTGACCTAGGGAGTGCAATCTTAAAGAAATTCAAACACAAGGAAAGAATGTGGTGCTTACCGTCGTTGATCATCTACTACAAGCAGAACATATTGATAATTGGTATCAGAGGGATGAGGACACCTATTAATCTTCATAACAAGCTCTTTAAGTTGGTTTGCTTATCTCCGTAAGTGATAAACTGGGGCTTTGGGACCTTAAGTGCCTTAATAGCAGGAGTCACACAGTAAGTTGTATAGTCACAGTTCTAAATCAGGTCTAACTTCAGAGTCTATACTCTTTTTACACATCCTTCTGCAAATGGGTGGAAATGGATAGAGATTTGGTACGCTCTGTTATGAGTCCTACAGAAATATTATGGAAAGTAGAAGAAAATAGAAATTGAGATATAAAAAATAACAGCTTATATTTATTGTGAATAGATGATGTGTTAAGAGTCTAGTTAGGATTTTTCATGCATCATCTAATTAGGCCTCATGACAACCTCTGAAGAACTATTTTTATTTGCACATTATAGATGAGTCACTGAGACTTAGAGAGGTCAAGTAGCTTACTCAAGATCATACTGTTATTAAATGGCAAAGCCAAGATTAGAAGTCAAACATTGGCTCCCAATGCATGCTTTTAATCTTTATGCCTCACTGACTCTTGAGGTAAAGACAGGAGAATAGAACCACGTGGACAAAAGCAAAGCCAAGGAAATGCCCCAGGATGTTGTGTGAGAGAACACTGGTGTTCAAGCCTAATCAAGCATGAACGTTAAATTTGTACACCCACAATCATGGCGAAAGCTGAGATCTGGAGTTAGGGTCCAAACAGAAAAGGCCCATTTTTTTCAGGGATCAAGTTGTTTGAAAGTAGAAGTGAAACAGTACGAATACATTTTTCAAGAGAGAATAATGACCTTAAAAGGTAGAATTAGGTGAGGAACCAGCTACCTGGTTCTCCCAAACAAGAGAAGGCCAGTAATAAACTAAAGAATATTTGAAGTCTAGATCAATATATTGATTGCTGGGAGGATACTCCCTTAGGACACTTCATGGTAGTGGTGATGGCCTTCTGTCGGCTACCTGTACTCTCAGACTTATTTCCATAAAGAAATACACAGAGTACCCCAGCTAGACTATCTACTGAAACACAGTTTTATAATTGAAAACCTTGACAAGCAGCATTTCAAGCACTTCCGAGAGTGTATAATCTTGGGGAGCATACCATTGCCAAACATCTACCAAAAGCCTGCCTGACTAAAACAACATTTAAAATGGATTTAAAGATTAGTTTGATTTTAAAACTAATGCATCCTTAGTGGAGCAAACTCAAAAACAGAAAAAGTATAAAGAAGAAAGTAAAGGACACTAGAGAGTCCAACACCCAGAAAGGCAATTGTTAGTATTTTAGTAAACTTCCATCTCCTGTCTATGAAAATACAAATGTACACACAATCCTGATGCCAACTGGGGTCTTCTGTACTTTAAGACTAAAATATTGTCATGACCTTTTCTCTTTGCCTCGAGGGAGAACCCATCATCTCCCCATGATTTCCATGAACTTCTGCAGGGCTGCCATGCTCATGATCACCACTGGCCCTGACTTTCTATGTCCCTAAATTTTGGTTTGCTAATGTGTCTTACAGCTATTTCTCTAACTCCAGTCTTGGTTTTAACCGAAATGAAGAAATCAGTCACATTCTTCTGACACAAGTTCTTTGTATGTGAAACAAACAATAATAATAAATGGCAGTTACGTGGCAATAATGCAAATAACTAAAACAGACCGTGTTACTCAGTTGTTCTCTTTTCTCCTGTTCTCTCTCTTCTCTTTTCTCTACTCTCCTTTCACCCCCAAATGCTTGTGTAATTATAATGCACGATAATTTAGCTGTCTCCCTTGTAACTTTATATCTCGCTAATCCAAAACCTTAGGACCTCACCTTCTTCTCCTCGCAGCTCATAAAGATTTTACTAAACAAATATAATACTCTTCTTTTAAAAAGGAAATCCAGTGTCCACTAGTAGGATGTTTTTTAACCTCGCTTTTAAAGTGACATAACTGAAATTGAAGTTATTAATATTATTAATTATCTAGTTAAATGGGAGTATAGAAATTACTTTTAAAATAAGTAAAATAAAAACTTTTAGTTGCCTAGAAATGTCTACTTCTTTTCAGTTTTTCCTAAAATTTCAATAAACTTATTTAAGGAATTAAAAAAATTAGCAACTAATTATTTGAGCTTACAAATGATGAAATAAACAGAAAAGTCTAAGTGGAAATGGAAGGATAAACTTTCAAACTATGTGCTGAAGGAACTAAGTTTTAGCAAAAGATCAAGTAAAAGCAAGAACAAGGGAGAGAAACTGAAAGTGTTAAATTGTGCAATTTTTAATTATTTCAAGGATTAATTTCGTTAAATGCATATAAATTCTGTAAGGTATAAGTTTGGTAAACTAATAGAAGTTGCATGACATATTGAGAGAAAGACTAATTAACATAGAACAAACATAACCAATAGTATATGTTTTTTGGTTAAGAGAAAATAAAATTTTGCATCTTCCACAAAATATTTAAATTACACAAACTAAAATATTTAAAACTAAAAGGAAAACTATGAGAAAATGGTTAAAAGAATAAACAGAGTGAAATATAAGGTTACAAGAAGAATTTTTCATAAAAATTAGTAGTAGTTATATACCAGGAATCAAACATGAGTCCAAATTATTAAAATGCCCACATTAAAAAAGGGAAAAAGAAAAGACCCATAGCGTTCACAATAAAAGCATAGAAGATCACTTACTTAAAATATATGGGAAAATCTCAGCTTTCCATACTTACTGGAGATGCAAATCAAATTCGTAAAAATATATTACTAATTTTCAGCCAGAACTTTCAAAATTGATGGGTGGAACAGTGATACAGTAATAATTAGTTTAATGTGGCTGTTGTACAGGGGCAGAGTGACAAGAAATAGGACTTTTCTGTTTTTCCTCTCTTCCTAAACTTCCTGGCTGACATCTTACCTGTGATTGGTTTTCTTCATCATTATGTAGATAGAACCAAATTGGGTATGTCCTTAAGTGCCATAAGAAGGGTTTGGGTTTTATTCTCTAAATAGGCAATGTGAGTCCATTCAGAGGTCGTGAAGTGGAAGAAGAGCATGATTGACTCTGTAGGGTTCATAGATTGAAGCAGAACAAATATAATGTCTTAGGGTACTATTAATGAGATTCATTAAATGTTCGTTCTACACTCATTTATTGAGTGTCTAATATGAGCAAGGCTCCATCCACCATGCTAAGGAATAAATGTAAAGAAAATAGACAAAATCCCAACCCTTATGGGTGTTATTGTCCAGTGGAAATTTTTTGGCACTCCATGGAAGAGCTTAATTAAATCAAATGAGAAACTCAAGAATCTGAAAATATTTGACCCAATCAGAGTACCAACCATGACCTGGTGCAATCCTCTCATGTTTACAGAAAGCAAGGATGAGCCTAAGGAAGCATCAGACTTCTGTCTTGAGTTTGGCAACCATATATTCTAATATGGACTACAATGTTAGATTAGGGAATCTGTGTATAAACTTTAAGTGTGAACTTTGTATTTATCTTAGAATTTCTCATCATTGAGAAATAACCCAAAGAACAATTTTGAAGAGGTATGCAATGGTGCCCTTTCCTTACCTTAAATGCGGAGACAGAGATAGATGTAGATGTATATAGAGATAGACATCTGATTCTGATGGGAGCATAATGTTGTAGAAGACCATGTACTGATGTCAGCCAGGAAGCTTAGAAAGAGAGAGCACAGAAAAATGAGAGCAAAGGAACATCAATAATTTATGGCATTGCAACATAAATTGGCAACAGCAGACATCTGAGTGCCAGAAAAAGTGTACCCTGAGAATTAAAAGTTCTATCTTTAGATTTTGTCTAAAATAAATTATTTAAACCCATTTATTTAAGTATTGAAATTATTTTACTTATTTATTGAAATTATTTAAATAATTAATTATTGAAATCAAATAAAATTATTTAAATGGGCTTGAATAACTCATTTTATTAATCCAAGTACATTTTGCATGTTTCAACTGGCCACTCTACAACTGAATTTTCCCATGCAATTTCGGGGCCACTTGTGCATTTGTGATGATATTTGCATTGGTACTAAGAGGACAAATTCTGTTTTTGTGATGACATAAATAGATATGTGGAAGACTCTGTAGATTACACACACATACACACACACACACACACACACACACAAACTGTAAGAACTGATGAATGAGCTCAGCAAAGTGACAGGATACAAAAATCAACAAACAAAAATTAGCTGCATTTCTACACAATAATGAACTACCCAAAGAGAAATTTAAAAAACAATTCTATTTATAATAGCATCAAAAAGTGAAAGTACTTAGGAATTAACTTAACCAAGGAGGAGAAAGTCTTGCACAATGAAAACTACAAAACTGGAGAAGAAATTAAAATAAATAAATAAATAAATATGTTGGTGGGAAGTGGGAATTTACAATGATGCAGCCACGATGGGAAACAGTATGGTGGTTCTTCGAAGAATTAAAAATAGAACTACCATATGATCCAGCAATTCCGCTCGTGGGTACATACTTAAAAGAACCGACAGCAGAATCTCGAAGAGATATTTATACACTCATGTTCATAGCAGTATTATTCCACTAACTGAAACATGAAAGTAGCTGTATTCAATCAAGAGATAAATGAATAAGCTAATAACAGTAGGATATTATTCAGCCTTCAAAAGAAGGAAATTCTGATACTTCTGCATGGATGAACCTTGAGGACATTATGCTAAGTGAAATAAACCAGTCACAAAAGACAAACACTGTGTCCACTGGTATGGTGTACTTAGAGTCATCGTGTTCATAGAAACAGAAAGTAGAATGAATGGTGATTGACAATTTGGGTGGGGGATGGGAGTTTTTTAACAGGTATAGAATTTCAGTTTTATGAGAAAAAATGTTCTGAAGATGAGTGAAACTGATGGTTGCACATTACAAATGTATTTAATATCATTAAACTGTACTCTTAAAGGTGGTAAATTCTATGTTATGTGTACTTTACCACAATTAGAAAAAAAAGAATACTGGAATAAGACTGCTAAATTGGATATAACACGAGTTAATTCCTACCGCATAATAAAACCATCATCTTTATGGTAATAATCCTCTCTATTGGACAAAATCATTTGTGAAATATCGGTTTTCTAGAAGTTCAGTTCTAATTTTACAAAGCCTAAATGAATGGTAAATAGTGTGTCCAGCGATAACCAGTTTCCCGTGGACAGGTTTTGATACAATTCTCTACGTGTGATAGAAAGAACACGTGGTCACTTTTTATGCTTTATTTCCAAGCTTTGGGTGATCTTTCTTAACATGAAAAACAAAAGCAAGCTCAGTCTCTACCCTCGGGGAACTATCACCTAGTGACACAATCATCACAATATCCAACAATCACCCAAGGAAATGTAATTAGACTGTGTTGGGTGCTATGAAAGAGAGGTGTGTGGTGGCTATGAATGCTACGAGATTTATCTGTTCTGGAGACTGGGAATGCACCCCAGAGAAAGGAGACGTGGAGGAGAAATCTTAATCGCGATCAGGAGTTAACCAGTCAGATCCCCTTCTCTTTCCAATCCACACATTTCCCCATGACTTTGAATATCATGTACAAATAAGTCTGTTTCTCCCAAATGGTTATATCTGGCGGCTCCTCTCCTCAAAAATCCAGACCCAAGAGCGCACTTAAATAGCTTATATGCTCACATTTTCATGTTCAAAGCAGAGTTCTCGGTCTGTTCCCTCCCATCATCTGCTCCTTCCCTGGTCTTTTCCATTTTCATAAGTGGCACCACTATATACCCAATTGTTCAAGCGCAAAATTTTAGACAATATCCCTGATTCTCCTCTTTCCCTCCCTCCCTTCTCCTCAAAGCAGTTATCAGTTAACATTGCCAGTTCTGCTCTCATATCCAGCGAAGCCTTTTTATTCTTGTTTTAAAGATGAAGACACTGGGCTCCACAGAGGTCAATAAGCCGGCCCAGTATCACATACGTAAAGTTAAGAGACGAAACCAAACCCAGGTCTCCAAGGCATGTACTTTTATCCCATTAGACTAGACCATTCCAGGTCACAGATTCGAAGTAGCAAATCAGAATTCAGGTTATAGGTATATACCCAAAGTATAAAAATTGAAAAAAAAAAAAAAAGAAAATTGAAACCACAATTTACCCTTGAAGGAGGATACAGGAAAACAAATATAACAGAACTCAAACACTCTGAGGGCATTTAGCAGAGTGGAGAATAAGGAGAAAGCAGACATATATTTTAATCACACCTGGTGAGGGCCACCCTTCTCTTACAATAGCGTAATTAAGTTGGGATCAGGCCCAGGATCTCCATGCAAAATCTAAATTAAGTTTAGTCTCTAATCTTTAAGGTAGCAGTAAAAATGATAAGGAATTTAGGAAAGGTTTCTAACAGGTACTGAATACAAAAGAAGATTCGATGCGGAAATAGATGTGTTCATTCAGCAGAATTTTACTAAGTATCTAATATGTGCAGTGTGCCTAGGCAGTATTCTTGGCATGGAGGATGCAGCAGGGACAACAAAATAAAACAAATAAAAAAAAAACAGATCAAAATCCCTAACCTAAAGAGCTTAAATTTTAGTGGCTATGAAACTTGTATAAAATTTCCAAGTGTCAGATAGATAGACTGCTTTGTACCATGCTTTCACTATTAATTTGCAGTCCTCTGTATATCTTGTAAGTCTAAGCTGAACTATTTGTACGTCAGTCAATGTGCCCTTTCTCTCCTGTTAGACCACAAGTCATGTCTTCAATTCTCACAACAGCCACCACAGCATCCAACTCAGCTTAGGGTCCCACGCACAATCTGAACCCAGTCAGTGTTGTGCTGGGCTCCATGACGAAAGAAAAGGAGAGATCGTGTTCCAGCAAGTTGCATACAGGCCTGGAAAACTCAGAGCCCATTTGGATCAAGAGAGGGAAGCCCCTGGAGGGACCAGCGCCCAGACTCAGTCTCTAGCTAAGATGTGGGGAAGTTACATAACTTTCCTTTCTTATTCTTTTTATTTCCCCAGCCCAGCTTTAGTTGGAGTGACAGATGCTCACCCTTGCCTTCGCATGGCTACCTCTGCTTTGGAATTGCCCCTGCTGCTGCTCTCAGGGGTAGAGGAAGACTCTGGATTAACCTGGACCTATTCCTCCAGTCCATTGACCTCTCAGCTTGGACAAGGTCCTCCTTTCTTCTTCAAGACCCGCCCCTCCCTTTTCCAGCTGCCAAAGAAACAGACTGCTCCTGCCAGTTTTCAGAAACCGCAGTCTTTTTCACGATGCAAGAAGTCAGACTGTGTTTTGGTACAAACTTCAGAAAGCTCTGGGGATGCTCTTATGAGATCAGCCAAAAGGAAGGGTTAGAAGGGAGTGGGAGGGGTAAGCTCTTTGATCCAACCTCAAATCCCACCACTGACTCCTTTACACAAGGGCCGTCAGATGCAGCCCTCCGTTAGTAAGCTGTACGAAACTGGAGACCCCGCTTACTCTCTCTGCCTCTTAGAAAGGGACGAGCTCTCCACACAGCAAGGGGACGGATGGCAAGCGTGAGGACAGTGCTTTCTCGGCCGGATGATTTAGTAAAGCAGCTGTGGGGAGTATGGAGCAGGGAGTCAGGGGGATTTGGACGGAGGAGTGGGTTGAGCGAGGAGGCTTTGAACCCCTGTATTTACAGTGCTGATGGGAGCGATATTGGCCGGGACGCAGAGGAAGGAGGGCTCGCCGTTTCCAAGGCTTTGAGCTCTTTGAGGTAGAGTCACTGTGTGGGGGAGGGGCCGGAGGCGGGGGCTTTGAAGAAAGATTCCCCTACCCCACTCCTCACCCGGGGCCTGGGGAGGGACTTGGGCGGTTACGAGGATCTTGAAACAGCCAAGATCCAGTTGCTGTTTGGCTCTCCACTTGCAGGGAAATGTGAGCTGTCTGTTTTTTATTACTTTGCTCTTATCACATCAGCCTGTTCTTTATTGGAAGCAGTTCCATTTCCAAGAAAACCTGTTTTGCTTCTCCTCCCTAGCAGTCTTCCCGGGTCCTCACCTCTTCTCTCTCCCACCCCGCCCTCACCATCTCGCCCCTACTACTGCATGGACTCCTTCCTCGTCTAGGGATAAGCAGCAACATGACCTTAGCTAATACCAGACTTAAAAAGATTAAAGTTTGGTCAGTGTTTGCACCAGATGGTGAAGGGAACCAAAAAATTTTTCACCCTGAAGCTGCTTTTTGGGATGTTGATTTTAAGCTGTTTATTAACAAACAAAAAGACTTGGAAAAAAATCTTTGACCCTCCCCCCTTCCCTGCCCAAGAGAGTAGGACAGAAAAACCTGCTATAGGATGGGAGCTTTGGCTTAATCACCTTAAAAATCTCCACCTTAGCATTAGTCAGGAGACTCCAAGCCTGTTAGCTAGATACCCTCTGTGTCCCGTTTGTTTGAGTTGCCTAGCAACTACCTGTAATGGCCCATTCTCCCTTCTGAAATCTAATACCCCATCCCCACCCTCTCCTTTGTCCAAAAATGTCTTATATACCCAGTGTAGCCTCCCTGTCTTTGGATTTTCATGCTTATGTGAATTCCCCATGCTCACGTATTAAAATTTCGATTTTCTCCCGTTAATCTGTCTCTGTTAATTTGATTAACAGCCCAGCTGGAAGAGCTTCAGAGGTGGGAGGAAAAGTGTTTTGTTGTGTGTGGTCGTTGTTATTGTTTTTTAGCCTCCACGCTGGCAGAACACTCCCCCTACCTTTGCCTTGTCTAGGTTACTACTTTCTGGCCTATGTCGTTAAAGGAAGAATGGACCTCAGTCTCTCCTGCGGTCATAAGTCAGCAGCTTGGCAGAAGAAACCAGTGTGTTTGCAGGTAGGACTCGCTGCGAGACGCCCAGGACGCCCACAGTTTGAAAGGCAGGATAAAGCAAGACATCGGGGATGTGTCCAACTCCCATTCCAATGCCGTCTCCCTCAGAACTTGTGGATGTGTACAGAATGTTGAGCATCCTCTGCTGCCCCACGAGATCCATGAGACCTTGGGGATGAGGACTGGCTGGGTGGCCTGTTTCTCCCCTAGCTGTCACTCAGCAAGAACTTGAGGATCCCCACACACCTCCTCCCAGTTCCCATCACATACACTTCCTTCTAGTTTGATTCCTTCCTTCTGTCTCCCTTACATTTCTTCTTCCCCCCACACACTTTTCCAATCTTTTCCTAGAGGCTCACTCATGATGACTGTAGTTGAAGGGCTTACTAATTAATTCCCACCTCTCCTAGTTTGAGAAAGCCATTTCACCTAGAGTCCCCTGAGTTCTCCTTGACCTTAAGCTTTAGAGAAGATCATCTCAACTCCTATTTTTTATGCCCTTCCCTGTGGAATTCCAAAACCCTCCTCAAATTTTCTGTGAACTTCTCAAGAGACTAAAACGGATCCTTTGAGTCAACCTTGGCTCTCAGCTCCTAATTCCACAGACGTAGGTAATTGTGTGGGTTGTTGATCCCGCACCTGCCACGCTATTTCTTTCCTATTCCAGAGTCACCCAGATAAGGACCTGGCAACTTCCTCAGTTTAAAAATAACAGCTCTCACCAGGGTCAAGTGTGTGAGGAAGATGGAGAGGTTGATATTAGAGCAACACACACATCTTCAAATTACATATAGATATCCTGTTTTGTGAAATAGGCCATATTTGGGGATTCTTCACAGAGTCCGTGACCCCATGAGGGGATGACCTCAGCTTCATCCCCTTTCACTGTCCCCTCTTCCTCCTTCCATCCCTTCTCTTCCTCACCAGCTTGTCTGATCATTCCCAAGGCCGACCATTTCAACAGACCCAACTTCCTTAGAAAGCAGTGTAGGATTTTTTTTTTAAAGCGTACTAGTAAAACTTTTCAAACAATTAGAAAAATACAGAAAATAATATCGCTGAGAACACTTTTTGATTTAGATGTTGAAGTGTTGCCATTTTTGTTTTCAGCATCCCTGCCCCCCACAAAATAAAATGCTTTTAATAGCTAAAGCCCAGGCCATCCCTTTCCTTCCCTCCCCCCTCCACCTCTCCGAGGTTAAACGGATTCAAGGAGTTATTGCATCATTCCCACGCTTTTTTTTTCTTTTTTATTCTATATAAATGGTTCCACAAACAATATACAGCATTGTTTGGGGGATTTAAAAACATTTGCTTACGTGATGTCTTGTACTACATGGTGAAAATGAACTTTATGAGCAAGAAGAACATTATCTTACTCTGGTTTCCATTTCTCCCAATTCTAGCCCTGAGCCCAGTGGCCCAGCATCTTCTGAATGAATTGCATGAAAAAATAATATCCTCCAAACAACTAATAATTAAAACAGGCCACATTAAGAGGTAAGCCAAGATAGCTCAAGATTGGTAGTATTTTGCACACTTTTTAATTTTTTAGCAAGAAACTTCAAAGAGTACAGATAACTCTTTAAACATAGGTGTATTCTTTCCTTAGAAGTGGGGGGGGGGTGAGGGGGAGGGCTTCATAAATACCTCATTAAAGAGCCTTCCAGCCCCAAAGCACAATTGCTATCTCCTTTCATGTGTCTCACCATGACTGATTTCAGCAGGATCTCCCGAGACCGAAGTTCTTCGTCCGTATCCTCCCATTCCCAAAACTACTGACTTCATGGATGAGCACAGCCTCTCCTACTCTACCGCCCTGAGTCCATCCCTGAAACACCAAGCAACTGACATCATTACCTCTGGAGCAGCGGAGGATGCCAGCAGTCTCTTGGTTTAACGGGTAGGGTCCACATCCCTAAGCATTCTTCTTCTGCCAGGTTGTAAAGAAACAGCATCGGAAAACCCAAATGGTCTGAACTCCCAGTTGCAACTTCTTGTAAGGCGGAAACCTCACCTAAAGTGATGGTGCCGGGAACTGTTCTAACACCTTGACTATCCTGGACTTCAGTAGAGTGGCATATAATTTATCACCCAAACTCTTACAACTCGAGAGTAAATGAGGGTACTATTAATAATTATGCCAGGTTAGCGGGCATAGACAAAGACCACCCTTGGTCAACCAGGATGTGCGGTCATCCTAAATCAGTAACCCTATGTAAAAAGCCAACGTGGCATTTCCTCTTGGAAAGGGCCTCAAGTGATTTATTATCCGGAGCCTCGGATAATAAATCTCCCAGTGTAACTCCCCTGCCAGCGTAACTCTAGGCATGGACGGGTCCATTCTCTTACAGCAGAATGTGAAGGCCTAACCTTCATGTGGTTAAGTGCGCGAGAAGAAACAACTTTCAGCAGAGAATAACTTGATTCACTTTCTCTCTCTCTCTCTCTCTCTCTCTCTCTCTCTCTCTCTCTCTCTCTCTCTCTCTTCTCTTTCCCTATTGGAATGAAATTAGGGCCAACTCTTCTCCCATAGTTTTGTAACATTTGCAAAGAAATGACAACATACATCGGATCAGTCTGGATCAGGGGAGAAGAAAATGCCACCGGTGTTTTAAAACTGCGGCTCTGATGCAGAGCCCATTTGGTATCATTGCAGTATCTACTGGGTGACCAGAAAGTCCCATGAATAAGAACATGCGTTTTAACATTAGACGAACGTGGGTTTGAGTCTCAGCTTCATCACTACTCACTGTGGGACCTTAGATAAATTACTTGTTTAAACCTCAGTTTATCTATCTGTAAAATGGGGGGAGGGTGGAGATTATATCAATCTTATAGTTCAGCTAGAAGTTCTCAGTGACGTAATGAATTTTAAACCCTGAAGGCTAGTGTGTGACATGTATTCAGTACTTGGCAAATATTAGCTGTAATGGTTGCTCATTTAAATCTTCCCTGTATTTTTGCAGCATCATCTTTCGCTGCTTCCGCATATAAACCCACTGTCCAATCAAACTGGCTGTTTAACTTTTCCAAAACAATGCCTTGCCTTTGTTGCCTTTATATTTCTGCTTCTGCTCTGCCTGCCAACTAGAATACTTGCCTCTTTCCTGTCTATTCTCATCCTCTTGGCTCAGCATGGCCACATCTTACACCTCTTTCAAGGTCCACTTCTACTGCTATCCTCTCCAGGGGGTCTTCTAAAATGTGAGTTCTCCATCCTTCAGCCCACTGTCTACCCTGTATAAGGATTAGAATTTTCCTAGTAAACTATAACATCTTCAAGAACATGTACCATGGCTCATTAAGATTTTTCTTCCCCACCATGTTTAGCATATTACCTTGCAAATGTGCTCAGGAAATATTTCTTGAGTATAGCAAGGCTTAGAACACATTGGTTAACAGCTGGAGTTGGGTAGACCTGGGCTCAATCACAACTTATTAACTGCGTGATCTAAAGCAAATTATTTACCCTCTTCAAATCCTGATGTTCTCTGCAAAACGGGCATGATGTTTCATGGGCAGGGTTGAGGATCCTGGCTGTAGACTTGAAGTCCTGGTGAACATTCAGGAGATCAGCCTTCTATTGGATTTATTACTTTAGTCACTACTGCAATCAAGTTTAGTTATCTCCAGTAATACACTTCCAGAATGAGGCATATAAAGTCCCATAGTGTTTTTAAATCTTCTGTTCCATGTTACTCAAATAAGTTCTAGTAAATGCCAGAGATCTATATAAGATCTATCCTATGTTCTGCACTCAGGGTCAAGTTTAACTTTCGCCAAGCTCTCCATACCAGTTATTCACAAGACCTGACTTTAGTATGCCTGCACTGCATAAGACTTCAGCCCTTCTTGCTTTCACCAGAAACCTTTCCAGAAATTAGAGCAGAGAGTTGCTTTTACTCACACTGGGGAGGGAAATGACTCCAGGGCAGGCTTTGGGACATGGTCTCTGTTTACACCGTTCTGTTAGCTACATCTTGGTGGGAGACTAAGCAAGTCCATCCCTTACTATTGTGTTTATACAGTAAAGAAGACTAATTTCACTCTAGACACATGACCTCAAATCTCAAATAGACTCTCTCAACACTGTCCGACTCTCCTGTAGTTTTCACGCCTGCCCTCCGTGTCATCTCTGCTCTACCCCTTGCACACCCACACGGTGGCACAGCAGCTCTATGACCCCATCACTCTCAGCCCAGGAACCCATCTCCAACTTCTCTGAAAGTTTCCATCCAATGGGAACTCCCCATATTCCCATCAACAAATCTACAGACCCAACTTTATCCTTCATCTCCCTCTGCCAGTTACCACTCAGGTATCCCTTCTCATCTCAAAGGCTGGCCTCTCAATAAGCACCCTGGGTCTCTCATCTCCTCAAAGACTTTAACCATTTGGTCTTTTCCCTTCTCTCCCAGATCATAAGACACTCTCTTTATATTAGAGCATTTCCTTCGATTCATACAAAAAAGCTCTAGCATCTCCTATTAAAAATAAACAAACCACTCCTTTGAACCCTTATAACCCTCCAGCTGCTGCTCCGTATTTTTTTCTACTTTTTATTTGTTTCAGAGTTGTCTACAAATAGTGTGTCTACTTGTTCATCTTTGACTTATTCTACTCACTGCAACTGGGTTTCATTTCCGCCACTACACAGAAATTACTCTTGTCTCAGTCAGCGTAATCTCCATGTCGTTAGACCAATGAATGCATTTCTGCCCTCATCTCAGCTGAGTTTAGAGTGGCATTTAACGCAGCCAACCATTCCTACTTTCCTGGAACTCCCTTCTTTTTTGGCTTTTGTGACACTGAAGTCCTGGTTTTCATTATATCTCATGAACTGCTCCTTAGGTCTCCTCTGCTGCCCTCCTCTGTTCCTCTCTACCCGATCTTTAAACGCTGCCCCTCTCTCAGCCCCCAGCTGCCACAGGCTCATCTTTTTCAGTCTCTCTCCCTACATAACCCAGTGATTCTTCACAGTGAATAATTTTGCCCCCTAGGGATATTTGTCCATTACTAAAGACATTTTCAGGGGTCGCAGCTGAGAGGATGTCACTGGCGTCTAGAAGGTAGAGAATGGAGATGCTGCTAAACATTGGCGGTTAATGCATAATCCTCCCATGCACAGCCTCCCACAACAGAGAATTATCTGGTCCAAAGTGTCAAAAGTACTGACGTCGAGGAAGCCTGTACAACCAGTCCCTTGGCTTTACATACTGTTTGTAGCAGAAAATAAGTATTGTGTTCTGGTATCCGTTCTCTCTTTTCAGTAGTGAAATTGACACCTCACCAGGTGGCACATGGCCAGTTCAGAGATGCTTCCAGGATCATGCTAACTAAGCTGCTTCCCTCTCTTATTGCTAATCTCTATTCATGTGTCCTGTTTATTTCCTTTATGAAACGTATCATCATGTATTATTATATATGTACTTGTGTGTGTGTTTGTTTATCTCCCTCATGAGTGCAGGAACTGTTTTATTCACCAATGTGTACCCACTATCAATATTGCCATGCACATAGTAGGCACTCAAGTTTATGCGAGTATGAATGTGAGTGCATGTGCCTATATTTAATTGAATGAAAGAATGTCTCAATAAGCCAAGTTTACCCTATATATCTCTCCCATTAATTCTAACCAGCTGAAAGTAGGTTATAATGAACACCAAGGACAGCTTCAAGGAGAAAGAGGTTACACTGAGACAATGTAAAACTTAATGACAGATGATTGGACCTAGTGGAGGGTGTGTCTAAGAGGGAAGAACATGGTGCTGGCTTGGGAACATAAATCATGGCTCAAACTATCACTTAGTTCCAGTAATAGGAAAATGTAGAACAGGCCCAACTCTTAGAGGCTGATTGCTTGAGATGCAGTTGGGAAGAAAGAAAAGGAAGAAGGAAGGAAATTGGAGGAAAGAAATAGGAAGGAAGGAAGGAAGGAAGGAAGGAAGGAAGGAAGGAAGGAAGGAAGGAAGGAAGGAAGGGAGGAAGAGGAAGAAGGTACAAAATGTTCTTCATGCTTTTTTCCCCCTAAGCAATCACCAGGGAAGAGAGAAATCTAATGAACTACTTGGAAAACTTTATTGCTGGAACTAAAGTGATTTGTGCTGGTTTTGAAAAAGATCTTATTGAATAGTTGGCCTCCAGTCCCAGCCCCTGACAACAAAGACTGTGTATAAATTATTCATGTCTTTTTCAGCAAGAACTGGTCATACTACTTTCTTCTCTTTTTTCCTAACGTTGCCTCTAGGAGTCCTTGCCCACCCACAGTCTCATCCCACATTGCACAGACTTCTCAACCCTGTGCCTGGTTTTACAGTGTGCCAACATTGGCCCTGGGTGCGCCAGTGTTTGATGTGTTTCCTGATTTTCTTCCAAAGGGCAGAAGAACCTTGAGGATGAAGGTCATGAGAAACCAAAAGTATTCCCAGCTCTGTACATACCAGGTATTTTACATGAACTAAACCAGTCTATCATTCAGAAAACCCAGTAAGGAAAGTATTATTTGCCTGCTTTTATATGTGAGAAAAGTAAGGGTAAGAGAAGTTATAGCCTTTTTCTTTGTCACATGGCTACTAAATGTCATTGTCTATTCTTTTTGATTTCAAAGCACACTTCTCTATACATGGGAATTCTCAACTACAAGGCAGGAGAACTTTTGAGATAAATGAAACTACTTCACTACAGCCAGAGTGATCTTTTAAAAGCATAGACCTAATCATGTTACTCCCCTGCTAAAGTCATTTCATAAATTAGCTCCTGCCCTCCTGAAGGTTCACACACACACACACACACACACACACACACACACACACACACACACACACACGACCATTTAGAGTTTCATTTACATGACTACTTACTTCTCTTCAACCTGTCCTATACCCCAAACCAGTGGTTCTCTAAATTCAGAGTGTTACAAATTATCTGGGAAGGTTGTTAAAATGTATTTAATTGGTAGGCCTCATCCTCAGAAATGCAACACCCCTGGATGTGGGAGGGGATCGAAAATCTGCTTGTTAAACAATCACTGAAATGATTCTAATGCAGGTGATCCCAAGGCCTACATCCTGAGAGGTATTCCAGGTTACAGAATTTCATTACGCCCTTGCCTTTCTCTTTATAGCAGTTTCATTCGACATTCTTTCATTTGACAAACACTTGTTAAGTACTCACTACATCCCAGACATTTTTCGAGACACTGGGGATATATTAGTAAAAAAAAAATCAAAGTTCCTGCTCTCATGGAACTTACAGGCTCGCTGAAGTAAAAGCAAAAATTAAACCAATGGGCATACAATATATATGGTGGCAAAGAATATCTTAAAGAACAATAAAGTAGGGTGAGTTGATAGTGATAGGGAGCTATTGTATTATTATTATTATTTATTTAACATTTTCTCCTTAAAGGAAAGGGCCTCATCTGTGTTCTTCACTTCTACCTACATCCTACATGTCAGGGACTTCTCACTCTATAAACATCTGTTGAGATAGAAATAGGTCTACTTTAAAGATGCTAGGAATAAGAACCCTTATGGGGTTTCAATAAAGCTAAGAATGATGACATGATGCCTAATGCTGCCACCAAGGTGGCCTAGGTAAACATCTCAAAGTAGAACTGAGTGGTTTAGGACAGAAAATCTTAAATTTTACCACAAGAATAGAATAACAGGATTTCCACTTTTAACCAAAATTAGTAACAGGGGACTGGATTTACCCTTCCACTAAATAACAACAACAACAAAGGATATGTATTTAACAAAGGATATGCATATGCATATGCATATGTAGATGTAGATGTGATGTGTGTGTGTATATGTATATATCTCCATAGTTTTCAGGCACTAGACATCAGACAATGCAGGACAGAGATGCCTGAAAGACAGCAAGCAAACAAGGTAAGTGTAACTGACCCCATTCACTTCCCGGCAGTAGTCTAAAGAGGTGTAATCCGGATTGAGTCCTGACATTTTCCTGAACTGAGAAAGAGCTGAGCTTATAGTGATAGTTAAATATTAGATAAGTTTTGTGTAAAAATATTAGATAAGTTCTGGGTAAAGAACTTGAAATTAACTTATTTATATAATTAACTTCAGTGGAAATCAATTTATTAATCTATAATAAGAATTGGCCTTTAAGTCATATATCCTTACCTTCCCAATATAATAATTTTGGGATAAGCCAAAGTTAAGAGGTGATAATATTATAACATTGCAAATGTTTTCACAGCTGTAGCTTAGGAGGGTGGAAGCTGGGGAAGTTGCATACAGAAAGTGAATAGGCAAAGTGGTATCTAAAATTGGAAAAAGTCAAATTTTTCATCTTATTTAGAAATATGGAGATAAATTTCAAAAAAGACAACTAAGAATTGAAAACTTCTGCTCCTGAGGAGCATGACTCACTATTAGTGGGTAGGACTTTCCAGGAGGACTTTCCTTATTTGATTTTTACAATGTAACTCTGCTTTTCTTTGGTAATAAATTTAATTTTAAAAATTTAAAAGTTATAATCACCAAGCACTTTGTCTTCCCAGAAACCCCTGCCCCTTTTTTAGAAAAAAGATCTTTAAACCAAAAATTAAGATCCATTTGAGAATCAAATACTTTATTCTGTCAAATCGAAAAGCAAATTAATGTACCATATATTTAAAACTTGGACAAATTACAGTCTAGGAATTTAGAACTCTAACCCCATGCCATTTGGCCAGAGAGGGTTGGCACACTGCATGTACTTTTTTTTTCTCAATTTCCTGTTTATTATCATGTTTCATTTTTCAAATTATTTTAAATTCAGAATAATTCAGAATTATTTAAATAATTCAGGCATTTAGCAGGGCTATCTTTGGGTCAGTAAGAACTTTTTAGTGATATTTCCTCTTGTTCATTGTGAACAATAAAAGGAGAAAGATTGAAAGAATATCGTGCACATATAAATCTATGAGCCAGCTTTTGTTCATTTATTAGTATACCATATGATTTTATTTTGATAATAGTCAAATGCTGTTAGATCTAAAGTATAGAGTTAGAGGTTCAGGATAGTGTTTGCTTTTGTAGAGGAAAAAGGTCCGTTAATCTTTTTGAGGGGGGTGGCTTCTGGGATCTGGCAGTGTGCTATTTTTCGACTAGGCGGTAATAACATGAGTGTTGGCTTTGTGACAATTCACTGATCTGTACATTCGTCTTCTGTGTTCCTTTCTGTATGTGTTTTAGGTCACAGCAAATTTTCTGAAACAAATTAATATGTAAGGTATTTAAAAAGGAATTATTTCTATATGAAAGCAAAATAAAGAGCCTGTAAACAATAGATACTGCAAACTTACTACACTGTAGAACACATTGCAAGGTGCTGTGAGGACAGACACAGAAGTTACAGAAAAGGGTTCATCTGCTATCTAAAGAGGTTCAATATAAGAGAAATCAGATATGCTTGTAACACACGTAGAATTGTTATTATAATAACCGAATGACTTTTTTCAAGATAACTAACATGTCCAAGAGATACACATTCTAATGCCCTTTTTAAATAGAATTTTCATAAACAGAAAATGAATATTCATTATTAATTTAGCTAAGAATGTAAACATTTAAATACACCGGTGATGCTCAAACCTCTGCTCTCAAATCTTTATAGCTGTACATATTTTTATGTGGTAAATGTAATTTTCTTTATTTAACTAAATATTTTACATTTCTTTTTGTACTTTCCAAGTTATTGTAGAAAGAACTACTCAAATTATATATATTACACATTTTCTTGTGGTTCTCAATATATTTTTTATTTTCTGAAAATACTAATATATTACTTACTTCACGTAAGGTTTTGTTTTGTTTGTTTTAACTTTAGAATTACTTATGAACTGGTTTTTCATTTCTAACCTAAAGCCCAGTTCCTTTTGTAGCTTGGAGTGCAGAAAACAGAAATAAAAGGCACTGAGGGCCGTGTGTTTTCAGGGTTCCAACATAACATTATAGTTATAGAAATTTATTCCTACAGATTTCTTTATGACTTGTAGTGAAGAACTTATTCCAAATTACAAAGCATGTATTTGCTGTTCCCTCCCACTGCAATTAAAAAAACTTAAGCCTAGTTCTCCATCAGCATGATAGACAGCAAAAACCAAACATTTTTCTCTACTCTTTCATCATCTGTGCTGCTGAGTTATTGTTACAGGTTAGTTGAATTAGCTAGACAATTATCCAAAGCATTTATATTCAGTACCTGAAAATATTAGACTGAATAAGTGAAGTCCAGATGTTAGAAAAAGTAATTTAAAAACTAGTGAAAACACATCTACCTAGCAGTGCTGTCATATGTTTTGTGAATCTGACTATTAATAGCAGGACATAATAAAAAGAAGACTGGAACCTAAGATTTTAGTCCTGAATCTGCCACTCAAATGTCATCTGACAACGGACTAGTCAATTCCTCTCTCTGTGCTTTATTTTCCATCTGTAAAATGAGGGGATCTAACTGGATTCTCTCTCAAGTTTCTTTCATGTCTTAGGAGAATACAAATGATATATTAGGAACATGATGAGAATTTCCTCTTTCTCTACTCATGCATCCCCCAGATTGATTTATATAATTATATGCAGGCATTTGAAAACCCTATAGCCTCCAAGAAACTGACCATCAATTATAGCAGAAAATGGGGCAGTCACCTTTAAGCTAAATCTTAAACATCACCATCAGCAAGGCTAAAAGCTTAGACACATCTCAATTACTCCACACATTATGGATGTGGTGTCAAGAATAATCTAAAACACTTCCACTTAGCTTCGGGATCCATTTTATGTTTTGGTTTACAGCAAACTCAAATTAACATTATGGTTTATTCAGGCTAATTTCTTAATTTGTTGTCCTAATCACATACTCAATGATCTAGTCTAAAAATATGCCTAGCTAGATAGGAAAAAAACCATTGCTTTCAATTTGATATAGTCCTTGGAGTTCTAAGAGCTAGTACATACAAAGACCTAGTTTTAGGTTATAGAAGAGACCATTGTGGTAATAGAAGAGACCATTGTGGTGTCTGCCCTGCTCATAGCTCTCTACTCTGAGAACAGCTCTCTACTCTGATTGCCTCTGTCACAAGGATGGACATGTTTTAGTTACAGTAAGGCCATTGCCTAGAACTCTGCTGATTGGCAGTGGCTGAGCACCAGAATCAAACCGAGCCAATAAGAGCTCCTTCCTTGGGAATTTACACTTGAGACTGTGAGAGGAAAGTCTCAGTGTGGTTCACTTATAAGAAAACTGTATAAACATAGGAACCAGGGCATGGCTGTAATCTTAGGAAAGGGTAGACAAGTGTCAGAGATAGCTGAGTTGCAAAGAGAGCAAAATAAAAAGCATTTGCAGAGAGAAGTGGAAACAAAATACAGAAAAAACTGTTTTCTAGGCTCCTTATAGACTTCTAGTCCCTCTTGATTCACAGCTACGTTCCTGTCATTCGCTTCCAGGATACCCTCTTAGGCCATTAAATTTTTTCTTTTGCTTAGACTAATATGAACCAATTTAACTATTAGCAACAACAACAACAACATATATATATATATATATATATATATATATATATATATATATATATATATATTTGCTGCTATTAAATTGACGTGAACCCCTCCCCACCCCAACCAAACTGAAAGCTATAATGGGGAAATCTCTTTGATTGCTTTTTGGTTTTTTCCACATTAACTTGTCATTTGATCAGACAAAGAAGTGGCTTGGTATCACAGAGCCCAGGATAATTAAAAGATGATTGCACATTTAGAAATTTTATCTTATTTTCAGCCCTGTGTTCTATAAAGTGTAAATTTATTGTATAACTAGAATGAGGTACTTCTTTTTAAGGTCAATAAAGGGTCATAGCATTGGAAATTTTTATTGTAATATCCAACTGCATTCCCGAATTGGGCACAGATTAATTCATAATATTAAATCTCTTCTGAAAACAATGGCAAAATGTTCCTAGTAACGGATGAACCAAACAGCCATTGGAGCACCGTGGCTGCCATTTGTTCACTACCTCCAGATAGCTGCAAATCATACATCTTTTTCTTAAAAAAAAGAAAAAAGAAAAAACCCCTGAAATTCCAAATCTGAAAAAGGGGAGCATGGGCTATAATGCACCAAAATGGGTGTCAGCTGATGTGAGTCCAAGTCTTTACAACTGTCTTCATTTCTGTGGATGTCGGTCTCCTCATTTCTTCTAGACCCATAGGCAGGATGTATCCCAGCAGACTACATGCTAAGACTGCCCTTCCTTGGACATGTTGTTAAACTATTTGTGCCTCTATTTTCTCATCTGTACAAGGGTGATGCTAACTGTACCTCAATCATTGGTTTGTTGCTTAAGTACACATAAAGTACTTAAAAGAGTGCCTGTCACATAAGAACACTTAACTAATTGTAGCTATTGTTGTTGTTTTTATTATTCCTGAGGATTTTGTTAACAGACTAGCTATGATGGGTGTCCCAAGGCCATTATGCCTGACCACTGCGACTATAAATTTCATGAGGTTTGTTGGACAAGTTTGTAATTATCTTCAAGGTTGAATACATTTTATGATAGTATTTTGAGACATTCAAGTTCAATTACACTAAAAGAAAATCATTAGACTGGAGTGACTTAAAGCATTATTGAATAAGGAGGAATAAAACTCACTAAACTGGCGGATAGCACCTGGATCATTTTTGGCTCATGGCCAATATTAATGCTACAAGAATAGCTTCCCATATAGCCTTTACACATCCATGAGGATAAGCTGTTGAAAACATATGAACCACAGGACACACACACACACACACACACACACACACACACACACACACACACACAAATATATGCTAGTTGGTTGAGTTCTAATATTGCTTCCAAATCAACATTCTGGGCTTCCATGTTTTTGGCTCTAGAAAATCCTGAGTCTGGAAAGCAACTGTCTCCATGGTGATCCAGAAGAAGAGAACTACGATTTAGCACAAGGAATAGACTGTTCTCTGCTGAACATTTGCAGGGTAGCATGAGATCAGAGGAGATGCTGTTTACTTAGGAAAAAATATTCATTGTATTGAACCTCATTGTGAACATCCATCGGACTGCACCTCAGGCCATAATCTGGAAGGATGTGGAAAATTAGAAGTGAATCGTTCCATACAATTAGGTGGGAAAAAGAACTTTGAATCTCAGCAGGCAACTCAGGAAAGATGATATGAAGACATTAGAGAGAAACAGAAAATGTGAGCTGCAAGAAGGAAGGCCAGCCCTCCCCATAACTTCCATATAACCAACCAGGAGCCAGGAATTTGGGCAATGCTAGCTCACATTCAGTTTTAAGTTGTTGTCTATGTAGTGCTCTGCTACAATCTCTTCAGCTATGCAAAGCTTCAGTAAAGGAGAAAAAGGAAAAACAGCAGAAACCAAGAGCAATTTGGAGGAAGCACAGTGCAGCATGGACAAAAACATGGAAACTCCACACACACACACACACACACAAAAGCCACAGGTAGGATTTTTTCCACAACAACATCTTACTTGGAATTTAAAATAAAGTTGACCCCTAAAGGTGAGGGCTCACCCATACCACTGACTCTTGGGTTACATGTGATCTATTCCTACACAATGAAGAAATGCTTCTTCCACGTGATGGCAACTATCCCTGAATGTTATCTTGTCGTGGTCTCTAACTTTATCTTACCATTGTCTGGTGTGTTTAGCTCCTGCCTGGGGCCCATTCAAGACTATTGTGCTCTCTTAGTTTATTATTATGGTTTCACTTCACTTCTTAAACAATCCTGTCTACTACAGGTCCCTGTTTGTGTAACACAGTGACTGAGCACTGATGTGTGGTTGAAATAAAAGCAGTTCATTCAAAACAGAGCTGGATTTCAAAGGAAAAAATATTTTAAGTGTATTTTCCTCGGTGTAAATTTCTCTTCAGGATAGAGCCAATGAAATAACATTCCCACTTTGTGAAAACCAAATTTAAGTATCAAGAAATTCATTTATTCCGCAAATATTTATTGCCCATCAGTCATCTGATACTGCTAGGAGGCAGGGTCACAAAGATAAGTATTAAACGGTCACAATCAAGTTAGGAAAAGAAATGAAAACAAAAATAACGGCCTGTGTGTACACAATGCTAAACAACATAAAGAGGTGTAAAGGACTCTGGCTTGGGGAAATGCAAAAAGTTAAAAAGAAGGTGACAGTTGGAGCAAGTTTTGAAGAATTCATGGGGTTTGCCAAGGCGCAGGAGGGAAAAGGCATTCTGGGAAGGCAAGGGCACGAACCTAGGAGCAGCTGCCATTTGAACAGAAAACAATGGGAAGCTTAGTATGTGGGGAAGCAAAAGAGAAAAGGGAAAGGTGGGGGGCAGTGTCGTGATTCAGAAGGTCCTTGCATGACTGAGGGCTCTGCCTTTAGTCTCTGAAGGATGGAGATCCAGCAAAGAAGACGGATAAAGACCAGAGTGATCAAGAAGGTACCTTGCTTTAGAAGGATGACTTGGAAGGAGATAGAAATCGAATCTTGAAGTCCAGAAAATCTGAACTATAATGATGACTATGAGGGGAGGAGGAAAATCATATCATTATTATTGGCTGGGTCAGAATAGAATGACTCGGCTTCATTTCCTGAGCCTGGATGCCTAAATCTGTTAAATTTGCCTAAGGGAAAGGGGTGGGGATGTGGGGGAGGGGGGGAAATCTTTCACTTTTTTTTTCCTTGGACAATTCCCAAAGGAGGAGTTCCATACTGAGCAATTCTTTCTGCTTTCCTGCATTTTTAACAGCCTTCCAGAGCTGTGTGCATTGATTGGCTCTGCAGCAGCTTAGATTTCCATCCCAATTGCTAAGCAGAGAATCTTCAGCTTCCACTAAGATTTTGACTGCCAAAGGGGGAACCCAGTGCTGGGTCTATAAATGAAGGAATGAAGTCAACTTCACTCTGAAGTTCTCAGGTTGGCGAGCAAGACTAAGTGTTTCCACATCCCTGAGCTGGATCGATTTATAATCCTCACCTCCCTCTCCCCACCCCCAACTACCACTGACCTTTACTGCCCCAGGCAATCTCTGAAAAGCCAAGCTGTATTCCTCTCATCTTTACATGCAATCTATCCAAATGATCTTTTGCCAAATCCCAGTGGAGTTTAGAGATTCTGGTGGGGGATTTGCAAAGCTTTGTTGTTTTTAGATAGAATGTTTTCATTTTGTTTCTCTTCCTTCACTAGGGCTTTGGGGGAAGGCTCATCTTTCAGTTTGATGCTGAGTTATCGGTTAAACACCTTGTCCCCAAAGGGCTGTCTTCGAGTCTTTTATGAAAGACATTGAAAACAGTTTCAGTTGATTCAACAAGATAGCTAACAATATACTCGATGAAGACTTATCTGCTGTATCTGGGCTGTATCTACATATGCTAACTTATTTGAGAAGAAAAGTTAGGTTTAAATATTGTAAAAAATATTTTAACAGAAAATCAGTTATGACTTGGATGAAATTCAGCTAATTATTTTCAAAACCAACTAGCTTTTTTAAAAATTAACCATATTCTGTTTTTTAATGTCTATGCATAGATGTCTCATATGTTAAACAGTAAGAAAAAATCTGAAAAGGATGGTTTTAATCAAAACTTTCTTTTTTTCTTCAGAATAAATAGTAAGGTCATCCCCTCACCAGAATGGTACATTTTTTACTAAGGATGAACCTATACTGATACAACATAATCATCAAAAGTGCACAGTTTACCTTAGGGCTCACGCTTCATGATGTACATTCTGTGGATTTGGACAAATGTGTAATGACATATATCCACCATTGTAAATATCATGCAGAATATTTCCACTGCCCTAAAAAGCCTCTGTGTTCTGCCTACTCATTCCTTCCCCATCCCCATCCCTAGAAATCACTGATCTTTTTACTGTCTCCATAATTTCACCTTTTCCAGAATGTCATATACAAGTGACCTGCCTTGAACACGGGTTTGGACTGCGTGGGTCCACTTATACACAAATTTTTTTTTTCAATACAGCCGCTCTTTCATATCTGTGGGTTCCACATCTGCGAATTCAATCAACTTCAGGTCAAAAACAGGATTTTTGAATTCGCAACCATCGTTTCCTAACTGCAGATTCCCAACTACGGGTCGAAAATACTGTTTTTGACCCAAGGTTGGTTGAATCTGTGGATGCAAAGGACTGACTCTAGTGAAGTTTCGGGGAGAGTCAAAAGTTATATGTGAATTTTCGACAGCGTGCGAGGTGAGCGCCCCCAACCCCACACTGAAGGGTCAACTGTAGTTGGAATCACACAGTACAATAGCCTTTTCAGGTAGGCTTCTCTCACTATAGTAATCCGTATTTAAGTTTCTTTCCTCCATGGCTTTCATGGCTTGATAGCTTTTGTTTTTTGCACTGAATAATATTCAGAGGGCTACACTCAGCAGTGGGCCAGGGGCTCTAGTTCCCTGGTCAGACTGTACCACCCACTTGAGTCTGCAGATGAGCACAACTGCTGGTCAGGACAACTCGGGCTCTGCAGGTAGAAATTCAGTTGGCCAAACCTTAGTGCCAGGTGTTGGAGACCCTTCCCCTCCCCCTTCTCCAACACAGATTCCCAGTGGTCCAGCCCTAAAGACTGCCCTGCAATTCCCATGGTATGAGACCAGAATGGCAGCTCCCGAAGCAACCCACAATGCCGGGGGAGCTGGATGTCGCTGTCACCCTTTTCCCACTGAAGGAACCAGAGGCTCAGGGATACTGCTCCCCATGGTGCTGCGCCAGCCTGGGGGAGGGGCAGTGCGTCAGTGTGCGGCCACTCTTCTTACCCTTTCTGTGCAGTCTGTCTGTCTTGGTCTCCGTGGTGCATGGTGCTTCAGCCTCACCCCCATGTTCTAGGGGTCTCTCAGTGGTGTCCTGTCAAGGAATAGTTGTTAGTTGTGCTTCTTGGGCGGGAGCGGGGCAATCGAAGTCAGGAACAACCTATGTCTCCCTCTTGGTGAGGTCACTTCTGAATACTGTTCAATCGTCTGGATGGACCACAGTTATCCATATGCTGACTGAAGGACATCTTCGTTGCTTCCAGGTAAAAAAGCTGCTATAGCATCTGCATGGAGATTTCATTTGAATATGTTTTCGACTCCTTTGGGTAAATACCAAGGACCACAATTACTGGATCTATGGTCAGAATATATTTAGTTTTCTCAGTAATCACCAAACTATCTTCTAAAGTGGCTGTACCATTTTACATTTCCAGCAGCAGTGAATGAGAGTTCCTGTCTCCACATCCTAATCAGCATTGGTGTTGTGAGTATTCTAGATTTGGGCTCTCTGATAGATTTGCAGAGTGTTATCTCATTGTTGCTTTAATTTACATTTCCCTGATGACATGCTGTGAGCACCTTTTCACATGCTTATTTGCCATTTGTGTATCTTCTTTGGTGAAGTGCATCTGTCAAGGTGTTGACCTATTTTTTAATTGGGTTGTTTGTTTTCTTAATGTTGAGTTTTAAGAGTTCTTTGTATATTTTGAATAATAGCCCTTTTTCTTTTGCCTACATTGTACATGCAAAGTAGATTTTCTCTGAAGTACCTTAGCAGAAAAAGTAAAAACAATTAAGCTATAGGTTTAAGACTTCCGAAACAATCCCACCCATCTATGATGATATCCTAGTTAGTAAAAATCATAATTGTATTCATCTGTGTGTTCATAAATGCAACCAGCACTTGTCGGGCATTTCTTATGTGCCTTGCACAGGGCTAGGCACTGAGGATAACAGTGAGATAACATAATCCAACCTCTTAAGGGTTTCATAGTCTAGACATCGAGACACACTACAAGAATAGTTAACATGTGCTCTAATCTCAGGATATGAAAAGTCCTAAATGCAGAGGAGGGAATGCTGACAAGTGAAGAGGACAATTTAGGACTCTGACTTATGACTAGGTGTTTTCCAGAGGAGGAACAAGAGAAAAGGTATCTTAGGCAGAGGCCAGTATAAACACACATGAAGCTATAGAGATGCAGACTCAAGAGGAAATGGATGTTAGTTCTCTTTTAAGTAGACAGAGCCTGCTTTCTGCCTCCCCTACTAAGTTGAATGCTTTTTGAGGATAGACATAAGGTTTTCAAAACTGTGAGTAATTCCCATCTCCAGTGATCTCTTTTAGGCTGGCCTATTTTTTTTTCTCCGGATCCTAAAATGGTCTTGAAGGCAAAATTCCTGCTCAGAGGATGCCCTCTCTTGGTAAGAGGTAATATGAGGCATTTCTCTACAAGAAAGAAATATATGCATTCTGAATTAGAATTTTCCACTTTCATCCTCAGGCAAATGTAAGAAAACACAATTTCCACGACAGGTTTCTTTAGTTAACAATAAGAACTGATTTGGGGAAAAGCCACAGACCGAGGAAAATTAAGATCCAACAGGCTAAGTGACCTTAGGCTTCCGGGCCTCTGTTCATAAAATAAGTGGATTATACTAGGTGATCTTTATCCCTTTGTTCTCTGCCGTTCCCTGTCTTCCAGAAAATAGGACTCATTGCATCTTGACTGAATACAAAATGCTTGGTACTTAGACCACATTCACAGGACTTAATGGCTCTGAATAAATTGGAGAATCTCTACCAGGAAAAAAAAAATGTTGTTTCTGGCTACGGCAGATTTAGTCTCTGAATTTTCCATAGCAGCCAGAGATAATTGGCCCAAACAATTTTCCCTTTCTCTTCTTCTCACATTTTTGGCAGTAAAAAAGCCTATATGAGATGGTAAATACAGCAGAATCCTGCAATCCACTGCCACCACTGTTTTAAATTGCAAATCTGTCAAACTATACATCAACCAAAAGATGCTTTCTGAGTACATTATGGAATTTAGAGGGCATCTTCTCCCTAAATGATTTCATTTTTCAGGCTTTCAATAAAATTTAAGTGTGCTGAAGGCCAGCCGACTGAGGTGAGTAGAGAGGAAACCCTTGGAACTTGTAGTATCTTGGGATTTGGACATTTCCCACAAATAATTCTAACAAGTGCATTATCAGGAAAAACAATTCCTGGAAATGGAGAAGGAGACAGAGTATGCAGAGGGGAGAAAAGTGAAATTGCAAACTGTGAGTGGCCATGTGGGAAAAAATTAGTTTATTTTTTTAGTTGTTGCCAAAAGAGTGTCACTGGTGATGTAAAGAAGTGGAAAAATGAGAAAACTTCATTATCACCCAAAAACCACTGGTCCATTTCCTGCTCTGCACGGGAGGTAAAATAGGACCATAAAGTTCAGACTTATGGAGGGTCGTGGTGTTTTGCTGCCCTCTATTGTTTGCTAGGGAGACTGCAGCTGCCTGCACTGAGGACAGAAATGAAGCCAACACAGAATTTGGCTTTAGGCCTGAGACTCATTAAGTAAGTGTTAACGGATAAGAAGGAAGGAAAGGAGAGAGCATGAGAAGAGAGGGGAACGGAACATTCTCAAGTTCTTTGTAAGCCTGGGACCAGGGTTGAGTCCGTACTCAGAAGAAAGCACTGCTCTTCTGCATAGTCCCATATTGTTGAAGGATTAAATGGGTGAAACATCTAGAAATGCCTAATTGAGACAGCTCTTGATATCATATAGGGGCTCAAAGAATGGCTGAAATAGGAAAAAATGAGAGAGAGAGAGAGAGAGAGATAGAGAGAGAGAGAGAGAGAGAGAGAGAACTCGAGTGGCCTAAACTGGTTCCTTCCAGCCTGTTACTTAATAAAAATGTCTAATTCTTTTACTCATCTAAAAGTTTTTCATAAGTTGTATCAATCCTCTACATATTTTCAAAAGCCCTTCTGTTTAAACTACTGACTAAGGTGAACTACTGACTACTTTATTTTGACTTTTAAGGTAGTCTTAGGAATTCTAAGTTCTATAAAGTGTTAGTTGTGGTATTAAGCCATTTAATTTGGAAACCTTAGACCCTGGTGTGCCTAGATCAGGGAATTTTCAATTTAGAGGCCGATGGGAAATGTATAGTCCTCATAACTATAAAAAGTTATCATTCTCCAGCTTGTTTCATTTGAGTTAAAACTTTTCTGTGGCATAATGGATCAGCGTTCACTAGTGACTGAACCAACACTATCAGTATTACTGAACCATATGTGAAATAGGGGTGCTAACTGATGGGTGAGAGATAGTTTAAGTTGACCTTTATGCTACACGACAAATACTTGGTTGGGTACCAGGATGGCTGACTGTGCTCTGACTCCCGTGACAGATGTCTTGAAGTTACCAGGGTCGGCAGTTCTCCTAGCAGTGATTCAGAGACCAGTTTTCCTCCATCTGGCGGCTCTGCCATCGGCAGGGCCTCATCACCATCCTCTGCATCTAGTTGGCAGATCGGACAAGCCCAGAAATGGCATCCATCCTTGGTGCTCGCTTTCCGTTGTCCAGAGCTCCGTCATAAAGCCACACATAACTGCAGGGCAGGTGGTCTAGCTGTGTGCCCAAGAAGAATGCAGCAAATCCAAGCTACTAGAACTTTAGAGGTCAGTTTGTCTTCTCCCTTCTGATAACTCGCCCTGTTCAAATCCCTCATATTAGCCAATCACAACACTCCTAAATGCTAGCCCTAACCTTTACAAGTTGTGTCACCTTGGACAAACTACACAGTATCTCTAAGTTGCACTTCATCTGTAAAATGGCGCAATAGTAGTACTTCCTTACAATAACATTGTAAGGGACAAATAAGCTAACATAGGTACTACAGCCAGCATGGTGCTAGCCATTACTTAGAATGACCCCATTTAGTATGTCTTTCTTCCGCCTTATCTTTTTCTTTTTTCAAATCAATACAAATTAATAAATCTCTATTACATTTTCATTATGTTCGAAGTATCGTACATAGTAATGTTTTATCCCTGCCCTCATGGAATTAAGTCTTTTGAAGATGAGACATAAAACTGGTAAAAAGTTAAGGCCTAACAAGATTTTCATAAAATGTTGAGCCATCAGCAGAAGAGTTTTAATAAAGAAGTACATGACTACTTCTCATATTAGTTGTATGTTCAATGAAATTTTCAGAGGAGTTACTATAAGACTACGCAGGAGGCAAAATTTAGATTTGATCTTCGAGAGCAGATTATTGATAAGGATAATAGGCAAGAATGAGCACAGAAGGCATTTTATAGAAAGCTAGAATGACCTGAAGAGAAAAAAGGCAAGGACATGGGGGAGGGGCGTAAGGAAAAGTTGAGAGACAATGACGGGTACGTTTTCTTTAGACATAAGTGAGTAATAAAAAAATCAAGCTGGAAAGGCAGGTTGGCGCTAACGGAAGGCTCAGCAAAGAACTTGTCCTTGTAGCAAATCTAAATGTGCAGGAAAAGGCCTCTGTAGACAGGGTAGGAAACACAGAAGGAGGCAGAACGCGGAAGTTAAAAGCACTGCTCCAGAGCCACTGCCTAGAGTCCACCCGGCTCTACCACTTAAAACATGACCTTGGGTGACTTTTTTTTAACCTCTCTGTGCCTCAGTTTTCTCATCTATAAAATAAAGTGATAAACTTTCGTGGAGCTACTATGAGGGTCGAATGGCTCGATGCAGGTAAAGCAGTTGGAAGAGAACCTGGCACTCTGTCCATGTCAGTTACCATGGTGATGATCAGGGGAGTGGATTCCCCTCTTAGGGAATCCTTTGTTATTTCAGGATTGACCCCAATCTAGCTTTAAACAATTGCTACTAGCAATAGGACACCTCTCTCTCTTAATAATAACAAACTCCTGGAACTACAGTACCTTTACAAACCTTTAATGAGCTCATGTTTCTCATTTGGCTTTATATAAGTAGATCCAGGCACTTTGAAAGCCCAACTCAAAACATTACGTTTCCCTGAAGCTAGGAGTGTTAGTTTACTCGGGCTGCCATAATAAAATACCATAGGCCAGGAGGCTTAAACAACAGAAATCTATTTCCCCACAGTTCTGGAGGCCAGAAGTCCAAGATCAAGGTATCAGCAGATCTGGTTTCTGCCTCTTTCCTTGGCTTCCAGATGTCTGTGTGTCCATATTTCCTTTCCCTTTAAGTATGCTAGATTAGGTTAGGGTCCTCCCTAACAGCCTCTTTAGTCTAATCACTGCTTTAAAGGCCCTGTCTCCAAATACAGTCGCATTCTGCCGCACTGGAGGTTAAGACCACCCTATAAATTGGGAGAGTGAGGACTAGTCTAGGCCCTTTCTCCGCCTAATATTTTCGCTAATCCCCTGTCAAGGAGGTCTTTTTTCATCATTATTATCTCAGAGTAAACAGTTTGAGGCTTTGTCAAGAAAGGCAAGAAGTGTGTTTGCGAATGGTTTGTTCATGCATCCATTCCCTAGAAACGTATTCAGTGCTTCCAAGTGTGCCATGTTCTGGGCCAGATGCCAGGATATGGCAGGGAATGAAACAAACCCCTGCCCTCGTGAAGCCTGCATTCTAGCGGGTGTCTCACACGCTTAACAAAATACACGAAAACACTTAGAGTCTATCAAGTGGGAACAAGTGCTATGGAGAATAGTCAAGCAGAATAAGGGAGAAAGGAAGCACCCTGGGCTGGGAGGGTGACTATATAATAAGGGGTGACCATGGAAAGCCTCTCTTATGAGGCCACATTTTAAAAATGACCTGAGGAAGTCAAGAAACAAGCCATGCAGATAATGAGAGGAAGAACATTTCAGGCAGACAGAACAGCAGGCGCTACGATCCTGATGTGGGAGTGGCTTGGAGGGTCCAAGGAGCACTGAAGTGGCTGGAGAAGAGCAGGTGAGGGGGAAGGAGAGGAGGGAGGCAGGTCAGGGCACTTGTGCAGAGCCTCCCTGCTGCTGCAAGAGCACTGGCTTTTACTGGAGTGAAATGGGAAACCATTTAGAAGGTTTTGAGCAAAGGAATGACATGGCTTGACTTACGTTTTAAAAGGTCTGCTCATTTGTGTTGAGAACAGACTGGGTAGGGGACAGTGGGGGAAAGATGGAGCGATAGATAGTTGCTAAATAGTCAAGTCAGGAGGCAACGGTGCCTTGACATAAAGTGGACCCTGTGAGGATGGTAAGAGAGGCTTAGATTCTTGATATATTTTGAACGTAGAGCCACCAGGGTTTTCTGCTATTCCATCTGGTGCTGCTCTCTCTCTCTGGGTTGCTTTTGGCATCGTGAAAATTAGCACCGTCAAAGTTTCAGTTGCATCTGAGCATTTTTTATCTCTCGGAGCCAAGTATGCATCTTAAATCCATGCATGTCCTCCCAAGTCCAATCTACATATCACAATAAATGACACTAACACTACATAAATCCTGCATTGGAAATTGGATAAAGCGGGCATCTTTAACCAACTACACCCTAATCATCGGTTATAAAAAGTCTAAAGCCAAAAGGAATGCAGAATGCCTCCAGATGGTATGACATTCAGATGAAGAACTACAGAATGTCATCATGGGTATGAAACATTTCTAACCAGAAAAGGGAAAGAGAACAGAAGAAAGGAAGGCAGACCAGGGAAGTGATAAATTTGCTATCCTTAAACGTGGGTGACTGGCAGGGTGCAATTATTTTTTTCTTAACAGTTCTTGTCAATACTTTCAAAAGCCAGCTAAAAAATTGTTTCTCTCTAATTGCTAAATTAAGAAGTAGTAGTTTTTGAGTTTTTCTTATTGAAGATGAAGAATTTAGCATAGCTCTACTTCTCGTTTCTTTCCCTGCTTTTTATTCATATAGTCTGAGATCTTAGATCAAGATAATTTTTATTTAGTAAAAAATGTTATTACAATTACTATTACTAGTATTATTTTACTGAAAACAGACTGCCCCTGAAGACACTGGTTCCCCATCAGCCCACTCAAACAAAAGCTGATTTTTCTTGCATACTCCATGTGATAGGCTGAAAAATGGCCTTTTAAGAGGGCCATACCCTAATCCTTAGAACCTACGGATGTCACCATATATGGCAATTTTTCCAGATGTGCTTAGATTCAGGATCCTGAGATGGGGGAGATTATTCTGGATGATGTGGGTGGGCACAAAATGTAATCACATGTGTCCTTATAAAAGTGAGCCAAAAAGGAAATTCTACACACACGGAGAAGAAGGCAATGTGAAAATAGAGCAGAGAGACATTTGAAGATGCTGGCTTTGGAGATTAGAGTGATGTGATGACAACCCAAGGAACTGCCTGGTTCCAAAAGATGAAAGAGACAGGGAAGAGATTCTCCCGTAGACTCTCTGGACAGAACACAGCCTTGCCTTCTGGCCTCCAGAACTGTGAGAGAATACATTTGTACTGTTTTAAGTCACAACATTTGTGTCAATTCATTACAGCAGCCACAGGAAACTCATACACATCCATACACTTTAGGGTCTGCAGTTTGTGTGATTTGTTATCCCACATTGTTACTTCTTCACCTATTTTTCCCCTCTCTCCACCCCAACCCTGAACTGGTGTGTTTACACTTGTGAAGGACATGTCATCCGACTTGACCACCAGACGCCTCTTCTTTTTATTGTTGTCTAGTAGCCACCCCCCAAATGCCCCCTCTCTCTTCAAGGGTTTTAGCACTTGGCTCACGTCATTCTCTCCACTCTTACTCTTTCATGCTTTCTGGACACTTCGACGATACTCTGCCCCTGAAGTGTTTTACAACCTCAACTGAAAAGATGCACCCTTCACGCTGTGTCAGCTGTGCCCACGCACACATGGTCCTCCCTAAATCATGCCATCTCCAGTAACCTGAGCCCCTCCAAAACCTCAGCTTCAATCATGCCCTCTCCAGCCACTACCTCCGACCCTCCCAAGGCATTTTCTCGAATTCTCTACCCCAGCTCCCTTTCGACCACACAGGGACCAGCACTGCCTTGACCCCACCACTACACACATACATCCCACAGGCCCTCATTTGCCACCTTGTACAGCTTAGAAGCTTCGATGTAGTATTAGAACCATTTGCTTCCTAACACCCTTATTGGCCTATCTTCTGTTGTGTTCACATGATTCAACCTCCAATCTGCTTAACCAAACTATCTGCCTACTTTGAGCTGAACATCTCACTTGAGATTCATGACAACAAACCTCAGATGAAAACTCGACACAGCCCAGCAATCCTGCCTTACTTCTCTGGGACATTTGTTTTCTCTCTCCCCAAAAGAACTATTTCAAAGCTTCTTCTCGTTTTTGATATACCATACATTTCCCTCATCCAATTGCTGCTAATGGCTTTGACTCACTACTGAGTGAAAAAAAAAAAAAAAAGTCGGATTCAGGTGAAACCAACCTCATCTACCTGTCACTAAAGACACTCTAAGCCCACTTACTTTCTCTTCTCTCTTGATAAAATAGAAAAATTGTCCCTGCTGCTAGCTGGGACACTTCTTTTCATGTTTATTCTGGATCTCATCTCTGCTCAAGGAACTTACTCCTATAATTTTTCCTTTTTCTTATATTACCAATTGCTCTTCCTCAACTGAATCATTCCCTTTAGTTCACATAGCATTCATTGAAAAAATGATCTTTCCCTCCCACATGTCCCATTTCTCTGCAGACTTTCACAGCCAAACTCCTCGGAATTTATCTATACTCACCCTTTACTTTTCTACCTTCCATTCTTTCCTCAGCCTACTTTTTGCGTTGGCATTCCTTACCCCAACCATTCCATGAAAAACTCCTTTCATTTTTATCAAGGTCTCAAAACTATTGGTCAATTCTCCATTCTCATGTTACTGAATCACCTAGCAGCTTGTACCCCTGTTGGCCACTTCCTTCTTTAAATCCCTTTCCCTAGATTTCCCTAATATCATGTCCTCATTTTTTTTCTCTTACCTCACTGGACACTTCTCTAACTCATTTGTTGGCTCCTTCTTCTCTGCTCAACCTCTAAATGTTGGAATACTCCAGACCTTGTCTCTTCTCTTCTCTCTCTACTCTTTCTTCCAATGTTGTCTCACCAAGTTTCATGACTGTGAATACTACCTAGATATTGAAAACTCCAAAACCTGTACCTTCGACATCGATTTTCTCACTTAAGATCCAGACTCAGGTATTCACCTGCTTCCTTAGCATCTCAGATTTAACTAATTCTAAGGAGAACTATTGATCCACTTCAAAACCTGCCATCCACACGTCACTAAATGGTACCCCCATGTATGGACTAGCCTGTAACCAGTGGCTGAGGTCAAAATCTTTCCTTTTTCTCATCACTCACATCCAATCCTCAACAAGTACAACATATATTTCTAGGATCCAAGCCACTTCTGGGTATCTTCATCGACACCCTAATCCATGCCCCTATCTCCTCTCCCCCACATTTCGGCAGCCTCTTTTACTGATTTCTCTGCCTTCACTCTTGTCTCTCTGTGATTCATCCTGTGCAGATCAGCCAGACAGAGTTCCTCCAAGAATAAGCGTTATCACTGTCACTCTATTGAAATCTCTCTGATAGCTTCCTATGGCAATTAGCATAAAATCCTAGCTCTCTTGTACAGTTTAGCAAGCCCTGTGATATCTGGCCCTGCGTTTGTTTGGTGCAGCTGTGTTATCCAGATGGGATTTTCTCCTGCCCATCATGCCTTCTCTCAGGATTCCAATGATCTTTTTGCTCCTTCTACTTTTTTTTCCCCTTTCCCAGCTTTATTGAGGAATAATTGACATATAACGTATGTCAAATCATTACATTGTACACCTTTATTTTTTTGCTGGTGGGAAATCACTGTCCGTGATGGAAGGCACAACCACTACCACCACCCCCTCCCTCTACTCACTTCGCTCAGATTGAAGATGATGAGGATAGGGGATGGCAATAAGGTTATATGTATCCTGTGTCTATGATACAGAGGCAGACGGTGGGGTTGGTTGGAGAAATGTTCAACTGTTCTTAAATATTCTCTATTTCATAATGCAAGGCCTGGCTGGGTATGCTTTGCAGTGAAGGCTGTTTAGATGCTTCTCAATCCAGCTCCATCTATCTTATAGCTAGTCGAGAGTCTTCTCAAATTTTCATATTAGATTATCTTGCAGTCTTATTTTAATGCATGTATAATTTACAGGCATGACCTTTTTTCATTTCTCTATAAGTGAAATAAATTAATTCAGAAGTTCCCACAGCTGCCCCATGGTGAAACATCAACTTGCCAATAAAAAGTAAGTCAACTACATCTTGTTTAAAGTTTCATCCTTTGGGAAGTAAATTCCTATTCAAATTTTGGTTCTCCCTCTTCCCTTTTTCCTGCCTTTTTCTTTCTGAGAAGCATCTAAGTTCCTGGGGTCTTAGGTTTTGTCCCCCACTTTGAGGAAGAGAGATGTAGTCTTCATATTTTCCTCTGTCCTCAGTGTCCCTCACTGTGGTGTGATTCATGTCACCCATTCCTGTACCAGCTCTATCACGGCTCATGTTGGATCTTCTCATTCTCTGACATTGGTAGAATCATGAGCCCCTTTCCATGAGACGTCTCTCAGCTCTTCCATCTCAATCCAATTTTAGAATCCTGGAAACCCTCGGCAATTTTCCCTGTGCCATCTTGATATGCTTTCCATTCTAAAGTAGCCCTGGTCAGCCACCTTTCTCAGAAACTCTTCTATATTTTCACTGCACACTGCTGTTCTGTGTCCTGTAGGGCATGAAGCTTCTCTAAGAACCTCACAGCCTCTCAGAAATAAGCCACAGAATCGAAACCCAAGCCTTTCTATATTGAAGTACCCATGATTCTATAGTCTCTCCATGTATAGATATATAGATAGTGGAGAGGGGAAAAGCCTTCATAGGGTCATCTAACATCTAAGCTCTTGTGACCTCACCTTGGAATTCCTCTTTCAACTCTTAAGAGTAGAAAAGTTGCTTACATACTTCACTTTCTATTTCTTTTATTTTGGCCTATAGTATAAAGTATATGCTCTTGGTCCCTTGGTACACAAAGACAATATTTTATCATTTTAAACATGGCCTTTGCCCTTCCCACAATGCCTGGCTCTAAGTCTATGGACTTTGGTATAAATTTACAGAAGTCTACAAAGGAGCCCAAGAATGGTGAATTTGACTCTTCCAGGCTTATCTCTCCTGAGAGTCACCACCTTTAGAAATCCTGGATGATGAAGGAGAAGAGGAATGGGTTCAAATAATTCTTGAGAAGGGGACAGGGGAGCAGCAATGCCTTGACATCTTAAAAGTATTATCTTCTACTACTCTATTTTTCATTCCTTTTGCAGATTTTTATATTTTTCCATGTCTTCCAAGGAATTCTACTGGGAAGATATAAAAGGCTACATCAGGGACTGCCAGCCAGTTGCTATTTTAAACTGAAGGTCTTGTGTTTAGCTTTTTTCCTTTTCTTTTTTCAGGAAGCAAGTTTCACATCCAGGAATTTTCTTTCATCTCAGGCATTTTCTTCATGGAGCCATACGTGCGAAGAAGAATCCTGGAACCAAACCCAGGGCTAGAAGAGACAAATGCCACAAGGTAGTCGAGAGGTCTAGATGAGCTTAGTATGCCTCACGGCTTGTTCCAAGCCATACCTGGTTTCATGTAAGCGTTAGATAGATAGTGTATTCCTTTCCTAGGACTGCTGCTACAAGGCACCACAAACTGGGTCACTTAAAGAAAAAGAAATGTAGTCCTTCACAGCTGTGGAGACTAGAAGTCAGTAACCAAGGTGTTAGCAGGGTTTCCTCCAGAGGCTCTGAGGAGAACATGTCCCACGCCTTCCTCCTAACTTCTGGCGGTTACCAGCAATCCTTTGCATTCCTTGGCTTGTAGATCCCTCGCTGCAATCCTCGTCGCCATCTTCACGTGACATTCTCCTCTCTGTGTGTCACACTGTGCCTTCGCATGGCATCCCAATAAGGACACCAGTCATTGGATTGAAGACCCGCTCTTATTTAGCATGACCTCATCTTGACTAATTATGTTTGTGAAAGTGCTATTTCCACATTCTGAGTTTCCAAGTAGATATGAATTTGGAGGAAGGCTGGATTCAACTCGGTAGAGGTAGAAAAAATATTTTTGAAGTTATTCTGTGAGAAAATGTGGCAGTATTTTTCCAGAAGATCCTAGATTATGACTGGGGATTCAAAAGGGACAGTTGTTTGGGTATTAGGTCCTCTTAGTGCAAATTTTTAGGTCAAGTAGCCTTTTGAAAATAGAGATAGCTAACATTTGGTTTGTATTATTTATTATTCTCACTTTTCTAATTATTTATTATTATTCTCACTTTTCTAACATCTATAGCATCGAGACCTCTTTTGTTTTCCTCTCTATAGTTACTAGCTCCAGTGAAAAAAAGCATTAGACTAGAATTTTAAAACTTGGCTTAAAGTCTTATTCCTGTCATTTACCATCTATCAGCCCTGAGCAGGTCACTTCCGTGAGCTTCACTGTCCTCAACTGTAACATAATTAAACTTACAAATTTTTTTTGTAAGTTTGTGACATTTTTACCTCTGAAGTTATTAAAACTTAAACTGCACTAAGATATTTGGGATATTGAATTTTATTGAGGAAGCAAGGCACTATGTAAAATCAGAAATAAAGTTGTATCCAGAATAGTTAAATACTTTGGGGTTTTAAAGAATAAACTCTAGTTGGCTGGAAATGCATTTACAGAAAGCACGGATTTATCTGGCACTATTAACTAATGTTCCAGGTCGGTCAGTCGACGAAATAGACTATAGTGTACATCTGTGTGTGTACAACTGAGAACCCACGGAACAGCTATCTGATTGGATTTCAAACGCCCCGCAGCCCATAGCATTCTATGTAGATATTTGATGTATATGTCAGTTAGTAGAAAAGAGAAATGGAAGAGCGAGAGGAGAAAGTAAAGGAGAATGAGCTGATTATAATTCCATCGCCTCTCTGGGCTTCAGTTTCCTCATTCCTGAAACGGAGTCGGTAGTTCGTCTTTTCTTTAGACCTAACATTGGACGTGTGACGGCGGTTTCTGTACTTAACCACCTTACCAAGCTCCGAAGCGCCTAGCACCCTGCCAGCACAGGGTGAGTGCACAATACACGCTTCTAATGAATGAAGGAATGACTATGTCCTGACTGTTTCAAGCGTTTTGTTTTTTTTTTGAAACGTGGCTCGTTATTACTACCTGTGGCATCCTCTCCTGCTGAATATAAATTACCATCCCAGTTTGCCTTTTGCCAAGTTTTTCTTCATTGAGCAGTCTCTACTTTGGCCACTAGATGGCATAAGAGGACAATTCCTTAAAGAGGGAAAGAAAGCTAGCGGCTCCGTTGGCCGCAGTAAGAATAAAGCAAGCCATCCGTGGGGTTAATTAAGCAAAACAAACAGCCAGCGTTTCTTTCACCCACCGCGTTGAAAAAAACAAAAAACCTCTTCTGGGCTGGACTTGAAATGACCTTTGAGCACTGCTAGGGACAAAAAAACAAAAACCTCTCTGCACATAGTAATAAGATACCAAATCAAAAACAATAGCCTTGAACAAAATACTCTGTGGCACCACAAAGAAGGAATCAGCAGAACGGAAAACAATACGAGAGGAGGCCAGACCCCATCGACCACCACGATTAAGGGTTATCGCTGTTGCTCAGAGAAAGCTGGAGCTGATGTGAAAACTCCACTCGATAGAACAGTCACTGCATGTATTTCGGTTTAATTGCCTGTGGACTAAAATGTATGTAGTTCTCATTTCAAAGTCAATTTGTGTCATCTATTTAAAGTCGTCAGAGAGCTCTTTTAAATATTGTTACATGGAAGAACCTGTGCTGTGCAGGCATCAGTTTACTACAGAAGTCGAGAATCTAGAGTGTCATTAAGTGGTACCTAACGCTGCCTTCGAAAGCCTTGCTGAGGTCTGGGGGCTGTGCACAGATACCCAGACAACTCCACTTGCTGAGATTCTGTGCTCACCAACAAGCTTTGTGATTACAAATACGACTTTGCAGATCTGCATCCAGAGAGAAAAAGTTATGATCATGCCAGCATAAGCCTTCCTGACCTGTGACAGTTGCATTTTCCGCTGTAACTTAACAAATTGGTATTCTGTTCTAAACATCAGTCATCTACGAGTTTGGTTAAACGTGAATTTGTACCAGGAAAAGGATTCCTCTTAACAAAATGAATGTGGACAGCGAGTTGAATGCCTCCTATGACATCTCTTGGCAGCCGATCCAGGCTGCGATGGCCAGTTTTCTTCTATGTGCATGATTCTCCATCCTGGTTGCATATCAAAATTCTCCATAAAGATTTTTTACTAATGCATCTTCCCAGACTCCAGCCACAAAGATTCTAAAACTAAGATCTGGGGTTTAGATCTTGGTTTAGAGGGTGACATTAGGCACCACCACACACCACCACCATCAGAGGTTAAATATCTCTGACCTGCCTTGGGACACACTCTCCTATCACCCTCTTCTTGTCCTTTATAAACTTATACCCACTGTTCTTAAATGGTGAGTGTACAATTTGTTTAATATCAGTCTCCCCTACTAGATTGAACATTTCCCTCATTTATCTCTTACATTCCAAGGCGTCCAGAACATAGGAGGTGCTCAAAAAGTATTTTTGAATCCATGAATTAAAAAAAAAAAAAACCCAACAAATGAAGAAAGAGTGCAAATGTCAGGTACTAGGTGTGTTTCTGTGATTCAAGAGACTCATCATTCCCAAGGCTCACTGACCTGATTGATAATCACTCTCAGTATGGATCCTTGGCATTCGCGCCCTCCCATTGCATAAAAGGTGACCATACTTCACAATTTTTCCAGGACAATCGAATTACTTAGTGGTATACTTATTAACAGCAGTTACCTTTGTCTGTTTGGAGAACAAATTGGTAACACTTGAATCATCTCTTTCTCTGCAGAGCCGAATTTATGAGAGACAGCTTCTGTGTTTTGGTGGCTGTCGTATTAACAGCAAGAGCTTAAGTTATTAAACCGAGCCTCTTTAATCTGTGAGGTCTCCTAGAGCCATGGGGATTAATGTATTTTTACTCTGGAGCCAATGTAACTCTTCCTATGAGCTATGGTGGCTGCCTGCAATCCCCAAACTGGCCCCCTTGCCTTTCTCTAGACCGGCGTCCCAACCGTGGGTGATGTCATGGAGTTTTACTTGGAGATCGACCCCGTCACCTTGAATCTGATCATCTTAGTTGCGAGCTACGTCATCTTACTCCTGGTTTTCCTCATCTCCTGCGTGCTGTATGACTGCCGAGGCAAGGACCCCAGTAAGGAGTATGCTCCTGAGGCCACTCTCGAGGCCCAGCCCTCCATCCGCTTGGTGGTGATGCAGCAAAGCGCACCGGGGGCTCCCTGGGCAAGGGGGCCCGGCCTTCATTTTGGGAATCCTGATCCACTAGGGAAGAAAAGCACGATGGTGTGAGGCTGGCTGAGAGATAGTGGGGAGAGAGCACAAGACATCTGGACACACCATTCTCCAAGTGGCTACGACCTCCCAGCACACAGGTCCTGCTGAGCTACATAAGTGTGAGCTCTTTCTTACTTTCTACTATCCTATCAATCACCCTCTGTGGATAAAGCAAGTGTTTAAGGTAAGAACCCCAAAATGGTGTTTGGTCAGGTTCTCCAGATGCTGTCGTATAGTGAAGTCGGTTACTGGTACTTTCCTGATGATAACTGTCCTTGCAACTTCTAGGAGAGACTGGCATTTGAGTAGGGGTTTAAATGAGACAGTGCAATAGTGTGTGTGTGTGTGTGTGTGTGTGTGTGTGTGTGTGTGTGTGTGTGTGTGTGTGTGATGAGGGATGAGACTAGCTCAGTTCTGTCCTATACTTAGCAAATCCTTTCTTTTCAAGTCAATCACCAAACCTCTGCAGAGTTTAGATTCCTGTTGTCCCTATACATATTGGCTCCTCATATTATGTCCCCACCGTGAGTCAGTGCGGGGAACACAGTAATTGTAGAGCATTGTGGTTGACCGACAAAGCCTCCACTCACCAGCTGGGTGACCAGGCCACCTCTTTGTGGCTCCAGGCTAGTGGTGGGACCTGCAGTCTGTTCGAGGTATTTAAGTTATTTCGCTAAAAGGGCTTGGGACAGTACAGTGCTTGGTACATATGGTTAGTTTTATGATGATTATAATATTACTCCTTTTCATACTTCTCATCAAAAAGTTTAATTTCTAGTCCTCAAATCTGACCTGGTCTGATACTGAAGACGCACTGCACAGCATTGAGCGAGGTCCCGTAGCTTGGTGTTTCAGTCCCCCAGAACTATTTGCTCTCTTCTCATTCCATTTCTTTGTTGCTATTAACTAACAAATTTGTTTCCCTGCTCATTCATCATTTGAATTCGTATCTCCATTGCATATGTGTTTCTATTAGTCCTCTCTTCCCCGAGCACAGAGCAACTTCTATGTTCCCTTGGTGATTTACTGAACCCTTCCTCCCCTGAGGCCTTGTGTAGAAATACAAAGAAATGAGTGTGTCATGAGCCTGCTCTTTCTCTTTGCTGTGCAACAGGAAGAGGAGGAGTCAGGCACGACTTAAAGAATGACAGACAAGAAAGCATGGCAGATGCTCTGCTGGAAGGTCCACACCGAGTGCGGGAATCCATGGAGACCTGAGTGCCCAGCACGCAGAGAATAATAGCGAATGGCCAATTTCATCTTGGACTCAGGCATCAAAAAATAAGAGGCTTTGTCTTGAAAGATGAGCAGCTCTTTTCTAGGAGGACAAACGTGTGTTGGGGGCTTGGAAGGTAGGACAGAAGATGGCATTTTAGACAGAAGGAACAACATAAACAAAGTTTAAAAGCAGAAATTGCAGAGTGTATTGATTTGGAAGGTCTGATGACTTCCAAAACAGTGAAGAAAAAAAAATGAGACATTAAATTTCAATCTCTCCCAGAGAAAACTGAAAAGGAGGGACTGGTCCAATCTGCCTTGCCGTCTTAAGCAATGGGTATTGTTTTGCCTTTGGTTTGGTAAGTAGCCATAACAAAAATAAAGATAATCTTATTATTTTGCTTTCAGATTTTTAATATTTATTTTCAGTGTTGTTCATATTTTTTCAGAAAATCACATTTTTTCTTAAATACATAATTTGAAAATTGTATTTAAAATTCTTCAGAGAAATTTTTCTTCTTTTTGTGGTCGAGAACCATCTCCACTTTAATAATGAACATATAACATGAATGGGAAAATACAGTAAATTCACAGACAGTTTCTAAGAGCCTGCCCTTCCTTTAGTGTAAATTTCACCTGAGCTAACCTTCTTATTTCTTTCTCCTGTCATGGGAGCATATATATCAGTGGAGGAAAAAATAAAATCAGTGGACTACAAAAAAATGATGACAATAATTAATTTAGCTTTTAAAGAGAGAGAAACATAAAATGTTGAACTCGTCTAATTTTAAAGTTAAGACTATGAAGTAAACATTCATTCTACATTGTAAAAAATACGTATCTTTTCAATTATGTTTCAATTTCACATTGGGGCCAAATGAAGAGAAGAGATTAACAGAGATGGAGGGTAGAAAAGTAAATTCTAAGAGAAAGAAGAAAAAGAAGAACAAAAAGACAATTATAACAACAACAACAACAACAGATAAAGGGAACAGAAATAAAGTCAGGGGAAAGAAAAAAGAAGGAAAGAAGGAAACTGAAAAGGCTCTCAGATGAATGTTGGAATAAAAGGTGTTAATCTTTTCTAAGCCTTGGGATCATTTGACTCATGTTTCATTCAATTTGTGTTCTTGAAGCAGGAAGCAGGTTCTCAGCATTGAAAACAATATTTTCTGAATAGCATGTATGCTTAGAATCTATAAGAATTAGAAGCGCCTTTAAGAATTTTACCAATGAGGAAAGCAGCCTAGAAGGAAGAATGATTTTCCCAAGAGTATTTGGCTTCAGATCTGGGACTAAGATCCTATTATGCCTTTTTCCTTTTTGCCTCCCTAGTGCTCTGGAAAGAGCACTGTGTCTTACCTGCTGTATTTTAAAGCTTTGTGATTTATTTCTTATTTCTAAAATAATGTGTTTTTTCCCAATGAGATTATTAGTTGCACAAGTATGAAATTCTAACTAATGCGTTATAACCTGATAGAATGGATCGCTAGTTAGAACAAAGAAGTTACTTTAACATCCAAATACTGCCTTATTTTTGCTTCCTTATGGGATTAGGATACCCTATTTTACCTACTTTTAATTTGTTATTCTGCCATCACGCACAACTTTTATTAAAGCAAATGCAATTTTTGGCCTAGTTTGGAAGATAGCTGTGGGAAGGACACACACACACACACACACACACACACACACACACACACACACACACACTTCCAAGGCAAGAAGGAGAGAACATAGATATATATCAGGAGTCTGCTACATGCCAGATACTTTTTATTCATATCGCAGTTAACCCTCCTCCTCCCCTGTGAGATAGACACAATTAAAGCTAGTTTAAAGATAAGGAAATGGAGCTCAGGGAAGTGCTATAACTTGTGCATGACCACACAGTTGGTCCACGTGGGAGGCAGAATTTGAACTCAGTTCTTGATGTGTCACCTTCTACCTACATTTTCACAGCTGTTCAAGAACAGCAGCAAACCTGTGTTTATCCCACTCCATCTCTCTCCACTGCTAGAACTGCATACTTAGGAAGCGTCCCAATAAATGTCCATTGAACAACCTAATGGTCTTTCAGATTTTCTCCTCTGACCATAGGTCCCAGCAGAAGAAAAACTATAATTCTGTCAGAATATTATCTTCTGGTATTCCATAAGATCCCAGGGTGGCGTGAACTAAGAAAGGGCTTTGCATCCAAAAGGCTGAGCGCAAATCTCCTTCTGTCATTACCTGCTGTTGAGCCTTTTATGCATCACTTAAATTCCTAAGCCTTTTTTTTTTTCACCTTAGAAGTGAGTATAATGTTAACGTAGGGGAGGTTTGGAACCATTTATGTGAAGTATCTGGCATATGGTAGGATTTCAACAAAATAAAAGCCACTATTATTCTACTAGCAGATATGGTGAAAACAAGTAGGGGCCTCGTCACTTGGAGGCCAGAGATTGCTCAGGCAGGCTCAGGCTCATTTACAGGGTACTGAGGAGAAGTATGAGTGTGGAGAGCTGCCACGTGCAGCAAAAATTTGGAAAAGGGCAGAAGTGTCTATTGTAGGTTGAATTGTGTCCACCCAAAAGTCCACAGTCTTTTCTCTCAGCACTTCAGAATGTGATCTTATTTTGAAATAAGATTATTACTGATGCAGTTAGCTAAGATAAGGTCATTCTGGAATAGGGTGCACCCCTAATCCAATATGAGTGGTGTCCTTATAAAAAGGGAAAATCTTGACACAGACGTATACAGAAAAAAAACCATACGGAGACTGGAGTTAGGTGACCACTTGCCAAGGAATTATGAGAAGGTAGGAGAGAGACCTAGAACCGATTCTTCTCTCTCAACCTTCAGAGGGAGCCAAAACTTGAATCTGAGACTTCTAGCCTTCAGGACTGTGAGACGATAAATTCTTGTCATTTGAGCCACTCAGTTTGCTAGGTTTAGGAACAACCCTAGAAAACCAATACAGTGTCTAAAGGGAGTGTTTAGAATATTGGTGGGATACATAATATTTCGAGGCCCTTTTGGGTCAGTGACATGATTCTTTTGGATGTGACATCATGCTGACTTGGGACCTTGGGCAGAAGCTAGAAGGCCAAGCAGTGTCAGGGTTACCTAGGAAATGATGAACCCTGCACAAGCAGAGTAATCACGTGTTGTATTTTTAAAGAAGGTGAAATCCAGTGAAAACCTCTTTAGGAGGAAAATTGCTTATTGTTTTTCTAGATAGAACGTAAAAGATAATTGAGAGGAATAAGAGTGAGAAACTCTTGGTTCTATAAAGAAGAGCAAGGGACAAATCACAAAGGAAAGATATTAGGGAGTCCAAGTGCAAACCTATAGGGTCAAAACAAAGAAAGCTCAGAACTAGAATCCAAGTCCCTTCAGGATATGTTATAGATACTTCAAAAGCTACTTAGCGAGTGCCAAGCACATCATTGAATCTGCCTGAAAATTTATAGAGGGAGGAACCATTATTCTTATTTTAGAAATAAGGGAGTTTCAAATTGTCTTACATAAACCTTTAATTTAGGTTGACAGAATCTGGTTAGCAGAACCCAGAGATTCTGACTTAGTCCCGTGCTTGCTCTATAATTCCATAGCTGCCCAGAATCTGTGCAGTCACAGAGTGATTCGGCCTGCTGGATTCGGAAAGGCCACACATTTGCAAGTTGTCTCTCACTGCCTTTACTTTTGGGGAGCACCGAATAACTCGATCCTTTTGATTAGGGCAAAAGTCCCTGAGAACTAGAGGGCAGACACAGTCCAGTATTGCTAAAGAGTATCAGAGATGGCCTTTTTCTCATTACTTCATCTTCCCTGAGAACAGCAGTGTTTGAAACATCGAAAGTGAGAGAGCATTTATTATCTTATCTACCTCTATTTTAGCAGTTCATTTGGACCTCGACCTTCCCGGGCTGTCATGTTCCAGATAAGGTCTTTGTGACACCAGGATTAAGAAAGATTGTAGCTATTTCACATCCTCCCAAGATAGTGAGACGTTGTCTGCACATATTTATCTTTTGTTCAAGTCTTCCTGTACTCAACTGTTGTCTAATTAAACACCATCCATACGCTGGGATCTGCTGACTCTCTGTTTGGCACATCTACAGCCTGTGGCCTCACATGCGATCTAAAGTTGACAGGCCTGCACAGCTCAGAAGATACTGGAAATACGAGGACTTGGTTTGGAAGGATGAAGGGGACTGAGAGAGAAAAAAGCAGGCTGCTCCGAGGGAGGGCTTAAAATCGTCTGCGAGCAGTTCAGCGGAAGAAACGTGGCAGTGGAATTTGGAATCTGAACTGTTTGTCAGGATTGACACAGACATTCTTATGGAAATTTATCAGTGAAAAGTTGTTTGCCATGAAGGGAGTCAGAAAAGCTACTATTATGATAGAATCTGGAAGAAGAACTTATACATAACTGTCATTATCCACATGGCTTAGGAGGAAAACCAGAGGATCCAGACAAAGAAACAATCAGTTTCTTGAATGGCAACGAGCCTGGATTTGACAACTCTCACCTTTAAGAAAGTCTCCCTATTTGAAACCTAAATTGCTTCTGTGCTTTGACTTCCATTCACTTGCCCCTTTGGGGTTTTATAAAGAAGCAGTGTTTATATAACGATTTGCATAAACGTGGCTCATGAAGGTAGCCAATCAGATTAGATCCCAAGGTATAATTAAGTGTAGTAACAACAGTTGGTCCATATCCATGGATGCATATGGATCATCATACCCATGGATAGCATTGTGATGAATCACCATCAGTTGTGAAGTGTGCTGCACATCATTTGTTACTAAAAATAAATTATGAAAGTTTGTGAACGATTTACCTATTTTTATATAGGGCATGCATCAATCACGATGCCATCACTTCTGTGCACTTCAGTGTTGTTGTTCAGGTGCCAGTGAAGTTACACTTAATGTGTAGACCTGTTGACCACTATCTATTCATATATTTGTAAAGCACCTACTTTGTGCAGGCCTCGTACCAGGCGATATATCATGCACACGACAGATGCAAGTTCTGGCCTCACGAAGCTTGCCAGGTAGCAGGAAAACACTGCTAAGCACTTTGAATAATATTGTCTGAACTTCACAACAGCACTAAGAGGCTCCATTTTTCCCCATTTGTATACATTTTTTTTTTTGGCAACTATGTTTAAAGCCCATTCTTTAAACAGGGCCTCCAAACACTTGGAAGTATGCATTCCTTACAGTGAAGAAAATTTAGGTTTATGTAAATTTAGTATGTATGTATATATTTAAGTATACATTTATGTATATATTTAAATAGTACATATATTTAAATAAGTATATATTTGTGTATGGATATACATTGTATATAAACATATACATATATTTATAACTTATATGTACATCATATGGATCTTCCCATATACTTCACCTTGGAGACCACTGCTTTGTACTAATCTACCACACAGCCTCCTGATTTTGTCTTTGTGTAGCAGGAATAATCCACCTTTAATCTCCCTTCACCTAACCACAGCTTTTGTTCTGGATGAGTGGGGATGGGAACCCCATCTATGAACCTGATCTAGAAAATATTTTTTTTTTACAAAATAAAAAGCACCGATTTTCGAGTTTGGACTAATCTTTCTACCACTACGGGTGTTTTGGCAGAGTTCCTTGCTCAGTTTCGTTTAGATTCCAAGGTAAGTCCTCCTGCTAGTTTGTAAATGCTGCTCATTTCTTTTGAGTTCTTTTCTGGCTGCACCTTAAGTACCCTAGCAAAATGTTGTCTGTTTCAACTCCCCACAGCACTCAGAAAGAACTGACTCCATTAGGAAATCTCCATCCTTTGGTGACAACTTTGTTGGAAAAAAGGAAGACTTTTTACCTCACTTGTGGAATAGGAATTACTCTCCTGTGGAAGCTAACTGTCCCAGACGCCGTAAGGAGGAAGGCAGGCTGCTCTGATGTCCCTAACCATGGGAGGCTAGGAACATGCAGCAGATTCATTGTCATGAATGAAGCAGCCAAGATGATGCCGGGGCTGTCACCCAGCCGTCTCTATAGTCACAGCGAAGGGGAAGGCTGAGAAACTGCATCAATACAAATGAGTCCTTCTACCTCTCTACCTACTGTGGTCCAAGTATCACCCAAATAGCCCAAACTAATTCTTTCCCTCTATGGAGATGCCTTTACTGAACCACCAGAAAAATGGCTGCAGGTTCCTCTTTGACCTGGCACTGCCAAGCCTCTGTTCCTTCAGACTGTGTGCTCGGTTCTTATCCACAGTCCTTGTTCCACATACACCCTGGCACAGCAGCCTAGAGGCTTCTGATCTAAGTTCTAATTCGAACCCAGTCACTAACAAAAAGAGGCTCTCTTGCTCCTCTACAAAAAGAAAGTACTGAAGTTAATTAACAACCTTCCAAGGTCCTTCTAGCCCTGGCACCTTTGACCCTGCACCCTTTCTTTTCCTGACCTTTCCTCTCTCTTCCCATCCTGGCCTTTTGGCATGAGGCAACTCATGACAGGAGGATTTGTTCTGAAAAACCACCTCTGGTTGTGACATTGTTGATCAGGGAGCAGCAAAGGGAAGCTTAACAGAGGGCTGAGTCCTTTACTTTCACAGGATGCAAGCACATACCCCATTTTCTAACATGTTTTCCATCTGACATTTCAAGTAACTATTCCCACGTTGATGCTTCTTCAAGTCAAGGTCTGTTTTTCACTCTTTGAAAGGAGCATAAACTGTGACAAATGCTCTCAGTTTAGGCATATGTGATGCACTAATTTACTAGTTGCTGGGATATATTAACAAACTTATTGTCCCCAAATGGAAATATAATGAACTTATCACCAAGCATGGGATGTTGACAATGTGAAAGAGATTAGATTTATTGGAGCCTTGGAGACCATCCTTAATTTTTAGTAGAACATTGCCTTTTATTTCCATCCTACGTGAATTTCAATTGCCTTCCCTCTAAAACCCTTTTTTAAGATGGTTGCAGTGGTTAGGACTTAAAACAAATTTTTTTAAGTGGGTGTATTAGTTAGAAATTGTGTTTGGCTATGACTAACAAAGACACAAAATACAGTGGCTAAAACATGATGGGGCTGTTCTCTCTCCTGCAGCCTGAAGCTGGGAGGGAGACGGTCCAGCCTGGTACAGTGGCTCCAAAATGCCCCCAGTGTCCCAGGCACCTTTATTTCTGCTCCTTTAGCTTTACTTCATGATTTCTATCCTTGAGGTTGTCTTTTCATTACAAGATGGTCACTGCAGCTCCAAACCTTACTTCTGAGTTCCAGGTAGAGAGAGAAATAAGAGGGAAGGGCAAACAGGCACACCCTCGTCAAGTCAGCTGAGAGGCCCACTCAACGACTTCTTATATTTCATTGACCGGAACTTAACCACATGTCTACTCTACCTCCATCTGCAAGGAAGCCTGGCACATGCAAATTTTGCTGGGTTCACTGACATTCCCCCTTAAAATTGGGGTTTCCTTAAAAAGAAAAAGGGACAGAGTGAATGCGGGGCAGGTAAATTTGGGGGATTGCTTTTCCTTCTAAAATTAATACGCATTTGTATTCATTTTAGGTAAATGTGAAAGCTGCGAAAAAGAAAAAAAATCATGGTAATTTTAACTACCCAAAGTGACCTCCAGTGTAATTGTATGCTTGTTTTTTTTAATCAATATTTGTATTTTTTCTGATTATATTTTTCTGATTATAAAAGGAAAGTCTATTCGTTGGGGAAACTTTGAGCAAACTATAGAGAATTGGAATCCTCATAATCCCATTACCCAGAGAAAATCACTATATAATTTTGTTGCATTTCCTGCCATTTTTATGTATATTTACATATTAATAATCATAGTGTGTGTGTGTTGGTGCCTTTTTTTCACTCTCTAAATAAAACAAATGAATTTACATATGATCCTACCTATCGTACCCTGCATGTCCCTCATAATACGGCATTCCAGATCATGGCTGCAAATCTCTTTGGAAGGTGCTTGAAGGAGGAGAGAAGGAAGAGCACAGGCTGGTTTTCTCCTGCTCTGCTTCTGGGAGACCATACGGCAAATCTGGCTGACTTCTCACTCTCACGCTATGACTATATCATATGCTCTCCTTTCTGTACTTTTCCATCTTAAAAAATGTCAAGTATACATGCCAAGAGTTAAAGTGATCCTTCAGGGAACATGAGTCGTCATGCCCATTCTTACTGCATGGCTCACAGGTAGATTTTGCTCTGACTTTTAAATTCATAGGCTCTCAAAGCTAGACAGGACCCTCACGGCCCACCTGTCCCAAACGCTCATGCAACAGCAAAGTGAAGCAGAAAGGAACAGTGCCCTACTCAAGATCACAGCTGGCATGGTCAGAACCAGAATCCAAGCCTCCCACATACCTTTCTAGTGATTTTTAACTCTATTTGAGATGTTTTGGATGATGCAACTAATTGGTAAACTTTAAGGGTATCATGACTCATCACAAAAATACACAACCGACCACAGGAAGTTGCTTAAGGCTTTAACTGAAGCCTCGAGATTTATAACTTGCTTAGGGTAGCATTTTTCAGATTGTCAGTGCCATTTAATATACCCAGATTTTCAGAGAAAACATACACTCAACAGAAAACCACTTTTTAAAATTCAGTGTTCACTTGCTATGAGCTCAGACCTTGCTAAGTGCCATAGAGGTCTGCTATAGATTTATAAAACTTGCAGCCTTATTGGGGGGGATAGAGAGACACATAAGCCAATATGGTGCATTTGTACAATGGAGCATCACACAACAGTAAAAGGGAATGATGCAAATCGGCATGGACTCCCGTGGAGATGCCCAGAAGAAAAATGCTGCTTGCAGAGGAATTTGATTGCATATATAGTATGATGTCTTCTCTGTTTACAAAAAAAATATTCATTCGCATGCCTATACTTTTTTTATGTAGTAGAAAATACGTAGGCAAATACACCCAAACTTTTAACAGTGGCTATTTAATGGAATGGAGTTTTAAAATGGGGAAATGCCATTTTTTAAAGGTTGTTTTACATACTTCCTTCTGTTTTCTAAATAGAATTATGTATATCAGTTTCCCCATCATATATTTTAAATAATCATTGCGTCTACCACAGAGGAGTTGTGACAGTTAAATGAGTTGCTATAAAAAAAAAAAAAAAACTGCTTTGCCAGGCACATACTAAGAGCTCAATAATCGTTAGCTGTGTTGGTGGTGATGATGATGGTGATGATGATGATGGTGATGATGATGATGATGATGATGAATACTCACATGCTGTTCCTGAGCACATATATTCATACAAGTTATTTATAGGGCAATTTGACCAGATATATATGCCAAAAGCTTTTAAAATTGGAAAACAATTTTATCTAGCAGTTCTATTTTCAGAAATTTCTAATACGGAAAAAATTGAGTAATTATATTTTAAAAATGTACAAAGATGAAAAAAGATCAAAATATTGACAATGACCTAAATGTTCAAAAATAGGAATTGTTCAATAAATTATGGTGTACCTTTACAATAGAATAGTATGCATTTTTTGTAGCAGTATATTCACTAACATGGTCATATGTTAACAAAATAATATTAAGTAAAAGAAGCTAATTTCCAAATAGCATATGCAATATGATTCCTTTATGGCACAAAAAAGTATTGTGTGTGTGTGTGTGTGTGTGTGTGTGTGTGTGTGTGTGTGTGTCTAAAAGCACATGCACTTACATATGAACAGTATTGAACCCTGGGCAAGTGTAAAATTTTTCTTCTTTATACATAGGTGTAGTTTCTAATTTTTCTACAATGAATATTTATTACTTGTGCAAGTATTTAAAAGAAAGGCAAAGGGCCTTTGAGGGAGTGTTTTATAACAGCCTCAAGATTTATAACTTGCTTAGGGTACCATGCCACAGAGTGGCCTTGGGATGCCTCTGCCTGGAAGCTAGAAGAGATGCTAGTGCTTCCAGCCTCCAAGGATCAAGTGGGCATATTTTTTTCAGTCTCTACTATAGACTCAGCAGACTGAGTTGGACTAATGCCCTGGCCTGACTCAGGAGACAGACTTTTGGATGTTGACTGAAAGCCAAAAAGGGAAATAGAAATAGATGAGCAAAATCAGGTCATGCCATTGCAATCAGCAAGCCCCAAAACATATCTAGTTCTTATGGTGACCATTCCTCCAGGTTTGCATGGAACAGACCCAGTTTATGTCTCTTCTTTCAGCATAACTATAACACTCCTTTCATCTTTGATCACCCTACCCATTTGGGGTTTGCTTATTTGTTTCATTATTTGCTTAAATTTGTTCCTCTAGCTGCTGTATTTCCTGAACATTTAAGTCAGTTACAGGCTCAGTTTAGGTTCAACTTCTTTTTAGGAAAGATTATTTATGGATGGTTCTGTTTGCTGTATATTGCTCCACGCCTTCAAACGTTGTTTAGTTTTTTCCATTTTTAGTGATATAAAATTGATGTGTGTATTCATGTGATATCAGCATGATCAAGCCATTGCAAAGTTCTTTATCAACCTTTCATCTCATGGTTTCATCCACTGTTGGTCACTGTCTGAATTATTGCATTAGAGGTTAGAAAATATTTCCAGCTTTATCATTCCTTCCACATTTAGTGACTGGAATTCTTTTGTAGAAAAGAATGTCTCTCATAATTAGGGCTCAGTTACTCTCAGTGTAGTTTATACAGGAAGGACAGAATAAATGCTTAGCTCTTTCTTTTTAATGATCAATTTTCAAAGTAAGGAGTTGAAACCCTAGTTACTTTCACTAGGGTCCAGGGTTTTAGTTGTTGTCGTTGTACTATTTTTTGAAATTTTTATTTGCTTGTTTTTTGTGTGTGGGGGGAAATTTCTTTTTAAAAAGGCTTGAGATCATTAAGAATTCATTGAGTTCTTACATGTTAACTGTAAATACATTTATAAAACAAGTTATCCTAGTAAACTCGGAGCTGTCTGTATTAGTGTGTAGCTGGCAAGTCCAAAAATCTGCAGGGCAGGCAGACTAACTGGGGACCCAGAGAAAAGTTGATGTTGCACCTTGAGTCTAAAGGCTTTTGGAGGCAGGATTCCCTCTTGATAAGGAGACCTAAGTCTTTTTCTCTTAAGGCCTTCAACTGATTGGATGAAGCCCACCCACATTATGGAGGGCAATCTGCTTTTCTCAAAGTCTACTGATTTAAATGTTAATCTCATCCAAAAAATACCTTCACAGTAATATCTAGACCGATGTTTGACCAAATAGGTTGGTACCATGGCCTAGCCAAGTTGATACATAAAATTAGCCATCACATTATCTTTATATTTAAAAAAAAACTAACAATACAAATAGGACATGCAAAGTAAGTGATAGAATCCATGCTTACTTTGGTGTTCAAAGATGCAAAAGAATTCTTAGGCTGAACCAAACAAGAAAGGTTTGAATTAGTAATTTCTGTATGTTTTGCTGGCTTAGGTTCTAGACTTTGCATTGGCAAAAATGACTCCAGTCCTGCCACATCTCATGAAACCTTGTGTAATTTACATGAGTTCACCGAGTTTCAGAGTCTTCATCTGAAAAGCAAGGATAATAACAGCTGTCCTACCTACCATTATATTTTGTTATGACAGCTAAATGAACTGTGTATATTAAAGTACTTTTAAAACTCTACATATTACACAAATATAAGGTGTTATTAGACTACTTTTTGTTAAGGATCAGTGAATCACAAAGTGTTTAGCAAATGCGCCTTCACGCTATAGCTATGAGTACAATGCTACATTATGGTGTTCAATGACTTTTTCTTCATTTGAGAGGACATCACTTTTAGGCCCTACATTTTAAGAAGAGAGAAAGTTGTCACTCTCCTAAGGGAAAAAGAATCAGAGTACTAATTTTCCATATGAATGCCTTCATCTATAAATTCATGTTTCCTCCAGTGTCCCAAATTCTCTATGTCAACAATGTAGACTTGGCAAATGCAAAGGATAAATAACTGGCTGGCTCAATTCATTCATTTAGCCAATTTAATAAGCATTTATCAAACACCTGTTGTTAAGTGAGACACTATGCCAGCTACTAGTGGAGACAGAGAAATGAATCAAATCCAGATTATGCTCTCAAGCTATTTATAGGTTATTAAGAGGAAGAGGCTATAATTAAAAAGAAAAACCTATAATACAGTATTGAAATCAAACTATACAATGAGAGAGAGAACAGTAATATCCAAAGGAAGTTATGAGAAGAAGAGATCAGTTTCAGCTGAAGTTTCCAGACAGATTCTTGGAAGAGGTGACACTAAGCCAGACTGAAGAACAGAAATAGATTTGGACCTGTGAGGTGGAGCAGAGGAGCATATGGAATGGAGAGGGAACATTGTAGACATGGGGGGGAATACAGGTACTTGAAGAGAAGTCGGATGCTTGGATATGTGCTATTTGTGGCAACTGACAAATTCTCTTCTTTACCTCTAACTTCTTTCTTGACAATTTTGGAAAGAACATCAAAATTCATCTAACATTGAGATGGCAAAAAGAGTTCCTCTGTCTACTCACCACCTGCAATTAATGGGTAGCAGAAGTTCCCATCTGGTTGGTCAGCTCACGGAGGTTATTGTCAAATTCTTACTCAATAGATTATAAGTTTGTTATGATTATAATGCTTTCCAACTCTAACTCTCTATGATTCTCAGAAGCCAAATCTTGTTGAAAAGTTTTTCCATTTTGGGTATAAATCTTTCTTAGCTAGAAGACCCATGGCTATGCTTTCTAAACAGAAAATACAGAACTTAATTTAGCCCCCTTGATGATTCAGAGTCATTCTCAGAAACAGAAGGGATCAGAGTGTGCTGCATCACAGCATTACCAGGATCCATGGAGGCACAAATAATTATTTATCCCTAAATTCAGTGGCTCCAGATTACTCTGGGTTTTTTTTTCATTCATTTTTTTTCCCCCTGCCTTATTTTTGGGAATTTGGCACTCAGATTTTGATGCATGTCTATCTATTTTGTCTCATGTTTTTTTTTTTTTTTTTTTTGCTTGCTGCTTCTATTCTACATGAGGCTTGGAAATTAGATAAACAAGTTTTGTTAGAATTACACATAAAATAAGAATATAAGCACTGAGTAAGGGTCTAAGAGGATCACCTACCTGTAAAGTATCTTGAGACTTAGTGCCATCTGGTCTGGCTGTTTGGCTGTTTAATTAAAGGTGTGTGTGTGTGTGTGTGTGTGTGTGTGTGTGTGTGTGTGTGTGTGTGTGTGTGAGGGTTGGAGGAATTGAGAGAGAGAGAGAGAGAGAGAGAGAGAGAGAGAATATGTCTGCATATGTATATGTGCTTTTCCCCTCTGTTTTTTTTTTTTATTGCAAGAGTGTGACAGCTAAGTTCAAGATAAGTAAAATGTGACAGTCTATAAGATGACTAGAAAAATTGGGAAGCATAGAAAAATCTAAGATAAGAAGAAATTTTGTAGCCTTGCATATAAGAGATAATTGTGGTTGCCCCTGCTGTTATGCAAACCCTGTGATGATTATAAGGTAGTATAAGGAGTAGCCATTATCTCTGAGAAACAGCAGTTACATGATTAGTCCAAATGCCCACGGGCCAATGTAAAGAAAATGATGGTTAGACTTGCGGTCTCCTTATCTCAAATCAGAGTTCCTTGAACTACTGTGAAACACTACCCACATGATAATTATTATTAGAAATCAAAATAAATCCTGCACCTCTGCACTTCTACACCACATTGAGAGTACATTTAACCAAAGGATGTGGGTTTGGAGTAAGTCAGTGCATCTCCAAAATCAACCAATGAGCATGCTAAACAGAATCAGCAAGAGAGTTTGCCAAAAATAGGGAAACTTGGGTACCGTTATCAAGAGTTTGTTTTAGCAGATCTGACACTGGGACCGAATGAACGTTTAGGAGAGATGTCCATCTTTAAATACGTAAGCATCCAACTCCCTTGCAACTACAATATGATTATAGTATCAGGTTTTGATTTTATGGAGAAACCCAAAATGTCTTTGTGCTCCCAAGCATTTAGTATTCAAGCCTGGGGCTTTAGATAGTCAGAAGGTCATTGCATTTTTTCAGAGCATACTCTTTGTCTTGTCCCTGCCTTTCCTGTTCGGTTCTCTGTGTACTTCTCACCCCCTTCATCCAAGCCTGTGCCAAAATAACAGAATATTTAGGCATGCATGAGATCCGACTTAATTTCTTTCTGTTCTACCTCTACTTAGGGTGCTCAGCTGGAAAGTGGTCACAAGGTTACTACAGGGACATTCTAACTAGCCAGGCCCTTCCTCTTGGGAAGTTTGAGGCTTTTCCCACAGTGATCATATTCTGAAAGCAGTCAAATGGTGAAAAATAATGCTAATAGTAAAAACAGTGAAGGCGATCCAGCTACAAACTCTAACTACTCTGCACTGCAGGGTTGAAGGCACACCCACCGCATTGGATACCAGCAGCCACAGGGCGCTTACTGAGAGGACACACAGGGACAAGTGTTTCCGTCCACCTCACCTTATGCAATACTCATGACAGTCCTAAGATGGAGATACTATTATCTCTATTTTATACTCAATGAAAGTAAGGCCGAGAAGTAATTTCTACAAGTTTATACAGCTAGAAAGAAGCAAAGCTGGGTTCAAAATGAGTGTCACAGGTGCAGGGTCTGACTCTCAGCCTGTGGGCTTTATTGGCACACAACCAGATTTGAATACACAATCAGATGTAGCAAACATTCTGAGGCTGGCGTGTGGTCCTAAGCAATGCTATTGGGAAGGCAGGCTCCTTTCTTACCTTGAGGGCATAGTAGGGACAGTGAACCCTGTAGGAACACTGGCTAGAAGCTTTGTTTATGCATCAAAAGGCCAAGAAATTCTTTGTTCTTTGAAGTCAGTGTCAGGATATGCTGCTGATTCAATACCTGGAAGAAACTTGGGGGTCCTGTTGTCCCACTGGGAATGCAGAGAGCCATCTCCATATGAGAGATGGAGCACTACAGAATGCAGGGGAAGTCGCAGAGAAGAAGACTTCCCATGGGTCTGCAGATACCACTAACCACCTTTAGTCAACTCTACCTGAGGACTTATTTGTACAATTATCCAGAGAAAGCCTGAGTTCCACTGAGGAAATGCAAAGAGAAGTGTGTATAGGAAAGACGGTTGCTACCAGGGCCTGGAAAATACTTGGTGATCATTTCCAACCCACACCCTACCTCTTATTCGCTGACAGAGTCCCATCTCCCATTGTTGAGACTAAAAATATCAGATAGTTTCCCAGTCTCCCTTGTATCTAAGATATGGAAACATGACTCATCCCTTCATGAAGCATTGGAATGGCTTTCCTTTCTAAAGAAAAGAAGAAGGAAGGAAGGCAGGAAGGAAGGCAGGAAGGCAGGAAGGAAGGAAGGGAGGGAGGGAGAGAAAACGAAAAACATTGTATGTCCACAAAAATGGCCCTCTCCTTCATCACTTGCCAGGCACTTGGCAAACACTACCTTCTTTTAATTTCATAATAACTATATAAAGTGGTTAATAATATAGTCCTTATTTTAGAGATGAGAAGACTGAGGCTTAGAGATATGAACAACTTGACCAAGAATATATCTAGCAAATGGTAGAACCGAGATTTGAAGCCAGATCTGTATGACTCCTGTTACAGGTTGAACTGCAAATCCCTGAAAAGGTATGTTGAGGTCCTAATCCCCAGGACCTCACAATGGGACCTAATCTGGAAATTGGGTCTCTACAGAGATAATCGAGTTAAAATAAGGTCATTAGGGTGGGCCCTAACCCAACATAGTTGAAGTCCTTATAAAAGGGGGAAACTTGAACACAGAGGTAGACACACGCAGAGGGAAAATGATATGGAGACATACTAGGAGAAGACAGCCGTGTGAAGTGGGGCATCTACAAGCCAGAGAATGCCAAGAATTGAGGGCAAGCAACAGAAGCTAGCGAGGCAAAGGATTCACCCCTAGCACCATCAGAGAGCCCATGGCCCTGCTAACACCTTGACTTCAGACCTCCAGCCTCCAGAACTGCAATACATTTCTGTTATTTTAAATCACTCGGTTTTAGGTACTTTGTTATGGCAGCCCCAGGAGACTAATACACTCCCAAACTCTTAAACGTTATTATAATGCCTCTGCATTAAAGATGCAGATTTAGAAAGGTTTGGCTGGGAATGTTACTGGAATGGCAGAGACAATCCTAGACAACAGTGGTGACTGCATGAAGGCACAAACGTAGGGCTAAGCAGATCATGTGTTAGCCCAATGGGAGATTGTAGTGGAGACCATCATGAACTCAATCGGCATTTATCAAACTAAAAGTATCGTCATAGGTGCTTCACACACAAGGCTCCCAACACACTGCAAGGTTGGTGTCTCTACTCCCATTCTACAGGTGATGAGACTGGCCCAAGTCCCACAGCTAATGAAGAAAAACAAGCCTTCCAACCTACAGCTTCTGACAAGCCCCACTGTTTTTTCTGGTTCCTGTGATTTATTCCCACAGGAAACTATTTTCAGGGACATTGCCTCAGGATGTGGGCAGATATTAGAAGGAACACTGTGTAAGGACATATTTGCCTTATGTTTTGCACTTCTATGTGTCATTGGCTCTCTGACGATTCAGGAGTAGGTTTTCAGTTTTAGACTTTTTTTAAAAGACTTAAATTGGTCAGTGTGATCAGTTTCAGTTTCTCTCTCAGCTGTCTCGGAACACCCAATGGCATCTCCTGAGGGCCTCACTTCCCCCTTCTGTTTTTGTGCATTCTACTGCAGCAGAGCTAATAATTGCAACTAATTAACTTAAGAATTGCCTTGAGATAAAAACTAAAGTGCTTACATGAAGGAATTCCGTAGGTCGGATTTAGGCAGAACGTGGTTCTTAAGATGAAAGCTCTGTATGTCAACTGTAATTAAAAAATAACAAATATATTAAAAGTCCTTGTAAAAAAAAAAAAAAAAAAAGATGAAAACTCTGAACTTGGCTTCCAGCCTTTGGACTCTCTGATATGATCATGACTGCAATCTTGACGCCCTTGATTTTTCAGTTGAGCAGACCCATGGGTGCTTCCTGTACTACTTGGGAGAACTACATCAAGAGAAAGCCCTCGTCACCTTTCCACAGGTTGGGGACAGAAAGCAACATCGGTGTCACGGATCAGGCACTACAAATCATCTAACTTAGAGCCACTCTGGAATGAAGAAAATGGAAAGTATGAATTTGAGTCACAAGTTCCAAGATGGTGAACTCCAAAAGGGAAGAAATATTATGTCTGGAATTGCCTTTACCCATCATTTAGCTCACCCTTCCAGAGAAATTTTTGTAACTACCTTTATCATGGTACCCTGCTTAGTAATCTCCAAACTCTTGTATCTAGCATCTAAGAAGCTGGCCCTGATGTCTTTTGAATCAGACTCCTAACCACTCTTCTATCAACACCTCCAATCTGTTAAAAAACAAAATTAAAATGAGTAAATCTGAAGATTTGGTTGGCCTTATTAAGCAATGCATGAATCAGGGAGCATCCCATCTAGCAACTAGAAGTGCATTTTGAGGGGTTGTACAAAATGGAAGGATTTTTATGGGAAGCAGGGTGGGGCAAGGGAGCTGTTAGTGAAGGAAAAGAATTATTTTGGGTCTGGGACACCTTTTCTTTTTGGGGGACAGAAAGGGAAGGGTTTTTATCATGCAGATTGTCTCTTCTTTGGAGTGGGGAGGAGGGGATGGAGAGGCCTGGGTGACAGATTACCTTATAGTGCTGGACATAAAATTCCAGACTGATGGGTTAAGATTACATTTCTGGGAAAGGATGAAATAGCAGTTAGGTCAAATATTAAATCTAAAGTTGGTATCATGAGCTTTTACATGAGCAATGCCATTTGGGGCCTGTAGTTTTTTCATTAACAATTCTAACTGAATGTCTTCAAAATATGTTTGGCCCTTTCTTATCTTTGTGTCTCCTTGATCAAAGGACCTCCCCAGCAAAATCTCATTATAGCCTAACATCCGTGAAAGGGGACCAACCCATTCTCTAGTCCTCTGGGTCTAAATAACTATGCGGTGCCAGCTTTATCAGGACCACCTACGGTGCTTATTAGAGATTATTCAGCTCTATTTCCAGATGATTTTGATGCACAGCCAGGTTTGGGAACCCCAAAGAGCCCAAACTCACTCACCCAAGGCAGGACTTTCTTCTGTACCATCCTAAGACATGGAAATCAGCATCCATTTGAGCACCCTCTACAGTATTGAATTCTGTCTTTAAACAATGCTGATTGTCAAAATTTCTGCCAAGTGTTGAGGCAGTATTATATTCTCCCCAAATCCTCCTTCCTGACCTAATCCGGCTATGTGAACCTACCCAGGATAAGCCCAATATCTCTTCCCAATAGCAGTTGTTCAACTATCTAAAGAGAGATATCAACTCCCCTTCATTCCCCTCACAGCTGCCCTCATTCCTAAGACTTCAAATTTTCTGGCTAAACAACCCTAATTCCTTCAAGTGTAAATCATAATTTATCCTCCTCATCATAATCCTTGCCATAACTCCATGAGATAGGTACTGTTAATTATTTCCACTGTATAGATGAGGAAACTGAAACTGTGGGAGGTTAAGTACCTTCCCCAAGGTCATACAGTAAGTATCAGCTTGGACTTGCACAAGTCTATCTGACTTCAAAGTGTATGGCCTTAACCACTTTGCTAGACTGACACCAATTTGTTCACTCTTCTTTGGACAGTCTCCAATTTTAATGTCTCTCGGATAAATGTGATATCAAGAATGAAACACAGTGTTTGTGAAACATGTCTGCCCAGAACAGAGCATAAGAGTTCTCTAACAACTATGGCCTACTACTGTTAACACAGCCCAAGATAATCTGGGTATTTCCTGGCAGCTCCATCACACGGTTAACTAATAGCAATTAAAACTCCTGGTCTATTTTCACATCAACTGCTATAAAGTCAGGTATTATTTATGTTTTATTAAATACCTATCATGTGCAAATCAAAGAACTATGAGCTATGGATACAGGCCTAGATTCCGTGTTTGGTAAGGCACACCCTGCTATCAAAAGAGCAAGGACAAAGAGGGAAGAATGCTGAGTGGAAGAAATGATATAACTAGTCCCCAACAATATCATTGGCACTATAAAATTTAACTCTATGGCTGATGTTACTTTGTGACTATGTAATACCTGTTGGCTAAGCAGAAGGGCAGGTCAGATGCTTAAACCCTGTATGTCTTATCCTGTACTTATAAATGTAATTTATTTTAACCTTAAGAACTTTCCTTCTATTTGTGCTTATTGTATCTTCTGTATTTATCTTGTGAGTGTTGGTCCATTTTTAAAATTTTTAAAAGTGTTTTGTTGTTTAACTTGATTTTGTAGGAATCGGATTCTAAAATAGCAACACTCCCAGCTCTGACCCTCCTATAAATGGAATTAACATGCCTTCTATATCACTGATTAAATCATTAAGTGAGAATTGACCCCAGACAGGTAGCATTGCCATAGAGGTACAAGCTCAATCTGGGAAAGGCCAATGGCTAGCTTGTTCATCCCTGACGCTCCAGAACACAGTGCAGTGCCTGGCATGGAGCGAATGCTATGTCAAGCCTTGTATAAAACAATTGATTAATTAAGATCCTTGTCCAGTTCCAAACCATGGAATATTGCAATATCCTAGCAGAAAAGGACCTTAAAGTCACTTATCTCAATATCTTGCTTTCATAGAATCAGAAAATGAAACCCAAAGAGGAACAATTATTTACCTCAAATCACCTCTTAGGGAAAACAAAACAAAACAAAACAAAAACAGATCAATGGCCTAGGCCTCCTATTTCCTAATGCAAAGCACTTTCTGCCACACCAAGCACTGGAATCAACACTCTCCTCTTATACTATTTCCCCCTCCCTCCATAATTATACTATTATTATCTAGCCTAGGGGATTCTGACTCAGAGGCCAAATGCTCTTGGGTGAATGAAGATAAATCGCTTCTTAGGTACTAAATTTGTTATAATAAGGGAAAGATTTTTAACAGAGAGTTCCAGAAAGTAGCTCTGTTTCCTAGAGGAAGGGATAAAAAAAAAAAAAAGTCTTTCATCACACAGCAGTTGGCAGCCAAAGTAGTTCTCCATGGTTCTAGACCACATCAGAGTCCCATCTGGCCTTGACTTGTTACAAACTCTGCTATCCAAACCACACGATTATTAAATACTATAGATTGTTGAGTACCTACCAAGTGCCAGCTCCCCATACTGGTGCTTTACATTCTTTCTTTAAAATCCTCATGACAACCCTGCATGCTAACTTTTATGAGCTCATTTTGCAGATAAAGAAATAAAGATCTGCAGAGGTTAAATAACTTTTCCAAGGTAATAAATGGAGAAGCCAATATTGCAACCCATGTCTATCCATCTAAATCCTTAATTTAATTCAAGGCCATACACTTTCCTCAATGCCAGACTTCTTGACCCACAATCTGTCCTAAATTATTTCAAGTTTGACGTCAACTAGCCCCCAAACAAGTTACTCAGAAAAATATGAATTTGGCTGCCACCCATACCTACAGCCTTTCCCATCTGCTACTGCAGACCAATCTCCCCACAGATTCCTAATGTAGCCTGCATTTGCATCCTTCTTTTGTAAGGATTCTGCCCTAAATTGTTGTATTTACTTAACCATATTATAGAATCAAAAACAATGTGACTTCAAGAATACACTTAACTCATTCAATTCTACCAGAGCCGGGAGGTTTCTTTTTCCCTCATTAAAGAAATGAAGATCATAAAAATAAACAAGTTATATTTTTCTGGATACCCATAGAATATACAGTATGATTAAACATACAGTACAATTTTTACCAGTACCATACCTTGACCAATGGAGCAAACTAGCCACTGCACTGTACAGGATAATTTTTACATAAATGAATAATTTATTGATTTTCTTGTTTGCTGTGGTATAATGTACATAGAGTAAAGGCACCCTTTTAAGATGGACAGTTCTATGAACTTGGATTATACACTTGTTATTATGGACTAATTTGTGAACCTTAAAGTCCTAACCCTCAATATGACTATACTTGGAGATGGAACCTCTTAGGAGGTAATTATGGTTCAATGAGGTCATAAGGGTGGGACTCTAATACTATAGAACTGGTGTCCTTACAGCAGCGTGCACACATAGAGGAAAGGCCATGTAAGGAAACAGCAAATTGTGGCCATTTGCAAGCCAGGATAAGAGGCCTCAGAAGAAACCAAACCTGCCAGCACTTTGGACTTCCAGCCTCCAGAAGTAGTAGTAGTAGTAGTAGTAGTAGTAGTAGTAGTAGTAGTAGTAGTAGTAGTAGTAGTAGTAGTAGTAGCAGCAGCAGCAGCAGCAACAATAATAATAGTGTAGTAATAAAAGTAATAATTCAAGAAATCTTTTTGAGCAATTACTATATTCTAGGCACTTTTTAAAAACCCTACATATAGAGAAATGATTTTAAATAACAGTTCCTACAGAGAAACATAGCAATGAAATAATTATATAAATATGATTGTGATCATCCTAAACTTTTAAAGAACTAAGGGGCATGGGAATTTCTAATAGGAGGGCCCAACCTCATCTTGAGACTCAGGACAGCTTCTCTGAACTGGGGACACTTAAGCTAACTTTCTGTCCCTTGAGCTCAGACTCATAAAAGACGCCTATAAACCACATATATGTGATGTACAAGATGGATTTTGCATCTTTTTTCAGAAGGAAGTCTAAACAAAAGAAATATAAGACTAAGCTGCAGAATACTGGATCCAATGACTGCTTTGAAGAGATAAGTCAAACCCAAGTGACGTAGAGATGAGTAGAGCTACACAGCTCATTTAAAACTGGAATCATCAATAGTGTGAGTCAACTTCTGATGTCATGCAAGTGGATGTCATCATCAGCACATCAGCAACAGAATAAGTATTAATTAAGGTCCTGTGACTGCATTGTGACTATAAGTCTGTTTTCTTGCTTGGACAGAGGAGCAGTTAGAGACAGTAAGTAATAGAATCCCCAGACACAGGATGAGTCATTACTCTCAGCTTACTATTAAATCGTACCCAGGGGAAAAAAGTCCAAGTTCAAGATGCAAATTAATGTCCTCAAACTGACTAAGCAGTTTACACTGCACTAATTTCAATTTCATATTAAGTAAGAAGGAGGAACAAGAGAGTAAAATACATAATTTAAAAACAGGGAGCACATACCCAAGTTTGGGGAGCAAGCGATTCCAACTCTCGAATCCCGCTAGTCTCAGGAACAAGCACAGTTTTGTGGGTTAATGGTTTAGACAAATATCTATCCCTTTAGTGAGAAAGCCAGATAAAGATCTTGAGAACTGTCAACAGATTTTTTTCTTAATGCAAACCTATGTAAACACCTTTCTTCATTTTTAGAGAGCATTTACATATTTTCTAATAATGCAGACTTATTTGAAAACTGGTTTATCTTCCCCCAATCTACTCCTACCTATAAACCAATCTCTTAAAAGTCTGTGTCCTTGTGTTGGAGGAAAACATTACATTATAACTGCTTACTGATTTGCAGTTTGTCTGACTCAGGAAGCTGAAAATCTCAAACTGCTATGTACCATTCACCAAAATGCTTGATGTTTATTGGTACCTAAAAGAATAAAGGTCATGGCTTATTCAAATGTATTTTGAAAGCCTCTTAGTTAGCCTTTTTAATGTATTGACATGAGTGGAGATTTAATTTCAAAGGTGACTAGAAAGTAATGAAAGTTATCTTTCAGCCTCAAGGAGTAAAACTTTCATAATTATGTTTTCATCTTACCACCTTATTGTTTGAATATGATTCACAGTAACAGATATTTAATGAGGCTTCCTGCTATATTCAAGAGAGAAACAAAAATTAACAAAACACATATTTAAAGAGCCACAGTTCTTAACCTCAAGTCCTTAAATGGACTTCTAGCATTGATTTAATAACCATAATTGTCATTAAATACCCATATCCCATATCTACATTGGGCCCACAATTTCCATCAGATTCTCAAAGGCATCTGTGGCTTCAGGAAATTTAAGAAATTTAAACTGTCCTAATTGTGGCATAAGTCATATATAAACACTGAATAATAAATTGTTAAAGGTGAAATAGTATTAAAAGTCATCTAGTCTGAAATCAGGCTTCTTCAATTTTCAATGAGAAAACTGAGGCACAGCAAGGAAAAATGACCTGTTCCTAGTGCCAGATAGAATTCAAAAAATGGGCCACATCCCTCATTCTGAAACTAACTGTAGATATGACAAGGGTAGAGTTGACAAGGATAGGGTAAGGTAATTAACAGGAAAAAAAAATTACAAGGGGAAAGGGGAAAGACTACCTGATGAGGAAATAAGGGATTTTGAGACATAGAATTAGTAAGGCTAAGGTGACAGTAGATGGGTTCATCTGGGGAGAAGAAACTTAGAAAAAATAAAGTTAGGAATGTATAAATTCTGTTTGACTGAGAGAGAGAGAAGAGAGAGAGAGAGAGAGAGAGTGGGGGGGGGGGGTGGAGCAATAGAAGGAGCTGGAAGTAGAAAGATAGGTGATGGCCCAAATATGAAATGGCATCAAGATATGATGAGAATTTATCCTCCATACATGACACAAATTAAAGAAACCATGAAGCAACATATATTCCCTGTCAAGTTTCCAAAGACTTCTTTAAATGCTCATACATACTCAGCATTGGCAGACTCATAAAAACCGCTGGTGAGATTGTAAATTGGTACGACCTCTTTGGAGAGCAATTTGAGAACCAGTATCAAAATGCTTTGAAAAGTGCATAGCTTTTGACTGGGCAATACCTCTTCTAGGAATTTATTCTAAGTAAACAATAACGAATGTGCTTAGAGATTTCTCTCTGAGACTGTCCACTGCAGTGTTTGTTCTAGTAATGTGTAATTGGCAATCAGCTAATCTGACACATGGGGGATAAGTTAAATAAATGAGGGTATTTCCTCAAGATGGAAAAACACATGATTAGATATAGTTAGAAGAATAGCTAATGGGAAGATGTTCATGATAAACTGTGAAAAATTTAAATTTGTTTGACTATTTTACCTTCCCTATTATGTTTTTCTCAAATGAGATGCCAGAGATATTGAACTTCCCATGTGCCTTATCTGTATAGAAAGCCCATGTTACATTTTTAGAAAAAAAAGCAAGTTGTAAAGCAGTAAATATACTATCACCATTAGTGTAAAAAGGCAATATAATACATATATACAGACTAAAAAGAGATTCATCAAAAAGTTAATAGTGGTTATCCTCGATTGTGAAATTAACATTTAAAAAATTTCCCTTCTATCTTTATGTTTTCTAGGTTAAAAAAAAAATAACAGGTGATCCTTTTAAAAGTAAAACAAAGCAGGTGTTGTTTTTAAAAAGAAGGTAATCGCTGAAGGTTGTTTCTTTTTTAGTGAGGAAGTTAACTTAGCCAAGACAATTTCCAATCTCGGCAGTTCTCTCTCTTTGGCAATGCATATTAAAATGTCCCATGTCACTTCCCTTTCTCAGTCCTTCCAATATTTTTAGAAGACTTGTTTTGTCTGGGATAATTTGTTTAGAGGCTTTTACCTCTTAGTACTTCCTTTCTTTGTAAGCATTGCTATAAACCAGCTTTTGGAATAAGAATATTCCAAAGACTCCTACCAACCATAGATCAAAATCTATTTCCTAGGAAAGTTACTTCTGGTGTTGTCAAAATTTCCATCGCTGACGAGATGACATTGAGTGATCAGCTAGTTATGACTTTTCCACCAGAGAGAAGAGGAAGTAGGCTTGGCTCTAATTTGTCCTTCTGTCCTTTCAGCCTGGTTGCTTTTGTACAGGGAACTGATGGGGTCAAACCAGGAGGCAAATTCCCATGATGCCATGTGGACAGATATTTCCTAGAAAATCATGGTTCTGCTACTAACTCTCAAAAGGGAAAAACTGTAGCTTACTCCAGATAGCACTCAGTGAAGATCCATCCAATTGCTATGCATAAATAGTCTTATCCAATTGCTCTGAACATCTACAGAGTTTACTGTTAAAACCTGGGGATCTACCAAAACAGTAGACTGGATATATTATGGTATATTCATACTTGGAGAAGGAGGAGGGAGTGAGGGTTCCCGGGGAGCTGGTAATGTTCTGTTTCTTTTTCTTGGTACAAATAAGGGTGTTCCATATCTAAAAATACATTCAGTGTACATACGTGCCCTTTTTGGTATATTTGATATGCTTCAATAAAAAACAACAACCACCACCTTGGGACTACTACTGCCATTCTCAGAGCAAAGATCCTTAGTTGGACCAACACTGAACTTGCCAAAAGACTTGTAAGAGAGGCTCTAGAGAATTTACCTTCTCTCTTCTGGCTTTTGGTGGCTCCCAGAGTTCTTGGCTTATGGCCATGTCACTCCAATTGCTGCCTCTGTGGTCCCATTGTCTCCTCCTCTTCGTTCTTAAAACTCCCTCTCTTGTGATTGCATTTAGGGCCCATCCAGATAATCTGGGATAAGTTCCTACTCTCAAGATCCTGAAAGTAGTCATATCATTTGCTGTATAAAGTACCAGTCAATCTTTTACCTCATAAAGTAATAGTCATAGTTTCTGGAGATTAGGACATGTACATATCTTTGAAGGTGGAGTGGGCATCACAAGCCAGCTACAAGTATCAATTATCACTCCACCCCAAATATGCCCTTACGTTATTTTCAGGTATTTCATCTCCAGATCCCCATCCCACCATACCTTTTGTTTCTTTTATTTCTCTTTTATACTATACGCAATAAGAGATGGTTGCAGAGAGTGGAACATTATTCAATGAATATTGGTATCAAACAAAACTTCTAGAAATCCTTTAGTAAGAGTATCCTGGGCACTTCCCTTATAATGCAAAGGTTGGAAAATCAACCAGACATCAGCTGATCTGTAAAGCAACAAAAGAGTACACTCAGCTAGGCCCTCCTCTGCACCAGTCTGTTTTATGACCCTGGTTGGGTAATTCTCTCCAGCCATCTGGGTACTGGCTCTCTAAAAAGAGGGGCCTTGTACACTAGAACTCTTCCAGAACTCTTATACCATGTACATTCTACAAGAAGAATTTGTAGGGAAGGAAAATAAATTATTTTCCTCTATCCATCTTAGGTTCATTGGCTGGGGCCCTGAAAATGAGACTGGTAAAAGATTAACAAGAGAAAAACAAACAGAAGTTTAACATGTGCATCAGCATATACACGGAGTATTCAGTGATAAGTAGCTCAACTAGCAGTTAGAATCTAGGCTTAAATAGCATCTTGACAAAAGAACAATAAATTTGTAGAGAAGTGACAAGACCAAGAAAAAGGACTTTGAGTTTTTAAGGGCAGCAAATGTAGGAAGGTAAATATGTGGGGAAACGATGGAAAATAAGAGCTAATTAGTAAGGTGTGCTATGCAGATACCCCTGGTGCCATCTAGGAACTGGTATGAATCTGGAGTTGTGCCCACTGATGAAGAATCATCCTGAATCTTAACTACTAGGCCACCAGAGTGCACAAGAAGAAAAGCTTCCTTTTAATCCATAAAGCTATATGCACCCTGATGTTCATTGCAGTTTATTCACGGTGGCCAAGACATGGAAACAACCAAAGGGCCTTCGATAGATGATTGGATAAAGCTGTGGGACACATATACAATGGCATATTACTGAGCCATAAGAAGAGATGAAATACTGCCATTTGCGACAACATTGATGGATTCTTGAGATTATGCTAAGCTGAATAATTCAGACAGAAAAGGTTGGAAACCATATGATTTTACTCAGATGTGGGATATGGTGATGGAAGGAAATTTAACTTTGGATGGTGAACACATAGAGCAAATACATATGATGTATTATTGAATTGTATACTTGAAGTCTATATTTTTTTTATTAACCAACATCACGCCACTAAATTTAATAAAAATAAATAAATCCTAGAGCTTTTAAATCCTACAATTCCAAGAAATAAAATGAGAGCCAAATAAAAAAGAAGAAGAAGAAGTCTACACAGCCATGCCACCCTAAATGCACCCGATCCTATCTGATCTTGGAAACTAAGCAGGGTCGGGCCTGGTTAGTACTTGGTTGGGAGACCACCTAGGAAGACTGGGTGCTGTAGGCATAAAAAGCAAGAAAGCAAGAAAGCAAGCAAGAAAGAAAAGAAAAAAAAAATCTTCCTGTCCTTCTCAGTGGAGATGGGAGGGCAGAGAGTTTTTCTTGTGTCTGCCTTTTCTCACTTGCCATCAGCTTAAAATAATCCTTATGTCAGAGTGACATATTTTGGAGTGTCATAGTCTAAATCCCTTCAAATTCAAGATTAAGTATTTTCTTTCTCGGGCTCCTTTGAAACACATATTTCTTCTAAGTTACAGAAGGAAAACATAGCCTTTGCCCTCTCCCACTGCCATCTCTGTGTGGGGGGAGGGAAGCAGCTGCCCTAGAAAGAAGAAAAGGATTGAAGGAAGATAAAAATCTTCATTTCCCAATCCTGATGACACAGATCTAAACACTTGGGGCTTTTGCAATAAGGACTCTCAAGTTTCAAAGATCACTATCTCTATTAAGCTCTATTGCCGTTTTGGAAAAAGTCAGAACATTCTTTAGCGAACAAATGTTCTTAGGCCTAGCAATGTATGACCAACTGAATACATATTTCTGTCTTCCACTCTCATCCTGTCCCCCTCTGTACCCACTTCCCACACCCCAGCATACCCTCAGGAAAACTTCCTCCCCTAAATAATTTAAAGAGCCAAACTATTAATTAGAAAAATTGTAACAGAAGATCAGAAAAGACACAGGAAAAGAATTGTCATGTCCTCTTCATTACACTGTTCCTTAATTTCCAAAGCAGATATATAAACTTGTTTATAGGAGAAAGGAACAAAATAACATCAACTGATTACTCCCAGTGTTCCAGGCCTTTTCCTAGTCATCACAACCCTGTGTATTAGATATTATCATCCCCTTTAGAAGATATGGACACAATAGCAAAAAGATAGAAACAAATGTTTATTGCCAGACGGACAGACAAACAAAATATATGTAGACGCACACACTGGAATATTATTCAGCCTTAAAAAGGAAGGAAATTCTGATACATGCTACTACATGGATGAGACATTAAGACATTATACTTAAGACATTATGCTAATAAAAAGAGTCAAACACAAAAGGACAATTATATGAATCTACTTACATGAGGTACCTAGAATAGGCAAACCCCTGGAGACAGCAAGTGGAATAGGACCAGAGGTTAAGAGGAGGGAGAAAGTGGGAGTTATTATTTAATGTGTCCAGACTTTCTGTTTGGGATGATGAAAAAGCTCTGGAAATAGTGGTGATGGTCACACTGTGAATGTATTTAATGTCACTAACTGTACATTTAAAAAACGATTAAAATGGTAAAATTTGTTATGTATATTTCATAAAATTTTTTAAAAGATATGGAAGCTGTGAGATTAATTGTCCAGCATATAATCATTATGAGAAAAGGCCAGGGTTTGAACCCATCCATCAAATTCGTGGTAAATTATTATATGAATAAGAAAAATCAGTAGATAAGGATAATACCGATCTCTAGACAAAGCAGAAGCTACTTTTGAATAAATGCGAGCTTCTCATGTCTACTCCAAGCTAAGTTCCTGACCTGAGGTGGTTTTTCAGATGATGACTGGGTGAGTGGAAAAAAATGTAAACACATCACTCACTGAATATTATCTAACCACATCCTCATAAGTCTCATCCGATGGCTTCCTCTGCTGTGTTATCCCCTGGGTCCACTTCTGTTTGAACTTTGAGAATATTTGAAGTACAAAAAGAAAAGTAAATATGGCTTGTACAGCCTACAAATAATGGCCCTAATAAGAAGAGTAAGCAGTTGACCCTTAGACAACATGGGGATGAGTGGTGTTAACCTCTCATCCCATGTAGTCGAAATACAATTTTTGACTCCTCCAAAACTTGTTATGCTTTGGTATTCCCAAGAAATTGTTTCCAGGACTCCTGCAGATACCAAAATCCAAAGATGCTCAAGTCCCCTATATAAAATGGCATAGTTCAATGCATATAGTTGGCCCTCCACATTCCCAGATTCCCAACCACGGATCAAGAATAGTACAGGTATTTATCGAAAAAAATTTCCATAGAAGTGGACCGGTGCAGTTTAAACCCATGTTTTTCAATGCTGAGCTGCACAGGGATTCCCTTTTGCCAGCGTTAGATAATTTTGAGAAGTTGCTTAACTGTAATGCTCAAGTTCAGCTTTGTCTCCCATCCTAGGTATTTGGCACAATATTTAGCAATGACGATACTTAGACATTTTTTAGTTGAAATAAATTTTGAAAATTTCAACCCTAAACGCAACAGGAGACACTCAATAAGAGTAGCCTAGATATTGAATTATCCAAACTCTCTAACGGAAATCAGAGATCTCAACGTTTGTTTGCTTGTTTTTGACTCCCATCACCCTGCCCTTTACCACCACACCATTACAACAGAGATTAACTGTCCTTGTTGGTACCATGTCCTGAGCATGTCTATCAGAAGAGGGTGTTAGGATTATATCCTTTCTCAGTAATAATAATAGCTAATGCTGACAGCCTGACATGATGTGTCTACTAAAACAATACAATATGAAGTATCCAACTTACCTATGAAGCACTGTATTTTTGTCTGAAATATTTATCCTGAAAATAATGAAGCCATTAGACCTAGTTTCCATTTTATAGGAAATATCTGAGACAGAGAAATAAGAAATAAGTTAAATAATGGCATAAACACTTAGACATGACAGCATGTAAGATATTCTTCAAGACAATTGGTCTTCTTACTTTAAAACATCAATGCCATGGAAAGTAAGGGGTGGGATGGGCTACTTTCCTAAGTTAGAAGAGACTAAAGAGATATCAAACCAAATGTATTATGTGACACTTCAGCAGATCTGGTTCAAAAAGAAAACTATAAAATGGGCAATTACAAACATCTGATTATAAACCAGAAATTAGTTATTAGAGAATTATTATTCCTTTTCTTATTATAATAATACAGTTATGAGGGAAACTGTCCTTTTTAGGACATGAATGTTGAGGCATGTAGGGCTGATGTGTCATGATGTCTAACACTTATTTTCAAAAGTTTCAGCAAAAAGAAAAAAGAAAAAATATACATATATACACACATGCACATACATACACACATACATGCCAATGTGTAGATAAAGCAAATATGGCAAAATGTTAACAGTTGTTAAACCTGGATGTTGGAATTTGGGTGGTCATTATACCATTTTCTCAAATTATATTTGAATGTTTTCCAAATTAAAAGTTATTTTAAAAAATAAAAATAACAACAAAAATTAGCTAATGTTTAACCGATTGTGTGCTAAGTGCCAGGCAATGTTCTAAGACTTGGTATGACCAATGCATTTATCTCCACATTAACTCCACGAGATAGTTACTAATATTCTTCTCCCTTTAGTGGCAAGGAAAATATTCAATTATACAGTACAGGTCTCTCAAAAAGAGAACATTTTAAGGCATTTCAAGGCCAGTTCATGACAGATATGAAGTGAATTGTTCTACTTGCAATAAATGCTTAAAACAGACAACAACACATGCTCAGAAAACCCCATTTGAATTCCAGATTATTTAGTGCTCTCCTGACCCAGGAAACTCATGTCTTCCATTTTTACCTTTTAAATATTCATTAATGCAGCTACCGCTATTGCAAAAGCTCCATCTCTTAGGAAGTAGTATAATAAAATAACCTCTATCCTGCTAGAATATTGTTCAGTGTTTAATTTAGGAGTCAACTGATTCAGATTTGAAAGCAGAAGGGGAAGCAGTAAAGTGGGCTCGGCGCACCTGGCCATTTATTCCATCTCTGAAGCTAACAGCTGTGGGGCCTAGGGACATAATTTTACCTCTCTAGGCCTTTCTCCTGTGAAATGAAGAGAGTTTGGCCATAAAAAGGATAAGATTCTTTCCAACTTAGCCTTGCTGTAATCAGAGCTTAGAACAGTCAGTTTCACAACCAATCTCTTCTATTTTGTTCGATTATGAAATTTTGTGAAGAAAGTTGTTCATGGCTGGACAAATTGCTTCCCTTCTAAAGTATTATGGTTCTATTTTTAAAGTGTCCTCCGTGGTTATCCCCTGGCCTATTTTCACCACACCAGTCTGCTTGTTTAATAACCAAGGGCAAGACCCCTTGTGATCTGAGGCAAGAGATGCAAGGTTCAAACAGTGGGATATGTTGGGGGGATTTTAAATTGTAAGTCTGCCCCTCAGGCCAGAAATGGTCCGGCATGCTAAGCTCAAGTCTCGACCTTCACGTCTTCAATGTCATGTTCCACCAATAGAAAGAATATGCACTGCATAAACGCAAAACCTACAGATGAGGAATAGTCTGATTAATAATTAGAATGCACAAGAATTCTGCTAAAATCTGAACAGTCTCCAAAACTATACCAGCCAAAGAGCCTCTTTTCATCTTAAGTTCAGTGAGAGCGACCCAGGCCAACTTCTCTGCGTGATTAGAGATGACATCCTAATCCTCTAACTGAATTGTTGAACACGGGTCCTGGGTCTGATTTCTACAAGTTATATGACTTCTACAAGGTACAACTCTCCAGGCAAACTGCAGTACAGAGGACCTTGCCAGAACCAGTCCACGAGAAAGGTGTCAGAACAGGAGACTGCTCTCCTACACACCTGCCCACCTTCCCATCTTGCTGCCACCGGTCCCACCCCAGTGTCCCCATGGAGCGTTTCCTCCATATTTTCTGACTTAGGAAAAAGTTTTTAGCGAAAGTAACTTTGGGTCACGATTGATTTTGCGACTTTATTTTACACAAACACGAAACAAAAAGGTTTAGGTGGAGGCATTTCAAACCTCTTTGGAAGGGATTTAAGGTTGTCAGTATGGTTTGTTGTCATGAGTAGTTTAAAAATATCGACAGTATATACGTCAGCTAGAAGGTATAGCACGAAACGCAAAGAGCCCTGCATAGACTTGGAGGCCTTGACCACCAGCACCCAGCAGCTGTGGGAAATAGATATCGCTCATTGTCAAGCTTGGGTGGGAATGAGGGAAGGACTTGTTTCACTTTGATTGTGCCATCCTCGCACAGAGGCTGCCCTCCCAACCCTCCTATCCCTCCTTACCTCCCTGTGCCCAGGACATTTCTAAATCAGGACCAAAGGCAACAAAGTGTAAACTCTACATTCCATTCCTTCTGTAAGAAAGCCCTGTGAAAGTTCCGTGCTTGGCAAGGGAGAAAGTGAAGGAGTGTGGGGGAGGTGCCATGGAGACTGGTTAAGGTAAATTATCACAGCCCCAAAATGTGGTCCCCGTACTTTCTGCTACAAAACAATTCCATTTTAAAAATAAGTTTGGGTGATCATGCATGCTAATGACTCTTGGAGATTCACACTGCACACTGGCATGTTAAAGGTTCTGAAAAGCCTCCTGTAAAGAAAGCTGTTTCTGTTTAATGCAAGATTTCCAAAAGCTATTTGACCATACAGCCTTTTTTCTCACTCTTTTATGTAACACCTATGAACATCTGTTCTAAAGAATACAAATTGGAAAATGCTGGTTTAATGAAAATCATGAGCTTAGGTTTTAGCAAGTCTAGATTGGAATCAATCACTTCCTTGCAGTGGGGAAATTTACTTAACCATCCTCTCTGAGTCTCCGTTTTGCCATTTTTGAAAGTAAGCTAATAATTCCAACCTCATAAGGATACTGTGGGGATTAAATAAGCAAAGATATTGCTTGGCACCTATGGGGAACTTAATAAATGGTAACTGCCATTTATGAAAAGGACATCTTGTGGAATGGGGGTTGTGAGCACAGCACTTTCTAGATCCTTATCCCCTCCCTCACCACCACCACCCCCCCCCGGCCCGGAATTGTTTTCCAGCTGCCGGGAATACTGCTTGAAGACGGCTCTCATCTCTCATACCTCTTCAGGAACTGAGAGCTGCCTGCCCAAGGTATGCCCCATCCTTAGGCCACTGTGGAGGGAACAAAGGTCTGACTCTCGCTCTATTTGGGGACCAGTATGAAGGGCTATCTCAGTTTCCAAGTTTCCCACGAGGTCAGCTAAGACCTCCCTTGAAATTGTATTGCAGCCTATCTTGGAAGCCCCCACCCTGCACCACCACCACCACCAAGTCCTACTTCCCTCCCCTCCCCTTCCTTCTACAGATGTTAATCCAAACAGCACGCCTTAATAAACCCTCTGCAAACAAATTTCTACCCAGCGTCAGCCGCCACCATGATTCAAACAGCCCACCTCTCATCAGCACTTTGATGGCAGAAAAGACATCTGCGTGCTCAAAGGCTTCAGCAAGACCCAAGGTTATACAGCCAGTTAAGCATGTGTTCCTTATCGAATGCATCCCATGCCAGGAAAATGTCCTTCCATTAGTGACTCTGACGGGAGGTTCCCTCAAGAAGACAGAGTACGGTCTCGTTCCTTGAAGTGTGGCCCCTCGGCATCACCTGAGCAGCTTGAAAACAATGGGGCTTACCAGGCCCACTCCCAGGCTGTCTTAGTCGGTCTGGGATGACATTGGGAATCAGCATTTGTAACAAAACCTCCAAATGGTGCTGATGCAGGTCGTCCTTGGGTCACCTTTGGAGAATCAGTGTTGTAAACATTTTTCTGTAAGGGGCAGATAGTAAATATTTTAGGCTTGGCAGGCCATATAGTCTCTGTGGCCTACTTGACTCTGCCATTGTAGCATAAAGACAGCCCCAGACAATACCTGAGATGAATGAGCATGGTTGTGTTCCAATAAAACTTTATTTGTAGAAACAAGCAGTGTGGGCCAGATGTGACCCTAGCCCAACCCTCACCCTAGACACTTACTATTCAAGGCATGGTTCTCAGATCATCAACATCACCTTGGACCCTGCTAGAAACTACCAAATCTCAGTCCCAGCCCTAGAATCACTGAATCAGAAATTGCAATTTAATGAGATGGCCAGGTAATTTCCTAGTAAGCTTGAGTTTGAGAAGGAATGCTATATAGTATCCAATGGGGCAAGATCACAGATCAATATCTCCTTGAGCTGGTTAGCTTCTGTCTGTCCTGTGATCACAGAGGAAAGCCTGAAACATAGGCTGTCCGAGCTACCTTGCCAAAGCGTGCCACGGAGAGCAGATCGGCTCCCCATACACCTTCACTGGGCAAACCACATGAAGTTCTGGTTTTCTAACTGGGGGCCAGTGGTCAAGTAATATAAAAGGCATACATTTTAAAGATGATATAGTCAAGCTAATACAGAGAGAGGGAAAAATAGAAACTTCCTTATTTTTTGGGTGAAGTTGAGTAGAAGAGATTGTCTTGGCTGCCAGGCGGAACTCATCTTCCTGATTCACACAGTCCTGTTTTTCCAGTAGAGACTTCGTAATATTGCATTAGTCAAATGATTCTGCAACTTCATTTAAATGACATAAAATGTCTGTTTGTGTCTGAGCATGAGTCTGAGGGCGGATTTGTGCTGGCCCATCTGTTTCTCTGGAGAATATATACAGAATTAATTATATTAGAAACAACAGGCTCATTTTGGCAGGATGACTCAGGTACATGTGGATATAAAAGGCCTGTGTCAGAAGAACTGTCTTCATGAGGGACATGACATCAGTATAAGGGCAAATGCATCTTGTCTTCCCCTCCACCCTGACAAAATCCCAGAGATGCTTTCTTGGCTGAATGTAACCATTCTATCTTCTACAACAGTGGTTGGCAAACTTTTTCTGTAAAAGGCCAGATAGCAAATATTTCAGGTTTTGTCAGTTATAAGATCTCTGTTACAACTGCTTGACTCTGCCACTGTAACCAAAAGCGACCACAGACATGTGAAGGAATGGGAGTGGCTTGTTTAATAAAACTTTATTTAGAAAAGCAGGATCTGGTCTACAGATTTTGGTGTGCTGACTCCTCTTCTAGAGTCTGGACTAGACCACTGCCTCTCAAATTTTAATGTGCATAGGAATGAGCAGGATATCTGCTTAAAATGTGGATTCTGATTCAATAGATGGGACCTGAGATTCTACATTTTTAACCAGCTCCCACATGATCATGGTGGTAGTAGTCCAGGACCATGCATTGAGCAGCAAGGATTGGATTTGGACCAGGAGTTCCCAAGCTTGGATGCCGGAATTACCTGGAGAGCTTTAAAAATACTGCTGCTTGGTTCCTACCTCCACACCCTGAAATTCTGACTTTATTAATGTGGCCTGAACATCAGAATTTTTAAACGCTCCCCAAGTAATTCTGATCTGTAACTAAAATTAAGAATACTGTACAGCAAATGAAAAAAATGACTCAGGAGTTTCTTTGATAAAGATGAAATTCACTACTCAAATTTCTAAAATGGCACATTTGCTCAGAGTGAAGTTATCCTTTGAGGAAATATTTCTACCTAAGAGAAATGACATTCTTTCTCATGTCCCTGAATTAGCTGAAGAAGATATAGATTTTGAACCCAAATGGACAGATAAGCCTTATAAATGGGATGAGTTCCTCCCTCTGAGATTGCAGCCAGAAGAAAAACATAAAATTTTGTTAGAATAGAATCTAGAAGTTAGGATATTCATGTGAACTGTTTTATAGAGGAAGAGATAAGCAAAACTTTCTGGGCATTTAGCATGTCCCAGGGAAGGTCATCTGCTGAATAGAAGCAATGGAATTGCAGTGAAAGACTTGATGAGAATTATAAGAATTTAGAACAGGTTCTAAGAACATTAGGAGAAGAAACAGAGCAGGGCACAAATGGATATGCCAGTGCTATAATGGACCAGTTGCAGTTAGAGACATTTTCCAACTGAATAAAAGGAAGAATTTGCTGACAGTAAAACTGTCCAAAGTTGTCATGAATTGGAAATGGTGAACTCCCAGTCACTGGATGATTTCGACCGCTAGTGAAATCAGCACTTTTCATCCACTAAAGTTATGTAGAAAGGACAGCAGAGTGGAGTGTGACCAGGAATTTTGGCTATTAATTATTAAACTGCCAGCCTTTGCAAATGAACGACTTTAAAAATACTCTTTAGATACAATCAAGTCTGTCTCTGTAATAACATCCCTCCTAATTATTTGCATTATTGATTCACTTTGAGTGGAAAATAAAAGGCACGGCTTAAAGTTAGCTTGCCAGGAATTGTACACAACCCACTAACTGTCTTATCTCATCAGCAGAGGTAATGTATCTCACACGTGAGCACCAATCATCGGTGTGGGAGAATAGGGGGAAAAATAGGCTGACAACAGCTGGGACAGATGGTAACATGGTAGTGAGGGATCCAAGAACCCAGTTTGGATTGGAGAGGTTGAACCAAACAGCTGAAAGTCCTTCCAACTTTGATACCTGGTGATTCTAAGAAAACACCTGTGCTTCTGTTTGTTCTTGTGGTTCAAAAGTAAAAGCTTCATCTAAGAGGAGAATGAGACACTACATAAATTATTCAGGACTTAGAATTGCTCTCCCGTCTTTGAGGCAGAGATCTAATTCCATATGCCAAGTTAGGGTCAAGACTGCATTTTTTCTCTCACATCCAGAGAAAGGCGACCTACAGATAGCCAGGCCATAAGTAACTAAGCTTCCTCCACTCATAGCTTTATGATTATCAAAAGCATCACCTTGTGCATAGCTTGCAATAAATTATTTTCTTTAAAGCCCAGAAGCATTGTTTAAGTTAGATTAGGTGTTGCTGGAAAAGGATTTCTGAGCTAGTGGAAGGCAGTGTGACATAACAGTATGCCTGGGTTCAGGTATCGGCTTTACCACTTTCCAGGTGGTGACCTTAGGTATGTTGCTTTCTGCTGAGTGCTAACCTCATCATCAGTAAAATGAGGATAATGATATCCACCCTAGAGGGTTATAATAAAGATATAACACAAGTTGAGTGCTTACATTAATACCTGGCAGATACAAAGGTGAATACTCAGGCTACGTTAGTTATGACATAATTCCTGCTGGGAGGAAGATACACTTAAATGGACATTTACAACACATGCAACTAGCAAAATAATAACATAAAAACAAAATCAGACAGCAGATATTTTATTACTTCTCTTTGGCAGGTTCTACTTGTTTATAAACTCAGGCACCAGCTCCTTACCTCAACATCTGATGCCAATGTTTCTACACACATAACATATTTGTTTTGTAGGGGGCAAATTTATGCTCAGGGACTGAGCTTGTCTTGCCATTAATTTCTTTAATGTACGTTCACTGTGGGAATTATAATAATTTCACAAGCCAATAGTATACAGGATACTGTCTCTTAACAAGCTAATAAAGACATTACATAGTCTAAACCAATGATAGATTAATTATACTATTATTCCAGGCAAGGGGAAATGAAAGGAATGAAGTTCAAATTTGGTTGAGTTGTACATTTCTCAGAGATGGTTCTCAGCAGAGTCGGCTTAGCCGACCAAGAATTGAGTCCAGCTGCCAAAGAGGAAGTCCCCTGTTACTGGAGTACAGTTGCTAGGGAGCAACAGTGACAGTGTTGAGGAGCAAGATGATCTCCTTCATGGGGCCACTGTGTGGTTTTCCCCATGCCTGTAAAGAATCACCTTACACAGCAGGAGCTAATGCCCCAAGGTCTCTGGAGAGCTATTTAGATCAGCAAAGGGTAACCTTGCCCAGACCGAACACTCTCACACGGTTCTCACAAACTCGGGGTATTTATAGTCTAAACATCCCCTTGCCATATTTGCATACGTTCTTATTGATAAGCCCCCGGGGCACCTGTCAGCACTGCTGCTACTGGGAGCTTATTGGCAACCACAGATATCAATGATGACATCCTGACAACTTCACTCTGATACCAAGATAACATTACTTATAAAAACAACTCCATTCTTAGATCAAAACAACTCTACTCTTGAAAATAATATTATTTTATTTGGTCATAAACTAGTGGGTTTCCGAGCTAGTGGGTTTCCAAGCTAGTGGTTTGAAATGCTATCAAACCACTGTACAACAACATTCTTTCCCATTAAGGAAAAACTCTATCCCTGAACCAAACCAGACCATTACTGTATTTCAATGGGCTCTATACCTTCTCGTCTCTGAAAACTTATTCGTGATATTCAGTTAACCTGGATGTAATACATTTGTTACTCACCTTTGCCGGTTGGTGTCTTTCCATCCTTCATTATGCCAGCCAAATGACTTTCTCCATGAAGATCTTCTTTAGAACCCCAGCAGACAGAACATGTCTATCCCTCTCTGTGGTGTCTTAACTCTTAATGCCTCCATTACCATATTTATGATACACTCCTTTGATTTAGAGTTGTTTTGTGAAGCCTACCAGATTTTAAGTGCCTTGAAAGACAGAAACTGCTCTTTATTCATCTTTATATCCCATCCTCTGACCCGCCCCCACCCTCCCCACTTTATAATATGCACAGTGCAGGGCATAATGCCTTATACACTGTCATAGGCATTTGACAAATGTGGGCTGTGTGCACAAATTTCTGGGACGTAGAAAAGTGTATAATTGAAGGGAAATTGAGAAGAAAATTCCCTATTTAGCCCAAGCGGGGCAGGAAAGAGCAGATGGCTATAATCCAGGGGCTGCAAGCACTTATTAAAATTAGATATTAAATGCCTGAGAACAAATTCTTGCACACAGTAGTGAGCATCTTTTGGGTGCAAGTTACACTCATATTCCCTTGTAAAAGAACTACCTCCTACTCACAGCCCCCAAGGAATGGCAGATGAGTCAACTGTGCTTGTTCTACCATAGTCCACCTCTCCAGCCTTCATTGATTGGATCAGAGCAACCAATTCATAGAAAGCCCAGGTACTTATGGCCTCATGAAGACAAGACAAGATGAGCCAATGGCTCTCTCCACTGAGAATTTCAAATTGGGGCTTGGAAATACTCAACTAGGAGCTATAAATACCAGAGTTGCTAGAATCATAACACCAACACAGCTGTATTTATTGAGCATGTACTATGTGCCATCACTGTGCTGAGTATTTAAGAATTCCTCACACTATCCTATGTGGTTGAGGCTGTTATTAGTTCCATTTTACAGATGAGAAAACTGGAACCAGAGAAGTTAAGTGATAAATCAGTAGTTAAACTCAAACATCTATCTCTAGAGTCTGCGCCCTTAACTTCTGTGCTGAAATGTTTGTTTCCCCAGGGCAGAAAAGGGCAGGATGAAATGTCCTGGAGCCTCAGAGACGGAGTAGCCATTTGAAGGTCTCTGACAAGCCAATAAGTAAGCAGAGGAAGCCCATCAGTTGAGGAAAACACAACAGGAAGAGGAGCAGAGAGAGAAACATAAATGAAAGATTACACAGCCATACAAAGACCTCATTTCCTGTCAGCTGTATAATTCCCAGAGGCTTGACAATATTGCGTTTCCTGCCTTAGGCTTTTGTGAACCAGACTGCTTATAACGAACTGACCTTCATATGAGCTAAACCAAGTGGGGCTTCTCTGCAATGAAAAGAACTCACGTGCACTTGTTCGAAGTTTGTGCTTCCATATGAATGTTCAGCTTGTGGACTTGGAAGTCATACTCATTCTATGGTCCTCAGCTCAGCTCAGCTTCTACCATGCAGACCCTCCCACGCAGATAAGAATTCCTACGGTGTTGGAGGGCCTGGTTAGAGTTCTAGCTCTGTCATCTTAACTGACCTTGAACTTGTCCCTGATGTATTTGAAACTCGACAGTTTCTCTTATAAAATGGGTGCAGAGGAGGGGAGGGCCAATGAGAAAACATTTGTCCTGCCTCCTACCTCCAGCTATGAGTTGTTACTGCAGCTTACTTAAGACTATGTGAAAAGGCTGTGCAAATATGGAGCATTTTCTTAGGCTTCGCCTTCCTTAGGGCTTGTGTGTAAACCACGGCTTTTATCAGTAGTGCTGGGCCAGTCAGTAAAGAAAAAGGTTACGCTATCACCATTTCCCTCACTCGTGTCTCTGTTTACAAAGTCGCAGGTATTGCCAAAAAATACTCATATTCCTTTGTTCTCGTTTATTTGTCAACTCTGGTAACACCAGTCTCCTTACCAGTCAGACGGATCTATTTTTCCATGGCTCTGTTTGCACATCAGTAGAAACAGTCAGCTAGTTTGGTTCTCCATAGTCTCGGCTCTGAGCCTTCCCATGTCACTCTCCTTCTCCAAACCTTACCTTCTCTACTAATGTGACCTAGCTGGCCTCCTCCCCACCTCCAGCAAGGGTTGTGATTCCTGTCCAGGGGAACTTGCTTGGATCAGCTGGGGAGAAACTGACTTAGAAATTAAAAGATGGTCCAGATAGATATTAGCTTGAGAGTCCAACCAACTGTATACGGTTACGTTTATAAGACACAGAGGGTTTTAAATTTAGTTTAATAATTTTTGGTATGTTTGTTTATAAATGAATCATGCCTCTCTCACAAATACTACTTTGTGGGGTTTTCCTAAGTTCAGAAAAATTTAGTGTTTTAAGAAAACCACAAAATTCATGAAGTCATTGTCTTCCTATCTTGTAATTCATGCAAATATAACCAAAATTTCCTGCAAAGAAATTGTGAGATAGTTGATACTTCCTTTATTAAGTTATGAGTAGGCAGGACCTGGGAAAGAGGAGCTGTGAAATAGGGTTGCCAGATAAAAAAAAACAATTTTTTTTGTTTGTTTTAGTATGTACTTCCTGATGAAGTATTGCAGAACAGACTTATACAAAAAAATTATTTGCTGTTAACTGAAATTCAAATTTAACTGGCCATCTTGTATTTTTATTTATTAAATCTGTCAACCCTACCCAGTTCTGACTCTTACAACAACAGACATTTAAATTCTTTGGTCCTCAGAATCTTCTGTAAAATAAATGAGAAGGCTGACCAAGATGAACCCTAAAGTTTCTTATGGCTCAATAATCAGGTAATTAATTCTATGGCTCATACCAATGAACTACAAATGTGACGTTTGGGTGAGTTATTTAATCTTTATGAGGATCGATTTCTTCATCTTCACAATCAGTATGATAAAGCCAACACCACAGAATTGTTAGACCGAGAGACCTGGCTCATGCTTTTGTCCAAGAGAGACAAAGCCAGACATTAGGTAAAGTGGTAACAACAGATTTTAGTTAGTAACTACTGGGCAAAATGCTGATCTCCACTCTGATTTGTGCAGAGGTTTAAAGGGAGAACGAAGGAGTTGGAGTGGTGAGGGGAGCAATTCCGGGCCCAAGTAGAATCAGGGAAGGGAAAATTAAATTAGTATGGTTAGTGTAAATGTGATTAAACCAGCTGTGTCTGCTCAGCTGGCAGATTATCGAAATAGGATTCTATCCTCCCCTGGAGACTGGGAGGCAGAGGCCCTATCCTTACTGATGATTACATTTCAAAGGAATGGCTTTCAGGTCCTTGAGAAAGACAACTCTGAGTTGCAGGAGGTACATGTACTTCTTAAAGGGACAGGGGAAGGATTTACAATTGTAAGGGTTTTTTTGTTTGTTTTTTTGTGTTTTTTTTAGCAAATGCTCTAAGAAAGGAAGGTCAGGGGCCTGTTGTCAGGTGTTGGCTAGAATAAACTAAATTACTTTGACAGCTCTGAGCTTTTCCGGACAGGAACTCAAAGGGGGTTGGGTAGTCCCAGGGATAAGGCCTTAGACTGCTAGAAGTCACCCTAGGGTTGGACAAGTCTCTAGAGCAAGGGTTTGAACAGAGTCTTCTGTGCAGAGTGTTTTGCAGGCTTCACCTCCAACAGTACCTGTCATAGGAACTTGTGCTTATCAAATAATCATTCATTTATTCGTTCAAAATCCTATAAGATCCTTCATAATCAAACTATCTCCAACCAGAATTTGTATAACTTATATGTGAAAAAAAAGGGGGATTTTGATGTAAAGATTTAGTGTAAAAATGGGAATTTGAAACTTGTTTAACTTGCTTAGGATGTTATTGAGTCTTAGGAAATTGTTGGCAAGCAATGGACATACTGCAGTTTAAAAGGAAACTTATATTTTCATGATGGCACTTCTTAAGACTTGTTATCATTTTTGTTGACATAAAGGCACAAAATACACATATTTAAAATTATTCTAGAATGTGTACTACACGTTAGCTCTTAGCTTGCCCTCCCTTCATTTAGTTTGAGATAAAAAGATTTCTCAGTTTCTGAGTAGGTCAAGGTACCACACTGATTTAATTATGCCTATATTGCCGCAGATCTGAGCTGGGTCTGGGGAGAAGCATATGTCCCATTTTTGTTTCTCTTTACTCATTAGATTTCTATTTTTAAATGGTATTGAATTGTGAGTTTAAAGTAATGCTCACAGAAGCAGTCATGGATGGAACTGTATCCTTCCTTGAGTTTTTCACAGATTTAGGCTTTGCGTAAAGAGTTCTTTCATCCTTCGCAGGTAAGTTCCTTTTACTCCACTCCCATTGGCAATGTCTTTGTTTTGACTTCCATTTCTTGCTTGGGTTATTCGAATCACGTTCTAACTGGGTACTCGCAGCCTCACTCATTGTATCTAGAACTCGATGTGATAGAAGCCCAAAATAAGAGTGGTGTAAATGAAATAGGAACTTATTTCTCTTGTGCTTAAAAGTCTGACTGGCACGGCAGCTCTAGACCAAAGCCATCTGGGACCCAGGCTCCTTCTATCTTACTGTTTTGCTATGACACAGAAGCTAAAGGCCTCTCTCCCATGTCTACATTTCAGCCTGCGGAGAAAGAGGAAAGGATAAGGGGATGGCACCGCTTACCTTAAAGGTAGAACCCAGAAATAGCACTTCAGCTCATACCCATTGCCCAGAACTTAATTATATGGCCCGCACTTAGCTATAAGGCAAACTGGAAAACGTGTTCTTCATTCTGAGCAGCCCGTGCTCAGCTTAAATATCGGGGTTTCTATTGGTACAGATGAAAAGGAGAAAGATATGTAGTGGTGGTGTCTCATACGGAGCCACCAGCCACATGTGGCTGCTTAAATTTATTAAAATTACATAAGAGTAAAACCACAGGTCCTCAGATGCACTGGCCACATTGCAAGTGCTCAACAGAGTAAATGGCTAGCTGCTATGGTATTGGGTAGCACGGGTATAGAATATTTTTATCATCATTGAAAATTCTACTGGATAGAGCTCACAGAGACAACCAACGATCTTGTCTGCACCCCTCCAATGTAGTTTCGAGACAATTGTTATCAGAGAGCTCTGTCTAAATATAAAACTAATCACCTCATTTGTGTGTTTAAAGTTTTCAATGGGTCTCTACTGCTTTCAGTGTAAACTCCAAATGTTTTTGGCTTAACACATCAGCACCTTGTTTTATCTAAACACTTCTTACCCTTCCATCTTCATCTACTACACTTCTCCACGAATGTCTCTCAGCTGTATCATGCAGAATTGCAGGTCTTCAAACATATAATGCTTTTGCATATGCTGCTCGCTCTCACTCTCTCTCTCTCTCGCTCTCGCTCTCGCTCTCGCTCTCGCTCTCGCTCTCTCTCTCTCTCTCTCGCTCTCTCTCATGTCAACTTCTTAACTGCTTAGTTAATCACCGGGCACTAAGTCTCTGCCATTTCCTCTTCAAAGCCCCCCTTCTGTATCCTGCCTTAATATCATTAGATATTCTTATTATGTGCCACTGAAACATCTTGAACTGTACTCCATCATAGCACTTAACACACTGGTCAATTGTTTCTCTCTCCCACTGCCTAGAGGTTCCTTGAGGATAGGGCATCTTACTCAACTTTGTATCTGGCACCTATGTGCTCATTAGACGCTCAATAAATGTTCACTGAAGAAATATGTAATACAGAAAAATAACAAATTATTATTTTCACACCCCTCCCCTTTCTGTATATTCTAAAGAAGGTAGATCCCCATGAAAACCAAGAGATCTTCTGGAGGTGGGATGTTTCCCTCACTAGTGTGCAGAAGAAATGCTGGATGGGAAATGGGGTCGTTTTGGAGAGAGAGATATAGCAGCTCCCATAGGATGTAGAACTTTGGAGACACAGATGTTTAAGAGTGATGCACAATGTAATTCCCTCTTGCATATTCACAAAAACTTTAGTAACAATTGACGTTACTTGTCTGTGCTTTTAGAGAATCATTTAGGTTTGTGTTTCCTCTGGGGGGGAAGAAATCCATGAGGCAGGTGCAAGGGATTTGAGCCCAGGTTGTCTGACTCCAACTCCAGGGAAGCATGAAGGGAAAAAGCACCAGACTTGGGGTCAGACAACCTGGGCTCAAATCTTGACTTTTTAATTTATATTTACAAATTTAAGTTACTCATAAAACCTCTCTTAGCTTTTACTTCTTGATCTATAAAATAGACATGATATTACCTACCTCACAGGATAGTTTTAAGGAGCTCTGTTAGATGCAAATTTCCAAGACCATGTTAGGCACTCAAAAGTTGAATCTGTGTAACCATAGTACATACCCTTCCATCTGGTCCAGTCTCTAAAAAAAGTCACTTTCAAATAAATACAGGCAAACAACAAGAATAATAAAGACAGGACTCTAAACTTTACTTGTTGGAAAATATTAAGGTATCCAACTCATACTCAGCGTAACTTCTCACAATCTTTTCCTATTCTCACAGTTCTGAGTCCTCTTAGCTAAATTCCTCTCCACCTCACAAAATACTTTTACCAATATCCCCTAGATTATGAAATACTTTTACTCTTACTCATCTTCATCATGTATATCAATATAGCCAACCTATGAAGGCCTTTCCTTTCTCTCCAGATCTTCTTCTTCCTATTGTTTTCATCATGAAAGTCCAGGAAGTGGGTATAAAAGAGACAGTACTCCTCAAAGGTCAAATATCTTAGTCTATTTAGGCTGCTGTAGCAATATAGCACAGATTGGGTGGCTTATAAACAACAGAAACTTATTTCTCACAGTTATGGAGGCTGGGAGTCCACGATCAGCATGGTCAGGTTCTGGTGAAGGCTCTCTTCCTGGTTGCAGACTGTTGATTTTCCCGTGTCCTTACATGCAGAAGAGGCAACAAACTCTCTCAGGACTCTTTTGGGGCATTACTTTCATTTATGAAGATGCTGGTTGACCTAATTACCTCCCAAAGCCCCCACCTCCTAATACCATCCCATTAAGCATTAAGATTTCTACATGTGAATTTTGGCAGGGACACAATGTGCATAAAAGACTAAGTAGGAAAAGATGGCATTCCTCTTTTCAGGAAAGGAGAAAGGCTGGGAGCGTTTACATTTTAATAATTGCTTTCCTTTATCATATTTGTAAAGAGACCTATTGAATGCTAGCCACAGAACAAGACTTGCAATAAAAAATTCAGGCAACCTTTCGGGGAATCTAGAATCAGAGTCCACAGCAGAGCTGCTGCTTTCTGCCAGAGAACTAAGTTCCAGGCGCTTCCTAGTATGGTCAGCATCCTGTCAGGGAACGCTGTGTCCCTCGGTGAGCAGGGCAGGTGTTCTCCCAAGAGTTTCCTCTGAGCTGACTAGTGTCAGCTCCAACACCAATCCTTTCCTGTAGGCACAGGTCATGCCTATGCAAATGTGTGTATGCAGTTTTGCAGAAAGAAGAACTACATCTGTGAGATTAACAAAAATGTCACGTCCTGCTAATGGGAAAAACTTTCCATGTTCTTCTGCTCCACTGCACCCACTAATCTCTGAGTGGAATCTAGGATCTCTTTTCTGCAAACATACTCAGGATTCCTTCTCAGGAACAGATTCAAAAGAACACCTCATTAAAAAAATGTGGCAGGTGTTTACATAATTAATTCAAAGCTGTTTCTTGTATTTTTATCTTTTAAGGATTGCTTTTACTTTGGGGGGAGAGTTTTCAGCAACAATGAGGCTCATTTAAAATCATGATCATATTGTTTAAACAAGCCACTTTCAGTTAATATTATTGCATTTCTGTAGACGAGACCACTGCAGGTCAAGGTGTTTTACTCTATCAATTTAATCTGATTTTTATCTCAGTCATTATTTTTTTCCTTGGGTAAATGCCATTCACATTGGTATTTCAAAACCTCAGTGGCTTCTCACAAATTTTCCCCATACTGACCATGTCTTATCTTTGTTCAAGCCATTCTCTCTATATGAAAGACTATGCCAAGTCATACCCCATCATCTCTTTTAAAATCCATTTCCAGACTTCCTTCTCTCTTATACCCCTTTCCCTAATTAGCTCCACCACACTCTGATAGCTTCTTATCTCTCCAAGGTCCTAAGTCATTGACAGAATGTGACCTGACATCTGTTGGTTCATTGTTTTTTTAACCTTTCTTATGTTATTTCATACCATTAATTTTAATCTATTTTTATTAGTTATTTCCTCTGTAACCTTTTCCTTCTCCCCCAATTCATTTTGCCCAGTGGCCTGACAGAGCAGATTAGTAAACTTTTAATTCATGCTTATTTTTCTGATGTGGTCTAAAAAAATTTTTTTTAAGAGATATGTTATTTTAAAACTTAGGGAGAGGCAATCTGGTGTACTGAAAGGATTTGGGGCTTTTGTGTTAGACAAAGCTAGGTACAAATTCTAGTTTGGCCTTTGGCAAATTTCTAAACTCTCAGCCTCCTTATCTGTAAAATGAGTAAGATAATGCCTGTCTCCTGGAGTTCTTGGGGAAATTAGTAAAATAACCATGGAAAGCACCCTTTAAGATCAGGCCCCTTGGAGGGCATTAAAGGAAAAGAAATTAGAATTATGGGTGAAAGAATTCGAGCTTTTCAATGCTGCACTGCATGCATAGTAAAAAGTCCTAAGAGGCTGGCCTTATATCCCCTCGACAGTCTCCAGTTTGGAGTTGGGGGGATGGGTGTGGACAAGCTTCCTGGAGGAGAACACCTAAATTCCAGGATGATAAGGGAAAGGACCAAGAAAGAAGTCACCCATCATTCACTTTCTTTTCTTTCTTTCTTTCTTTCTTTCTTTCTTCTTTCTTTCTTCTTTCTTTTTTTTTTTTTTTGAACCTGTCTTCCAGCAAACCATCTGCATTTAGGTTCAATGACAGGACCTTGACTCAAATCCACTTTTTGGTTTATTTGGAAACTGCCTGGATAAAAATAAATAAATTAGAAGACAATGTTAAAGGGTCCCTGTAGAGGGTACCTCCGTTTGAATCTCAGAGTAAGATAATGCCCTAGTGATTTCAATCTCCTCACGTGACAGACCAAAAAAAAAGAAAGTTTTTAAATCTTCCCTGGATCCTCACATAATAGTCTAAGGTAAGCTAGCCTTCAGAGTGATGACGGAATAAATGAATGAAGGGAGGGAGAAGTGAATGATGAAGAATGAATGAATGACACAGAGCTAGGACTAGAATACAGACAGGGGTTCTTGTTTGTTGCTATTTTCTGCACGGTTACTTTTAAGATACTTGGCTCACCTTCTTTACAATTTCTTCTCCTGTGCCATCTGCCTCTTCTGCTTTCACGCTCCAACGCGACCCTTGGTGGATGGAAGCGCGCCGCCCTCCAGTCCTCAATTCCCCTGGCCCCGCCGCTCCGCCACGAGGCCCCGCCCCTCCGCCCAGCCTTTGCAGGTTGAATGGCAGCGTTGCCGCCGCGCCGCTCGGGATGCTGATTGGCTTCCTGGAGCAGTGACGCGCAGGCGGCCTCGGGAGCACGCAGATGGGCGGAGCCGGCGGGGGTGGAGCGGGGCTCCGGGGAGGGGCGCTGGTGCCCGGGGGCGGAGAAGCCGGGAGGCGGGAGGCGCCGGGGCACTTAAGCGGCCTCCCTCCCGCCCCCAGCCGCCGGGTCTGGCCCCGGCCCTGTCCCGACCCCCGGCCTGGCCCACTCCGTCCCTACCCCGCCAAGCGGTCCGCCGGGCACCCGGGCGGCCTCCGGAGCAGCCCTAACCCATGAGGGCCGTGCACACGGCCGCCAGCGCTGACGAGACGGAGCTCCCGGCCCTCGAGGAGGAGCGGAGAATCAATGCAGTTCAAGAATCGATTCCAGCGGTGAGAGGGATGGAGCCCCCGCGCCGCTGCCTGTGCCGGGAGCGGGTCCCAGATCCCATCTCCTCCCTCGTGGGTCCCTACTCCTCACCTGGATCCATTCCCTCTGGATCCCACGCCTTGGCCAGGGACCAGCTCCCCGGGGATTCCCCGTCCTGCTCTCCCTGGGCGATCCCCTCCCAACGAGGACAGAGATCTCGTTCCTAACCTGGGTTCCCCCCTCGCGATCTGCAGACCTCTGATTCGCAGACCCCGGACCCCGAGCCTGCCCTCCTCCCAGAGGATTCCATTGCTCGCCCGGCTTCACGCCTCCCAATCCCCATCCAGGCGGGACTCTGACTTGCTCTGAGGAACCCCAGCCGCAGGCGCTGCCCCTGGGTCCTCAGATCCTGGCTTCTCAGACCCTGGCTTTGGCTTCCACCTCTTACCCACAGCGTGGAGGGCCCCGGGCGCTCGCGGAAGGAGGGCCAGGTAGCTCCTGCGCCCTGCAGCGAGATTTGTCGTAAAGCGGGGTGCTGGGCGTTTTGGGTGCTTTGTCTGTAAACGGCCCTAGCAACAGGGAAACTGAGGCAAGCTCCGCTGGGTTTTAGCTTGCTTGGCTCCGTCGGGGCCTTGCTGGCTCTCAGTCTTAGCGTCGCAGAGCGGTGCTATTTTGGGCACTGCGAAGGGGCCAGTGAGCGTTTTAGTGTAAGATCTGCTGGTGGGGCGCCGGTGTTAGGAAACGAGGAGGAGGAACCGAGGAAGCGCCACCGGAAGGCTGGCCGGCTGCTCATTGACTGGAGAGCTGGTGAGAACGCCAGCCTGGGGAGGCACGGTGGCCTTAATCCCGACTCTGGGTCTCTGCCATCATCTAGCAATAGATGAGGGCTGGCCTTAGGTTCCGAGAGGAAACTAAGCTTTTTTTTTTTTTTAATTCTTCATTTAAGTAGGTGAAAGTTCACCTCTCCTGTGTTTGTGGTAACTCTCCATCCTTTTGTCTGAATCAGGCAGCCGTCTCCATTCCCAGACCTTCGCCAGCAGGCTAGCTAAAAGTGCAGTGACTTGAAGGAAGAAAAGGAATTCATGAAAAGGAATTCATGAAATCTTATTTATTTGTGTTTTTAGGCTCTGCCTTTTATTTCAAAATTTTAAAGTGCCTTTTTTTTTTTTTTCTTTCCAATCCTCCAGTCCCTCAATGCCCTCTCACCCATTGGGCTTATTTCATTCCCCTCCCCCACCACCACCCAGTCCCAGAGGCTAAAGGAGCCAAAAAATGCATAGGAAGAGTTGTGGTGGACTGTACCATCAGAAGGGCGATCAGTCTGAAGACTTGGATGAACTTCTGAATATTGCTCATCAGGGTGTTGAATGTCTGGCACTGTTTCCCCAGTGGGAACGTCTTATCAGTGCTTCTAAAGGCAAAAAGGAACCATGGTGTTCTGGCTCTAGAACATGACGGCAGAAATGAAGACTGGGGGCTTTAAGGAGAATGTGACAAGCGTTCAGACATGATTGGCAAAGCTCGGTGCATGTGGTTTATTTGATTTGGTTATACTTCTGCACATCTGTGCTCTTCCTGTTTTCAGAGAACAGTGGCAATATTCTGTGAAATTCTTCCTTATTTGATTAAGTTTGTATTTCTTTCCGATCCTTTGAATTCTTCTTTAGAAAGAAAAAAAAAAGAGCCTGTTTTACTCTGTTGCACTAACATTAAAAGCGTTAAGAAAAGAAAAAGAAAAAGAAAATAACCAAAAAAAGGGTGAAGAGAAATGAAAAAAACCACTTCATTAAGAATCCTGTCATCTCAGCCGATCGAACTATCTTGTTTTTGCTGGACCCTAACCTATCTCAGCTATAATGTGATTTTGTGGTCTATTCATTCATTTAAAATGAAAAATATAGGAACTTTCTTTTCGTATGGCATAAACTCTGTCATTTCTCAGTGGCTGCACAATATCAATGCTATTTAACAGTTTCTTGACATCTAGACCTACCTTGATTTTCTTTGAAGACTGAGTGATCCCATAATCTCTTATTTTTGTATTACAGACTAGATTGGTAAGATATTTCTAAGGGTCAATTTGAACTTGGAAATAAAGTCTGAAAATAAATAATATAACAAAGTCCTGGTTTTTGTGGTCCAAACAGTAAAATGCTGAGAGTACTTTTCTGTACCTCTTAAAGGTGTGTTTATTTTATGTCTTTTGAACTTTCAGGATAGTAAAGTTACAGATAGGTAAGTTACAGAGGAACGGAAGGCAGTGATAGGACACACTGTCTTTGAACACTTGTGCTCCTTGTGATAGATTTATCAGGACTCAATTGAGCATTTGATTGCTGTGAAAACATTTCATGAGGCCATAGTTTGTGGCTGAGCCTCAATTTCAAGAAAACCTGAACAGCCTGCTGGTTTGTTCATAATGGAAACTTGGCAGTTATTGTGGCTTCAGATCAACTTCTAGAGTTCTGCCTCTGTGAAGGAGGGCTATAAGGACACTTAGCCCACTGTCCTAAGAGGAAAGCTTTATGTGCATGGCTTCTCAAACAGCTTGGGATATGAAACTTTCCACTGGGATGCAAAGCGTTTTATCTATCTTGCTTTGTCACTTCCATATTTGTGCCTCCCACCCTGGGTCATTCTCTCCCTTTCACAGCATCTCTGATTAGAATAACTGCTAACATTGATTGAGTGCCAGCCTGTGCCAGGCAGCGGCTGAGTGTATATTACTTATCTCATCCTCAACGGTAACCCTGGAAGACAAATTTCATACCCATTTACCAGGAGAGCAAATAGGGCTTAAGAAGAAAAAGGAACTTGCCGTAATTACATAGCTAGGAAAGAGCGGATCAAAGTTCAGTTTCTTGTCCCTTTCATCATCCATGCTGCCAGTTCACCACATCTGTCTCCTTGTCCACACTGAATCATCTGTATGTACAATGTAGAGGCCTAGGACACACACAGCTTCTATTACACCTTGGTGGATACTCATTTCTCTAGCTTTGCAACTGAAAATCCAAGGAAATAGACACCTTTTTTTCATCAGCACCAGCCTGGTGACCACTGGTTAGCTTCATATCAAATATGAGGTAAAGCATCTTATTTTAAAGCAGTTGGAAGTCTCTCAGGCTGCCTGTTGTCTTTCTCAGAGCATCGACTCACAGGCATGGGGTAGTCTTATATGTGCCTTCTCCCTTATTTAATAATTCAGTTAAATGACTCCCACCACTGTCACCACCTCTGGTAGTGGACACTTTTCCTGAATATCATGCTCATTCGTAATATTTACTGTGCACAGGGGTCAGCTTACATTGCCCCATCAAGTGATGTCAAAGGAGCCCTTGGAATGTCCATAGCCTGGGCCTTTAAGAATTTTCATTTTATGCAATTCAGAGTTCTTTTGGCTCTAAGACAGTATCTTTCTCTTTGTTACATACAGAACCTGTTGAATCCCCAGTGAAACCAATTAACAGTGGGATATCTCTCGGCTAAGATAAAATAATTGAGCAGCAGGTGGAATTCTGCCTTTCTACTCATTCAGCACCTACTTATTAAGCTCCGTCAATAAGCTGGGCATTGTGCTTGAGATTGGAAGTGAAATGGTGGACAAGACAGCCTTCACGGAATTCATGCTACAGTGGAGGAGAAGATGAAATTTAAAAACATGTTAAAAAATTAGATTCTTATTAACTGTGATTGACCTCTGGTGGGGAGAGGGGGCTGAAGTGATGTTATAGGTAGGACGGTGAAGAAAACCTGAGGAGGTGACATTAGAGCTGAGCTTGATGGATGAGGACAGCTGAGCGTTCTGGAGAAGAATGTCTAGGCAGAAATAAACAGCAAATACAAGCATCCTGAGGCAGACAGGACCTGGGTGGTTTGAGGAGCAGAAAGAGGTAGTATAGATGGAGAGTGGAGAGTAAGGAAGTTGGACTCTGACACTGGAGAAGTAGTAAGGACCGGACCACTCAGGGCCACTTTGAGAAGCCAAAGATAGATTTTAAATTGGAGTTGGTTGTGTGATGTGGTCTGGTTTTAATAGACTATTGCGGCTGCTGTATGAAGAGGAGTTTGTATTGGGACAAGCAGGAAGACCAATGAAGAGAATTTGTATTTTTTTCAGACAACTCATTACAAATTTTTATTGATTTATTGGCTACAAAATACATATATTTTGTAGGACTAGCAATTCTAAATCAATTTGGCTTGATTTAGTATTTCTTTTACGGAATAGTCATTCTGTTTTTTAAAATACTTTCTTTTTTTCAATAATATTCTTAATTTTTCAACTATAGTTGTCATACAATATTATATTAGTTTCAGGTGTACAACATAGTTATTAGACATCTGTGTAACTCACAAAGTGATCACCCCAGTAAATCTAGTGCCCCTGACACTGAACATAGTTATTACAATATTATTGACTATATTCCTTATGCTATACTTTGTATCTCCATGAGTATTTTGTAACTACCGATTGAGAATTTGTTTTTATAGACCAAGGATGTCAGTGTCTTGATTTAAGGTAGGATCTGTAGAACTGTGGAGAGGTGGACTGATCAGAATATATATTAAAGGTAATGTTGACAGCACTTGCATTTGGAGAGTAAGGAACATAGGAATCAAGACATCTGGGATTTGATGCTCTTAGGCCACTGAGATCTGCTGGTGCGGTGCATATGTACTTGCAGAAGGCACAATGCTTCAGGTAAATTTAAGGTGTGCTAAGGAGTGTCCCTAGGTCGCTACCTGTTCTTTTTCTCCTAGTTTTGAAATTCTGTCAAGGAGTGAGGGAAAGGGAAAGCAAAAGAGAGTATTGAAAGAAAGTGAGGAAATGAGTGAACTAACACTGCCTAAATAATAGCTTTATTAAGTGTGGTTCCCATAACCCAGACTCAATCGCCGTTCTGCATACCCTCGGAAGCACACTGGAGACTCCGTTCTAGCATTAGGTTACTCTGCCTTAAACAGAAGTGCCTTCCATTAACGGGTGGGCGCTGTTTTCCTGAATTCTTGAGAACCTTCCTCATTCTTTTTTGAGGGAAGAAAATAGGCTCAGTGTGTGGGATCTGATTTGCATTTTACATCTGCTTTTCCATTTAGGTCTTAGGAATGATTTCTTCAGGAGCCTCTATTTGAGGCTTTATCGTACCCTGGCAGATCAGGGAGGGATGGAAAAATCGCATTGTACATTTTCCCATGAAACAGTTGTGCCACCGAGCCCCAAAGGGATCTGCTCCTGGCACTGTTGCTTTTAACTCTCCTTATTACCTGATTTTGGCTCTGTCCATAACAGAGACTACCTTAAGTCACATGGGTGGGATATTTTCCTCTCGGACTTCTGAGTTTATTTTTAACCTGAGTGATTTCAGGTGGGCAGGGACAAACATGGACACCCAGCTTCTTTGCTTTTAGGAGAAAATGTGCAAGTCTATCCCTGTTGCTGTGCAATGGCCTATTTTTAGACTGGGCTGCCAGAGATATAAATTGCTATTTTAGTCTGCAGCTTGGTGGTGGGTAGACAAATCCTACTTACAAAGCACTCTCAGTTTTAATCTACCCTGTACCACCTTGAAGCCTTGCTCTTTACCCTTTAAAATTCCTAATAGGGTATGCAACTTATAGATCTGTTGTTATGTCTCAGAGTAATGATGTGGTAGATCCTTGAATGCTTGGGATAGTTTTAAAGCATTCTTCCCAAGAGTGTTAATTATTTTCCATTTTACTAATAAGAGCTGTATAGCAACACTCTCCTCCCTTAGGAAATTAGTAAAATTATTTAAAGGATTATCAGGGGAGAAAAGATTTATCTATATGAGAGAATAGCTTGGATAAATTTTGAAGGTGTTAACTGCACCTTCTCTTAAGCAGTTTTCAAGCCACCTGGTTATTTCATTCGATAAGTATATATCCGCACATTAGTTAGATAGCTAACCCGTCGGTGGTCCAAGTGAAATGACTTCACTGTCCCAAATTAATTCCTCAGTGGATTTTCCACGTGAACTCTATATTTAGTGAATAGGGACTGCCATTTTGTTTTTATTTATTTGTTCTAAGGATAATGGGCCCTTCTCACTTCAGGGAGAAAGTGCTAGTCTTTTGTTCATCAACCAGCACTGTTTAGAATGACTTGACCATGTGCTTTAGCCAATTTTTGGCTATCTGGCTCTGCCTGGTAGGCAGGTTCAGCCTGGTACCATTTCTCATTATTTTAATTAATAAGGTGTGACTAGCCAGGATTCCTTAGTGGCAAATAACCAAATCTACCCTCTCCAAACTGGCTCAGGCAGAAGGATCATTTATTGTGCAAAACCTGTTGATATCTTGCAGCCTCCACACACGAGTGCAGAGAGGCCTCTGAGACCTGAATGCACCCAGGGCTCTTGTACCTCGGTTTGCTTCCCTGCCTCTGTTTCTTTCAGGCAGCTGCTTTTCTGTGTTTCTGAGTTTGCATCTCCCTTTCTCCAGAGAACAGACAGACTAAACCGGAATCCCTCATGACGCATGGCATGGGAATGGGTGGGGTTTGAGGGATCCCCACCTACACACTGAAATGGAAGAATCCTATTCGTCAATCAGGTCCTACAGTGTTTATGCTTTTCACTGTGTCACTGATCGCACAAAGTTAGCCCTGATGGAAGTATGGAAAGTGGGTAAGTGTCACACGTGTGTGTGTGTGTGTGTGTGTGTGTGTGTGTGTGTGTAAATTTTATAGCCAGAGTTTCTGGTACTAGTCATGTATTTGGATTTTCAAGCAAACTCAATTCAGGAAGGATGCAGGTAAAAACATACCTTTTATTGAGGTTGCCTCAAGGCAGCCAGGTATCATTGATTTAAGCTGTCTGGTGCCAGAACAGATAATGTAATATAGCGCAACTAGTTGGATAGGCTGGCTAATCACGGATTGAAGGGTTTAAAGATCTACATGTAAAAAGCTTTATAAATTTTGAGAGAAAATAGAAACTTTTCGGATCCCTTTCATTTAATGGCAGTTAATGGAATTTGTAAAGTTTAGAAAAATTCCCATGGTTTGTTTTCTGTTAAGAGTTAAGAATTGGTTGTGCCTTTAAAATTTTTTATTTTAGTGTGTGTAGGAGGGTACCAGGTGAAGGAGGTAGATTTGGTTTCTGTTTGCTCTGGGTTGGTAGGTTTTTCTTTGAATAAACTGAAAGAATACTTAATCCAATAAACTAGGGCATTTACTTTGGGGTTATTGCTGTTGGCTCAGTTTACACCTGTTTAGTGGCTTCTGTTCTGTTCTGTCACTAGGTGTTTCTAGCAGTCACCTCTTCATTTAGAATAGACCAAAAAACCACTGGCAGGCTTCCCCACTGTTCTTCACACTCTGTGAGCTGTTCTCACATTATCTTTTTGTTTCTAACAGGTTCATGAACCACCGGGCCCCAGCCAATGGCCGCTACAAACCAACTTGTTACGAACATGCTGCTAACTGTTACACACATGCAGTGAGTATGTTTTCTGCCTTTTCCATCCTTCCCAGACGGTTTTGCTGGGAGGAAGGAGCAATTATCTCCAGTAACCTCTGCCTGATTAATTGTATTTACCCATCTCTGTGACCTTGCCTAGCAGGGTATCAGTGGTGGGTCATGCCAACAGAAGCTAGCATGTCCAACACTTTGACTGCTCCGACCTACAGCCAGCTCTGTCCATCCTGGACTTGCCTTTTCTGGCAAGATCTTTAAAAGAATAATAATAGGAAGTACCCTAGTTATAGGAAAACCAAAGGTAACTATTAATGAAGACTGTCATCCCTGGAATGAAATGAATTGCCTTTTAAAGATAGTTGTATTCTTTTGGCAAGGAGAATTCACAAACTGTTGAACAAAGTGTCTTTCTTTCTTTTTTTTTTGTTTTTTTTTTTTTTTGGTAAGTGATCTGATCACTTAGTAGCCATGCCTTCCCCACCCCCACCCTGGCTGCTGCTTCTCAGAGCAGATGTTATTCTGTGTTGAAGAGAAAGCTGATCTGATCCTTAGATTCTTAGTTATTTTTTTCCTTTCTTATAAGCGCAAAAACGTTCTCATTATAAGAAACTTTGAAAGTACTGAAAAATGTGTAAGAAAGGCTAAACTATTTCACTCCCTTGGGAAGGTGCCTTTAGTGAGATGTTTGAAGGAGAAATAGTAGTTGGTGTCTAGTCTGAAGACAAGAAGTAGAAAAGAAGACCAATTTACTTCTTTAGTGGAGTATTTAAAACAGGCTAATTTAATTATTTTAAAGGCAGTGTTAGTACAATATGTAGGTTATGCATATATGTCATTAATATAAAATTTGCTTGAATTTAAGTTGTGCCTTTTCATTTCTTTAACCCCTTCCTCAAAGAAGAGTCACAGTGTTTGTGTAAAGGAAACTCGATGCCAAATAACCCAGTTTTCAGTGGATCCCTTTATAATCTAATAGAACAGTGCCATTTGGGCATTTTGATTTAGCATAAATCAAACTTTATAAAGCACCTGTTTTATGTATTATAGTAGTGAGATTTAGTTATTACTTGGTAATGCTGAACCATTATCCTAATTTATCAGTGAATGTCCTTTTCCCTTTGGTGCTAAAAAGATTTTTAAATAACATGCTAGAATCTTACTAAATTTTTTTTCTTTTAGAAAAAAATTAGTACTTGACATGCTTGTCCTGGATTCCACAAAAGGGCTTTAATAATGAAATTTAGAGTAGCCTCTCCAGCGGACAATCTCTCTGGGCCCATGGCTGAAATTCTGGGAAAAGGAAGGATTTAGTGGAGTTCTTAAGACTTGAGCCGACCCCTGTTTTTGCCTTAATGACACATGTTCATGTGAAATAAGCTTCCCAGCAGTAGAGGATCAAAATGTTTACGTCTGAACTTGGTTTTAAAGAATGCATGGCCTAATTTAATTGTCTTCTTTAACTGCCAGGATATCCATATCTTATTCTTGACTAAATGTTTGATGAATTTAACATCTAAAAGTAAAATTACTTCTGAAGATAATTGTCCATAGGTTCATAAGAAAAGTTGTGTGTTTTTTTTTTAATGTGTGTATTTAAGTCTAGGGCAGGATCAGAATAAAAGAAATATGAAAGTTTGAGTAACAGTTAATATGGCTTGTTCCTTCACTCATGGTCCAATACACAATATCCATCATTTTCTCAATTTACCAACTGCAAAACACTGATAAAAGTTTCAGATATAGTGCCTTGTTAGTTTCCACACTACTGACCAATAATAAGAATCAATGTAGTGTTTGTTACTTAGCATACATTTAAATATAATAGTTTGGCTGTTGAGAAGCACAGCTCACCTTTAGGAATAATATTACTTGAGATGGACCTGAATAATCCATATAATCCCTTAAGTTATCTCTTTTGGATATGTCACAAATTAAGGAACACTTATATCAAACAAAGTTAAGGAAAAACTGAAAAAACTTCCATGTTAATTTTTTAGAACAGCAAATGTCATCCTATTAAACTGTATTCCATATTTTTGAATTTTAGCAGCAGTAAAGTTTCTAAAACAGACAAAACAAAAACTTCTGTCATAATCATTTCATTAAAGGAGGGCCTGCTTTAACATGAAAAAGGTAGAAAGGACATAACCTCAAAATAAATTAAATTCTGTTTTATGAGAAACTTACTTTACTGTCCTTAATTTTCTCATTTCATCCAGGCCAATGAAAACTTCAGCATTTGAAAATTCAATGCCAGTTTTATCTAGGGGACTTAATATTTTGTTGCAAGAGGACAAAAGTAGGTGTCAGGGGAAACAGATAAGATTGCTAAAGCTTGCATTCTTTGCCATGTATGCTTATTCTAATATCTAAAGTGTTTATTTCTCCTTAGAATGTCTATTATAAAATATTTACTGTCCCTCGGTTTTACTGTAAACCTAAAACTTCTCTAAAAAATAAAGTTTTTAAAAAGATATTTACTAGTCGTAGTCATATTCATATAATAGACATGGCAATTTATGTCCATATGTAGTATAAAATATGGTGCAGAAATCAAAATTCCAAGATTCTGGTCTTTTAAAATTATTGAATAGGTAGGAGTGGACTACCCTTGCTTACTTGAAAGGTGCTATTAAAAATGAAATAACGCCAAAACCCTTTCACTCTGCAGTAGCTCCCAAATTGGTGTGATGTACAGATGAAAACTAAAAATCAGGACATAGGACTTGAACAATTTTTTGTGTGTGTGTATGCTGTGTACAGTATGATACACATAATGTACATTGGGACTTGATTCATCCTGTCATCCTTTGCTGAAATATTGGAATTTCAGTAGTTCATGGGAGAAACAGGAAAGTCTTTAAAAATCAGGACTTCCCCTGGAAACCTGGATGTATGTTTGGCATTTGATATCTTAAGTACCTACTCTAAAACACATAGAGAATAGGATGAATTGTGTTCTTGTTTAATGAAATTAGGATAAAGAGCATCGGCTGCATTCTTTACTGTGTGTACCCGTTAGTGGGCACAATTCCTGGACCCTGAACAGCAGTGCTTATTTCCAGCACAACTGGCAACTTCACCTGGCTATAGTTATGATGAGCCAGGAACGGCAAATGTTTGTTTTAAAGTGAGCTTTCTAAAATTGTCCCTGGTAATTCTAGGTATTTTTAACAAAGGTCTCAATTCAGTAAAAGCCTGGGTGTGTGCTTTCCTTTTCCTTTCCCTCAGTTCCTCATTGTTCCAGCCATTGTGGGCAGCGCTCTCCTCCACGGGCTGTCTGATGACTGCTGGGAAAAGATAACAGCATGGATTTACGGAATGGGCCTCTGTGCCCTCTTCATCGTTTCCACAGTATTTCACATTGTCTCATGGAAAAAGAGCCACTTAAGGTACAGTGGATTGCACACTGTTTCAACAGAGAAGAATGGTCGACTCAGGTTAGCCTCCCATGTGGCATGTTTTGGTCAAGTGACGCAAGGGGATAGACACGTTCCTGCCTATAGTGGACTATAATGCTGTCTCACTATTTGGGAAATTTTCTGTCGATTGGACAGAGTCAGAGGACCCCTATTTGTAGCCAAGAAGATTGAGTACTTGAAGTATGATTTCCCCAAAATTCTGTCCTCCAGTCCATCAGGGTACCTCACCCTGTTTAAAGCATCTGCCCACTGTTGTGCTGTCACCTTCCCGAGCAATATCTCCAGTTCGGACTATTTCCTAAAGGCCAGACCTCTCAGTCAACTGCCCACATGCCCCAGGTACAATTTATTCAGTTTGTCTCAAAAGAAAGTGGGCCTTTGCTCAGCAACCACAAACAGAACCACACTACTTCCCCAAAACTTACAACTTAAAATCCGGAGACCTGTTTGCTGATGCGTCCAGCACACTAAGGACACTCTAAGAGCGTGGCAGCTGTAGGGTAGTGACAGAGTACGCTAAATAGAGTCAGCAGTTGGCTCGAGTCCTGGCCCTGCCAATTAAGCCTTGCGTAAGTCACCTGATCTCATGGAGCCCCAGTTTCTTTATCACTAAAGTGAAGCTAATAATACTTGACTCACAGGGTTATTGTGATAGGTAAATGAGATAATATGTGTGAAAATAATTTGAAAATTACAAAAGACTCTAGGACTATGACATGTAAGGAGGTATAATACAGATTGGGTTTACTGTCTTGCGAAGTTCAGCTTTCGAGTTAGGTCCTGTGTAGCTATTTAAACAAAATTCACATATTTTGCTACTATTCACTGTCAGGCATTTCAAACGATACTGCGGCACTTAGCCTCTCAATGAGAAGGACGTAAAAGCATTCCTCCTCTGAGCGAAGGATTAATTTGGGGAAATACAAAGGGAGTAGTGCACCATTTAATTGCTTAAGAAATAGATTCTATACAACCCAAAGGGCAATTTTTTTTTTTATCAAAAAAGGAGGATTCAGAGCAGACTTAGAGTGACTTAAAATAATATTAGACTATATCTTTTGGTTTTACAGAATATCCCCCAAAAATCTCAAACTAGTCAATCTAATACTAAAAAGACATTATATATTTAAGAGCAGGATTTGGAGTTCTTGTGATATTGTTGATTTTTCTCACATGTGGAACCATAATTTTAAGGCCCGGATAGATCCTTAGGAATCATAAAATCCCTTCATTTTCATCTGAGGAAACTGAGGCTCAGAGAAGTGGCCTGACTTGCTTGAGTCAGTGATGCCAGCAGAATCTGATCATCCCAGGATGTCTGACTCCTAGTCCTGAGGTTTTTTTCACCTTATCCTTCACAGTACGGCTTATAGTATGCAGTCTGCTACCTTTGCCTATAAGATGATAGTTCCCTGGGCTTAAAATAAATCTACAGCATTGCATCATGAGGGAGCTCTGGGACACACTCACAAGAGAGCTTCCAAAGTACCTGTCCTGGCTTCTCAGGGCACACTATCACAGAGCTCAGAGGCCATTGCACTTCATTATCTTCTTGGCACAATCCAGCACTTGTGGTTGCCTCAGCTGACTTGGCTTTGATGTCTGGATTTCTGAATCAATAGAGTTGTAGATGCCTACTTCAGTATCCAGGGCCTCCCTGCCAGGGGCTGGAGAAGAAGGTGTCATAGAAACCAGACTCTCTTGAACCTTGAAATAGCACTGATAAATTCATAAGCCACATGTGGATTTTTGCTCCGCCTTAATTTAAAAAAAAAAAAAAATCCAAGTATGTCCTTAAGTAAAAGAGGGAAGGGAATTTGCATTTAGTGAGTCCCTACTATGTGTTGTGCACATGGCCACATTATCTCTTTTAATGCTCACACATACTCTGTGATAGTGATGTTGTTATTTCTGTTTTACCTGTAAGGAAAGTGAGGGTCGGAGAGGTAGGTGAGAAAGCTTGAGTAAAATTGCAGGCCTGATTTTACTTCCTATAATAGTGCATAACAATCTAGAAAGCAGAATTAGAAAGGCACAAACCTGGCTAGCAGTCAGTCATCCATCTTCTAGCCTTTTCAATTAAAATCTTCTAGAGTCCATGACTATAGTTTATAAGCTCCCCCAAGTGATTCTGATATACAGTCAAGTTTGAGAAGCATTAATCTGGCATTTGCTTTTGTAAACCTGTACCCTAAGTTATTTTCATTTCTTCACTAACGTGATTAGTGACTAACACTAACCATGACTGAAAGATCCTCAGACTGCTTTGGTCGACATTGTGTGTGGTGAGGCAAAATCTAATAAAAGTGCTTCACCAAATCATAGGTTTGACCCCTCAGATACTGAAAAGGGATTCATGACAATGCAATGCATGCATGCTTTAAATTACCTCAGTAAAGGGCAGATTTTGACTAGTCCCTTTCATGAATAGACCTCAGCTCGGGGAGCCAGATCTTTGTACGTTTCCTGACTTCTCAGTTTTGGAAGGAAGAACTTGCTTAGAAATCCAGGTGGCCACCACCTTCTTGTAGCAAATATGTTGGTTTTTTTTTTTTAATTTGTTTGTTTTGTTTTTTGTTATTGCTGTTTCTAAATTAGTTTCTGAGTTTTCTTTATTATAACTGATTGTCTCCATTAAGATATTTGGAGTAAAAGCTTCTCTAGAGACATTCTAAAAAGACATGAAGAATGTGACTTCAGGGAGTGTTTACCGAGTATCACTACTTAGTGCTCTGTACTATGATAGGGGTTGGGGAGTGATCTGTCCTGAAAGAATTCCATTTTTTGTTATCATTAAATAGGATTTAAAAGAAATGGAAAACATTAGAAAACACAGATTTTGTTTGTTTATTTTAACCACTTCAGAGCTCCTGATTATTTTGGGGTTCCATCCCTATATCTTATACATAGTATCTCTTGTATATGCAATCTTAAAAATAATAAAAAGCTTTTACTTGTGGCTTCATATTATTGAAAATAGCTGTTCAACTTCAAAGACCAAGTTATAAAAGCCCTGAGAAACTAGAACAAGAATAGATACCACGGCATAGTGGAGTGAAAGTCCAGTTTGAAAATTTTCTGTAAACTTTGTCTAACTTGGCCTTTTCTCCCCATTAGGACAGTGGAACATTGTTTTCATATGTGCGATAGAATGGTTATCTATTTCTTCATTGCTGCTTCTTACGCTCCATGGTAAGATACATTTTTTCTATTTTGAAGATAATGGGGTTTTTTAAATACAGTTCCTCAGTCCGTCTTCCCTACTTCCTGTCTCTATTCCCAGCTCCCATGCATATACCCAACTATTTGCCCACCTCATTCGACATGCATACATACATGCATTTTTTTTTCCGTTTTGATTTACTTGGGTCAGATTGCAAAGTTTAAGGGGAGAATGTTGCTGTTCATAATATATATCTGGCACTGGACTGTTTAAGAGAAGGGTTAAGTAGCATGGTCATGTCTGAAATACGTTATGCTTGCCTTCCATGTTCTTTCTGTATACTTCTGCTGTTCAGAATATTTGGACATCTAATTGTTTAAGTGGAAATGCTATAAATATGTATGAGGAAAACAAGCTCGCTTTTAAAATTTATGCTGTTTGTCTTCAATTCCCTTTACAGCACAGTAGCTACTACATATGGAGTGCAATTCTCATTTCTTTAGCTATGTGAGTAAGAGAACTAGCCAAATTCATCAGCTATTTAAGATATCTCATAGTCTGCTCAATTTCCTTGATCTTCCTGATCTTTTGGTATAGATCAGATAGAATCTCTGGTTGCTTGAAACCGTAATTAAAGAAACATTAGTTTTCCGTATCAAGATGTGTTCCAGTGTTAAACACTCGGAAATTCACATTATGCCATCAACTATTGTGGTCATTAGAAATAGGAGGCCTCTAGATTCTAACGCAGCATCCATCATGCAAAAGAAACCTACTTATCAGTTGGAGGAAAAAGCAGGCGTATTTTCTCTGCAACAACTGTTACTAAATTATAGGTCTACATTATGTTGGAGGGAGAACATTTAAAGGCTTTTGTAAAATAAACCTCAATTTAAAATAAGTCGATAAAAATTTTTAAATGTAGGCTGACGAATCAAGTATTTACAGTAGGCAGTTTGTTCACATATCGTTTTTTGATACACAGGTGGTACTTTTTCCATTGGAAACAGTAATTTTGTAGTAATAGCCAGTCAGGACAACATTTGTTGTTTTTGCATATCCTTAATATGAAATTAGTACCATTGTATTTGCAGTGTTTTAAAATTCAGGCTTCACAAGAGTCCATGGTTAAATTCATGCAAAAATGTCTTCTATATTATATGCTGAGCTAATTCTTCTCATGTTCTCTCTTGGCAGAGAGATTGATAATAGAGCCACTTGGTCTATGTATTAGGTAACTGCTGTGGTTATGTGATCCCAGTTCAGGCTTCTGTTCAGGGGTTCTCATTAAGCTGTGTAAGTAATTTGCTCCCAAATACATGTCAGAAACAAGAAGGCAGGCAGCTTTTACAGCAGTCTGCCTACTAAGAAAATTTGGGCATCACAGGTGTGCCCGTTCTGTTTTTAAACCATGTTGGAGCTAATTCTAAGTCTTAAAGGTTGACTGACAATTTTATCTTTGAGTTATTAATGTTACCCAAATCATCCAATTACCTCTGGCATGTTGAGTGCCTTTTCTTCCTGGTCTTATCCTAGTACTTGCTCTCCTGGGTTTTTAAGACTAGAGGAAAACATGGCTCTATGAATTCCCTTCATTTATCATTTCTGTTCTTTGTTGTCATGTTTACATTTTTAGGTTAAATCTCCGTGAACTTGGACCCCTGGCATCTCATATGCGTTGGTTTATCTGGCTCATGGCAGCTGGAGGAACCATTTATGTATTTCTCTACCATGAAAAGTAAGAGAAAATAATTTATGTTTATAGTTTTAAAATTAACTGCCTAAATTTTATCTCCATCACAATTTACTTCAATTTTATTTGCACTTCGAAATAGTAGAAATACATAAATAGAATATGTATCGTTTTAAACCAATCTTCAGAACCATTTGGTTTTCAATATTGGTGGGCAGATTGCTGCAGAAAGAAATGAATGGCACATGTATGGTTTGGTGTAGTTGAGGGACAAGGTGGACTGTCATTTTACAGTTAGTCAGACCTCATTTCACACCCTCAGGCAGACTGGCCTTATCAGAAAACTAGCCTTGTCCTCTGTGATTTATAGTTATCATGTGAGAAAAGTAACTGCTTTTCAAGAATCCAGTGAAGATTGAAGATAATAGATATTAATGCCCAGCACAACACTTATCTAGATGAACCTGAAGTTGTTCCAAACTGGGATCCTGAGAAAGGGGCTGTTTGAAAGGGCATCTAAACTCTTTATATCCTAACCATGGGCGCAGTGTTTTAACCCACCAATCATAGCTCATAGTCCTAAGTGTTAAGTAATGTAATGAGGGAAGCTTATTGAGATTTGCATCTTAGTTTTGGAGGAGACCTTCAAAGTCACCTATTCCAGCTTCATGCTTTAAAAAAGAGAACATTTAGGACATGCATCAAATTTGTGACTCATCCAGAATTCCGGCCCCAGTGTCTTAGTTCCTTATTCCACACGCCTGAATCTGAGAAACTCACAACCATGACATTGTTGTCATTGGATACAGTTAATGAAATTCTGTATCTATTGAAGTTGGCAGAATGGCTCCCATAATTGAACATAATTCCTGTTTACGACAAAGCATGAAGTTGTTTTCCCTTTTCAGAAGAAGATAGTAGTTTTTGCTAACTTCACCCTGACTTTGAAAATCACTTAAATGCATTTTTCACCGTAATTAGCAATTCTGAGTGGTTTTATGTAGTATATATAAGTCCGAGGAAACAGTTTGCTTCTTGGATTCAAACCCCTAATTTATATCCTTGGATAAAATAGGAAGTAAAGTAAGACAACTATCTTTTCTCCTGTTCCAGGCCTTCTTAATGTGAACTGGCAAACCCATTTTTACCCCAGTTCCCTGGTAGGATTACTTCATGGTGACTTTGAGTATGAAACACTAAGAATGATTTGAGAGTCACCCTTGGCCATTTGGTTTGGCAGATATTAGGGAGTATCTGAATCGTGCCAGGTACTGTTCTAGGCCCTGCACATCCAAACAGAAATAAAATTTGGCCCCTGCCTTTGAGGAACTAAGAGTCTAGTTCGATTAGGTAGAAATGTAAGTCGAATTTCAATACAATGTTTTCTTAACGTTTCAGACATTCTGTAGCCTAATGTGAAAATGAGCCTTACAAATTGGAGTGTTTTGTACACGTGCAAAATAAAGAGACAAAAATACCTTCCCTTAGTTTCTTAGGGCTCCTGTCCCTTTGCCACTGATAAACTAAGTTGCATCCCTGCCCACCTTCATTTCAGTTTCTTATAGCAATGGACTGGAATGGTAATGAAGGCAAACACTCTGGGATTGGAAAGGAAAATGCATGACGTATTGGCTTCAACAATAACCACATTTGGCAGAAATTTTCCAGGTAGCATGTGGAGTTTGATGCCTTTTTTTTAGTCCTTAAAGAAATGCCAGTTCATTGTTACTCAGCTGCAGTGTTTCCTTAGAGGCCTAATGGTCTCCTACTGGGAAAATACATTTCCTTTGAATAGTTGAGTTTACATTTTTTTCCCCAAAAAAAGAAAAAAGGAAAAATTGGTAATGGAAATGGTCTGTGAGTTGTAGGAATAGATACATTAAATTAACTGCATTTCCATCCTGCAGGTATAAGGTGGTTGAGCTCTTTTTCTATCTCACAATGGGGTTTTCTCCAGCCTTGGTGTGACATCGATGGTAAGAAATGGCTTCATAATTTTAGTTATTTCATCTTCTTTCCTTTTAAAATTGCTAGGACTTTTAATGTGTCTATAGATATGATAGCTTTTCTTTCTGAAGTTATGACCCATCCATTAACTAGAGGCTCAAAAGAAAACATAAATTAAAAAGTGCCAGCAGTTTATACTAGCTGTTCATAGTTTGGAAAAGTTAAACATTTAAATGTGTTGATTTCTATATGGTAACTTTCTGTTTTTGTTTCTTTTGAGTAATCTTTCTGTTCTCCTCACCCTCCCCTACTCTTCACCCCACTTATATGTGAGATTATGTCAAGGGGTATTTCTGCTTTAATTACTTAGTGTCTTAACCCTAAATCCATGGAAGAGGGTGAATTTTGAGGTTTCTGAACAATGAAGAAAATACAAATTACTGACTTCTTAAATCTTAAGCATTGGAAGGACCTTAAAAGGTTGTTCAGCACAATATTTTAGTGGATATTTCTCAAATCCCTTCACTCTTCCTTTCATTTGCTTTTAAGTCATTATTTCTCTTTCTTAGGAAAAAACTTTTTTTTTTTTTTTTTTTTTTACTTAAAAATTTTGCTTGGGGACTTTCATGGGTATGAAAGTGTAACGTGACCTATAGTAAGAAGTTGCATGTATATATTTTTGAACTCCTTTTCAAACTGAATTACTATTGAGAAATATATCTTTTAACCTGAAACAAAAACATATTGCAACCTCGCCATCCATCCAACTGGTTACTTAGGCTTTTCGCTTATGTACTCCTCCAGTGTCTTTTACTATACATTTTTGGGCACTAGCCACTGTGTTAATTAAGGAAGTCACAGTGTGTTCAGTTTGAATTCTCTTCTCAGCCTGCAATGGTCAGAAGAATTGCACTTGTAATTTCACTCCTGTGTTCATAGGCACATTGTAAGAATGGAATTTTATTGTACATAGTTCCTGCCCTGGTCACAAAAACAAATGTAAAAGGTTTAGGTGTTACAGGTTTGCTTTCCCTGCCCCCCCCCAGAGAATATGTCTTATGAGAATATAACGAAATACATTCTTTGAGATATGAAGTTTATGATGGCTTGAATAATTACCTAGCATCAAAAATACAAATAATTTATTTGGTAAAGGCAACAGGGAATGGTGAAGGGAGGGAGGCAATGACTGAAATGAGAAAGTCTGCCTTGAAGGCCGTAACGTCAGAGGGCGATTGAGGACACCCAAAGCAATATAAGCAAGGTCTGTGTAGACGGCTTATTAATCATTACAGATCTTCAGGCAGATTCCGAGTATCATAAGAGCAAATTTATCCATTCTTTTTACTAGCCTGAAACTTTAATTGGCATTTTTGCAAGTGGTACAGAAGCAAGTGACTGATGTTTATGATGATCAAACAGGGGAACCCTCACACTTGCTGCCCACAGAACTTAAAATCAAGCGGGAAAATAGAATTCACACTAAATATGAAGCAATAATAAAGTTTTATAGTGTCTGTGATTGGGGAAAGCACAGGCTGCTATGGGAGCACATGACAGAAGTACCAGGGAAATGATATTTAAGCTGATTCAGAAACACAAGTAGGAGCCTAGAGATATAGTAGGAGTGATGCAAGTGGTGTTGGTAAGGAGTACAGCCCAGGGTGGGGGGGGGACGGTGCCCTAGCATCTTTGAAGAATTGAAAATCGTTCATTGTTTGGAACATGAGTATATATGTACTCGTTTGAGTACATATGTGCATGAGGTGGTAGTTGTACCAGTAGCACAAGTCTTGTGATAAAGCTGGAGAGTTAGACAGAGACCAGACCAAAAAGAATCCCTGTAAGGCATCTGAACTTCCAAAGCAACCAGGTGAGTGAAGACACAGAGCTTTGGTTCTAGTCAGAATCATGGGTCTCAGACTTACCCTTCCACCAGAAGGAACACAAAACCGGAAAAAGTGTCTGAAACAACTAGTTTTGGGTATTGAACACAGACACTACAGGGTAGAGAAACCAAAATATGAGGTTCAAATTCACCCCAGTTAAGTTCAGGAATCAGACCACCTTGGTTCAAATCCTGATTCTTAAAAGCTTAGGTGGCCTTGGGCAAATTGTTTATCCTCTCTGTGTTTTATTTTTCTCATCTGTAAAGTTGGGATAATAATAGTATGTAATTTAGCGCTATGAAGATTAAATGAATAAATACGTGGAGGGCTTCAGACAGTGCCTGTTACATAGCAACACAATAATGACATAGATAATGAAGAACATATATTTTGTTTGTTTTAGGATTAACCACGTTGTGGTTTTTTTAAATTAATAAGGGAAATAGTTTCTTAAGAAATTATCTATTAACAGAATGTATGTCAAAACCAACCTGCATACTTGGTTTGGTCTCTTGCTTATTGTTTTAGCAGAGAGAAAGAAAGAGTGGTATCTTGGTCAGTGACCAGCTATGTGACTTTTTTCAGGTTACTTTATGCCTCTGGGCTTGCCCTTTTTATTTCTAAAATAGGGAGGTCATGTTTGATGAGTGACTTCTTACCATTTGGAAATCATATCCTGCTCTAAGAATCCAATGAAAGCCTTACCCTAGAAAAATGTTCCTAATGTATGTAGACAGAGAATTTTGGATATTTAATGGATATTAATTGCTTCATAACCTTTAGGAAATTCCGTGTGTGTGTTTCTCCATCTTACCAAGGTTAATGAGAAATATGGAATGGTCATTTTGGGTTGGCCGCCTTCTCATCTTTTGATCCTACCAAAGCCATGGGGACTTAATGTGAACTTTGAATATAGGACTGGTCCTTGCCTGTGGCCCTAGGTCCTACCTGATTCTTAGCCCGTGGTCATCCCTTTGTGGCATTGCTTTAGCTTGGGCCTGTGGGGCCCATCCAAGTAGGCGGCTTCATTAGAATTTCTTCCCACTGCTGGATTGACCTCAGGATCTGCTCCAGGCTCATTAGGCTACAGCTATCAGTGCCCAGACCTATGGGACACCCACACACCTGTCCCTTTCCAAGGCCCAAGGCCTTGCCACCTTCTGGCTTAGGTTTCCACCCACCCTGCAGAACCCAAGACCTTTCTGTTCGTCGTCCTCAGGAATCCAGGGGACTGACTCTTTTCATCAGCTTCCTAAGCCCTGCCTCTATTCTATTCTCTCATTCACACAACCCAGTTTAATCATGAAGATGGGCCTAGGTATTTGAAAACCCAGAGCAGCCTAAAAATTCTCGTTTTTGTGCTAAAGCACACATGACTGTTAACTTCATTCTAAGCTAAGAAATGCCCAGGCTCAAAGACAAAAGGGTTTGGCAACATCTATAAGGTTAGAAAGTGTGTCGTGCTTTATGATCTGTGATCTCTTAGGTCACTTCTAGCTATGACTTTTCCCGCGTAAGCCATAAGGAAGTCATAAACTCACACAAACAGGGACAGTCTCAAGAAAGCAGTCAGTGTAGAATGGTGTCTGATGAGAACAAAGGGAAGTGAATACTCAGGCTAAGATGGAGATTATAAATGGAGTGGCATGGGCACGCCTCAGTAGGGAAGAAAGCTTTGAAAGGGAAAGCGAAAGCCAGGGATTATGCCGTTTTAAAATAAACTACTGTGTCTGGTTGCGATTGTAGTCTGCTTAAGCATACTGTAGGTGAGCAGGATGTGCCGCTCTTTACACCAGGGCCTGTAACCTGACTGCTTAGTTTAGTCTAATCAACCCAAAGGGTAATGCAGGTGGATGTACGAGAGGCTTTTTAGTTTAGTTCATATTTACAGATCAGAATTCTGTCTATGCAGAGCTACTTCATTGTCTGGAAAATCAGGAGGCTTAGGGGGAATTGCAGTTATCTCTTTAACCTGTCACATCAGAGTAACCTCAGAACCTCTTTGCTTCCTCTGTTGACAGAATAACACGGATGGACTTCACGAACTTGCCTGTGGGGGCTTAATTTATTGCCTAGGAGTTGTGTTCTTCAAGAGTGATGGCATCATTCCATTTGCCCACGCCATCTGGCACCTGTTTGTGGCCACGGCAGCTGCAGTGCATTACTACGCCATTTGGAAATATCTTTACCGAAGTCCTACAGATTTTATGCGACATTTATGACCAGTGTGTACTAGATCTCCAAACCAGTATTATTTCAATTATGGCACTTGGGTGGGGTAAGAACTGAAAATTGCACAGGGGGAGGGGGAGGGGAGCAGGGGGAGAAGAATGCACTGACTTTCTTTATATAGTCTGAATATAATTACTGTGAAAGTGTAAATGCTGTGTTCTGGAATTTTCCTCCTCACAGCAAATAGATAAGGTAGTGAATTAATTATTCATTCCATTCCACTAACATGCAGAACTCTGGATAGACTTGGCCAACTGATGTTTACAAACCAGAATTTTGTATTTTAATTTTACAGATTTTACTACATGATTTTTCTAAATTACTAGGTCAGGTTGTAAAAGTCAGTGCAATAACAAAGCATCCTTTTTAAGAGAAAATTGTTTCTATCACTTTCCCATCAGCTCTGTAAAGAATCATGGACAGAACTTACACTACTTTTACCATGTTTCATCTTGGCATAACATGGTTATTTTTTAAATAGTAACTTTAGTTTTTTGTAAACTTTTAAAAAATATTTCATTGACGCACATTATGCGGTTCCTCATTCATGTGAATTTTTGCAGCAAGCTGTCAACATTCCACAAATAAACAAACATTATACCTCTTCCGACAGTTTTATTAGGCATGAAGAGATTGCCAATTTTTAAAACCTGCAGTTTTCCAAACATTTTCTGCCAACCTCTGACTCTGAATTTCGTGCTGCTTTGGGCCAGATACCTGACCTAGTTCGGTTTACTAATGATGGAAAAGTATTTTGATAACATTAACTTTTTCAAAAGATTCAACTTTTCTCTATGCCTTTGACATATTTTCTTCAGGGTCTCTTTCAACAGTGGATGAGTATCCAGTCTGTTTTACCGTGTTGTTGAGTTGGCCATCCGCTGAAAACTCCTGGAGGGTGTTATGAATTATAGTGAATAGTGGTATTGCCTGTTTGGTGCCCAACGGTTCAATCATTGTTGCTTAGTTCTGTATTACCAGGTTGATATTCATTTTTAAGTTGTGGAATTAGATGCATAAATTCACATTTCTACCTTACCTCTGTTTCTCCCGATACGTGTTTTTCTTTTAGATAGAAAAATATTTAAAGCATTGTTTGACAGATAGAAACTCATGTGTCTATAGTCCATGGGTTATGTTCTGGCTCAGTGGAATAGTATTTAATATATTATTTTTGGTTTTCCCTCAGTGTCTTATATTAAGATTAACATATTAGTTGCTCTGTTGATTAATCTCCTGTTGGTGTTTTAATAAATGAGACAACCTTGCCTTTAGATTGGGTGCTGATATTGAGTTTTTTTCTAATAATGGGTTTGAACCATGGAATTGTTGGTTTGATGATACATTTAGGTTTGTTCATTAAAGTTTTGTACTGATATGGCTTTAAAAGAAGGTTACTTTGTTTATGTTTAAAATCTCTGATTCTGGCGATTATATGGAATGAGAAACAGAAGAACTGGTGTTCACTGGTGATTTTAAGAGGCAAAGTATCAGTAAATAACCCCAACCAGACTGCCCCCCTGCATGATGCTAAACATCTGGATGCCTGTTGTTTTATTGTGTGTATTTTATTTTTAATATATTAACTTCTGTGGATATTCATAAAGTGTGCTCAAAAGTAACACTGTCAAAACCACTAAAATGTATTTAAAAAACTGTGCTGTAGATGAGAATAAAATTGTTACTTGGATTTGTTCCACTGTCTCTAAATTAGATGACTGTGAAAATGATAATGCATTTTTGAGAGCCCGAGCTCATCTAGCATTTGTAATTTTATACTAGCCTTTTTGTTTTCGGTTTCTATTTGAAAAGTCAGGATGGGAAGAGAAACAAGTGTGCCCTGTCATCTAGAACTTTTTAATAATTGGAATGCCAGAGCCAGCTCAGACATTAATCAACACATTTTTCAGTTTAAAAGATGCTAGTCAGGGCCTAAAGATTATACATTTTATAAATGATGTATCTCTGCCAAGAGAAGCCTTTTGATTTAGCTTATATGATACACTGTAGAGCTGAGGTAACATGCTTTTTTATTACTAACCAATATGCATCATATTGCAAACCTAACAACTCTGAGTGTTAAATGTCATTTTTTTCTCCTCTCCCACATGGGAAATTGAGTCAGGGAACGGACAGAAACCCAGGTCTAAGCATTCCAAAGCCTCATATTCACCATACACCATTGCATTGTCATAGTCAGCAAAAGCAAACAAATAAAAAAACTTGGTCTGAAAATTCATCAGGCATGCACATGGAAAAGAAAACACTATCACACAGTTTACAACCTCAATAAACCCTCAAGCAACCTGCCGTCAAATCTAATTTTGAAGATTGAGTGTCTCGAAGCATTGATTATTCCCCAGATTCTGGTTAGTCCATCAGGGCAACCTCACCTATGTCTGCCCACTAAAGGCCAGACCTCTCTAATCAACTGCCCACATGCCCCTGGCACATTTTCCTTAATTTGTCCCAAACTGAGTTCATTATCTTTCCTTATTCCCCCACCAAGCCGATTTCTATGAAGTTTCCTGTTTTAGTTAATGGCATGACTATAGCCATCCATTATCCATCCTTGATTTGTCACCCACCCACCAGATCCAACCAGTCAGCCAGAGCTATCACCTCCACCCCAGTCACAACTCTGATCTGGTTCCTCACCTCCCTTTTCACTGCAAAGTCCTACAACGCTCTAGTTAGCAATCCTCAGACGACTGCAGCCGCCACCTCCTTTGTACCCCCGCCACTGGTTATACCCTTTTACTCCCCAATGAGCACCTCCTCCACCCTGTCATCTTCCTAAAAAGAATCTGAGCATGGCTCACCCCTGCTTGAAAAACGTCCACTGACTGTCAGCCCTATACTCAGGCCAAACACCTTAGCGTGGTCTCCTCCCATGCCCTCCTCCTGATCGTCCCTCTCTGACTTAATCCCACAGACCCGGCCCCACAGTGAATTTCACAGCCTTCCCCTACAACGAGGTACCCTCACGGCGCTTCTGTACTTGCTTTCGTACCTGCCGTCCCATGGCCTGGAGTGCCCTCACCCCAGCCCTTCTACCCTGGCAACATCTGCTCATTCCAAGTCTCCGTCAGATGCCACCTCCACTGTGCCAGTGGCCCAGGCCCCGTGTCTGGTGAGCTGTGGCCTTCTCTTTGACTCTACAGCACTATTATCCCTTCATGGCCCCTGTCATGTTGCACAGGGATCGAGTTTGTTTGTCTGCTCCCTCTGTGGTCCTGGGGCTGACTCCTTTCCAGGCTGTTGCTGAGCTGCCCCCACCTCTGCCCTCAGCTTCCAGCATAGCACTGGGCTCACAGGGTGCAGTGAAGGAAGGGTGGCGGGGGGTGGTTGGAGGAGAGAGACTGCAATGAAGTGTTTTTAGGACAGACTGTACGAGAGAGCATGACCACCTAGGCAGGCTCTCGCCGACTGCCCAAAGCTTCCCTGGCTTTACTGGCTTCCCCAGCTAAGGATCAGCTAGAACATTCTTAGCAACTGCAGGAAAGTTGATGAGAAATTGGTATGGAAATATTAGCGTATTCTAAATAAAGGAAAAGCCGAGCTCGTTTATTGAACGACCTTCCAGAGAACCAACTATCAAGAATTTATAAGCCTGGAAAATTTTTTGACCCACCCTACTTCCCTGTGGTCCTTTTTCCTGAAAATAATGATAAAATAAACAGCATTCCGTTCTGCAGCCTGGAGCCTTAAGGCAAATTATACTCAAAATAAAACAAGTTTAACATAATTTTAAATATTATTCCATATATTTTTACTCTGAAAATACATAAAATGCTTTGGAAAATAGAGAACAGAAAACTTAAAATGACCCAGAGTTCACTCAACCCAGCGCATTTTCATGTATATCTTATTGATCTTTTTCCCCCTATTTTCTATTTTATATAGTTGCAAATATGCCATACATGTAATTTTATATACTGCTCTTTTCTCATTTATTTTGTCATAAGTGTTTAAAAATAATATATCAGTTTTATAGCCAGAAGTTTCAGTGACTCCGTCATGTTTCTATTGCAGCCTATTTTGCTTACTCACTGGATTTTTAGACTTTTTAAATTTTTTGTTATCATAAACAGGGCTACAGTAAACACTGCAGCATAGCTCTGTCCATATTTATGACTGGGTCTTTGAGGTAATAATAAACAATTGAGGGTTCCCGCTGTATTGGGTACTGTGCACTGTGCTAGTTTACATGGCTTACCTCATTTAATCTTTACAATCTCGTTTAATCTTATGGGCAGATAATTTTATTATCCCCATTTTACTGACAAGGAAACAAGCACAGCTAGAGTTTCCTTGTATGAGGCAAGTGGCAGAGCTAGATTGAACCCAGGCAGCCTGGGGTCTATTTTTGTTTTCAGGAGTGCAATTCCTGGGTCAAAGGTCTACAAATGGGTTTACCCCAAGGAAGACCTGTAAAAAAGAACCCAGCTCGTCCCAAACCTCCATGTTTTTAGTTAGTGTCTTTAGGTTATGTCCACTCTTCTCATGTGCCAATTAGATGCAGAATATACAACAGGAAGATCTCCAGAGGAAACTGACCTCGAAGGGGGTAGTTCACCTCCCTCCTAATTAAGCAAAATAGAGTTTCCCAAGAGGACTCGAAGAATGTGTTCCATTTCACAAGGTTAGAATTACTGCATTCATGTCTTTCTGCTGCCTTTGCTATTTTAAACAGACAGTGCCACATGTTCTTATGTTCTATGCCATTCCCACCTACATCCCTGCAATGTATCACTGGTGTCACTTTTCCAAGAAACCGTGCACCCTCACTGCCTCGATCTTTGCAAGAGGAGTTAAGCTCCTCTCCTCAGAGGCCTGCTCAACACAGCAGAACATGCGCATTCTCCTGTGCAGCTCATTATCCTTCCAACTTTCACAGCAATCAGAGGTTGTTAAGTCAAAATAGACCAGCCAAGCCTAACGAGTCCTTGGGAAAATCACCTTTGGAGCCTTACTTACCTCCTGGGAGAGGTCACAGGTCCTTTTTTCATCTGTGCCAGGCCAAATTAGTACACCCGATCACAAGTGTCAGTCTCTGCAGAAGACAGGGAAATTGATTAAAAGGGTTTGGTTCTCTGAAAATCACAAATGTTCTTTGGATCCTGTCTGGAGACTGCATGTTGAGTTGGTGTGGCATCAGTCATTCTATTGCATATGGGTGGGGTGAGCTTAGGCAAGTCGTTTATCACCTTTGAGCCTCAGTTCCCATCTGCAAAAGGGTCTAGCACCTCCCTCAGGGTGCAGCCATAAGGATTAAATAATGTACCAGAAGTGTCTGGTGTATGCATTCTGGCATATGATTGGCACTAGATAAAGGTGAGCTTCGTTCCCATATGGCCAAGCTTTTAAAATTATGGTTGTAGCCCACCTGCAGACATGTTTCATACAGGAACAACCTGAAGGAACAGTTTAAAAACTGTTGAAAAACTGATCCTCTAGCACTCTTTAAAAACTCCTGTGTGTCTTTCTAGCTCGTAAAAGTGGTCCTGGATGAAACCATGGGCAAGGCTGCACTGAAGCATGTGGTCACTTCAGGCTTTCTAAAATGACTTTGCGTCTTTTGTAACAAATGTTCTTCACATAGTCGCTATTTCCTGAGGCAGAGGCTGTTCTCTGTTCGGACCCAGACGGGAACGTGCACACTCCACTCAGACAAGCTGAGCGCCTTCAGTGGACTGGACCTGCACTGTGGACAGCAACTCCATGGTCTGTCATCACATGAACATGCCTCTTGCGGTATGTTCCCAACCCTTGGTGGCTTATTGGGGTCCCCTAGTCACACATTCATTCAGAAAATGTTTATAGAGTATTAAATATGTGCCAGGACTGATCTAATTGGCATTGGGGATGCTGTACTGAAAAATAAATTTTTAAGACGAAAGCCCTGCCTGTTGCTCAGGTGATTCCCTGTCGAACGCCCTAATCTAGAGTTGAGGCCTTGGTGCGTTCTTGCCGAACCGTTCTTTTCAGCACTACCCAGGTGCCTGTGGCCAGTGAACGTGACAGTACGTACAGGCAAGCAGAAAGAGACACCGATTTAACTAGCTTTTCACCAGGGGAGCCTCACTTCCTGCAATAGATTCCTGTCTGCTGCGCTGGGTTCGCATTCCTTGTCCTGAAATCCGGCTCTTGCTTGGGAGAGCACGGGAAGGAGCTCATCGTGTAAAGCAGCCTGGTGGTGAACCCTGCCCCCAAATGGGTGCTCCTCTAGATGGGATGGTGCACCCTCGACCTCAGCAGCCTTTTGCTCACATGCACCAGGGTCCTTTGAAGCATGGTCTCCCTAGACTCCCGAACAAGGCATGATAATGGGAGACACCTGTCAGTGCCGCGAGGTTTGTTTTGTTTTGTTTTGTTTCCCTTCTTGTTGACAGTACCTAGGCTTCCTATAGCCCCTCCATCGCTCACCACCTCCCCCCCGCCCGCCCCCCCCCTGTCCTGAGGTGTCATACAAGTGTTAAGTGGCTGGGGATACAATACCAAGTAAGGTAAGTTTCTGCCTTCCAGGCTCCTTCAGTTTCTTGGGGAAAAAGGACTTGGGAACGAATTAGCAATTATAATGCGGCATAATCACAGTGTTCGTACTGGATGCTGTTGTAGGAGGAAGGCGTGGTTAACTCCGCCCCGGGAGTCAGGAGGCCTCCGCACAGCTAGTTTCAGTGGAGACTGGAAGGGCGAAAGGCGAGACGTGAATTACTAGGGAGACTAGGCAGTGGGTAGAGACCGGCTAGGGGAAAGCCCGCGTTCCAGGCGCCGGATGCTGCATGTGCCCCGCACGTGACAGGAGGAAGCGTGGCAGGTTTCAGGAACAGCATGGGGTGCACTTGGGCAGACACTGCTCGGGTGTCTGGAAGGGAAGATAACACAGTGAAAAGCTAATATTGGTCGAGCGCTGCTAAGGGCCTGTTATACATTATACACATACACACACACATTTGTGTGTGTGTGTGTGTGTATGTATGTATGTATGTATGTATGTATCAACTCATCTCTAATTTTGGGGAGTGGGGCAGATGATCTTGTATGCATGTGAATTTTTCTCCAGCAGACTCTGATTTCTAGATAGGTTTCTTTGTCCCAATATTTCTGGGCTTCCTTTTTCTTTTTCCTACCTCTCACAATGACAGAACACCATAGAACTCTTATGGAAGGCAAATATTTCACAGTTCATCTGAGCTAATTCCTGTGTTACTGTATTAAAATTGAAATTGTTCATGATAAAGTACATTATGAATTGGTTGGACGATCATTCATCATTGGGGATTATTACCCTTTGCTATCCACATAGGTAACCAAGGTCTGAGGTTTTTAGAGACCTCTATCCAGGCGTCCCATTCATTTAACAAACAACGAGCCCCTCCTGAGTGCCAGATGCTGTTCCAAGTGTTGGGGATACCACAGTGAACAAAACAGACACAAGTCCCTGCCTCGTGGGACTGACATTATCCGGGTCGGCAAACAGACTACAAACAAAACGTATGAGTAGAATGTATATTATGTTAGATGGTGGCAAGTGCTTCGGAGACAAACCTATCAGGAAAGGGGCAGGGGCAGGGGTGGACATGTGCTCATAAAGAGGCCACGTGGGGAAGGCCTTGTTGAGAAGCGGAGATTGGGTAAAGACTCAAAAGGCCCTGGTACCTGCTGGGAAAGGCATTTCGGAGAGGCAACACCGGTGCAAACACCTGGCAGGGAACGTGCCTGGTCCAGAAAGAGGCTGTGACTTGAGTATTTTGAGCGAGAGGAGAGCAGTCTTGCCTGTGAGTCTCTCCTTTGAACAAACTTGGGTCAGATTCCTGAGTTTTCCTTCTGACTCATCCCTGACCTTGGTTCTGTCCTTGGCCTGTTTACTCCAGGTTTAGCAAGAATCATCCAGAGTCAGCTTAGTGAAAATCCCCAACCCTTGATAGCTAATGAAACTGCTCATCCCCACCACTGACATCATCTCTCCCTGGCCTGCCTTCAGTAAGAATCCTCCTAGTTCTGATGATTCCACTTAGTATTTTTTCATCCACTGGCTCTTCCCTGCTCCGTGGCTGTGATTCCTCACTTGTCCTTGTTGTGTACAGAGTTGAGCCCTCTCCCTAACCCCTACTCCAATGCCCCATTGCAATAGCACCCCCTGAATAAAGTCTGTTTGATCATCTTTCCCAAGTGTCATGAATAATTTTTTCTTCAACAGGGATACACAAGGCCTTGGAAGCCACTATAAGGCACACAGGCACATGAGTGAGGTTGTTAGTGATGAAATTCCTTGTGGAATCACCCATCCCTGGGTATTAGAAAGATCTCAGCATCTCGATTCTTAGTACCAAGTTGAATCCTGGCTCCTAGGTAGTGGTGAGGACATGGGCAAATCTCTGTGTTTCAGGTTTTCTTTAAAATGCAGGTGACAGTGATATGACCATCAACCTCAGAGGGTAGTGAAACTCTGTAAAAATATTAACTTAAAAATCAGCACCAGTCTTAAAGATAAAACGTGACCCTGTGCGTTCCCAAGCAGCTTGAATTATCTAATTGTTTGGGGAGAGGAGATTCGTAACTTAGTAGCTAAGAAGGAGCTGAAGTCACCCTGGCTGACTTTCCTTCCCTGCCCACCCCACCTCCACCCCATCCTGGCTGTCCTCTGCTCCTTTAAAAGAAAGCTTCTTTGTGCGGTATCTTCTCTCTCTTCTGTGCATTGACTTAATGTATTCGTGTGGAGGCCTCGGTGGTGGAAATTGTATTCCATATCTCGTCCAAATCCATCTTTTTTACTTATTACCTTTAGGAGCTTTAGCCAGTGAAGAGATAAAAGTGGGCTCCTCACAGATCTGTTTTGGGGGGTTATGACCAGTGGAGGGGAAAGGGCTGAGCACGGGACTTGGCTGTGCTGAGGCTCGACTTCCTCTTTCTGAAAGAGGAGCTTGTGCTATTGGCCTTCAAGGACTATGGTGAGAGCATTTGCACAAAGGGTCCAGCACAGAAACTGACAATCCGTGGGTGCTGAATTCCATTCCCAACTATTCTTCATCAGAGGTGTTCTGAAGAATGTGAAATAGCTCTCGGCTAGAAATTAGGGCAAAGGGATACAAGCAGATGGCCTTCTGCCTTAGCTCCTCTCATCCCGTGGTAATGGCAGGTGGCCATGTTCCTATCTAAGGCTCTTCCTCCAGCCCATCAGTTACGTGGGTTTTGTCCTACCAACCACGCCTCCCTCTGGTCTTTGCCATACTTACCTTCCCTAAGGAACCTCACAGCACTGTCTGCTCTCCCTGTTTACATCTCCCCTCAGCCCTGGCCTCCCTGACTGCTGCCTCCTGGTTTCCCTCGTGCATTTCTGGCTTCTCTTTCTCTCTCTTTTTTTCCTAACAACTTGTGGATGAAACATAGGGGTTCTATAAAAAGTAACCTCACAAGAGCACTGACCATAAATTCCTAACTGGACAGGTCACGGGTAGTCACGCCCAAGCCTATAACTCCTTTAGTGTAAGACTTTAAGCCAGTTCCATCCATTCTTATGCTTTAGGTAAAACACCTTTGATACCAGAAGTAATACCCCTCGAAGCGGGTACTGATCCTCCTCACTAGATCACCTAATCTTGTTAATGGTCCTGTAACCCAGTCTCCTCCTTGTTTTCTCCAGTCTTCCTTACGTCCCATCCTTAATCTCAAATGCATAAAAGTTGCAAAACTGCTATTCTCCAGAGAATCTGAGATCTTGCTCCCTGGCATGTCATTGATTTGGCTCAAATAAACTCATAAATTCTTTTTTACAGGTATAGATGTTTCTTAAGTCAACAACCTCCTGTTAACGCTCATCCCTAAAATTGGTTTCCCGGGGTTCCCCTGGGACCTCTTTTTCTCCTTACATCCTTGGTGATCTCGCTGGGGCCCGTAGTGAAGGTCTCTAGCCCATACTCTCTCCTGTCTTCTAAATGTTTAATCTCGTTTTCCTGCTGGCTGTTTCCCACAGAAATTCTCATACCTACATCAAAGTCCATATTTTCAAAGCTAAGTAAATCATCTTTTCCCCAAACCTGATTCTTCTCTATTTCCTGTGTAAGCCAACACTGATTATCCTCACGATCACCTAAGCCAGAAACCTGGGAATCGCTGTAGACTTCTTCCTCCCTCACTTCTATCACCCACATTCCATCCGTCCCTGAGTCTCATACTCTCTGTTCTGGAACCTCTAACTCCTCACCTTCTCCACAGTCACTGCCTTAGCTGAGGCCCTTATCCGATCTCAGTTAGTTTACTGTGATAGCTCCCAACAGGTCTCTCCGCCACCCAGCCCACTCCTTCGATCTCACAAATCTGTGATTGTGGGAGAGAAGAAACTTTACCCTCAAGTTTTCTTCTTCTTTTTTTTTCCCTGCTAGTCTAATAATCAGAAAGACAGGAGACATATTAGCAAGAGAAAGTAACCAAATTTAATACGTACAAATGTATGGGAACCCTGCACCCCATAGGCATGAAAAGTTCAGAGACAGAAAGATATCCTGGACTAGGGATGAGGTAAGGTGTCTGTGGCTTCAAAGGGTCATTGCCGAATGGTAAAAAGAACAGATGCATAGTAAGTAGAAGTTTGTCCTGCTCTATGGATAGGTCAAAAGAAGTTATTTCTGATAATCTCTTAGTATGGACAAGGCTCCTAGTTCTTGTTTTCTAGGTAGTTAAGAGAGGGGCAAAGGTGTTTCTTGAGCCCAAGGCTAAAGTTGCCTTTAGCTCAGAACAATCTGTATACCACAGAGCTACATCTTGGGGTGACTTGTTCTGAACTCCCACATAATCTAGTCCCTACCTTTCTACTAGAGCATTCTTTCTAAAATGCGATTCTGGTCTTATCCTCCAACATAGTTCCCCTCCTCCTTCAGGGTAAGGCCAGTGCTGGACCTGCCACCGACTCACCTGGATTCACTTCCCACCATTCCATTCACCTCCAGGCATCGAAGTGCTTACCCCTGCTTTATCATGTCTCCGTGCCTTGTCATATGCTGTACCCTCCTCCTAGAATGCCCTCCCTTCCCCCACCCTCACTTTTATCCATCCACATTGAAAATGTTTATCCTTCAAGTCCGAGTGCAAGCATTATCTCCTCCTGAAAGTCTCTTCTGACCCCACTGGGTTTAGAAAGGGCCTTCTATCATATCCTCTAAAGGCGTTCCACCAAGATAGTCATTAATTGCAGTGTATTGTACAGTGCAATGCTGTTTCATACAACACACTTCAAGGTAAAAGAGGTTTTCTAATCTCTGGACTCCTGACCCGTAAAAAAAATTCTTGACACATAGGGGCTACTTGGAACATGCTTACTGAATAAGTGAATAAAGGAATGATTAAATGAAGACTTGATGGTCAAGGGCGTTGAAGGGAGCACTGTGTGAAAGAACATCAGTGGTCAAGAGAAGACAAGAAACTGGGCGGCCAGGCTGTGGGCTGCGCCATCAGCATGTATGCCGAAGTCTCTGACAGTGACAGCAGAGGGAGGCAAAAACCTTGAGCCAGGCTTAACCCCAGACGACCTTACTCTCACCACCCCAGATCTATGTGGGCCACTTCTCTCTTTCACATGGCAAAGCTCAGCCTGAGCAAAACAAAATAAAAGGGGGGGAAAAAATAAAAATTTTTAAAATTATTGCAATGCTGAATGAAAATGATCTGCACTCTTTCAGATGATCTGCTCTTTGAGATTATACCCTACCCATTAGCATGGATAATCAAGAGACCACATCTCTTTCACGGGACACTCAGCTTCCTGCAGCATCAGAGCCACGTGATAACACCTCATGTGGTGAAAGTTGTGTCAAACCAACCAAATCAATGAGGGGCATCCTGGAGGACCAGAAGGAGCACCAACTTCAGACAGTCTAAGGTTCCCTCCCAGCCAGGTGGAGCGCTAAAGTCCTTTCAGCTTTAATCCAGGGCAGGAGAAGACTCTGGACCGTAGCAACCCAGATACTCCGGTGATTCTGAGGAATGCTCTCCCAGCAACATCTCCCAGCTGAAGACATTCTGCTTTGGAATGTGCCTTCCTGGCTGTCACTCTGCTTTCTTTTTCAGTTTTCTTGGCGGCCTTGGGGTAAATGTTCTAATTCCTGTGTTACAGTTGAAGAAAGTGAACCTGCTAGAAGGTAGATAATAACCCGACATCACACAGGAGTTGGAGATCAAGCTGGGACCTGCCCCTGGCAAATACAAACTCTGAAAGGCCACTTCACCAAGTCTCCTATAAAGCATCATCTGTTCTTTATTTAAGTCTGGAGGAAAATTAAATTGGGGACGAAAGAATAGAAGCACAATTAAAGGATCTGGCCAGAGAGTTTAAAACCTGGAGGGAACAACTCATTCCTTTGAGCCCCTCCCCCCGCCTTTTTGTTTGTTTGTTTTAGCTGCTTGAGCACACACATGATTTTCCTTATTTCTTATTCCCAAATGTTCTGTTTTCTTTTAAAGTCAAATCTGAGAGCACTGAAGCCCAAACCCATCATCACCTGACTTCCTTGGGGTCTGATGTTCCCTTGGTTTGCTCTGCCAGGGACTGACCAAGCAACTCAACCCTACTTCTTTAATTAAAAAAAAAAAAAACAAAACTTTTATTATGGAAAATTTCATAGGTCTGCAAAAGCCTGTAGCAAGTCATCTTTAAACAGAAGCATAAATACTGAAAACAAAACATTTAGGCCTAAGGGGCTTAAATGTATTTTTCTCTCGGGAAATCATTAGCCCGCTCTTCCACGGCACTGAGGTAGGATGCACTCTGAGGCTTAAGGAGAATGAATATCTGCTTCCCTCTTTCCCTCCTGGCTTTTGGAAAGCTGCTCTGAGGCCGGGTTTCTTCACTTGCCACATCGGAATAATCAAACCAACCCCACAGAGTGGCTGTGACAATGAAATGAGATAACGTCTGAGGATATGTTTTGTAAGTTATAAAATGCTCTAACAATGTGAAGAGCTGTAATGAATCATTCACAGGGCCCCTGGAGCTTCGCCACGCAAAGCGTGGTTGCTGCGCTCAGGAATGTGGGTGGAAGGTTTGTGTGACCGGAACTCGGCCGTGCCCCACCCCCACCCCGTTCAGACTTGATCCTAAACCATGCGCCTCATACCATTTTGTTTTTACCCACCTTGCTACCCACTACTCCTTTTCCTCCTTCCTTCAAGGACCATTTATCTATCAGCCTTGTCTTCCCAACTTTACCTGGGCTCCTTCAGTCTTGGTTTTTCACCCACGCTATATCGAATCAGGCTGTCTTTGTTTAGAGAGGCTCTCCTCCAAGTGGCACTTGAGGTCCTCTTATTCCAGCAAAATCCGATTGGCGGCTCCTCCACCCAGTACGCAGGACCCAAGCAAAAAGCAACGGAGGTTGAGGAGGGAGGATAGAGAAAGAAGACCCCTTGTCACAGACTCAGCCTCTCTCCTGTGCATCAAGGAGGGACCCGCTCTCTTTAGAAGGGGTGAACAAGACGAAATCCACGACTTCATGGAGCTTAGAGTCCAGAGGGGGAGCTGACTATAAACGAGTAGACATATATATAAATAATAAGTAAAATAATATTTCAAAGTGTGAAGGAAATAATGCAGAGTTAGGGACTAGCAAGACACCGGAGAGAGGGATGGCTGATTAAGACAGGGTGACCAAGGTATGAGTTGTGGCTTTGTTTTTATGAGTGTCCTCATCCCCACCTCATTGTGAACAGGGAAGCTAAGGGCCCCATTTGCTGCCGGCGGCCATCCCACACTCTGGGGGAAGCTAGTTATAGGACAAAGCCAACACTGTAAATAACAGATTGAAAAAAATAAGTAAAAAAAAAAATGAGTCCTGATGTTGTGGTTAAGTCACTAGATCACCGAGCCCCGAAGTCCCCCTAACTCTGGACCTTCTAGTTGGGAAAGCTAACAACCTGTTCAGGCCACTTTGACTTGGGTTTTCAATGCCCAACAACCAAAGGCATCGTGGCCGATGTATGCTTCCTGTGGGTTATAATCCCCTCCCCAGGCAGTTTATCCATCCAGGCACACACAAGTCGTCCCGTGAAGATGCTGACAAGTTTCACCATTTTACATTTCCAGAGATGCTGTGATGCAGGTGTGGCACTTCTTAATGTGCCTGACATTCTAATGATACTTGACAAATGTCTGTTGAACTGAATTAGTGGATAAGCAGAAGCACTGCTTAAAAGGAGAGAAGAGGCAGCAAGTCCTAGTCTCCCAAAAGACAAGGACATTCCAAAATAAAACTTCGCAGCCCTTTCTAGGTCACATACCTTATACCAGTTAACCTGGTACCTCCCCAGAGACCATCATTATCTTCATTTTATGATGAAGAAATAGAGAATGAGAAAGGTCAAGTCAGGGACACAGCAGCTCAGTGATACTCGAATGCAATGGAAAAGAAGTGCCTCGGCCCAAGTGTGCTGGGAGAATGTATTATTTCCAACTCAGCTCATTTCAGAGCAAGTTTACAAACTTCTCAGGTGGGCTTATGATGCACAAACCCTAGGCCTGGGAGAAGCAAGGATGCCTAAGATGCAAAACATGCCATCAAGGAATTTGCAATCTAGCAGGGATCCAGACATAAAAACAACTATTCATAGAAGATGTGATAAATCTCATGGGTCTCAGAAAGTCATTCCTATTTTATTTTCTGTAACTCAACTTAGTCTCCATAAAGTTCTCCATTCCCTCATCCCCGCCCCCACCTAAATTCTCATTCAAGCCAGTCCAGGCTTTCTCTCTCAGTCAATCCCATATTTTCTTCTCCTTCTGGGAGACTTCCTAAGACGTGTCTGAGTTCTAAGCATCATGTGCTGAGTAGGTGTTAGAGGTGGAGGCAATGACTACCTGCGTGTCACCTGTTGCCATTGTGCTGACCTTTGCCTGACCCTCAGGTGTGATTACCTGTGGTGTGGTCACCTGTCCATCTTCTTCATCATGATGCAGGCACCATCAGGATCCACTTGCTGGCCGACTCATATTGTCCTTCTTGGAGACACAGAGAGATCTGGAGTCCTCCCACACTGCTTGGGAGCCTAAGAAACTGCGAGGGGCTGCTTCAGACTCTCCTCATTCTCAGCTTCTCGTGTAATCATCTCTACTGTCTGCTCTCAGGCCTCAGAATTATAAGGAACACCTGCATACTGCCCGGATTCCGGGCGGGGTTCCTCTGCTCTGGGTACTCATGCTTATCTGGGGACACTATCATCCCACCCCATTTGAGGCTGACTCTGGGGAGCAGGATTCCTTCTCTATGCATTCACCATCTGCTTTCTGCCTTTCACTCCAACCCTCTAATGTCCTTCCTCTTGGGAGGTGGAAGTGGGCAGACGGCCCAGCTCAGCAAGTATTTTGTTAAATCTTTACAGCTTACACCTGGACTACGATGTTGCTCTTAAGACCCAACAATTTAACCATATTGTTCTTGCTTTATAGTCCTACCTGAACTCCAGAGACCTTTTATCTAGTAAGCTTGTATGTGAAAACGTCTCAAACGGATAAAAGGAGATTTGGAGGGGAAAAAGCCAGATGTAGTAAACGATGACACACTAGAACCAGTGAGAGTAAAAAGCAGCATCTTCTGCCTCTAGGAACGTAATGCGATGAAGAACACAGGATGGGGCAGCCTGCCCTCATCATCACGGACCTTTTCATGCACTAGTTCACTCGTCATATGCTCTTTTTTCTTTTTTTCTTTTTTTTTAAACACCTACAGCGCCTAGTCTTCCTAGGTGGTCTCCCCTCCAAGTACTAACCAGGCCTGACCCTGCTTAGCTTCTGAGGTCAGACGAGGTTCATATGCTCTTTAGCAGTGTAGACTCTCGTAGGACTCTCCTCATTTGTGTTGGGGACCTTCTTAGATTAAATGGTGATAGGACCTTAGGTTTGCCTAACTCGTCAGTTTACTAAGCATCTTAGATCCCTTAGTGCATTAGGTTATCACATCTCCGTGAGGAGGGCAGGTATTATCATCCTCACTTAACAGATGAGGAAACCAAGATTCAGAAAGGTTATAGGACTTGGCCTGGGGAAACTGGAGAATGACAACCATCTTCAGAACTTACTCTTCTGTTTCTAAATTTTTTGTGAGGGGATACACTCAAAAGCACTGAGTAGAGACACGGATAAATTTGAATTTAGAGGGAACGTTCTGGTAGGGATGGGAAGGATAGGCAGGATGGATCTAAGGCTGGAGAAAGGTACACTGTTAGGAGATGATTGCAGTTGTTCAAGTGCGAGATCATGAGGGCCTACCTTAAAAGAGAAGCTCAGAAATGGAGTAATCAAGAGAGAGAGAGAGAGTAAAGGTCATTATACAACACACATCAGAACCATCTAGAGGTCTTGTTAAAACACAGATTCCTGGGTCCCACCCCCAAAGATGCTGACTCAGGAGAATGAGGGTGAGGTCCAAGTATTTGTATTTCTAACTAGCTATCCAGCTGCTGCTGCTCCTGCTGCTGGTGATCTGGTGACCTCCTCTACAAGACTTGGCCACCAATAGGATATAGGAAGGGAGGGAGAGTGTGAAGCCTATGAAGATTTTCAGGTCCCTGCTGTGGCTTCTGGGTAGATAAGGGTGGGTTCAGTTTGGGAGGTATTGAGTTTGGGGTCCCTTAGAAACCCCCAGGAAGAGATAGCTTATGGGAAGTTGGATATATATGTGTGGAACTCAGGAGAGAAAGAGAAGATTTGGATGTCATCAGAATAGAGTTGGCCGTGGGCGTGAGTGAGATTGCGGAGAAGGAGAAGCCCACAGGGCAGATTCCTGTGACTGGAGCGGTGTCTTGATCAAAATCATCAGCCTTCAAGAAAAATAAGATAGGCATGAGTTTCCACTGGTCATGTTGAACTGTATGCTTTTTGTGTTTGATCTCAGCGATCCGGGCTTAGGTAACAGTTTTCTAGGGCTTTGAAATTCTCCTGAAGATTCTGATCTAAGTTAGCTGTGTTTCACCACTGACATGACAGACATTAAAGGAAACCTTTGATTTATTCATTTGGCCATTAATAAAATCGTTTTGGCCAAACAGCAGGACCTTCCTAATCTTCAATCTCTTTGTATATGAAGCTGGGGACCGATACCTCTCTCACAGAGTTCCTGGGAACATGGGGATAATGAATGTTAAGCGCAGCACCCGGCTGACACACAGGAGCAACTCAATGAAGCTAATTGTCATTACTGCCATCAGACCACCTTCTAGGTCAGGTGGCTTTGCTGACTAAACCTATTGGATAGGGGCCAAGGAGAGACTCACTTCACATGGAATTCCACCCAATGCAGAGAGTGATTTAGAATCAACAATAGCAGTAATAATATCAGTCTTATAATTATTGCAATTTCAAAATTCAGAGGTAAAAAATTCTTTAGAGCAATGCATATTGTCCACTGTTTCATAGTGTGTTGAAGCAGGAGGAAAGTAGCCTCCCTGTGTTCTAGGCAGGCTGGATATACCATTCCATTTAATTTGTCAATGTAATATCTTGAATGAGGCCCCACTGAATGGCTCTAATTGTTTCTTAGCAAAGGGAAGAATGGCTGGGTCCTTGTGGTCCCAGCAAAGCAGATGGCTGGTCACAGTTCTGAGGTGACTGACAGGCATCCAGCTTTGTGTAGACAAACACCGGCTTTCTTTGGGTCATTTAAATCATGGCTCCCCAACTCCCAGTTAGGAACTGGACTGCATAGCAAGAGGTGAGCAGTGGGCTAGCTTCATCTATATGCTCGCTAGCATCACCGCCTCAGCTCCACCTCAGATCATCAGGCATTTGATTCTCATAGGAGCACCGGCCCCTGGTACTGATTCAAACCATTCTATCACTCTCTCCTGTCTGCATTTTCTCTGGGAGCCACAGCACTTCTTTTTTATTTGCCTGCTATTTTCCCCCAAACAAACCCTTCCGCACCTGAAGTCCCCGTCACATTACCTTTAATATGAATATCGACGTCAGCATCTTAACCAGAGAGCCTTGTCTAGTCTAGCTGCTATGATTTAGACGCAGTCTGGAAAGAAAACTGGATTTGTGGGGCTTGGCTGACATCTCTCCAAGTGCTGCTGTCCTCTTCTTTCCAGAGAATTCTCACCTCTCCCCAGGTCCCGGTGTGCTAATGAAACAGATACTCTCTTCTGTTTCTGCTGGGCACAGAATGAGGCCCAAATGAGTTTTCTAATGGTTTTTTTCCAGCTGGGCTGAAAAGAATCAAAGCCACAAGCCACCAACGAGTGCCCAAGACATCTAAAAGAACAGAGGAAGCTGTTTAAAAGTCTAAAAATTAAGTAAATTAAAATTAAAGTAAAATAAAATCAAAGGCCAGAGGGATTCTTTGTAGTTATTTTATTAAGAAGTAGGAGATTATTTTTATATACGTGTAAACGTATGCCATTAACAAATTATGTCTTACTAGGTTATTTAACAAACAATCAGCAATGCCAACGGTGTTTTTTTTAATTAAAGCATATATATCTATATCTACATATATAGATATATATGTAGATATATATATATATATAGATAGATATATCTCCCCTCATCTAACAAACCCCGTAATACCTTCCCCTAATCCCTACCACACTGCCACCAAGAACTTCTGCTAAGGGATCAGCAAACTCATCTATAGCCACAAACCCTTCTCTGAGTACTTCCTATTCCGCCTTGCCTCAGTGGAACCCCAGGGTACCTGTGAGTGCCCTTCCTATCCCCCAGCTTGGGGTCCGATGGTAGGATAATGGTCCTTCTTATTCTCCATTGCTACTTTGAGACAGTTCTTCCCCCTATCCTCTTATTAAAACAAACTAACACTAAAACACGCAACAGGAAACTCCATTCCTTTGAAGTGCACGCTCTCCTATGTTACTTCCCTCCCCCCTTGTTCAGTTGTCAGTTTCCCTTGTTCGTTGGAGATTTTAGGACTTATTCATGGTCCTTGTCTCTTATACTCCATGCCATTGAGTTTAATCAGTTGTATATGCGGTTTAGCTGCTCACCCAAAGCCTTGTGAATCAACTCATTGACCTTCTCAACTGTACCTTAACCCATGTGCCTATAATTTCACCCAGATCTTATCATCTCTAAATACCTGAACCCCTTCCAAAGTCACGATTTTGCAAATCTGAGTTTTAAATCACATCTTATCTTGCCAGGAATTCTTCAGCCTCATGCCTCCAATCTATTAATTCAACTACTTTTTTCTTTTATTGATTTGCCCTCACTTGACATCACTTATATCTTTCTAACTCATGATTTATCAGTATCATCACTCCCCTCACACTATCTTTAACTATTTTACCCTTCTTTCCTTTCATCATACTCATCTTACAAACCAAACATTTTCTATACCAGCACCTCCAGGAATGGCTATAGAAAACCCCCAAATGAAGCAAATTGTTGTCACTTTAAATGAAAACCTCATTTCAAATGAGCACATCATGACGCCTAGGAATCCTACTCTGGTCAGCTAGATCCCCTGTTCTCTCTGGCAACATCTTCACACCTTTTTTTTTTTCAATCTTCAAATTTCCTATTCTTACCTCTTACTTTATGGTTAAAGTCAAAGCCATCATACTGAAGTGCTGCTGTCTTTCCTTGACCGATTCAGCTAATCTGCTTGTGTCTGCATCAATCTTTTCTTCCACAACGGAGCAAGTGTCCTCCTCCTCTGAAAGACCTGTCTCTTTCTATGTACCTGTTTTTCTCTCTCTCAAAGGCAAAGCCTCCTCCATTGCACATCATTAACTGCCCCTTAATTGGGTTGATTGGGTTAATCTCATCCACACACAAACTTGGTATAAGATCTCCCATCTCGAAAACTTTACAAACTAGAAAAACTACTCTGATGAGCCCGTATCCTGCTAGAGCTCCATCCTGTTCTCCTTACTCTTCATGCCAACTCCAGACAAGTTGTCTCCCTCCACTTCTCTTCACGGTCACACTTCCCCACTTCGCCCAGTACCCATGCTGTTCTGGTTCCTCCCCTCATCACTCCAGAACGGCTCCTCTCAAAGTCTCCGATGATTTCTCTGTCCTCATCCTGCTCTGATTTGCTGCTGAGGGGGTGCACCCCTTTCCTGACCCCAGAAGTGACGGTGATCAAAGGATCGCTCTTCTTGGCTTCCTCTTTCTCTGGTGTTCTCTATTAAACTTCTGGCTGTTTTGCCATTTTGCTTGAATCATGCAGATACCAGCCTCCTCTAATCGCTCTCCATGAAGCTCACCATTATTATTATTATTTTTATTTATTTATTTATTTTTTATCGATGCTCTTAGGCATGGGATTCTCGACTCTTTATTCCAAGTAGATTCAAGTCTCCACAGGCAGAGCCGTGAAGCTTTTCTTCCTTATGGCCCACCTCTCTCCCACTAGGCAGAGTCCTGCCACCACTGCCCGGAACTGGGCCAGAGACCCCCTTTTCCCAGAGTGACACCCTTGTTCTACGACTGGGTACTGGAAGAAGGGGCGTGGCAACAACTTATCTTCTCAGGTTGCCCATCCCACTGTGGAGTCTCTGCTCTGCAAGTGAGCAAAGGGGATGGCCAGCCAGGGCCCCAGGATCCTGACTTCCTGGCGGAAAGCCTCCACCCTACAAATGGGGGCTAAGCGAGGAAAGGGGGACCCAGTCCTCTTGGTGTGCCTATCGGGAATAGAACTTCTGCAGAATGGGGCTGGAGACTGAGAAACCTCAGCATATCCTACCTCTTCTCAGGTCAAACCACAGCCCCATGCTGGGGGCTAAGGAGAGAAGGGGCCTTGGCTGCCCGCACCCCGGGGAGAGCTTCCACAGCGTGGAGCTGGGGAGGTGATGCAACAGGCAAGGCTCTAATGCCACAGATTTTTGCTGTTCTTACCGGGATTTTGTAAATTTTCTTGAAAGAATGTTTCTCCTTTGCTGTATACCCTTAGGTCACTTTCCAGAGACTTTAAATGATGGATATTTTAAATAATTTTCTCAGTTAAATTGCAATCTTGCTGTGGAGGAAGTCTTCCAAGCTCGTTACTCCACCACCTCTTAATTCATCTTTATTTGTTTACTATAATGTTTATTGACATGTTAGTAAAGGAGTTAACGGCACAAACTCCAGTCTAACCAGCCTGGATTCAAGTCTACTCTGCTGTTTGTTAGCAATGTTACTTAGAACAAGTTATTAAACTACTACTACTACCTCAGTGGATTGTACGGAGGATAAATTAGATAATCCGTGGGAAAACGCCTCCCTTGCAAGATATTCTGCTCAGTTAGGCGCCTAGTAAATGATAGCTCTCATGTTCCTCTGTCAATGTACGCATGGCGACAGATTGCCACAAGGGGGCACCAAGAGCCAGGTGTAATGATGAAGTTCTCAAGGGATTCAACGAGGTCATCCCAATGGGTTACATTTGCAGGCAGACAGGAAATAGGTCTTTTTTCAAGAAGATGGAAGTTGAAGGCGCTTCCTAAGTATCACCAGGTCCTTTCCCAAGTGGAAGCTTAGTTATGCACAAGGAAGTATGCTGTGAAGAGGAATGTCTCATTCGATTCACAGGGTACTATTCCTGCGTGCAAGGTCGTGTTCAGGAGCCAGGAGGATGCAAAGGTTCCCTTAAAGAACAACCAAACGTAGTGAGTTGGTATTTCCTTATCAAGTGCTCACCATGCCCTAAGGATGCTAACCAGCATAAGGCGTCATCCTGGTCCTTTCATTCTGATTGAAGAGGGCCCCGGAGGCTCAGCCAAGGACTTGACCTTTGTTCAAAGGGTAATGAAGGGTCAACAGATACTCTGGAGCAGGGAGGAGGTAACGTAATGGAGAAGGCATCTAGCATGAATTATTTGAGTGGGTGCTGGAAAGAAGAGTGGCAAAGGCAGGGATGCCCCTGCAGTGTTGCAATAGACTGGCGTGATGCCAAACTTTGTGAAAACAAAGCCTCTTCATAAAACTAAATTTTAAGAGAAACACCAAGAGTCATGAGAAATAAAAATGAGGCTCTTGTTTTGGCTGAAACAGGAGTTTAGAACCTGAATTTCTGCCTACTAGGCTTCTTTCTCACCTTACAGCCCTCAAAATGGTGAATTGGCTAGTTTTTAAAAACCAAATCAGATGTTGGAAGAACCTTGGGTGTGTCTCTACATATACAATTTGAAAGCTACTCAGTGGTCCAAACGGTCACGTGAATGGGTGAATGACTGCGAGGGTGGAGAAAATGAGGCAGAAGGACCCTTACACCAGCCGCCTCCAAGTGCCCTTGCTGGGTCACAGCTGCATCCTATGCACTTTGCTCCTTCCTCCTTGTACCACTTCTCCTGTTTCTGTTCTCATTCTGCTCCTTGCCTTACTCTAGGTTCAGGGTCTGAGCCCAGTTTTCGTCATTAATCTTAATTCTTGTCCTTGGTTATAATTTGCATTTGCCTCTCACTTCCAAGAACAACCCAGCCTGATCCAGCCTTATGAATGGGAGTCCTAGCATGGATCTAGGAAGCCGCAATTTTTGCCAGGAAAGAAGAATTAAAAGGCTCTAGCAACTGGTTACATATGGAGGCAGAACTAATAAAGGAAGGGAAAAAAGGAAAAGGGTTATTGATAAGCTCATACGTATTGAAATGGTGTCCGACACATTGCTAAGATGTTATTATTTGCACCTGTTTTATACAACCTAGCTTTATATATGCACATTATATGTTTTGTATCATACATATTTATATAAATACATGGGAGGCAGATGAGAATAGGACAAGTTTAAATGCCACAAAGCACACCATTTTGATGAGGTTCAGCCATTTTTCCTGAATAAATGTTTCCCCAGTTGCTGCAAGGCTTCAGGTAATTTTCAGAGTTCTGAAAATGCTGGTTCTGATGGTTTTTGTCAGCGATCTCGTTGCTTTTAACGACGAGAGGATTTTCAGAAGACTTCACTCTGCCACTGTGGAAAGTGGAGCCTTGGGTCACAGTGCTTCCTGAGCGTCTGTATCCACTGCATCGCTCACTCACGCTTGGCAGGGCGTCATCGAAAAACCCTGAGTCTTTTGTCACAAGCCGTTGGCTACTCCTTCCTGTATTTGATTGTGTTTAAGCAGTTTAAGACTTTATTCTCATTCATTAAATTCTACTTTCTTCATCTTTTGCTGTTGTTCTAAGATGTCAAATAATTTTGAATCCTGGCATTTTTTGTTTGTTTGTTTCATTTAAGCCACAGACAACATTCCTGGCTCAGAGCACAGACCAGCTTTTTGGTGCTGCACTGGATGTCTTTCAAGGGGACCTTTACTCCGTGGACCAGTTTTGTGACCTTCTCTACCCAACTGTTTCTAGCACTACAAAAATCTGCCAGCAAGACAACTTTTTCTAAAGAGGAAAGTTGGTTCATTTTACATGATTATTCATAGTGAAGTGTCCCAACGTTAAACATTTACTGTTTCTTTACTGTTTAGACATCATTAGCTTCTAAAGAACGTTCCACTCAGTGAAGTATCAAAGATTCATCATTGCCCCTTTTTGAAAATCGGTCTCTCAACTTTCTATCCCCCTTTTCATCTCCCTGCACATTTCTCAAAGGACAGTAACAATTGTGCGAGAATTGATTTGAAACCTTAGCAATCTTCTCCCTGATGAAGAAGGGTCAGGAAGAGCCTGGTCTGGGGAAAGCCAGCTCCCTGCAGATGCTGGTTCCAGCATGGGCAGCCTGCCCAGCTCATAGATGGCTCTAGGTGTGGGTGGGGAACACTTTGACAGCAGAGTTCAAATTGCACTCAGAGGGCCCTGGTGAGGTTCAGAGATGGTTTTTTGTTTTTAATTTACATGAGAGCGCCTACTCAATAGTGGACACACAGAGAGAATCCAACATTCCCCACTCCCTAGGAGAGGGGGCTGGTGAGAGTACCATGGGATCAAAAGGCCCAGGTGAGCTGACTGAGATGCAGAGCTGCAGCCTCAGACACAGTCTCCAGGGCGGATGGCCCCTGCTGTGAGTTGGGCCAGCACCGAGGACAACAACCCTGTTAGGACTCCCTGCTGATATCTGCCTGTCTCAGGAATAGCTCAGGATTGAGTGTGACAATCATGATTCCAGCTGTGAGGGTTCAGAGAAGGCAGGAGCTACCAAGGAATACCACTTTTAAGAGTGCCTGGTACAGTGGACAGTAAGGCTGAAGGAGGCTAACAGACTGTGGTCAAATCTCTTGGAAAGTTATTTAATACTCTGAGTTTCGAGTTTCTAATTTATAAGATAAATATAATGGTCTCTCTCTTGCAGGATTGTATGAAAGGAAGAGATGTACAGTAAGCGCTCAACATACACGAGACCCAATAGATCGGGACTTCTCCGTTTCTTTCTCAGAGCACTTTCCCACCTCTACTGCTAGGTGGCGCCTGTGAGCAGTGCTGCCCTTCCGAAGGCTTTTCTTTCCACCCTTTGGGCGCTAGGTAATTATCTTTCTCTCTGTCAGTGCTCAGGCTGGCATTTAAATCTACTGCACACAGACTTTGTGGTTTTGATCCATCTGCTCCCTGAAGAACTGTGAAACTCAGAAATACCTACTCCTAGCCAGACATCCATTTCTCCAACAGGATTTGTCAGTTGATAAGCCTTTGTGATATAACCAGGCAGTTGGGCCTTCAAAAGAAGTCAAACATTTAATTAGGAATCTGTGTGTGTGTGTGTGTGTGTGTGTGTGTGTGTGTGTATGCTTATCTCTATTATAAGTTAGAGAAACTTGAAAGCAAGTTTAGGCTGCGTGGGCCAATTACATTGGATCTTTCTGAACCCCACTTTTCGTCGTCTGCAAAACGGTTGCAATAATAATAGCTGCTTCGTAGGATTGTTGTGAAGATAGATGAGACGAGGCACTCAGCATAAAACCAGGTACAAAGTAATCGCTCGCTAAGTATAAGCAATTCTGACGGCCGAGAGCATGCGCTTTGAAGTCAGAAGGGCACGGACTGGACTCCTGCCTCTCCGACTTCAACGCTGCGTGATCTTGAGTAAGCTTTGAAAACTCTCTGAGCTCCACTTGCCTTAAAAGTTCCAGGATTATCATGAAAATTGCAGAGATGTTTATAGAATACCTTTTGCTTTTTATTTGTATCAGGACTCATTTCAGATAGGATTTGCATTTACTCACAACAGAAATTAGCCCAGGGGCTTTCTTTTTAAAGGAAAAACAGGGAAAGGGAAAATGAGGAAAAACAAGAGGTGAGGTTAGAATCTTGGATGATTACATCGTAGGAGTATGTAATTGCTAGTGATGGGTCACACATTTGGCTTTGAGCTTCTTAGCATCCAAAGCAATAAAGAAAGGAAATATGGTTAGTTAAATGATTCGGAGTGCCAGGAAAAATGCAGAGGAGTTCTGAAGAAGAAACCCAGCTGTTCCTAGTTCTGAGACCGAAGAGACCAACTGTATGTAGCACATGGTGAATACACAATAGATGAATAAATGTGAGCGTCCTCATCTTCAAGCACAAAGGAAGAGTGTGTCTAGGAATAAAAGCAACAAGGAAGAGGTAACTTTTGAGCAAATGAAACTAGATAAGAATTTGCCAGGTGCCTGGAGGGCTGGAGAAGGGAGGGAGTCTGTCCATACAAGAATGAGACAGTATCTGGATCATCCTCACCCTCAGCAAGCAGCATGGCGGCTGTAAAGCCAGGGACTCATGGGATGGAGATGCAGCTCCCATCAGACTGAAAAGCACAGGGACTTACGGTGCGAGGAGTCTGGGAGGAGAGGTGGCTTGAGAACTTTGTCCACACATCTGCTTTGGTTTAGAGTCTTCTTCCTCCTGGACGCCTGGTGTTTAATGACAAGCCTCAGAGGGAAGTGAAGTTGTTGTTGTTGTTTTTTTTTTTACTCTGTTTTGTTTTGTTCTGTTTTCCTGAGGACTCAGCCTTATGGCTCTTGAAGGAAGACAAGGGTCAGGATGGTTACAGGGAATGTTACTTTTTTTCTCCAGGTCTTCTCAGCCACTACAAGCAGTGCTAGAGGACTTTTTGACATAATGGATTGAGCAAGCGTGTTTAGGCTGTAGAGACCCATAGTATCAATAGCGAACTGTGTTCTAAAGCCTTCTCTTCTCACACCACACGCTCGGCTCCTTTCTCCTTCTTCCTTCTTCATTTCTCCCAACACATATTCATTCTGCCTCCTCTCTCTCTCTCTCTCTCTCTCTCTCTCTCTCTCTCTCTCTCTCTCTCTCAACATGTCAGAGTTGGATAGACCTGGCAGAAATCTGTGTTTCCTTCTGCTTTAGCCACCCAGTGGTGGGCAGGCTCCCAGGAGCATCCACGTCCTTCTATCCCCTTGGACTTTGTCCTAAATAAACCTGTATGCAAAGCCAGTGCTTTGCTGCAAGGTGTTTGTGCCCAGGAGGTTAAAAATGAGCTAATTAGTGATTACAATTAGGTTTGGATTTCTGAGCACACATTTGGTATTATCGCCTTGCTCTCATGACCGTGAGGTAGTCACTCATTAGAACTTAAATACCCTCTCGGCTGTTTGATCACTGCAGCCCAGAGTAGTAGTATTTTATCTCAGCAGTCATCTGTTTTCTATGAATTCTTTCCAAGGGCAGTTCTTGGTATGGTTCTGATTGTAACCTTTGTACCCAATATGTGATGTTTGTGACAGAATCCACATTTTAGCCAGCTCTACCTAGGCCTGGTAGAAGGAGCACAGGATGGGAGAATCAAGACTTCAGAGTTTCAAGTGTGACTGTCACAGACAAGTTTAGTGGCTTTGATAAGTCACTTCTGTTTTCTGGTCCTCGATTTTCCCATCTATACAAAACAAACAAACAAACAAAAAACATTAGAAAGAAATTACATATTAAAAATAATTTTTTATATGTGGATTTTTCTGGAAAAAGTGTCCGTGGCTATCATTATATTTTCAAAAGGGTCCGTAAGCAACAAAGGTTAAGAATCCCTGGACTTGATGATGAATAAATTCTTATAATCCACTTTAGAGCAATTCTTTGGCTCTGTGCTTCTAGAAATGTTATACATCTAACTGTTCGGCCTGTTTTTGCTGACTGCCTACTGTGTGTCAGGTCCTCTGATACGGTCCAAGGATGAAAAAGTAAATAAGACAGTTTCCAAGGAGACCACTCTCCCATGGGGGAGACAAACCCACACACAAAAGATTTCGATCTGATGTCTGAGGTGGAACGATGGAGACAGACATGGGACATCGAGGAAACACGAGCATCTGGGAGTGCTGGCCACTTCCCCTCCTCGCCTCCAGGGGGGGAAGTGAACTGCCAAAAAGAGAGAGGGGGCTTTTAGGGGCGTCCCTTCAGGCGTGCAAACTGGAGGGCATGTTCCCGCCGGGAATTCTGAAGGCCGCAGGCTCCCACTGAGCTGGCCTGGCCCTCCCAACACCCCCCCCCCGCCCGACACACACAGGTCTCTCCTTGTGCTGCCAGCAAGCTTGTTGATCTTAAGCGGAAATAGGCTTCCTACTTCCTGGATGTAACCCTACTGAGTGTTCCTCAGAACTCCTCCTTCTGGGCAGGAAGCCCTGCAGGAACCCCAGGATCCCATCAGCCCCCTTTCCTGCCCTTACAGGGCTCTCTTGGTCCCCTTTCATGCCCAGCACCCGAGGAGAGGAACCTCAGCGACCCTGAGGTTCTAGCTCTGCAAGAAACACTGTTAAATGGGAAATCTATTTTTTTTTAAAGAGCAGGAATATACATATATATCGGCACATGGTGGGCCAGAGGAGCAGATGATGCTGGAGGCCCCAATTCTCATCCCAGTTGCTTTACTTACCAGTTGGATCCAAGCCTTTCCGCCACGTTGGTACCCTTAGTCCAGACTATCATCACCTCTGCCCTTGACCATTTCACTCAACTTTCTCACACATTCATTCTCTATATGGCAGCCAGAGGGAGCTTTTAAAAATGTAAATCAGAACATGCCACTACTTCTCTACTAAAACTTTCCATATATTTTCATTGAACTTTGAATAAAATCCAAACTCCTCACTAAGTCCTGTAACACTTTCCATGATCTGGCGTCTGCCTACCTCTGGACCCCTCAGCTCCTCACTCACTGACCTTCTTTCTGTCTGACCCCACCCACACCGCAGTAAGGGCAGTTCTGCCTCAGGGCCTTTGCACTTGCTGTTCGTGTTGACTGAATTGCTCTTCACTCATCTTGACATGGCTTCTCCCTCTTATGATTCAGATCTCAGCTTAAAGGACACTTTCCCTGTGTGTGAGAGGTCTTCCCTGAGGATCTCTTCTAAAGTGTCCCAACCTGACCCCCATCGCAGCTTGTCGCTCTGCTTTATTTTACTCTCTTACGGTGTTTACTAAAATCTGAAATTATTTTGTGTATCTTACTATCTGTCTCCACTGCCCCACTAATGAGCCTTGTCTGTCCCATTCACTGCTGTACTACCAGCACCTAGAACAGGGGATGGCCTGTAAGAGATCATCACGTATTTACTGAATGGCTGAATGAATGATTACAAAGTCATTGAACATATTTGAACCCCACATCCCCAGCTATATGTCTGATCTTGGATGATCCTTAGAAAATTCCCTGAGGTAGACATTACTATTATAGCCAGTTTACAGTTCAAGGAACCGAAAGTCAGATGAGTTAAAGAACTTGCCTAAAATCATAACTGTGGCCTGGAAGTGTATCCCTTTTGAGATCCCAACAAAGATTTGGGGGAGATTGGCAGGGGAGAGGAATTCTCTCCATTCTTCCAAATTTTAAATCCCACTGAAAAGCTTGGAAATGGCACAAGATGCTACCTGTCTGATGCAGCCAAAAGCAAAGTCTGTGGCCAGGACTCAGCCCAGTGGGTGACAGACGCTATTCCCACATGTAATTTTTCTGTCTGATTCATTCTGAGCACATCCACTACATTGTCATTCATTTACTTAAGTATCGATTCATCACATATGTACTGTTAACAGCTAGATACTAGCATAGATGCAAGGCAGCTCCAAAGAGGAAGCGTGATTTATGCTAATGGCCTGTCCCTGGTCTCCCCTAGGAGTGCATGGTCCCCGATGAGGTCTATTGGTCAAACTCTAATTCTTTTGACTAAACAAGGTAATGCATATAAAGTGCTTATTAGCTAGGGTTGTGGCATGGAGTAGGCACTCAAGGAATGTTAGGAGGATGATGATGATGACGATGAGGAGGAGGAGGAGGAGGAAGAGTAGGAAGAGGAGGATGGAACCTAAGCCTTCTTTCCTAGCCAGGTTGCCTAGATGGGGAGAAAAATATTTAAAATGCTCTTGGCATTTTTTTCCCCCTTCCAGAGCACCCTATTAAAAAATCCAGCACACATGACTCCCATTGCCTTTTCCTAAATCCACAGCCTATACAAGCAACTGAAAGTAATAAGCATAATTTAAATGCTGTGTCTTTCCTAATTAAAATCTACCCAGGAGGGGATGCCAGAGTTATTTTAGTCCATGTGACAGAGGAAGTTCTATTATATTAATTCAGGCTTCTCAACAGAGTCCAAGGAGGGGTGTGTGTGTGTGTGTGTGTGTGTGTGTGTGCGTGTGCGTGTGCATACAAGCATGCGTGCATGTGCATGTAGTATAAGTTGTTTTGGGGGGCACCATTAAGAACGCATAGTAGGCCCTGAACAGGTTGTAGGATATGAATTTTCAAAGGGAGCCGTTGATGGAGCTCCTGGAAATTGCTTCCTGAGGTGCCCCAGGCTGGTGAATAATGCTGGAGGCTGCCTCGGCCCTTTTAGGCGGTTCGGAAGAAACCCACTGGAATGGCTTTTCCATGAGGAGATCTGTCCCGGGCTGTCCCAGGCCTCTCCGTGGAGGCTCCACACGCTTGGCGGCTCCCCTTGGAGACACTGTTTGCCAGAGCAGCTGTGTCGGCCCAGCTTCCCCAGGCAAGTCAGCAAAGCAAGCGGGGAGCCTTCTATTCACCCAGGGGCCTCTTTCCAGGGGGCCACCCCCTGCCCCCGGAGCAAACCACACAGGAAAACAGGTCCAGAGAGAAGGAAGACAGTGGGAAAACAAGAAGGGAAAGAAGAGAAGGCAGGAAAACTTAGAAGCGCAGTTGGTCTAAAAGAGGTGAGAGACATTCTCTCTCAGGGTAGGTTTGCTTTTCGAGGCCAGGAGTTTGTCTCTGTGTGGGCGGACAGTTGGCTGAACTACAAAGACAGTTGAGGGCATGCTTTTCATTTTCAGAGGATCACCTGGCCCTGAGCCCGCACTGTAACTACTAATGTTTTTGAAATACATCTCACTGTATTTTCTCCTGTTGATAAATCCGTTTCTTTCTCAGCAGCGTTTTGTCCACATTGTCACTGAGAAGAAGAAGAAAGCCATCGAAAAGGGAAGAAGGACGATATGATCATAAGGGGACGCAGTTCACACCCAGCAGGAAAAGTACTTACAGGTCTCAGAAGGGTGCCCAGCAGAGAGAAGGCAGGACAAGGGGTGTGAGATGTGGGTGTTTCTGCTCCCCAAATCAAGGTCAGATTTGTTGGGGAGGGAGGGGAGGAAAGATGTTTAATAGGGGTTTAGGAACACCCAGATAGGAAAATAGGAAACTTACCCCTGGGAAATGCAACGTTTTAGACAGCGCTTGCTTGGCCGGCCCAGTATCCATCCACCATGGCTCCGGGGCAGGGGACCAGGGCTGAGGAAGGCGTCCAGGTGAGGGGCCTGGAGGTCCAATTGGCAGAGAGTTGGCAGACTCCAGCTCGACGCAGTGAACACATATGGGAGTTCCCGGGCCCCTGGAGATACAGGGGCTGAAAGAAATGAAGATCTGGGTGGCAGATAAGGTGTACAGGGAGTGGGGACTCACGTCTAAAGGCCACGTTGGGGACCACACACAAACTCCAAAGGACAAGGTAGGATTTCCTTCTCAGGCAGATACCCAGGAACCAGACCGAAACATCAGCACGCAGAACTGAGATGACCCCCACTATCACAGGACTTGCACATTTCTCCCCCACCCAGACACGAGCTGGAGAAAGAGAAGGTAGAGAGAGAATCTCGAGGGGAAACACTCTGGACGTTTGTATTTTGCATTGATTGAATTCTTAACCGAAAAGAAATCAAGATGAATGAAAGAGCCTGTTTTACATTGGGAAATAAGAAATTACTTTTAACTGGCCAATTAAGTTTTCTGGGGAATCAAAGATGAAATCAATTATAGAGAATTTTTTAAGAGCTACACTTTTTTTCCCACAACTGATTGCAGTGTAAACAATTTTACCTTTCTATTATAATGACCTTACACATCTACAAGTAGATTTAGAGCATACAAGTCACTTTTCTACATATTATCTTCACATCAAATTAAAGTAGCTGTTCTTATCCCAACTTTACGGAGGTTCAGTGATGGTAGGGGGCCTTGTTCAAGTTCAACGACTTTGAAGAAGGCCTCTTCCAGGTCCATTTTAATATAAGCTGCTGACTTTCAGCCTAATATAGTGGTTCTCACCTGGGCTGTTTTTGGAGACAATTTTGGTCATCACAACTTGGGGGTCGGGGTGCTATTGGCATCCAGTGGGTGGAGGCCGGGGATGCTGCTAAGCATCTTATGATACACAGGGCCTTCACGGCAAAGAATTATCTGGCCCAAAATGCTGTAGTGCTGAGGCGAAAAACCCCTTTGATGTATTATAGAGGATTCCAGGAGAGGAAATTATATCTCTCCTTCCACACTTGAAGAAATGGATAAGAACCCAGAACCAAGGTGGTTACAATTTAATAAAGAAGGCACAACTGATAATCCTTAACTTGCTGGAGACACAGCTTCATAAAAACTTCATTTCAAAAGTGCTGTGGAGAAGGAGTGAGTCAAAGGTCTGGTCAAAGGACTGAGAGGAAGTGGTGCTCACTCTGGGCCGGGGGCACCCAGGGGTGGACTCAGAGTGGATAACTTTTAACTTCCTTTCCTCTGTATATCACAATTATTTTCCGTAACAATTGTAAACTGAAACAGATAACGGCCAGAATACTATGAAATTTTTCTTCTATTGAACATTATATACATAACCATATTTGTAACAAAAATAAAGGGGAAAAGTAGTAGATTAATACTTTTTAATTATGTTAATGCATTTTCTTTTAAAAGATGCACACTTTCACATTGGCCTATTGAAATAATGAACGATATTACACATTCTATGTTTGTGCCTTAACTTCTGTAAATCTGTCAATGACTGTTCAAATTGTTTTTTTCATATTCATATTTAGTAGACAGTACAGCTGAATTTGTCGAGCTATCTTCATTCATAGGTGATCAAATAATTTTTTTCTTAATTTTAATTTTGAAATTTTTCTTTGACACAAATCAACAGGTTTACAAGTAGGAATTTTAATATCTACATGAGGGCAACTTTGGCAGAGAGCTATAAAATACCCCATTTCTCAATAAATTCCAGAAATTGCAATACTGACCCTGTCTGTTTCCCTTCAGGATCTGTTGTAGCTGCTTGCCAAAGTCTTCACAGTTGAAAGTGTCTATTAAAACACTTCCAGCAGAAAATTCATCGTATTTCTATCATATTTTTTTCTTGTGCAAAAATAGGGGAAATGACTGAAAAACAGATATTACCATTGATATAACATTGATATCACCATTTTTAAAGCCCTTTAGACAGTGTACCCCCCTATTACCTACCCAAGGCCAATCCATTCTGCCACTCAGCCCTTGGTGCGCACAGGCCCATGGATGCTTCCTGGAGGAGGTGAGTGTCATTGCTCAGGGGAAGGATACATGTGTGTGTGGGAGGGGGGCAGGCTGCATTGAATGTGTTCCCAGATTAGGTCCTTTCTTTGTTTTAGTCTCTGCAAAAAGAACACGAAAATACAAAAACACATTAAAGAGTAAAGACCACATTGAATTGCGTAGTTAGGATTAGCTCCAGTTGCATCCGTTATGTGCCTCAAAGATGCTGACATCTTTGAGGAGGGGCTATGTTGTAAACACATGTGTCTAAATCACATTGTAGGAAGTGGGCCATCACGGAGAGGGACAGATGGAGAGCTCGTGTTGGAAGTGGGGTGACTGCTTCCAGCCAGGGGACTGGTGAAGACTTAATGGGAAAAGTGACATTTCAATTTGTCTTGAATTTGGATCCTTGAATTTTTGAAGACTATACTTAGCCCTAGAAGACAGTGGATTGAGGGGATGAGGTTCTTCCAGCCTTCATTTCTTCATTTGCAAAAGAATCAGAGCTTCTTTGTACTCCAGGTCCACATGGGAAATAGCAAAAGAGGAGATAAGGTGCTCTATGAAATGGAGCACAGCCCAGGGGTACGGGTGGGATTGCTGGAACGGTAGTTAGCTGTGTGGGACATTCAGCAAATCACTTTCCTTCTCTAGACCACAATGTTCTCATCTGAAAAATCAAATGATTTACCAGATGAAATATCTTCAAGGCATCCTCTGACTCAAAGGTATTGTGTGATCCTAAAAGTGCCTTGGGGCAATTTCTGAGAATGGGAACTGGCTTCCTGCTCTGACAGGAACTTTGGTGAATGGGGATCAAGAGAGTCAACTGTGGGATTTTATAAGGTCACAGCCAGGCTGTCAGGAAGTCTGGGCTCTTCCTATTCCATCCACCTGCCTTGGACCTTGAATTTCCATCTCTACTTTTCCCTCTAGGCATATCCACCTCTCATCCCATCCACTGGCTCACATTTCCCCTCCACCACCACCACACCCCTGAGAAAAGAAAGAGGACAGGGAGGGAGCAGGGAGAAGGAGAGAGAGAGAGAGGAGAGAGAGAGAGAGAAATATGACCATCTCAGTTCACAGATAGCTCAAATCCAAAAATCCAAGCTTCCCACTGAGAACTGTGAGACCAAGGGGAAATCTCATCTCCTTTCTGCTAACCAACCCCTATCTCCTTCTTTTAAATTATTTTTCCTCTATTTTTCAGATTCATCGTCATTCAAAAGAAAGAAAGTCACTTTGGTCTTTTAAGGGTACCTTTTCATGAAGCTTTGTGTGTCTGCTTCCCTCTGTAGTTTTAGGGAGGCAGCAGGGAGCTTGGGGGGCACTGAAAGAAGCTTGAAGGGGCTTCTGCAATGCTGCTCAGGTAGGAGGTGGGATGCGACTGAGACAGGGAGGGGCGTCTCAGGGCTGTCACAGAAGACTTATCAAGGGACATTCATTTCTAGCCTTCAAAGCTATGAACAGAAAAATTAGAAAGAGGAGAATAAGATTATAGGTGGGCAAGGTTCATTTTAGGAAAGGCGATTCTATCTTCAATGAAATCAATTACACCCTGGCTTCTCACTCACAAATCCTAATCTTTGACCTCTGAGGTGGGGGGTGGAAAAGCACCAGGACGCAGGCTGGGGCGTCAGCACCCTGTCAGAGGTGCGCTCATTAGGTATAGCTGAGGAAGTTGGGGTGTGTTTGCAGGGCATTGAGGAGACACGTAGGATGGGCTGGGGTCAGCACACACCCCTTAGGAATATAGGATTTCGAGACACGCTCTGCGGCACAGCCCTCGCCCCCTTCCTCTCTGAACTTGGACAAGGCTTGCCTCAGTTTCCTTATGTATTCTACCCTGAGCACCTCACAGGGTTGCTGAAAGGGCCCGAATGGGAAACAGATGAGGGAATGTTCAGCTGTGTCACGTGGACGGGGAACCATTGTCCTCCCTGGAGAGCGTGCTCCTCCTGTGAGAAGCTCATGAGAAGACCGGCCCTTTTCTTTCCTACGCTTCACCCCCTTCTCAAGTCCCAGGAGGCTGCCAAGTGAATGGACAGCTTTGATTCCTGGAGAAGAATCCTGGCTCGTAGCTGGACCTTGTGACCCATGCTGGAAGCGCATCATATCTACTCCCCAGGAAAACTGGGGACTGTAGGTTCATGCCGAAGGCCACAGCTTGGGTTCTTTACATCCTGGGACTCATTTTCAGTAGTGGCTTCAGAATTTCCAGATAGAAATGGCTTAGGGGTTGCAATCTATTTGGGGAGTGGAGGTGCAGCTTGGAGAGCTTGGAGCCATGTTAATAAAACAAACATCCTGTCCAGAAGGAAAAGGAATGGGTTTAGAAAGCCACTGACACACTTCTTACCCTTGTCATTGATGGCGTGAGCTTGGGCTGGGTCTACAGGTGGTTAGTGGGAGCAGATATACCATTGGGGAGACCGAGGCAGGCCTGAAGGCAGAAGCTTTAGGAAGACCCAGAACTTCTGATCTCTGTGAACACAGGCTTCTCTTGGGCTGCAAGTGTCAGCTTTTCAGTACCATCCAGTACATTCTTAAAGGTCTCCAAAATTCCAGCATCAGAGGCAACATGGTTGGCTCAAAATTGGTAATGCTTCATGAATTTTATGTTTACAAAATTGACCTCAGAAATACATTTGGCTCATGAAGTGGGTCATACTCTCCCCTCTGGTTACTCATTCATTAAACAGATACGTTGCCAAAACGCAGCAGTTACTCTTGAAGCAAGTATTTGTGTAATAAAAATGCATCCACTAAAATACACAACACATGGTCTGACTCTATTGTAACACATCACTAGTGAAATCAAATCGAGCAATATTTATGAATAATTACTATTATTATTATGAAAAGCAAATATTTGTTGAATGCCTATTATACCCTGGGCGTTCGTCTAAGTGTTTTACATGCATGTTCTCGCTTGATCCTAGTAACAACCCTATAAGGAGGGTATTACTATGCCCATTTTACGGATAAAACTCAGGGTAATTTGGTGACTTTTCTCTGGCCACCCAGACGGTGAGTCATAGAGCTAGGATTCAAGTCCAGGTTTGCCCATGCCAAGCTCACCCGCCTAGCCACAATAATTGCCTTTTTTTGCTGAGCACCTAATTTATATAGGAAGCCATGGAGTGGAGTGGTTTAACGCACAAACTCCGGAACAAGGCTTTGTGCCTGGGTTTAACTTGTGCTTTCTTCATTTCCATGAGCCTGTTTCTTCATCTGCAAAACAGGAATAATAAGAGTATCTATTTCATAGTGTTGAGAATTAAATGAGATGTAGCAGATACAGGGTTTAGGATTCAGTGTTAGCTTTTCCTGTTATTTCCAGGCATTGTGGCAGGCTTTGCAGGATGAAAAGAAGTCAGAGAGGAAGCTTTGGACCTGAGTCCTCACTGACTCAAAGCCTGGAGCGGCAGAGGAAGCACACTACCTTCTTCACTCAGGCATTTCTCCTCCAAAAGATCCTTTTGAGTTATTACCAAGAAGCCATCTACTGACCACAAAGGCAAAATTTCAATAATTCTCACCCAGTTCCTAGCTAAAGATGCTCAAAGCGACTTCTAAGCGATGATTTTCAAAGGGGGAATTGAATTCGCACGCTTTGAAGAGAGGGACTTAATGATGGGCCCATTTGTTATGTTTTAAACATACATCGAGCCATCCCACACAGGCAGCATGTGACGGCCCTGGGGACCGATGGCTTCTGAGTGACTGGATGTCTACACAGATTGTCTTCATATTGGTTCCTGCCATCTTAGAGGACAGGCAGGCATTTCCTCTTAGAGATTTGAAGATGCCAAATATAAAATCAGTTGCCCCAAAGTCATCGTACATATTCTTCAGAGAGGGGAGGTGATGATGAAAAGAGAGCTGAATCTTAACGTGTAACTGCTCAGTCTAAACTGGAAGATGCCATCAAGTGGGTGGATGCTCACTGAGCTGTGTACGAAGCTGTGCCCTATTAGGGGCCTCACAGTGTGGAACCACATCCATGTTAGAGCACTACTCCTTCCCACACCACCAGCCACTTGCTCCTTCTGAGCAGAATTATTTTCTGTCCTCTTTAAAGGAACAAATGGTCTGAAATATTGAACTGGAAAAAGTGCTCCAGGCACACATTCTCCTTCCTGGGCTCCCATGGCCGGATTTTAATAGGCCAGAGCCTATGTATTTGTTAAGTCATTAGTTCTCCCCACAACCCTCAGAGCTGGAGATGACACTTTCGTTTTACAGATGAGATTTAGGTCCAAAAATGATTAGTAGCTGCTCAAGGTCACATACCTGCTGAGTGACAGATTTGAATCACTGAGATCCACACCACAGAGCCCCCTTCTCTTGTGCCAGAGATGCTGAGTTCCTTGGCGAGGTCTGTGGCCCAGGCAATGCCAGTGTTTCGAACTCCCCAGGTGACTCTCCTGGCCTGCCTGAGCTGGGGACCACCATATTACATCAGCCTTCTTATAAATCGGGGATTTTTAATTCCATCTTGCATCAAAGATTCTTTTGGGGGCTGGGGGAAGCTATGGATCGCCTCTACAAAAAAAATAAATATGGTTATACATAAAATTGCATACGTTTCAGGTTATTATGGAAGTTTTGAAGCTTCTACATGGACCTCCCAAGGGTCATGAACTCATACTAAGAGTCTATAAATCCATGGCTCCAAATACTTGGCCCCACAGAGTTAGCTGGGAGCCTTTAAACAATTCAGATTTCCAGGCCCCTATCCCAGATCTACTGATCACTGGATCTGTTGTCCCATAATATGTTCCTTGATGATTCTTATATATCCAGTCAGAAAATAGTCTTTGGATTGGTTTTTGGAAACCACTCTAAATGATGCCTATTCAATGGATCAGAATTCATTTGTCACTTCTACCTGTGTGACGTTAGGTAAGCTACTTCACTTCCCAAACCTTCTTTTTCTCTTTTGTAAAATGGGATAACAATTGTCCCTACCTCATAGGATTGATATGGGATTAGATAAAATATTCCATGTCTTTAGCACAATGTCTGGCAGATAAATATTTGATAAACGTTAATTTATCACCACATAGTGTTATTTTGTCATCTAGGTGACTAATCTCTGTAAATGGTCTCTTGGTGATAGAATTGGGAACAGAATCTAATTTCTAGCAGACTGTCAACAAAAATACATGGGGGAAAAAGGAGGAAAAAATCAAAGTTTATTAAACATTAAGAATAACAGGTAAAAGTTTGCATTCAATAGCGTAAACACCACCAATATCATGGTACACAAACTGACCTCACAAGAACTTGAACCTGTTTAACAGATGCAGTCTCTGTGGTGTTGCCAAAGGGGTAATGGTAGCTTATTGTTATGTTTGGTAAGGTGCTCCACAATTAAAGATTTCATGTCTACACACACACACACACACACACACACACACACACACACACACACACACACACACACGCTCCCCTACATACATTCGGTCTTCTGCAAAATGTACTGACTTTAGTTGCCGAGTCTAATTTATCGAGATCTAGGCTAATGCTTTGCTCACTTTTTAAATGACACGATTAATTGTGGAGAAAGCCTTGGCCTCCCCAGTGGGGGCTCCTAGGCAGGGAGCTGGCGACTGCGAGCAGAAGGTGCCACCGAGGGCAGAATGTGCGCTGCTGTCACCTGCACCTTGCGAACGCCGGGGTCCATCCAGGCCTCCACGCCCACACAGGCAGGCAGGCCGTGCTGGCCTGCCTTGGGATTGCTCGGGATTAACTCTGATTAAGTTTGAGTCCTCCTAAAAGGAACATTAGGGAAAAGTTAGATAAAACTACTGGAAAAAGCAAGGTATAACTTTGCATTTTGTGGAATGTCTGTTTTACCCTGGACAGTGGGGTGGGGGAGGAAGGGAGTCAGAAATCCATTTAAAATTCCTGACTCTTCCAAAAACAGACCCGAGACCTTTTAAACAAACACTTAGAATTATTTTGAGCTCCCGTATAAAACCAGCGAGGTGAAAGGAGACTTCGGGTTATCCACTACAGCTTCCTACCCACCCGATGCCTGAATCCCATCTGCACTCTCCTCAAAGTGTCCTTCTGCTTTAAGGGATGGTTTTGCACATGCCTGTCTTACTTGCAGATGCAAGGCCTATCGCAATCTTGTCCAAAGTGGGGTTTCAATGGTCAAAAGGTGGCAACTTTCTCAAGAGAAGGAAGTGATCCCTTAAAGCCCTCCCATTCCCTACCTACCTCTGCAAGGTAGCATGAGTGGAAGGGATAGGCTGACCAATTTCTGCCTTTCTTCTAAAGTCTAGTAAAAAGAAATGATGATGTGACCTTGGTGAAGTCCTGGGCCCCTCATTCCAAATCATGTCTAAAGGATGTGGGTATGATTTGGATTCATTTTTAATGGCCCAGTAATCAATCTCTGAAAGGTGTATATATGATGAAGAGGTGACCAATGACAACAGGGCTCTCATAATAGCTGCGGCCCACAGAACTCATTCGACCCTGGTTGATCCAAGTCATTCCAAATTCGGCCGTGGCCTCCCATGCCACTTAGCAGAACAACCCTATTTACCGGTTAACTGCCCTGGACAAAAGGCTGTGAGTCCAAGAGTGAGGGCCCATGTGGGTGTGGGGACGTTGACCTACATATAAGGCACCTCTAAGCCTCCAATTTTTAAATTTTTAAGACGAGGTAGGTTCCTGAAACCTCTCCTGGCACACACAAGAGTAAGTTTTATTATGATCTTTTTATTTCTTCTGAAAACATTTGTGATGCTCATTTGATACAGACAACCTAACTCCAAGAAAGACCGGTGCTCACATACAGTTTTTGCAGCTATCATTTTATACGTCAACGAATTTGGATGGTCCAGGGTACAATCCCTTCAACACTTCTCCACTTCCATATATCACTTGTCTCTGCTTTAGTGAACACTGCCGTTTAATGATTCTGCTGCAATTAGCCTCTTTACTGATGAAAGACCAATTCCGTGTCCGCTAGTGCCTCTTACTGAATTCGGTTCTGCTTGAGATCATCGAAGGTTCTGTTTGTTTATTAGTTGTTTACCTTAACGATGTATTTCAATTTCGATACTCTTCCATCTCCCACTGTAACCTGTAGCTTGGGACAAAATGGATAGCTAGTAGGAATAGCCTACTAGTCAGCTTTCCCAAGACTATAAAACTAGGAGAAAAGAACTGCTGATGGATTGACAAAGAGACCTCCAGGTCATTAAAGAATTAGATAACTCTGGACGCAGGAAACTAGAAAATCCCATTGATGAAAAGGTATTTTAATCTGGCACAAAATGTTTCTTTGCGATAACAGCAGAATCTTTTGACATCACACAACTTAGTGAAACAGGAGAAGAATCTTTAAAGTCAAAACATCCATCAAATTATAAACCATACACATAGCACCGATATTGACTGTGTACTGCCTAAGATGCACGTGCCCACGGAGAAGAACAGAATTGTTTGGGGTGTTTGCAATGATACTCCATTCCAGGAACTCATCATTTTGAAGTGAACATTTTTGTGGCAGATGCTTTTCCTGAAAAACACTGTATCATCCAATAAATATTTGACTAACATCCATTTTGTGCTTTTGGGTGACGTTAACTGACTTCCTTCTGAGACCTAATAAGAAACAAGAAAGCTTCTTATTTATTTTAGAGTGGGATTCATCACAGCAAGCCTTGAAACTGTCATAAAACTTTTAAAGTAGAAAACATGCTGATATATCAGTGATAGGCTTAAAATATTAAAGACTTCAAACGCCCCAAGCACTTCTTCTCTGTACAACGTTGATGAATATATATCTTTGCTATATAATTTTAAAACATGGAATAGTTTTCCTTTTCTCTTTGCTATATATAATATATGTCTTCCAAAATACATTGTCAGTATTTATATCTGAAAAATACTGTACAAAAAAGAACTTCCTATAAGTACTCTGTATAAACATTAAACAATTTAATAATCTCTCCGTTTGGTCAATAGTAAACATTTAAATTGATTGGATTAACCGCAGTCTGTGACAATGCCATCCCCTTCTGAGATACACCAGTGTCTTTTACATTCATTTTCAGAAGTCCACTTTAGTCCACTTTATAAAAGCACATCCGTTCAAAAGCAAACAGAGAATAAGAAACACGAGCTCCAGAATTATTAATTTATGAAGCATTCAAAAATGACACCACTAGGAAAAAAAGGTCTTACAAAACATCAACTCATTAACTTAATCAACTGATTGTTAAAAACAGCAAGGTATAATTCACAAAAATATATATATTACAAAAAATGGGGAAAACTGAATCTTAAGTAATTGAATTGCTTCGAATATCAAGAGGGATATGGAAAAAGTTAACTAGAAAAATTGGGAGTGGGTTATAGGAGAGGGGAGAGAACTAACCAAATGTATCAATGTCAAAAGCTATTCCAAGGCGCATTTTTTTTTTTTTTGGCTGTATACTGATAAATTAACCCCTCCTTCTTAGACCTGGCATTTCCCTCCGCTTCCCTGTCCTGGGGATGTTCTGGCATGCTCGAATGCATTACTGTAATTTTTGTTTTTTTGTTTTTTTTTAAAAGGATGAAATTCTTAGGTAGGGTAAATATCCTACGTCCACTAGTAATACTCAAGCAGCATGCTCTAGCGTACAATAGGATTATTGCTTTAGGTACAGACAGTGCAAAAACACACTCTGTGTTCTATAATAGTACTCTTACTTATCTGGGGTTGGTAGAATGAAAAGGAAACTTAGTCATAGCAGTAAGTAAATACGGGATCTAATAAATCTAAACAGCACTTTAAATTTGAAGACGATCATCACCCAAACTGAAAATATGAGGAAAGCAACCTATAACTGGATAGAGCTGCGGTGTAGTGCTAAGTAATTTTGTGCACCTTATTAGCACGGTAACTTACAGATTAAACAGAAACAAAAGCTTGTCGTCTTGACAACTGAGATCTAACTGTTTTACCAGGGCCTTGTGTCAGTGATCAAGCGAGGGTCCTGGAAGAGTGGGTAAGAGCGAACACGCAAGCAAACGAAAGGGCAGGAGTGGGGAGAGAAGGGAGGGGCAGGAAAACCCACGAGAGGGCTCCACAGTCCAGTAAAAACATGGCACCTTTCTTTTTCGGAACTAAAAGAGGGTGAGAGGGCTATCTGAAAATAGCAAGTGCAAAGAAAGGGACGCGCGCGCGCGCGCACACACCGCGGACCACACACGGGAGCACAAGCACAGGCGTGCGCGCACACACGCACCGCGCGGGGCGGTTGTGCTGATGCCTCTGGTAAAGTGCTGATGTCAGGAAGGTCGGTTCGGGTGTGGTGCGGTCAGACAGGAAACAAAGTGTCCATCTAGGCAAAGGCCAGCCCGCCCCCCCCCGCCCCCCAAAATGCCATCGTCCTACAGGGGCCCGTGCCTGGCCTCGTACTTGGCGAGTATGTTCTTGCACTTGCCCAGCTCCTTCCGCAGGTCGGCCACCTCCTGGCGGAGGGCCGAGTTCTCCTTCTCCAGGAATGACGCTCGGATGGCGATCTGGTTCTCCTTCAGGCGCCGGGCATCGCGCGAGCGCTTCGCTGCCATGTTGTTCTTTCTGCGCCTTGCCCAGTACTTGTCATCCTGCTCATTAGTTACAGAAGGAAAAAGAAACAAGATATTAGATTTCAGCAGAGCGCCGTGTCAGCCCGGGCGCCGGCAGGCCTCCGGGTTGTGCCGAGGCACCAGCCCGGGTGGCTTAACGTGCGCCTTCTCCCTTGACAGCCTCCGCACGTCTGCGAGGAGGGTCCATGGGCCATGGCTTCCTTCCTGGGGCAGGGACCAGCCTGCCACAACACGCTCCTACGCTCTTTGCCCAGCAGGGTATGTGTCCCACGAGGAGAGATCCATCAGAGGCCAAATGAAAGCAAGCAGCTCACCGCACGCCCTAAATCACTTTCCAAATTTCTCGACTCTTTTTGTTGAACATTTCATTTTATGAATCCTTCTCATCCAGGGGCACTCATATGCTTTTTGGTGTAAGTTAAAACCATATTGTTAGAAGGAAAGTTGGTAATATCTATCAACTATTTAAATGCACATACCATTGATCTAGCAACTCCACTTCTAGGATCTCAGCCTATTGCGATCTTCATGTGTGTGCCCACAGACACGGGCATTGAAAAAAAGAGGAAACGATAATTATCAATAGGAGATTTAAACTGCATTATGACGGAGAATACTCTGCAGCTGTTAATGACCCAGCTGAACCAGAAAGATGTCCATGACATACCGCTACGTGGGCAGAAACAATAGTGATCTGCAGATAAATATGTGTGGCCTCACCCCCCTTTGGTTAAAAAAAATCATAATATCATGTATTCATAGAACGAGGCCCAGGAGAATTTATGCCAAGCTAAGTATTAGTGGGCCTTTACAAGGGGAGTTAGAGGAGGGAGGCCAAGGAGAGAAGTAGGACCTTTCACCTTTTATTTTATATCCTTCTTAACTATTAGAATGTTACATAATGGGCATGTACACTTTGGTAATTAAAAACAGAAATAAAAAAATAGACTTCTACCTGCCACTGATCAATACACTCATATTGATGGCAGCATTTAAACCACTTACTGTAATTTCCTGTTTAACTGGTCTCTAGGCCTTAATTAGCCTGAGTAATGTTTGTTTAACTGTAGTCAACAAGAAAGCAATCCTTTTCCCCCCCCATCCCCACCCCGCTACTGCTCCCTCTGACAAAAGAAAGGAGAACCTTCCTAGGAAGACTTAGAAATGCAAGCCTTCTTCGGCACCTTCCTAATTGATTTATGGTGCCACCTGGTGCATTTTGCCACCCCTCCTTTTTTTTTTTTTTTTATTTAACAACTTGCAACAGCAAATCCCTTAATCCTAGCAAGCCAAATACCTGCGGTTACATGCCGCCCAGAATACCTGGGTGAGGCCAGTTCAGTCCTCCCCTAGGGTTCCACGGGGGCAGTTAGCACTGGAGGAGGTCATATGGGTTGGGGTCAAGGCTGCAAGCCAGGTCCAAGGTCAGTGGTCCACCCCCATATCTGCCCATAACCTTTGGCAGACGGGTGCCCTGCACAAAGACAGAAAGAAAGCGTGTCTGCCGCTCACGAGCTGGGACTGTTATTTATAAAGCGCTTTCTTCCTGTGCATTTCACAATAATATATAACAAAGTGAAAAAAAAAAAAAAGATCTTCATAATAGCGGGTACCGGAATTCTTCTTAGAGAAAGCCTGGGGCAGGTGGGCAATGCGGTTGGTGGGGTTTGTTGTTTGTGCTTCCGAAAGGGAGCCACAGGAAGGGGAGAGAGGCCACGTAGCTGGACGGCAGCAGCCGGGAGACGCTAGGGGAATGAAAGGTTTCACAGGGGCGAATGGGTCCAAAGGGTTATTAACAACAGTGAAGGAAGCCTCAGTTCTGATGGAAGTTGTGCTACTTTGATGTAGCACCCTTTCCAGCCCCTTGGGAGTGCCAGTAAATCTACATACTTGTCAACGTTCCTGGCAGTGTGGTTTCAAGATCATTCGGAAGAGGGGCTGACTTAGGGGGCATTAGAACCTGCGCTGAGGGGAACGGGAGCTGGGGAGGTGAAGGGGTACATGAGAACAAGTCCCTGGGAAACCGCAGAAGCCGTGTGCATGGCAGGAGACGGATGGGGACATACTGCCACAGGCCATGGCCTTGGTGGTTGGCAACTAGGTCGTAAGGACCAGGGAGTCACCAGCTGGTGACCTCAGGGTAACAACCACTTTTCTGTCTCTCAGCTCTTCTCACTTCTCAGGTGTTTTCGTTTCCTAGCCTTACCTGTCCACACACGCAGGTTAGTTAGGAAAGGTGTGGAATGGGGACCACCTTAGGTGGAGGTCGGGGAGGAGCGGGGAACAGGAATGGAGCAGAAGACACAGAAGGCAGGAATGATGGAAGGAGGACCATCCTGGCCGAGGAAAACCGCCCTTCGTTGTCACAGAATGGCTGGGGGAGGGGAAAGCAGGATACTGAGTGGGGCTGATAAATTTGGCACTACATCCCTGTCCTCTTCTCTGACACCCAGGTGCAGATGCCATCTGGCTGCCCAGTTACCCCCTGCCCAGCAAGGGTCCCCTCAGTCCAGTCCCATCACCTTTCCAAGGGTCTCATGTTTGATGCTTCCTCCCCACAGCAGCCCTCTCCTGATGGGTCAATATCCCTTTTTCTCACCAGACTGGAAGCTCCTGGAAGGTAGGAACAATGTCGGTACTGGCTCACCTTGGGATCCCCAGCCCCCAATACAGGGCTTGGAACCCAGCAGCATTTAAAAAATATTTATCAAGTGACTGAATGGACATTGAAAAGTATTAAGACATCAAAGTAATTAAACTGATTCTCAGCTTGGAATCCCAGTATGCCATCCCTTAATTTTCCCAGGGGATACATGCTAACTCAAATGAATGGCTCAAGGGAGGAAGTTCAGGTAGCTGTGGAGAAGCCCATTTATCAGTGGGGGCCGTTTCACTCAGTTGGTTTGCCCGTCCAGTGCTGGGGCCACAAATACCGCTGCCACCCGCCCCAGCTCAGTCCTTCCGTAAGGAGAAATATGTTACAGCTTTGCCTCTTGCTTCACATGAGTTCATGGCCTGTGGCCTGAGGCTTCACCCACAACTGAAGAAATCCAAGGACAGATGGCAGGAGAATGTTCCTGCCTATTCCCGACCTGCTGTGTGAAAAGGTCAGGCCTGGCCCCGACAGTAGTAACATGCACAATTCCAGGACAGACATTTTTCAGGTGGCCTCTTTGTTGCCAAGGTTACCTGAGTTATTAAGTAAGCTTGCTCTTTGCTTTGAACTTATAAATTTGGAGACCCTGTGAAGGTCTGGCTGGAAGTTATATCTTTTACTCAGCAGCATCCTTTCAAACTACCCTCCATTCAAAAGGAAATCCATACTGTATGTGCTCCCCAGTTTAGTACAGAGACGAGTTCTCAAATCCACACAGGACTGGATGGCTAAGAACACAAGATCAGGAAAACGTCCCCACTGAAAGCTGATACCTAATTGCCCAGGACCCAATTCCATGGCGCCCCTGCATGCCCCGTCTTAGGCTAAACATCAACACCCTGACTAGTTTAGATTTTCTGGTGGTTTATTCCGTACTTTCTTTTCCTCTTTTGATTCTCAGGGTGCCAGCTACTGGTTTGTCACCCGCGAGCTCCTGTTGTAGCCTTTTGGAAGGGCCAACATGGTGCAATGACCTTGCTGGAAGCTGTAAGACTTGGGGACTAGGCTAGGCCTTACTGTACCTAGCAGTGTTCACCTTCTTTCGTCTTTCTGCTTCTCTGTTTCTTCCACTGCAAAATGGTCTAATGAATCTCTGAGGTCCCTTTCAGCCCTGACATTTGACAATTCTGCATCACTCAAGATAATCACAGGAATGTGGATGACAGCAGTGATTTAAATCTGCCAGGTATGTTTGCTCTTTCTAGATGTGAAAGCTGAGGTCACTGGTCTAAATCAGCTCCAGGACAATGACCCAAAGACCCGTTTTCCCAGCCTAGGAATGACTTTCTATTTAAACCATATTTAGGTTTAACAAATGTGGGTCAGAAATTAGAAAGAGGCTAATCATGCCTGGTTCTAGGGCCTTGAATGTATATAATCAAATCTCAATGGTCCATATCTCAATGGTCCAGAAGCATAAACAGAAAATTCTAAACAACTACTAATCGAAGAGGTGGTTCTCATCTGGTATAGTGGACATCACTTAAGAAAGAATTCCCTTTCCAAAGTATCATTAAATGTGTCAAAATAGTTTAAAGTTGTACCTGACTTCCTAAGGGAAATCTATGTTCCTTTATAAAGACTGTATCCTTTCAACACAAGAGAAAAACAACAACCTGGAATTAACCTTTTGTTGAGACATTCAGTGATCATTACTTGAGCTACAGAGTGAACATTGCACATAAATAGTGTCAGGGAACCCACCAGCTTCCTTAACAAAATCCCACTGTGGTCGTCCAAGGGTGACAATGTAGAGAGAGGTCCTGTTTCCAGCTGTTATTCCCTGAGGCCTTTAGGAAAAGGCACAATTAACTATCAATAAATCCCCCAGAGAAAGGGAACCCTTGGAAGGCTCTGAGGTTGAGATGCCCTTCCCAGGTAATTTTCTCTCTCTTTCCAACCCTGAAAGATTTTGGTTTGATTTTATTAGACTATCCTGGGTATCCTTACAGATAGTAGAGTGTTTGCCTCCTTCATAGGCTGCAAATTAGTCTAACATTTTATTGCTTCTTCTTATTTCTCTGTATCATCAGGACATGAAAGGCATGTTTCAGAAGACACCCATAGAGGAAGCAACTTGCCTAGCGGCACACTCCAAGAAACAGGATCAGGGATCATGAGTCTTGCGTTCACTCGTTTGTGTGATCTTCCTGGGGCCACCCTTTTAATTTGCCTCTTGATCTTCCCACTCTCTATCTTCCCAAAGCCTGATTACCAGTTCCAATTTACCTTCAGATCATCAGGGATGAAGACTTTGCGAGCTTTCTTAATCATGGGTTGCGGTTTCAGTTCTTCCTCAGAGAACTTGCGTTTGCGAGGGTCAAACATTTCCTGACCAGGGATGCTGGAGAGGGCAAGATCTGCCGGGTCTGGCTCATAACCCACCGGGACCTGGATGGTGTCAGGATCAATGGGACTCGGTGTATTGCGGTTTGCTGGCAACAGCTGACCTGGAACAACATAGGAGTTTTAATTCACGAACACCCTAGGGAGACCCAGTAGACACTACTTGACGATGCTCCGAGATGAGCGGCGGAAGAGTCTTCAAGTTACTTTCTATCTGCCCCCAGCACTGTTAATCTTATCCATCCTCACCATGTTCCTGAGAACAGCAGACTGAGTATGACTTTACTCAGGTCTGATCAGACATAACAAAGACCCACACACATGTATTCACGAACTAAGCTAAAAACTACCTGCATTCATTCTTTTCTATAACACATTCATGGAGCACCAACTACGTGCCAGGCACTCTGCAAGGTGCAATGGGTAGGAAGACAGGATTTTAACCTTTAAGATGTTTTCCAGGCAAGTCAGGGAATCAGACCAATAACTAGTCAGTGAGGGGAGAGAGGCGTACGTGCAAGAGACGTGGTCAGGAAGGTGGGCAGTGGGGATATGGTAACAGACCCTGGGCGTCAGTGAAGGTTTCTGAGCCCTGAAGCGACACGCAGAGCTGAAAGAAGTCTGGGAAGGAGACCCAGGCGGTGTGAGGAACAGACTGAAGGGGACAAGACTGGACGTGGGCGGTCGGCTCCCAGGCTGCTGTGATAGCCCACGCACGCGTCAAGACTGGCACCGGGGACAGGGGGAAGGGGTCGGTTTAAGAGAGATTTAACAAATTAGAAAGGACATAATGGAGACAATCTAACTTCCACTTGAGAGTTCTACAGGCTAAACCACTGAAATGCACGAACGTCCATAGAACAACAGGTTTACTGCGTTTTGTAACATGTCTAACCGGTGAAAGCGAACTTAACAACAAACCATGATATTTAGGTAGGGAGCTCTGAATCTTGACTTCTGGTTTCATCTAAATTTTACAGTCACCCCTTTCACACCCAGGGGATAAATGAGCGGACACGGCTCCGCTCCATGTGGCCCAGCTCCTCTTTCTCACCGCCAGTGGCTGGACAATATGCATAGCCTGTAGGGTTCATTAAAACCTACCCTAGGTTGAAGCATGAAGTCAGTGGCTCAAATTCTAGCTAAACTGTGAAACCAGGCTCCTCTATTTTCTGGAAGGGCCTGGTGGGGGAGCTTGCAAAATGAATGTTTTGGGTGACCTTTTAGGTCCCCACTCTGCTTTGAGCTCTCTTTGTCTCTTGCTTGCCAAAGAGGAAGAGATGGGCCCCCGAGGCATTGGCAGAGGACAGAGATTTCTCATTAGCCAAGCTGCAGCTCAGCTCCAGCTTGTACAGACTGCTGAGTTCTGTATGGGATGGTGTCAAGCTGGATTTGATCCTGTGGCTCTTGACATTGCCTCAGAAAATGAACCACATCTGAGTCAAATGGGGATTCTATTTTCTTTTTAGAAACTGTTTGAACTTAATAACAAAGCTACCCAAAGCCCATCACCACTCTCTACCTGTCTTTCCCCAACAGGCACATGCACATGCACACACACAGGCACACGCACATGCACACACATACACACAGGCACATGCACACGCATGCACACACACAACATACGTGCACGCACAGGCATAGGCAGCTACTCTTTGGAAGTATCTTTTAATTAATATTCCCCAAATCTAATTGCTCCAAGTTACTTCAAGTTCTTCCTTAGTACTCAGTATTCCGTTCATCATGTTACATTAAAATGTTCTCCTTTATTGCTTTATAAATGTTTTTAAGTTTCACACACGCATGCACGCGCACGCACACACGCATGCGCGCCACCCTCCTCTACCAGACATCATGGTCTTTCATGTTTTATGTGTTTCAGCCCCACCCCACTCCGCACTGTGGGAATTCAGCTTCTACAAGGAGTATTCCTCAGTTCACGGTGGCCATCAGAGACACTGGGCTCTGACATTCATCCGCGGGCATTCTAACGGTAACACTTCACATTAGGCAGAGCCTTCCTCGGCATGCTTTCTCTCTGGCCTCTTCTTCCAATGGCAGTAGGTTGCCCTACCTGTAGAATGGAGAAAACCTAGCTGGACCCCAGACGAGGTCAATGGCTCCTCCAGTGTCAAACTGCAAATGGTAAAAATCCCGAGAAACAGCCAGGTCTGCCTTTCCCCCAAAGCCACTGTCATGCCACCTTGTTGATCTACATTTTCTACTGATTAACTCTGCTGGATTCTTTTTTATCCCCCTTTCTCTTTACTCCAAAATGTCAAGTGTCCCTGGCAAAAGAGGAGGAGGATCTTTATTGTTTTGTCCTACCTTTTGTGGATTTTCAAAATTTAGCATAAGAATTTTCAATTCAAGAATGTTTCATTACATACTTTTGAAAAGTTACCAAAGATGTTCAATGCAAAATTTTAACAAATGCAGAAATGTATCAAGAAGTGGTCCTCTCCCCTGCCCCCAATCCATCGTGCTGCTCTTCCCAGAGGTGACTGCCCTCAACTGCTAGTGTGAGCCTTTCAGACCTTTTTTTTATACACATAAATGATTTAACTACCCAAACATCTTGAATAAGTTTTTCAATAGTCCATATACAATTTCCCACGTTTGTACAAATAAAAATACTTTGTTCTTTTTAAAGAGTGAGCAGTATGTACCTAATTATTCTCTGACAGATTTTTAGGTATGTGGGTATTTTTGTAGAAGAGATTCCTAGAAATGAAACTGCTCATGCAAAAAGCATGTACATTTTATATTTCTAAATGTACTGTTAAGCTATCATATCTATTTACACTTGCACCAACATTAATGAGAACTCACTTTATCACAATTAAATATTAACTTTTAAAATGCCCATCAGATATACAGAACTATCACTATTGTTTTAATTGGCATGTGCCTTGTTACCAGTGAGACGGGACATCTTGCATGTTTATTGGGTATTTATTCTCCTCCTGTTTACCACCCCTTCATAGTCTTTGCCCCCTTGTAAACAGATTTTGTTGCTTATTCATTTGTAAGAACTCTTTGTAGACTATAAATATAATCCTTTCATCTGTTTTATCCACAGAAAATATTTTCTCCCAGATTCTTTGTTTTTTAACTTTGCTTATAAAATTTTACACTATTGGTGAAATCTTACATTGTAATGTAGTGATGAAATCTTCTCCATATGGCTTCTAACTGTCATACCTCCTCTACCCCCAAATTATATTACATACACACACATATATACAAATGCATGTATATATACATATATGTATATATGTATATACTCCATACTTTAATACGACTATAATTGATTTACATTTTTAGAATTTTGAGTCACTTAGAATTTATTTTTGTATACAGTATAAGCAAGGGGCTTAATGCTTTCCAAATGTCTGAATATAATCATATCAGTAAGGTTTGGTATTTAATAAGGCAAATTCTGTCCCCCTTATTGTTCTTTTTAAAAAATTTTCTTATTCTTTTCTAGATGAATTTCGGAATATATTTATTAAGTTGTAGTTAAAGTTATTATTGGGAATTTCGAATAAAGATTTCATGAAAGCCATAAGTTAATTTGCAGACAACTGACTATATTAAAAATATTGAGTATACCCATAGTATACTCTCCATTTTTATTTTTTGATCTTTTTCTTATATCTAGCAGTTAAGTCTTACAGTTTTCTTCATTTTTACTTTTCACGTTTTTTGCTAAATTTATCCCTTACATGTTTTATAATAGTTGTTCCTAGGGTAAATTTCCCATTCATTATACTTCCTAATTGGTTATTGCTGGCTTATAGGAAGCTACTGGTTTTAACATGCTGAGTTTTCTCCAGCCACTTTACCCTCTTATTACTTCTAACAGGTCTAATGTTTCTAACTTCTCTTTGTTTTCTAGGTAAATAATCTTATCTTCTGCCACTAGGGACAGCTGTTGCTTACTTTCAATGTTTATAATTCTTACTTAAAAAAAAATCTCAGTGCATTAGGTAGGCTCTGCAAAACAATGAGGAGAAAAAGGGATGAGACTAGTGATCCCTGCTTGTCCCAGAATTTTACAGAAAAAGCTTTTTAACACTTTATACCTTTAAGTATGAAGGTTTGTTCTAGAATCTCAGTAGGTACAGTTTGACGAGCTAAGGCAGTCTCAACACTCCCAGCCCTACTGTGTTGTTTTCTTTTTTTGTTTTTTGTTTTTTGTTTTTTTTGTTTTTAAAGTCAAAAATGATATATTAAATTTCTTCAAATTCCTGTTTAGGAACTGTTGAGGTAATCATGTGGTTTTCTCGGTAAGTCTGAGCTTGGTATTTCTCCAAGGCTTTCTTGAAAGATCCAGTGGGGACAAGATCAACCCCATGATCTTGACTCTAAAGTCTCTTGGCCTCTAAAGGTTTCTTGATGAAAAGTGCTTCCAGGAGGGCCAAGGAGGATTTCTGGAGGAAAGGGTGGAACAAAAGATTTAAATCTGGAAAGAGATTAGAAGTCACCTTCAAACCCAAAGTTGGCCTTCACTTTTGTCACAAATTAGGCATAACTTGAATACTTGAAGTTAGGATGTTTCTTATTCTTACATACTTAATAAAAATTTAGCATCTCATGTTCAATTAGCCGATTATCTAGAAGTCATCAAAGAAGGGGAATAGCAGCAATCTGTGTCCTGTGCCCTTATCTCTCTCAAGTCAATGTTTATTTAATTTATGGCTTCATCAAAGTAATAAACTATAGTTGTGTTTCCTATTTAACCCTCAAGGCTAATTGCAACACCTCCAGCCTTTCTGATGAGCTCCTCATTCAGGCAATTAAATAAACAAAGCATTAGGTCTGCAGCAGCAATGTCAGAACAGATACCATTAGCCAGCTGATGAGCTTTATTCTCTATAAAGGAAGGCTGAGAAAAGAGCAAGTGATTTGGTGTTGGCCAAAGTCTTCTCTATTAGAACAGATGGGTGAAATTCCTTCTGATTTAAAATTGGTCTCAGAGCTTGGTCTAAGATCTTCCTTTCCTCCATAACCAGTTTGCGGTCTGTCTGCTTGTCATGACCTCCTGGGCCCAAGATGGTATAATTTGAGCTGTTTTTACTCACTTTGCACCCACTGCTTTCAGAAGAAAACCCCCTATCTGGGCTCAGAGGCTATTTCACTACAAAACACTGCTGCTTCTAAGAGTCCCTTACCTTACAGGGACCCAATTAACTTAGAAGACTGTGGGTACATTTATAGAGCCAATAAAGAGTGCTAACACTATATTCAGAGATTAAATAAAACTCTTACAAGTACATCCCAAAGACATGGGCTTTCTGGACTCTGAGGCCAATTAGCCCATCTCTGTTCTGATGGCAGGCTCCCATTATTTTGTCCAACAAATGCTCTGCAAAAGCAGCCACGTCTTAATGTCCAAAGCTCTCATCTACACGTTCTCTGTTCCATATGAGTCTAGTTCTCTGCCCTTTGAATCTGAGCTGGCCTTGCAACTTACATTGGCCAACAGAATGTGGTAGATAGGAGCGTCAGTTCTGAGGCTGGGCCTAAAGAGGCTTTGCATGTTTCTGCTTTTCTTCTCTAGCACTTCTGCTGTCACCATAAACACGCGCAGTCTATCCTGTTGGGGGTCGGGGTGTGAAGAACACGTGGAGCAGGCCAGTCTAGGTCAGCCTAAATCTCCTGCTCCCTAGACGTGCGAGTCCAGCCAAGATCAGCAGAGCCACCTGAAAGACCTATAGCAATTTCAGATGAGTAAACAATAAACCCTTATCCATGTATGCTACTGAGTATTCGTGATGGTATGATAAACACTATCATGGCAACAGGTGACTAATCGACGAGTTGAGCTATAGTGTATAAGAAGAGGCTAGTACAATGACATTAACACTATTGCAAGGGTTTTAAATGTGCAGGGTAGTGGTTAAGCTGCGCAGTGGTCAGACTTGGGTTTGAATTCTGATTCTGCTACTTGTCTTTTATACACTTTGGTGTTTGTGAGTAAAGAACCAGAAAGAAATAGAACCCATTTCTTAAGAAGGTCTGTTTTAAAGAATAGGGACTACTGGTAACTCCCCCCCACCCCTTTTTTGTTGTTGTTGTTGTTTCAATCTATCTCTCTGAGTTTCAGTTTCTTCATCTGCAAATAGAGGTTACTATGCCTGCCTCATAGGGTTGAGTGAAAAATGAATGAGAAAAATTTATATAAAAATCAAGAGCTTGGCATCACAGGAAATACTTAGAAAGTAATAAGTGGCCTATATATAAACAAAGATACAAAATATAGATAACATGATCACAAACACTATTAAAAAGTCAAACAGACGACGCCCCTGTCCAGCCAGCAGGGCCTCTCCTCATTTACTGCCACCTTCCCCACTGCTCTCCCTGATTCCCATCCCTGCAGAGCACTCTTCATGCAACCCCTGAAAGGTATTCTAAAACTGCGAGGCTATGCAGGCCATCCCCGTCAAAACCCTCAAGGTTTACCATGGCCACACATGGTAACCTTCAAAGCTCCTCCTCACCCAACAGGCCCAGCCACACTGGTCTGCTTCCTGTTCCTCACACGCCAAGCGCGACCCCACCCAGGCCTCTGTACTTTGCAGTCTCTCTACATACAACATTCTTCCCCTGCTCCCTGCCTGCCTGGTCCTTTTGCATCATCTAGACACCAGCTCAAATGTCATCTCTTCTAATCCTCGGATTTTCCTCTACCCCAGCTCCCTGCCTATCAAACCACCCCATTTCATTATAATATTTATCTCACCCCAAATTATCTTTTTTATTTGACTGACGTTTGTTAACCACCTCCCCTCACTCACATGTAAGCTCCATGGGATGGGGTCCTTTTCTGGTTTGCTGTGGCTTCCCCAGCTTCTAGATAAAGCCTGAATGGAGGGGACACTCCATGCAAACTATTGAGTAATCAGAAATAAACACTCCCAGATACTAATGAAGATTATTTTGGGGAATGGGGACTATCTATCTATCTATCTATCTATCTATCTATCTATCTATCTATCTATTATATTCTACAAATTGTCTAGAATGAACATTATAGACATTTTTACTTTCAAAATCAGAAAAAAAAACATTATTTTTTAAAAAGTGGATTTTGCCTCACTTTACACATAATACCCCGGGGGCCATGATAAATGCTTTGAGGGAAGGCCTAGAAAGGAAGAACGGAAGAAGACAAGGAGAAAGAGGAGACCAGAGAGACGGAGAGGAAAATGGTAGAAGGAAGAAAAGGAAGCGAGAGAAAGAGGGATTAAGCAACTAAAGAAAGACTACAAGAATGGAAGAAAGAGGAGATGGAGGGAGGAGTGAGAAAAGAAAGGAAATGTGGAAGAGAAGAAGGACAAAGAAAAAAGGAGGAAGAAAGAGGACGAGAAAGAAAAGGCTCAAAGATTAACTTAGGAGTGTCCTTCTGGACGCCAGCAGCCGGCAATCTGTCATGACCCTGGGAATCTGTCAAGTGTCCTGAGCCTTATACAGTTGATATGCTGACTTTAAGGCAATAATGAATGAATGAATGAATCTCTCTCGCTCTCTCTCTCCCCCTCTCCCCCCGCCCCCCCCATTGTGCCAGATTCAGACAAGGTATCCAGTAAGTGCTGTCTGTGATTGCAGAACAAATACAATGAAAGGCCTACTACAAAGATCGCTTTGATCTAAGCAGCTCTTTTCCATCAGCTCTCTCCACACAGTTAACAGGCTGTCAACAGAAACATGGGCAAAGCATAACGCCAGCTAAAATCACTGTGTGTAAACATTAGGGAGGGGGGTCTGCCTGTTCCCATTTACTGAGAGGGGGAATGAAATGACAGCCCGTGGGCTGGCAAGCAGGCCCCCCCCCCCCTGCCGCTGGCCCGCTGAGTAATTGCTATTAGTCATATTGATGGGTAACTGAGTAAAAGCCCTTGCTATGTGCCAGCCCCTTAGACATATTACCTCATTTCATCCTTAACAATAGCTGTATGAAGGTGGAATTATTAGCATCCCCATTTTCCAGATGTGGCAATAAAGGAATACAAAGAGACAGTTTAAGGCGAGATCAGTAATGACGAATAATTTACCCAAGGTTGCCCAGCTCTAGTCGCTGAAACAGAGATGAATCTTGCAGTCCTCCTGACTCTAACACCCAAGTCCTTAGCCATGAAAAAAACTCCGAAGGGAAGCGATGGGCTCCGTGCTGCCCGCATGGGAGTCCTGTGTCAGGACCTGGGTTGGGAGCCCAATGTAGGCCGTTCCTCTGAACCGTCAGCCCACCTTGCGAGGGGTACTGTGTCCCACATTTTATGGGTGAGGAAATGGTGTGGGTCAGAAAGGTGAAGCCACTGGCATAAAGTCACGCAGCTAGAAAGCTGGAAGGAAGTATGGGTGGAGTTTAATCTCAAGTCCGCTTGATGCACGGCCCACGATTTTTTTTTTACACTACTTCACTTTCCCCTCAAAGGGGCAGGAGAGAAAGGAAAGGGAGGACCCTACTGGTCCCTCCTCTCTAGGCCAACATGTTCCCAAGTGGCAGATGGTCCCTCAAAGAGGTGGGAATAACCTCCCGTCATGGACAAGAGCCCCGGGAAGGTATGGGTAACCAGTAACTCCATATCCTTCTCCCTTCTCCTTTCTTATTCCCCCTCTCACCTCCTCCATTACCTCAGTCCTCCTGCATGGTGGGCAGCGCCAAGGGCATGTCTGCATCTGATGATGCAGCTACTGACCACAGGGTCAGGGCTCCTGTCAACACGACATCTCACTCACTGGCATCTTTAAAGAGCTTGTGGAGAGCCTGAGACCGGGCCGGGCCTCATTAGGAGAAGGGCACAGATTCCTGGCAGAGATGGTACCTAACATATTTTGTCATGTGGATATGAAGTTGGTTTCACAGGACATTTTATGGTGCGGCCACGTTTTCTATCTATACCCTTACATCATCAGTATGTCAATTAATGCTGGGTCAGGTTTCAGTAAAGAAAGGCAGTTGGATCTCTGCTCTGAGGCTCTGCTCTGGCCTTCATCCTCCTCTTTGCCCTGTTCACATGGTTCATCAGAAAGTGTAGGCAGACTTGGACTCACTGTGGCTTTGCCCCTAAATAGCTCTGTGGCCCAGGGCCCACCATTTCACCACTCCAAGTCTTGTTCCCTTATCTGTTGAGTGGGGAAATAACGCTCACCTCGTGGGGCTGCCTGGGAGGGGCAGTATGTAGGACGAAGCCCCAGGGTGTGGGGTCTACGCTTCCCTCCTCCGTGCTCCTCTAGCTCCCTTTCCTCTAGCTGTAGCCCAAGCAAAACCCGTGGGACATCACCACCTGTGACCTCGTGCCCAGGACAAGCATTTGCTCTGGGATTGTGCTTCAGTATCTGAAAGGGCTTGGACTTGATGCGGCAGCTCCTAATTCGGCAGGAGCTGGGGCTGGATTGACAAGGTCTCTTGTTCCAAGGGTGTTTATCATCACACTTCTTGCCAATGGTGTCATCAAGAAACCTACCTCTTTGAACTGACTGAGAGGTGAGACCAGAGGAACTCATAACCACAGACTGTTAGAGTCAGTTAAATGGGGGTAGAACAGAAGTTCCAGCTAGAGGCCAGTGCCCATGTGGGCCCACTGGCCTTGTCACCACTGCCCCTGAGACACAGCACCCTATACTCCTCTCCCCTGTGCTGACAGCCTCTCCCCATGGCTGTCACGTACCTCAGGGTGCAGAGAAGTAACAGACGAGCCAGAAATGAACTCACAGTGTCTGAGACTATGGCCTGCATGAGGCATATTTCAGATCTTGCAACAATGGCCCCCTGAGCTGGGTACGAAGAATCATGAATGGGAAAGAAGAGGCACTATCCTTCACACACACACACACACACACACACACACACACACACACACACACCTGCTCCCGCTCCATCCCAAAGTCATGGGACTACAGTGGGAGAAGAGCAGGCCTCCTGGTGTCCTCTGTACCTGTAGGGAATGAATGCATGGTGGGGCGAAGACCTGGGAAATGGAAGGTTAAGTCCCAGCGAACTGCCGACTGGCTCCAAGTCATCAAATTGTTCTGTGATTCGGCTATCTTTCTGAAAGAGTAGAGGCCCAATGCCTCCCTAGGTGTCATGGTGATGGTGGGTATAATAGTGAATGACCATTTCAGGCCTTTATGCAGCTCCACAAACTGGAAGACAAGCAGCAAGAGACATTTGGAGAGGATAAAGTAAAGACTGAAGTCCAATGTGTGTTCCCCAGCCCCTCGTCAGAGCCCCCTATGGTGGGCATGCTGGTGACGCAGTCACCACCACAGAGCGACAGAGATGGAGGGACTCCGGCTTTCGTTACACGCTGCACCTGGACCTATGTCGGCTGCATGCTGCAAAGCTACAGCCTCACTCCGCCCTCCGACGACCCTGAGAAGGAGGGAGGCCCATGGGCATGTTTTACCTGTGGAGAAATTGAGCCACTAAGCAACTGACCTGGGGACCCATAGGATGGGGTTACCTTCTCATCAAGCAGAGAAACAAGCTCACCCATACCTGGAATCTATTTCCAGAGGCTCTTTCCATTTTTAATGACAACGCGCACCACTTGAATCAGCACCACGTAGGCCCCTGGGGTCTCTTTAATTGTCTGAGTTGGTGAAAATGTGCAGGCCTCGTCATTTGAAACCTGCAGTTTTCAAAGTGCTGCATGGCGAGTTATTAAACTGACTACTCTCCTTTGGGCAATGTTAAATTTTTTGTTTGGCTTTAGAGGAGAGAGTGAAGCAGGAGACTAGATAAGTGACATGCTCCTGACGTCCACTGTGAACCCAGGGACCAACTGCAAACAAACAGCCACACTCTCCCTGAACAACACCCTTCCTCCTCCCCCCAACCTCCTGAACCAAGCCAAACAAACATAGGAAGAAAAACAGGATTGTTTTAAAGCCCGGGCTTCCGGGTGAACATGAATAGGAGTCAGGTGTGTCTGCGGTCCTGCGGCTTCTCAAGGAGACCCACAAAAATTCTTTCCTGCGCCCGTCTCCAAGTGGCACTCCCGTAAGTAAACACGCTTCTCCACAGCCGCCTTGCCTGGGCTCCTGGCCGGTGCTCTGTCATTCTCTCGCTCCAGGCTCACAGAGCGTCCTACCCCGGTCTGCGTGCCACAGCTGTCACTGTCTCCAGTCCCACTGTCATAGCTAAGCCGGTGAGCTCAAGCCAACCTCGTCGTCCAGCCACCGGCCTCTCCTCCGGGTCTCCTCATACCTGGGAACGATGTCTCCATTCTGTCAGGCTTGGAACGGTAGTCACACACCCTTCATGTGGGAGGGAGCAATGAGCCCCAGATGCAGCATCCGAAGTCTGCATCAGTTCTGGGGGCCTTCGGGAGAGTCCCTGGATTCAGTTTGACTCCGACGGGATGCAAACTCGGGATGACAGCAAACGTTCATTTCATTCTAGCGCTAGCACTGATTTTTTTTGGAAGTTCACTGGAGATTGTCCTTTGTGGTTCAGATCCCTGTCATAGGCCAAGAGCAGGCCATCCACTAAGGGCTTAGATAACTGTAGTACCTTCCTAACTGGCCTCTCTGCCACCTGCAATCCTGTCTGCCAACACAGCCACCAACCAGGTCACTCTTCCTGGAGCCTCTCCACTATGATCAAAGGTAGCTGATGGCTCAACACTGCCTCCCCGTCCAAACTCTGTCTGGCAGGCAAGAACCTCCACTCTCCAGCGTATTGCTCCCATCTTGTGTTCTCCGTCAAGCCAAGTTGGTCTGCCTTGTTCCCTGGACATTCTTTTTCACATCCACTTCACCTCTACCCGTCCTACCATCCATCAAGGTCTAAGTCAAGCCCTCCTCCTGACTGTCCCAGTGTTGGTGACAACGTCTAACTTCCCTCACATTTAATATCTATATTATATTGTACTTGGTGCATGCCAGCCTAGCAGTTTTATCAGATCAAGCGACTCCATAGCTTTGAAGCCATTATTGATTCTCAAACTGGGCCTGAAATATTTTCAGGCAAAAGCCTTGCCAATGCCTTGCATAGAGGATGATCAACAAAGGCTTGTCGATTAAAACATTTATTTCTTTAACAAACATTTATTGAGCACCTACTATCAATGAGGCTTTAAGAATATATAAATAAAACCCACCCCCTGGGGTCATACAGTCTGGAGGTAGACAGAATTAAGCAAACAGATAACTACAGTACAGATGCTAAGAGCTACGAGGGAGCTTTGCCCAGGGAACCAAAAGTTGGAGTCCAGAGGCTGATCACTAACCCGGATCCTTGAAGGGTATGCCGGGACATCAAGAAATGCATCTCATAGGAATTTGCCATCTTGGCAAATTCTTGAAATTGGCCAGACAGGTAAAGTGTAAGAGGTGATCAATGGAGAGGGAACAGGATACATGAAGGCATGAAGGTGTGAGAGACTCCACAGGCCAGTCAGGGAATTGAAAATAGCTGGTATAGCTGAAGCTCAGAGGACAGGGAGTGGGGGAGTAAGAGCTGAAATGAGACAGAGAAAGGCCTTAGATATTCAAGAGAATGGGAAGCGATTGATGGAATGTTGCTGTGGCAACCAAGTGAAGTAAGCATCAGAGGGAGAATGGAAATGGTGAGTTCACCAAGGGTAGAGGACTGGGTAGACTCAAGAGTTATCAGTGAGGTGAGCTTGATATGAGGCTTAGCCAACTTGACATGAGGGAAAGAGAAGGAGAGAGTGAGACAAACTTTTAGGTTTTTGTCTTAGACAGCTGGAGAAGAGGAGGTAAAATTCACTGAAATCAGGAATATGGTGGAGGAAGCATGTTCTGAAGAAAAGGCAGTGTCTGATTGTGAATCTATGGAATCTGAGGTAGCTCTGGCCTCCAGAGAAAGAGGCTGGAGGATGTAGATTTCAGCTTGGTAAGCGAGTCTAGGCTCCTGAAGAGCAATCCTAACTAGAGATACAGATTTAGTAACCCCGAGGTCCCCCCAGGAGAGAATAATGAGCAAGGCCCTGGGGGAACACTGATATTTCAGGGACCTGTAGAAGAAGAGCACTCCATGGCGTATACTTCAGAGAGACCAGAAAGGTAGCAGGCAAAGCAGTTCTCAACAAGCTGGTGAAATGGAACTGACCAAAGAAATGGTTCTTCTAATTATACTTTAATCCCTCATGGGCAGTCACTGCACCTCCTCATCAAGGATCTGCATTATTGCCTAACAAAGGAGAAACAATGACGAGACAGATTAAGTAGCTCGCTCCAGGTCAATAGTTGGAAGAGTACATTCAATTAGGGCTAACTCCAGAGCCCTAACTTTCTTTCCGCACTTCCATCCTCCACCCACACGTCCCCCAGCAAAATCAACGCCAAAGGCTACTGTCCAACAACTTTCCTTCAAGCAACACTTGCCTGGGCCCACACGTGGCAGGAATCCTTGGGGTCTTACATGCTTCTTGGGACATCAGGTGTCCACTTTCCATTGTCTGTGGGAGTATTTTGTAGCGGGTATTTGCATGGGCATCTTGATATGTTGAACAACCTAGCCTAGTAGAGGAATTTCCCTTTGCTGTTTAGTGCACCAACACTTAAGTTCTCACAACATCTTTTCATAGTTTTTATTCTTGGTCTGGCACATGTATCTTTTGGGGAGCATTGGCTATGGAAGTAGTGAAGATGGTAGAGAAAAGTTCCTGTAGAGATAACCCCGATTGCCTGCAGAGATGTCTGTACCATAGGCTGTGTGAATAACATAGAATAGGGACATTCTCTCCTTATTAGTTAATGATAATTCTGAAAGGTTACTAAATAAGTGTTGCTAGGCAACAGAAGCCTGCCTACTGGGGGTTTATGCTAAGTCAGAGATATAGATCCTGGGGGAAAATCAACTTAACTTCATGAAGTCAGCTGGTAACTAAACAAAACGGATTTTGTGTCCCCAGAGTCTCATCTGGGGTGAGGTGAGCAATGTCCTAATACTGCAGCCTTTGCAGCCACTGCCAGGCACTTCTTGATATAAGTATTCATTTCACGAGTACAGCTATTGCCCAACTGGCATATACCTATGTGATGAGGTATCACAAGAGGTATTACACTATAAAGAAGCGACAGCTCAGTCATCAGTCATTTAGGCAGAGAAAAAGGGAAGACTAGAGAGCAACGTATATGGTTTACAGCAATCTATCATCTAAATTAATATTCAGTGAGCGTGCATCTGAGTTTTACATTCAGATGCAAGCCATGACTTGGGAAAGACATACACTCGGGTTTTCTCAAATAAATTCAAGCCCCATATAGGAGAAAAACTGCCAAATAGCCACCAATTTAGACAAGGAGTAAAAATGGGAGGGACTTCTTAAATCGAATTCTTTTGCCACCACATTGCTGGGGGGGAAAAGGGGAATGTAGATAAATTTTCGCACATATTTATAAACCGGCAGTCAGTCAGCCTATAGTCATACAGTTCCCTAACATATACCAGGATAATATTCTAGACCAGACAATTTCTTAGAAATGTGTTGTTTCAGAAAAATTGAAAATTTCCAGCTTGCACTAAGATTAGCCAAGCTACACCCATCTGGCTCCTGTCTAATGTTGTCTATGGAGAAATCCCACCACAGTCTGCAACTTTTAGGGGACCAAGAATATTCCAACCTCAGCAATCTTTTGCCATTCCATGTGTTGACAACCCCCCGTCCCAAGCAGCTCAGATTTCCTGACACGAGACTCCTTAACAGAACGGGTCTCACCTAATTGGGGGATTGAGTTGGTTGGTTAGGAGACCAGCTGTAAAGATATGCCGGGCAAATGATAGCTGGGTGGGGGGGTGCGGGGGGTAGGAGTCAGTTTCCTCAAAAAAGGAAAAGAAAGACATGCTGTGAGATGAATTCAAACGGTCTTGAGACTGGTGGGAGATTTGCGGGGTGAAGGTGCCAGTCACATGGCTTCCTGATGCCACGGTGCTAGGGACACTGTGCTTGGCAGCAGCTCTGCAGACAGAGACAAACAGAAGAGGATGGCAAGGCATGGGCTCAAGGTAAAGGGTGAAAGAACTGAAGGTCAACGAATTTTTTCTGAAACAGGCTGTGAAGACAGTCAGCAACCACCAGAGTAATTCCTTAAGATGCATAATTCTTAGAATAGGTTTTCTGGAGAAGAAATGTATGTTTTTTCTCTCTCTCAATCTATTAAGGCTAACTAAGCAAGGCGAAGGAGATGCTTTTAATTCCCAAAGCTGGCAAGCTGTATACCAGTCTGGGGACTTTTCATACTGAAAGAAAGAAAGAGAAAGCGCTATTGACTTTTAATATCCACAGACTCTTCCTGCTTCTAATGGAATATAAGGCCACACCAAAAGGAATTAAATAATTCTTCCTTAAATGCCTATAAAAGAAGAAATGGATTATGACTAAATAAGGTGAGAAAAGTGTCAAACTGTACCTAGTTGTTACTTCTCTGGCTCTTGTGGCTTTAATCCTGCACTATTTTAATAAATACAGATTCACTTAATGTTTATGTCTCTCTAAATAAAGGTTTCCAGTTAACGGACTTGGGAGGAAAAGGGTGGTTCTATTTCTCCCAATTGACCACGTAAAGGGAAGTCTTGCTGTTTGGATTTGGAAGGCTATGACTATGGCATCATCACTGAGGGCTTCATCTCTTAACTTCACCCTTCTTTCTAAGACCATAGTTCTCTATTCTGGTTAGGGGCCAGATCCACCTGCGGAGTTATTTTAAAAGACTCATCACCCATTCCATGCCAATCAGAAGCTCTGAACATGGGGCCTGAGCTCTGTATTTTTGTTTTGCTTTGTTTCCGTTGGAGTTTTTGTTTGATGGAAGAGGAAACAGCCTTCTCACACTCTCTTAGTGGGAGTGTGAAGTAGTACGACTTTTGTAGAGCCTGCACACTTTGATCCAGCAATTACACATCCAGGAATTTAAACTGTAGATATGCCATATAAATACACAAAGAATGGCATCCAAGGATGAAATGAGATAAAGGTAGTTATTAAATAAATTGTGGCATATTCAAACAATCGGATTCCATGCAGCTGGTAGATCCAGATCTATATGTACTAATATGGAACGATATCCAAAAGATATTAAGTAAAAAAGGCAAGGTGCATAACACTAAGTAAAGTGTATATTTGTATATTTCCATATTCCCATACACACTATATATGATCACTGTAAAATAAAGTCAGAACTGTACATTTTTATAAATATGTCACTTTTATAAATATATATATTACATATATGCTTAAAAACACAGAGAAAATGTCTGAAAGAGTATCCAAGAAACTATTGATAGTTAAATCTGGGAATGGGATATAGAAACCCAAGCTGTACACCTGCACAGTTCTGATTTTATTTTGACAATGACAATGATCATTTATTACTAATTAGATATTTTTATAGATAATTAAAAAATCCACTTGAGATTCTCACACGAGGCCAAGATTGAGAACCAGTGGCCTAGAGAGAATAGCCCCTGTGGATGCCAGCAGCTGATACACTGGAGCTTGTAAGGACACTCACCGCCCACACAGGAGGGGAGTATTCCTATCATGTCATACCTCTTATGTGCCAGGAGGTGGCGTCCCAGAAGAAATCACCCAGCTCTTCAGCCCAAACTTATCACAACCGATTTTTCATTGACCCAAATCTTTTTGCTACTCTAAGAACTATTTTATTTATGCCCAAAGCATTCTTTGCCACTGCTTCTATAAAGGGAAGTTTGCACACATTTATGCCATATGATTTTTTTTTTTTTCAGAGAAATCCATGGGGTCATTCAATATAGTCAAATACAACACTGGAGAGATGTTTTCCTGAAGGGAGTTAGCAATGCTCGCTCAGACCTCCCCCTCCTTCGCTGCACTGTTTCCCTACTGTCTTTGCTCCTGTTTACTCATGTCCTTATATTATTCCAGAGTCAATTCCACAAAGGCAGGTGGCAATCAGCCACGTGGGACATTTGTCTTTCTGAATCTGTCTACATCTTTGGCCCAGAACAGGCAGTGTGAGGCCCAGGGCAGCCCAGGGCAAAGCCACGAGTTTCCCTGCCCTCCCACTAACACTGATTTTCTGGAAGTGGGCGTGTTGTCATAGCAACTGTCAAATCACATCAATTATGCTGCCTCTAACCTCCCGACATCTTCTTTAAACATACCACGGTTCAGACACGTGATTCGGCTGCCCTGGAAGTGCAGAGCCCCCGGCCACACTGTGCAGCAGCTTACTACCTTCATTTGGGTAGGAGGGAGTCAGCCGCTGTGTGGATTAACCACCATATGCATTCTTTTTATTCTCTTTTCCTATTTTTAATTCCAGTCCCATGTCCCTTAACTCTACAATCTGAATTACTTCCTGTGCATATTTAATTAAAATTAACTCCTAATATCAGTACAGAAAAACTCAATGAGTCACTGAAATGTATCCTTATTGAGACAATTTTTGCTCATTCTTCAAGACACAATTCACAGATCTCCGATCTTCTCTCCACGCCATTCAGAGACTGGCCGTTCTTGCCTCCTTGGTTCTACCTTGTACATATGCAATAACATTCCATTCACAATTATTTATCTATCTGTTTGCAATTCATAAGCTTCTCAAGTTCAAGAGATGACATCTTCCTTATCTCTGAATTCCCCACACCTGGGTCAGTGCCTGGTAAATAGCTGGCCCTCAGTACACGTCTGCTAAGAAAACAGAACAGAGTCTGTTTGCCTGTGGTTCTCCATTATTTTATTATGCTATTAAATCACAAGGATAATGATGTGATGACTGAGTATCAGATCTGAAAGATCTAAATAATACACATAAAAATTCTTTTTTAAAAGGCAGACTACAGAAGCTTTGTTCCCTGAGACTTTTATACCATCCTCTTTTCTGTTCTTGCTTTTCAGATCCAAGAAGTGCATCGAAAGGGAGGCTTCTCCATATGGGGAGAAGCAGCAATGAAGCCCTGAAGAAGGAAGCCGTAACATTCCTTGAGTCCTCACCAGGCAGCCTGACATCTGGTCCACACTCAGGGAAAAGAGGCCACATCCTCACATGGAGATCTATTTTTGCATTCCGAACTGCTGATGCTTCACTCATACAACTTGCCTCACACACAGGAAGGGGAAGGGAGCTAATATTTACCAAGTGCCGGCTGCACGCCCTGGGCTGCTGCACAGACATAGCTCTCAAGAAGATATCCCTCCCCTGCTTTGAATCTGTGAGGAGCTCTCGCCAAGCATGTCTCTGAGAAGCACATGGAGGTGAACACTGAGTGAGCACCTCCGACTCCCTCCATTCATCCAGCTGATGGGAAAATGCAGAGCTGATGCCTATGCATATAATCGTGTGTGTTTCTTTGCAGGAACATCTCAGAATGACTGAAGAGGGAAATCTATGTGTGAAAGACCAAGATTCTCTTGACTATGCGTCTCCCTACTGCATTGGGAAGAATTAGCAAAGGGTAAGCACCGGGAAAATGAATTTTGTTCTGTTTGACTTATATGGACTGTGCCGTGGGCTTAGAACAGTGGCATTAAATGGCCCCAAGACTCTTCTAGGCTGTCCCTAAATCTTCCTGGACTGCTGTGTTTATCACTGCACGGTGTTTCACTTCAAAGATCCTATCGGAAGACACTATGGATTTGAGAGTCATACGAAACCACAGAATTCGTTTTTAAATTAAACACTTCATGATTTAAAAGTAAAGCCTCTGTTTTGGAAACCAGCCTCTCTGACCTCTAAAATCAGACTCCCCAGGAACTGGCCGAGGAGACCTTAGGGCCTCAGGACACAGATATGCATCTGGATCAGCCTGATTTTAGTTGCTCCTTTTGTCTTCATTCCCCCCAGAGCCAGGTTCCTGGTACATAAGTCACCGTGTTGTACCATCGACTCAGGTGTTCTGAGGTTTCAGGAGTTCTGCCATCTTCCACAAGGCAAAGTGCCTTCTACCTAGGAGCAGTGGGAGGTGGCGGCTCCGCCCATGGATTCTGGTGCCAGATTGTGTGGCTGCAAGTTCCAGGCCTGCTGCCTCCTAACTGCTCCCTTCAGCATTTCGGCCAGTTCCCTGGCCTCATCTGTAAAAGGACAGTAACAATAGCGCCTACCTAGTACACTAATAGTAGTGAGCAGAGGTCGTTTTGATTTTAATGAGACAGTACGTGTAAACTACTTAGACTAGCGCCCAGACTCTAGTGAGCGCTAACGAAAAGTTAGCTATTAGTGTGCTGTTTCTCCTCTACCCATCCCGTGTCACTGCCCAGTTCCCAAGATTTTACCAGACAGGAGAGAAAGCGCAGAGTGCCAACTGGCCATTGCCCAGTCCAACTGCCGTGTGGAATGGTCATTCTACCGGCACCCTGTCACCTGCAGTGCTTGGGGGTGAGCCAGTGTCACAGCACACTACTGAGGTCTTCAGGCTGCACCAAGCCTTTCTTTTAGTGTCAGTTTTGTGTATTTGGGGTTTTCTGGCACCAGGAAAGAAGATCGCCCTGGCGCTGCTTCTGCTAGGGGTAAGGAAGACTCCTCTTCCACTCCAAAGGAAATGTCCAGGAGGCCGGTGCCACGGAGCTGCCTGCCTCCGACAAAGTACAACCAAAGGGAGACTGGCCTGGTTTTCTAACTAGACTGAAAGCAGGCTGATTTATTAATACAGAATGCCAGGCAGAATTAAGACCTCAGAAAACAGACTTGGAATTATTCCAGTTCAGCCTTTATGAGTTAACTCATTTCTCTTTTTTAAAAGTTCCCCAAGACCCCGACTTGATCTGTAATGTTTAAATTCACAGATGAATGTACAGATAGATTTCTATATGAACACATATGATAAATATGTCAAATTGTTACTCCTGGGTGACAGGACGAAGGGCGCTTCTCATGCATGATTTTTATTTTTTTACATTTGAAATCTTTCTCAAAATAATTTTTCAAATGCCTCAGTTATCTGAATAATTTTCTGCACTGTTCCATCCGGAGACCTTTGCTATCTCATGCCGGTAGGAGGGATGTTCTTCCCCGCAAGAGACTAGGAAACTGAGACGCAGGGTGCTGAACAGCAGCAGCACCTGCGCGAAGCCTCGAGCATCTCCAGGTGTCACCGGGGGGTTCACAGTACACTCCCTGTTGTGGCCGCACAACATGTGGAGTGCTTAGAATGAATTCTGCCCAGGGCGTATTGAGGACATCACAAATCCGGGGATCCACCTGTTCCAACACCTGAGCTGCTGCTGTTGGGGTCGCTTCTGCCAGCAGCACATGCCCCAGTGTTGGGCTACAACTGCTCATGACGTGGACCCTGGAAGCCCCTCTCCTCTGTGGCAGGGCCGTGTCTGTGTTAGTAACCCCAACTGCTGGCTAACAGAGGCAGAAGTGCCATTCCGTAAACTAATCAAATCTAAGCGCAGAGAAGTCAACCGTAACGTGCCACTGGGTAGGCAACCTCCCGCCTCTGCTAACCAAAGAAATACAAGTTGGTGTTTCTTAAAACTCTATATCCCTCTGCATCCTTCCCTTCCACCCACAGAACACGGGACTTCTCTACTTACTCAGTTAAAACCCCACTTAACAAGGTGTTGGGTGAGATTTAACAACTCTTACAGGTGATCTTGGAACATGCAGACTGGAGCTCTGACTTCCGATTATGTCTCTGTCACTGAGGCATGAAAAATCGGGGGGCAGGGTGTCAATATCCACCTTTATTTGTAAGCAGCTACATCCTCTTGTCTGGAAACGCTCTTCCCCCTTGACTATGAAATAACCAATCCAGAAACAGCAAGATGTTCACATAGATGAGCAGCTCACTGAAGCCCTAGAGTAGCTCTGGACCTGTGACTATGTATGTCAGCAGGGACCTGTCGCTATGTCTGTGGTTTGCCCTCTAAGACCACCAGCCCCAAAGGAGCTTGTCATACCATCATGATCCTTTGTAAAGACTTGCCAGATTAAACAAAATTCAGCCAGCACCACTGAAGATATTGAAGCGGGAACAAGTACTCTTAAAACCACTTATAATGAAAGTAACGTCTTTGTTATTTCATTCATTCAGCAATGTTTACTGAGTACCAGCTGTGGTGTAAAGCACGTGCTTAGGTGCTGACTATGAAAACCTGGTCCCTGCCTCTGGGAAACCTCCAATCAAGTGCAGAGAGCCAACCGACACCTACCATGAGTGCACAGAAGCGCTGGAGACATGGGTCGCACATACCTTCACCTGTTTTATGCAAAATGAAAGAATCCTGCAGGATTAAAGTACTCACACTGGCATGAGGTGAGGCCAAACTCGGGTCCAACCACTTAGCATACTGTTTTCGAAGTAGGTCAGATAGAATCAATTCTGAATGATAATTGTCCTGTCATTATCATGCACTAGGAAATGCACTGTGTGTTGTTTCAGTTCATTATAAAATGAAATTACATTCCCTGAACTCTTTCCCAAGTGAGGGAGGAGGGTACAAGCCACGAGGTGTTGCCTTGCTGGGTAGCAAATGGTAATCAGCTGGGGCTTACACATTACCAGGCCTAAGACGCCAAGCAGATAATCCACAATGGAGAACTGACACCTGATGCTGACTACAGATCATCTCAATCATCTGCTAGAGCTTTTGTTCATTAAAAACAACAACAACAACAACAACAAAAGTGACTAAAAAGTACTGATCTCACTTGGGAAGAGGAAGAAAGTTTCAAATAAACTTCTGAACTTCAACCCTTTATCAATACTTTCAGGAGACCTCTTTGAAACAGCAGGATGACTTTCATCTCTCCAATAACCTTATGTAACCTCACCTGGAATGAATAATGTGATTGCAACAGCATTACTCTGTGAAGTAGCACTCCTTCCGGCCCCCCACTGAGCTTCTGCATCTACCAGCTATGTGAAAACTTGGCATTATTTTTAAAGCTAATTACCAGCAGGTTTTTGAGACAGGCGGAATGGGTTTCTGTCACCTCCCTTCTGCAGAGTAAGCAAAAGCTTCACCAGGTGACTGGCAGGAGACTGCATCCTGGACCCTTAGGTCCTGGGCAGCCTCTACGATGTGGTGGGCTTCCCATTTGGCGGCCTGTCCTAAGCAGCAGAAGCCTGACATATGTGCCTGGCTGGAAAAGTTTCTTTAAATCTTGATTAGTTGCTCCTTGGCTGGATGGTTCTGACAGCAAAAGCAATTTTCCAAAGCAGTAAACCCTAGAATCAGAATAAGGCTTGGCATTTGGGAGATCCCTATGGAATTTATGGGTTGGCCTAATGCGGAAGGAAGATTTTATTTTCAATCATTTGTTACAAGAGGGGTCTCTTTCATTGAGATAAGAGAAATCAGTATTATTCCAATAAACCTTTGTTTTCTAACCAGTCTGACCTTTCCTGAGGAGGGTTTAAAATTCTAAAATCAACTTTATTTTCAAACCCAAGTCAGGCTTTAGGCAGTCACCTATAAGAACAGAGTAGAATGAGGTGATAACTAAAGAAGTAAATCATACCACCTCTTTTCTCTTAATTCCTCTTTTTGCAATTAGATATTTACTTTACTGAAGGTAAAATGATCAGCTTGGCCCCTGAGGAACGTGAGATGGAGATGGGAAACGAGGCGGAGAAGGGAGGGCACTACGAAATGGTAAAAGAAATGAAAATAGACCAGTAAGGGAAAACTGAATGGAAGAGGCCAATTTGTTTATTTTAACAGTGTTTGCCATTCCAGGAGGCTTGCTGGAGTTCCTTCCTCCAAGAGTTGGCTTTGGACCAACATTTGAAAAGTCTTAGATCTTTGGAAAGAAAGATTTGGACAACAAAGTTGTTTTATCTGGGAGGGTAACTAGTTTACTCAAGAGTTCCAGGACTTTGGTTTTGATGTTATTACCTTGGCCTAAGATTCTCTGTCCCAGGCGGTCCTGGCTGTGTTTACAGATTTAGCAAGGCGACCGGGAGAACCCGGGAGGGAGGAGGCTTCTCTCCAGAGGAGGCTGCTACACTTAGCTGGATCACCTTATTACCTGGGCACCTTGAAGACGACAAAGATGGGGAAGAGTCAAATCTTTTTTAAAGGTCCTATCTCTCGACACTCATAAGAGGGAAACAACACTTCTCTAACTTACTCCCCAAATAGACACCGCCGTGGATGTTCTGCCAAGGAGTGATGCGAAAGCGTGTTCCAAAGTGAAATGTAAGCTTGGCCCAGTGCCCGGCTCTCGGCTGTATTTTGCACAGAGAGCTGCAGGCTGGCGTACCGAAGGAGCACATTTCTCTCCATGTGACTGTGAGAGCCAGGCAGATTTCTTTGTGTTAATAAAATGTGATCTCTAGACTGTACACACTAGCAGCCCTGGGAAAACGTGAGCCAGAGAGAAGGACCCAAGGAAACCCATCGCCCTGGCTGAAAAGGGACTGCAGTTGCCTGCAAACTCAGTTGCACTGAGGCAAGGCGTTCCAGGCCTGGCAAATGCAAAATGAAAACAGTCAGAGATGAAAAGGCATGTCAAGGGCTCGCGTGAACGCTGCTTAAGACGTAAAAATAATCCATGGAATCGCATCAAACATGATCCTGTGCAAATGTTCTTTCTTTCTTGGTAGGCCATAGACCAGAGTCCTTTATGCACACTTCCTCAAGATCTGCAGTAAACGTGGGATCCAAGGTACTTTTCCCACAAAACTGAGATCACTCCAAAAAAGGCAGGAGTTTGAGTCCTAGGTTAAACTGTGTGTATTCTGGTCTGATATAAGGTGTGGCAAATACTCATATTTCTACTCCCTCACCCGATAGGGGTGCAGCAAATGCACCCCTATGCATTTCTATGAACCTGTGCAACCTTGGGGTGGGACTCGGGCAACCCAAACAATCACGGTGGGAAGGGCTAGACCTGAGAAGCTCGCTCCTGCAGGCAACTCCTGCCTCCTTGACACTATGGCCTTGGCCTCCTCTGACCTCAGGAGGGATCCACTGCTCAGTGTCTCAAGCCTGCCAATCTCCATTTTTGGTGGTGGTGGAGGGTCCACAGGCTGAAGAGGAAAGGTGAATAGCCACCCCTGCTCACTGGGCCTTCTTTCAACATATTAGATCATGAATCTCTGGGACTTTCAAATTCACTATGCCTTTTAGCCAACTTGATCTTCACAATTTGGAGTGTGTTGGGCTGAAAACTGGCAGGGGCAGAGCACCAGGACTCCTGGGAGATTCTGAACTTCCTAGGGATTATTCTGGGGATTGTAGGGCTTTATGGGCCAATGAGCTCTTCTGATTGAAGGGAGTGGCTGGTCCTAGAAGACAATGCTCCTCGGCTCCTAGGGCAGCCCAGCCCCCAGGCTTCCTGGCCATGGGTAGGCAATCAGCCATAACCAGCTAATTATGGAGCAGCTGAATTAATAAGCCCCTCCCAGGCCCAGGTGAGCCTTGACCTTTGTTAATCTGCAAACCAGTTAATCTGCCTCAGGATAATTGAAAGTTAATTTTACTCAGAGCTCAAGTGCAGCCATTGGAAACAGGAGGAAACGCAGAAGCAGAGGAAGTCAGGTCTACTCCCTGTGAACTCTTGGTAGATTCTCCATAGACAATGTTTAACCCCAAACCCACTTCACCCCACTACCCCCACACACTCCTGGACCTAGCCCTTGTCATGCAGGTATTTGCTGTCCTGACAGAGCAGGTTGGGAAGATCCTTTAGTACTTGTCCCTCCACTGGGCAGAAGATCAAGCCCTCGGGCCAGAGCTACTTCTGGTGTCCTGGAAAAGTGTTTTTCCGCGCCCCTGGCACGTACTGTCTTGCTCTGTGAGGGAGGCTTATTTTGGTTAGATTAACAGAGAGAAGCGAAGAAGGGAAGTCTGTTGACTTTACCCCCTGGGTCACAGGACAGGAACTGCAAGGGGACTGAAGCTGTAATTCCACACAGTGACCTTGAGGACAGGGAGCGCGGAGTAAGTGCTCAACAAAATGCAACTATGATTGTTCCGCGGGTGCCGTTCGGAGATCGCAAGTTAGGAGACAGAGATCTCTGAGACGTTTGGCGGGCTACGGGAAGCATGGTGGGGGAGCTGTGAAAAGCACTACACACCCCTCCCCAAGTGTTCTTTAGAAGATTCGAAGAGTTCAAACATCATCAGGAAAGCAGATCAGTAGCATAAAAACATAGAGTACATTGCAAAGGTGAAGAAAAACGACCTTCGGAATATCGGTTCCACATGACTAAGCGCACTGGTTAATTCTCCAGAGCCTTCCTAAAGAAGGCAGCACACCTCTGTTTGAAATATCAAGAATCACAGTGTGTGGGATACTTGGGGCCCGGCCTCCTGGTCCTTGCAAGGGACGGGTTTCCAGGGAATCTGCAGCCATGGCCGCTGCCCACAGCCTGCCAGGCTCTGTGGTTTGTGGCTGCGGCAGTCAGCACCCAAGCCTGCACTCCACTGGATCCCCGGAAATCTGATGGGGCCTGCTGGAATTACAGCTTCTGTCCACCTTGCTTGCAGTTCCTGTCCTGTGACCCAGGGGGTAAAGTCAACAGACTTCCCTTCTTCTATTCTGTCTGTTAAGCTAACCAGAATAAGCCTCCCTCACAGAGCAAGACAGTACATGCCAGGGGCGCGGAAAAACACTTTTTCAGGACACCGAAAGCAGTCCCGGCCCGAGGGCTTGATCTTCTGCCCAGTGAAAGGACAAGTACTAAAGGATCTTCCCAACCTGCTCTGTCAGGACAGCAAATACCTGGCACAGATATTATCCCACCTAAGCCCACAGCAGACATTCTAATTAATCACAGAGCTCTTTCTACTGAGCCCAGATCAAGCCTCAGTCTTTCAAGATGACATTCCGGGCACCTAGTCCACTGAAGCCAGCTGTGAGATGAAACCCACTTGCTATGGGAGGTCCTACAAACCTGAATCCAGCCACCCAGAGGAGCGGCCAGAGGCACTGTGGGCCACCACCCTTCTAAAAAAGTTACCATCAAAAGGCTGAGCTGTGGGCCTTGGGTGGGGGTGGGGGTGGTTCCCTTCTTTTCTTCTTTAAAAAATTATTTTGTCTGGCTAATAAACCACTGCTAATGCTAAAAAAAAAAAAAATCCAACCCTTGGAGCAACGATTCCAACCAGATAACTTGCTCTCAGGGTTACTCTGGAATGCTGAACACCAGACAGAAGCCAGCGGTTCCCCTTCAGAATGAAGGCAGTTTTTAAAGAAATAGCTAGCTTTAGTGCTGTTTCATGTTTTCCTCCAAAGATGTCAAATGACTTTTGCTTTGTAGCTTTAGTTTTCAAACTCTGTCATCCTTTATGAACAGCAAAATGCCCAAGTCTTAATCCATCTACTTGTTCAGGAGAAGTATCATCGCCCCAAGAGGCTTGATGTTTTTTACACTAAAATTTGAATGTTAGTCTTAGAACAGAGTCACAGAGCTAAAAATAGCACTCATGCTTTACAGATAAGAAAACTGAGGCCTTGAGAGACGCACTGACCTGTCTAGGGACACACAACCCAATCCTGGCAAACCAGCTCTAAAACCTGAGGCTCTTGGTAAATGGCCTACCTTGCAATTGTTGCTACATGTTTTCCTTTCTTGCCACCTAAACCCAATGGAAATAATAATGCTAACCCAATTTAACATTTGATTTGAATTTTATTTGGCCAATTTTCTAACTGGCTATCTTATGTTATATTATGACATACTGATAAATTAGAAGGACACAGATTGCTCCCATCATACAGATGAAGAATTAAGAACCAGAGGCTGATGACTTAAGACTATACTTCTAATTAATAGCATAGCTGGGACTATTAATGAGATCTCTCCGTGTACCTAAGGAAGCATGGTGGGGCTTGCAAAGACTCAGCCCAGCAACTCAGAACTCTGGAAGTGAGACTCTAAAGACTGAACTACAGTTGCATCTTAAAAAGGGATCTTTAAGTACCAGAGTCTCACTCTGAATTAAAACTTAATTGAGTTACCACTCTGACCAGCCACAGTCCCAGGTCCATTCATTTAGTGTAATTTAACCCTCATGACAATCCTGTGAAACAGGCTGTCATGGCCCAGGTGAGAAACGAGGGGATTAGAATTTGAGTGACTTGCCCAAGGTATCATGAGGAGCCCTACAACTTCAAACTCGGTTTAGTTTAGTGACTAAAGGATCTGATACTGATCTCTTGATGTTATTTGATGTTCTCTGATATTTTATGAGCTTGTTATTTCTGCCTTGAAAATGATTTCATCCTGATATCCATGGTTTTTTGGCCACTATGTCCAAATGTATTTTTAAGCTGCCTGTAATCAGAATGAAAGGGCTGATGAAGCAAACATACTTTGGCAATGTATCTGCAACATTCAATCCTCTTGGGTGCAGACTAAATTCAGGAACCAATATCATTTCTCTATGAGCTGATTTCTATAGCCTCTTACGTTAGTGCTCGGCACAATCCCAGCTTTAACACGTAATGGGTATCGCTATGATTCCATATGCATTTAGCTGATTTAAACTTAGGAGCACTGTACCCACTCTTTCATAAACTCAGAGATATTTGATTGGATGTAAAAATGCTGAGGGAGCTCTAGCTGGAATCAACATTCCTCTCAAGAGGGGTCTTGCCTAGTTTGATGCTCATGTACTTTGTTATCCTTAAGATTGGTCTATGTACCTTTAAAAGCTTTATTCTTCCCCTACCCATATGTGTGGAGTATACAAAATACTATCAAGACTCACGCCAAGAAACTACACATGTCTAATCTGGTTGAAAATAAAGTCATAACAGGTTAATCCTAATTATTAAATTAATCATCTTTAGTTGTCCCCTTTGTCTAAAAACTATTTTCACACATTTTTTTTTTCCAAATAATTTACTTTTGTTTTGCCAATCTCTCACGTTTCTGGAAACTCCACTCTGGCAGAAGCATTCAGTTTTCCTGTCTAGAGAGACATCCCTGCCATGTTCCCATCTCGTGGGAGAGCTGCGAAGGAAGGGTCTGAGAGATCCACACTAGGGGGACAGAAGGCCAGGGAGCTGGCTGCCACTGGAGACCCACTGCCCTGCCTCTCCCTGCTTGGCAGCACATCGCCAATGACCAGGGGGCTGTCAGTCCTCCACATCATGACCCAAAGGTGTCACCGAAAAAGACGAAACCCCAGTCACAAATCTGACAGCATGCTGGAAAGGCTTGAGAGCACTAAAGGAAGCATGTATAACAGCGGTCCCCAATCTTTTTGGCACCAGAGACCGGTGCTCCTATGAGAATCTAATGCCTGATGATCTGAGGTGGAGCTGAGGCGGTGATGCTAGCGCTGGGGAGCGGCTGCAAATACAGGTGAAGCTTCACTTGCTTGCCTGCCACTCACCTCCTGCTGTGAGGCCCAGCTTCTGACAGGCCACAGATTGGTACCGGTTGGCAGCCTGGGAGCTGGGGACTCCTGATGTATAAGTTCCATTTCACCCTTTTACCCACTCATGGTCTTTCAGGCACAGACAGAGGCTATTGCACTGTCACAGGACATGGCAAGGTCGAGCATATCTTTTCACAGACATCAATACACAGGATGCTCACCACTCTGCCTCTTCACTTCCCTTTCTTTCCCACAATGACTTGAAAAGTGGGGGGCAGTTCCAGGCCATCCTTGCTGTAGCACAAGCTGGGCTCCTACTTAGGTGTCCATAAGATGATGACAGAGGCAGAGGAAGAGAAGAAATAGTAATCACAGACTATAAATAAAAGTGATGAACGCTACTGCTCATTTATTGAGCACTGTTCTATGTGCTTTACATATGTCATCTCAGTGACCCTTCCAGGAATCCCCTGGAGCAGATATTATCAGCCCCATGGAAGAGTCACAGAGCTGGTAAACAGCAGAGCCAAGATCTAAGCCGAGGCCTGAGGTTTGGCCGGCGTGTAGCGTCGCCACCAGTGAGGAGAAGGGAAGAATGAGCGGAAGCTGCTCTGAGAGATGATTATTTCATTAGTAAAATTCCAGAGAAAAACTACCATCCTTGGAGACTGGTCTATGACATCCTCTCTGAGGTAGGGAAATAAACAAAAACGCTCTTTTGATTCCATACGATATAAAAATTTAAGTTTAAAAACATGAAAATTTGGCGGGGTGGGGCAAGTGGGGGAGGGGGAAGACAGTGATAAACTGCAACAGTTTGGTGGGAATACTAACTCAAACTACTGAAATGTCCAATGACAGAAATGCTCTTGCTATTCGCTAACATACAGTGATTAAAACATAAATTTATATACACACAGTTAAGGTCTTTAAAACCTATTTTGTACTCAAGTTAAATGTGCCTACTAAAATTATGTTTGCATAAATACTGTGTTTGGCGATCTCTTTTATAAAAAAGACAAAGGTAATAATTTCAGTTTAATCAATTCAAGATCAAATGATCACAAAATTTGAATCAATGAAATGTTAGTGTCAGGCAAGCTTGTTGGGTAAAAAGAGAAACAGAATATAAGTAAACTAAATTGTTCCTTTATACCTAGTTTTTCTAATAGTGAAACTTCCTGTCATTCATCTTTAAATTTCTAAGGAATCCAATAATAACTAAATACCACGAAATGGCTTTTTATGTTTCGGTAAATTTTACTTATGATGTTAAAAATACTGATTTTTTTGACATAGATGTAAATATTTAAAAAATCATTCAGGTGTTACTGGCCATTTGATATAAACACACTTCAGATTCTACTAGAAAAAAAGACACCCACCTCCTCCAGGAAAGCATATTAACATAAAGAAATCACACGCAATAAAATAAATTCTATGACTTTCTTACAAAGTCAATTCTATAAATTTATCTTCTCTTGTTCTCAGAAACTCTACAAGGCTTTATTTCTATCTTTACATTTTATATTATCTATTCTTTCCTCTAGAAATCCTTCAGTGGACTTTGGTCTTTTAAAAGCAATATTATTTTGACTGGATCTGAGATCCTTTTTTTTTTTTTTTAAAGATTTCTCTACTAAAAGCCTCCCTCATCTCCTTCAGTGATATTAAGCCTACAACATAATGAATTCATTCCAAGGTGAATTAAGTCTTCTGTTCAATCCTTACAGCAGACGGAGTTTAATTGTTTACCACTCTCCTTAGGATTCTTCATATCTTGGGGTAGTGCGGTCTCTGTTCTGGGTAATCTGATTACTGCATATCTAGATGATCTTGTTCATCTGGTTTACAGCATGGATTCCCATTGGTCAGGGCCTGGTGGCATCCTTCCTCAAACAACTCAATTCAAGAGGCATTTACCTTGCATGAATGGACAGCCTTGCTTAACTCTTTCCGTTAAGTGCAGAAGCACTTCCAGAGTGGCAGCGAGACCTTCCTCCTCCGCTGTCCTGTCCATGACTGGGTTCCACAGCAAAGGAGTCGAAGCACTCTGTTACCCAGAACTAATTAGAAAAGAAAGCATTGTTCTTCCCCACTCAAGGAGTTCCTGCCAAAGCACTTATTTCTGCTGATCCATTTATGCAATCCCACTTTCTGAGAGAACATTTTGTCACAGATGATTTAATGTTGTAGCTCCCTTGAGCATCTTTCTGTAGCATGCAATCATTGTTTTCAGGAATCTAGGGTCTCCCAGGCAAGATTTGAGAGGGAAAGAGGTTTAATTAGTCGTGAGCCATCTCTGATTGTAAGACCCCAAATTCCAAAGCATTCTTCCAAAACCATTAATGAAAAAAAAAATCCTAGATTAAATTTCTAAAAACAAAACTCTTAGGAACCTTGAATGACAGTGGAGCTGAGTAATTTTTCAGGACAGAAAATGAGGCGGGATTCCCACTATGAGTTGGAAAGGTAGGGAGTTGAGACTGTAATGATATTTGTAAAAGTCAGAAAAGAAGGAAAACATTTTAGGGATTTTCACATTAAGTCGTGGAGTGTGTATCCACCAGAAGCCAATTTAACAGAAACAAGTACTGTATAGTTTTCCCCCAACAGACACTCGGTTCTGCCAACACTCCTGTAATTGTCTACTATACATAGCTGGAGGTGAAATTGCACACATTGACTGTTATTTTTTATTTAAGTGAACCGGTTTGGGTTATGACAACTCCTCCAGCTCTCTGCAGTCTTGGCTTGATGTAGAGCAGATTTCAAGGATACCTGAGCGAGTCACTTCATGCACGTGCCACTCAGTGCCCTCTATCCCTTCCCCCAGAGCTTGTCTCCTCCCACAAAGTCTCCTTCCTCTGGCAGCACATCCAACACAAAACACACGCGCATCCTGTATCCACCATATCTAGGCACGATGTGCAATTAATTCTAGTTTCAGGGAAGAGGGAAGCTACAAATACAAGGTCAGGACTCAAGAATGCAAAACTGTAATAATGATTCCTTTGTCTCTCAGGAGTAAAATTAATAAGCTGGCCAGAAACTTAGCTAAGTATTTTTAGCTTGCTATTACTGCTGCAGGTAATCCTTATAAGCAAGTACCACTTGTATCACTGAGGCATTAAAGCATCTTTCTCATTCTCTCTCACATACATATATACAAAAAAAAAAAAAGTGTGCACACATAAACTCCTTGAAAGCAGTACGACATCCTTGTGTGCAAACCTCGTAAGCTTTATAAAATAGAAGAATTTAAAAGTGATGAATGTTAATGGATTGGATTTATTAAAATCTATTTTTCTACTCCTATGAGACCAGGCCTGCTTTTAGACTTTTAAATTCTGAACCATTCAAATCCCTCAAATCATTTCTTTGCCAAAGAGTGTTTCCCCCAATCACCAAAATTATGGGCTTTATAAGTGAAACCTAAACCCTGTGTTTTTGAATTACTTTCTCTAGATCATTAGAACATTGTGTTTTGAAAAGCTGTTTGATGTTCGAGCGAGAGTATTTATTTTCAAAACAATAATAATAAGGAAGTCCCGGTTTGCCAGAGGAAACTATTGTGAAGTATCTAAAAATGTTTCAGATCCAACCTTGAACCCAAGTGGAAATGTCCACATGCCACTTCCCTACTCAGAAACCTTCTGTGGCTCCCCACTGCCTGCTGGATAAAGTTCAAGCTCTCTAGCCTGGCATTCATGAAGTTGCCACCCTGGCTGGCACCTACCTCTCCAGACTCACCTCCCTTACTCCCTCACTTGAATTTTCTGCACCAGCCAAATTGGATCTACACCTTGTTCTCCATATACCCCAAGGGCATTCCTGCCTCTACACCTCGGCAGCCCACTTACCATTCTGGCTCCAGCACCTCTCATTCCAGGCCCAACAGAAGGTCCACCCTTCCAAGAAGTCTTGTCCCAGGCACTCTTGCCCTGGGCACTGGCTGCTTCCTGTGAGGTCTGGCAGATCTTATTGTCTGCACTGCTCCCTTGTTTAAGTTTTTACTCACTTTCATGCTCTTTTCAATAGGTATTAGAGGCCTCCATGTACCCATCATTTGGCTCCAAGAACGTGCTAGTTTGTTCCGTCACTCATCCTTTTACCTAAAAGTCTATCTTCCTTTCTAAATTGTTGTCTCCTTGAGACCGACAGCCAAATCGCACCCTTGTCTGTCTTCCCCTGGGTACAGCACAAAGCAAAAGCTGATGCTATTTCTGGGGACCGTCCACATTGCTTCTCACTCCTCCAACTTCCTCTGTTGCTTTCCAATCTTCATATCACTTACTAGAGAAAAGTAACTGGCTTTTGGTGGAGGTTGGCCTACTGCGTACAGGCACCATGCTGAACCCTTCATGCGCATTAGCTTTGGAAAGCTCACATAAAACCAACAAAGAATTTAGTTTGCGGATGAGAACATGAAAGTTCAGTAAGATTAAGGATCTATCTATTACAGGACCATTTGGGGAAGGAGGAATCAATATTCTGGAATGCTCGTGTAATGTCTTGCTTGTAAACCTTTCTCCTCTCCCAGCATCGTAACATGCCTTTACAATTTTTTTACCCCTGAGGTCATTATATTGCCTTCAAGTTTACTTATTAATGCTTATTATTAAACTTGCAATGGTAACATCGACTGGCTTTCTAGCAAACATGTCATGGAGAAACCTTCTAATCAAGAACTTCTTTGAACTGCATTTTGTTTGTTTGATTTTTTAATCTCATGAACAAAGAGGAATGAATAAAGGTTACAGGTAGCACCCCAAAGTTACCTAAAACTCAGAGGGTAAGAAGGCAGGCAAGACGAGGCAGAGAAGCAGACGAGAAACTCACATTCCCTGACCAGAGGCCTTAATTGGCTAGAAAGGGAAAAATGTGGAGACTCCAGTGCTAGGTCTCTCTGTGACAAATGAGGTCCCATGGTAGTGAGGACACTCCTCCCCGCAGTTAACCGTCACCGAGCACTTCCTGTGTGCCAGACGCCATGCCAAGTACTCTGCATGCACATCGACTCGCATGACCTTCAACAATCCTATGAGGCAGGTCCAATGACTATTCCAAAGTTCCAGATGGGAAATCAGAAGCTCACATCATTTAAATGACCTGCCCGAGATCATGAACAAGCATGACAGAGTCAGGATTCACATCCGGGCTTGTTTGTCTAAATCATTCCTATATTGCTCATACAGAACTGTGTCACAAACTTAGGACATCCTGACAGATGTTGTGAAAAAGGTGAGACAGCAGGCACCTGTCTCTTAAGGAAATTTAAGTTTATTCCAAAACAGTGGTTTAGTGGCTTCAGGTCAAGACATTTGCCGAAGGAATACCAAATATTATAATAAAAGAAAAACAGTCTCAACCATTTCCACTATAGAATCAAATAGAGACTCTGTACCTCCCTGTCCCTCTCCCGTACATTTGTTTCCAATGTTTTTTAAATCTTATTGCTTCCCTTACTACCTTCCTTCTTCCCTCTATTTTTACTGCTAAGACATAAAAAATGACTCTTGGGTAAAGTGATTAGTGCTGGTTGGAAGAGAGATTTCTGAGAAACCTAATAAATCACCACTGTCTTTTCATCCCCTGGCTTTCTACATTAGGATGTTATCAAGGCTTTTTTCTTCCTGCTTCCCCCACCCCTTTCCTTCTCCTCTACCTAGTTCTGTCTTTGTATTGCTATTTTTCTAGTCTGGTAAGCACAGTGCTGAACTGAAAAGACTCTGCCAAGACCCTTGGCAGGAGTTGGCCTGCAGGAATCCTGCCCACCACACTGTCCGGAGGACAGGGCCTCTGGGCTGACGGGCAGGAGAGGGCTGACTGTGGGGTCTGGCGGCAGCGCCGGAGACAGCAGCTTTTCCTGGGATGTGAACTGCCACACAGAGCTCAGCTTTCTCGGGCCAGGGTCAGGGCTACGATTTCTTGCTGGCACTTGCTGTAGTTCACCTGGGAAAAGAAGCGAGGTGGGGCGGGGGCGGGGGCTGCGGTGGCGGAAGCAAGCCAGCACACCTCCCAGAACTGGGCGAGCTCCACAGGGCACAGCCACGTGCCTGAAGCACACGGTCACGCAGGCAGGCAGCCAGGGTTGCCGGGGCTTGCACGAGAGCTGGGGTGGAGGGGGGTGGGGCTGGGCACCCAGCGAGCAGTGCGAGTGGCTGTTTCCGACACTGGCAGAACAGGAGGCGCAAACCCAGAAACAATGCTGCCGGGTTAACATCAGGGAAGGGCCTTGTCCTAATCCAGAAGGGAGGAGAAAAGTCAGGTAGGCTACAGTGAATAAGGACTGGGCATGCTGGGAAGAAAATGCATGTCCTATTTTTGAAGAAGGAAAGGGACTGGATGAAATAAATCCCAAATGAAGAACAGGGGTCAGGAATAGAGTCGTCTTTTCCCTACTCCCATGCCACTGGCATCATACCAGTTTCAGGCACTAAGTATTCATGTGCCCCACAATGTACCATCCTCTGTGACGTGTTATCTTATTTAACCCTGCTAAAACCCCATGGCAGGGAGAATATTTATAGCCTCCATTCTACTGATGAGTACACAAAGCCGGCCAATGTGGGTCCAGGAAGTGAACTCTGGGTCTAGGGTCTATGCTCTTAACCACCAAGTTGCCTTGCTTTCCATTCCAATCCCAAGGCTGTTCTCTGCAGGGCGTGCTGGTGAAGATAAACTCTTCCAAGAAATAGAAAAAAGTCTGCCTGCCTCTAAAACAAAGCTGACTCTCTCCCCTTCATGATCTCCCTGATCCTGATGCATTTCCAAAATGCTTGAGGCACGTGCATAGTAACTATCAATCATGGCGCTCTCAACCAGCAGACATATCAATATGCTGGATGGGAAAATATATGAACTGCCTGTCCCAAAGGGGAGGGAGAAACTGAAGCTTCACCTCATGAGGCTGGGAAAGGCAAAAGAATGCTGGTGTCTCAGCAGGACCTGCCATAACCCCAGAACCACGAGCACAGGACTCCCCCCCCCACCATCAGTACTCAGATGACACGGCCAGCATCTTCCTTCCACACCAAAACCTTACCACGAGGGAAGGTCAGCAGAAACAAAGTACCAATTCCATCTCCCAAAGGCACAGAGGGTTCTCCCCCAGCTCTCTGCTCTCCTTGTGCCACCCACTGATGTGCTCCTGTTCCCACACACCGCCACATGGAAGGCTTTCGCTTCCCTCTGTAACCAGCCTTCATCCTAACCCGGTCTCTGTGCTCAGACCTGGAGAGAGAGCCTTCTCAATTCTCAGCTGAATGCGGGTCTAACAGTGCTAGGACACCCCCAAGCTACTCAAAGAAAAACCACCAGAGGAAACGTTTTCAACTCTGGCTTTACAAGCATGTGATTTAAAAATAACTCTGCCTTTGTCTGCTATAGATGACTTTCCCTAAAGGGACTGCTGTCCTTAAAGCAGTTGCTCAATTCTCAGGGCAAACAGATTCTTATTTTTCCAGCACCCAGTCCGTCCTTCCAGGAGAGCGCTCCCAAGTACCACCTCTGAAAGCATCTGAAATGCAAGCACTGAAGCGGTCAGGATGACTCCTGCACCTCTGCACCCAGGACGCTGCCCTCAGGTGACCAAGCGGCCCAACCAAGCAGGTGGCTGTAGCATTCAGGAAGAACTATCCCTCTTCTCTCTTCCCTGAGATGTCAGCCCAGAAAGCTTCGTAATCACCCCATAGCCACAGGAGGTTTCAAAGGATCCCTGGGTTATTTTATCAAGGAAAGTATATTTCTTCAGATATTTGATTCATTCTTTGATCAGACAGCCAGACAGAGGAGTAAGGATGGGTGCACAAGATTGAAAAGGGGGTTTGGGGCATTGATGGTAAACAGTATGAGAATTCACAAGGATGCTCACCATGTCATACCAAGACATGTTTTGGGCAGACCTAGAAATGCATAATGTGTCACCTTATGGCTTTGTGTCCTTTCAACCAGACAGGTAGCACTAATAACACAATGCTACTAAACATAATTTGAAAGATGCAAATAGCAGAAAATAAATGTTTAATAAAACTATCTGATCAATCTGATAATTTTCAGTTTTTACTGAAAATTAACTGAAAATGTATAACTATGCTCTTATTAACATTATATTTCTTCTTGACAACCTAATGTCTCCTGACATTCTTGAACATTCTGCCATAGAGCATTACAAGAGGTAAAAAGCATCTATGTGTGTGACAGGATCCTGAATTAAGCCCAGTACTTTGCTATCCAATTTGAAAGTTTACATCAATAGTTTTCAATAGGGATGATTTTGCCCCCAGGGGACATGGGGCAGTGGCTGGACTCATTTTTACTTGTCACAGCTAAAGTGTGTGTATGTGTGTGTATGTGTATATGTATGTATATGTGTGTGTGTGTGTGTGTGTGTGTTGTGTGTTAATGCTGTTAAACTTCTAAATGCACAGAATGGTCCCCACGACAAAGATTTACCTGAAATATCAATACTGCCAAGGTTGTGAAATCCTGATCTAGACTGAAACTACACAATTCCCAGAATGCTTGAGGCTACATTTGTGCTCTTCCCTTCTGAGGACTTGTTTTCCTCAAGATTAACTTGGTATTTCTATTCTGTTCACTATTGTGATTACACAGAACAATCAAGGACTTTTCTTTTTCAGATTTGCTTGTGATAGACCATCCCATCAAGTCCATATCCCCTAGAATTTTATTTTATATTATAATCTTTATAATGACCAACATTGTATAAACAGCAGCAGATTGTTTTATCTACATTTGGTATGTAAAGAAGAGCTTTCACCATCTTCCTTTTTTTAAAAATCTTCTTTATGTCTAGATCCCAGTGTCCCCTTTCATCTTAGTGCCTTTCTTTCCTCCACAACTAACAAATGACATCCACTGAAACTCAGGGGTCCTTTGCTGTGGATTGCAAATATGATTGAGGCATCTCAAGTTACTGAGAGTCATTGATGAATGCTGATTCTAATGAGCTCTGATAAATGACTTTAAAGGAAACCTCAGATCCCCAAACCTTGATTGTTGATTCTCAATAGGAACTGAGGTGTGGGGGACCTGATATGTGAATACCTCCTGAGACAAAATACATTATTTCTAATGTCGTATATTATGTATTTGGTAGAGGATTGAGAAATACCCGTCAACTGGTCGTGTTAGGGTTAAAACACTCCAACCCAATAACTATTAGTCCCCATCTCCTGATAGTTGTCTTAAGAAGTTATATACTGTATCTAAGGACTTTAAGAAGGTATTTCAGAAGAGAGGGAGTGAAATAAATGACAAAAGTTGACAAAGATATAAAAATAATCATAACCGTTCTCATTAATAAAAGTGTTAGTCATTTGACCCTTTATACATATTCTCTCTAATTTTCACAATAACCCAATCAAATAGAACTTATACCATTCTACACAAAGGGAAACTGAGGCTCCAGGAGGTTGTCACTTTATAAAGTCACACTGCTACCACATGGTAGGTCTCATTCTACAGGGCAGAACGACTGAGGCACAACTGTGCCTTCTCCTGGTTGTTTTCCACTTCGAATGTTATCTACTTTGCTGGTTGTCTGTTCCTGGGCAGAAATGGAAGACAATGGCAGTATGCGTTCTAAGTAACAGGGGCTTAGGTTCACATACAAGAGTGTTTCCCCAAGCTTGTGCAGCCTCCTGGGGTGGTCAGAGGTTAAGACTTCATTCCATTCCAGCCAGTAGCCCTGAGTTATAGTTCAAAGTAGGTTTTAGAGAAGGGGCCAGCAAAGAGAGATTTGCATGAGAGAACTTCAACTCCAAGATTAATACATCAAGGCAGGGGTACCTGCTTCCTCCTTTGCATCAGTTCCTTCCATTTTAATCTTGCTCTGTGTGTTAGAAATTCTACACGAGCTGAGGACACGGAGTTCAGGAATGATCTCTGGCACAAGTCTCCCATTGTCCTGCTTTCTGTCTTCCCCTGCAGCTAAAGGCCTCAGCTCTGTGGCCTTCCCGACAATTTACCTGTAAATCTTTGTTCCTGGTTACCTGGGCACATAAAATGGCCTTTCTTCCTGTTCATTTTGTACTGTACTACAGGGTGCTAAAGGCATGAAGCCAGGGCCACCTCAACTTGTGTGTATATCTGAGCATTTAGCAGTGAGTTTTGAAGTACTGGTCATTTCAGGTAATGTTTTTCTGTAATATTTTGACACCATTTACAGCTGACCTGTGACCTTGAAGGCTTTGATAAAAATGGATTAAGTGTGATGGACAGATGAAAATGAACAAAAGAAACGTAAGAATGATTTGGTGCGTAGGACTACTGAAGAGAGAGATACAGGGTCTGGTGCTGAAAAAGGCTAAGCCATGCTTAATATGAGAGCTGCTTTTATACTGTTTCTCAATCAGAGACAACACAAGATGAAAAGAAGAAAAAAGTATCTGCCCCACACCCCTAACTTTTTTTTCTTCTTCTTCTTCTAGGCCAGAGGAGAATGAATGTAGGTAAACCACAGCCACTTATAGAGTCTACCCAAAACATTCAGCAAGATCCTATGATCTGTGTATTTGGGGAATGTGGAAAAGAGATAGGAGATGAGATGGATGCCTGAATTATCCGAATCATTTACTGTTTTCTTAACAGTATTTCTTAAGAAATACATTGGTATTTCTTAAACTGAAGTCCCTGAATCAGCTTGCAGGTGGCTGGTTAAAAATGCGTATTTCTGGGCCCTTGCCCCAGACCTGAAAAATCAGAATTTCTAGGGTAGGTCCATAGAATCTGCATTTAGCTGACTCTCTAGGTGATACTGATGCTCACTGAAGTGAGACAACCACTGCTCTGGGTGAAATACAAGACTCCTCTTTTACAGTGAGCTAGAGTCCCCCGATTAAGATCTTTATGCCACCTCCACCCTGGCCTTCCATTTCACCCTCCTCCCCATCTGGAGGGAGAGGGTTCCGAGAGTTTACCTGGTCTGATGGGGCTCTGCATACAGTTCGGGGACGGGATGCCAGGGTGAATGGGTGCAGAGGCCCGATTGCTGAGGTCCATGACGGAGGGGGCAGCTGAGGAAGCTGGCTGCAGCCCGGGAGGGTGAGGGCTGTGGTCATGCTGAGGGCTAGGGGGGATGCCATTTTCTGACAAAAACTCCTCCAGGTCCATGTATTCCAACTGGAAAGTATCTCCATCATAAGGAAGAGTTTTGTCCCATAGCGTGGGTCCCAAGAATGCCGACTGGGGGACTGCCGGGCTATTACTCTCATCATCCAGCTTCTTTTCCTTGTCTTTGTCTTTATTAAATGCTGCAGAAAAAGAGGAAAAGTTGGACTTAAAAAAAATAGAAAGTGTCACTTTTTTACCATTCCTCCTGGCCGCTGCTACAAAACTACTTGTCACAAATGCCAGGGTTCTTCTCTGGCTGCTGGCTCTTGTGGATCTAGAGTTAAAAGTTCAGGCAGACATGGATCTCTGCCTGTTTTTTAAACATCTTCCTATTTACTTTGGAAAGCAAGCACTAGTCCTTGGGACAGGGCTGCAGACCAATCTAGGGTATAAACAAGAGAGCACAGAATTCAGGGCATTATTTGAGGAGACAAATAATTTAATCTACACTGGGAAAATAACACCTGCAACTACATTCAATTACTGTGATTTTTAAGAAAACAGGCAAAAACCAGGCATGATTTGACATCCAGGAAGTTCATTACAGTAACAATATTAAGTCATTCAGACTTGGAAAGCCAGTGAGTTGGTGATTCTAATTTTGGCAAAGTAGGAACTCTTCAATCTTCTTTGAAACCATGTATTGAGCATCTACTATATTTCTAGTTCTTTCCATACATTATCTCCCAAAATCCCATAATCAACCTGCAAATAGCAATTAGCTCCATTTACAGTGAAGAAATGGAGGCTCTGTGCTTTGAAGGACCTTGTCTCGTGTTGGAAAACAATTTCCTGAGCCCACGTGTGTTTGCTTCTAAAGCCCCTGCGCTCCACTGTATTTTGCAAAAGTTTCTTTTTTAATCCAAACTGTTATCTTCCTCCCCTTCCCCCAATCCGATTCACAAAAATTACACAATGTAACCTGTCAAAAGCATAGCTAATGGAAAAGGCGGTTAGTCTACATACCTATGAAGAATGTACGCAGCTATTTTTACCTGGAAGTACTGCTCAGCCAATGAGGTCTTTAACCGGCGCTCACAATTTTGCCAGTCTAGTACTCAGGCGCCAGCGCAATCTGGGATTAAGGAATTTGGTTTCTGAGTTTCTTCCTCAGAGAATCGCAGCCTCCACTGCCATCCATTCTAATCCTCCACAGTCTCATCTCCTAGGAATCTGATTTAAAACACCCACAGATGCAAAAGACTGCAGGCAGCACCTTCCTTCCAAGTGCTACTCCTTAAAGGAGAATTAAAAGGGAAACTGTGCTCTGCAGATTAAGAACCAAACCCCTCAACTCTTGCAATGCAACAGGTTGTCCCCTGCTAGGAAAGAAGATAGGAGTACCCGAGCTATCTGTAGCCAAATGAGCTTCAAGACTTTACACCATGAGAGGCAAGGTCCGGGTTTGCTGTGATACAGAAATCACAAAACCCCAAATGACATCCCTGGAGGCACCAGCTAAATCCTGCGCCTCCTCGCACGACCCCTCCTGTCCTGCTCCAGCCAAGGTTGTCTAGGGAAGGTTTGGGACTTACCAAGAAAAGGCTCAAGCCAGAGGAGGCTCCTGCGCGGGTTACACGTGAGCCTGCTCCTCTCTCCCCTCCCACCAGGAAAGTGCACGGGGAAAGTGTCAGCGCTGGAGGCGTGCACGGCTTCCCGCCGAGAGACCACTCCCTCCACCCCGCCGGCCTCAGCCCTCACCCCCCTTTCTGAATTATCCTGCACTGGAGAACACGCGTCTCCGCTCACACCTCGTGAGTTCCAAATACTAATCAATAACAGAAACGACAGTACAATCCCAATACCCAGCCTGGGCAGTGAGATCCCCCACAACAGGCCTCCACCCCTATGGAAGCAAGCTTTCTCGTTTCTCCTCCCAAGCCCGCGAAGCTCTGCCCTCGCGCAGGCGGTTTCTCTCGGCGGGCGGATAAGCCTTCATCTAGGAAACGACCTGTCAAGTCACATCTCCCACCTGTGCCACGGGAGCGAGACACCGCGGTGGGGGTGGTGGCTGGCCGGGCCGGGTCCCCAGCGTTATTTTAAACGCTGCTCAGAGAGGGCGTCCCCCCTTTTTGAGGAAGAGGAGGGGTGGGGTGATGGGTGAGCTCCTCTATTTCATCAAAGCAGGGCCAGGGTGCCAGGGGGACAGAGAGGAATGCTCCAGCAAGCCAGTGGGGGTGCCCGGCAAAGGAGGGATCCCAAGATCCCTTCCCAGAGCGGGGCGGCCAGGAGGGCAGCGCTCACCGTCTTCGTGATGAAGGGGGAGCTTCAGCGGGTTCTCCAGCAAGGACCTGAGCACGCCGTAGGGAGGCGGGATAAAGGTGGGATTCAGGGGGAGCGGTCGGGACATTTTCTCCGTCGCGATGCACTCAAATATTTTTCTTTAAAAAAAAAAACAAAAACAAAAAGCCCCCAAAATGTTGCTGGGCTTTTTCTTCCGTCCTTTGCCAAAAGTACTCTCTTTCAAGGCGGTGGAGACAAGGAAAGAAAAAAAATCAAATCTTTATAAATATATCTGTGTAAGAAAATAAAAAACAAAAACTTTCGGATTCCCAGTGCAGATGGTCTCCGGAGAGCGCACCAAGTGCCTGCGGGCTACTCGGCGACCAGCAGGATGCTCTCACCTGCCTTAAACCCCTCGTTTTGCAAAATGTTCAAAATTGCAAAAAAGAAAGAAAAAATTTGCAGACGGCTGCAGAAGGGCGGAAGACACCGCACTGCTGTGGCCCTGTCCCGCCAGCACCGAGGCCGCGCGCGCCGTCCCACCCCACCCCCCTCCCCGCGCCGGCCGCCGCTGCTCCCCCGCGCTCCGCGGCCCCGCAGCGCCGGGCTCAGCGCATCCGGCCGCCCATGTGCCGCGGCCCTGACAAGAGTGACGTCAGGGCCCGCACCGCGCGCCGATAGGCGTGCAGGGGGCGGGACAAGGCTCAGACCCGCCCACCCGCCCCGCCCATTCCGTCCTCCCCGCTGCCGCCTGTTTATCGTCGTCGCGCGCGCAGATTTTTCGGGACCATGCAGAGCTGGAGGGCTGCAAATGGACAGGTGCCACATCCCCTGGGCCATCAACCTGAGCTGAGAGTCTGACTCTTTCAAGGTGCAAAAAGAAATGAGGACTATATCTCAGTAGTTTTCAACCTGGTAATAACCTGAGGAGTTTGAAAAATCCAGATGCCCAGACTGTATCCCAGATCAATTAAGTCAGACTCCTGAGCTGACATCCAGGCATCATTAGGTTTTAAAGCTCTCAGGTCGTTCCAATGAGCAGCCAAGTTTGAGAACCATGGGTTTAGATCAAATTGAAGATAAATACTCTTCTAAATATTTCTCCTGGCTCCAATCAAACTTAGCACCTCCTCTCCAGACCTGCTCCCACAACCACGGGGTGGGGGGGTGGGCGCAGGGGGAAGAAAATAAAAAAAAAAAAAAGAAAAAAGAAAAAGCTACTTGCTGTAAATTCTAATGAGATACAGAAAATAGAGTGGAAAGGGGAGCCTGGGACAAAGCACTACAAACTATTTCCCACACTTTCATGGGGGTGTTATTAGGGACACACAGTTGCCTGAAATTGAATGAGGGCAGGAGTGAGATGCACACACATTGAATGGGATTTTAGGAATACTTTGACCTCCCTGGGTCAAGTTACAAGGTCTGCACAGCAATTAAAATAATTTCGTTAAGTATTCCTTAAAGGGGCCTCAGTGTTCATTGCCATAGCAGCAGTGGCTCCCTCTGTCAGTTTGACCCTACTCCTCCAGCGCTGGTGGAACCCCCTCTCAGCCTTGGGGGTAGGGGAGGCTATGGCATCCAGGCCTAGAGACCTCCAGGCAAGCAGGTTCTTCCCCTCCCTCCCCACACCTCCTCGCTAAGATTCCGGTAGCACAATCTGGGGAACTGCCTCCAAGAAGGAATGGGCACAATTTAAAGAAAATGTTCTTTCAGCGAGACATAAAGACCTCTATAAAGGCTAAGTCCCTGGGGTGTGATGTGGTGGAGTCTTGGTAGATTCTACTTCCCTGGAGCCCCCAGGAGGGAAGTGTAAGAGAGAGGTCCTGAAAGCCAGGACACCAGGAAGGCCACATGCGTGCAGGGTGTACCAGACAGAGTGATTTCTGGCAGGTGCTTTCCCTCTCTGAGCTGCAGTTTCCTCATAATAGGACATATGATCAAATGATCTCTACAGTTTTCCCCACTTCAAAATTACGACAAAAAGGTAAGGAACATTCTAAGTGAGGTGGTGTTATAATATTTCAGATTTCAGCCAGTTCCAAAAAACATCGGATTTTTAGCTGATGCCACATACATTTATTGAGCATCAACTATATGCCAGGGACTATGCTGGGGCTGGGGAGAAAAAGGTGAATAAGATAATTCTGACTCTTGAGAGCATATAGATTAGCATTTGGCATATATGTAAACATTATGATATAGTCTTAAAGTAGCAAAAATGGATAGATAGAAGTGAAATGGGTACTTACTTATATCAACGGAGGGAGTCCAGGGAAGGTGTCTGAGCTGGGCGTGGAGCTAATGGTCTCTCATAAACTTTCCAAATCCCTCAATTCTATTATATTGTTCTTCACAAAAGAAGGGACTCCCTCTCCATCATCCTTTTGGAGAGGGAAAGGCTATTTCTGCCTTCATTCCCCCACCTACCTGTAAACCCCACAACCTAATAATGGCTTAAAGCAACAGTAATCTGGACTAGGCTCAGCTGGGATGCTGAGATGGCTGGCCTCCTTTTCTCTAAGTAGGGTCAGGGACTCTCTCTCTTCACATGGCCTCCTTACATGGTCTCTCCAGCAGAGTAGTCAGAGTTTTTACAAGACAGCTCAGGACTGCCAGGAGCCAGCAGTCCAAGATAAGAACTCCCCTCCTCCATGCCCGAGTGTGCCATGCTCATCAATACTCTGTTTGCTAATGTTTCACTGGTCAAAGCAAGACACATGGCCAAGCCTTGAGTCAATGTGGGAAGGGACTACACAAGGGCATGGAAGTTAGATGGCATGGTTTATTGAGGGTCACCATAGTAACAGTCTACTACAGTCATTCAGTTATTTTATCATCAAATAGAGGCAAGTAAGATCAGAGACAGGACTTGGACCAAGATCTTCTCACCTTAAGTCCACTATGTCATAGGATGAATATGTATCCATATGGTCCCTCATTCAATACTAGATCAAAAACAACTTGTGTAAAGTCCCAAGTGGGTGCAGAGATAAATCAGACACAGAGAGATCATGTCAGATGGGAGCTTACAGACTAGATGGGGATGTGCCATATGTAACTATAATACAATTTCGAAAATGATGTTCTAAGAGAAACATAGAAAAGAGTACTGAAGAGGTTTGGAGGATAAAGAGATTCCTGTAGGGAATGGAGCCAGCAAGGCTCCTTAATCCAGAACATTCCTTAAGGTTGTACATGCAGAAATCAGGGATGAGGACAGGAAAAAGGGAACTCCAGAAGGGAATGACATGGCTAAAGATAGGGAGGAAGGAAACTGGCAGCACAATTTGTGAACATGTTTTCATCTCTCTTGGATAAACAAATAGAAGTGGAAATGATGTATCATCGGGTAGATGCATGTTATACTTTATAGGAAACTGCCAGTTTTCTGAAGTAGGTGAATTACCTTACATTTCCAGGGGCAATTGAGAGAGCTTTGGTTGCTCTGGATTCTCACCAACATTTGGTAGTGTTAATTCAAAAAAATTATTTTTAGCCATTCTAATGGATAGTGACATCTTGTTCTTTTCGTTTGAATTTTCCTGATGACAACTGATGTTAAGCGCTTTTTCATGTACTTATTAATCATTTCTATGTCTTCCTTTACAAAGTCTCTCTTCAAGTCCCTTGCCCACTTTAAAATTGGGTTGTTAGTCTTTTTAGTATTCAATTTTAGGAGTTCTTTGTATATTTTAGATACAGGTTCTTTGCAGATATATGTGTCATAATATTTTCTTCCAATCCACGGCTTGCCCATTTATTTTCTTAACATTGTCTTTCTAGGCGCAGAAGTTTTTAACTTGATGGAGATCAGTTTATAAATTTGTTTTTCATGGTTATTCTGTGAACTAAAAAAACGAATCTTGGAGATATTTTCCTCTAAAACTTTTATAGTTTAAGCTTCCCCATTTAGGTCTCTGACATATTTCAAATTAATTTTTGTGGACAGAGTTGAGATAAGGGTTGAGGTGGTCATTGTCGTCATCCTCTTCTTCCTCTTTTTTTTTTTTTTTTTTTTTTTTTTTGTCACAGGGCTATCTGATTGTCCTGCAGCAATTGTTGAAAAGACTTTCATTTCCCCCTATAATTGCTTTGGTGCATTTATTGAAAATGATTTGATCGTATGTTTGTGGGTGACCAAAACCTTTGAAATCATGGGAAAATGGGTGTTTTATCTCCAAGGACAGAATCACGCTGTTTCTGAGTTTCCTGGATTCTAATTCACGTCAAACAACAGAATAAAGTCATGGCTAAAATAAATGGCTCACTTTCAGTGGCTCATCTTTCTAAGGCCTTCTACATTAACGTAAATAAGAGCCTAGAGGCAGAGGCAATGGCCAGTTTGCTTTTTATGTATATGAGCAAATAATCAAGTCGACTGAATGCTTTTTATTACACCTATAAATATTTCAGTGCTCCTGTCCTAATGTGTATGTGCTTGAAAAAAATTAAAAGGCCAAACTCAATCTCCTTGTTGGAAAAACCCAAACAAATATAAGAACATTTGATGAGTCATTGGAAAACCCTTCAACTGTCTCTTCAAGGAGGGAAGGATAGCAGAGGCTCTGGAGGTGTGGAACTGTCCTACAAATAGGAATGACTGACCATGGAAGAAAGGTTTTTCAGGATCGCCTTCTTAAAAGATGCCAACACAGCCCTACTCTGCCCCGAAGTGTTGGCCATCAGCCTTCTGCCCAGCCAGTGGTTTCCACCTGCCCTATCATTTCAGAAGTCTGAATAGGGAGGTTTGGCAAAGGAGTCTTTTTTGTAGCCCCGTGGGGACAGATGTGAGGCAGCCATCATGGCACCAGCCCTACAGGTCTGCAGATCTTTGCAGTGTAAGCTCTGTCTGTGTTTCAGATTCCCAGTGGGTGTGAAACCTTGTTGAGCACACAATACCTGCCACTGTACCCTACCAGGGCTGGGAGCCTGGGGTGGATGGAGGTGAGCACTGCGGTACGAAGGGCTTTATACGCCAGTGAGCCAAACCTCTAGATGAACCTGTTTATCTTGTTGCCAGAAAGGGCACTTTATCTGGGGAATTAACTCAGAAGTGAAAGGCACCACATGGAAGTTCAGGCGGCTGCCTAACCCAGCTTGTCTCTCTCTCCTTCCTGAAACCTCTAACTCAGCTAAACTATTGAAAAGGAAAATTGTCTTTAATCAGCTTAACTACTGGAGACCCTCCAGTCGATTTGCTTGGCATAGGAATATGCAAACCAAAAACAATTAAACATGTGCTGGGATATACTAAGCTCTCCTCCAAAGGATGACTCATGTAAAGGACCATGGCCAGGCTTTCCTACCCCTTCTCTGAGTACTGTGATGCTCTAAGTAAATTTCAGCGGGAAAGACTGAGACAGGTAGGCATAAAATGTCGTAAGCCAGGCATGTGTGTGTTCAAAAGTCAGAGGCTTTATGTATATGTGATAGGAAGGAAGGTGAAGGAAATTGTGTGGCAGAGAAAGAAAGAGAAGAAGAACCCATGTGGCACAGGGAGAGGAAAAAAATCAGTGCAGTGTGTTGCAGTAGAATGAGTCCCAGGTTTGGGGCCAGACACACCTCGGTGTTTACTACGACTCCCACTAAAATAGTAATAGCATGAAGGAGAAGAAGGCGCATTTATTGTGTGCCGAATTGTGTTCTGACACAGCATTAAACACTCTTAGTATATATTATCTCATGTATTACTTGCAACAATTACAGGGCATGTAGCATTTTTACCTCCATTTTACAGATGAGGATGGTGAGGGCTAGAGAAATCAGTGACTTGCAGTGGCCCTAGGGCTAGCCAATACGTGGAGAAGCTAAGAGTTGAAAACGGCCCCGCTCGACTCCAAAGCTTTTGTTCTTAACCTGCATGCAGTAGAGACAAACATGCACCCAATAAACTCATTGGGCTCCAACTGGTTCAAATTCTGCTTCTATTCTGTGACCATGGATAACCTCTCTGATCTCAATTTTCTTTGATGTGACACATAAACTAATGTCTGTGGCTTCCCTGCTGGCAGAGCCACGGGGACTAAATGAGATAACGCATCTGGAGGTGCTCGGTAAATTGCGAAGGGCTAAAGGAACAGGAAGGCTGCTTGACTGGGGCGCTTTTGCATTTTCTGGTTTCTCTGCTCCTTTGTAGAGATGCTCCCACTTGTGAGCCTGCATATGTTTATTCAATCCACAACATTAAAGGCTACTTCCGCACAAACACACATGTCCTTTTTCCTTCTCGCCTTTCTCCCCCTCTCGCCAGGGCAGCCGCCTTCTACTGCTCCCAGTCGCCAACAGAAATACGAGTTTGAAGTTCAATGAAAAATCAAAATACAGTAGATTTCAAATAGCCCCTCAGCCAGAGCAGGGAAGGAATACCTATTTCCTGTATCTTACTAAGGGGTGAGAAATAGAAATTTGTGGGTTAATTATCACTTTAAAATGATAACAAATCTAGTAACTATAGGTGAACTAGAGAAAATGGAGCTATGGAGACAAGGAATCGTCACGACACAGAATCTTGTCTTCAATTTGCTCAGGATCCAGGGTCGATCAGGTTTAGCAAAATCAACTGACACCCACCACCCCTTTGTAATTTCCAGGCTGCATGTTAGGCTCTTTTAAGTGCAGAGGAAATGTAAACCCAGATATCCCCGGGTGATGAGAGGTTATGAGGATAAACAGGAAGAGAGGATGACCACCAGACAGTGCTAAGAAGATAGATGTCGTGGACCAAGGTTTTTAGGACCAACACATCTTGCAGACCTGGGAGGGTGGGAGCAACGGCCTCTCATCATGCGGGGATGCAGCACCGACTTCCCTCCATTCACTGTGTCTTCATCCTCAAGGGTTCTGATCCACAGACACCGTCACCATCCTGTACGGAGTTCTTGCCTTGGGTGGGGTTTCGTCAGAGCCATCTCATAAGTGATTGCCCGACCTCATGCCTATAAATGGGAGTCTCCGTTGGGACACTGGTTACCGGTTCAATTACTAGAGGCCAAGGCCCCTGTTTTAGCTCAGACACGTGGCACAAACCGTGTGCAACCAGATTAGCATGGCATGTCTTTCCTTTAAAAAGGAGCTCTGGGCATGCCAGGTGTGTTAAACTTCAAGCAATACTTAAAACTTTTTGTCAGCTGGACAGTGTGTTCCCGGCCCCGTAGGGGTGCTCTCCATGGGAGCTTTCTTGCTGAGCAGGGGAACAGAGTGAGGCAAGTGAGTTGGATGACCTTAATGACACCAGGCAGTGCCAGCCGGGTACACACAGGCTCCCTGTGACTTCTTTCCAATCAAGTAACTGTGTGGATGTAGACGTTTTCATCACAGGGAACCAGCATGAGAGAAGCAGGAGAAAGGGTCTTGCTTGGCCTGAGGTGGTTTTTAGATCTTCTCACTCATGCCGACAGACGGTTTAGGGTGTTAACTTTATTCCTGCTCATCATATCTCACAAGCATCATATCTGCTGGTCTTTGCACAGTGCTGGAGGCAGCATTCCCGACTCCTCAGGTTCCCCTTTTACTAGCCTCCAAGCACACTATTCCCCATCTGTTAATGTATTTTGGGGTGGGAGGTGGGGGTGTGGTCTGGCAGGCAAAATTAAGATTGATGAACTTTCAGCTGGTTTGTCTTCCTGAGCTGACACCCTACTACTCTTCTTTTCCTCAGTGCACAAAACATTGATATTAGGGCTCTTCTGGGCCGACCCCTGTGCGGCACACTGGAGAGCAAAGCAAAGAAGTCCAGGGTGCCCCAGAGTCAGGAGACAGTCACAGAACCAGATACTTATCAGTGTGATATGTATAACTGACAGATAAAAAGGGAGTGTGAACATGGGAGTGATCAACTGTCTGAAGGGCTTCGGGAAGTCTTCACAGAGGGAGGCTTTGCAGATAGAGCAGGAGCAGATCAGGGAGGCAGGGAGTGGGAGACAGACACCAGGTACAGGGCACACAGGCAGAGAATAGCACAGGTGGAACGACAGGCTGTTCGGTTTTCTGGGATGCAGACTTTATCGGAGGCAGAGTGATACTGATGATCGTCACAATAACAATGACTGTTTGCGGAGCTCTGACTGGGCCAGGCCCTGTGCAAGACGCCTGGCCTGCATCATCCAAGTCCATCTTCACGACAGCCCTGGGAGACAGGTGTGAATACTTCTTATTTATGAAAACTCTCGGCTGTGTCATAAAGCAGTCACGTGGCCTCAGGCAACTGAGGAGAGTTTTGCAAGCCTTCTCATTGCCTTTTCACTGTCCCTTGCTTCTGCCTTTGTGTTGTTTCATTCTCTCTCTGCAAACTGGGGCATGTGACTTCCAGTAGTTGAGGAGTTTCATATCTTTGATTTTCCCCCACCAGAGAGGCACTAACACTTCCTTAGTTTTTCTTGAAAAAAATATCCTAGAGAAGGGCTCAGATGGCCTACCTTAGGTCAGCTGCCCATTCTTTTGATTAATTAGCAATGGCCTAAAGATAGTAAGAATGTCACCACCTGAACTGCAACCAAATGGCTGGAGTAAAAGGAAGAGGAATTCCTAAGAGGTGGGACTCCTTGGCAGAAAAAAAATCACACGTGCCCACTGCATCCCTCATTTTATAGATGAGGATATTCAAACTTTGAGAGGACGCGTAACATGTTGAGGTCACACAGCTCATAAAGTAGCAGAAACTGGAATCGGTCTAAGTCTCTTTTAGTGGTTCTCAGCAGGGAGAATTTATAACCCCCCCCCCCCATCCCTCCCACCCGCCCAGGGAAATCTGATAATGTCTGGAGATATTTCTCCTTGGCACAACTGGGTGTTAGAGGGGGACTGAGGGGAGGCTGCTTTTGGTGGGTAGAGGCCAGGGATGCGACTGAAATCCTACAATGCATAGGAGAGCCCCCACAGGGAATTATCTGGCTCAAAAATGCCTGGTCTATCTGAATATCGAACCACCACTGCCCTACACTGCTGCCCTCTCTTCAGGGCCTTGACTGGCCTTTGGCAGATCCCAGGGCTCCTCCCCACACATTTACAAAGTGTTGGGTTATTTCACCTCATTCTTTATGTTTAGACTCTTACAGTTTCCCTGTCAGAGAGTAGCTACCTTGTTTCCAAGTGCTGGGTTTAACTTTCACTAACTACATATAAATGTTAACTAAATGCAAAACAATGTTCAAATTGAACTCAAACCCTTTTGAGTTTAAGTGTTTTATCAAAACTAAAGCGCATGGTTTAATAAAATGCGTTTAATATATGAGGATTATATCCTATATCCACGAAGAACTGTTTTCCACAAGGAGAGATGGATTTGCAATGAGATAACCATATTCTTTCACTTCTCCCCTTAGTTATTTTGGCCGAGGATAATAGTACTATCTGTGGCCATGGAAAGGTTCTTTGGGGGCAGAGTCGGTGAATTTACTTGTGTTGTGTTCTTTTAGGTGATGGTCAGTCAGGTATGTCCAGAAGAGGAGACAAAGGAGAGGCTCAGAAAAACAAATCTATAATATTATACCCACAGGTCCTGGAGACAGGATGCATGCATGCCACACCGGGCCACATGGGAGCACCAGCATTGGTCAGGAGGCAGAAAGGGCATGAGCGAGGGGAGAGCCTACACCAGGCCTGTATTAGAGTTTCCAAGGGAAAGAGGATGGGGTAAACACTTTAGGATAGGTTAGTTTGTATAATTTTGTGGGCCCTGAGTTTTAGGGGTAGTCCCTAGTCGCCTGGTACCAGACCCTGGAATAAGTAAGGCAGAACGATATTGCCTTCCGGGGTGTAAGGACCAGATGAAGGAGGAAAAACCCTGGATTGGTTAGTTTGCACATCAAAGTCATGCTCCCATCTGAGTCCTTTGCTATCTCTAAGAACTGCTTAGTCCTGAGAGGGGCAGTCTCCCCTCTCCCCATCCCAGCCAGAAAGGTTTTTAAGATGTCAAACCATCATAATATATAGAAAATTAAAAAATATAAACAATGCATCGTATAGTACAACCTTCTAACTCAATCGAGTAAGCTTAGATGTCACAGTCCTAAAGTAAATCCCAAATATCTGAGGATCTAATTCTCTTTGCAGTATAATCTTAATATAATCTCTCTTTCCTCCTACCCTCAAATGAATCAACTCCTCCTCTCTTTATATTTCTCTCCCATACTGGCATCAATTTACCCCATCATTAAGTTAAAAGCTACATATTTCACCCTGCTTTCTTCCTTATCCCTCAGTGTGCCTTTTTTGAGAACTAAATGCAATATTTAAAATCAAAGGCAAATCCTAACTACTTCTCAGAAACACCCTCTCCCTTCAACTCTCAATGCCACTGCCTTTGTTAGGACTTTTTTCAGCTCCCCCTTAGAAGATTCCAACAGCCTCCTAACCTACTGCTCTTTTTTGCATGTGCTATCTTCATTCCCACCCCAAAATAATGATCCACCAAAATATCTTTCAAAAACACTGATTCAATTCTGTTATCTTTTTTTTTTTTTTTTTTTTTTTTTTTGCTATGAACCTTCAGTGTCTCCACCCTATGTGCGGAATGAAACACCATGTTCTCATGCAGTAGATAACCCATCCCAATTGAGCACCAATCTCCAGACTCATTTCCGGCTTGTGCCCAACCCCCCAGCCCCCACCTGTACCCCGCTCTCCCACCGGCAAGAGGCAGCACCTAGTGTTTAGGTGGAGAGCTCTAGAGCTCACATCTTGCCTCTACCACCTGTTGACTGTGGGCAAGTCACTTAGCTTCTTGGTGCTTCAGTTTCCTCGATGATAAGATGAGAATAATAATTGATTCAACCTCATAGATGAGGATTAAATGCATTAAGGCACATGAAGAACTTACACTAGTGCCTGGCACAAAGTAGGAGCTCAATAAATATGAGATTTCATGCTTTCACACTTCACGCTCCTTTTCCTCATCTGATAAATGCCTGTCGCAACGTGTGGGGCTCAGCTCAGCTGCCATTCCTCGGTAAAGCCTTCCAGAGGGGCCTCAGAAATAGTCAGTCCTCCTCTGTGCTCCCCAAACTCTTGCTTACATGTCCATCTCCCCCACCGCTCCCACAGGATGTGGCTTTTTCAACTTGATATTCGTCACTATACCTAATACTGTACCCAAGATACAGAAGGCATTCAGTAACTGATTGAAGCTGTAATTACACAGATTTCATGGAGGCAACACCAACATTCAGAGTCATCTGCCTTTGTCTTCGAAAGGTGCTGGTCAGTTTGCCTAAGCATGTTTTCTCTAATTCTCAGATCTCAACTATTCTTACTTGTTTACCTTTGGAGGAATGAAAAAAAAAATCATTTACAGAGTTCAGTGCTTGGTTCTTCCTCTTTTGCCTGTCGGTTTTTATCCAAATCTGAATGTTAATCATGTTTATTATCAGTGCTTCCCAGATTCTCCATTACCTCTCCAGCTTGGGTTTCTGTTTACCTGCCGAGACTAACCCTTGACTATTCAGCTCTCCTTCCTTATTAGTTTCTCTGCACATGCTGAATCAGAAAAATTCCCCATTCAATGAGATCTGCCACCATGTTTTTAGGCTCCAGTTGCTACACAGTCAATGCTTAAGTAATTATAAGTCTCCAATAACCAGTAATCTGGGTATCTTGTACACTGCCTAATAAGCCTGGGTTCTTTGCCAAGAAAATGGCGGGCAGCCTATGGGATTTCCTTTAAAACAAAACAAACCAAACAAACTTGAAATATTGGGCCATTTCAGTCTTGAAAGACAGAAGCCACTCTCAGTTGTCCTTTAACAGTAGCTTTCAGACTTTAACAAAGTTGAGAGGAGTTCATTAAGATGCAGAAGATTCTCATTCGGTAGTCTGCCATCCTAACAAGGTGTATAGTTTACCAGGGCTGCCCTAACAAATACCACAAGCGCGGGGGCTTCAAACAACAGAAATTTATTCTCTCACCGTTCTGGTGGCCAGTAGTCTGAAATCAAGGTGTCAGCAGGGCTGCGTTGCCTTCGAAGGCTCTGGGGAGAACCCCTTCCTTGCTTCTTCCAGCTTCCGTAGGCTCCTGGCAGTCCTGCCTTGTGGATGCATCTCTTCTATCTCTGCCTCCGCCTTCACATGGCCTTTGCCTCTGTGTCTGTGCCTCTCAGATGTCCCTCTTCTTTCTCTTATAAGAACACTAGTCATTGGATTTAGAACCCATCCTAAACACAGATCGATTTCATCTGGAGAGCCTTAATTTCATCTGCAAGAATCCAAATGAGGTCACATTCACTGGTACTGGGTTAGGATTTGAACATATCTTTTTTTGCAGGGTGGGGGGGAGGGAGGGGGACAAAATTTAACCCACTGGAGAGATTATTCTGATTTATGAGGTTCTGGGATCATATGTAAAAAATGCTGTTCTAGAGCCTGGATCAGTTTTAGAACTTATCTTGACACTAGTTTTTGTGGTGTCTAGATAGTTCTACACTAGGACATAAGAAAGTTGAAAAAAAAAAAAGAAGAAGAAGGAAAGAAAAGGGAGAATGATCTCCACCCTGCAGAGAACATCTTCCTTCCCACAGTGCTGTGGGAGGGGGAGGAGGAGGAAAGCCAGAAGGACGGGCTTTATCCCCCTGCTCCATATGTGCACATCTTCCTGCACCACCCCATCTCCTGCATACCTAAGCTACTTTCCAGCCACCAAAATAAGACTTCCACTCTAAAAGCTAAATTCTAGACTCAGACATTGCCGCTTCTTCAAATGCATGGAGCCTACTACCTGAAACATAAATACAAAATGCATGAATGGATGAACAAACACACGAAAGAATGGAAGTATTTCCTCTTCTTTCAACTTATTCAGATTTTGCATATTGAATCCTGAGGGGGGGGAATCAACCCTTCCTCCCTATAATCCTTTCCCAAGTTTCTCCTTCCTATATCTTATCTGCATAGTTCTACCATCAAGATAAGACTCCTCCTCTTTCCCTTCCTGTGTGTTAAGTCATGTTCCCCATCCTGTTTCAAACTAAAGAAGTCTTTGAGACCAAGGACCTAAATAATACCTGTTTTTTTTTTTTCTGAAGAAGTATGGGTGTCTTAATTTCCTAGCTGCAATCTGCCTTGTCTGCAGTCCTCGACTCCTTTAACATGTTTACTTCCTACACACCTAATCCTGACTATCCGGCACAAATCCTTTATCTGGTGCCCCCCCTTAGACAAGACACAGTTTACCTTTTATACAGTCCTCAATCTCTTCTCCTCCACAGTAGTTTCAGGCCCCAGAACCTCCCCAGAAGCCGTGACTCTCTTTGACATCAAGTCAGGGGCAATCACACTGGGTTCCATTCCAAAGCCCTGTCTCTCCCTTCTAACCCCATTCTCAGATAGTACCCTGAGAGCAAAGCTGGCCAAAAGGGCCTCTTAACTGGTGTCCACTTTTCCTTCCTTGTACTCTTGCTATTCATTCTCTCATCGTGAATCCACTCCAAAGCAGCATGGATGACTCTCACAAATACAACTTGGATAGGGCCAAAGAGAGCGGATCCAAGAGTCTGGACTGTATACAAAGTTTCCATGGGTTTAGAAGCCAGTTTAGTAGAGGTTACTCTGGGGTGGGGCAGGTGGGTAAGAGGGCTGATACATGTTTAACAATTGGCTCTCCAAAACAGAAAGTTGCAATTTGTAATGTTGGCTGATTTCCCTCCTGTAAATACTCCTATCCTGGCCAATTTTGAGCTACTAATGTGATGTTACTTAATACGAAATTGAGAAAAGCTGTGCTGTAGCAAAACATCATGTGGAATTTCCACCAGATGGATACAATAGATGTAAATAACCCTAAGGGCAAAAATAATAAAATGTAGTCAAATATTAGGAAATGGTGAATTTGGAATATTTATTACCTTTTTTGGTGTGCCAAATAATCTTTCTAGCACCTCACTCACATACAAGTTTGAAAGCTCCAACAGCTAATGTCATCTGAGAAAACAGGGTTAGAATGACTTCCCTTGTCAACTCCACTGTTGACTGTTGCCATCCTTGAACCTCTCCTTGCTTAGTCTATCTTTAATTAGCTATTCAACAAATATTTAGTGCACTATGTTCCAGGCACTTTTTTCTTTTTGACAGTTCTATTGAGGTATAATTGACATACAATAAACTAATTATGATTAAGTATACTATCTGATAAGTTTTCACATCTATATACACCCACAAAAGCATCACCGCAATTAAGATAATGAATGTAGCCACTGCCCCCAAGATTTCTCTTGCCCTTGGTGACCCTCCTCTCCTGCCCTGCCCTTCTGCATCTCCATGACACACTGATGCGCATTATGTCACTATACTTTTGCTTGAATTTTCTAGAAGTACTTATCTTTCCTTTTAATATAACTTATTTAATTGAAAGGTTATATCGATTTGTTTTTAATAGTGGCTGTGTTTAACAACCAGCTCATAAATTCCTGAAAATTTGATCATCACTTGCAAGCTGCTCGAAGCCAGCTTCAGCACAAGAGGGGGTGGATAAGTGAATGGAACGAGACGTGAGGGGAGATTCTGGGCTTGGAGTAATGTTTTGTTTCTTGATCTGGATGCTGGTTAAATAGAGATCTCCACATTGTTAAAATTTATTGAGCTGAACACTTACAATTATGTGGACTTTTCTGAATTAATGTTATACTTCAATAAAATTTATCCCCCAAAGGCACTAGGATTAAAAAAAAGGGAGGAGGCATTGGATCGCTTTTCTTCCCTATTTAAAATCCTTGTCTGGCCTTTTGTTTCATATCAGTAAACATCTAAGCTTCTTACCACAGCTTTCCAGCCGTGCCAGGAAGATTCTGGCCCCTGATTATATTTCCAGTTTCACTTACTCAGGCCTCCATTACTCAAACCTGTAATGCTCTTTCTGGCCTTAAAACCTTTATACATGCTGTTCTCTCTGCCTGGAGCTCTTCCTGCCACCTTCTCAGCTTGTATTCCTTGGCCTGAAGGTCACCTTCCCAAGTCTACCTACCCTGGCGACTCTCTCCAAAGTCAAGCTACTCTTTTTCCCAAAGTCTTATCTGGTTTTTTTTTCTTAATACTTTTAAAAAATGTGTAATTGCTTATTCGTTCATTTGTTTATGGCCTGCGCCCCCCATTAAAGTATAAGTTCCATGAGGCCAGGCACATACATACATATCCCATTCGCCAGTATGACCCAAGTACAATGTCAGGCACCCAGAAGATGCTCAAAAAATGTTTCATGAATGAAGGACCTAATTCTTGGCTTCCTTGGGGAATGCGGGGAAGTGGTGGCTAGGGCTACTTGTGGATGTGAGGAATGGGAGCACAGAAGGCAGCCTAATATGATGATTGTAAAGTGCCTCTGGTCCTTCCTACATCGGCTGCAGGTTCCACATCTTTCTTCTCACGAGAGTCTGGTGTTAATTTTAGAGCTCTCACTCAACTCCAGCACCCCACCATTTTCAGATGAGGGCACTGAGCCCTGGGTGCCCAAGGTCAGGAAAACTGCTTTTCCTTACTCCCAGTCCAGAGCCCACACCTCTTCATCACATTGTCTAGGGTGACAGAAGGAGTGTGAGATTTTAAAACACACAGACATGGAAGAGAATCTCCTTTATAAGTGCCTCATTCAGTATTCTTGCATAAACAGCTAAATCTCCTGGGCCTCAGTTTTCTCATCAATAAAATGGGAGTCACAATGACTATTTTATGGGCATCTTTTTAGTAATGAAGAAAACAATGTATGTCAAACCCCTGTCTCATTCTCGGTATTTAGTAGGAACCTTGTCGATTGCCTTTTTCTCCCTGTAGTGGCAGCAGCTCATGGGAGTTGAGCCAGATGAGAGTTCTCCTCACTTTTCCATACATTTCCTAATCATGGCTCTGACCGTTGTCCAATTTAATTAATGAGATGGCATGGGTTGGCATTCACAGGTCTTAAGTGTCTGAGAGCTGGTACCATGATGATGTGCTAAGGCATCAAGCTTTTGCCACTGAATGTCTAATGAATTCATTCCTGTATGCATTCCGAGTGAGAAAATTAAGGTACAAATTGGACAAGGAGCTATCTATGACAGTTCTAAGGACCGAAAACAATAATGCCCCACTCTTCCAAAGAATTGGAACCTTTTTAATTTCAAAAATATAGCAAGATATCTCCTGACATACATACCTAGTGATGCTATCCTCTTAAAACAAAAACAAAACAAAAAACCTTCTCTAATTATAGATATTTAGTTTCCCACTAAGATCAGCCACCGATCTTAGGGCTTCCAGTCATTAAATGGATGTGCTGAGTCAAGTGGGAGAGGGCAAGGGCACTGATATGCTTTTAGTATGCATTTTGTTCCAAACACTGTGGTAGGTGTTAGCCTCCTTATGGGACAGGCATACTAGTCTTCATATTAAGGACTTCAGATTTAAGTGTGAAACCAAATATACCAGTAAGGTAGGATCAACTCTTCTTTCTTCTCATCCAAAAGCATAGGGGTTCCAGCAAGATAGAAGTTTATTTCTTTCTCACATAACTGTCCATAAGTAGGCAGCCTAGAATGAGTGAGTAGGTGGCTCTGCCATCCTCAAGACAAGGCTCCTACTTCTGAATCCAAGATAGCTGCTCCCTCTGCTGCCACCATGTTCTCATTTGGGACAGCAAAGTCAGGCAAAGGCAGTGATCTTTTTCTTATAAGGGCATGATCCAGAAATACTACACATCATTACTGCTCACATCCCTAAACATCAAGGATTTAAATAATATAGAAGTTTACTTCTCTCTCATGTAACAGTCTGTGGGTAAGCAGTTCAAGGGTGTCCACTGTGACAGGAACCACATTTCTTGTTATTCCACTATTCCCCAAAGTTTTTCATCTTCTGTATAGTGAAAGGTAGCTCATCACCATATAGGCCCACATGCTAGCCAACAGAACTAGGGAAAGGAGAAGAAAAGGACAACCCTATTTTTCTTAAGGACCCAACATAGACATTGTTCATGTCACTTCTGCTCCTACTCTTTTGGCCAGATTTAATCGCATGGCCAAAACTGCTGCAAGAGAAGCTAGAAAATGTGCTTAGCTAAAACTGGGTAATTCTCTTAGTAGAAGAAGAAGAGATAAATGGTCTCTGGTAGAAACTAACCATCTCTGTCATAGGTAGGAAGCCATTGCATGGATCTGTGTCAGGCAGTGACACAATGTGACTAATTTACCAGAAGTTATTATGGATGCTAGAGGAAAGGAGAGTCAGGAGGGTATGCACAAGAGTGATGCCGGGGCCGGCTGAGAGGTAAAGGTAGCCTGGCCTCGGGTGGTAGCAGCTGAGTGGTGAGAAAAAAGTGATCTGAGTCAAAATATATTTCAAAATCTACTTTCAAAAACCCTCAGCGGGATTTTCTGAAAGGCTGGATGTGAAGTGCGACAAAGAAAGAGGAGTTGAGGATCTTTGATGAATGGCTCCTTCCAATCGCTCAGGATTCAGCTCAGACACTGATGTTGTCTTTGATCCACTATGCTGTGGCAGTCACGCTGTCACACCATCCTGGTTTTTCTTCCTAAAACGTATTTCTGTCTGAAATGATCTTGGTTAGTTTTCTGTTTCCTTAATTATTTTCTGCCTCCTGCCACTAAAAGGGATGCTCTATGGAGTGGAAACTTTGTTCATCCAGTTCATTAGTCTGCTGTTGGCACCGAGGACAATGCCTGGCACGTAGAAATATTAAGAGTGGTAGCCAACATTAATTTAATATTTGTTGAATGGATGAATAAGTTAACATAGACAGTTGGTGTTTCTGAAGATAACAGAATTTAAAAAAAAGTTAAATGATATAATAAGAAAATGGAATGATGGAAGCCAGAAATCTACACATTGAAGGATCTACAGTGTTCTTTTAAAATGATTAAATATTGACCAATGCCATCACATAATCTTTGTGAAGTTGTTATTCCAAAGTGCTCTAGAAGAACAGTTGGGTTACTTAAAAAAAAAGAAATAATCAGGCTGATCTCAAAACTCCCTTCGCCCAATAAATAACCATCCTACCACCCCCTACCCCCCCCCCAAAAAAAGAAGGCACTCCCAGACTTAAGGGAAAGGGGCATGACTTAAGAATTCTGAAAACAATCAAGTGGTCATTCAAATACGAAGAACTCTGGCAATATAACACACGAATCCCTTCTGGAATGAAAAGATATCATTGTGGCCACTGAGCATGATTAGAATAAATTGTTTATGAAAAGGGTGATGCTGAAGTATATAGGGTCATTGGTGAGCACTCAACCATATTAGATATAAAATCAAATAAATGTTTAAAAATTTTATGGCTATAAAACAATGTAAATGCTACAATTCTTGAAAGAAAAGCTACACTACGTAAAATAATAACAGAACACTGATTTGGCAGCTTTAACAGATATGAAATTAACAAGGGTTTAAATAAGATAGAAGTTTATTTCTCACTCTCACAAAGTTTGATCGTAAACAGTCTAAGGCAAGTTTAGCTCAATGGGACTGGGAACTCAGGGCTTCCCTCTCTCATTACTCCCCACCCGCTATAGGGTGGCCTCGTGGCCCTGGTTCAGTGTGGTTTGCCACTTTTTCCACTGGGTCCACATTCTACCAGCCAGAAAGGTTAAAAGAGGGAAGAGGAGCAGAGGTTGCACTCATGCTTCTACTCACATCCAATTAGTTGGCCACTGAGCAGCAAGGGAGGCTGGGAGATGTAGTCTCTTGTTAGGTGGTACATCTAAAACCTCTAATTAGAGAAAAAGTAGAGAAAAGATGTGTGTGGAGAAGGAAGAAAACATTAATCTTTTCCATACTAGTCCAGGGGTGGTTGTGAGGATGAAATGCAACGTCAGGACACATGCTTAATACTTATACCTGCAACACATACCTAGTAATCATTATTCTTTTTAAATGAGAAAAATCTTATTGTCTTATCTAAATGATATATGTTAGTTATAAAATATTCAAGAGGTATAAAAGTACATTCAAAAGTAAAGGCTGCCTTTCAGAGTTAACCACTGCTAATACTATGCCCATATCTGATAATTTATGAAGTGCTTTTTTGACTCCCAATATGTAATTACTTTTATAAATATTTCAACACTTAAAAAGAATATGCATTTTTATTTACAGGGTGGGCACCTTGTTGGTGTTTATATATTATTTCAATCATATTAGTTATGTTTTACATTTTTATGTTATGTTACTTAGTGCAAAAAGATTTATGTAGTTATACTTCATGGTAGTTACACTTCCGCTTCATTTTAAATGTCTTCTATTAACAGCACGACCCTTCCTTTTGCTTCCAGTTCCCTGGGCACTCAGGTTGACACAGGAATTTACCCCAAGCAAGTTCAAGACTAACAGGTTATTTTTTTTTTTAAGGGCTCAATTTTCTTCTTCCCTTCCCTCAACTAAGGTACAGTTTACAGCCACCTGCTTTGTACTCACTAATCTTAGGTTCTAAAGAATATGAGATCTTGTAAATACTATATCCCATTTGAGTCCACTTCCCCTGTACTGAAAAAGATTGTGCCAAATTTAAGCAGCAACTCTACTTAAGAGGGTTTGGGTTTCACTTGATTTTAAGTGAAGCTATCAATTCATACCTACTGTGAGGTTCAAAGGGAGTTTAAGGGATTCTTTTGATTCCCTTGAGAATGCCATATATACTTCAGTATTATACATTTTGTTTACTGTAAGAAGAATTCACAGTTGGAATTCCTATTGACCAACTGGCAAATGAGAGCTTTCCCAATTTAGTCTAATTCTTTTTGAATTCCTCTAAGAGGAAACTATGAAGAAAAAGTAAATTCTTCCTTACTTGTATCTATTATTTTTCCCTAAGAAAATAATGATGATGATGCCAGGAACTACTTGAGGGTGCCTGTTATGCGCTGAGCATTTTACATACATAATCTTTACCCTGAGGCTCACAGCAACCCTGCCCCATGAGTGTTCACTTTGCCACAGTGCAGATGTGAGCACTAAGCTCAGAAGGTGAAGTAAGAATTGGAGTTACTCATGAAGACCAGTTGTGGCAAGAGGGAGCTGGGGGTTGGGCCAGTTCTGTTAGACTTCAAAATGCCTCCTTATTCCATGACTCTAAGAGCTGGACTTCTAGAGGAAACAGGAAATTCTTTGTTTTTCTATGTATTGAGTAATGTTTCTTCTTTTTCTCTTGGATGCTCTTCACTAGAGTCCAGTGGAACAAATTCTGTATGCAGCTACAGAGATGCAAGTCTGAAGGAGTGGAAGGCTAGAACTTGTTTAATTTACAGTTCAGCAAACAAATACAATCTCCTTACATAAATCCTACAGGAAGGTTGATGGTATCACACCTCTTGTTTTTCAGTGCTGTAATTCTAGAATGTACCTCAGTGATTTAACAAAGAACATTGATACCAAATATTGTTCTCCATCTACTGCAAATGCCATGCAAAGTTCTGTAGTTGTTCAGAGTACATTAGTCTTGTAAAAAAATATTACATCTGGTTTCAGAAATGAGAACTGCATTTAGAATGAGAAAGTAGGTAAAACTATGAATTACCTATTGTTTTTTCTTACAACCAAAGAAAATTTCTAATATGTAACTTTGGAAAAAGAGCTGTCCCTCTTGATTACATATTTCCATTATGTGAGCTGTACTTGCATTATAAAGTGTTTTGGTATCATTAGTATCTTTGATGGAAAGAAGGAAATGATTTGGACCAAACACAAAGCTTAGAACTAGTGGTGCACAGCTTTATACCTGTAGAACTTTCCACAAATTCAGGCCCTTCTCCAGATTCACTGATTGCAAACTTTGAGAAATGGAGTCACAGGCATATGTAGTTTACAAATCTCACAGGTGATTCTGATGTGCATCCCTGGTTAAGAATCTCTGGCTGGAGCATGCCTTCCCTTGGATGGTATACTAGCTAGCAAAGACAAAATATTTTCCTTCTAAAGATGGCTTCCACTACAAACACTTCTTCCCTTCCTCTTTCCTCATTCTAGGAAAACATAAAAGAGTTGTACAATGAAATAAACACAGGCGGATGTTCAAAGATGGAAGAGCTGGATCATCTTATTCTCAGACAAATGCACCTTTGTTATCTGTTGTGAATTCCCGATGAAGGAAGAATTTAATAGCCACTTGCATGGTGGGACAGAGTTTTTAACAAGAATAAATGTAGTTTTTACTAACAAATCCCACAAATAAACAAAAATACTTTATTTTCATCCAAGCATACAATGAATAGATGGAAACATTAGAAATTATGGAGTTCAACTGCTTCATTTTACATTTGGAGAAACTAAGTCCAAAGTAAGGAAATGACTTTTATGTCACATAGTTTCCCCCACAGTATAAACCATGTAATTTAATGGCCAACCTAGGACTGCAAACCAAGCTCTGTTCTTTTTTTGAGCCTTGCCTTACTGCAAATAGAAAGAACACAGAAACAGCTGTTCAACCATATCCAGAAATGAGGTTCTAGTCTTTAATAAAGAACTAACGTTTTACCCAAGAAGTGTTAAGAAAGAAGAAAGAGAAAGAAAGTGGAGGTGGGGGGCAGTGAGCACACTATATCAGCTTCAAAGAGATTCTTTAGAAAAGATCTTCACAAAGAGTAAAATAACCAATACCTTTACATTTGCTTTGCTGTCGCCAACTTGAATTGTTATTTGAGAACAGATATTTAAGAGCAGACTTGGCTGGAGCTTAATTTTGTGTTTTTCTGGATCTATGCTCAGAGGGGTGCTCTTCCAATCTCTCTCTCCCCCCTTTCCCAGCCACTACACACACACACACACACACACACACATGCACACGCGCACACACACACACTCCTAAACAAACTTGGAGAAGTAGAATAAGAGTGAAGATCTGATTTTAAATAATCTTCCACATAATTAATGTCTTGTTGGATGCTATAGGCTGACTTGTGTCCCGTTCCCACACAATTTCATATTATGAAGTCCTGGCCTCCAGTACATCAGATTGTGACTATATTTGGAAATAGGGTCTTTAGAAAGGTAATTTAGTTAGAATAAGGTCATTAGGGTGGTCCCTAATTCAATATGAAAGGTGTCTTTACAAGAAGAGGAAATTAAGACACAGATACACAGAGGTAAGACCATGTGAACACACAGGGAGAGGATGGCCATCTATAAGCCAAAGAGAAAGGTCTCAGGAGAAACCAACCCTGTCGACAGTTTGATCTGACTTCTAGCTTCCAGAGAACTATGAGGAAACACATTTCTGTTACTGAAGCCACCCATCTTGCCACCTAGTAGTGTTTTGTTTTGGCAGCCCTAGAAAACATATACATTGGATCACTGTATTGGATCATTTGCTTCTGTGGGCAAATAGCAGAAAATCCAAGTGCGTGACTGAAGTAACAAATGGGATATGTTTGGCTCATACAATTGCAACGCCAAGAGGTAGTGTAGACTGCAAGTGCCATTTGATTAGAGTGTGGCCTCCTCTGCCCCTCCTTGTTGATCATGTGCGTGATTGGGCTGGCTCTCCTTGAGGTGGAAAGATGGTATTGATAGGTACACATGCTTCTTCACTTACATCCACGGAGAAAGAATGACATCATATAACCACTGAAACAAGTCCAGGCTTCCTTTGATTGAACCATTCATTGTTATACTACTACTAATAACGGTGACGACAACAACAAATGTTCATTGAGCACTAAATATGTACCAGACATTCTTCTAAGTGTTTTTGCTGAATTAACACTTTCAATCCTCATAAAATGATAATGGAACTACCCTGATTCATTAATTCAATTAAGGACAACCCCCGAAGCTGAGGGGAGGTAAGCCTCCTGCCTCTAAAGCATAAGGTCATTATACAATGTGCAGAATGGATATTAGAAAAACAACCTCAGTATGAACTAAGCCATGTCTCTGCAAAATTATAACTGTACCATGCTTCTGTTTTCCTTAATGATCTAGCTTAATACAGGCAAAAATAAGATGCGTTCTGCTTTCATTGCCCAAATTACCTAAATTACCATTTTCTTAAATGTCCTTTTGAAGTCACAGTACTGTTTTCTCCTCACAGGTACAGATGTCAGCAGAAACCTAGTTGGAGAGCATATACGTTTGGAAATCTGTTCCCAAACATGGCCAGCCCTCCTCCTGCAAGTTATAGTGGCCTCTTGGGTCAAACTCTGGGACTCGTTGATTCTTCTGCTGTTCTGACGTTTACTGAGAGATGTGGAAACCTCTTGGCTTGTTCTGGCATGTGTAGCATTACTTTCTCTGTGGTCATTGATTCAGGTAATAAAGGAGAAATCATAAACAGGCTTTGAGGTTGTCTCACTCCTATCCTCCCAACCCTCCCCCAACCCTTGTACATGCTAGGTGGTTCCCTGTGAGGATGAAATGCATTCATCTGATAGTTTCCATTTTTCAAACTTGAATTCAATTAGAATTTTATCATGAGTCACAAAAAAACCCCAGATATGCTGTATTATGATTTATGGCATTCTAAATCAAGTGTTAATCTCATTGGCTTCATCGATCTGAAATAAATAATGTGCCACTTATTGCCCGAATGCTAAGTATTAAATGCCAACTTGGTACAAATTAATACGACTTTTTTGGAAAATAATTTATGGTGTTTTATTCAAATTTACAAAATATTTGTATCTTTTTTTTTTTATAGCAATTCCACTCGGGATTTACTTAAAAGTGGAGGGGGAAAAGCATTATGCGCAACTGTGTTCACTAAAGACAGGCTCAGGATAACGTAAATGGAAACTATACATTTCAACTATATGTACCACCTAGACAATTATAATAAAGAACTCCTTGAGGGAAATATTATGTAACTGTTAGTAGTTTCCTTTGTTTGGAACACTTTCCCACCCCCTCCGCCTTACTTTTTTGCCAGCTAACTCCTACTCAGCCTTCGAGACTCAGGGTACCCACCCCTGCACTTGGCTGCCCCACCTGCACTGTGCTTATGTAACACCTGGACACACCTCTATTCAAGGCTTTGTTCCCCGCTGCATTATAACCCATTGATTTTGCTGGTCAGGCTCCCCCACTGGATTGCAACTCATTGAAGCAAAGCCCGTCTTTTGTACAACAAGTTAAAAATCAGAAGGGGAGGGGCATGAAATAAAATTATTTCTAATACATAAAACTAAGGCCTCAGTTAATTCAGAACTGCCTTCCGCTGCCCCCACCGCACCCTATCAGTACCACCAGCATCTCTGAAATCTCTTGTGGAAGGTGAGAAATCTGCTCACAATCCTTCTATGGGTAGTATCTTTGTCGGGGAAGTGGGCAGAAGGAGATTAGTAATGGGGCCTGTGGAATATTCCTGCAAAACTCTATGAACCATTAACATTCTTTTGTTTCCTTTCACAAGTTTCCATGAATGTCTGAGTTACCCTATATACACATAGGGAACCGCAAACGATCGCTACGGTTCGGTTAACACAGAAAAGGGTCGCGCGTTCCCGTCTTTTAGACAGCACTGCTTAAAAAAACCACGATAGTGGACTCAGCCCCGTGCCAGTGTAAGGGATGTGAGGTCGTTTCCTCCCCCATTCATTTCTAGTCCCGCTCCAGGATGCCCCTCTGTGCAGGGCTCCCTTTTGCCCGCCCGATTTCTGAGCGGAGCTCTCCGGCGGGAGGAGAACCGGCAAATCCTCGCGGGCGCCCGGCGCTCGCGGACCAGGCCCGCCCCCACTCGCTCCCGGCACCGTCACGTTGGCTGCAAAGCGCATCCCGACTGCGCCCGGGATAAGAGGCGCCCGGGGTAGCTAAGGGGAGCGAGTCACGTGAGAGGAGGAGTTTGACCTACTTTCCCCCGCGGCAGGCGCATGCGTACTTCCCATCTGCGCGCCGGCTGGGAGGCTCACGTGGAATCTCACGTGCCGGTCCGCCGGTCCTGGGCGCCGGGCTGGGGGCGCAGGTCCGGGCGGCGCGCAGGGGCGGGACCCGCCCGCCGGCTGAGCGGGTGAGGGGCGCAGACCCTGCAGCGGTTCCTCTAACGGGACCAACAGCTCGCTCTGCGAGCCCAATAACCCGAAGCTTTGGAGAGCAGCTTTGGCGCCCCACGGGGCTTCCCACGAGTTCATTCGAATTTAACATTCATGAATTCAAAAATTAAAACAAAGTTACTCTGCATATGCCCTTTGAATCAGCAGTTCCACGACTAGGAATTTATTCTACAGATGGGCTCCCATTTCTGTGAAATATCACCCTGGAAGGACAATCATTACATCATCGACGTCGCAAACGTTGGGAGACACTCTAAATGTCCAACAATAAATCCGCTCAAATACATAGAAAACATAAATTACAATTGGACTATATTTGGAATTCTCTGCAGTTAAAAAGAAATAGCTCTATAGACACTGATATGGAGAGACCTCCAAGATACACTTTGATTCTAAAAAAGTAAAATGGAGTAAAATAATGTATGGAATGTTAACATCGTGTGAAATATTTATATATGTAAATAAACAGAACAGCGCTGGGAACACGCACAAGAAACGTAAAAGAGGTATATTGGAGGACTGAGAGGTCAAAGGAAGGAGAGAGACCAACTCGAAACTTAACACACTTTTGTAACTTTAAATTCTGGACCCTGTATGATTATTTTTAAAATGAAGTTTAAAAACAAGGAGTTCTTTAGCACTTATCTATCCTGGGCACCAGGTTTCATGCAAATCATTTCCTTCTACGTCTGTCATATACAGTTTCTGCCGCATTTCCTATTCCGTTAACCTTGTATTTTACAGTTTCAAGTTTTCTGATAAACTGTTAAGGAAAAATATAATTCTCAAGGTAACAACAAGTCCTCCATATCTTCAAGATCCTCTCCAAGTTCTATCTCTTCGAAAGAATTTGATCTCAGCAAGGAATATTCGTAATGATAAAGCCTACAATGTTATTTTACATGTGATAACCTTTACTTTCCCAATCACTCTGTGAATCTGTAATGCAGCTATTATTGTCATTCTGGTTATTATAGGTATACCCGTTATAATATACTCAGTTACAAGTAACAGGAAATCCAACTCTAAGTGGCTTTGAATGGAAAGCTCATTTAACTGAACCAGGATAGGATAGACTTCAGGGATAGCTTGATTCAGCAGTTAAACCATGTCTCCAGGACCTGGTTTCTTTTCATTCCTCTGCCACGCTTTACATGATGGATGTCAGCTTCATCTAAAGCTTTGGGCAGGTCTCACTTAATGAAAACACTTCTTTCCCAAGCAGTAAGCAAACATCTTCCCCATACTTATTAGGCCTGAATTGGGGGATTATGCCGATTCACGTAGTCAATCTATTAGTCCATGCGCTTTAAGGGGAGCTAGAGAAAACAAACAAACTGGGTATGGATGTTGAGAAGGCAATCTGATGCCCTTCACCTCACTTCTATTACTACTATTGCTATTATTATATTATTACTTTCTGGGTGTGGACTGGGTGATAGATCTTGGCTAGCCCCAAATTATGCAGCCAGTGTATTTGCATTATTTCCCCCTGCACTGTATGCTTTCCCAGTGAGGGAGTAAGAGCATCAACATGTTTAGGAAAAATCTATCTCTACTATTAGAAAACAACTAGAGGTATGGTGAGAGAGCAAGGGATGTCATTTTGGCAGAACCATATAAAGGAAATATTCAAACACCACATGTGTTATTTCTTCATCCATCCATCCAATAAGTGTGAGATTCCTACTGTATGTGGAAGCACAAGACTTTTTGGAGAAAAATGGAAGACATTCATGACCAAGACCCTGTACTCAAAGGGAAAATAGTCAAGTTAGGTAGACAAGATAGACACTTGGCAAACATTAAAATAATGATAGGAGACAGGATGCAATTAAGAGTCTAAGTGGATAATAATGCAGCATGGCAGACAGTCACAGCAGAGAGACCACATAGGCAGAAATTGGTTGTAAAAGATAACAAATAGAAGAGAGCATTGAAGGATTGCTCAGAGTAGGTCAAATAAACCGGGAGAAGGGAAGGGCTGTATAGGTGGTCGGATACTATGTGAGCAAAGGAGTGGAGGTAGAAATGAATCTAGTATTCTCAAGATTAGAGACCAGACTTAATGGCATGGGGGATTTGTGTTGGAGAGGAGTGAGAGATGATGTTGGAATGTAAGAAACCAGGTTCCCCAGATTTATATCCTCTGTGGATATAGATGCATAGTAATTCTTTAAGTTGCACTGGCTCCTGCTCCCACCTGCTCATCATTTCTAAGTCTCATCTAGTTATATCAGAGTATCAGGTAGGTAGTAACAAGAGTACCCAAGGGTCTCCACATGTGCTCACAGGCAGCCAGCCAATCACAGTTGCCCCACAGCATCTGCCATGCTCTTTCTGTCCTGTTCCGGTCCTCTTCCCTATCTGCCTTCCCTAGGATGCAGGATGAAAGCTAAAGCTGTCTCACCACCACTTGACTGGTTATTTGGGAAAGGGAGGGAGGAGTTGAGAATGATTCCTAGTACATGTACTATATTTGTGGCGTGCTACATCATCACGGTACACATTGCACACAGAGTATGCCCATAATTGGCATGTTCACGCAGTAAGGGGAAGGATCTCCTCCAGCACACTGGGTGTCAAATGTTCAACAACTATCAATTCAGAATTAAGGTGCATGCTCAAGGGCACAGCTGAGACTAAAGTGAGGTAAATGAAGGTGCTCACTCTTGGGGGCTTGTAAAGGTGACTTTACAGGCATGGTATGCTGCTGTCTTTGTCTTGTGAACTGGACACATCAAAGCTAGAAATCTAAAAGTGTCCATCTGAGAATCTTAGACTCACAGCAAATCAAGGAGATCTTAATAGATCTTGATAGATGCTGATTTTGACTCACACCCATATATGATTTTCCTTCTATTTCTTTCTTTCGAAAGTCTCTCTTATTCATAATTTTTTCTTTCAACCCAAATCATACTCTAGACCTTGAATTATTAACTAGATGTTAGAATTTAAGTGGAATATATAATCTGCCTATTCATCTGATAATTGAACAAACACGCATTAAGGGCCTGCAAGGGTAGACCAGGGAAGCATTAGTTGTTACGATTATGAAGGAAAAAAGAATCTATGAAAGGCTTGCTTTCCAGAAATCCCAGCCAATTAGGGGAGACACTCTACAAGGAGGGGACAGACAACCTTGTAAATAAATAAGGGCAATGAGCAAGTGTAAGTTTGTCAAGGTGGAGACATGAGAGAGTGAGCAGGAGGCAGGAGCTTCATGAAGGATGCAACACCTGAGCTGGGTCTCCAGGGGCCCCTCTCTAAGCCAGGCATGATGTTAAGCAGTTGGGGTAGGGAAAGGAGGAGTATTTAAAGCTCAGATATTAAAAAACTCAGAGTCCTCTCAGGAATATGCTTGAAAACTAAAAACTGCCAGGGTCCTGCAAAGTGGTCAACAGTGGTTTCTGCCCAGGCTATGTGTATGGGGTGGGGGGGGGGAGAGAAAGGGCCATGTGTCTGATGTGTGGGAATCAGGAGACAGGTTTAGGTATAGTGACAAAGTTACCCATTCCCCTGGTATAGAGAGCTTCATAATTACTGGATGAGGTTGAGAATATTTGCATAAGGAGCCAAGTTTTAAAAGGGTTGGAAACTCCCTTTTTCTTTCCTTTTTGATGTTTGATATTATTTGAAAATTTCAGATGATTGATATGGTACTGACTGAAACCAGTAGGTAGAAAAGAATACCAAAATGTCACAATGAAAGAGAGGCGGTGTGGTTGTCGATCTCGATTGTCAAATTGAGGATGAAGAATGAGTTTGAGCCTGGCCATCTTATCACCAAGTGAATGTAAGCAGGGAATGACCATAACATTGGGAGCTGTTAGATGAGCATAATACTGGAAGGAAGAGCCTTATTTTCCCTTCCTCCATATTTTCCCTGGGAAATGCCACTAGTTAAAGAGTCTTTTTGGATTATCAGTAAGCCACGGCCTCCTTCTTCGGCAATGTACTTGTAATGTAATAGCTTGTTTTCTGATAAGTTACTGGTGTGCAGGATTGGCTACGGTGGGTCACAACAACAAATAAACCCAAATCCCAGTGGCTTGAAGAAATAAAGATTGATTTCTTGCTCATACTCCACATCCATGGCAGGCTGGTAGGAACTCTGATCCATCTTGTCTTTGTTCTCAGTTGGGGACAGAGATAGAAGGAGCAGCCATTATCTGAAATATAACTGATCTCCTTGGCAGAGTGAAGATAGAGTTTTGATGAGACCCGCACCAACAATTAAATGCTCCAGCTTGGAGGTGACACATACTGCTTCCACTCTCAACCCAGTGGCCAGAATTATGTCATGTGACCCCACCCAGACATAAGTGGTTGAGTGAGTGCAATTCTACTTGATGCCAGGAAGATAAGGGAGCTGGAATATTTGCGAGCAGCTTTTAGCAACCACTGTACATGTGGTATCCTTTTCCTCAAGCTGGCTCATCAAATTCAGACTCTAATGGGCAAACTGAAATACCAGAAATAATACTGATGGTAGGAATAATAATAACAAATAATATTTATCGAGAGCTTGCTATTCTATTGGAATAGATCTGACACTAGTCTAAGCACTTTCTCTGTAATAACTTATTTAATTTTCCCAACAATCTAGAATCATAGTAAAGGTAATCCTAAGGCAGGGAAGAACAGTATCTTAGCATGAGTGTTAACTTTACAGTCATATAGATTTTATTATTCACAGAAAAATGAACTTATTTTATAAAATGGATTTATGAAGAGCTGCATATCGATTTCACATATACATCCACTTTCACTTTGTAAAAGATGGATTCAGCATAACAAAACCAGGGAAGTGTAAATTCAAGGGCATGACTAAATGAACTAGGACATTGTTTCTTGTACTCCACCATCCACAGTAATAATGGTTACTTTATCAATTCATGCACAACATTTTATTACAGCCTTTCCTCATCCCAAGCAACCATAGGCTTCTCAAGGGAAACCAAGATTAGAATGCCTTCTTCCACATTGGCACAGAGATCACACCTAGAAGGACAGAGGCAAGAGTGCTTACTATGACATGTTGTTTGCAGCATTCTCTCCAAAGGACACCTGGAGTCCTTTGTGTGTGTGTGTGTGTGTGTGTGGTGTGAGTGTGAGAGAGAGAGAGAGAGAGAGAGAGAGAGAGAGAGAGAAGAGAGAAGAGAGAGAACGAACCAGGCATGCCTGTATATACCTCAGTGTGCTTTTCTATTCATATCTGTACATCTTGCCTGCTATAGTGTGAATGTTTGTGGCCCCCTGTACCCTTAAAGATGATGGCATTAGGATGTGGGCTTTCGGAGGTACTTAGGTCATGAGGATGGAATTCTCATGAGTGGGATTAGTCCCCTTATTTAAAAAAGTACTCCAGAGAGCACCCTAGCCCCCTCCATCATGTTGAGGACATGTTGGGCTCTAAAGAGGAAGGGTGCTCTCACCAGAAGGTGACCATGCTCTCACCTTGACCTTGCATTTTCCAGTCTCCAGAACTGTGAGCATTAATTTCTGTTGATTATAAGTTACCCAGTCTCTGGTATTCTGTTATAGCAGCCCAAACAGAATAAGACATTGTCCAACTCTTGCTATTTTCACAGCCCCCAAAGGGAATGACCTACCAAATATTTCTGAGAAATTGCCACTGATTTGGGAAAATGTCTTAAGAATTGAACACAAAAAAATGAAATAATAATAGCTAATATTTTAGAGCTTATTATGTGCCAGGCACCATACTAACGACTCTATATGCATTGTATTGTTCATCCTCAAGAGTAACTTATGAAGTGAGTAATATTATCCACTCAAGTTGACAAAGGATGAATCAAGGCACAGAGAAATGACACTGCTGGTCACCAGAACCCAGGCCTTTCTGACACCAGAGTCCACACGTGGGACCTCTGCACTGTCCTGACCTCTCTAGCCTTCCTTTTTCCCACCTGAGTCTAATGCTGTGTTCTAGCCCAACCCACCTTTAAATCAATTGTCCTCTGCCCACTTCAACTTCCTGCTGCTGGCTTTTGAGCTGTTTTCGGAACACCTCTAGGTTGATTCTCCTAACTTTCCACCCATAGTTCATTCTGTCCTCTTTGCGTGGTTGGGGATACAGAGATGAATATGATACCGTCCATGCCCTCAAGTATCTTGCAGCAGAGTAATACAGACAGACACACAAACAACTAATTTAGCGTAGAACAAAGCAGGGTAGGACTAAATGCTTTGTCAGAGGAGGCATGGGAAGCAACTCATACTTACTGAGTGTGATCAAAGGTGAGAGAGAAATGACAGCTTTGATCCAGTCCCAGGGCTAAGAGCTGAGAATACCGGGGATTAACAAGGGACAGTCCCTGCTCTTAAGCAGCCCCACAGCTGGTAAGGCTTGGGATGTTGGCATGTGGTCCATCTGCACACAGAGGTGATCACATCCCTGGGCAGATCTCAGCATCTTCTTGTTGGTAATGACCCGGTGCTACCCTCAACTCCCCTCAATTTAGGGCAATCAGTGATCTCTACATCATGGAAACAGAAATTCAGGTGAAGAGGACTCCTCAGTGACTGTCTACTCTATTTTCAAACCTTGCCCTGTAGGGCAGTTCTGAGGGCCTCTCGAAGGAGCATCTAGAGGGGAGGAAACGGGGGTGGGAGAAGGAGAAATTAAGCAAGAAAGATCAAGCCACACCCCTTTTAATTGCAGTGAGGACAGCTCTATTTTTATTTGTTTGTATTCATTTTCATGTGAGATTTCATGGTGCTGATTTAAGTTTACAGAGAAGAAGTCTGAAAGACAAACAGCTCTTCAGGAGATCAGAGTCAGAGAAAACTAAGAGGGCCTGGGTTTTCAACTCCCGGGCTGCTGCACCTTGCACTGTGCCAGACTGCCTCACTGCAAGTGGGCACATTTGCAGGGGAGGCTCAAGGCTTCCCCTAAAGTGATAAGAGAGAGGTTGCGTGACGGGTTTACATTGTAGAGGGAATGAAGGACCACAGAGGAACTGTTGTTTATGGCTACTGCTGAGCACCCCTCTCTGACTGCAGGTCAAGTGATGTTAGGTGAGCTTGTGGGAAGAACATGGGAATGTCCGAGGAAAGAATCCAGAATTCTTTCCTTGATTCTGAGAAGCAGAGCTTAGTCGGGAGCTCTGGGAGGCAGAGAATTGGAAGGTGGCAGGAATTAAGTGTGTTTTGAAAAGAGATGACTTATGAAGTGTCCCAGAAGAAACAGAAGTGAGCAGCTTTTACCTGGGCACCAGGATCTCGGCAACTTTTAGGATAATAATACATCCTTCATTCATTTGGGGAAATACATCATCCTTCATTCTATAGGGAAAATAAAGGTGAGTCAACCATTGCCCATACCATAAAGAAGTCTACAGTCCATTGGGAGAATTAAGGCATATAGATTTGAAATATAATGGAAGGGAAAGAGAGAAGGCCATAAGCAATAGGAGAATGGGTGCCAAATGAGTTAGACACATGTGAAGGAGGAATCATTGACACTTTTGGTGCAGGGTTGCTTTGGGCTGGCACTTGCAGCAATACAAGCCATCAAGAGATGGGAAAGTGTGCTCTATGCAGAGGACATAGCAGTAGGCAAGGCACAGAGGCAGGTCCCCATTAGGTCTGAATGGGGAGTGAGAGTACTTCAGTCTAGCTTGGGTGCACACTTTGAAAGTCTGCTTTGAACTCTAGCACTTTCTTTACAGAATCTGAGGTGGTGGGGGAAGGGGTGCGTCCTCAGGTGGCCTATTCCAAGGAATACTAACTGGGTCATAACTGACATAGGTAGCTTTGGGAGATTTGGTTTTGCTGCCTCATGAGAGGAAGCCAGAGATGGTAGATGGTTTCTAAATGATGTAACAGCAGACCTCTTCTTCCAGTCCTTCCCAGAGAGAGAAGCTGAGATGATCTGTGGGGCCCAGTGATGAGTCCGGAGAGGTGGTGTGCAGATGGCCTTCACTAAGAACTATGTCCCCACTCCCAACTCCAGCAAAGAGCTAAGAAACCAGCCTGAAATCACTAGGAATCACCAGCTTACTTGATCCAGTTTGAAAAGTGCTTATTATTCCTTTGAAAAAAAGAAATGCTTCTATTCACTTTCTTAATGACATTGTTCTGGGTACTGTAATATAGCAGCAAACAAGAGAAAGTGTCTGTCCTCACAGAGCTTACATTAGTGGGAAAAGGTAGATAATGAAGCGAGCAAATTAAAAAAATGGAATTTCAGGCAGTTGTAAATGCCATGAAAAAAAACAATGTAAGATTAGGGTAGAGAGTCATTGGTACATGGCTAATGGATAATTAATTATTTTAATATACTCATTTGTAACATTTTCTTTCTTGTGGCCAGGACTTTTGTCCTTACTTCAGGGCTTTAGTTTTCAGTTATCAAGGGTAAGAAAGCTACAATAGAATACATGTTCATTTGGAAAGGAAAGAATTTGTACAAGGGGAGAAGGATGGTAGGATGTGGCAGGTTACAGACTGACATGTTGCACTGGAACCTCTGGTAGACCCAGTGGAATGGTAAGAAATAAAATACATAAGTAAGAACATTACATAACTGTGATTCAGAATGAAAATATAAACCTAATTCCAGAAAACATCTTCGACAAATGATCTGATGTAGCCCCTTCCTCCTCTTCATCTCCCAAACCCAGGCTAAAAGGTATGAGAACAGTGAGTGTGCAGTTCTGGGCTCTTCTGAATGGACAGCACCCTTACTCTGTGTGGGCCCCTGAGCCAATCTGACCTTGGTTATATCACTTGAGAAACAAAAGAGATATTGGAGACATGCTCGCTCACACGAGTATATCTTCATTTCATTTACATCCTGTGTAGTGCTTATTGCTAATATGGCAATTAAAAAAAAAAAGAATATATCAGCTGAGTCTGGCTTATCAATTTTGCCATCTTCAAATCTCACCAGCCTCAAAGAAGTCTGGTCTAGCTCAAAATAAAAATAGTAGCTACAAATTTTAAGCACATTCTATGTACCCGGCACTATCCTACATGTTTTATGGACTCATACCTTCTAATTTTCACAACAAAACAATTACTAGTGTATTAGTTAAGATGGCTAACTACCATATCAAATAAGTCCCCAAAGAAATAATGGTTTACTCAACAGAATTTAATTTTTTCTCAGACAAATAGGCTAAGGTGATTCCAGGTAGTATTGCACACAGGAAGTTTTCACTGGTCAGGCCTGGAAGAGTTGCACACCACTTCTACTTATGTTATGCTGGTTAGAAATATGGCCACTCCTAAAACTTCAGGAGAGGTTGGAAAATGTAGTCTCACTGAGTGTCCAGGAAGAAGGGCCAACAAGGAACTGTTACCATTATCCTGATTTTATGTATGAAGAGACCAAGCTCAGAGAATTTAAGTATCTTGTTCAAGAAAGTAATTATATAAGTAAATAAGTAAATAAACAAGCCAGTAAGCAGTTAGGTAAGCCAGGGTCCTGGTGTTTGTGCTGGGTTGATCTGACTCTAAAGACATTCTTAACCAATACACTAGATGGCCTTCTGAAGGATATGCAACTGTGGTGAATCTTCCAGATTTACAATCTCTCTCCGCTGGAGGGTACTGAGTATACAATGCTGAATTTTGCCTCTCTGATCACTGTTTTTCTATACTGTTTTGGCTACGTGTAACCTTATTTTGTTGCTACAGTCTTCCTTTAGGTAGCTTAATATCTATTATGCTGGGATCAACTTGCCTTTTCCTTTGCTCGGGAAAAACGTTCCATATTGTATTCTGCATTGATTTTGCTGAGAAACTCAGAATTCTTGGGTGCATTTCATTGTTTCTTCCACTTAAATGATTCTACGTTTAGTCAATAAAGTCACTGCAGAGATTCAGGATGCTTTCTAGGGATTGTTTTTACATCTGTGCTTTCAAGACAGTCAAGCCAGCACTCCTTCTTGTTGTCATTACCAGGAAGTCCCATTTGAGGTGTTATTCCTCTGAGGTCCCGGATACCATGTTCTGTCTGTCTGTCTTTAGTCAATTTTACTGATTATGAGCACACTCTCATCATGGGAGTAAGCAAGTTAATGACATCTGAGAAGATTATAATTGTTTAATATAACATAATAAATTTTTATAATTGTTCAGGCCCTGATCTGTCCATATTGCAATAACTTTCTCTCTCAATTTCTTCCCAGTTCTGCACACATGCTGCCCCCACCATCAGACCTATAGCCCATAACAGGTAAAGGGGTAATTTCAAGTTAGGACGAATGAGCCTGACTTTTCACTACAATTCAGAGGTGTTCATCATCAGGGTCTCATCTGGTGATAGAGTGGTCAGTGAATTATATAGACTGGTTGGTCGATCAGTGATTGAAAATCAACTCAATCATCAACTTGAGACAGGACATTTCAGCCTCCTCATCCCAGAGGTTGTTGCTCAGATTTACAAATGTCTTTTTCCAGCATGAACAGAGTAGGCAACTAAGGACAATCAAAAAAAAAAAAATGCAGCTCTGACTATCTAACTATATTTTTATCAGAAACCTCAAGAAGAAAGGGAGTGCTAGTTGTTTCTGTAATGCAGGATTTTAAGGAATGATAAAAGCATTATCCTGAAGAGAAAAGGGTAAAGAAATTAATTGGATGCCTTTTTGCTTTAAGCTGGAGACCCATTATAGTTCACCCTAATTCTGTTTAAGTATTCCCATTTTCAAAGCTCCCTAAATAGTAAATAAATCAGGTAGGATGGGAAGTATAAAAGTGCTTTTGTTACTCTTTTCTAAAATTGCTAATGTCTTCCTTACCATTCAGCTATTAAGGAAAAGTGTGCAAAACATAAAAAATGCATCTTCTTTTTATTATTTTAAACATGAACTTCAACCATCCATTGCTTATAAATTTTTTATGACATAAATACTCAACTTTTAAGGTTGAATATTCTTTCATATCCTCTCACATATATATAATCAATATAACTCTGGCCTGCTCAGGCTGATGGAATTCCATTCTCATAATGACCCTTTTACCCCTCTTGGGAAAAATCACGAGAATGGAATGAAAGTTGGTTTCTATGACATGACGATTAAAACATTTGAAAAAGGTATGTAGGAAAAGGCATGCTGGGAAAGTGCATTGGTGAGCAGGAAGTCCATTCCAAGGTGGAGAGAAAACAGGGCTCTGAGAAGCTGGGTGACCACTGATAGGAATAAATGCTTTTGAGCAGCAGCATAAAAAGTGCCAGTCAGGTGCTTCTCTGTACCTGAGGAGATTATCTGACGTTTATTGGAAAAGGAAGACAATTACAACACTAGCTTATGTGCTCCACAAAGTCAGTGACCATCCTTGACTTATTCTCCACTCTGCCCCCAGTTCCAACCCCAGAGTCTGGCATGTGGTTGCCGCTAAGTTAGTATTTGTTGAATGCATGTTAAATGAATGAATGAAAACGACAAGAACCAGGCTACTACTTAAGGCTGCTTGTAAAGAAGTTATAACATTGCTGGGGGAGAACCTTCCCTTATTTCACTGGCAGAGGGGAGGTCAAGCTAGGACAATGGTAGTCCTGAGGTTAAAAATACAGCAGTGGTGGCAAAGAAGATCTGATAGTCAAGGCCACCACATGGCAAAACGAGGTGACAATATGACAGAAAGGCAAGCCAGCAGCAAGAATCAAATGAAACTCTCTCTCCCAGGACCTTCCAGGGGAAGGTAGGAGATCAGAGAATTTAGGAATCAGTGATTTTACTGGGGATGTGAATTCAATTCAAATTACTGTGAATTACTGCCTGTACTGTTAGCAGTGGCTTGATCTCTCTCCTCTGATATTCTCTCCATTTTCTTCCCTGCTCCTTTTATGCTAAAGTGATTTGGGAGAAATTAGGGTGAATTTATATTAAAAAAAAAAAAACTTGCTTCCTAAAAACCTAAGCCTAATTCTGCCTTGTGGAACAAGAATCCAAAATAAGTCTAATTATTTTTCCATATGTTAGTCCTTGAAGCAGAATATATGATAGAAAAGAATTTCACTTTCTTCTTATCTTAGAAAAATCCAGAGATTGTTTCCCTCTACTTCTGTTATGGTTGTTGGAGAATTTTGTTCAAGTTATGCCTCATAATCATGCCTCACCTTCTTGAGGCTCAAAGGAGAATTTAATTAAGACACCTCAAATTGATTAATGAATAGAAGTGAGACCTTGTACTCCCCAATTCACTTTTCTGACAATTCAAAGTCATTTCAGGTTGGAAGAATATTAATTTGGCTTTCTTTGTTACAAAGTTAAAATACATTCACTGCCCAATGTGTAGGACCCATGGGGATAAAATTCTTTGTCATTAATTTCACATTGTCAAATTTCTAAAATTAAAATTGCATGTAAAATAATTTTCTGAATGCTTAAAGCTGATCCTGATACCACCAAAAATTCTCTTTGGATAAGACTGACTTTGTTTCTACCCTTTGTTTCCAGAGATCCTTCTGATGTAGGAAAGCAAAGATCTGGAAGAAATCTCTCCTGACTTCCATCAATTCACTCACTTTGAAGTACACTTTTTGGTAATTAATTGAGATGTATATGTCTGTCAGCTGTAGAGTCTCCTTCTCTGGCCTCAGGCTTGGAAACTGTAGAACCACTGGTTTCCTTTTTGTTGGCTCAGACTAGAGAGGAAGTGGGTGTACATGTGGTGACTTTTGCTAGATAACTAGAGATTTGAAACACACATATTAGAGATTAACATTTAGAAATATTCAATAAAGTTTGGTTCCTTCCTTCACACCATGACCCAGTCTCCACTGACTTAGCAGCATGCATTGCCTTTGAGAGCATTCATTGAAGGGAGACATAAACAACTCGGAAGCAAATTCTTTGCTTTCTTAAAAAAAAAAAAATTCCAAATAGACTCTTGAAACTTAGAGCAGAGTTATTAGTCTTGAAATCTAAGGCTTTTTATTTTTGTGGGGGAGGCAGGAGATGAGGTCGCATATTTTTTAAAGACTAAAATTCTGAAGGAAGCCAGGTATAGAGGTAAGTTCCTCTATAGCTTTCTATAGAAGAAGGTGACAGCTTGGGAACTTCAGAGAAAGATAAGGGAGCTTAGTTGCTTGTCTGCCCCAGAGATGGGTCTGGCCCCTTCCTCTTGGGCCTGAATAAGCCTGGAAGGGATAGGTGACAGCCAAATAGAACCCAAGAGTAAATAAAGCCTGAGGGGGCGGCAATGCTTTAGAGAAGTCTTTTACAGAGTTTTGGAAAGTGGCTGTGCAGCATAAATGGGGATAGGGCAAGTTGAGGCAGAGAGGGCTTGAGATAGCATCCCAGCACCCAACAGGCTTTTATGACACCTAAGAGGCACGAATAATAGCCAGAGGTTCCATAAGACCCTTAGAAGGACACAGAGTGGCTGACAGAGGACTGGCTTACCCAAGAGGAGCCTGGCCATCAAAACAAGTATGAACTCTATGGACTTGTCAGCTGAAGGAAAGGCAAGATGGAGTATATGCCAGAGAACATGGAAGGGATCCAAGGTAATGACCAGTTTATACAGGGTGTATTACATCCCAGCAAATTCCACTGGATACAGGAGACAAGCAGCAATCCGGACACCCTATCCTACCAAAGCTCCTCCCAAAGTTACATGCCACTTTGGGGGTGGGTTGAGCAGAGCCCTGATTAAGTTTTAGCCTGAAGTGCCTGGAAAGAAAATCACTTAATTAATTGACTGAGTTTATTGGGATTGAATAGATTATATTTTCTGTGTCAGAGAGTTTGGCTAAAGTGTTTGGCTAAAAATTAAATGAGTTAGAGAAATTTTTTCAGTTATTGTTTTTTGTGTCCATGAATTTTAAAGACCTGATAATTAACACCCAATACTTAAATTAGAGCTCTTAGTGGCAAAGGGCCTGTTCAGAAACCATTTAATTTTATTTAATTTAAACTTTTTAATAGGCTTCTTAAATGAGGGTTTGCATCTGACACAGATGGTTTAGCTGTAATGGCCTGTAGATGAGCAGTGGACTAGATGACCTGTAAGGTTCATCCCTAGAGCTCAGTGGTTTGGTCTTTGGGCATTTAAAGCATATCTGCTGCTATAAAAACTCTCTAAGATTAATTAAACTACCCTTTCCTAATTTCCTTGCCCCCCCTTCATGATTTTTTTCTTGCTTATTATTGTAATCATACTAAAATTTGAACAAATTGTCATGTTGAAAATCAGAATTGAAGAATACATCAGAAAACAACTTGAATCTGTTCTTACTCATTTTAAAGAGCTAATTCTTTCCTACTCCTTTGGATAAAATCCAGGGCAAGAGCCATAAAGTTTCAGGTCTCTCTGAGGTAATTAAAAAGTCTTCAGTCACTTTAGTCCTTACAACTTTCTCTGTCAAGTCCAAAGTCCAAACTCTTTTAAAGTTAAAGCTTCTCCCATCTTCCAGCTTTGGGTGTGTGTTTCCATCCCCCCACCCTGCTTCCTAATATCATTTCTGACCCTTTCAGAGAGTCAAATTAGGTAGGGCAGGGGTAGGGAAAAAGCAGGAGAGGCAAGAGGACAGAAAATGTCCTATTTGTTTCATGTCATGCGCCGTCACTTTCTGGGCTCAGAATATGTTTAATGAGACCATCTCTTGGAGTGCTTTGAGGGTTCTTTGCAAAGCCCTTACCATTAAGGAGGATTTCTCACCTACTGTGTCCTGACATGGAGGATGTACATGGACAGTCACCCAAAGTCTTCCCTAGGCTGCCCGTTTCCAGCACCTTTCTAATCAAGTCTTGTGCAACCAGATAGCTCGCTGATTCTACCTGGCTCTCAGGAGAAACAGGTGTCTGAGATATGCTGTTGGCAAGATATAGTTTCTTTCCACCTCAGCCCTCTGCTTTCTACCTGAGGCTGCTCTGATTCTCATCTTGTCGATGCCTGAGGCATGGGTCGTACCACACCACAGTGTCTCCAGCACCAGGGCACTCACAATCAGTTCTCTGAGTATCTCAACAATGCCACTTTCACTGATTTGGGTAGAAAATAAAGCATCCTACACCTTTCCCCTTTTGGTGTGTGTGTGTGTTGCGTTTAGGGGGATGCAATGGGATGCAGCTTGTAAACTACTGTTTCTTTTAAAAAGTTTCATTTTCTAACTGTTTCCTCACCACTCCAATTTAATGTTCATAGATACTTGAGAGGGTAAAGGGACAAGGATCATAACAATGATTTTCATTGCCTCCTCTGCTAGTCCTGGAAGGCGGCGTTCATTTCACTCTGGAATATAGATGTAGCTGACACACATAGTTTTGGAGTTTCTGCCATTTCAACCATGAGAAGATGTAATAAAAATGTCCTTTTTAAAAAAAAAAAAACAGCGTACCAAAACCACCGGAATAAGCATAAGTAAAAATGTATAACATGGATTATAAAAATTTCTTGAGAAATAGACAAAAAGAATTTGAATAAATTCAAAATTCCTGGAGAAGAGGACTAAAGATAATAAATACGACTATAATAGCCATGTATTGAACACTAAGCATGTACCAGGCACTATGCTAGAAACTTTTAATTTTGAGGTCTCATCATCCACAACCTAAGAATTATTATCTTCATGGTATTTCTAGATAGATTACAGAAGGACTTTCTCCAACCACTTACTCATTCTTAACAGACATTTACCGAGGGTTCATTTCGTGTCACAATGGACAGACACCATGAACAAGGGCACCGTGACCCTGTCTGCATGGAGCACACAGTCCAGAGAAAGAAACCCAAGCTGGGAGGAGTCAAGCAATTTGCCCGGGGTCACATAACTTGAAAAAAATAGCAACTAGCAGATTTTTAACTCTTGCATTAGAAACCCATGCTCCCAAGTACTAGGGTACAGAAAAGAAGCATTATCCAAATAATTTGTAGGTTTAATATGATCACCAGGGATATTAAATTGGTGGAGAAGCTTGTCAAATTGATTCTGAATTTCATCTGAAAGAATAAACATGAAGATACAGTGAAGAAAATGTAGGAAAAAATATTCAAATAGTTGTGAAACATCAGATATTAAACTACCCAACAACCTTAATTTTTTGGGCAAGATGCAAAAAGCAAAAGGGGGATAAGTGAAACAGAATGGAGAGTTCTAGAAGAGTGAATACATTAAATGCCCGATGAAAGAAAATTTATAAATATCAAGAGGGGAATACTCAAAAAATTCAAGTTAGATTCTTATTTTATACTTCTCAGCAGATAAATTTCATCTGTAGTAAATGTTTTTTTTTAAAAAAATTGAAAACAAGAAGAAAGGTTTGATAGATAGTAAACTAATTAGTGAAAGACGAGGACTTAAATTTTAAAAGCGACAGAGAGGTCATTAAAAAGATGATTGTTATGTTCGACTACATGAAAACATTAGTAGTTTGTCACCAACACCAAAAACAAAATTAAAAGGTATATGACAAACTGGAAAACCCAGTGCAAACAAAGAAAATAAAAGGCTAATAGCCTTAAATTAAAAAGAAAAATATCTAATTGTGTAGACACCAACATAAAAATGTGCGAAGGACACACATAAATTAGCATCATTGAAATGAGTGATGCTCAAAGCTGGTGAGGGTTGGGTGATATTTTGGCCCATATGCCCTCCCATGAGAGTCACATAGTGACAAATTTCATGGAAGACTTTTCACAGGAAGTATCCTAACATCTGTGAAATGGGTATTTCTTTGAGTATAGAAATTCCATTTCTAAGAATCTAAAGAGGTATCTGATTCCAAAATTTATATTTAGACATAGTTACTTTCTCACACATTACTTGAAGTGGTGATCAACTGTAAACAGTAGTGATCTTTCAATTAATGATGATTTATGCCTAATCTATGATGGAGAGCAGGTAACCATTTAAAAATCTTTAAAATAATATTCAATGGCAGAAGCAATGGTAATAATGTAAGATTAAGTGGAAAAGAGCAGGATACAAATTGATGCATGAGGTGTGTTGCTAATTTTACTACATACATATGTTTATGGATTTTCATGTGTGTATCATCACAGAAAAATACTAGAAAAAACACACACTGTACACAATGCCTCTATATATTTTAAGTGGGGGGAAAAATCTACCTATCAAGAATTGATGCTTTTCTTCTTTATCTTTCTAATTTTATGATTTTGTAATCTGATGAAAACATTATAAATTGGCACATCAAGCAAAACTGTAATCTTATTTTTGGCGTTTGTTATTTCTCTCTGAACCCTATCAAAGAAAGTAATACAAGCCTATTGATGGCAACATGCCAACATCAAAGATCAGGATTTTAATGAATTCTCTCCTTCTGAGGCCTAATTTAAGCTCAATTTAAAGTAAACAAAACAAACATATTATTCTATAAAGGAGAGTGAGCACTTCTTTGTTGTATAGGCTTTATATTTGAATCTCTTTATGAAATGAAAAATAGAGCAAAAAATGAGCTTAATAAGCTAGACTTCTTCTTTGCTCAGGCTTTTCTCATTAAGGTTTAATAACATAAAATACCCTTAGAAAATTTAGATTTGTACAATATGTCAGTGATCCAATTTTCTTCTTCTAAATGTTGAGAACTGACTATTCTAAATGCAGGGGTCAGCATGCTTGGGAGATAATCTATGGTTCATCCAAGACCTCAATCCTTTCCATCTCACTTCTTTCCTTCCCACTAAACACATATACACACGTGTGCATGTTGCACACACGCACATATGCACATGTATACGCATATACCCCAACTTGTTTTGCTCATCTACACACCACCAGGGGTGCTAGACCTTTACATTCAGCCTGTCTCTTGATGATGTCCTGGTTCCCACAGAACAAAGGGCTATGACTGACCTTGACGTGGGAATCCTCTCGGAAAAGGCGAGTAAATGATGGGAGGGAGAGCGATGTCCTCAGCAAGCTGAAGCTATTTTTCAGCCCATGATGTGGCCTACAGGGCAACGTGATGTGCTCTGTCTGTCTTAGTCTATTTGGGCTGCCACAACAAAATACCACGAACTAGGTGGCTGATAAGCAAACATTTATATGTCACAGTTCTGGGAAGTCCGAGATCATGACAATGGCATATTCAGTGTCGGGTGAGGACCTGCTTCCTCACAGATGACTGTCTTTTTGCTATAACTTCACAGGGTGGAAGGGGCTAGAGAGCTCTGGGGAATTTCTTTCACAAGAGCACGAATCACTTCATGAGGGCCTTGCCCTCATGACCTAAGCACCTCCCAAAGACCCCACCTCCTACTACTATTACACTGGGGATTAGGATTGGGAGGGGGGCACAAATATTCAGTCTATAGCATTGTCCAAAGCATCAGCAGCAGCTGGATGATGAACGGCATAGAGCAGTTCCATAGCATTGATTAGGTCCCAGGCTGCCCACTCTTTGCTCAGAACAAGCGGATCTCTATTTAAAAACAATTGGTCCCAGTAAGGGAGGTGTGCACCTGCCATACCTATTTTACTGAATTTTCATCTCATCTGTAAGGTAAGTGTTTTCATCCCAAATGGAAAGATGAGGAAAGTGGGGCTCAGAGAAGCTTAAACCGTTTGCCCAAGTAGTTTGCTCAGGTCTTTTAATCCCCAGCTCAGCCCCTTCCTCCACACACTGCTCCTTTCCGCTGAGAGGGCAGGACTAATGAACCTAAGCTGGGCCTGGCCATGAACTGGCATCTCTACCACCACCAGTGCAGCTTCTAGTACAGCCCTTGACAGAGAGGACCAGACGTCTACAGCCCTCTTCCCTGCCCAAACTGTTGAAAAGAACATTGTTTCTAGGGCATGGGTTCTTTGATGAATCACTGGATCTCCTCACACAGTCATTATTGGTCTCTCAAGAAACTTAAAAATAAACAGGATTATTTCCTTCCAAAACCTTCAGCTTTCCCTTCCTTTCTGATAGCTTTATATCCCTCCTCTTTTATAAGATTTGACATCACTACCTTAAAATAACTAAAACTCATTTAAAGAAATATACTACCTCTCCCAGGTCTATTTTAATTTTCAAGTTTCATGCCATTAATTATAGACAAATAAGCTTTAGTCACTACTGAAAAATTTGCAGGATCATGAAACACCATAGATATATTCTTCCCCCTTCTCTCCCCTCTTATTCCCTCTCCTTCCTTCCTTCCTTCCTGCCTGCCTTCCTTCTTTCCTTCCTTCCTTCCTTCCTTCCTTCCTTCCTTCCCTTCCTTCCTTCCTTCCTTCCTTCCTTCCTTCCTTCCTTCTTTCCTTCTTTCCTTCATCTATACATTCATCTGCCCGCAGAGCCTTGCTTTCCCAGAAGAGTCCTGATTTTCACATGCTGTATCTGTGTAACCACAAGTTACACTCATATTCACTATCAGAAGTGTCCTGGTTTGAATGATAAATTATATGATCTCTCAATCCATTAAATAAGCATTTATTGAGCATCTCATATACATCTACTATACATACGATGCTGTGCTGGGTGGTACAGATGCAAAAAGACAGGTCTTGGCCTGAAATCAAGTCAATTAACACTGAGTATTTCACTGTCTGTTGCCCTACTAAGTGCTATGAAGTATTAGGACATATTAAAAGAATTGTTATGGATTTCTACAGGCAGACTACACTGGTTTTTAAGCCCAGCACAGTTCAGAACTTTGGCCAAGTTGGCCTCAAAGAACCTCTGTTCCCTCATCTGTTAGAAAGGCATACTCATGGGGCTGACAAGATGATTAAAAAAGGTAATATTAATAAAGCACCTTGCACAAAGCCTGGTATTCTGAGACTTAAAAATGGTAGATATTATCAATATTTTATTATTATTACTATCATCACTATTTTCTTGTTTTCTTAATTACAAAAGGAGTGCCTGCTTATTGTAAGCAAATCCAATAATACAGAAATATAGAGTGGTAAGTGAAAGTCAGTCCTTATACTGCTTCCCAGTTCCACTGCAGAGGTGATCAGTGTTCACAATGTGTGGGTACCCTTCTACTTCTTGTTCCACTCATAAAACTCTGTCTGTCTGTCTGTCTGTCTGTCTATTAGTGTGTGTGCATGCATGCGGTATAAATGTGATAGGATGCTAAATGGGACATTTCCCATTGTTTTGGATTTGTAGCTAACGCACCAATGCTGAAGATAATAGGTGATAAGCAATTCATACCCTAGGAGAGGCATGATACACGCTCACACAGGATTTACTAAAAGAAAGCAAAATGAGACCAGTGACATCACCACTAACAGCCAATGTAAATCAGCTGGAAATTAACTGGAAATAAAATTACTTGAAAGGAATTTGTAGAAATAGAGAGGGTCTATGCCTTTTCTCTTTCTCCTCTATTTCAGGCCTGGTAAAGGGGCTCCCTACGTGATAGGCTCGTGCCTGTGAGAAAGCAAGCAGAGAGTGGTCCTATTTCCTGGTTGAATGCCTGCTGAGCTGGACACCTGGTAAGGGCACCGATGTCAAATGAAGCTGGAGGGTTCTAACGAGAGCTGGAGGTGTGTCTACAGGAATTTGGGATGTGCGCATCTAGTGACTGGTGACTCCTTTCTTCCAGGAGAAGCCTGAGGTGGTCTGGGGCTGCCTGGGATGGCGCAGCCTGGAGGGGGTCAGCAGCCTGGCAAGTTGTACATGGCGGGAAAGAATGTGTGAGCTCTAAACATGGGGAATCACTGGCCTTGACTTGTGGTTAAGGAAGCCTGCTCCACAGGGTGGCCAATTAGGGTATAGGGAACCCAGCATAAAGAGAGTATAGGGTAAATTAAACTACTTTGGGAAGTTGCAGGAGGGCAGGGGAGAGTGACTCCCTGGCATCACTTTGAAATTTCTAGTAAGGATTTCTAAAAACTCACAAATATACCTCCATGAGAGAGCTAGAACTTAGATGCCTGCCATGACAGAGATCATCAACGGGACACCAGGATCATCATAGCAGTGGTCAAATAAGACATTTGGCTCTTTTTCTTTAAAACCGCCTTTTCTACAACTTGACCCTGATGGAGTCATAAGCAAGGGTGAGAGGAAACAAAGAAGGAAAGAATGAAAGAATCAACCTTTCCCCCCATCCCACTGCTGGTCTCCAAAGTACAGAGGGGAGAAGTTTTAAGTTGGATGTAAAATGGAAGTTCTGCTCTAGACTGGCTATATTTTTAAATATCTGTAAGTGATCAGAAAAGAGACTATGAGGTCTGCCTGTTATAGTATCAGACAACTAGGAAGGGGCAACATGGAAACAAATACATAGTCATTTTCTGTTGGTTACTGTGTTCAAATCATTTGAGAAGCTACTTACACACATACATAGATACACACAAATAATATGTATTTAATAACCACAGCAGTACAGTTTTTAAAATACATCACAGTATAAAATTTGTATAACTTGGTTTTCTCACTAATCAATATATAGTCTACGATAGTAAGTACAGAACTGCCTTGTACTTTTTAATAGATTTATAGCATGCTATTTAATGTATACACAAACATTTAATTAACCATGCTTTTACAGAGGGGTCATTTGATAGCTTCTAATTTTACACTGTTAGAAATAATGCTTCAGTATATTTATTTTTACCCAAGTGCCAAAGTTTCTGTATAAGACATTTATATAAGTGAAATGATGTGCATATTTTAAAGTTTGATAATATTGACAAATTGCCTTCCATAAAATTTGCATCAATTTATCTTCTCACCAACAGTATATAAGAGCTCCTGTCTCCACACATCCTTGTCAAGTATGTACATATTTTTTAATTTGAAAGATTAAAAACATTGTTATTTTGTTTTTCCTATTTCTTAATGTAATGAGGTAGGCATCTTCAAATAAGTTTTTAAATTTTTCTTTTAGCATAAATTGTCTATTTTCCTTGCCCACTTTTCTATTGGACAGTTTCTTTGATCTTTTAATTGATCTGTGCTAGAGTGCTTTCTCTGTCTCTTTCTGTTTCTCTCTCTCTGTCTCCCTCCTTGTTTCTTTCTGTTTGTCTCTCTGTCTCCAGCTCTCCACACACACACACACACACACACACACACCACACACACACACACGGGCACGTGCCTGTCTGTCTATATGTATGTATCTTTATATAGAAATGTCTGCCATTTATACCTTTCCCAGTTTATTGTTTGCCTGTTAATTGTTACCTATTTACCTTTTAACTCTGCCTAGGGTATCTTTTTCCCTATAAAAGTTTTATTTAATGTAGATAATCTGTTATTGTTTTTTATTTTGGATTTCTCTATTTCAATATTATGATTGTTTGAATCTTTAGATTTTTTTCTGGCACTCATTTTTAGATTCATTTGGCATTCATTTTATATGAGGTGTAATGTCTTTTTTATATATAGTATATAATAAAAATATGGCATAATCAACATTTGTTGATTTTTTTCTGTTATATGAATCTATTTTTCTATGCCTACCCCAGCATCATATAGTTTTATTACTAAAATTTTATAATATAAAGACAAATTCTTATAATTTAAAACATGTCCTTGGCTAGTCTCTGGCCAAGATAAAGTTTAAGATTTCCAGTTAAACTCAAACCTCCCATACAAATATTACAGAAGGATTTTTACTTCTGGTAATGGTAGATTAACCTGTTTCAAACTAATTGTCCTGTTAAGTAAGAACTATTAGAAAGGTCGAATGACATTTTTTAAAAGTCCCTTTGAAAGTGTTGGAGAACTACTAAGATAGCAAGAATATATATATGTAGATATGAATATATATCTCTAGTATATAATATATAATTTTATGACATTATGTTATATTATAGATTGTATTATACAATTATATATTCTATATTATATGTTCTATATTAATTCTATAGTCTATATTCTATTCTATATTCTACATTCTATTCTATAGTATATATTAATCTTTGTGTATGTGTGTAACCTTTTTGATGGTATTAGAGAGCATCAAGGCAGCAAGTACTGAATGGGAGAAAATGAAGTCATTAAAGTTGAACCCAGTTGGTGACAACTGGTAGCTAAGACGCTGAGAAGCTAATGAGAGTTTTTCATTCATATGGAGGAGGCACTGCCAAACACTGAGTATAGGGCCCACCACGGAGGACTGGTCCTGGTAAATAAATATCCAAGGCTTTCCATTGAAATGCACAAAGGAGCAGAAGTAGCCAGAAATAAAGTGACACCAGTTTTCACAAAGACTGAAGCCCAGTTATAAGGGGTTAAGGTGATCTACATCTATTCTAACTGTTGTCACAAGCAAAATTAGATCTTTTCTGAGGAAGATAACATCTTTTATAGCCTTGAATTATCTCTGTAACTTTTCATACACAATATTTATAATTCGATAAAAAATGAGTCAAGCAGGGAGATAAGATTTAACAAAAATCAAATTTAAAAAACAGAAAATAGAAATAGATCCACAGATAATCTAGATATTGACATTATCAGGTGTGAACTTTAAGTTAACTTTGATTAAAATGTTCAAAATATTGGATGACAAAATGGGACTCTGCAGAGAAGTATAGACTATAAAAAAGAAACAAATAAAAACTGTGGAAATGAACACTACAGTAACTGAAACTGAGCAGAATGATTTAACATCACATTAGCCACAGGTGGAGAGAGAATTAGTGAACTGGAAGGTAGGTCAAGAGAAAATATCCAGACAATACAAAAAAAGAATAGCATTAAAAACAGGAGGATAGAAGGACATGGTGAAAAGGTACAGTATATATGTAGCTGGAGTCCTAGAAATAAAGGAAAGAAAAATGGGGCAGAAGCATATTTGAAGACATATTGACTGAGATTTTCCTAAAATGACCAAAAAATCAAATCATATTTTTAAGAAGTGCTTTCAATTTTCAAGAAGTGCCACTATCATCAGTAACAAAGAAAACCACACCTACACAGAACGTAGTATAATTGATAAAAAAAAATGAGACAAAGAAAAATATTAAAACCAAGAGATTGATAGAAATTCCTTTCTTATATTGTGCTAAAATATATCTGCCTATAATTTTCACTGGTTCTAGTTTTACCCATGAGAATTTCAGAGATTTTGGATTTCAGAAATTTTGGAGATAATTTTTACTCTATTTCTCTGTGGAGACTATTTGTCAACAGCTTCTGGAGTTTGAGAAACAGTTTCAAACTCACCTAAGACCCACTACCATCCATCTTTTACAAACAATGAGGGTCTATTATGTACCTGTTACTTTCTTAAATGATGTGAATGCAATGATAACCGTGGCATACTCTCTCTCTCTAAGGAGCGCATCATGGAGAGGGTAGGAAAGACAGTAGGCAGTAATTGAAATGCTGTGTGATAATTTTAATTATAGGTAAGTACAAGATGCTGTGAGAGTATAGAGCAGGGGCATCTAACTCAACATGAGGAAAGAGGACACAGTTTCTAAAAGAACTGACACCTGGGATGAGATAGGATTAGCTTTATATATTTTTTTCTTTTTGGATGGCAAAGCAAAACAGGTGTTCTAGATGTAGAGAGCCATAGTTGCAAAAGCATAAAGAAGTAAAAGAGCATGCCATCTGGTCTTTCTGCCTTATTCTTAACAGATGAGCTCAGCAGATGAGCTCCTTCCTGCAGCCATGGAATACAACTTCCATCAGCTCCAGAATTGCATTTTCTAGCTTAGCAAACTCAGTGGAAAGAGGAAGCTTTTTCCCTCTAGTCTGTTTATCATTTTCCAGAGATGGATGCTGGCTCTTATGCCCACTGAATTGACCACTTAGTTTGGTGAAGGAATACAGTACTCAGCCTTTGGAGGAGGAGAGGGCATGATTAGAGAATAATCAGTAATTTCCATTTCCAATGGAATCTCATGGAGTAGGGGAGGAGTGGGATCCCAAGGAATAAGATGTTGGTCAGAAATAAGCTATGCTTCTTACATTCTCTCAACCTAAACAACAGGGCCTATCTGCAATCCCATCCTCAAGAATTCTTCTGTGTTGCTATGGAAAGAGTTTGGAATTTTAAGTCTGAACTCCTGGCTAGTTTTGTCACTGACTACCTTCCTCACCTTGAGCAAGTCATTCTTTAAACTTAAACTTTTGTGTTCATAAAAAAAATGGGCAATGTTAGACTGGCTAAATTCTTGCAAATTTTTAATGAGATCATCCCCAAATGAGTACCTACCACAAGTCCCGATACTCAATACCTATTCGGAGTTCTTTGGATTCTCCGGCATCTAAGAGATTTGGCCTGGGGGTGAGAATTGTATATGTATGGATCAGGGATTCCCGAGATTGAAGGACCACAGGAGCAGACTGTGGAAAGGGCTGAGTTGGTGGGAGAGGAGCAGAGGTTTGAGTAATGGTGAAGATTTGGGTCAAAGGTATAATTTGTCTTGGCTTTTGAGTTGACTCTGTCACAATCAATCTCTCTCTCTCTCTCTCTCTCTCTCTCTCTCTCTCTCTCTCTGTGTGTGTCCTTATCTATGTGTCTTGATTATACTGAAAAAGATAAAAATAAATTGACACTATTACACATGATACTGATGAATGAAAGACAAGAGAAGAAAAGAAGCATCTTGATTTGACAGTGTAAATGTAATCCACCCTTCCTGTGAATTGTTTACCATTTATGCTAACTATTCTGTAGCATCATAACAACTCTGAACATTATGAACTATGCTTCAGATTAAATTTTTTGCAAGTTGCATTTGATGAGAACAGTTAACTCTGTTCATGCATGCTCAGCCTTACAGCTTGGCTCTAGTGAAAAAAAAAAAAACTGCTGAGGAAGCAAATACAGAGAGAGTGGATCACCTAGTGAGTCTTATCTCAGTCTTCCCTGTCTTTGCTGTGAATAGTTCTTTCACTATGACCTTCGCAGTTATATCTTGATTGGACTTCTTCCCTGGAATTTCCTAGGCATGCTGAGAAGGGAATTGGAAGTTGATGGGAATGAGAAATGCCGTAATTACAAAGTGTCCTAATATTAAAAAGGAAATTGAATCTTTAAATTTATTTTTATTAATAACATAAGACACTGGCATCCTGGAACATAGCTTTCTCCTCTTCTCTCCAACACCCCCTTCTCTCCCTACCCCTTCCCTCTTTTACTCTTTCACTTTCCCTTTTCTTTCTTAATTTTGATCTTTATTGTTTGACCAAATCATAATAATAAATAATTTAAAAATGAACCTGTATTTAAATAAAAATAGTGCAATCATTACGTGAAAAAAAACTTGGCTGACTTTAAATTTTGCTCTTGTAATTACTGCTCTAAATACCAGTGTGACTGTGGAGAGGAAGCTTTTTTTTGCAGCTACAGCTTACATGCTACCATGGAAACATCTGGGCTGCAACGTTAACTGTGAAGCTTGTCATAAAAATCAACTTTGGCATGACAGTGAATGGAATAATTCTGACTATGGGGATAGTTCCATTAAGCAAAGTGTGTGCACAGTTGTCTGTCCAGAGAGAAAAAAATTATGGATGACTCCTCCCATGATCTACCTTAAAAGGATAGCAGTGGACTGGCTTAGAGAAAGTAGCCTTCTCCCATTGTCTTGGGTTTTATTTTTTTATGGTTTCGTTTTTGTTTTTAACATATGCATTGTGTTTGGTAATTGTTAAAGATGTATGTATGCTGAAGCTGCTCCTAGAAAATGGATTTTCTTCAGCGTGTTAATTTAGTTGTACATTCGATCAAATTTGAAATCAAACTATATTTCTCCTTCAGGGTAAATTCCTTCAAAAATCATCTCCAGATTTTGGCAGGAGTAACTTGACTGCAAGACAGAGAAAATAATGAGGCTGGGTGCGGGTGGGAAGGAAAGACCAGTAAATTAAATGCCTGCTGACCTGGGTTTGAATCCTAGTTCTGTCCCTTATTAATTTGTGAACATAGGCAACTAAGAAGGTACAGAAACTCTGTATTTTTTCTTCTCTATAAGATAATGGTAAAAGAACAAGGAAGTGCTTTGTGAGTTATAAAGTGCTATACGAATGGCAGTTATTATTACAGAATTTAAGTCTGAAAACTTTTACTTCCTCTTTACAGAGAAATGCCTTTATTTAGGAAGATCTCCTAAGGTAGTTTCATCAACAGGGACAGAAAAAGGAAAGATGTCTGTTCCAATGTAAAATTTGGTTTCATTCATTCATTCATTCATTCATTCTTCTTACAGCCGTTCGAAATTTATTGAGATGCTAGTAAGTAAAGGTACTGTGCTGGGCAGTTACGATGAACCAGAATAACAAACTCTGCCTTTCTGGGGATTTTCTTCCACTGGGAAACAAAGGGGAAAAATCTATACAAATATAAAATAAATTACAAACTGTGATAAGTGATACAGAGAAACAAAGAAAGGATGTGGAAAGGATTTACAACAGAGGGAAGATGGGACTAGATGGATATAAGTGAGAAAGGACTACCAGAGGAGGTAAAACTCTAAAAGGCAGGGGTAGAGGAAGTATTCAGGAGAATCAGCAGGTGCAAAGACCCTGGGGGTAAAGATGTTGGCTTAGTGAGAGAACTGAAATCAGGCTAATGTGTCTGGGGCATAAGGACCAAAGAGAGGCACAAGATGAGAGGGAAGACACAGCTAAGGGCTAAATCATGCTGGGCCTTGGTACTTTTATTTTATGTGAAATGGAAAACCACTGAAAAGGCTTTAAACAATGAAAGAACACAAACAGCTTCTTGGGCTATTCTACTGTGAGTCATTAGTGTTAGAACTCTAGTTATTTTGCTGAGAACCTTAGCATACTTGAAACATATGGGTACAAAATAAATTCTGGTTATCACCACTAAAGAAAATCTTAAGATTAGGTTCAGTTCATTTTCCTTTCACCTTAGAAGTTTAAATGGAAAACAAGAGATTTTTTTTTTTTATTTGTGGAAAGTCATGCCATCTTCCCTTTGTAGTGGAATGGCAGACTTATGACGTTGATGGTCTTTTGGAATTGAGGGACAGGAAAGAACAGATCAAGGCTTTTCATTAGGAAAACATGCATTTAATGAACTGAAATTCTTTGAACTAATGGCATCTAAGGAAAAAAACATATTGTTAGAGGACTTTGTTAATTTTCTATAGTTTTTTCCCCCTCCAAGACAGTCAAGAATTCACAGTACTGTTTTCAGCAAGAATATGAATAAAACTTTCTGATCTGTTGTGAGTTCTGTTTTAAAATTTTTGTTCTGGGCAGAATCCTGTCACTGAGCAAGAAATGCTAATTGGACATTTGATTCATCTGGACAGCTGTGAATGGAATTTTTGCTAACCAGCAGCAGATGTAGACCTAAAACAGCATGGCAAATGGCCATTGGCATAGATGTGATTTTAGCTGTATATACCCATGCTCCAAGCCACAAGCGTCTCAAAGTGTTTTTTTTTTCCTTGAAAGATTTTTATTACATATTTCTATAAATTAATATTAGTAATTGTAAAGGGCCAACCAAATCCATTGGCATGGAAAGAGAGAATCTGTCATAGCATTTATAATACTCCAAAGAGTTAATCAGTGGAATTAGATGGGAAATACTTGCTTTCCAGTTGAAAACGCAGAACAGATGCTGGCATTATTAACAGAACATTGCCTACTTGCAGTTTATGTCCTGGATGGAGTTGTATGCCACTTGGTCTCCAAGTAATATTCTTTGGTTTATTTAGGAATAAATGCCTTTGGAAATGAACCACCCCAAAGCAGGAATTCAGTGCATTCAGAAGATATTGATCTTTCTTATTTGCTTTTAAGTTTGATGAATTGGTGAATTGATTTTATACCAAATGCTAGTTCAATTAAAGTAGTTATATTTAACAAGGGGTAAACCCTGAAGATCACTACTGAATTTCTAATAAACAAACTAACAAAAAATGTGGGTTCTATCTCCAGAGATTTTTATTTCTGAATTCCTCTTTGGTGATTTTGATGCACACCGTTAGTTAGGAATTTCTCGTCAAAATAAGAGTTTATAAAATAGTTTAAGATCTCTATCATTAGCTCAATGCGGCATATATGAACAGTGATAGCACACTGATGCACGATATAGTCCCCATACTGAAGAAAGAGCTGGGAGGAAATCAAAGGGGTTGGCATTCCCAAATTCGCTGTTCCAGGATCCTCCCTACAATGATCCTCCCTGTCACAGTGTTAATTTCTAAAAGAAATTGGGCCAAATTTTCCACTGTAGATGCCCTGGCGGAAGCGATGAACTTGGTTCCCACTGTGTGAAAGACTGCCTCACCTTCCCTCCCATTTTATGTATAGTAGAACATTTTTCACTGGTCCCATTCGTTTGAGGGACGCATTTTCCTGTGGCTACTTCAGTCTCTGAGGTGCTTTCCTCTGTGCAGAGCTCTTAAAGATTGACAGAGCAGTTCTCTGTCTTGTCTGCAAATTAGAATTACCTCAAGGAGTTGTTTTGTTTTGCTTTTTAAATCATGCCTGCCCTCCCCACCACCAGTATGTTCTGATTTAATTGGCTGGAACTGAGGTGTCTGTTTTAATATTTTAATAGTGTTCCATATTACATCTAATATGCAGCTAGATTTAAGAACCACTGGACCATATCATCCTAGTTTGCCAACCACAGGTCTAAGCATCTGGCTTATTATATTAAGAATGATCAATAAAGAATATTGTTGGCTGGATTTATTATAAACATATTGGAATGCATACATATTCTTTATCATAACCTTATTATGACGTGGCTATTTATATGTCAATCTGAAGGTCCAACTGATTTGTCCAACATCTGTGGATTTAGATCTCAAACCTCAGACAGGGCTGTTCGAGTACCAGACAGAACTATTCTTGAACATCCATCCTTTCCTTCTCCTTCCTTCCTTCCTTCCTTCCTTCCTTCCTTCCTTCCTTCCTTCCTTCCTTCCTTCCTTCCTTCCTTCCTTCTTTCCTTCCTTCCCTCTCTCTCTCTCTTCCCTCTTTCTCTCCAATCCCCTTCTTTCTTTATTCATTCATCAACCAATTATTTCATACCTCCTGTTTGCCAGGAATGGAGATAGATGTTGGGGAGATATATATCATAAAGGAGCTCACAGTATAATTGGGAGAAACAGATGTGCAAATAGTTGCGATATAATGCCATAAAAATTCTATACAGGAGCAATGGACACAAGAGAAGATCACCAAAGAATGTCTGATCAATTTTCTATTGTGAATAAGGGAATGCATGAAAGTAAAATAGACAAGTTGACTGGATGAATGGAAGCTCAACAAGTACATATGGTATAGGGTTGGATAGAAAATTCTAGGCAAAGGAAAGATGTTGTGCAAAGCCATGAGAATTCTAAAGGGCAATGTATATATTATAAGTTGGATATAATTTGGTGGGGCTATCTGGAGCATGGGGTATGTGATGGGAGTGGTACATAACTGGCAGAGACTGACCATGGAAGGCCTTGTCTGTCATCCTTAGGAATATGTATTTTGATCAATAGGCAATGAAGCACCACTGAAGGGGAGACAGAAGCAGACAGATCAAGTATCACCTTACAAAAGGCAGATTGCCTTGACTGACCATCCATCCGGAGACAACCGATCACAGCCACCCTAAGCCAACCCATATTGAGGGGATTCAGGCAAGAAATAAGCTACAAACCATCCATTCATCCATTTATTCACCAAACAAACAAACATTGAACATCTATGTGCCAAGTACTGGAGATACAGCAGAATTTCTTAACCTTGGCACTGTTCACATTTTGGACATATAGGACAGTGTGTGTGTGTGTGTGTGTGTGTGTGTGTGTGTGTGTGTGTTGAGGGGTACCTTTCCTGTGTACTGCAGGATGTTTAACAGCACCCTTGGCCTTCCCCTCACCCTGTATCAAGTTGTAACAATCAAAAATCACCACTGGTTGAGAATCATTGGGATAAGTCCCTGCCCTTAAGGACTTTACAGTCTAATGCAGCAAAGAAGAGATGTGCATTTAAAAAAGCATAAAAACAATTTTTCCATTTAGGGTAAGTAAGAAGTCTTTATGGAGGTGAAGAGGCCTTTATACTGGGCCTTAAAGAGGTTGAAGAATCGTGAAGGTGAACTAGAAAGACTGACATTCAGAATACCCTTCAGCTCCATAGTCCCAACTAAAGTGCTTCTTCTGTGTTAGTCCCATATGAGTACTGACTGATTTGGACTCAGCTGACTGGATCAGAGATGGGCACCTAGTCAATGTATAGGCTAACTGGTGACCCATAAAGTGGCCTGGCAAGAATGTTTTATTCTTGTGCTTTACACTATATTTTCACTTTTCCTACCCATTTTCCCCTCCTGGTTGATTGAAAAGTGGTGTGCACAGGTACGACTATTTAATGTCTAAGTCCCATTTTGATTGGTTGGCACTTGGATTGTCCAGGTCATCACACATAGTGAACATACTCCTAACCCTTCCACCCAAGGACATCATTCAGATTGTATTCTCTGGGAATAGTGCCCCTAGAGTTTTTCAACACACCCTTTTACCCGTCTCTACCAGCAATGTGTAAGGTGGATTTAAAAGAGTGAAAGTCTGACATGGGTTCATGTACAGCAAAGCCTCTCGTCTCTGGTTCTCTTGACCTCTGACCTGCTTGAACTTACGATGGATATTTGTATGCTGTATCTGCATCGGCAGAGTGAGTTAATTCACAGAGGAAGCTGGGAGGCCCCACAGCATTTTCCAGTCTAGCATTTAGTTGAGGCCCATCAATAAAAATACCTCTATCTCTGCTCTTCCTCATGTTCATTCTTTAACACTTAGAACAGGAGGGCAATGAGCTGGTTTGCATGGCAATCGTGTTCAGATTGGGTTTGCATGGAGCCATCAGGGAACTTTGGAGACTGTAATGTGGGATAAGAGGCAGGTCAAACAGGAGCAGCTCCATATTCCTCACTCTCACTTTGTCCCCTCGACCCAGAAGAGTTAGGCTGTTTTCTTTATACACACACATAAAGTTACACACACACACACACACACACACACACACACACACACACACAATCACTTATGATTTAACTTAAAAAAATAAGAATTTCTATTTTAAAAAAGTTTTAAAATGCTGACATAATGGTTTCTTTGTATTGCTCCAACTTCTCATTTTGTCATCTGTACTAATTTCTGAGAGCCAGCCTGCTTGGGGTTATATCCCAGCTCTGTCACTTCTTGGTGGTGTGATGTAGGGCAAGCTGTATAGCCTCTCTATGCCTCATTCCTCATTTCTAGACTGAATATCAGCATCAGCCTCAAAGGGCTGTCGTTAGGGTGCACGTGAGCATATATGTAAGGTGTTTAGGAGGGTGCCTGACACACTGGGAGCACCATGCCACTGGAATCCTTGACATGGCACCATTTCCCAACTGCAGGAGGCCTTTCTTTTCCCTCAAATTCCTCCTCTGTTGGCTGCTTGTGCCTGAATTTCTCTAATTGGGATAATTAAAAAATATCTTCTTCCAAATGTTGTTATTTTTTATTTTTTCCCTGAGAGCACTGACGCCTTAGTCCTTGCCTGTTGCACACACCTTAATGTAGGAATTAGTTAAATCCTTTCCCGAGATAGAGTCTTGGTTAAGGAGAAGGAAGGTGGAGTAGGAGGCCCAGGAAGAAAAGATAGATGCTTCCAAAGTCACATTTCTCTTTCTACAATTCTTTCGAGTGATATTTTCAGGTCCCTTAGTTTAGAAACTGGTGCTAATTTTAACTTTTTCTCTCCTCTTCACCCCTTAAGTCATTCACATCACCAAATTGCAGATGGTTTCAATATGGCTCTCAGATTCACCACTTCCTTTCCATTTGTATTTCACTAGCCTAGTTCAGGCCCTCATCATGTCCATTTTGGATTTAGAGCTCTACTCGGTTCCTCACCGGGTTTCTTAAATTCTGTCTCATCCTTCTCCAAACCATGATGAGAATCACTGACAGGTGATATGACAGGCTGTTTTCTCAAACTGTGTTCCATAATTTTACAACCCTGACTTTTTTTGCCTGGTTTAAAATCTGTAATTGGGCTCATTTCACCTAATCAACTTTCTGATTCCCTCACACACGGTCCTTTCATCTAATCTGGCTGTCTCACCTCTGCCACCTCTACTCCCCCACTACCTCCTAGGTCTGTTTCTTCATCTTCCTCATGTTTTCTAAGCTCACTTCCTGCTCAGTAATCTAGGATTCATGCTGGTCTCTTTGATTGGAATGCTTTCCTCAAAATGTATCCCACCTATCTTTAAATATTCAGCTCAACATACCAGCTCTCCAATGCAGCTTTCAAGAGTACTCCAGGCAATTCGTGTTTCTCTTTTCTGAGTGTCTGTTGGCACTCAAATTTTTCTTAACTCTTTTGTGCATTCGTATAGTGATTAAGCATATGCTGTTTAAAGTTAGACAGATCTGACTGAAGGTTTGAAATCCAGCCCTACCAATTATTATTTGAATGAATTAACTTTTCTTTGCATCAGTTTCCTCATTAGAGAGGCTCTTCTGGTCATAGGGACATAAGACACAAAATTAGGTGTCACAATGTTTGGGTTTGAATCCACCATCCATCAGTTGGGTTCCTTGGAAAGTTAGTTAACCTTTATAAGCTTGAGTATCTTCATCTGTAAAATAAGTGAACTAATAGTAGATACTTCAGAGGGCAATTGTGAGGAGTAAATGAAGTAAACCATATAAAATGTTTAGCAAATTCCTGGAACATGGTTATGATTATTAAAAATGGGGGCAAATCACTCCTGGAAGAGTGATTCTTCCCTTTGTCAGGCATTTTCTTCCATGCAGAGGGAGCTCAGAGGTGTAAGAACTCTAGTGCTTTTCCTCTCTTTTACTTACTGCACCTTGGAGGGGACTAGGGGAGTGGAGTAAATGACTCAGTTGTAAAATTCGGAAAAACAAATTGATTGTGCTTGGCTCAGTTCCTCCCTTTCTTCTTGAGTGAATCGCCCACCTAAATATATCTACTTCTCTGTTGTTGCTCCACAGCACAGAGGAGGCCTGCTGTGGTCCCGGATACCTGTGTGAGTTTACTCCTGGGGTACCATATTGGGAAATGCATTAATCTGAAAATATATGCTCCATCAATAATAAAGATAATTTGTTTGGTACCTTTACCTTTTTTCTCAGTTAATTCAGAACTCAGGGAGAGAGAGACAATTCTTTTTGGACTCAACAGTATCTACTTCTTTTAGTTTTGGTGATGATTAAATTACATAATGCATAAAAGCATACAGCAGAGCACCTAGCCAAACACTGGCATTTGTATAAATTAGAATTCCTTGATTTAGACAACTCTCTTGCCAACTTAGTTAGAACAGGAATCTATTGGAAGGCCATGGGATTACTTACAAAATCAAAGAACTGGACTCAGGACAGGAGACAAAGAAGCTCTAACAAAAACCAATGGAGAACTGTCTTGGGGCACTGACATCCGGGGTATCAGCTCCAACTACTTTCAGTCTTCTTGTCTCTCTGCTTAGAATTCAAACTCCAGGGAAAGAGTCTTTGGTTCACTTGGCTTAGGTCACCTGCTTACACATTAACAGATGAAGCCAAGACATCTTAGCTGGCAGCCTCCTCAGACACTAGCCAATGGGGGACACGTTGCCTTTGCCCCCTCAGTCACAAAATGGAGAATGAATGATAGATAGCAAAGTTGAACAAATGCACTAATAACCTCTACCATCGATAAATATGACTGTAATTGTTTTCATCATCAATTTCCTAACAAGATTTAAAACATCCTATAATGAAATAATTGTATCTTGCATTTTTCCCAATATATTGCAACAATTAACATATTTTCTTTTCCTTATTACTTCTAAGTGCACACTTTGACTTACTCTAAATATCCTCTCATTGTATTCCTTAATGCCACATTTCTTCTGGCCCTAACCCATCTTGTGTCTTGTTTCTAGGCAGGCCATACTGAAGCACAGTGCCTCCTAAGTACATTGGAACTGTTAGTGAGTATTGACTGATTAATTATGAAGATGAGCTGTCACTGCCTATTATATTGAAAGGCAGCATGGTAAGTTGGCCTTTGCTCAGAAGGCAGAACAAAATATAGAGTGCAAAATGTGAACCATCACTTATTGTAATTCAAGGACATGATTTGATGGTCAAGCATGAGAGAGAGGGTAATGGAGTCAGAGAGTCAGAGACTGAAATAGACCCAGAAAAAAAAAAAACTGGAAGAGTCCAAGACAAGAGAAAGGACTGAGATAAGTGAACTATAACGTCATTCATGGCCCTGGAAACGTCCATGGGGAACAGGTATTGCCTAGGTAAAAGCCGTTGAAGGACTGCTACTTGGTATTTTGAAAAAGAAGGATCGTCCACTGTCATAAGAAATGGAAATAATTTCTCCTGAAAAATAAAGACTCTGCATTATATGTCTATTATGTGCATAAACTCACACAGGTATCCTTGGACCACAGCAGACACCTCTCATTGTGAAGGGTGCCCTTTCTCCAGCAGCCTGGGCACCACGGAGCCAGCCAGAAATGCAGAATTTCAGGTCCCACCCCAGACTTATGAATCTGATTCTGCGTTTTGACCTCTAAGAGGTTCATGTGCACATTATAGTTTGAGAAGTACTGCCCTTGAGTATTCAAAGATTGTTAGAGGGAAGACTAGAGTTCTAATATTCCCCTCACCGCTCTCTAGCCACGTGACTCTAGAAATTCCTTATTCCCCCAGTTGCAGCTTCCACATCTGTAGAGTGGGATTGACATGTTTAAACTCCCTGATTTTAGGACCTGTTGGGCAGAACCAATGAAATTTAAATGTGAAGGTACTCTGAAAACTGGAAAGGGCCCTAGAAATGGAAGATTTTCAGTTGCTTAGTGCATGGTACTGGAAAGGGCACACTGACCTGGCTATCACTTGTGAGATTTTTAGTGCTGTATTGTTTCTTTCTTGCTCTGAGTAAACTTCATTGTGTGTGAACAAGTCAGCAGACGATGCATTTATTTTTGAACACGTTAATTTCTTTATCAGCTCTATTTATTTTCTGAGGGCATCACTGTATTACATTAATGCCTCAAGTTGTTAACAATACCAGCTGGCACTGCAGGCATCACTTTTATTCACAGTGTAAAAGCTGGAGGGGGGGGGCGTGGAAATTGCCATCCAAACACCAGTGCTAGATCTCCCCTTTGATGTGCTTTTTATCTCCTCTTGGACGCAGATCCACCATTCCCACCTCTATTTCCAAAGCCTTATGTTTATGGTATAGTTTGGCATCTCTGCAATTTATTTAATTCTTCTCCAGTGGATTTTGAGGTCTTGAGGAGCAAAGACTTGTCAAAGCTGTTTTTTTTTTTAAATTTTATTTTATCTTTTTATCTCTGTCTCTTTGGTGCTTAGCACATGATAGGAATACAAGAAATAACTGTAATTTGAGTGACAGAGGAAAATACAAAATCTACTATTTTACCTTTATTCATTTATTTCAGTATCAATGGAACTTTCAGATAAACTATCTTTCATAGTATATACTAGACCCTGTGTTCCCATATTTTCCCATAGCATCCTTCAAAATGCTCACCACATAAGTAGGTGCATTTTTAATGAATGTCTTTTCTGATACCATATGAGCCCTCTGATAGCTCTTATTTTCTCTCATATCTTCAGGGCTCAGAACAATGTCTGATACATAAATATCTGTAGAATTATCTGTGACACAGATTCCAATATTTAAGCATTCCTACTGCTATTTTGTGACTTACAAGATATATATTTGGTCATTCAGATGACCAAATAAATATATTATATATAGTCTTCATCCATAGTTCCTGCTTCATAGCTCCTAAAATCCTTGGAATTTCCTAAGTGATGAGAGACATAAAAGTGTCTTCAGCTATGTATGAGGTGACCTTTGGAAAGCACCCAGGGATGGGGGCTCGTTGCCAGTGGAGCTGACCACATGATTAGAGGATGGGAACTTTCAGTCCCAACCTCCAGGGAGGGAGAGTGACTAGAAACTGGATCAGTCATCAATAGTCAAAGAGTGAATCAACTGTGCCTATGTAATAAAGCCTCCATAAAAACCCAAAGAGATGGGGTGTGGAGAGCTTCTGAGCAGGTGAACACATGGCCATGTAGGGAGAGTGGCATGCTATGAGAGCACATGGAAACTCTGCTTACTTCTCACATACTTTGCCCATGCATCTCTTCCCTTGTTCTAAATTCTATCCTTTTATAACAAACTGGTGACCTAGTAGGTAAAATGTTTCTGAGTTCTGTGAGCCACTCTTGCAAATTAATCAAACCCAAGAAGAGGGTCATAGGAACCTGTGACCTATAGGCAGTTGGTGAGAAGTATAGGTAATAACCCGGATTTGGGACTGGTGTCTGAAGTCCAAGGAGTGGTCACTGGAACCTCCAATCTATAGCTGGTCAATCAGAAGCATGGCTAACAACCAGGACTTGAGATTAGTGTCTAAAGTAGGTATGGGCAGTATGGGAGACAGAGTTGTAGGACTGAGCTCTCAACCTATGGAATCTGCTGCTATCTCTGGGTAGATAATGTCAGATTGGAGTTGAATTGTAGGACACCAGCTGGTGGCCAGAAAATTACTTGGTGCTATGTGGGAACCCTGGAGCCACACACACACACACACACACACACACACACACACACACACACACACAGTTTGGAAATAAGTGTGGAACCCTAACTTATCTACCTTGGTTTTTCCTTTCCACGACAAATTTATTTCAACAGTAAACCTTTCTCAGTTGGAAATATGGCCAATTTCTTTCTAGTTTAGGAAGTTTTCCTATCAATTATTTTCCCCTGGTGGCCTACTGCCTGGAGAGAAGGAAAGTAACACTTACTGAATGCCTGCTTTAAAAAATATGCGATGTGTTACTATCTCTACTTTTATAATGACAAAAATGATGCCCAGAAGGGCAAATGAGGTGACTGAGGCCACAGAGGTACTAAGAGGCAGAATTTCAATCCAGGACTAAGTAAATTTACAGTCTTTCTTTCCACAGAATCCCACTGCCTGTGTCGTGAATGGAAGAGTCTTGTATTTTCTCTCTAGCATTTTGTTCTTCAAGGCAACAACTTTGTCTGACTAGGGTACACTGAATGTCTTAGTATTTGAGAAGAGGAATATTCTGAATTTAATTCCTCTATACATTTATTTTCAACAAGAATCATTTCATAACCCAGCCTTCACTCTTCCACACTGTGGCTCCTTCCAACTGGGGCATGTAACTTGACCGTGGCCTCATTCCATCCTTCTCAGATCTGGGACAGTGATGGTCAGCCTGTTTCTCATAGATGATTGTTGCTTGATTTTCACTCAGTGGTAGGAACTGATTTAAGGCTCAAAGCAAGTTCTGACACAAATGTATTTGGATTTTCAAGAAATACCTATTTCTCTCTTACAGATTAACTGTCATTGGCTTTTATTTACACAGGGCCTGTTCAGCTCACATATTTAATAAAGTCTAAAGAAAAAAAATGGCCATCAGTATAATTATTGTCTGGCTATAGATTCACTGATAAGCATTATTTAAAAATACATATTCTCATAATTTATCTTTCATTTAATCTCTTACCTAATGTTTTGACTTTTGAAGCATCCTCTTGACACTCAGTTGGCAAATATGTATTTAGTGCCTACCTTACATCAGTTACTTTGCTAGGTACTGAGAATGCCAAGGGGAGGAATCATGGGCCCTGGCCTCAGGTATAATTCATTCCCACAGAAATTGCCCACGTCTGCCTGATGAACTCAAGGAAGGCTTTCTGGACAAGGAGGATTTGATGGAGAATGGATAGAGGAGAAGGATGAACAAGTGCAGAAGCTGTTAGGGCAAGGAAGAACAAATATAAAAACAACCATGTCTTTGGTCCAATAAGTTCTGCCCATGCACTATTATTTAGTGCCTTTAAGAATCTTTTTTAAAAAAGGAATTTTTTAAAGGAGATAAAAGGTGTGTCTGTAAACATTCAAGACCATAGTTTTACCCTGAGCAGATTCTAATAGGGTTTTCCTGTCTTATGTGGTCATTTTGGTAAACAAACAAACAAACAAAACAAACAAAAAAACCTGCATTTCAATTGTTAAGAAAGAACCGTAAGGCTGAGCAGAGAGAGCAGCCTTTCATGGGGTCCTTTAAAATCGGGAGTAGCTTCAGTGCTCTTGACAGAGACAAGTGGGACAATGTGGTCACTGAGAATGGAGCGGCAACTGTGATCAAGGGCTCTTCTGTTGATGGTAGTGTCTTTCCAACCAAGCCATATGAAACTTTAGAAAGATGTGTGCATATTTCAGCCCCCTTGCATTTTTTTCTTTTGGCAAGAAGCAATGAAATATACAGCTAAAGGGACTTGGGTGTCAAAGTTGCTTTGGGGGCTCTGGTTTAGACTTGACAGGCAGCCTATTTTAAATGCTGGCTTATCGTATGACTTATTCATCACATCACATAATCCAGGGAGCATCCCTACTTTTGAGATGAGGAAAATGTGACCCAGAGAAGTCGAGCAATTTATGCAAAGTCACACAGCTGACTAGTACCAAATCTCTATTAAACCAATGCTGACCTGCCTTATTCAACATGAATTAGTTTTTTCATTTATAATTATTTACTGAATGCTTATGGTATGCTATGCAAAACACCTTGTTAGAATGTGTTATTTTTAATGGAGAGACAGTGTTCATTGCTGTTGGGTCTTGGGCTAGTTGCATTACCTCTCTGAGCCTCAGTTTTCTAATCCGTAAAATGGAAAGGATAATAGTCCCTATTACAGGGACATCATGAAGATGAAATGAGGTAATGCATGTAGAGCTCAACATAGTGTCTGGCACATTTAATACAGAGGTCGCTATGATTTAGTGCTTCTGGCCTCTTCTGTCAGAGCTGCCTGTTCTAAAGGTGGTTATGAAAGGTTTATATCCTCTGAGTGCCTTCATTCCAAGTACCTCTAAATGCTTGACTGACAACTCTAGAGGGCTGGAGCTTATCTCCCTCACAGCCACTCACTTCTCTGGATACTCTGTCCCCTTCTTCCAGGCTCTTGATAGCCTCCTGTGGAGGGAATTCGGATGTGTTCTCATTAGTCTCATAACCCTGGGAGGGAGTTTCATCGGTGGTAGGCCTGCATTTCCTGACTCCATTCAGAGAGGAACATGGGCCAGCTCCCAGATGGCATATCATCCACCTCTGAACCCAGCCAGGTTTGGGTTGGCTTGCAAGACCTGGGACTTGTCATAATATGTCTGGCATTCTAAGAATGGGTTCCATAGAGCTGTGGAGTTTAAAAAAAGAAAAAAAAAACAACACCAAACATAATATGCAGCACGGCACATCAGCCCTTTGGCAAGAACCAAGGGAGGGGCTCAATTCAGCACATACTTGGCTGTGCATGTTCCCAAGCATAAGAGGATTTTCTTGGTTCCTTCTTAAGCTTGATCACCTCAAATGTAATAAGTCATCTTCTGGGCAAGGTTTTTGCACATGCATGGACATGCTGCTTTTCTGGTTTCCTTTTGCAAATCATCTCCTATGAGTGAGTATGCAACCTACTCTTGTGCACAACTAGATGGAGGGAAAGCTGGCCATTCCGTGTGCATTATGATCGCAATACATGCCTCAAGGGAGGCAGAAGCTTCAGCAGATGTCTGGAACAGATTTGCAAAATACCCTATCTGTGTAAGGCAGTTCCAGCCATCAGTGAATACCTTAGCTCCACAGCCTCTGAGGCTCATTTGAATGGTTCACTTCTCTTGGCTTCTTTGTCCCTTTTGATTTGAGGAATGAGTTCTTTTTATTTCGAATCTCATAAGGGAATTTTGAAGGATGGGATCTGATCTTGCTCCTTTTTTTGTCATCTGTGAAATGAGGATGTAGCTTTGAAGCGGGGAAGAGGAATGAGTAGAGAAAAAGAGACTTTTTTTTTTTTTTTTTTGTAGGGGAGACTTACATGATAATATATTAGTTTCCCCTTCTCCACAGTTTTACTTTCCCTGGCATTGGTTACCCACGGTAAACCATAGACCAAAAATATTAAATGGAAATTTCCAGAAGTAAATAATAAACAATCATAAGTTTTAAACTGTGTGCCGTTCTGAGTTGCATGATGGAATCTCAAGTGGTTTCAGCCTGAAGTACGATTTTTGCTGTGGGATTTTTTTTTATAGGTACCCTTTATAAGATTAAGAAAGTTCCTTTCAAAAAAAAAAAAAAAAGAAAGAAAAAACAACCCTTTCTATTTTGAGTTTGCTATGAGATTTTTAAATCATAAAATGAAGATGACTTGTGTTAAATGCTTTTTTTGCACTGAGATGAGAATATATTTAGCCTTTATTTTGTTAATGTGGTGAGGTAATTGTTCAACTTTGTGTGTGTGTGTGTGTGTGTGTGTGTGTGTGTGTGTGTCTGTGGGTGTGGCGCCAATTTTTTGAATATTAAACCAATCTAAAAAAAAAAAACAATCTTACTTTCTTAGAATAAACCTTTCTTGGTCATAATGCATTATTAACCTTTTAAAACTGCTGGATTTGGTTTGCTAACATATTGTTTATAGTTTTTGCATCTTTATGACTGAGATCATCCTGTATTTTTCATTTCTTATAATGTCCTTGTCAGATTTTGGCATAAAGATTTTGCTGGCCTCAAAATATGTTTGGGAGTGTTCCATTTTATCCTAGTCTCTGGATCAGTTTTTGTATAATTGGCTATGTCTTTAAATGTTTGGTAGAATACAGTGGTAAAGCTATTTAGTATTGAGTTTTCTTTGTGTAAAGTTTACAATTATAGATTTAATTTCTTTGATGTTATAGGATTCAGATATTCTATTTTTCTTGTATTAGTTTTAACAAATTGTATTTCAATGTAATTTTTTTCTTTGATCACTTAACATTTCAATAACCCAAAATTGTTATAATATTCTTTTACTCTCTTTAATATCTGTAAGATCTGTAATGATTTTTCTTCTTTTTGTTTCTTTTTTCTTGATTTGTCTCGCTAGTTATCAATTTTATTACTTTTTCCAAAGAATTAACTTTAGTCTTTGTCGATTCTACTATGTTTCTCTTTCCTTATTTTCTGCTCCTATTATTTTTCTTCTTTATTCTACTCTCTTTAATTATAAGTTGCTCTCCTATTTCTAATTTCTTGAGATGATTGCTTAGCTCATTACCTGCCGGTCTTTTTTCTTTTTTATAACGCATACATTAAAAAGTAAAGATCTGTAAGATGCATTCTATAAATATTTTTATGTACTGTGTTCTCAGTCTTTTAGTTTAAAATATTTTCTAATTTTTAAATTTTGCGTTCTATCTTTAAATAATGTGTTATTCAGAAGGGTCTTCCTTAATTTTCAAATACACTGATTCTTACCTTAATCACCCTGATAGGAATTTCGCTGTACTAGCTTTTTTCATTTATTCTTTCATAGTATAGCTTTTTTCATTCTTTTACTTTTTATATCTTTTATATCTTTTAGATGACTCCTGTGAAGTTTATGGTTAAGCTTTATTTTATTATAAAATCTGACAATCTTTGCATTTAATTGGAGCATTTAGTTCATTTACATTTATCACTGACATATTTGTTATGAATCTATCATTTTACTGCTATCTTTGTGTTTATGCCAATCAATGTATATTCTTATTTTTATTGTTTTTTGTCTTGTTTGATATTGATTACACTTTTCAAATTTTCTTATTCCCTCTTTTAGTTGGCAGTCATATATTTTTACTAACATTTTAGTGGTGTCTTAGTCAGTTTGGGATGCTGTAACAAAATGCCAATAACTAGGCAACTTATCAACAATAGAAATTTATTTCTCATACTTCTGGAGGCTGGAAGTCTGAGACCGGGGTATCAGCATGGTTGGGTTCTGGTGAGATCCCTATACTAGGCTGCAGAGAGCAGACATCTCCCTATTCTTACCTGGTAGAAAGAGATGAAATAAGCTCTCTCACGACTCTTACAAGGGCACCAACCCTATTCACGTGGGCTCCATTCTCATGACCTCATCTAATTACCTCTCAAAGGCATTACCTGATAATATCATCATATTGGGGAGAAGGATTTTACCAAATGAATTTTGAGGGACACTAGCATTTAGTCTATAACAGGTGGTTACCACAGAGATTACCATAGGCATCCATTACCTATCAACAGCTAGTGTTTGGTACTTTTACCCTATTTCCATATACTTCAAAGACTTTATAATATTTGATCTCTACCCTCCTTTTAACATACAGTATTGTTGCCACATATCAGTAAGTTCACAGGTATTTTAAGCCCTATGAGACATAATTATTATTGCTTTATACAGTCAATGTTCATTGAGCTTTAATCATATCTTTACTTTTTATTGATGTTTATTCCTTCCTTCATCTCTAAGCTTCCATCTGAGATAATTTTTTTCTAGAAAACTTCTTTAATATAGATCTACTGAATTTTCTCAATTTTTGTTTGCCTGGAAATATTTTCATTTCACCTTTACTTTTGAAGGCCATATTGCTGGGTATAGATTTCTAAGTTGACAAGATTTGTTTTTTCCTTCTCAAGTACTTTGTAGAAATAATTCTATGATCTTCTGTCTTTCATTATTTCTGTTGAGACAATTATCAGCCTTTATTTTCTGTTTTTTTTTTTTTCATGTATTCTTTTTGTCTTTGGTTTCCAACAGTTTTACTATGTTGTGCCTAGATGTGAGTCTCTTTTATTTATTCTGCTTGGGTAAGAATTCTTGAATTTTTTCCTTAATATATTTCATCAGTTTTGGAAAGAATCTTCCAATGTACCTTCAAATATTTCTTCTTCCTCATTCTTTCTATATTCTTAGTCTGAGACTCTACACATTAACCATTTTTATGTGCCCTTAAATCTCTTCTATATTTTTATCCTTTTGTTTTCTTGCATGATTGATATTTTCTTCTATCTTCCTGTTTTAAGTTGTGTTTAGATGCTGTTAAACACTTCTTAATTTGATTACTGCGTTATTTTAGTTCTAAAGTTTCTATTTGGCTATTTTTTTTTGGTAGTTTCCATTTATCTCTAAACTTCTGAATCTTGCCTTTTATCTCTTTTATAAGCATTGTTATTCTAAAGACTGTGACTAATAAATAATTCTATTATTTAGAACTCCTTGAAGCTTTTTGTTTTCTGTGTTTTCTCTTGGTTCTTGTATGCTTTTCCTTGTCTCTCACTGTGCCTTGTTCCTTTTGATTGTGTGCTAGAGATTATTTGATAAAAGTTAGGGAGAAAAAGGCTTATGAGAATGTGCACTTTCTTCGAAGGCCATTTATAATTGCTTATGGATGACAGCTAAAAGGATGAGCAATCTGGGGTCATTTTAATACAACTTCAGAATTGAAATAATTTAAACGTTGGCCTCCAACTTTTTAAAGGGTGAATCTTCTTCCATATTACCCTACTCATAGAATATTAAGTCTTTAGAGTTCCAAAAGTTTATCAGTACCGCTTTGACTCGGGACTCCAATTTTGTCTAACTCTAATTAATCTGTTAAAATTTCTGTTCAGTAACTCAGACTGTCATCCATCTCTTCTTAATAAGCAGATACTCTAAGAGTATAAACAGTCCAATTGTTGAACTTCCCTCTGTTAGTTTCCACCTTCTTTGAGATCTCAGTCTGATAAGTTGTTAGTGTTTTTTTTTTAAACCCCTCCAATGACTTAAAGCAGATTAAAATAAAAAGTTGTTCAGATTTTCTAGTTGTCCTCAGTATGAGTATTGGGTGGACTACTTTGTCCACCATTTCAAAAGCTATTTAATTATCTTAAAATGAAATTGCCCCCTCTCTGTGCTGCTTAAGGGAACCATGTTGAGAAATTAGGTCCAAGTTTGGGCTGTAGGTTTTAAATTGAATATTATATTCTCTGGAGTCTGGAAGAATTGTGAGAGCACTCCAAAATAAAGGTGAAATTTCAGTAGGAAAATTTAGGTACACTGCTCTAATCTCATTTTATCATAGATGCCCCCTCTTTTTTTCTATGATAGAATACAATTTAATTTATAGTTTTATTAAAACTTTTCCCCTGTCTGTAACCAAAACTACATTCTAAGAGGGGTGCCTATTGATAACATAAAGACTTTTTTGAATCTGTTGAGCACCTTGATAGATCTGGATACTCAAGAAGGGAAGAAAAACAGAATAACGTTATAAATAGGAGAAGAATTTGGAGTTTATATGGCAATTATAGATGAAGGAGGTGAGGGAAAACAGGGGAAAGGTTAAGAAAGATAGATGCTAGCCTGAGAGAGGTTATGAGCTTCGTGGTGTGACTCCTATACCTCCCCCACCCCTTTCACTCCTCCTTCTCCAATCTCAAGTAAAATCAAATAAACCCAAATTTTACAGTAGAAAGCAAAAGATGGGTTATTTTGTGTCAGTTGACATGACATAGGATGAAGGCTTGGAATAGAAACCTAGGAGAGGAATTTGGACTTCCATAGGCCGAATGGGGCAGCCTATGTATGTATCATGACCTCTGGGCTACAACTAAAATTGTCTTGCCTCCTGTCTGGAGTCTCTTCATGGGAAATTCCCCTCGGTGTAAATCTAGCCTAATACTATGTTTCTGTATGACTGAAGAGGCTCCTTTTCACACCACAATACCATTCCCACACTGGACACAGTGAGATGTCACAACTTGAAATGACAGAAAGTATAGTGACCTAGGAGTCACTGATTCTCAAATGTTTTTAGGGTTGGTTGCCTTACCTTCAGAGTCTCTGTTTCTGCATCTCTAAAATGGCGTTGTATCAGATTGGTGGTTTACAATTATTTTCTGAAGAATCCTTTGTAAACTTAAATCTTACATAGAAACATCCATACATAAAGCAAATAAACTCTATTCGAATGGAAGGGTGGGCAGGGGTGGTAATCTTGCCTGAACACACTTCCTCATTCCACAATTTCTATGAGATTCATTAGAGTATGATTTGATAAGCAGCAGACTTGACAGTTCCTTTAGTTCTAGCTATCTCCTTATATAGAGAATGAATCCCACCTTTCAGTAGTTTAAAAACAATGATAATTTAAGGAAAGATTATCTTTTCCCTTATTGTAGTGGGAGGTGGAGAGCAGAAATAATGCTTACATTTATGGAAGCCTTATTAAGGGACAGACACAGCTGACCTTTCCTTAACCTTTATAAGGGCTATTCAGAGTTAGTTTTTATGCCCAATGGAGGGAGCACCTGAAGCTCCGAGACGCGTATTTAACTCAAGGTTTCGCAACTAGTATGTGGCAGGGCTGCATGCCAAGCTCAGCCCTTTTTGACTCTACCATCATACACGGAGCTGGTGGGTAGAAAAGCAGGCACCTTAGAAAATGAGATACAGGTCTGAGTCTAGAAAAATGCCATGAAATGTTTTTTAGTATGAATATATAGAGAGATTTCTACTTTCAGATTTAAACCTGTTTTTTTTCCCCTTGTTATTTAGTGTGGGAGAGTCTAATGAGATGCCTCAGCCCAAGGATGTGGCTTCTTCTAATCTATAGTGTGAGTTTTTCTTTGCTTGGTAACCTACACTCACAGCCCTAGCCTAGAGGACTGGCAAGAAACTGTTAATTAGGCCTTTTTTTTTTTTTTTTCTTCAGTGCTCTAGGGATCTATATGTGGCATTCTCCTATTTCTGAATTACTGACATAGATTCCCATTTTTTCCCCAGGAGTTTTAGGGAAAACGGTCCTACTGGTTAACACCTTTGTCATGAATTAAATGTGCAAGAGGTTGAAAATTTTCCTACGAGAAGAAAAAACTGTATGTGGATTTTGACTTCATTATCATTATACCGACGACTGTCTTGGTTTTGAAGCAATGTAATATGGTGACTAGATAGACATAAAATGCAAAGTCTACAGTGATAGCAATAGCAAAAATATTGCTAACAAAGCCCCGTTTAGTAAATAATTTTTGTCATCGTGACTGGGCCACAGAGTGCCCAGATATTTGGTTACATGTTATTTCTGGGCATGTCTGTAGGGATGTTTCTGGATGAGTTTAATATCCGAATCAGTAGATTGAGAAAAAGAGATTGATCTCTCAATGTGGGTGGGCTTCTTCTACTCTATTGAAGACCTGAATAGAATAAACGGCTGCGTAAGAAAGAATCCTTTATCTGTTTTTGAGCTGGGACATCGGTTTTCTCCTGTACTCAGACTGAGCTCCGCCTCTCTTGGATCCTCTCCTGGATCTCCAGTTTGCAGATGGTGGGACTTTTCGGGCTCTAGAACCGCATAAGCCAACTCCTTATAATAAATCACATCTATATCTCCTATTGGCTCTGTTTCTCTGGAAAGCCTTAATACATGTGGTCATTGTGTAGTGGGCACCGCACTGAAGTGCTGCACGTAACGTCTCATTTCATGTAATCCTCTCCACGGTCTTAAAAGATTCAGTCCTCTCGTTATTACCATTCTGCAGATGAGGCTTAGAGCAGTTACGTAACTTTGCCAAGGCCACCTATCTTAAGTGGAGGGTGGAGGACAGTCATCGATCCAAAAGTCATGTGGCTTTGAGTAGGTCAGCAAATTTATCTGAATTTATATGTTAAATGGGAATCATAACACCCACCTTGAAGAACTGTCAAGGGAATTAAATAAGGTGACATGTGTCATTACTTGGAACAGGGTGAGGTACATGGTAGGGACTCAGAAACAGTAGTTGATATTTTATTTCTTATTGTGTTACAAAATTCAGCGGCTTTGCAGCTTGTGGAATAGAGGTAATTCCTCCAGTGTAATATATCACTAACATCTGAATTTGATCATTTGTTCATTGCTATTAAGCTCCAATGATATTTCATGTTATCCTGGGGAAAAATGTGATTACTGTGACATTTAAATTTCTGTACGACCCAGGGAGAGGGAAGAGGCACGCTTCTGGAATCCAGGCAAAATCCTGGTTAGACTGCTGTTAGACAATTCCAGGTTGCCATACCTAAGGAAGCTGAACAGCTGCAAAGGTCACCAGGAGGTGCTTTGTTTCCCAAAGGTGTTTGTATTTACTTTCACTCAAGCATGTTCCTTCTGCTCTGATAACGATTGTCACCTTCGATTACAATAAGAGATGTCAGAAGGGTTTTTACAGGCATATGGCATTAATTTAGTTTCCCCTCTGTGGTCATAGAGTTTGCAAAAAATGAAAACAAAATGAAGCCCTACTCAGCCACTTATCGATTCATATTTATTGGACGGCGATCGTGTGCCACACAGCCGGAAGGCCAGGATCTCCATTTTGGAATCCACGGAATGCACACACTCCTTTCAGGGTGCTGGCTTCGGTGGTGCTTTGTTCTCAATTTCCTCTCCATCCTTTTGGAAACGGGTCAGAGGACCATGCAGATTGCCTTGGGAAATATAACGACATCAGCCACGTTTTCTTTCCATCACGTTACTTGGAATTATGAGTGTGCTTGACAGTTGCCAGAGCCTGTTCATGTGCAGCTACTGCTTGCCACAATCCAGGCAGGCAGGCAGTGCGGATTATATATATGGGTGAGGGACTGATGCTTGGGGATATTGCAACACTTAGCTGGGGTCTCAGCCAGAGGAGGGGACAGTTTGAGGGAACACCCTCCACTCTTGTTTCTTGCTCATCCATCCTTCACACCTTGGAGAGCCTTCAAAGAAATCTCACTATGCCATCATCCTACTTAAAATCTTTCTATTCCTCACCTTATTCTTAGAATAATGTCCAAACTCTTAACGTGGCTTACAAGGTCTTTCCAGATCTGGCCTGCTCCCTTCTCCAGACTTATTTCTGGCCATTCCCACTCTCCTTGCTGCCCTCCCCTGCTGCCCTTCCACGAAGCTATGTTCTGGATATACCCAATCCCACTGTTCCTCACGCTCTTTCTATGCTCTGCTATTACTCAGGAGGCTTTCTCACCTTACTGCTCCCCCGCATGCCTGGCTAACACTTACTAATTATTTAAATCTCTTTTACACATAACTTCCTCCAAGAAGCCCTCCCTGAGCTCTCGTGTCTGGGTTAGATTCCTTCATTATGTGCATCCGCACTCTCTTCTACCCCTCTGCTGGGTCTATTTGTCTGCTGCTCCCACTGGGTTGGAATCTCTGTGAGAGTAAAAACTGTATCTCATCATGGGCAGCACTGTGCACTTAGAAGGCCGGCAGAAATTATCCACCAAGCAGTAAGCGGTTTATGAACTCATTCTGATGATATTTCTCAGACAGTAGACCTCTGCTTGCACACAAATAAAGAATCGCTGGACAAAATGTTGGTTGCCTCCATTTGCCTCCACAGCCCCAGGAGGAGGTGGGAGCCCTGTGGACTGCCTCCCCTGGGCTCTCCTGCTAGGTGTTTTGTGCTGGCTTCCCTCCAGCAATGGGAAGCACCCAAAGGAGCAGGGAGGATGAGAGAGCAAGGTCAGGACAAACTCCCCCTCTCTTTCTGCCACTTCTTGCTTTGCTGCCATGTCCTGATGGTATCTGCAGCTCCAGTGGGGGGGGGGAGGGTCTTCTCCTCCATGGTCCAGTTCCCTGTGGTCTCTGGTGACATTATATCTTTCTTTATTCCTCAGCCCTAAAGGTAGAAGTATCTTCTAACTACTGTTAGTTTCTGGGTGCTTCACCATCACTTGCTTGTTTCCTGAACGCTCACCACCTATCGATAAGTAGCATCTTCATTTGGACTGTCTGTGGTGGCTTCTATCTCCTGCCAGGTTTCTGATTGACAAAGTTCTCTACTTAGTACGATTAAGATTATGATTTTCAAATTCTCTGGGATGGTTTCTGGAAACCTTAGACTCTTGGAGGTAATTCTCAAGATAGCTCCAGATTGCTGCCTTATAATACAGACATAGAGAAGAATTTCCAGAAGGCTTGAAATGAAACTTCCCTTCTCTGCTTAATTTTTAGCACTTCCTCTACGAGCATCAGTGTCTTTAGATCTCATAGGTCACACAGCTCCAAGCAGATGTCTCCATGTCTGTATAATTCAGTGGTACGGGAATCTCTCTCCAAGCTTAAGGACCGCACAGCGCTCTCAGAATTTCTCCTCATTTGCCCTAACTTCCTGTCATTTCATTCCCATAATGGTTTTCTTGTGAAGGCCACATCTACAGCCACATGATGTTTTTGGACTGTAGACATTGGTGTGAAAGAAGTTGTAAATGCCACGAGTTTAGGCATTTATGTTTTCCTTTAAGATCTTGTGATCTTATAACAATTTTTTTTTAATAGAGCAAAAGTTGGATTCTCTAAGAGTAATATAGGAATGGGCTGAATTGTGATTTGGAGATATCTGGGAACTACCCCAACTAGGAGGCGGCAGGGCCATTTTCAGACCTGAAACAGCCGGCTGAGAAACTGATGAATCATCGTGTGAGCCAACCCTAACGGGGCCCAAGGTGTGGGAGAATTATGCATGTGCACTGTTATCTAGGTGAAATGTGGGGAAATTGGACTCAAACAAGAAAATATTGAAAATCACATATTTGACAAAATATGGTAGTTGCACCCCTCTACAACTGCAAAATATATGAAGAATTCTCTAAACTCAATAGCAAGAAAACAACCCAATTTTAAAACAGGCAGAAGACTTTAACAGACATTTCACCAAAGAGGATATACAGATGGAAAATAAGTAGATGAAATGTTTTCAACATCATTAACCACAAGAAAATTAAACCATGATGAGATACCACCACATATATCTATGAGAAGGGTTAAGATAAATAATAACTGACAATACCAAGTGTTAACAGAACATGGAGCAATCAGAACTCTCATACACTCTCATGAATGTGTAAAAATGGTACAGCCAGTCTAGACAATAGCTTGAAAGTTTCTTGAAAAGACAGGCAGGATAACGTCCCCACAAAGATGCTCATGCCTTAATCCCCAGATCCTGTGACAGCATCACTTTCAAAGGCAAAAGGTCTTTGCAGATGTGATTAAGGGTATAGACTTCTAAATGTGAGATTATCCTGGATTTTCTGGGTGAGCTCAGTCTAATCACATGAGTCCTTAAAAGCAGACAATCTTTCAGGCTGGGTCAGAGATGTGACACTGCAACAGGGGCAGAGAGAGAGGTGATGCGAAAGGGGCTTGACGGGCCATTGCTGGTTTTGAAGGTGGAAGACGGGGGCCACAGCCAAGGGAAGAAACAGGGACCTCTGTTCTCCAACTGCCAGGAACTGAATTCTGATAACTGAAAGAGCGAATGGAGGGATCTTTCCTAGAGCCTCCAGAAAGAAATGCAGCCCTGCTGACAGCTTGGATTTAGCTCTCTAAGACATATGTTGGACTTCTGACCTATTGAACTGTGAGATAATAAATCTGTATTACTTAAGATAGTAAGTTTGTTGTAATTTGTAATGGCAGCAATAGAAAACAAATACACCACATGATCAGAGGATCCTGCTTCTGGGTATTTCCCCTGGAGAAGCAAATACTTACGTTCATACAAGAACCAATACACAAATTTTATGTTTTTTTTAAACCACAATTGAAAAACAAACACCAATACATGAATGTTTACAGCAGCTCTAGTCATAATCATCAAAACTTGGAAACGACACAAATGTCTTTCAATGGGTTCATGAGTAAACAAACTGCGTTATGTCCACACAATGGAATAGGAATACTTACTCAATAACAAAATGAACAAACTATTGATACACGCAACAACCTGGATGAGTCTCAAAGGCATCATGCTGAGGGAAAGAATCCAGTCTCAGAAGGTTATACACTATATGATTATATTATTTTCAAAAAGACAAAAAAAAAACTAGCTATGGAGAAAGGGAGGTGACTGCCAGGATTTGGGGTGGGGAAGGGTGTGTCTGTCAGAAGACACTGGGAGGGAGCTTGTGGGGTGTCAAACTCTCCTGTATCTTCATTATGGTGGTCGTCAAATAAATCTATCTATATACGTTTTAAAAATTCATAGAATTTTACACCCCGCCCCCAAAAGTCAATTTTCTGTATGATTATTTAAAAAAATATTAAAGAAATAAACCCAAACTATAACAATCCAACAATGAATTGAAACAGACCACATAGGCTGACACAGATTTCTGCTTGGTGGTTTGGGAATTCCCAGTCCTAGGGGACATGCCATAAACATAGCTCGGGGAGGAGACTCAGTCATTTTTTAAAATTTGTGCCCTAGCAACCCCTCGAGATCTTTCTAAGAGTGGAAGGAGTTCCAGCAGGGGTTCTGGAGACTTAGACCCAAGTTTTTGCTTCTCTCTGCCAAAGCTGGCTTACATTACACAAGCTGTACAGTCCTCATTTCAGCCTCTTGCTGTAGGTGCAGAGTTCAGGGTGACCAACCAACCTGGCTTGCCCAGGACTGTGGGAGCTTCAGGGACCTGGGATCTCCAGGGTTAAAACTGGAAAAGTCCCAGAGAAACTGGGACAAGTTGGTAACCCTAACATGACTTGGGAAATCACAAAACCTATCTGAGCCTCAGTTTTCTCATATTCAAACCAGAAAGAATGCTGCCCTTGACTGCTTCACCAGGTTACCATGAGATGCAAACTTTAAAGTGTCAATTCCATATAAATGTGAGTGGGTGGTATTTTAACGTTGAAAACTGGGATTTAGGGAGTCTTCAAATGTACAATAACTCGTCAGAGGAAACCATGCGGTTGGAGTGTTACATCTGATCGCAAGCATTGTTGACGTTGCGGTTTCAATTTGCAACTAGAAGAACACATGTACCCAAGAACATAACTTTTGTTTCTGGCAACCTGTTTCCTGGAAATTTGTTGCCTGGATCCCACGACAGGCTATGGCAGTGATTCCCAACCTTGGCTGTACACGCACTAGAATTGCCTGGGGATCTTTTAAGATGCTGGTGCTGGGCCCTACTCCTAGATTTAAATTAATGGGTCTAGGGATCTGGCTAGGCTTCGTGAGTTTTAAAATCTCTCCAGGTAATTCTAATGTGCAACCAGGGGTCTCTTAATACATCAGGGCTGGGCATCACACCAATGGGCACCTTGGAGGTTTGTTCTTACTTAACCAGATAGATCAAATAGTACTCACAGTCTAGTGAGCTCACTCCGCAAGAGAAGAGTCTGAGATATGCTTCCAAGAGAGCTGACTTCTGATCTCAACAGGACAAGAACTCACATCTACAAAGAATGACCAACAGCGATACCAATCACTCAGGGAACTTAATACTATAATTACTGCTGTTTTTCTTATTTAAAGGAGGAAGTTCTAGATTAGGGGGTTATATTAGTTTGCTAGGGCTGTGGAAACAAAGTACCACAAACTGAGTGGCTTAAATAATAAATTTATTGTCACAGAGTCCTGGAGGCCAGAGCCAAGAGATCGAGACATTGGCTGGGCCATGCTCCATCTGAAGGCACTGGAGAAGGTTCTGTCCCTGACCTCTATCCTATCTTCAGGTAGTTCCTTGGCTTATGGCAACATAACTCCTGTCTTTGCATGGTCTTCTCCCTGTGTATCCTTCTCCAAATTTCCCCTTTTTATAAGGACACTACTGATATTGGATTAAGGCCCACCCTAATGACTTTGTTTTAACTTGATTACCTTTGCAAAGAACCTGTCTCCCAATAAGGTCACATTCTGAGGTACTGGACATTAGGATTCCATATACACATGTTGAAGGGGAACACAATTCGACCCACAGAATCAGAGAAGTTACAATTTCTATGGAGACAGTGCTGTGTATCTTATTATGAGCATTCAGATAAACTATAAAACTCCACGATGAAACGTGGGAGAAAGGGGCCCGAGCCAGTCTGTCTCTGGAAGGAAGGCAATACCTCGTCAGCAAAGGAAAACCACGTGAGGAGGCTAGCCCACTGGTTATCTTTTGCTGGTAAAGCAATAATCTTCACTGAATGTTATAAGAGATGAGATTTTCAAAAAATCATCTTTAGGCAAAATAAGATTTTTTTGAAGGAGTTAGCAACTTCTCTCTTAATAGGAATAACTAAGCACAGCCTTGGACAGCTATGGCTCAGGACGCTCTCAGAAGGGTACTTTCATCTGAAAGACAGGTGGACTGGAGGAACTTACAAGTTCATGTTGACTCTAAGATTTTGTGCTCCTGCAAAAACATTATTCAGAGGCTCACCTAATATTTTCAGGGGCAAAGTCTGTACTGAGTGCTGTTTCCAAAGGAAGAATATTTCAGACCTGGCTCTAGATGCAAAGAGTTAATGTGAAAAACCCAACGATATACTAACTCTGCTACAATCTACTGCTATTTTTACTGCACAAAAGTTTTCGATGGAGAGAAAACAGGTCCTGGATCTTTGATGATGACAAGATATAGATGGCAAACTTGGGTGCCCTGCAGGATGGTTCACTTAATGATACTGCCCAGGAATATTTAAATTGACATCTATAATAGCAGTAAAGGCCTCAACCATCTGCCATCAACCTGGTCCTCCCAGGGAATGAAAAAGGAAATATTACATCTGTGACAACTGTAGCATTTCTGGCAAGAAAAAAAAAATCTTGAATAAGAAGCAAATGCAGTGAGTCTGACCACACAAGTGGAGGCACATATATTAAATGCAAATCTTTTTGTTTGTTTGTTTCACAGTAATCAATTTAATTATTGAAAATAAAAAGTTCAGGACTCATCCATAAACACAGGGCAATTATTTATCCTTCCATCCCCTATAGTATGAATTTTATTCAATTGCGTACAGTTCTAAAGCAAAATTCTAAAAAATATAAAGGAAAACATTTTTTAAAAATAAAATATATGCTCACTGTAGAAAAATTTTAAAATGCAGAAAAATATAATGGAGACAATAATATATATCACTAATAATATCATCTAATATTCTTCAGGTCTTTTATGGTATTTATATCTAAAACACTGTTTACAGTTTTTTTAATTTCCAATAAATGTTATATTGTGATACGTTCCTAGGGTCATTAAATACAATTAAACACTTTTCATCATGTTAGATATATTTCATTTAGACATTACCCTGGTTTGAGGAATGTAAGTATTTATTTCTATTTTAAATGATGCTTCAGAAAATCTTTCAATACATTTTTTAAAATCTACAATCATGACCATTTGTGGGGGTAATTTTATAGCAATAGAACTATAGAATCAAGAAGTTTGAATATTTTTAAGGTTCTTAATAGATATTCCAAGATTTTTTTCTGGAAAGTTTGTAGTGATTTGTAGATTCCCTAAGAATACTTGAGAATATCTCTATGTTACGTACCTTAGCACAGAGTATTATTTTGTTTTAAAAAGACTTTGTTTTATCACATCTTAAGTAATTAATAATCCTAGAGAAGGTTCATACCACAGGTGAAAAGGTTTGTTTCCAATTTCTGTGAAACTGGCAAGAACAAGGCACTGGAATGGATTATAGAGGGAGTTTGGATTGTCCACAGCTTTAAAGATTTACTTCACAAGTAAATAAGACAGAGTTATTTGTCTTGGATAGCTTACACATTCAACACCCTAAATGTGGAGGGATGAATCACTTGATCTCTTCCAAGTATTTTCGTTAGGAGTTTTAGAAAGAGGTTTTAAAATCATTTTGATTTAATTAAATAATTTTTCATAAAGGCCATTCCGTTTTCATTTGTTACGGCATTTCATTTCTAACTTAATTTTGAGGATGCTATGGGATAAACCAGGTACAAAGACATTTGATCCTCAATACCATATTTTGTCAATTTTAAAACGCGTCCTTTTCACATTTAAACGTCTCTGAATGGGAATGTGTAGCAGACACTGTCAGTGCTCTTGGACCCCTCCATCGCTCTCATGAACATCTGCCCTATGTATTTTCAGTCCCTGCATTTCTTTGCCGGAGGGCTGCAAGAACCCACTTTGCCTACACAGAGCTAAAAGGACCTGGAAATATCTGTCTGCTCCCAAGCCTCCCGTGCTTAACCAAGGACGATGATGCAGAGGTGTAAATACTACAGCCCCTGACCTCTGACTTGGACAGCTGAGTAGCTAGCACTTGCACTGTCTCCAGAGCTTCCCCGACGCCCTCCCCTGCCCCCCCAACCCCCATGGGGTTTTGCTCGGCATCATACCCTCATCAGTTTTTCCCCTCTCCTCTTTGTGTTGGTCCTATTTCTTTATTTCCCTACTGTTTTTTTTTTCTTTAATTCACACAAATACTCATCTCAGGGGAACTAAACATATTACAAGATGCATCTTAGAATCAATGGCTTGCAGTTGCTGTTGACTGGGCGACCATAATGATACAGTTGTCTTTGTTCATGCATGAACTGGGTTGTTTTTCCTGTTGCATGAATGGACTACTCAAATTTTCAGTGAGTAAAGTATGTAAGACTATTTGAGAAAGGAACATGAATCCTGATTGTTGTCTAAAATTCTTTCATTAAATTCTTTTGAAAAGATAAAAAAAAAATGCTGGCATCAAAATCGATGTCAAAGACTTGAGGGGGAAAAAATCCCAGAGACAGTAGTGGAGCGCTCCTTTAAGAAATGCTTCATTTTGATGGCAGAAGGAAAGCTACTGTGAAAAATGTTGATGGCAACTGATTCAAAATAGAGATTCAGAAAAGTTCCATTCTAAATATATAGAAGTTTTAGGAATATCACAATTTATTTGAATTTCATTTTTCTTTATATAAACACCTGATAAAAATATACGTACGAAAAGCTCTTAGATTTACTTAAAGGGCCATAAGACAAAAATTCAAATTACTATGTCATATTTTAAATGCCTTTTTCGAATTTAGAGATACATAAAATAATGGTAAGTCCTATAATTGATGGAGTCTTAAATTTGGTGAAACACTAATCAGGAATATGGTATTCAAAGAGACAGAAGGAATGTAATCAAGGAACAATCTTAGCAATATCAGGAAAACTGAGATATGTGCATAGACTTCTCACTTTCTATGATTCATAGTAGGGGTTCCACTGGTGAGTAAGAAATCACCAGTTTGGTCATAGTTCTGAAATTTTGTAGACTTTAGTCTATTAAATGTTATTCCTCCAAAATGTACATGTCTGTGTGTATGTGATATATAGATATGTGCGTGTGTGTGTGTATTATATGCACACAGACGTATACACACTTTGGAAGAATATGAAACCCCATTTCTTTCAGATTTTTCTTATAGTAAGCACTTTTACCAGTCAGAGAAGTGCTCCATGCATTTAATTTGGTGCAAGCTTTTAAATTTCTTTTTGTGGTGATCACAAAACTTTTTATTTAACTCATGTGATCACCATGCAAAAATAAAAAACTGCATTAGATTAAATGCATGGATTATTTCCCTGAATGATAAAACTACTCACTATATAGAGATAGGATCTACCCACAAACACCTTTTCATAATCCATTCCAGAGAAATACCTGACCTGAACTGTCTATATAGCAAGGTAATTTTATTATCCACCCGTTTGTTTTGTCTTCCTGTTTTTCCTTTTTATATTTTGCTGATGAAAGATGAATTTCTCCATTGTGAAACAGCAATAGTCAAGTAATTCCAGTGGGCTTAGTTATAGATGAGATAATTTCTGCACTTTCGGAGTACTGTGGCAATACACAGCTCCCTTGTGCCAAACGAATTCTTCAGCAACATGATGAATTAATCTATAAGAACAGAAGTTTGAACGCTGTTGCCTTGAAATGCACTAGCCTTGTATTTTGCTTTTAGTTTTATCTACCCTTCCATACCAAAATTATTCTATTTTTTTAAAACCTTGGGCAAATCAACAGTGTCTGAGTATGTGCTTTACCACAGCCCACTGCTATCACAGTTTTATGGCCAAACTTATGTAGCATACATTCCTTCTTCAGCAAAATTCATTCTACTGTTCCAGTGTTAGTAGAACTAGTTAATGTAGACATGCTTAAACTCTCATCCCATTTTCTTTTTCATTCACTTTTTTCAACCTGCCAGAAAGCAGGAAAGAGCTAAAAGAGTTTTTGGAAACAATGAACCACTTTTTAATTTATTCTGAAAACATTTATTGAATATTACTATGCCGTGTCTTATGCAAGAAATGAAAAACAATATATAGACTCTGACTTATAGGGGGCTCAAAGTCTAACAGGAGAGAGACATCTCCCTTTCCTGGCCAAATTAAATGCAAATATAATGTGAGAGAGGCTTTATTAAGAGGAGTGCAGGGATAGAGGCTGAGGTAGGACTTTAGAGTGTGGCTCCTCCCAGTTAACCATCTCACCCTCCAGAGTTCTGGATAAAAACACCCCAATGCAACAGTACAAGTAAGAAACTAGACTATCTGAGCCAGTTGCCTATCTTCCCATTTCCCTTCCAGCTCCACCTGATTTACTCGCTTACCTACTGATGAGTGGGACAGACACAGTGGGGGAGACTAGCAGTTGGCTTTAACCAGATTTTTGTTACCACATGAAGAGAGAACACACAAAAGAGTAAATGGAACCAGATTTCAAGCCTTTAAGACTCAATAATCCAGCTCACTAGACAAAAATAAATTAGCAAATATATGTAGTAACCTAGTGCATTTCTGGATAAACAGGTCAGCAGCACCTTTTGGGATGGAAGTTCTTGCTCCACCACTCCAGAGTTGGGAAGAGGGGCTGGGCATGTAGGAAAAAATGCAGAGGTGGCATCTTAGAGAGCCAGTGCTGGGCATGGGGAAGAGAGCGTGTCAGGATCTTACAGAAGCGTTGAATCAAGAATGATATCTTTCTTGAAGGATGAGAAGAAATCAGATGATGTAATGAAGCAAAGAAGTTCCCAAGGAGAGAACAAACAGTCTGTCTGGATGATTGCTGGGGATGAAAAATGAGGCTGGAGAGAAAGCAGAAGGGGTCAGATAATGGCAAGTGCTAGAGAACTACTGAAAAGTAGCAAGAAGGCAACAGAATCAAAATTTTTTAGAAAGATAATTCCGATGGAAAGATGGTGGATAGACTGATGAAGATGGGGCGGTAGAGAGGGAGGAAGTTATATTGCCTACAGCGCAATTATCCAGAACATAAATGAGAAAAATACGAAAAACAAATGGGTGGTGTTTGCATGGAACAGAGAAAAGGGAATGTATTTAAGAAATGCTCTAGAAACAGAACATGTCTTGTTCTTCATCTCAAAATGCCGAACATGTAAGTCACTGAGAGCGCACAGGCCAGCAGTGTTAGTCTAAAGCAGCTCCCTCCGTGAGGAAGGAAACATCAGGAGTAGGGAATAAATGATCCAGACCAACACTAACCTTGGCCAGCCTGCAGTTCCCTTCACTATTTGCAGCCACTGCTGAACTCTGGGATGCTCATCTAATACAAAGTCACCCTGGGTTTGGAAGGTCTGAGGCCACTGTCCAAACAGGGTTTCAATGAGAAGACATGGGGATCCAATGGAAAAAAATGCTCACTCGAGACCAAAGGGTCTTCCTGCTACTCCCACAGTTCTTTTGGGCTCATGGAAATCGACCCAATTTCTAATTTGCACATTGGGCTGGGGGATCACTGAAGCTGTCCAAGGCCCATCTCCCTAGATAATAACATATAATCACTTCCATCCTAGGGGACAATGAAGAATGTGTCTCTACTGCTCTCAGAAGTAACAAATACAACTGGGGTTTTGCTGCTGCCAGGAAGTTGGCTCCAGGAGGTGTGGCCCACGCCCCTCTCTCTGAACCCCATCAACATTTTTGTCTCTCTTCCTTTCCAGCCAGGGGAATTATTTTCCAGACAGGGAGTAGGAAAGCCTTGCTCTTCCTCATTATGTGGGCTCTTAAATCTGTGACCTAAATCATAAATTCTTTCCAGTTCCCTAAGAAGCCAGATTTTTGAAACTCAAAGAGGATGTGTCCCTCTGCTTTCTGCTGTCACACCTCTTTTCTTGAGGCAATGAACATTTAATGGCCTAGAAGTTTAAATATGGGATAAAAGGGGGAGAAAGAAATAAATGGAAAAAAATTTGGTTGATTTATGTTAGAAGTCTTTTGTGTAAAATATAATGACATTGGGGCTAGGATGACAAAGTCTTTGGCATCGTTTCCCTGGTACTTAGCAAAGTGCCGGGCATCTAGTAGCACTTGGTAAGTGTTTAAATGAATAAACGAATACAAAGGCATGAGAGTTAAGCTGGGAACTAAGTCTTAGCTATGGACAGAACATTACGCCTTCAATTGGGCAAGTATGCATTGAACACCTACTATGTGACGGGCACTGTGCTAGGTCCTGAAGACACAATAGTGAACAAGACCGAGAAATCCCTGCCTCCATGAAGTTTACTCCTATTATCACTCCTATTATTAATTAAAATAATAAACAAAATATTATTACAAATTGATAAATAATGCAAAAGAAATAAACAGGGTGGTGATAAAAAGGAATTTGGTGGTGGGGAAATCAGAATGGGGGGGTCCAAGCTATTAATATGACTGCACTTTCCCTCAGATGCCCCACCCCAAGAATAAAACTCAAATAAAAAAGTTAACCAAAGTAGTCAACTGTAAAAAAGTCAAGTGAAGAAGGCAAATGCAGAATTGCATTTAATATTTACATAATCATCATGCAGGCACAATGAAACTATATGTGAATAGTTGTGGTTAAAACATCTTGTAGGTATTTTATTTCTAAAGTTAAGCTTCATAGGCGTATTCTGTTTAAAGTTTTCATCTTCTCAAAAGATATACGCAGTAGAGCATGTCAGTTTTAGCAGAGTTTTAAAGTTAGCTCAGTTCTTTCTGTTCTATAAATTGTAAAATTCAGGTCTGTTGACTCCTGAAAAAATTACATTGCACGTAGCAGAGAAAATAAAAATGTCCTGTTTCCCCTAAAGAATAATATTTTCTAATTTTGAAAACATTTTATGAAAGTATCATTTGACTATATTTTTACAGCTGCTTTGCATTTATTATTGGAGAGGTCCTTCATACAGTATGTTTCTTTTGATTTCTAGTCGAGGGATGTTAATATTATTTGGGAATTATTTAAATTTCAGAGAGTGATAAAGGCCTCTCTTCAAGGGGTTCTTACTAAGCAAGCCCATAACTTCTTACTCCTTTCAGGAAAAAAAAAAAAGATTTTTTGCAAGAAAAAAAAGAAAAAAGAAAGAAAAGAAAAAGTTTTAGATTATATCTTCTTGATTTGGTAACCAGTACCACTTAGCGGTCACTTCAAGGCCTTGCATCTTGTCTAGCTGGCATTTAAGCAGGTGCTCAGGAAATGGTTACTGAGTTGAACTGATTTGGGAAGAGGGAGGGGATTACTATCCTCCTTATACAGATGAGGAAACGGAGGCTCAAAAAACTTGTAGGTCAGTTTGCATTGTGCCTTGCACTTTTCCAAGGGCTCTCACTAGAAGTTGGTCCTCATCACCGTTATGATATAGTAGGAAAGGTCAATATTTTCAGGTAAAAAGCTGAGAGCACCAATGTGTTTGACAGACAGTGAATTCGTCACTGCCAGACTCCTCTCTACACAGTGAGTCAGTCTCTGCTGCTGCAGGACAATTAACTGAAACCTAATAATGAAAAAGTTCAGGTCCTTAGGCAACGAGGAAAAGAGGTTACTTTTCTGAAGACAAAAACAATTGGAAACGTTATTGGCAGTCTTAGGACCAAAACAAGTCCTGTAACATAGAGAAAAGAGGCTGTTATATGCTATTGGTGGTAATGTAAATTGGTTCTATTTTTATGGAGGAAAATTTATGAATACCTACCAAAATTAGAATGATTATATCTTTGACATAGCAATTTACCGTTATGAATGTATTCCCACTGTAGACATGTTGGCACAAGACAGGTATATGAGGAAAAGGATTTCATGAATATAAAAATTTAAATGTAAGAATATTCACTGTGACATTGCTAGTAACAGAAGGAAGCTTCGAACAGCCTACGTGTCCATAGATAGACTGCTGGCTATAGAAATTATGAGTTATTTGGGTAGTATTTTATGCAGACATTTGAAATAAAACATTAACTTATGTATTCACATAAAAAAATAATGACCACGGTATATTAAGTCAAAAGAAAGCTGCTCAATAGTATGACTTTCTTAAAGAGAAAATTCTCATCAAATATTAGTGATAGCTATCTCTGGAAACTGAGATGGGCTATTTTTTTTTCTTTTTTTCTTTTTTTCTCTTTTTAACTTTTTTCAATTCTATACTACTTGATTTTTAAATAGAAATAGATGTTTTTAAAGTTCAAAAACTTAAGAGGAGCTCCTCGATTCTGGCCACCTGAGGAGCTTTCTACTTTTTACCAACAATAAACAGAACCCAGGAAGTGGCAAGCTAATTGGCTGACTTCACCAAAGCCTAACACAGTGCTTGCTTGTCACACTGTTGGTGCTCAGGAAATATTCTGAGAATTAATAAAGATGGTTAAACTTGGCTGCTCTTTAGTATAAGATGGAAGGACATTAGAACACTGAGAACATTGTTCTAACCCTAAAATTAGAGTCAGTAGGTCAAAGGAGAAAAGTTTACAGTAACCACGTTGATAGGGTTGATTTATATTAAAGAAAGACTAGCTACGTAAACGTCGACTCACCAAATAATAATTTGGGGTTTGTTCTGCAATGGAAAAAAATTCTTAATGAGTCCCCACATATATTTCTTTGAGCATCTCTTAGGGCATTTATCCGTTGGTTTAGAGGCCACAGAAGCATAAAGAGGAGGGGATTTCAGAGAGTGCTCAGATGGTTCCAGCCAATTCAGACCCTGAACATCCTCAGCAACATTCCTATAGCAATGAGTTCAGATTGACTGGATGCCCCCTGGAACAGGGATTACACTTTCTCCTGGGAAATTCTTTCCTGAGCACTAACTACCAGAAAGTTCCTTATTTCACTGCAGTGGAACCTGCCTCTTTGTAAAATTAACCCACAGATCCCAGCTCCGCCCTTAGAATCACACACAATGAAATCTAAGCTCTGCACAGAACTGGCTCTGTGGGACCTGCCTTAAATCCAGCTTCTACACGTAGATGCTGTGTGACTGTAAAGCAAAGATTAGCAACTCTCTCTAAACCTGTTTCTCCTTCACAAAATAAGGTAATTATAATTCCTGCCTCATGGGTTGTTTTAAGACGATAATGAAATAACATACGCAAAGTACTAATCATAATGTATGGCACAAAATGCTTAATAAATATTACAGTTTTTATAGGCCTTTTTCATTAGTATTTGACAGAAGCAGAGAGTAAAGTGGCACAAAACAGCAAAGTTAACATGTGAGGTGTCTGTCAGTGAAATGTGTGCCCGAGGACCTTGATCTCAAGTGACTCTAGCATCTCCTCTGTGTTTCTTCACTAGAAACAAATTAGAAAAACACTCCCAGAATGGGGAGGGAAATTTCATACCATTAATTTAGCAACAACGAAAAGTCTGTACTTTCACAATTATACATACGAATTTATAAAAGTAACTTCAGGTGTTTGAGAATCTCACTCACCTCTGGGGATACAAGGAAAGAGCTCCCTCAGGGGCTTCTCTTAAAACTTGTCTTCCTAAAGCTTCCTAATATTCAAAGAGCTGTCAGGGGAAACACAAATCTCCACCTGTTCTGAAACTTTTCTCAGGGATAATGGGTGACTACCAGTCTGATGTGACCTTATGTTATTTAATTCAAGACATAAATTATAAATCCTACATATAGTCAGGAATGTATGGATGAACACAATGTATACATATATTTAAAAAAGATATCTATATTATATGCCATATGAAATTTAATAGACCAGGAGACTTAGGATCTAGGTCTGATCTTGCCCTGGCCACTAACTATCTCACTGTGTAAACACTTAGGACTGATGACTCTCACTCTACATCCTGAGGAGCCCAGGTTTGCACAGCAGTGCTGGGGTTGCTTTCACTGGGCTCCAGGCCTTGTTTCAAGCAGAGCAGCAATATAATATTTTTAAATCTGTTAATATATATTGGGATTCTGCATAAGAAGTCATTCGAAAAACAGAAAATGTTTGCAAATCACTGAATCTGATGATCCCCAAGGTTCCTCAAAGTTCTGTGTTGTTTTCCTACTTGTATTTCAGAGGTGGGGAGAGAAGGAGAGCAAGAGAAGGGAGGGAAAAGGAGAGGAAAGAAGAAGAAGAGAAATACTAGTGATGGCAGGGGGAGAGAAAAGAATAGGCCAGAGTGACAAACAACGGCTTCCCAATGTTACCAGGTGTGGTTTGGGAACAGGTATTCTGATGAATGATTCTTACTTTCTAAGTATATTACCTAAAAAAAAACATTGGATAAGAATAAGTTCCTTTTTATTATTCAGTTGGTACCTAATGCCCAGGACATTTAAAATGATGTTCTTCCCACTCCAACCTCCCATTTCTCAGGCCCAGGTTTTAATCATTAAACTGAGAGAACATCTTTAGCACCCCAAGTCAATGGCTTACGACCACAAGAAACTGTCTAGTCGGTCTAGCAGCATCCTTACTGTAAAATAAAAACAAGCTCAAAAGGATAATTAATGTGAAGGGTGATATCAGCAATAATGAGGTCAGCCTTGGACTCATAGCAGAGTAGTTCAAGGATGTCTCTCCTTCGATAGCAGAGGAGAGTCTGGATGCCCCTCCTCTCATCACCTCTCCTCAACTGCTCCTTCTGGCAAGGGCAACCTAAGCAGGGAGAGTCCCTGAGGGTGAGCCAGCCCTTATACTTCGGGAGAAGGCGAGCTGCCGCAAGAAGCCCGTTGAAACATCACAAAACTGTGCTCTTACCTGGTGAGGGTTTGGGGGTGAAGACGGGGTAGGGTTTATAGGAGAACAGTGGGGTTACGTGGGGGCCATGTTTAACTCAAGGTGCCCCCCTGAGTCTCTGTGGCCACCGGAATGCACAGCTGTGGAGCTCAGCTGCATCAACAAACCATGGTGCCCTGTGTGCTGGGCCGTAACCTCCCTCTGCTGCGACAGCAGGGTGCAGTGGAAAGAGGCCTGGGCGTGGAGTCCGAAGATTTAGGTATGGGTTTCGGCTCCAGGACAAGGCGCCTCATTTCTCTGAACCACTATTTCCCTAACTGAAAAACAAGAATAGAAATTACCCACTGGATGTGCCTCACAGGCGTTATATGGTTTAAATAAAACAGGGTCTGAAAAGCATTATGTAAATTAGAAAGCCCCATAAAAATGCAGACTGTATTCAGTGGCCTGTGAGATAGCTTCTAATTGTGATCTTTAAAAAACACCAACAGCTTTCTTAAATCACTTTCCTATGATACCAGTATAAAAGCTGGTGAATTGTCAAATAAATGAAATGTTTCACTATGCTTATATAATTTTCCAACATAAGTCTTAGTTATAAAAATCATTATATCAGATACACTGCAAAGAATTATATATAAAATGACAAATATCTAATTACATATGAAAAAGTATACATAATACAAAAAACTACTTATATATGATTTCAAAAAAATATGACTAGATTATTCTTAAAGAACTACTATAGTGGCAATTGATCGTAAATAAATGTATACAGTTATATCAAAAAGTTTTACAAAAATAGGCTAAATCCAGAGTCTCCATTTTCACAACTTCAATAAATAGTATGTTTTACTCCTATTTTAGACCATTGAGTCTCAGAGTCATCTGTGTGGACTGAGATGCTAGAAGACCATGGCACTCAACCTCCTACAGAACACTATTAACTCTTCTGGTCAGGAAGTTCTCTGGAGCAATCCTCTTCATTCTCCTCTGAGCAAGACGGGTTCAGTACACTCATCAGGGGATGGATCCAGGATGTAGTCTGTGTTACGTGACTTGAGAAGAACAAGGAACGCAATTACAATCTGGAAGACTGTCCTTCTACCCATCCATGCAAGTATGATCCTAGTGACATTCTCTACCCTACTGCAGTAAGCAACTGGAACCGGATCCAATTATTTCAATAAGTTTTAGAGATGTTTTAAAGTTCAGCAAAAAACATTTTATTTTTTCTTCTCTGGTAAAAAGAAATGCAAGAGAATTCTTCATCTTCGATTCCTCGCTTTTCCTTACCTGACCTCCACTCAGTCAGCAAGTCCTGTGACTGTCTTGCTGTAACATCTCTGGAATCTCCTCCTTCCTCTCCTTTTCCAGTGCTATAGCCTGGGTCACTGAAATTGCTTGTCTCTCTGCCTCTGTTCTAGCTCTTTTCTAATTCAGGCTCCACTCCAGCCAAGAGATCCTTCTAATGATAAATCATATACTGTTGCTCACTTGCTAAAAATTCAGTGCAAACCAATGTTTTCTTGACCAAATACATACCTATAGTAAAATATACCTTGTTTTCTTTTAAACCTGCTTCAACAGTACTTTTTTCTCTGCTACAATCTTCCTCCCTCCCACACTGTTAATCTAGTTAACTCATACTAATTGTAAAGAACCAAATCTTCCTCTAGATTCCTCCAATCTGTGCCCATGGTCTTATCTCTAACTATGTTATATTATAAATACCTATTTATTTTTAGGCTTCTTACTACATATAAAGCTCCTTAAGGGCAGTAACTATTCTGAATTTATGGTACCTAACATGTTCTCAAAACAAATGACTAGACATTTCAGGGAAGAACGCAAACAGAGATAAGGACAAACACGAGATACAGGGCATGCTCAGGTAGTGGTGAAACATCACAAAGCTTGTTTCTCAGACCTAGTACCCAACTTGCAGCCTTCAGAATGATGAATCTGATAAACCCATCACTGTCTGCCTGGCTCCTGAGTTTGGACAGGCAGCTTCTGAAATTAGGATGATTTGTTTCTTCTCCTTGGATACTCTTCCTAGCCCTGATTGATCCCACTGCCCTCACCTATCCTAGCACAGTCTGTCCCAACCCAACCTATTCAAATTCAACCTCAGAAGCAGGATCATATCTTAGAACAAGTCCTTTTGAGGACTAGCACTTATGAGAATCAAATAGGTTGAGAATCTGAATGAAAGTATCCCCTACACTACAGGGTAACATTTTTCAAAGTGTGTACCAAGGGTTTTAAATAAGTGTTATGTGAAGGGGGAATTCTATGGTCAAATAAGTCTGAGATACACTAGGTTTAACATAGTGAAGTAGGTTTCTTTACTGTAGGATTTCCCACAGCCTTAAATATACCACTGTGTTCTATGACTCTCCAAGAGTATGTGATATTTTCAAACTAACATGCCCCTATCAGCACTCACATAAGGCTAGTGTTCTGCAGAGCACAATTTGGGAATTATCACAAAATTGCACTTGCTTTATTGGCTGTTGATGACAATAACTGAAAATGCTGGACTTAGTACAAATGGTTGCTTTCACTGTCATTACTGGATTTGGTTGGTTTCCAATCCTATACTCTTAAATTCTAACCATATTCCCTTATACAAATTGTTCCACTTCTCTGTTTAAGTATTAAAAATGCATATTTCTATGGAAGAAGATCACTGATAGTTTCACGATTAGGTGAGAGTCAAGGTGAAGGTGGTAAGGCCCGGACTTCAGACATCTTCATAGTTTCAGAACCACAGAGTGCAGTTAAGCGGTACAAAGAATCATTATTCTCTTGACAGTAATCCATGTTACTATTATCTCTAAAACGATTTAATGGAATTTCTAATTATGGAGGCTAAACCTACTAAAGCATTTGTCTCTGCACAGGTTAACTTCATTTCAAGGCCTTTATAAAGCTGGAAAGCTGCCTAAATTGAAAGTGGTTTTAAATAAATAATAATGAGCATAATATAAGTGGGCTAAAATGCTACTGCAAGGTGAAATGAGGACAGATTATTTTGTACAAAATACATGTTTAAAACTAAAAAGGTAAAAGCCTGATGAGACAGTTTTTCTAATTTTAAAATTTTGGTATATATACTTTAATGTTTATCAGCACATTTACAATGTTATTCCAAAAGAGATTTAAATTATTACAAATACTCTCTCCTCTAAATTGTTCCCTAATTGGGGAGGGTGGAAAAGAAGAAAAACAAGAATAATTACCTGAAGGATAAGTTCAGGTGCATGATTTCCTCTTTGACTTAAAAAAATAATATTCTCATGCTTAAAATTGCCCATATGTGAATATTCCATTAAACTGATCATTTAAAATAATCAAAAGCAAAATGTCTAAGCAATATATGTAGTTATAGATTCTGAACAATGAATATTAGAAAGTTCCACCAGAAAGTCATCCTTGCCAGCAACCTCCATTAAGCACTTTTAAGCAATAAATAATATCTGATCTTACTTCAAATACAAATATAATACCATAAGTTAATTAATTTATGTTCACAATACGCTTTTCTGTACATTTTTTTAAAAAATCCTAAATACCAAAAATGCAATGACAACAGCTACTGACTAGAAAAAATAAAACTTAAGCAACAGGGGATAGTGTTCTATAATTCAAGTACACAGTAAACTTCTGTTCTTTTGGAAAAACATCCAGAGCCAATGCTTCTAAAACTCAGTGATGCATGTAAAGTGCTGGCAATGAGTATATATTCAATAAATGATCATGGCTACTAGCTTTATTGATAATTAGGGCTTTCTGATTTTTGAAAGAGAAACTTGGAATTGTTCTTATGATGCTAGAACAGGGCATTTGTGTGTATACCGTTCGATTTTACATGATAGTGAGCACTGTAACGGAAGAGCTTTGACATAATCAGTATGATGAGATAATCCCAGATTTACTGAGTTGGAGAACATTCTAGTATTAGAAATATTTCCTCTCTGATTTGTGTACTTGGTAATTCAACTAAGAAAGAGAATAAATCAGCCTTGTTGACTCTGTTTAATTAATAAAGACCTCATGGTTCATAAAGTGAGATGATGCTACTTAGCATGAAAAATTTAAAGGTCTTGAAAATAAATGAGGCTGACTATGAAACATAAAAATCTTCCATTTTTGAACATACAGTACCTCTGGCAAATGTTCCTGCAGAGACTGCATCTGACCTGACTTGGGGAATAATCAACAGCAGTTGAGACTTGAATATCTAAATATTTAGATATCTGAATATCTAAAAAGCATAATACTACTCGCCTCTGAATAACTGCCAAATCTGTTATTGGAAAACATTAATATTTGATTTGGAAAGATGACAGTGTTGAGTTTTTTTTCTTTTATAATAGTAAACTGAAAGACACATTTTAAAGCTTTTTAAATAAAAAACCTAAGATAACATGTTTTATTTTATTGGCAAAAAAAAGTAAGTGAATTATTTAAATTTTATTATAATTACTCTTCTTCTGTTTCTTACCTCCTAGCATGCAAAATGCTTTCTTTCAAAATAAAAATATGGGCTAGCAGGTTAAGAGAAAAGTGGCTTAAAGATAAAAAAAGTGTTCCAGTTTTGTAAAAATTCATTCTTATAACCATCTGTGATGATGAAAGAGGTCTTTTTGTTAATCTTTCATTGTAGATAGCACTATTTATATAGTATTGTAAATTTAGCAAGGTTCCAAGTATTATTTGATCGTGTTTAAGATAATGCTGTAGAATAATGAGCCAAAGTAATTAACTGCTGATGTTCTTTTTTTCGGGGGGGGGGGGAGGTTGGACATGTAATCTTATGTATATAACATTCATATGAACCAGAAAACAAAAACAAATAAGAAAATATATGTTAATTCAGTCTGTTTCTGACACTAGTAACTTGAAAACACTGGAAAATTTTACAATTGTCCTTAACCTACAAGTAGTAATGACAATAAAAGATTTATACTTAAAAAAAAAATCCGAATGAAAATAAATTAGAAGGTAAGAACAAAAAGTGAATCATGTCAATAAAATTATAAAAAGTCACCAAGCCATGAGGCAGCATGTAATCTCCTCAGGTACTGGTTATGGGAATGACTACAGATTAGTAATACAAAGTATCCGTTTAAGAGAAAATTATAGGCAGTTTGTTCCCACTGATATACAAAGCGTCCCCCTTCTTACATAATTTTGGAATATACTCCTAAAGTCAAAATAAATATTTCTAATAACACTTTGAGCATTTTGTACTAAGGCATTTGGAAATCAAGTGAGGCTTGATCGAATATTAGCAGAACCCCACAAAAATTCTTTACAGTTTTGAAAACAAATTTTATTTTTATTATAAATTTATGGTACTTACTATAAAAAACACATGAGATATCTTTTGCAATTTTAAAAATCCAATTCGTCATGCACTGCTTAATGATGGGGATGATATGAGAAAGGCACTGTTAGGTGATTTTGTTATTGTGTGAACATCATAGAGTGCACTTACACACACCTAGATGAAATAGCCTACTACTCATCTTGGCTTATGATATAGTCTTTCATTCCTAGGCTACACGCCTATACAGCATGCTACCATACAGAACAACAAGAGATCAAATCAAGCACAAGAGAACATGATGCAATCAAGAGACATGGTAAATGTGAGACGTATGAGCCTGCTGCGAAGTAACAACATGCAGGGTTTTAGAGCAAACCTTTTTTTAAAATATATATATAAACGGAAAGAGTAAACACTAACATAATGACAAAAAGCATAGGGTAGTAAATACATAAACAAATTACATATTTTTATACCAGCATCACCGGAAACACAGGAGTAATATGTTATGCTACAACATTACAGTGGCTACGACATCACTAGGTGATAGGAATTTTTCAGCTCCATTATAATCTTATAGCACCACCATCATATCCGTGGTTCATCACTGACCAAAATGTCATTATGTGGGGCATGGCTATAATAAAAACATCTTTAGATCTCAGATATCAAATTATAGTATAATACTCTAAAGCTATAGTAAAATACTTCTTATTCATAATAATATAAAAATTGCTATGAAACTAATATAAAATAATATTTAATGTTAACTGCAATTAAAAATAAAATTTTAAAAAATGCTATGTCATTAGACTTGCAAAACTAGAACATTGAAAATTCCTGAAAAAATTTTTGAAAAAATTAATTATATTTTTTCAAAGAACATTCAGAGGCTTAGATTGCTGGCAATTTTGTATAGAACCAAAATATCCCAGGTTCAAAGCTGATGCAATTAATTTTTCAACAAAAGAAATTCTCCTATAGTCACAGTTTATAGCTCTGGGTAACTTAAAAAGTTGATGCTACTTTTGATCATGACAGCATAAAAAAATACAGAACTCAGAGAACATGTCCTACTGACACTGGTATCTATACACTGTACTATTAGATACTAATAAACAATTACATAGAATTTTGTAGTTGGTATAATGTAATCATACCATAGAGCTGTAGGCAACTGCCCAGGCAGAGACTACATTTCCCAGCTCCCACTAAACTACATCCTTATGTGACCACGTGACAAGTTCCCACTGATGGAAGGTGAGATAATTGATGTTTGTGTCTTGTGGGCCAAGGCTATTTAAGAAGCTAGAGTGCCTTTTCTACTCTTAGTCCTCATCCACTAACTGAATAAAGAGGACACTAAGGCACTAGGGAATGGCAGAACCATGAGCTAGAAGGTGCTGAGGTCTCAAAATCACCACTCCAAGGAAAAATAAGCCATCCATCAAACAGGAATTCCTGCATTGACTGGTGGGCATTAAAACACTGAAAGGCGGCCATTTGCCACAGCAGATAGTGCCACTCCAAATCACTCTCAAGAAAGAAGAGAGTAACTCAAGAAGAAGCCGAGACTACTACTTTCCCAGGAAATACATGTACAACTTTCACAAACCAAAGAGGTTGTTCTTTCTAAAATACAGAATACAGGCAATAAATATATATTTTTACGTTACTTTAAATATATGTCAATAATCGAAACACTGTCAGAATGTAGATTAATGAAGCTAAATTTAATTAGAATCAAGTTTGGCACGATCACTGCCAAAGTTTCTACATTAAATTCCCACTTTTGAGTAGAAGTGCATGAAATACAAAAACTGCTTTAATTTTTAATGTTATTACAAAAATAGTAAGAATTATAATACAAGTTACATGGCTTACTAAATTTACCCAATAAAATGAGTTTAATAAACATCTGATTAAATGTATTTTTCTTAATTACTCATATTTGAAATCTTAAAAAGAACCAAAATTATTTGAAACATAAAATTTCAACTAATTTTATAATTATCCTAATATTATTTTTCTACCAAAGTTAAACTAACTACACTGCAGATATAAAAATATAAATATGCATATTATAATAGAGAATTGAATATCCTAAAAATCACAAAGCAGGAAGGGACTCTGAGGGTTTCTTTATGAGGTATTTTATCAGTAATATTGACTCCATAATGGATAAGTGCAAAAGCCACTTGACAGTGAGTGTTCTTACATAGAAACCTTCAATTACAATAAAAACTTATGGGATGAAAACCAAACATGCCACCGACTTTTACAGGTCTCCCATGAATTTTATATACCGATTGTTTCCAATGGTGCCACCTTGGACTCCTGAATAAATGGACTTAACTGTCTTTTAGAACTTCAGCATATTTTAAAGAAGGAAGAGAGTTATACTTACAGTCCTCATTTGATATATAAGGAAATTAATACTTAGAGAGATAAAATAGCTCACTCCAGGTCATAAAACTAGTAAGTATTAGGGCCAGGGTCTGGATTCAAATCTGACCTCTGAGAATTTAACCATTATGTTACACTCTTCTCAGAGGCTCTGTTGGTTTCAACAACAATGGTATGGAGGAACTGGGATCGATTAATGACCACCTGAAAAGGGGTCTTTAACTTTACAAGATGAAATAAAGTCATGTTGACTGATTAATTCAATGATCAGATTATATATCTACAGCATCTTTAAAGCACTTGCCACAAAATTCATAAAAATTTGATCACATATGAATAAAAAGTACTTGTGTGAAGTCTGCTTCCTCAGCAGCCTTCTACTATTCACATAAGGTGGCAATGAATTCTTATTATGTTTAGCTTTGCCCACTAGGCTGTTAGCTTCTGGAATGCAGGGAAATGTCCTACTCATCTTTATAGCCCCAATGTCAGGTTCACAAAAAGTGGGGGTCAATAAATGTTTGATGCATGGAACCATTAGACGTTCCACTAATATATTACTATTGCTATACTATTGAGTATAAAATGCTCAAAAGTGGTAACTTTGTAATCTATAATAATTTAATTATTTATAATTGATGATCAGTAAATGATTCAGATATATGCGTATACAAATTCAATTTTATCAGAAAAAAAGTTTGGTTTATTCAACTAGTCTAAATAAGTCACCAAATAACCAAGACTACTAGCCCTCTCCACCAATATCCTCATATCCAAGTAACTTGAAAAGGTCTAGTCATACATTTGATAGTAGGTAACAATTGAATCATTTTGATAATTCAAACAATTTTGACTAGAGTTTACTTGCTAAACAGTTACTCAAATCCCAGGCTTTAAGTTATAATTATTTACATCAAATAAAAGTGTAAACTCAGAAAGGTGAATTTCCAAAGCACTTTACACAGTCCCAGAAGATTTGCTTCTATTACCCCAATGAAATACTAAAAAACATGCTTCACGCCTCAGTTACACCTGTCATTGGTTAAGTGGGAGAAGAAAAGAGTTTGATGATGGCTGTCTAGATCTGGATGTTTTATTCATTTCAGTGGGCTTTGCCATTCTGAACAACCTCAGCCAGCTGGCTGGCCTTGCCTTTAGATGACAGTTGCTCACATAGCGCTTCATATTGCTACATCCCTTCCTAGATATTTATAGAAAATCCAGAGCAAGCTGTCTCAGGCTCCCGAGCAATGCAACCTCTCTGCTCCTTACAGGGCTTCTGACAAACTGGAAAGTGGCATAAGTGTAGGTTTCGGCTACTGGTTCTATTTGCAGCTGTGCAAATGTTGTCATTTAAAACTCCTTCATTGGCAAATAGCAATAGTATAAAACAAAGAAGGGAGGGAGAATGAACATCTGTTAATCATTCATCATGTGCCAGGTATTTTGCCAGGGTTTTATACTCCTTATTTTATTTAATTCTCAAAATAATCCTGAGAGATACAAGTCACTATCCTTGCTTTTGGATGAGAAAGGGAAATACAGACAACTGAAATAACATCAATTAAACCACGGTCACACTCAAAAGTGGTGGTGCAAACATTAGAATCCAGGTCTGTCTGATACTAAAAGCCCATATAGTTTTTTTTCTCACCAACTCCTTCTCTAAATTGGCAATGACAGTATTCGTTCATTTGATAAATATTTATTCCCTACATATCAGGCACTGTACTAGTAACTGGATATGCTAACTCAGTTATCACATAGATGGTTATATACAAACTAGTGATTTCAATACCTTACGATTTATTCAGAGTTTAAAACATGTTGAGGGTTAAAATATTAAAAAGCTCAATATTTCCTCCTTTAAGTTCTTTTTTGGTTTCTTCATTATAGTCTTGTTAAGAATGAAATGCTCAGGATTCTCATACCTGCAAAAGATAGTGAGGTGCCTACACACATTCTCCTTATCTGGTTAGGAGCATAGAAATTGCCCTGACATCGCATTAAGCCTCAGACCTTAGTAGTCTGTCAGTGGGTATTTCTTAAATCCTTAAAAATAAAAGTGGCCATGTGAAGTCTTCAGTAGGAGGGCTCCTGAAATTGTCCACTAAAGTGGAGTTAAAATAATTCGTCACAGATTTAGGAAAAGTAAAAATTAGTAGCTTTTCATTTCCACTCCAGAAACTGTACCTTCTTCTCCATCCTCTCCCATCCCCCAATCTCTTAATTTCTAATTACATTAGAATTACCTAAGATAGACTCTACTTGCAAAATAAAGTTAGGGGGAAAGAAAACATAACCTCTAATTATTCTCTTTTGTGTTTTCTATTTTTTACTTATTTTTAAATGAGAAAACATGAACTTAAGCCTTTAATAGCATACTAGGCTGACAAGGACAATTTTATTCATATATAGTTTATGTCCCACATTCTTTCCTACCTGAGGACAACCTAATGAGATGTCCTACCCCAAGTTCAGACAATCACTGAAGAGTCATTAGTGAACTCTTAGATGGAAAGAAATGAGAAATCTATCCCTACTAGAAATCAGTTATCCTCTGGGGTCATAAAAGCAAAGCTCTTATATACTGAATATTTGGGGGGGGGGGCTGTCATTGTTTATTTTGCTCTTCCAGCCTACTATTTGCATTATTACTGTTCCTGTGTTAGCACTATGCTCTAGAAGACCAAAGATGGCAAAGATGTGGCATGTGTCCTACATGTCTAGTCCCCTCTCCCTCCCTCTGCACCCATAGCAGACATCTCTAATCAATCAAGGTACACATCGGTGAGGTTGAATAAGGCCTTGGAATTCTTAACAAAACTATACTCGAGACAGTAAGTTGAACTCTATTTGCCTTTTCTGCTCTAGACAGAAACTTTGTTTCATTCGAAATCACAGACTCCCCACATTCCACTGATATGCAGCTGTAATGTTTTAAGTATAATCTGTCCCATGAAATGGAATATAGGTTTTATAGCATGAAGAGCAATATCTTAGAGTTTAGAATCTGGTATAAAGGCATATCAACAACAACAAAAGGAATGGAGAATTATAAGCCAAGTTTAAGGAACTTTTAAAAACAAATGATTATACCTATTTGAAAAGTAACTAAAGTAAAATCGAATGTTTGAGGCAAGTATCCGATACTGAGAATTTTGTACTGTTTATATAGTTTACACATATTAGATATGAAGCAGCACCGTGGTAGGCGGCCTCTAAGGTAGTTCCCAGTGACCCTCACCTTCTGGCATTCACGCCCTTGTATAGTTGCTGTCTACAGTGTACCAGGGTTGGTCAGCATGACCCATAGCATATGGCAGAAGTGATGGTATGTCACTCATTTCTGAGATTGGTTATAAAAAACACTACAGCTTTTGTCTTGATGTTTTTCTCATACTTTTTCTCTTGTCCCTTGCTTTGGGGGAAGCTGGCTGTAATGTTGTGAGCAGCCCTTGACCTACAGAGAAAGGTCCACGCCGTGGTGAGGAAATAAAGGCTCCTGCCAACAGCCACATGTGTGAGTGTGGAGCAAATATGGCAATCCCACTAAGCCACTCTTCAGTTCCCAGCTCTGGCTAACAGCATGACTGCAACTTTATGAGAAACCCGGAGAGAGAACCAGAATGATCTAGCAAAATTACACCTGGATTCTCGACCCTCTGAAACTGAATGAGAAAATAAATATGTAGTGTTTTAAGTTGTAAAACTTTGGGGAAATTTATTATGCAGCAATAGAAAATTAATAAGATTATGATCACTAATCATAATAAATCTGAATCTTCAATAAAAAATAAAAGGGGGCAAAAAAAGCAATGTGGCAGCAATGCCCAATGTGCAATATTTAAATTCACTTTACTATCAAACATAACTCACATAACGATTCTGTCAATTATATAACATACATATAAAGTACATGAACTTTTAGAATGGAATCATACTGAAGACTACTATAAACCTGGAATAGTATACAACTTCAAAGGGAAGATGAGAAGTTGGGCAGAAAAATGGTCAAGTTAATTAGATAATTTCATTATAGCACCATCAAGATAATGACATTTTGTCATCAAGTTTAAGAATGCTGCAACTTTCTCTCTAAGAAGAAAATAAAAGTTTTCCCTTGAATGCTTTATATATATATATATATATATAAAATTAGAGAGAGAGAGACAACACACACACACACACACATATCAAATGAGCAAACTCTGCCTATATGCATTATGTACATACATGTATTGGTATATACACATAGAGACATACATGTTTTTAGTTCTATGAAACACTCTAGCAATCCAACATTTTGAATAAATTTGTTTATACCAGGTAAAATACTTTCTCTCCTGCATCAGAACTTAAATAGATAACTACAAAGTATTAATAGCTGTGCAATGGACATGTGGATAGGAAAACTCAATGAGGACTATTTTCATCTGGGCATTCTTAGGACAGCACTGACAGCTATTTCTTTGCCTGAGGCTTGGCTTCCATCAGATGTAACAACTCAAATTCTGGGAAGACAATGACAGATGTCAGTCTCAGGGAAAAGATTATATGCATACAGACCATCATCTCTTCCATCTCAAGAAAAAGATTATATGCATACAGACCATCATCTCCTCTGGTGTTCCGGAAGGGTGATTTCAATCATTGTTCTTTTTAAGTAAAGGTGAGAGAAGCAATGACCTGAGTTCATTACTTGATATTTCTTGTCTCCAAAGTATATTTACCTGGTAAATGAACCACTTCTACCTCAAAAACTAACACAGGCTATCCAGGCTCAAATTTTGGTTGGGGTAGTAGAAGAATAAGATTAGAAACAGAACAAAAAGCTAAAAAAACAAAAACAAAGTTCCAAGAAAGACAGACAGTGGATGTTTGCTTATCTGGCAACATCACCTATCTGAATGCAGCTAAGAGCCATGAAGTAACCCCCATCGAAATGTTAAAGTGAGGAGAGGGAGTGAGGAGGGATTGCCTTTGCTAAAAGTGTCTTTTTTGGGGGGTCAGGTGCGATGTCTTTTGATACATAGCTCATTCATTCTAGACAAGAACCCTATGAAGTACTAATATTCTTCCATTCTACAAATGTGAAAATTAAAGCTCAGAGAGGTTAAGTACACGTGTCCAAAGTCGTTCTATGGATATGTGTCCAGCTAGTCTATGAAGACACCAGCATTTGAACCCAAGTTTCCCAACTCCAAGGCCCATGTTCTTCTTTCCCCTATACCAGGGGCCCCCAACCCTGGGCCATGGACTGGTATTAGTCTGTGGCATGTTAGGTACCCAGCCACATAGCAGGAGGTAAGCAGTGGGTGAGCGAGTGAAGCCTCATCTGTATTTGTAGCCATTATCATCACCACCTCAGCTCTACCTCAGATCATCAAGCATCAGATTCTCACAGGAGCACCAGTTCCTGGAACTAAAAAGCTGGGGACCGTTGCCCCTTTCCTCATTGCCTTTCTGATATCAAATCCACCCATACCAGAACTTATGTGCCTGATTCACATATAAACCCATGTACAACACACTCAAGGGCTATTTACAAGCAATTCAAATAAGTCTGATTTTCCAGTGAGTGTCCTCTTCCTTGGGAAGAGGGTGAAGTGTGTAGAGGATAAAAAAGAAAAATAGGGATGAGAGGTTAGACAGGCATGTTGAGAGCAGAGAGATGACAGCTGTGTCTGTACAGCTTATGCAGCTTAATATCCCTCTGCGGAACTCACTGTATTATGTATAAGATTGGTGTTTGCAATGATTTGTTTTTGTTCAGTGGCCTTGGTGTAAGAAGGCAGGGAACTATGTAAAACTTATTAATGACTTTTATCAAGAACAATTAGGCCAAAATAAGCACTGGTGCTTGAAAGGGTTAACTTCTAGCGAAAAACAAAAAACAAAAAACCCCAAAACAAACAAAAACAAACAACAACAAAAAACAACTCATGTTAAGCACCCTATTCCTTCATGAGCATGGGTAAAGGAAGCACTTCTCTTTACTAGTTGACCTTTTCTAACATTCAGGAGATAATGATTTATTCTTAGAACTGTTTCTATTTTGTTATTTTAAAATGGATAAAGTGTAGAGCTCTACCTAAATTAAGATCTGTTTAAAATATCTTTTTTGTCACATATACATTTATATTAAAATAAGGAGGTGAAGGTGGTGCAGTGTACGCGTGTGTATGTTGGGGGTCACTTTGGAGCCAGACAACCCTGGGTCTGTATCTTGACTCTGAAATTTTACTACTGTGTGGCCTTGACAAATTTAACCTCTTTTCCACATAGTTTTTCCAACTGTAATAGTGAGACAATGATACCTACTACTGTCCTTTGGGAAACAAATCCATCTTATTATGTCTTTTCTGCTTTCGTTATGAGTCGAGATTAAGGTCAAAGAAAGGAATTGATGGGCTTCTAAAAACACCCTAAGGAATACATTTTTTACAACTAGAGTGGTCTCTTTCTATTCCTTCCACAGGGACTATCATTAGAGCTCAAGGTAGTCAAAGGACTTATTTAGTCACTCTCTTCTTTCCTCTCCTTGGATGCTATTCTCCCTTATAGTGGGAGCCCAGCCCAAGGCTATTCCTTTTCTGTGGTAGTCAGTGATGGTGCCTTTAGTATCCTTTCCTCAGATAACGTTAGTCAGGCTCCAACACTTACCTTTGGGTTGGGGTATAGTAACAGATGGCTAAGGCTAAGTTTAGGTCAAGAGTCTCCATAGGGTCCAGACCTTTACTGACATTTTACAAAGGCCTTTGGATTCAGAACCCCAGTTAGCAATAAATGCTAGTTTGCCTTTCTTGATAGGGCATTTATTTTGGACACCTTCTGGGAGATAGACACAGCAGAGGGCAGGAAGCAGCTTGCCACCACCACAATACCATCCTAACAAGAGCTGAGTGATGCCCACTTTACATACTGTTAAGAGGCTTTAATGATATGACGCATAGAAAAATATGCCTAACATATGCTTGGCTATTCAACACCAGCAAGTGCTCAATAAATGTTCCCCTGCCCCAATATCTTTTCCCTTATTCATTACAAAGTTAATATGAGAAAGAAACCCAATGCAAATTTGAATGTGGTTTTTCATTTTCCTGCCACCCCTACAGCAAAGCGATTCAGTCTTCTGGGAACTAAACAGTTAACACAGCATACAGAGTGCAGCTTCTCTTTCAGAAGCGTTATAATTGAAGAAGTGAACAGTACGGTACTAAACGTAATCTATGCATAGAATTCCTGGGCCTTCTGCTCTGAAAGTCCTGATCTCCTTCACATGTCATAAACTACACTTTTGCTTTATTAATTATTTTTTTGCTGGAGATCACAAGAAAAAAAATACATCATGACAATACTTTGACAGTTTACCCCCAGTTTTTCCTTAAATCTTTTCAAATATGAAGCTTTTAGATTCTCAGTGTTTTTAATGGTAGCATGATTTTTCATGTTTTTTTCCCCACCATAACAGTTTCCCCATATTGTAAATTTATGAGTATTTATTGGGCATCTACTGTGCTCAAAAAAATAAATCAGAGAAATGAACTGTGTACATTGTAAAGCATTAAAAATGATGATTATTATTAGTATTATTAAGCAGTTTTACGTGGATTTTTCATTAGGTTAACTTTCATAAATCTTAATACTTTTAGTCAGAAGTGAACATAGCAGTCAATATTTAAGTTCAAATGATGGTCTTTTATTTTTTTGATGTTTCCCTTGAAATTATTGCAGATATTCCTCCCCCAAAAATATCTGATATTAGCATTTAAATCACATGAAATGAAAATGGTGAGGCTTCATTTCTTGTTTCTAATTTCTGTAACCTCCAAAAGGGTTTCTTGGTTTTGCTGATTATTCTGCAACTTCCAGGTTCTCTCCAGATGTGAAAAAATTGCTTACTTGGTTGAGATGCTTGTACTTACTTGATGAAGTACTTGATTCCATCTGCTGTGTAAGCTTCCTCCCACCCGTAAGGTAGATCTAGAATGAAAGGAAACCAAAAATACATTTAATAAGATGATAAAGATAACTTTATTTCTGGACACAAACTTCCCACATCTTTATAATTATTTGAGTACACTTCTTGTACAAAAATAATTTTCTAGAAAGGAGGAATTGAAACAATTCAGATGCACTCCCTTCCTCAGCATCTTTAGAATACAACAAATAAGTCCTGAACAGTTAACGATCTGCTTTAGTTGCAGTAACTGGATTATGACTCGTCATTTACATGTGATGAGCATTTTTGTCAGCAGGATTCAAGCAGAAATTTTTGGTGCAGGGGATGGTTTTTGCCTGGAGGCAAAGGGGGGACAAGATGGCCTCTGCTTGTCTATTCAGGCTCATTTCCTTTAATTGGCTGCCTTCACATTCTTTCCCTCAGTCCCATAGGGAATGGTGCATGAATGCCATATTAGCACGGGTTCGAAAGTAGCTTTTTGGACAATGCAAAATTCCTTATGATGTTCAAAAGTTTAGCAAAGTGATTTACAATAGACTGTGATATTATATTTTGTCAATTAAGAATTCTGTGAACTAAACATAAATGGACAAACAATTTTCTAAACACAGCTTCATTTCTGTAATGGGATTGAAAATAGCTATAAAGAAATACAGATTGAAGTAAGCAAGCAATTATTTGGCCATATTTCTGCAAATGGGTAAGTTTTGTTCTCATCACACCAAGAAAACAGGCCCATACTGAGGCAGCCACATTCTCTTATAGTTCCAATCTAGAAGCCCTAGAACACATGGTTTCTATCCCTCACTCCACCCCTGAGTACTGCTAAGGATTTTAACTGACCTTTGGGATCAGTCCTTTGACATTGGCTTATCATTTGGTCCTTTGATGGGTACAAGGTAGATAAACACACTACAGGACAGATTCCATGACTTAGGTAGCCTACTTCTTTAGAAAGCTACTGAGCTATAACAATAAACCACTGACTTCCATCTACCCAAGTGCCAGCAAGAGGCAGGGCGAGAATTCAGGGACGGCACCTATTTATATGAAATAAAACCTTACTCTATCACCATTTGCTTTGTAGAGAACATCTTTTGAGAAGAGCTCTAAGGATGTTGTTTTTATAATTAAGGAAAACAAAACAAGCTTTATTTTGTATTTATCTCCAGTCTTTTAACAGAGGTTGTATACAATAAGGCTCTCGTCAAAAATTCGTAACTATTACCTACGTAGATTCACACAGGCCACCTAGGAGTTTCTTTTCTCTCTTAATGAATAAATATTCCTGTTTTAATTAGAAAATAAGCACGTCTGAGAATTTAGCATAAGCAACTGGCTGGCTTCTTCGAAGCCCTGACATGGCACTATGTGCACCTCCGGGGCGCCACTGTCAGCGTGTACTCAGTCACACGGACCAGGACAAACTGCTGCCGCCGCCCCACTTGAGGCAGATTTATTTCCTTTCTTCACATTTTCTGAGTCTTTGTTACAGATCACGTCATTCTTCACTGACAAGCCCCTCACCTGCAAGGACGAATCTGATGACTGTGCATAAAAACCTTGCTTTCATGATGAAAATGTCCAGAAATACCAGGATTTCTGATCGGTAAGGCAAAGACAGCTCAAAGTTAAGTCAAAAGTCATTCTAATCTAAGGCTTTTGTCTAAATAATTTATTTGTCTGTCCAGCAGAATGATATCTATATTTCTAATTTCTTAAATCATATATTTTAATGAAAGGAGAAAAAATGTATACTTTAAATACAGTATCTTTTAATCCACAGGATCATTTAAAAACAGAGATTGACATTGCAATCCCACATCCTTTATGCCATCAGAAGACAATTCCTGCCCTGATCCCTTTCTTACAATTATTAAACAAGGACTATAACCTTACAACAGATTTATTAAAGGTACCAACTCATAGCCATTTAAGTCAAATGGTTCTTCAATGACTGTAGCCATTAAGATATTCCTGTGTATTAAATAATATGTATAGCTTATTTTAGGATAAATTCTCTGTTCTGAAAAAATAAGCATTTCTTTTTAGAAGACTGAATGGTTTCTTCTTTTTTCATGTAGTTAATATAATCTATAAAAAATAGACTTGGAGACTAAATTGATAGTTAACTATCAGTGATAGTTCAGTAATAGAAAACATAATGATGGCCTATTATAAACTGAAAAACACAATATATTGATATACCAAACAGCCTACTTCATATAAAAAGAGCACTTTGATTTCCACGAGCTTATATAATTATGATGGACCCAGTTTTCTATTGCTCAAGGTTTTCTTTTCTTCACAATAAGTAATTTGAGTATAATTATAATAACATATTATCTAAATACTCTTCAATAATCATTATTGTTCCAAGGCATTAAAATTTTTCTATATTCCCCATATCTGTATAGTTACAAATACGTAATGCTTCTATTTTTCCTTTTCTTTTCATATTTGTTTTACAATTGTTATGACAAGCTCTAATCACTTGAAATTGTTTCTGATTGGAAGTGTTTGTCTACGAACTCTCACATAACATTCTTTCCATCAGAGATCATATGTTTCTAATCAACTACTTCATGGTGATGACTCCCAAATCTTCCTGAGTATCTTGCCAAATAAGAATATCATACATATTCAACTTCGAATACTGGCTGTCACCTAAAACTCACATATCTCAAACAAACATCACATTTCCATACAAAATAGTTCCCTTCCAGTTTCCCAGTCTAGTTATGTACCAAGATTCTCTTTGTCATATTTGGCCTAATCATTAAATATTTATTGATTATTTATCATGTGTTCAGCATTTCACTTAGTGCTCAATATACAATGATGAACAAATAAACATGTATCTTGATCTTATGTAGATTTAAAAAATAATCCTAAATAAACACTGAAAATAAGAATAAGCATGATGAAGGAAAAGTATTGAATACTATGAAAGACTAACTCACCAAAGCAAAAGCTAAAGTCCCTAATGCGTAAAGAACTCCTACAATTATTAAGAAAAAAGTCAATGACAAAAAGAAGTCTTTGGAACTCATGGAACATTCAGGACACAGGACACAAATGCACTCAAACATATGAAATATGCTTAACTTCACTCTTAATAAAAGAAATACCAATTAAATTATTATGAGATTTCATGTTCATGCTAGCAAAGATGAAGAAGTAGTTTAATAAAAGACACGGTATTGAGGGTGTGAGGAGGCATTCTCATACTGATGGAAGAATAAATTTATAATATACTTATGAGATGACACTATCTTAACTCTTAAATGCTAATGATAACCGTTGACATTTATTGAGTGGTTATGTGCTAGACACCGTTCTAAGCTCTATGTGTGTACCAACCCACTAAGCCTCACAACAATCTTGAGTGGTACTGTTATTATCCCTATTTACAAATGAGGGAAAGGCCAAATCACTTGTCCAAGGTTATACAGCTGGCAGGTGATACAGCCTAGACTCTTAAGCACATGTTGATCTGTCTTCATGTATTGTTTAATCCAGAAATTCTTCTACCAATTTATCCTATAGATATGCTTTATATGTAAGATTATTAGTTATAAAAACAAAAGGCCAGAAATAAGCTAAATAATCACCAAGGGGAGTTGATTAAATTAAAACAATATATCTGGATAACGGGCTATTGCCCAGCTATTGAAAAGAATGAAGAAGTAATCTATGCACTAGTTTGGATGGGAGGGGAGGTGCGGTATCAAGGCGGGCTCTCTGGAGGAGCTGGAACTATGCAGGTACAGACAAGGGGAAGAACACTGTAGGTGGAGTGAACAGTGTGTGTGCAAAGGTTCTGGGATGGGGAAGAGCTTGGCACAATTGAGGACTTGAGAGAACACAGTGAGGGAGGGAGGGGGAGAGTGCTATAAGATTTGGCTAGAGAGACAGCAAATATGACTATGCAGGGTTTTGCAGGCCGTGTTAAAATTGTTTGAAGGTTTCTTAAAAAGGAAGCAGGAGATCTGCTCATCTTTAAGATGAAGAAAACTGCAAGAGAATGTTGCCTCCACCATATGTGGGGAAAAGCTGCACAGCTTTTAAAAAAATAAATTCTTTGGAGTTCCTCAGGGGCTGAGTTCCTCACCTGAGCTGACTATCAGGTGAACTGAATTCCAAAGGGTGATGAGCCCCTCTGAGGAAAGATGGGGCATATGAACTTTTTCTCTCTTGGTAGAGCAAAGGAAGAAGAGGTGGTGCCATATAGGTGGGTAAGAGGAAAACACTTAATAAATTGACAAATTTGTAAGGCCTGATTATGGGGTAACATGATAGTTCAGTATCCCTGGGAGCCCTTGCTCTCCCTAAATAGCTCTTTGTTCACGAGAAAGATTGGGGGTGGGTAGGAGACCTGAGAGAGCCCCACGGGTGGTGCAGGCTCAAGCGGGACCTGCAAAACTTTGAGGGTGGAGCAGCCATACCGTCCACGCTCTGGGCCCTGCACGAGTACCAGGTGGTGATCAACTGCTACAGGGAGACAGGCATAAAACCTGCAGATGCCCTGAGCTCTCCTCTGATATAAAGTAATAGCTGGCTGCTGCTGTGGGAGTAACAAGAGATTCCACACCCTGGACAGGGCTCTGAGTGACATGAGGCAAAAGTCATCTGTTCCTGGGGGAGGTGCAACAAATCATCACATTCCTAATCCCTGCCATGACTTCAGCAAAATCTTCTTTGTCTTGGGGTGCGAGGGTTGGCAAGAAAACCTAATGTATTCACCAAGCACTAAGTCACTGAAGAGATGAGGCAGGATACCTTTCAAGCAGACTTTGACTAACCCACTTGAGCACTGAGTAGGAGACAGGATTGTATGTCACTGAGAAGGGACAGGAAGGCTGTGAAAATCCCACCATGGAGACTCAGGTGCACAGGGCCTGCCTAAACCAGAGATCTACAGTAGGAAAACCAAGAGTCTTTCCCCCACCCTCCACTCCCCACATCCACCACGAACCCTGCACTGCAAAAAAGCAATAGCTGTCTACTTCTTGATGAGAACAAGAGAGCAGACATTAAACATACACTGTGCCGTAGGAGTGTAGAGCCTTCTGCCAGCTAAGGATGGAGCTGGAATACTGAGAAAAACCCTCTAGCACTAGAGACCTCATATAGGCAGAAGAAGAGCTGCAGACAAACACTGGATGTATGTGAAGTCTGTGGTGAACTCTAGAAACGAAACACACACCCAGCTCGCCTACAAATGAGACTGAATAATCCCCACACGCTAAAGGCCTGACAGAGAAGAGATAGACCCATTTCTGGGTTTAAATAATATTTGTCTTAGTCTCTATAGTTGGGTACCTTCAATGTCTGATATTCAATCAAAATTATGATATAGAGAGAAACTAAGAGAAAAAATAATCCATTACCAAAAGATAAAACCACCAACAAAACCTGATCCAGAGACAGATAAAATATTGAATTTTAAAATAATTCAGATTATACATAAATACCTAGTGGAATCTAGTGATTATGGTTGTATAGCTGTAGCAATGCTCATTACTTGTGTACACTATGTCGAAGGTGGGTGATTGAGCTTGTTGAAGTTTGGAGTTTTGTTAAATGCTGTGATTGAAGGAAAAAGGGCCAAGTGAATTGAGGGAATGTGTATGAGAGAGTGGGATAATGGACCCTAGACTTCAAGGTGAATGAGAAGGCAAGTGAAAACAACAGTGGAAGACAACAAGAGATCTTATTGAGGACAATACACCTGTGATGAGCTTGAAAAGTGGGAGGGTTAAGTGGGAGATTTGGGAGTTTGAACCACTTTCTGTTGCTGCCAAGGTTCGCGGTAGGAATGGTAAAGTGGAAATAAATCATTGGACAAAAAGAATGGAAAGGTAAAGGTTCACATGAATGAAGGCAGATGTTGGGTTATGGAGAAATCTGGAGAATGAGATTCTAAGAATAAAATAAAAAAAGACAACACCATCAATCGCAGACAGAGCTCTAACAGAGCCCACTTTATTTGAAAAACACTTGCTAGTGTAATCGTTATAAAAACTGAAATACATTTAACTTTTTGCATCTGATATCTTGAGTGGAAGAAAAAGAGGAAAGACAGAGGGGTGGGGGAGGGAACAGGAGAGAGAGACAAAGAAAAAAAGAGTCATCTAACTCAATAAAGCTTCACTAAATAATGTAAAATTCATCATATTGTGGAATTTTCACTTGATTTGCAGTCAGAAAATCTGAATCTATATGTAATGTTCCTCAATTACAAGTTGCATAACCATAGGAAAGTAATAATCTTCTGGAGACTCTATATAGCAGTGATAATAGCAGTCATCTTGCCTAGCTTATAGAGTTATCATGAGACTCTTATTAGATGATATATTACTATTCAGTGATATCCAAAAGGAAACCATTATTATTCATAATAATAAAAAGAACAGTCCCTTCTTCATCACTTATGGTTCTATATAATTTGGATGCCTAATGTAGGAAAAGTATTTAAATTATCTACAGGGGAAATCTTTATTAACGTGTAGTTATAGTTTTTACAATCCTCTCCTCCATACAGAAAATTAGTTTCTATTTCACTCATGATAACATTCAGCAAAAGAAGCTAATGGGACTTGTTGACCCTCATCGAGCAGTATGATGGTAAATGTTTACCAACGGCTCTTGAGAGAGGGAGCCCTAATTTGTAGCATTTGCTGATCTCCATGGTGTAATTACTCCTACCATGACTGACCTCAGCCTACTCATATAATGTCACAGTACAGAGTTGGGAAGAAATGTGCAGTAGTACATTACGATATAGTAATCCCAGATATAACGGACATAAATAACCTCAAGAACAAAGATAATAGTAAAATGTAGGGAAATAAATAGTGAGTGGTGAGTTTCGACTATTTATATTTTCTTTTAATATAATTTAATTTTTAGTTTAAATATTTCAAGTTTTAATGATTGTTTGACAATCAGCTCATGAACTTCTTGCAAGTCAGCAGTAGCCAGTTCCAACATAACTACTGTTGAAGCCACCTTTTAGCTTCTTGGTTTAATACACAGAACGCTCCAAAAATCAAAAGAAAAAACATCATTTTGTCCTATGAGTGGTTAAATGAAACAGTTATCAGCCTTTAATGACGTGGAGAATCACTGCCCTAACTGTAACCTATTCATCAAATCTTTACCTAGAGTTTTCTATGTGCCTGGCATTCTTCTAGGTATTTTCTAAATGTAACCCACTGTTATCTTCATAACGACTATTTGAGATGGGTACTATTAACCTCATTTTACAGAGAGGAAACTGAGGAATAAAGAGGTCTGAGTAACTCGCTCCGTGTCACACTGCTAATAAATGGCGCGGCACAATTTGGACACCAGCAGTCTGGTGCTGCATCCTACGCTGCCAGCCACTGTCACGCTGCTGCCATCTCCCTAACTCCTGCTTGCATTGCCAACAATCAGTATTTTAAAATAGTCAAGTAATACTTCTGCCTAACTTTTTGAAGAACAACAACAAAAAAGAAAAAAAAAGAAAAGAAAAAAAGAAAAAACTCCCAACACCTCAATTTCTGCATTACCCAGGGAAATGTTCTTTTGAAAAGAACTAATTTTTAGGCTTGAACACAAAGCAGTCTATTTTAGAGGCATTTTATGTTAGATTTATGATTGTACAAGTTAATTTGGAGGTCTGAACTACCATGCCAATTTAAAAAGTACTAGCTAATTTTCCTATGAAAAAAGAATCTATTATACTGAGAGACGGTTGTAACCTATAAATAACCAAATAATACAGTATTTTAAATATAAAAATAATTTCTAAGAAAGTAATTTTAAAATGATATAGATTTCCTGAATTGTGTTTTAAATGTGCATTAAAACTAGACTTGCATAAACGCTGTATTAACAGACATACTTTTAGACCTATAGCTAGATGTTTTACACATGGCTACATAGTATCATCATTTGAATGAGGAAAAAGAAAAATAAAAGCAAATGAAGATTTTATGTTTTTCTATTTTCTCTCAAATTCAGAAGTTAAAATGTTGACATAATTAGACGTTATTTCTAGTTAGAAGTCACCAATGAGCTCGCAAAAAGCTGTAATATATTAAAGGAGAACAACATGGTAAAAATATTCCTATAGGTTATATGGTGGTTCATGGTCTTTATCTTGTTGTCACTATTTTTGGGCAAATATTACACTAATACTCACTTAAGAGGGGGCAAAGCTAATATTCATTTTCTACAGTTCTCAACAGATGCAAAACAGTATTTTTACTGTTTTACACCCATTTAAAATTGAACTATGATATCCAGACGTTCGAGAAGCTAGCTTAAACGTTCTTTCTTATGTACTGCTTACTCTCATCTCATGACCCAGACTGAAGATGAGAATGTAGGATTTCATTGGCAGTTGTCTCTGGGCAGTTATATGATGCTGGGGAAATGATCTGGTTTAGATCTGTTTTGCTTAAAATCAATAACATACAATGGATTTCATTCTGTGCACTAATACCACTCAACATAAAACTGCCGAAGCTTCTCACTAGAGTGCGAGATCTCTCTCTCTGCATAACAGCCTAGAGATGATTTTGTATGTGTGTGTGTTTCCTAATCCCTTTTAGTGTACAAAAATAAACAGGACTTCTGTAATGCACTGCTGTTATTATAATTACAAGGATAATAAGGAGTCAGAGGTTGCTGAACATGAATTAAAGGACCTATTAGAAGGGCGAAAATGAATTGCACCTTCTCTTTTCTACTCTGCTCAGAGGAACTGATTTAGTAACAGTACAGCTGTTGTGAAGCAAGCTTGATTTCCACTGGTTAGAACAGCAGCAATGTGTTGGGTAGTCCAACAAGAACACTACTATTTGCCTGTAACTAATGGGTTCCTAAAAGTAATAAGTGGTCAGATTTGCTCTAAGAAACAAGAGTGGCAACTTGTTAACCAGGTCAAAGGCTAGATTCAAATTGACAAAGAAATTAGTACATCTCTTAAGGTTATTTCATGAATATCTCTATGGAATGTCATTAGCTTTTTCAACCTTCCAATCTGATTTCTCTGTCTTTGATTTCTAGACTCAGATTTAAAGGGCTTATGTGATTAGGTCAGGCCCATTAGGATAATATTCCTGTCTTAATATCAATTAATCTCTTCATAGCAGCACCTAGATTATTATTTGTTGTTTAACTGGTAGAAGGTAAGTGTGCACCAGGGGTCAGAAATTTGGGGGGCTACCTTAGAATTCTGCCTACAACAATGCTCATATTTATTTATTTCATATAATGCCTAATTTAGAGGTGGGACAATTTTTTTTTTTTTTTTTTTGCCCCTTGGAAGGGAAATGTCACTGACAAAAATATATCAAGGGCCATATACAGATAAAAAAAGAACTTCGTAACTAATTTCAGTTTTTAAAAAAGAGTTGTATAAAATATTGAAGTAATCAACAATTTAAATTAGTCATGGAATTATAAACTCTCCCTCCCCCCCCCCCAATAAATCTAGAAAACTAAAAAACAGTTTTACATTTCATTCTGTGGTCAGAGTGAGAATGTAAACAAAGGAGAAAGAGGAAGAAAAAAAGAAGGAAGCAAGCAAGGGACTGAGAGGCCAGAAAGTAGGAAAACATGAAAAAGATTAAAAAATACTTACTGCTCTTAACTAAACCGGCTTTGAAATCTTTTGGCTCTGTGTATAATTATAGAGCATATTTCTTTAAAAGGGGGAGAGAGAATACATAAAAGGGGTTATGGTGGGTTAAATTTGGGCATAGTAAAGCTGGGCAGGTAAAGTGGCCTTGGAGATGGAGGACTCAAATCTTCAGACTTCATCTCTCAATCTGATTTGAAATCTCAGCCAAACTGACCCTGAGACAGCTGGTCAAAATCTTCCTCACACTCAGTAACCTCCGGACATTACCGGCAATGTCTCTGGCTCCTGACCTCCAGAGACCCTGGATTTATCAGGAACTTCACTCAACACTTTTTCTATTCACATATGTTGAGTGCCTACTACCCTAAGCCTGGTAGAATAGTGACCAGATCCAGAACAGTGCCTCACACTCAAGAAATAGTTGTTGACTGACTGTAGAAATTTGCCTCCCATGAAGGCTGATGGTTTAGCGAATCCTACACATATCTCAAATTTTACTGTCGGTTATAAGGTCTTTGTACTCACCAGGGGAACTTTCTTACAAATATTTGTACAACTGTTATTTGTGGATTTTGACAACAGGATAGTGGAGGACCAACAGACATGCAGCTTTAGCAATGCTGTCACAGACAAGATAAAATTAAGTCAAGCTCATTTATGTGTCCTATCCTGAGGATAGATAATGTAATTCTACACATCACTAGGTCTTAATCATGTAGCATTTTGCTGTTAACATTCTTGTCTTTTAAAAAATAAATTATGTTAATCGCAAAAATTTATTTAGGATCTCATGCTATTTTCAGGTAAAATTTTAAAAAATAAAAACAAAACTTCTTTCAGATATTTGTCTTTAAGAAGATTTGTTTGAATTTTTTTATTAACTGCATTTAAAAAAAAGATTTATCATGACAACATGGATGGACCTTGAGATTATCATGATAAGTGAAATAAGCCAGACAGAAAAAGTTGAAAATCACATATATCACTTATATGTGGGATATAAACCTAAAAGCAACCAATGAATAGGACAAACAGAGACTCATGGAGGGTAGCGGGTAGGAGAGGAGGGGGGAGGTAGATGGGATAAAGGGGGTCAAATATATGGTGACAGAAAGAAATCTAACTATGGGAGGGGAACACACAGTGTAAACATACATATGCCTTACTGCTAAAGTGTACGGATGAAATACTGAAGTTTGTAAACCAATGTCACCGTAACAAATAAATAAATTGATTAAATTAAAAAATAAATAAAAATAAAAATAAAAAATAATAATAAAGTTACCAAAAAAAAAGATTTAAAGAAAAGAAAAAACAGTAGAGCAGGCAAAATTTTCAAGTAACAGATTTCATCCAATTAGATAAACTCAATATTGGCTACATTAAAGAGTTATAAATGTAAATAAAAGTGATGTGAATTTTGCTTTTTTACCTCTGCAAAGAATATTAGTTTCACAATATAGTTGACTATCAATTAAATTTTTTAAAAAAATTCCACAGTGTGGCATTCTAGCCTCTTTCAAAACATCCACAGAAAGAAACGTACTCAAATGTTCACAGAAGCTTTATTTATAATAGTGATTTATTGTCTAGTCACTGAGCTATTTCTTAGAACATACTATTGACTGCTTTTCCTCTATGCTTTTTCAGATATTGTTCTTTCTACCTGGCATGTTAATCACTATGGAATATACTCACTCAATAACCACTTTTGAATAAATTTCAATAGTCATACAACAGAGCCTCCTTATCTGGAAAACCTGAATGTTTATGTAGAAACCTTGAATTCTATTACATTACTCTGAAGAGTGTTACATTTTTGTTTCAGCAGGAAATTTACTTGATTGGACTCAAACTGTCAGCTCTAACTCTTGGACAGTGTTACAAATCTCAGTTCAGTGTTTTTCACCCCAACCTTGGCTGGACTGTTGCCATCTTCTCTGTGTTTGTGTGGTTTAGGGTCAGCCAGAAACTTGGACCGAATTCACACACAGAATTTGGGGGACTCTGTATCTGGCTGTCTCTTCTCTGGGTTTCTTCCCACTTACTTAACAGCAGTTCTACAGGTTATCAGAGTTTTACCACCCCATGGGTCCTGCTGGGTCTTGGAGTCGGATGAGGCAAAAGAATTATCCAAGGTGCAAAATTTTAAGGATGCACTAACTCTCAGATGCATTCAACTGAGTTGGCATTCAAGAGTGAGGAACCTAGGGGGTCTTGCTTGCCTTACCCTAGCCCTAGCCCTGGGCCTTGCCCTCAATATAAAAGTGGAACAAACAAGTGGCGTATAATGTCCAGAATCTGCCTGACTTAATTCACTCTCTGGAGGCTTCAGGTGTTTGTTTTCATATATTGCTCAGAGTTTATAATTGGGTTCTATAGGATGGTTAGTCTGTCAGGAGCTTACTCAGCCATACTGGAAGTGGAACTCTCAGAATCACAGACTTTTTGAGTGGAAAGAGATCTTAGGAATTCTCTATCCAATTGCCTAATATTATCAATTGGAGAATGACACCAAATTAGGTTAAAAAGCTTTGTCATAGAGTCAATCATAGGGAAAGACAATATAATGTAACTTTTAATGTAGTAGTCCTCCATTATGCCACTCTGCAATAATGCTGAAAGACAAGAACAATTTCTGTGCAGAATGTGAAACACTGTACTCAGACTTCTCTTTCAAATGTAAATAGTGTGCTAACTCTCAATTATAATTACTGCCTGTTTAATAGTTTGCTGTTGTTATGGACTAAATGTTTGTATCCCCATAAAATCCACATGTTGAAGCCCTAACCTCCCAATGTGGCTGTACTTGGAGATGGGGGCATCTAAGAGAGTAATTAAGGTTAACGGGGCTCTGATCTGAAAGGATTACTGTGCTTATAAGACGAGACACCAGAGAGCACCCCCCGACTCTCTTCTTCCTCCCTCCCCATGCTTATACAAAGAAGAAATCATATAAGCACACAGAGATGGTGGCTGGCTACAAGCCAAGAGGCCTCAGAATAAAATCTGCCTTGCTGGTATTTTAATCTTGGACTTTTCAGCTTCCAGAACTGTGTGAAATAAATTTCTGTTGTGTAAGCTACCAAATCTGCGGCATTTTGTAATGGCAGCCTCAGCTTAATAATACAGCTACACAAATGGGTCCAAATTTTGCACACTGTCAAATCAGGTTATTTGAAAGAAGTACTTCAGCTTGACCATGCAAAGGTAAATTCATATTCTTCTTTAGAAAAGCTTGAACTCAGAAAAATAAAATCTGCCAACCAGTACAATACAAATACATTTGTTTTAAGGGCCAAACCCAGCACTTTGGGTAAATTTGTTGTGAGACTGGAGGGCAAACAGTGTTTCTAAAACAATTCCATCCTATTGCTTTTCCTATCTTATTTTTAAAATACTCTGCATGGAGTAAAATCTATCTTCATTTTTCAGTATAGTCATACCTGAAAAAAAGTAAACTTAAAATAGCAGAGGTTATTTGGTATATGCCTTAAAGAGTCATACCTTCTAAAATAGCTTGTAAACAGGCAGCATGTGAAAGTAAGGTCTGAACACATACCCTTATTTCCAGACTCAGCTTCTTGATCATCTCTTACTGTCCATGCCTCTTAACCTCAAAACCTGCCCTATCATTTAGACTTCCATCTTCCCCTTACACAAAAACACTTACCTATATATGCAAATTTGCAATCCAGAGATAAACTATGACTGGCTCTTGTTAATATTTTTATAAATTTGAATTAGGTGGAATTTAAATTAACTATCTTCTATTAATTATACAAGTAGCCATTTTTATTTCTACATGCTGATTTGGTTTGAGTAATGTAGACAAGCATTCTAAGTTAGGTGCTGATTCTGCCAACTTTCCCCTTAACTTTATAATGTCATATTTATCTTCAGTAAGGCCCCAAAGTGTTTCTTTTCCCCTTCATTTAATTATCTTATGTTACTGAACAAAAAGGAAAGCTGCTACATTTGGTGATGCTGATAATAGTACTATGGCAGGAGATTATCCAACTACTATGCTGGAATCTGGAGTCCCCTGGGCAATGCAAGTTTTGAGACTGCAGTTTGAGTAAAGTTTCTTTTCAAAATTGTATCTCTGCTTTAATTAATAATAACAACAACAAAACGAGGGATAAGTAACACAAAAGGATATAAACTCTCATGAATTTTTTTAAAAGAAAGTGGCACAAAAATTAGTGAAATCTTTGAGATTTTCTAATAAATATCTAGTTTCCTACTTTCAAGTACACTTTGATTTAAGATAATGGTCTTTGAGGATATATCTTCATCATTTAATAAAATACTTGTAACTAAAAGCTTTAAGTGTTAATAGTTAAATAAGTGCTTTGAAGTGCTTAAAAGTTTCTTCTGTTAAAAGCTTTAAGCATTCCCCGATTTTAGTATTTTAATTTGCTTAGAAAGTCACACATAAACACATCTCTAAATATGCAATTTTACAATCCAGAGATAATTCTGATTCGCTCTTGTCAATATTTTTATAAATTCAAACTAGATGAAATTACCTACCTTCTATTAATTATACAAGTAGCTGTGCACAGTAAAATCTATCTTCATTTTTCAATATAGTCATACCTGAAAATAAGTAAACTTAAAATGTTCCAACTACTCTCAACTTTTTGCTTTTCCCACTATAGGCTATGCTCCTTCACTTATCACTGCATTTAAGGAGGCTGTTAACTTTCCTTAGACTAACTTTCCTTTCTTCTCTGCCTTGTAAACTTCTGCTCAAAATCCAGAACCAGCTTCAATGGTAGTTTTGTGTATCCTCCCCCAATTTCCTTGGCAGAGCTCATGTTCCCCTCCTCTGTGGTACTTCTGTGGTTTGTACCAGTTTCTATCACAGCACTTATCATTCATATACAACATGAATTCCTTCAGGGCAATGACCAGGTTTTATTTATCCTTTATCATTTTCTGGTACATAGTATTGTCTTTGGTACATAATAATGGTTTGTTGAGTATTCATATCCCAAGAAGACTTATCTACAGTTTGTTTGTTTGCCTGTTTGTTTATTTTTAAAAAAGCAATATTGCCTTCCTGGAGAGAATTAGAAAAAAAATGTGGCATATTAGTTAGGGTTGCTTTCAGGTCAAAGTGACAGACTACCCAGCTGGGGGCAAACAAACGTGAGTTTGTTTTTCAAGAGCCTGGACCTTGCTCAGCAATAACAGCAAGGTCCCAGGCTCTTTCCTGCTATTCCAACATGCTTAGTGCAAACTTGTGTTTGCAAAAAGGCCCCCAGAACTACATATCCACATAGAAGGCGGGAAGAAAGGAAAAAGAGGTGGTCCCAACTCCATGTTTCCTCATCCATTAATTAAAAATTTCCCCAGAGGTTTCTAAGCAGACCTTTCTTTATATCTTATTGGCCAGAAATGGCTGTGTGGATATTCCCTGATGTGGGAGGCTGAAAAAGCAAATGTCTCACTTTACAGTTTCTTGACAGGCTTGGTAGGGCAAACACTGAGTCTGGCATAGATCGCAAAAACAAAAAGGCAACAAGAGAGTGGATTAGGTTAATTAAGATATTAAGGAACCAGGTTACAAGTATTTTATTTTACATACTTTGTCAGAATGAGTGTGTGTGAGACTTTGGGGACCCTAAAGTGTCAGTGCAAATGGGTATATAGTTAATAATTCATGTCGACATATTTTCTCAAGACTGTGGTGCTTATAATGGGATAAATAATGAGATATGTTTTAATCTTGCATCTCATAATTCTTTCAGTGCTTTCGAATTATGACAGTTTTCCTTTATCTCCCACAAACCCCAACTTCCTTTTTGGTTCCATCACTGTCATTCAAAATTTCTCAGAGCCAAATCTTAAATGTTTTATTCTCTACAAATGCTTTCCTGATTTTTAAACAATTTCCCTCATTATTCTGAGCTATTAGCACTTTGTAGCATTCATAAAATAATTATCTTCAACTTTGTTTTATGATAATTTACGCAGTTATTTTATTCCCTTCCTCCCATAGACTGCTAGGTCCTTGAGGTACTGAGTCTTCCTCAGGCACACTTGGTTCCAAAATATAATTTTATGAATTGAATATTTAATTCATTTCCTATCATTTGCTTCTTTAGACTCTTAGTGTAGGAAGGAAGAAAAAAAGGAAAGACTAACGTGTATAAAAACAGGGTCACTGCTTGCCTGTGATGATATTGTACAATACTAGATAAAAAGTTTCCATTCTAGGTTGAAAATGGCACTCCCTCTGTGTGCAAGGGCTAGAAAATAGTGCCTCCTCTGAGCTGATGGAGCTCTGGGGGCATGGAGCTTGTAAGGCTAGTGGTCCTTCCGTAAATTATAAAAAGGCACTCTTTCTTCTAGAAAACATGGTCCTATACCAGAGCATCCACTTAGTAGGCTGTATTTCAGCCCCCATGGACCCTCTTGATCTTTGCTTATTTCACAAAATGCTCAATGCTCTGCAGCAGCCATAGAGAAGGGATTTTAGAAGTTTCATTTTCATCTAATATTTCTACAGCTCTTTTATGGTTTGTCCAAGCTCTGTAGTGATGCGAAATACAGGACTTCCTGTTTTGGATAGGTCTAATTGTATAAATTCTTGATCATAATTTTTGTTCATAATTGAGCCAAAATTTGTTTTCTTATTTTTTCTATCTCACGGCCCAAAGACTTAACTTCTGATGCACACTATCCATCTATCCATCTATCCATCCATCTATCTATCTATCTATCATCTATCTATCTATCTATATCTATCTATCTATCTATCTATCTATCTATCTAAAAATAATCTTGCCTCAAAACACTGCACTGGCATTGAAGCTGCCTCCTAAGCAAAACACAAGTAATAGAATGGCAATATAACTATTTACAGGTAGGGGCCCTGATGATTGCATTTGTTTATTAGACATTTGTGTGTACATGCAAAGATTTGTATTTAAAATCCAATAAATAAAATCCACTTTAATAATCTAATTTGTAAACACTGGGAATCTTAAACTTCGTTTCTTTTGTCCCCTCACTAGATCTGTCTTCTTTTATACTTTATTTTACGACCAACTTTACTCACCATCACACATTGATCACTGACAATCTGACTACTGAATATGAATTATAATTTGAAAATATTGATAAAAAATTAAATGTTTGCTGATATATTTATAGAAGTTATTTCCGATATTTAAACTGATATTTTAAATGTAGTGGTATTAAAAATTATTCTTTATCATGTCCTTTAAATATCTTGGGAAAGGTCTGAAATTAATTGAAAAGAGAATTTCACAAAATAAAGGAGGAAATCCTTTTAATTTATAATATTTTCTACTTGAGAGATATGCTTTAGTAACCTTAACTGTGGTTATATGTTAAAAATAAAAGTGAGATTATAATGTTGGTTTGATTTAGTGAGTAATCAAATACATTCTTAGAAGTATGATTAAAGCAGAGAAATACAAAGGCTAGATGCATATACTTAGATAATTCAAAATATCCAGACTAATTTTCCATGTTGGCAGTACTTAAATTTCAAATCCATGAAAGAAAAGGAATACACTTATATTGCAAGATTTCATTTATTCAGTAATAACTTATTGATATATTTTATTACTGAATACAGGCTGAGTAAAGTTCACCTATGAATTATCTGACATGTACTAGAACTGAATATGAAGATATTTGGTTATAGTAGAAGATTAACCATTAGTTAAGGTACTATATATATAGTGGATATAAGGTAATGAATGTATTTTTAATTTATCTACCTGTATTTATCTATTTTATTTTAAATTGAAACATATAAATATATATTCATTTGTCAGTCTTTATTAGGTCAAAGTCTTTTGTTTGTTGATTAGTCCTCTGATTAGGGTTCTCGACTGTTTTTTTTTTGCAGAAACCACACTCAAAATGCATTGGCTATCATTTACAGTTTCGATTTCTTTAAAGTGGATTGAGAATTAAAAAGTTATAAAACAATCGAAGAACAGAATTCTTCTAGACTTTTACAATTTCCCCCAATATTTTATAGAAGACTCTCTCACATCTAATCATTAGCTCACCCTTATGAAATCTCTCTAAAGCATTCATCTTAGTTTTTGCAAAAACAACTTTTTCTTTCCACATTCTTATGTCATCAAATTACGACTTATACAAGGAATTTATAGTAGCAGTTATGACTGGCACTAATCATTTTGGAAACAAACCAAGCCGACTCTGATACATAGTTCAACTGGTAGCATTAAGTTCACTAATGGCAGTACCAGAAAGAGGCCTGCTACAGAGGAGAGGGCATTACCCATGTATAGCAGGATGCCTCACAGGGAGAAGAAAGTGAGCTGGTTAAGCTGGTTAGGGCAGTTTCTATTTTTTGGAGAAAGTGGTTCCAAACAAATAAACAAACAAACAAATAAACAAATGATTAAGGAATCTCTTACAATTTATTGAGAATAACTTAAATTTTTTTTTTACTATCAACCAGGACAATTACTTAACTATTTGAAAGCACATGCTTTTAAAACCATTCAGTTTTTCTTGGTTTCCACAATAATACACTTGTCTTATTTTCCAGCTATCTTTTAGCTCAGTTTCTTCTTTTTCTATAGACCTCCAAATGTTCCTAGGAGTCAGTCTTGGATCCCTTTCTTTTCTCGATTTCTATTCTTATCCTAGGTGATCTTACGACCTCCATAGTTTTAAAACCCTTATGTATGCTGATGACTCTCAAATTTGGCCAGCCTAGCTCTTTCTTCTGACTCCAAGACAAGTATAAGAAACTTCCCAATAATATCTCCACTTAGATGCTTCACAGGCAAATTATACTTAATTTTTCCAAAATCAAGTTTTGATTTATTTCTCATAAGCTGATCCTCCCTAAATCTTCCAGATCTCACTAAATGAATCTATTCTGGCCTCCTTTCACTTCCTGGAGTAGGCAACTCTTTGTCTCAGCCTGGAATGCTCTCTCCTTGCTCATTACATGGCTACCTTCTAGTCATTCAAGTCTTAAAGCTCATGATGTAGAAGAACAATCCTTACAATCCCTCCATTTCTATCAGAGGAACATGTGCACTATAGACATAGCACCTTCTCAGTTTGATATGACCTCTATATTGGTTTTCCTGTTTATTGTTTGTTTTCCTCAACTAAACTATAAGCTCTATGAAGATGAGGATCATGCTGTTTCATTCATCCCTGTCTACTATAAACCTAGCAAAATGCCTGACATATAGTAGGCCCTCAAAAATGTTTGCTGAATAAATAACACGTTATTCTTGTTCTTTAGAACACTTACTGCAATTATTAAGTATATAATTAAACTTTTTAATAAGTCCAATTATTCCCCACCAAGTGGGTGCTCCAGGAAGGCCACGTCTGAGTTATTCCCTCACACAATACACAGTGTCTGGCACATAGTAGGTGCTAGTCAATATTTGTTGAAGAAAGGAAGAATGGGAAGGAAGGAAGTGAAGTGAAGATATGATCAAGAGAGAGAGCGGATGCTAAAGAAGAGTGTCTTACGGTAATACTCTGAGGCTATGGTAACAATTTAAATCCATTCAATCAAGTGTGCAGTTGTTTTACTCACCTAATGCACACATCTACACTTTTGGAAACAGCTAGACAAGTCAGTATTTCACTTATAATACAGATGTTTGATGTTATTTAGATACAGCTGAAACGATCATTTTATTTTCTGATTATCGGTATAGCCAATTTAGATGGACCTATTTTTCTTTAAGGTACATAATTCTTAAATGAGTATTGTGCTACTTAGTCAAGGCCAGAGTGTTGGGAATCCTTGATTGACCACGTGATGCATGTACGTGAAGTAACCTTAAGTCTGTCCAATTTCCTGACAGTAATGTTGTTATAGCATAATGGTTACCTAAGACCTGTGGTCATCAACAAAATATGAATGGGCTACAAAGGGAAAATTTCATGACCAGTCTTTTCTATACTAAGGGCTGGGCCAATAGAACAGGCTATATTGTATGGCTGAAATCTGCCATATCACATGTCATATGACAGAACAGGACAGCTGTTTGCCTTCCAGAGTATAAATACTAAATAAAAATTTAAAAAAAGAGTGAGATTATAATAGAGGATTTTAGTAACAGGAAAGATTCTTTGAACAAATCCAACAATATTTGTTTAGTAAATTAACAAGTTAAAGACTCACAATTTCTGCCTACCAAGAATTCCAAGATTACAACGGACACAGACACGAGATATTTCTTTATGTATACAAAAAAGCATATTCTTAAAACTTAAGAGTAGATCTTTTAAATACTTAACCCCCTGAGAAATTTCCCTCTAGAAAGATTCTTAATTATACTTAGCTTATTAGCTCATCTGCATTATAATAGCACTATGTACTTGTTTTTTACTAATAAAAGGTTTTCATTAAAGACTTTAGAGTAACTCTATGTAGCTGACTCATATTTTATTAGTGGTAGGTGTGCAGAGAGGGAATACACTGGTTTTGTACAGGAAATACTACAGAGACTTGAAATCTAGGTCACATAACAGAGCACTGCTATAACAGAAGAGCACAAAGGCCCAATGTTTTTTTTTTTGCCTTCCTCTCAAATAAGAAAAATCATGTTTAAACAAAAGTTAACAATTAACTGCTTTGTAATTACTTTTGGTTAACCTACATGATAATTAGTTATAACCATAATTATAATTTTTGACCTTTCATTATCTCAACATGTTACCTTCATATTCAAGGAAATTTATATTCGGTGTATACTAACAGCAACCACTAGACAGAAAGCCAGATAATAAAACTTGTGCTTCCGTGAAATCTTTTATCTGGAAATCTTAAAACTGTTTTAAATACCAATTAAGTTTCCGTAACATCATTAGGCAGTAAAGATGGGGAAATTTGACATGTCACATGGCAAGTCAACAATTAAACCAAAAAGAAAGTGTACTTGCTGTCCTGTACATTCTGATAGATTTGTTTGCCTTTGATAGATTTGTTTGCCTTAATGGTTTACTGAATGTGTTATTACGGTAAACACATATTAAGGCACTAATGGTCTTTGGAAATAACACGAATACCATGAAATACAATAAAATATTTAAACTATGTTCTCAAATGCAAATGTACCCCGCAGCAATGTTTTGACAGCATTTGTCAGGTCTTTAGGAAAAGACATTATCGCCTTTGAACATTTTAAAAATTATGTTTATAAATGTGTATGTTTCAACATTTTTCCTTGAGACATAATAAAGTAGGCTCAGATGTTTCCATTTAAATATAAATAATCAAACAAAGCGTTATTTCCTTGACTTTGTCTTTACTCCTATATTGAACTACCTAGACTACGGTAAGAGACCTCAACTAAACTAAAATTTTTGTTAACAATTCAGAATAGAATTGAAGAAGTCTTAGTCATTTTTCACCATGGTTAAACCAAGCACATAAATCATTTTTGATTAGTTCAGATTTGACTCCTGAATTGTAAATTTAAAAAATAATCCTAGGTGCTGGGAGACGACATCTCTGCATCCTAACAAACGTTCTCATTATTTAGGTCTGCTTCCCTTTGTGATTGCTTTAGAATTCTGGGCTTCAGATTCACTACCACCAGGAGTCTGCTGATGAATTTACTACTTTAAACTGTGATTGAACGGAGGGGATCACTTCGTAAGTTTATTTAAATGTCTAACCACTGTGCTGGACACCTAAAACTAAAAATATTTAATTTTAAAATGTAATTGAAAAAATTTTTAAATAAAAAATTAAAGTAAAATATTCTATTGAACAGCTTATTTTAATATAACTGTATCATTGTATTTCATTAAGGAGAAAAAACAATGGTTTTTACTCCAAATAATAAAAACGAGATGCGGTTAAAAATTTAGAAAATACATGAACAAAGTTTTTACTTCTATTTGTGAAGAAGTATACAATTAGTCACTCTTTATAAGAAAACTTCAGGATGATGAGCTGAGTCAGGGTGCCACACAAATGTGACCTTCCTCTTAAGTCAACGCCTAACAAATGAAAACATACTAAGAACTATGAAATTGGATTAAGAATATCCAAACCTTTTGTTGTTCAAATCTCCAGGAAGTCATATTACATATTGACATATTTTTCTTATCTTTGTATTAGAAAAAAGAGCTAGATGATTTAAGAACTACGTTTAATGAAATGCACTTATATTTTTAAAAAGAGTCAATGTGTTTCCTAAGGAAGTCTTTGAAGGTTGATTTACTGCCAAGATACTTAGAAAAACCTGAAGCAGTCTGTTTCCTTAAGTTAATGTCAAATCATCATCTTCTCAAGCAATAAAACAATAGCATTTTGATGTTCATAAAAACTCTCCAACCCACAGCATAGCAATGCACACTTCATAGAACCTTGTCGGTATCTTATCAATAAAAATATTTCCAACCTCAAATAACAACATACATTACAGTACTAGGACAGAGCAAAGGTGTTTTCAAAAAACGGCTAAGGTTGACAAAAACCTTCCTCTCAAAGAAAAAATATTATAGATACTATGACTATTTTTTTCTGAACCCCAGATCAGGAGACCAATTAAAAGGGTGCCAAACACTCAAAATCAAGTTTGGCTCTGGGAAACAGGAGCGCTTACCCAAAGGACCCACTGAGTTCAATGGGGAGAGCTCCGAGCTTAGTCTTGTTTTCAGTGACAGAGCCAAAAGGTATTGCATCTTTTATGATTATGTTCTGCCCTGACGCTATTTGATCAATTATTCTAACCAGGAGGCTAACAAGGCCATCTTTCTTAATCTCACCACTCCTCCCCTCCCCCCTTTTCTTTAAAGATATTGCAAATAAATGCTAACCCTTTCCTGAAGTAAACAAAAGAACACTTTTTTTCTCTTGGGTTCTTTATCATTCGAATAGTTCACATTTAGCCTAGTCTTAGAAACATTTCTATCACATAGTCTGCACATGGCACACACAATTGTAATGTGGTGCCCTAAGGGACATATTTCCGTTAACAGCCCATCCAGTCATTTGATTATCATTGCATGGTTAATGGCTTTTTAGGATAATAACTCTGATGCAGACAATCAAACACTTTAATTAGTTTATTATCCTTTTTTATTTCGGAATGTATCCAGGTCCTATTTGACTTTAATGTGGGGGCACGGAGCAATGCAACTTTATGGCCATTGTAGACAACTATAACCCTCAACTGGGTTCCTCAGTTTCTCATATTAGCTTAGTCTCCAGGAATAGAAGTGGCTCCCAACCTAGATTAAACCTGTAAATAACATTAGCATATCAAGACAAATGACAAAAGCACAGAACATCAGGAGAATGGCAGATAAAATGACACAAGGAATGTGACATCTTCCCAGTGAGTGCCAGTGGAGGGGGAAAATAGAACAGATGAGATTGGAAAGGTGGAAAGAGTATGAGATAAACTGTTTTGTATATCAGATAATAGGACAAGTAGCTTACATTTTACAGGTGAGGAGACTGAAGCACAGAGGTTATGAAACTCATCAATATCATGCTGCTTATAAGAGCCAGAGGTGGGATTTGAACCCAGGCAGTCTGATCCTTGAACCCCTGCTCTTGGCCACTATATTCCTCCTATTTTATAAAAATAATGCATAAGTTTTAATAAACTGAAATAAAAGACTGAAAGTGGTTCAGTAAAATGTAAATAATTATTGTCTCTTGGTGAATTATAAGCAATTTTTCCTGCTTATTCACTGTTTTCAGATCTTTTCAAAATAATGAAAATAAATTTTAACATATTTTTATGTCAGCACATAATAAAATAAAAATATTGCTGGTCTAATTAACATTTTCCCTTTTATTTTAGCACTTCTCAATTTAGAAAAACTACACACACTTTTAAAAGACACTTTGTTGACAGCTATCAGAGAACACTATATCCGTCACCAGAAAGTCACCGAAACTCAGGCACAGGCAGGATTGGTTCAGATTAAGTAACTTCTAACATACACTGTAGGATCAGTACAATTCAGTTTAATTTCCTATACCTTTTTTCCTTAATCCTACACCTTTTAAACTACAGAGTTACATAACTGATATTTACAAAATGACCACGAGGTCTTAAGAGACTGAAATGCCTTGTGAATCACAAAAGAAAGATTAAACTATATTCAAGACAGTGCTAGTATAAAATGTATTTCTGCCCTCTGTTAAAGGTCATAAATGCTTACAGCCAATTCATCCTCACATTTTGTCCTCTTGTTAACAGCATTTAGCACCACTTATCACACCTTGAAATATCCTTCTTTGTGGACTTTTCTTTTATTGTCTTCCAATAATCCACCTTCATTTCTACTTCCAGCATCCTGACTGCTCTCCATCTGGCCCCTCTTCTTCTGAGCTGCCCCCAAAGGACTTTTCCTTCTTCTCCTGTTACACCTTTTCTATGCAATATTTGGACTTCAACTGTCAAAACTACATGAATAATCCCCAAACAACATCTCCAATTCTAACCTCTCTCTCAATCTCCCTCTAGATATCTACCAGCATTTCCAAAGTCTAATGTAGAACTTGTCTGTCTTACCTCCCAGTTCTGTCTTTCCTTCTGAGTTCCTTATGATTTTTAATGGTTCTACCACTCTCCAATAATCCAGGCTCAAAAATTCAGTGTCATTTTTACTTCTCTTCCTTGTTTTTCTCTTTAACTGTTGTTTAGTTCTGTACAATCTACCTCGATGATCTTTATTCATCTAATTATTCAATTAAAATGTCTTGTGTAACTGCTGTAATGGATTCTGGGCCTACAGTGGTGAACAATTAACAACCTTGCCTTCCAATATTATATATATTATATAGTGGGGGAGACACAATTTCAGGTGGCAATCAGTGCTATTAAGAAAAACGAATTAGAGTAGAGGAATCCTGAGTGATTAGTACTGATGATGGGGGCTTGTATTTTAGATAGAGTGGCCAGGAAAAGCCTCTTTCAAAAGATAACATTAGAGCACAGTTATGAGTGAAGTGAGTGAGCCTAAAGCTCCTGTGAAGATCTGAAGGAAGATCATTCCAGGAAGATGGATAGCAAGTGCAAAGGCAATGAGCTGGAAATGAGTTTGGCACATTTGAAGAACTACAAAAAGACCAACGTGGCTAGTGTCGTGTAAGCAGTGGAGGAGTGGCAGACAATCAGATCAGGCAGCTACTTAGGGCCAGAAATGAAGAACCTCGTAGTTTGCATCTTACTTTTAGGGTGATGGGATGTGCTTGGAGAGTTTTGACTTGGGGAGTGATGTGGTCTGGTGTATGTATTAAAGACAACTAGAGAATAGGGTGTAGAGGAGAAATAATACAATACTTGTTAAATTTTTAAAAACTAACCACATTCTTAGGCAATACACATGGCCACTGAGTATCTTTCACTTTTTATCAGTTCACTCTTTTTTTTAAAAATCAAGTTTTCAATTCAACAGCTACATAATTTCCTAATTCTGAAATAATGACATTATTCATTGAAATATTTTTATTTCCTTAGTTTAGATTAAAATGATACCACATTTCTGAAATGAACAGTAAAAGCAAACATATTTTTGCCCATTTTCTACTTATATGTTATGTAAATGAAACCAAATCTTTTGAGCATTTTGTCATCAGTAATATGAAACAAGACAATTAGGCATAAATTAACAAAAGTATTTATAAAGAATTCATAAATTGCTAGTAATGTACCAGGCATTTGATGTACCAAACAGGAATGAATAATGTTAAAATTGTTTCCACTAGGGGTCTACAAAGAGAGATGCTGAAAATAAAATGAATAAAAGATAAAGGCATTTCAATTACTGTCAAGTTATAAAAGGTTTGTACTTTTATGTGATGTGAGGATAGAGAATGGAGACATAACAAATGAGTCCATTATGTCAGGATCATTTGGCATCAGACAATTAAGCTTCTGGCATCTACCAACAGTGAATATGTCTCATACAAAACTAAACAGACCTCTGTAGATTGAGGAGAAAAAAAAAAACCAGAATTATGAAAATCAGTATTTATATTAGGCTTTAAGGTTTCTTTTACTTACAAAAAGCATTTCACTCATTTCTATATTCTTGGGGTTCATTCATTTGCTTCCCTAAACACAAACAAATGTCATGCTTGTCTTTTCACTCCCAAAAGTCTAAAAAGGAAAAAACACCCTCTTTGGAGGGAAGGGTGACTCCTTCTTTCTTACTGGATTTATGGGTTTGGTAATTTAACAAGGAATTCATTCATTCATCAGTCATGGAGCATCAGCTATGTGTGAAGCACTGTGACAGGTACTGAGGACGTTAACCTGAATGAGACTACATCACATGGTGAGGAGGGAGAGCTGCTTTGATCAGGAAGATTCATGACAGCATTTCTAACACACAGCAGCTGTCCGCTTCTGGAGGCTGCTGTGCCTTGTTAAGTATGTAAACGAGTAACCTTCTGTTTCCCTAACTTCTCTCTGTTGGAGAGAAAAGAGTTAAAGAGGTGGGCAAGACAGAAAGGAGTCTTGTCATGCAGAGTGTGAGGGTCGTTTCACGAAGCTCATTCAGACCTCTAAGAATGTAATTTGTTTCTTACTCTGATAGAGGGGGATCTTTTAACCTAGGGAAAATTCTAGCCGTGCCACTTTGAATTTCATTTTCTCAACTGGGGAGATAGAAGCAAAGGACAGTTGTTTATGATATTAATTTTCTACTGCTGTGTAATGAACTACAGCACTGCTGGCAACTTAAAATAACACACGTACATTTTATCATCTCACAGTTTCTGTAGGTCAGGAGTCTGGGCAAGGCTTAGCTGAGTCCTCTGCTTAGAGTATCATAAAGATGTGGTCTCATTTGAGGCTTGATTGGGGAAAATTTTGCTACTGTCAACATAATTCAATTTCTTGTGGTTACAGAATTGAAGCCTTCAATTTCCCCGGCTGTCTGTCTGAGGCTGCCCTCACGGGGGGTCTCCCAACATAGCAGCTCACTTTTTGAACCCAGGAAACAGACAAAGACTTCAGCAAAATGAGCGCTAAAATCTTGTGCAATATTATCATGTACATCCTGTCACCATTGCTGCTGCATTCTACGGGCTACAAGTAAATCTCAGGTCTTGCACATACTCCAGGGGAGGGAATCGTACAAGGACATGGACACCAGGAAGCAAGAATCTTGCAGACCACCCAGAGTGTGTCTACTACGTTCACTTAGGCTTTCCCCCCCATGTTAATTTAACATATCAAATCTTCTTTATCTTCATTACTGCTTCAAATAACAGCTCTCCTTATCTTTAATTTTTATAAAACTTAAGTTAATCCCGACTTTAACTTTCCTGCCACTGTTCTTAAGAGTTCCTGTTCTAGGTTGTTTCTTTGTCTGGCTTTTATATATTTGTTGAAACATCCAAGCTCATCAAAGGGCTCTGTGAAGCTCCCCATAATTTATTTGTATACCTCTACCTTTTCTTTCCTACTGAGACTGTAAGTAATTATATATACTTTTAAAATCTCTTACCCCACAAGCCACATTCCTATCCATGGTCTCTAAATATAAGACCAAACCCATTTAACCTTAACTTTAAAACAAAGCGAAACAGGATAAAACAAGACAAAACTGCTTTCATGGAATCTGTGGTGTATGTCCAGATATGTACATAATTAAACAATCACATCTTTAGATTCTTTTGGTAGAACTACAACTCCAGCAGATGTTAGGATAGTTGAAGTGCTTCCCTATTATAACAGCTTAGCATGCATTGGTTAACCATCTACTTTGAGAGAGCATCATTCACATTCGTTTTCTGCCTGAACTGTGTGAGGTCCACCCTTACAAACCTACTTTGGTTTCTTTCTTTTCTCATCTCTAATGCTCTTTATGGTGCATCGCCCTCACTCACATTCATGGCTTTCTGTACAGGAAACTGCCTGTAGTCTTACTTCCCTTTGATCAGATCTGTTGCTTTGAAAAAAGGTATGGTCATTTATGAAAATATTTAGGTCAGAATCCCCGCTGATGGCATGTGGTACCCTACCCAGGCTCTATATGTACAAGAAGAGTTCATTCTGTTCTTCCTCAAGCCTCACCTACTTCATGAGCAAGCTTCACTGCCTGCTTTCCACTACAGGGACACCCTCACCATCAGCAAAGCAAGTCTTCTCTCCTCTGTGTCTGATACACAGGTACTCAATAAATGCTGGTAGAACTGACTACTTGACCTCGATTTGTATACATAAGTGGGTATTTCTGTTTGTTAGATTCCTGCATATGAATGGGTATTTGTTTCTGTATGATAGATTCCTAGAAGTGAAACTAAAAAGGTACACTTTAGATTCCTAGAGACACAGATAGAATGCCCTCCAAAAGAGTTGAATTGAGAAACATCAATCAATAATGTACTGTAGATTGACAATCATTCTTAAAATATGGACCGCTGGCAAATAAAAATGGTGCCTCATTATTTTACGTTCACTCCCAAGTAAATAATATTAAAACATATATATATTAAACATTCACATAGATATTAAATATACTTATTAAATAGATATTAATATTACATAGATATTAAATATACTTATTAAATAGATATTAATCACAATTATAAAATGTAACTATCTCATGAACACTTACTTTGTGCCAGATATTGTTCTACATTTTGCCTAAAATGTGGTGAATAAGACATTCGAGATCCGTTTCCAAGGAGCTCATATTCTAATAAAGGAGATAGATAATAAATGAGTAAACAAACAAAAACACAGTATGAGTCCTAAGAAAGAATAAATCAGGGGAGAAAAATAGAGTATCTAAAAGCGGATGATTAGGCTGAGAGGACTGAACGATACAATGAGCTGGACCTCTCCACCCATATTTACTTTTTTGTTTTTCTCAAACATACCAGGCACTCTCCTGTCTCAGGGCCTTTGCACTTACTGGAACATTCAGTTATCTATATGGCTTATTTTTCTCAGGTGAGTGAAATGAATGTGAAAGTCTAGTTTAAAGGTTTGCAGTGAACTGGTGGCTACTTGCACCCATTCCTGGGCAATTTTAGTATTTCTACCTTCTATACTAGTTCATCAAGGCCTCTCTCCCCATGTACAAGACTGCACGAAATGCAGAGAGCCCTTGAGGCTGCCAGTTAGACATAAACTTCTTTATTATTTTAAACCCTATATCCATGAAATAAGTTAGAATCCAAGCTGGGTTTCCTATCCAAAATCTTCTGCTACTTTAAAGGGTGAAATGTTACTTTCCCATTGTTTTCAGGGGTTTTAGCACATGGTTTCTTATGTCTTTTCAGTGGAGCAATTTAATAATGGTACATTACATAAATCTACATTAGTAGAAATCTTTTACCACCTTTCAAGATTCCTAGCTCTCCCCGAACTCCTCCAATAAAGGGTGGAGGGAGGGGATAGTTTATTATATTGGACTAGTTGCAAGGACAAAATACTCCTTTACATAATGACAATGAACAATGAAAACTACAATGATATATGTTGAATATATACCAGATATGAGGCACTTTAAAAACATTATCTTTAATAAACTAGCCAGTTCTGATACATTATCCTTAATCTTCATAACAATCTTACTAATTGATGATATCTCTGTTACTATAGATGAAGAAAATGAGACTCAGAGAGCTTAAACAACCCCCAAAACACGTATCTATTAGGTGGTAGAGTTGGAATTTGAACCCGGTAGCATATGGTCTTTTTTTTTTTTTTACTATCCTACTCTGCATCTCTACAAGTAAAAAATGAATCTACATTTTTGGAAAGACAGCATTTACAGTACAAACAACTAATTTTTATGTAAAAACTAAAGATAATTTCACAAATATTACTGCATTTTATCCTGTAATGTAATGAGCTATGGTGCTCTTTCTTTCCATTTCACAAATGGAGCAGAAGTAAGGTTAAGGAATTATCTACAGTTTAAAAGAACTTGTCCAAGAAGGTTTTCTCACTCCCAATATTCTAACTACTTTAACTTTCATTAGCATTTGAGAGTTACGACAGAAGAAATGAGTAACACCAATGGCATTGTGTGGTCCCAAGAACTAACCATCTTTAATCTAATTGGTAATGTTGGTGGATAAGTTCATAAGGTCGCAAATTTTAGAAAAAATATTATTAAAGATTTAGTTCTTGATTCTATATTCTCAGTTTTAAGGTCTTTGCCTAGACACACTTATTATTCTCTCTTCTATGCACTGTTTTGTAAATGATTACAGAGAGTTTTCATTTCTTACTGAGGTTTCCATGATGCTTATTTTTCTTTTTACTTTAAAAAAATGCTTTAAATTTCAGAAGTAACAAATGCTTTCTCTAAAAAAAGTCAAACAATGCAGAGGTTTCTAATAAAATAAACAAATACTCTCCCAATCCGAATTCCTGAGAAACCAATGAATCCAAGAGTTAAGTATCCTCTACATCTGATTGAAAATTAGTAAAGCTTCTTGAACCAATGCAATCTGTTGCTTTATTCTGAATATTTGTAAGGCCCAAAAATTAGTTAAAATGAGGTAAATTTTGGTCAATGATTCTAATTAAATTAAAAAAAAATGAACTCAACATATAGTCTAATATATTTACATAGTGTTTTACATTTTACAAAGCACTTTCATACTAGTTCTTTTAATGCTTGAAACAACTTTATGAAGACTGTATTCTCACTTTAGCTAAGACTCCAAGAGGCCATCATATTTTGTCAAATATAGGATACCAATGAACATAGCATACCCCACCATTTTATATGCTCCAAAGAGGGAAAAAAAGTTGGCAACTTGATTGTAACGTAATGACTTAACTATACGCCTTTGAGACTCAGAGAACTTAATAATAAAAGACCTGAGTTAGGGTTCTGGCATTGTTCTTTCCCAGCATGTGACTTAAGTAAAGTAAATTGTTTAAGTCCTCCGAGCTTTGATCTCATCATATCCTTTAAATTGGAAATCATAATGCCTCTCTCACAGGGTTGCTGTACAGATGTATTGATGTAAAATAGTACTTTTAACTTATAAAACTGATAAAATTTTTAAATCTTCTATATCTGTGGTATTATTAACATATATTATCTGTAATAGTAGTAACGACATTCTATTATATTATTAAAGCTGTTACTGAGCACCACTGCTACCACTGCCGTATTTTCTGAGATGAGTTGTTAACACTTTGTCCTCATATGACCCCTAGAGAAGAACTATTCCATTAACCCAAAAAAATACATTCAGTTCGGATGAGGGCATTCTCAGGCCTTGAGGGGAAATATTTCTTTCTGGCATTATTTACATTTTTCTCATCCAGTTATAGGCTTGAAACATGAGCTACACTTTACACATTCTACTATTATAGTCAGATCTAATTGTGGCAGGAATTGGGATGTTAATATACTTAACATCAATGTCTTCCGTAGTTTTTGAAGCAGTCCTTGTGTTTTTTCTGCCTTTGTGTTAGAAATCATTTTACATTATAGTCTGTTCACTATGTTAGTGCTAAGGTGTACAGGCTTTTACTTGATTAAATCTTAGATATTGTACATCCTGCAATTCCCTTGACAACTATTTCCTACCTTGTGGGAGAAATTAGGTCTTGCTTGTCTAGCCATGCCTTCATATATTATGGCTGCTGGCAGTATATGTGATTAAAGTATATATCTGAAATACTTTCCTGGTAATGATCTCCTGTGAAAATGCATACCATGTGGTAGCTCTGGGATTAATTCACACTAGAAATTTGTTTGTGTATACTAAATACTGCAAACATGGTGGCTTTCTGATTTTTATGACTGGTGAATTATGCTTGCTTCTTATGTACCAGTAGAGAATAGTACAGGGTTAGCATAGATTTGGTATAATTAAATAATTTCAGCACTTCAATTCTCAGGAATGTGTTTAATGAAAAAGGCAAATACCCAAGAGTTAATTAACGTGCAGAAGGAGCAACAGGGAAACACGAGGTAGTCTAAGTTCCATGCTGATGACAGATAATTGCTTTGTGCCTCTGGACTTTCGGTTTCTCATGGACCCTGTATGCACATGAATACCAAGTTTAAACATCAGTACTGAATTTCAGGTGTTCTATTGTTTCTTGGCTTTTTGGCTAAAACCAAGTGAATTTCAGGTGTTCTAAACGTTATACACACCTGGTATGCTACTATCTCTCTTTTTAAAAATGACTATTTGCTCCTCGAAACTCTAAACCTATTTCAAGCTACTACCATTTCCCATGCTAATCACTGCAATAGCCAACCAGTCTTTTGATTTCTTCACTCTTGCTACTCTTCCAGTCCAGTTTCAAACATGCCTGAGTGATCATTTAAACATAGATCAGGTTGTTACTCCTCCTGCTTAAACCATCAACAGCTCCAGGCTCCAATGATAGCCAAAATAAAATCCAAACTTCTGAGGATGGCATTCAAAGCTCTACATGATCTGACTCCTTTCTACACCTCTACCTGTATCTTATACTATTCTCCTGCTTACTAAGATGTATCAGATACCCAGACTTTTTTCTGTCTCTCAAATATGTCAAAATTGCTCCTTCCTCAGGGTCTTTTGTACTTGGCATGAAAAATTCTTGCCATAGATTTTTCTCCTGACTGGATCGTGGATCAAATGTCAGCTCTTTAAAGAGGAGTAGCATCCCTACTTAACATTACCTTACACATCATGTGGTTTTATTATATGCATCATTGTCTGGAATTGTTATTTACTTATTTGCTAACTTACTTTGTCCATCTCTGCCCTTACAATTTACTTGAAGAGCTTCATGCCAAGGACTAGGTTAGGGTCTAGCCCACTACAGATACTCAATAAATAATTCATGAAATAAAGTAATGAATCTAAAAGATTATCTTTTCTTAAGTGATATGCTCTTTTCTCACTATTTTTTTTTTCTGGAAATAGAATTGTACCAGGATAAAAAATTACTGATTTTTCTTGAAGCTAAGAATAATTTACCCATTTAAAACAAAATTAAATCACCTAAGCATAGTTTCTTTCCCAGAAAGCACCAAAGATTAAATTAGATATATTTTCTTAATGGTACATTACAGCAGTGACCTACTTTTAATTTGCAACAATGCAAGACGATATGTGAATTTACCATTTTCCTTGAATGGTAAGACACCACAGTATTTACAGTGGTTATTATCTGGCTCCGAACAATCAAGTCACTAGAGAACAAGTCTGCCTTATACAAATGGGTAAATTATCTCTCTAATTGCATAAGAATCACATAAGCTTGGAACATCTTCCTAAATTCCAGGCAAAGAAAGATATATAAATAGCATGATTATTTAATGGAGAAGTAAATACTATAATGCCCATTCTAAAGAGTATTGATTACTTTCACCAAAGGTATATGGCTCTTCCTTTAATAAATTCATGTTAGTTAATAAAAATGTGCTCTGGGGGAAATAAGAAAAGCAATGATGATAGTTTGAGACCTAGAATAAGTATGATAAGAAGGTGCTATATCAAGTCTGAGTTTTGGATGTAAAAGAAAATTTACGAAGGCCTTCGAATATTGCAGTACTGCATTTTTCCTATTTCTCATAAAACCTTTCCTCATCTGCCTAAATAACTTCTAATTACCTTCAGAACATAAAAAGCATATAATAACAAAAAAGAATATAAAAGATATAACAAAATATATAACAAAAAGCAGAAATTACTGACATTCTAATTTTAAAACTTAAACTATCGCTAATTTCAGACAGGAACAACTGAATTGATACAGGAGGCTTGCATAGATAAATAATTGTAATCAGATGGCCATTGCTTAGTAGGGGAAAAGTTTACCCTCATTTTCAAATGGCTGAATAAAAATTACATAATTATTCAATCAATCTGTAACACTTGAACATCCACAGTTCTGCTATTATTAGAAATGCCGTGATGAAATTATTACATATACACTGTTATGCACATCTCTCATTATTTTCTTTGCAAAATATACCAACAGGTAGAATTATCGAGTCAAAATATATTACCATTACGTTTTTTAACTTTCAAAAAAACTCTCCAAATAGGTATTTTTAAAGCTCTTGAAATATACTGTAAAATTGCTTCCCAAGAATGTTGTACTAAATTATATTTCCACCTGTAGTAGATGAGAATATTTACTTTTGACTTTAATTAGTGGCAAGCCCAGATCGTTCCTAAATTGAGGAGATTTTTTTAAATGCCTAATATATGAGTAACTTAAGGAAAAAAAAATGCATTCTCCAAGCGGACCATCCTTGCCTCCTCGGCTCAGGCATCATTGGACCCTAGTGAGTTAAGAAACCTTTGCTTTAGCTGCTCATCTCCATTCTGCAAATCTCTGAAGATTAAGAGCCCACTTAATTAGTATAGTTTTACCCTCTGCTTTGGTGCAGGGAGACGTTCCTTTCTTGGTTTTAATCTTTTAAACACACAAACACAATTTTAAATGTCACTTCTAAGTATAGGAACAGAACGGGGAAGTTTTGGCATACGATTACTATACCATCTTGATCCCAAAGTCTATTCTGAATCTTGATAGCTAAGTTTCCTTGCTTTAATACTGTGGCCTTTTTAAATAATCATATATTGGTACGTTTGTGTATACATTTGTTTGTAAGAGCTTAGATGAGATGTCTATGTGTGATATATTTCTCTTTACAAAAGCTTGCATGTAGAAAGCTCTCTACACAAATTGATTTTTGACCTTTGAAAGATGTGTGTGACATTCAGCCAAGTTGTTGGAGTTACCCTCTCAAAACTCAGGCTGTGGGCTGGTCAGTTAGCATTGCGTATACAAGAAGGAGGCAGCAGTCTGAGAGCAGTGAGAAACCAGCCAGGACCTGAGGTGGCTATGCAGAGCAATGGGGCTTTTGGTGCAGAAGCCAGTGTGCTGGGCTCCCCTTACATTTAAAAGTTGCCGTACGCCTGAGTGCAGGTCAGATCTCAAGTGTGTCTATGCTGCCTAAATGACCAAGCCCCAGTTGGCTTTCTGCTTGACAGAGAATCTGTTTGAATGCTGAGAATTTCAAAAATGCCATTGACTTACCAAGATAAAAGAGTAACAAAGAGTTACTAGCCCCCAGCCTCTCTATTTATTACCTCCTCAAATTAAAATTCATTGAGGGTGCCCTCCTGCCAGGGTTCCTTCAGTTATACCCATAACTGCTACTTCTGTTCAGCAGAGGGAGTAACAAATTGGTCCTTTGTACTTTCTTCTATGAGGTGCTACTTGCCCAGTATTGATAAGTTTGAGGGATTTGCCTATAATTGCTAGCACTTTTGAAGATTTTATTCTATTTTTAGGTTCTATTTATCATTTCCATGGGAGTCTTGAAGGAAGGTAGATGCCTGCATTTATGTCAATTTACCAGGAAGTCAATAAGTTCTCTTTCTACTAAATACCTCCTATGGGATTACTTGGCCAGATTCTTTTATTATGCATTTTTAAAATAGTACTGCCTCTTTCTGCTTTTGATGCAGAATTATTTTGTCAATCTAGATGTCAATCAAAGATTACAGTTCAAAACAAGCAGCTATTTCAAATAAAGATTACACTAAAGCATTATAATATCGGTCATATAAATATTGATAGAGATCAATATAAGCACCTCCAGGGGTTCCAATACTGATCGGCAATGCCTATTCTATCTACATACTGTCTCAACTTGAAGTAATGTAACAGAACAGACCAAAGTTTCCTTATTGTTAGCAATAAACCACTGAAAGATAAGATGCTGATTCAGACATTTAGCCAGTTTCCTGTGATGATTATGTTCTAACTCAAAATTAGTAATAACATTAAATGCTCTATATTAAGAAAAGCTCTCATCTACCATATTTTCAAATATATCTAAGTTGAAAGAAGCTTTAGACAATTATTTAAGACTTAACACAGAGAAAAAGTACATCTAAATTAATCACGTTAAATAATGATGACGTGTGGAGCCAGCGGTAGCAGCAGCAGCGGTAATGTCCATTTATGGAACACCATACATTACCAAGTGCTCTGTTAGCTTCTTTACATGCATCTCATTTAATCCTCTAATCCTGCCACTTCCCATAGGATCTCAACACTTTTCATAAGAGGAAATAGGCCCAGAGGTAATTTGCCCAGGGAGGTTGGGTGACTAACTGGGCTGCTCTCTGGGGCATCTCTAGGGAACATCAGAGACTTCGAGGAGCACTGTTTATATAGATTCAAACCGCGACTCCAGGCTGCCTCGATGACCCACACACTTCTCCACTGCCAGAGGTATTCCAGTGGGCGGGGGGCAGTCATGCTTGCAATGCTATAGAAAGTATCTCTGTTCCCTGTTATTCTACATCAGTGCTCTTAGGTTGGGGTTCACAAACAGTCTGAAAACGGATGCAAAATGTGTATGTTGAACATTTCTGGAAAGAGGATTGCACCAGATTTTAGTGTAGTCTACAATCCAAAAAAGGTTCACTACTGTCTTGAGGTTTTCCTCAGAGACTGGTTTCCAGCTAGAAGACCCAAGAAATCTTATTCTCATTTCCAGGGAAATCCCATAGTAAAACATCTTAGAGTGTACTTCTATTAAGAAAAAAGTGAAAGCAATTACCCAAGAGAAAATTTCAAACTATAACTGGAAATAACCAGATAGTCACGGCCAAGGAAACGAGATGAAGGCTGCAAGTGAATTATCTTCCTCATGGTAGTACTTTTCTGGTTTTCATTACATATGTAGAAAATGCTACTGCTTTAGGAGAAAGAAAAATGAGCTGAGTGTATCTGAATTATCAAACTTAAAAAGATATGTCATATAAAATTATAAAAGCACTGGGAAAATATGCCAACACTGGTGATTATATTTCTAAAAAAAAGAAAACAGAAACTATTTGCTAGTTTGAAACAGCAGAGGATGTATAATCTTGTAATGGATAAAAAGTGCAGATGGAATTTCTCACTTTTATTCCAAAGAAGTTCTGCTGAATTTCAAATATTTCTTTGAATAATCATGTTTGACAAATATAAAGATTAATGCTAGCAAGATAATTAAAATTAATGACGGCGATGTCCACTGGGCCATGTCCGCACAGGTGTTTCCCTCCACTGTTCCCATCTTAACTTAAAAATGTTTGATATATGAAATTCTGAGCGTACGCATAATATATTAGGAGTGGTTATTTTCATCCTCACTAAAATATACAGAATTTCTTTTCATAAAGAGTTCTTATAGGGTTTTGAAATGTCATTTGATTTTTTTAAAGTGATAGGTTATACAAAATTAAGAGAAAAAGCACTGCATAAATTAAGTGGATACTATTAGAAGCATGGTTTCTAACCCTCTATAACATAGTCCTGAAGTCAAAAGCTATCCCAAAGGATCTCTTAATACTACTCTACACCAATTCAAGCCACTTAGTACCCAAGACTTTACTAATATCTATTATTTCGATACTTAATTACATATCATTTTATCTATATCGTTACTCATTTTTACATATATTTGATATCTGGTCCCCAGCACAGAAGATTAAAAGGGGAAAAACTTAGAGAGATAATGGAATGTTAGAAGCTAGCACAAAGACAATCAGCAGACAGAATGACATCAAGGGAAGAGACAGGAAAACAAACAAATAAGAAGAGAGTCCAAATCCATGAAGAGGCAGAAGTGCCAGGAGACAGACTAGCAGGAGGGAAGGATGGAAATGTCCTGGCGTTTAAGCTTTCCAAGCATCTCCCTGCCTACAGGAATGTTGGCATTCCTTGAAGTGTTGGCCCGCTTCTCTTTTCTAGCCCAATGGTGACCCTGGAGATATGAGTGACAGAATGCATTTCCTTAAAGGCGGTATTCTCTTGGTTTAGGAGTAAATGCCTGATAGGGCGGCTTTGAAGAGTAGGGAACTGGTTCGGCTATTGTATAGCCCTTTAATTACCCTGCTGACTGCCCCGGGATCTGTTCCTGGTTTTCCCTGCCTGTGATACTGGGGAGTTTTCCATGGTTCTATTTAACTCACTGTTCCAGCAGTCTTGTTTTTCATATCTATTGTGTTTTGGGGTCTTTAGTTCAGTTGGGCTGTACCTTCAATCTTATTCCATCTATCGTATGGTATTAAAAATTTCCTCAATGTTGATTCTACCCTTCCAGGTTTCTAGTGCTATTGTAGATGTTTTAATATTTATCCTTGCACTTCAAAGAGACTTTGGATGAAGTACAGGTAAAGACACCTCTTAATCAGCTATCTTCTGCTGAAAGTCACTGTAAATAAGTGCATTAAGATTTTTATCACTTAGCTACTATCAATTTTATTGTAGTCAAACCAACACATCCAACAAAATTAAACTGCCAAACTTGAAATTTTGTTTTGTTAAATAAATTACTTTTTACAAAATTTAAAAAATTCAGAAAACTTACAGTCCACATCAAGGATGGCACGGACAGACTCAACGAGCTCCTTAGAGGCGAGCGCCAGCGAGGCTGGGGTGCTACGGCCACCCCTCCCCCACGGCGTGAGGGATGTCTGAGAGGCCAGCACAGCTCTTCTTTCACTAAGAGGGTGATAAAAATACGCTGAACATTTTACACAATAAATAACATTTATCTTAGTTAAATCTGAATTCTTAGTAGCTATAAATGTGTGCAAAAATATTTCTGTATCTGGGATCATTATATCCTTACAGACATAAATGAAGGAATTCACAGAAAACAATATTTGTTTTCAATTCTTTATTGCATAGCAAATAGGCATATTTTAAAAATTAGGTTGACCTCATATATAAGAAGGAAGGAAAAGAAGGATGGCCCACTTTCTAAATCATTTGTTGGGCTTATTTTGTGAGTGCTTCTGTTATGTTAACATGATGTAGTAATAGTAAATGCAGATTCAATATGTATACCTGCTACCAAAATTATCTCTTAAGCACTTCCACTTGTCCCTAAATCTAAAAACAGCATACTGTTTATATCATTTAAAAAAATGCAAATAGCACCTGAAATGAATGCATTCTGATATAATTAAAAACGTAAGGTTTTACTGCAAAAGAATCATTATGCTAAAACTTTTACTTGAAAAGACACAATTTTAAACTGATGACGAAACCATAATTACTTACAATCCATCTTCTTAAGCATGACGGTATTAATTCACAAGGAGAAATTAAAGCATCAATTCTCAAATTCAAATATAGAGCCTTTGTTCTGTGTTTAATGACCAAGGCCAATATCTACTATAGAAGATATAGTATATTAAAAAAGACTGAACCAATTTTACTAGTGTTTAACTTTCCAAGACATGGTGAAACTTGTTTAATGTTACTTTTTAAAGTTATCTTTGTTCCATGAACCAGTTTAAGGCAAGGCCAGGCTCTGGTTTTTAGATAGTCATTTTAACCTTTATTTTTAATACCAAAACTTCTGAAGTATTCATCAAGGTCACAATGAAACCCTGTGGTTGGGGGCAGAGGACTCATATAAGGGGAATCTGATTGCTGAGTATTTTAACAGCGTTACTGAAAATAATCATCATGGAACTCACATAATTATCTTATATCATAAGCAACATGGATAACAATAAAAAATGTCAAATTCCTTCATTAGAAGAAATAAAATATCACATTAAAATTAGTTTAAAAGTGTACTACTATAGATATTCTTCTAGATTCAAAAGTGTTATAGAAATCTAGAATATAATAATACAATGTACCATCTTAATTTATTAAACTGCTATTTTCATAGTAAAGAATAGAATTTTCCTGTTTTGGCAAGCATACATTGCTGGAAGTAGAAGTATATCGCCAGTGTCAGCTATTATAAGATGAGAAAAAAACTGCTTTGAAAATGTACAAGCAGGAACCTTTCTTTCGTACATGTCTTTCATTGTGTATCAGAATGACCACAAACTTGCAGTTTGAAATAAATAAATCTAATTAGTATGTTTGTAGCTCCTAGTAAGAAACTTTAAATCAAAAACAAACTGTGAATAATAACAAAATCAAGGTGTATTCTCCAAATGTATTTCTTTTTTTTTTTATATCTACTGAATGCTGAAAATGAAAGAAACTGATTGCATGACTATATTTATAAACCCTGTTTGCCATAACAACTAATCTGCCTGGCTAGGATTGACCTTTAGCAGTGAACCTGTGACTAGTATAGTAACTTTTACTCATACACAGGATGCTTAAAGAACTTCAAGTTCATTTCATCTTCATAGAATTCCTGACAAAGATAGGTGATTCCCACCTCAATTTAGAGTATTAGGTTATAATGATTTGCTAAACACATCCAGGACTTTCCTTCACAGAGATGAGGTCAAAGTATGTCCTTGTATTTATTTCTATAACACATTAAAGAATAGTATTGAACAAGAGTTATGTAGCATCTTAAGACTAAGAGATTTTAACATTTTAGTCACAATTGCCAGATGAAAAATGTAATCAGTAGCCATACTCTTCAGAAAGCATACACATATTCTTACCTTAAAGTTGATAAAGCAGAATTATCAGAAAATACTTCTTGAATAGCCTAGTGACAAACAAGATGGTGAAGGAGATATATAAGTTTGGTAGTTTTTTTTAAAAAAATGTCTTTCCTCATTTATTAACATTTGTAACCTCCCCCCTTCCTACCCACCTTCAACTGATTAAAAAGTGTTTCTGTTATGTGAAGGGAAAAGTCAATTGCATTATCATGCAATTCTACTCAGAAATATAACTACAGAAACATTTCTTTATACAGTAAATATTGATCAAGTAATGTTCACAGACTATCAAGAGTTTTAGGAAGGTGTTCATTAAAACATCATATGTATTTGGGATTATGTTACCCTGTCTCAATCATTTCTCTTAACAATCTATATGTTAGCTGGTCTTCAATATCTAGGCAATTTTAAATGACTTTAAGTTAGTATGGCTGTTTTGAGCCAGGAGAATGTTTCACTAGCCACCAAACACTATGACGTTTATCTATCTGTCAGTTGCCTATATATTTCTTTAAAAATGGACATAAAGAAATGTAACAGGAAAATTTACCTCTACAAAATGAAGAAGCTTTACAGTGGATGCCTCATAAGTTTTTCGAGCCATTTCTGATTTTCGCAACTGGCAGTCAAGCACTGTGATTCTCTTTCTCAACTCCTGAACACTTTCCTGGACAGAGATCGAAAAGGTTGTCTCACACATTTCTCCAATTATACATTAGTGGCTCCTATTCTCAGTTTTTATTAACTAGAATTTAACATCAACATATCATTTATTTTCTCTTTATTATATATATATCTTCTGATTTTAGGTAGACCTTAACTAATGGCCTATTTAAAAGTTAAACTGCACAGAGATACTATAAATTTTATGAGATAAGCTGCATATAACTTTATTGATTCCTGCAATAAATTACATTTAAATTCATTTACTTTTTTTTTTTTTTGACAATACAATTTGCCAGATGCTGACAGAAACCCCTACCAGTGTGGCACAACCAAAAATGCTGAAGAGATACAAAATGTTAAGTAAGACAAAAGTCTCAAGGTCTGGGTGGTTCTTTCTAAATGCTATTCTTGCTAAATGTTAAAATGTAGGACTGTACTCTGCAAACATGGATCTAACCAGATGAACTTGACAAGATGAGCCTGACCAAAACTGAAACCCAACCAAGTAAGTCTAGCCAAGTGGAAAAAAGAAATCAACATGTAATTAACCAAATAGTGTATATGAGCAATGGGTAAGCCCCTCTTCGCAGAGACAGAGCTTTGGATGTGAATCCCCTGTCTCCTTTACTTGTTGAGAGTAAATAAAACTACCCAAGAACAACTATGTCTCATTCTTGAACAGAACAGCCCAAACAATGAACTCCTTGAGTTCAGTAGCATATATCTTTAATATAATACAATCCGATGTAAAGTTGAGTTAGTAGGGAAGTAAAGGGATTCTGTGGGCAGGAAAGGAATTCCATTAAGACAAGTAACAGCAATGCTGAGTGAACCAATGCTGAATGAGTAAGAGTGCACTGTAGCATAATTTGCTCTGAGGGTATATGTTGATCTCTGGTGGTATACAGTTTGGGGTTTCATCAGGCACATGTGGCAAACAGGAGAACTTTAATGGGCGAACTAGGAACAAACAAACTCACAAGGTGAACGGGGTTTTGACTTTGGTTCTGGTGGGTGGGTTTAAAAAAAGTATCCCATAAATAACTGCTAACCACAAGCTTCCACTCATGCAGGTTTAAGGTCAGACTTTATATTCCTTGTGTGGTCTATAATTCATAAGTTGAAAATTTAGTTTAAATTAGTCCCAGGCTGGTGAAAGAAAACATATAACTTCCCTGGAGGGGTATTTTCTAAACTCGAATCTCAAGAAATTCTCACAAATATTGTATCAAAAGAATATGCTCCCAAGTACTAAACTACCATAAATAAAAATTAGCTGAAGGAAACAAATTATAGGGCTTGACCTATTAAAAGACAAGAAATACTGGAGTGATCAGATAAAAGATATAAAGTAATATTTAATATGTTTTAAAAATTAAGAAGAAAGTGAAAATATAATAAAGGGATAAAAACTATCAAAATAGATCTGATGACATAAAAATTAATTTAAAAAATAAAAATGTAATAATTAAATTAGAAGTTCTATGGGTTTATTACCCAATTAAATACAGTAGAAAAGAGAATGGGTGAACTGGAAAACAGAGGCAAAGAAACTTCTCACAATGGAACAGAAAGATAAAAATAGAAAATATTAAAGGTGGAAAAGAAATAAGAAGGAAGTAATTAGAAGATCTAACATACATTCAATCTGAATTACACCAGAGAAACCAGAAAGAATGAAAGAATAACTGGATAACAGCTTAGGGTGTTTTAAAAATGTTTGCAAAGACATTTTCCCTCAGATCAGAAACATCAATGAATCTAAATAACTAAGTCAACGCATTACCTATCATAGTCAAACTGCTGAACAGTGAAGATAAAAATATCTTAAAATCATCTAGAAAGAAAGAGCAGATGGCAAACAAATGACATATTGATAGCTATTGCAACGATGAAGTAAAAACAGTGAAAGAAATTAAATAAATGCCAACTCAACAATTTTAAATGCAGCAAAAATATATTTCGAGACCAAGAGTTCAATAAAGATGTTTTCAGACAAAGAAAAATGGAGAGAGTTTATTACCAATAGATCCTCCAATTTTAAAAGCTGTTACTTCAGGAAGAAAGGAAATAATTCTAACAAGAAGGTCTGAGATGCAAAAAAGAATGTTGAGTATAAAAAATGGTGAAAACGGTGGTCTATCTAAACAAAGGTTGACTGCACAAAGTAAACTATCATAGTAATTTATGGTGTTAAAAGTCAAGAAAAAAATAAAATGCCAACAAAAAAGAACTTAAGTAGGAAGGATGACTAGATTTATGTTCTAAAATGCCTTTAGAAGAAGGAGAAAGCTAGTGATTAGTTTTATAATTTAAGTTAAAATAGAATGTTAATATTTCTAAGGTAATCATTAAAAATTAGAAAAAGAGCATGCAACTTCTAAACCAGCAGAGGGAAATAAATGGAAGGGAAGGGGTAACACAGGAGAAATCTGAACTATTCCAAAAAAAAAAAAAAGGTTAGAAATGAATAACAACTAGAAAACATGAGACAAATAAAATGCACATATTAAGAGGGTGGAAATGAAGCCATGTGCAGTAGCAAATAAAAGAATGTAACTGAAATAAAAGAATGCAAAAGAATGAAAGGAATGTTAGTAAGACAGGAGGAAAATCCAATACATATTGTTTACCACAGATATAATTAAAATATAAGGACACTGAAAAACTGAAAGTAAAAGGATGGAAAAAATACATATGTGAATAGTAATCAAAAGAAAGCCATTGTAACTATTTTAATGCAATCAAAAACAAGCATTAATGGGAAAAGAAGATTTCTAGATTGAAGAATCACATTTTTATAAAAAGATATTAACATAATTCCAAGTTTATATTCATCTAAAAGCATTACTTCAAAATACATAAAGAACATTAATCAAAAGAGAGATTTTAACACACTTCCCTGACAAATTAATGACTAGAAGAAACAAGTGAACCCCAAAATTAATGACTCAGGTTTAAGTGGTCTCTAATAAAACAACTATATCAAACAACCACAGAATTCTTTTCAAGCTTACTTTGAACATTTGTAAATATTGGCCATGTAGTAAGCCATGAAACAACCACCAACAAATTTTGTTGTTATCCTACAAACTAGATTCTCTGGCCACAAAGAAATTAACCCTTCTTTGCCTCAATGGTGTTTATATATCAAGATTCAATCATAATTATGTAAATTCCCCCCAAATTAAACTATATATTTAATGCATTTTCAGTGAGAAGGCCAATATTTTTTTCTTTTGGTAGAATTTATTAACTGAGTCTAAAAACATATAAAAGATGAAGGGTCATTTAGACAACACACTTTTAAAGAGAAAGAACTTGAAAGGTGATTAGCTATCAAGCCTTACTGTAAAATATATAGTAATCAATATAATGTTATATGCACAGGAATATTTTAAAAAACAGTAAAATAGAATAGAGAGCCCCCTAAAAAGATCCACACACATGGAATGTTGATATATAATAGAACTGATTTTGTAGATCAATTAGGAAAGAAGAGTCTTGAATAAACGGTTCTGGTATGGTTGGTTTTTCATTTAGAAGAAAGAATAAAATGAATCCCCATCTCACACAATGCCACAAAATCAGTGGCAAAAGGACCAAAACTTTAAAATTTTAGAGGCAAATATGAAGAAATATCTTTATACCTTTGGGAATGTAAGAACTTTTAAAAAGATACAGGAGGGATAAATTGATAAGTTTGATTACATGAAAATTAAAAGCACCTGCTCATTTCCCCATAGGGTGAAAAAGCAAGCCATAAATTCAGAAGATTTTTATGACATATAACATATTATAGGTTTAGTAGCCAGAACATATAATCACTACATATCAATATTGAAAAGACAGTCCAATGGAAAAATGGCTAAAGGATATGAAGAGTCATTTCACATGGAAACACAAATGCCTAATAAATATAAAAATATATGCTCCAGTGGCTCTCTGGGACTAAGGGCAAAGTCCTGATTTACAGTGTAGAGGATTTTTTTTTCCAGCTGCCAACCTGATGTCAATAAATACAGAGTTGAGAAGAGATGTACATCATCAGCTTCCTGAGCCAGTGTCATGATTCCAGCATTAGTAACCAAGGAAATTCAAATTAAACCACAATGAAGATACACTTATCCCCCCTGACATACTGATAAAAATTAAAAGGAAAGGAAAGCAAAGTGTCAGCAAGGATGTGAAGTAAACAGTAATTCTCATTCACTACAGTAAAAATTGGTTCAGAAGCTTTCAAACACACTGGGCATTCATTACTCAGTAAAGTTGATCATACAGTCATCATTCAATCTAGTAATTCCACTCCAAGATATGAAGCAAAGAGAAATTGTTACACATGCAGAGCAACATTGTTTATAATACAAGAAAACAAAAACAATTGAATTGTCCATCAAACACAGAACGGATAAATATATTGTATTACATCTATTCAATGGCGTACAAAAATGGCAATGAAGACATAAACTAGCTATAAACTTTTGCTGAATCACAAAAACAAAACGTTGAGTGAAAAAAGAAGTCAGAATAATATATATAGTATACAGGTAAAACAAAATAATATATTGTTAAGAGATATATACTAGGTCGTAAAATGATCAAAAAATCATTAACACGAAACCCAAGAAAGCGGTTACTCTGAGGGCAAGAGAAAAGGTTATAATTGTAGAGGGACATGGTGGATCTTCAAAAGTATTGGTAATGTTTTATTTCTTAAGCTTGAGATGAATAAAAGAAAAAGCAAACAAAGTAAATGAGTAAATAAAGTTTATACAAGGGGAAATTATAATGAAAAATAAAAAGATTGTTACAAAAATCATCTGTGTCTTAAAAATACATATTTGAATATCAATCCTGTAATATCTTGACCAATGCCTCTTCAAGCATTCTCAAGTAATTAAAAAAAAAGTTTCCTCCTCCTTCTCCACTGGTACTAAGTTTGGAAAATGATAAAATGCCTGTGTCTACCATATTTCATTTTTTAAAAACACATTGTTTTTAGAGAAAGTTAATAGCTTAGCTTAGGGTCCTAAGAGAAATGGCATGAGAACCTGTTGTGCTAAAATAAAATAAATAAATAAATAAATAAATGCGCACGCGCGTGCGTGCACACACACACACACACACAGAGACAGAGAGAGAGAGAATATGTGAATTAATTTAATTACCAGACAACTTAGGACAAAAATATTTCTCAGTAGGAGCTGGAAGAGAGAACTGCGAATAACCTATGTTTTAAAAAAAAATTGATAAATTCATGTTAACTCCTTGAACATAATTTTTAAAAGTATTTTTAAGACTGATTTTTTCCTTCTAAAAGTAACTACAGTTATAAAAATAAATAAATAATCTCTATGCAGTTATAAAATATCTATTTCAATTTATTTAATTTTCTACCTTACTGCAGTGAGTAAAAATGTATACATCTATTAATTTTTGAATACCATTCGACAAATACAGTGTGTATTACGTTAAAAAAAAAAATCCCATGAAAAAGTTCTTGCCTCTAACAAGTATTCAACATTTTGTTATTGAAATTAGAGCTTACTAAAATCAAACTCAGTTTCTTTCTATTAATTATTTTGTGCTTTGGGCAAAAATTATTTAACTTTCGCACTTCCTTGAGTGTTTTAATCAAAGAGCAAATTCCATCCCTAGACTCTCCTTCCAAATTAGCAAGCTGTGAAACAAAAGGAAAAAAAAAACAATGCAATCTATTAAATGTTAAGCAGCTCCATAATTTATTGCCTGAGCAGTACAGTGCTGACCAATGGCCCAAACAAATTTGGAGTGCACGCTTTTCCATCCTGAAGACATCTGAATAAAGAGAGGCTCACAACCCTCACATTACCTCCATCATGACACATCATCCTATCATTGAATAATAGAAGACAAACACTGACCTAGTTTAGAAGTGCAGATGAAAAGAAAATGAAAACAGGATACATGACAACGGCAAGGAAACCATGGAAACTAGAAGAGGGGACTGTTTTTGCTTACTTTATTTTGGTCAGAATAATCAGCAAGCTGAGCCTTTAGCTCTGCAATCTCAGCCTCTAACAGACGGATCACTTCTTCATAGTCCCTTTCCATTCCATGCGCCTGTCTCTGTGCAGCTTCGGCAAGATGGATCCGACTTCGCAGGGCTCTTGTTTCTTCAGCTACAGCTTTGGCTTCCTAAAGATTTCAAAATTGATGTTATTGAAAGGAAAAAAAAAACCATGTGAAAATAGTTTAGTGGTTTAAGCAAAATATTTTCTTCCCTCTTGAAGTTGCAATGTTAAAACTTAATCAATACATGAATGCTCCTCACATCTCATTTTAAAAATTAATATTCATTTTATTTTATTATATAGAGTAGCTGCCTGATCTAACTTGTTCTTTGTTAATTTATTAGATAATTTTCAGTATGGAATCTCCAACTTCATGCACCTAGCATAACATGTTGAAAATAAGAGAAGTAAAAGAGAACTGAAAATGGAAAACAAGAATAATTGGTTCGAAAGATGAAAAGAGTAGGTTTCCACAAAACTCAACTACTTAGTAGTAAGGCTCATGTTCTAAGGAGGCTCTTACAGCTTCATCAGATACTGCTGAGAGATTTATGGTGTTGTGGGGCTTCTCCAGGGTCCAAGCCCCAGGAGCCAAAGCTTACTCCTAGAGGTTAGCCTAATTGCTACTTCTCCTTTTCGATTTAAGCCAAAAGGTAGAATTCAGCAGCAAGATATATAACTATTTCTATAGGGTGAAATGCTCACAAGACCTTTATTAAACACATGTTATGTCTCATGTGATTTATGGGTCTCTTCTCATTTAACTTTGAGAATAACACTGAGAGAAAGGAGTTATTAAAAATCATTTTATACACAATCAAACGGTGGCTCAGGGAGGTGACGTGAGCAGTCCGAGGACACAGTGATTCCAGAATTTAAACCGAGGTCTGCCTGACTCCAACCTTAATACCCTTTTCATTATTTTAATTTGCTATTAGATGACAAAAACAAAAAATGAAAACAAACAAAACTACACATTAGCTACATTCTCCACCTTAGGAAGGGGCTGGGGCAGCCAACCACTTGCTCTCTCAAAATGTGCCTTGGTGCTGGGTCAACCACAGTTTCCCAGGACACCAATATAATTTAACATGACAGTTATAATATTGTAAACCATTTCTTTTTCTTTACTTGATGCAGAAATCTCTTTTCTCTGCGATGGAACTTTCTTGCCAATTCCCATGGCTAATGTTCACCAATGGCTATTTTAATTTTCTTGGAGTTATCAAAGGACACTTGATTTTGTTCAAGCCTAAACACAACTGAAGTGAAGGGAGGGTTGCAAATATGGACACATTTTTAAGAATCAAATTTTAATTCATGTATTCAATACTATTTATTAAGTATTTTTTTTTTTTCAGGTTCTGGTTTAAGTACTAAAGATAGAGCATTGAACAAAATAGACAAAAAAAAATCCTCCCTCCTGCCCCCTAGAATTTACACTCGAGTTTGGGAAGATAGTAAAGTAAAGATTATCAGTAAAGATCACATTGAGAAATACATTTGATTAGAGACTTGCAGGAGGAATGGAGCCATGCATATTTCTCAAGAAGGAGAATTCTGGGCAGAGGGAAGAGCTTGTGCAAAGGCCTTTAGACGGGACTATGCCCTGCATCTTCAAGAGAACAACAGTAAGGAAGCCAGTGGCAGAAGCAGAGAGGGGACAGGAAGAAGGAAGTAGTAGGATGAGTGCAGAGTGGTAAGAGGAGCAAGGGCAAGGATGGGGTTGGGGTGGAGCGACAGGTCTTAAGCAGCTTTGTAGACTGTTTTAAGGACTTTGGTTTTACGCAAGGTGGCATGGGAAGGGATTGGAGGGTTCTGAGCAGAAAAATGATATGATCTAACTTAGATTATATACACACACACACACATACATATATATGTATGTATATATTACTTTTCCTTCTGTGTTGAGAGTAGAAAATAGTGGGTGGGCAAGGATGGAGCAGGGAGAAGAGGAAGGGGGCAGACTAAAAGTAATTGTGGCTTAGACAAGGGTGACAGTGGTAGAGATAATGTGAAGTGGTTAGATTCTAAATGTAGTTTGAAAGTCAAGCTAACAGAACAGTTAGTTCAATATCATTAACAACCTTTCCCTAGCAGTTACTGCATCCAGACAATCACGTTATATGCTAAAAATACAACAGGGATAAAAGATCCCTTCTTTTTTCTGGCTCAGCTTAGAACATTAGGTATGACTTAGATAAGTGGAGGAAGAGAGTAGGGCGTGTTAGACAAAATGAACAATGTGAACAAAGGAAGAGAGGGCTTGTATCAGGGGTAGTCTTGAAGCCTTCTGAGCAGAAATTGATACGAGAACATGGTCCTTTAAAAAGCTCAATCTAGCAACAGGGTGCAAGACAGAAAGATGTGGCCAACAAACTGCCTACTACATCCTGATTAAAAGAACTTTATCTCCTTATTTTTTAAAGTAATTGTCTTGTAATAAAAGGGTACTTTTAGAAAAAAATATCTGGGGAAATAAAGTGACATTTACTTAGCCGTATCAGTCACATCAGTCAGTTCAGCACAGGCGATCGAGAGCCACCAGTGCCGCAGCTGGATCAACGTCCACTTCAGACTGTTGCTGTGCACACAAAAGTAATGGCTTACGATGTGCTGGCACTACCCTCACTGTTTCACACCGGTCAACTCCATTAATCTGCACAATGCCGTGTGAGGTTTGTCTCTTATTATCTTCACTTGAAAGGCAGGAAAATGAAGCAGAGAAAGTTGAAGTAACTTGTTCAGAATCACAAAGCTAATAAGTGGCTGAGCTAGGATGTGAACCCAGAAAGTCTAGTTACAAAGTTCATACTACCTCTCCAACTATAGACATTGCTTAAAAACAAAACAAAACAAAACATTACTCGTACATGACAATATCGCCAGTGACTAACCCTACATGAGCTTAGGATGTGGCCATTATAATTTACTCAAAAACATTTGAGGCAGCTAGATCATTCTATTTTCCATTTAATCAAGCTAGAAAAAAATACATTGTCACTGAAGAGAAAGGGGAGGGGCAGAGAATTCTCCATAGCTGCAATGAAAAATAACAAATTTGATAATTTGTCTCCTTCACACTCACTTCATGAAGCTTTTATTCCTCTATAAAAACAGCACTTTTATTTTTGCTCAAAGAATGCTAGTTAATTAAATGAAGAATCTGGATGGAATTTAAATAGCCACTATAGTGCACTGATGGTAATACAGTGTGAAATGCGGTTGGGTGGTAAGAGATGCAGAGGTTTTGATGCTGAATAAATTCATGCTATTTCTTTTGTAAATATATAACTGTCAGGTTGGTAGATGTGACCCCTTAGCAAAGTTCTAGCCCAATTCCCACTGAATGGATGTTTAAAAGATTAGTGCATTGAAATGATGACTCTTAGAGGAAGAAGTAAAGAAAAGGTAGCCAGCAGTGTTCTGTATTTAGCAAGATACAGAATAGCATAAATCCATTTTTTATTTTCCTCTCGGGCTGTCTTCTAATAAACAACTAACTGTAAAGCCTCCTACGTCAGTAACAACTGACCCAGAATTCTCTCAGTCACCTGACCATGAGCCTGATACCATATTAGGGTAAAAACTGCAGTCAGTTCACTGATTTACTTTGTATTAGGTAAAGATTAATTCAGTTTAGAAACTTAGAAAATAAAAGGGAAACTAAGATGTAATAGTGAATCAGAAAAACCTACATAAGTATGCTTTTTAATACTAAGCACTATGAGAAATATACTAAAAGGGACCTAAATTATAAAGTCAAATCTTTTTTTTTTTTGGTGGTACTGAAGAAAAGCCTTCATTTCATACTGTCCCATTGTAAAATGAGGATTTCCCACCTCACAATTTTATGATGAATCTTCAGAGGGAATCAGGCCAAATTCTTCTCTGAAAATATAATTCAAACTAATGAAAATCTTTGTAGGCTACGCATACTTTGAACTTAGCTATGGGATTGTACTGAGACAAGGGGCATAATAAAAACGCACAAAGGGCACTATAAGCTCAGATGAAAGACAATGTGGTGTGTGTTTTTCCATACCCAGTACTTTTTCCCACGAGGCAACATGATATAGAATAAAAAAATGAGTGTTGGATGAGCTGTTGGATGAGCTGTACCTTAATCAGAATCAGATCTGGCTGGGTAGTTCTCTAAGACCCCGTTCATTTGTACATTAGGAAATAATATCTACTTTATAGGACCAAAACAACTCACAAGAGAGTTAAAGAAACTACTATGGTACTTGATACAGCTTTTCCCCACTCCTCTTTACTGCTTTTGAAAAATATATGTAGATTAGATAATTTATTAAGGGCTTTCCTGAGGCACTCAATTAGTAATATCAGTTATTGAAACCAATATTAGAATCGTTTGGTAATAGCATGTACATGTCTTTTTTAATATTAGCAACAATCATGTAAAGCCTTTTCTTCTCTGGTTATGACTCGTAATGGCTCCCTAAAGTAGCAGGAAAAAGCACTAACAGCAGTTGCACATCTGTAATAAGGCTGGCACATCCACTAGCCTTAGAAGTTCTGTAATTTTTAAGCTAATCAGTAAATCTTTCAAAATGTCAATGGCTGACAGAAAAAAAAGGAGACTGCAAAGAGATATATGTTTTAGTGTAATGTAACTTATGCCACCAAACCCAAAAGAATGCTTCTTATCGGCTTCCTACATTCACTCATTGGAAAACCTTTCTTGGTCTAGGTCCCATCACAGCTGTGAAAAAGATTAAGGGTTATTACAGGAAGAGAGCTGTTGAAGGAAAAGTTGAAAAGCAAGTTATATCTAGTTTCCTTAACTTATGTATCAGATTTAGTGAAATATGTATAATATTATTCTCAATGGATGATCTCAAAAGTAATTTGCAGATATTCATAAATGAATCTAAAACTTCTATCTTAAGCATGGACGCACTTGGGGGAGAAAATTAGTCCACAGAACTTTGCATATACCTCTGATATGAGCTCCCTCCTTTCACTTTCCTTACTTCTCCATGTTTACACCTGGCCCACTAGTCTTCCTCTTTACCAACTAGTTATTAAGCATTGTGAAGTCTTTATTTATGATATATTTGCAGCCACTCCTTAATTTCCATTCTTATCCCTACATTACTGATTCATGTTATCAGCTCACATGAAGGTACTTAAAAATTTCCAGGTCAAACTCTCCTACTTCCAAGATGCTTTTGAGCGCATTACTCCTTTCACTAGTTGTATAAACCTTTCCCCTTTTTACTTTATTCAATTTTCATCCATTCTTCAAAATTTACTTCAGTTTTTACCTTCTCTAATCTTTACAGACCACTTCTGCTTATAATTATTTTCCCCTCTTTTAATATTTTATATCTGTTGCTTGTAATTAATCACATGCTACTTGGTATTTCATACTGCTATCTTGAACTGTCATCAAAATATTAAATATATTACTACTTAACTTTCTAAAATCAAAAGGTACTGACTGCCCAAATTAGAACATAAGTTTCTGAGAATTAAAACCTCACCTAATATGAACAGGTGCTCCACTTAACATAAATATGAGATATAACTGAGTTGACAAACATTGAAAATGACTATTTTGTCTTTCATATACTATAGTAATTGCCCTAAAGAACTTAATTAGCTAAGAAGCTTTCATATGAAAGTTCTTCATAAAAGGATGCAATTTAATGGAAATATTAACAGAACTATATATATATATTTCATGGTAATGATTATAATAACAATGATAAATCATGCTTAGGAAAACAATGCATAATAAAAAGCAAATTATTTCATTTAACTCCCTTTATATATAAATTAAACAAATATCCTTGTATAGTATTTATCAAGCAAGTCAAGTGAGACTATATTAAAACCAAGTGAAATGAAAAACATATCAATGTTGAAAAAAGACAATTTACTTTATTAAGTTTGACAATTTTGTTTCTTGGATTTTCATTAAATAGATTTAAAAATTTAGAGATTTAAAAATTATGCATACTAGTTTATATATCCCTAAAAATTATATTTTTTCATAAGTTTATATAGTAGTACATGCTTTTAAGGACTATATAATCTTGAAGGTCCTTTCCAACCCCATCCATACCCCTGATTCTATGATTTAGGTGGTGACACTTCTTTGTAAAGTGTGTAAAAATTATAGATATTTGAAATCCAAGAAACAAAGATTTCTTTAGTTTGTATGAAAAAGTGAAATCCTAACTGTGCAAAGGAAGATTTGGTTAAGCTTTCTGGAGGAAAAGCAGGTCAATCAAATTATAATTAGCTCTAATTAACCCTCCCAAGAGCTGTCAGCTTCTTCACCTGCAGTTGCCTCATTCTCCAAAAGGTGCAAAATTGAGTTCTGACTCTGAATATCAAGGAAAATCAAAGAAACTATTTTTTTCTCAAAGAAACTATTTTCAATCTGTTTATAAACAGAATTCCCTACTCAAAGACAAGTATATATGTACATCTACCTGATAAATTTTACCATGTGAAAATATTCACAATATAAATATTAATTAGTTAAAACTCTGTTTTGATAATATATTTAATCCTGAACACGTATTTTCTGGTCTAGTGAAGGTCAACATTAAAGAAAAAATTATTTTCCTACTTCTCTAATTCTGGCTACAAATGTACCAAAAGGGAACAATTCCCATATTGGAAATTTCTTTTCATAATCAGAGTTAAAACTCTGTTCATCGAAACCTAATAGAGCTCAAAGGCTACTTTTTCACCTGTTAAACATTTAGAAATCATCTGAAGCTTGGGGTTTAAGGGAGATCTCACTTCAAAACAGAAATATATTCCTTCCAAATTAACCTTTAGAGGTTTAATCCAATCAGAATCAAAATTTTTTCAATTTTTTTTTTGTTTTGGAAAAACTTGACCAAGAGTTTTAAATTTGAATCTAGATATAATAAGGTCTAAATAATAGATTCTTAAGTTGCTTTGGAAGCAAATAATCAGTGAGAACTAGTAAGCAAATTTTTAAAAACAACAATAACAACAATAAAGGAAAAAAGAAAGAAAAAGAAGAAGGAAGAAAGTAAAGAAAGAAAGAAAAAAGTGAGGAGGGACATGGTCCAAGGATTTAAGGCATTTAAATCTACACTTAAGGCATTTAAAGCTACAATAGTTGGTACTGGACAAAGAAGAGTTAGATAAAACATTCATCCACTCAGTAAATATTTATTGACAAAATAATTAGAAAGATCAGATGCTCCGAACAGACCATAGATTGTATAAGAATTTAATCTATGATAATGGGGATACCATAAAACAGTAAGTGATTGCAAAAAAAATTTGGAAAAAAAATTGTAAAGTATAAACCTTCATCTCATACCAGTACCAAACGAAATAATTTCAGACATTGGAGGAAAACTAGGTAAATACGTATCTGAAATCTAGCTAAAAACAAACTTTTAATAAGTTTTTAAAAAGGAGAATTCACAAAGGAAAAGGTAGATTTGACAACACAAAAACACCTGAGTTTAAAATCTGAAAAAAATTATAAAGGCAATATGCATACAGGCGAAAATATCTGTGACAGATTTGGTAGAAATAGAGTTAATAACTACCGTGTAAAGAGATCTTATAAAATGATGTGGGGAAAGGGGCAAACAGTTAAGAATACAAGAGAAGTGAAGAAGAAAAAGCAGGAGTGGTAAGGAGATACAGATAACATAAGGGGCACGTGGTCAGGGATGGCAGAAAGTCACCAGCAATCATAGCAGGAAATCAGTTGCCTTCAATACTGAAGAACTTCATAATACTGATGAAGTTCACAACTTAATTTGAAGCTCATGGTCATAGGCAATCATTGGTAAGTAAATGGATGACAGTGAATCAAAGTATAATAGTTTCACATAGGGTGATTTATTTATGTAGGGTTAGGTGTGACTAGAAAAGTCTTGTTTTTAATTCTAAAATAGTTTGTGAATAAATCATTTAATACAATGTCATGAGTCCCATATTGAAGTAAGTATACCAAAAGTGTTTCTCACATAGTAAACTGCCAAGATAAGAGTTTTATAGTATCAACTGCCTTATCACTACTTCCTCCTTGGGTAAAATTTACTAGTTTGTCAGCCAAATTAATATATTGCTCTAACACAGAGATGTTTAAATTACACCCTTGAAAGGTACTCTCTTAGCAACTTACTAATGGAATTTTAGAGATTTATATTTATTTGTTTTTAGTTAAATAAGAAAAATTATAGTGAGTAATGCCTACTTTGGAATACAAACACGCCTATGACAACCCACCAGCTGTAGGGCACCTATTCTGAAATGCTTTGTAGAAAGCAATGGTTTTGCTCTATTTTTTTTTTTACTAAATTGAGAGCTGCTTCTGACAGTATGTCTAGCTTTCACAATGCAGCCATACAAAATAAGCATTAAATACATGTTTCCTCATTTCCCTTCCCAAGCCTCCTTTCTAAGTTACTGCAGGCACGTGTGAAAAACTGATGAAGGAATGCTGAATGTGGTCCCTGAACAGCCAGAAAGTAAGCGGCTCATGGTACGCAGCCCACACCCTTATCATCAGTTCTAACTAAGCCAACCAACTACAGAAAATACTGTAATCAAATGAACTGCAAGATTTCTATGAAGAATAAGATCACTTGCCTTCCAAAATCCTCCAACACTAAAAATTCTGTGATTCTAATTAATCTAACACAATTACCTAAGTTCAGTAGTATGAATAGGATAATAAAATTTCTCTCAGCCTTCTTAAAATGCTAAATACTTTTCTATATTAAAAAGAAGCAACTACTTGGAAATGGGGATTCTGAAATAGATGTTCATGTTTGTCAATGCTTGCTTAGAATGCTACATTCACCTCCACTCAGGCACTAGATGTGGCTGGCCAGTGTCTGTGAAAGCGGGCGTGCCAGCTGGCTGTCCGCGCGTTCCTTTCCTAAGCAAACTGTCTTTAACTTAGGCAGTGTGTTGGGCAAAGTCTAATGTTAACGAATGCATTGGTCGTTTTTGATTCACACAAAAAGAATTAACATTGAAAAATAAGCCCAACCAAGTTTGTTTAATAGGTTTTTCCACTCAGATTGCTATCTAGCATTATGAGAGCTTTATAATTTCTTTTCTCAAAGAGGATTTTTTTGTTCCTTTTTTTAAAAAAATTGAAGATCATTGCAGATTAAATACAGTTGCAAGAAAGAACAGAGAGGTTCTCCGTACTCCACTCAGTCTCCTCCAATGGTTAAATCTTGCATTACTGTAGCAGACTATCACAACCCGGAAACTTCATTGATACAATCCACCAACTTTAATCAGATTTCACCAGTTTTATATGCACTCAGCAGTAAAAAAGAACAACCTATGGATCTATGCAACGGCCTGGATGGGTCCCGAGAAAATTATGTCGACTGAAAAAAGCCAATCTCCAAAAGTGACATGGTATATGATAACATTTATACACCATTCTTGAAAAGACAAAATTATAGAGATAGAGAACAGATTAGTGGTTGCCAGGTGTTAGGGAAGGGGTGAGGGTTGGTGGATGGAAGAGGCTATGGCTACAAAAGAATATCATAAGGGATCTTTGTAAAGATGGTTTTTAATAGAAAATAAAAGTTGATTTTGTGAGGTCACAGGTAACCATTTGAAGGAAACATCGGAACATTTTACTATAGCACCACTCTTTTAGAACAGAAAAGACTGACAAATCAAATAAATGTATTTTTCTTCTTTTTGCCTCTAAAAATTAGATTGGCATCTTGGAATATTTACTAGTGCTATACTGAAATACTACAGTGTTTGCATTGCTAAAGACAAATAAAAAGGGAGTGGGAATTCATACCAATTCTAAAAACTAGAGACTTTGCTATATCTTTAATAAACGCACAAAGAAAAACCATCTCTGAAGGTGTAAAAACGTGAGTACTCCTTTAGTAATCACATATTGTCATTCCTTCTAGAGAGAGTATATTTCTTCTGTCCTTAAAGTTTCCTTTATTGTTTAATCCATAAGCCAAGATGGCTCACATGCCAGCTGCAACAGCTGTAACTAAGTCCATGTTCAACCTCACCTGACTACAGAGAATCGTGTGCTAATTTGACCTTACATTTCTGGCTCAAGACTTCATGCCTTCCTTAAGCATTCAACCCAATCTTTGCACAGGTGAGGCCTAGTACAACTGGACTCATCCGAACCTAAAGAAATTGCCAAATAAACAGTTTCCCATGTTTCCTTAGGGCAAAGACTGGTTCAGACAAGCTAACTATTTCTGCTTTGGGCTGCTCACCAATTCATCACTGCCTTAGGTCATAACACTATGCTGAAAGAAACTTTAAAAACAACTTAAGTGTGAGAGCAGGTTTTAGAAAGTTGTTGATCAAAGGAAGTTGTGAGAAGATGGCCCATGCCTGTTAAAAGTTGTTAGAACTTGAAGAAAAAATAACAAGTGTAATCTCATAGGAAATTGTGCTCATTATTTTAAACAGTAAAGTTGAGCTATTCTGTAAGGCATAAAAACTCATCAAAAATACTTAGATTTTAGAGAACAGTATAGCCAATTCTTTATAAACAGTAATGTATTTTGGTAGCCATACTCAGTTGAAAAGAGTAATGTACCTTATACCTCTGGTGAAAAAGGATCCTTTAGCAACTTGTTATTTTATTTTATATTTCTTTCTTTCCTCCTTCTCCCTTCCTTTTTCCAATTCTCCGTTTCTCCCTCCCTTTTTGTTCTTCATTGCTTCCTTTTGGGTCACTACACTAAATAAAGGTAAATTAATTTCCGTAATTTAAAGTAGCTAATGTACCTTCAAAAAGGGAGATTATTCTGTTTTTAGGATCAGGTCACAGTCTCTAAATAATTCAATTAAAAGTTTGTAAGTTAATGAACAAAAGATATCAAATTGTGTTCTTTTTTCTTTTTGGAAGTAACTGGTAACCATCATTGTAAAATAAATTAAAAATATAGTAGTATTTAATAATTAAGTTACCTATGTATTTAAAGGATTTATATGGTGTAATTATTAGTATTACACTACTTCATGTCAAGACCTTCAAAAAGATACCAAGAAAGAGGGAAGAAACTGCCAAATTTCATACAGCTCAAGTTTCCGGTTTAAAAAAATTTTAAGAGAATTATATGCACTTACTCTCTACTTTAATTTTTAAAGACTCTTTTGCTGATTGTAAAAAAAGATATTAATCATTGAAAAAATGGAAAGGTAGTTATTTTCACTAAAGGATAGGAACACTTTCATTAACAGTAAGTCCATAACACTGAAATAATGACAATGTATATACATTGAAGAAGCTGATAGTATGCATGCTCAATATGCTAACAAAAAAAAAATGGACAGCATTAGGGTTGATTTTGGGTAGTATATTTTTTATGTCAATTGTGTGTTTCCTGAAATGAATAGTTATATTAGAATGCATGCATGTGGGTTTGTAAACACAGATATATGTACATATATTTTTTAAAAATTATTTTTGTTAAAACTGGAAAATATACATTAAACAATACCATGAATTAAAGCATCTTTACTTTCAGTTGCATTTCTCCTATTTTATTAATGACATCATTACAGCCTCTCAATCACCAATTACAAAGCCTTGACTGCTCTCTGATTATTACTGCACATTCGATCACTGTTAAGTCTGGTTGACTTTATCCTCATATTATCTTTCACAAAGACTCTTTGGTATGTTTGGTATAATTCCATTGCCACTACTCTTTTAAATACTCCATTGCCTATTATTTAGACAAGTGCTTCTCAAATGTTAAAGTACATATAAATCATCCAAGGACTTGTCAAATACAGATTTTGATTCGGTATGTCTGAGGCAAGACCTGAGAATCTGCATTCTTAACTAAGTTCCAGGCGTTGTTGACACTGCTGGTCCTGAACCACTCCTTGAATAGCAAGGATGTAGAGTTCCAGGTCTGCATTGTCCAATGTGGTAGCCACTAAGCTCTATGTGGCTATTGAGCGCTTGGAACATTGTTAGTCAACTAAAAAATTGAAGTTTTAATTTTACTTTAATTTTAATTAGTTTGCATTCAAATTAAAAAAAAATTAGAAGTAAAAAATGTTTTTCCATCACACACAACTTTATTGTTTTGGCATAATTAGATTTCACTTTAATCACTGTATCATTTAAGATATTATCATTGAACTGTCGTGTCTGTGTCAGGCATGTGAGCATTTGAGTACACATAAACACATAACTGGTCTGGTTATTGTTAGCAAATTAATTTTTAAAAATCTTACATATTTTCTACCATAAATCTCAGTACACAGGTTTTAATCACTGATAATGTTACATAAATTAGCTACAAAACTTAAACATTTTTGAAAAATGCTTAGCTAATATTGATAAATTTAGAATTACTTTCAATATATGCAATACCCCTTTGATGTTAATAATGTTGAGTTGAAAAGATGTGGTTTGGAAATGATTTTGTCTCACTCTTCTAAAAACATGAAAGTTTTGTTATATGGATATAAACAAAAAAAAAGATCTTTAGCATTCATCAGTACTGGAACTTTTAAACTATATTTAGAATATCTGTGCATATGAATTTACCTTTTCAACAGGAAATGCTGTTAAATCTAATCGCAGATCCAGTATTTCCAGTGGAAATTTAGTGCATAAATTAAATATGTACTATAAGTGTATAATAATTGACTTTAAAGATACAGTATAAAAAATAAAAAATATTTCAATAAGTTTTAATATTGCATGTCAAATGATATTTTAAATACATTAGACTAAAACGAAATATATTTAAAAAATTTTTACCTATTTCTTTTCTCTTTCTAAAATGTGGCTACTAGAGTATTAACAACAATAAATAGGTGGCTTTCATTACATTTCTCATTGGACAGTGCTGATCTAAACTATTACAAAAGCCTCTTCTCTCTTCAGATACTTGCCAAACTGCTGTTAATTAATCTTTTTAAAGCATAGATACTCATTCAGCCCTTCAAGCACTCATCAAGTATTTACTGAGTAACTACTTTGTGTCAGTTATTGTTCTAAAGATAAATCAGAGAGCAAATCAAAGATAGCTGAAGCTCACCCTCTAGTTGGGAATATACATAAAGGACAAAAACATAACTACTATATAATTAGTTAAGCAATCAATAATACAAAAACTTCACACAGTGAGAGTTGGAGTGTTAGTGGGTGATGATACAGAGCGCCAGAGGGGCTGGAGAATTAGTAGGGGAGGACGTGAGGAGAGTGGTAAGAGGTGAAGTTATTGCTGTAATAGGAGTGTGGGCTGGAGTGTATGGTAGATCAAGCCGGCTTTCATAGGCTTTGACCTGTACTTGTAGGCTTCTACTTGTAAGAGTTTGGGTTTTACTCTGAGTGAGATGGAAAGTCCTGGAAAGTTCTATGTTTAAAAGGACATTTCTGGCTGCTGTATTCAGATTAGACGTGGGGGGTAAAAGCAACGGGATCTAGTCAGAAGCTATTATGGAAACACAGGCAGGATGATGACGACTACACCAGTGATAGAAGTGGTGAGAAGTGGTAAGATTCTGCAATTTTTAAAAGTAAGGCTAAGTTAGAAGAGGAGTGTGAAGGAAAGAAAGGGATCGGATTATATATGGAGTAAGTTAATAATTTCTCGGCCCCTTTCAAGTGTCTTCAACAGCTGTCCACTCTCTAAAACCCTACGTTAATATCCCAGCACCTAATATGCTTTGCCCCAACACACCCCGCCATATGCCATTTACTAACGCTGTCATCTGTCCAGGACTTCCTGGTGTTCCTGGACCTTTAATAATGATGACAAACGAATACAAAGAAAAACTATTTTTAGGAACCTACTATATTTCTGAGTTTCAGGCTCTTAAACTCAAACAAATTACAAGACCGATATCACATTTCTGAGAAAAGAAACAAACATATTAACAAATAATAGCAAAGTCGGCAACAAAGAAAGCCTATTTTGACTCTAAAGACAAGACTTTTCCTTTCATACAATAATTTTTATGCTACATCCTTGTCTGGATGTTCTTCCCTTTCTATGCCTGGTCCGGTCCATGTGTCACATTCTCTATAAAAGTAGCCTTATCTCTCAGACAAAATTAGATTTTCTTCCTCTAAAGCAAATGGTCAAAACAAACAATTTCCTCCTTTTTCTCAGTATTAATATTTCTTCTTCTATTATTTATAATAATGACCATAAGTTAATATTTGTTGAGTGCTTACTATGTGTTATAAACATTTATAATATTCATATGACCTAAATACTTCTTCTACTCTTGTGATGGATTCTATTATCAAACTCATTTTACAGGTGAGGAGACTGAGGCTTAGGCTAATTCATTTGCCCAAGGTCAAAAGCAAGAGGGAGGGTCAGGGTGTAAAGTCACATGGTCTAACCCAAAACTCATTACTTATTACGCTACTCCTTACGCCAAGTCACCTTTCATCATATCAGATTCTTTCTCCTGTTTTTTGGTTTTTTTTTTACCTATGTCCCATTTTTCCAACTGAATCGTATTAAGTTCTGACGCAGATTAGTCTTAGATTTATTCATGCAGACTTGACCTTCCTTAACAAGAGAAACTAATCCAGAGAACTAAATACAGGAGGGCCTCATGTGGAAAAAGTAGGTATTGCTTGAAAAAGAAAACAAAACTGGCATTGTCCTTATATTTGTATCTTAATCAGCCTGTAATGTAATTAATATTTTTATGAAGTATGCATGATATTTTAAAGCACTTAGTTCCAAACATTTAGGAGAAAATAAAATTTTCATTGATTGTAGAAAAAAACTTAACCTCTAATTTAACATGCTAAAATTTACAAAGGTTTATAAATGTCCACTTTCAGGAGGCAAAGAAACTAAAATGTAAAAAGGCCTAGTCATACACATTGTTAAAGTTGTTGAAGATACAGAATTAAAAAAACTAAAAAGGCATATCAACCAAAGTATTTAAAAATACTTAAATAAAATGGGGTCTGAAAATTTGTCAAAAAATAGTGGGCTTTTAAAAAATTTTCCTTGAAAATAATTTCAAATATATAGAATAGTTGCAAGAATAGGAACGACACAAAGAATATCCTCATACTCTTCACCCAGATTTACCTAACTCACCAGATTCACCCTTTGCCAATGTATTCATGAGTGAGAAATAAAGTATTCTTGTAAGCCACTGATACTTAAAGATCATTGTTGCTGAGATTTTGCATATACTCAATCTCTCTCTCATATATAGACAAAGGCACACAGAGACACACATGCACACATACATATACATACACATGCACACATATATATGTTTTATATACAATACACATACATAAATAGGCACATCTAAATCTTTTCTTAACCATGTAATGTAAGTTACTTACATCATGATGGCTCTTTACCCCTAAAAACTTCAGTATTTCCTGTGATATTCTCTTACATACCATACTCCAAATGTAGGAATTTTGATATTGATTCAATACTTTTATCTAATATACTATTGTATTCCAATTCTGTCTCCTGACCCAGTAGCATCCTTTATAATATCTTCCCCATTCCAGTGCAGAATCGAGTCTAGGGTATGGTACTATATTTAGTCTTCATAGCTGTTTAGCTTCTTTTAAATCTGGAACCTTTTATCATCTTTCTTTTTCTTCTATTTTTCTCATGGCATTGACATTTCTGAGGAATACAACTCCTTCTCACACACATACACATCTTTAAAAAAAAATTGTCCCTCATTTTAGGTTTGTCTGGTTTCCTCATGACTAGATTCAGGTGATACATTCTCAGCCATAATATTACCAGGTGATGTTTGTTTCCTTCCCAAGATATCACATTTAGAGTCACACATGTCCATCTGGTATCATTTTTTAGCACCCGTGACACAGTTGTTTAATTTCACTATTACATAATTACTATTTCCTCTTGCAATTAAAAAGCAGTTTCTAGAGAGCTATTTTAAAAATCATGTTATTATGTAAATATTCTGCTCTTCATCAAAATTTTCCCCTAGATTTAGCACTTGATGATTCCAATCTGATCCAGTCTTTATGAAAAGAGATGCAATATGCTGATTTCCCAAATCTGGCAGCCGCTCTAGTTACCAGTCAACACTCAACAGTTTGTATCAAGCAAGAGTCCTTCTTTCTTCTAATTAATCTATTTACTAATGGTACAGACTCATGAATTACTTATTTTTCAAAGGTTTCTAATTCATTACTGTATTTAATTATTTTGATGCTCAAGTACTTTCAGGTTTGGCCAGTGGGAGCCCTTTCAAGCTGGTTTCTTATGACACACTCCCATCATTTTGAGCACTTCCTTACTTTCTGGTATAACAGGTTCCATAATCATTTTGTATTTATCTTCCCCAGCCTTGAAATCAGTCATTTTGCTAAGAAACCTGGATTCCTTTTAATGGGGAATGGTATCTCCACACTTAGATATGCTGTTGGAGTGTCTGCTTCTTGGCTATTTCAGTTGACAGAGCCAGGGATACACACACACACACACACACACACACACACACACACACACAAATGTCTACACATATACATACATATATGCACATTCATATGCACAGACATACATATTTTAGAAATGATGCATTCTCAATGACACCCAATTCTAGTCCATCCCACAATGTTCTTTCTTGACTTCCTTCATTCTGTTTTCTAAGTCTGCTTCTTCATTGAGATTCTGGCCCTCAACCACAACCAACACATTTACTGAGACCTATAATACATCTTACAATTATTTCAGAATTGCTTTGATCATACCCCTAACACAACAACAAAACAAAACAAACAACAAAACACACTAAAAAAGGTTCAGGATTTGTTTGCAATTCTTTTCCAACTCAACCCTAACCTGTTAAACAATGAACACAAACACTGTGCTCCTAAGTTACTTGAATTCGTTCTTTCATTTACCATTAGCATCTTATGGTATTCATTTGTAATACAAATGGAGTTTGATTTCAGTTTGCTTATACTTTTAAGTTCAGTTTTCCTTTCCTATCTTATTGATTTTTAATATAGTTTTTCAATATGTAGAATACTGATATGCACCCAAAGGTGCAAAAAAACAAAAACAAAAACAAAAAACATAAAAAGGTATTCTCAAAGAGGTGGCTGTCACTCTCTCTTGTATCTTATCCATCCTATGTCTATCCAGGTTGTAGATAATATATTTCATTGTTGTGTAGTTTACCCTTTGTTTGATTTCTTTTGTAAAAATAAAATGATTATATTTTTTAATTTCTCTTGTTTATAAAAGATAGCATACTATATATATACTCTTTTTACTTTGCCCTTTTAACTTGATAATATCTCCTCCTGGCTGTAACTCCATATCACTTAAGAGAGATCCTCCTTATCCTTCCCTGAAGTGGAATAGTACTCCATTGTATGTATGTACTATAGTTTAATCAATCAATTGCCTATTCTTAGAGATTAAGGTCATTTCTAATATTTTCTAATTATAAGTAATACTGTAATAAATACTGTACATATGTATTTTAATATTATTAGAGGAATATCTTCAGGGTAAATTTCTAGAAGTGAGATTGCTAGGTAGATGGATAAATGCATTTGTAGAAATGTCAAATTTTCCTTCATAGGGATGTACCATTTTGCATTAATACTAGCAATGGATGAGAATGCCTGAGAAACAGCAACAGTGCAATATCAAGCTTTTAAATTTTGGCTAATCTGATGGGTAAGAAATTGTACTGTCATAGTTTTTTTTTTTTTTAATAGCTTTGTTGTGGTAGAATTTACATATAGTAAAATGTACTAAATTTAGGTATATAGTTTGATAATTTTGCTTAACCCAAGGTCACAAAAGTTTCTTCTAGAATTTAAGTTTTAGTTCTTATGTTTAGATCTACAATCCATTCAGAGTTAGTTTCTGAATATGATATGAGGTAGTGGTTGAAATTCATTTTTTTTTCCTCACATAAATAGTCCCTTGTTCTAGCATGATGTAATGTAACAAGCACCTCTCCCCACTGAAGTGTCTGTGAACTTTTTTCAAATATCAGGTAACCATAGTGTGAGTCAATTTCCACTGGTATCGGATTGCTGTTAGCTCCAGGCTACTGTTTGTATTTACAGATGCAATTGAGTTTTGCATATTAATTTTGTATCATGCTAGCTTGTGAATGTTTCATCGAGTTAGCTTTATCTGATTCTCTAGGGGTCTCAGAATTACTATTATGTCACTGGCAAACAGTTTTCTTTTTCTTTTCTAATTCATATGCCTCTAGTTGTTTTTCTAGTCTAATTCCTTTTTTTTTTTTTTTTTTTTTTGGTGCTATTTTTGTCAGGGTTAGGCATCAAATGTTATACTTGTTCCAAGAAAAAGAATTTCGAAATTTTCTTTCACTTTTTGTCCTCTAAACCCATGTATGTAGTTTGGGAATTGATTGCCAAAGGTTTGGCAATTAAATTAATCTGTGAAACTATCTGGCCTGGTCCTTTTCTGCAGGGTTAATTTCTCAATAACTTTATTTTATGGAAATAGGTCTGTTGAGCTTTCTATCTCTACTGACGTCAGTTTTGATAAACTGTATTTTCCTAAGAAAACCTTTTCTTTTAATAGGTGAGTTGATCCCATTCATGTTAATTAGGATGACTATTATGTTCAGTCTCAATTCTGTCACATTGCCTTTGTTGAAATTATTGTCTTCACTATAATTACTGAATTTCTTTACTCCATATGTGCCTTTGCTTTTTTAAAAATATTATTTTTGTACTTAGGAAGATCTGTATTTTCATTCTATAGGTTACCTATGTATTATGAGTTTTATAGTGCCTGAAACTATTTTTACCCAATTCTTTACTATTTGATGTCGGTTTTATATAATATTTGTTGACTATTACCCTTTACTTATACACAGAATGATCATATTCTTTTCCCCTTATCCTCTTATTTTTAAAATAAATTGCATCTTTTGTTTTTTGCCAGACATGTAACATTTACACGTTATTTTTACCCATCGGCTCACTCTCATTTTAGTCTAAGCTATAAAATAATATATATGAAATGCTTACTGTTTGGAAGCTCTTGACAAAATTATTCTAGTCATTTTTTGCTCAGATGAAACTCATCGTCTCCTGGAGTCCTCAGGAATACTACATGTATATCTACGGTATTCTAAACTGAATATCTATGGCCTTGATATCTGAAAGTCAGCTTGGCCATATACAATATTCTTGGCTTACACTTTCTTTCCTTCAGCTTCTTATAAATGTTGTTCAACTATTACCTTATACTTTGTATGTTGTGTTGAGAAGGCTGGTGTTTGTAAGTTATTGGCTCTCTTTACTTGGAGGCACTGTGCATTTTTTCCCTACCTTTAAAGTCTAATAGTTTTATTAGATATGTCCTAGAGTTGATCTTACCAGATCAAATTTCCCTAGTACGCAATAATAGATTCAGGTCTTCTTTTATTTCTGAAAAGTTCTCTTGGATTATAGTTCTAACTATAAGTACTGTTCAGTTGTTTTGATTTACTTCTTTATTTCTTTTTTTCATTCTCACCTTCCTGATTATTTTTCTGGTTTTCTTCTGTGTCTTTTCATTTGAATATATTCTTCCTTGGGCAACTTGTAATATAATTTTCATTTCTGACATCATTTTGCTTTTCCTTTTTTCTTTCCTAAGTTTTATTGACCCTCATTTCATTTCTTCCTGGTGTTTTGGTAAATTTCTAGTCTAATTTTTAAATATCTGATTGAAATTTGTTTTTTTTCCTTAATGCCAGTGCTTATTTGAGGATATTTAACTGAGTTTGGAGTGTATTTTGTTGCAGTTTTTGTCAACTTTGTGGTTGAACTGTTTTGAAGAATTTTCATCAGGAAGAAAGCTTAATTCATACGGTCTGATTTTTATAATGATAGGGACAGTTTTTTCCCCTATTCTTTTTTTCTTTAATAGAAAGGGTTCTTAGTTCAATAGCACCCTCTTCAGTGCCATTTCTTTTATGGACAATGTTGTGGAGGGCTGTGGTGGGGGGTAAGTGGAGGTTTGGTAAGTCTTGTTTCCCTTTCATTTCTGACAGATCCTTAATTTTTCCTCTCTTGTGCCCTTCTCTGTCTTCATTTCCTAGTCTCCAACAGATACCACCTCTTCTCTATTTGATTGTCTCCTAGCAACTGTGACTCTCAAGGCTGCCACTTCTGGCTGCACACACTTTCTCAGTCCTGAGAACCACGGAGTCTTGACCTCGGTTCAGCATTCTGGCATTAACTGCTGCATTTTCTTTTTCTGGAGTGACTTTATTTGTACTCTATCTCATCGCTCTGTTTCTCGCTATTCATTTTCAGAGTTTTTAAGCCTTACTTCCTCTGCTATTTGTAACCAGAGGTTTTAGTGGCAGGTAAGCTGCAGGACTTTATTGGATTTTTAATTTACTCTATCTATATGTATTTTGAAGGCTGTGGTATTCTCTGTTACTTAGTCATATTGAAGATATGAGTCCTGTATGCTTTTATTTGCTCTACTTTGTTTTCTTGGAGGACAATGTTAGGGAGATTCAAAGTCAGGTGATGGCCATAATCTCTAACAAGGCTCTCTTAACTTTCTACTCTTATTATAATTTTGTTTATTTGTCTATCTATTTCATGATAATGTCACTGTATTTGTTTTGTTGCAAGCTATCTAAAATTCTTTAAAGAATAATGCAAAGTAAAAATAAATCTTTACTTATTATTATTAAAAAACAAAATTTAAAATGCCCTGCCTTGGAGGATTATTTATTCATTTATTTGCTTATTTAGTTCTTCTCTTTAGTAATATGAGGTATGAGTAACAGGAAAAAAAAGAAAAGGGTGAATTAAAAGAGAAATTTTAAAAGAAGAATACAAAAGCAACGAAAAAGATCATTTTAGTCCACAGAGACCTGGGTTTGAAGGCAATTTCGAAGAGAGATTTTAACATTTCTTTGAGCAACAGTAGCTACACTTCAGGACAGGTATGGCCTCTAAAAGTGATTGTTTTTAAGATTTATACTATTTTATACTACATTACATCTATAAACTCTAAGATATATAGTATCATTGCTTTATAATTATACCTCATATGTTTCCTCATATACACACAAAACACGTACGTAAAATACATGCACTTACTTGTTTCACATTTTGGAGTTCTTCTGTCAACTGTTTCCTTTGCCTTTCTGATTCAGATAATTTTTCCTATATTTAAAAAACACTGAATTAATGATGTCATGAATATATCGATGAGTATCATTTTTAGGGTTTTGTTTCAAAGCTTCTAAATTCCCCAAATATCCAATTGCTACAATCTGAAAACATACTTCTCAGTCACTTTTCTGACTTTATACATACCATTTAAAAGTAATTAGTTATTTACAGTAATTTGTGATGTAAATATATTGTTACCTTAATTAGTCATTTGTAAAGTCTCAATCTGAGGTCCAAAATAAGTTAATCAGGATCAATTCTGTTTATTGCCCAAAATTTAGTTTGATTAAATTTAGTTCGGGTAATTAACTAAATTTTGGGTAATAGCTATCATTGTCAGACCTTCCGAACTAAAGAGCATTATTATTACAACTTAGAAGTCTATCTTACTATACTAAAAAGGATATATAAAACTGACTTGACTGATATTTTCCTAATTTAACTTATTCTTAGAAATAGATCATCCATAAAAATGATGATATGACTGGTATAACTGAAATATGAAATAATAGTTACTAAGGTAGAATAATATCATGCATGCTAATCAAATATTATCATCTTTAAACTTAAAATTAAGCATGCATCCTAAAAAGTTCAATTTTAAGTATATAATAAATAAATCCACATTTTATTGATCAAACCAGAAATACTAAGAATAATTTAAGGACAATTATAGTGTAATCTTGAACAGAGGAGTGGCTTGAAGGTTAAGTTGAATGGTAAATATTCATGGCAAAACTGCAATGTTGATAAGAAGCAATCTGCTTTCTGGTGTATTTCAGCTCATTCTTGTCTAAGAGATGACATGAAGGTATACGAAGATGAATATAATATGAATCTGCTACTGACCAGAAGCCAAGAAACTGCTGGCTCCCATGCTTTCATTCTCTGGCAAATCACCTTCACTCTTTGTGTCCTAGTTTTTGCATTTGTAAATGGAAAATATATCTATTTTCATTCAGCTCTCTCTGCAAAGCAGTAGCACTATAACTCTGAAGAAAGGCTTTAAGTTAAATAAAGCCCACAGCACTTTTAAAATTCATCCTTGCAAAATAAAATTAGACATTAGCACCAAATTATTTGGGTTTCATTTTTATTAGTACCTTAAATCAGAAACAAGGATTAGAGATGTCACAGGATAATGGGAAACAACAAGAGACCAACTACACATTCTATGAATTTCATTTAACAACCTCTTTTTGTTTGTGTATAATACAAGTACAAAAATGGAAAGTACAAATGTTATCTCAAATGAAATATTTATTACTTTGCTCATTCTTCTATATACCTAACCAAGCTCAGCCAATAGATATATATAGCTCAGCCAACAGACAGGTTTTCAGGTAAAGGAAATTACAGAATATGTTTTATCTGAGATTTCAGGTTTTGTAACATTAGAATATGTCCAGTTATATTTCATAAATTTCAAATGTGAACAAGGATTTATTGAATATCTTCTTCAGGGAAGCCCCATTTAAATGTTACATGAATATAGTTCTAAATTGCAATTCTAATAATTAATGCTTATATTCAAATAAAAATCTGAAATATATCACTAAATTTAACAACGAAAAACATTAAGGAAATCAAAAAAATCTGAGAGCCTCTGAAAATTCTGAACCAAAAGATTTAATGGTTTGTGCAGAGAAAAATTATATAAAAATGATATTTTATCAAGGTAACCAACATTGGAGATGTTTTCTAAGAGGATATAAGAAAACTGTTGTCAATTTACTTTAAAACAAAATTCATAGCTCTTAATTGTTATATCAAAAAATGTAGAAAGATAGTGGTTTCAAAGTTGTAAAGAAGTATATAAAATATTCTCCTAGTAATGGAATGATGCTCTATACATTCAGAAGGAACATGAATTGGTAAAGTCTTTTCAACAAAAATCTGGTAACATATATAAAATTTTATGTCAGTATCCTCTGATAAAACAATTTCATTTTCAGAAACTTATTTAATTTGTAATTTTACAATTTTACAATTATGCAAAGATATACCTGCAAAGCTATTTATACTGGAATTATTTTTAATAATGGAAAACTGAAAATAGCCTAAATATTTATTATTAAAGAATTAGCTAAATAACCTAGGGCGGAACCATTTCATGTGCAATGTATAAAGTGATTTGTAAAAGTTTAAAAAATATATATGTGTGTGTGTTAAAATACATATGTATATTTACATGTATATACACACACACACACACACATTCATTTAAAAAATATGATTGGCTATCTAGAGAAGGTCTCTAAAAGAATAAATATGTTTAACAATGGCTGCCTCTAGAGGCTGGAATTTAAAAACTAAGGCAGTAAGGAAATTTCCTTCTTTTTATGAGTATAAAGATTGCTTTAATAAAATTTAAATAAATAAATAATAGAATTTTAATTAGTTAAGAAAATAACTTAAAAACAATTCCTTTGTAGAATTAATGGTATATCAAGTAGTTTTGTTGCTTTTATTGAATATTTGGAAAATATAACAGTTTTATGTAAAAATTCAGATACAATCTAATATTCTACTAAACAGAATGAAAATATAGAAAGAGAATAAAAATCTTAAAGTATGTTTGGAATGTATTGTGTGTTTTTTCTTCCCTTAAATCATATTGCCTTAATTCCAAATCATGTTTGCAAAACCAGATGTCCCTGAGGCATCCCCATGAACACAGGAGAAAATGTATTTTCCTGTGAACATCAAAATTGTCATGGCTTCCTTTGTTGGTTTCTCATCTAATTTTTTTGGTTCCTCATCCTTGCCACCAATGTGAGAAAAAAAGGGGTAAAAAGCAACCAGATCAGAGGTATAAATAAATACCGCTATTCAAAATGAAATCTTACATGGATGTTGTGAACTATAAATAAAAAGTGTATGAACTGAAAATGAACTCTCTAAAGGTCACTTGAAGATATCAAATAAATATATTACTATTCAATATTGATTTGATTTTAATTTTAATATAAAGCTATTTAATGTTAATATTCTTTAAATAAAACTAAGCCCCGATACTTCAGAATTCAACACAAGATAATTTTCTTTCTTTTCTTTTTTCTAAAGAAAATGTAAGGAAGCTAAATTGGAGATTACCTTAAGTGTATTCACTTCTTCCAAGGCATCATTTCTTTCACGCTTAAGCCTTCCATTTTATCAGCTTCTAAGGAATCACAAGGAGGAAGCTGTCAACATGAAAATATAAGAGAAAAATTATGTATTAGATGCTAATTATGAGAACTAACATAAAAATCCTTTCTGACGAGCCTTAGGCTTTTGCATTCCAATAATAAAATTCAGTTTCTCACTTTGGAGTCAGTTGATTAAAGAGAATATTAAAGTAATCTGGGTAACTTCATTCATTTATGCTTAACATTACACTGTTGTTACTTATAACAGAATTTAGATGATTATAAGATATACATACTCTGTTGTTATTGTTATTCTTATTTAACAAAATAAAAGTCCTAACTCCAAGACTGTATAAAATTAAAAAGACTTTATGAGTTAACAACATAACCTATTCCCTAAAGACACTCCAAGTACATGGTCTCTAAGGCTATCAAAACACTAGACACTATCAACCAAGATATTTTACATAAACCCAATAAAGTGTATTAATTGATCAGGTGTCTCATTTTAACAAAATGTAAGAACCAAGTGGGTCAAAAAGATTCCTGTACAGAAACCATGTCTTGAAGATAATATTAATATTTCATGCACTATTGAAGTAACAACAACGAAAAAATAGCAAAGCTGGCAACTTCTTTTACTTTTAGCATGATCTCTTTGACAGTTAATTGCAAGGTAAAAAAAAATGACAATATTATGAGAGATAAAGATACAAGCCTAATTACAGCTAAGTTGTAACAACTAAAAACAAAGTAAAGAAAATATAATTTAAAAAATAAAGAAAGTGATTGAATACAGAGTAGAAAAAGATAATAATACTGACAATTTCTAGGAACTTATTATACACTGCTAAGAACTATATATATTCAATATTAATTTCTTACTATAACCTTGTCTCCATTTACAGATGAGGCAACAGGCTCAAAAGGCTAGTAACTTGCCTAAGGTTTCATAGTTTGTAAAATTCCAAGGTTCCCACAGAGATCTGACATTAGCCTACAATTTTACTAACTATTCAACAAAAATCATGTGAAATAGATATGATAAACTCAGATATGCTTTCAAAATCCTAGACTAGCAGAGGTAGGGAGGTCATTCTTCAAGTTTTGGGAGAAATATGTTTCCTAAACATTATAGTTCCTTTTGTCCTGACACATTTGCTTTTGTGTATCTAAGGACATTGTCCATAATTGACATGATCTATATTCTTCATCTGTCTGTTAGTTTTGAATATATTTTCAAATGTAACAATATTTCTCAAAGTGTGTTTCAAAAGATATTGACTAGTTTTGTGCAAAAGCAAAACTGGGTGGTGGTGATGGCAGTGGTCCCTGTGGTCAGATAAGTTTGAGAAATGTAAGATTTAGAAAAATTAACTTTCCTGCAGGGCTCCTGTGGCCTTAATATGCTAATGAGCATTGTGAAGATCCAAAAAGGAAATATAATTTAATAACTGTAGTATTAGGCTTTTGCATTCCAATAATAAAAATCTTAAAGTATATTTGGAATTTATTGTTTTTTTCTTCCCTTATATCATATTGCCTTAATTCCAAATCATGTTTGCAAAACGAGTTGTCCCTGAGGCATGCCCATGAACATGGGAGAAAATGTATTTTCCTGTGAACATCAAAATTATCATGGCTTCCTTTGTTGGCGCCTCATCTAATCTTTGCTAATTCTTCTATGTTTGGACTCTCATTTGTCCCCTAGACTACCTACTACCAGTTTCATTCTCCTCCAAGATAATGAACACTATTATAAGATTAGTATTTCTAAAATATCATGTTGATCCTGTCACTATTTTCCCTAATGGCTCCTTACTATTAGTAAAGTATAAACTAAGTTTAATATTTATCCTTTCAGACCCAGCTTCCTTCACTGACTTGTAAGTATCCAATTATCTTTTTTAAAAGTAGATTATTTTCTGCACCTCTTGAGAAGATAAAATCCTATTTATCATTTACAGCTCACTTAAATGCCAACTCTGTTATCAGTACTTTCTGAATGTTATAAGCTCTCTTATTATTATGGCCTTATCACACAATGCATTTTTAAACTATAATTATTAGTGTACATGACTTTCTTTACACTATACCCTAAGTTCCTTGAGGGACAGGCTTGATTTTTATTTATCTTAACATCTGCCAGAGCGCCTAACACAAGGTCACGTACATTACAGTTGTTCAATATATGCTTAATGTTTTACAGATGAGTAGATAGTGAAGTAGCTATAAAGTTATTTACCGCTCCATTTATATTATTACCCTGAATAAGTGAAACGTTGCTCACTCTTATCATATATAGTTCACTTTGATATTTACCATTCTATTCTATTTCACTCGTTAAAATGGTAGTTGCAATTCACTAAACTGACTTAGTCATTTAATGTAAAAATTCTACATTAGGGAATTTACAGTGTTCTATCTGTGATTTTAAGATAATCCATTTATGTTACTTAGTAGTGTGGTAAACTCATCATATTATGAACTATAGCTTGCTTTTCTAAGTTTAGAATACTACTAAATGTAGGCTCCAACCTTACCTTTCCCATGTGTAAACCTGTGGTAGGTGTAGCACTGTGTAAATTTTTTTATATAGCCATGATGATTAGAATCACAGTAATGTAATTACATTTTTGGTTCTAAATGCCATATTATTCCAAAACCAAAAGTTTTTTTGTCAACTAAATTAAAGTAGAACTGACTTATACTGACTCAGCAATTCTTCCTTTTTAAAAGATAGCATCTCAAGAAATCTTATGAGTCAGGCAAAATGAAGCTAGTTACAAAGAACATGTATTATATAATTCTATTTATTATGAAGTTAAAGAACAGGCAAAACTAGTCTATGCTGGTATAAGTCAGAATAATGGTTCCTTGGTAAGGTGGGAGTGGCGGCTGACTGGAAAGTTGGCAGAAAGGAGCCTTTCAAGTGGTGATAACACATGAAATAGAAACTCACCAAGTTGTACACTTGAGATTTTTGTACTTTACTATGTGTCCAAATCTGCTTCAGTAAAAATATTTTTAAAAATTAAATTAAGGAAAAGACAGCCCCAAAGGGAAACATATGAGTAAAAAAGAAGCAACCCTAACAGATGGATTGTAAAATGTGACTCTCTTGTTTTTGATGAGATGGTTGAGGGGGTAACCATAGTGGAAGTTCCCCACCTTCACAGCTGTCAGCATCCTCGACCACAGATCAACTGATAAACTTTAGATGAGGCGCCATACTGTTTATCAACTCAAAAAAAAAAATTGGGAATTATAATACTATAAAATGAGATATTTTTGATTTGTTTCTAGTGAGCTAATTGACAAGCAGTGATTTTTATCATATTTTCCAAATTGTGGTACATGACTCATTAGTGAACTGTAAGACCAAAGAGTTAACAAAACAGAGCTGAATATTATTAAATAAGAATGTGATGGTGTAGAAAAAGTAATGTCTTGACACTTTTATATGTGAGTACGGTAAAGTAAAATTGTGAATTCAAGTGAAAAAGAAGGAAATCCAACATTTTATAGGCATGTCTTCTGTCTGCTGAAAAGCATAAAGGAAAAAAGGAAACCTTATAAATTAATAAAATAACTATTGACCAACATTTTTATTTGAAGCTACAAACAGTAAATTATTGGCATGCAGAAGACTGCACAATTACCATCAGCATTTTGTTTGTGCTGTCAAAATATCACAGATAAAATGCATTCTTATCTGCCCTAAAATCATATTGGTAAGAAGTAAATTAGTAATTTGGAGCACGAGTATTTCTTTGAGCTTCTAAGAAAGCTCTGCAAGCTCATACAAAGTGCTCTGAATTCCCCACTTCACTTATAGGGTAGCCACCTAACCACCTCTGCCTTTCCTCAGCAAAAGTGGGTATGGTAGCTTTGAGAACAGTTTGGCAGTAAGAAAACAATGCTCCGCTGTCAATATTAGAGAGACAAATACATTGGAATCAGGGGAAGAACAACTGTGCTCTTATAGATTCAGTTCTCCTACCCTAAATGCTACAGAATCAATTCTGATAAATTAGTGGCTCAATTCTGGGAGAACTGAGCGGTCTCCTAAGAGTTCCAGAATAGCCAGGTTTTGGGGAACTCTCATTCTCAACAACAGGAACTCTCATATATTGCTGGAGGAAATGCAAAATAGTACAGCCACTTTGGAAGACAATTTGGCAATTTCTTACAAACATCCTCTTACCATATAATCCAGCAAATGCACTCCTTAGTGTTCACCCAAAAGAATTGAAAACTATGTCCATACAAAAACCTGCACATGGATATTTATAGCTTCTTTATCCATAATTTCTAAAACTTGGAAGCAAGCAAGATGTCTTCCAATAGGTGAATATATAAATAAACTGTTGTATATCCAGACGATGGAATATTATCAGTGCTAAAAAGGCATGCAAAGACATGGAAGAGCCTTAAATGCATATTACCAAGTGAAAGAAGCCAATCTGAAAAGGCTACTACACATTGTATGATTCCAACTATATGACATTCTGGGAAGCACAAATCTAAGGAGATAATGAAAGCATCAGTGGTTGCCAGGAGTCAGGGGTAGAGATGAAAAGGTGAAGTGCAGTGAATTTTTAGAGCAGTAAAATACACCATATGATACCATAATGATTGACGCATGTCATTATACATTTGTCTAAACCCACACAGAATGTACACTAAGAGTGAACCGTAATGTAAACTAGGGACTTTAGGTGATTTAGGTGATGTCTCAGTGTAGATTCCTCAGTTGTAACTAACGTACCACTCTGGTGGAAAATGTCGATGTGAAAGGCTTTGCCTGTGTGGGGGCAAAGGGCAAATGGGAAATTTCTGTAGCCTCCCCTGAATTTTACTGTGACCTAAAACTGCTCTAAAAAAATAAAGTTTTAATTTTAAAAAGGCACCATGTATTATAAGGGCAAAAAAAGGTATAAAGTAACTAGAAATAAGTATAATAAAAGGTTAATGAAGCTGTATTGGAAAAAATATATCAAGAGTATTATGTCTTTAAAGAAAATATAAATAAGCCAAAACATGTTCACAGATAGAAAAATTTAAATTTATAAAGATGTTGATTCTTCCCAACACAATCTATAAATTCAATACGGCAAGATTTTTGCTAGAACTTATATGTACAAAAACAAAGATTAGCCAAAGCAATATTTAAAAAGAAGAAGGAGGGAAGATGTGTCTTATCAGACATCAAGACTCACAGAGCCAAACAAAACCAGCAGAATAAAGAATCTAGCAGAATAAAACCAGCAGAATAAAGAGTTCAGAAACGGCCATACAAATATGGAAACGGCTTATAGATAATGGGCCGGACTGCAAATAATCCTTCCATAAACGGAAATTTGAATTTATATTTTTAAAATTACCTTTATAAAATAATTGATCAAAATTTATATCATATTTTTTGGTTAATTGTGTACCAACAATAAGTATAATTACTACTCAATTCTTACATATTATAATTTTTTTGTGAAAATTATAACATGTAAGCACTTATAAACATAGTGAATTAAAACAAATACATTTTACCTAATTTTTTGAAGCAAAATAATAGGATGATCAATGAGAGAACTTGAAATTATAATATATAAGGATAGCATTGTAGGGAGATAAGGAATAGAAATAAGAGTTAATTTAGTGGCAAAAGTGAGGAAAGGAAAGATGACAAATTTCTGACAATCAAAGTTTATACATGAATTGTCTTATAAATAAAAGATTGTGGATATCAAAAATTATAGTATTTAGATCCCATTAGAACACTTTAAAATGCTATATAACAGTTTTCTTTAAAAAAAGGAAAATACAATTATTGAAACCAAACCAAAATACCAAAAGAAGCTACACAATCATACCAAGTTAATTCTAAGGCAAGAAACAGTCTAGAGATAAAGAAATTCAATATCCTGTCAGGATATAACAATCCTAAAAGTCTATATACCTAATAATACAGCCTCATGATATGTAAAGCAAACATTACCAGAACTAAATGGGGGAAATTTTACAACATCTCTCTTAATTAACGACAATAAAAGATGACAAAAATGAGTAAGGGAATAGAAGTTTGAAAAAAAAAAAGAAATAGAAAATTTGAACCACAAGACTAACAACATAGATCGAACTGACATGTGGGGAGCAGTGTGCTCAACAACTGCAGAATCTACATGGTTTTCAAAAGACGGGAAACATTTCATAAAATCGACTATATGCGGGCTTTATGGTCAAAGAATTAATACCATATATAATATGTCTCTAACCTCAATAAAATTCAACTAGAAATCAGTAACCAAGGGAAACTATGTAACTAGAAAATGTTTATTTAAAAGTTCAAACTAAAGATCGAAGCAGCAACCACAACAAAAATATTAGTGTGGCATCAGACAAAATACCATTCAAAATTAATATCTTCACTAATCATAAAGTAGAAAATATAATGGTAAAATAAAATCCTATTTCTCAACAGCATGAAAACTATAGCATACCTATGCAGACCTAACAAGAACTATTAAAGACATACATGAAACAACCTATAATACTTTCTCCATAACTAAGACTGAAATGAATAGAGAAATGAACCACATTCATCATCTCCCAAAACATCCTCTAAATTCAACGCCATTCCAATTTCAAAAAAAAAAAAAAAAAGTCCCAATCTAATTTTTACTACCATGGTAAAATTACTCTAGAGACCATACAGAAGATCAAAATCAAGAAGTTAAAAAAAAAAAAAATTAAGGACTTAACCAACCAGATAATGAACCTAGTACTATAAAGCCAGAATCATTGAAATGATAATGTACTGGCATGGAGAAATGGATTAATGGAACAGAGGGCTGGATCTAAAAACAGATCTGTGTATCTAGATAGAAATTGAATATGTGATAAATTTTGTACTTCAATTTAGTGGCAAAAGTGCAGAAGAATGGTTATTAAATAAATGATAGTGGAAAAGGGGACAAGTGGTTATCCATTTGGGGTCTTACCTCAAGCACAGACAAGAATAAATTTAAATTTAAATTTAAAGTGAATTAAATATAGAAATTATATTTAATTAATATAAATTGGAGAAACCTTCCTTAATATCAAAAATCCATAATGAAAAAGACTGGAAAATTTGACAATATGAAAGTCACAGTTCCGTAGAACAAATGACATAAAATTAACAGACTTCATAATTCCATTTTTCATAAAGCATAAAAACAGGCAAAACCAATCAATGTTGTTGGAAATGAAACAGTGGAGGAGGGGTGGAAAGAGCACTAGTAATTGGAAAGGAATATGGGGGTAAGAGAGCATCAGGGTCCTGGTAATGTATTTCTTTAATTTGTTTTTCTGATCTGGATTTTGATTACATGAGCATGGTTCAGACTGTAAAATTTCAGAGGGTACAGACTTATGATATGGATACTTTTATGTGGTAAATTTAGGGATGAGAGTGGCATGAGAGAATAGTGAGAGAGGGAAACTGAAGAGGTCAAGATGAAATTTTACTTTTGATTTTAAATTAATCTAAATTTTATAAATTTATCCAAGAAGCATGTACTATTTGCATAATTTATATTAAAAAGTGAAAATGAAAAAAAAAGCCCACATATATGGCATATAACTTTAAAGTCTTATAATTTAAGTCAATCTAGACAATTCCATAGGGCATACTTTACCTGTGTATCTAATGTGCTGGAAATTTCATGTGCACCAACATTTACTTCATCCAACTGCAAGCAAAACAAGTTTCTGGCAACCTGGACAAAATCTAAAATTTTTTGAACACATTTCAGTAAAAATATAGTGTTTAATTTCATCTAAATAAATTTTACCTTTTTCTATATGAGGTTGAAGCTATGTGTTATAATTAATGCTTAAAATTCAACTTAAATTACTTTAGAATAGTATTGACTCAAGTAACATAAATAAAAGTCCAAATAAAAAGAGATAAACTGGTTTTAACTTACTTCACTTAATTCTACTGAAGTTAATAAATCAGTTAATAATAAAGCAAATTCACATCACAGGCATAACTATTTTTCCAATGAATTATGAGTAGAATTTTTTCTGAAACATATGCCATTATTATAATTCAGTTTTTTCTAGCTGGAAGAAACTGAGGTTTAATAATAATATCTGTAGCAGCTAATGTTTATGTAAAGCCTCTACATGTGAGACACAGTGCTTTACAATTTCATCCTCAGACTTTTTCACTTATCCTCCCCATTTTATAGTTTGAGACTAAGACAAATTAACTGTCTTAAACTGCCCAAGGCCACCTGGCAAATAAGTAGCAGAACCATTTGAGGTCTGACTCAAAGGCATATACTTTTTGATTGTTATCTGACATGGCCTGATGCAGCCCTAGCAAACTATAAGCTTCTTTGGACACGGAGTAACCTATTCATCTATCCTCAAATGTTTTTATTTTGGCTACTGTATTTTTAATTTCCAAGGATAGTTTTAATGTTCTCTAAAGTATGATTGTTTCTATTTTACAATATCTTACTCTTACTTCACGATGTCTCATCTTTGCTTATCTTGTTAAGGGTGGTAATTATGGTTTACCTGAGGTTCTCTTTTGCTCTTAAAATATTTCCTTGTTTCTGAATTCCTTTTTTTTTCTATTTGTCTGATAGTTTGGGTCTCTATATTTCATGTTGGGGATGTCTCCAAATGTCTGTTGACCCTCGGTTATGAGTTCATATCTAAGAAGAATTAGGCACCAAAATGCTGATTGGAAATTTTGTGTGCATAACTTGCCTCGCCAACTAGTGGGTTTCACTACAGAACTAATATGTTTGTTTAGCTTCTTAAGAGAGAATCCTACAATCTCTTGCCTAGAGAGTATAAAGATGGCTGCGAATTTCACTGAGCAGTCTGGATATGTGCTGTGAGTAATAAACCACTATACACTCCCCCCAAATCCCTGGGCTGCTGGCAACTATTGGCCCAAATGCTTCTGGTTTAATTTTTCAAGAGAACATACTTATTTTCTCTGAGTGGTTGGTACTTGCTGGATTGCTTGAGAGGGGGCAAGGAACAGTATATATAATTGTTCCTTATATAGATTTCTAAAAATTGTGTTTTAAATGCCCTGCCTACCTCCAGCCTTCAGAAGTACCTGATGCTTTCAATTCCTAAGCCTTTTTGGGACAAATCAGCTTGTTCCCCATTGTGATTCCCTTATCTCTTCAGACACTTGGGCTTTACCTGCCTCTGATCAGCAATTTATTTACTTTCCTCATCTACTTTCTGTTCTATTTATATATTGTGGTTTTAGTATACATGCAATTCTTTTTCTTGTTCTCCCTATTACTTTGAGGTGATTTTCATGAAGAGAGGAGAGCAAATAAACCTTTTTTTATCACTTCAAAACCAAGAAGTGAATTTTTTTTAGCAATACCGATGCTTTTTTAAATGACACAATGTTGCACCTACTGCATAAGAAAAATTTTAAATACCTAATGTTGTCAAGGATACAAAAAAACTGTTATATTCAAATATTACTAGTGGCAGAACAAATACATGTGGTAAAATGTCTCTGGAAAAGAACTTATCAATACATATCAAAAGTCTAAACCACTTGTGGGGATTTATCCTAAGAAGGAAAAAAAACTGTGGTATTAAATATAGAATTATTTATATCAGCTACTGAGCAACCAATTGTCAACATTTCCAATAGTGGAAAGGCTTAATATTATAGTATGTCAACTAAGTGTGCCAACATTATATTACCTTTGATATGTATAATTACAGAGCATCATAAAAATATTTATCATATCACATTAGCTGAAAAAAAAGATTAGAATTTCACTGCAGCAAAATTAGGACTTGCATATTTTGTATTTTTTTGTTATTACTAAAGCAATGTTTATGCGAGGAATAAAAACTAAAAAAGAATATGACAGAATGATGAAATTTTAGGGCCAAAAGATTCTAAGAAAGTCCTCCTTTCTGTTGAGCAATTATTCTAGCTGAGTCTTTGGAGTACTGGTCAAGGAACTTGAAGTAAATGTGGTCTTATTTTTCTCCTTCTCCTTCTAAAGAAGAGGCACTTTTAATAAAAAATGGGTCACAATAACTCTTCGACCAAGTTTCAGTGGTGATACAACACAATAGACCTAATATTACCTCCAAAAGACACTGTCCCTCTGGATCCACTTGCACTTGCTGTCTCAGGGTTTGCTGTTGTTCCTCTGTGGGCTGAATACCAAGGTAATTTAGAGCCTGGAAGGAAAGGGACTCATGTTAAGCAATTTTTCAAGTCTCCAAAGAATAAAACTTTTCATTACAATTTTATTTTACAATCCAGTGAAAAGAATCAATATCAGGAACAGTGACCAGAATTACATACCCAAAGAAAGTCTGCTATTTATGGATTAATTTTCTACAGAATATTAGCTTCCTAATTCCATCACCACCTCAGTTTTTAAGGCTAGCACTTTAGCTGATCCTCAATTTATAAGCATAGCCCTAGAACCCAAACTCAAACTACCTCAGTTTAAAATATATGATATGGCAGAAGAAAAATAGCAAGGAAATCCTATTAAATCCAATTTAATATTAATTTATATAAGTAGCACTCTAAAACATGGATATTTTGTTAATAGCTTATACTTGAGACCAAAACTAAAATTAATAGAAATTGAATTAAATACCTAATATTCTAAATTTTAGCTTGTTTATGGCAAGGCTTACATAAATTGTAATTGAACAAATTTTCTCTAGAAAACTTCTCTCTACCTTCTCCTTTTGGCATCCATAGCTGACTAAAAATTCATAGACTTCTAGTTAAATTCCAATGTCCATTGTGTCCTTGTTCTCTTGTAACAGAACCATAGTTTTACACTAGAAACATTGTCATCCAGATAAAAGATATTTCCTAGGCCCTTTTGTAGCTTGGTGAGGCCATGTGACTACGTACTGGCCTAGAAGATAAAAGGCAAGGCGCTGTATAAGGAACTTCTGGGAAGTCTTTCAAAAGTAGTGGTTGATACTTCTTGTCTCTTTTCCTTCTCTCTTTGGGCTCAATTAAAAAAGATAAAAAAATAAAGATGGAAGGAAGGAAGATAGGAAAGTTGGTTGGTTGGTTTGTTGGTTGCTGGAATTTAAGTAATCATCCTAGTTCATGAGCTACCTCAATAAAGATGGTGGAGCAGAAAGGCCGTTGAAGCATGGGTCCCCAACACTATGGAACCTTCATGCCAGCCCTGGATTACCTTCTCCTGGACTTCTTTTTAGTGTGAGAGAAATAAATTTCTAATGGAAACTACTGTTATTTTAGGTTCTCTAGTTATATATAGAAGAAAACCTAATCTTAATGAATACGGCCTGATTGGATGCTCTATTATTGGATTCTGGCAAGAACATATTTATATCAATCATATTGAGACTAAAACATAGGTATAGTTTAATATTGGTAACTGTCCTTTATACATTTCTTTCTCCTTTAAAATCTGTTTAGTCATTCATAATTTCATTTATCAAATATTTAATATTTACTATTTGTCAGGCAAAAGGACACACAATATATAGCTGCTACTATGGTCTCTAGGGTGAGAATAAATTGTAAATAAATGTAATTAGTCAATAGGTAATTTAATACAAGACTTGTACAGGATATACTTTGGCAAAAACAAACTGGTTAATGTATACGTGGCTGGGTACAATGAGAAAAGGAGACGGGGGAAGGAAGAACACCAGGAAAGATTCCTTCCAAAGTAATACAAAAAACAACATGTGCTCCTTATCATCAAATACTCATTAATATTTGATTGGAATATATATGTATGTGTGTACATATATACACATTTTTTAAAGAAACAGTATTTTCTTTACAAAACACATTTTGTAAAGAAACAGACTTGGTTGAAAGCTTTCTCCATTGCTTATCAGCAAAAACTGTTATCCTAAGGTTATTGTATTCTTCCTATCTGTGATTTGGTGCCATAATTACATGTATCTGCTAATAATATGTACTCTTGTGCATTTGAAATTTTACATAAATAGTATAATACAAGATGATAATCTTACAAATTATTTTTATTTTTCCTTCAGTGTTATGATTTCATAATTGCTCAATATCATTATCAGCAAAACTAGTTCAAATATATTAAATTGAAATGGTATCCAATTGTATGACTATATTATAATTTATTATCCATTCCCTGATTGATGGGCTTTTTAAATTAGTCCAGCTTGGTTTTTAGAACAAGACATTATACATGTCTCCTAGTATAGATGTGTGAAAATTTCTCAAAGTATGTCTGTCCCTAGAAGAGGAAATGCTGGGTCATAGGGTAAGTATAGTCAACTTTATTAGAGCTTGTAAAATAACTCTCCAAACTAGTTGAGCCAACCAATTTACCCACACCACTAGCATATAAGCACTCTCATTTTTCTACATTCTTAACTGCATTTTGTGTTTTCACAAATTTTGTCAGTATGTTGACTATAAGAGTACAGTGTTTGTTATTTCAAATTCTCCTAATTATAAGTAAGATTAAGCATCTTTAACATGCTTATTTGCAATGTTTTTAATTCATAAATTACTTAGCAATATGTTTTAAATTTTCATACATGGAGTTTTAAGATGTAATTTTTGTTATGGATTGCTAATCTGGTTACTTTCTCCCATTTGTGAAAACCAATAATGCCCCAGACATTGCCAAATGTCCCCTGAGGCAAAAAGCCTGCATTCTTGTCCTTGAGAACCACTGCTCCAGAGACAAACACTAATAATAGTTTAACACACGATTTTTCTGACTTTTTTTCTATGAATATAGCACTTATATATAAAAAAACATACGAATCATGTTTTTTGGCAAAAATTAAATTACACTATATACAATGTTCTACATTTAAAAAAATTACAATGTATCACATCTGTCTATTCTGTAGATTTTCATTCTTTTGCAAAGTTTTTAAAATTGCTATAATAGCACATTAAAGCTTAACATTTAAGTATACTTACACCGGATTTCAAATTTAACAAAACATTGCAAAAGGCCCTTCTTCCCAGAGGTAACAACTGTCATACATTTGGTTTAATATTCCCAAACATTGTATTATATAATAATTGATGTATACTAAAAGCATATATGTAAAAATATATGTTGCAAAGCAGGATAATAAAATAAAACATCCATGAATCCATTTAGGAATTACAAAACTGAAAATATTGTTAAATTCTTGTCACATATTCCTGTCAACTCCATTGGAGAGAGCTACTACTAATAAACTGTGATTATCATTTCCATATTATTCATTTTTAAAGGATTTATCACATACACACATATCCCTAACCTGCTATTTTGTTTTTCTGTTTTTTAGCTTCATAAAAATACTTCAGACAGACGATCTTCTAAAACTTGCTTTTTTTTTCATCCTGCAATATGGCTTTATCATTCATCTATGGGGTTATATACTATTATAACATTAATGCATTCACTTTTACTGACAAATATAATATTTGATTAGGTTGACATGCCACATTTCATTCATCCACCCTCCTGTAGATGGACATTGGGTTTTCTGCTCACCAGCAATGCAGCAATGAACTTTCTTGTACACATCTACTAGAGCATATAGGTAAAAATTCCTGTAGGGTATATACCTAGGAGTGGTATAGGTGGGCTTTGTTCTGATTGATTTGTAGAGTTCTTTATATAGTTAGCATTATATATGTTATGTATTTTATAAGTGTTTTCTTTCATTTTTGTTATAACTTTTCACTTTTTTATATTCTCTTTTTATGAAGTTTCTTATGGAAAATTCCAAGGCACATTTTTACACCATTACTTCATAGTTTTATAAATACATATGATGAATAGTTTAAAAAATATTTTTAAGTTTTTATTTTTGCATAAATTGTACCATACTGTACATATTAATATGTGACTTTGTTTTATTAATAGATTTATTGATATATAATTAACATGTCACAAAAGTTCACCATTCTAATGTACAGTTAAGTGGCTTTTAGTATACTCACAAAATTGTGCATCGATCACTACTATATCTAGAGTAAAGTATAAGTGCTTTATATATTTGAAAGAAGGGTAAAGAGTCTGAGTAACTTAAGATTGATTAAGTTAAATGTGCATGGTAAAAATTTAAGGTAATCTCCAAAAGAATAGCAAGAGAAGGTATAATTTCTAAACAAGTTGGAGAAGAAAAATTAAATGCGAAATAACCAAATAACAATCAAACATAATCAAACCAAAGAAACAATAAAGATGGGGGGAAAAGAAGTGATAAGAACAACAAAAAATTTTAAAATCCAACAATAAAAAAAAATCAAAATGCATTATAATTAAACTAAATGTAAAATATGTGAAGCAATGGGAACTCTAACATAACACTAGTAGAAGTGAAAATTGGTAAAAATACTTTAGAAAACAATTTACCAATCCAACAATTATTTTCTGAGCATATACTATGAGCCAAGCACTTTTCTAAGAGTTGGAGAACTAGAAATGAAAATTTGGCAACATGAAGTAAAATTAAAGGTAAACAAACTCTTCAACTTCATAATACTTTAGTAATTAACTTTCTAAAAGCATATAATGATAAACTCAAAATTTCGAATATAGTCATCTCTTGGAGAAAGGGAAGGTATATATAATGTGATCAAGAAGAAACACACAGGCAATGTCAAAAGTTCTCATTCTTAGCTGGGCAGTGGGTACATATGTATTTATTATTCTTTAAATCATATATGTACAATCATTTTGTGTATGATTAATATTTTCATGTAAAAATATAAAATAATTTTACAAAAGTAATGCAAATAAGATCACAGGAAGTACTCAATATATAGTAATTCTTAATATGTTAATAATAAAGTTGCAAAATGCAATTAACTACAGTGTAAACTGATCTGGAACTAAACTTCACGATAAGTAAAGTTTTGTTTGATGTAAAATTTACTCTGGACAAATACAGCATGTCAGTCAGGCAAGTCATGAATATAAATTGGAAGTCATTTATTTTTGATCAAAAAGTAGGTTCTAATAATTTCTTGAATAATGTCATCTTTTTGCCTTAAAATGCAAATTTATTACTTGGACAAATAACTGTTCTTAACTTTTTCTGATGTCTGAATGATGAATTTAAAAATGTCATTTCTGTACAATATTAGTCACATACTTCCCAATCTAATAACAAAACATTTTATTAACTATAATGAGACATTGGGTATGCCATTGCTCACCAGAGCTTTCTTCAAATGTTACAGAAATGGCAAGAGGTAAAGTAAATACCAGTGAAATGGCATCTGTATCCCAAAGCATCTTTCTTAGGTACAAAAATATAGATAGTACAGAGGTACAATAACTCTTCATTTTAAGCCAGATAATAAATGGAATCTCTATTTGCTATGTGTCCCATACCTACTTATAAGTTTAATATTGGAATCAAATGAGACATAGCACTTATAAAAATACCTTAAAAATATATCACTACAAATAACTATGGTGAAATTATTTAAAAACATATAAAAATCATTCTTAGAGTACTCATAGAAAGAGGTAGTCCATTTTTTCAGATAAGGACTTAACAAAAACTAGTCCAGTGTTAGAAATCACTTAGCAGAATATCCTGATAAAAAACTGTCTACTTAGACAAGCAAAACTAAGACAATGCCATTCATACAAATGTCTTAACAAGTACTTTCCCTCGTCAAATTCTAACCTCTCTGTTTTTCTTAAAAATAATATTGAGTGTGGTAATTAACTATTAACCACATAATCAGTCAACACCTTTTCCTTATGAACTGTTATTATATAACCATTCTTCCAGATACTATATGAAATATATTTATAGAAGATAAAGAAATAAAGATATAATTTTATTAGATTTTAAACACTTGATCACATCGTCCTTATCTATTACTAAATAGGAAATATGTTAAAAATATAGTGGATAATAAGGTTAAATCTGTCAACAAAGTAGCAACTAAAATAGAAGGACCTATTTCAAATTAAAGCAATACAGATATTATAATATTAATATGTAACTATCCAAAAAAGGAAGAGTAACTTAGGATGTATTTGGGTAGATAGAAGCCAATTTGGATTCTAGAGAAAAAAATTATTAAGTAAAATGTTGTTTCAACTTTGAAAACAATGTTCTACTAAATACAGTCACTAAAAATATTTTGAATAAAAGAAGGGAAGCTGAATTTACACATAAGGTGGTCTTCTTTTGCTATAAAACTTCTTTTATTTTTCTACAAAAATAATCAATTTGCTTACACTAAAAGAAAAACAAAACTAGAATTCTGATTCAATAGTCAAGCAACTCCTAATTCTCAGGATCAATACAAATTTAAATGCCTTTTCATTATCTCTAAGTAATCCAATTAAAACACACACACACACACACACACACACACACACACACACACACACACACACACAACACACACACACACACATTACACTAGGAAAATTTAAACCAAGTAAAAGAACAGAGGCTGACAGGTGGTTATTAGCCAGATAATTTTCTCCTTATCCAGACCAATGGTTAGCATTAAATCTTGAATGTTTAGAAATGTTTATTAAAGTGATTTCATTATAAAAAATAACTTCATTTTTAGATATTGATGTGTTTTTCAACCTCATACATTCTATTTTTTTTAATGTTACTATTAACTGATTTTAAACCTTGTCATTAGCCGGAATTTACATTTTAGCCACAAATAAAAAAGAGTAAGAGTTAGCAAAAGATACTCAGGATTCTGAAAATGTAAAGAAGACATCTCAAGTATCTAATTAATTGGAAAGTTTAACTGAACACAAACCAGGTGTTTAAACAGTGGTAGGTACACAGGGTACTGATGTAAAGAAGCTTTATCTCATTGATAAAACAAGACACACAAAAGATTATAGAGAACTACAAAGTCATTTATGGATGTGCAAAACATAAAGCAATATTGGCCCTAACTATAATAGTTAGCGAAGTCTGGACAAAGGAGTTGGAATTGTGCCAGAATTTGAACACTGGGTAAGATTCAAATCGGCACTGAAAAGGGTATTGTTATCGGACTATGTAAAGGTATGAATATGAGAATAAATGCAATGTGTACACATTCTTGCTATGTATTTTCATACTCTTTCTAAAATGCAAAAAAAAATATTATCCACAAAATCTGACCAGAAAGTAAAGGCTACAGACTTTAAGAAATATATCCATTTTTATATTAAAAAATGGTCAGTTCCTGGGTAATATGACAAGGACAAGTTTTAAAATGCTTTTCTACTTTTAATTTTTCTTTTAAAATCATCTTAAGTTTCTTTCACATATAGAAGCTCTCAATGTTTTACTTTCCCTGGGACAAATTTTTGGTGCATAAGTACACTGCTATCATCTTCTTTACAGGACACTGCTAACATCTTCTTTACAGTTTAGCATTCAACTATTTTATTCTTTAGGATTTAGTCTCCCTTTACTTTTTTAAAAAATTGAACAATGGAGTATTACTTCCTTGCACTTACTTCTATTACATATGAGGTCTACTATACTTTGTCATAATGTATTTCATATTTCCTTTGATCCTACATTGTAAAACATCACATTTGTTTTATTCCCACACAGGAAGAAACAGATTAATTTGAATGTCAATTTAGTTACAAAAGATTTTATTTCCATTTTGTACTAGTGAACAAAGAATTGCCCAACTCAAACATGAATAAATTAATTTAAATCCAAACTGCCATTCATTTAATTGCAAATAAATAACTCTTCAAGGAACTAATAGCTCTAGTCCTTTATCCTCTTCAAATGTGAAAATACTTCCTTGTTGTTGTTTTATGGAAGAGAAATGGAAATTTAAAGTATTTACCATTTCCAGTTTCTCTGCCTTCAGGCGAACAGAGGGATTTAGAGAAATCTTCTTTCCTTGTGGTCCATAATTACCAGTCCAGGCAGGGGCAGTATCTAAGAGACAACAAGGGTGCACATTAATTGGAAATTTAATTGGAAAAGAACTTTTCATTTGACAGGATGTGTTCTGGGCTCCTGCTGTTCAAAAAATAATTCTGGCTAATCAGTTGGCGGTTTTCACTTTTGTTTTTATGATTTTTTTTCTTTAAGTCTAAAATGTATCATACCGATCAGTTTCACTTGAGCCCTAAAAGATATGATATAAAAAGAGTGACCACTCATACATTAAATCCCATGGAAATACTAATTTAAAAGACAAACATATCCTAATACTACCCTGTCATTACAATGCCTTACTAATCATAAATGAAAAGTCATTTTTTCTTCCAAAGTAAGTAAAATCATATGAGAAATTCAAAAAGGTCATGATATTTCTTTGCCTGGCAAAAGTGGTTTTGTTATGTGAGTTCTGCAAGTATTATAGAAAAACTCGAAAATGTGAATTGCTTCAAGTGTACACATAAAATATAATACAGACTCAGAACTTCTTGAGCTAAATAGAGCATAAATGGACTTTCAAGAGTTGAATTTTATATATCTCTCACCTGTTTAACACCTTCTCAATCTATCTTGATTATTTAGAGGAGCCTTTGTCCTTGCTGGATGAATAAGAAACCAGGTGCCACATGGGACTAGACCTTGAAAAAACTATTTGTTTTAATATGCCAAAGTTCGTAAAACAAATTGCTGCAATTCATGTCAATTCTTATTTCTAAATTGTCACAATTCTAAATACACTTTTAAATGATATTTTACTAGTTCTACATAGAAATAAGAGGAAGAGAAAAAACTTTTTAAAATGTCACATCTTTATGCAGTGTTTTCATTTTTTTAAAATTTCTCAGAGCATCTGTCTCTAAGTACAGAATGATTTGCATTCTCTTTCTTAAGAACATAAGAAGTGCATACGAAAATAAATAGTCTTCCTCTAAACCTTTAACACATCTTTAACATTCTATGTAAAATCTTGAATATTGCTTTTATGTGTCAAGATCATTAAAAAAAGGCTACTGACTTGTAGCTTCAAATGGAATCAAACGTTGAAAAAGACTGATTTTCATATAAAAGAATTTTTTATAATTCTGATAAAAGCAACAAAGTTTCCTTTGTTATTGTGATACCTAATCACTGGCCATGGGATAAAAAATACCATATGTATATATTTTTTCTCCTAAGGTAAGCACAGAACCAGCTTAAAATGGTCCTATCCTGTTTTTAACAAGAGATCAAGTTGCTGTTCTGAGACAATAGACCAAAAACACCAGTCATGCAGCCAAAGTATGTACAGAGGAGAGAACTTTGACCCCCAGCTATACCAGGAACCAAACTCTTGCCCCCTCCCCCGGCCCCCCTGCTCATGGAACCAAAGGACCATGATATGACTGGAACTGAAAGACTGGAAGCCTTTCAGAAGCAAAGGGTCTGTTGTACAGGAAGATCTTGTGCTGAAGCCCCTTACTACAAACGGCCAAGTTCCGAAGCTCTCTGATCAAAACCTGCACTACCAGTGCTTCGGCACACCAGCCTGTTCTCTCTAACTTCTAACTCTGGTCTCTCAATCTTCCCCTTTGAAAACCCTTGATTAAAGACCATTAGGGAGTTCGGGTTTTAATCGACAGCTTCCCGTTCTTCTTCCTTGGTACCTTCCAAATAAAATGGCTTTAATTTCTCCATTGCAAAACTGATGTTAAGTGTTTGGCTTAGCTGTGTATTAGGCTGGCAGACCGCCACTGGGTTCGGTTCGGTTCAGTGTGGTTTGTAACAAAGAGAAATTCTGTGCCAAACCAAAGTATAGCATAAAAGATGAGCACAAAGTGGAGTGGTATAACAGACCAAATTGCACATAAGTCAAACTTTATTTTTAAGATTTGAACTTGTGAGGCTTAACAATGACTTTCAGCTTGGTGCCTGACCTATAATAAAGGCACACTAACAATAGGTGGGCCCAAGCTAACCTAATTATGGTCTCAGACCAAGACTAACCGTGAGTATCAATTACTCAGTTCAAGCGTTAAGTGTGTGTGGAAAGGGTGAGAGGAGAAGACAGTGAAAGAGAGCATATGAGAGGAAGAGAGAGGGAGGCACAGGAACACACGCCATCCACACATACTAAGGCATGTGTTCTCATGTTTTCCTATATCTAAGCTTAAAATTCTGCTGTGTAACAGTAGAAATAACAGAGGATTAGCTCTTACTTATTTTTACTTTTAGCCAGGCAGTGTGCTAAGTACTTATATACATAACCTCATCAATCTTTACAACTACAGTGACATAGGTATTATCATTCCCATCCCAAAGATGAGCAGACCAAGGTCTCCAAAGGTAAAGAAACTAGCCCAAAATCATACATTTAAGCAGGTGATTAAGTTAGGGTTCTAATCTCTTGTGATTCCCTAAGCCAATGTTTTTAAACGTGTCAATACCCTTCATAGTCAGTTGTCTCATTAGTAAAGTAGGAAAAATAAAACAGCCCACCTTATAAGAATTGTAAAAGTAAAATAAAAAATCACAGAAAACTATAAGGTATTACAAACATTAACAGAGACATTGAACTTATATAGATTTAATGTAAAGTTATAGCAACCCTCCATTTAGTAATATGCAATCAGAGCTTAACAAAATCTCTCTTTTAGCCAACCTTTCCCTAAACTTTTACTTTTGAGCCAAAGCCTTAGGAGGATCTGCACAGAAATCCAGCATGCTATGGTAATTCAGAGTAGCTTGACCTGAGAAACACCTCCACAGACAGCTTTCCTTATGTGCCTGTGGCTTCTTTCAGTTCTGGCCTCAAGCTCTTCATTTGCTCCTCTCTGAGAGAGACTTTTCAAAGTATGGCTTATTATTCTCTTGGATCTTGTCTTCCTATTTGAACAAAGGGAATGTTTTATAAGGGCAGAATGAATACCATTTGGTTGGTTAATACCATGAACCCTCCCTGGACATTTTTCCCTATCACTCACTGCTTTGTTTCAATTACAAAAGCCTTAGTGCAGGCTTGTGTTATGCTAAAGTTAATGATAGTGTTTCATGTATATTCAGGTAGTATGTGAATTTAAAAAATTCTAACCAATTTTACACTTTGGAATGATTTTGAGATGGGAACTGGTATACACTTGCCTTATTACGTTTATTTTTGTTAAGGTTAACATTGAAACTCATTTGTATTTTTTTAATAAATACCGACTGGCTGAAGGAGGCTGGATGTCATGGGTAAGGATCTAATTTGGGAACAATCCATAATTAGGCACTGATAACAGACACAACACCATATATGTTACTTAGCGATAATTTAGAATTAATTTTGCTTTTTTTTCCCCAAGAAACATCTGGCCTACTACATTTATGTTCAAGTAAGAAAACAGACTAAGTCAATGCTATTTCTATCCTAAAAAAAGTTCCATTTTAATTGCATTTTAATATTTACTTTACATACAGCTTACTCACTCAAATATATTTTCCATTAAATTATTTTTCTATTACAAAATCTAGCATCATTTCTTATAGTCACTGATGTAAATTTACCTCAGTTTTTTCATTACTCCAGGATCCCTGTGCTCTACTCGGATCTGTCTCCTAGGGTCACCTGACATCTAGCTCATCCTTATTTCTTTGCTTTTGCTCATGGTGCTCCCTTCACTGAGGATGATGATCTCCTACCTTCATCTATCAATTAATGTTTACCCCTCTCAAGATCTGATGATATCTGCTGTTTGCCAAGAAATTCTGCATATTGTGACAAATCCTTTATTATATACTAGCTTTTGGGGTGGTGGAGGAAGTAAAAATTGAATTAAAGAATTAAAGCTTTCACTTCTGCTCTGAAAACATGCCCTGGGAGTATTATCTCAGCTATACACTAGTCCGCAGGGTCTATAATATTAATAACAGCAAAATTTGTTGAACATATGCTAAGTACCAATTACAAAGCTAAGTGCTCAATATGCATGATCTTGTTTAACATTCAAAATAATCTCATGAGGCAACCATTTCAATGTTATACGGCTAAAAATTGGGAGTCAGAGCCTAGTGATTTAACCACTGTGCCTTCCCTACACCATTCATGCCACTTATTACTTTTTCCTTAGTCCACTTGTTCATGGCTATACACAATTTTTCAAATGTGTAATTCATCCACAAGACAGTATGCTCCGTAGAGTAATAAAACCACCTATAATAACTTGCTCTAATTAACATAGAATACTGCAAATAGTAGTTATTTGATAAAATAAACACACATATACACACACACGCCTACATTTCTTTTTCTAATCTGAGTAATGAAGGTTTTTTTATTTTAACTCCATGTTTTATTTTATAATATACTATTACATATCTCATGGAAATTACCCTAACTCTTTCATGATTCCTATTGAACTATGTTTTCTACACATATAGCATACTCAGTAAATGCTTACTGAATAAATTAAAGGCTAAAAGGAGGCACTGAGTAGTTCAATTACTTTCAAAATTAAAAACAGGTTACATAAAAGTCTCCTCACTATTATTTTGCTTCTTTCATTTTTTTTTTTTCTCACATGGGTCCCTAGCTTAAAATACAAACAATATATTAAGAGAATGAAAATTGTTTATATAAAGGGAATAAAACTAATAAAGTTTCTAAGAGGCAACAAATCCCACTAAGTAAAAAAGGCATATTATGTAGGGCTAAAGACTTCTACATATACACCGGTAAATATTCCTCCATCAATAAATCTCACTAAGTAAAAAGGCATATTATGTATGGCTAAAGAATGCTACGTATCCACTGGTAAATATTCCTCCAAATCAGAGAAAACTACTGTGAGATCTATTGTAAATTCCTGTTAAGTATAGTAGCTATGTGCTATGGTCATGATGCTTGTATCCCCTCAAAATAATATGTTGAAATCCTAATCCCTAGTGTAATAGTATTAGGAGGTGGAGCTTTTAAGAGGTGCTTAGGTCATGAGGGTGAGGCCCTCATGAATGGGATTAGTGGCCTTATAAAAGACCACAACATCGTCCTCTAGTTCCTTCCACAGTGTGAAGATGAAAAAGTCTGCAACTGGAAAACAGGCTCTCATCAGGACCAGGCTGGCACTATGATCCTGGACTTCTAGCCTCCAGAACTCAGAGAAATATTTTTTGTTTATAAGCTACCCTGTCTGTGGTATTTTGTTATAGCAGCCCAAACAAACGAAGATACTATGCAATTTATACTAATTCTTCCTTATTTTGTCACTCTGATCTAGATAATACTATTAAACTGAAATATGTGGGTAACAATTTGCATTATAATTTAGACATATAATTTTTTCCTTTTTATAAGTATAGTTTTTTAACCGTTGTTGTATTTAACTTTTAGAAATAATTTAAGGGGAGAAATTTTTCTTCACATTTGAACCAATATACACTTTAAAGCTTGATAAAAATCTTTTTTTTTATGGTAGCTTATACAATCCTTTATTGTTTTAAACAGTAAATCATTTCATGGTAATTAAAAACCAATAATATTGAAATCATAATACTGATTTTTTTTCTAATTTATATCTATATAATCTCTTCTAAAAAAAAAAAAAAAAACCAAAACACTTCTTTTCTTAAGGTATGCTCCCTTCTATAATTTCTCCGAAAGTTGCATTTAATACACCTCACCAGTATTTCACTAAAGGGGCAGGGCAACCTAATCTTGATTTATAGAAGAATTTTCATTACTCAGTTTCAACAGCTCATTGATTATTACAGCTTCATAGACACCGTTATGATAATGCATCTTTGAAATTTTCAACCTTTTGTTCAGGAAAATTTTCAATAAAAGTCATAATCCAACAGGGACCACTGCATAATAAATTCATTTTGCTCTTTTATTCATTGAAGGAAAAAAGCCATAATACATCCTTCTTTAAAGTCTATTAAGTCACATTATGTACTTCTCATTGAGAAAGAATAAAAAAAAACAGGAACGAGGAATTAAATGTTCATTTACCTGTATTAGACATATTGGTAGGGCTGTTGTCTGAAGAAGCAACTGGAGGCTGTTCTGTTTTCTTGTATCCAGTTTTTAACTATGAAAGAAAATGAGGAATATGAAATATCATTTCTAATGTGGGTCAAAGACCAGATTAGAAGCTCATGTTAACATAAAAAGAATGGTTAAAGTAATTAAAGCAATAGTCCAAAAAACACAAAACCTCTACAATTTTGGTATACTCAGAATTAAAAGTAACAACTGCTTTCAGCTCTACTATCCAAGGACAACAAAATATAAGGCCAAGTACCTTGCCTTTAAAAAGGTATTAAACTCCAAATGAAAAAGTATAAGGCTGACAGAAAATCATATACTCTGTATCTGATTAGCATGCTGCTTAAACTGAGAAGTTCCCTTTGATGAATTGTTCCACCAACTGAAAGCCTGAGTTTCTGATTTTACTTTCCAGCTAACATAGATTTAAAGAACATATGCTATATTTTATAACTTTGATTTGTTAGGTTTCTGTAGTAATTAGCTATTAATTCTACTTATTTTGATGCAGAAACTCCCCCTTTTGTGTGAGTTTACTAGGATGAACTATATTCTAGCGTACACATGTGAGGGAGCAATATCCACCTACACTGGATGATTAAGATTAGCCTCACTGTGTAGGAAAGAAGCTATGGAACAAAAAGGAATACTGCCTGTCTTCGATCAAGCAGAAAACAGAAATAACAATGAGTTTGACCATATTAAGGACTGTCTGAAAATAAATATGACATTCCTGATATAGTTTTGAGTGTTATTTAGGTATATCTTTGTGATGCCATTCCCGATCATGATTTTCTGGACAAAGGACACACTGACTTGAAAAATAATATTTACTGACAGCACAGCATAAAAATCTTAACAGGAAAAAAGAAAAAGATCTTTCAAGAAATACCAATTTATTAACAAACTATACTGTATGTACATAATAAACACAAAAACACGTAGGCGATTTATGGACTACATAAATAAACATAAATTTAAGATTACCTGATTTATCTTAAAAGAAGGCGAAATGGCATCTGTAGTTTTGGAAGTGGATGAGATCTTTGGAATTAGTATTTCAGGCGGAGAAGAAAGAAGACTAAACATTGAGGCCTGAGGTCCATATTCTCCTGAATTTTGTAAAAGGGATGTGCATGATGGATTTTCTGGATGACTGCCATCAGATTTTTGTCTTATGAAAGCTATCTCCCAAGCAGATTCTGACCTGGTACGAAAAAAAAAAATTACTTTATGGATATAGTACAATTAAATTCTAAGATGATGTTTCATATATTATTTTTTTAAATACTTACTTTAGGGTCTAAAGTATTTAATACATCTTAGATTACTATTTTAAGGAGACATGCTAAATGACTCATTTTATCTTATAGATAGCATAGTTACCTCAACTTGGCTCTGGTAATTATACTTTTTGCTTCTTCAAATGATACACCAATCATAGATTCCTTGTTTATTGAGACAAGTTGATCTCCTGGCTTCAAACGTCCATCCTAACAAAAATAGTAATATTTGTAAAGAATATTTACAAATTTTTTTTAAAATAATGGATGCAATTAAAGCAAAGTTTTAATAAAGAATTTCTTAAAGAAAGTAGAAAGAAAATCTTAGACAAAGAACCTCAATAGCAAAAAGTTTTGATTAAAGCTGGGTTTGCTAATATATGTGAATGAGTGTCATAGTTCATGTATACCTTGAATAAGATTGCACACTAAGGAATTCTTAATATTTGAAGACATAACCTGGTGCACCAGGAAAAGAGACCTATTTTAAAATCTCAGTACTATGATAGAGATATAGCCCTGATCTTGTGATTAAAGTTGGCCACACAATCCTAGGATATTTGAGAATACAAGATATGTTCACTTTGGTTTCTGAGCATTCCTGCATCTTTCATCCCACCAAAGCATTAGGCTTTATTCTACAGGAAGAATTTTTTAAAATTCAATCAAAGATCTTAATTTTATTGATACTACTGATATTTCAGCTTATGGTCAAACATCTTCTTTATTGGATCTCCTCAGGCCTAATGGTTGTGCAAATAGCTTTGGATATGTCCTACTAATAATGACGGCTTCTAATTGGCTTTGTCTTTGCTAAGTTCCAGCTCTGCCTATAACTAGCCTAACTGAATAAGAGCATATCGGTTACAAGATTTAATGTTTGTTAGGCAAGTTTCTCAGTTTTTATCTGTCTTCTCTTAATTCAAATTGGAAAAGAAGAATGAGCTCTCTTCATTTTCAGATCCTAAGATAGTTCTGAATTTATCATTTGTACAAAGAAAGAAAACATTATTTAAATAACAAGGGAAGAAGCTTATATTGTTAAAAAGCTAGATTTTCACCTTGTGGCATTTAAGTAAATCCACAAAGTCAAGGAAATATCCTTCTTCAAAGTCTTCCCTAGTAAGAAAACTGATCTTTGATCCAAACTATATATATACAATAATGATGATTTATGTTTACTTTACTGCTAAATAACAATAATTATTTTTGTTTTTTAAAAAAGACATTTAGTGCTCTTACACCAAATACTGAATAAACAGGAAAATGATTAAATAAATGTAAAATATTTACCAAAAAATATTATGGGAACATGTTATCTCAAATAGCATGTAAAAGATATTATAATCTAAATGCATAATTATACTACAACCTTCTGAATTATAAACATTACAAAAAAATTAAACCAAAAAAACAACTTGATTTAAAATTTTATATAAAATTTGAAAACTAAATTGGTTTTATAAATGTGTTAAATATAACTAGCAAAGTCAGAGAACATAACATGCATTTGCTACATTCACGAGTGATTTTTTTCCCTCCTTCCACGGGTAGTAAAACACAATAGTAATGCTAGAAAAGACAAAGCAATATGGAGGAAGTATCTACCATATGGATTCTACATGTTCAGTAAAATGAAAGAGCTGATTTTGTAAAATTCTGTAAACACAGTTCTGTATTGCCTGGGCCCAAATCTTATTACAGAATTTGGTTAAAATTCAGCTATACCCAAACTACACTTAGACACTTATGTGCATTAGTATGCAATTTAATATGCTAAATTTTAGTTTGAGGACAGTCATTTACTCAAGGTTTTAAGGTGAAATGGTAGCAAACAGGAAAAAAACCTTATTGACAAAATAAGGATAAAAGAAGCATTAGCAAAATTCTAGTGTGCTTATTTCCGGATGGGAGAGTAGAGAATATAATAAAGGGAAAGCACACAGGAAGCCTTGATAGTACTTTCTAATCTTTAAGTCAAGTGGTGAACCCTAAGTGAGTTCATAAGTGTTTATTTTATTATTATGCTTTGCAAGTTAGATGTGTGTTCCAATATTCTTTTGTATGTATCAAATATATACTATAAATATGAAAATAAATTTCCAATCCCCAATGTTTTGCCCCAACAATGTGCCTAATGAGCTGAATTAGATTTTGGTTCTATGTTCTAAATCTGGCATTCAGAATAAGAATCAAATAGATAAGTTTTTAATCTAATTTTAAAATAAATTAATAGAATCAAATATATGTCATTATTAAATCCAGATCTAGACCATTTGGAATCTGCAAAAATAATTCCTCATTAGAATGAGTTTAATAAGGTAGATTATAACTGAAATTTAATGACTATACTGCTATTACTGTGATTTCTGAATCGAAGCAGCTTAGGCAACAATTTAGGAGGAAAAGGGAAAAAAAATGAAAAGAAAAGCCTCTGCTTTAGTTGTGTAAAGCATTTTAAAGGTCACTGATATGGAAACAAAGACTCTTTTAGAAATGGGGAGGTAGATAGTAAATATTAGGTTACTTTGTGTTAATCTAAACATTATTTGAGATTAACAGTTCCTTCCTTTTATTAAGCTTCCTTGAAAAGAGAAAATTCTACAATGACTATAAGTCAGATGGCACCTCAACTGTCTTTCATTTGGGCAGGAGCTTTCAAAGGCAGTGGGCTAACCTGGAAAGAGCATGAAGTTTGGCAACCGGAGAGACCTGCATTCAAATTTGAGCTCTACAACTTGCTAGTTAGATGTTCATATAAAAGAGAGAAGATAGGGGCGGAGGAGTACAATCTCCTCCAGAAGGAACACAGAACCAAATTCTAAATTGGTTGAAACAGCTCTTATATCTATGTGTCTTATAGAAATCACAGTTGGTTGTTAAGGTTGCAAAGAAAAAGGCTACTGAAAATAGAGGTAGGCAATAGGGTTTAGGCTGACCTACTACCTCCCACATTCTCCTCTCACGCAGTACAGAAGAAAAAGCTCTCATAAAAGCAATTTAACATATCTTATATTAAAGTACACTGTGACTGTACTGGAGTAGCATTTTCCAGCAGGACAAGAGTCAGGAGAGAGGAAGAATAATGCCTTCTGACTTTGGCTTCTGGTGTTTATATATGTATTTTTCTTTCTAAAAAGTTTTCACAGCAGTGGTTTTTTTTTCTTTGCTTCCAAGAATAAAATCTTAGCTGATCATGTGAATTTCTGAACCTGCTTAAAAGTCAGAACCTGCAAACTAAAACAAAGCTATTTCTGTAAAAGTCTGGCATTCAAAACCAGTGAATTCTGCCCCAGCTGGATTAATGTATATGTGAAGATAGTAACTTCAGAGGCCTCTTCCACAGTCTAGATTCTGATTCAGCAGTTACTGAGCAACTACACAACATGACAGCCAAGGTGCCAAGCACTTTCACATGTCCAACCTGAGTTGAATTCTTCACACTGACATTTATAAAGACGTTGAAATAATAATGTATTTCTGACCACTTAAACACTTCTATTAAAAACTACCAACTGTTCATTTTCAGATTATAATATTACACGGTTTTCTTAATAACATGTTACCTTATTATCGGAAACCACCTAAACAATCTGACTCTGATTTAACTGACTCATTATTCCTAAATACTAAGAAGTGCTCCTGCAAGCCTTTGGATCACTTTCCCAGGCTGTTATAAACTGTCAACCGGAAGTATCCTTTTAATAACAATTATTCATGTGAATCTAAGCAAACTGTTTAACTTCTGTGAGACTTCATTTTTTCAGCTGTAAAGTGGGGATAAATACCTCTCACACAAAGTTGGTGTCATAATTAAATAAAAAATATAAAAACCCTAGCACACTATATTAAATAAAGGTGAGTTAAATCAGAATCACAAATCTGTTATGGGCAATTTTCACACTGCTAACAAATTTCATCCTGTTACTCTTAAATTAAGAATCTGTGATGGCTGCTCACTGGTAGAAAAGTTGAAACTCCTTAACTTCCCAAACCCAACAAAACGAACTAGCTGCAATCCACTTTTTCTAGTCTCATCATCACCTTCCCTTTTCAGCATATAAATTCTTTATTCTAGTCTCAGAAAATGTTCTTCAAACCTTAATGCTTTTATACACATTGATTTCTACCAAGAATGCTACCACCCACCCTGCCACTTCTTTATCTGATGAACTCTCTTAAACCCCACAGCCAAAATCAAACATTATCGCTACTATAAATTTTCCCTAGCTCCTTAGATTAATTGTTCCTTTCTCTTAGCCCCCAAAATACTTTTACTTACCAATATTACTGCACTTACTTTGTACTGTCATTATATTTTACTATCCTTATATCTTTTTCCCCCCATTAGAGAATATTAATTCAGCAACTTCCAAACTAGCAGCCCTGATTCTTTCAACTGGCCAGAACCACGTCCTTGTCGTTGTTCTCCCAGAATAGTGCCAGGTACATAATAAATCCACAATTAGTAAGTTCCAGGAAATAGAAGAAATTAAGTTGGCTTTAACAGAGTTAATAATAGGAAGAAAGGAAAAAGAATGATATTGCAAAGTGAGCCCTCTCAGCTATTACTTCTTTAGCTCCACCAATGGGACTATTTCTTTACCCTTTGCCATCCAGAGGTCCTGGTCCTATCTATCTAAAAACTCTTGGTCCCAGTTCCAGTGACATGATCAGCACATTCTGAAAATAGACTTCCTCTGAAAGTTAAATATGCCCTACTTCAATTTTTGTGAACAATATATATCTTTGTGATCTTTGTCTATACCTATGGGTTTTCACAAAAAAAAAAAAAAGTCGTGAATTTATCAAATCTAAGAGGACATCGATTGTAAGATGTAACATTATTTTAAATATCACTAAGAGAAAAAAATGCTGCCAATACATTATGACTTGATTGTAAGACCTATCTCAATTTCAGAGAGATAATAATGGATCAGGTTTGAAGGAAAGCATTTAATTCCTGCCTCCTTTCCTTACATTACTAGCAGAAAGACAAAGAAACGAACAAAAACATTTGAAAACTTGAAACTGTTGTCCAGAATCTGATACAAAAGGCCAAGAGGAGAGATACTTTGGTGTGGATCCCAGATGGTGGCAGTGAAATGGTAAACAGGCAGATCAGTAATTTGCAGAAACATGACAGAATGACTAAGAATGAATGACTCATTCATTCACTCACTCATTCATTCATTCATAAATATTAATTGAGCAATCCGTATGTGTCAGGCGTCACATGGGGGACTAAGATTTTTATTGTGAATAAAATCAGGCAGAATCCTTGCATTTAGGAAATGCACTGTCTATGATTTCAGGTGCAGTAGATAAAATAATCACAGAATAGTTTACGATTACAAACTGAGATAGTTGATATGAAGGGAAGGAAGAGGTTGAGAAGCACATGTAGTAATCAAAAACTTGGCCTAACCTGGGGGGGGGGTGGGGGTCAGGGAACACATTCCTTAGAAACTGGTCTTTGAATTGATATCTGGAAGTAACAGGACAAAGGGGAAGGAGACGGGGCTGAAATGAAAAAGAACCTGGGCCCTTCTAGGAACTGAAAGAATGTCACTCTGGAAGCATAGAGATGGAGAGCAAGAGAAATCAAGAGCAAAAGTCACATTTTATAGTAGTATGAGTAAGACAGGTTGGGAGGGAAATAGATATGGTGCATTAAGAGCAGATAAAAATATTGTGAAGTCTAATAAAAACTGACGGTAGTTTAAGTTATGGTGATGGCAGTGGAGATCAAGAAGACTGGTGGGTGCATAAGATATTTTGAGAGTAAGAAGTCAAAAAGTCAACAATATGTGCTAATGAATTGGTTATGGGTGTCCAGGGAGAGGTAGTAGTTAGGATGCTATTAGGTTTTCTTATTTTGTGTAAACGGGTGTCACTCACCAAGATTGGGAACATGGAAGAGGCCCTGTTTGAGAAGAGATGGGCAGACGAGGATGTGGTACAACTATCATGAGTCCTGCAACAATTATGTTGAGTTTGAGATGCCTTTAAGATATCCAGGTGGAAATGCTGATGAGGTGATTAGATATGTGGGTATAAAGCTCAAAAGAATATCTAGGCCAGAAAAAAGTCTAAGATTGAATGTTGAAGACTCCAGACTGATATGGACTGGCTGTTAGGGTGAAAGGAGTCTTGGAGTTTTCATAGTTCCTTAACTCAGTACCTAGTATATTTCTTCTCTACCTATAGACTGCCTCTGGCTCTTAGAGCTTGGCTAATTTTTCCTATTTGAACTGGATGTTTTCAAGATATCCCAAGTTTAAACTCTGAATATACTTTTCAAAGAAACATAATATTTTAGTTACTGAACCCATATTGCATTTCATATTTGCCAGGTGGAAAACATTTGTGTGTATGAGGGTGGAGGGTAAGGAGGTAACGGCTAACCACGATTAATTAAAGATTCCTTCTGAGTTTCAATAATCCCCTAACATATTAGGTTTAGGCATATAAATGGATTATAATTCAACTGTAAGGTTGAGATTGCCTTATTGTTAGTTCTGAAAAAATATGTTAAAATTAGAGCAAGTTAAAGTACTCATATGCATTTAAAAAAATATAAACAGTTGCTTAATTCAATAACTTAATAAGGATAATCTATGATCCCATGTTCCCTATTCCATGAATATGCCTACTATGCAGAAATTTTGTGCAGACTAGGAATTTATTAACGTTAACACAGTATTTAGAAGATGGTAAATGCTATTATTTATTTTTAAAATATTTTAAAATAAAATAGCATCCATTTTGTATTTGCAGAGTAAATATGCATATAACTCTGCATCAGGAGGAAGTATCCAAAAAAAAGTGTAAGCATTACAACTTCCTCTTTTCTGTCTGCACCTTTCACTATTTTGGCTGTTTTCTTAGACAGAACCAGGTAGAGTTAAAGAACATTAATAACTCTGTGCTGCTCTCTAGTGGTAAATATAGAATAGGGTCCATTACAAGCTTTCCCTTCTAATACACTTTCAAATAATGAAATTTTAAGAAAGCCAGTAAGAGAAAATACATATTATGGGGATAATTTCTTAGTCTGCTATCACTGACAGCTGATGAAAAGTCACTCAGCACTGCTGCCATCAACTTATTACTTAAATTACAACTATTTTAGATGGGAATATAAAAGCACAAATTGATACTTGTCTTAAAAGAAAATTTTTATCACTTGTTAGGTCCCATGATCTATTATTGCATTATATCAAGTGTAGTCTAAGAAATACCTTAGCTATACTGAACACACACACATACACACACGAATGCACCTCATCTTCAAAATTAAAGTAGTACTAAATATTTTGATTCTTACAAGAAAAATTTCATTTTTTGTTTGAATTTATTTGAACTTATCATTTAAATATGTTCTTATTTGGTTAATAATTTAAATTCAATAGCCAAAAGTTTATACCATTATAATGTCCTAAACTCTTTGTAAAATACTTACAACTCATGAATTTGGAAGATACCTTATTATCTCAGCAAGCCTGAAACAATTAAAGTCACTTCTATTATTTTGGAAGTTACTAATGAAACTGATTTTTTCTTAACAAAGAAAAAAATCCAGCTAATTAGATGAACTGGTTGCTAATCAAGTGTTTGGAGTGGGAATGGTAGTAAGAGTAGGACTATTTATTAAAACAAAACATCAATAAGAAAACAACAATATGAACAAACCTAATGATAAGAGAATACTTGCTCATACTATCCAGCTTAATATTAATATTTTATTAAATTCTTTATATCCTATATATATCCAACATACTGGAGACAATTTTCAATAAAAGATATATATAATCACATTAGTAAAACAAAAATAGCAAATGACACCCAAGAGAAATGAGAATGTAAACATAGTAAACAGTTTGATAACTAAGTCACTGGTATTGTGTTTCAAGTTTGGGTCTGAGCTTTCTAGCAATCAGAGCAAAAAGGAACTCATGATTTATATATTTCTTACATTGAAAAGGAATGTAAGACTTTCTAAATTCTAAAAAAGGGTATTTTCTGGTCTTAAATGTAAATTTAATTTCTCAAATGGATTCTAAATTGAATTTTTCATGTGAGCGACTACTGATACAATTAACAAACTCAACAAGGATTCCTGTAAATTCAGAAATAAGTGAATTTTATCTGCTGAGTATTTTTGTTTATTTTGTTTTGTTTTGCATTTAGAAGAGGTTTAATGAATGTAGTTCAAGTTTAAGTGATCTAACTTAATCCAAACTCAGAGCAGTGGATAGCTAAGACATCTTCAAATATAATTTTGCTCTACCAGACAGACACAGGGTATGAGTTAAACTGTATATAATTGAAAAATATATAACCTTTAATTAGAGCCTGAAATCTGTTATTTTCATATTTATTTCATATTCATTTGTTGGATTAAAGGTCCTTGAGGGGAAAGGTGTATCTTCCAGTTCTTTTGTATCTTCACTGAAAAATGGTTACAGTGAACATTCAGCTAATACTAAAAATATGCTGATGGAGTAGAAAAACAAACCTCATCACTAGTGGTTTTGTTTTCTTGGTGAAAGGTTATTTTTATTCATTTTTACCTTGTAACAGTCTCCTCCAGGAATGATTTCCTGAATATACACAAAGGGACCTTCATTCCGGTTAATTCCTCCTAGGATCTTCAGACCAAGGCCTGTTTCCTTGGTAACTGTAATCATCTGAAAGGCAGGATCCCTAAGATAAAGTAAATTAGCACTCATAGGTTAGCCTAGAGATCTGTACCTACTTTTTCTTTAAAATACTTGCTAGACCAAATTCTTAGATCTACATAACTCAAAATGCTCAGTACATACTAAGAACTACATTTTAAAAAGTATGGTGTATGATCCAGCAATCCCTCTACTGGGTATTTACCCCAAAGACTCGAAAACCTATATTCGAAAAATATTTGCACACTGATGTTCATAGCAGCATTATTCACAGTGGCCAGGACATGGAAGCAACCGAAGTGTCCTACAATAGATGACTGGATAAAGAAGCTGTGGTACATATACACAATGGAATATTATTCAGCTATAAGAAGAGATGAAATAGTGTTATTTGCGACAACATGGATGGACTTGAGATAATCATGCTAAGTGAAATAAGCCAGACAGAAAAAGCTGAAAACCACATATCACTTATGTGTGGGATATAAACCTAAAAGCGACAAATGAACAGGACAGAGACTCATGGACATGGACAATAGAACAGTGGTTACAAAAGGGCAGGAGGGGAGGGAGGAGGGGGGAATTTGAATTTGATGGAGTAAAGGGGGTCAAATATGAAAGAAAAAAATATTTTAAAAAGTTTAAAAATAAAAGAAGATGGAAAAAATAAAAAATAAGTATAAAAAAGGTGTGATGATATAAAAACAATCAAATGGATTTTCTTACTTGTATTTTTAATTTTCTCTACAAAACAGCCAAACCATAAAAGAAACTAACAATAATGCTTATTTCTTTGGAGAACAAAGAAAAATACTGTAAAAATATTTTTAAAATATTATTGAGATAAATTTTTAAATTTATTAAAGGTGACTGAAAATATTTGTTTAGTTGATTTTTAGACTACATTGAAAAATTGCAATACTAAACATTTTAATGAATTAGGTAAGTGACTTTAAAAGATATGTTTATGGCCATTTAAAGCAAAATAAATGCAACCTCCATTTGAACTACTCCAGCTATAATTTCTGTTACACATAAGAGCAAGGCCATTAGAAAAGAAGAAACTGTCAAAAGAATTCCGTGAAAGGTATACCCCCAAGTTATGTTTCTGACCACCCTGACCAGACCATTGACTTTTACTGGTTAATAAAGTCTAAAATAAGGCTTAGGGATACCTGCTTATTTATCATGTACTGGGTATTGTGCTAAACTACACACACACACACACACACACACACACACACACACACACACACACTGCCATTCAATTTAGTATTTATAAAATCCCTAAAACTATTATGCTCATTTTTTGTTTTTCTTTTTTTAATTTTTATTGTTCCATTAGAATTGACATTCAATATTCTTTTATATTAGTTTCAGGTGTACAAAACAGTGATTAGACTTTTATATAATTTATGAAGTGATCTCCCCAATTAGTCTAGTACCCATTTGGCATTATACATAGTTATTACAATATTACTGACTATATTCCTTATACTGTACTTTATATTCCTATGACTATTCTGTAACTACCAATTTGTGCTTCTTAATCCCCTCACCTTTTCTACCCAGCTCCCCAACCCCTTCTCCCATTTGGCAACCATTAGTTTGTTCTCTTATATCTATGAGTCTGTTTTCATTTAGTTTGTTCATTTATTTTGTTCCTTAGATTCCATAGATAAGTGAAATCATTTGGTATTTGTCTTTGTCTGACTTATTTCACTTAGCATGATATCCTCTAGGTCTATCCATGTCGTTGCACATCATTCTTCTTAAGGAACGAAAATCTGGGCAAGTCAACTTGGTGGCCTAAGGTTACAAAGCTGGAGAACAGCAATGTGAACCCAGTCTGTCTTACTCCAGAGGCAAAATGTGCTTCCTTGGTATATTAAAGCCACTGCTGAATATAGGACTTCCAGCTATCTTCAAACATATCAAAAAATTGAAGCTGGTATTAAAAAAATTTACTTCATATCTTACATTATTGTAGCTTTTAGAAAAAGCTTTCTTAGTTTCTACCATACAAATTCTAACTATAGTAAGCCCTCACTTAACATCGTTGATGGGTTTTGCCACTTTAAGCAAAAGGATATATAATGAAACCAATTTTTTCATAGGTTAATTAACATAAACAAGAATTAAGTTATATGGCATGTCATCAACATTAATAATGAAATGATGTTGGATGAAACGGTTGAGGATCTGTATATCTTTAAGAAAATTCATATTTAAAAGTTAGATAATAAAAAAATAGAATGAAAGAAAAAAATTTTTTAACCTTACAAACTCCCTGTTTTTAAATATTTTGCTCTCTATATAGCAAATGATTTATAGTTACATTATATTGAATTCAGCATTAGTGTTGGAAGACCTCTCTGCTAATAGGGCAATAATCAATTAGCTAGAAAACAGGCAGAAAGGATGGGTTCCAAAATGTTCTGCTGTCTTGTATTTCAGGACTTAGCCCATTCTTGATGGGCCATTAGGCTGCAAGGCTATAAAGGAGTGAAGCTTACAAACGGGAGAAATGAAGGAGTGAACAAAGGTACCTCACTAGGCATCTCCAGTAACCTCTAGATGTGAACTTCCTTCAATAGAGACACACATAATCTTCAGTATATATTATTGCTTCAGTAAAGCATCCGTATTTTTCTAATCTCAACAGTGTATTTACTTGCAAGGATCTTATTTTAAAATTCCTCTATTGTTAAGAATTTATATTACTTTTATTGCTATTAAAAATAGTTCTGCTGCTCAACTGTAATCATAATAAGAGTATTACAAGTTAAAACTAGGCAGAGATCATAGGTTGTTAGCTGTTTAAAACTTTTACCAAATGTTCATTAATATTCTACTATAATCATCTAAAACTTACTAAATTTAAATTAAAAATTACTTTTCAAGTAGACTGGATGATGCTACAGCAGATGTATTTTTATTCATGGTTTCACCACGATAGCCTTCGAGTTAACAGTTGTATAAATGAAGATCCTGATGAAGTCTATAAATTCTTCTTTTCCTAAGATTGGAGAAGTGAAAAATAAATTGTCATGTCTTAGAAAAGTCAAATATGCTTTAAACTTTGCATAAAAACATTACATAACACTTGGTACATAAACAATATGTACCTATGTGTAAATGTGAGATATATGTTATATATTTGGCCTATGTTACTTAAGTAATTGCTCATATTATCTGAGAAATGTTAAGATAGGTCTATAGATAGATAGACAGACAGATGGATGGACGGAGCTACAGGAATATATATCATTATCAACATTTATATCTATATTAAATCTGCATTTTCTGGCAGAAATGAATACAATTAAGCTTTGGGTAGGTATTATAGTTTCTGCATTAGTAACCTTAGAAACCACATAATAATAAAAGAAGGAAATGTCTCTTGTGAGCACAAGGCTAAGAAGTTTATAGTCAGAATGTCTACAAAATACTTATACAATACACTGTTGAAAAAAAAACCAGAAATTCCTATTGTCTCACCAACTATCTTGAGGGACTTCCTGAAGATCCTATATTACTCTGACTCATATTGCTCCAAGTTTCTTCAATATTTTCCTATTAAAAGAAAAAATGTATATTATTTTAATGACTCTTATAGCTCCACTGTGAAAATTAGTGGTTTCATTTAATTAAAAAATTTTATTTAAATAGGGATTTACCCCTTCTGCATAAGAAATATGAATGCAGTATAAAAACTTGAAGATGAAAAAGATATTAGGATCATTTAGCACAACCATCTTAAAGAAATGAATAGCTAGATTCACAGAGATTGTGCGCTTTTCCCACATAATGGGAAATGGTTGGTTGTTTTCCCAGACAGAACTCAGGCTTCAGGGCCTAGAGCATGGACCTTGAAATCAGATAAGACCTGGGTTCTAATTTGAGTTTCTAGACTTCTCCAAGCCTGTTTCTTTATAGTAGTACAGAAAATAGTAGTGACAGTTTTACAGATGGATAAACATATTAAAACTTAGCAAATTGTTTCACTTTAAATATGTGCTATTTGTTATAAATCACAGCTTAATTTAAAAAAAAATTTTTAATATGATTTTTAAACATGCAACATGACCTTGGCTTGTATCTTCTTACCCTCCAAAGAGTCCACTGATATGAGAGTAAAGGATTACAAACAGCATAAACTCACAATGTTGATGAGTAAATGAAAGAATTTAATTCCAGTATTTAATGTTAATTTCACCTGAAATTATTCTGTTTAGAAAAGAAACACTTTGGAGTTCTCTTTGCCAATGGTTCTATATTTGGGAGTGCACTGCATCAGGTAGAGCACTGGTCTAGAAGTTAAGATACCCACGTTTGAGTTTCATTTCCACTGCCCAGTAGCCATGTGACTTTGAGCAACCACCTAACTACTCTGCTGCCCAGTTTTTCCAATTGTAGAATGACAAGATCAGTTATAAAATGACCTATAAAGGTTCTCTTTTTGGCTCTATGAAGAGAAAATTCTATCCCTGGTTTATTAAACTACAAGTCTCCCAGTGTTTTTAGAACAGGGAATTTTCTTTTCAAATTTCTCTTCAAAATCTCTAAACTCAGTCTGATCTGTAAATGGGGTGGGATAGCCTGCAGCCAGGTCATTCAGAAGGAATTTAAGGGGAGAAGGAAAGAGTACTCATGAAGTGAAATTTTATATTATGGTTATTTCAGTAGAAAAGAAGGGCACGATAATGCTGGCTACCCAATAAATAATCTGTTGAAATTTTGTGACTGACAGTTATAAATAACTATTGTTTACAGATTCAATGGAACTAATATTAAAAAATATAAATATTGCTTGTAGTAAAGTTAGACCTATAGATTTAGTAACGTACTTGAGGAGACAAAAAATAACAATGTTTACGAACTGGCAATTTGTACACCTTATCATATCAGAGATTGCTCAAGATAGCATTAGCTTTTTATATAATCCTACAGTTGTTTAAGAACAATGGCAAAAATCAGGAATGACTCCCTTCTTTGGGCTAGACTTAATTGATTTTTTTCAAAGTTTTGGAATATCACGATGGAAAAGATTACTTTTACTATCTCCTTTATTCTGTCCCCAAAGGCAATTTTCCAGCTACTAGTACTTTTTTTTTCCCTCTCAGGAATCGAAACAGTTCAGGAATGCTGCTCATTTGTCTTGGGGGTGGACACATAGCATCTGCATATAGCATACAGCCCAATCCTATGGAAAACAAAGTGCTTCAAAGGAGGAGTCCCAGAATTCTTTAAACATGAGATTGTCATCAGAGCAACAGCTCACTGTTTTCAGAAGTTTCCTTGGGCTACCTGACTGCCTTCTGCTTGCTTCATTCACACATTCATTCACCAGACCTGTACACAGTACGAACATGTGCAGGCACAGTGCTCAGTGCTTGTGATATTATGCTGAAACATCCAAGATCTCTGCTCTTACGGTGTTTACATTCTAGTGTTGGGAGTAAAATAAAAAAGGAAAGAGCAAAATAAACTAACTTTCAGATACTGAAAGGTGATACGATTAAACTCGACTAGGCAGAGGAGTGCTAATTTAGATTGGATAGTAGTGTTCCAGCCAAGATCCAAATAATGGGTCAGCCAGGAGAAAAACTGAGGGACAAAGAAAAGGTCGGGCAGAGTAAAGGGTTCAAGGCAAGAAAAAAAGTGGAGGGGAGGGGGAGTTACAGCACAGAAAGAAGCATGGCTAGAGCATGGTGACTGCAGACAGAGAAAGATTTGAGATGAAGTTAGAGAAAGAAGTAGGCAGTGTCTAGATTACCTAGAATCATATGAGCCGAGGTAAGGAGTTTGGATTTTTGCTTGATCTTATGTCATACAACCTGACTATTCTCAAGAGACCTGAATTTGCCTTTTGTCTTATCTTTTACCTTTAACTTCTGCTCATTCCAGATAGGCTGTGTTTTAGCTTCAATTATATCAGAATGTCAGTTCATATGAAATATAATATATTGGGGGCCAGTCCAAAAGGAAAATGCAAGGCCCCGTTAAAAAATTAATTATTTCAAGATAGTGACAGCAGAGAATTAAAGCAAGTACAGGGCCTAACTAAGCCAAGGGCCCTTTTAAAAGTAGGGCTTGTGCAACTGCACAGGTCACACACCCACGAAGTTGGCCTTGATCTTGATAAATGTTACTTGAAAAAAATAAATGCTTTCTTCTGATGATTTCTCTTTTCAATTCACCTTATCTATCAACATATGAACTTATCCAAGACCTTTTAAATGGAATAGTCCCTGAAACATGTGGCTTAAAGGAAGATGCCAAGAAATAAGAAACTACGATATCAAAATTTACTGAGGCAACAAGATGGCATTAGTGTGCAGTTATCTAACTGAGAAACAATGATTATCCAGCCTATTCTCAAGCAAACTAGAATTCATTTGTTTTTACTATTTATTCAATGCATTGCTTCTTTTTTAGCTACAAGGAAAATATTACAATAAATAGCTACCAAATAAACAATGTCTGTACTGCTAGAATAATTGTTAGCTATTTCACATTGTCCAACGAATCCAGTAGTTTTATTAGGCAAACAGACAGTTAAGGAATACAGCTCAGTGACTAACATATTAAGATTTAAGTTGCAATTTCACTAATTTATATTATCTATTAAAAATGCCAAAAAGGTAATTAGAAATCAGATTTTAAAAAAATACATCTTTTAACTCTTAAGTCTTCAGAAAGCCTGAAAACTAATAATTGGATAAGAAAACACTGTGTGACTATCAAAATAATTTTTTTCTTTCTTTTTCCACCTTCACCCATTTTGCTTGCCCTCCCCACTCCAAAACGGTCTGTATGAAAAGTAACAACCCATTTTATCTCTTATCTAGTCCATAAAATTAGACATTATCATAGGAAACTAGAAAAAGTTCACAAGGATTATTTACTGCTGAAGAATGATGTTACAAGTTAAAGGTGCCAAGTCTGAATTCTTGATCTGGCCTGATATTTTAAGTTCGTGATCTACCTACAGAACAAAGTTGTACTAGCCTTGCCCTCAGGGGTTCCCATTCATTCAATAAAACCCATTATTTAACATTAGTTATCATAATGATTTATGCAATATTACAAGCACACTCAGACTCACAAGAATTGCAGACAACACCACTTCACTGCTATTAAGATTACTGTCCCTTGGAAAGGAATAGTTTCACTTGCGATTATAAAATAAAATAATAGAGTTCAAGACAAAGACACTATGACAAATTTATATGCACTGCTACCTCTTGCTACATGGAAGGATTATATAGAGAAAAAGAATGTTGGAGGGAAGGTATTGTTGCTTTCAATGACACTAATGTTTGCATGGGGTTTGAGTCTATGCTGTAAAAAACTGAAAATATGGCTGGTCTTGTCCAGAAAGAGTTGACAATCTGGTATAAGAACTAAGGGAGATACGTATGAAAAAAAGTTTTCAAATATTCTCATAAAACAATACCAATACATTTTTAGAATCGTAGAATCTTGAGATTTTTGTGCCAGAGCAGAAAAGAATCAGAATGTACTTGGATTTTATTGGCTTTGCAATTTTCTGGCCCTGTGATCACAGGTTAATCAATTATTCACTCAAGGTGGCCACCACCACTCACCTGACTACTGCAATTTCCTACTAACTATTCTACTTCATTTTTGTCCTCTCTTTAATCCATTCTCTGCAACATAACCAATAAAAATATGAATTAGATCATATCACTTGTATGCTTCAAACTCACCAATAGTTTCCTATTACTTTTAGAATAAAATCTAAACCTTTGGACATAAAAAGATCCTGTATTATCTGACCCCTGTTACCTGCTCTGACCCCAATTCCTACCACTTTCCTTCCTGCTCACTATGCTAGGAACACATTTGCCTTTTTGTTCCTCCATGGTATCTAGCTCTTTCTTGTATCTGGGCCTTTGCATGGCTTGGAATTGTCACCACATAGATAGCTCCTTATAAACATTCAGGACTAGACTCAAATGTCACGTCTTCACTAAGACTTGACTTTACTCCTCCACCTAATCATCATTTGCAATTACACTGTATTATTCCATTGTCTTCACTGTACAGATTACTATCTGAAATTCCCTTATTTATGTATGTTACTTCATTATCTCCTGAGTCCTCAGAAAAAGCTCTATAACAGAAGTGATCTACCTTGACTTTCTCTATGCTGTAGTCCCAGTTGACTGAACAGGGTCTGACCCATATTGAAGAGTGAAATAAATAAATGTTGAATGATTTAAAATCATTTAACTTCTCAGGTCTTCCCTTTCCTCATCCATAAAGGAGGGATAATTTTAACTGCCCTGGTCATTAGAAATAAGGCTTAACGTTTACTAATTTTTACTATGCCTCAGCCACTGTGAAAATCATGTTACATGCATATTCTCATTTACTACTACGATTCCCATTTTACGAATAAGGCCATTAAGTTTTAGGTCAAATAAAACTTGACCTAAAAGACACAAGATGAAAGTGAAGACGTGGGGTATGAATCCAAACCTGACTAACCACAGAATCTGAGCTCTTAACCACTACTTTATAGGTCCTAAAAAGATGTTCATTTCCATTACAGCAAAATCGGTTATGCTGTCCGTCCCCTTCAGGTCCTAGTTTGTCCTGCAGGACAACTGAAGAAAGTTACTACCCTCCCGTTCCCTGCCCCCTGCCCCCCAAACACATGCTTCTTTTCCAAGATGAACATTCCCATTTCCTTTCGACATTTCTTAAATGATCCTCATATCCTGGACACTCTCCTTTAAAACAAACTTCATTTTGACAATGTCTCTCCTGCTCCACTAGCGCTGATTTTCACTGGGCAAGTAGTTAAGGGGCATCACAGCAGTGGAAGTCGATTCCCAGGGGCTGAGAAACGTACATATGAGTGAGTGTTCGAGTGGGCTGTGGTTAACTTGGAAAGGTTCTTGGGACAGGTGATCCTGAGTCCAGGGCCGGAAGTAGCAAGCCAGCATCCCCAGTACCCCAGGTAAAAGAACCGCGGGACAGCGGCCGCTGGGGGCCGCTAGGTCGAGACAAGGCCCATGAGTTTAGGAAGATCAGAAACACAAACTCAAGTGATGATGATGCACAAACAGGAATGTAAAGCGTTTACCTAAAAGAGTTAAATAGGTACTGGGGAAGCAAAGTGGAACAGTCAGGAAGCAAAACGCGAACTTACCCGTAACCTGGCAACCCGGCCTCCGTAGCTCCACTACAAAAGCTGCCTCTTGCGGAGCCTGGTAGCCAAGGTAGCGGCCGGCTCAACTTCGTTATCGCGAGACAGAGCAGGCCTCGCGAGATCTGAACTCCGAGACTGGAGTGTATTCTCTCCCGGCGTTATGAGAGGGCTCTGGTCTCCGGATGGAGTCGCGTTGTTTTTTGTGGCTGGCGCTGGAGCCACTCCGGGTCCGCGACCCAACGTTGCCAGAGAGGGTAGATCTGTGTTTCAGACCGGGGAGGAGCGGGACAAGAGGTGCTGAGAGGGGGCTGAGGCGGCTTGGGACATGGAGGCGCCCGGGTCTACCCCGGGACCAGGCCGTGCAGCCGCCGCGGCGGCCGAAGAGCACAAACCCTTTCACGCGCGCCCAGGAGGAGGACTGGCGGCGGCGGAACAAGACCGTCCTCACGTACGTGGCCGCAGCCGCCGTGGGCATGATAGGGGCGTCCTACGCCGCCGTGCCCCTTTATCGGCTCTATTGCCAGGTAGGGGCCGGCGCTGCCCTCTAAGCAGTGTCATGTTGCAGGGAATATCTGAGATTATCTCTGCCCAAAGAGGAAACAAGGTCAAAAAGGTGACTTATCCAAGGTCACCAATGAAGTTAGTGAAAAAGCTACAAGTAGAACTCAAACCCATGGTGATTATTCCGACATGGTGATTGTGTTCCGACCACACTACAGAGCGAAATTTCTAGGTCTCTGAGCTACTCCTCACCCAAAGGGCCCGCAGCTATTCTCTGGTATCCATTAATCTAATCAGCTGCACTCTTTTACTATTTACACACGTGCCCGCTTTTAAAATGTAATTTATATTTCATTCATTCCGTGAACCACATATGGTTTATGTGCGAACATTAACCCTGGAAATGGAAATATGCGTTTTACTTGTGCTTAAACTGGGAGTAACTTTTTAGCCATATAAAGAGGCATGAATTAGGCCTTTGAGTATGCCACCTCAGTTACTATATAACTAATGTGCTCACCCTGAGGTCCCTTTTAGATCATACACTACTAGATCTTTCTCAAAGTGTGGTCCCCTAGACCAGCAGTATCAACATAACATGGGAACTTGAGTGCAAATTCTTGGGCCAACTTCAGAGCTACTGCATCAGGAACTCTGGGACAGGACCCAGCAATTTATTTTAATAAGCCCACTAGCTGATTTGGATGCAAACTAATGTTTGAGAACCACTGGCAAAGGCAGACTTCACCTATTTCATGTATACCCTCCTAGTTCTTTAGTAGTTTGCTGCTTGGGCTGAGCATTAGGATCATCAGTGGAGCTTAAATTTGCCAGGGCTCTCCTATCCAAGGATTCTGATTAGGTCTGGGTAGAGGTCAGCAATTTCTGTTTAATATACACGCCAGGAGAGCTACACATTGGTTTCATCAGTAAATGTTTGAGAGTAGCTCCCAAACTATGTTGTACATGGAAATCACCTGGTGAGCTATTTAAAATCCTGACATCCAGATCACATCCCTAACCAATTAAATCAGAGTGACTTGGATTGAGAGTCAGTCATTAGCATTTTAAAGATTCCTCAGAATCTTTGTTGCCACTGTTATTAATGCCTGGTTTACTTCCCCCATACTTAACAGATGAACTTACATTATTTTTCGATAATGATTGAATCAGAAGTCAGAAGGACTTACCAGTCTCTAATGTGGGAAAGTGCAATAGCTTGATTTCTGGAGGAGTGTAGAATGTGAAGTTAGTTTTCATCAGATGCTGTCCTCGACCAAGCATTAATCCCAAAACTACTAGTTGGTTAATGAAGCTGAACTGAATCCAGAACAGCAAGCCTAGATCTCCACTGACCATGTGTGTGTGTGGGGCGGGGGGGGGGGGGGAGTGGTTCTTATTCCTTGGGAACTATTTAGCAATGTCTGAAGACATTTTTGGTTATCATAACCTAGAAGGTGAGGCAGGAAGATGCTACTGGTATCTGGTGGTAGAGGCTAGGGATACTGATAAAGATCAAATATTGCACAGGACACCCCTCCAAAACAAAAAATTTATCCAACCCAAAATGTCGCTAGTGCCAAGGTTGAGAAATCCTGCCCCAAACTGAAGTAAATGACAATATTTTGTGTACACGTGTGCAAGCGCAGGGCCGATAAGTAAAAACAGTTGTAATTTGGATCTTAAATCAGTTGGATGTTAAATACTGCTATTTTTAAAAGAACATCTTTCATTTTGGAATCAGAACTTTAGAGGCAAGAATAAGGGATTGTATAACCACTTAATACAGTGATCCCATGAGTATGGAAAGTGTAGTCCAAAGAAAGTAAGATTTAGTTCTTCGAGCTAGTTAGTGGCAGAACTAGACTAGAGCCCAGGACATATTTTCACTTCAGTGCCCTTTTCTATTCTTGTTTAATTTCTCTAATCATCAGATTTACATATTTAAAGAATCTATATTCAAAGACTGCTTGTCAGAAAGAATACATTAAGGAATCTTTATTCAAGTGACCCAAATTCTTCAGGAAAAGGAGTTATATACTTACCTTTTAAATAGGTTGAGGAAAGGTCCTCTGATGCGTCATCTAGGATTATAATTTAGTTCAATGATGTTTTATGGCAGTTGAGTAAAGCTAGCTGACTTGTGTAACAAGCAGAAGATAGTAATACTATATTTTGCTGGGAGTCTTCCCCTAGCCTCAAATTTGGTATTTTTTTCCTAGTATAGTAACAGATTAATTATCCGGAGACCAGAATTCTGGCAACTTCAAGCATCAGAAGAATGATGACCCTGGAAGTAAGGATTTTTTTTTTTAAACATCTCTGATGATTAACGAAATAATGGCGATAAAGATAGGAAAAAAGTGTCAGATTATTCTGATGTCTTAAGATTAGTTGCTTCAGTGGTCAAAGGGATCAGGTTCTCTGATGGATATCTGTAAAAGCCATACTACATCAATAACTACAGGAAAAAATTACAAAAACATTGACCAACATGGGAAAATACTTATGCTTGAGAAAGACAAACTATAGAAGTGAAGCTACAAACTTATCTGTGCTATAAAAGTTCTAATATAGAAAAGGACCAGACAGAAATGTGGAAAATGGAATTATTCAAATAGTTTTACTGAAATGACAGGGTTGTAGGTAAATTTTATTTGTTAATAATAGTAATATGAAATACTAGTAATAAAGGAAAATGTTTAATGAAAAGTTGAGCTAAATATTCTGAGTCTTATTATCAGTGGCATCTGCTCTCTTGCAAATGACTCATTTTTGACTGTGCCAGATAACCAAGATTACTAAAAATATATGACTAACAAATATAGGCCCTTGACACCACAAAAATGGTCAGTGATAGTATATAAACTTGGCTCTTACTAGATTACTAAAGTTAAATTGTCTTTACAATTTTGTTTTTATCCATTAAATACATCACAGCATCTAAAAGTAATATTTAACATTATACTTTCTTTTTCTAGACCACTGGCCTCGGAGGATCAATAGTAGCAGGTCATGCGTCAGACCAGATTGAAAACATGGTGCCTGTTAAGGATCGCATCATTAAAGTCACCTTTAATGCAGATGTGCATGCAAGCCTTCAGTGGAACTTTAGACCTCAGCAAACAGAAATATATGTAAGTCATCAAAGCAATTATTAAGATTACTTTTTCAGTGTGAAAATTCCTTTCGTTACTTAAACTGCTTCACAGTTTAGGAAACACTTACCTAACCTTAATTTCAAAATATTGATTACTGTAAAATTTTTATTCCCACAGACTACTTTTTGACAATGCCCCATGTATAATGTACCAGAATACATGGTACTACAGTAAAAATCAGTAAAAGTCAATTCGGGACAATAGAAAATGTTATGTTTTTATTAGAGTCATATTAAGAGTTCACTCAGTTCTCTGATCTATACTAATCTTGAGAGTAGGAGTAGCTGTCATACAGTTGACTTTTCCTCAGGTATAGATGATAGGATAAGAAAAATGTTGTTGCTTATAATAAAAAGTAGTTTACTAGTTTACATCCAAAGTATAATAAATTAGGACCTCAGAAGTAAGCATTCTAGTCATGTTCTACTTCAAAGACTATACCTTAAAGGTTTGCTAAAATCTTACCTGAACTCCTAGGGGATTTAATTGAAATTATCTCATTAATTGAGGAATAACCAGAAAAGCTTAATTGTAACTTATTGGAAAATCCTTATTAGTGCTTCCCCAGGTTAGTAAACATGACTGAATCTCAGATTGAGGTTTTATAGGGTATGATTTTTAATATTAATTCTAATCACATAGCAGTAATAAGGTATCAGTGGTTGAATTGGTATAAGTGACAGGAGTATCCTTTGGCAATTGATTTTTTTAAAGCTTGATGATTTACTGTTATTCTCTCAAAACTTAGTGTTTTTTGATTAAATAAAAGATTCTATTCAGTCAGTTTAATTATATGTTTAATTTACTCTGTTTCTAAGCTAAGTTTAATGTTGGTAACCTTTTAAAAAATCTTTAGTCAATCATATAATGATATTTAGGAATAGGTGCTAAGAAATTAGGTTTGATCTGTGATAGATTTGGCTTGTTCTTGAACACATTTGAAATAATTTTTAGATTATTACTTGAAGATTTCAGATATACAAGAAGACAATCCATAACTAAGTATACATAATAGAGCATCGGGTCTTCACTGACATATGCAAGTGAAATTTCAAAATCACATGTTCATAGGTAGTATAATTTCTTTTCCTAACCTTTAACATTAGATTAAGTATTATGGTTGGCCTAATGGAAAGGAAAAATGACTAATAGGGAAAGGAGCTGTGTGATTTAAAGTATTGATAATATATATATTTTTTAACACAGGTGGTGCCAGGAGAAACTGCACTGGCCTTTTACAAAGCTAAGAATCCTACTGACAAACCAGTAATCGGAATTTCTACATACAATGTTGTACCATTCGAAGCTGGACAGTATTTCAATAAAATACAGGTATAACTAAATGAAAACTTTATAGACTGATAAAAGTACATACAACTGTTAAGTACTAAGTTTACTGCATTGTTTTACTAGGAACTGATTTCTGAAAATTCATTTCTTTTAAACTTCAGAACTGTTTTTTTTCATTGCTTATAATAGCTCTGCAGAAGTTTAGAACCAAACCAAACGGATATCCACTTTTAAAATTAAAAGAATTTGATTCTCAATCCTTAAAGCAAAATTCAATCTAAGATGAAAAGATGCTGTTACCCTATCATATAGAACTTAGATTATATTTAACAGTATGCTTATTAAAGGCAATAAATGAATCATTAGTTTCTTTTATAGATAATAGAAATATTAATGAATACTTTTCTATAACTTTTAGTGCTTCTGTTTTGAAGAACAAAGGCTTAATCCACAAGAGGAAGTAGATATGCCAGTGTTTTTCTACATTGATCCTGAATTTGCTGAAGATCCAAGAATGGTGAATGTTGATCTCATCACTCTTTCTTACACGTTTTTTGAAGCAAAGGAGGGGCACAAGTTGCCAATTCCAGGTTATAATTGAAGTCAGCAACTAAGTTCTGCTTCATTTGTGATTTTTGAAAAATCATGTATCTTGTCTTCTCAGAAGAGAAATATTCTACAGTATATTACATTCTATTTTATGCCTTCTATTTTAAATATTATGTAGTGGTTTTTTTTCCCCAACCACTTTACCCTTCTTAAAAAAGGTTCAGCTTTTTATTATAAGGAATCTACATGCCTGTTTAGAATGCATGACGGTTCAAAACCATACTTAGTTTAAGTAGTATTAAAAGAAACTGCTTTGTTTCTTATATATGTAGGCATGGACTTAAAGGTTCAGCTTAATTCACTGGTCCCTTTCGAAATACACTTCATACTTGTAGCAATGATTTTTTTTTAATGCCCATGTGTCATATCTTAGGTTCTAGGTCAGAATTCCTGTCCCTTTTTATTATTTCTAAAACAGTTGGTTACTACTTTTTTCATTGTGTGCATTCACTTTTAAAAGCTCAAAATGAAAGAGGAATCACTAAGCCCTAATGGTTTGCCAAAAGATTACATTTTGATATCAAATGTGAATCTTTTTCTTTTAAGATCTAGGGCAATTTACATTCATAGTACTGAATAATGACTTTGAAATTTTGGTATCATGAAATTGAAATAAAATGCATAAGTATCTACTAGGCTTCTAGCATTTCTTGTGATAGTCCCAAGTCCCTGAATGTTAAAACAAATGTAGGATTGCAAAATTACTGACATCAAAATTTCTTCAATGAACAAACTGTAAAAAAAAGATGTGTTGAATTGTTTTAATAGTAATTTATTTGCCATTGTAATTTACAACATAAATGAATGTACAGCTTATCCTGAATGTGTTCCAGTATTTATTCCAAATAGAAATATTAAATTGCAGTAAAAAGAGAAAAAGATAACATTTAGTATTATTAAGAATCATATTTAAAGGCAATTCAATGTACAGTCCAGTGATCTTTTTAGGGTACCTGAAATATAAACTGTAGTATCAAGGCTTTTATAGTTCATAATTCTAAATAAGAATATTATTTATAAAGAAGTGAAAATTGATTTTTAAATTTTATTTTAGTTAAATGAAGGCACTCAGTATTCTTCCTGAATAATTAGTTTCTCACATTTCATGTTTACATCTATTCAGAATTATTTTGTAATAAAATAATCTTCATCTACTATTATCACAGCTATGTGATGATTTATACATGTAGGAAAGCCTGTGAAATAGGATCCTCCAATTAACCTGGCTGGCCTCAGTATAATGAATTTTTCTTTTGCTGAAATTTTAAATGAATACATGTTAAAACCAAGTTCTTTCGAGGTAAAGCTTGAGTTGCTATCAGAAACCATAAATGTTACTCTTCTGTTTAAACTTCATTATTGCAGAGGACAAATGTTCCACTGTAGTTTTTACATACTGGCAGGTCTTCTAGGCCTTGAAGCTGGACAGGGTCTACCTTTCAGAGAGTTGGTACCCCTAAAACAGCTCATGAGCCGATCACTCATTTTCGCCTAGAATAAACAGAAGATAGTCAACCATCCCATCCTTTCCTTCTCCTTCCCCATTCCTGAAACTAAAGAGCCACATACTAGTAGAGGAAAGGTAGGAATGTACTATTTCCATGGGATGGGAGAAGTGTTAGGGGAATAAATAAGGTTAATAAGTTACTGGTAGCCATGCATTCATTAATCGATAAATGGAATAACCAGTGCAGCAATAGAAAGAATCCAGACCTACCCAGGCTAACAGTGAATGGGTTCTACCAGTCCCAGTTAACCAATATTAACTGTACATAAAAGATTCCAGTGCTAAAACCTTTTTGTTAGCAGTAATGTTTCTATTCTACATTCCCAAGATTTATTATTTTTGGCTAACAAGGTCAAAGAATGATTTTATTAATGAACAAAGAGTTCATTAGAATTTGAGTGATTCAGAGAAACCTGCATAACATTTTGTCCACCAAAATGTCAGGGGCTCAGATGGCTCTTACAAAAAGTAATATTAAATAGAGAAAGTGATACTAATGACAATGAAATCATGAATGTAGAATGTAAGTTGTGTAAGTTGAAGTCTTTACCTCAGCAGTTACTCTGACTTTGAGCTCCTTTGTGGTGATGAACATCAATTTCTTCATAAACAGCTCTGAAACAAACAAGACATCATGGGAAAAGGGTTATATATCAATTTTAAATAACTGCGTTGGCTTTTAACCTTAACTAAAAAATGGTGCCCTTAGCTATCCAAGCTATATCAATGAATAAAAAAAAAATCTCTGCCTGAATCTTACATTACAGCTTTCTTAGATCCTAATGTCGCAATTCTCGTGCATCTTAAAAATATGTATCTTACACAGTCAATTCATTTTACTTATGATTTAATGAAAAATGTGGCTCAAATTGGACGGTTTGCTTTCTGCTTTAAAAAAAAAAAAGGCAAAAATTGTTCAGCTTTTCCTGGTTTCAAAACACTTAAAAAATATTAGTTTATTTAATCTATGTTATAGTCCAAACCCCTGATCCACCCTTAGCTTCTTGTCACCTTTGTACTTTATATATAATTTTTCTTTATTCAATTCTTTATATAGTTTATATTTCTGTGGCTAGAAAATATATAAACGTGACATTCATATACACAATATTGCAAAACGTGGCTGAAGAAAAACGCATAGAAAGGAGAACTATGAAGATCATCAACTTCATGAGGCCCCAGCATGGTCCAGAAATTTTAGTATGTTTTTCTAGTAAGTATTGTCTCATTTTCCACAAAACTATTTTAGCCTTCTTCACTCTCCTCAAATCTCTGATCGCCCTTTTCTCATTCTCAGTTAGAAACCTCACTTCTTAAATGCCTTGTTATGGAAACTTCCTCACTTCCCATTCCTGAATCTTCAAATCTATTTTCATCTGCACCATCATCTACTTTTGTGATCCTATCTACCCCTGGATTCTCAAACACTTTACTCATTTAGTATCCTCTTTCCTGAACTGAACCTTTAACCTCTCCCTCTCTAATTAGATCCTACCCTCAGCATTCATTGGTGTTCCAGCATTTTATAAAACAGTATAATCCTTAATCCCATGTGTCTACTTAATCACCTCAGTAACCCTCAAGCTAACAAACCACTTTGCAGCATCCTTTATTTAAGTTTCTAGTGTCATCTGTACTTCTAGTCTCTCTCTCTTGTTAATGCACTGGAATTTGGCTTCTGTCCCCATCAGTCTACCAAAATGGCTTTTTATTAAAATCACCAATGGTTTCCTGTAACTTAATCATGAGCTAGTTTTCAGTCCTCATCTTACTTCTTCTCTCTGTGATGTTCATCACAGTTGTGTGCTCCTTTCTTTTTGTTTCCCAAATTGCAGTTTCCACAATGGGTTCCCTGTTACTCTCTTTGCTCTTAGCTTTGGCTTGTCCATTTCCTTGAACTTGCCAAAACTCTCATCAGGGTCTTTGTACAAGTTGTCCCCTGGGTCTACAATGACACTGTGACTTAACTAACAATTGCAGATCTCAACTTTAATGTCACTTCCTCAAGTTTCCTCTTATGCTCATTTAAATGAGTTCTTCCTGGTATACACTGTGTAAAGTCACCATATACTTTCATGTTTGCCTGCTGATTTAATTTCTGCCTCCAAACTAGATTTAACCTCCATGAAGACAGAGAATGTCTCTTGTTCAACATGATAAATTATGCCCCAATCACTGTCCCTGGCACTTTGTCAATATTCATTGCATTTGTCAAATGAATGAATCATGTCAATATGTATATACCTTCATAAATATCGTAGTCTATGTCCTGCTAGAGCAGAAATTCCTAAACCTGGGGTTCATGGACAATCAGTGATGTGAAAATCCCAGAACTTTTCTGCAAGATTTCGTGATTGTCCTTAGAAGTTCCCTGGATTTCATGTAACTTTCAAAGGAACTGAAAAACACTTCCCAGAATGTAAGAAACACAGTGGTAGAGAATTTCAAAGCTTCACCTCTCCAGCTTTTTACTATCTATCTCAACTTTAATATCTGTTGCACTGCTATATCTACTCACAAAAATCTCCTAAATAACTGGAATATAATAAACTTTTCTGCTTCCTATGTGGATACAGAAACTGATAAAAAGCATACCTACACAGCATACCTAGTTTAACCAATTTCTAATTCCTTAAACCACTAATACATTCAGTAATACTTTATCAAGCAGAATGACCTAGGAAAATTTCAAGTCCTTTAGAAAAAAATATTTAATGAACACTTAAACCTATTAAGATTTACTCATTAATTATTACAAAATGGATCGCTACATCAAGGGCTTAAACTAGGGGTCAGAACCTCAAATGCCTACACACATGCCAGGCAGATCAAATGAATGGAAACAAAGGGCCAGCTGGGCCTGCTGGACTGCATAGCCTGCTTTGACCTAAGGAGGCAGTCCACTATTTAGCCCTGACTATGGTTAACATGTAAAAATGCAGGCCTTGGCATCACAAAGAATCCAGAGGTCCCGATATTTTTTGAAATAGGCCAGTTTTTAACTTAGCAATTAATATTTAAAACATATTAAAAATCTGCACAGGTCAAACAAAACAGCTATAGGCAAGTTATATATCCTGCAGGCTGTCAGTTTCTGAACAACAATTTCCATAAACTAACTTAAATCGTTTTTAACAATTTGGGGGTAACCTTCAGTCAATCAAAGTATATTAAAGCTCTAAATGATCCTATTATCCCAAAAATATCTATATAAACTTGAATCATATGAAATCATAAAATAATGGTGCTTAAAGCAAGTTAAGTAATTTTACACTAATGTTTTATTAATCCATTTTAAGCACATTGTTATATGTAGTGAAGACTAAAAACAAGTTCTTACATAAGGTTTTTTATGGATCAGTAGTCAAAGAACAGCTAAAATAGCCCATCAATATGGTGTTACTTATATCATTAATTAGTGAATAGTGCCCTTCTCAAGCAGTAGAGAACCTGACTTTCTGCCAAGGCATCTACGAGGAATCCATTAATGCACATGATGGTTCCAGTTATTTCTTTATGTGCAACGCCTGCATTTTATTTTTCAGTCACAAGGCCGAGAATGGTAAGACCATTAAAAGCAACAGCTTCCATAAAACCTCATAAGTCATTTTTAATAAGGTCGTCAATTTCTGCCAAGATCTAAACGAAGTTAAATGTATAAACAAGCCCCATTAGCTCTGCTACCGAAAGGAACCAAGACAAAAAATAAATTAATCATTTTGTAAATGACTTACTCTGTAGTGACAGCAGGAGCTAAGGGATCAAACTCCATTACCTCATAGTAATTGGGTGGCTGGGGATCATTCTTTGTCATTGCTTCAGGCCAAAAAAAAAAAAAGTACATATAACACATTGTGCTTTTCAAGAAATAGGTACAATTAGTATTCTCTTTATGACTTAGACTTCAAACATAAGATCCTAACAAACACTGACAACCAGAAACAAATACACTGATGTTCCAATGCTGCTCCCAAGTGCGACAAATCTCTATATAACAAAAAGATTTCAAACTTCAACTAAAGTTTCATTTACTCTCAGTGTTCAAAATACGATATTCAGCAACAACACAAGCATTTTTAGTCTCCTAATGTCAAGTGTAATGGTATTTGCCCTGAATTTACTTCATGGAGCTTAAAAATGCAAATGAACTGCTCTCATTTTTCCTCTATATATCTATTTACAATTACTATAAATCTCTGGCAGACTCCTATATTCTCACAATTTTTCCTGTTTGATGCAAATAATAAGGTCTTAAGTACCTGGATGATTGTTGGGCAAGGATGGCGGTCTTGGGTCTGGTGGTGTGGCTGCAGTGGTCTGTAGACTTACGGGCTGTAATACTGAATTTGAATTTTCTGGAAGCTGAAGAAAGCATGACACATAACATATTCGAGTAAACATTCTACGGTAAGTTTTTCTTTTTTTTTTTAGATTCCTAGGCTTCCAATGGCACTATTCCAAGAACCATATACTCTCAACTAAATAATAGTTTTATGAACTATTACTTTACTTTTTCAAGTAATAACCACTTATAAAATTTACTGCTTTTCCATCTTGTCTGGCTTCATGCCCATTGCACCTCATTTCCCATATAAAAATGTAAACTCTAAAAATGCTTTAAAAAAAAAAAAACAGGAATGTATAGCTCAGTCCCAATTCTGCTGTTTCACACTGAATATAGAATCTCAATTTCAAACAGGAAAAAGAAATCTTAACCCTATAGCAAGGTGATGACATCAAAACAGGGATAAGATAAAAGATTTAAGTCATAATTAGAAATATCTCTTGTAATTTTCCTCATTGCATAAATATTTCTTTGGCACCTACTAAATGTCAGACACTAAAAACAGAGCAATAAATTTTAAAAAGGCCAAAGCCCTGCCCTCATGGAACAGAAAATCAACAAATGTAGAGAGATGTCAGATGGTAACTCTAAGAAAAAAGGGGTAATGGGCAGAAGAGATGCTGGGGTAGGTGGTGTTGGGATGTTGCTGTGATCGTAGTGGTCAAGGAATGCCTCACCACAGGAGACAATGAGCAAAGCCCTGGCTCTGAAGTGGGCCCTGTGATTATCTGAAGGGACACCACATCTTATGCTCTGAAGCGCAGGAAGCCAGTGTGGTTGGAGTAAAGTGAGCCAGAGGAGACAGGTGAGAGGTGATGTTGGAGAGGTAATGGGAGGGGTCAGATCAGCATTTCAGGCTTTTACTGAATAACATGGATTGTGGGAAATCATGGGTGGGTTTACAATAGATAAGTAACATGACTTCATTTTTTAAAAAAGATTGCTGTGGTTTCTGTTTTGAGAACAGATTGTGTGGGAGGGTGTGTGGGGGGGGGAGTGTAGAGGGAGGTGAAGACTAAAGCTGGGCAACCATTAGGAAACCTGGCAATGTCCATCCAATGGCGTGGACTGGGATGTAGGAGTGGAGCTGGTGAGAATGGCTGGATAATGGATATATTTTGAAAGTAAAAAGGTAGAAAATCAAGCACTACTTTCCAAGGTTTTTGACTTGAGCAACTGAAATAGGGGTCACTTACTAATGTGGAAAACACTGCAGGAAAAGCAGATCTAAGAAGAAAACAAGAGGGGATCTTAAGAGAAAGGAGGATGTATGAGTTGAGTTTAGGGGAAGGGAATGGGCTGGAGGTAACAACTGTAAGTTGTCAGAATTTGGTATTTCAAGATATGAGACTAAAAGGCCTTAGGAGAATGAATATCGATAGAGAAGTCTGAAGCCTGAGCTCTGGGGTCTTCAGCAACTGAAAGGCCAGTAGAGGAGAGGGGCCAGCAAAGGAGATTGATAAGTGGAAGTGAAACAAGAGCAGAGCCAAAAATGAGTGGTGTCTGAAAGCAACATGTGCAAAAAAGGAGGAAGTGACTCTGTCACTTCTTGCTGATAAATCAGGTAAGAGGACTGAAAACTGCGTCCAGATTTGGTAATATGGAGGTCACTGCTGACCTTGACAAAAGCTATGCCAGTGGAGTGTTATAGGTGATAGCCTATCTGAAGTATGTCAAAAAAGGTGGTAGGAAAGGAATGGAGACAGCTAATATAAACAACACTAAAGGAATTTTGTTCCTTGATCATCTTTCTAACAGAAGGAAGACTCGACTTAGTCTAAAGAGTGAAAAAGACTTTCTGTCTATTTCACTTGGCACAATACACTCTAGGTCCATCTGTGTTGTGGCAAATGGCAAGATTTCATTCTTTTTTTGTGGCTGAGTAATATTCCATTGTATATAAATATCACATCTTCTTTATCCATTTATCTCTAAATCAGAGAAAGACAAATACCATATCATTTCCCTTATATGTGAAATCTAAAGAATGAAACAGAACAGAAACTCATAGATACAGAGAACATTTGGTGGTTGCCAGATGGGAGGGGGCTGAGGAATGGGTGAAAAGGAGAAAGGATTAAGAAGTACAAAATGCCAGTACAGCATAAGGAATACAGTCGATAATATTGTAACTATATATGGTTTCAGATGGGTCCTAGACTTTTCGGGGTGACACTTCGTAAGTTATAAATGTTTAATCACTGTGTTGTATACATGAAACATAATATTATATGTCAACAACTGAGAAATTTTTTTAATTTTTAAATAAAATATTAAGGTGATAAGAAAAAGTCCTAACAAAGGCTATAATCAATACATTATAAAGAAACATTGAGCAGAACATGAGAATTAATGACCAAGAGTTCCTTTTTGGCCATGATGATCTGATTATGTGCACTGCCAGGGAAAGGTTTCATTACTTACATTCGCATACGTATGACCTGAGGTGAGGTTTTGGCCAGTCCTTTGGGCAAACCTAGGATGGTATGATAAGAGCATAATTACCCTACAGTGAGAACACAAATGCAAAAAGTAAGATGACTTTTCTGGTCTAAAATCAAAACGTAAAACGTACCTTCAGACTATACAAAAGTATGAATTTTACATAATAATTATCATATGGTTTCAGTGCACACCAGGTCATGATGCCCAAATACCGAAGAGAGTAAAGAAAAAGAAAGCACTGCCCTTGACAGTGGTAGCCCTGAGATGCTGGGGGTGTGCATAGTACTAGTAGAAAACAAGACTTCAGTTTTTCCATCAGAGTAGCTACCACTCCATTACTCCCTGAAGGATGAGCAGTAATGCAGAACAGAGGTTAGGAAGAAAATGGAGAAGATTCTAGTTCTGGGTAAGATGGAATAAACGCGCTTCACCCTGCTCTCCCACTAAATGCAACTATAAAATCTGGATAGAATGCATGGGGGAATTATTTGGGAACTGAAAAGTAAATTATTTATAGGTTGACTGGGAAAGACGACCAGAATTTGGGTATCATTGAATCATTGGTGAACTTACCATTTCTTCTCTGATATTCTCTAACCTGAATGCAATGCAATCTAAAACCCGAAAGTGAACAGTGAAGTCAGACAGAGCTCCAGGAGAAGCTCTCTCATTTTCACTCAAGGAGCAGTGTGTTCAGAAAGTGTGGAAAACTCTCAACCCTTGACTCCCCTCTTCTGTTCTCTCACACCCCAAACCCTAGGCAATCTCATGGTGGCTGCAGTGACAGCAGGGGTAACGGGGACAAGCAGGGGTTTAAAACTATGAGTAAAAGGAACCTCCCCAACAGGCAGAACTGTAATCCCAAGAGGATGGAGCAAACCTTTCTTGTTTCTTTTTTCCTTTTTGTCCTGCCATCTGGTCCCAGACACCAGCAGTCAAGGAAATGTATGGCATAGTAAACTTCTAGCTTTCTCAAAGGAGAACCGAAAGGGGGCATGCCAAGAAGGCAGAGTACCAGAGAAACCACAAACAGGGAAGAATTTGAAAAAACAAACTCATGAAGTTGTTTATGAAATCCTGGGCTCATCTTCTTCTCTGTGATCCCAGTCAGGATGCCTAAGATAGTGAGAACTGAACACACAGCCTACCGCCCAGACCTTAGACTGGCCACTGAGTGATGCACATGTAAGACAGATCTGAATAGCACTGCAAAGGCTTTGAAAACAGCTGTACTGGAACCACAGCATCCAGAAGGCAGGTTAAAACTGCAGCATGACATTAACAAGGTGGTTTGCCTACTAATATCATAATATCAACATTCTCAACAAGATTTAAATAAGAGCAAGTGTCTCATAACATTAAAAATGTCAAACATGCAATCCAAAATACTAGACATCTGAAGAACTGGGAACACATTTCAAATTATAAGAGAAAAGACAAATCAACAGATGTTAATGTCATGAGGACATAGTTGCTGAAAATTATCTGAAGTTTTAAAGCAGCTCTTACACAAATGTTTCAACAAACAACTGCAGACACACTTGGGGGAAAAAAACGGAAAAAGAGAAGTCTCAGCAAAGAAACACAAGATATGAAGAAGAGTCAAATGGAATTTTAGAATTGAAAAATAATAACTTTTTTTTATTACAGAATGAGCTCAGTAGCAAAACAGGGATGACAGAGGAAATAGTCAGTGAACTTGAAATAGCTCAATAGAAATTACCAATGTAAAAAACAGAGTGAGACAAGTAATGATAGAACCCTAGAGATTTATGAGACAATCAACACATCTCATAGTTGCGTCAACAAAAGTCTCAGAAGGACAGCAGAAAGTGTGTAGTGCTGAAACATATTTGAAGAAATAAAGGCTGAAAACTTCGTAAATTGGCAAAAGACATAAAACCACAGATTCAAGAAGTTCAGCAGAGTAGGTTGCATTATAGGTCCCCAAAACACGTTTTGTCCTAATTCCTGGAACCTGTGACTGTGACCTTACTTGGAAAAAGGGTCTTTGCAGATGTGATTAAGTTAGGGATCATCATCCCATCTTATTTGAATGGGCCCTCAATCCAATGACAAGTGAGCTAAAACGAGAAAAGCAGTGGAAATTTTAGAGGAGAAGGCAGAAGGTATGAAGGTAGAGGCAGAAAGTGGAGTGATGTACCAACAAGCCAGCAAATGCAGACAGTCACCAGAATCTGGAAGAGGCAAAGAATGGCTTCTCCGCTAAAATCCCTGAGGGAGAGAATTTCAGACTTATGAAACCTTCAGAACTATGAGAAAATAAGTTCCTGTGGTCTTAAACCACCTATTTTTTGGTAAATTTTTTTTTTTATGGTTGCCACAGGACACTAATATATTCAACAAACCCACAACGGAATAAATGAGAAGAAATCCACGCCCAGACGCATGATAATCAAACTGTTTAAAATTTTTAAATATATATATTCCTGAAAGCACAGCCAGAGAAAACAACACAGGACCTAAAGGGATCAAAAATTTGAATGAATGTAGATTTCTCACGTGAAACCATTTAGGTGAGAACAGAGTAGAGCAATGTTGAAGAACTGCTGAAAGGAAAGAATTGTCAACCCCGAATTCTATATCCAGTGCAAATATCCTTTAGAAACGAACATGAAGCAAAGATATACTCACATGAAATAAAACGGAGAGATTTTCATTGCCGACAGGCCTACTCTAAAAGAATGGCTAAAGGAAATTCTTCAAAGAGAAGGGAAATTGTACCAGAATAAGAACAACAGAAATGACAAATATTGGGTAAACAGAATATTTGTTTCTTCCTGAGTCCTTTAAAATATATTTGTGGGTTACAAGCAAAAATTATAACATCGTTCAGTAGTAGATTTATTTTCAATGTATATAGATATAATATAATATAAAGGGGAATCTGTATGATGATGAGGTTTCAACATCTTACTCGATGTGGTAAAATACTGGTTTTAAGTAGACTTAAAAATTATGTATATTGCAATGCCTAGTGCAACCAGTCCCCCTCCATGCATAAACAATACAAAAAACAATCTAAATCATAATAGATAAAATGGAACGCTGAAAGCATTCAAATAAAAGTATGCAGAAAAGAGGAAATGGGAAAAAAGGGGAACAAAGAGAAAACAAATCACACAATTACAGACCTAAATCCAAACACATAATTACACTAAATAGAAATGGTCTAATCAAAACAAAGACGGAAGTTATGAATACCTAAAAATGCATAATGCAGCTATATACTATCCATAAGAAACTTCAATTATTTTGATATAGTGAACAGTCAAAAGATGAAAAAAGACATGCTGCAAACGCTAATTAAAAGAAAGCTGGAGTGGCCATCTATCGGAGTAGACATCAGGGCAAAGAAAATTACAAGGGACAAAGAGGAATATAACATAATGATAAAAGGGTCAATTCACTAAGAGGGTATAAACAATCCTGAATGCATATGCACTTAATAACAGAGCTTCCAAAGACATGGTGCAAACACTAATTTTACACAACCTTTTCCAGAACCACCATATACTGTGTGAGGCCATTTTCAAAAAGACAAACTATAGTGTTAGAGGGCAGACTGATTGTTGCTGGGGGTTGGGAGCGAGAGGGTATACTATGAAGTAATAGCACAGGGAGTTGAGGGTGATGTAACTATATTCTGTATCCTGACCATGATGGTACTTACATGAATCTATCTATTTATCTATGTTAAAATTCATAGAACTGTACACCCCCCCCCAAAAAAGGGAGGTGTCAATTTACCTTGAATCTGAATTCTGTCTATGTACTAATTGGGTAACCACTGGCAAATTAATATTCCTGAGCCTTGGTTTCTACACTTGTAAAAGTAGAGTGATAAGGTACCCTCTTTGGGCCTATTGGGAGCAACAGCTAGTAAGTAGTAAGCATTTATTTTCCTTAACCTGTTGCCTTATATAACATAACCTATGACTTTATTCCAGCAGTCCCCAATCTTTTTGGAACCAGGGACGGGTGCTCCAATGAGACTCTAATAATGCCTGATGATCTGAGGTGGAGCTGAGGTGATGATAGTGCTGGGGAGCGGCTGCAAATACAGATGAATCTTTGCTCACTGCCCACTTGCTCACCTCCTGCTATGCAGCATGCTTAACAAGCTATTCGGGGGTTGGGATCCCTGCTTTATCCCATCATCACTGTTATCTAAGGAAAATCTGTTATCAATTCCATCACTCATTTGAACAAATTAAACTGCAAACAGAGGAGTCAGAAAAATCTCAGGACAGCAAAACATCTTAATGGCTCATTTTGTCTCTACTACTGAATCAGAATTTGGGGGGTGGGGAGGCAATTTTTACTTTTCAATAGCCACCTAAGTGATTTTTATGTACACTAAAGTATGAGATCCATGAAATTACAGGTTAAAATAAGCAGCTAGTAGCTAGAATTTGATCTTTTTATGAGTTTTATAGACATTTTTTGTAATGGGATCTCATCAATATAATCATTCTTTCTCATACTACCTGGCAAGATTTGCAGGATAAAGGAAAACAGAATCAGCTACTTCAGACCACATTGCATAGATGTTTATTTAACCAGTCTCCAACTGATGGGTACTTGAGCTGTTTGCAACTATTAGCTACTGCCCAAATGTTGTAAACAATAATCCTGTAAAGAGCTCATTTTCCATAAATGAATATAAATTCCTAGAAATGAGATTGCAGGTTCAATGGCAAATGCATTGATAAGTTTAATAGATATTACCACTTCCTCCTCATAACTGTATAATTTTGTGATAATATTGTCTTTCCACAGCCAACAATGCATTTAGACTTTTGCCAACTCTGAGGTTAAAAAAAAAAAGCCTTACTATGGTTTATATTTCTGTAGCTATAAGTAAAGTTGAGCATCACTGTATATGTTTATAGGTCATTTGTACCAGTTTATCAGAGATGCTACTTAATAGCTATTTGAACTTGCGGCAAGTTCTATTCCCAAAATCTCAGCCCTTCCTCCTATAAAATGGGAATAATGGTAACAGCACTGACATAAGAATTTTTGCAAAGATTAAATGAAATGAACAAAAACAGCTTAGCAAAGCACCTGGCACTAAGCAAGTACGTAATTGGCATAGCCATTACGCTTAACAGTTTTGAATCTCATTTCTCTTCCCCTTCGTCATTTTATTTCTTCTACTTCCTGTTACCACTCTAAAAATAACAGAAACAGAGATTATTTATTGAAGGCTTATTATCTACCAAGTGCATATAAGGAGATACATACAGCATCCCACTGAATCTCTGTAAAAACCCTAAGAAGTATCCTCGAAGAAAAATGAAGGCTCACACTAGGTATTTTACCCAAGATCGCACAGCAAAGAAGAAGCAGTGTTTAGGTTCTAACTCAGATCTGTGTGATTCCTAAGTCTCTCCTTTTTCTATTACGTCATGCTTTTCTGAAGCATGAGGAATCAGAATGAGATTGTATTAGTTACGGACTATTACTGACATACTTACAGCAGTGTTTCTGTATTTTCCAAAGCTAGCAAATCCATCCGTGAGTGAAGACTGGGTTGCAAGTTGTTTGTTACAACAGGACGTGAAGAGCTGAAATCTAGAATACAAAATGGACTTGTTTGGCTTTAAAACATTTTGTAAGTTGTTCTTTTGGGTTTCCAAAGGTAAAAATAAAAACAAAAACAAACAAAAATTAAACAGATTGAGGTATTTCTGTCATATAAAATGGAACTTCTTCAAACAGATATTAAAAAGCATCATTTATGTTAATGGGAAAGAGAAAAATTCCTTGCCACAAAGTGAGGTTGCAAATGTTATTGTACTAAATATTCTAAAATCCCCAGCTGATCCAGGATGAAAGGGATTTTATGTGTCCTTTACCACAAAAGTAAAAATTTATTGTATATAGAGCGTTCTACCCTCACCTCTCCAAACTCTTAACTTCCCATCGTAAATGAGACACCCCAAAGGAATAATTATTGCACCCTCTGAAAACGCCTGACAAAAACTCAAGAAAACTCTTCAATGTAACGGACCCCACATATCCCACTGGTCCACATCAGCAAGCGAGCCAACATTTTAGAAATGAAGGAAGTTATAAGAAAACCACAAATTCTGTGATACTGCATATTTTGACTCTGGAAAAACAAACTGATTTTAAGAACAAAAAAACTGACTTTAGTTTGGAAAACGTCTGGGTTACAGCATTTTTCACCATCCTTATTTTGTAATTTACCAAAATGTTTTGGTAATAAGGGTAGTAAGAAATAACATATAAGGAGACAGGTAACCCTAAGCCTACCATGCATTTTACAAACGTTACTCATTTACCTTCACAGAAACCCATTAAAGTAACCATTGTTCTCACTTTAAAAAGCAGAAAACTCTCAAAGATTAGGTGGCTAAAAGGCGGCAGAATTGGGATTCCATCTTGGACTTCTCCAAAGCCTGTGTTCTCTCCTCTACATTTCATCACCATGTGGATCAGGCCTCATAATACCTAAATTTCTCCATCTACATCCAATATTCCCTTAACTGCTGCTGTAGTATGGCAGAAAAATGCAAAGATAATAATAGTGTGTGGGTTCAGAGTAGATTTGATCATGGAGTTGAACAATCTCTCTAAAGGTTTTTCTAAGAGATCCTAAGCCAGTGGGATGAGTTTCAATGACCTCTTTTCCCAGACACACCCCATTCCCGTGCTGTGTGTGATCCAACTACTCGCCAAGAAGTAATTACATCTTCTGATACAGTGCTCTGATATTTTAACTGACTTCCGTCCTTCTCAGGTTGCATTTAGTCATGAAACCAAGGAGAACTGTTTCACATGAAGCTCTTTAGCTAGTCGTAAAGCCCATCATGTTTTTACTTAAGTCTGAAAGCTGAGCATTCATGGTGTTGCCTTCTCCCAGTGTGACCCTGTGATTCGGAAGGCTGGGACTTAGGTCAAGAAGATCACAGGATGGGGCAGAAGGTTCACTGGTAGTCTGAAACAAAGCAAACATAAAACATAATGTAGAAAAACTGTCAGGTAGTTTATCATGGCTTTCTCCCAGGAAACTTTACTTTGGAGAAAAGAAGATCCTATTTGGAATCATCTTGAGAGATAATTCTTCACTCAATAGGCAAAACCAGTATAACCACATCTCACCATCTAAGTGGGTCCCTGCTTAAGTAGAACCTCTCCTAATGACCACTTATTGATAACTTAATAACATCAAGTGATTAAGGCAAATATTCTACATCACAGAAACCACTCCAAATCATTAATGAATGCCTCCTCTTTTTTAAGACTTATTTTAACATAAGCCTAGTTCTTTACTGTACAATATATTTACAACGTTCAAATGGTTTATCTAAAACATTTCTGATCACTTACACTGGCACCTTCCATCTGGTTATTTTGCTCTAAAATCCTTTGCTTGTTCTAGTAAACCTGTTGAAATGAGAAAAATGTAAGAATTTAAAAGAAAATGCATGAAAATGCTACAATATTTAACAAATTATTAATAAACATATTTAGGAGCAAAGACAATCAGCCTCATTCCTACTCAATTCTCGATAAAGTACTTAAATAATTTTTTTCCAGTTTATAGAGGTAAAAATGCCTTTAGAGATAACTGCAAGAAAATAGAACAGTATTAAAAATATTAATAATCGTTTCCATTGCCTAGAAACAGTCCCTTAACATTATGATGTATGTCCTTCTTGTATATTTTTCTATAAGTTAATCTATTTTAAACTTAGTTAAAATTATATTTTATATAATTCTGTATCCTAATTCAATTATTTTGCAAACAATTTTTAGTTATTCAAAAATACAGTTTTTAGTGGTTGCCTATTTTACCTCATAAGTGCATTATACATTTAACTATTCTTATTATTTCCAAATATTTCTTTCTAATTTTGCCCTTATAATTTTCCATAAAAATTCAAATACACTTAATGTATTTTCACTGTTTATCTTCATTTTTATAAGATATTTGATGCCAACTAAAAATCCTGACCTTTTATAACTTTTTAAAATTTTACACTGCTCATACACTGGGGATAAAGGAGGGACAGTTGAATGAATGAATGACTGAACAGAGTTGAAAGAATAGTGAAGTGAAAGGTAGAAGTTCAAGATTCAAGCATAAGTATTATTACATAGGTGTATAATCATGGATATGACTTCTTAATCCTTAGTTCTCCATCTGCTAAAGGAGAATGGTAACATTTGAACCATATACTCAGAAAGTTATTCTCAGGGGCAAGATATCAACAGATAACACAGGTGGATGAATGTGGCAATTCTACAAAAATTAAGAGCTTCTTTAGAAACATATAGTATTACTATTATGACACACTGATTCCATGAACCTAAACACTAAAGTCTAAAAGTTTACAGTCGATTTAAACACATACTTGAGATGAAGGATTTTTCCCTTTCTAAAACACGTTTCTTTCTTCTGTTTACTTATGGCATTGGCTTCTTGTATGCTAGTTATATGCTAGGTATGAACAACCTTCACAGGTCAAGACTTGAGTGACAAATTTCTATTTCCTTATTAGTACAACTATTTCCTGGATGTAATAAGTGGAGATTTGGGGGGATATTAGAACAGAGTGAATGTATCTTGCATGTGGACTAGATGTGAATCTTTGGGAAACAGGACAGTTTAACTTAACAATGAATATGTTAGATGACAAATGGAGTGAAGGTTGCTAGTGAACTGACTTTAACAGGAAGATTATCCTGGACTCTCCAAATGAGCCCAATATAATCACAAAGGTCTTTAAATGTGAAAGAGGGAGGCAGAAGAGGAATTGATGCCCATATGGGTATCTCAAAACGCCACTTTAGGAGAATGTGAGGACTCGACCAGACGATGCTGGCTTTGAAGATGGAGGAAAAGGGTCATGAGTCAAGGAAAGTGGGCAGCCTCTAGAAGCTGCAAAAGTTAAGGAAATGGATCCTCCTCTAGAACCTCCAAAAAAAATGTAGCCCTGCCAACACCCTGATGATAGTCCGATGAGATCCATTTCAGACTCTTAGAGAAATGTAAGATAATAAGTTTATGTCGTTTTAAGCCACTAAGTTTCTTACAGCAGCTATAGGAAACTAATATGCCAGATTAGTATCTTTTGTAGTGGCAAGAATTTTCTCTCTGAATCTCACAACTGACTGCAGTTGCTTTTGGCACACGTAGTTCAGTGTTGAATCAGACTGAGCCATTCACAGAAGTAATCCAATCTCCTGATAGCAACACCAAATAAACACACATCCCCCTTCGGAGGAAAGTTTTTGTCATTAGTCTTACGGTTTGCAACAGAATTTTCCAAAATGAAAACCAGAAGGCAGCACTCTACCAAAAACCATGTGGTTTTCCTTAGACATTTTCCGCTTACAAAGGATTACACCACAGAAAACAAAGGGTGAGGGCTGCGAGTTTGTTCAGTACTGTGAGCACTCACATCCTGAGTGGAAGCCCTATCATCACTCCCCATGATGGCTGCTGTCACTGAAAGGCAGTAAATATGAGAGAGTGAATGAAAGAGCTGATTTCATAGCTATTGGTTTTACTTCACTGATTCTCTTGGCTCATTTGTGATCAGTGGGGGGAAAAATTCTAGTCGATAAATTAAAAGGCTCAGTGGTATGTTAATGGGTAGGAGGAAGATAAGAAATTAATATTTAATGAGTGTCAGTGTGCGAGCACTCCCCTGGGAGCTGTTACATACGTGATCTCACTTAATTTGCAAAATGAAAACAAAAAAGAAAATCCTCCAAACAGGTAATACTTTCCTCTTTCACAAACAGGAAAAAAAAAAAAAAACAAAAAAACACCTAAGTCTTAGGAAAGTTAAGTAACTTGTCTGAGATCATCAGCATGATTTGATCCAGGACTGTTCTATGTCATGGTATCATCCTTCATCAGCTGATTGGAAACACAGCCACTGTGCAACTACAAATGCCCAGTAATTCTCAACAGAAACGATGCCCCAAAGGTGTCTCTGAATGCCACTTTTAGGAGGAACAAGCTGGCAGTTAGTGAGCAGGGACAGGGAACAGTGTCCTACCCAAAGTGCCAATTCCACTCCTACGGGAAACAAAAATCTAGTAAAATGTGGGGATCTCAGAGGTTGCAGAATGTCTATGGCAGGAAGGCCCAGGGATAAGTTTGGAAAGAGATCAGGAGACATGTCTGGAGCTTTGTATCCAGACTGAGGAAAAAGCCTCCTGTCAATCTGAGTATGCTACAGCTCTTTGGAGCTGGGTTCTGGGACCATGCTCTCGCCCCAGGTCTACTGTACTTTCCCATAGCTTCAGAAACCATACCTGCTCTTGCTCTGCTCCTTGTTTAGTCAACTCCACTCATTCCGTAGTTCTCAGCTTAAATGGAACTTCCTCAGAGAAGCTTCCTTCGCCCCACCTGGATTAGGTCTTGCTGTGATTCTCACCAAATAGGCCTCCTGTACTTTTGTTTCACTGCACTTATTTCAATTTCCAAGTGTGTATGTTTATAATAATTTAAGGTGTTTTGCTGACTATAGGATCAACTATTACAATAGATTGTAAGACTACTAATTTGATGGATGAATGAGTTAAAAACAACTAATAAGTAAACTGTGAGAGAAACATGGACCATTCTGTAGCTATTAAAAATGGTTTCCTAAGAGGATTTAAAAACACAGGATAGACAAATGGTTGTTACTCAGTAAATAAAATCGAGGGAGAAACAAAAGTATATGTTCTTTATAAGAACAGAGCTACAAAAACTTTAGAAAAAACTAAAGTATTAGTGACTAAGTTATGAGTATTTAAAATATTTCTCTTTGTATTTTTCCGAATGAAAATTTTATACACACACACACACACACACACACACACACACACACACATGTTCATATACAAAATTTCTTCACTGGCCACTCTGGTTTTCCATAGACTATTTTCTCAATATAAAATATTCTCCCCTCTTCTCTTTCCATATTCTTCTCTATCTCAAACTTAGAGTACACCTCACTTTCCCCGAGATTCTCTGTTTATACCATTTGTCTATTTATGAGCTTATGATGTGCGCAGTGCAGACAATATTAATATTAGGTGAATAAAATCCCAGTCCCGCTCACAGGTCCACAGCCCGAGAATGCCCAAGAATGCTCCTAGCACTGCTCAGGTATCCTCCCATTCTTGCAAGCCATATCTCAAGCTACCAGAAGGCCAGGACCACGATCCGCTATCTCGGGAGGAAGGTGGCCCGGTTCCAAACTTGTTCTTGATCTGAGTGTTCACCTTGTAGGCACTGTGATAAGAATGCTGAATAACTGGTGGTGAAACTAGAATGAGAGGAGGGCCGGAGAGGGTGCACTGTCTGCTCACCTCTCATATCCAAGGATGGCATTGTTCAAATCCTCATTCACTTGAATTAGCTCAACAGTTACATCTTCATTCTCCACCACGATGAGCAGCTCCATGATCCTCTCTTGCATCTCCCGACCTGTTTTATAAAGTTTCTGTTGAAGAAAGGAGAAAGATTTCTTCTTCCATGCTAGGAATGGTCCATAAAGACAACTGATTCACCAGTGTGTATAATCCTTTTATCACCTCCACACTTAGTCACCTATGGGAGATTATCAAACTATTTAACTACAGATAGCTCATCCTTCCTAACAGGAGGTGATGAATTATAAATGATTATATTTTCCTCTAAAAATTAAAGTAGGTGTCATAAAAACAGACTGGTGCACTGCATGTAACACTGGACTAGTGAGAAATGAGACCCAGAGTATGGGGATTCCAAGTGGACTGCTTATTAGCTGTGCTGTTAGGGGAAAAATATCCCTTGTTTTTTATATCTCAATCTTCTCATTTCATCAATGAACATTATACCACTTGCCACATCTGTTTCAAGGGTTGACATTCAGATCAAAGGAGATGTGCATAATGAGGGACTCTATAGCTATCAAGGACTACAAAAAACATAAAATGCTATTGTCGTTATTGGCGGTAGTGGAAGGAAGAAGTGTTCAAACACATTTATAGCGGCATGATTTTCCTATTGTCTTACTTCAATAAACATGTAAAATACAGCTACGTCATCACATTCCAAGATAAACTGAACCAGAATTTAAAAACTAGTCACAGATAATAACCTTACTGAGATGCCCTAGAATCACTGCTGTAAGCCATGGCTCTCCTCCCCGAACCAGTTGTTTTCCATTAGCATCAGAGGCACCCACAGCAGACTTACTGATTTATTTATAATCTCTTGGACTGAGGGTCTGGGAATCTACATTTTTTTTTTTTTTTTTAGCAGGCATCCCAAGTGTCTCTTTATACACAATAATGTTTGAAAACTGCTGCCTTACAACTTACTTCCTCCTAGGCAAACTTCCAAACAAGCCTGAGGAGCATAAAACTGACAGTAATATTTCTTCCAACCAACCCTGTCTAGAATTTGTCCATGTAATAGTATATTAACATCCGGCAAAAACACAGGGACGTTTCCCCTTTTGAAATGAAAACAGCAGAACTTGCTAAATCATCACACAGTTACATTATTTGATTTTTTTTCCCCCTCAAGAAAGAAAGCGCTGCTACAAACCTTATACTTCACGGAACCACCTAGAATCTCAATCTTTTACAAGGCTCCTGACAGGAAATCTCTAAATAAACAGAGCAAACTATTACCAGCTGGCATTTAGACTGAGAGGTAAAAGACACGAACCCTCCACAAAACCATGAAAAAAAAATATGCAGAAGACAAAAGGAAATGAAAAAGGGGAAAAAATGAGACAGATAGATAATAGACTCTTGGGTTTTATACCTGCAACGTGCAACTAGAAAAACTGTCCTATTTGCTAATAAGTTGGATGCTAACAGCAGTGCTAAGCATTTTTTCTTCTTAAATGTCCGGATATTAAAATATTTTCTGCTTTGTGGACCATGTTTTCTGTCATAACAACCCAACTCTGCATTACAACATGAAAGCAACCATAGACTATGTGCGAACGAATGAGTGCGCCATATCCATCAATAAAACAAGGATGGCAAGTACCTTACAGGGTTGTTCTAAGAATAGGAAATGGTAAAGCTGAAACTCCACGGTGTATGGTATACATTGAGTAGTCAAATGCATTAGGGCTGTGTATGAGAGTATCACCAGACGCTCCACGAGATAACTGATACCATCCTGTAACATTCACGCCACCACCCAGGACTCAACACTATACAAAGGAAAGAACTCAAAACAGCATTTGATACAATCGCCATGGTGAAGGAGAGCTCTTCCTTTGTTCTTGCATTTGTAAGTGTACAGAAACCGTTCTTCTCACTCCATGGCAGCCTGGCTAGAGCAAGGTCAAGATCAAGGAAAAACAATGGCTGTTAGATAGATGCCTGTGACAGAAATGGAGATATTAACTTGAAATGAATTTGCGACAAACATCCATAGCCCCCGGTCACATGAAGACCCGCCTCTGCCCTGAGACAGACGGAATGGAAACAGGAAAGGAGCACTGCATCTCCTGCAGGTTTGCAAACCGTAATTTGAAAAACCTCTTCAAAGCCAGCCCGCTCTGATCTTTGCGATTGACGTCTGCCTCAGAGGAGGGCCAAGCCACCTGGAAACAGCACAGACCAAGCACCAGAGACGAAAGGATGGGTCAGAAGATCCCCACCCGGCTGTGGATGTGGGAAGCCAGGGGAGTGAGGGAAAGACAGAGTAACAGCTGCTGGAGCATATGTCCCGTCCCTGAGCCCCCTGGAATTGCCTCCATTCCACCATATCAAAGGGAAGGCAGGCTTCTAAGTGAAAATGGATTTAACGATCCACTGAAAAGTCTTTGGGCAAAACAAAAAGTAGCTGTGAAGAGCTTCCTCTTCTGGCATCCCGTTGGCTCCAACTCCTCCAGGGCACTCAGGAATTAAGGAAGGAGGTCCCTCCGCATTTCAGCGCCAACTGTAATTGTCCTGCGTTCACCAACACAGGGCAACTCAATAAAAAGTGCCTAAACATCTCCCTTGGAAAAGTAAAATTGGAAAAGTAAAAATGGGAAGAAATGTGTATACCGAAAGCCTTCTCTAGAAATAATATCTGCATGGCAATACTCCTATTATCAGCCCATAACATGTTTCCTCTCTCCCAGCACTCCCCACCCAGGTAGAAAGAGACCCAGAGAAATGTCTCTATCTGCTCAAATAAAAACTAACCCCTCATCCTAAAACTGAACATTTCTCAGTTTAATTTGCTCTGTCTCTTTTTCCTATACAAGGGTTTAGTTGAGTGAATGACAAATTAAGTTGTCAAGATAATACTCATTAACTCATAGAACCCTTCCAGCTTTGCTCCAACTACATACTGTCAGCCTTTGGTTTACTAAAAGCCTTTGTCTTCAGTAACTCCTTAGCCCTTCTTTTGTCTTAAAATCATGAATTCTTCAACAAAGAACATCAGTCTATGCAAGAAACATGTCATGAACTCAGTCACTATACTCTCAAATGCATAGTTGTATGGGTTAGGAATAAGGACTTGGTTACTGTCTTCAAGTTGCTTCCAATCTAGAGGAGCTAATACATACCCACGTCAGCCATCTATACTAAAAAAAATTATCTTAGGTTCGACATGAGAAACAAATTGGTATAATGGATAGAACAAAGTTCTCACTCCAGCTCCATCCCCTGCTATTATGTGGGCAAATCAACCCCTTTCTGAACATGCAGCCTTATCTGTAAAGGAAGACAGATGGTCTCAATGACATTGAAAGTTTCTTCCACTCTTAATACCTATAAGCTTCTGAAGGGTAAAGACAATACGAATGGTCAGGGGAAGATGACTTTGTATTTCACTATCAGAGAGAGAGAGAGAGAGAGAGAAGAGAGAGAGAGAGAGAGAGAGTGAGTGAGTGTGTGTGTGTTTTCTGAACTAGTTACAAATTATTCTCACAGGATCAAATGTTAGATTAACATGATTTTGTATTTCTCTAGTAAGTTAGAATAAGGCTTTCTCTAGTCCTACTTTTAAAATTGGAGCTCACTTTAATCTGCAGAAGACTAAAACATTCTCTTGTTTTCCTTCTGGGCTAGACAAAAACAAAATAAGACTAAAATGGGAGTACAAAGGAAAGTCAGTTACTCAAGGTTAAAGTAAGGTGGTCCAAAGCCAAGTGCTTGAGGCTAAGAAATCAAATGCAAGAGCACATACAGCAACATTTCATTCTTGTAACCAAAACAGACACTCTTAACTCACCACAACAGTCATTAGATTGGAGGCAGCCTCAGAATCTTTGTGTGCCACTCTGACAAATTAAGAGAAATCCATTCTCTCCCACCAACCCCAATGAAATTCATAGTCCACAAGAAAAAGTGTTTTACTATGCAAATAGTTTGACTGCCTAATTGTCTAATAAAGAGCAGGAGCCCCGTTATTTAGCAGAGCTTTGGGATCTGTCATGGATTAGAGAACACACTGGGAGGATTCCGTGTACACAGGAGCTCAGAAGCAAGGAAACAAGACAAGGGAACAGGTTCCAAACAGAATAGCATCTAGAAGGTAAGCAGCAACAGACAAAACAGGAGTCAATTCCAAGTTTTAGAGGCTGGTGTTAATGTTAACAAACTGCATAATAAGACAATGATCACTGGTAGTGATTGTATAAGAAGAGCCAAGGAACTTTTGAATGAAGACTTCATGTGCTGAACACCTTTCTTTTTTGCCCCAGATTCACTGTCCACATTTTCTGCCCTGCTCTGTGCCTTGGGGGCTGGCCTGTAGGGAACACTTCATTAAGTCCCCTGACTTTTCTCTTCTGATTGGGCTCAGCCAATAGGACAGACTGGCAGGAAATGGGAGAAAGGAGGATTGAGGTCTGGATATTTATTCCTTTCATTCCTTCCACCAAAGGCACCACTATTCGCAAGGCTGCGTTCTCCACATGATTCTTTGCTTCGGGTTCTAGCAAAAGTTCTCTCTTGCCTATTTATGCCTAGAGATATTAATTCATAGTCCAGGGTAGTGAACTAGCTTCTGTGGTTTCTCTGAATCCTGTGATATCTCACTAAATAAATAGTACCTTGATTAAACTCTTCAAATTACCCAAATTGAGCAGGCTATCTGTTTAAATGATAAACTCTGCAAGACATGAAAACACAGAGTCATTAAAATAGTAATATACCAACACAGGAATAAACAAACAGATCAACAGAGAGAACAGCCTCTGGAAAGACATCCTTGTATTAGAATATAGAATGTATTCTAATTAGTAGAGACAGTACAAATTGTTAGTAAATGTCACTTGGGCAACTAGCCATCTAATTGAAAAGAATACATGAAGGTAAAGTCTCTAATTCAGACCAAGGATAAAGATTTTAATTTTAAACCATATGTAATCTAGGTAAAATCCATTAAGTTATTAAAGGTATTTTTATGGAGTTATTACATCATGCCAGGCACTGCTCTGGGACCAGAATCTGAGCCGTAAATAAGGCATGCTTTGTGGAGCTTCCATGCTAGTAAGCAAAGGCAGCTGAACAAAAATGCAAGAAAAATGTGTCAGAGGGCTAGGTGGAGGAATGAAACGGGGATGGAGCAGGAAAGTGGCTGACTTGAAGGGGAGGCATCAGAAGACTTCTCAATGGAAGGGACATACTGAAATCGGAGGAATGAGAAAAAGCTGGCCATCAGAAGACAGGCATGAGAGTCAAGGATGAAACAGCTCTCCAGCAAGAATGAGCTCAGTGTGTCCGAGAAACAGGAAGGTGGTCGGTGTGGCTGGACCGAGAAGAGCATGTACTGTGGAAGGAGAAGTAGGCAGCAGTGGCTCTGTGACCAGAGTAAGGAGGTCGGGCTCCATTCCGAGTGTAATGGGAAGCCACTGGAGGGTTTCAAGCAAGGGCCTTCTTTCCCTTTTAAAGTGCTACATAGAGATACTCAATATCATTGGTCGTTAGAGAAATGTAAATCAAAACTGTAATGAGATGCTGCTTCACATCTACTAGATAGCTATAAAAACAAAATGGAGAAAAACAAGTGCTAGCAAGGAAGTAGAGAAACTGGAACCCTTACACATTGCTGGAGGGAATGTAAAATGGTGCTGCCACTGAGGCAAATAGTCTGACAATCCTCAAAAAGGTAAACAATTACTATGACCCAGCAAGGCTACTCCTAGGTGTATACAGAACTAAACACAGGCATTAAAACAAAATCTTGTACATGAATGTTCACAGCAGCATTATTAACGACAGCCAAAAAGTAGAAACAACCCAAATGTCCCTCACCTAATGAATGGATAAATAAAATGTAGCATATTTATACAATGGAATATTATTGGACCATAATAGGAATGGAATTCTGGCAGATGCAACAAGATGGGGGAACCTAAAAACATCACAGTAAATGAAAGAAGCCAGACACAAAAGCCATATATTGCATGATTCCATTTATATAAAATATCCAGAATAGGTAAATCCATAGAAACAGAGCATACAGGTAGTTGCCTGGAACTGGGCAAAAACAGGAAGGAGGAAAGACTGCTTAACGGGTATGAGTTTCCTTTTGGGGTGATAAAAATGTTTTGGAACTAAACAGAGGAAATGGTTACACTGTGAATGCACTAAATGCCACTGAATTGTATGCTTTAAGTTATACTTTAAAATGATTGATTTATGTTATGTGAATTTGACCTCAATTTAAAAAAAAAACAAAAACATAGTTTTTGGTTTCTAGCAAAAGACTATACTCAATTCCTGAAAACCTTCTTGATAACAAAATACCTAAAAACGTTGGGTGATGTGAAAATATTTTACCATGCATTTCTAAACTTCTAAGAAAGTATGAGAAATCTTCAAAGGCTGAAAAATCAAATAGGATCCAAAGATATGAGAAACAATAAAAACAATAAGGGCTCCAAAGGCACACATCTGTCAATCTCTAATAACCTTGAAAGGCAGGAGACAAAGCCAGGTGCCTGAACAAGATGAGGCGATGGATCGAAGATCTCATATGCAGCATGGACAGCTAAATGGCTACTTTCCTATATGTGAAATAAGAAATACATATGTCACTGCTACCACTTCCCAACACAGAGCTCCTAAAACCCTGGGTGATAGAACCATATTTTGCTCTAATGAAACAACTCTTGATTGGCTCCTGGATGGCTTCAGGCTGGGGGCTGGTCAACGGGAAGACCGAACCAGATAAGAAGCCTGGAACTCTCAACTCCACCTTCCATCCTCTGGGAACAGGAGAGGGGCTGGAGATGAGTTAACAACAATTGGCCCTGCATGCATGATGAAGCCTCTGTGGGAGAGGAAGAAACGTTCCTTTACCCTTCCCCTAAGGTTCTTTCAGCTGGTCTAATAATTAAATCTGCATGAGGCAGATTAATGAGAGAAAATAACCAAATTTAATTACATACATACAGGTATACGTGGCATTCTGAGTTAAGGATGGAGTAAGGTAAGGTGCCTCAGGGATTCAAAGGGGAGGAAGATCATTGCAGGATAAGAGAAACAGAGGTTCAGTAATTAGATGTTTGCCCCACCCTCTAGATAAGTCATAAAAAGTTATTTCTAGTGATAATTCATTATGGCAAGGCCCCTAATTTAAATTATTTAAAGAAGTAAAAGTATCTCCTGAGCCAACAAGGTCTACGATTTGCCTTAGCTCAAACTAACTCACATGCCAAAGTGGCACATTTTGGGGAGGTCCGTTCTGAACCCCTACGCCTCTATAAAAATGCATAAACTACAGGGTTTGGACAGCTTCTGGGTTGGCGACCACATCCATGTGCTAGGAGGGTGGTGTACCCCAACTCCATGGAGACAGAACCTCAGAACCCTCTGGACTTCTTCATCTGCCTATTCATTTGCATCTTTTTAATACTCTTTTTAACAAACCAGTCAACTGTTGCCCTGAGTTCTGTGAGTAATTCTAGCAAATTATCAAACCCCAGGAGGTCTTGGGGGCCCCTGGTTTATAGCTGGTTGCCAAGAAGTATGGGAGACCTGGACTTGCAATGGGCATTGGAAGTGGAAGCTGTCTTATAGGATTGAGCCCTTACCCTGTGGGATCTGGTGCCAACTCCAGGGAGAGTTTCAGAACTGAGTTGCATTGTAGGATGCCCAGCTGACAGGAGAATGAGTGAGTATGGGAAAAATACCCACACATTTGATGTCAGAAGTGTCTGGATAGCAAAAAAAAAAAAAAAAAAAAAAAAAAAAAAAAAAAAAAAAGTTTACTTTCACTATATAAGTAGTAAATTAGAAAGAAAACAAAACAAAACAAAACACCTCCATCCTATAAAGGAAATTGGTGTCTCAACCTCAGCTTTCAGGAAGAGAAGAAAAATGAGGATTTTTCCTGAGAATCCCAACAGCCTTAATCCATCATCATCTCTAGGAATGAAACTCCCTTCCTGCCTTCCAAGGTGAAAATTCCTCATGAGTGCTAGCTAGTCCTTTCTCTTCTGACTACAGAGATTCCAGTTTCTCTTGGAAACCACCAGTAACTGGATCACAGCCTTTTTTCCTCTGGTATTAACAGGGTGAAAGAAAAATGAGCTATGCGATAAACCTGACAAGCTCACGGGGGCCACATGGCAGGACTGACAAGCTCAGTGACCGAAAATAACCACACAGGATAGTCAGATCATAAATTCCTACCTGGGCAGCCCAGGGCGGGTAGTCACATCCTAGGTCTGTAGCTTCCTTAGCAAAGGTCAATCTTTATTTACCTTAAGTAAACCTTGTCTGTTGTTCTTATATATCTAGGATAACACACCTTTAAAATGTAACAGTAATTTTCTTTTCTACAGCCCCCGAAGGCACAACTGCAGGCACCAGAGCACAAAACCATCAGAGCAAGAGACCACAGAATCCCTCAGTGTTATCTTGTTCCCCCATACTTCTATGTTAAATGTTAATTATCAACTATCCTCTCTACCCACTAATGTCAAAGTATTTGTTTCTCCATTGCTTTTGATCCAATCCCAGAGACGCCTCCGCCTTGCTTTCTCCCATCTCCCTAATCTACCAGCGATGTATTCCGCTCCTTTCTCAATATTTTCAACTCTGATTCTAGAAGCATAAAAGGAGCTGGAACACTGCTATCCTCCAGAGCATTTTTCTCAATCTACTGAGATTTTGCTTCTGGGCATGTACTCAAAATTCTGGCTCCAGTAAGCTCTTATAAAACTTTTCTATAAGCTGGACATTCTTTGGTCAACAATGGTGACACTAAAAGTGCCCTATTCCTGAAGTGAGCTGCTGGGACAGCAGAGGATGGATATATAGCTGTTTTCATCTCCGAGACCCATCTGATCTTACTCTGACTCTGAGGTTTGCAGAGGCTTCCTCTGGAGAAAGTCGCTTTGAAAGGGTCTCTTTGGCCATTACAAGGTTGCCAGACACGGAATATTCTCATTGTTCTGGTCTCCTGATGGTCTGCCTAGGCTCTCTTGTAATCTGGGGGAGTATATTCTTATTTTCATATTTCTTCTGTCATTTCAATGGGATTTGGGGAATAAAGAGGAGATAAGTTTATTCTTTTAGAGAGCTAAAAAAACTGTAGTTATCAGCTGGTTTTGGGAAAAGAATAGATTTCCATTTCACGACTTGCAGAGTTGATTTCAGATACATCACCACTCCTTTATGGATGCATTCCTCCCCTCAGAATATGCTCTGTGGCCCAACGCCCGTGGTCCTCAGTGCCTCCCACCTTGATGCCCCTCAACCCTCTGATGCCCCCTGGGCTCAGGCCAAAGCCTTCAAAAGGCCCTTTGGTTAAATGGGGGAGGCCAGGCAGAATGCTAGCATTACCTGGGGCTTCTAACTCCATTGATCTTAATAGTTCAGACAGGTGTGAGAAAAGCCCTGAATATGTATCAAAGAATTACTTTGTTTTTCCCCATACTCTATCTTTGCTAATTTATTTTTAATATCCTTGTATCAGAGGCTCCTTGACCTCCTGCCATGAAGGGGAACCAGGGGACCCACTCCTTGCGATTGGTGTCTGAGGTGAGGAATAATCTTGTGGGACTGAGCCCTTAACCTGTGGGGTCTGTGCTAACTGGATAATTAGAGTCAGAACTGTTTAATGTGAGGGGGAAAAATACCTGACCTACAAGGTGTCAGAAGTGTTGTGAGTAAAGAAATAGTTTTCTTTATGAGGTTATTTAAATACAAAAAAAAAAATTCAAATACGTGTCAAAAGATTTTAAGACTAGCACTCCTCACACCAGGTTTCTATATGCTTTTAACAAAAAGCACAGGAAGAAAAAGTTATACACACAATAGGCTCTGTAAACAAGCTGATCCTAAGCCAGAACCCATTCAGCCGGAATTGGCCCTGAGTAGTATTCTAATGTTGATTTATAACCCAAGTCTCTTTACTATTCAAGGCAACACACAGCCCTAAACTCTGGCATCAAAACAGCCACCAACAAATTAGCATTAAACTTGCAAAATTCAAACCAACATCTATGCCCAGAGACTCTGACACAAAAAGGTATTGCACTGTACACCAGGATTATATAAAATATAAACCTGAATTCACATACTTAAATGGAATATGGCCATTTTGAAAAATATCTGCCCATACGTTTTATTTTGATATTTAATTTTACATTTAGTTTAGCACTCTTGGTAGCATCATGAGTCACAAAGTTTGTATCTGTAAAAGCCTTCCATTGTGGATTTTTAAAAACAATCCTACATAGCAACTCTAATAATTTTAACCTCCTGTAAAATAGGATGTTAATGGTATTTTTGTTTATTAAGGATCATCTTAACTCTTCATTTATACATACACAAACTAAGTCCGATGACAGTAAATGACTTACCTGAGGTCAAGAACTCCAAGAATCCTTAGCAAAATGATATACTGTTCCTAAGTATTCTAAAAATAATATATTTGATGCCACTGATGTGAAATATGATGTTTCTCCCAAGGTACATTATTCTGATGTTTTGTAGGATATTAATAGATACTCGGCAAATGGGGATTCTTTGATCAAATAGTTTGTAAATCGTGAATTAAATGCAGACTCATAGAGCCTCTACTATACTAATGGGTTTTATGAACCTCCAAGAGAAATACAGTGGCAATTTGTTTTATAAACTTATTTAACCAGAGATGTTCTATGGGGGAAATGTCCTCCATAGAATGCAGCAGAAGACGACTAGGAAATGCTGTCTTAAACTGTTTCCTAGAGATTTTCCTTGTTTCTTCAGAAATAATCATCTCATAGTGTCACCAAAGGAATCTTTCTAAAATTTTATCTGGTTATCCAGTTCTTCAGCTTATATCCCTTTAATAGTGCCCTTCTGCCATCTGGGACAAGCCCATGCTGGCATGGTATATAAGGTCCTCAATAATCTGTACATAGATCTCATCACTCTTCACCTGGAACTTTATGATTCTGAGCTGTACTTGTAAATCCTCTTCTCATCCCTACATACCTGAGAGATGCTGCAAACTGAAATCCATTAATAGCGGCTGAGGGGTGGCAAGGAGTTCCTTAAGAGGTATGTCTGACTCTTAGAGGTCTCTGGAGGTAGGCTTGCAGAGATACAGCCTGAAAAATGACCTTGCTCTCTTTTTAAAAAAAAAAAAAACAATGCTTTAAAAATGTAAAATTTTTTTCTGAGTTATAGCGCTGAAACAGACAAAGGCCTTCATGTGGCCCAGAGGCCAGTTTGTTGACTCCTGAATTACAAGAAAGCACAATTTAGGACATTCAAGAACGCCCATAATGAGTACTGTCTCGTAGCAGGGACAGAAAATGAAGGATGCTCCATGTCTAGAGACTGCGGAAGCCAGAATAAGATGGCACAGGGGCAGATAGTTTGGTTGAGATATGGCAGTGAAACAACCAGGCAAGACAACCCCTGCTCACACCTGTCTCCCCAATTGAGACCTGATAGCTCCTGAGTTAAGAGTATGTTTCTAGGTGGGAACACTGCCTGGAACAAAGACATAGAATATTATTTCCAATTGCAAGTAGCATCCAGAAAAAGAAGGAAGCATACAACTCAGAAGACCAGCTACCAATTATTCTACTCAGCATCACCCATGCCAGTCCTGCATACTCTGAAAACAACAGGAAGCACAAGCTGCAACAACTGTGTCTTCCCCTTTGGCTTGAATGAGCTGAGTTATAGAGAATGCAGACCAGAAGCTAAAAAATCTCACGCAAAAAAATGAGCTCACAATCAGCAATCCAGCTAGATAGCTGAGGAATGCAAATGAAAGAGGTGATAAGAATTTGCACCCAAGGAAGAAGAATCCATAGAGAAAGAAAAAGCAACTTTAACAATAATTAGAAATACGAAAGGGGGAAACACATCCACGGGAATAAAGGAACTGTTATAAAAATCCAAATAGAATTTTTAAATTAAAAAAATAATGTTGAAATAAACATTCACTAGAAGGGCAATCTGATGCACAAATTTCAGAGAAACAATACATGGAGAAACTTTCTTAGATCTACAGCACGAAGGAATGAAGATATGAAAAGTATAAAAGATGTTAAGGGATAAGAAAATATATAACTAAGTTTCATCATCTAATAAAAGTTCCATAAGAAAAGAATAGGAAGGTCATACAAAAGAAATATTTGAAGAGCTGACAAATCCCCAGAATTAACATATAAATAACTTAGCAGGGCAAAAAAGGCCTGTCAGGTACTTCCCTAAGTACTAGGGAAATTACACATATGTACATATATGCACACATATCCCCAGACAGTGTAGTGAAATTTCAGAAATGTTATGGTAAAGAGAAATCAAAATATAACTAGGAAAAAAAAAGATAAAACGAAGGTGCAAGAATCAGTAATATACTTATCAGCATCTAGATGCAAGAGAACCATGGAGCAATATCTTTGAAGGACTTAAGAAATTTTGCATCTAGAATTATGTTACCTAGCCAAACTACTGGCACTGAGAAGGCATCAAAAAGACATTTTTGGACACAAAACACTCAAATTTATCATTACTAACGGTTCAAGGAGATGGTGGTAATATATAAGTAGTGATATTGAGTGAGGAAACTTACAACTTGTTTCCCAAATAGCAATGGTCATGAAAAATGTCATTTACTAACAATCTGAGAAGTTAAAGGAAAGATAACACCAGCATGGGAAATGAAGTGGAAATCTTAGAAAAGTAAAAAATACAATAAGATTCTTGAGAAGGTTCCTACTTGAGAAGATTTAGAAACTGATTTTTCCCCTTCACTGCTTCTAAAATTAATGTTAAAATGTGTTAAATTTCAGAATTAGAAAAAAAATAGAGGTCAAAAATAAAGTGCATGAATGTACAGACATAAGAAAAAGGGTGGGAGGGCCTAGCTCCAGTAATAATGAACTACTCATGGTTTTTCACACCTGCTAATACTGTTCACTTTTTCCACCAGTCTGAGAACTGCCTTCATCGAAACCTTTCCAAAAATTCCCACTTTTCTCCTTGCTCGCACCCAGTCCCACTGTATGATAAATACATTTCAATCACAGCAGCTATGACACTTTATTAAACTGTTGACAAAAACAATCTGACTCAACATAAGTGACCTGAGAACCAGGAGAGCCTCTTCATTTTTATATCCTTTCCCCCACTGTAGTTACTCAACATTTGTTGAATGGATGGGTATAGAGGCAACTTTTACACACTGAAAACAATTAGAGACTAATAAGAGACTGTTATGTGTCAAAGCCTATAAATGATTAATGATGGTCAATTATTTGCAAGAGGGCAAGGGGCATGTCTATAGCATTTCTGAAAAAGTCATCCTTGCATCTTTTTAAGTTTAGAAATCACCTTGACAATGCAGGAGGATACACCAGACAAGGTGAAGGTGTCTTCCGTGGCCAAGGCTCTAAGTTTAGAGAATACATTTAAGAGACATTTGACTGATTGTCCCTGAAATCATACTCCACCTGCAGAAGCTCAATGTCTTCATGGTTTTCAGATCCAGGAATATTCTCCATCAATATGGCAGACATCACTCTCACATTCATCTTCACCATATCTAACTCACTGAGCAATTTTCCAATCTGTAGAGAACACCACAGTCACCAGTCAGTGTGTGTGACACAAAGAATGGCTACCTTCTTTCCTTCTCTCAGGGGACATTTAGTGAAGAGAAAATCTTTTGTAAAGTTTGATATTTTCGAATTTAATATTCTAAAATTAACATATTTATAGATTTTATAAATGCATAATCTCACCAAGAAAGGACTTAGCATCTCTTATAATAAATCTAAAAGCATGTTCTAGGAAAAGTTAAAAATAAAGAAAAAAAATCGGATTAGAACCAATATGGAGAAGGCGGAAGGTGACTACAGCAGGAACCAGAATGACTGGAAAATGTTGGTCTGGGTTTCTTGGCAACTAACAAGAAAAGGCAAGAAAATGAAGGTGTTACTTTTCTCAAGGTATTAGAGAAAGAAAATCAAGGCAGAAACACTTTTGTTTTCTTCCTGGATTAAATTCTGAGAAGTTAATCACCTGGATTTTTATATAATGCTGAATAGTAATAACACAAACCCCTCAATCCTTAGAGCAGGATAAAAATGAACTTCATATAATAATTGCTTATCTGGACTTTCATCAACAGAATAGACAAACAGTAAATGTAATTTCAGTTGGCATAATTCATACTAGCAATAAGGCACCACTTACTGAGTTTCTGAAATGATATATGGACAACCTATCAGAAGCAATTGGAATCAGCTAGTTGACACAAGATCCATTCTACAGCCAGCGTCCACGAAGACACAGATGCCACTAGCCATGCACAACTGTTAGGGCTCAGGCTTTAGGGTCAGACAGAATCCATGGGATTAAGTCCATTTAGAACTGAACCCCAAATAGTCACGAGCATGATCATAAGCTCCAGTTCCCAACCTCTGCCGAATGAGGGTAGTAATGTATCTCCACCTCACAACGTGAAGAAGAACAAACAAACTGTATATAAACTGCTGAGAACTTAGAAAAAGTCATCAATAAATACAGTTGTTGCTATTGTTACCTGTTCTGGGACCAATGTAATAGTCGTGTTTCGGGGAGTAATTACAGAAGAAGGAGCTGGTGCAGAAGGACCAGATGGGTGTTTCGATGAGATCTGAGCAAGTCTACAATGAGATATACACATTATTATTTGAATTAACATACCCACACCAAGCCTGGTTTTTCCATTCCAATGACTCAATCATTTTCTCTCAACTAAAGTTTAGGTTAGAGGGCGTTAGTCAAGAGCAAATCCAGTGTACAACCTACTCAGCATTTTCAAAGAGTACTAAGCAAATGGTGTGCCCATAATAAAGCCTTCAATAAAAGGTGGCTATTATGATTATTAACTAAGTTAAAATTTAATAAAACACTCTTAGTTTTTACCAAAGGTCTACCAGATAAACTGTTATGTGAGATTACTGCTGTCTTCAATTTGGGCTGTTAAAAACAAATGGTAAATCTATTCGTGTCAAGTCTCTTTAAGTCAACGCTGACAAGGCATCTCCCTTTTCCAGCAATGACACTTCCCCACCCCCGAGCGGGACCTGAGGCCAGTGCTTCTCGACATTAATGTGTAGAGAAATCACCTGGAAATCTCGTAAAAATGAGATTCTAAATTACTTCAGGGTTGAATATACCTAACAAGCTCCCAGATAATACCCCAGATCAGACTTTGAGTATCAAAGTTCTGGGCCACTACACTGTGTCTTGGAAGAAAGAACTTAAGGGGTATGGTGAGCAGGCTCATGGACAGAGAAAAGGATGAGGCAGATGGCTAATGGCCAGGAGCAGCCTGCACAAGTAAAAGAACTGGCCCTTGAGACAAAGCTCCTATAAAGATCTGACTTCAGTATATCCCTGAATTCCTTGTTTCACCGAGCAGGACTAACGGATCTGCAGAAAGAAAAACTACAGTTTTTGCAGCACGGAAACAATAGAAAATTAGGAGGTGAATTCTAATCAGCCACTCAAAGCGTTATAGTTCAAAACCTTAAAAATTATTAAATGTGGGATGAATACATGCAAACATCCTCTCCCATGGACACGATATTAATAATAAACAAGTATATTATAAGACTGCCCAAGTAAAGATCCTTGTCTAGCCGCAATCCTCTCTTTTGAAAGCTGCCCTCTACCACAGCCAAATGATTTCTATTGGGAGCCATCATATTCTTAGACTTCAACTGATTTGTGCAGAAATAGACAACTGACCCAGGGTTGGTTTAGGGAGTCCATGCTCCCAGGTTTTTTGACTTGGAATCTGAAAAAGCTAAAGCTATACCATGAAAACTTGGGAGCTGTTATCCAGTAGGTGGAAAAAGCTAGTCTGTAATGAGAAAGAATGAGAGGAATGAAGGTAACAATCACATGTACACACAGAAGTGGACAATTGATAAGGCATTTGAGTGCCTGGTTCGCTGTTGTTCCAAAGATCTGACTAATGCCAATCTTCTTGTGGCTTGGTTATTCTAAGAGATACTGCAATATCCTTCTAATAATTAATTCATCTTTTTGCTTAAGCTAGATAGTACTAGGTTTGTCCCTTTCAATGAGAAAAGACCCATATAATAATACTATCTTATTCCACAAGAGTCAAAGACAGACCTCCTACCTCCTGTTGCTTTGTTTCAGCCTCTGCATCTGAGGGAGGAAAATGAACACCTTTCTTAAGCAAGTCAAGGTACACTTCTTTCACTTCACTTACATCCACACCTCCTGGGAAACCCTGGGACCAAGTCTGAAAACAGCAGCAAAAACAGAACAGAAATCTTAAACCAGTGACAGAAAATGATAATTATGTATCTTGCACAGAATGAGAAAGCTACTTTTGAACACCAAGGACAAACTGTATATTTTCAGAGACTAGAATAACACAAAATATTTTTAATCATCAGATTCTCATGCCTCAACATTTTGATGAAACCCTGGAATAGATACTATTGCTTTTTGCTGTATGAAATCCAGAATTAATAGACATATTGTAAAATATCATCAGTAGCTCTTTTCCAAGTAACTCTGAAAGTAGTCAGTTATCTACTCCAGGACATAACTTTTATATCTGCAATGTACATATTACTCTTTCCTACCTGACATGAATAAAATAGAAACTGAAAGAAAAGTAGGAAAATGAATACACAAATTCATCTTCAGAAAAAGGGTACCGTCCAATGCCAAAAAATATTACATAGAAATAAAAGAGTAAAATGCTTTCTGGCTCAATCACAGCTTTGTAAAGAATCACTAAACCAATTAGTATATAATCAAATCTCTAATCTTAGAAGTTTACCATCCCATAAGGCATACAACAGACTCACCTTAATGAAATTCAAGATTCTATTCTGAATGTCTAATGGTAAGGTGTATCTGGGATTCAGCAGCTTAACCAGACTATCTTTAATGAAGTCCTTCTTCACAATCAGAGATTGGAAACTTGGACCACAGTTCTGCATGCACATGTCAATAAGCTAGAGGGAAAAATTAAACATTAAATTTCTTGGGCAAAACCACCGCCTCCTAAATATAAATACAAATTGCTAAGTAATGGTTTCCACCAGCATCCTAATGAACAACTTTGTGTCTACTAAAACACACAGCAAAATGTTAGGTTCTGGGAATGTGAGGCAGTATAAGGCATAATGCAACTGCCTAGAGGATAGACTTCTTGGGGAGTCAGGACACAATTAAAACAGCATTCATACTAATACAAGGTAATAAATAGGAAGAGCAAACAAAACACATAGACTATAGACAGGGTTTCATTTGTCCCAATTTTTTCCAGAGAAGTTCTGGCACATCCTGTTTTCCTTATAATTCCCCCTTTTCACTGTCAAAAAAAAAAAAAAATGTCCTGGTCTGTGTGATAAATCCCATAGTCACCCTAAATTACAGACCTTTATAGATAGATGTGATTAATTTAGGGCCAAGTAGTCTTAAGAGTTTTGGTAAAAACTGGCTCTAAACAGGGCCCTGAAAAACAGTTAAGAAGAGTACAAATGAATATAGAGATATATTCTAGACAGGTAAATGATATTAAAAACACATATATATATAGGTGACAAGGCATATGAGTTGTGAGAAGAATAAGTACTTTGGTCTATAGAAGCTCCTTTATGAGGCGAATTGGGGACCCCAAGGAGGTAGGGTAAAGTCTGGAGGGGCATCATGCAGCATGTAGAGAAATTTGCATGGCTGTAAAGGAATCTGGGCATTACTAAGAAACCACTTAAGTATTCTTAATAATTTGTCACCATCGCACCTCTATCTTGAACTTGAGAGAAAGGTTGGTGCCAAACAATACTCAGGAAAGGTTTTCAAGCAGCGTTCTACAGGGAGAATTGGGGCGGGGTGGGGGATGGTAAATGAACCTGGAACATGGAGAAATCCAGCCAGGGACCCACTAGTACAAGCCTGATGCAGAGAAGCCTAAACTAGGATGATGTGGGTGAAAGGAAGCAAAAGCCATGAGAACTAAGAACTTTCAACAACTGGCTGTCCAAAGATGACTGAAAGTTAACTGGCTGTCATTTTGCATGAGAATGATGGAAATTTGGAAATGGATGGGTGGTATGATTGGTCTAGGGTAAAACTGATGGGTTGAAATTTAGATATTTTGAGTTTTAAAGTACTAGGGATCTCTTCTAGGCTTTTTGGCTAAGATCAAGGGTAAAAGTACTAGGGATTGAATGTCTGTGTTCCTCTCAAATTCATATGTTAAAGCCTAACTCTAATGTGATGGTATTTGAAGGGTGGGGGAGACTTTGGGAAGGAGTTACATAATAAGAGTAGGATCCTCCAGAATAAAACTAGTGCCCTTATAAAAAGAGACTAAAGAGATGATCCCTCTCTTGGCCACATGAGGATAAAATGCAATAGCCATCTACAAGCCAAACAGTGGGTCCTCAACAGACAGTGGATCTGCCAGCACCTTGATTGTGGACCTCACAGCCTCCAGAACTATGAAAAATAAATATCTGTTGTTTAAGCCGCCCAGTGTGTGGTATTTCTGTCACAGCAGCCCAAGATGACTCAGACAGAAAGGATGGCGGGACATTCAAGGAGAGGTGTTTAGCTGAGAGCACCAGAGTTCAGGAAAGAGTTAGGGCAAAAGCAAGTCATCAAGGCTGGCTGTGATAAGCAGAGAGGAAACATGGCTGTAATAATGGGGTTCACCTGTTAGACCGGAAGAAAACTCAAAAAAGGTGACAGAATTGCAGCCAACAGAAAATGAAGCATAAAAAAAAGAGAACATGATATTGGTAAAGTCGAAAGAGGGAAGAGTCTCTGGGTGGGCCGCATAGCAAACAGTTAAGATAAGGACTGAGAAAGGCTCAGCTAGGTTTGTTGATAGGAGGGGTCATTAGATGCCTTGGGGGTGGGGGAAATGGTTCAATAAAAAAAACAAGCAGAGTCAGGATGAGAAAGAATTAGTTGGTATTGCAGAATTGCAAAGAGAAAGCGGATTTCTACAAGTAATCTAGAAACAAAATTAAATCTCTAGTTTTTCCATGCCACCGTCTCTTGGGTTAGAGAGGTCACGGAAACTATAATGCGGCCTGGACAGGCATAATCATCCCTACAGAAAAGAAGTCCTGAAAATTGACTTTACATCATGCTCTGTATTGTCACTTTAATGGCAATACAAAAATAAGGTATGAAAGCTGTCGTTTTAAGGGCAATGTGGCTAAGAAGGCAATCAGAAAATACAGAAGCTGAGCACATACAGCTATGTGAAACAGGAAAAACATTTAAGGCAAAGGAAAATAAAAACAAAATCCAAAACATAGTAAGACGAATCTATCTTAATGCAAATTGCTTAGAGAAAGCTAAGTTGAGAGTTAAATAACAAAGACTGTTTGCTGACACATTATTGAGTTTTTATTAGGTGACATGCTGAGGAATACCTCTAGTTCAATGGAAATTTATGAAAATTCTTTATGCAAGTGGTTATGCAGTCTTAGGCAAGACATCCTCCAAGTCTCGCTTTCTTTAATAGTAAAATGAATGGTAAAATTTCTTGCTAAATACACTACAAATCAATTTTTTCTTTGGAGCACCAAGAAAGATTTTATTAGACAGGCATATTCCCAAGAGGTTACCTGTAGGAAATCAAGAAACACCAAGACTCTTAACATCTGGGGATCACGAATCATGCTGTGTTTTCCTATTGGCATCTTGAATTCCGGGACTATCCACTTCTACATCACCTCTTGCCATTATGCCATCAGTACTTCCTTCATACCTATCCCACCCCTAGCCTCCTTAGACAAGCAATGAAACCGACTGCGTCAAATTGAAAAAAAAAAAAAATTAAATATTATTTTACACATTTTGAAATTGGGCTTTTTTGCAATTTATGTGTTAAGATTGTGTTTGAATAACCTATTTTTTGGAAACAGGGCAACCAAGAAACCATAATTTGAAGTGGAATAGAGAACCTAGGAGTCAAGGGACTAAGAGAGACCAAAGAATGTGCCAACTTATCCTTTACACTAAGCTGCAGTATCTTCACCAGCAAAATGAGCACAACTCTTCCCTCTTAAGACTTCTTGTAAGGCTTAAATGAAATGTAACATATATGAAGAACCTGACACCTAGCAGGACCTTAATAAATGGTATTTTGATGGATAATTCCACAGCAGGAGAGAATGTAATGACAAGTTGATATAAATATTATTTTCATAAAGGCTAGAAGAAAAAGAGATACTTGATGGTTTTATTTCTCACAGTAAACGTCTAAACCAAGTACAGTGAACCAGGCTTTGGGGTCATCCAGAGGTGAAGACCATACCCGGGTGTGGCCACCCAAGGGGCTGAGTTCACTCTACAACAAGCTCCTGGAGAAATAAGCACATTTTACACTAATTCTGAAGTCCCCATAGCTCACCATCTATTAACTAACTAATTCCCTGTGCATCCACCTTCCCTTTGACAATGACAGTATCTTGCTGAGACTTAACCACAATCAAATCATTCAAGAAAAGGCAGCCTCTGTCTAAGCATAATAAAGTCTGCTAACAAAATGCTTTTTAAATAACCACTGGCTTGACAAAACTGCTCCACAAGTCATGTGGGAAATCACAGTCACGTCGTACTCCACCAGAGACCTAAACAAGACCAGCAAGTCCATGGAAAACCCAAAAGACCAAAGACATACAGCACATTTATAATAGACGCTGACAGGCATTTTGACAGGCATTTATCAACTTCATAGCAATAAAAGGGAAATGTCATCTATGGGTATTCATTTTTAAAGAGTTTATTGGCAAACATATAATTGTCTTTGACAGATGTTAGACGATGCTTCCTGTGACTAAATTCCCTCCTAATCACGTCTGGCTCAACTTAATGTTTAAGTCAGTTCCGAGGTCCTAAATAAACTTCTGAGTAGTCTGAGGTGAGGTGATTGGGCCACTAAATCTATGACATGGAGAAATTTGCATGAAGCTACCAAGAATCCAAGGCTTAGTTAAAGAAAACCTAAGGTACCTTAATGAACTCTGACCCTAACAATTAGGGGCTATTCTGACACCTCCGACACGTGACTCCCCCTTACTTTGGCACAGGTTTTAGATTTGCTTGTTCTCATGTACTAGTATGGAAATCACGAGGCGGAGGGTGTAGTGACTTGAGCTGGAACCAGTAATGGGAACAGGCAGCTAGCTGGTAGTAAGGCTTGAGAGATCAGACTACGTGAAGGGAAGAAAGAGTGGGACCCCAGACAAAAATGGAGGGCCAGAAGAGACAACACTCTAAAATAACGCGGCTTCTTCAGGGGTGAGTCCTAGTTCATTCTCACAAGGAAAGAACCATGACAGAGGAAGATAAGGAGACAGCGATAAGAAGCAACCACAGAAATGCCAAGTAGGCTGTGTGCAAGAGAGAGAGACAAACCCATTACAGAGAATCGACAACTTTAAAAGGGTGATGATACCACTTGCTGAAATAGAGAAAGTGGCATAAATTCTTCCTCTATCCCTTATCTTCCTCATTGATTCTTCTACCCTTTGGCAGCCTTGAAGCATCTGAGATCCACTTCATTCCACACCTACATTTCTACCCCGACTCTACAGTACGTTCCATTAGTACTTGAGTCTTTTTGGATACTAAGAGAAGTAGACTGGGGGACCCCCACTAAATCATTAATTTGGTCAACACCTGTATGAGGGTCCTGCACCATGCATGAAAGAATCACACGAATGAATCACAGCAGCCCATTCTTTCAAGGGGCTTGATTCATTCTGAGACGCAAGGTGGTATAGGGCAAGGGCATGGAATTTATATTGAGGGCTGAGTTGAAATCTTGCCTAGACCACTTAAATCTTGGGGGCGGGAAACCACGATCTCATGAGCCTCAGTTTCTTCATCTGTGAAATGGAGTTAATGATACAACCACCTCACAGGGGGAGAGAGCACCAATCAGGTGTCAGGCAAAGGTTTCTTTCCATCAACTTACTGTTCCGATATCTCTACTGAAGTGCCCTATCCTCTCCCCAGAGTTCCCTCCATTCTGTGACCTCCCTCAATGGCTGTGAGGAGTAAAGGACAGGGGAGAGTTCAAAGAAAGGTAAGGAAGGAAAATGCCACTAAAACTATATTCAGATACCAACTTGAAAGATTTCTTCAGTGATGGCCTCATTAAGTCTATTTGATTCATTTCTTCTCATTCAGTTACTCTTCGGGTAAGCAAGATTATCAGAAGTTTTCTTCCCCATGAACCAGGAAACAGGAAGCTGTGCTCACCTCTGCCCCATGGCCCTCTTGATAAACACTCCCAATCTAAGAGCAGTGTGATACTGGTTGATTAGTGCCATAACCATGCGTGTGCTGGGCAGAGGTCCAAAGGCATGCAGAAGACATTAGAAAGCCACTCAGCTCACTCTCAGGCAGCAGGCAAGGCTTGTAAAACGTATCAATTAAAGTTAGAAGGGCAACTCACCAAAGTGATTGAAGAGGTTATATGGCCAAGGATGGGGGAAATGGTAACAGGTCAAATAACTGTCCATACCAAATTCACAGACAACATGATACACAGAATTGCTTAAATCAACAAAATATACAAAATATATTCTCCAAAATATACCAAGCAGCAGAATTTGTTTGAAACTTAATCAGCTGCCAGACCTCAGAATTCCACAAGGGTGTTCTAGTGCAGTACAAAGCTAACAGGGAGGCATTTTTTCAAGACTTCAATTCTCCCCACATGTAACATATACACACACCTCTTGATTAGATCAGTATCTACAAGTTTTAACCATAAGTTCCCATTTCTTGATCAAGAAAAACCAGTTTTCCAGGAACACTCTCTTCCACAAAATTAAATACTGGGGTGAAAGGGGTTAAATATTTGGTGACGGAAGGACATTTAACTTTGAGTGGTGAATACACAATGCAATATATGTACAACATACGGTTGAATTGTATACTTGAAACTTATTTGATTTTATTAATGTTACCCCAATAATTTTTAATTTAAAAAATGCTATTACAATCAACTAAATTCTCTTGATTCTGCAATTCTCAATAAAGCTTTAATTCATATTATAAATAACTTTTTGCTAACCTATTATCTCAGAATATGTACATTTTTTTTTTTTTTTACCTAGAATCAAAAATGTTACCATCGCTTGGGAAATCTAGAGTCTTAATTATAAAAAGAAAATACTTACTGACAAGGTAAGTTCGATTTCTTTATGATTGTAGTTTTTAGAAATCCTTTTCTTCAAAGCTTTTACTGCATCTTTTGGCCTACAGCAGTAAATACAGTGAAATCATCAGTTTAGGCATAGCTGAAAACACGTGGCCTCTGAAAAGCAGTATGCACTGCGGAAAGTGGAATGGCTGAGAAGACCAAGGCTTTGGTTCTGCTGTGTGACCCTGGGTGACACTTTTCACACCTGTTTCCTCATACATCTAGGCAGACAATAACACTTTCTGAGAATCAAATATTTACTTTAGCACTGTTTGCAATAAAAACTAGAAACTTAAATATCCAATAACATCAGATTGACTAACTTGTGGCAATCCCTATTAAGAAATAATCTGTGGCTTTTCAAAATATCTTATTAAATGGAATAATAATGCCATGGAAAAAAGGTTCATCACGTGTTAATAGGAAAAAAAAGTGAATTATGCATCAAAACTCTAAAAAGTTAACTATATACCATATATAGTTATTATAAACCATTGATCAAATAAGAAACAGGGTGATCTCAATAGACACAGAAAAAGTATTTTATAAAATCCAACATCCTTTTATGGTAAAATTAAACAGCAAACTAGGAACAGAAGAAAATTTTCTCAACTTGACAAAGGGCATCTAAGAAAAACCCACAGCTACTATCAAACTTAATGGTAATAGACTAAAACTTTTCCCCAAGACCAGGAACAAAACAAGTATATATGCTCTTGCTAATTCTATTCAACACTATTATTGAAGTTATAGCTAGGACATTTAGGCAAAAAAAAAGAAGAAAATACATCCAAATCAGAAAGGAAGATGTAAAAGTATTTCCATTTGCAGATGATATATTTTACAGAGAAAATTCTAAGGAATCCAAAATAATTAGAATAAATAAATTTAAGGATGTTATAGGATACAAAAATTAGTATACAAAAATTAATATTTCCATACACTAGTGATAAAAAAATCTCAAAATGAAATTTAGAAGATTTCATGTATAAAAAAGTTAACTATAGTTTTGTTGAGTGATGAAGTCATTTGTGATTTTTATCTTACGTTTATCTGTATTTTATCAATTTCCTCTGAGTCATGCATCACTCATGTAAATTTTGAAAAATATTTAAATTTAAATTTTAACCAGTCCCACACACACAAATTACATAAAGAGTACTGTCTAGAAAGCACTGCTACACTTGAAATATACTCATACCTATATCCCTCTAACAATGCACAGATCCAGTTTACAGGAAATGTAATTTCCAATTCAATGAAGGTTACCCATTTTGATTAAAAGACTCTCCTGATCACCCTATAGGCATGAGATGTACGAGGAATTACTACTAAGTCAGCTTCTGACATGCTACGATTTTATGTTACAAAAGGAAGAATTATGCAGTATTAAGTAGAGGGTCAAAATTTACTTTGAGATGGTCAAAAGGTACAAACTTGCACTGATAAAATAGACAAGTCATGGGGACGGTTGGCACATCTGTTTTTACACGTAGGTGGCTGAGAGCCTGTTGCAGGAGATGTCCTGCCTTCAGAGATCCAGTTCTTAAAAGGGAAACTGCAACATCCATAGGTCAGGGGTGGAAGTGTGTGGGGGGGAATTAAAGAGGGGAAAAAAGAAAATTAACAGGCTATATCCCTTATAACAATCTACAATTCAGGTTAAATTTATAAAATACTTAGCCTCAACAATTTTTTTTAAAAATACAATTCTCTTAAGTTTAAAAGTGTAACAAAAGAGAGTTCATTTAAAAATACAGCATAAACATGGGCACGCTGTCATTCAGAAGAAAAAAGTTGTCTTGTGACAAAGAAAGGAAAAAAGATTACTAGATGATTTCCTGATTACAATAATGTCAATTGCTCAGAGACAGGTCACCCCATTAGTTCACTAGCTTCTTGATAACATTTTTCAGTTACAGGAACATATAATATCAGCAATCAGAGCAGGGGGAATTCCTAAAGAAAACAATCTCTCCTTAAAAAAAAAAAAATCTTGAACAAGGAATTTGAGCCTCTGAGATAAAATTTGAAACAAAGACAAAGAGAAAAATTATAATAGATTCTCAGACAAGCAGCTCTCCTAACACTTCAATCTGACATATCTTCAAAAGGCAGCATGTACCTAAGGGGTGATGAAAACACTCTTTCGACAAGAAAACTAAAGAGCTTGCAAAAGAAAGTGTGCTGTAGTTCTCATGCTTCTTATCAGAGGTAAATGCAAGAACCACACACTGTACTCACCCATCGTTGGCAGTGTTAATAACGTCACAAATGTGCATGAACTGGCCCCAATCTTCAGTCTGAACGCCAGCAAATGTAGCCTTTTCTGCAAAGAAGAAGCTGTTGTGTTGACTCTGAGCTACAACAGAGTAAAAAATGTCTGGTCTTTCTAAAATGATCTGCCTGTGGTTTGCTAGCAAACACCATTACGTTTAAATTACCAAACGGCAAAGAACTTTTTTCTGAGCAATTCTCAGTAATTCAGGAATCAATCAAAACCCAAGTTGAGAGTGCTGTTGTAGCAACAATAATGAGTGACCTATTAATAAAGACTGCAGACACAACACCTGGCTTTAGGACTAGGACAGGCCCACTAAAGCTCCATCTGCCTACCTGTACTTCAGGGACAAACAGGTACCTACCTATAGAGCGGCCATCTATACGGTGAAATACATGGTGCTGAGTATTTCATATAATTTCATTTAACCCACTGTTATAGAAGGAACAGAAGTTCAGAGAAATTAAGAAAAGTATGCAAAGTTACACAGCCAGTACAAGGTACAAATGGCATTCAAATCTAAGTTGTCTGATGCCATTTTTCAATTTTAAAATCATTTCTTCACCTGGGGCATGGAGGTGTTGAGAAAAAGGGATCAGAAATACTGAAATTGTCTGTGTCCTTTAGCAGTAGAGCAAGGTCACTCCCAGCACCTGTACAAAGGTAAAGGTACACCAGGCAGACTCGAATGCTCTTATACCTACAACTGCATCATTTAACAATCAAGATATTTTTCCCTCTCCAGACATCCTCAAAAATACAAAATGCTCTCTAGAAAGGGTAACAGAACACTCAGCCTGGATGAGCTTAACATTTTTATTTACAAGAAGATCCCTCAGCATGAAAATACCAGGTGCTAGTATGAACGAAGAGAAAATCAAAAAGGTAACAAAAGAATATGGATTTGGTTGAGGAAACTGTTTCTCATCTAGGAAAAGAACTATTTGAATTTGGCATTCAATGGACAACGCTGGCCAAACTTGTGTTATTTAGGTATATACTAGTGTTATTCCTTTTTCCAGACTCCCTTGCTTCATTCCATGCTCTTCTTCCCATCTTCCTAGAGAATTCTTTTTCATAAGTTTTGAGTGTTTTTTGTTTTTCTTATATTGTAAAGGGACCATATTATAGTCTCTACAAAATTGTGTCTGTCTTCCTTTTAAGATCGCACATGCGGGTTGAGACCAGGTGTTCCCTTTGCCTGGTTCAGGTCCAGGCATCTAGTTAGCAGTCAGTAAATGTTTGCGACATTAAAGCATTAATCAGCCTATGCAGATTCAGTCTGAATCCATTTCCACTCAGGGTTCATTTTAATATCAATGGGATAAAGCCAACAGTTTAGAAAGCATTTCATCCTCAACGATAGTTACTCTCACCCTTTTCTAAAATGTGGTAACTAAGTGGTTTCATGTCACATGGCAGTTAATTGTGCATTAACCCAAACTCTAAATCTGAGCCTCCTCACTGTAACCACCAGGTTCTCCCGACCTCTTCACCCCACTGTGCTTGGCATCAATATGCACTGATGCCACACCCGGTTCCCAAAGGAGATATCAGGGAGAACGAGGAAGAACGGAGTTGGTGCTGGTAAAAGTCACTGGCTTCTGCATACAGTATTCGGAGTACAGTCACAGGAGAAACGAGTTAAGCAGATCCCCGCGTGGTCCTTAGTGTTTTGAGAAGCCTCCGGTGACCCCCAGATCGCTCCTCTGCTTCCCCCTTTATGCATTTCCATTTCCTATGTTTACCCAGAAAAAGTAAATCAGGTGGTAAGGGCTGAGTGCCAGAGAGAACTGGTTTGAAGAGGCCTGCCCCTCACTGTGAGGTCACATCACTTAACCTCCCTGACCCTTCTTTCCCCTCCTCTGTAAAACGGACAGAACAATATTGTGCTCTCGAGCGAACGCACTTTACGAATAACCTTCCCTTGGCCAAGAAGTTTACGCCCTCTCCTTGTAGAGGCCCAGACACTCCACACCTGAATTCCATGCGTGGCTCACCTGCTCGGTTCCATTCCCCAGGAGGCATCGAAAGGAAGGCATATTTTGAGGAAGGGGTTAGTAGGAGGAGTCGGCCATAAAGAAATGCCTCAAAGGGGCTGGTTTGGAATGCGGGTGCCCTGGGAAAGTCGCAGGGGGAGGGGAAGGATTGCCTCAAACTTGACCAACAACGTCCTCCTCTGGCCCTGGAGGGAGTCAAACGGGAAGGGTATCCCGACCCCAAAGCCTTCGCGGGAGTCTTCCCCCGCACCTCTTTACCTATGAGGTGGCCCACGGAAGTCGCATAGGGATCCCGATGACTCTTCCCAAACGCCATGGTAGCCCCAGGGAGCCGAGCCCAGGAAATCCGCCTCCTCAGCTCTGGGCTCCCGACTCCACCCGCTCGGTGTCCCTGGCTCCTCCTCTTCGCCCGAGCGCTTCCCGGGCTCGCGGTGGAGGCTGCGCGTCTTGCCCGGCCGCTACGAGGCGCCCGGCACCCGAAGTCCGCCGGCGGGGCGGGGACGCGGGGGCGGGGACACGGGCACCCGCGCACCTGCCACGCGCCCCGCGGAACTGGCGAGGAGGCGCTGCTGCACGCTCCAGGTGGGACTCGCCCGCGGCTGCCGCAACGTGGAGCCCGCGAGAGGGGCGCGATGAGCGGGCTCGGGCCCTGGGGGAGGGGAGGGCCTCTCGCCCCCGCCGAGCTGGACCGCCCGGAGCCACAGAGTGGGAATTCGAGACACCCGCTCTGATCCCGCCGCCTACGGGCAGATTGCTGCCTTTCTCTGCGCCTCTTGCACTACTTAGTAGAGAAAAAAATAGAGGGTTAATAACACAAATCTCGGGATTATTTTGAGAATTAGGGATGTAAACCGCTTACGTCGCTGTCTGGCATCCACAAAATAAATCTTCAACCACTGAATGAATCGAGTAATTAGAAATATTTACTCCCACCCCCACCTTCGCCCCAGAGACCCGGGAAGGGCTGTGTGTCCCTTTAAAGCTGCAGGTGATAGGCAGAGGGAATGGCTTTGGGTTTAGGGGCCTCCCGGGCGCCGTCGTCCTTTGTCTCGCTCCTATTTCCTGAGGGACCACAGTGCGTCGCCAGGCAAGCTGTCGGTTCCTAACCCTCCCTCTGGGAGCCGTGTTTTCCAGCGCTGCCGAGAAGAGGAAAGGGACTTTCTCTCTGCTCAGGCTTGGCGAGTTTCTGGCCTCAGGGCCGCTTTGGAATGTAAATCTGAACTTGAGCAGTCTAACCCCTCTCCAGCTGCTCTTTCAGAAGCGGAGTGAGTGAGTGAGTGTGTGTGTGCATTCAATTAACATTTGGTTACCGATCTTAATCTCCAACAATGCCGGAACCTGCTGGAGTGGGGTTCTCCAGGTGATGGCAATTAGCCATAAGGTGGGTTCCCCTGTGCCTCCAGATTTGCTTCCTGCTGTCAACCTGGGCCTAATTCCACAAGCTCTTTTTTGGCCCTGGAAATGGTGACAAGAGAGAACAAAGGGGGCGTGGTCTGACTTATGTCCTTAGTCTTATATATTTTAAAATGGAAGTCAAAACCAACTGCAATGCTTTCCAAGAGGTTCATGCGCGCTCGCGCGCGCTCTCTCTCTCTCTCTCTCTCTCTCTCTCTCTCTCTAATTCTATTTCTAATTTTCCTTGACCTAAGTGACCTGGAATTCTAAAATCTAGAATGAAGCATTTTGTTGTGATGGTATTTCTCATAACAGGATTGGTCCTACCTGTAACCAATATTCTCTCCTCCGCTTATCCAGGGTGAATATCCATTTCAGATGGTGCCATTTAACAACATCCTTAATCATGACTACAGCCTCTACTGGCGCCGTTGAAAAGCTCTTTTGGGACATCAGCAACCTACTCTCTATTCCATGTAATAGACTAGCAAAATATTTTGTCTTTTCTGAAGCTTATCATCAAGCAACCTTAAGGAGAAAGTCAATTTTAGCCTGGGCTGCTGGTTGGTGTCAGTGGCCTTTCATCAGGGAATAAGAACGAGGAAGGAACCAACCATCGGGACAGATTTTTTAACATAACTGATACTTCTTACGTGAGAGGTTTTTTGTTGTTGTTGTTGTTTTGTTTTGTCTTTTCTTGTGTTTCAGGACTGAGGCACTGAGGGCAGGAGAAATGGCACCAGGGAACATGTTCAGGACGTTATGGCTGGGTAAGCAGAACCAGGTTAATGAGTACTACCTGTGTTCTATCTCCGCTATGCCTGAGGAGCTTTTCCCTCCCGTTCCCATCATGGTGTTGTGATGGCCACAGTCTTCCCTTTCTGCACTCTGCCACTTTCTCCATGATGCCCCGACTTCCCTGGGAGGAAATCAACTCAGTCGATGTTAACATGGTCTGGGAGCAGGATACTAGAATTCATAGTCAAGTTAAGGTGAGAGAATGGACAGAATTCTGGAAAGAAACAAGGGTAAAATTTCTGGATACTAGGAGCAAAATCTCATCATGATTTCAATTCCAAGAACACGTACTAAGTATTTATATGTTAGTCATAATGCTAGCTGGAAGCAAGGAAAATAACTTTTGTTTAAAATACTCTTAGTGCATGTAAATGTTGAATAACTATGGCGTACACCTGAAACTAATCCAATATTATGTTAGCTATATTTTAATAAAATCTTTTTTAAAAATATGCAATAAATAGTTCTATAAAAGTGAGTTTGCAGTAGAAAATAATAAAATACACTAAGTGCATGGAAGTGGAGATTTAAATGTAGTTTTCACAATCCTGGAAGCAAGTAGCATTCACTTCATTTTTACAAATATATAATCTGAGATTAAGAAAAATATAACTAAAAAATAGTTTGGCTAGAGTTTGAATCAGCTCCGTGATTCTAAAGCCCATATTATGGCCACTAGGTGAATCTACTCATTAAGCATGACCGCTCTTTATTTTTAAAAAAGATCCATTTGATTCAAAGAGAGAACTCTTGAAGAAGATAGGAATGGGGCAGTCATACATATATTTGCTGGGACAACATCCTGTTCTTTGTACTTGTTCAAGAATGTGAATATTTTCTATACTAGAACTATATGCTAGGTGTGCTCTAAATACATTATTTGTATTATCTCATTTAATCCATAACAACTTTGAGTCCAGAAGCTGGGACTTTAACTTTTGTACTATGCACTTCTCATGGGTAGAGCCCTAGGTGGTCGGTGGTACCATTGACTAGTTCACACTTTTAAACAAGTGGGTTTTAGGGCATGTGCCTAGAGAATGAGGTGACTGAACATGGCAAGTATGTACGTCTAGAAGACAAAGTTGACCCATCATCAGGCTTTATGAAGCTGTCATTTTTTATCCTCTTACTTAATTCTGTTCTTACCACTAAATTTCTTAGATTGTCAGATCTGGGCATGACCTTAGAAATCATAGTTTCTATCCCCATCATTGTATAGATGAAAAAAAGTGACAACCAGAGAAGGGAAGTGACTAGCCCCAGGCCTTGCGGCTCCAGGCTAGGAGAATGCAACACAATAATAGCTTAAGCCTGAGTCCCAAACTCTTCCCACAACAGGCACCTCCTTCTGTTTTAATATGTAAATGTGCTCCCTCAACCTTCCTCACAGTATCTTCTCTAGCCCTCTCTTTATCCTCCTCTTTTTCCAGTAATTGAAATTCCAAACCCATTTTCCCTCCCAATTGTCCCACTGTGGAAACTATTTTCATAGCAATATAAACATCAAACCTAACAGCCTCATCCTCTTTACCCTCTCTGTAGTATATGGTGCCCCTCCTATTAGCCATTCTTTCCTCCATTTTTATATCCTATATTCCTCTTACTGCTACTTCTCATGATCTTCACCTGGCTTAATTTTCCTCCCCAGCCTGCTAAACCAGGTAAGCCATCCCACAGTTCTGCAATCTACCTTTTCCTCTTCTTCCATTTCCCTAAGGATACCTTCTTCTTGTCCTTTATGATGCCTCTTCTTACCACTCCTGAGAGAATTGAGCCCTCCTCTCCTGTCCTACATACAGATTTCTTAGAGCTTACAACACTTTGTAATACTCCTTTGCTTAGAAATCTGTTCACTGCCTCCTGGACATAAGCCCCTCAAGGAAACAGGACCCTATTTTGTTGGACTTGGTATCCAGCACTTCCCAGTCCTCAAGGAATGTTTATTGAATGCATGAAGGGCTCTCCAAAATCTTGACTGCTCTAGCCTTCCTGAGATCCAGTTCTTAATTCCTTCCAGGATGCCTTGTTAGAATTTTGACCTTGACATATTTGGAATTACTATACTCCTACCTGACTTGTTTTGATGGACAGGATTATTGATGTATTGGAATCACATGGGTTGCTATAAAGACTACTGATGCCTGGGACATACCCTTAGAGATTCTGATTTAATGAGCCTGGGATGCATCCAGGCATCAAGATTTTTAAAGGTCCCAGAATGGGCTAATTGTACCATAATTTCCCAAATAAAAAATCTGAAGTTATCCCCAACTTTTTTCTTTTAATCAGTTCTGGATTCCCCTGTGTTCTTTATCTCTTCCGTCTTCTTCTTCTATGGACATCGCTCAATCTAGCAATTCTTAAATGGCATAAGTCTTAATACTGTTTTGGGATGAAACTGAACTGAGCCTTGGGTTGTCCCAAACATAACCAAAACCTGTGCATCTAAAGACATTATTTATCTTTAAGATTGACCATCTTACACACTAATTTTACCCATTATTTTTGAAAACCATATGTACAAAGATATGTTAACATTATTTCCACTTATTTTTTAATATATTAATTCTTGGCAATTCCTGATTCTGGAAATTAACTTTTCAAAGCTCAGCCTTCCCTATCTTTCTGCCTGTGGGATCACCTCTAGCATCTTAACATGAGGGGGTCTTCTCTTCCCTAACCCCACCCCAAGGACTGTTTTATTCCATTTCTAAGGGTTTTCACTAAACTCAGAGACCCAAGATGGAAGAGGACAAGTGAACCGACATTCTAGACTTCCTATTATGCCAGCAACTGTATAAAGTGCTTTGGTATCTCCAATAAACCTCATAATATTCTTATAAACCAAGAATCACTATTTCCATTTTACGGACTTGCCTAAAGTCACTCAGAACTGGGAGATGCATTTGGGTTTGCCTCATTCCAAAGCTTAGGCCCTTTTCCAATTTCATGTTGCTGCACCCAGAGCAAGGATGATGTCATTGATCTTTGGAAGTACCTGCAGCATCTAGCCCAGTGTTCCTCATCAGCAGTGCCAAATGGAAGCTTCCTGATCAACCTAAACATTTACCCTTCCTCCAATATTGAACTTTAAGCCATGCAAATAATTTCATTAGCTGCCCCATCATCTTTACAATGAAAGAGCTCCATTGAGGTCTGGGACTAAAGAACATCTGTTGGCTAAATTTGTCATCTCAAAGGAGTCCTATGAACTTAAAACCAAAGTTTTATCTGGAAAATAAACTAAGGGAACTGGTATGTTTATAACCTAAGCCAACTAGTTTTCTGTAGGTTTCATAACTTCACCAGCTCACACTTAATTCGTTTGGGATTTGTAATTTAATTCCTTTGTGTTCCTTTGGAAATCAGGCTCAGATTTGCAAGTTAGGTTGCCAGGGTTCAAAGCCCGGCTCTCAAATGGAAAAAAAAAAAAATTCCAACTTCATAGGGATGTTTTGAAAAATAATGAGATGATATATGTATAGCACTTAGGACAGTGTTTGGCACATAATAAAGCTCAGTAAATATTAACTTATCAATTTTTTCCTCCTTCAAACCTACCAGGTGGCTGAAATTTCTACTATTAGAAAACAGACTTTGAGGCTTGGTGATATCTCCCTAAAAGCCACTATTTAAATATGCAGGTGTTACCTATTTTGGAAAAGAAGGTCTTATTAGCACCTATGAGAATTATACCAGTCACACATTTAGTTTTTATTAGCATTTTAGGAATAATGTGTGATTTGTAGAACAATTTACTTGAAAAAACAGTCTTGTGGGGATGGGGCTCTGAAAAACCAGAGAGAGTTGGGATTTGGACTGGAGGAGGGAAGGGCAGGCCTCGAGTGATGAAGCAAGGAGATTGATTCTGCAGGAGAGTGTTGAAGGAAGCGGTGGGCAGCAAGGGAAACAGACAGATGTCAAACTGGCTTCTGTGGGGACTAAAAAAAACCCCAACTTTTTTTTTTCCACGTACTAAGTTTTCCTAATTGGGCTAATAATCAAATTAACAGAGAGATTAACAGGAGAAAATGTACAAAGTTTATTATGCAAATGCACATTCGGGTGCCATAAGAATGAGACTCAAAATGCACTGGACAGTTGAGGTTTCTCTGCCTTATAGACAAAGGAGAAAGTGGGGTAGAGGTCTGAGAATCCGAAGCAAATAGGAAATTTACAGGTAGCCGAGGAAGAGCTGAACACACATGGCAGGCAAATTCTCACTGGGTAACCCAGAAACAATGGGACACAGGAGCTTTTCTAGCTACCAGACCCCTGCCTGGAGCCTTCCAATCTCATGCTAAGGTGTATATGCTAGATTCCCATCCTGAAAAGGCCTTTGCATCTGAATCTCTTAGGTAGGAAAGGCAGAGAGTCAAAGGTTCTTCCTGAGACTTATGTTTCTTAATAACCAGTTTAAAATCAATATCCCAAAAGGGAACGTTTTGGGGTGGCAAAACTCTGGTCCCCTTCAGTTCAAGTCCCAGCCCCATCAATCACTGACTGTGAACTGTGACAGGCTCATTCTTTCAGAACCTGTTTCCTTATAACAATGGAGCTAATTCCACATTTCCCAAAAAGTAGTTCTCGAGATTAAATGACACAAAATTTGAACATTTTTAACAAATGCCTTGGCATCTCACTGGTGCTCAGTAATAGTTAAAGCTCAAAGCCTAAAGCAGGCTCCCATTCCCTACTATATCACATCATCTTGGTTATGCCCTTTATAACACTGATTATCTGAAATATTTTTGTGCAATTATTTGTTTACTTGTTGCCTATTTGCAAGACTTAATATTGCTCCCGTCATACTGTGAAACATAGCCTCTTGCTAACCCTCAATTGTCTGTAGGTAAGACCTGCTCAACCAGGCAGTTTCTCTCAGCCATGAATGCATCTCTTACCTCAAAAGATGCATATTTGCTTTTCCACATCCATATCTTCCATTTATCTTCAACCCACTTTAGTCCAGTTGTGAGGTCCCTTTTACAGCCTTAAAAATAAGAAGGAAAAGGAAGGGAAGGGAAGGGAAAGGAAGGGAAGAGAAGGAAGGAAGGAAGAAGGAAGGAAGGAAGGAAGGAAGGAAGGAAGGAAGGAAGGAAGGAAGGAAGGAAGGAAGGAAGGAAGAAAGAAAGGAAGGAAGGAAGGAGAAAGGAGAAAGGAAAGAAAAAAGAGAAAGAAAGAAAAATGAAAAGAACAGAAAAAGAAGAAAAGAAGGCTATGGTCTTGCCTAAGGACAGGCCTCAATTCTCCTTACTTTCCCTCCTGATATCATTTGTTACAGTTGACCCCACTGCTTCTTGAAAGCATTTCTTTTCTTAAGATGGTACACTCTCCTGGACTTCAACTTCTCCTACATATTTGATCTAAAGCCTCACTCCCTGCCCCCATCTTCTTTATCCTATTACTCTGTTTTACTGTCTTCATAGCACTTACTACTATTTGAAGTGGTCTTGTTTCTTTATTTGCATTTTTATTATTGTCACCCCCTCATCTGGCTCTGAGGGCAGAGCAAGGTCTATTTTGTTTATTACGCATTTTCAGTGACTGTAATAGTATTAGAATATTCTTTGGTTCATTGAATCTAAAATTCTTTATGTTGTAAGATACACTATTAGGGACTACTAAAAAGTAAAAATTTTCCAATTAAACTATGACATACCACATCCTTATCACTTATAATTTTTATTTTACATTTATTTAAATAACCTTTCAAGACTTACTAGATAGATGTTGGGAGACATGATTCCTATTCATATATGAGAAGGAAAATGTAAGCAGAGTAACTTAACAAAGATATTTTATCTTCCCATACAGAATTCAAATCTGACACACTCCTTGATTCAGGGAAGTCAGTTTGTCAATGTGTTTTCTAGCACCATGTTATTCTTTGTGCCATCAAGGGCGATGGTGATGCAGCATTTTTTAGAGTGCTCCCCTATGTCTCCCAATACTTTCTCCTAAGTTATTGTTACCTGTTTCGCAAGTTTTGATGGTGGTGCATTCTTAATCTTACCAGGAAGTATCAATGAAAGATTTTTTCAGACAATAAGCAGGACTCTGTTTTCCCTCTCCAAAGGGTTCTTAAATAGATTTGAGACTGAAACATCAAGAGGTGTAGTCGTCTTGTCAGACACCAGCAGTAACAAGCAGATTGCATGTGCCCAGACAATGACAAGATATTCACATCTCTGCTGCTGCCAGGCAACAAATTATAACACACCATGGGAACTAAAAAATAAAGCAATACTTTTCCTTGCACCTTTGAGTTCTTCTAGCTGGGCTAATAATCAAATTAACAGAGACAGATTAACAGGAGAAAAATCAAAGTTTTAATACATGCACATGGGGAAGTCACATACTCATGAAAATTCCAAAGGCAGTGAGGTAACATGGGTATGCATGACGTTTTTTGGACAAGGGAGAAAGGTGGGGGGGGGGGGGGCAGGACCTATATTTCAGAAGTGAAAATGGGGGATTTACAGGTTGTTGAAGAATTGTGGAACCTATGACAGGGAAATTTCTGCCAGTCAACTCAAACCATGGGACTCGGTGGGGTATCTGGGCTAACAGACCCCAGCCTGAAGCCTCCTATTAACATACTTAATTCAAATTAGACTAAGGTGAACACCCTAAGATTTCCTTTCCAAAGCAGGGTTTTCTGTCTGACTCTTTTGGGCAGGAAAGGAAGGAGGGTCAAAGGTTCTTTCTGAATCTTTTGTTTCCTAATAACCAGCTTAAAATCAGTATCCCCAAATGTAGAATTTTTGGTCCCCTTCAACACAACAGGTTGTAAAATGCATCAGAAATGTTAAAATATGAAAAAAGAGAGTGTCTCAGAATTGTTGAAATTTCCTAGAAATACTTTATACTCAGTAAGTGAATACATGAATGGAACAGTGTTAATGCTGTGTAAGGCAACTAAACTCTACAATAAATCCCCTATGAAAGAAGCCCATATATTAAGCAATTATTTCATCTACTTTTAAATTCTGGAACCAGTAATGCATTCTGATAATCCAATCTAGATGATAATTCAAGCTCAAGCAGGTTTTTAAACAAGGAATGTACTTTTTCACTTAAAATTTTACTTATTCATTTTATCTTAGAAGTTGGCTGCAGTGTATTTTAATTATCTGCCTTTAAAACGATATATATTACTCATATTTTCAATAGAGTGCCCTGGATATCTTGTGTATGGAAAAGAGAGAGCCTTTTGATTTTACACAGGTAATATTTTTTTTAACCATGAGGGGGCAGCCTTGATTAACTTAACAAATTCTCCCAAAGGCCTGGCTGAGCAGTCTCATTCTGGCAGAATGATTCACTGGACAGGAAAGAGAGCTCCAGGATTCCCAGTCAGCTGAGTTTTTCAGGGTGTTTCACTGCTAAGGGCTAGCTGCTCTGCAGGGAGTACACCGATGCTGCTTACTCTTTTTCCTTCCTGGGGTCTCACACTGGCAATAAAACCTGGCATACCAGTGAAACCTGGTATTTCTTATTCAGCAGGAAGATGAGGGGTGGCAAGAGGATTGGTTGTTTGATAGAATTGACATGCATCGGGAATCAGGTGGCTGCAGGAGGGGTTGGATTAATAAAAGTCATGTCTGGGATTTGAACCACTGAATGGCAAATATCATTTATACTTGTGCAAACTTTGAAATAGAGACACCTGGAGAGGCTACACTATTAAGAAAGGTGTGAGGATAAAGGTGAGTCTACCAAAGGAAGTGTGTCAATTAGCATAGATGGTCAGGGAGACAAGAGAATGTCAAGCCTTATATTCTACATTCTTATTAGATCATTTATTCATCTATTCCTTCATTTATCACAATTATTGAATTTTTATATACGGAGGCACAATATGAACTCCGTAGCTAGTGAGAAACTGTCTAGTAAATGGTAATCGCAGTTCAATCTAAATGGTGGATAAATGCATGGACACAGTATCATGGGGGCACAGAGTGGGAACAAACTGCATGGATGATGGGTGCTGGCACACGTTGAAGGTCTGGGCAGCATAGGGTTAGAGCCAGGTCTGTTAGTGTAGGTGCCTAAGCACAGACGATGCAATGACCAGGAGAGGGAGAAGCTCTAGTAAGTCTGGATCTCACAGACTCTGCACCTGAGTCTCTTATAGGGAGAACTTTTGAGTGTTTTCCATCTCTATAGGGGTGATAGCAGTCAAGAGAATATGCCCAATTTCATTTACAATTAAAGGTCCTCTGTGTGTGCTTTGTGAATTGAGCTATGAGAACATATGGCAACCTTCACTTGTTCATTTTACAGCACATAATCGCCCCCCCCCCCAAATATGCCAGTCCCTATAGTAGGAATCAGCGGTATGTGAAGGAGATAAAATGTGATCTCTGCACTTCATGTGCTCACAAGCAACTAAGGAAGAACTCATGACTTAGTGGGCAAAGTTCATACCTCTGGGCAGATAGACAGAAAGTTCACTTTTCCTCAAGTCCTTGCATCTAGTGATCACAGTTTTTCCTCAGTGATTTATCAGTAAGGGTCAGGGTGAGCTGCAGAACGGCAGGGGTAGAAGTGGTAGGAATTTCATATTATTCTTACCCCTAGTTATAAGGTGAATGCTTAGCCACATTCCTTACAAAAACATAGCCAAACAAGATTAATGTCATTCTAGAGCTGAGTGTAAATGCTTTTCAAATCATGTACTGTTTTGCTATATCTATATCAGGACTTCCTGACATGCTTGGAGGTACATTCCAATTCATGGAGAAAAAAAAAGAGTTACTAAAAAGATAATATGGGATAAATATCACTTTTAAGTGAACTAATTTATATATTATTCACAACACGAATCTGTGTACACTTGAATGTATAGATATTCAGTCTATAGCGTGCAAACAGACTTAAGGACTTACTAAGATAATCCTGAGCTTCCTTGAGGCCTTTAGTCCTAGAATATCTGCTATACTCCTGAGCCTTTCCTAAGAAAACCTACTTATAGCCCCTTCCAGAGCACCTCCTTGCTCTGAACACTTGGCTATGTTCTAAATGAGGGATTAGCAAACACTTTCTGTAAAATGCAACATAATATATATTTTAAGCTTTGCAGGCAACTGTGCAATTCTGCCTGCCCTTATAGTGCCAGAGCAGCCAGCAAAAATACATAAATCAATTAAAGTACAAAAACAGGTGGAAAGCCAGATTTGACCTGTGGGCTGCACTTTGCAGACCCCTGTTCTAAATCATTTGAATTCAGCATTTTAGCTGGTTGAAGTGGGGAGGGTACCTGAAAGAAGGGTAGCAAATGTATTAGCCAATTTCAAGGTGATGAATAGAGAGTTGGAAGAGACCTGCCTTGAGAACTTTGTGCCAATCAGTGTCAATAGATAAATGATAAATGATAGATTGTATAGATGAATGATAGATGATAAATAGATAATAGCTAGCTTAGACTGAATTGCAATTATTTTCTAGACAGTTTCACGAACTGAGGAGTTCAAATTTTGCCTCTGTATGATAAAATTCAATAATATGCGATAAGTGAAGGAATGAATGGTTAGTAGGAATGAATGGTCACTTGTAGCAGGGGCCAAAAGTGGTCAGAAGGTATCAGCAAACTAAAACCAAAAGATATAAAAATGATATCAAAATAGAGGTTTCGATAGTTGGCTAATGACATCACTTGTAGAGAATCTGAAATTACCATTGGGGGAGGTTGTCAAATCTTTGAAATTTCTGACACCACAATAGGCCTTGGGAATTAAGTGTCCTAAAAAACATTTTTAGTTTTTAAACTTTTTTCCAGTTTTAGTCTAACCATTCCTGGGTTTCTGGGAAACTTCTATTATTATCATTTCCATGTGTAGCCCCACAGCTGATTTCCCATTGCTAGAGGTAACCTCCATGAATCTATATTTCTGATAACTTCAAAGAACCTACCCAACACTCTTGTCTGCCTGTAGGTTGGGAACCAAAGATGTACATGAAATATTCATCACCATATATTGGCTATGTTAGGAGATTTCTCTGTTAATCATTCATTTTGTACTTTTTGGCTAGTCTTTGAATGGATTGAATAAGCCTAAGTAAAACTTCCCTGGGAAATGCACAGACATTTTCTCTGGGGGCATCTGATGAAGAACAAGCATGAAAGTGTATCCCCTTCAGACCCTCTGGTGCTGCTCAGTGAGGCATTAGGACTCCATATGTTGGAAACTGTTCCCTGACAAGTCTAGTTTATTCCAGTTGTTGCTTCTATTGAGGATCTTGGGCAGACCTTTTTATATTTCTCACCTGAGTGCAGCCAAGGATTTCTGGCTGTCTGGGAACAGGTTTAAAGGAAGGTTACATTATTAATCAATATGCTTTTATGTCCAGTTATCCTTGGCCAGAAATGAGTCCTTCACATCTCTCTAAACAGTCCCTGGAATTCAATTCAACCTTTGTCATCTCTGACAGTGTTTTATGGTCCCCTTCTCTGACTGCCAATCTTAAAATAACAGATTTTGGAAGACATTTTTGTCCGTCTACAGTAGAGGAAAAGAGGCGCAATTTCTCAGCTATTCAGGGTAGAAAAGTATTTTATTTTTGAAGAGGTGAATTTTTAGATTTAGTAATACATTTATCTTCTTTCACAGCTATGCTGAAGGATATTTTATTTCTCTGACTTAGGCTTATTATTTAAAAATATGTTAAGCCTATTGCCAAACCTAGCATAAAACATGGCACCCCACTTTTGGGAACTGTTTCTTATAGATCTGAATGTACATTTAAGTTATTAACATGAGTCCTGCTCTGGAGAGCAGGTGAAAATAGACATGATTACTGTTTTTCTCTTAGGGACCAAACCATATTAATAACCCACCTCACATTTGCAAACTGTCTAGACAGCAAGGCATAGAGTATTGATAACTTACCTAAGATCTCAAAGTAAGTAGCAGATACATTTGATTCCAGTGCATGTAACCAGTGCATGATCGATCCTGCTTGCCCAGCAGTATGCCCATGAGCTCAGGCTCCAGAAAACTTGAACTCTTCACACACAGAGCATGAAGGTATGAAGAAGAAAACCCAGTTGTGAGCAATGAGATATCCGACCCCTCTACACTTCCTTTTTCTGTAAGCAGGAGAAATAGGCTCTCTGGATTATATTTTAAGTAACAAGTCAGACAGTTAATGCGATGTATCCATGCCCACTATGTGGCAGCCTTCTATTAGGCACTTTCACAATGAAGTTAGAGATCAGAAAAAGGCAGTTCAGAGACTAGCCGACGCAATGATGGACGGGGGCCTGCGGTATACCCTTGTTTTACATGAAGGTTATCTTTTCTTCAAAGGAAGCTATGCTTCATGCTGCTCACATGGCTGTTTCCTGTCCTAATTAATTTTTGAGCTCTCTGTTGGATTTTAATTACAGACCTATTAATTCATGGGAAGAGTTGACAGATGTTGTAGGTTGGTTATAGCAAATTAATAGGCAGGTGTTTGGTCCTGAAGACTCTTCCATAATTAACTCAGACCAGTTGCTACTTGGAGCAGGAAGCACAACCTGGAATATTTTAGTTACGTGGAGTAGCATTTTCAGAAGGAAAGAAACTAAGACTGAAAATGCAGATCCTAGTTTGGATTTGTGCTTTCTACTGGAGTGAGGAGGGTGAGTTAGGGGTGCTACAAAGAGAAGGAGTGGGAATGGTTCTAGGCTGGGTCACCTCGGAAAACCTGAGCAAAATCCCTTAGGATGAAATAAGCACAATGGAGGTGAAAGCGAATAAACTGACACTTTATTTTTAGTAACATTTGTCCTCAAATCTCAATACAAAACTCTAGAGAAAGCGAAACTATAGAGAGTTCCCTTTTGGGCTTAGTTAAGAGCCTAATACCAAAGCTGGAATATGGTCATGATTTTTCTCCTTAAGTCTACTTCCAATTTTGGAACTTTGTCCCATTGTTGAGAGAAAAAGCCATGCCAAGAGAGCTGGAGTACAAAAAGTCCCTTTGCCCCATACAAAGATGTCCCTCCCTGCCCTGACTTTGTCCTGACAGCTACCCCTAGAAAAAGGGGACAGAGCTGGTCAGCCTCCTAACATTTGGGAAGCAGCCCTGGCCGCACTTGGTGACTGAGGGAAATCTAAAGAAAGAGGGAAAGACCTGCTAATAAGGTGACATTTTGAACACCTTTTGAAACTCTACCTGTAAAAGCTCCTGCCCTGTGAAGGCTGCAGTGTCTTCCCTCTAACCTCGTCTCATCCTTGGGAAGGAGCAAAAGGAGGGTCGGGAGAATGAAGGAGCCTTGAGTTCCCTGTTAAAACCTGCCTCCATAGGGAAACCAAACCATCCAAGTGCTATGTCTATAAGCAGGATTTCTGTCGACAAAAGCATCCTCTTGGAAATGGATTGAGATGACATAGAAAGGGTGTTAGAGCATTCAAGAAGAACTTACTAATTAGTAGAGTTGTGAGACTGGAGAACAAACAAAGATAATGGAAAATCTCTTTAACACCTAAAAGGTAAAGATAAGCAAATGCAATAGTTTTTTTAAAATATGCCCCCTACCTTTTCAACATAATTCTTACCAATCTTTTAAGACCTCCTTAGCAGAATAAGGTGTCCCTTATGTTTACTTGCAGTATACACTTGCATATTTGCATATTTATTCTAATACCTATTCACAGACAGAGGTTATAATCTATTCTGCTATTCAATATTAGTTGCATTACTTAAAAATTGTGGTGTTATTTTTAAAGTCTTTAAAATAAATAACAAATAAAAACTACAATGTTTTACCAAAATTTCTGTTTAAATGGAATATGGATTATTTTTTCTGAAAATTTTCAGTGACAGTATTTCTATAGGCAAAGTATGTAATTATAAACCTCAGATATCACTGAGCAGATCCAGCATTTAATTCTTAACTCAGGTGAAATGGCTTCTTTCTCTTTAACCACCAGCATCCTCATTAGCAGAGCATCTCTTATACTCTTCGCTGTCTGACTTGTTAATCCATTGTTATTGCAAAATAACAATGGCTAAATAAAGCTCAGGGTCCCTCAAACATAGTAGCTGCAGTAGGTCAGCAAAAGCATTTTTACCATACCATGTGAATGACAGATTTTTTCCTTCCTACTAGCATTGTCAGTTCCTGACCATCCCTTTACACCAATACTTGTCCTTACAATGCAAATAGTGTTTTCTACTTTTTCAATCTTATTCTAGCCAAATCATGTTATGAAAACATAAATTGTAAGAGAACTGCCTGAATCAGAATTGTGCTTTCCACAACTGGCTGCACATAAACATCACCTGGGGATCTTTTTACACAGTACAGCTTTTTACTGCACATCTGATGGACAGAATCAGAATCTCTGGGGGTGGGGTCCAGGAATCTGCTGTTTCAGAAAGTTCCTCCCAGGATTCAGATGTACTGTTGCATCTGGAAACCACTATACAAGATTCCTCTTATAGTCTCTCAATGTTTAGAAATCCTTTGAATAAAAATATATATTCTTTCTATCCCAGTTGAGACTCTTACAAATAATAGTTGCCCAACTAATAACTATGGAAGGAATATAATCTTTTATTTGTTTGTTTGTTTATTGAAGAAATAAAATCATTCTGAGACGTCTTTAGAAAAAAAACTACATATAATTTTCTCTAAAAACATGAGGAATAAATATTTCCCAATTAGCACTGAAATAAAGGTGGCCAAGGATTTGATGAGATGATGGATGTGAAAGTAATAGATTAATAGATGCTCAATAAACACATTTCCTTTTAGATTTCCATTTCTTTTCTATTTTTTTCTCTCTCTTTCTCATTCCCTCTCCTTCTCCTTCTCCCTCTCCATATATCCAACCCTTCTATTTATATAATATGGAGAAAAAAATCTAAAGATATTTTAAAAGTCAGAAATTACCTATTAGTTATTATTCTTCAGAATGTAATTGGAACTAAATATATTTCCACTTTATAGCTTCACTCACCATTATTTTAGTTTCTAGCAAACTAGCTCCTCCATAAGAGAAACTAATTCTTCTCTATCTTTCCATGAAACAGTCCCAATTTTCTATTTTTCTTGATGATTAGCAATAATTCACAAAATCAATTCCTTTTTTTCTCTTTGATCCCAAAACACTTTATACTTCTGCTGTAGAGTTATCACAAACTGGCTTTGTTTTAATTGCCTAACTGTATATTTATTTTTCCATTTTGATTACTCCGTATATCTCCATAGAACCCTGCCCATCGTAAGTGCTCAGTAAAACATTATTCTGCTCTATGCATTTATTACAATGGTAATTGGTTAGACTTGGGGTATTATTTTTTCTTGCCTGACTTGTCTGCTGTATGATAAAGCTTCCTGAGGCAGACACTGTCTCCCTTACACAGTGCCTGGAATGTAAAATCTGCCTCAATCCTTCCAATGCTTTCCTGTTTCTCTGTCCTCTTTTACATAGAGTTACGATCACTTTTTCTACTTCCATACCTCACATTCTCTTCTCAACCCATGTTCACTGTCTTCTTTCCTATCACTGCATGGAAACGTCTCTCATCAAGGTCACCAATGATCTAGGATGGTTCATTGGTCACTTCTTTGTCTTTTCTTAATTACTTCCTGGGCACCATTCAAAACAGAAGATACTGGTCCCTCTCAGTGCCTGTGTCTCTCTCACTGTCTCTCTCACTCTCTGCCTCTAAGAGACCGCTGTGGAGTGTTACAAAAACAAAAACAAAACAAAAACAAAAACAAAAACAAAAAACCGGCAGATACTCTCTTTTATTGAAACATTCTATTTACTTGATTCCATTACACCATCAAGTTGGTTTCTTAGTTTCCTCCTATCTCATGGATTATACCATTATTATTATTATTATTATTATTATTATTATTATTATTATTATTATTTTATGGCCCTGCCCTATCTCAGATCTGTAAATGTTAGACACTCCAAGAACTCTGTTCTGGACCCTCTTTTCTAATCTCCCAGCATACTTTCGCCAAGTGACCTCATCCAATCCCATGGGCTTACATACAATCAATGTACAGTGTTACTCACAAAAATGCATCTTTGGTAAGTTTTCTTGGAACTCCAGACTCTCCTATCAAACTGCCTACTCAACACATCCATGTAAATGTCTATTAGCTATTTTAAACATAACATGACCAAAATGGACTCTTGATTTTCACCCCGAAATATTCTCTCCCTCCAATCTTTTTCACTTCAGCCAAGGGTGTTACAATTTACCCTGTTGCTTGGGCCCAAACCAGGGCATTATCCTTGATTTCTTACTCTCACCTGCCCCATTGGTAAGTCCTGTGGATCCTCAAAACATAACCTAAAATTTTCTACTTTCCTCTATCTCTACTCCTGCAACCATAATTTAGGATACCCTAATTTATAGCCTTAAAAAACTTTTAAATTCATTGTTCCGCTTGAACTTTTGCATCTATATGTTCCACTCTCTGCAAAGCCCAGAGAGTGATCTTTTAAAAATATAAACGTGATGATGTCACACATCCTTCTCCATAGCTTTAAAGCATTAATGGTTTGACCCCGTACTTTAGATTAAAATCTACACTACCCATCCTGATCTAGAAAAGATTCTCTACTGATGGTTCTCAAGTTTGAGTATATGTCATAGGCCCCTGGCGGGGTTGGGGGGGGTTCTATTAAACCCCAGAATGTTGGGCCTCAACCCAGAGGTTCTGATTCAGTAGACCTGGAGCACAGGTGGAGAATTTTCATTTCTAACAAGTTCCCTGGTTATGTCGATGCTGCTAGTCTGGGGACCACACTTTGAAAACAACCGCTCCATATCCTATGGTCCCTGCTTTCCTCTCTGACCTCATCTGTTATTTCTCCTCCTATGCTTTTTCTATCCTGGGCCCTCTTACACCCATTAGGATTTTTGTATTAAGTGTCTAGCTTTCTCATTTAAATGTAAGCATATTGATTAGCACTTAATAAATGAACCATAAATATTTGTGAAGGAATGAATTAATGTTTCTATTACAAATACATCTCACATTATTATCTACTCTTTCATTGGTCTATCTTCCCTCTAGAGTATGAAATCCTTGAGGGTAAGAATGTATCTTTTACCTTCTTATTGACAAGCCCAGTGCCTGGCATTTGGTGGGTAGTCAATAAGTGTTTGCTGAATTGAATTGCTTCTCCCTCCAGGGGTGGAAAGGAATGTCTGCCGTGAAGTGGTAGCTTCTGTGAATTTTCTGACCTGTTCAGGCCTCATAGCTATGGTCTTAGTGCTACATGGCTCTGGTGTGTTGAGTCTGATTTATACTGGTTCACGAGAGCCAATTGCTAAATTTTCAGCAACTTTATGATCTGGTTGATTCATGTTGGTAACTAGAAATCAGCCATAGTGAGAATGTGTAGATGGTAGAAATCAGGAACTTATACAAATTAAGTATTTTATTTGTTTGTGTCATTTTGCCAAAGAGCCCGTTGTTACAATGCTGTTGTTCTGAATATGAGTGTAGAAAGCAAGCACTGTTTTTTGTTTTATCTAGTTTTACATTCCTCAATTTTTTTTTTTTATATAACAGACTGGATGCAACAATGGGTCTAAGACTCTAAAAAATAAACATATGATACAAGTTGACCTTTACCCCTATCAGAATGATTCTTTAGGATTTCTAAAGGAGTCTGGGAGAGAAAGTCCCCATTCTCCTGGTGATTAAACTAGGAAGGTTAGAATGAGGATTATTCCTTAAGGCTGCTCTCCTTTTGCTTTCCACGTAGTTAGGTTATATTCAGCCAATGAATTTCATACCTCTCAACAAGCCTCCAATTCCCCTGCCTTAAAAAAATCCTTAAGCTTCTTTGCATCAGTTTTAATCACTCACATCCTAAAGAACTCTAAGCGATCCAGTACAGACACTCCAAGTTAATATTTTATTACCTAATACTGTTAATGTACATTGTGATGCAGCTTAGTACAGTGCTAGTATATTGGGTTACTGAGCCAGAAACGTGAGTTGGTTGGAGTGCCAGCTCCACCAATGAGTAGCTGTGTATATGTGGTTAAAAAAATTATTTAACCTCTCTGGCCCTCTATTTCTTCGGCTGTGAAATGGGGATAATACTACCTAGTCTGATTCCTCTACAGAGTTTTCAAACTGATCCAATGTGACAATAGATGTGAAAGTTTCTTAAACCATAAAAACATCTATATCTATAACAATATTATTAACCTTATGAAGAAAGAATGGGATTTATAGAATTAATTGATCACTAGAAGAATGCTTCAGATGTTTTTGAATGTAATAAATTAGAAACATCGAAATTTCAAACGGCCCTGGTCATTTAGGTTGCATAAATTTGTACTGAATTTTAGGGATAAACAATAATTTCAGAAAAATTGGCTCTTGTCCTTGGATGCTTATTTCTAAAATAGTTTACGATGAGAATGTTGGGGAAAGAAACGTTGACCAGGGAGTAAAGAGAACTTTGTCCTAATACTGACTCAGTCACCAATCAATGTCTGACTTAAGTCATTGAAGTCACTGGTCTTCCCTGGACCTTGATATTCCCACTTGTACAATGAAGAGTTTGGCCTAAACTCCTCTCTAAAATGCCTTATGGCTCAATAAGTCGATAATCCTAATTGAGTAGACAGGGCATGCACACATGAACGGACATAAGAATGCTTACAAAGTAATTTATCAGCAAGTACACACACGTATACGTTAAATATTTAGGTGGGCCAACAAAGAGAGTGACCCACTTGGATGGGCTCAAGAAAGATACTGCCATTTTACCTGATGAATCTTATGCCAATGAACTGTTTACAATAAACAATTTTTAAAAATGTCCATCACATGTGGCTGAACTGCATGAATTAGAGTCTCCAAGACAGATGAACAGAGCAAGGAAAATTCTACTTGCTGTCTGCTTGCACTGGGCACTTTCTTATTCATTATTTCACTTAATTCCAGAGACATTCAGTAACTTGCCAAAAGTCAACCTGCTAGTAAGTGGCAGAATGGAGATTCAAATGCAAGTCTTTTGATTCTAAGTCCAGCATTTCTACTGCTATACCACAGTACCTACTTTCCACTTGACCTCATCCATTGTATGCTATCGGGTTTGACTCCCGACCTGAAAGAAGCTAGTCAACTGTCTGTTATTATCTGTCTCCCCCAACCTTTGGCTTGTATAATGCTCTCATATTTTTTAAAATGAAGTAATTGTATCTCCATTGTTTTTCTGTTGCCGATGTTCTAGGAGCTGGCAGTTGCTGTTTCTACTGATTCCCTGTGTATCCGTGGGGACAAAAAAAAAAACCCCTCAGTACGCATCTGGCTTGCTCGAGCAGCTTCCTGTCCTTCAATTCCTGCCATACCCCACTGATTCTTTCAACAGCAATGCCTTTACTATGAAGCATTCTTCTTAATTTTGAAGGTAGAGAATTTTTTGTGTGAGTGAGGAAGAAAACATTATCATTAAGTTTCTTTGTACTACTTTTCTCTCTTTCATCTTGTTAGTCTTTACTACATACCCACTCTGCTTTGGCCACTGGAGTATTTCCTTGCGTTTCTACTAATAGATTAATGCACGGTGCTTTATTAAGATATATGGATGTGTCACCCTCATGCCATGCTAAGCATCAGCTGCCGTGGAGGGCAGCTGCAGTTCTTCCCTTGATATGAGTTCTTCCTTGAGCTCTCTGCAAAAAAAAATTAAATGATCAGGCCGTTCCAACAGTGCCTGAAGCATTTTCTCCTGAATTTCTCGCATTTCCCCCTTGTGAGTTCTCCACGGGAAATATTCCATACTATGAGATGAAAATAAACTGAGAGAGAAGTGTATCTATTATGTGCCAGGCCAGATCCCCTGTTTCAGACAGCTCAAAAACAATAATGCGAAGTTATACTGTTTGTCAGTCAAAGGCAATTGCCGAGTTTCAGATTGCACACGGTAAGCCGGAATCATCTCACGGATGTCAGCTTTCATGAGCATGCATTTGTGGCAGTTATTCAGTAGATTCACCCTTGAAAGTGTACTTCTTCTTTCAATACTGCTCATTAGAGAGTTGCTACAGACCAGAGGTAACATGTCATGCATACAAGCTGAAATAATTTTTAAAATGAAAATTATATAACAGGCACTCCCACTAATGACTATATTGTGTTCATTGTGAGGGAGCAGAAATGTAACCAGCGGAGTCCATTTCAGATATTATTAGTCCAGTTCAGATATCTGTTTTATTATCATCCTTAAGTGAGGTATTAACGCAGGGCTTTTCGAAGATGACAAAAGGTTAGCTAAGAATTAACTTTAAAGAGTGTAATGGAAAAAATTACATTCAGTTTAATATGCATTCTTTTACAGGTGAGGAAGTTTTGAGGTTTAGCAGCTCATGGTCAATTATTTTTAAAAAATACAAAAACATTTATTAGTAAAACAAAATTTAGGTAGCAATTTTGTTTTTACTGTTGAATAAATGATAGTTTATGATTTCGTACATCTGACAATTCTATGTAGAATGCAGGTTGTGTAAAATACTTTCCTATTACTAAAATTTAAAGGTAAATGAAATAAGTATTTCATTTATATATATTCTTCTATTAAAGGCAGGTTGATCGAGGTATAATTTGCATAGAGGAAAATTTACCCCTTTTTGGTGTACAGTTTTATAAATTTTGACAGATATATACAGTTGTGTAACCACTGCCACAATCACGATATACATAGTTCTATCATCCCCCAAACTTCTTCCATGTCCGTTTGTAGTCAATCTTTTACCCCCACCCCCACCAGACTTGGTATTACTGATGTATTTCTTTTACATTAGTTTTGCCTTTTCCAAAATGTCACATATATGGAATCTTATAGCATGTATGTTTTAAATCTGTCCTCTTTCACTTATCAAAGCTTCTTTGAGCTTCATCCTTGTTGCCGCATGTATCAATAGTTTGTTCCTTTTTATTGCTAAGTAATATTCCATTGTATGGATATACCACACATTGTTTATTCATTTCACAAGGTGATGGATGGTGATGGATAGCCACCCCCTAGTTTTTAACTATTATAAATAAAGCTGCTATGAACATTCATAAAGAAGTCTTTGTGTGGACATGTTTTATTTCTCTTGGGTAATTATCTTGAAGTGGAATGGTTGGGTCATGTGATAAATACTTCTTTAAGAAATTTCCAGGATGTGGTTCTATAATGTGGTAGTTAGTACATCTGCTTTACATGCAGAAGGTTCACACCCCAGTGGAGCCACAGTCCCCAGTCTATGGCCATGCCACCCTGAACAAGCCCGATGCCTGCTCTCAAAAGCTAAGCAGGGTCGGGCCTGGTTAGCACTAGGGTGGGAGACCACCAGGTGCTGTAAACATAAAATAAATAAATAAAAAATGCTATATTCCAAAGCCTGGTGAAAACATTTTTATTATTCCCTGCTTTGTATTATACTATCCACTATACACTTCAGGCTATTTTGAGCGTTAAATGAGTCACAGAAAATGCATAGAAGAGGGCATTCAATACATGGCAGCTGCTAGTAGTGGCAGCATCGAGATGTATTTCTAAGCCTGTGTCCACATTGTCATAGTACTCTGTCTTACAAAAAGTTATTTTATAGGCCACCATCAAATTACAATATTTGTTTAGGAGAAAATTTGGCTGTTTGTATCATCTAGACCATCCAGAAGTTTCTGGAATTCTACTCTTAAATATCACAGACCATTTTGCATCTGCGGATGTGTGCTTCACTTGAATTTTCTTAATGGGGTATTATATAGCTGAGTCTCATATTGACTCTACAGATTATGACTTTCCAAGTGAAAAAGCTCATACAGTGGGCACCTATCTTTTCTGTATTCTACTCACAACTATAGTATTCTCATCTAGGTTTTGCTTCATTCAGAGAGAGGTGGACTCATCGCCAAATCCTGGAAGGTGGTCATAATCATTTAAATTTTTTGTAAAAATGTTCTTATAATTTTAAAATATTTTAAAGTTATCTGCTACATCCACGTGCATATAGGATTGTTTAGCTGAATGCATATGGTAACTTTCATTCATTCACTCGCTCATCTATTTTTCCATTTCAATATTTCTTAAATACCTACAACACACTAGCCACTGAGCTCAGTCCTAGGGATTCTTAGTGGTATACAAAATTGCTTCTTACAAGTATCTTATATCATAAAATTCTGGATTAAGTTCACCTAGAAAATTTTTTTGAAAAGTAATAACACATCAGAAACATTTTCACATGTAAATAACTCAAAGAGCATAGTGCATGTTTTAAAGGTTTTAAAAATCAGTTTCTGGAGAGAGAGGGATTTAAACTAGCTTCACTAGTTACTGTCCAGCTGGCCTTCAAGAGCAGCCCCCACCCCTTCCCGTTTCACATCCTCTAACCTCCCACGGATAGGAAGATGCTGTGTCTATGCCATCGGTTTTCAGATTTCTTGTAAACTAAAGAATTCAAGCATGGCAGAGACCATCTTCCCCTAGAATTTATAATTTATTAGAATTATATAATTTCTCCCGTATATGTTCATGATGATCCTTAGTTTGGCTCAATAAAGCTAAATACATATCTTGTAGCATCTGATAATTTAACACGAGAAAGTCAAGATTCCTATAATCACCTAGGTGTTGTTTTACATAAACCTTTGCTGTATGTTCAAATGTCCCTTACACAGAACAGTCAGATTATTTTGGCCTCAAGCAATGAAATTTTGCTCATTTTCACTCTTTTTTTGCTCTCCCTTTCCCTGCCTCTCTTCTCTTTGAAAGTTCCCCACACATTTATAAAACACACATACCTGGGCCTTTATTTCTCCAGTTTTCCTGAAGTCATAGGCTAATGTTGCCATTAGTTTGGCTTTGCTTCCTTGAAGCAGGATAATTGATTTGCCGATATCCAGATCTATACATTATGTATTAGTAGATGAGAAATCACATACAAATGGCAAGACTTGGCAGGAGGCATCAACACAGATTAGCTCTAGCTGATCAAATAATAACCACAAGCCAGCTCTGCTCTCTGCTCAATGAGTCTCAAGAGGGAAATCACGGGAATCTTTTCTATTTTTCAGAATGGCTTTCCTTCTCTTGTACTCTTAATAAAAACATTCATTCCCTGGGCATCCTGGGGTAACATTTAGTCCTAATCAGTAATAGTCATCATAGCATTAAACATTAAAGAGGGGAAAGTCAATGGAGCTGTCAGAGGTCAGGGAATAATGGAGGGAGAACTAAGCTGGTATTAAAGCACCAATTCAGCATTTCCTGAGCAACACGTGGAATCTGGGGGAAAACCTGAAGGAGCTAGGTAGCTGACATGTTAAAAAAAAAATTAAAAAAAAAAAAAAAAGTATTGGCATACCCACTGAATCTACAAACAGACCTGAGAACAAAGGTTGCCAGCATTTTCTGGCAGAGAGAAAATGTTTTCTCAGTGATGGCCTGGAAGTCAGCAGCCAGCAGTGCAAACTTCCACTCAAGCCTGACTGTCCCAAAAGGGTCCTTGCTCTTTTTATCTGTCACTTAACAGATAGCGTCTGTATGGGTGTTTGACGAGGCTGATTTGTGGCCTCTGTTAGAACCAAAGAAAAGGGGATGAGGGGGTTTTTGAACTCGCCATCTGTAGAATATCTTTTTAGGATTGGAATTTTTGCTTAGCTCACAACTTTACTGCAGTTTCAGGACACCGTGACCTCCTGCTTGGATTTTAATCCCGTACCAATGCTGGGGTGGAAGGGATGGAGCTGAGGTAAAAGGAAATCAGAGAAATCAGGGGCTGATTTGTATGTTAAATTTTTCAACTAGGGTTGGTGAAGTGGGTGGATCTTATAGAAACTGCCAGTTATACTGGGACCAAGAGACCTTACAGGATGATAGAGATAAACATTTCAGATAAGAGAGTTTAGAAAGGTCGCTGGATCAATTAGGAGAGACAGAAACTTACACTGAAAACCAGGGACTGTAGATCAACCTAAAGGGAACATGAAGAATGTAAAAGGAACTATATGGGCAATCCAGGACAAATGGTGAGATTCCACCTTTTAACTTTATGCCACTGAATGGAATATTTAAAAGTCGACTGGTGTATGTGTTAATTCTACTCTTGGCTTTGGCTTCTTTGACCCATCCTGTGTCTCTAATTGCCCTGTCTCTGACCTCCTGGGGGTCTGAGATGCATGGTGGTGAGTACTTAGGTTTAGGCACTATACAAATGGAGTTCAAACCTTTGCCACTTAATAATCTGTGTCACCTTAAACAAGTTCATTCAATCTTGGAGCTTCAACTCCTTAGTAAAGTGGAGGAAATGATCCCGACTTTGCAGAAGTATTATGAGGATGAAATGGTATGAGGTATGTATAATTCCTATTGCAGGGTCTTACATGGTGACTATATAATGTTATAGCTTTTAACCTGGCTCCTCACCAAGTAAAATATTTCTCTGAGTTCTGTAAACCACTCTAGCAAATTAATAGAACCCAAGGAGAAGATCGTTAGGACCTCTAATTAGTCAGTGACATGTGCAAGTGATAACCTGGCTTTGTGACTGCTTCTGAAGGGCAGGGGAGGGTGGTGGTCCTATAGAACTGGACCATTAACCTGTGGGATCTGATAGTATCTTCAGTTAGATAGTGTCCAAATTGAGGTGAATTGTGGGGCATGCCGCTGGTGTCAGAGCATTGCTTGTTGGTAGAGGGAACACCCCCACACCCGCGGTGGAATTGGGTAAAGAATCCTTAGTCCTTAAACCTTTTGTTAATCTTATTGAAAGATCTAAACTCCCTCAGGGTACCACCTAAGCAAATTCCTACTATCTCTTCTCTACTATTTAGTGATACCTCTGCAATTCAGGGACTATTTTAGGCATTATTTACTTCATGCTGGAAGACCAAGAGTTAACTCAAGAGCTGGCAAAAATATTCTGACATTACCTATTTTAAGCCACAGATGTTAAGGTCCAACACAGTTTTTTTCTGGGCATTAAGCATTTGGCTAAGTGTTTCAACATCAACTGAGATATAGGATAATGCACTCTGAATTCAGTACAAACAGCAAATTTAAATAGCCAAGCACCATTTAATATTCTCAACCATGGGTCCTAAGACATGATGTTTCTGCTTTTTCTCCCTCTCCTTTAGTAGTCTGCCTACATGAGAGAGACCAGAATGTGTAAACACAGACACCAAGGAACTCACTTTAAAACAAATAGTTGGTTGCAACAACTCTGATCTAGGAGGAATACTGACCTTTGCTAACATTCAGTTTGCTTTGCCTGAGGAGATTCAGGTTTTCATTGTGATCATGTTCTTGAGTAAATCTCCTTTTTAGAAAGCATTTTTTTTTTCACTTGTGGGGCTGTCAACTCCTGCCTTGCTCATCCTGCTCTTGTCCCTTTTTTATTACAAATTGAAAATATCCTACTCTGAGCACTTTATATCCAGGGTCATTCCAGCTCATTCTGGTGGAGGCCAAACATGCCCTGAGAAAGATGACCATAGGCTAAGCTCAAGGCTACCCTTTAGTGAGGGACTCCACTGACTGAGCTTCTAGATTTTACTGGTTATTGTGGAGAGATCAGTGACATCGTCATATTGTCCTCATTATTGTGATTCTAAATGTTCCACTTTGCAAAATGGGAGAAGCTACACTTGTTCCAATATCATCATTACTTTGAAATGAGATGTGTGAAGTTGAGTAAGAATTAAAGATGAGGTCAGAAATATCAAAGATTTGGTAACATAAAAATGTAAGGACAGTCAAATGAAACGAGTTCCTTTTTATTTACAAACCAAGGCAGTATTGCCATGCTATAGTCAGCACATGGAAGGGATATGAACTACAGAGAAAGATCTTTTGCTAAAACAGTTTTCTGGGCTTAGAATGTTGGCACAAGATTATGGCCAGTGGTTCTATTAGATTGAGTCCATGTGCAGGCAGTCATGGCTCTCAGGTGACAAACATTGAGTTTGAAGATAGATAATGGTACCAGATGCTTTCTTAGGATTCTACAACAATCTATTTCTTCTTTTGTTTAACTTGGAGGCTGGTTATAGGCATTTACATTTAATTAATTTCCTCGAGAAAATAGGCTAGATTGCTTCTAGAAAATACTTGGGTAGGAGCAACTATGGAAGTTGTGTAGATAAAGTCATGCCTACAGAATGGAGTGGGATGAAGAAGCAAACTGGTAACTGTTTGATTTCAGTTCATGATCTCATGTGCTACTTAAGCAAACTTGGAAACATTTAGGCAGTTTGTCAATGAGAAAACAGAAGCTCAGAGTGGTTAACTGATTTCAATAAGATCTCTTTGTGAGTTATTGGTAGAGATAAGATTTGAACCATATCTGTCTAACTGTAAAGCACATGCTCTCTCTATTGGACCGTACTATATGTGGCAGATATTGCCATACAGAAGCAAACAAAGTAAAATGGGTGGTGGGATCTGGAGATGTGAATGCCGTCATGGGCAACTGGAAAAACTTCCTAGAGGAAAAGGAATTATAGTAAAGCCCTGAAGGATGGGTAGGACTTTGAGAGACATTAGAGATGGGAAGAAACAGGAGAGTAGATTGTAAGCTGCAAAATACGTGAAAAAATAAGGTGGAGAAAAATGGGCTGTTCAAAATGGCAGAAAATTCAGTGTGACTGAAATATAGTTTGTGGGGGCTCAAAAAAGAGTGTGTAATGGAAGATAAGACTGAAAATGTGGGCAGAGGGCTTTAATACTACAGCACAGTGTGATTAAATTCCAAGTGGCTTATGCTGTAAGTGATGTGAGTTCAGAAGAGGGAAAAAAGCAATGTGAACATTTGCTCCTTGAGTCATTTTTGTAGTGGAAATTCTATGCTGACAGTACCTCTCCCTGGCTCTGTCTTCCCAAGTGATCTTTGTAAACACAGGCCCTAGATCTGTGCATAGCAGAGAGCTTAGCAAGTCGGCTAGTGGATCAAGGAAAATTCCGTTATTCCTCAAACCCAGGGTTATCCGCTCCCTTAGCCAACATAGCTGCCAGAGACCCTGGAGGAGTCTGAAAGGGCTTACCTGTTCATAGGCTTATCAAGTAAAAGAGCTCTGAGGCTGTTTGTGAGAAAGACAAGATAACCAGACTCTAGAGAGAAGGGAGTAAATGACAGAGCAAAGAAAAAAAATATGTATGTGAGTGTGTCTATTTGTTTACATGTAGATATGTGCATGTGTACGTATGTATATATGTGTCTGCTTATCTATCTCTCATCTATTATCTATCTATCTATCTACCTACCTATCTATCTATCTATCTATCTATCTATCTATCTATCTATCTAATCTATCTATCATCTATCTATATCTTCTTGGCTGGGCCTTTTCATTTAGCTAGGTATCTCTCTTAAGGAAAAGGATTCTCCACTAAAAAGAAAATTAATATCAGATTCAGGTGGGAAATTTCCTCACTCAACCAGGGCTGTTTTCAAACAACAGGATATGTAGTCTCAATGGGTTTGCGGGGTTAAAACCTGAGCCCAGGCAGATGTCTGCATCAGGGAGTTTCAAGCAAGGCCAAGTAAGCAGGCAGTTCGTTCAGCAGGCAAGTATCTGACTCCTGTTCCAGAAAGGGTGAAGGACTCACAGCGCACATAGACAAGTTATTCTTATGTCATCTGGTGAGGACTTTTGTAGGCTCTAATTTGAGCTGTGTTCCTGTGTAGTAGTGGGATGGAGTAGAAAGCAGACTTAGTAGTCAGATCTAAATTAAATTAATTCATTTATGTAGTATATATTTAATAAGCACTTACTATGTGCTAAGCCCTGTGTTAGAAGCTGAAGATAGACTAGAAAACAAGAGAGAAAATGTCTTTCCTGCATGGACCTTGCATTCTCTTCTGATCTATAGATTCCACGTCATCTATTCAACACCATTTGCAGAAAACCTCCCAAGAGTGGTTTATTGTAGGAATTGGCATACCATAAGCCTACAGTCCAAATCTGGCCTGACATGTTTGTATGGCTCAAGAGCTAGAAATGGGTTTTACATTTGTAAATCATTGGGGGGAAAGATCAAAAGAAGAATAGTATTTCATGACATGTGAAAATTATATAAAATTCAAATTACATTGTCCTTATATATAATTTTATTGGAACACAGCAACGCTCATTTGCTTATATATTATCTGTGGCTGTTTTCATCCTGCAATGGTAGAGTTGAGTAGCTGTGACAGAGACTGCAAGGTCTGCAGAGTCCAAAACACTTATTATCTGGCTTTTTTACCTCTTGTCTAAAGAGGTAAAAATACATCATAACACATTCTCCTCTCAGTCCATTCCAATCAGGTTTCTGTCTCTATCCTTCCACTATGACTGCTCTTGTCAAGCAAAACAATATTTTCCACATTACCAGATGCAGAGATTTCCTGTTCCTTGCTTTTTCAACAGCATTATACACAGTTGGCATCTCTCTTTTTGTAACACATTTTCCTCTGAGCTTCCATAACACTACAATTCTCATTTCTTCTTATCTTATTGCTCACTGTGCCATCCCCCTTTCTTAGTAAAACTGAAGGTTTAGAAAAGCCCATTGTACTTATACAGGATGTACTTGCCTCACACAAGACATTCTAATGTTACAATCACCCTCATGGACCTATGCCTACATCTGCCCACATCCATCTTCAAGCTTGTTCTCCACAAGCTCTGACATCTCCTTGCTATCATGGAAATTGTGGTGCATTTTAGTATCTGCTGGAGCATTCTCCAGCGCTGCTGAGCTGCCTGTTTGGGTTCTCCAAGCTGTGTCCCAAGGTTTCAATTATTGTTTGTTATCCATACTGCTCAGGTTACAAAGTTACATATGCAACCGTGAGTGGTTTGCCTTAACCCCACATTTTTCATAAGCCATGTTATTTTTAAGTTTGTTTTATATAAATCTTGAGATTGTTTAGGAATGTTTGGGTCATGTTACATCATAGTAATTCTTGTACTGTGCTCAGAGTAGGTTCTGCTGATGATATAAAACTAGAATTTTGTGTCTGGGGGTGTCACAGTTTAGCCACCCTTATGATACCCTGAGCGCAAGATGGTGTGCCAATTAAATGACATATTGACTTATTAATCTATCTCTTAAAATGGTTAGTGAGTGCTAGAACCTCTGAACCAGATGACTTTGGGTTGGTGAATATGTGTTCTTTTACTGGTAGAGTTGAGGAGATCCAAGATCCCTGAGACCCACCACTGCCCTTTGAGACCCTAGCTGACTTCAAGTACCTGGTACCCCTGGGTTCTTCCAGGTGAGCAACAGCCTCCCCTGCTTGTCTGTGGGATTGTCACTGACTATGTTCTCAAGCCAGAGCCCATGGGTTAGCCAGGGCTTTGTCCTTTATTCGTTATCTTCTCTGGGAACAAGGGAATCCTTGTGAGCTCAATTGTTTTCCTGTTTTGTTTGGTTACTTCATTTAAGAGGATTTCCCAGAGTTAATACCTCTCTAATCTGCTGTCATTCCTGCAGTGGGTCTCCCTTCTCCTCTCACCGTACCCATGAAAGAAAGCTGCTATCACAGTATGCTCAAATACGGCAAGTGGATTACAGCCTCCTTGAATCTGGCATACTTTTTTTTGTTTCTTATTCCATCATGCAGGGAATTAAAGATTCTCTGTAAAATCATGTTACTCTGAAAACACAACCAGTGAATTTCAGTCAGTCATGGCACATGTGGTAATAAAATGGGGTGATGCAGGGAAGACTAATAATTGGTGGGGCTTGATGGAGAGAGGGAAGAAGATAATGGTATCATCTCGAGGCCCAGAGACTTAGCTTAAGTTATGCGCTATCAAGTAAGCAGCTTAACTAAGAGCTTTATTCTAAAAGAATACTCAAAGGATCATGTAAAAATTTTAACATGTTTAAAAGTATATGTTGAGTTCTCCCCAAAGAGCAATTTCATTAATTGTTGGTGTTAGTACACACTAGAGTCATAATCCTTTTCTTATATTACAGAGCATGCTTCAACCAAAGGATCTTCCTTATATACCCTCGTATTAGATAATAATTTTTAAAAACAATAAACATGAAATATCTCCAAGGATGCTGTTGACATAATTCTCTTCTTCATATCTCACAGGGTTCCTAAATGAGATCTGTTTATGATAATATTATCATTCATAACTTCCTGAAGCTTTCACTTAATCTTTTTTTAAATAGTCAAATATTAATTAGTAATTTCTCATACTGGAGGAAAGTGATTATTACAAAAGGGGCTACCTGGAATGGAAAATGACAATAATACTGATATTATTATGGTATCATCAAACTGAGATGCTAGGGATTTGTCTCAATTAGGAAGAAACACAGACATCATGCTGTGTTTTTTTTTTTTGGAGTACCACTGATTAATACAATTATATAATTTTCAGGTGTACATCCTCATTTGACATCTGTATATTCTATTGTGTGTTTACCACCCAAAGTCCAGTTTCCTTCAGCTACCATTTATTTGATCCCCTTTACCCACTTCACCCTCTCCCTAAACCCTATATTTGACCCCCTTTACCCCGTCTACCTCCCCCCACCTCCCCCACCCCACTAGTAACCACTGGTGTATAGTCCTCTGGTAACCACTAGCCTATAGTCCATGTCCGTGAGTCTCTATTTGTTTGTCCTGCTCATTTGTTGCTTTTAGGTTTATATCCCTCATATAAGTGACATCATATAATTTTCAACTTTTTCTGTCTGGCTTATTTCACTTACATCACGCTATATTATTTTCAGCAGTGTTCTCTAGTTGGGAATACTATCCTGAGTCTGTTGCCCCTTGGTCCACATTTTCAAGGACCCTCAGAATCTGTCACTGGCTCCCCATTACCTCAAGAACAGTTAAAACTTTTTACTATGGCATGCAAGAAACCAGGCATTCCACAGCCTGCCTCCCCCACTGCCTTTTCTCCAGCTCCCACTGCATCCACACGTGCATTTTATGCATAAGCCATACAGAATTCTCGTGGTTCAATCAATGAGACATGCTATTTTTATGTCTGTGGTTTTGGACATACCTCTCGCCTTTTCCTGGAGTGACCTTTAACCCCTATCTGGAGAATCCTTCTCGATGCTCAAGCTTCGGTTCAGTTGTCACCGTCTCAGTGAAGCGTTTTCCAACCCTGTCTCTCCATTCTCTGCTTCCTGTGATGAAGCTATCACTTTCCTTCTTTGCAGCATCCGAACACCTTATAAACACAATATTGTAGTAATTAGCAATATTACTATAATATTGTCCACTTCCGTAAGCAATATTGCAAGTATTTATATACTCGCCTTTCTTCTTTACTGGATGGTATGTTTCTTGAGGGCAGAGCTCATATTTAATTAAATTCGGTATTCTTAGGGCCCAAGATAATATCCAGCATCTAGCAGGCACTCCAAAAATGAAAAACATATGCTGATTAAAGAATTAAAATAATTTATCAAATGACACATATTTACTAAACTGCTCTATTTCCTTGCACTGTGCTGGTGTGCTATTGAGAATACAAAAGAGGCAATTATTTCTCTACTCTTGGGCACTTTATGGTTTAACCTCCTGAAAGACAATGCTGACACATTTGAAACAACCAGACATCATTTGCCAAAGAGCGTACTGCAGAACACTAGCTGTGGGAGAGTGGCACTGGACAGAGTTCTGTGATAAATTAAATTTGAAATGTTGCATACTGTGTTCTCTTTTAGAGATTTCAATATACTTAAACACACTCAATGCTTTGAGAAGTCTTGTGATAAAGAAAACTGTATAAATTCCAAATCTCATGTAATCAGGAGGACTTTTTTGTGTGGGTAACGCCTGTTAACATACTGTTTCTGAGGAATACTGTAGTCCCCCTCTTCCTTATCCACAGGGATACAGTCCAAGCACCCCAGTGGATGCCTGAAACTGCAGCCAGAAACTATTTTCCCCATACATATACGTAGACTTTACGGCTTTTCTTTGGCATATTCGAATTGCCAGCATCACTGCTCATGCACTTGGGAACCATTAAGTAAAATAAGGGTTACCTGAACACAAACACTGTGATACTGTGACAGTTGATCTGATAACCGAAATGGGTGCCACATGACTAATGGGTGGATATGCTGGACAAAGGAATGATTCATGTCCCAGGCAATATGGAGTGAGTTGCTGTGATGGTTTATCACACTACTCAGAATAGTGCATGATTTAAAACTTATGAATTGTTTACTTCTGCAATATCCCATTTAATATTTTTGGACTGTGGTTGCTGAAAATGAAAAAAGTAAAACCTCAGATAAAGGGACAATTGTACACTGATTTAGAGAATAGAAATAAGTGATAAACTGCATGATACAATTATATGCAGAGCAGTACAAAGAAAGATACATCATTATGGGTTTTAATAAGAAGGAAAATATCCTAGATTGCCCCGACCTCTATCACATGGGTGGGTCTCATCTAATCAGTTGAAGTCCTAAATAGGACAAAAGACTGATCTTTCCTGAGCAAAAAGAAATTTGCTAGCGGATAGCTTTTAGATTTGAACTGCATCATTGACTATTCCTGGATCTCCAGATTGCTTTTCTACCCTGCAGACTTTGGACTTGTCCACTTCCATAATTGCATGTCGATTCCTTAAAATAAATCCCACGCAGAACATACACACATCCAAATGGTTCTATTTATCTGGAGAACCCTAGTACAGCAAGGAAAAGAAAACTATATAAATGTCCTCTGGGGTTGTACCCCGTCTTGGAGATATTAGCTCAAAGGAGAGAGCAGGCACTATTCTTCTAAGCGGCTAGGTCTGCAGAAATGTAGGTTTAGAAACCATGATTGACAGTCCTATGCACTGGGCCAATACAGCAGCCAGGGCATAGCCCTGCACAGAGCTGCTCGCCACATCTTGAACTCGAGACGGAGTCATCTATCTTTCTTGAAATTCTGCTTTCTTTTATCAGAGGCATATTTTCACAGAACTTCTTGATTCATTTGTGGTGAATATCAAGAATGTCAGAAACATTGTTCACCATGGTACATAGTAAGCCTAGTGGTTCTGAGCCAAAGCTCAGTGGTCAGTGTTATCATTTTGGCACTGCCATTTCTAACCATTTTCTCATCTACAAAATGACTATAATAACAGGACCCACCCCATAGGGTTCTGTGAAGATTAATTGAAATAGTACATATAAGGTGCCCTCAAACTGACACAGGTAATCATTCAAATGCTAGTGATTATAATGGTAATTATTATTATATCTTATCGAGAATTGGTTTTCCAGCTGTCCTAGGTCATCTGTTCCAAGTTTTTTTTGATTTATTGACCCCATACCCTCATTAATATAACTGTCTATTCAAACTTGACTCTATAGCAATCCATACACCTTGAATGACATTCAGTATTTTAGTTGCCGAACATACGCAGGTATATAATATATCCCTGTTCAAGAGGCTTAGAATCTTTATTAAACCAGTGAGAACCAATTCCTAAGACCCCTTAATTTCTAAAAAGTTTAGTTCTAAATTTCTAAGTCCTGGATTACACTACTGCCACCTAAACAGTGTCTTTGCCTCACTCTTGCTCCACCATTACCCAATTTTTACCCAATTTGGTGTAGAAACATCAGAGTGATGTTTTTAAAACGTAGATGACACCAACTCCAGCTGAAAACTCTTGAGTCTTCACACCAATTCTAATGGGTTCAGCCTCCTCCTCTTCCTCTGACTTAGTCACAAGACTCCAACCACACTGACCTTTCAATTCTTGGACTATCCCAAGCTCATTTATACCTTAGAGTCTTGAATCCTGGTTTGTTTAATGTCTGTTTTCTTCTCATCATTCATGTCTTATCTCATATGTCACCGCTTCCCACAGATCTTCCCTGACCACCTACCCAAAGTGTGTCCACCCCAGTTCTTGCCGCTATTACCTCCCCCTGTTTTGGTTCCATTATGTATTTATCTCAACCTGAAATCAGTGAGTTTATTTATATGAGTCAAAGCCAGGTAATGTTCTTTCTGGCTTCCCAGTGAGATTATAAACTTTTGAGGGTAGTGAGCCTGTTTGTCTGGTTTGCTACTATCTCCTGAGCACCTAGAATAGTCCTTAGGAACATAGTAGTTATTCAATAAATATTTGGTGAATGAATAATTATTTATCTAGGCACATTTGCTAATTATATTTCTGTCACAAATATCTGTGTGTCTCTTGATTGGGGAGTTTGACCCTAATTATAAGTTCCTCTGAATATATCAAAATAATGCCTGCTCTTGCTCAGGTGTTGATATTTTCAAGGAGTGGGTTGAATTAATCTTAAGCCTGGGCTGTCATAATACATAAAGCTGTATATTGGCAGCTAAGTCTGGCAGCATCATTTCTTGGACACCATGGAAAATGCAGAAATGATGGCAGGGCCCCGAAGGTATGCCATTGATTGAAGCCCATGAATGTGTAGACATCTGAAATTCAGGGAAGGGTCTTTACTTCCCAACCATCCCCCTTTCGTCTGTTACATTGGAAGTCTTCTTTAAACCTTCAGCATAATCCATTCTTCAGGGCACGGACCTTTCCAGCCAGAAAAACAAAGGCAACAAGTGACAGATTCTGTGTAGTTGCTCTCCTTAGTATATCCAGAATTTAATTTCAGTAAAGCAGATGACTTCTTATGGAGGGTGATGTGAGCTATTAACTCATGAGAAGGGAGAAAGGAGGTTAAATGTGGGGCTGTCAATCTGAGCAATGCCCTTGCAAGACAGATGATATCATCTTCCCTTTTCAATAGTCTGTCATCTAATTTGCATGAGTTGTGAGATAACACTCAGCTGTGTCTCATTGAGAAATCTGGAACCATAAGGTACAAACACTGAGACCTCTAACAGTAAGTGCAGAAAGTACAGCAAGGTTAACTCTTCTCATTTAGAGACAAAAAATGATGTACAGGTCACCATCTGGATGAAAAAGAAGGACCTATGAAATTTTTGGGATATCTCCTTAAGTAATATTGTTATAGCCCCTGAAATAAAACAGTCAGAGAATTTACTGTCCCCAAATTGAGGGTGTCTGCAGAAGACTGACCCATAATGAAGGAACACAATTCTCATCAAGCAAAAGAGCAATCAGCAGGGTTGACAGTCATGGTTTCATGATATTTTTGGAATAGTTACTAAAAGATTTTTTTTTTAATTTTCTGTTCCTATTTGGATTGCTAGATATGTGACATTCATTGCCTTTAGTTGCGGGGATTAAAAAAGAAAGCCAAGAAAAACTTCTGAGTTTTTTTCAGAAGAACAGCCTCACCTTCAAGAAGATAAACAATAAAGTTAAAAAATATGAGTCAAAGCCAGGAATCAGGCCCGGAGACCAGACAGGGATTCCATAGGTTGGGAGGGGAGGTACGTGGGAGGAGAAGCAATACCATGTGGGTTTAGATATTAAAAGTCTCCCCAAAAGGCTCCACCTTGACCTACCCCCTCAGGCTAATTTGCATTGAGGAGCCCAATAAAAAGTGACAAGTATGTCTGAAGACCCTGTGCTCTGCTTTCAGAATAGAATCTCAGAAGTCTGGCAAGACCACAGAGAAAAAGTGGTAGTGAGCTTGGACATACGGGTTTTTAGAGAGTTCACAGTTTCTACCAACTAGCTTGTCACTGAGTATAGAAAAAAAATGTACCTCTTCTTGGCTTTTGAGTTTCTTAAGTTTAGGTTCTGAGAGTCCTGGAAAGAGTGCTTTCACATTCAGATTGTTAGGGAGAATACACGATAATTATCCAGGCTTCTCCTCACCTCCGGTATAGAAAGGATTCTCTGCATCTGAGAGAGGGGGATCTAGAGGGAGAGGAGAAGTGATGAGAGAAGTTTGTTGGGGCAGAAGTCAAGAGAGCTCACCTGAAGGGATTATTTGTTGGTGAGTCAGTGTCCTCATACTTCAAAATTCTATTTGAGCAAGTGGTGTTTACCCCCAGCCATGGGAGCCCATCTATGGGAGTGGTCATCCAGTCTCCCTGCTAGTGGCCATGATGAGTCACTTGTGACCAGGGGCTATGCCGGATTTCCTTTTCCTCTAGGATGGATTTCTCTTTGCTATTCATTAGTACATGGCCTACTCATCGCCCAGCAGGAAGATGCTTTTTGTACTTGGAGAATGCTCTGCCCCTGTCTAACTTATCCAATGTGAACAACCTATCACCTTCCTTCATGTTGTAAGATCCCAAAACTTTTGTAAACCACAGAGAAAAGCAGGGTAGGGTCCCATAGGAAGATAGTGGATCCCTGGTACCTGTGATGGCAGTAATGGTGAGAAAAGGTATGTTCATTCCCACACCTATACTTCTGTGAAGTGGAAACAGCTAGAGATTCTCTGGGAAGCAAGAAAGTGGCACATCCACTAGAGAAACCCAATTTAGGTCAGGGCATCCCCACTCTCACCTAGATTGACAGAGTTAATTCTCTGAACTAGACCGATAAGAATTTAATCACATGCTGGAAATGCGCCTCAATACCTCTAGCCTGTGGAAGATGTGCTGTGGGCCACTTAGCTACCTACCTTTGTTTGGACTAAGCTTCTTTTCATATGGCCATAATCATTAGGCTTGTGTTGATCTTGCCTCACTTTTCCTTCACTGTTGGTCCCCACATTTTGCCTTGGTCCTTGCTGACAATTAATTTATTGTGACACACACAAAGCTCTAACTTTTCAAAAAGTTTCTCCTCTTTTCAGATAACATTTACTTTAGTCTCTATATTCAGTGAAAATAAATATCCCAGCTTTAGCTGCATATAAGGATAAATTTATCTTCAGGAAAAAAAAAAAGAGCTTTCTAAGCATTCGTCTCTGGATAGAAGAAATAGTTGTAAATGGAATTCAAAGGAAAAGGATGAAGAAAGAGCTAGTTGCTCAAGTTTGGGTTATAAAGTAGGCAACTCAACAACAACAACCCCCAAAGAACTTGATTAAAAAATAGGCAAAGAATTTGAATAGACATTTCTCTAAATATGATATACAAATGGTCAATAAACACATGAAAAGATGCTCACCACTAATTGTTAGGGAAATACAAATCAAAACTGCAATTAGATTCTACCATATACCCATTAGGATGTCTACTATTAAAAACAAAACAAAACTACAAACAGAAGCTAACTAGTATTGGTGAGGATGTGGTGAAATTGAAACCCTTGGCACTGTTGGGATGTGAAGCAGTGTGGCCACTGTGGAAAACAGTTTGGCAGTTCCTCAGAAAACTAAAATAGTATTATATGCTATAACAACCCCACTTCTGGGTATTTATCCAAAAGACTTGAGGAGATATTTGTACAGCTATGTGCAGAGCAGCATTTTTCACCCTAGCCAAAAGATGGAAGCAACTTGTGTCCATTGATGGATGAATGGACAAACAAAATGTGATATATACATGCACTGCATATTATTCAACCTTAAACAGGAAGGAAATTCTAACACATGTTACAACATGAATGAACTTTGAGGATATTATAGTAAGTGAAAGCAGTCAATCACAGAAAGATGAGTATTATGTGATTTTGTCTATATGAGGCACCTAGAATTGTCAAATTCATAGGGCAAAATGTAGGATGGTAGTTGCTGGTGGCTGGAAGTAGGGTGCAATGGAGAGTTGTCATTTAATGAGTATTAAGTTTTGATTTTGCAAGATGAAAAGAGTTCTAGAGATAGATCATGGTGATGGTTGCATAGCAAGTGAATGTAATTAACACAACTGATCTATATACTTAAAAACAGTGGAGATGGGAAATTTCATGTTATATGTATTTTACCACAATTTAAAAAAAGACGTGTAAAGAAAAGACCACAAAATTTTGCATTTTTCTAGTCCAGCTCGTTGGGATAATAGTGACGAAAGGTATTTGTGTCTGAATCCAAGTCAAGAGTAAAAGGTGGGAATTTTTATGAAGGCTTCTGTGAATCATATGAATTATGGGGACTGGTCAGGAGAGAAGAGGCTATATGATAAAAAAATTAAAAAATTAACTCTGAAATCTCAGTTGCTTAGTCCAAAAAAACTTTACCAATTAATATATTTACAAATTAATTACCAATTACCCAGTGGTAATAATTAATTACCAATTGGTACCAATTAATTACAATTAAGTATAAAATGACCAGTTAACAAATTTACCAATGAATTTACCAATTATGCTAAATGTTCACACAGGAATGTAGAGGGCCTCTGCCACAGATAGTCACTTTGGGAACCAGGCTGATGTAGTCTACACCCTTTTTAGAGGTTACTTTCTTATCGTGACTGCTAGGGTCTTTAAAGCAGGGGAAAAGAATGCAAGAAGATAATATGGAATGTTTTTAAGTGTCATATTTAATCGACATACATTTGTTCCACCTAAATTTCATTGGCCAAGATCCACAGATATAGTGCCAACTTAACTGCACTTTACTTCGGCAAGAAGTATATTCTTCCTGAATGTTCAGGAAGAGGAATACAAAATGTCAATAGGTAAAGGCATAGCATTTTTCTGCCACAGGGAACTTTCCTAATACCAGAAATTAATAGATGGAGTTAACCATATATTGTACATTCATAAAAAAATTAAACCAACAGTGAAGCTGTAATTATAGTTCCATTTTTAGTATTCTGAGATTTACTTCAAATATCTATTAATCTATATATTTCCTTCTTTCAAAAATGAGAGGCCTCCAACAAGACATGAGTAGAGTAAAAACTTATAATGGGGAAGGTGCAAAAACGTCAGTTTTGAGTTTCCTGGATGCCTTGGTGGAAAACCTCAATATCATCATTTTCTAATAAAATTTCTGTTTATCAGGGGATATTCTTTTCTTGCTCTGATTTTGCTTTTGATATGTTTCATAAAGTAGGCACTATACACAATATATTAGTTTTTTCAATAGCAATTTGCAAGAGATGACGAATTTTTGATCATCTCAATAAGGTGACACAATGTTAATAAACAGGTCTGTAAAGGTCTTTCTATAGGGAACTAATATAATAATTCCTTGTACATAGCTTTTCTGGCTATTTGACTTGATTCAGAGATGGAGCTTAGAGGATAGAGGGAAATTGATATTTAGCAATCGTTTAGCCTGTCTAGAATCTCAGTTGTCTCAGTGAGAGTTTAGAGATTAGATGGGTAGAATATAACATGAAGTTAAGAGTTTTATGTCCTTTCTCAAGTACAAATATTTTGTGTTTGAAGGAGATCTATATCCTTTAGAGGGAGATGAACTAGTGGAACAGTTAACATTTTGACTTGCATTTTTACCCTAAGTATAAATTTTATAATAGAAGGTTAGAACACAGTCTTAAAAATTTTTAAATATTGGTTAGGTTCTGAATTGATGGTGCCAAGAGCCCATTTCTGTGTGATCTATTTTTCACAGAGGTGATTTGACAAAGGCTTAGAAGAATCATTTAGAGTCTGTGACCTATTTTAAGATAATTGACCCATACGCTGTTTCCATCTGTGTGATCAAAAGCTTCTGCAGCCTGCTTCTGATGTGTTAAGCCAGCTGGTTATGTCCTTCCTACCTGTACAATTATAAAAGCATGCCACAGACTCTTGAACGGTCTTTTCAGTTACACTCGGTCTTCCTTGCTTGTTCCTGATGTACTCTTTGTCTGATCTAACCCCCTCTGACCTCAAACTTTTGATGCCTTCCCTCAAATCTCTCATTTCTGTCACTGTGGATTTTCCTTTTTAAAAAATTGCTTTTTTTTTCCCCTGCATCTTACTTTCAGCTGTTTTCAATAGATTTTGGCTTCTGTGCATGTTTCTGTTTCTTTTCATACTGCCTTAGATAAGTTGCCATCCTCTAGTTTAAGGTTTTTAGAAGCCCTTAGCATTGAGTCTTTGCTTATCAGGTGGACCAGCCTTACCTCCTAAGGAAGGTGTTTGGACAAAGCTGAAGATAAATCAGTTCTTACTTCCTAAATGTCTTTATTATTAATATTCTCCATCAGGTAAATTTGAGGGTACAAATATTCAATGGTATGCCAGTTGAAACTATAACCTGCCAATTCTTCATGAATACAATAAGTAGGGTGCTGTTCCTATGAAAAGCATGGTTTATTCTACTTTGAATCCATCCCTAAGGGACATATCCCTGAGGCATTAACTAGATTAAAGTGTTACAAGGATTTGAAAATACTTTCATTAGGAATATTTTTCAATTTAAAATGATAAATCAGATACAGGCATACCTTGGAGGTATGGTTTCAGACCACTATAATAAAGTGAGTATCACAATACAGTGAATCATAATTTTGCCAGTGCAGGGTCTTGCCTTCGATTTGTAAAAAATCAACATCTGAAGCACAGTAAATGGAAACACAATAAAATGAGGTATACCTGTACTCAATAGCAGGTAGCTTTAACATTTCACAATTAGGTAAAGCTTAAATTCTACATACATGTGATAGAGGTTAATGGATTATAAAGTTAGGGCATTTCAAGTTTAAAATATTTGTAATTATTAAAATTAGAAAATCACTTAGCGCTCTAGGCTCTTGTGTTTCTAAGCAGATTCTGCAATATGGTATTTTGATCTGTGTAGACTATATTAACGCATACCTTATCTTGGATTATCAAATTGGTCGGATAACTTCTAGGCACCTACATTGCTTTGATAACTCTTTGAGTAGCTTTCACTGTCTGAGACTGGACTGGCTGAAATATCTCTAGGTGGCTGGAAGGATGGAGCCATTATATCGACTACTTTAAACCCTTGACTTAAACAACTACATCTTCTCCTTTTCCTTTGAGTGTCATGGGTAAAGCTCTGGGGTTATTACTTACCTGGTGGGAAAAGTGGTTGAGAAGAAATGGAGCATCAGAATCTTGTTCTTCAAAACAGGGCCCTACTCCCCCAGAAGGTTCACGTATGGCCAGCTCCAGCCTAACTTTCAGATTATTTGCATTTCAGTTTAACTTTCACGCTTGAACTTTTCAGAGCCTGCATCATTACAGGAATCCTGGAATCCTCAGACTGTTGCCTCTTGCTATGCCCTGGGGGTGGTAGCTGGTAGAGAACCCTTCCTCCTCTGGCTACAGTCCTGTGGGACTTGCAAGTGTAAGTCCGCTAGCCACCAAAGCCAGGTGATCTAGAAGTGCGCCCCTGGTGGCAGCCGCAAGAATCAGGGATCCAGAGGAGGGGATAAATTCCAGTCGGAGGGAGGCGGGAGGCGGGAAGAGAGGGAAGATGGCGCCCGCCAGCCAACGTCAAAGAAGGGTGTTTCAGCAGGCCTCTTGGTATATGTGAAATTAGGTGCCTGTCTCTCAGGCTGACACTTCAAGATGAGCAGATAAGCCTCCTTTCAGAGAAAGTCTGGGCGCGTTTCCATCAACTGCCTCTGTTCTGGGTCCTGGCGCAGGTGAGTCCAAACCTTTATTCTCTGGGTTTCGGAGCATTGTCAAAGCTTTTTTCTCAGGTGATTTATAGCCTTGCGTGTCTCATAGATGCAAGCCCCTTTGATTTTCAAAGCTAGATGTTTTGGGGGCTCCTCTCTAAGGTGTGAGTCTTAAAAGTTGGGGTACCCGATTTGGGGTTCAAACCCTTTGCTCCTCAGGGAGAAGCTGTGGGTTTTGAGTTCCCTTGAATTATGGAGCCGCTTCTTCTTGCCGTGAGTAAGGTTTTTGGGGAGATTTGCGTCTCAGCCTCTTAGTCACTTAAATGTGGAATTTTTCCCATTTGCTCGATACGTAGCCATTACTCGGCTAGTTTGGGGTTTGTTTGGTTTTTTCCCCAGAGGAAATTTTTCTATGTGTAGCTATAGATTTAATGTGTCTTGGGGGAGGTAAGTTCAAGATCATTCTGTGTCACCATCTTGAACCCAAACCCCTGTAGTTTTTTACCTGAGGTAATAAACATGTCCTGAACACTCTGTGGTCCTCGATAACTGACTTAAGCTGACATTAACATAGTCCCTCAAAGTTCACAAAGGTTAATACACTGCTGAATTATTTAAATGATTGACAACTCTTTCTCTTATCCATATGCATTGCTTGGGGATCTAGGTGGCTTGATACCATTATGGTAAGAAATTTTAGAGATAAGGTTAATCAGAGTGTCCCTCTTAGTTAAAAATGTGCTCAGGGCTAGGTAAAAATGTATACTCTGTGGGACAAGAACTGACCTCACAAATATACTTCCACGTTTATGCTGATGTGTCTCATCTCTCAGAACAACTTTGTTTGACCTGTACCTTCAAAGGGCTACTACTAGTCAATGGCATAAGTCACCAGGGAGTAAGAGCAGAGAGAACCAAAGGTAGCCAGAAATCCTCAGGATAATCTCACCATGTGACTGAATTGGCTCTGTAGTCCTGGATTCTAGATTGCCACTGGGCTTTCTTTGCTTATGCTCAACCTCCTTCTCATATATTGGGTTAAGTTGCAGCTATACTGTATTATTTCTTTTCCAAAATGGATACCCATGAACCCCTGGGGCTGTGTGATGCAAATTAAGCTGTTTGTTCTCAACCTCTCAGAGGTAACCCCATATAGGCAATGTCTGGCTGATTTATTATTTCAATATCCTAGTCTTAGTGCCACCTTTTGTCATTGCCATATTCTAATGTTGATTTTGAAACCTTGGTGGGTAGTAAATACCTGAAATGGTGGAAGAGAAAAATCAACACGTTTCTCTTCTGGGGATAATTTAAGTTAGGCTTTGCTTCTGGACTCACAGAAGGATGGGTGTAAAAAATTGGTGAGTGGATTTAGTACTTGGCAAAGGCACGGGCTTAAGAATCCTGGCTGAGAAGAGGGGCTGTGAGGCATCTTCAATGGGTCTGTTGAGTCGAGCTTTTGACTTGCCATATGTTGCTCCTTAGCTACAAGGCCTGTTGGGAGCAAAGCTGGGCTGTCTCAATAAAACACTATGAGTCTGTAGGGGCAGGCAAGAGATCTCCTGAGATATTCATACCCCCAGCTGCCAGCAATACTGCTAGGCTGCTGAGGACTGACAGATGAATACTAGAAAGGAAGGCATCCCAAAGAGAAAGAAGAGAGAGCATCATTAGAACCACAAGCAGGAAAGCATTTTGGAGGTGGGGGGAAAGGCATATAATGAGGTAGGAAAAGTAGGCAAGATTCATACTATAATGAGCCTGTATGTCATACTACATGAGGAATTTGAACTTTATTTTCTGGATGTGTTTTTAAAAAGCAACCTGATTATATTTGGGCTACATTTGACAGCAGCCCTGAGAGCCTAGCCACTTCTTCTGGAGGGTAGAAGACTTTTGGGGATGGTAGAGTAGATTTGCCCAAGGCACAGCTGGTAAGGTCATAGACAATGATGAGCCAGTAAGTTTCCCCATTAAGATCAGAAAATTTAAATTCTTTTTAAATTTTGAAACAATTATATATTTACAGGAAACTGTAAAATAATATAGAGAGGTCCTATGTGCCTTTTATTAATTTTCCTCAAGAGTAACACCTTACAAACTGTATAGTACAATATCAAGCCCAGGAAATTGGCATTGGTACAATCCACAGAGCTTATTCAGAACTCACGAGTTCATGTGCAGTCACCTGTACGTATAGTTCTGTGTAATTTTGTCACATGTAGATTCCATTATCATCACCACAACCAAAATCCAAAACTTCTTTATCACCTCAAAAGCCCCCTTTATGGTCATATCCATTGCTACCTTGCCTCCCATTCCACACCATGCCCCCTCACCCCCACCATTCCTAACTCTTGGAAAGCACTGATCTGTTTTCCATTCCTATAATTTTGTCATTTTGAACATGTTCTGGAAGTGGAATAATACAGTATGTAACTTTTGAAATTGACTTTTTTCCCCCACTCAGCATAATGCCGCGAGATTCATCCACATTTTCTTGTGTCTCAATAATTGGGATTTTAAAAGTCCACAAGCGTTTATTCTATTCCTATAATGGCTCAGTTTAGGTAACAATTTAAATGTTTAAATAGAGGCCTTACAATAGAGGCCAAGGAAAGTGAAAAGGTGGCTAAAGGAATAAAAAGTGGTAAAGGAGTTTTGCATTCAGAAGGATAATATTATACATGACATGTCTGAAGTCCATGGTAATTGAGTGACTTTTTCTCAGCCATAATAATCATAGGTAGATCTGCTGCTGTTTCCCACCTCCCTCCTTCCTGTCCCCATGTCCATATGTAAAATGGGAACCAAAGTAACATACCTCTGTGTTTTCTTCTGCCGTGTTTTGAGAATCATTAAAAATCATGAAATTGGACAACGTGGGTTTGTGTCTAGGCTCTGCCTTACACAAGTCTCATCACTGAGCCTGAGATTCTTCCCTGTAATGTCAGCGATTTGATATCTCCCTTTTCTCTCACTGTCATTAGTAGGATTAAATGGGATTACCTATTTTAAAGCAATATATAAACTGTCAGGGATTATTTGAATGGAAGGAATGGTTTTTAATATTGATATGTCCTAATGAAGGGATAAAAAATTTACTTTTGAATTCCAAAGCCACATGTTTGAAACATGAGGGGCAACTCGGTTTAAGAAAAATCAGGACAATCAGATCTCAGCTATTAAAAGCTTGGTCGTTTTGAGTGTTTACCTAAACATTCTTAGGCTCAGTTTTATTTTAAGTGGAAAATGTATTTAATACCTATTTTGAAGGGTTGTTGTGGTGACAGGAGATAGAATGGATAATACCGAAAGATCTGGTGTGTAGCGTTTAATAATTGCTCTTTCCACATTATTCCAAGTGCTGCTATGATTTTAGTTTCTGAGTTGATTCCTTTTGGAAAATACTTGGTAACTTTGTAGGTTCAACACAACAGTTGAAGATTCCATTACTTATATGTATTACTCTTGTCACATGAAGTGCTGCCGCCCTGTCCTCTTGCTGGATTGGAAGCATGATATATATGTAAATGAGAAGAGCATAGGCTTTGGAGCAGAGAGATTTGACATCAAGCCCCAGCTCTGTTACTCCTGCCTTGGGCAGATCAAATAATCTACTGATCATCCGTTTTCTTACCTATAAAATAGGAGCTAATAACACTTTGCATGTGGGGATATTTTCAGTAATAAAAGTGCATGATAAAATGGCTGGTATATAACAGGTATTGGTAAAGACATGAAACCCCAATCATTCCCACTTTTTAAAAAAGTGTATCTCCTGTCCTAGGTGGAGTGGACAAGTTCTGCCTTCTAACTGAGATTCTTGCTGTCACGTGTTAATTGAAGGATGGTTGAGATCAGGATAGAAAACTGGTACACAAGGGCTGAATCTTCACAACTATGCTTTTGTTCAATCCACAGATCTCTCTCTAATTCTATCATTTGTTTTTAGTACTTTGAACTTGAATGCCTTTAGGAGAGCAAGACTAGTTCCACAGCCCACGTAACTTGCTGTTGTCTAATACCAAACTGCTTCACACATTTACTTTACATACCTGGACTTTGAAATCATTTAAACTTGACACAGCTGAAAGACACCATTGGTCCCAAAGTGTGATCTATAGAATGTTAATAAATAGTTAAAATTCATGGCTAAATACATTTGGAAAATAGTGGCTAAACAAATTAAACAGATGCTTTTACTATGAAACTTCAAAAGTGCCAATGAAGAGAGTGGTATTTCCTAACTATATTTGATAACAGAATTCCTGTTAGATTTAGAGCATCTCACAGGATTTGTAAACCATGTAATAATCTACTTTGGGAAATACCAGATGATCTAAGATTGCACCAACTGATAATTTATTCCATAGTGATTGGGACTAGAGATTTGAATAAGTATTTATTTGAACTATCTGCAGGAAGTACAGAGGAAATGCACTAACATGTGGACATACCAAATAGAAATGATGGAAATACTAATAGAATTTTCACTAAAGATTACAATTTCAAACTTATTACATTCATACAGTATCAATTATAAAAAACCCTGAGTCCTTTTAAGACAGACAGTTGACTAAGCTATATTTTGTGAGTTTGAAGTTTAATATGACATTTCTTGAAATATGGCTCATTCTGGGCTTAAAGAAGTCACCAAGAGATCTCATTGTTTAGATGCTTGCCCTTTTAAATATTATGTGGAACAGATTTTTTTCTGACTTTATGCATTTACAATTCTCCTGAAAATCTGTCCCAATTCAGTATGATTTTAGGTGCATTAGATGAAGTTGAAAAAAAAGACAACAAGAAAATTCTTTGGTAAATTGGAGGATGCTTTTGTAGTGAAAATATCTTGTCTAGATTTATTTATTATTTTTTTTCATAATTTCTTGAGTCCAGTATTTATAATAGATTCATCTACAAAAAGACTAACTGGTTTCTTTTCACATAAAACTCAATGAATACTAGTTTAGGTGATTCAGATATTTTGGAAGTAAAAACTGTTTTCTGGTGTGATCAGATCTTCTGATTGGTCACTCATTTCTAATAAAGTTAATTTAACTTACAAATCATTCACCATGATTTAGCTCTTTCTGTGCATCAGTGTCATAATGGACATCATTTTTCATTGTAGAGGCAAATAGGTGTGATTTAAGTAATCTTTCTGGTTGTTAGAATACCAGATGAACCTATATTGGACTTGTTTATCAAATTTTGGCAAGGCGTATTCCTTAGAAAATACATGCTTGGCAACTAAACAAAGATTTGAGCTTTCATCTTTTGACTTTCTCTACTTTTCTTTTTTCTTCCCTTTCCTTCTTTTTTTCCTTTTCTGTCCCCTTTCCACCTTTTTGGTTTTTCATTTCCTTATTAATCATTTTCCTTTCTTAAAAATATTTATTTATGCATAGTCTCCAGTGTCACCGAGATTTTAACTCTCCCCTCCATCCCTCAAAATGGCTTCAACACAGGGAGTATATTGTAGTTAGAGCTTATTAAATTATTCAGTGTTAAAATCTGAAAATTTTCAGCAGAGGCTTACAAGTCATTTGGTATAACTTGGCAATGATCCTAGCAGGCACCTTTCTACAGATTCCCCCACCCAAGCCTCTGCTTAAATACTTCTATGGAGCATCCTGTAGCACTTTCAACTTCTGACTTTTGCCTTCACAGGGTCTGTGGTGGTTTTATCCAGAGTATCAGTGAAACAGACAGCACTGATTTTTCTGGTCCCAGAGGACAAAGTTTTTGTGGTAAAGCTGGTTAAGATGATCAGGAATATCAGGAACCAGAAGTATAGTTCAAATCCATGGTTCTGAAGAGTCCTGAGTGTTGGGTTATAGAAACCCCAGAAGTCAGTAGTTCCAAAGGACAAAGATAGGGCTGAGAATGGGAGAGAAATTAAGGATCAGAATCTGAGAAAAAATGGAATGAAAGAGAAACACAGCTAGAAACAAAGCAAGAAGCATTCTTTGATGATTGTTATAAATGCTGTTCGAGTACCTGAAGCTTGTTATCATAGGCAGTCAGGAGTCATGTATGGCTTAGGTGGGTATAAAGAGCAGGAGATGAAGTGATTCATTGGTTACTGTTCTCCACTGGTTTTCTGCACACTTCTGGAAAGAGCAGAATGAGTCTATTATTTCTACCACATGAGTCAATGACTTCTTAATAAATAAAACTATTCTTCGAGACTAAGTAAGCTTCCCATATATTTACATTGTATTTATTTGCCCATTGTAATTCCTTTATGAAATCCCACAGACTGGGAACCTGGCTTAATGTGGGAATGGGGTAAGTTTAGCTTGAGAACCACAAATCGTGGAATTAAAATTGATCCTGAGACGTCTAGGAATGAGCTCAGAGACCTAACAAACCTCAGTCTGAAGGGACTTGGTAGAGGCATAAACCAGGTTGACATCAAAGAGGCAGATTCTGAAAAAAAGAAAAAAAAGGCAGAACAGGAAGGTTTGACTTGGGATATAAGTGATAGATATCAGAGAGAAAACACCCTGACACCCTGAGATATAACTCCAGGGATTTTTATAAAGATCATATGGTAATTGAAGAGCAAAAATTAGTGAATTCACGATACAACTTCTTTGCATACATTTTTTTTTCTCAACCCTGCCCACTCCTTTGCTCTTCTAAAGATAAAATTTGACTAGAATTGCCCTGTATGCACCTGGTAGAAGATTCTAAGGTCTCAGTAGCAAGAAAAAATATGGAAAGTAGATTGCTCAATCAATCCTCTGGGAATTAAACTTTAATTATTTAATGTAAAAACTTATTAAAAGTTGTATTCCCAAGGAACAAAAACAAAAAAGTGACTTAATGATCATGAGTGTTGGTTTCCTAACTTAGACTCAAAACAGTTTTATTTCAGTGATTAAAGAAATGCATGAAAAACATTTGAATTAAAAAGTGCTTTACTTTTTGGAAAACCAAAGATGTTGACATTATATACAATACAGTTTAACTGGCTGTGATAGAAAATTTATTTCATTGGCCATTAGTGTAATTTGGGTTGGCAAGTTGCAGATCTAAAGTACTTCTATGAAGAAATGCAGGTGTAGGCTAATTAGTGCTGCTAACCTGGGGATGATGTTAGATTTCTGCCAGTGAGATGCCCCAATGATTAGGAGTATATTCAGCTAAACTTTAATCCACTGTTCTAAGGTGATGAGTTGTTCCTTCTGGAAGTTTGGTGTGGATTTATGGTTTATAAAGTAGTTTCAGTAAAGAACAATCTTGGGAAATGGGACTAGTTATGTCATTAGGAGTAAATTTATGTGTAGAATGTGAAAATCAGTAAGGCTCCTCAGTAGCCCTTGAGACAAAATTTTAATGCTTCTGGGGGATTTATTAAGCACTTACTTTGTGCTAGGCATTTTTCTAGGTTGGGGATCAGCAAACTTTTTCTGTAAAGGGCAGATAACACGTATTTTAGGCTTTGTGAGCCATCTGGCTCTGTTGCAACTATTGTACTCTGTCCTTGAAGCACAAAAGCAGCCATAGACAATATGTAAACAAATGTAAGCGCCCATGTTCTAATAAAACTTTATTAGAACATGGTTAAGTTTGACTGCAGGCTGCAGTTTACCAGTCCCTATTCTAGCTACTGGGGCTACAGAGGTAATCAAAACAAACAAGGTTCTTATAGGGCTTGCTATCTGCAGTGAGGTAGATGTAGGGAAGTAGGCACTAAAGAAAGAAAGAAAAATAAGCAAGAAAAATGTGACTGTGATAAGTACTCTGCTGAGAAGTAAAACAGGATGCTATGCTGGATGACTGCTTTTATGTGGCTGGGGAGAAAGACCACTCTGAGGAAGTAGCATTTAGGTGAGATTTTAATGACAAGAAAGATTCAGCTAGACACTGATCTGGAGGAAGGACATTTGGACAAAAGAAGCCCTAGTGAAGATTGACTAACTTGAAAAGAGCTTGATATGTTCCAGGAACCAAAAGGTCAGTGGGAGCATAAGGGTGAGAGAGAGAAAGAGAATTACTTCTTGTGGAAATAACTCCAAAGAACAGTATACACAATGATTTTCAGCTTTTTAATTTTTTAATAATGCAAAATTAGAAAGTCATTTCCTTCCTTTCCTTATTTATTCAATAACATAGAGCATAGGAGACTATCTGTAAATGTTTGTTGAACCAAATCTAAAATTGTGGCAAAAAGGCAGATGACCAATTATATCAATTTGATGAATTTTTCCAAAGGAATTAAACTATCCTTAGTTTGGAAGGTTTTCAAATGCAATAGCAGAAATTCTGAGTAACAATGGCTTCTAGACACTTGAGTTTATTATCCTTATATCACAAGAAGTCCAGAGGTCTGTGACTGCATGAGTTGTTGGAGAGGCTTGATGTTTCTGAAATCCTTAGACCTTTCTCTCACATACGCAAAGTGGGTTCCAAAGCTCTAAGTAGCATATTCAGGTTCAAGGAAAGAAGAGGAGGGAGAAATGGAGGACCAGAAAGTCTATTGCCTTTGTCAGGAAAATGAAAGCCTTACCAGAAGTACTCCTTCTTCCCTCAGTGGATTTTCCTTTAAATTTTGTCGGCAGAACTTATTTACATGACCCCACCTCGTGCTGTAAGGAAGGCTGGGAAAGAAGGGAACAGGTTTGTTATGATTGGTTCAGATCATTCATGATTTATCAATGGGCTGGGCACATTGCCAACTTCAAATAAAATTGAGTTTCTGTTGGTGAAGCAAAGGGGGAATGGAAATTTGGTAGGCACTGTGAAGACTGCATGAATTCATGGAAATGCTAATTATAGGGAAATGAAAATATCAGAGTGAAGAATTATATCCACACTGTGATCACCTATATTAATGTAAGTCACCAAACATTTGAGCAGTTCTTATAAATGTGCTTTACCTATTTTAATTCTCATAGCTGTGTGAGGTTAGATAATATTTTTCTTCCCTTTTGTAAGTGAGCAAACAAAGACTTAGAGAGATTAAGTAATACATGCCCATCAAAGTTTCAAATAAATTTCTCTGATTCCAAATCCTGGCTTCTTTTTAAATAGGATTTGCGTTCAGAATGACTCCTTATGTAACAGTGTATAGAGAGCTTATGTGTACAAGGGAATATTGATAAATGAAAACAGCTCGTATTAGGGTTGGGTTATAAGTGAAAAGGTATGTGATTTTTTCTTTTAAAAAATTCTTCATTTATAAAATTTTAATAATATGATCAACATAAAAAATTTGGGGCCGGGCATTAATTATTCATGGGAAAGGAAATAATTTACTCTTTTTGCTTGATATATACTTCTTTAATGATCATACCTGATACTTTTTATATTTTTCTTGAGATATAACTTATATATAGTAAGTATACTAATATTAAATACAGATTAATGACATTATTTAAAATATATAAAACCATGTAACTACCGTCCAGATCAAGGAGGTATAGGCATGTTCAGGGTCCCAGAAGGGCTCATCCCCACCCTACCCAGTGGTTTCCCTTTCATCAAAACTAACTGCTATTCTGACTTCTGACATCACAAACACGTTTTTGTTCATTTTTAAACGTCAAATAAATGGAATCAGTTTTTACTGTTGAGTAAAACTCCCAAGAGTTTTAGTTTTTTTATGTTTAATTTGGAAACATTTTACAATTTCGAAATTAAACACATATAGAAATGTATGTAACAGTTCTAGAGTGAATACTTTGTCATTAGAAACCAAGTCAAGGAATATGCTCGCTCTACTACTCAGAGGCCCTCTTCCATCAGACCACATTCTCTCCCTTTAGAATATCTTTTATCAGTAATTGTATGGTAATTAATCCATTGTTTTTTTAAAAATTGTTTTAACCATTTATGCAAGTATTCCTGAATAATACGTTTTTCTTTTGCATGCTTTTGAACTTTATATATAATATAAATACTGTTCTAAGAATTCTTTTGTGTCTTCCTTGGCCCAATTATTTGAAAGATGAATTCGTGTTATGTGTGATCAATTTATTTTTATTTTTGCATATGTGCCATTATATGAAAGGAGTTGTATGAATTACTGTGATTTATTTGTCATACTGTTGATGGACTTTTAAGTTGTCTACATGAGAGTATGACAAACAGTGGTGTTAACATTCTTAAGCAGGAATCTTGGCGAACATTTGCATGCATTTCTCTAGGGAACATACCCCAAAGTGGAATTATTGGTCATACAGTATGCGTACCTTCAGTGCTTCTTGTTAATGCCAACTGATGTCTCCCCAGAATGTGAGGAAGACAGTCACAGTGGGCAGCTTTGAATGATTTCTGTCATGCTTGGTTTTGAAGCTGGTTCTGCAGGCAAGAATCTGACACAGGGCAGATTACTATTTCATTTGCACAGTGATAGCAAATGTGATTTTGTGGAAGAATCAGAGAAGCACAGTGTCATAGGTATACGGGTTCTACTGTAAGAGAAAACAGTGTGTTCGAATCCTGCCTCCACTACTGAGTAATTGTATAGACTTTCACCCCCAGGTTCGGTTTCTTTACCTAGGAAATATGTTAACACAGACACACAGAGATGTGATAGAGAATAAATGAGGTATGAGATGTAAAGTGCTGAGCACAGTACTTTGCACGTGTTAAGTTCTTAAATGTTATTTCTCTTTAAGAATGAAAGTATTAACCTATCTTAATGCTTCACCTATATTTCCTGAAATGTATGGGTGAGACTTTGAAATGTGTCTACATTCAGGACCATTTCTAACTTGTCTTAAATTCTTGAGTTCTTACATTCACTTCTGGGAAAAGTAACTTATAATTTTATGGTGTGAATATTGATAGTTGTCACAATTCCTGTAGGGTGACTAGTCTAGTAGACTGAAGAAGGACTTTCTTAAGGTAGAAAAAGATTAAATATTGCAGAATAAAAAAGTACAGTCTTTATGTTACTCCTTTTGTGAGAGCATTTCTGCCAGATTCACCACTGCTTGCACAGTCCAGGAAAATTCCAATGTCACCAGATTATAGTGTGTGTGTGTGTGTGTGTGTGTGTGTGTGTGTGTGTGTGTGTATAATACAATTTTCTTTGTTTATCACATTCTGTGTGCTTGAAAGAATAACACAAAGAGCTAAAGGATAGATATTGCTCATATCTAGCCAGTTTTGGGGAATTTCCTAGAAATTAGTAATTTTTAGTTTTGTGGAAATTTTTATTTGTATATCAAAATTATTGGTGATAAGTTATGGAGCAGCATGGAAATTTTGCATGGATTTTTAAGATAACAATATTCTATACCTATAGTGGTATAGAATTTTCCTTCTGTGGCTTTATCGCCTAGGACCTGGCCAAAGAGCACCTTTTTTCCTTTCTTTGGTTCAGACAAATCTGGAGCTGGACAGTATAAGGGTAAAGTTGTGGTGGGGATTGTTATTTCCCTTGTTTATTCTTGGAAAATATCACTCTGTCTTCTAAGTCATTCTGCAAAACTAGAAGTAATTATAGAACCCTCCAACAAAATCCATCCATTCTTAAAAGCAAAATCACAAGAAATCAGTGAAGCTAATTTATATATTTTAAGGTTATTAAGGTCATTTCTTTTTCTCTGTCTCATTATACAAATATTTTAAACTTCATATTCTAGCCTGAAACCATATTCAATCATTGTAAAAATTTAAATTCTGTTCCTCACATTTTATAAGGTAAAATATTGTATTTCACAATTGTAAAATGTGAGGCTTGGTCTGATTCTATGATCCTTGTAGTTTCTTTTATTTCTCAAATTCCAGGATTTTACTTTGAGTTTCTCTCTGATTAAGTGTTTAGTATTACAAGGGGAAATTGAGTTTAACATAAAGTTAGCTTGCTACAAAGTCTTGGGTAATTAAGAAATCTTCATTATCTTGGCAAGACCTTTCTAGCTAGCTATATTTTGCCTTAATTATGATAATAATAACAAAGTCAATGAACTTACCACTTTTCCATTAAGTACCTCCAAATATTTTATTCAGAAGCACGATGACTCTCAAAGGGTTATATATAATGTGCTCTCTGCATGATGAGCCTTATCATTTGATTAGATTACATAATTTTTGAGTTAAAGGTGAAAACTAGGTATGGCAACATTGGCTGTTAATTCAGTAGATAGAATTATGAAAGCTTTTACAAAATATAGTTAACTTTTCATAATGATGTAGGTACTTGGTATTTTGGCATGTTTCCTATTAACCTTTGCTAGAAGTCAAGTGTCAGTGGTCTTTACCTTCCTATGTGTTCAAGCATATATATGATGTGTTTTTTTAAAAATTACATGTAGTAAATTACATGTAGAAATTACTCTTCATGGTGTACAGTTCTATGCATTTTTGACAAATGAATAAAGTTGTGTATTCAACACCAGAATCATGATACAAAATAGTTTCACTGCCCAAAAATTCTCTTATATTTCTCCTTGTAGTCAACTCCTCCATTTCTAGCTTCTGGCAACCATGAATCTATTTTCTGTGCCTATAGTTTTACCTGCTCAGAATGTAATATAATAGTATCATACAATATGCAATTGTTTGAATGTGACTTTTTTGCTTAGCAAGATGCATTTGAGATTCATCCATGTTGTCAGTTCATTTTCATTGCTGAATAAGATTCCATGTGTGGCTACATCAAAATTTGTTTAGCCATTCACTAGTTGACCATCTCAGTTGCTTTGTTTTTTTATGATTATGAATAAAGATGTTATAAAGAATTACATTCAAATTTTTGTGCGAACATAAATTTTCATGTTTCTTGGGTAAATATCTTGAAGTGAGATTGTAGGGTAATATGGTAAATATTTTTAATTGTAAGAAACTGCCCAACAGTTTTCTAAACTGGCTGAACCATTCTGTGTTTCTATCAGTTTTTTATAAGGATTCTAGTTGCTCTCTATCCTTATCAGCACTTTGTATTGTCAGCTTTTATACTTTAGCCATTAAAATAAATGTATAGTGGAGTCTAATTATATTTTTGATGTTTATGACTTTTTTACATGTTTATTATATTGATATTTCTTTGGTGAGGTGTTAATTCAGATCTTATGCCACTTTTAAATTACATTGTTTATTCCTTGTTGAATTTCAAGAATTTGTTGTGAATTGTTTATAATTTATTTGTCAAATATGTGAATTGGAAATGTTTTCTTCTAATCTGTGGATTGTATTTTTGTTCTTTTAACAGTGTCTTTCATAGGGCAACAATTTTACACTTTGTTGTATAATTATAAAGGTTTTCCTTTTGTAAATCACACTCTTAGGGATATATCTAAGAACTCTTTGCACAATCTAGGGCCAAAAAGATTGCTTATGTTTTCTTTTAAAAGTTTATAGTTTTACATTTTATATTTACATCTACTTTCAGATAACATATAAAAGTAATACATAGGTTCTGATTAATATTTTTTGCATATGGATATCTCATTGTACCAGTATCATTACAAAAAAGACTATCCTTTCTCCATCAAATTGCCTTTGAAATTTTGTAAAAAATTAGTTATCCAGAATGAGTAGGCCTCTTGTGGACTCTCTGTTCTGTTCTGTTGATTTTTGTGGCTATTCTTTTATCTGTACCATACTGTCTTGATTACTTTAGCTTTATATTGTCTTCAAAATGAGTAACATGAGTCTCTGACTTTGTCCTTTTTTAGAATTTGGGTATTTTAGTACCTTTACATCCCCATATAAATTGTAGAATCTGCTTGTCAATACCTACAAAAGATTGTGGGGTTTCGATTGTGATCACATTGACTCTATATATCAGATTGAGAACTGACAGCAAGCAACATTGACTCTTCCGATCTATGAGTATAGTGTTTTCATTTCTTTAGACCTCTTTAAATTTCTTTCATCAGTGTTTCGAGCTTTTTATCATATTATCCAGCACATATTTTATTAGATTTATACCTGTTTATTTTTTGGGGAGTGTTATCATAAATGGTACCATTTCAGATTTTCATTTCCAGTTATTTATTGCTAATATATAGAAATAACATTAACTTTTGTATATTTACCTTGAATCTTGACACATTTTTAAACTCACTTAATATTTCTAGGAACTCATTTGTAGATGCCTTTGGATTTTCTATGTAGACAATCATATTATCTGCAAAGGAAGTTTTATTTTTTTTTTCTAATCTATATGTCCTTTTTTTCTTTCTTCACCTCAATGTACTGGTTAGGTCCTTCAGCACAATATTGAATAGAAGTGGAGAAAGCATACATCCTTGCCTTATTCCCTGTTTTAGCATTTAGTCTTTCACTATTAAGTATGATGTTACCTGTAGTGGTTTTGTAGGTAATTCTTATTAGGTTAAAAAATTCCCACACATTCACAGTTGCTGAGAAATTCTTTTTTATTCATTAATAGGTATAAATTTTCTCAGTTGCCTTTCTGCAACTGTGTGGTTTTCTTTAGTCTATTAAGATGACGAATTATATTGACTGACTTTTGAATGTTGAAACAATCTATATATTTCTGGGATAAACCCAAGTTGGTCATGATCCATTTTATAAATACACACACACACACACACAAATGCATGCACGCACACACACGCACATACATACAAACATACATACATATATTTTTTTTTCTGCCGACAGCACCTGGTATTCCTAGGTGGTCTCCCATCCAAGTACTAATCAGGCCCAACTCTGCTTAGCTTCTGAGATCAAGCGAGATCGGGCACATTCAGGGTGGCATGGCCATAGACCCATTTTATATATTGCTTGTTTTGATTTGCTAATATTTTAACTCTATTTTCATGGAGTTTGAGCTTATATTTATGCACTATATTTTTTTGTTTGTTTTGTAATGTCTTTGAGTTTGGTATCAAGGTAATGCTGGCCACATAAAATTATTTTGTATGTATTATCTCTTCTTATTTTATGGAAGTGCTTGTATGGAATTCATATAATTTCTTCTGTCAGTCTTTTGTAGAATTGGCCAATGAACCATTTGAGACTGGACTTTGTTAGGAAATTTTTAACTCAGAAGTTCAGTTTCTTTAACTGCAGGACCACTCCAGTTATCTAATTTCCTTAAATGACTTTAGATGTTTTGTATTTTTCAAAAATTTTGGACTATTTTATTTATGTTGGATTTGGGGTTTAATGTTGTCTAGTACCTTCTTCTTACCATTTTAATGTCTCTGCTGTCTGTAGTGATGTATTGCCTTCATTCCTGATATTGGAAAATTGTGTCTTCACCTCTTTATTTATTGATTAGTCTTCCTTAATGGTTATTCATTTTATTAATCTTCTCAAAGAACCAGCCTTTGGTTTCACTGAGTTTTCTCTATTTTCTATTTTATCGTAATTTATTTGTGCTCTTAAGAATACTTGAGAGGAGAAAAGAGTCTATTATGTTTACCCAGATATATACCATTGCTATTGCTTTTTCTTGATTCCTGAAGTTTCATGTTTCCCTCTGGTATCATTTTCTTTCCACCTGAAAAACCTCTCATTCTATTTGTATTAGAGCAGATTCGCTGGTGATAAATTTTCCTTCATCTGAAACTTCATAGGTTTTCCTTATCAGAAATATCTATTTTGTCTTCATTTTCGAAGTATATTTTCACTGGGTACAGAATTCTAGGTGGACAGTTCTTTTCTTTCAATGCTTTAAAGATATTTTTCCACTGTCTTCTGGCTTTCAAAGTTCCTGATGAGAAATTCATATTCATTTTGATCACTTTCCACCTTTTATGTAAGATGTTAGGTTTTTTTCTGACTGCATTCAAGATTTTTTCCTCAGAATGAGAAAGGTGCAGAATTTTAGGAGGCACTCACTCTGAGTGTGGTACAGGGTTGTGGGACAGGGTTGGCACTTGCACTCTCATGAGAGCCTGTGCCCTCTTAAAACTTGCCCCCTAGGCCCCTGTGTTGCCTCACCCTAGTTCCAGTCCTGCTCGTAACTCCTGGGATCATCATCTGTCTTAGTTTGTTGTGCTGGCAAAACTAAAAATTTTAGCTCCTTGTACTGTCTTGTAGTTCCACACAACTGGGGCTGCCTGTAGGGTGATGACATAAGAGGAAAGAGAGAAAAACTTAACAGGAATATTACCCTACACTTTTGCACCACAAACATCCTTTTTTTCCCCAATTCCTCTGGCCAGAGAGATGGGTTTTCTCTCAGAAGTTCAGGTGCTCACACAGATCCCCACTGTGATACACTGCAGCTCTGTGACTTGGGCTGGCCTCAAGGCATGTTTGAAAGAGAAAAATGAGAGAGAGAGAATTTTAAAAAAATCCTAGGATTTTCTTGTAGACTCTCTGGCTTCCAGGAGCCCCTTTTCTTGGTCCTCTGGCCCCAAGGGACTCAATACTGCATTGTCTTTTATTAAGTTTTCTGATACTGTTTCCTTTTTGGAATTATCAGGTACTTGCTTTTTGTATTCTGTGCAGGGTTTTTAGTTGTAAGCAGTGAGAAAGGGAATGCATAGTAAGCTTATTCTATCTTGTCGTGCACTGGTACTTCTAAGGTGATTTTAAAGCTGGAAAAAACATATCATAAAGATGGATCAATTCCTGATAGACTATGAAAGTGGTGGCCATATTTTTTGAATCATTGTCAGGGTAGATGGACTGGCACTTTAAAATATATCTTTGGGGGCAAATTATTTGAAATTGAGTTTGTTCTGGAAAATCTAAAAGGTGTGCTTACCAAATCTTTTTTATCTTAACTGGGTTGGCTATCTCTTCTCTATATTTCATGCTATTGTAACTTATTTCCTTAGTTCTTACCACACTGAATTGACATTGCCCACATTTTAATTTTTCTATCACATTAACCATTCCATTTTTGCAAAAAGAGCTACGTCTTATTCTCCTGGATTTTCTTAGCATCTAGCAACAATGCCTGTCAATTAATAGGCACGGGTTAATATTTGCTGAATAGGATGAACCTAACTATTGGAGGCTCTTACACATCTTTTCTGTATATACATGTATATTATTTACCCAGAAGTTGTGAAGTCAATCTGTCCTTTGAGATTTAAATTCTGAGCTAAGTGCAATACTTTCCCACACATTTTTATTGATTGTCAAGGACTTAGGTTCTCCTGTCGCCTTTTTCCATTAATAATTCATTTCAATTACAACTTACTTCTTATAAGTCTTTCTGCTGCATAGTAAATCATACATAAAATTTAACATTTTTCTTTGTTAACTCTCCATATCCTTTATGCAGGGTCTCTGTGTGTGTAAGCATGCATGTGTGTATATGCATCTGCAAATATATGTGCTTGTATAACCTTTGAAAAAGTCCAGGATGATGGAGGGTTATCACCTTATAGACAAAAAAATTAAAACCAAATATTAGATGCTTTTAAAAATCTGTCTACCATGTTGGCACACAGTAAAAATAAAAGAGCTCATCTAAAAGTAAAATAAATATAAAAGATCATCTAATAAAATAAAGAGTCATCTAAAATAAAATAGTCATCTAAACCCTTTAGAACAGAAGAATCAGCAACGGAACAATTAGAGGCTTTAAAACTTCAGTTTCCTTTTTTTCTTCTCTTAATGAGCACATAGGGATTTTTTTTTTTTTCATTTACCCTTCTTGCCTACTTCCTCCACAGAATACAGAAGCAGCTGAAGTTAGCTTTGGGTTTCAAATGGCAATTTATCTATCCTGCTACACATCCTGGCACATGTGCATGTTCATTTTCTAAAGATCAGAAAGAGTCTCACCGCCCTAAGAAGGGTATCACTTCTCGTTTGTGAAAGGGCATGCGATCTGGAGTCAGAAGACCTGCTGGATCCTGGGATACAACTTCTTACCTGTGTTATATCGAGATGAGTAAAACCTCTGGAAAATGAATATCTTTTCCACATAAAGACACTTACATATAAATCCTATAGTTTGGTTCATATGTTATTTCTCTGAACCTCAGTTTTATCTATAAAATGAGAATAATCATAGTTTTGGTTGCAAAATTGCTATAGGAATCACATGAAATACATGCAGAGGCATTTTGTAAACTGTTATTTGTGCTACAAATCTTACTTATTGTCATAATTACATGTATTTATTTTAACAGTGATTATCTCATGAGGAGTTATTTACTTTCCGACACCAAAGCCAAAGGTTGCCACCACTCCCAATCAATTTTGGAAGCAGTTACTATAGAAAGTGTAAAGCTTATACTTCGCTATATATGGAAGTACCAGAAAGTCCAATGGTGGCTAAGGGGAGCTTCTCCATACACAGAGGGTGCCCTACACTGTAAGGACACTTTTTTCTATCTCATCACCATACCTTAGTTTCTTTCCTTTCTGTACCCCAACACAGAGGTCAAAGGATTTCCATGTGGTGATGGAGAGGTTTAGAGGTGGTAAGAAGAAAACAATATAAGTGGAGAAGGGCCTAGAAGGTCCTCTAGTTATATTCAAAATATTTGATCTGGGCTGACGAAAATTCTCTCATCCTCATAGAACAAGCAAGTTCAATGCACATATGTTCATCAGTGGCTTCCTCCTGTCTGTGTCCTCATTAGCCTAATGACCAAATCACCTTTAATGGACATTCTCCATTGTTTTCAACTGCAGCTAAATTTTATCAAGTAATCTAGATATTAAAATTCAAAATTTATCTCTAGAAATGTGGCATGCAGGCAAATTGTAAAACAGACCCTTGTTGAGGAGCTATAGCTATACTCTATGAATCACAGAACTTATATTATCCTTGTCAGATCTCTTATGAGAACATTACTGGGGCTTTTGCTATTTCTTTGGTTTGTACATGAATTTGATTAAATGAAAAGGAAAAAAAAAGTTCTGGAAAATTACTAATTGTGATGAACTACTAAGAGCATATAAGTGTGGCCAAATGCTTTGACATTATCGTTAAATAAATCCACTGGAAATTAAATGGTTATCTTTCAAATTCATTCACTGTGATAAAGGTCCACACTTAAGTCCCTAGGTTTGAAAGGTTAGCCTGCATCACCTCTTGCTCATTAAAACAAATTCTTTAAAAACAATTTAAAGGCAGTTTTACAACAAAATGAAATGAAATTTAAACAATAAAATGTAAATCACTTACTGTGCCATTATCCTAATTCAGTAATTGATTTCCTAGTTTTCAGCTGTCCTTTTAATTACACATGCATATATTTTTTTGTAGTGTTCTTAGTGATGTGATTTATAATCTGCTTTTACTTAACATTATTCCATTAACACTTCCCATACAGTATTCATCATTATCTCTCAATAGCTGCTTAATAATATTTTGGTAGTACAATATTACATTATTCTATTAACTGAGTGTGCCATCATTTACATGGACATTTAAATTGTTTTCAGTATTTGGTGTTACAGTTATTAGTTCACATCTTCATGGATATAGCTTTCTGTCTTATCTTATTATTTCTTTAGGAAGCATTTCCTAGTACATTCAAAAACTTCTACAACTTTACAGTACTACCAGCACATAGGAATATACTAAGGTAAACGCAACATTGCCATTTTTTTGTGTGTGTCGATATTTAAAGCTTTTGAATAATTCAAAGAATTTAATAGGTATAAATTGTTATATTGAGGTTGACTTTATGTTTTTATTACTAGTGGGGTTGAACATTTTCTATGTATTGTTTATTAGAGCTTCCTTTCGTGTGAGTTCCCATCCATTGCCCAGTTTGTCTACTGGTGGTTTGAGATATTTTCTTGTACTATAAATTTACAACTTGCTACCAATATTTTCATAATTTTTCTTTTTTTAAATTAAATTTTATTTTTAATGCAAATGACTTGATTTTCAATAGTTACACAGCTCTTTAGTTCTCGTTATGATTTCTTAGATTGTGTCAAAAAGAGAAAATGATCATTTCTCTAAATATTTGGTACGTAATATTTTGAATTTCTATTTTCCTACACTAAAAAATTTTTATTTAACTTGTAATCCTTGAGTTTATTTTAGAGTTGCGACTCATTTATGTACTTTAAACGGGCAGCTTTGATAAAATATGCTTTCAGATTTCTATGTATATACTTGGAGAAAGAAAGATAAAGTTGATAAGCAAACACAAAGGAGAATAAGAAAAATTCCAAAAGCAGAGAGTTATTTCAAACTGACCAATGTGTAACTATTTATTTCATGCCCAAATTGAGAAACTGATGAACATTAAAAAAAAAAAAAAGAAAAAAAAAAGAAAAAGAAAGAAACTGAATGTTTGAAGAAATTATACCCTATATAGTGTTTCTTATTTTTCTATTTTCTGGAAGATTTTGTTTAATTTTGAAATTAAATGTTTCTTGGAAGTTTGGTAGAAATCTGCAGTATTACTTGAATGTGGCTTCATATAAAGATTTCAGAATAGTTATAGCACTATCCTACTTTTCCTGAATCTGTTGTTATTACTATTTTTTCTAGTATATTTTTATTTCATCTAAGTTTTCAAAATATTTGGCATACAGTTGTTCAGAGTGCTTGCTTAGCATTTAAAAAATCTTTAATGTAACTATAGTAGTGCCTCCTTTTTAATCACATTTAAATTTGTCCATTCTCTGTCTTTCTTTCTGGGTTGATCTTCTGGAGAATTATCAAGCTTGTTTCTTTGAACAGTTAAATTTGTCTTTGGTGATGTCTTTTAATGATTTAGTTTTCTATTTAATTTATATTCTGCTTTTAAGTTGATTACTTTTTTCTAATTTTATTATGATTAACTTCTTAATTTTAGACTTTTGCTTTCTTAATATAAACTTATTTTAAAACTAAAATTTCTCTTTAAATACCCCTTTAGTTATATTCTACCAGGTTTTGATATGTGATATTTTCTCCTGAGCATTTTAACATTTTTGGTATGATTTCCTTTTCAAATTTTCAGTTATTTAAAAGAGGAATGTTAAATTTCCAAATGTATAGAAATTCTCAAGTTTTTCTTTTTACTGATTTTTAATTTAATTGCGTTGTGGTAAGAAAACATAATTTATATAATATCAAGTCTTCGAAATCTTTTGAGACAACATATGGTCATTTTTTGTAAATGCTAGTTTTTGTAACTGTTCCTAGAATGAATAGAAAGAATGTATATTTTAAAATTGACAGGTTTTAATTTATGTATATGCCCATTAATCAATCATGTTACAGTGTACAAATCTTCAGTTTCTTTGTTTTTATGTCCTTGGCTTATCAATAATGTGGAAGGTTATGTTGAAAAATTCCACTTTGAGGGTGGTTTTACAATTTTTCCTCGTAATTTTATTGTTTTTGTTTTTGCTGGTATAATTTGATGCATTTTTTATTAGAGTGATACAACTTTAGAACTATTATATTTTCTAGATGAGTTAACATTCAATGTTAGAATCAGTTACTGATAACAGTTTTAAAGTTTATTTTGTCTGATATTAATATCCATGCAAACTAATTTTGAAAGTGTTCTCTTAGTATATATATCTCTCCCTTCAATATATTTTTATGTCCTTTTTGAATTTTAAAAAATTCAATCTCACTATCTTTTACCTGGCCAGTTTTGTCTATTTAATACATTGTAATTATTGATATATTAGGACTTCTTTATATTTTATTTTGTGCTTATTATAGTTCCCATTTTCCTGTACATTTTTTTGAGTAGAATAGATAATTTCAAGATCCCATCTAGCTCTAATATTCTATTATAGCATAGTTAAAACTAAATAAAAAGTAGCGTGGTTCAAGCTATACAATACAACCAGTGTGAGTGAGAGAAGTCAAGAATGGCTTCACCTGAGCCCTTCTTGAAAAATAGATTCTATCTAAACAAGTAGAAAGATAAAGATTAACAGCAGGGAGCAAGATGAGTATGTGCTGTGAAAGAAGTTTACTTGGGAGCAGAAAATTAACTGGTGGTCAGGGAAGAAAGATGTTAGGTCATGGCTACAAGAAGAAAAATACTTAATGCTTAGGAAGAAGAGGAAAGAGGAGAGGAAGAAAGGATTGGAAGATGATAACTATATAACATCGAGCATGAGAAATATTACAAACCTTTCTTGTAGGTGTTTACACCAGTGTTTAGTGAGGCAGCTTTGAATTTTGCATTGGGCCCTCCCGAGTCTCAGAGTGATAATGCAAAAACAATCTTATATTTTGTGTCCTTTAGATATGGGAGAAGCAAGTTGGAAGTGAATTGTTCCTGGGAACCTTGGGTTCAGGGAAACCACAGGTGCCAATTTTGACCACTGAAATCCTGTTTCTACAAGGATGGTGCCACATATCAGTGGAAGTGACATTCAGACTGTCACAACATGCCATAGGTCCCCCTATGTTGTCTATCTGTGGACTTCTCCTATGAGAGAGATGCATCTTTTCTGAAATGTTTATTAGAAAGCTCAGGAAGTAAATTTGACCTCCTAGCATCACTAATAGTGTTTGTAAGTACAAGAACAAAGGCTATCTTATATAGTGTTTTAGACAACGTTTGTAATTTTGGAAGAAGGGAATAGAAAATGCTGGTCAAGAAATTCTGTTATCAGAGAGCAAGGTTTGTGTGCCCTCATTTACATCCTAGCCTGGCAAATAGTCTTTCATCAGGTGAGACGAGAAAAGCCTGTTCACAACCTTTCTATTAAAACCAAATTTATGAGTGAAAAAGAAATAATGGCTGAAAATTTACAAGAATTATGAGGCAAGAATGGAGCAGCATGCTCTGTAGCTTTTGCTCTTGCTATCGCTAATAAATCTGTGCTACTCAATTGCTACTCTTATCCCAGGGAGCTGAATAATGATGATAAAATATCCTTCCTACATTAGCAATCTGAATGGAGTAACAAAATGTCACTTTGTTGAAGATTAGATATCGGCAGGGGGTCAAAAAAAACAAATGTGCAATTCTATTCCACAAAATCTAGTACTGCCAACTCCTACAGCCAACTGAAAGAAACTGTGCTATTAGTGCTGAAATTTGACCTTCCTCAGGCTGCATTTGGAATTTTATCATCAGTATATCTAAAGGTCACAGTGCAAGGAAAGCTGAATAATTTCTGTGATGTTCAGCTATCAAAACTCTTTTCCAGAAACACACTAATTAGAATAGTGTGCTATGAGCACAGAGGTAGACAGAATGATCAATGAACAAGTTAGATAACCCAGACCTCATATGTAAATACTTAGTATACGGTAAAATTTTTAAATCCTCATCTCACATCATATACCCTCCAAAAAAGGTGTTAAATTTTCATGTAATGATACATACAAGCAAGGTCAGTGATTACTTCCCTGATCTCTGGACTGAAATAAAGCTTGTAGGATAAATGCAGGCAGTATAGAATGCTTTAAGAGCATAGTTCTAGAGTCAGTAACCTCTGATTTAATTCTAGCTACCAATTTACTGGCTTTTTCACTTCGAAAGGTTGCCTAATTTTTCCGAGTTCATATTTCTCGATCTGTAAAATGACACTTCAACCTATCTCACAATTTTTGAGAATTAAATGGCATAATGCATATATATACCTGGCATGTAGTAATTGCTCAGTAAATGCCCAAGAGGCAGCTTATCATACTTTAAGACTTCAGGCTTTGGAGTTAAACTTCCTGGGTTCAAATTCCATTCTCCTATGTATTAGCTATTTAACCTTGAGAAAATTATGCTTCCTAATCTCAAATGGTAGTAAATTAATAATAAAGATTGTCACAATATATAGTAATTGGAATAATAATAAAACCTACCTTGTTCTCAGGACACAATGTAATAGTGGGTAAAACATTTAGCGTAATAACGTCTCATAACCACATCCTTTGTCATCTATTATCATTATAAGTCATGCAATGGAACAAAGAAGGGAAAGATTTGGCTATGTGAAATATTAAAAATCATATTCAAAATAAAAGAAAACTAGCAGGAAATATTTTTTGAAAAATATGTCTAACATGTAAACTTTCTCTCGATCCAATATTTGGGGTATCATTTCTAGTGAGTCTATTGGCAACAAATTCTCTTAGCTTCCTTTTTTAATGAAAACATCTTTATTTTACCTCTATTTTTGAAGAATAGTTTCACTGGATAAAAAAACCAGGTTGTTAGTTTTATTCTTTCAGACCTTAAATATATTATTTTATTAATTTCAGGCCTTCATTGCTTCTGATATAAAGTTGTGTCATTTTTTTATTCCTCTGTATGTAATGAATTTTTTTCTCCTGGAATTTTAAAAAAATCTTTAATTTTGTTTCTGGAATTTAACTCTGATGAACATAGGTATGATCATCTTTGTATTTATCCTTATTGGAGTTAATTGATATTTCTGGATTTTGTGGATTTGCTTTCGATCAGGTTTAGAAAAAAGTTAACCCCTCCCCCTCAATTTTTTTCCTACTCCATTCCCTTTCTTTCCTTCCAAGCCCCCAATTATGAATGTTAGAGAGCTTGATATTGTTTCAGATATAACTGAGGCTTTGTTAGGTTCCATCCCCCACCTCCCACCCCAGTCTTTTTTCTCTCTATGCTTCAGTTTGGAGATTCTCGTCGACATGTTTTCAAGTTCACTCATTTTTTTGTTTGTAGTCTGCTGTTAATCTCATCCAGCAACTTTTTAAAAGATAAAGTTGATTTCAGATATTGCATTGTTTAGTTCTTAGATTTGTTTTTATAATGTTCACATCTCATGAAATTTTTAATATCTTACATCTCTATACTTTCCATTTGTTTTTCTATCATTACTGCTTAACATTTTATAATTATTTAAAGTACATCTGGTTTGTTTCTGAGTATGTTTCCTGTTTCTGTTAATGGCATTTCTCTTGACTATTGGTTACATGTTCCTGTCCTCCTCTCACCCATAACTGATAATTTTTCACTGAATAGATTTTTTGAATGACACTTTATAGAGATTGGATTCTGTTATCTTCCACTAGACAATGTTGAGGTTTGTTTTAGTAGGCAGTGAAGGTACTGACTGATCACCTCGAACCTGTGAAGACTTAGTTTTGTGATGTGTAAGACCTGGTCTGTTTTTCTTACCCTTTGTCCTAGGGCAGATCCTTTTGTCCTGGAAAATTGTCTTTACTCCTATGGTAGGGGTTCTTTCTAAGTTTCTATGAAAAGCTCAAGGTGCTTTAAAAGTTCCTCTAATTTTGAGGTCTACGTTTGCACATTTTTTTCATTGTTCAGCTCTTTTAGGTTTCCAGCTATTGTTTTTACTCCGGCATCCTTTTTCTCTCTCATGTATAGGCAATTTAGAGGTCAGCCAACCATTTGAGGGGGGGTTCACATACAAAGTTGCATCTTTGTGTATTTCTTCTTTATCTACGTACAATATTTCCCTCCAATTTCCAATCAGTCTTGCAGTTCCAAATTCCTTTTCCTGATTCTTTCAGTAATAAATTAAAATAAAACAAACCACACCTTGCTTCATAAATTTTAGCCACTTTATAATTGCAGCTTTGGAGTACCCTTATGAAACAAACCATATAAACATAAATCTCATCTAATATGGTGAGATTTTTTAAGGGTCAAATCTCTTCCATTTCCTGCCTGTTTTTCGTTGCTTTTCCTGTGTCTTCAAACAGTTGTTTAAAAAATTTTTTTTTCCAGAGTTTGTTATTGCTGTTTGTAAGGGAGTTAATCTGATATAGAAGGTGTGCCATCATTATTGGAACTTTGCTGGTAAATCATTATTAATGTCCAAAAAGAATCAGAGATAGAAGTATTTAGATTAAAAAGGAAAGAAAGAAAAAACAAATTTATTTGTAAAGCATGAAAGAGAACCAGACTTCAGAGGACTGTTTTCTGAAATACAACATAACAAACATTTTAAGGACATAAAAATGCAAAATCATGATTACTAAGTTTACATTGTCCTGCTCACAGAGAAAAACAGCAAAGTTCTCACATGATTACCAAATTCAGAAAGGTTATGACTTGCCTTAGAAAGCAGCATACTGAGACTCCAAGGACTTTCAGTTAGAAGGTCCAGATTCAGGAAATATTCAAGATTTTTTTTTTCAATTTTATTTTAGAGACCAGCATCAGTCAGAGTGATCTTGGACTGGCCTTTAATTTGTTTGTTTGTTTGTTTGTTTGTTTTAGAATGAAAGGTGTTAATTACTTTTATTTTCTTTTTGAACAACATTTGGTTATTAGGACATAAAGATTTGATTATTGGAAGACAAAGACTTTATGAACCTGTCTCATTTCTCATCATTATGCCAATATGTCACATTCTTTTCAGAAAGTTGAAAATGTATGTGCATCATATTCCTCAAAGCTGTTTATACTCTTCTGTTGATAGCTCTAATATACAAAAAGCTCACACAAATTGATTAAAAAAAAATTTGGAAGGAGGAGTATAACTAGGTCAGACAATTAACAGAAAAAATATCAATGATAAATGTGGAAATTTATTGCAGTTCATCAAAAATCAAACAAATTCAGTCAAAGTAAAAATAAAAAGATCATTTTTTTCTGGTACCACATTAACAAAAATATAATTCTTAATATTCACAAGAATACAGTTAAATGGACGTGTTCACATACTACTGGTAGAAATATAATGACAAAACTTTTGAAAAGCAATTTGTTTATATGTTTGCAATCTTTAAAACATTTATGAATTTTGACCCAGTAATTCTCTAATATTCTAAGAAAATAATCAATAATTCGGAAAAGTATATTATATGTGAATGTTAAGAAATTTATATTCAGTGCTAGTTAATGATAAACATGCTGACATTTTCAGAGATGAGGCCTGTTGTTAACTGCAATTCACCTCAAAATGCATCAAAATTTATTGATGTATGTATAAAAGAATAAGTGGATAGATATATAACCAACTAAATATAATCAAACTAGGTGGTTGGTATATTGTTGTTCGCAGAATGATTCTTTCAACTTTTCCATATATTTCCATCTAATTCCATATGTTTTCAAAATAAATGTTGGAATAAAATGCCTAGCAAGAAAAGAAAAAATAATGACAAATATTTGAAATAGTCTAATGTGTAAGTCATTAAACTGCATACACATAATAGGTTAATGGAATAGTTATTCAAATAATGTTTTAAATAAGTTTTTCTAAAGGATGTTTAATGAATGTATGATTAAGAGAGAAACAGAATTCAGTACTTCAAATTATATGTGTATATATATATATATATATACACACACACACACACATATATATATATATATATATGCATGTGTATATCATCTTTGGAAAAAGTCTAGTTTGAGAGAAATGGCCCAACATCTTTGTATTTAATGAAAAATTTTGGATGTTAGTTTTATGAATGACTACCTTCTTTGTACCTTTTTCTGTATTCCAAATGCTCTGAAGGCATGTGTATTAGCTTTTTATTGTTGCTGTAATATATTACTACAAACATAGTGACTTAAAACAAGAGATTCATCATATAGTTCTGTAGACTGTAAGTCTGACATGGGTCTCACTGGTCTAAAATCACTGGACTGTGTCTCTTTCTGGAGCCTCAAGGGGAGAATTTATTTTCTTGTGTTTTACAACTTCTAGAGGTCACCCCCAAACTTGGCATAAAGCTCCTTCCTCCATCTTCAAAGCCAGCAAGGTCACATCTCTCTGACTCTTCTTCCCTAGTTACTTCTTTAGAAGTCACTATTCTGTCTACTGTAGCATGTAATACTCCTATAAGCAGAAATCAGGTATATTTAAAATTAAAAACCACTTTAAATTATTTTCTAAAGTAGCTCATTCCTAGAAAGCTAAAGAAATAATGACAAATATAATCTGTGGTTTCTATAGAAGAGTATTTTTTTCATTTTTAATAATTATTATGAGAAATTACAAATAATTTCAATTGAAAGCAACAGAAGACAGGAGAATGGTTTAATAGAGTATGCTATCTCTACCTGTTATTCTACACAGTCATTAAAAATGTTTATGGCTGTTTTAATCTACTTGGGAAGTTCTCTGTTAAAATGTTGAGTATAAAAAGAAGAATAAAACATTTATATACAGATCGATTTTTATAATGGAAAGGTACATATTCTATGGATATATGTATAATGTTACTCTCATACATATATAACAGAGATAGAAGGCAGTACTATACAGAAAAATGTTAACAATGATTCTTAGTGATGAGATTGCAGGTCCCATCATGACTATCTTCCTCTTAGTTTGGGTACTAGAAAATATATTAATAAATATGCATGAGTGTGTACATGTATCTATATATATGTATATATGCATATATATGTATGTGTGTACCAAACAAACATTCTCAATATTTATTACTAAAGATATATTTGATTTCCCAGTAGAGTAGCTAGTGCTTCCTATTTTTATCTATGAACTGCTATGAATTGTTTACCCATATATTTCATATTTGAGCTCTTGTTATGTGTTTAACACTGTGAGAGGCCTATGGAGCTGTTAGATTTGCCTTTATCAATTTATACATTTAATGAGGGACGAAAATTCCACTTATGTCTGTTTCTTCTCTCTGTTCTCTTTTTTTCATTTCTTAAAAATAAATTTTAAAACATTGAGATGTTTCTAAACAGAAGGTAACTTTCACACTTCTCAACAGCTTTCTACCATTGGCTTGAAATTCAGGTGTTTATTGAAATTTTTATATGATGGTCTCCTTAACAACTTTAGCAAAAACTGTATTTTTTCAATAGTTTCTAATGTAAATCATATTAGCAAGAGGGCATTTCAGAACGGATTTATAAAGAGTTCTGTCTCCATTGGAATGAAGCATTGTATACCATTTAAAGACTATGTTTTAAAAAACAAAATTTATTTTTTGAAGACAGTATAAAAGCAGAACACACACACAGGATCTCAGGTGCTTATAATGAAAACAATTAAGAAAAGCCCTGACAAACGTAAAATATTTACATACTATGATAATATTTTATTATACATAGTATGAACTATGACTGGCTCCTCTTGGGGTTATATAGCTTTATCATTAAGATTGAAAAGAAGGAGATAAGGCTGAGGGTGGGGGAGAGAAACCTATTTATTTACTCGGTGGATTATTTTAATTTCTTTGGAAGGTGTAGAAATGCTTGCGTTCACATGAACTTCTTTCCCATATGGCTTCTCTGGTTGTTTCCCTATACACATTTTAAATTGTTCTGATTTTCAAATGAAAGCATAAAACTCCAAGTGGCCAGTTAACAGTATCCCAACAGTTTTAGAGGAGTATTTGAGAAGTAGACTTTGGCATCCAAGAGATCTGGGTTCAGATCCAAGCTTTGCAGCTGTTCTCTGCACATATTTCAAACTTAAATTTCTTTATCGGTAAAAATGGGAATAAAAAAATCTACTTTAATGTTTTGTTGTGAGAATAAAATAACATGGGAAAGTAGGTCCAATGTTTAAGTGAATTAATAAAAGTGTTGGAGTTCATGAATTTATTAGTTTCTGGGTTTTTTCCTGAGAACCCGAGCTCAGATGGTATATGTTTATTTCTTGAGAAAAATGGATGTAGGAAGTGAAGCTGTCCATAAAAAGGAATTAATGGAATTAATCCACTGAGCTATGATTAATTAGGTGGTATATTGATTATCTGTAAGGACACTAAACAATTACCAGCCCCATGTCAATGTATTCCATGTTCATGGAGTAAGGGTCACATCTTGACTGTTTTACTGCCTTCTGCATTCCTTTCCTTTCTGGGTCTCTAATGCTTAATTCCTTTCTGGAGATTCAGGCCCACTCCAATACCAGAAGAAGCTTGAGCTGAGATAGAGGAAATCAACCAGATTTAAACACAGTCTCAATAATTTCTTCAGATATGATGCTCAGATTTAAGATTGCACTTTCGTCTTCACTTTTTGTTCAAATCCTTTTCTCGTAAACCAGCTAGAACAAGGGGCTAATTTTTGACCTTAGTGGTCATTCTAGGAACCAACATTCTGCCTCTGAACCTTTATTCAATGGCTGCATCTCTACTGTTCTGTGATGGAACAACTTAATCCTACCCATCTGTTTGGACTCTAGAGCATTATCTGCCTTGGATTCTTTCTTGCTCAGTGCTGTTTACTCATTGGCAGGCTCATTCATGACACCAACTTTTGACCTGAATTGAGATAGCAGAGTCTACTAAAGAATGGTTGTCAGTCAGACCAGACTTCTTGTGCTAATCTATATATAAGTTGTTCAAACAAGTATTTATTGAACTTCCTCTGCGTGACAGAATCCCAGGATATAGAGATGACCACGACTGAAAAATCCTGTTGTATAGCACTGACTACTCATAGTAAAAATAAAATAACTACTTGTTAAAACTTAAATGGAGAAAGGGAATCTCTAAGAGAAGGTGTGTGTCCCTATGTGTGTGTGTGCGTGCACATGCACGCACACTTGCATGCAGGTAAATATGTGAGTGTGTATATATATATATATATATGTGAATTAATAAAAGTGTTAGAGTTCATATACATACATACATACATATATATGTATATATATGTGTATATATATGTATATATATGTGTATATATATATGTGTATGTATATATATGTATATATATGTATGTATGTATATAGAACTGACTGATGGGAGCTTCAGGAAAATATTTGGCTTTGACCTGATTGTCAATATCTCATTTGCTTTCCACGTGAAACTGAAGGACCTTCCTTCCTAAGCTGCCACAGTGACACTTTCTGAAGTCAGCTTATGGGCTCAGTGCTGGGAAATGGCATTTAGCAGAGCTGGCATGTTCCTGAGACAGCAGTTACCTACGGAGAGCAGCGGTGGAGGCAAATTGCTTCTCAATTTTATGCGACACTGGCTTGTCAACCCAGAGGATGCATTTCATTATCTGTGACTCTGCTGAGCATTGGTCTGGACAGCTCATTGAGGCAAATCTGCCTAATCAAAGCAACTTGGGGGTTTATTTATTTATTTCTTAAACACATTTTTCTTCTATCATAGTTAAAAAGCAAAAAAAAAAAAAAAAAAAAAAAGAAAAAAAATAGATTAAAAAAAATGCTGGTAAGAATTAACAACAACAAAAAGAAAATGAAAGCTGACAAGAAAGTTATTGAACCGTCCATTTTTTTTCTAGAAATAACAATTTCTAGCTATAACAGCCCATGGCAGTGATCATTCCTTTGCCCTGGGAAGGGATTCAAGGGTCAAGAAGTGATGAGCTTCCCTAGTCTCTTTTCTTCTATTTCCCTATTGAGATCCCTATAAAGAAAAGGTATTTTTAAAATTCACCATTTTAAGATATCAAAGTTTCTGAATTCAGTTTAGCCCCATTCCCTTGAGATTAAAATATTTGAGCACCAGGGTCTGAACACAGCACCCTCCTTTATCATAATCCAAGAATCTAGGAATAAATGTATTCCTGTTCATCCATGCACTAGAAGAGGAGATTTGGGAAAATACTACAGAGAAGTTTTGAGAAACTCTAAATAATGGTGGTTTTCAACCTTTCCTTAGCTCTGGAGCCCTTTGTTAAAATTAAGGTTTACAAAAGTTTGGTGGAAATTATGGAACTTTAATGCCTCACTTGCTTCACTCCAGTCTGGATCCTTCAAGCAGCTTCTTCAACCAATGTCTCAAAGCTATTTGAATATGTTAAAGGTAAGTCATACTTATTATGGAAAAATTGGAAAGTGCAAAAAGTCACATATATGTGCATATATGTTGTGTTTGTTTGCTTTTAAGCTTTTGAAAACACTGATTACATATTCTGGTATCCCACCTTTTATTTGGACTTTTATATGAATAATATATATTCTTTGAAGGTACTTAATTTAATGCTATGTATTTTGGTCTGCCCTTTCCCAATGGTTGTATATATCATTTTTTCCAAATTTTGCTCCTGCTTTTCTGCTTGCTTGTCAGACTCTTCCTTGCTTTTCATGGGGAGGATAATTAGTAAATCTGACTACTCAGACAGAGCATGGATTAACAGACTGTTTTATAAATGCCAGAAAGTAAATATTTTGGGCTTTACAGGCCATATGGTCTTTGTGGCAATTATTTAACTCTGTTCTGTGGAGTGAAAGTGGACATAGACAATATGTAAGTGGATGGGCATGGCTATGTTCAAATAAAACTTTATTTACAAAAACAAGCAGATGGTGGGCTGGATCTGGCCTGCATGCTGTAGTTTGCTCACTAATGGCTTCAAGCCCAAGATATTGATTGGACAAGATTCAGTAGTTTTCAGGGTCACTGTACATGTAAATACACATTGCTTAATCTGGTCAACACTTCTCCAGGCCTTGAAACTACTAAATAACAAGGGTCAATTGACAATGTTGGCCATCTTTCTTTTTCTTTCTCCATCTGAATACTGGTCATTGTTCTGGGCCAGGTGGTGGTAAAAGTCAGATCCAGGCTGGCATATTAGAAGCATGACCCTGAATAGGTCTCAAAACTAAGCTGTGAGTTATAACCCAACATTACCAGCACTTTTTTAAATGAAGTGTTGGGTGAGACTCAGCTAAAGCAAAGTGGAATTTTATTAATCATATGCTATTATTTTTTTTGTGTGTCGAGGTCCTTTGGAAATTTTACTTTTAAGAGAGTAAAAGGATACAATTTGGGAATTTCTAGGTCCTCTACCCCATAGTTTTCATACCTTTCCTGTGTGCACTGTTAACATGACATTTCAGCACAATGGGCTGTGTTTTCTTCTCTGGCTAAAACTAAAAATATGTCATCTGAGTGTCTGTATGTGACTTTGTTCAGAGGACAGCATTTAGAGATGGCTGGAAGCCAGATGGACTAATCTGATTGCGAGTGGAGCAGAGGCTTCTGGCCTGTACCATGGGATCTCCTGTGAGGAAACGCTAATAAAAAATAGATTAGATTTTCACCAAGTGGAGCTTTGGGTGTCAAATGCCTAAATTGTACCATTTCCCATCCTCATTACAATTACTGTCATAAGAATTGATTCAGATGATGATTTTTTTTTTTGGGGGGGGGTCCTCATGGTAATTTTATCAGAAAGAAATAACATTCAGGAGTGCATTACCTGCATGTCTCTGGAAACCACTGGTCCCTGTAGTTGTGAGGTTTATTTTCTTGCTCAGGCAGTCTGTGGAGGTGTTTTATGAAAACTCATGTTCTCAGCTGGGAAAAGCACCTCATGGGATGTGGAAGAGTGAGAACCTGCACAAAGGAGCAGAAAATAGAGTCAGCAGCGGAAAAAGGAGGCATAATTTATATATACAAAATGATAGATAGGGACTTTCATTTTAAAAGGAAATGAAGATAACAACTAATAATAACCAAGAGAACAAAAAGCAAAATGGTGAAAAGATGCTGTAGTTAACTTTTAATATCAAGGTATTTGAACTCTGCTGCCTCTGAGGAAATAATTTCAAAAAATATGACTATTGGACAGGGATGTGGAGACTTTCTGCTCCATCCCCTGCATCGGACAGAAGGGGTCACAAACTCAGTAGTGATCAAAATGTGGGCCTGATCTCAGGCCTCTGACTCTCAGATCTTTGCTCATCCATAATTTCTTATCTTGAGGAGCAAATGTTTTTGGACTCATTTATTATTCAGACATGGGCTTTGTATTGCTTGTCCTTTAGTGGGGATGAGTCAGCATTTTATTACGTGCATTCTGTAAAGTGCTAATCTTACAAAATGACCCATGGGGAAAAATGATTTTAAATATATTTGGGAGATACTTGAGGGAAGCTGCTCACGACATCCGTCTCTTAGATGGTTTTATCGCAAGTAGGCATACCAGAGACTCTGGGAAGACTCACACGAAAGAGCCTGTTTAACTGTATTTAACTCAGAGTGTCTGGAGAATATTTTATCCTGGAACCCTTTTTTGATGTGTGTTAACAATGTGTCACAGAACATGATTTTGAAAACTGACATGGGTGGGTTGTTCCCATTGCTCTTGTTCCATTAACAGGGACTTGGCTGTGTTAAGGGTAGTAGTTGTGGCCTGATTAAAACTTGCTGTTTTAATGAGAAATAAGAAAGAAGAGTGAAGTAATAATATTAAGATTACATAATGTGACTTGCAGGGATTTTTATTGTATATCATTGTTTCCTTTATTATTCACTATAACCCCATACCATCAATATTATTTTTCTCACTTTATAAGAAACCTGAGCTTCTAAGAAACGAAGTGGTTTTTCCAAGGTCTGTAATAAACTGGTTGTGCAAAAGAGATAGATAACCAACTCAGGTTTTCTTTCTCCTGGCACCAAGCTCTTTGAACTAGACCATAGAAGGCACGCAGGTAAACAATTCCTAATAGAATGAGAAACATCCTGGTTTGCCTGAGATCGTGGAATATGGGAGTTTCAGTGCTAGAACCAGGAGATTCTCAGGCAAACTGGGATGAGTTGGTTACCTTACATTTCTTCCTGTTATCCCCATAATATAGGTGAGGCACCCTGGGCACCCTGGCACTTTTTTCTTCTGATCCTGGCTATGACCTCAGAATTTTTTTGGATGCTGTCCTCCAGGCAGCCACTACCAATCAATGGAAATGTAGTGTGTGTCTGGGTGGGAGGAGGGTTGAGGGGAGGTGATTTTTTTTTTTTTTTTCTATCATATTATGCTGGCGCATATGAAATCTTTTACATACCAAATAGCCACAGTGCTAGGGGAGGGCTCCTCTTAGAGAATCTGGCATTTAAGAATCTAAGCTGTATCCACCATTCAGTGAGCTGACATTTAGTGATTTTTCTTCCCTTCAGTTTAATATCTTCATTTGTGACCCAAATTCATTCTTCCCAATTCTCCAGCCCATTAAATCTGGACTGGTCTTGTTCTTGTATTTTGTTTTCATTTCAGCTCTCAGTCTTCAGAAAATGCCTTAAACAAATGATTTACTCACTTAATATTGAAGAAGGTGATTCTACCAATTTGAAAAGAGAATCAATTTATTGAAGCTTCTTTGTAGAGTAGAAATATATTTCTTTTCCCTTTATGAACATAAAATTTTAATTATGTCATAGATCAAAATAAATATTAAAATGCGTAGGACTTAAACTAAAACATGAAATCCTTCAAAGCATAGGTTATACATCACCTTAGAGAGTGTTTCCTGAATAATCTGATCTAAAAATCAGTCCTAAAATCCTCCACTCCTATACAATTTGTAAGCAAGCTTCTAAAATATAACACACATAAAGAACACCAATAATAAATGTATAGCTTTATGCATTTCATAAAGTAAACACACCCTTATAATCACTACCCAGGTTAAGAAATAGAATATTTTCAGTACCCTGAAAGTCTTCCTCTTCATGCTATGTCTCAGCTATTACTCTCCTTCCAAACTCAACCACTCTCCCGACTTTAACCACTGTAGAATAGGTTTACCTATTTTTGAGCTTTACATGAATGGAATCTTTTGTGTCTAGATTCTTTCATTATTATGTTTGTCATGGGCATTTAGGTTGTTGTACATAACAATAGTTCATTTTTTCTCATTTCCTTATAATATCTATTAGGCCACAATGCATTTATGCATTCTACTGTTGATAGGCATTTGTTAATATAAACAATATTGCAATAAAAATTTTTGTATAAATCTTTTCAGTGAACACACATATACATTGCCTTTGGGTGTGTGTAATAGGAGTAGAATTACAGAGTTATGGCAGTGTATCCATATGTTCAGCTCAGTAGGTAATATCCAACAGTTTTTCAAAGCAATTGTATTAATTAAATTAATTAATTTACAGTTATATGAGGGTCCCAAGAAATCCACTACTCATTAACAGCTAGGGTGTATATTAACAAGTACGTAATTTCTCTTCAGTCTTAGGAAAATCATTGTGGAAGTTGATCTCATGGATGCCCCTTGCCCTCCTACCTACAACTTTTCCAAAAAATTCTCTACTTCTTTATGTCTCCCATTTTCTCATTCTGCATCTTCTCTCCTGCTTTTTATTAGAAACATTTATTAGGAATGTGACATGGAATGACTGACTCCTCACGAGTATGAACATTTGTGAAGAGGACAAGGAAAAATAGTAACATAAGAAAAATGAATCATTGAAATTTAAACATCAATATTGTGTGAGTATAAATAAATTAAAGACTTATTTTTTTAGAGTGGTTTTAGATTCACAGCAAAATTGAGGATGGTACAGAAGTATCCCATATGTCCCCTCCCTCCATACATGTAATAGCTTCCCCTATTATTAATATCCCCACCAGAATAGTTCATTTGTTACAATTGATGAAACTGCAAAGAAAATTATTATCACCCAAAGTCCCTAGTTTCCCTTAGGGTTCACACTTAGTATTGGACAGTCTGTGGGTTTGGGCAAAGGTATGATGGTACGTATCCACCACAGTAGTATCTGTTTCACTGCCCTGAGATCCTCTGTGGTAAATCCGTTCATCCCTCCTTCTTCCCAATTCCTGGCAACCATCGATCCTTTTACTCTGTCCATAGTTTTGCCTTTTTCAGAATATCCTGTGTGTGTGTATATTTTCTGCTAGGTCACAAGATTAGGGCTTGGGAAGGATCTTTATTTTTATATGCCTTGTATTTATATCAGTTATTTGCAGGTACTTTGTGCTTACAGTTTATAGATTGAATTAGTAAATAATATAGTTCCTCAGGGAATTGCATTAGTTATAAAAAAATTATCAATGCATTCTAACCAAACTCTATCTGTTCTTGGCGTTTCCCTCTTTTTCTAAAATGTCTTATCACACTCCAGTCTCTCATTTTGGTTGACAGAACTTTGTATTTTCCAGGGTTGGTCTCAGGTCCCACATTTTCGGAAACTGGAAAAAAGCAATTAATCCTACATCAATATCTCTTACTTCTGGGGAAACCTATGCCTGAATCAATTCAGTTACATTATTTTTGATGGGGGAAAGAAAATATTATTCACACTAACAGAACTACAGACATCAGACTATGCTATGAAAATCATGACTATGAAATGATCTTCCTCATGTATGTGAAGACAGATAGATATCAAATCGCCCTGGGTGATTTGTTCTTGCAATTGCTTATGGTGATTTATTCAACTTCAAGTCTCTTCTAAGTTTTTCCAAAGAAAGATGAGGCACCAGCAGGTAATTTGGCCTTATCTTTCAGTACAATTACTTAAGAGAACACTTTGGGGCAGTTTTCTGCTTTGAGTGTATTATGGTGCATTCACCACTTAACAATGGTGAGATGATTGTCATTTATGGACCCATACTAACTGCACAATAGTTTCTGATTAGGATAAGACTGAAATTGTTGATTAGAGTTACACACTGTGGTTGGCTGTTAGTGCCCATATCTCCTTAGACAAACGTGGCACCTGTAAAAATCAATAATGCATGAGTCAAGAAAGCTCCAAGATAGCATTTCTGTTAAGTCCAGAAGAAACGACAGAATCAAACTTTCTCAATCTCCAGGTTTCTCATTTTATTCATATCAGAGAGTTTATATGGAGCACCTGTGCTGTGCTTTTAAATATGTCAGCTGTTGGGAGTTAGACAAGAGAAATATAAGTCATTGTTTTTACCCTCAAGTAGTTTATAATCTCATTGGGTGAGATAAGACATTTAAACACATACAATTAAAAGGCAATGCAAGGCAGTATGCGGGCAGGTTGCAAACTATGTTATATAAATAGAGGATGTTGTCAGAGAGAAGGAAGTGTTCCATTTTTAAGGAGGATTGGTCCTGATTTTATGTGACAGTAATATGAAATAAGTAAATAAGGAACATGACCATTGGTAGAGCTGTGTATATCTTTTGTCTTTTAGGCAGGGGGTTGAGTGCTTAGTAGGAAATCTAAAAAATTTTAAATGGACATCTTGAGTAATTCTTATTGTATATTGTATTCATTATCCTTGAAGTTGCCAGAACGTAGACAACTTTTTTCTAATGGTGGCATCTCATTTTGTATTCACGAAGTGATTTTATTTACAACTAGGCTATTAATTATCTTCATCAGTGGCAGCCTTTGAGCCATTCATTTGCAGTCTTCATTCCAGTATTTTCCTGCTGTCTCTCTTTGTGAGAGCACTTTTCTCTCTGCAGTGATCTATGGTGCTCAAGAAAGGATTTCTAAATTGACAGGCTGAAAGATACCAGCATCTGGGAGAGTTTATTAAACCCACAGCCAATGAACTTGTTTCAGGCGATGCCTTTAAAAGAATGAGTATCTGAAAAGCTGCGGGGCACTATATCGTTTTAGCACTGAAAAGTGAGACAGAGATTTTGAACAGTGTGAAACGGACATTTTGTTCTGTAGTCAAAAGTGTGTGTGTGAGAGGGGAAGAGATTATGCCAATGGAAGAATAAGGAAGAAAATATGAATGGGGACACATTTATGTAAGTGGCAGTTTTCCAGGGATTCTTGGAGTCTGTTCACTGAAGGGTTAGGACAAGGGAGCAGGATTCTTCTGGATGGAAACCAGAAGTTATACAGAAGGATGTTTTTGCCCTCTCTTTATCTTCTTGTTTTGAGAAGAGAAAAAGGAAGCTTTAAAGAAAACAGAAAATGCCTGGATTATTTAGATACGCAACTTGTCTGTAGACATGGGTTGGACCAGATGCTTCCTGGAGACCCTGTCAAACCCCGGATTTTGAGTCTCTGTTTTGTGAGGAAGCAGTTTGTGTACAATTTAAACATAGTTAAAGTATAGACTCTTTATGTAGTTTACATTATATAGAATGTAGTTGGACATTCTACAATATTGGCCAAACAGCTCAAATAATAATGTGGTAAATTGTATTAAATGTATGTTCTCCATTATGTTATCTGGACTACATGTCCCAATTCCTGCCCATTCATTCTCAGTTATTAAGCACCTATAAGTGATAAAATCAGGATACAAAGACAGATAAGTTTCTGACTTCAAGAAACTTTGAGTCCAATGAGGGTAAATAGAAAATTACCAAATAAAACTTGTGATAGAAAGACAGACTCGGAGGTTAGAAAATTATTTCAGAACTGAGCTGAGTTTTGACGCCTTTACTTAGATAAGTAAAATGTGGAAAGCCCAACAGATTATGTAACATAAGACTTTAATTACAAAGTTAAGTTCATATGATATTGGAGAAATTTTTCTTTGTTCATTGCAGCTGACTGTAATGGGCTATATAAATATTACTAACACATTATTTATCATCATCACCACCATTATGTCAAAGAGAAAATTTCCAAAGGAATAATGATTCACTTAGCCATCTATAGTTTGCTTATTTCCCCTATATTTGAAACAATTTTTCTCATAATAAGCTAAACTCTGACCAAAATGCTGCTATATTACTTTGGTCCTGGCCACTTGCAAGAGACTCAGAAAGACTGAATATTATCTTTACAATATGTATGTTCTTGAATATTTAGTTGTTTCATCTGGTTAACTTTTGTGGTGGGGAATGGGTGGGGGGTTAATTATTAAATTTTGTGGCCATCTGAAACAACCACAGGAAGTAGTTGTTTCAAAACATACATATTTTGTGAACTTTTAACACATACTCCAGTGGCTTCAGATGCGTAACAGATTTCCTAAATGTCTGACTGTGGGCAAAACCCTTAATGACCCTCTCCCCATTTCATCTGTCACCTGGGGGGAAGCAATACCCTTCTTTCACAAGTTTGCAGTGAGGATTAAAGAAAATCGTGTATGAAGGTCCTTCACAGACTACAGACTTTTATAGCAGTCTGCTTATGGGTCAGGGATACCAAAAGCCCTCTCTGGAAAATTCTGACTTTTGAAACTATTCCATAGTGCTCTCAATTTGCAGTTTCCCATTATCTTACTTTTTAGGCACCTTTCATATAAAATGAAATGGCTACTTAAGATCAACTGTTCAGGTCTAGAAGTTCATGTTCTCTTCCGGGAATCCTCTTACATAAACTGCTGCTCTGGTATCTTTCTTGTCGTTATGTCATTAATTGGTGAGCTAATTTGCTTGCTCCAGGTTTATTATCCTATAAGACTCACTGTGATAGGTAAGGGAATGTGGGGGCTGAATTGCTACAGGGAAAATGTTGGTAAGTATGAAAGCTGTATGAGCTCAGAGGCATTTTAAACTCAGATCTGACAATACATCAGGGAAGTATAAGGTGGCCATTCCAGCTCGATGTCCTTCATGGGAACCATGAAGGGATCTTAAGGAGAATCTACTTCAGCCACGTCTTTTCTCCCTGTTGCGGAAATGTTGCCAAAATGAATGAAGGGCGTTGGCCATGGTTTTGCCGCACAGGCCATGCTTCAGGTCTCTTATCTTGGAGCTCTTGCCACGACACTCTTCTCCTTCCGTTTCGGTATTGTAAATTTCAGTGTCCAGGTGCTTTCTGGTTTTCTTCATGGTCCAGTGCAGAATTGATCGACTGTGTTGAGAGCGTTGCTTTTGGTTCACATTGCTCACCTTAGGGTTTCCTCCTACTAGGCAGGACAATGGATTTTCATTTACTCCTTCAGTATTGTAATCTTGAAGAAATTGTTTAGATGAAGACATTTAGCTCTTTATGGGGGGAATAGAAGGCTTTATTGACATAAATTTATGTAGCTTATAAATTAAGTACAGATATGTGGCGTAGGATTTAGAAAACCTGGGTTTTATTCTTCCTCTCTCTACCATTTGGCTGTGAGATTTTCAGCATATCATTTAATGCTTCAGAATCTTAATTTACTTTTCTGCAAAATGAAAATACAATTATCTACTATATAAGATTACCATATGGTTTAAAATAATTTGGGAATGTGAAAGTTTGTTGTCTGTAACATTATGCAAGTGCATTAATATTATGACTTAACTGCATGCTCCAAAGTCCTTCCAGCTTTGTTGCCTCCCGTAGGTGGTTAAATCAAGTCACATATAATTCCAGCATTGTGTGGAGCTCCATAGGAAGTAAGTATCAAGGGTCCTCCTTAAAGCGTCTTAATTCTGACCATAGATCAGCTTCCTTGTTGAAATCGTAGTCACATGTGAATTCTAATTTTTATTTAAAAGCTTTGATTCTGAAATGAGCAATAGCAGTGAAAAGTCATTTATATTTTTAAAAATTGTGAATTAGGAGAGGTCACGAGAAAACTGAGGCACATTAAGCAAGAGAAGGCTTCACATTCAGACTACTAAAATAAACTAGTGTATTCTGAATATCCATTTCGAAGCAGAACTTTTTGTGACATCCCCCCGTGCTCCATGTCCATACTAATGTTAACAGATGTCCCACCTTCCAAAACAGAGATGCAAGCTTGGCAGCTCTTCTCAGTTCGCAAATTTAATTATGGCTGCAAATGTGATAACGGAGCAACCTTTCCAAGTTTTAATTGGATCTGCATTTGGCACAAGCAACCTTCGTTTCCCACCATATGGGTAACGGCAGTGCAAGGTGCCGTCTTGTGCCCTTGCTGTAATTTAGACAACTCCTGATTAACTGCAGAAACCAGCCATGTAGGGGATCAGTCATAGCCTTTTGTAACCCCAGCTAGCTGTACCTGTACATAATATGTAGCAGGGCTGCCTCCCCACGTTGTCACTTGGTTTAGTCTTGGCAACTGTAAACCTATTTTAATGTTTACTTGGCAGAGCACCAGCTATTAATCTGATGCCAACTTATCACTCCTTGACATCAGAGAATCCATTCCAAATGTAACATTCACATGATCTTAGAGGTATATCTCATTTTACGATTTGCACAGTATAGAGCAACTCGTATGATGCTGACACCAATTTTATGGCTAGAAATAGTAAGCATGTCAGGTAAACCGTTTCAGGAATGTTAAGTGACTTATTTAGGGTTACCTTATAAGTAAGAAGTGTGACTTCAGCCTTATGTCTCTAAAGTTAGGGCTCCTGCTTTTGTATGACACTTTCTCCAAAAGGATAAGGGGTTATTCAGATGATCTGCTATTTTGAATTAAGTAGCCTCTAGTTTCCCTTTAATCATATAAGCAATGGAGAGTTCGAATAAACATGAGAAAAGATGAGGTGTATGGGTAAAGAAGTAGGGAAATCTCAATAGCATAACCACTAGCTCCTTCTAAACATGTCTCTGTCCACTTTCTTAGAACCATTATCCTCTTGTGGTTTGAGGCAGAGCTGTGTGGAAGATCTGTGGTGGTTCATGGAGTAAAGGGTAAGTGGACATGAGGTAAAAATGGAGAAGAAATAAAATCTTGTAGTACAACTCTTGCCCAAGGGTGTTAAAATGGTTGTCATGGATACATACAATTTCAATCCAACAACATATATATTGAGTACCTATTAAGTACTTTGCAGACACTTGGTTAGGTTTTGAGGATAAAAAGAATGACTAAAATTCATTGTCTTTAAGATATTTACTGGCTAGGAGAAAAGAAAGCCATAAACAATTATGATACCTGGTAAATATAAAATTAAAGGTAAGTTTGAAATTCTGTGGTGAATTTCAACCCTTCCCTGCTTATTTCGGGCACATACTGGAGAGCCAAGGCTTAAGAATCATGAAACTTAAAAAAAACTCCCTGAGTCAAATGAAGATACAAGTCCAAATTAAAGCTGAGTGTATAGAAATACTTAACCTTGCAAGACCATAGCCAAACCTTTTATAATCAACTGTTTGGGGCCACATTTGGAAGTTTTTTGCTCACACTGGGTATAGTCAGTACAAAAGCATGCTGCTCAATAAAGCAGAGAAATAGCTCTCAGCAGTAAAGTAACACAGATCATTGGGGGATGCAAATCCAAATAACGAAAGGCCTTCTATTTAAAAAATCTGCTTTGGTCACAGCAATCATCCTGGGTGATTATAAGGCGTGTTGAACTAGCAACATTCCAGGCATCAGACGGTTCCAGGGAGAGCTCTGAACAATATGGTCTGGGCTGGGGTGAAGGGGTGGAGGGGATAAAGCCACTTTATGAAATGCCACATGCTGTCTAGGTGTAGGGCAAGGATGTGGCCCCTCCAATTTGTGAAAAACTCATTTTCAGGCTGCAAGGCCGGCCTCCTAGCAGCAGAAGGGTTTCTGGAACCTGCTTTGTCCTTCTTGTGCCAAAATAGGAGTATTTACCCAGATGCAAAAGATGAAAAATAATGACATTAAAAAAGATTGGAGTGCTTAAAAAATATGGATTTAATTAAGCATTTCTACCATTTGGGGACAGAGGGATTTAGATTTGGAGAGGCACATGTAAGATGTAACGTCTGTCTTTTTCTCTTCTCCAGGTGGATAAGTAACATAGAAATGAGCCTCTATTTTTTTTCTAAGTATTCCCTGATTAAACACACACTCCTCTGGTACAAAAAAGAAGTGCTGTGTGTGTAAGGGGGTGTGAGTGTGTGTTGGTATGTGTGTACTGTAGAACAGAGCAGAATTATCAGACATTGTGGTCATTTAGAGTAATGGGAAGGTCTGCAATTTCATTTTTTCTGTTGTTTCTTTCCCCATAAGTAACTATTATGGTGGCAGAGGACACGATATGAAGTCATTTACAGTATGCTATTTGGGAAAAGGAACGGGTCCTGGGACAGAAAGAAGTGAATTCAAATCCTACTTTCATTGCTTACTAGACAGTGAACATGGCCTACTTCTGCAGAGATTTCGTCTCCCATGTAAACACAGATCATTAATTCCCATTTTGCAGAATCACAGTTTCTTTCGAAGCTTCCCCTAGTTACCCCTGGGAATCCTCAGGGTTTGGGCACACACACACATGTGCTCAGGAGCAAATTTGCTCAAGTTCTGCTCTGCATTCTTGTCAAGGCTCCTGACTGTGGCTCTGTAGCTGTCCCCCAACACATCATGGTTCCACTAGGTTAGCTGTCATCCATAGTGGCATGGAACTCGAAGTACACTGGGTTTGGGGCAGCAGAACATGGGTTTGAGAATGGACCTGGTGTGATGAAAATGATACTCTGATTCTGTCTTGCTTCATAGCACATCCTGAAGAAGGACAGTTTGTTCCCAGAATCTCACGCATCCTTCATCAGACCTTATCTTGTGGCTTCGGGACTTATTATCTGTCTTTAAAGTATTTTGAAATTAGCCCCTCTGGCCAGCAGGGAGTCATTTGCCAAACAATTTCTTCCCAAATCTAATTCTCCCCTATGCCTTTGACTCAAGTCTCCCTGTACCAAATTCTTCCCGCAACTTTAACTCTATATCATAAAATTGCATGAGTAGAGAGATACCCAGTGGTGTCATGAGCCTGCCATTTCCACAAGCAATCAGCTTTGAATCTCACTTTTGAATCACTGCAACCCAAAGAAACAGCAAAGAAAACAGTAAAGCTCTCATGGTAACTGGAAGGTTTCATGAGTTAATATGCTGCAGTAATAATTCAGAAAGTAGTGATTCTGATACTTATTAGATCCACTGCAATGATGAATGAATATAACATACTTGGTCACTGCAAACTGAGCTGTGACGAGTATGTACTGGATTCATCTGGGTTATAAGAATGGAACAACAGAATTACAGTTCTGTAAATCATAATACTTAAACTTGCATACTGTCTTTTGAAACACTTCTAAAACCATCTCACTTATAAAAACTGTTTGTAAAATATTCATTTAAAATGTGCCTATTTAGGCATACAACATACCAAAGCTTCATTGTGCTTCACAAGGAACAATGACAATAACTAGTAATAATGAGTAGTATAATAAATAACATTTATTAGGTATTTACTGAGATCAGGCATAGTCTAAACATTTTACGCATGTTAACACATTTAATCTTTATAACCCTATGAGGCAGATACTGTTATTGAAATTTTACAGATGAGGAAACTGAAGATCAGAGAGAATAAGTAGTTTGCCACAGTCACACAGGTCTTAAGGAGTGAAGCAGTCATTTTTTTTTAAACGTAGGCAACTTATTGTTTCTTCGTCTCTACTATACTCCTTTATTACCTTATACCCTTTTAAACACTTATTGCATTGCACCGCAGGTATTTGTTCTTTCCCCATTAGATGATGCTCATTATGGGGAGGACTGTTACTTAATGTGCTCAGAGTCCCACCTGGCACATGGTCAGAACTGACGTGTCTGCTGAATGTAGAACAGTCTTGAGTGAATGTCAGGATTATTGATCATATTTCTCCTTTGTGTATGGCAAAGGTGACTTGGTTAGACAGTAGAAAAATAATGAAAAAATAACACACGAACTGTATCCTTGTGTTGTTTACAAGCCATTTGAGGAGAAAAGCTTTCCCCCAGGCAAAGTTAATAACAATCTAAAAGATGGCACTAATACAAAATAGCAAGCTGGTATAGATAGTGCATGGGACCATAGAGAGTCCAAAATGAGTGACGAATAAAGGCTATGATTCAGAGGAGGGATGTGGGGGCAGCCCTCGGATCTTCAGAGTTGCTAAAAAATGTAGAGTAAGTTAGTGTTCCATCAAGGACTAAAGGCGGGGTCTTTCATCTACCTGGTTACCCGGTTACCTGTTCCACTGTTAGATGAAACAGATGAAACAGTTACGCCACGTGGGTCAGATAGACCCATGTGGATCAGGGCCAAAAACCTATAAGAGAGTAAGGGGACAAAAGAGCTAAAGCTACTGATTTCTAAATGCTCAAATGATCCAAATAGCAAATTCACTTGCCTTATACAACTCCCTGTTCTGTTAGTTCACTAAACTATTCACTCACTCACTCACTCCTTCCATTTATAATTAGTGCTTCCTATTTACCGAGCTCTGTGTTAGTCAATGGAAGTCTCTGGGTTTGAAAGAGGAAAGGAGAAAGTCCTAAGTTTTAGAAAAAGTTTTCTGACTAGGCAACAGTTTATGGGCAGCAACTTGGCATTTTGGGAAGTGTTTAAGAAATCACCACTGATTTTGGATTTGAATGCTTTAAGTTAGGCAGAAACAGGTATCTGACTAGCTCTATTGATTCAACTAGCATGTTTAGTACTCACCATTTCTAATCATTATGGAAATAAAGTGACAAAGTTCCTGCGCTTATGTAGATTACATAGTATATATGTAATTAGATTTTATAGTGGTCTATAAACCAGAAGCCGTGTGAATACATAGGTGGGGAGGAGTTCTTCATGTTACCGTAAGATGATGGCAATTTGTCAGTCATTAATACTGTGGCTGAATGTCTGTGCACTAATGTTTGCAAGCGTACCATTTCCAGCTCCTCTTATCCTTAGGCATGGCAACGTGACTGAGTTCTGTATCATGGAATGTGAATAGAATTGATGTGTACCTGCTTGTAAAATTCTCTCATGCACTGTCCGTAAAAAGAGATGGCTCTGTGAACCTAGAGCTGGGTGAAGCCATGAGATGTAAGAAATTGAGAAAAAAAATCATCTACTGACCCGTGTTGGAGTGTGACATGAGTGAGAAATTGTGATAAGCCACTGCGATTTGGGGCTACTGCCTGCAGCTATTAGCCTAACCTAACTATTCAACATCAGTACTTGACTTACATAGTGCCAAATCCTAAAGCCAGGTTACTAGGCCCCAGCATAAGGAGAGATAATAATAAAACGTGTAATCAAGGAATGTATTCAGCTGTACAAAGCACTTTCATGTATGTACATTATTTTGACATTGGATTTTATAATAACCACAAGGAGACAGGGCAAGTAGCATTATGTTCATTTTGCCAACAGGGAAGTTAGGCTGTTTGTGTCAGTTAGACAGCTTGGACAGATAGAATATCAAAATAAACTTTAGTTCGTTCAGGACTGTACAATATACCAGAATTTTTTTCCTAACCCAGACTTAAAAATTGTTCAGAAGTCTTTTTTAAATTCTTCCCTTCCCTGTTTCAATTAGATATATGAGTTTGGGATGAAGGGAGAAGAATAGAGAAGAGGTGAGATCATCCCCCTCAGAGGTCATGGTCTTTCCTTAGCTATGATCCCCTTGACTATGAACTCTGGGAGCACAATATACATAGTAGTAGCCTCCACAACATGGCAGAACTGGGCCTTCTCCCTGCCTGGATTACTATAATGATTTGAGGGTGTTCAGATTCTTCAGAAATAACTTCTGATCGTGTACCCTTTCTCTTTTTTCCATAACCAATGCAGGAAATTCTAATCTCTAGCACATCAAATCACATCAAATCTTAGTATAGCCGCTGGTTTACCTTTTTTTTTCTTTTTCTTATTTTAGGGCTACCTTGATATGATTTTGTCTTTTGTTCTTCTTACAAAAGATTTCCTCATGCAACAGTTTTATGTAGCCTTATAAGGACACTGCTCTGGTACCTCCTTCACCTTTCCCGACTCATTTGTTTTAACTTCATTAATTTATGTGACTAATACGCCTAGCATTTTCCTAGATACGGAACATTTAAAGATAAAAAGGGCATAATTCTCACCCTTAAGTGGACAATCTTTACAGGAATATTGTAAAAAATATTTAAAGTCAATCAGTATTAATATTCGTTTGGGTCGACTTTATAAATATATGTTCAACACCTTCAACAGACTCCTTATTGTACTACCTTGTTCACGAGGGGATTGGCACAAGTCAAGAATAGAACACATGAAATCAGCACGGGAGCTCTGGGGATGAGACAATAGCTTCCACTTAGGCTTGTCTAGGACTGCAAGCCTACTTTTATGAGTAAGGTACTGTATTAGTTAAGACTCTTTTGGTAGCAAGTGGTAGAAAATGCAATTTAAGTTGGTTTGAGCCAAAGGGAATTTATTAGCTCCTGTGCCTGCAAAATCCAGGCTATAAATCTGGGATTAGAAACAAATTTTCTAGTTTCAGAGGTGGGAATTAGAAATGATTTTTTTTTTCTTCTAGATAAGTGGGCCTTTACACACAGAAATAGGATCACTTAATATAGATAAAACATAAGCAAGCTTTAAGGCAACCACTTATCTTTCTTAGATATAGTTGGGAAGAAAATAAAGCATTCTAGCAAGAGGGCAGTTAAAGGTCAATAGATTCTCATCAATATGGCTAGTGAAGTGGTAAAGATGTCCTCACAGCCTATGGTCTTCAGTCTTCAAAAAAGTTGGGTTATTTTTTGTCCTGACAGATGAGGAAACACTCGTCTGGTCGGTGACTATCAGCAGGTGTAATAGCCGAAGTATAGTCTGGTGTATGTACTTTTACCTCAGGCTGTCTGGAAGAGATGGACCCTATTTTTTATGGAATCATCTATGTATGAGTTAGGTACCTAAAACATATCAAATTTTGCCAAGGCATTTAGGCAAAATGCAAAAAACAAACAAACCAACCAAATTCAAACAAACCAAACAAACAAGAAGCGAATCCTTTAAATAGATAATTAAAACCACCTACACACTATTATTTCAAATATAGCAATTGTAGCAATTGTACCTAAATTCAGATTGCTGTGGTATTGTCGGGTTGCACCAGCCAGCATTGTATCAGTGGCCGAAAGCTTTTAATAATGTTATAGAACTATCTAGGATATCACAGAATCTGGAGGACCTTAGGGACTTGTATCAAGATAATGTTCAGGCCTGGCTGGATTCAAGTTCTCAAGCATAGTGTCATTCTTCTCACTTCTTGGCGGCACTTTCCTCTGTATTGATTCCTTCTTAGGCAGGCTCTTTGTTTAAGGTGCTAAGACTGCTGCTGGTAGTTCCAGTGTGATGTTCCATCCCCTTATTGACCGATTGAAAGAAAAAGTCTTTCTTCCCAACAATTCAAACAAAAGTCCTGGAGTTGAGTTGTTGTGTCAATTTAGGTCATGAGCCTATCCTGAATTAATCACTTGCAGTGAATGTCTAAGATTTAATGATTCAGTTGCCAGCCTCGATCACATGCCACTCACGTGGATTAGGATAACCAAGAATTATTGAATAAACAAACCACTGTGACATTATATAGTTAGACTTCCCAGGCCAGGATCACGGGATGGCCATGGCCCCTATTTAACTAGATCAATTCTTTACTCCAGACATTTCTACTTGTAACATTCTCTTTCTAATACTTATTTCTTTTTTATTCAAAATTCTTTTGATTACAAGAAATGTAAAGCAAGTTATGACTACTAAGACCAGACACAAAAACCAAAACCCACAGACTTATTGGAAGGATCCTTGAGTATCTCACAGGATCAAAGCAAGAGTTAAGCATGTCTGTGGAGGAGCAAGGGTGCTTTGCTCCAAAGTCTTTCAATCTGTCTCTCAATTAAATATTTCCAAATTTTCAGAAGAGAGCATTCGATTAGCCCATCTTTGGTTAAATGTAAAATTTTCAGCTATTACGGGGAGGCTGAGTTATGTAATACAACATGAAAAAAATACTATCACCTCTTTTTAAAGAATGGGAATGATGTTCATGGAAATGAACTTTTCTAATATTGTATAGTTAACAATAACAGAGGCAAGATTTTAATCCAGTTCTGATTAAATCATTAAAAATTCTGTATATAGTACCTTGCCTGTTAAATTTATTGTAATAGGATTCTAAGTATGATGACTTTGTTTTTACATTTGTGCGTGTTCTTTGTTTGTGTTTTGCTAATTCTTTAATTTTAATCAAGTGTTTAAGTCTGTCCCAACAAGGGCAATGTCCTAGGGGAATGCTTGTAGTTGGCATCAGGATTCAAAGTGGGATGTGCTCACCAAGAGGGCAAAACTCTCTTGAACAGTTGTTCTTTCAGTGATTCTTCCTGAGAGCCCTTCTTACAGTAGGATTTTGAGTTTATTTTATTTAAGAAATGAGTCTCTTATCACACAACCCTAGTCCCCATGAACATCCATGATTTGAAAATTCCAAACTCTGTAAGAGTTTTCTGCTCACAGTATGTAGAAAGAAGAGTCAGAAGAACATTTCACCATAAGCATACAATGTGGAAAAGTCAGATAAATACCTGATGGTACGATTCTGTTAGGAATGATGAGGCTTCCTCAGTCACCCATTTTGGACACCAGATTTTTTATAATCAGTTGCTTTTGACTCAGGTCAGGTAATTTCTAAAAATACATTTGATAGTTAAAAAATATGTATATTTATATGCACACCCATACATACAGGCAGCAAAACAATTGAGCTAGCAATAATTATATTTTAGAAGCATCACTATATCTATATAAAACCAATTAGGTACTATACAATTGGGTTTTATGTGTTTATTTTATGTGTATTTTATATGGTGTAATTCTAAGGTTAACTTCTAACCCTCTTCACTAAGGAAAAGTTAAAGTGCTTATGGTGTCCCTATTTGGCTCTTCTATTTTTACTTTTCTTTTTCACGGATGGGTTTCTTCTGTTCTCAGGCAACTCTTATCCCCCATAGTTTATGATGGGATAGCCATTTTTGACTGTTGGAGAATATTAGAGTAGGTAAGTTCATAATCTCTCAGCTGACAGTTGTTCAGATTTCACTGTTGACACACAGAGTCCTCACATTTGTCTTAATGTCCTGAGAACTTCTTCTTGCCATTAGTTTTAGCATGGCATTACTTTGTGCAATGTTCCAGTTTTCTACATGGTATCTGATCTGTAGGACTGAATAAAACCATTTTTAAGTGTGCGATCACTTGAGTAAAGCTTTTCTTCTGTAGAAACAGTTTGCCTCTGGCATAGCATCACATAATACTTCCTTTATCCTTTAATGCCTTGGTCCCCTTCTTCATCCCATTTTTTCCCTCCCCCTCATCTAGCTATAAGGCTAACTGGAGTGTTGTTGCTCTAAGTGTTTCAGGCAAACAAATATAAATAGGCTACAAAAGCACACATTGACATGGTCTGCAGACAAGGCTATGAGAGGCAAGGAACTTATCAGAAGATGTTGAAATGCTACATATCTCTGATGCCTGATCCTATCCAAGGCAATTTGGCTCAAAGAAGAGTAGGCTTATGTTTATGAGATAACTTTCCCAGTATAGAAAGGCAAGTTATCAGGCCAACTATAACCGATTAGCACTTTTCAATTTATAAAGCATCTCTACATGTGTTATCTCCTTTAATCCTCACAACTGTGTAGTAAATTATGATTTCCCTTTTCAGACAAGGCTCAGATTCAAATGTTCACAGCCAGAGTTGTGTCTAAATCACGATCTTCTAACCCTGAATCCCATCCATTTCCCAGATGCCTCACAGCTGCACCAAAAAAGGATGTAATTTTTATAATTTCTTAATAGAGAAGCACACTCTGCCTTTTTGTGTGAGTATGGTGGGCTACAGGTTTATTAAATGACTCCTTTAAAGAAGGACCAGATAGACAAGAAGTGGATCAGCTTTAGGGCAAATACAAGGAAATTGGCTGTAGGTGAAGGGTCAAGGATAAGCTACAGATCAAATGATTAGGAATGGGGCAAAGAAGGACTATTTTTTTTTGTCATCTAGGAATCCACCCAATTTGTATCTTCTCTGACAAATAGAAAACATCAAACTATTCTTTTGCACAAGAATATTCTGTTTATTTGAAAATTTTAAAATCTATATTGTAAAAAGTATTTGAATATTATATCTATAGAAAAAAAAACATCTTGACTTTTTTAGAATAAATCAGCTGTCAGGGGTATGACTAGCAAAGGCAGAACAAAAAATTGGATGGTTTTTCTTGCTGAAACTACTTAAGCAGGGAGAGAAGTTCCTTTATAGCATTGAAAAGAAGCCCAATATGTATAAGAGGCCATATTTTCGTTGATAACGAGGAGAGTGGCTAAAGCCTTTTCTCCCTTTAAGATTTTTGAATATGTGAGTTCATTTTCAGAGAAGCCTAAAACAGGAAAAGCAGCCAAGGGTCCTTTTCTTGGTGTGACAGTGTTGCTGACACACAGCTGGAGACTGATTTATCATCACATTTAAGGAAAGCCTTTAACAAATGACAACACATATGGACATCAGGCAGTTCCTTTCCCCTGTATAAAACAAAGTGATAAATGGTGTGTGAATTTTAAAGACATAATTCCTCCAACAAAAACTCTAAGACATGTGAGTTAAAACATCTGAGAATTGTGAGCGACTCCCTCATTTCAAAGTGATTCCCAAAATCTACAAAGTGATTCATGGGAGAGGATTGAGAAGTTAGCTGAAGTCTCTTAGTCTCATTTCGATGACAGTCTTTCCTTTATAAAATGCATTGTGATTTTCCTTAGAAGACCAAGGTGGGTAGGATTTATTACTAGTCTGTTATACTCAGCATTTCTATGATATCCAATTTTTGTTGTTATTGTTGACAATTAGAATGCTTTAAGGCAGATCATATCAAAAGAAGACCCTTAATCCATAAATTTTGAATTTTATAGGAAGAAGTCAAGGAGTTTTCCAGTTTTATATGGCATCGGTCAACAAGTCACTTACGGTAACTCAATTACCTTCATTTCACACACATATCTTATTTTTTTTTTTAGACATTTCAGTTTGAAATTTGATCCTAAGTAGCCAGCCTTGTACCAAAGTCTAGGCTAGGGACTGATAAACTATGGCCAACCAGCAGGCCAGATCCAGCCCACTGCCTGCTTTTATAAACAAAGGTTAATTGGAACGCAGCCAACCTCATTTGTTTATGTGTTGTCTGGCTGCTTTTCACATCACAAGGCAGAGTTGAGTAGTTGTGACAGTTTGGGCTCCCAAACTCTAAAATATATACTACTTGGCTCTGTACATGAGTAGTTTGCTGATCCTGGTCTAGCCCCATTCAGGCTAGTGGTATAGGGTTGCAAAGAGATTTTTTCCCCTCCTATTCTTTAATTTATAAAAACCTTTATTTTTTTTTTCAATTAAATATCTATTATTTGATAGTGTATTAGATCTAGTGGTAGCCCGGATTCCATTTTTTATACTCAAAAGATGATTAGACTTAACAGACATTTTCCAGTCTGTTGTTCTTCTGTTTTTTTGTTTTTATTTTAAAATACTTTCAACAAAAAAGTAAAAAGTTACTGCTTGGCTCCTTGGTTAGCTTCAGAAATCTCCCCACTCCCTGCCAACACCAGCAGAAATCTCTAAGTGATTTTTTTCAGTGACTTTACACCACTGAGTTTCTACTGCTCCTCTCCCATTCCCTCAACCCCACTCTAACCACATTTCCAATGGTCATAATGCATGGTCCTGACAGAAATATGCTGAGGACACAACAGGCCCATTTAGGTAAAGCAGCTCTAATTGTCACGGTAGATTTCCTTGTTGCAGGAGTTGATGTTCTAACAAGGAAATATACTCTCTTTAGTGGGTTTGAATTAAGATCCTGAAACTATAAAGTTTCCTCTAAACAGCCTGCTCATTAATCCCTTAAAGTATGCAGCCCTTAGCACAAGTACCTACTAAATTAAATATCACTCAGAGCTGGGAGAGAACTGGTAGGTACATTTGATTATTTTATAAGATTGGGGAGAGAAAATGGTACTGGAGTTTGAAACTGTAATTGCTGCTTTTCCCTTGTTGCTCTTCTAGTCTTTTGAAGAGTTGCAGAAAGGTCCAATCTTACCTCTCCTAGCCATGCGTGTTCAGTCTTGTCCTCAATTCTGATGCCAAGCACCAGCTGTTCTTACCTAGAGAACATGGAGAATTGTCTGGTTTCCTTTGTATTGTTGAGATTCCTCCTTTAAACAAGGAATGTCCATCTTTGGGGCATTTGGCCACATCACCTGGGGCAATGAAACAATTCAGCAGTGACTCAGCAAAATTCTGTCCCATTTACCTTAAGTCTCAATAATTCTGCAAGTCAGAAGTTAAATTCTCCAAATATCCTCTCCTCCTTAATAAGGGGAAAATGAAAATCATCATGTCATCAAAAGAACTGGAAGTGTGAGTATATTTCACAACGTGAGGCGCTTATGTTATTTGGACAATGTGCAATAATTGAGTCCTAATCCTTGATCTGCCTTTATCTGCTTGTGTGACCTGAGAATGTCATTTTATTTTATATCCCTGGGTTTGTTAAATGTAAAAAAGGAGAGAGATTAGACTTGATTTTTCAAGTCCCTCTGGCTTAAAAAAGAATAAAAAAAAGTCCTTCTGGCTTACATATTCAGATTGTACTCAAATTCTGAACTGTGAGGGCTGTCAGTCTCTGGAACAAGTTTTTAGAGAGAAGCAGTCTTGGAAAATTTACTCCCTATGTCATCCTCTCACAGGCTCTAAATAAACCTATTTAGAACATGTAGCAGGAAAGTACAAATCTTTGAATACCCTTGATAAGATAAATGGTCCTTCTGTTTGGAAGGTTGTGCTTCTCGACCAAATATAGATGTGTGGTAGGTACCCAGGTAGAATGGTGAGAAAGAGAGAATGTAGCTACCTTTCCCACCAGATCAGCTGAGAACAACTCTGTCCCTCAGAGGAGATGTATACAAACAGATGGCCTTTATGGCCTTTACATGCCAAAAGGAACCACACCATTTAATGCATCTTTTCATCTAGAGCCAAGGGAATAAGAATAAGCTATGCAACTTCCTTCCTAGGCCTATAATTATATAATTTTATAGGTAATGAGGCTCTGATTTTCTTAGGTCTACAATCGAAACTTTGACAAGCCACATTTTTATAGAGATGAAGCTTGCTTTAACAGCTGCAGGTAGGACATGGTTCATTAGGGATTTCTATATTAAAAGACATATAATCCTTCCTTAGTTTTTATAGGAAAAAAATCTTGACAGTGACACCATAATATTTGACCTTAATAACTGCACCTGGAGTCTTTCACCAAACATACCAGAGGAATTTTGCCAACAAATTTAGCTCTGCACATTAACAATGACTGATTCTGAAATCACATTCATCTGTACTTTTTAGGAGGTTCTAAAGCAGCTCAGTTAGCCTTGATGAATTAGTTCTTTGAAACAAAAGATCACATAACTCATTATTAGCACATTTTATGGAAAGAGCACTAATCCAAATTGTTAGTAATTTAAGATGCATATTTCGAAAGTGCATGATTTAATTCAGTGGAGTAGATGAGACAAAGAGTAAATTTGCTCCCACCTCTTGTCATGAAACACAGTACATGGAGATGTTATTATGCATGAGAGGAAGACTAGGCAATACAGCCGCTTGGGGATTTGAACCAGTGGGTGTCTTTTTACCCTGGTATTTCATTCAGGGGTCCTGTGTAGAAGTAGACTGCTGCCTGCCCATAGAGACAAATGATTCTTCTGCCTTCTTTCTAAGTCTCCAAGTACTTAGAATGCATCATCCTTGAAATCATTTAGAAAAGAAATATCTGTTGAGGAACAGGAAGAAAAAGAAGAAAAGTGACACTGTCCAAGCCCTAGAAAAAAATGTGCAAATACCTTTGTTTTTACACCTTAAACCTTAATATATGAGTAAGATTTAAGGTCCATTTTATAAGAGGTCAAAATAAGACCTTTAACACAAAGGACTCCCCTACAAGAAGGTCGTTCACTGCACTGCCCTAGGTCAAGACCCTTAACATTTTCACCTGGAAAACTAACTGCAGTGGCACCATAACTGATTCTTTGCCACCGTTTTTGCCCCTAGCTTGCCTGCTTTCCATGTGATTAACAGAGTGAGCTTGCTGAAACAGAAATTAGATCCAATCACTCCCATGCTTAAACATCTACCCAGCACGGTAAAATCCATATTGTCAGAGTAGTACTGAGGCTCCTCTCTCATGATATGGGCTCTACCTGCACCCCCAGAAGAACACTCTGCTCCAGTCAAATCAATCTACGTGAAGTTTTCCAAATGGTTCCGTGTTCTTATGTCTCTGATGCTTTGTACATGCCATTTACTTCTCATTTGAGCTGAAACTGGCAGATGAAAAATGATAGCTAAAATTTATTGAGTACTTAATTATGAGCCAGATGTAATTCTGAGGGTTTTACATTTATTAATGCATTTAGTACTTAGCAACAGCATGAAATAGGTACTCTTATTAACTTCACTTTATAAAGGAGGAAACTGAAGCATAGAGCAGTTAGGTAACTTGCCTGAAGTCACACGGGGAGCAAGAATCAGATCTGGAGTTGCAGGGCGCATGCTCATAACCCCAGTGCTATGCTACCTCCAGGTCTTAGAAAGCACTTCCTTAGCCTTCAATATTCAGTTGAGAGAGCATTTCATTGGGAAGCTCCCATGATGCCCTTGATCTGAAGAAGGTGCTGTACACCTGTTATTTGAATCCTGTCTTCTATTGTATCACACAGCATTGCTCATGCTTTGTGTCCAGGAGAGGCTGGGATCTCAACTCTCTTTCCTGACTTTTTATGCCTAGTGCTTTGTGAATATTTGTGTTATGGTGAGAAACATTGTCTCCTACTACAAATGACTTCCTTTTGCTTAGAAATATTTTAATATTTCTAGTGAGAAACTTAGCCCCCAGTAAACAGTAGGCTTCAGTAAATGTTGGGCAGTTAAATGAAAAAGCAAATGGGTTTATGGACTCTTTCTTGGCGCCTGTAGGAAGTAGGAGCTTTCATGAAAATGGCTGTCCCCCTTCTTTTTCTGTTTTTTTTTTTTCTTTTCTTTTCTTTTTTCTTTTTTTTTTTTTTTCTTTTTTTTTTTGCCACTCTCTGAGTTACAAATAGCACTACTCCACACAACTATGACCTATAACATACTCTTCTCCTATGTAGAAACAAGAAATTTCTCTTATGTAACCTTTGATTTATAGGATACACACAAAATGAAGAAAAATTATGATGAATTTTTTCCAGATTGCTATTTGCTATAGCAATAAAAGTGAGTGGAACTCCCACTGTGTACCTGATCCTAGTGTAAATGTTTTATAAGATTTTCTTTAATCATCATAACAATCTTTTTAGAATGAGTATTATCATCCCAATTTTACAGATGAGCAAACTGAAGTTGAGAGAAATAAAGTGTATTACCCAAAAAAAATCTGCAGAGGGGAAACCCAAATTCAGATCTGGCTGACTCCAAAGTATCTCTTTGATTTGAAGCCTGTCCAGTGGCATGACGTCTGAAGCCAGGATGCAAGGGGGAGAGGGATGCCTATAAAACTGACTACTCTTTAGGATTGCAAATTCAAGTAAATTCACCAAAGAAATAAATCCATCCACTTCGTTATACAGTGGCAGGCTTTGCATATTGAGTTTGCACTATAGTAGAAAGAAGGCATTATTTCCCAGTGATTAAAAGAGCTAGACTGCTGATTTGAATTCCTGCTTGCTTGCTGTGTGTCTTTGGGCAAGTGGCTGAATCCCTCTGTCCCAGTTTCTTCATCTGAAAAATAAGCGATAATAACAAGTAAAACAATTTATAATAATAAAATCTACCTTTGGGGGTTGCTGGACTCTGGTTCCTGATTTCTAAGAGTGTCTCTACCAGTGTTCCATGCTGGACAAGCCAGAATCTTCATGTCTACTTAGTTTAGTGCTTCTACTGTCTGCTTTTTTTCTGGCTTTGATATGCCACTCATTCCAGGCTCTGCCATAGGATGGAGGCATAAGGTCATGAATTCAAAATATCCTTTGCTAATGTACTTCTTTCTCCAAGAAGTGATGCAAATTTCTTGCTTCAGCTCTAGCAGTCATGTAGTTTAAGTATACATCCTGCTATATAAATTGCAGTCAATGACTTAAGGTTAGCAATTGATATTCCCAGTAGTAGTAAAGAAGCTAGCCATTTATAAGTCATCTGTAGTAATCTTTAGTAACCGATAATTAGACACTAATTAGCTCATTTGCTTAGTGTTGTTTTTACGTAGTAAGACATTTAATGAGTTAATTACAAGAAAAAGAATTGAATAGTAATTAAATGCCAATTAAAGGGTTTTGTATGTAAGTAAAGTACATTGGTTAAATAATAATGTTTGAAACTAAAACAATGAACTAAATGATTTAAGGTAATATGTTGAGAATTGTTCTATCCCTTATAGTCTGAATTTCGTGGTACATTAGTCTTGCTTGGTGTGCCAAAGAATAACAAGTCTCAAGTTGTCAGTTTCTCAACTTCAGCCCCACTGACATCTTGAGCCTGAAAATTCTTTATTGTGGGGGTTGTCCTATGCATTGTAGGATGTTTTGCAGCATACTGATCCTCTTACCACTAGAAACCAGTAGTAGTCTCCTATTTGTGACAACAACCATGTCTCTAGTCATTGCCGAATGTCCTCAGGATAAGGGTGGGATGGAGAGAGGGTAAAATTGTTCCAGTTGAGAATCACTGGATTATATTAAATACCTCGTCTTCTTCTTCTTCTTCTTCTTTTTTGCTTTTCCTCAAAGCTATTTTATTTTCACTAATTACCTGAATTTGATTTTGTAAAGCTCATTGTAACATCTGTGGACCCACCGACTAAATATATTGCTAAAACTCAGTGGTAAGAGTACTGAATTTGGCACCTGAAGACTTTGTCTCATAGTAAGTGTCCCGCCTGCTATGCATGACCTTGAGTGAACAGTGTTGCATCTTTGAATATCAGTTTCCTCACCTATATAACAAGGATAAGAGAATTGTTTTTAGTTTCATATTAAATAGGGTCCTAGGACTTTGAAGGCAAACAAATGCTTTGCAATATGATGTTTAACCTTTGATGACAGAGACCATCCAGAGCCTTCTCTGACCCATGTTATATATTTTTTCTTTCAAATCTATTTATTGAGTACTTTTTATATACCGGGCACTGGGGATGCAGCAGTGAACCAAGCAGAAAAATGTCTGTTGTATTAGAAAGAAAGTATAGAGACAAGAAGCAGGGAGTGGAGATGGAGAATTCAGTTTTGAGTAGTGTGGTCCAGGAGACCCCAGTTAGAAGGAGCAAAGACTTTGATGTGGAGAGGAAGTGAGCCATATCTGAGGGAAGGGCATCCAAGACAGAGGGAATGGCCATTGCAAAACCATTTATTCAAAATTTGAAAAATTTATTAATTTAAGTAGACATCGTTATTGATCTCGTTGCTTATCAAATTAAAATTGGACATTTCGTTACAAACATCTCAATTTTTCCTTTTAAAAGATGTTAGTATATGTTTCCAGGATGTTTAGCAATATGCATAGTTGTAACCTTTATTATAATATTGGGATAATTTAAAGAAATGGGGACTATCTTTATATATTCCAACTAGGGGTAGTAAAAGAAAAGTTTTATTGAGAGTCTATTAAAAGTGGTCAAACAGTGCCATGTTACTGTCTTTTAGTAACATTAATTAACTGCTCCTGTCAATTTGAGTTTATCAATAAAACCTCAGCACCACACTAAGAGGTCACACTATGACTTATACAATTTGAAATCTTCAGGATACCTATAAAGCACCACTCATTTTAACTAGAAAAACTAATATAGTAGATAATATTGTCTTTAGAATCTTAACCACACAATACAAATAAGTCATAACTGTATTAAAGAGTATGTACTCTCATGGCTGATTTTCATATTCTTTTTGGGCCACAAAGTTCAAGGGCAGAGAGTCAATCTTCATTTCATATTTGGAAACATAGACATTGATTTTTTTTAAAAAAGATATATTGCTACTAGTTAGCTCTATGGTTAACTCTGTGATAGAATGGCAAATGCACAGTCATTATCTGGGTTTTACAGAATATATGTTCTGTATCAGTCCACCAATCTTTATGTCAGTGTTTCCTGGATCATTTAGGACGCCTTATTCTCCAGTAATTTTTCAGGAAACAAGCTAGAGACTCCAAATTCTAGCAGGATCTTAACAGTTTATCTGTGAGATTTATACTTGAAAATCAATTTGTTTATGTATGAAATTCTTGGTTCATGTTTTCTTTCCTTTTGCAACTTAAAATATCATTCCATTGTTATCTGGAATAAGGCACTGGTGTAAAAATATCATTACACTTTAATTTTATTTAACTCGTAAGTGAATTTGTTGGTTCGCATAAATGTCAAAAGGATTTTTCCTTTTTCTTAACAGTTCAGTAGGTTTACTAGACTGTCTCACTTTGGATCCTTCTGGATTGATTTTCTCATGTAGATTTTGTACTCTTTACAGAATATGGTAATGTCAACTCTTTTATTTACACTTCTACAAAAGTTTTCTTCAATTAAAGTTGGTAATATTTGTTCTATTGTGCTGGTTTACTTCTTCAGGGATTCTATTAGAAGTGTTGTGTCTGATAGTATTTTTCCAAGGATGGTCACACCTACGTATTTATTCTGTCCTACATGCTCTTTTCACATTACGACTGATTCACTTCTCATCAAGAGATGGCGTGTCTGTACCTTCTCCTTGAATCTGGGTCATGCCTTGTGACGACCTTGACTAATGGACTATAAAAGAAGCAATAATGTGTGATGCTCTTGGAGCCCTGCCCCCCTGTTGTAAGGAAGCCCAGGCTACTTGGAGAGGCTGTATGTGGGTGTTCCAGCCAATAGTCCCCGCTAAGATCTCAGACAATAACCACCATCGACTGTCAAGCATATGCGTGAACAAGTTTTTAGATGACTCTACCCACTAGCCTTCAAGTCCTCTATCTGAGGCCTTAGACATCATGGTACAGAAATCATCTATTTCATTTATGTCCTGTCTGACCCTCAGAAGCCATGAGAGACAATAAATGATAATTGTTTAAAGGCCCAAGTTTTGGGGAGTATTTGATAGATAGCAATAGAAAGCTAACAGAGGTTAATTTTTTTAATTAAAATTTCTATATCTGTTACTCCTTTTTTTCTTTTTCAACTTTCCTTTAGTGTTTATTTGCTCCCGTGTTCCTTTGGTTTCATCAATGTAGTCTTCATTTCTGAAGTGACTTTTAGCAATTTATTTTAAATGTTTCTTAAGTTCTATCACCTTATTTTACCTTTTGTATTTATATTGTACTTCCAAGTCTTATATTCTTAATGTCTTTTAGCTTATTTTGAAAGAGTACGTCACAGTTTTGCTTTGTGTTGCGAACATGTCTTTCTGGTGTGTTTTTTATTATTTGTAGGGGTGTTCTTTTGCCTCTCTCCTCAGTTTTGCTTATGAGAACTTTGTACGACACTCTAGCTCCACCCTTTTTTGTTTCTGACTTCTATATGAAACCAGTTTTCCTGAACAGTTTAGGAGGAAGGGTTGGGTCTAAGTAGCCATCTTAATTCCACGTCTCTGGGGCTCCTTCTTTGGTTCCTTTTTCTCAAAGTGAAATATTGGTCCATTCTGAGAGCTACCTCCTCTATGGTCTTTTTCTTGTGCACCTGGTACCCTTGCCCTGTTTAATTGGGATTCTCCTTCTAGCAGTTTCTCCTCAGTGTTGGGCTTTTTCCTAGAATGGAAATTTATTTGTTTTAAGAGTTCACAGGGCCATTTTGTTTTTTCACCACTTTTAGACTTCTCCATAGATTCCTTGTACCCAGATGACATACAAGGAAGTATTCAAACCTCTCTCAGGGTTTGCTGCTGTCCTCAGTCAACCTGTAGTGTGTGTCCTCAGTAGTCCTTGCTGACAGTCTTGGGACTCTCCTGTTCTCAGGTGCCCAGTGGGTTTCCTTTGCTTGGTCCTGCATTGATGCTGATATCTCAAGGGCCTTTTGGCTCTAAGTGATCATTTTCTACCTGTTTATATTTTGGGATTCATGATGATATCTTAGTTTCATAGTTTGCTGTGTATGTTATCTGTGTGATTACGTTTTTCAATTTTAATGGGGGAATTCAGGGAGAATCATACAGTGTATGATCATCACCATTGCTATGATCCCAGTATTCCACTTCTGTCTCACTCTCTTGTATGTATTTCTGAGGCTGCCTCAGAGCCTCTTGTCTATAAAGAGATAATGTAAATAAATTTAGAAAAAAATGACATGTCACATGCTACCTCCACCTTCCTCAGAGTCAGTCTCCAGGAAGGTGGCTGTCAATGGAGATATAGTCCTCCTAAAAGTTCCCCTTTATTGTGCCCTCAGAACTTCATATCTCAGAAGCCTGTAAAAGGAAATTTTAGACTTTATAACATGAAGGAATACAGGGTTTCTTTCTTTGACGTCATTTCTTATAGACATAGCTCCCTTTGTCAGCAGTTCCTCTCAAGCCTTTAGAAACTTGAGAACAATTAGGAATGTGGAGTGTGGAGTAAAAGAAGTGAGGCCAAAAAAAAAAAAGTGGTGGGAATTGTGCCAGCACTGGATTCCTGAGTCACATTACTTTGTACAAGAGCTACATACTGAAAAGTTCCTTCTCCATGTTGACTTTTGCCTAATATTTTAGCTTTTAACAGCTGGAAACATCAGGTAAAACAGAATAACTCCCACCAAGAACTGGTTGGGGGCAAAATCCTGAAGAAAATGAGCAGCAAATGTAATGTCATTAGTCCTGCCCTTATGCCCTATCCCATAGAGTCTTTGCAGAGGCAGGCAGAGTTATTGGAGTCCTCCATTCAGAAACCTGCGGAGTTTCTTGATCCTTCTAATCCAGAGCCAGCTGAAACCCAGCTGTTTCTGACTTCACCTTACTGTTTAAGGTGTTAAGGGAAGTGAGACTTGAATTGCTTTCAGAAAAATAATCTCTACTTTGCTATTATTATAAAACAAATAAATCTTTAGTGGTATCAAAGGCACTTTAAGGTTTCATTCTATCTTTTTTTTTTCCTCTCCACCAAATCTTACTTTCAAAATAACATATTGCTGAGTTAAGTGTAAACAAATCAGTAGCATATGGCTTAATCTTCTCCCAAATCCCCTTTGGGCTTGAGGAATTAATTGACAAACTTTAGTGGCGAAGCTTCCTTATAGTATTTGGAACCCAAACTTAGGCAGCATGACTGGAATCAACTTAAGACTCCAATTTTCAGTAAAAGCCTTCTCCTCTGTCAAAGGTCTTAAAGGGCTGATGGGAGAGCAGCCTTCAAAGCCGACTCCCTCAAGCTCCTGTGCCACAATCTCCCTCTGTCTTTATTTGTCTAAGATTTTTCTAGGGAATGAGCATCAGTTAAATTCAAACCAAACGGGCTGTTGCCTCCTGTGAAGTGAGACAGTCATGCATGGGCCAATGCAGAGATTGGGGAAAATGAGGGAGGCAGTTTTCTTCCCTATCTAATCCTTCAGAAGTCTCATAAATTCTAAGTATCCCCTAGAGAACTCAGAATGAGCTAAAAGGGAGTAGGTTTATGATTAATCCCTCAGGATTATTTCTTAAAGTTTCTCACTACAGCCAAATGTTACAATTCTTTCGTGTTTGCCAGTGTTTGAGGAGGGAGAGTCAGTTGGTATGCAGGAAAGACTTCAGGCTCTAGGGTGTTGAAAGATTGAAGTTCACGTCACATCTCTGCCTCTCACTAGTTATGTGGCTGGTTACAAAAGCTGAGCTGAAATGGCAGGTGCATGGCAGGGGCTGTTAGGAACCCCAGTGAGCTCTTGCCTGAGGCCTGGCTGGCGGTGAGCTGTAGGGGTGGGAGATTTCAGGCTAAGAAGGCAAAATCAATCAAGGCAGCACCCTCTGTTTAGATTCCAGTCAATGTTATATTTGCTTCAGTCGTGTTGAATGTCTACAGTAATTAAGAATGGTAGAAATTACACTATCGGGCACCCAAAGGCAATCAGTTTTCTACTTTTGGTAACCTCACTCCCACCCCTTAAGATACTAATAACTGCCCTCTTGCTTTCAAGATCATTTATTTTGCTCTTACTGAACCCTGTTCACTTTCCCTGTCAGCAGGAGAAAGGAGAGGAATTCTCTGTGCTGTGCCTGTGGAGACTCAGAGACAATAGATTTTGCAACCACCCCTTTCAGATACAATCTTAATCTCGCAAGTATTCCTTTTTTTTCACCAGAAACATGGATGTGGTAACATGTATCTCATATTATCATATTTGCAATATTGTGGTGAAAATTAACTAAAATAACATACTATTCAGTGCAATAAAGGTCACATCGAAGGGGCTCATTGCTAGATCTCTTACAGTTTGCTATCTCCTCATTTATGAAGTGTTACACACCAACGATGAGGATTACTGTATCCTGAAGGTGATAGGACAGGGTCATTGTGAAGTTCAGGTGGTTCTGCTTGAGTGTAATTTGACAGAAAGTTTTAGGAGTTGAAATGAGTCTTGGAAAGGTTATTCCCAAAAGCCCTTTAAAAGACATACCTATCTAAAGCAAGGTGCCCCTGAAACCTCGAGCTGCTGTTTGGTGACACTGTCACATGTGGGAAAGGAACCTCCTTCCCCCAAATAACCACAAAATTCAATCAGTGTAATTACAGAAATCACAGCTGACTCATATTCTTTTCTTCTGATGTTTTATGTTGCTTTATTTTCTCTGCCACTAGTTGCTTTATAGCTGTTTTATTATGCTCATATTTTGAGACCTCAAATAGCTTTTTTTTTTTAATTTGGAAAAAAACCCTTCAGTAGCAAGAAATATGGAGAATAATATTCCTAACATCCATGTACCCACCGTCCCACTGTAGAAAATTAAATGTGAAATTTAAAGTAAATTTTACATGACTCCTTTTATTCCATTGTTTTTATTTTTTATTATATATAAAAACAAAACCAACATGCAATACTGTTTAGTATTTTTTAAATTTTATGTAAATGTTCTGGAACTCCCTGTTTCATTCAAGTGTTTCAGAGAGTGGTCCATTTGATTGATAACCTGCAGATCTAGCTAATTCACATTAACTGTTGAATTACATTTTATTATGAGATTGCGCCAGGATATTCTTTTATCCCTTATCGGTGTATTTCCAACTTTTAGCTATTTATTTCCCAAAATTGTTTAAGAGCTTGATGATACATAAATTTATAAACTTGCAAGATAAATACAACGTGTTTTGTGCTATGCAGCACAACCCAGAAGAAACAGTCACTTTCAGGACAGAACTCTGTAGGAAATAGTCTTGCCTACAAAAGCACCAGAATCTTGACTGTTATGAAATCAGCTCAGCATATGTTCATTTCATAGTCATGGTTCTCAGATTTTAGTTTTTATCAGAATCACCCAGTTCATGTATTTTTAACGAGCCTCTTGTTTTCCCTTGGTTTGTATTTCAGGAAACAGTTACAAGATCTGGGACTGAAATTTAGCATTCATTTGCATAAAGCAATTTCTTTGAGGTTATTGGTCTTTAGAATCCTGTGGCAATGGTTATTTGGCAAGAACTCTTTCTCCTCAGAGACACAAGAAATACTGATGCATGTATAGCCTCTACTATGTCCCAGCCCAATGCTAGGCACTTTCTTACACATCACTTTTTTAATCCTCAGTGATCTTTGAAGGTTCATTTTATGGATGAAGTCACTGAGATTCAGAGGCATGAGATAATGGCCCAAGATTGTATAGCTAACTGAGCAGTAGTCTGAGACTTGAACCTACCTTTGTTTGATTCTAAAATCCTATTGTCTCTATTCCACATGATCACATATTCTAGTGAGGAGGTAGAACAATATCAATATTAGTATCTAGCTTATACATCAGGACATAGAGTCACGTAATCAGTGTAAATTTACTGAGCTTCAATCATGCTGTTTTGTGCAATTACCAAAAGGGTTTAAAAAAGAAATATTCACTGCCTATGAGGAGCTTTTAATCTATTGAGGAAGAAAAGATAAATATTGGAACAGTAGATAGTACTTTGAACTGAATTTATGCAGAGCTGGGAGGGAGCAGCATGAGTTAGAGAAGGAAAGCTAACTTGCAGGTGAGTGTTGGGTCACCCTGAGAGCATGGGTGGCATTTATTCAGACAGGGATTCTGATGTGTAGAATTGTGTGAGCAAAAGCTTGGGACCCGGGACTACAAGTGGCCCATATCAACTGTTGCAGAGGATGCATGTTAGGACGTTCTCCAGATGTCACTAGTAGCAAAGTTAATAGAGAACCTAAAACACGTGACTCCAACATTGGAGCTGCTTTTACTCTCCATACCTCTTGCCTCATCCCTTCTCAAATTACAGTACAGTCATGCCTGCATAATGATGATTCAGTCAACGATGGACTGCATGTAAAATAGTGGTCCCAGAAGATTATAGTGGAGCTGAAAAATTTCTATTGCCTAGTGATGTTGCAGCCATCGTAATGTTGTAGTGCCATGCAATACTCATATGTGTGTGGTGATGCTGGTGTAGACAAACCTGCTGCTCTGCCAGTCAGATAAAAGTATAGCACATACAATTAGAGTAGTAAGTTATACCATCTAGTTTGTGTAAATATCCCTCTGATGTTCACACAACGAGGACACATTTCTCAGAAGGTATCCCTGTCAAGTGATACATGACTTTATAGTCAGTGGAATTTATCAGGACATACAAAAGGCAAGTAATAGAATGCCATTGTTTTGGGAAAACCAGAAGGAGTTATCTAAGCAAAGCAAATTAAATGTCCCTGGTGACCAAAGATAAGAAAAGACAGACAAGGTGAAACAGTGCTTACTGTCTGTTTAATTACCAAAAAGGCCTGTGGTATTATCATTTGCCTGGAGGGGTCACTTGGAAGTTAAAGCTGTGTGTCTAATGTGAGGTTTATAGAATAGCCTGTGAGCCACCTGACTCTGGGAAAGTATGAGTTCAAAAAATACAGACAGTTTCTTTCCTAATTTTCTCCCTTAGAAGAAAAAAAAATGAACAACAACAACAAAAACTTAAATCAAGGCGTAGGAAATGTTTTAAGTCTCCTCCAGGGGCAAAGTTGCTGGTTAGCACACTAATACCTGGGGTCTCAGTGCTATCAGACTCCTGCACCTGCCCCCTCCCATCCCTACCCATCCTGACCCCAACTCTGACTTTTTTCCCAGTACATTGGGAAATTGGGGTCTTGAACTTTAGAGTCAAAATAATCTACTTAGAGTCTTGTTTTCATCCCTTATTTGCTGGTAGAGAAGTAAGATAACCTTTCTGAGTGGTTTGTTCTTATCGGTAACCTAAGGGTATTATCTGCTCCTGGAGTTACTGTGTTGCACAGCACCCTAAGCCTATGCGAGGTGTTATAGAGATCCTCAGCAAACAAAAGCTAAGGGATTTTACCATTCACCCATCCTCATTGAAAGAACTTTGAAAACATGTAGTGTAGGAAAAAGAAAATTGAACTCACAAATGGTAATTTTATAGAATAAATGCTGATCAAAGAAATCAGTAAAAATGTACATAAATCTTAAATAATCTCTAATGGGGGGAGGAGTTGAAGTTTTCAGACAGTAGAGGGAATAAAAGAATAAAAGGAACTTGATCAGTAAAATAGAAGTTACAAAAGAAGAAAAAATAGTAAAAGAATAGAAATATCGGATCAATAGGAAGTACAAAATAACGTGGTAGAAATCAGTCAAAATGTACAAATAATCAATTGATATATTGAAATAAAATTATCTAGAGGTGTTTTTTATAAGGAACCCACTTAAACTTGAGGATATAAAGATACGAAAGTAGAAGAATGGGCAAAGGCATAGCTGGATTTACTAACAGAAAGAAAGCTGACCTAGCTATATTAAATTAAACAAAATAGACTTGAGGTCAGAAAACATTAGGAATCATAATGAAAAGAAAAATTCTCTAGGAAGATGTAGCAATTACAAGCTTGTTTACAATGAATAATAATACCTCAAAATATGTAAAGTAAAATATGTAAAGCAGAAGTACAGGGAAAACTTAACAATCTGACAAATGTAGAAGGGCATTTTAACCAAAGTCTCTTTGTAATTTGTGGGTTAAGAAAACAAAATTCAAAAAGATATAGAATAAAAAAATTAATAAAATGGAAAAAATGAATTACATATCCAACAGTTAGGGGATATGTATTCCCTTAAAGCACTTATAAAATGTATTAGACTACAAAGTAATAATTTATCTCCTTCCTGTCTCTGAGATTAATTTGCATTTCCTAGAAATATATATGTACATAGAATAATAAACCAATAATTCTTTTTCTTTCTTTCTTTTTTTTTTTCCTTTTTTGGCTTGAGTTCCTTCACTCAGTATAATTATTTTTAAATTTATCCATGTCAATGCATGTATCAATAGTTCATTTTCTTTTATTGCCCAGTAGTATGCCATAATTTTATTTATCCATTCAACAGTTGGATTTTTCCAGTTTTTGCCTATTATAAATCAAGCCACTATGAACATTTATGTACAAATCTTTATATGAACATATGCTCTCATTTCCATTGAATAAATATCTAGGAGTGGAAGGGCTGAGCTGTTTAGTAGAGGTATATTTAACTTTTTACAAGTCACCAAACTCTCTTATAAAGTAATTGTTCCATTTCTATTCCCACCAGCAGTGTATGACACTTCCTGGTGCTCTATATTCTCACTAAAAATTGGTCTGTTCTATTTTTAGATGTTCAGTAGTGGTATTTCATTTTGGTTTGAATTTTCATTTCCCTGATGACTATTGATGTTGAGCTTATTTCGAGATTGTTTTTTTTGTTAAGTGTCTGTTCAAATTTTTGCCTATCTTTTGTTGGGTTGTTTTACTATTGAGTGATTGGAGTTCATTATGTATTTTAAATACAAGCCCATTTTTGGAGATATTTCTTTTCAAAGACTTTTTTTTTCTTTGTCTTGTTTTTTCATTTTTCTGGCAAGGTGTTTTGAAGAGCAAAACTTTTGATGGAACAATTTATTGACTTTCCTTTATAGTTTGGACTTTTTGCATTCTTTAAGATATCTTTTTCAAACCCAAAGCATAAAGATTTTCTCCTGTTTTCTTCTAAACGTTTTATAGTTTTAGCTTTTTTATTGAGTTCTGTGATCCATTTCAAGTGAAATTTCATTATGTGTGAGGTAAAGAGCATCTCCTCCCCTATTGAAAGGCTTTAATACCATTGTCAAAACACTTGCCTATTCCTATCTCTCTCCTTCCTTTTCTCCCACCCTCCCCCTCTCTCACTGTCTCTCTTGATTGCTGTGGCTTAATAATAAGATATGAAATCAGGTAGTGTACATCCTTCAACTTCATTCCCTTTTTCCGAATTTTGCCTGTTTTATGTCCTTTGCACTTCCGTATAACTTTTAGAATATTTTTATCAATTTTTACTAAAAAGCCTGCTAGGATTTTGATTGTCATTAAATTGATCAATTTGGAGAGAATTGACATCTTAATAATACTAAATCATCCAATCTATGAACACAAAATATATTTCCATCTATCTAGGTTTTAAATTTCTCTCAGCAATATTTTCTAGTTTTCAGTGTAAGTTCTCACATATGTTTTATTTAAATATTTAGTTAAATATTTCATATATTATTTTACACTATTTCAAATAGTATTTTCAATTTTAATTTTTGATTGCTTGCTGATAGTTTATGAAAATACAACTGAGTTTTCTTTTTTATTGTGCTTTTACCCTGAAATTTTGCTATCCTCATTAGTTCTAATAGTGTGTTGTAGATTCTGTATGACTTTCTACAAAGTGAACATGGTATCTGCAAATAAAGACAGTTCTAATTCTTCCATTTCAATCTAGATGTCTTTTATTTCTTTTCTTGACAATGTGTCAACTACAACCTTCAGTAAAATATTTAGTAAAAGAGGTGCTCTTTCTGATCTTAAGGAGAAAGCATTCTATATTTGAATAATAAATATGATAATAGCTGTAGGTTTTTCATTCATTCCCTTTATTAGGTTGGAGGAAGTACCATTTATATCTAGTTTTTATTAGGAATAGATGCTGGATTTTGTAAGACACTTTTTCTGCATCTATTCAAATGGTCGTGGTCTTTGTTTTTAATTTGTTAATATGGTTAATTACATTGATTATTTTATAAATATTAAACCAACCTTCTATTTCTGGGATAAACCTTTTGATCATTTTGCATTTTCATTTTTAAATATTGTTGGTTTGATTTGTTAACACTTAAGATTTTTTTTTGTATCTTTCAAAAGGGATATTGACCTGCAGCTTTCTTTTCTTTTAATGTCTTTCTTTGATTTTAGTATAAAGATAATTCTGCCTCATAAAATAAATTAGGAAATATTCTCAGGTATTCAGTTTTCAGGAAGAGTTTGTATAGAATTGTATAGTTTCTTTTTAACTATTTTGTAGAATTCATCAGCGAAACCATCTGAGCATTGAATTCCATTTGTGGAAATGCTTTTATACTGCAGATTCAACATCTTTAATGGTTATAGGGGTATACAGATTATCTAATTATTCTTGAATAAGTTGTAGTTATTTGTGTCTTTCAAAGAATTTGTCTATTTCATCTAATTCATCAAATTTATAGACATGAAGTTAATAACATTTCCTTATCATCCTTTTAATATCTGTTGGGATCTGTAGTTATGTCTCCTCTTTCAGGTTGTCTTCTTTCTTCAGTCTGACTAGAGGTTTATCACTTTTATTTACTTACCCAAAGATCCAGATCTTGGTTTTCTTAATTCTCCCTATTGCTTTAATGTTTTCTGTTTCATTGATTTCTGCTTGTTATTTCTTTTCTTTTTTTTTCTTGCTACTTGAGGTTTAATTTTGTCTTCTCACCTATTTTAATAGATTGTTTTTATTTTCATTTAATTTAAAATTAATTCCTTCCTTCCTTCCTTCCTTCCTTCCTTCCTTCCTTCCTTCCTTCCTTCCTTCCTTCTTTCCTTCTTTCCTTCTTCTTCCTTTCTTGGAATGCAGTTAAGTTACACAGAAACTATTTAATCCTTTCTGTGCTTGCTTTTAAACCTTTTAAGGTAGAATCAGAACAGCTTTTAGTCTGTGGCTTATTTTTCTCCAATACTGACCAATGTCCTCTGAATACTCTACTTAATGTCTGGTGCATTATCAGGTTCTTTCACTCTTCCTGGTGGGAACACACTTCCTTGGCCCCAAGGAGGATCTCTGGAGACTGTTCCCTTGATCTTTTTGAATAGTCTTCTCCCTGACTTTGGGTAGTTCCCTTACTTACTGTTAAGTTCTCAGCTGAAGCCTCAAGAGGACTTTCTTTAGCCCTCCAGACCATTTTCTCTCCTTTCTTCTTTGGTGTTTTGCTCTGAGAATTCTTGCCACCTTGACCTCTCTGAACAAATTTAGCTCCTTCTCTCAGTGGTCTGGACACTGCGGGTAGTAAGCTGGAGAAATTACAGGGCTCTCACCTTATTTGTGTCCCTTTTTTCAGGGATCGTTATCCTGTGCTATCTGATGTACAATATCTGTTTCATATATGTTGTCTAGTTTTTAAAGTATTTTAAGCAGGAGTCAATCTACTCACTCTTCATCTTGCCATGCAGTTATTATCATTATTTTTTAAAATGAACGTGACCTTAGATTTAATCGATAGAAGTCCAGTATACAGAGCATCTGAGGTAAATAGTTTCACAGTGCTTGGGACTAGTTAGACAATATGCAAAATTTTATGTTCAATATATATTTGAAGAAATTCATTGGAAAACCTAGACTGTAGCCAGAAGATTTCATTATTTAGAGTGGGGTATGATAACTGTCTTTAAGAATTTGTTCTCTACATAGCATTTAGATTCTTTTAAATCAGAAATCAATCATATCACTAACTTTCTTAAGACCTCCCATGGTTTTCCATTACACTAGAATGAAATCTAATTCCACACAAAAGCCTACAAGGTCCTGGCAAGATCCAGCATTCTGATTTTCTCTTCTAACAGTCTGTCTCACTTGCTCTAAGCTTCACTCATGCCGACCTTGTTGTTTGTCAAAAATATTAGGCTCACTGCTACCTTAGAGTCTTAATTTTTGTTGCTCCCTCCACTTGGATAATTTCCCTCCATATCTATGCAAGGTCAGCTTTTTAGAAAATTATTCATTTCATTATTTAAATTTATGTCTTCAGAGAAGCTATCTTCAACTACACTATTTCAATAGCCAACTACCACACTACATTGTTTTTCAGAAAACTCACCACTATTTTTTTTCTAATTGTATTTTGGATTTATTTGTTTACTTATTTGTCACAATCTTTTCCCCCAGTGTGTAAACTTCACAAGGAAAAGAACTTTGTCTCATTTGTCCTTACATGCTTATTCTCTAGAACAGTATCTGGCATGGTGTGGACTTGCAATAAGTACTCATTCAATGAGTAAATAAATGTTCAAGAATGGATTTTTATGTGTCCTCCAGATAGTATTCTTTAATTACACCAGAGAGTGATCATGATTGAGCACCTATTAAGCACAGGTTACTTCACATATATTATCTCATTGAACAGGGACAGAATAAAATCATTTTATAGGTATCAGATAAGGTTTAGAAAGGTTCTGCTCCTTTGTCTAGTTAGTGGAGGAGCAGGATGTAAATCTCAGTTTGATTTCCTCCAAATGCCATAATCTTCCTATCATTTTCCACTATAGATCCTCAGCCTGGCTGATAGAACACTGATTAGTTCATTAATTTCATTCAAAGAGATCAGTTACATTGGTCACATAGCATACTGTGTGCGACAAAACAACTAATGTTCTTGCTTTGTTGTGTTTGTCTCAGTGCAGGTAAAAGAAAGAACTATGCCCCCAAATGGGTAAAACATATGCACACCTTCCCTCATTGTTTCTTGTCCTTTCTCTCTTTTTTTATACTTTATGCTCTCAAGAGAGATTTAAAATGCTGTCTTGAATTTCAAGAGACAGCCTAGGAAGAAGTTAGTTTAGCTAGTGGGAGATATTTGTAATTGAGGTTAAAGACCTTTTTATTTTTTTTCCTGGAGGGCTCCTAGTGAGGTAGACAAACCCGAGGAGAATGACTCTCAACTCGTTAGCTAAAACATTTGTAAAAATTGACAAGCACTGAATTTATTACCAGGAACAGCAGTAACCCAGTGGGTTTTCTTCAGGGTCATGGTCCACAGGGCAGAGAAAGTAACACACTATGCTAGTGCATCTCCTCTTGAATACTTCGTGGCAAGAAAGCCTGGATTGTCTTTGTAGGCAGAGTGGCACCTCCTAGTGGCTGAGTTGACAATCAAAGGAGCATTTGATCAGAAAAATAATGAGACAAGAAGTTATATAAATATATTGGACTAAATAGTATATATTAGTACTTGTTCAGCAATTCAGCTTCCATTACCCAGTTACACCCATTACAACTGTTTGTTCATTTTTAGTAATAGCATTTAATTAACTTTTGAGTAACAATTTCTCTGTGATTGTATGTCATCCTGGTAACATGGTAAATCAATGTTTTCTTCTCTCCCCATTCAAGGAGTGGGCATATGTTTCTAATGTTGAGTAACTGAGTTCTCTCGTGTGATATAGTGCTATAAAAACATGGAAAACTATATAGAGCTTCTTTCATTTTAGTGTGAGCAGTTCGATCAGTTGTCTTAGTGTGGTCTGCTACCGAGGACTTCTTAGAGCCTGGTTCTCTAGCTGTTTGATTACATTGACTATCCAAGTATCTTTCCAATGATAATCATATTCTCTAAGTTTGTCAGAGTTCATGTCTGTTGCTTATAATTAAAGAAGCTGTTTGCAGTCTATCTATGAATATGTATTGGATCCCAAAGGCATTTTCTTAATTATGACACAAAAATGAATAGAACAGAGAAATAAGTTAATGTGGCATAGCAAGGGATTTCTTTATATGGTGGTTGAATGCTGCTTTGACCTTCCCCTAAGCTCACGGTTCTTCAAACTTTGTGTATTCCTAGATCACAAAGCTTTGGGGTCCCTGTGAGGAAAAATAAAGCATTGTTAAGCTGCCTCTACTTCCTTTTATGCTAATTTCATGTATCTTTTTACACTGATTGTTTGCTAATTTGGTAGCAAACCGAAGTGGTAGCAACCTTAAACCAGATCCATGCTTTATCGCTAAAATCCAACAAGCCTGGGGCAAGAGGAAGATAGAGGGTATTGATGAAGTATGGAATAGGACATGGTAGTGTTGGAGATGAGAGATTATGAGGGAGTTGGTGGGGAGGATGGGACAGAGGAGAGGAGGTGGTAGGGATGATGGTGAGGGAGACAAGGAGAGGTGAGGGGGTGATGGAGGGCAGAATGGGGTAAGAATGGGAGTGGTGGTCATGGTGGTGGGAGGGAATTGAGGTGGCGGTGGTGGTGGCAGCATAGGATACAAATACCGAACATAGAAACATGGAGTGATTATTTTACATTTTACACCTACTGTGATTGGCAATTAGACCCTGCAGATGGGGTTCTTCAGTAGATTCTACGAAAGATTCATGATAAGGCAGAATCAGAGAAAGCAAGGAAAGGGCTGATGTATCTTCCAGCCAAAGAATTAGAATGGAATTTTTATCAAATTACCAGCAAAGATTAAATAGATGAGTTTATATTCTTTTAGTATTTATATCAGTCTTTTTTGTTTTTTGGGTTTTTTTTTGTTTTTGTTTGTTTGTTTTTTTTTTTTGTTTTTTGTTTTTTGTTTGGTTTTTGTTCTTTGTTTTTTAATTTTAAGCTTGGATACAATTAGAAATTGCAATACTCCATGGCAAGGCTTATTAGAAGTACATATGTGAAGAAATTTATTCTTAAATTAATATAAATTGTCTGGGTAAAAGAGTCAAGAAAACAAGTGGTTTCTTACTGCTCTGATAATTTTGGGCATAGAATCATAGAATTAAGAACACTTACTAGCGAATGGAGTAGGTGCTGTCCTGCTGCTCGGTCAGGAGACAGGATGCTTGAAATTTCTTATTTCTGCTGTCTCTTCGAATAGTGATTGAATCCTCTTCTCAAATTTACAGCTCGAGGAGAGTTTGTTGCGCGTAGCTTCCAGCCCAACTTCTAGTTTCTAGCAGAGATTTATCTGGTTTGGTTTGCTATACTGAGTTGGGATCTTATCTTACTCCCCAGTGGCTGTTCATGGTGCTCTGAACTAATAGAGAACATAAAAACAACATCAACAATAATAAAAATGAAACTGAAAAACCCCCCAAAGCTTTGTACCCTGCTTTCAACCTACAATATCACAAAGGTTTCCCCCTTCTTTTGCTGCTTCTGATGTTTTGCTTGTGGGAATGTAACATAAATTGGAAGGTTGCTAACTTTCGACCCTCACTTTCTTGTTCTCTTCCTCCACTTCCACCAAAGGATATCAGCCCCAATTTGGACATGGGAAAAACATTTTTTGTTTTGTTTTGTTTTGTTTTTAAATATCAGTAGTCAGGAGCAAGGGAGGTGTTTAGTTTCTGGCTAGTAGCAGCCCCAGGTGTCTGAGTTAGGGGTGAGGTAGGATATGGTGGTAGTATGTTGTTTTGTTCCAACAGGATTCCATATGATGAGTCAAAGTATGAATGAATCATCAGCCTTATGGTTTCAGTTTTTTAAAATAGTTGTATGTTTATGATATTTCCTATGTTGTATGTTGTCACAAGTAAATATCTATTCATTAGACAGAAAATCTGGAAAGTCTATTTGAGAACCTGTTAGCCAGAGAAAATTTAAAATGTTGTTCAGATTGAAGCAATGGGTGTGACAGTGCTTTGGATGGTAAAAAGAGCAATCCTATAATAGCCCCTGGTTCCTTTTTAAAAAATGTAATAAAAACCCATCTCCTCTTCACCACCAAATATGCACATCTGGCACGCCTATGATCTAATTCCTATTAATGGAATTCAGAAAGGGATCTTTTGATTTTAACTTTTAATACATATAAATACAGTAATTTCATTCTGAGCAAATGAGAATTTTTAGTCCTTTACTCACAAATGGATTAGCTACATTTTTAAATCCCAAATTATTAACACCCATCAGAAAGTCTTGGGATGCGGTGGCTTCTCTCATAAGTCAGTGTGTACTCAACCTGTCTTATGTACATTCATTTCTGCCAGTATAATTCTGACCTAAAATGCTATATCCCGGATATGGTTCCATAATGTAGTGGTTAGCACGTCTACTTTACATACAGAAGGTCCTGGGTTCCCTCCCCAGTGGAGCCACAGTTCATGGTATATAGCCATGCCACCCTGAACAAGCCCTATGTCTGATCTCAGAAGCTAAGAAGGGTTAGGCCTGGTTAGTTCTTGGATGGGAGACCACCTAGGAAGACCAGATGCTATAGGCATAAATAATAAATAAATAAATAAATAAGGCTATTTTCCAAAACCTGGTGGAAACATTTTTATTATTCCCTGCTTTGTATTACACCATCCACTACACACTTCTCTTAGGGTGAGAGCATGCATAGTTAGTTAATTACCTTTAAGGAAAGCTTAGACTTTCTGTTTCTAGGTAAATGGAGTCAGAAATAATTTAAATAGCCTCAGGGTACCATAAATTAACTCTTGGGATATGCTAATCCCTGAGTTTATTAATCTGGCCTTTTGATTGTTATGTGGGTCAACCCAATATATTTATTCCCTTTCTTTTCTCATAACTGTTAATTTAAAATCCAAGTGTTTTCTTGGTGGGTGTGGATGGATAAAATTAAGCTCTTTTTCATGCTGATTACCTTCTTTTTAGAATGACTGCATCACAGATTCTGTCCTGACACTAGACACGAAACAAGCAAACTATAAAGTGTGCCCTTTCTCAGCTGCATTTTCTTTAGCGGCCCTTCAAACAGCCCTTCTGCCAGTTTGAAGGGATGTTGGAGATTTTCTGTTGAATTGAGAACTCTGAGGCCAGGTGAAGGTGGAAGGGGAGGAAAAGCTGGTAAAAGGGAAGAGCCGTGTTTACTTGCATCGAACTAATTCTCTAAGGTTTAGTTTCCTCACTGCACTTGGTGAAAAACTTTAAAAATGCAGTAAGAGAGAGAAAACTCTCAAATCCCTTGACTGCCCATCTGTCTCACCTAAAAATCAGGCTAACTTCCCCTGGCTGCTATAATATTTTACCTTGCCTTCCAACTTTAGGACTTCAGTTGTCGTAAAGGAGTCAAGAATAGTTTCTATAACACAAAAGCTCGATAAAAGCAAAGGAGGCAGAATATGGGTTACCGATGAACAGTAGCTATTTTTGTTAATTATTATTATTATTATTATTTTTTGCTAGAGGATAAAATTGAAGTCTCAGACACTATATTGTGAAATCTACTCCAGTGAAGCTATCAGCCCCTTCCCTAGAGATACGATGCCTGAATGACTCACCCACATTTCCTAAATGGAAAATACAGAAAACAGTGATTCAAGCTAGAAGTGACTTACTTGGAAGTGGCCATTTATTGAGTTATCCATTTTCTGTCTCCATTTTTAGGATCAAAATAAGAAGAGTAAGCAGGCTGGCTTTGTGAGCATGCAGACTGTGAAGTCGCACAGAGACCCCATGCCAAAAGGGCCTCTTGATTTGTTTAATGCTCTTCTGTCCCCTTCTTAGAAATTTTTAACATTTATTACAAATTATGTTGTTGGTCTCGAGGGCGAATTAGAAATAATATTTATTTTGATGGTTAATGAGAGTGGTAGCAGAAATACTGGGCTGAAAAACCTTACCTGGGAGGCACCACTAATTAGCAGTCATTTCACTTCTCTGGTAAACTCTTGGTTAGAGATTGACCTAGACCAGTGGTTTAAAAGTAAACCGTGTGTTTCCTCTGAGGTGTCATGATTTTTATTGTGCAGCCATGACGGGGATAACCGAGTGAACCAGGTTCTGGGCCCTTGTTCCTGCTTTAATATGAAGAATGGGTTTTTAAATTTTTTCCATGTTTGGAAGATCTCTTCAAAGTCTAAAATCCTATGGATAATATTCCTGGCAATCAGGAATGGAGATGAAGTAAAAATAGAGAAACATATACGGGCATATCTTGCAGATATTACGGCGTGGTTCTAAACCAGCAATAAAGCGAATATCACAACAAAGTGAATATTGTAATGAAGCAAGTCACAAATTTTTTGATTTCCCAGGGCATAAAAAAGTTATGTTTACATTATACTATAGTCTATTAAGTGTGCAGTAGTAGCATTATGTCTAAAAAATGTGCATATCTTAATTAAAAAATACTTTATTGCTAAAAAATGTTAATCATCATCTGAACCTTAAGTGAGTTTTAATCTTTTTGCTATTGGAGGATCTTATCTTTAATTTGTTAAAAAACATGGGATTTGCGAAGCACAATAAAACAAGGTCTGCCTGTAGTGTAATGATTTTCTATGAAAAAAAGTGTTTACTTAAAGATTTGGATTAGAAAAAAGCAGATGCCAAGAAAATTATGATGAAGAATTAAACTCCTCTTTATAGACCAGCTGAAATACTATTTTCACAAAGAACCCTTCTCTGACTCAACTTCTTGTGACCTTTCTTGCTATGAACTCCCATAGTCCTTATGTCCTTTATCACTTATTTGATACAAACTTGTGCTGATTTAAAATAGTAGTTAGCAATAAAAAATGCTAATATTAATATTGCAGTAATATATTCTTTGTTTTCGATGGAGAAAGTTTTCATTTGTAGCCTGTCTCCCAGCTAGTTATAGCTTAGCACATGGTAATTTATCAAAAATAGTTTTGAATGCATTTATGGAATGGATGAATAGATTATAAGCTCTTCGAAGGTAGACAGAATTAATTTGAATTTCTTATGTTCTTCTCCAGGCCTAGTAGAGGATTATGTGTGTTCCACTGATACTGGTTAAGAAGTGATTTAACAGTTACTTCCTTAGAATGTTGCCTCAGGAAAGTTGATGAAGCTACACAGGAAATGTCAGTATACTATAAAATAGAAAGTCTGTATTTTGTTTAATTTCCTGGAGGGAAACGATTCTCATGCAATATCTGAAAAAAAAAAAAAAAAAAGAAAGAAAGAGAGAGAGAAAAGCAAACCATTTTCTTCCCATTTTCTAGAATTGTGACCTAAGTGTCCAGAAACCCCGAGTTCCTTAGAGAAAAGTTATCTGCAAAAAAATGTCCACTTTCAGTGCCCAGATTGTAGAGCCATGGATCCATAATTATAAAGCCATTATCAGTTCTGGTTCAAGATGGCCACAGAGGAGGATCCGAAACTCACCTACTCCCATGGACACAGTGAATCTACAGCTACACATGGAAAAGTTTCCTCTGAAACAAACCCCAAAACAAGTCAAGCAACTCCTACACATAGGAAAAATGAGGAAAAGCCCTCATCCAAGCAGGTAGGAGAGGATAAAACAGAATCTCACCACAAACCTCCCATCTTGCATGGTGGCCCGCATGAGATGTTGCATGCGAAGATTATGTGATTAACGCATGGTAACCCATGGTAGCTTGGTATAGGTATATTGTGTCCCTTGGAAGTGAAAGCAATCTGCAGTTGAGAGACTGTTGAAAAAGGCACTGAACAGAACATAGCCAAATTTGTAATGGATAATATTTACCAGTTCACGATTAGATGGAGTCATTCATTTCAATAATATATCATAATGCTGGAAACATGGCTTTAAATCTGAGGTTATTTACTGTAAGGCACTGTTCAGTCCTACCAAGTTTATGAATAGACCAAATTGAACTGTTAAACAGAGAAGCAGTGGGGATAACCATTTCTTATTTAAATAGGTCTTGTATAATATAAGTCTTTCAAAGCCCTATTTTAATTTATACTGGCCATATCAATTGTACAGTCTTGTTTTTATTTGCATTAGCTGGCTGGGTCCTGTAGGCATAGTGCTGGAAGCCAGCCACCTATGTGAATTAAAAATCTCAAACATAACAAACCTTCTAAGATGACCTCCTCATCACAGATTTTTTTTTCACATTCTCCACAGCAAATTGCATTCTTCTAGGCACATAGCTGACGTGCAAGCAACATGTTGAATTTGAAACACCCAGTTCACTTAATCCTTCTGTAACAGTAAGCCAGTCAGGGAGCCACTGTAATAATATATAGATCAGAGAGGTTGGTATCTGAACTGGGTTTGGTTTTTGACTTTGCCCCTTTATTAGCGTTGTAAAAAAGGAAAGTCAGTTCCTTCCCTGAACTCCTCATCTATAAAATAGAGGTGTAATAATACCCATTCTAAAGTTGTTGTATTCAATGAGATTTAGTTCATTGAGTATCTGGTCTTACAAAGTGCCTAATCAGTGTGTATCCTCTATATACCTTCCTCTCCACTTTGCTATTTCCAGAAGAATACTCCCATCTTAGACATCGCCATGACCAGTAAATCATATGTTGATTGCCTACACGCTGTCCAGAAGGGTCCGCTCCTCTTCAGGCTGACTCTGCCATTGCCTTTTATAACTTTGTTGGCTTTATTTGTACTGTATATGGTTACCTTGACCAGTTATTTCTAGCATTTCCTCTGATTTTCAAGTGGATATTTTGAAGGAGAAATCTGAACTTGGTAACACCTTAGGAAATTAATTTTCTGTGACAGTGCATGGGGCAGATGGCATCCCAGGATTCTTCTGCTCCACTCTGAAGGGTGAAGTTTGTTTGCATTTTTCTCTTTCTGTGATGATGCTATTTCTTGTTAATGAAGAACATGAAAATAGGACTCACGGCCTACTTTTTTTCTGCCTAGAATACTGTCCTTTCAGCTTTGCTCACCTGTATCCATCCTTTAAATCTTTACATAGCCCACTTCCCTTCCTTTCTCAGGCAGCTACACTCCCTCCTTCCACTGAAAACACATCTCCCACACGCCTTAGATAATGCTAGAAAAGAAGGAACCTTACACCTCACCAAGTCTAATTTTAAAATTATTTTTCAGAATAAATTGGCTTATTTCTCCCTAGCTATAAGGAAAAACAGGATTAGAGGTCGACAGACTAGCATTAAAGCAAACATGTATATCTAAATAGCAATACTTTAAGTAAAAGTAATACATGCCTCATATAATAATTTAAGCACATGGTAATATTTAGATTAAAATTTAATAGTGTTTTCTCTCAATCTTCACCTCTGTCCTCTTCCATGTATCCACTGTTAAAAAATGTAATGCTTATCGTTCTATACATTTTTTATTTATTTATGTAAGATTATATAAATTATATACATATATAATTTTATTATAAAACCAGGACCACAATATATCATTCTGAACTTTTGTCACTCTATTTCATGAGTACACTTTCAAGTCAACAATTGAAAGTATGACTCAGTTTTTAAAATGACTGCATTATATTCCATTTTAAGAATGTACCATAATTTAGTAATATTCTCATATAGAGATGTTACTAATATGTTTTATTGCTAACAAAATAATGCTTTCATAAACATTCATATGTAATATCTACATTTGTCTTTTATTTTTATTTAACAAATAAATTCCCAGAGGTAAGATTGCTTGGTCAAAGGATGTCTGCATTATAAATTTTAATCCATAATGCCACAAGGCTATTCAAATTTATACCTTTTTTTTTTTGGTATAAATTTATACCTTTCAACAATGCATGAGCAGATTTATTTTCTTCCTGGCTTCATGAGATGTTAAAATTTTTTTAGTTGGAGGGAAAAATATCACCTTCAAAAAATTTGTATCTGTATTTTATCTATTCTGTTTGATTATATTTTCATATATTTATTGGCCATTTGCATTTTATTTTCCATAAATGCTTCTTTTAAAAGTTGCCAATTTTTGTTGGTTTATTTATATTTTCTAATCACTTTGAAGGAGGAGTTCTTTGTAAATTAATGATAATTATTCTTCGTGCTTCTAAGTTTTATGGAATTAAGTCATATTTTAAAATGCTACTAGGATTCCTGCTTTCGCTAAGAAAACTTTGACAAGGAGTGGCTATTTTAAATAGAAAGTTTTACAAGCAAACTCTTATATTTTTCTCATTTAGAAGAACCCATTCAGACTTTTTAAAAAAAATCCTTAGGCTATATTTTCATTGTGCGCAAAGAGTTTTCTCAGTATATAGTCTCATTTCCTTTAGAAATGTGTCCTCAAAAATCACATTTTTAAATTGATTGCGCTAGTTATTAATGTATTGCCTCTTAGCCTGAAATCTACACTTATTCACTAGGCTTTGTGATAATGGCTCTGCAGACATTTCTTCTTCCAAATGGCGCAATGTTAGTATTTGACAATAAAGTGTGCTGGAGTGATTCTGAGAGGCCAGAGAGGGAAAGGGATTTATTTTTCTTCAGAGAGAGAGAGAGAGAGAGAGAGAGAGAGAGAGAGAGAGAGAGAGTGTGTGTGTGTGTGTGTGTGTACAGGTAGTAGGCGGGGGGGGGGAGGGAGTGTGCTCACTTCTGCAGCCTTTCATGGTTTAGCTACAGCCTTCACCCTACAGCATGTTTTTCCTCTGTTCAGCAGCAGGCTCCTCCTGTGGTTCAGCTATAATGGTTGCCCCTCAACAAGCTGATTTTCCAGAAATGGGTGTTGTGTTCCTATAGCAGCCATACCTTTCCTCAAAGGTCTAAATCTCAGCCTGTGGAAAGGCCTCCTTAAGTTCCTAAATTGCTTCCTTGCTCTTCTCTCTCAGTTTTAGAAATGGTAGATGCTTCCTGCAATTGCTACTTCAATTTAGGAACCTCTCTTACTCGTTTTAGTAGTTAACCACTCTTTACTGGTTAATAATTCTTTATATTAAATTTCTCCTGTTAAATTACTGGTGTGGCTTCTGTCTCTTGACTTGGCCCTAGGTGATAGGTAAGCATAGTTGTGCAATTTCTAAGAGAAATACAGCAGATAGTCCTGTCTGCTTTCAGCAGTAAGGAATGGTATATAGATTTAGTTTAGAAGACAAAGTTACAAATATTGACTACAATGACAAATGAAAGCAACATAATGGTAGAAAAAGCTAACCCAGAACCTGTAGTCACTTTTCAATCTGTAGTACTTGAATTTTGCCTTATGATGTTTATCATGACTGTGGATTAACTGTACTGTCATATAATTTTAATTTAACTCTTTCAACTAAACTATTTTTAATAATCTTTATTTTCAGTACAGTTTTAGATTTACAAAAAAATTGAGCAAATAGTATAGATCAACGCATTTTTAAACCTAAGTTAACTTGTTTAAAACTTAATTTTAGAAATGGTAGATAATAATATATGTGTCATAAATAGAATAAAATGATAAAAATAAGTAATTATTAAAATAAAGTGTTCATATATCAACTAAAATAATATTTTGTAACATGATACATGTATTTATTATATTTTGAGAAAAACTAGACCAGAATATTTCTGAGGCAAATCTCTTCTGTCTCTCAAATTCTGGACTGTGATCATACTATATTTTTGTTTGTTCGAGGAGAGTATAAAGATCAGTTGTTTCAAATACTAACTTCTGTAAACAACAGAAATTCCTATCTATCTATCTATTTATCTATCTATCTATCTATAACTTTATATATCTACATTTGTATTTGTGAACATATCTACAGATCTCTCTAAATCTATGGCTAATGTGTACACTTGTAATGTCTTGTCTATATACTGTCATTTCCTTCTTCTTGGGAATTTGTTCACTTAATTGATGTATTGGCCTAAATCAGGCCTATCATTACCCCTCAGTTGGTCTTGTCCTATTTAAATCATAACCTTGAAAGTACAAAAACAAATTGCTTTCTCCATACTCTGTAAGCTATCACAATCAAACAGTGCTATTCATGATTCATCAGAGCTCAGGAAATGCTTTCAGTGAAGATGATGAGGAAGAAATTTCAAGGATTTTCTATTGTTTGTTGAGTTCTAAGCAAGCAAGTATGTAGGGTTGCTGTTGCCACAGTAACAGATCTGTCTACATTAGTTCATTGCTTTGTCTTTAATAATAGGAAGCTAAAGTATGTGTCTGCGTGTGTGTGTGTGTGTGTGCGCGCGCATGTGTGTACTTCTCAACATTCAATTTGTGGCATGTATTGTAATGATGTATATATATGTAGATCCATTCAAGGAATAAACCATATTTTTTAGAAACTTTCTAAGGAATAGTTAGATTGTTCACCATTTTTGCTATTACCAGTAGTTTTGTAATGAACACACATGTGCATGTCTCCTGGAATATGTAAAAAATCTCTAGAGAGCTTACATGGGATTTCTGGGTTGAAGTTATATTATTTTTCAACTTTATTGGATATAACAAAATTAAATTGATTGTATGAATACACAAGCAATATGTTTCGATTTTCCCACATCATTTCCAAAATTTAATTTCAAAAACCTTATTAATTTCATCTAATTAAATAAATATGTGAAACAGTATCACAGTTTAGATCTTTATTTTCATAATTGATAGTGCTATGTAGTATTTTTTCATTTTTTGGTCAGTTTTTGTTTTTTCTTTGTATTCTGCTGTTATCATATCCTTTGTACATTTTTATGATCTCATGTCAGCTTGTGCTATGTCTTTTCTATTTGTTTACGTCAGTTCTATTTTTCCTACACAGAAGTCCATCCATTAGCATACCCTGTATTAACCTCCAGATCTCAATGGCTTACTGCAAAAAGGTTTATTTTTTTTTCACAGAGAGTCTGTTGTGGGTTCACAGGACTCTTCAGAAAAACTGCCCTGCATGCAACTACTCATCAGTCTTGGCTGCTCTGACTTTTCAGTGCCAATCCTCCTCCATAATTCTCGTGGCAGAGAAAGAGAAAGAGCGGGAGTTCTCATATTTGGCACGTATGTTCTTAAGTCCAGAAATGACATATCTTTGTTCACAACGCGTAGGCTGGAACTGGTCACGTGGCTTCAGCTTGACTGCGAGTAGCGTGGAAGAGTTACCCTCCCACGTACCTAAAAGGAGAAAAAGGCCGGTATATGAATGATCACTAGATGTTCTTATCACAGGAAGATTTAAAACTCAATGTGTACATTTATTCTTCCTAATGAACTTTAAAATTCTTTTAAGTTCTCTCCCCATATATCATTGGAATTTTGATTAATTTTGCCATATAATTTCAGAGTAATTGATGATAGGGAGGGAGGAACAGAACTGACATCATCCAGTATTAAACATTCCTATTCATGAGCATCACTTGTATCTCCAAACATTTGAAACTTCATTTATATCTCCCAGGGAAGATCTCTAGCTTTAGCCACATTCGAGCTACATTTTTCTCATTTTTAGTTAATTCCTAGGCGCTACATTTTTTTTTTTGTTGTTATTATAAACAAGCCTTTTTTCTAATTTATAAAAAACCAACTTGGGTATATTTATTTTGTACTTGACAACCTTAAGACCACTCTTATTTAAATAAGTTTTAATAGATTCTTTTATATTTTCCATGTAGATAATAATATTGCAAACAATAACACTTTTACCCAGTTCTTTCTCATTTCTATGTATTTTTTACATAAATATTGCTTTTATGTTTAAAAAACAATAATTTCAAATGATAGTAATAATCACATGGGACATTATCTTGCCATTACAAAGAGAATACCTTCAGAGTTTTACAGTTAAGAATGACATTTATTATCAGTTTGCACAGGTCTCATTATTTACATGATTAAGGTGCTAAGATGATCAAGAATAGATTTTGAGTTTTATCAAATATTATATCAAATAGTTTTCAGTACCAATATAATGACATGATTTTTTTACCTACTGATATAATAAATTATATTAACAGATTCTCCTGTTGAGCTGCTTTTGCATTGTTTAATAAAGGCAACTTTGTCATATTATATTACACTTTTAATTATGTTTATCCATTTAATTTACTATTATTTAGAATTTTTCTATCTGTGTTTTTGATAATTGTTTTAAACTTTAATTCTTTTTGTGCTGTTAAGATTATGCTAGCTTTGCATAATAGATTGAAGTTACATCTTTATTTGTATTTTCTGCTAATTAAAAATTTGCAGGAATCACTTATAACAATCTTTGGAACTGGAATGGTTTTGAATATTTCTCAACTCCTACATTCATTATTTTATTAAGTTTTCTCATCTTTCTTGGGATTATTTTGGTAGTTTTTGTTTTCTTAGAAAATTGTCCATTTTTTTGCAGTTGTCAAATTTATAAGTTCAGAAATGTAAACTATATTCAACTACTTAAAATAAACCTCTGCATAATGGTTGCATTCCTTTCTATACTATTTTGGGGGATTTAATTCTCTTTATATCATGTCTTTATTAGTTCTTTCTTCCTCCATTTCTTAGTTTTATTTGATGTTAGTTCTTATAAAATACTGTGCTGAATGCTTAATTTATTTTTATCTCATTTAATGGTAACATCAATTATAGTATAAATTTCATCACAGTAAATTAGTCTGTATCTCATTAGTTTTGACATAAACTATTCCCTTTGTTATTGCTACATGTGTCTTGTAAAAAATCAGCTTTAATTTCTTTGCCCAATTATTATTTTTAAAAGCCTTTTTTCGTTTTAAATAGTTAATTTCTTGGTTGGCAATTTTATTTTTATTTCATTTCACATTATTAATAAGATCATTTGATTTTTTATTTTTGCTTTGAAATGTTTTGATGTTTATCTTGTTCTAGTATGTGCTCATTTTAATAAGTGTCTGGGGAAAACCTGAGGGAATGTGTTGTTCTTATTTGTAAGGTAGAGAGATGATTCTAGTTAATGTCCCTATTCCCAAAGTTGATCTCATGCCATGTTCCACACTGCTATTGGGAGGAATAAGGAACAGATTGGGCTACATCAGGCACAAGGTTAAGGATCAAATGTCTATAGTTAACTGAGACGTCACAATTGCCTTGCTATATGCCATTTCGTTTCTTTGTGCATGCCTCAGCATTCTAAAGTTTCATTATATTCTAAATTCTCTTGATCTTAGAGAGTTTTACATATTTAATATAGTAAGTTCTCTTAGAGTGGAAGGCACTTTCCTTACCCTCCTCAGATTTGCTAGGTTGGTATTATCTATTGAAATGTGCATTGGGACAATGGGGAGAACTCTTTTATTTCTGAACAATTTATATGATGTCAATGAAGTCAGAGTTCTTTCATCAAACGAGGGCTTGTCTTAGTTCTTTTTGGCCAAGGCTATCTGAGTTTCCCGAAGACAAACAGGGGAGAATTAGGAGGCTGTACATAATTAACCATCAACAATATTTTTTACTAAATAAACATTTTTGGATTCTTATTTTTCATAAATAATGTTTAAAGTCTAAGTGAAAAGTTCTGCATTTTAAGTTCATTGGTGGTAAGACTTGAATTTGATCCTAGGTCTTCTAGCACAAGGTCTGATTTTCCCAGTGAACTGCACTTTTAAATTTTGTAAATTTCTTTTGCGGCCCTGACAAGAATAATCATCGTTAAGGTAAAATTCTGCAAAGTCAGCTGTTGTTTTTGGTTTTGTCAGTTTTGTCAGCAGAGTCTTGTCATTTGGGGTCTATCTGACATACATTAATTTAATTTTTGGTAAAATTATTTTATATATATATATGTACATATATATATACACATATAATTCGCTACAAAAATAGAAGCATGTACCTCTATGAAATCTAATCAGTAATTAACACAACATTTAAAAATATAACAAAGGATTAACTAAACATTACTGAATGGGATGAGAAATGTCTGCAGTTTTCTAGAGCATTAATGTATACAGAGTAATGTAAGAAAAAAAAACCTGGAGAATAACAAAGTTTGGCTCTGATATGAACTGTTATCTATTTTTACAGAGGAATTGCTTAAACCACAAGTAGAAAACAGTAAAGAGCAACATCTCTTCTTTGGTTCTATTTGGATAGCTTTTAAAAATTATTTTTATTCTACATTTTCTATTGATTCTAATACTTTGTACATTCTATACCAATTTTTTTAACAACTTTTTTTTTTCAAGATTCTTAGTACTAAGTCTAAAGAATTTTCAGTATTTTTTCTCAATATGTAATTGCTGGAAGTTCAGACTTATTTTGAAAATCATCACTTGATTGTATTCCTGGATTTAGCCATCTCTATTCTTATTAAGAAGTTAGGGAAGTCTTTTCTTCTTTCCTCTGCATAGCACAAACTAAAAACTCTGTGAGCAAGGAGATGTCTACTGTTCACTCCTGTGTATATCTGCAGGTCCAAGCACAATGCCTGGCATATAGTCAACACTCAACATCTGTCCAAAGTCTCTCTATCTTGTGCCCTCTTTGCTTCTCTGTCTGCATTTTCTCGCTCTGATTTGGGCCAAAGCAGTAGGTGAGGATAAAAGTAAAATTTTTTTTTTAAGATTTTTTTCAGCTTTTTGCGATTCAGCCTAGAAAGGTTGTATATCTTTAAGAACCTTTCCATTTCTTCTAGGTTATTGAATTTGGTGGCAGATAGCCTTTCATTGTATTTTTCTATGATCCTTTGTATTTCTGTGGTATCCATCATAACTTCTCTTTTATTTCTGATTTCATTTGTGTCTTTCCTCTTTTTTCCTTAGTGAGTCTAGCCAGGGGTTTGTCAATTTTATCAGTCTTTTCAAAGAACCAGCTCTTTGTTGCATTAATTTTTTCTATTGTCTTTTTGTTCTCAATTTCATTTAATTCCATTCTAATTTTTATTATTTTCCTTCCTTTTGACTTTGGGCTTCCTTCTACTTTTTCTAGTTCTGTAAAATTTAATGTTAGGTTGTTTATTTGGATTTTTTGTTTGTTTGTTTTGAGACAGGCCTGTAATAATATAAACTTTCCTCCTATTACTCAAGCATACCAAAGGATTGAAATTCTGCCATTTGCGACAACATGGATAGATCTGGAGATCATCACGCTACATGAAATAAGTCAGACAGAAAAGTTGAGAACCATATGATTTCACTCACTTGTGGACTATAAAACTGAAAACAATGAATGAATAAGACAAAACAAACAAATGAAAACTCATAGACACAGACAACAGTTTAGTGGTTACCAGAGGGAAAGTGGGGAGAAGGGAGGTATATAAGGGTAAAAGGGGATCAAATATATGGTGACAGAAGATTTGACTTGGGTTGGTGAACACAATACACTCTACAAATGTTGTATTACTGAACTGTACACTTGTAACCTATATAATTTTATTAGCCAATGTCACCCCAATAAATTAAGAAAAATAGAAGCTAAAAAAAAATAGAATTTTCAGGTTGGATATATCTTGAAAACAGCTTACTTGGAGAACTGGTTGACTCTCATCTATTTCTCTGTTTTATCCTGCACAGATAACTTTATATGCTCATTTAACACAACATTGAAACATTTATTCTTGCTTGTACTTGGCATTTATAATTTTTTTATCTTTAAGAATTTACAGTATTACATCAAAATCAACATGGTTTTGAGTCTTGAAAGAAACCAAGATGATATTTTTTGATAAGTAAAATGTTTGGTATATGTATTTGGATATCACAAATGTAGTATATGACTTAATTAGTTGATGTCCTCTGACATCAAATCCAGAGTTTACTCATTATACCACCTAATATCTTCTCTGGATAAGAGGCTTCAAAACACCTGCCTTCCAAACACTATTGTATTAGTTTGTTCCTTTAGTTTATGAGAGTTGTACCACTTTATCTGTATAAAGTGAGGACACAGAAACATTTCTGTTCTAGTGCTTAGCTGTTCTGTTAATGGCCCCTGATGTCCCTTCATGAGGGTCTGCTTCACTTTTTGCTTATTTCCTTTAGTTTTCCTTGGTAGGTCGGGTTGGTTAACCTCCATCCAAAATAGACCATTTTTCTTCAGTGGTTATAAGTTGGGAAATTCTCCTTAACGCAATCAATTGTAACAAAGACATCAATACTGTTTTAGCTTAAAGCACATGATTTGGCCTGAGAATTCATTTATTGGCCTATTTTGGGGGGCAGCTTTTTGTCCAATGCATTCCACCTCTGACCTTCTAGGTCATACACTCCTTCACTGTGATTGTCCAACTCCAAGGGTGTTCGTTCCTAACACTGTACTGTGTACAATTAAAATATGTTAATCTCATTCTAAATGGACTGGCAACTTGAAGTCACATCCAGTTACTCCATCCAGAGTCAGTGACTTGGTCTTCCTTACATATTAAAAGGAAATGGGTTCTAGTTAAAAGTTGAGTCCTGTCTGAAGCTCTACAAGACTGGACTTCTCCTCATAATATTGTAAATTTAGCAATTAATCATAATATTTTCATTTTATTTTGCCTAGAGAATCCAATATAAATGTGTATCTCCATTTGTAAAAATGTACTAAATGTTCTAATGTAAATTTTTGTATCAATCGTATCTTTGACTTCTTATTTTTTTGCCTCATTACCTTTTTACACTCATTGTCTCACAATTAAAGGCTTTATATAGTTGTTTACGTTTCTGTAAGCTGCCTCAAATTTCTCCCCTTTTTGAATGAGACAGATAAGCATCTATAAACTAAACAAAATTTTAATATTCAATAGTTGGTTTAAATAGTTTTAAATACTTTTATTTGAATAAAATTAAATTTAAAATAGATCATAAAGCACTTTTGATGTTATTTAAACTCTTAGAAAGCATTACAATCATAATATTTTAAAATTTATATCTGTTAAGTCAAATATATATATTTTCTACCATTTAAATTGCTCTTAATTTTATCCAAGTCACAGCATTTTAAAATTACTTTAACTTTTTTTGTCACTGGATTATCATTGCATTTTCTTATTACATGGGGACACTCATTCTGGAAATATGCAGATGAGATTTTATGTTTCTCGTTCAGGTTTTAATTTCTATATTTAGGAATTTGCACATCTATATTATGTTCCTTGAGATTGAAACCTCTCCAAGGTCAGGGTCTACAATGACTCTATTTTTTATTGTTACTCAGTAATAAAGAACCCTCATACTTAGTAACTCTGTGATCTAGAGCAAATGGCATCGCCTGTCTTAGCACCAGTTTCCTGGATAAATGGATATCTGATTTATGTTAGATATATAATCATAATCACCATTAATATTAAATGAAAATTACAAATAGGTTCTCTACTGTTGGAGTTTAAAGTTCCAAAAAAGCAAACTAGTCCCCTTGTTTAGCTTCACTGAATATCAATAGTCTGAAAAAAATAAGCCATCTGGGTGTGGATGGATTTGCAGAATAATAGGTGCTGCCATGGCAGTTAATGACAATGTGGTTGGCCCCTCAAAATATGGTATAATGGTTGTCACTGACTTCCCATTTCTCCAGACCCTTTTGGAAACACTCAATAAAGCTAGATGTGTGATGCAATTTATCAATGATTTTGTAATCCAAAATCAATATCCAGAGTTATTAGATTGACTAAACTTTCTTCCACTGCTCCAGGCTGTAACACCTGCTCTTCCAATTAGATTACATTTAATCTAATGGGGATGCGATATTGAACCGTTTCATGTTTCTTCACTGGTTTTTCCTCAGTACTTCTATTAACATCACAGAAGAGGACTCCAGTAAAGGACAAATAACTGGTAGTCTGTCTTCTGCTTTCTAAGAGCCTTGTATCTGCATCTCTCACAACATGTGATACTTTCTCTTTGAAAAGGAAGCAGAAGTTTAGGCCAGGGCTGTAGAGGGGAAAGTGGCATGAGCTGCTTTGTCAGTGTTCCTTCGGAACTTTCACATCAACTTCTTCATCTTCTGGTTGTTCTGAGGCCAGGGCAGAAGAACGGTTCTAGATGGTAGGGTAAAAGTCTTTTTTGTTTAGTTATTTATATTTCTCTTGTGCTTTGTATATGCACTGTCTTATAGCAGCCATCCAGATGTTAGCTCTTCTGTGAAGGTGTTAATGGGTTCTCCAGAGGCCCCCTCTGGGACATCTCTCATGCACAGGTCCCTGGTACTGATGCACCATCTGCCTCACCATCTGACACTCCCAGTCAGCTTTTGCCTATAGCAGAATCCCCCACAGATTCTTACCACCTGCTTGTCCTATTCCAGCAGAACTTCCTCTTTGGCAAAAATCTCATCAACACAACTCAAACATGATTGTTGGCTTTATGGACACTCATACATCCTTATCCTACCAAATCATGGAAAAGCAGTTTTTCCAAAGTCTAATAGACCTCTCTTAAGAGTGTAGACAAGGGATGATCCAGCCAGCCTACCACCTTTAGACCTCTTCAGTAACTATTATGTGCATTTATTTGTGCCCTTAAACCTCTGGGGATGCATTTCATACTCTTCAGATTTTTCTCTCCCTAGCTTCACTCTGGCCCCATAACAGCGTGGAGCAGGCCTATGAATTTTTATTACTAAAAGAGCATTAAACCATATTAACCTCACTTCTTTTCTGATATTAACCCAATCTTTAAGCTCTCTTTCTCTTGTTGTAATAGGGGAGCGGCAACACCCTTCCACATCTCATCCTGAAGGGGTGGGAGTAGAAAGAAAATATCTCCTTCATGGGTATCAAAAATTCTTCTACCAATCTATTCAATGACCATTCGAATTTTTTGTCTTATATAGACAATAAGCATAAGTAATAGAAGGTCTTACAGTCACTGCATTGGCTCTTTGATCTTTTAGTGCAGCATGGATTCATTGTACATACACTAATTCTCTGTTGAAAAATTTGTACAGTTGCCACAGATCGAGCCATTTCAGGCTCTTTAATTATTTTGAATTCTAACATCCCATACCAAATTTATCTTTGTAGCTCCCCTGACTCTCTTTATTATATTCTTATTTTCATGTGTTTTTATGTTTTTCTGTGTACTTGGACACTTTATCTTTTCTTGCAATCATGTCTTGTAAGTATGTGTCTGGATTTAATTTTCTTTGCAGAATCCAAGGATATATACATAAGAATATATATGAATCTATATAATGAAAATCTGTTGTTTTGCCACCAACAAAGAGGTTATGATTCTGAAAAATATAAATAGTAACATGTATAGTTAGTTTAGTATGGCTAAATTTTTTTGTGTTTATAAGTTAGGTATATTGCCTTCTGAGGTTGAATGATATGTTACCACTTGACTCTCCTCAATAAGTCAATATATCATTAATTTCCTAGTCCAATAATGATTGTATCATGCATGATGATGCTTCGATAGTTATGCGGAGAGAAAAAAGAATCTAAGAGACTGCTTTATCATTTTCAACATTAGGGCTTCAGCCAAAATCCTGAGATAATAGCAAAGGTTCCATTCAATATTTTGTTACTCTACCAAGAAATATAATGGTATATTTTCTTTTCTGTAAAGTATAAAATAAAATCTCAAGTGACTTACCTAAGACTCTTGACACATATTATCATTCACGTGACAGTCAGCTGGTAACCACAAAGTTGAGTGAGATGCAGATGCTGGATGGTGGGATTAAGTGGTCCTTTTTCCGCACCAGGTGGACAGTGCACACATTCTAGACTTCTCAACAAAACTGCAAATGGCCACATATCAGAATGACAGAAATATTTTAAAAATCTCCCAGTGTTAAATATGAAGATGCCTAGGATCTGCTGTATAGAGTGAATAAGAGTACTTAAAGGATTAAATTCAATTATGTTTTTTTTTTCCCTGACCTTGAAATCATCACTGTCTCCCTTCCTTGACTAAAATCTTTCTGATGACTGGTACTCACTCACTCACTTTCTCCATCCTCTTCCACCAACCCACTGGGGTTGAAGATATGACCTTTAAAATGTTGTCAGCTTGGATTTTGCTGTGAAATCTAATGTGATCCTGAATCTTTTGTATTTTCTAGGGAAAGTAGTCAGTGGTTTAATCCCTTTGGCAGGGTTTTCTTTCCTTAATAGGAAAATTCTTCAAAAAGAGATGTTTGTATTTGCTGTTTCCTTTTCTTCTATTCTGAGTCTCTTTTGCACCCCCATTAATAGGTGTTTTGCTCCCTCCTCCGCTAGTCCTTGAGGATTGCCATGATATCAAATCCAGTAGGTGATTATTATTCCTCATCCTATTAGGTCTATCAGCATTAGGAAGAGTGAATTTCTTCTTCTTGAAACACTTTTTTCACTTTTCTTCCAGGAACTACGCTTTCTTAGTTTTTCTTCTGCTTTACTCAAAATCCTTTCTCCATCTTCTCTGTTCATTCTTCCTCATCTTCCTGAAGCCTAGTCTTCAGACCTCTTATCCTCTGGTTTTACACTCACTCCTAGGTTATCTCTCTCAGTATCAGGGTTTTAATAGCCATGTGAACTCTGACAACTCCTAAATTTATATCTACAAGCCATGCTTTTCTCCTGAAATCATTCTCATATATCCAACTGCCTACTCAACACATTCCCCTTATATGTAAAGTAGTTAACTCAGACCTAATATGCCTAACACACAACTCTTGATTTCTAAACTCCCTATTGGCTCCTTCCACAGGATTATCTTAATGACTGGCAGCTTCATCCTACCAGTTTCCTGGGCCGTGAATCTTGGAGTCATCTTGAGTTCCCACTCTCTCTTATATTCCACATTTAATACATAAGACAATTCTTTGAGTGGTACCTTCAGAATATGTGCTAAATCCAATTACCGATCAATACTTCCTTTACTATTTGTTTTATCTAAAATGATATTGCTATTCACTTGGGCTATTATAACACCCTCCTAATTTTCCTGTCCAACCCCAACCACTTGGCAAGAGTAGGCATTCAAATAATATGAACTAACTGAATTCATGTTAAATATGAATTCAAATTTTTGCTAAAGGAATGAATGAATGAATGAACGGTGGCCTATTTTTTTTAACCAGGTTTCCCTCACCAGTCAACACACACACACACACACACACACACACACACACACACACACACACACACTCACTTTCTTCTCTCTTGATAGGCTTTAAAACTGCTTTTTAACTCCTATTAAGGTTACTCCAGTGAGGCAGTCAAATGTCTCTTCAGGTAGAGGAAGCTCTACCTTAGGACAAGATATGGGGCTAAGCTGGCTAGGACATTCCAAAGGAATAGAAGTGGGCACTTTTTTTTTTTTCGAAGACCAATTTTTTTTATAAAAAGTAGATGATGGTGTAAGAAATTGACAATGAGTGAAATCTGGCCCAAATCAGCATTTCTGCTGACTTGGTTTGTTTCTCACTTATTCTGACCCACTCCATTATTTATTGCCACAGGTCTGAGGCTTGAATATTATCTCAGCCCTGCTTTGTTCATTGCCCTAGTTTTAGGCTTCATGTTATTGGGGACTTGATCTGCCTTTAGCTATAAGGCTCATCAAAATTTTTCAGCTTTCAGTAATAACTTTTAGTTCTTTGTGCCAGGTGCCCTAGGACCCTTGGATCTGCAGCCAAATCAAAAAATGAATAAAAACAACTTTTTCACTTTAGCTAATAGGAGAACAAACTTCTCATCATACTTTCTGTGGTGTTGGCCTTTCATTAAAGTCTTTTGTTTGGGGTGATTGTATCTAAGATTTTGTCTAAGGATATCTGGCTCACACAGAAAGGTGTGGAATTATTGTACTTAACTACAGCTCTGTTTTTAGTATTCAGATAATAATAATAATAATAATAATAATAATAATAGTTACAATTAATACTACTCTACTAGGCAACATGTTGTATTCTTTATATTTAACCTTACAATAACCTTATGAAATATTGACTATTTTAATCTCTTTGTAATATATAAAGATATGAGGTTTAGAAAGGTTAAGTGAGTTGCCTAGAGTCACAGAAGAAGCAAATTGCAGAATGGATATTCACACATGTTCTCCTAATGCCAAAGAGTATTATTTTAAAAACTTCACAATACTGTCTGTCTCCTTTAGAACAAGGAGTAGTAACTATGGAGCCAGGACGTGCCACTTTTTCCTTTTTCTACAAGAGAAAGGGCCCAACACTTTTGAATTCTCCCCTATTACATTCATTTCTGCCCTGTAGGAATAAGGGAGGAGAACAGTTTTGAAGCACTTTTGGTGCCCAAGTTGAGACAATAAACCAGGCTCCCAAATGACATTAATGTTCCCTACTTGATACGAGCTTAGGGAAGCTACTAACTCATTTATGCCATTGAACAGAGCATGAGATAAGAATATTTTATGTCCTAGCAGATTTATAAAAAAAATGGAGCCAGAAACCTTTGGAGGAAGAAGCCATGTTTGAGTAGCAGTCTCCTGAGTTATCCTGTCCTAAGTGATTTACAATCTTGCTACTTATTAAAAGTGTCTTTGACTCAAATGCTAATGTTTAAATTAGATTTTTAATATATCAGTCTCACTGGTTTTTGGAAACAAACAAACAAACTATAACTTTACCTCTGGGCTTTTTTAGCTACATTAATAAGGCCCAAACCTATATAAATAACTTTTGATTGTCTGAAAGTGAAAGTACTTTATGAATCAGACTGACAAAAACAAAGAAATCCAAACTCATTTAATCCTATAATTGAATCATTCCTACTTTTGGCAATCTCTCATATATTTCCCAATAAGTTAACATGATTACACTTGAGACCCCGACAGCATCAATTTTCACTTTAAATTAAAGAGAAGGTGCTTTGATAGATCTTTTCTCTGACCAGCAAGAGGTCTCCAGAGTCTCTAGGAACTCATTAATATATTGAGCTTTGAAGTTTTTGATTTGGCAGAATATCTACATCGAGTCAATGTTAAGTGGCCTAATGCTCAATTTTCTTCTCAGCTAGTTAGTTCCATGGGTTAGAAAATGCTTCTAGCAAAGTCACTTATTCTCTGTAGAGTACAGAAAGTTGCTATTCCAAACTATTATTTGGACCCTTAACCCCAGCTTGTAAATATTTGCAATGTTTCATAAGGCAGGAGCCAAGGACAGTTGAATCATGGCATTCATTGTGCCTTCAGTACTTTGCTAAGCTTTATCTTAACACCAAAGGAAAACAAACAATGTCACTTCTCTTCTCCCCCTAAGAATCTCTTCTTAGTTAAATCGGCTCCACATTTTAAAGTAGAAAGCAGGAGGCTCTTTGTGTTCTACTCAAAGCCATCAACATTGGAGATGGCATAGGTAGGGCATATTACTTTATATCAAGACCATTTTACCAGTGACTCCATTGTATATGGGAGACCCCTATAACATCTGGGCGAGCACAGGTGCAGGGAAGAGCTGGTTGATTGGAACTCTTGGCTTCCAACATGATGCGATTGAATTCTGGGTCCATATATCAAACTGTCTACTCAACATCTCCACTCAGTTAATTAAGAGAAGTCTCATACTTCACATGTCTAACCTGGAACCCCAGTCTTCCCCTTGTAGAGGGTGAAATGGTGCCCCTCCCCAAGATATTTCTACTTCAAATCTGTGAATATGACTTTATTTGAAAAAGGGGTCTTTGCAAATGCAAGTTAAGAATCTTAAGATGAGATCAGTCTGGATTATTTGAGTGGGTCCTAAATCAAATGACAGAAGACACAGAGAAGGAAAAGACCATGTGAAGACGGAGACAGAGACTGTAGTTATGCAGCTATAAGCCGAGGCATGCTGGAGCCACCAGCAGTGGCAAGAGGCAAGGGAAGATGCTCCCCCAGAGCCTTTGGAAAGATATGGTCCTGCTGACACTTTTGATTTTGGAATTCTTTCCTCTAGAACTGTGAGAGACTGTTTCTGTTGTTTTAAGCCACCAAGTTTGCAGTAATTTGTTCTGGCAGCCCTACGAAACGAATACACCCTTTAAACCTGCTTCATTCCTATCCCTTAGATGATGGTGACCCTATTTTTCCAGCTCAGACCAATAACCTTGGGGGTCTTCTTTGCGTCCTTTCCTTCTCCATACTTCCCATCTCATCCACCAGCAAATTCTATTTGTCTACCTTCAAAATATTTCAAGAAGTCAGTTATTTCCATTGCTACAGTCATCATCATCAAAGCTATCAGTGTCTCTTGCCTACCATATTACAAAGTCTCTAACCCATCTCCCTGCTTTGATTGTGCCTTACTATACTTCATCTCCAATGGATTAGCCAGAATGATCCTTTAAAAAACATATCAGATTATGACCTTTCTCCATTTAAAGTGGTTCCCCTTTTTACTCAGGGGGTTGGGTAAAAGATCTTACAATCAACTCTAAAGCCCCAGGTCAAGTTCTCCTTACTCTTAACCCTCTGAGAGAACTGCCTAGAACACATTTCTAAATTTGCAACCCCTCTCCTACACAAGCCCATCCCACTTAGCTGCTTAATCTTCCCCATGACATTTAACCTTCTAACTATGAGATTCACTTTTTTTATTAAGCATATTGACTTTTTCTCTTCATTAGAATCTAAGTACCATGAAGGAAGGGATTTATGTTTCTATTTTTATTACTCCTGCATCCCAAGCTCCTAGAATAGTAGTCAGTAAATTCTTTCTATAAAGGGCCAGGGAATAAACATTTTTTTTTTTTTTTTTGCTCTGCAGACCATATGGTATTTATCGCAACTGTTTAACTTTGCCATTATAGTGTGAAAGCAGCCGTAGAATGGGCATGGCTATGTTCCAATAAAATTTTATTTGCAGAAACAGTCATTGGGCAGGATTTGGCCTGCGAGCTGTATTTTACCAACTTCTGTCCTAGAACAATAAATAGCACCTAATATTTCCTAAGTAAATGAATATATGAAATACACAAAAATGGGAAGTTTGCTAATCCTTTGGAAGCCTCATTTTCTGTAGCTACCTAATAAGGATATTAATGTAATCCCATTAGAGACATTTTAAGGTTTAAATAAGAAAAGAGATCTGAGAACACCTAGACAAGTATCACATGCATGAAATATATAGTAAGGCATTTCTCTCTCTGCCATGTAAGAAGACCAGGAAAAGGAAGGTTAAGTTACTTCAAAGAGCATTATCTTGGTCCACTCAGGCTGCTCTTAACAAATTATGACAGATATGGCTTAAACAACAAACATTTGTCTCAGTTCTAAAGGCTGGAAGACTGAGATCCAGGTGCCAGCATGGTTCAGTTCTTGGTGAGGGACATGTTCCTGGTTTACAACCTACCCTATCTTCACATGCTGGGGAGCAGAGAGAGAGGAAGCTAGCTCTCTCACATCTCTTCTTTTGAGAGCACAAATCCCATCGTGAGGACTGCACCCTCGTGACCTAATTACCTTCCAAAGGCTCCACCTCCTTAAACCATCACATTGAGTTATAGTTTCAATATGTGAAGTTTAGGGGGCACAAACATACAGACCATAGAAAGCATCTTATATTTGTACAATGTTTTAACATAAAATATTAATATGTTTTCACATATATTATTTCAGGGCATCTTCACAGAAACCCCCGATGCAGCTGGAGTAGAGACCCTCATATTCATAGAGTTTATGTGATCTCAAAGTCACCCAGGTTTGGGGAGAGGAATTTGGGAACCCTAGCTTAGGTTTTTGATCTCTGATCATGTGCTCTTCCCACCATCATGGACTCAATTAAAGATTCTCTTTGAAAACAATTCTATTCTTCTCAAATGGAAAGTATTTGTTTTGTTCCAGCACCATAGTCTTCCCATCCCTTGCTCTAAACCTAACAGTTATACTGAGCAAAGATTTAGAGGATTTTTCTCCTCCATTGCCTGCAAAGGTACCTAGTTGTACTTATTTTAGTAGGTGCCATAGTAGGCTGTATTTTTTAGGTTTTGGTATTTTTTCCCCTCACTGTTAATTTAGAGGAATGAGACATGAAGGAGCATAGGAAAAGCACCTCATAAAAAGCAGAGGGACACTAAGATGCGGTAGGAGTGAAGGTTTTGATTTACATACAGGGCTCTAGCCATCATAAGTTAGAGAAAGTTGCTGATGTGAAACCCCTTTTCCCACTTCCACTTTGCTGCACAACAAATTTGAATACCAAGCACCTATGCACTGGCAGTAAGAATGTACTTCCAGTTCACTACGGGGCTTTTGGGAAATCAGCTTGTCAATATGGGGAGAGAGAAATCATGATGCCCGATAGCCCTTCACCAGGAAGACTTCCCAAATGAATGCATCCTCGTGGCTCCCCCATCTTTTGTTTGCATCCCATTTCTACAAAGAGGAAGAAGAAACCATGTCACCTTGCTTCTAGCCTTCTGGACACCCATCTAGAAAAACCTGATCAAGAATGCCAGTATATTTATATTTCTCAAATATTATTTTTCAAGTACTATTTTTTAAGATAATTTCTCTCATCCCCTTTCTTTCTTTTTTTCCTTTTTTCAGCCAAAGGAAATGCTAATTTCATTACTTTTGTCACCACAGTGGAGAGATCCTTCATAATTCATGGATCATTGCTCCTGTGCCACCCTGGTTAATTTTCTGTGTCACATGAAGTCTTGAGACCCATTCATCTCAGGATTATTGACACTAGAATGCAGTAGCTTTTTAAGGTATTAATGCACTTTCAATGGGCCTTTGTGTACTAATTTGGATTTAGTAAATGTAGTTAGGGCAGGAAAGAGAAAGATTAAAGGGGGCACTATGACTAAAGCCAGGAGCTACAGTGATAATAAGATCATTTGAATACATTTTGGTAATGTGTAAGTGCCAGAGTGTTTGAAGAGTGGGATGAAGGGAAGGATAATACTGGAAATGGCAGGGGGATGATTTTCTTCTGTATCTCAGCTCTGCCAGTAAGGCAACCAGGGAAGGGAGGGGCTGAATAAACATAAAATTTTGGTTGCTGCACAAAATAGGATCAAAGAAAAGAGGAGAATAATTGGAGGTAATGACGGTAATTTGTTTTATAGTTCAGAAATAATTGACCCACACTGAAGACATAATTATGGTGCATTAAGGAGATTAAAAGAAAGACAAAGGCAGAGGCGTGGAGTGATGACAAACGTGATTTAGGATCCTAAAATTAGATATTTTTATAACCAAGACGTTTTGATATTAGCTTTATAACTCACAAAATGTAGGAAGAGCAGAAAACCAAGCAAATTCTATTTTAGTTATCAGATATGTGTTTTCTTTTTTTTTTTTATTTCTGTTTCTTCTACTTTTGAGTTTCTTCTAACAGCTGCCAATATTTGAATAGTATTTTCTAGTAATAAGGATGTGGAAAAGTAGAGAGACGCGATGGTCTGTTTAAATGAGAAGAGTGTGCCTGCAGTGAGAATTCTCCACTTAGTCTTTGAATCCAGTGCGAGCTTAGGTATTTTTGGTCTCTGTCTAAAATTCTAGCAACTCTCAGCTGGAATATCTTTCAGCCAAGTATTTCCCAGAGCGTGATTAGGAAGCACATAAGATGATTTGAAGTTGTGTGTGGACCATTATTTTATTGTATCAGTTATGGATTTGAATGAGCATTAAAAATGTTATTTATGCCTTAAATCCATGCTATTATGGTTATGTGCTTAGGATGAAGCCAAATAAACACAATGAGTCGACTTAAAGAATAATGTTGTATAAATAATTATTCCAATGGTGCGTGTCTTTGGTACCAATCATGATAGAGGCTAGGGAATTACTGGTATTCCTGAAATACTGTTTTCGTCCCTCCCTTTCACCCACAGAACTGTCCCATCACTGCCCCATGGCAATATTAATGGGAGAGAGCTAGGGTGGCAGTTCTGAAACATAATCAGAGCATGAAAATTTTGGTGCGTAATCTGACCACAATGGTATTAATCCAGTAATCTGAAACCTCCAGAAATCTGGATTTGAATTATGTGACAAGTCAACTGCTGGCTGCTGGCAGATCAGCTGTTAATCTGGCGATTATGCAACACAGGGATGCATATGTTTTGTGGCGGGGAAGGCGGGGAGGTGGTGCTAGGTTGACTGCAGACATCGGGTCATGTCTCAATGCAGAGTGAGGTAGTATGCGGTCCAGAACCATGCAGCCTCTTTTATCAAGATAAGATCTGTCAAGAAAAACATACAGAGCCCATGTTTTGGAAGTACAGTTCACTACTTGCTTAGGCTAGTATTCACCACTTACTGTACCTCCTAACTAAACTTCTAAAAAATCTTTTCATTTACCTGAAAATCAGAACTGACATCCAAACTATTTGCTCACGATGAAGTGAGACGATTTTTCTAAGTACATAATGTAAGCTAAGTAAGTTGTTAAGTCTAGAATAAAAGCAGTCTTCAAGTTGGAAAAAAAATAAGCACATATAAGAAAAATTGGTTACAAACCATTCTTAGATGGAAATATCTTGCCAGGTAGACCTTAGAAAAGCTTTTTTTTTTTTCAAATTCGTTAATGCAGTTCTCACATTCCTTCCTTCCTGTGGCAAAGGTTCCTGCTTTGAGAGTTGCTATCCACGGCTGTCTCTTATTTGGAGCATCCTCCAGGGCATTGGTGCTCTCACCAATTTATGAACTACACTGAACATGACCCCAAACAGAGGCACATGCAGCAGATCAGTGCCATACTCAGAAGTTGAGCTGACAGCCAACACCTGGCATTGGTGTTAATGTTTTCAACCCTTCCCTCCCTGGGCAGCCTGGAATGCGATACTCTACTTTTAGCTTAGAAGTGACCTCAGACTCCTACTCGACACAGTGCTTGAGACAGCCATCATTAAGCAAGGGAAGATAATCTTCAAAAGGTAACTTACTTGGATCCTTAGAAGGAAACCATGGAAGGAAACCCTGTGTAGAGTCACATGGGCATTTGTAGAAGAAAATGACCATGTAATAATTCCACTTGCTCCCTTACCTCACAGGGCATTTTTAGTAGCTTAATAAGTATTATTTTTTAAGTGTTTGTAACTCAAAAGAATCACAAGTGCCTAAATCTGTTAGTCTATTTGAGATTTGGAGGGAAAAATTCAATATTAACCCTTCTAAGCTTGACAGCTCTGGTTTAGACACACCCAATTTATCATGCTTCAGCTTTAAACAACCTGGGTCGGATAAAGACTGAGTCCTGTTCTTGTTTGACACCTTTTGAGCGTCCATTGTCAGCTTTAACAAACTGTGGATTGACGTTATTCAAAATACCTTATCTGTCAAGATGCATTCCAGCCATTTAAACAAGTATGTACTTTTAAATAGGCAGTGGGAATGACTCGTCTAAAGCTTACACTGTCAGACTTGAGCACACAGTGTGACTCACTGGCTATGTAGGTGTGTTGGGAAGATGCAAGATGCAGCTTTTTAGTCGCCAGGAAATTTGCAAGGAAAAGATAAAGACTGCAATATCTTTTAATCAGTTTTTTCTTTCAAAAGGAATTGCTTGCAACCCAAACTATCTATATTTATATATGTCCATATGTATATATGTATGTGAATGTGTGTGTCTATATACATATATATATACACATTTGTATATATATTTCTGCTATCTGTTCTATTTCTGCATCTTCTCTTACATTTGGTAGTGAAAGTTTAGTTCATATATATGTGTGTATATATATATATATAATATATTTTTAAGTTGAGTTATTCATGAGTCATGTGTTCTAACTCAATAATAACAAACAAACAAAAAATGGGCAGAGGACCTGAACAGAACTTCTCCCTGGAAGACATACAAATGGCGAACAAATATTTGAAAAGATGTTCAACATCACTAGCTATTAGGGAAATGCAAATCAAAACTACAATGAAATGCCATCTCACACCTGTCAGAATAGCTATAATCAACAGAACAAGTAATAACAAATACTGGAGAGGATGTGGAGAAAAAGGAACCCTCATACACTGCTGATGGGACTGCAAGTTGGTAGCCACTATGGAAAACAGTATGGAGGTTCCTCAAAAAACTAAGAATCGATATACCATATGATCCAGCAATCCTTCTACTGGGTATTTACCCCAAAGGCTTGAAAACCCATATCCAAAAAGATATTTGCACACTGATGTTCATAGCAGCATTCTTCATGGTGGCCAGGACATGGAAGCAACTGAAGTGTCCTACAATAGAAGATTGGCTAAAGAAACTGTGGTACATGTATACAATGGAATATTACTCAGCCATGAGAAGAGATGAAATACTGCCATTTGCGACAATATGGATGGACCTCGAGATAATCATGCTAAGCAAAATAAGCCAGACAGAAAAAGTAGAAAATCACATGATATCAGTTATATGTGGGATATCAACCTAAAAGCAACAAATGAACAGGACAAACAGAGACTCATGGACATGGACTATAGACTAGTGGTTACGAGAGGGTAGAAGGTAGGGGGAGGAGAGAGGTAGATGGGGTAAAGGGGATCAAATATGTGGTGACAGAAAGAAATCTAACCATGGGAGGTGAACACACAGTGAAAATATGCCTTACCATGAAAAAATAAAAATAATTTAAAAATCATGTGTTCTGTGTGTTACCTCAATGAGCACCTCTTGGATCCCTGCATAGGACCCCTTCAGTAGTATGCTTGGCCCTCCCCCTAGACACCAGAAAATCACACTAGATTTTACTTTTTCTGTTTGTTGTCCAAAACACCACTATGCAAGCTTCAATAGTGTAACCACTTTACTAAAAGGTTAGAGTAACTAAAGGGAATTATAAGAGGGTTATAAGAGGGCTAAAAACCGTCAAAGTGATATACAACTATTCCCATAGTGGACAGCATCCAGGAAACTCAACTTTTGAGGGCTAAGGGTTCGTTCTGAGTGGGGAGCTTCTCTGAAATGCTTTTTGTTGCTCACTCTATGTCTCTGTTCTCACTCACGCCTCTTTCTGGAACCACAGCTTCTTCTAATGTCTACTGGGCTTAAGGCCATCCATGTTCTTCCCTACCACAAGGAGCACATGTGCCAACCTTTAAATTGTTTGGCTTAAAATAATATTTAGAATAATGGCTCTGGAGTTTCCAGCAACACAGAACCCATGGCTCTTTTCTTTTTCTTTCTTTTTTAAAATATATATATATATATGTGTGTATATATATATTATATAATATAATATAATATATAATATATATTATATTTAATATATAAATATAATATATAATATATATTATATTATATATATATAATATATAATATGTATAATTATATATATAAAATATTATATAATATATATTAATATATAATATATAATATATAAGAAATAATATATATTATATTATAAAATATATATATATTATATAATATATATATAATATTTTTAAATTTTATTTCTTTTATGGTGACATCGGTTAATGAAATCCAGGAAGTTTCAGCTGTACACTTTAACAGTAAGTGATATATATTTACACTGTGTAAATTCACCTCCAATAGTTAGTTTCTGTCACCACATATTTGACCCCCTTTACCACATCTACCTCCCCCTCCCCCCATCCTCTAGGCTCTTGTCTTTTCGATCCCACTGAATAATGTGGTGAAGAGTAACAGTGCAGGATGCTGTGAGGTAGTTCACTCTATTGTCCTCCTGTGGGAGTTGCAGATTCATCTCTTCATTATTTTGGTTGTCTAGTAGCTAACTGTAAAATCAGACAGAGAAATACTTACCTTTTAAAAAGAAATAACACTTAGCAAGAGTGTAGTCTAAACCAGAGGTAACAAACTTAATTGTTTATATGGCTCAGTAATAAAATTGATTGATTAGGTCAGGATGGGGATTGTAGAAAACCAAAGACTATTTTTTCTAAAGTTTTCATTCATAGATATCATGTGCTCTGGAGTTTCTCAGTTATAGGGGGTAGCACGTTTGTATCACATACGTACAATCCCATTGTATTAATTTCACTTAGGATACAAGCTAAGTGGTGTTCTTTGAGTTTGTAAGAAAACATGGCCCTGTGACGTTATATCTGATTTTGAGTACACAGAAATTCAACCTCAGAATTGTCAGACCTTCCTTCCTTCCTTCCTTCCTTCCTTCCTTCCTTCCTTCCTTCCTTCCTTCCATCCATCCATCATTTCTCTTTAAAAGAAACCACAATTCTATGTGAAATCTCCCAGTTTAAATTTGGGCAAGTAATTCAAATTAAGAAGAATTTTGTATAAGCCAACAAAATGTCTGCAGGCCAAATTGGCCCACAAGCAAAGATACTGCATTCCATCTAAATCCTTAAGGTTCAAGAGAAACATTTTCCTAACTGCCCTAATACGTTGAGAGATTGTTTTTCTTACTGTAGGAATAGAACTTCACATTACAGTTAGAATGATTGAATGTCATATTTTACTGAGACAGTCCTTATTTTATGGCTATAATCATGGTATCCAGTTTAGTTTAGCATTTGTTCTAGATTCTTTACATTTTTTAGCCGTAATGTTGATTACCGATAGCTGCATTAGAATAACCAGTATGCATTTGGTCAATTTTATTTCTGCTTCAGGCTTCTGCCATGTCGGGTGTAAAATGTATGTGCAGTAAACAGAGTTCTTACTTTAACATGTACTTAAATATGAAAAGTGGACTAATGATGGTCTATTTTTCTTTTCTGGCCCTTTACAAATGCAAGATAACTAATATCTTAACTCCTTTCTTTGAATGACATCTTTAAGAGTGCTCATTGGTGAAGTAAAGTATACTCTTTTAGAAGCTAGGGACAGCTAATACCTACTTTTAGGTGGCGATGGGAGAACTGTTTATTGCTGCCATTTCTTCTGGCTGCTTGGTGAATTGCTGTGGGTCCCACCTTGGATGCCAGGTACACAAGGCACAAAGCCGCCCATCCAGACAATGGGAAACTTGCAAAATTATGGGTCAGATATATGTGAAATATGTATGTGAAATACAGAACTGTTAGCATGCTGTTTCTACAGTAATTTTTGTCATTTATTTTATGGTAACCCTATAAAATTATTTTACTGTTTTATTAGCTTTTATATTTTACAATAAATTCTTGGCTACAATGAACTAAAGCAAAACCCACGTATTTTTAATAAGAAATAAACATGACTTTGAATTTCTTAACATATTGATGAATGTCAAACTTTCATAAAATTTTATTGATAATTATTATTCATTAAGGGGATTGTCAGTGATACTGATAACTACAAAAAACCAGGAGTCAAAAATAAGCGTAAGAAGCATAGCATCTACATGAAAAGTTAATAGTTACTTTGAGAAGACTGTCCTGTTGACAATGATTGAAAACTTACAGCTAGAGGAAGTGCACTTGCATTTCATTCTGGTAAACATGGCTTTTCATTTTAGATTAAATAATGGTTCTAAATTAATTTCTTTTATAGTTGATTCCAACATGGTATGTGAACATACTAAAAGTAAAGTAGCAATTGCTGATAGCTTCATTAGTAAAAGGCCCTTGCAAAGATTTAAATGGTACCAGTTTTTGTTCCTCAGTGACAAGAAATGCTTCAAGTAAAAAACGAATTTAGAACAATTGGTAAGTTTATGTTAAAACCCCAGTTAATGAAATCAAAATCATTTTGTCAAAATTATAACATCTGACAGTATTGTGAATACTATAATAATTTTAGTTAAATATATACACATTTATTATAAATCTGAGTTTCATGGAAAAAATATGAACACAGATTTTAGTGGTACACAGTGTGTGATAGTAAAAATAATTGTTCTTATTAAACTAAGAAGACATAGAACAGAGTTGTACTCAGAATTGGTTGTGGTGCACACATAATTTATAATTGCATTTAAGCAAAATGAGCTATTTTACCAATCAAAATGGAAGCTGTAAATATCAAAATAACAAATATTGTAATACATGTCCACTTAGGATAAATAAACTACAACTTTTTTTTTGTAATGAAGATGGTATTAAATTTTAAGATATACTTCAGCATGGCAGCACATGCTTTCCTTGCTGTTACCCAGAATAGTCAGAAATGTTTGAATTTGTGATGAGCAACTTTATAAAACAAACTAAACGTTCCATGATCATGATGGTATTAAGCTTCTTTAAAAAAAAAAAAAGAAAGAAAAATAAGTAAATTCTTTAATATTTGGTTGCAGTTTGTTCAAAATTAATTGAAGATGATTAATCAAAATAGTACATGAATGCCCAAAACTGCAGCTTTTAAAGTACTTAGTAAGCTTGCAAGTTGAAGGCAGTGAAATTGGTCTCTCAAAAGGGAAAGGAGAAACTGAATAAATAAAACAATGAAAGCCTAATTTGTTAACTTTGCTTTTCAGAGTGTGGTCCCAGGTAGCATTGGTGTCACCTGAGAACTTGTTAGAAATGCAGACTTTTACCCAGCCAGACCTACAGAATTGGAACTTTCAATTTAATAAGATTCCTGGGGCATTTGTATATCCTTTTGAGAAGCACTCGTGTCAAAGATTTCATTTAGAAATCCGCTAATTATAATTTAGAATATTTTGACAAATGAGAAGAATACTTTGCTGACATGTTTTTATTAATTGGAAAATTTATATTCTCTGCTAGGTTGACGTGAAATTGAAAAGGCCTATGATGAAATATCTAAATTTGGCAAAGTATACAAAATAATCACAGAAAAATATTTTAATAGAGGTTTTATTATTATCGAAGATAAGTATTTAAGTAGAAACAAAAATACAGTATCCATATCCATAAAAATATTTGTTCTGAAATATTTACACATCAATAGGATAAAAAATTAAAACAGAATAACATCCGTTTATAAGAAATTGCCCTGACCATAACAGAAACCTCAACATCTGTAAAGAGTGATTTTCTCAATTAAAAAATTATGGTCTACAGAGAAGAGTTAATTAAAGGTGTCAACAATTTTAAATCTATTACATATAAAATGCAATGTTGAAATTCAACTTCATAAATTAAAAAAATAATTAAAGCACTGAAAAAAATCAACTTTAAGTGACAAGACATTAGAGATAGATATGACTAAAAAACTGGTTAAAGTAAATTAATTGATGCCAGAATTATTATTCTACTTATTATTGTTACTTTTTTTGTGTATAATGTCCATAATCAACAGAGTAAGGTTTTATAACAATCAATACACTATTTTATTTGCGTTTACATGGATTATATATTATTTTAATTAAAATACTTTATCTTTCAATTACAGTTGACATTCAGTATTATATTAGTTTCAGGTATACAACATAGTTATGAAACATGTATATAAATTATGAAGTGATACCCCAATAAGTCTTGTACAAGTTATTACAATGTTATTAACTATATTCACTAAGTTGCATTTTACAACCCTACGACTACTTTGTAACTGCCAATTTGTATTTCTTAATCCCTTCACCTTTTTCACCCAGTCCCCCAACCTCTCTACCATCTGGCAACCGTCATTTTGTTCTCTGTATCTATGAGTTTGTTTTGTTTTGTTCACTTAGTTTTTTTTTTTTAAAGATTACACATAAAAGTGAAATCATATGGTATTTGTCTTTCTCCATCTGACTTATTTCATTTAGCAGATCTCTAGGTCCATCTGCATTGTCACAAATGGTAAGATTTCATTCTTTTTTATGGCTCAGTAATATGTCATTGTATTTATGTACCATCTCTTCTTTATTTGTCTTTTGATTGGAGCATTTACTCCATTTACATTTAAAGTGATTATTGGTAAGTCTGTATTTATTGCTATTTTATTGTTTTCTGATTGTTTTTGTAGTTCTTTGTTTTTTTCTTATCCTTTTGTTCTCTTTTCTTGCATGTTGATGACTTCCTGTAGTGCTGTCTTTAAATTTCTTTATATTTCTTGTAGATTCTTAGTTTGTGGTCATCACGTGCTTTGTATATATACCAAACTATATTTATAGCAGTCTATTTAAGTTGTTGGCTGTTAAAGTTGAACACATTCTAAAACCACTACCATTTTTATTCATCCCTTCCACATTTATGTTGTTATCATTTTTTTTAAATTTCTTTGTGTGTGTGTGTGTGTATCCCTTAATTTCTTGTTGTAATTATACATGATCTTCCTCATTTTGCCTTTTAACCTTTGTACTAGCTTTAGTGTTGGTCATTCCACTACTTTTATTATATGTGAGCCTTTGTCTGGGAGAATTTTTTTTCTTTGAGATATTTTCTTATTCATATCTTGGATTTTTTCTTATTAAAGAAGTCCCTTTAACATTTCTTGTAATACTGGTTTGGTGGTGATGAACTCTTTCAGCTTTTTCTTGTCTGGGAAGGTCTTTATCTCTCCTTTGATTCTACATGATAGCCTTGCTGGGTAGGGTAATCTTGGTTGTAGGTCCTTGCTTTTCATCACTTTGAATATTTCATGCTAGTCCCTTCTGGCCTGCAAAGTTTCTTTTAAGTAATTAGCTGACAGTCTTATGGGAGCTCTCTTGTAGATAGCTAACTCATTTTTCTGTTGCTGCTTTTAGGAATCTTTTTTTGTCTTTGGCACTTTAATTATGCTGTATCGTGTTGTGGGCCTCTTTGGATTCATCTTTTTTGGGACTCTGTGTGCTTCCTGGACTTATATGTCTATTTCCTTCACCTGGTTAAGGAAGTTTTCCATCATCATTTCTTCAAATAGGTCTTCAATTCCTTGCGCTCTCTCTCTTCTCTTTCTGGCACCCCTATGATGCAAATGTCATTATGCTTGAAGTTGTCCCAGAGATCCCTTAAACTGTCCTCATTTTTAAAAATTCTTTTTCCTTTTTTCTGTTCTGGTTGAGTGTTTTCTGCTACTTTCCTTCCAAATCATTGATTCAGTTTTGTGCTTTGTCTAATCTACTGTTGATTCCCTCTAATGTATTCTTCATTTCAGTTATTGTATTCTTCATTCCCTTTTTCATGTTTTCTATCTCCATTTCTATGTTTCCTATCTCTTTGTTAAACTTCTCACTATAGAAGGTCATCTATTCTTCCGTAAGTTCATTGTGCATCCTTATAACCAGCGTTTTGAACTTTATATCTGGTAGATTGCTGGCCTTCATTTTGTTTAGTTCTTTTTATGAGGTTTTGTCCAGTTCTTTCATTTGGGACATGTTTCTTTGTCTCTTCATTTTGACTGCTTCCTTGCATTTGTTTCTATGGGTTGCAAATGGTGTTAGCCAAGTTCATGGAGACTCAGATATGGTGCTTGTCCATGCCTGCTGGCTCTGTGTGGGGAAGACTCAACAAAGGAACAATGGCACCTCCCTTAGGAGCTGTCTTCATCCTGAAACCAGGCAATTCAGTCCCTCCCTGTATATCTCTGAAGCTTTTAGAGCTGCTCTACCTTCACTGGAGCTTGGGATGAGTGTTTGTGTGAGAGTGATTCTGCTACTGGGCACTTTAAGAGGCTGCCTGGGTCTGCAGCATCCCTCTGTCTCACCGGAATGGAATTCCTCCACTGATTTTCACAGCCATCTGTCATGGGGACTCCTCTTTCCAGCACTGGAGGTCTTATCTAAGTAGTCCCTTGTGGGCCTGGGTCCCCTCGCTCCTCAAGGATATCCCTCCCAATTTTTAATCTCAACATGTGAGTGTGGGAACAGTCAGTTTAGTATCTCTGCCCCTCCTACCAGTCTCAATATGGCTTCTTTTTTATATTCTTATTTATAGGACCTGTTTAGCTAGTCTCCAGGTGGTTCTCAAGGGTTATGGTTTTGTAATTTAATTGTAATTTTGTAATTTTCATGTGTTTATGGCAGGAAGTGAGCACAACATTTACCTACTCTGTCATCTTGCCTGGAAATCCTGGTTATACATTATTTTAATTTTCAGAAAGAATTATATTTTGAAAATAATTTCAAATAGAATCATTTTAAAGGTTAAGCAATATAATAAAACCAATCATACATCATTTCAAAAATTATACAATTCATATTATCCCTCAAAAGTGTCCTGGTTTAGACAATATATCATAATGCAGAGCTGTGTTAGTTTCCTACCATTTGTTTCTTTCACCTTGCCATTTCCAAATTATTCCTCATCTGACCTGTTGGAAACAAAAAAGTGCCTATTTTCTTATGTGTGGAAAACCTGTCAAAAGCCTTGAAACTATCACTTTTAAGTTGAATTTTCAGGCAAGGACAGTAATCCTCTCCAGTTTTGAGTGTTGGGAAGAAGGAGACGATAGAGAGAATAGAGATGAGTGGTTTCAGAACTAGAGTTGCATGTAAATTTATTTAAAATATGATTTTATTAACTCAATGCATTTATGTTGGCATTTTACCTAATATGCCACATTTCTATGTAGTACTTTTGACTATCTCTATTGTTACTATCTCTCACCTGGATAATTGAAGCAGCCTTCAAATAATACATATCCTCTTCCTATTACAGTTAAATGTTAATATAGCATCCAGAGGACTTTTTTTTTTTTTAAAACATTTTAAAGCCACTTTGTAATACCCTTCTGCTTAAAATCCTCTAAGGCTTGCAGTCTCATTCAAACTAAAAGCCAAAGTCCTTACAATGTTCTACAAGACCCCTCATGTTTATTTTCATCTGATTTTGTACCTCCCCAAAATGTGATAATGTGCCAGCCAATCACTTACATTTTATCTGGTTTCATTTCAGAGATCCTTGATTAGGATTTACCTACATGGACATATACATTTTTCCATATCTACCATTCTTGGCTCTTCATCTCATGCTTTGCTCTCTTTAATCTCTCCCACCATGAGACTCATCCTGCTTAGTCTCCAACTCTACCTCTTTGGAGAGAGTTCCATTTAGCTAGCCAGCTCTCCTTGGCTGGGGAATACATTTTTCTTTCCCATTTTACTACATGTGATTATTAGCCAGTGATCTATTTTGCTGGTAGATGGATTTTTGACAAGCGTTTGTTCCCAGTTAGACTTCATCTTTCTAATCTAGGAATTGCCCTTATGGCTAATAGTCAATGAATATTAGAACAACACAGATCCACTTGAATATGAGAATGAGCAAAATGCACAATGACAGTAATTTTGCTGAGTTTCAGAAATCATGCAATTTCCATTCAAAGCCCACAGTGTCTTTTGTTCTGACCTTTTCAATGATCTTTATTGTGAATCATTCATGTGTATATTTGAGAATTGATTCTGCTACAAAGATAGTCTTCCAAGAATGATATAGCTTAATGCACTCTCTTTATATTTTGATCTCTAAGAGAAACTATTTTCTTACCATCATTTGGATAATACAATACATACTGCATTTTCTGATGCATAATTATTTCACTCATTTAATATTGCATTCCTACTGGGTGCTACAGATTGAGCACACTTAAGATTCAGAGCTATTTTCAGGGTACCATTAGTCATATGCAACTTTGTGTTAATTAGAAAAATGCACCCTTACTCTCGGAAGACATAGCTCTGTGTCAGGTTGCAAACTTGATGAGCAGAGCCTGGGTAATTTCATAACTCCACTGCTCCCTTGGCTGGGCACCTTTGTTTGGCAGTGAACAACCTGGACCACAGTCTATGACTTCTCTAGAAATGAAAGGCT